>OZ035960.1:19517486-22084833 GCA_964034945.1 Chrysopilus asiliformis
TGTGTTTGTTGTTGTTTACTGCCATAACTTTCCTATCGTCGACGAAAATTATGGATAGTAAAACCACTACATGCAAGCTAAATTTCCAGTAAAATTTTTACTGAGTGGTTTCCCGTCCCTTTCCCACTTGGTGAAAAAGTCATAAGAAATCTGGCATTTCACTCACTTTGCCAGTAAAAATGAAAATGCTCGTGTTTCTAAACCCACCTTTACGACTTTGAAAAAGATCAAAACAGGAAACATTTTAAAGATATTTTCGGAAAAAGTAGGTTAATTTATAAAAATTCGTTTTTCTGAAGTTTTTTTAGCTTGTATGTCAGGGTCAAATTTTGTGATCTCGTTTTAACCACCTTCAACTCGTCCGAATGGCTTGAAATTTTGCAAACTTACCTTACTCCAGAGACAATTCAATATTTTTATTACCTCGTCATTTTAAGGAAAACGGAGGTTCCATCAGGATAACAAATTTATTCCCTTTTCTCATATTTCTCGGAAAACATTTCATCTGGAGGTTTTGGGGTCGCTGAATCTGATTCAGACATTAAAAGCCCGTAAGGACAATTGATGGTCCTGTAAGGATAACGTGATGATCCTTTTCCTGAAATTTTCCGGAAAAAAATCTCATCAACACTATCAGGTATTGTATCTATGTTTTAGTTTCGGAAAAAAGATCTAAAAAATATTTATTTTTGAAATATCTCGAAAACCGTGCAAAAACCGTTAAAGAAAAAATCGCAGAAAATTTTGTTTACTTTCAATTTAGTTATATGCATTTTTCTCAAAAGCGCACACGGACATTCTCATAATTTGACCTGAAACGGATTTCGTACTGATCAGAAAGTTTCTATCTGTTTCCGTACTCAAGTCAGTATGCGTCATGAATAAAATACTTTCCTTCTATAGCAGAGGGAACTAAAAAAATTATTTTTAAAAAAGCTTTAATTAAAAAATTTGCCGCAGGCCTAATTCTTTAAAATACATAAGCCGTTCCGTCAAAATTATGTGCCGCAGGCGAAAAAAGTGTAATTTACGTATGAATGGTGTTCAATTTGACGAAAGTATTGTCAAAAAATTGCAAAAATGTACTTGAATGTATTGAAATCTCTTATTCAATCCATAATTTCCTTTGTTTCAGATCTGTTCCTTTCTTATTATTTCCGTCTACTTTAATGAGGAAAAAAAATCCAAGTTAAAACAGTTTGTAGTGATTTTCTCCTTTTTGCTTAAAATTGTCAAGATAGTTTTTGCTACCAATAGCCAAAATAATTTTTGGTCTTAAAACTGAGAAACAAAAACCCTTCTAGAAAAATAAAAAAAATCAGAAATTTCTGAAGAAATAACTTAAAAGGATTTTTAAAAGGATTTTTATTGTTTTGAATTACTTTTTCTTTTCGCGATATGTTTTCGGTATTTTTTTAATATTCTACTGAATTTAATTCAATGGCTTTTTGAATATCTAAAATTTAGCACGGTTAAGTTCAAAAGTGTTTTTAATACACATAGGTCTTGTTAAGGATGAGACACTTAATCTTATTAATTTCTTATGTCTCAGTAAAAAGAAAAAAATATGCTGTTACATCTGTGGGTGGAGCGTTTAAGTAGAAAAAATGCTATCACGATTTGTGAAGGGAAATTGATGACGGATTACCTCGGAAAAACACCTTTTTTTTTCTTCGAAGTTGGTATTTTTATCTTCATCTAATTTGATATTATTTATTATAAAAATTTATTTTTTTTCGTGATATTGCTAACAATTTTACTTAACCCTTAATTTATGAGGTGAAAATCATATGCGTAAATGATGAGGTGGTTTCCAATGGACTTGTTCTAATCACATACCAAATCCGTGCTTTTAACTCGGCATACAACACCATACTATATGAAGGTACTGAAGATTTCAGAGTAACTGTGCTGAAAACATGAGAAATACCAAAGAGAGAAAAGTCAATGTGGGTCCACTGGATCCACCTCATCAATTAAGGGTTAATGACCTTGGAGTGTAGACACGAAAAAAGCTTAAAAAGGAAAATTCAAATATTTCGATTTTAGGCACCGTTTGCATCTGACCCTTTATTCCGCGAATTTTACTCTTCGACACTAATGCCGCGGTCACATGACGATGTTTTGCCAGACGCTGGCTGATGTTGGTTAGTAGCGCTGGCTAGTAGCAACAGCAGCCAGCATACTGAGAGGGTTCACACGATTTATACTTTAGTAGCGCTGGCTAGGAGCAAAACAGTGGTTTGACATTTGACTCTGGGAGATTTTGTTGACATTTTTTACAAAATGTCTTTACGCAAGAAAACTTTCTTAAGGAAATTTTTACGAGAGAAAGTGGCTGAAGTTAGTGAGCACTTGTTACATCTCTTTTTAAGTAACACGCTGAAGAAGCATCCCATAAACATTAGTATTTTTGATACCCTTCGAAAAATTTTAATATTTGGTCTGTGTTCTACTTTGCTTCCATGATACCGTGAGATTTTCTTTTCTATAATAAAACACTCAAATTTAAATAAATAAACGTAAAATAACAACTTACAATAAACAAACTTTACCACTTATCAGACGCTGGTGTTCACAAAAGACTTTTGACAGCTCAGAAACCATGTGACAGGGTCACGTGATCCCTAGTAGCGCTGGCAAAGTAGAACGGTCTCTACTTCACTAGCGCTACTAAAATCATCACACTGCTGCTGGTAGTAACACGCACTAGGGTTCACACGGCGCTACTGAAACGGCTGCTATCAGCCAACAGCCACTAGCGCTGGTAAAACAGCGTCTTGTGACCGCCGCATAAATTCACGTTTCACAACCGTTTATATTACGATACAAAATTCTGATTTATTTTTCCAGAAAGACGCAGGAACCGGAATTGTTTCATACCAAATCGCTGAGATAAATTCAAATTTTGACAACTTTTGCTAAGTGAATTTATTCTGCGATAGATGTACAACATTCGCGGAGTTACCTCTGAATAAAATTGGCGGAGAAATTCATGAAAAAATCGCAAGTGTAAACGGGGCACTACGCTGTTATTCCCCAAGGAGCACAAAAAGTCGTAAAGCGGCCGTCGCGACTTTGATTTCGTGACTTTATAGTCGCGACGACTACTTTACGACCTTTCGTGCGACTCGGGTCCTTTCACTTTTTATTTGTCATAATATTTCCTACTGCCATTAAAAATTGAAGAAATTTGAAAGCAAAATTAAAATTACTTGAAAAATCAAACTCAGAACGGTGCAGTTCGATGAGTCCGCAATAGGTGAGTATGTGTGTAGCAAAATTTTGTACGGTCACTTTTTACTAGTAAACTCTAACCGACATTGGTGCGGTTTTTTGCATTTGAAAATTATTATCCTCACTTAGAACTCTATTGACTGCAATTTTGAAAAATTCGAATAGGAGTCATGCAATTCAATTGGATTATGATGTATGGGAAAGCTGTGTAGAATCATATTTGAGACACTTTTTGTTCCAATTTTTTTTTTTTTGAAAAATGAACAACTTACGAGAAAAAAAGGATAATTTTGTGGCAAATTTCAACTTTTTACATCAATTAGTTTTCGAGATTTCAAATTTTTTTGCAGTAATACCCAATTTTTCATCAAAATGAGTTTAATTATGTCAGAAAGGTATCATGTCACCGCTAGGTCGATTAAGTTATGTTTTTCAAAATAAATAACATTAAACTGCATCACATTTGAGGCGTTCAAAGCTAGAGTGGACCAACCCACATGTCGAAATCGTGAATTCTTTTGTGTTTGAATCACTATTGCGAGTGAGTTTTTAGATAAAAATGTTTGGATGCACAAAAGAACATTTCAACATTGAGTAATAAAGTCCACAGAATGTTTTTTTTTCCAAAAATTTACAGTCAATAATAGTACAAAAGTGGAAAAGCTTCAAAAACTCGATTATGTGGGTTGGTCCACTCTAGCTTTTAACGCCTCATTTTTCCAGTTCAGTGATATCAGCATGTTGGGAAAAAAATCAATTGGTAATAATAGTTTACAAACTTGATCCCCACAGCAAACAAACCACTTTAAATACCCTTTTATCAAAACCACAAAATTGATTCGAATTTTCTTCGAAAATAAAATTTTATAACGTAAATGAACATCAAATATTAAATATTTATTCACAATTAGAAAAATATTCCTCTGTTGATGACATTTGGGGGCTGGAAAGTACAACAAAAAGAAAATTTGCAATGTATTTTATCGTTCGTATTTTTACCCACCTTTTTTTTATCTTTGCTTTTTCTCCTCAGCACGAAAAAAATGTAAAACTTTGTTTCAGTTTGTTCTCTTATTTTCAATGTTTGTTTTTTATTAGCAATTATTTACCAACTGAATGTCAATCGATTATCCTTTTAGAAAGTATTTTTAGAGCAAGGAAAATCGAAGAGCTATATACGAATTGTGAGGAAAACAAACACAACAAAAAAAAAATAATACGAACATTTATAAATCTTTTCAAGACTTTTTTAAATTGAATTCCAAATAATGTCGATGTTTAGCTATATGGAGTTGAAGCTAAAGTTGGATGGTTGGCTGGTTGGTCAGTTTGAGACTCCAAATAACATCAACAAAAATTACATTTCTTGGGATTATCCATAGGATTACATCGATCCAACGAAACAAAATTGAAAAAAGGCATTAGCCAAGGGAAACTACTAAAATCCGATGAAGAGATAGAAGGAAAACTTTCCGCATTTATATTTAGGTAAAAGGAAAACTTTTATTCTTGTACATTCGTTTTATCAATGTATCCATATTTTATACAAAAAAGTGGTTATTACGTGAATTTCGACACGTTTTTTTGTATGTTTTTCAGAAATATCCTGCTAAAACTGATTTTAAATAAAGTATTGACTTTTTCTTGAGTTTTTTTTTTGTAATGCCAAAAAAATTCAATTTTTCCACCTCTAATTTTTAGAAAATTAAAAATATAAACTTTTGAATTTTATGTTTTGCAAACGAAATGTGGTCAAGACATTTTTGCACAAAGAACCATGCAGGAAATAACGTTTTTCGTCCCCCTGGGTTAACTTCTGAACCCGTGTAGTTTTCACTTTAGTTGAATACTTTTTGGAAAGGGCACAGTCTCTAGTTTCATCCATATATGGCTTCAAGAGCCACCGAATTGCAGGGGGATGGTGAGGGGTTAACGAACTTTCTCGCGATTTAACCCCTCACCATGCCCCTGCAATTCGGTGGCTCTTGAAGCCATATATGGATGAAACTAGAAACTGTGCCCTTTCCAAAAAGTATTCAACCAAAGTGAAAACTACACGGGTTCAAAAGTTAGGTTAGAGGGGCAAAATCGTGCATCGTTCTTTTAATCACATTTATAATAAGTGCACCATACTATGATGAGGGCCGTAAATAGGCAAGTGCAACAGTCACGAAATAGAAATGACTCAAAAATACCACAAAAAAGAACAACCAAGCTGGAAAAAATGTTTTTAACAACTTTAATTTTTTTATGGAAAAATAATCTATTGGAAAAGTAATTAGAAACCAATGGAACACGATTTTGAAAAACATACAATCCAATTGGATTTTGATGTATGGGAAAGTTATGTAGAATCATATTCTAAACACTTTTTGCCTGAAGAAATTTTTTGAAAAAATGAATCGTTTCCAAGGAAATTGCAAAAATCTTTTCCTTTTGTACAGGAAAGGGAGAAAGCAGTAATTCTATTGTTCCCAATGCCTGTTCTTTTTCCAAACTTCAAATTTCTACTTCAATAAGTTCTCGAGTTTTTATATGTTTTTATATAGAACATTTCAACATATACTCTAATATTCATCATATGAGGTTGAATTATGTAAGAATAGTATCATCTCAGCGCTAGGTGGTTAAAGCTATGTTTTTACTTGTCCACCTATATGCCATTACCATTAGTGTTTTAAATTGCTAGACAGAAAATCATTTTCATTGTGTTCGTTCAGCATTCAGAAAAATCTACAAATCAATATCCAATTAACAGTGTATCAAGTCAATGACGTAAAAATATCCACAGGGGATTTTTTTCTCTATTAAAATTCTAAACGCTTTTTGCAAAAATAATTATTTTCACAGTCAAGCAGTTCTTTTTACTGCGAATTTCTAGCAATTTATCGTATTCTTTTTGATGAAAATTTGATTACTGAAATTTACAACTAATTGCAAGTTACAGATTTTAAGTTGACCATCGAACCAAAAGATAAGCCGTTGAAGGGTTTCCATTTTTCCCTTTTAGCTCCTTAACCAATATTCACTAATTAAAAAGCCAAGCTCTTTTTATATTCTACTGCAGTGGAAACTATTTCAAGAGGAGGATTTTTCACGTAACTTCATCTCCTATAGCTTAAAGGACATGATGCTCGGGCAGCCATTGAATGTTCTAGGCTCTGAGCTCTGGTAATTGAAGATCATTAAAATTGCAGGTAAAAGGAAAGGAATATCTTCAGGACGATGACTCGATGGTCTACTGACGATGTACACATTATCCATCCACTATACAGGATATCGAGCTCAATTTCTGTGAATTGGATTAGGATAGCTGGTGGCTTCTTCCTGATATTCCTACGCCTCTCTGCCGAACTCCCTCAATGTATGTTGCTATCAAGAAATTGAACCATTTCACCTTAAAAGCTCTTTCGGTTTTCCTTCCATGTACTTCTTTCGTTCTCCATTCAACATTGAAAAAGAAAATCGATTGGAAAATACCAGGTTATTGCTACCTGTATTTTTGCTTTCTAGATCGCTTTTCCCATCGAATTTTTCTATACTTTCTTACTTTTATATCTAATGTGATGTAACTTACAAGAGAAGGAGATTCATGTAAATGTTGAGTTTATATACGTATGTATATTGTATACTCTTGTTACGTAATATTGCGAGGTAATCTTTTGGCATAGTGTCGTATTGAAATTTTTATAAACCACTGACTGAAGTGAAAATGAAACTTTACTGGATATCAACCGTATTTCACGAGGTACTGATAAAATTTGGTACATCTAACAGTCATCAGCAATGGAATTTTTTATGGTTTTGATTGGGTTTACTATTTTCCACTCCGTACAAGGATTATCCATTTGATACTGATAAATGCGATTAAATCAGCCTAAATCGAACGATTTTGTTGTCCCATTTTTACGTTTAATTCAAGAATGAGGTTATTCATTTAATTTAAATACTCAAAAAATTTAAAGAGCATTTTAAAGATTCAGAAAACCTTTTGAATTATTTCTTTACAGATTTTTTATTTGATTTTTACTTACATTTCGTATTGAATAGGAAAAAGATGCCTTTCTCAAGGATTAAATTTTGAATCTCTTTAACAATTATTTTGATTTAATTTATTAGGCTTTAATTCTTTATTATCGTTCTTGAAAAGTGTACTCCAGTTCTTTGAATTCTCTAAAATTCTTGAATTGTTCGTTAATAAACTCATGAGTTTTTTTAAGCATCTATAAAACGATTTTACCGAATTCAAAGAAATATTTTATCTTGATCTATAAATACTTCGAATAAGTACGAAGAATCCTTCAAAAAACTCTCTGAAATTCTAATTGTTGTCGTAAAAATTCCCACATCTCATTTTTGGACTCTCTTTGCAAAAAACTTTTTTGTTTTGCAATTATAAAAAATATAAATACGAAGAGTTTTTTTCATTAGAATTTAAAAAAAAAATACAGCTTTATCCACCTAGCGGTGAGATGATGCCCTTCTTACATAATTAAATCTCATATGATAAAAATTTGATATTTTGAATTGTTTTATACAACAAAAAATTGAGATAGAAAGTTGAAATTTGGCACAGAACAAACTTCTACTAAAAGTCGAACTTTGTCCGAAAATGCCAAAAACTGAACCACTCTTTCCTCCTTTCTCATACAAATAAAAAACACTTTTTTGACATTTTCTCGAAAACGGTTCATTTTTTTTAAATTAGAGACAAAAAGTGGTTGGAAAATGATTCTACATAACCCTCCGATACATTAAAATTCAATTTCACCACTCCTTCGCACTCTTCCATACAAATGGACAACAATTTAGCATTTTTTTCGAAATCGGTTCATTTTTTCCAAAATCACGTTTAAGCTTTCGAATGCAAAAGCAGCCTCAAAATCGGTTAAGGTTTACAGGTACAGGTCGATCTTGCAAAATTTTATTACACATATATTTACATACACACAAATACACACAGCCATACTGAGGACTCATCCGGAGACGACTTCCGGAGACGTGCGGTACCCGTTATGATTTCGGCTTTTGAAGCGATCTCTACAACTTTCTTACATGTAAGAAGGAAAAAAACAAGGTAACAAACGGTAAGAAAAAGTCGATGTGACGCAATTTAATTTGAATGGTTCACAGCTCCAAGCGAAGAGTTCTCATGTTCCATAAATAAGTAAAATCGAAATTGTAAAACCGATTCGAAAATAAATACGCCTCAGGCGAAATTTTTGACATGCCCGCACTCAGAAAAATGTCCAGGTCAACTTTTTGTCAGGTTAACTCTGACCTTACAGAGGTGTCTGTAAGCCAGCTAGCGGTCAGAGTTAACCTATCTAAGGTCAACTCATGCAGCTCCCAATGCCCTACTTCACCTGCTGGTGGCTTAATTTCAGAATTTCTCCGACCACAGGTCAACTCAGTTTTACTTGCCCACATGCAGGCGAACGCGCGCCTGCCCGAGGCCAATTACGCCGTATGTAGGTCGTCGAGTTAGCCTCCATTTTTCTGAGTGTATGTGCCACAATTCCAGGTGGTGGTGTATGGGCAGGAAACGTCGATTTAAGTTTTTCGTAAGCCATTGCAAGCTGTAATCGTGTAGGAAAGGAACACTTTAGGTGGAAGGTTGTTCCAAAGTTTAGTTATTCGCGGAATCAAGGAATCAACTACAGTATTATACTATGTATTCGAAAAGGTGCGTGAAACTACCGGACACTAAGAAAAAATTACCAAGAAAAAATTTCCGTTTTACGGTCCAGTTCCTCAACTTTAAGGACTTCTTGGAAAATATGATAACATTTAATTACACTTTCAGTTAATAAAAACGAATATTAATAATTCAGAAAAAAATTAGATCCTGAACTTCTGCGAATAAAAAAATTAGCAATTGTAAAATGAACTTTTCTGATGATGATACTAATTCCCAAGGTGGTAATTATTTAAAAACCTAATTAAAAATTTTATTAAACTTCACATGTGTCTGCATGTAAATAAATTCCTTCAACGCTGGCAAATATTAACATTGCGTTTTGAACTCCGTTTATGTTCAGGAAATGCATTCGGTACCAAAAATCATGTTTCCTCTCATGAAGATGAGGTTTCCATAGTTAAAGTTTTTAGGTTAAGTGGGCGGAGAGAGTCATCTTTATCAAAAAGACTTGTCTGTAACTATACGTAATTTTTTTAAAATTTATTAAAATGTATACACACACGTATGTACAAAAAGTTCACTTTTAGACCGGATTTTCAATTTAAGTATGTTTAATAATGTATAAATGAAATGAACATACAAGTATGGAATCATTCATTCATTCATTTATATAGTCGTATTTATTTATAAATGTATTATTTTTATATGATGCTGTATGTTTAGTTAAGAAAACGTGTTCCTTATGTTATGTTATGCTAGATGCTATGTTACGTTATTTTATGTTATGTTATGTTCTGTAATTTTATGTTATGTGGAAAACTTTCTTTATGTTTTTCGAATATCATAATCAATGTTGTGTATTTATAACCACCTGTCTTTCATATCTCTTACAGCATGTTAATTTTCCATTATGTAGATGCATATTTTTAGACTTACTCGTAAAGATGGATATCGTGTTTTACTGCCTATTTTAGTATTTAGTTGATGTAAACTTATATTCTAAAATAGTATGAATATAACCAGTATTACTTACTGATTACAATCACGGGATATTTTCAATGGTAATTTGATTCAATATTGCATAATCAGTATTTATTACGCAATATTTAAGACGGTTTTGATATCTTCGGTTCTCTTTTAAACCACCAGAAGTTCAAGAATTCTAAATGCTATTGTATTATCGCTAATTATGAGAAATTAATTGGTAATTTTATTTTCCATTTAAATTTTCTTACTGACATATTTTTCAGGGAAAGTAAAATCATTTCCTAACGTGTCGCGACCCTCTAGGGTTTACCAAACATTTTTAAGAAGGTCGTATTTTTTTTTTGTTTTGACGAGAAACAAATTGTTCGATGAAAGTTTAGGATTTTAGGGGAATATTATAGAAAGTTTAGGGGAATATTTTTATCTCTCGATAGAAACAAAAATATTCCAGGTGACCATAAGCCTATAATTTCGTAATGTTGGTCAGGATAATTGAAATTAAAGGAAAATACGGTTAACTTTTCATGAGTTTTAATGATTTCCAAACGAAACCAACGACGACCCAAATGTGGAAAGTTGATCGCAGATCCTATAACTCCAAATTCCAAAGAAGGGGGTTGCGAGAGACAAAAATGTTGAGAACTCCTGCAGGACATCGTTTTTATGGTCATTAAAATCTTTGTTTTATGACAACTTACATCTGACTGATTAAAGTTGAGGTTCTGCAATATCAAATGAGGCTGCTAACGAGCACAGCGCTCATAGCCACAGGTATCCTGAAATACCACCAAACGTAATACATAAAAATATTTGGAACAGTTTTAATTATTCGGTTTACACGATATTATGCATTTCAACCATAAAGGACAGAAGACTAGAGGTTTAAAGTTTTGGAGAAAATTCGTCTAATGGTTTTGTACTGGGCCTAGTAACAAAAATCTGCGAAAAAAGATTTTGTGTGGAATTACTGTTACATAGGCTGTTACATAGGATGTAGGGTGTTCATGGGTCCGGAATGGCCGGGACAGTTCCGAATTTAGGCATGATATACCTGCGTCTCGGAAACTAAACTTTTGTCCCGCAATTATGCAATCGAAAAGTCTTTGCTTGTGGCGCAGTTTTCACAGAAATTGTCACGAAAAATGGTCATTCTACATATATGTAAAAAACAAATGGGTTAAATAACATTTTCAGCAAAATTTTACTTTCCTTCCTAGTGACGCAGAGGAAAGTAAAAATCTATATTAAAGCGCGCTTAAATTGAAAGAACAAGAAATCCTGCCATAGAAATTAAGTTACTTGTTATGTTTTAAAAGGAAACCGAAGACTGTATCCGAAACAACATGATTATATAAATTAATCAGTACTATCATCTTAATATTCTCATTGTACGCGTGTGTGTGTGTTATAACATATCCTCTTGAGTTTACTATTTCCTTAACATATCATTTCAACTTTAGTTAAATAGATCTATCGTAGATAGTGATGTATATCTATCTGGTTGAATGTTTCGTTAGATACTAAAGACATAATTTATCAGTATCAGTTTCTATGAATATATATATATATATATTTATGGTATAGTTATCTATAATTATATTTATTAGATGAATATATTTATATCTATATAATATTTATTATGTATAGGTATTTATGGATTTAATTTTATCTACCTGTACAACACTATAAAGTATTATCGTATTTCATACACCTAGTTTCATCTATTGATTTTGTGGTACGTGCAAATTAAGGATAATATTGTGAGAAACCAAAGTGGCTGCCGATGATGGTGTTTACATTGGAGTGAATTGGATTTTGATTTTCCTTCCTCGACCGTACTCCGGTTCGCGTGCTGCATTGCCGCTGGCTTTTCACCTGAAATTAAACCAAGAATAATAGAGGAAAATGATTGAAAAATCCATTTTTCATAAAAAAAAAAATTTTTTTTTTTTGAATAAGTCTAGGAAAATAGTACAAGAGATAAAACTTTCAAATATAAGTATATTACTTCATTTGTAATCGTACCGAAATGCATATAGAGATACTCAGATAATGTTTTATTAACACGGTATGCTAGTGTGCAATTTCAATTCTTTTAAAGTATCTACTTTGTAAAACATTGAAGAGTCAGAGGAAAATTTATAGGTTCAACATTTGCCGCAGGTATGTTATTATGTAGTAATTGTGATGGCTCATGTAATATTGTACCGGAATAAATTAATGTTCAGTATTTAGCTTCTAACATGATGTTTTTCAACACCAGCCAACAATATGTAATCGTTGCACAGACATATGTAAATGGGATTTATGTCATTCAATATTTCATCTCATTTCTAAGTTCTTAATCGCATTTTCCGACATCAGGGTGTCTGTACATATTAGTGTAAATAAAACATATTACCTGGGGCCAATCGTCAAATACTTTATAGGAGGACAGAACATATTTTTATGAAAAAATAGGAGCGGGGGGAAAGATTGGTCCGATTTTTTTTTGATGGTCTATGTTGGAGCTAAACTTCAGGCCAATCGGCTCGGTAGTTTCTTCACGAAAGAGTAACATAGAGGAAGAGCTAAGTTTCGAGATCACTTTACCCCCTCCCTTTACTCCCCACCTCTCGGGCTACTTTTTAATGGGTCTATGTTAGGGCTGGACCCCCGACGAACATCTATGCCGAATTTCAGGCCAATCGGTTCAGTAGTTTCCCGCGAAAGAATAACATAGCGCAAAAACTAAGATTCGAAATCACTTTAGCCCCTCCCCCCACCCCTCGCGTTACTTTTCCGTATGCCTATGTTGGAACCAGAACTACCACAGACACTCATGCCAAATTTCAAGTCAATCGGTTCAGCCGTTTTTACGTGAAAGAGGAACAGACAGATAGACAGACACCAACTCATTTTTATATACAATCATACCTCGCTTTACGGTCTAGATACGTTCCGGGAAAGTTGTCCGTAAAGCGAAAAGCCGTATAACGAAACATTTTGGGCCGTAAATCGAAAAAGTGACATAATTAAAGAAGGCCGTTATAGCGAAAAGCCGTATAAAGAGCGGCCGTATAGCGAGGGATGAGTGTATTAGTATGATTATTTTTTCTGCAACATCCAAGGAAAACCATTTTTACTAGGTGGCAAATCCTATAATCCGAAGACATTGATTCGAAGACACAAACAAAAGTGGTACCTACCTCGAAAATTTTCCTCAAGCAAAATTTATGAAGTTTAGACGAAACCAATTTCGGAAAAAATCTGACTAAAGGCTAGTTTTCCGTTTGGGAAAATAGCCAACATAACAATAGTTTTTCCTCAAAGTTGTCAGAAACAGTTCTTTTTTCTTTTCATTGTGCAATGGCGCACATGAAAATTCTGGGTTTCCCGCGACATCGCGAAACATTTTTGTGGGCCCCATTGGTTTTTGAGGAGACCGAAAATTGTGAAATATTTACCAATTCAGTATATGTATAAAAAGGAGTGACATTTTTAATATAAAACATTAAAATTATGTTCAAGCTTTAAAACATATTCTTTTTTATTATTATTGAATTCGAACAATTCTGTAAAAAAAAATCTCAACCTCAGCTGCATTTGTCCTA
Source organism: Chrysopilus asiliformis (assembly GCA_964034945.1). Classification (NCBI taxonomy): domain Eukaryota; kingdom Metazoa; phylum Arthropoda; class Insecta; order Diptera; family Rhagionidae; genus Chrysopilus; species Chrysopilus asiliformis. The sequence goes on from OZ035960.1 coordinate 19,530,945, forward strand.
TCAGGACCAATTTTAACTATTTTCATTCAAATATATCTCAATAAATAATAGAAATATTTAGTTTGTTTTGTCTAATTGTGAACTCACAGCTTGTTACACAGGAAAAATATATTAAAAGCAATATTTTGATCAAAACTAGAAGCACATTTTATTTATTTAGAAACTAGATACGTGACGAAAAATTGAAATTTATTTACATTCCAATTTATTTATTTTTTTTTTCATTTGTCATAAACTAACTAGTCCATTATTTCAGAGATAGTCAGACAGGGCAATCTAATATTTAAAATATTTACCATGGTTGTGAGTGTATAAAACTAAAATGTAGTTTTCGATAAATTTTTAAAAAATATATTTATTATTTTATTCGTTATCAAACACGGTACAATTTTAACTTCATTGTGATTTTGAACGATTGCCAATTTTAATTTTCAAGAGGAATAATTCCTGGCGTCGACATTTTCATCGTGCTGGGCATATAAATTATTTGCATTTATTTATTTTAAAAAAAAATCCACAAAATCAATTCACCATTTCTTCTGATTTTAAAGCTGTCCTGTATAAAAGTTAAATTCTGAAAATTACAGGAAAATCGTTGTTAAATACGAAGTGTGGAAAATGTTTAATGCTTCGAAATGGACCGTGAAATTTTTAAAAGCCATAACAAAGAAAAGAGGGTATGTTTAAATTTTTGTTTGTGATTATATAAAAAGTGTTATGAGTGTTTTATGCCTTCACAACTCAACAAAAATTGCACCGCAGCAAAAGTTTTCACACTATTGAAAATTAAGTATTAAATGAAATGTGCCGCAGGCAATCTAATTGGATTTCTCTTTATTTTAAATACTTTTGTCTCAAGAATTTTTTTCAATTTTACGCATCGTTTCCGAGCAAAAGTCGTCGTAAACGTCTTAATTTTTAACAGCTTTTATTTAGCTTGCTTTTTTGTGTGTTTGTCTGTTTCTTTTTCTGTCAGGTTCAAATCTTGTAATCTAATTTTGATACGCTTCCATCATCCGATAGACGTTTTTTTTGTGAATCCGGGACAGATTATCAGCGGAACAGGAGTGGGGACACAGAGACGACGTGTGGAAAATGTTCAATGCATCGACACTGACAGTCAAAGTGTCAAATCTTCAAATTTTTTTTGGACCCACTTCCGCTCATCCAATTGACTTGAAATTTTGCACACATACGCAACTCCAATGACAATATAATATTTCGTCCTGTGAGGATAACGGAAGGTCTTGTAATGATAACGTAATTATCCTTATCTACAAATTTTCTGAAAAAAATGTCATCTGGGGTTTTTGGATTCGCTGAATCCGATTCTGACGTTAAGAAGTCTGTAAGGATAACGGAAGGTCCTCTTAGGATAACGTAATTACCTTTTTACCTAAAATTTTCAGGAATAATTCTCCTGTCGGGATTTTTGGAGTCGTTGAACCCGATGTTTTTGGGGTCGATAAGTTTTTGGGGCTGCTGAATCCGATTCTCGAGTCAAAAAGGCCGTTGGATTTCTCAAAGGCACAAATATATTATATTTGATGACTAAAAAGCGCATATCGCACATGGTCCCGTAGACTGTAGTATCTCAAAATCGGCCATTTCAAGAAAAACGCATTCAAAGTTTTCATTTCAAAATATTTGTTTATAAATAATTGTTTTTTTCTGTTGTCTGTACAGTAATATTTCAATTTATTACTCTTTTGATAATAAGTTACAGATCATTTGCTTCATTTTTTTTTTTGTAATAATAAAAGATAGAGTTAGGTTTGTTTTCCACAAATTCAATTTAAATTTTAAAAAATGGGAATTTAAAAAACCAAAAATAAATAAATTTTAGGACTACGTTTACATTTAAATTTGTTTTTCATTTGATTCAGTCAATTTTCCTTTACATAATGGAATAATTATTCAAAAACACATTTTTTTGAGATACTACAGTCTACGGGACCATGTGCGATATAAGGGTGGCGAGGCAGACGTAATTTAGGATTTTTAGTCATACTAATCAAATACAAAATGACTACAAATAGTAAAATAAAAACAAATTTTTTTAAAAACTTTATTAAAAAAAATGTACTAAAAAGAAAAAAAATTTTTTGGGCGCTGTGTATAAGAAATAAAAGCGCGATAAAAACCTGAAAAAACTATAATAAAATTATCTCGCTTTGATTTCTGATATACAGCGCCCAAAAAAATATTTTTTTTCTTTTTAGTACATTTTTTTAACACTCTAACGGCCACGACAGTTTTAAGCCTTTTTCGAGTATTTAGTTGTCAGTCAAAAAGGCACTAAGAGAAAAAAAATTGAAACAAAATTATACCTAAATGTTATTTTATTACCATAACATGTGTGCAACTACAAAAAATCGTCGCTGTTGCAGCGAACACTTTAATAATTTTCATTGTGGCCGTTGTGTACAGTTAGGTGTCAGGTCTTTTTGACTGACGTGGCAGTTAGAATGTTAATATAAGCTTTTCTTAGCCATTCTTTCACGAGAAAGCAATGTTTTTTGTATGGAAAAGAGGGAAATTCGGTAATTAATAAGCTTTGATAAACCCTTTAATATTTTTAAATTATTGTTATCGATGGAACTATTATAGAACCAATTATTAAATTTCGGAGCGTCATTGTTCTTTCACTTCATTAATAATATAAAAAGTCTTTTTATCGACTTTGTGAAAAGTTTTGGAAAAAGTTTTGGAAAAAGTTTATTTTGCAATTTCAAAGTTTTTCCCCACGCCATCAGAACTAATTGGAGCGAAGCGAAAGATAATTGCGGAATTATGCGAAATTATGTTCTCGTCGTGTTATGAAACCTAAATATTTCAACGTCTCATAATCATTTCGCACCGAAGTTTCAAAGAAAGTGTTGAAACCTTAAGAATAATTCCAAAATATAATACTGTAGAAATTACTAACAATAAGCAATATTTAATGTGTGTGTTTGTGTTTTACAATTTCTGTAAATTTAAATCACAAGCCAACAAGAGAAATATTTACAAATAGCAAAGAAAACAACAAGAACAAAAGCAATGATTAACAATAATAATAATTTATCCGGCTAGAATTTCAGGTATTTATTTTTGGTGTTTATAATTTACGGACTTGTTTTTATACGATTAATATTAAATTTAATTATATTACCAGGCATAATGTTTATTCAAATATAATTAAAAGCAAACAAAATTCAGCAAAATTTGTAGGGAAAGAACTACACAAATTTAACGTTCGAAATTTACATATAAATCTCTGATAAAAAGGACTTTTTTATATGGCATTTAAATTTAATATCAAATTGTTCGTTTTTATGCGATTTAAATTTTGTGCTCAATTAGTACTGGATTAATTTTTCCCTTTATTAACGATGAACTTTGGTATTATTTTTGTATCTTTTCAAGTTATCATACATAATCAAACAATTTAAACAAAAAAAAAATAATGCTACAATTACCAAGCGATAATTGTAACATATCCTATATGAAAACTTTGAACAACATTTTAATGAAAACTCCAATTCAAGTCATAAAACCTCATTGGGTTTTCGAACTTTTCCCAATTAGAATTTAATGTATGGGGAAATTATATAAAAATATATTCTAAGTACTTTTTTTTGTGAATTTTTTAATACAATGTAAAGTTTTTAAATCTATTTCGAAACTAAATTTTACTGATTACGAAAAGAGCTGAACTTGAAGCGCAACTTTTTCGAGAGTCTGTGTTTTTACAAACGGACAGACTTAGCGAGGGCGTTCACGAAGCAACTTTCGGTCATCAGCATGCCTCAGCCTCACCAAATTGTAGGATAGAAACGAGTGCGGCAAGAGGAGAAAACTCGCCACTCGAAAAGTGTTCTTCACGTCTTCTTTTACGCACACAAACTCGTGTAGCACATCAGCATGCATGTGTGCGTAATTTCATTGAGTCAGTCGGTGCTTAGCCACCGACTCGTAAACATACCCAAAATAAACAAAAATTAAATGCAAATAGTGAAATACCAATTGCAGGTAGTTTTATTCTTCAGGTAGGTAGGTAAATAACAAAATAACCAGTCCTTATTCTTCTATTGTTGGCAATTTCTATTGTGGCAATTGATGTTACCTCGGTGCTAGCTAATAAAGGAATGAGCTGAAAATACAACACATATATGAGAACCACATACACATGAGCGATCGCTTGTTGTAAATAAGTTTTTTCTACTAAAAAGTGAAGAAGCGTGTACGTCGGAAAGGCATTTTGTGGACTAAAAGTCGCCGCGACGAGAAGAAGCGTGTGCGTTCGCACTTAGAGATCTCTGTCTATTTCAGACATCAAATCTCAAGGCCGAATTGGCTCTCCCGAAGTGAGATTTCATAAAAAATTTCGTCTTCGAAACAGTAGTGAAGCCTGTAGGAATCGCATCCGACTTAAGCTCAATTCAGACTAACGATTGCGATTGTGATTAGGATTAAAGCTTCCCGACCAATGAGATCAAAGTTTCATTTTCCTATCGTTGAAAGCTTTGATCTCATTGGTCGAGGAAGCTCAATCGTAATCGCAATCGTTAGTCTGAATTGGGCTTTGGACAGGTTTCCGACTTATCCAGGTTCATTTACTAACGAAAACATAATCACGGAACTTGGAAAAATGCTTCACTTAAGGGGTTATGCCTACCGGCAAGGCCAATGCCCAATTAACCATAAGGCTAATTGGGCTACAGCCCAGGGGCGCCATCGATCCGAGACGATGAAATTTTGATTGCTTTTTTTTAAATTTTCTTTATATTTAGCGTATCTGTAATTTAAGTTAGTACTGTGTTTTGAATTAAAGAATATTTTAAAAAATAAAATTGAATTTTTACAATGAAACTATGTAAGGGTGCAAAATTTTATTTAGCCCAGGGCGCTCAAACTTGTTAATACGGCTCTGGGCAAGGCCTGAAAACGACGTGTCCATATTCCCCATTGACATTTGCTGCAAACGATTTCGTTTCGAGGAATAAGTTTCTTATTTCAGGCTAATAACTGAAGGAAATTGTATAAAAAAATGGATAGGAGACTTTTTTCAAACAGCATAATTTTATTGGGATCAAAATATCATTGCAAATTGACCGGCAAAATGAAATTGAAATTTTTTTGGTTAAAAACAAAGTAATTTGATGGCCCATTAAAATCTGTTTAAATTTTAGATACAATACTATCAAAAATTTTTAGTTGCAACTAAAATCCCGGCATGCAATCAGAGGAAAAATCCATTATAAAATATTTTTTTCATCTTAAGCTTCGAGGGAGAAAGAAAACCACGCTCGAAGATTTTTTTTCTTATTCGCACTCTTAATTAATAAACTATGCCGTCAGATGACGCTCGCATAAAGCTTGAAGTAGCTAATTTTGTTAAGCACCGTCAGAATTACGTTCCTGTGTCATAATTGCGGCGTGGCAAACAACTGAAAAGTGTTCCCAACTATGGGTGTCATTGCGCATCCCATTCGCACAACGGCGATGTGCCCGCGTCAAAAATCGTTCATCACCGCGATTTGCATGGTGACGAAATATGTGAATAAATCGACACAACGGTTTAAATTGCTATTTGGGAACCTTGGTGTAAATTCCATACCAAAAACCGTAAAATAGTTTGATGAGGAGGGAGAGGCAACCTAAAGGCGCTAATTAGTGTGACGTCCCATGAAGTTCTACTTGTTCAGAGCCGATTAGCCAAAGATGGGCATCATTACCGAAGATGATTTTTTGCGAACCATAAGAAGGTGAATTTTCTTAAAATTGCTGAATAAGTAAAATTTTGGGGTTTCTTGGATAAAATGGCAAATTTCAGTTAGTTTGTGTATCACATAAAATAATATAAAATACATATGGTTGCCATATAAAAAAACTACATTCTTAATAGAACATTCTTAATTTAAAAAATACCGAAAATTTGATACTTTCGGCAAAAAATTTGACATTTTGTAAAAAACATCGCATATAATATGAAATATTAAAATTTATGACAACTAACTTTGTTATTGCCTAATAAACAAATGAAAATCAGTTTAAATTAAACGATTTATTGCATGAAGAATGTTATTTTCATGATTTCATTCAAATGCAACTTTTATGAACTCAACTGAAAGTATCTCAATTTTTTTGAATATCGACACGAAATGTTCAAAAATATTACAATTTCATTCTAAATCGAAGATGTTTAAGTAAATTGCATTCAATGCACGTGTTTCCATTACATTGAGCATATTTGCGCATTTATCATATTTGAGTATGTGAAGACATTGTGTGGAATAAAGACAGCAAAAGACACAAGGTTCTGTATATTCATATTATATCAGACTCTAGAGTGAAGGTGTTTTATGCAATGAGCATAAAATGAGCAAAACCGCCAATATCCGACAACTAAATTTTATATTTTTTGGTGAATTCGAAACGGAGCTCACGTCGAATATAACGATGCCAATAACAATCAAGATTCTGGGTAACTTGTCGACAGCACAGCACCCGTAATTCACGGTATTCTGAAGCATATGAAACAAAAGCTGAATTCCTGGGGGAGTTTTATTTATTGGCAGACGTGAGCTATCGCGGATTCGAACCATCGATTTTATTTTATTTTTATTTATAGCATTTTTTTTTTGCTAAAAGTCCCTTCGCGCAAATTTTCCCATCATAAATCTCTAGTGAGTTACAATCTTGATTGGGGAGTTTTACAAACCTAAGAACATGGAAAACAGTCGGAAGAAAAAGGAAATTCAAACTTGACAAATGGAATAAAGGAAGATTTACTTACCTCGAAGGACATGCACCGTTATACTCGCCGGCCGTGTATTTGATGGTGCACAGGTGTAGTTGCCAGCATGATCGAAATGCACTTCCTTAATACTCAGAATACTAGATGATGGTGAAATTAGGTATGACTGCGTTGAAAGTGCTGCCATTGTTAAAAGATTACTTGTAACATTATTTGTTGTATCTAATGGACTAGATGGTGGCAAATTAACATTTTGTGACGAGGTCACAGAGAAACCTCCGTGCGAATCATAATTCACCATTTTGTTATTATGATACCTGGGGATTATCAAAAACAAAAAAAAGTTTTGGTTATCCAGCCTTGATAAATTTTTAAAAATCGAGAATCTCTTACCAAAATACAAATTCGGGGTTTTCAGTGGCACGTTTGAGTTTACATTCTAAACGCAATGTTGATCCTTCATCGATATGAAGATCAGGAGCTCCTGTTATTTCCGCTATCGCTTCTGGAAATAAATTTACATAATGTTTCATGAAAGACTTTATTTATTTTTTTCTTATTCGCACTCTTATTTACTAAACTATAAACGAAGATTTTATAAAATTATTTTTAAGAAATAAGTTGATAAAATTATTTTTAAGAAAATCTCTTGTAATTTTCTTTATTTTTTTTATATATTTTAAAACTGCGCAACAAATCGAATTTTTTAGAATTTTTTAGAATTTTTTTGAATTGTTTTTCGTTTTGATATTTTGAACGTGTCTGATTTTTCCTGCAGATATTTTTTTAATAGATTAAAATTGAAAATTAAATTTTGTGTCCTACTGATTTTCTTTTTGTATTTATGGCATGGGCAAGCAGAAAGGAAAATACAGGGTGGGCCAGAATAGACGCAGGGGTTTGAAGTCTTTATAACTTTTTTTTTATTTTTATTTTTTTTATTTTGTTTCAGCATTTTGTTAAGAAGACTTGGGCAATTTAAAATGGACCTGTACACAATAGAACAACGAACCGGTGGGCGGTGGGCTCAATGGCTCTTTTACGGGACATGTTTGGCGGACGCATTATTTCGAAAAGTTGCGATTTCAATTGGCCTCCGCGTTCACCTGATCTAACTTCTCCAGATTGTTTCCTTTGGGATATTTGAAAGAAAAGGTGTACGTCAACAAGCCAACAACCATCAGCCAATTGAAAACCAACATTCGCAGTGAAATCGAGGCCATAACACGAAAGGTTATGGAAAATGTCTTGGAAAGAGCACGGATTTGCGAAGCAGAAAATGGCCACCACTTGCGGGATATAATTTTCCATGTTTAGACCAAAAATATTCCCCATCAATCAACTACATGTATTTGAAAAAAAAATTATAGGTTTCGCTAAAATAAAAAATTTATAAAGAATTCAAACCCCCGCGCCTATTCTGGCCCACCCTGTAGTATACATTTTTAACTATTTATGTATCGCTTGTAATATATCTATACAATACCGAAAACCATATTAAAATTTGTTAACCGATTTCAAACATAGCAGGAGAGGGGATCAGAAGGGGAGGAAGATGGCAGATTTTTTTTATACCCAAGTAACAATTTGAGATTACATTCCGGTTAAGAAACGTATTTGAAACCATGGTAACAAAACTCAAAAGTTTCACATTTGGTTTCTGTAACCGTTCAGAAACGTTTCAGAAACCCTCTTTAGAAGCTGGTTTCAAAATAACCGTTTTTGGCGGGTTTATTCGGAAACCATCTTAAATGTAACCAAAATGTAACCGAAATTGAAGAGTTTTTTGTAACCACGGTTACAAATTGTTTCTTGGGTATGCTCTTTAAAGAGTTCTCTATCCAACCCAGGAAACTCCATAAAAATCCTTTGACTGGTTAACCAGATAGCAACTGAGAAGGTCAGAGGGAAGGCGAACTCCTGCTGAAAGTATGGCTAAAAACATTCGTGCCACCACAAACAATCCAACGCGGTTTGGTTCAATGTCATCCGTTGAGGGGTTCAAAAGTTAGAGTGAAGATCCATCTTTGGTAGCGACAAATGAAATCTTTTTTGGGAAATTGCATAATAAAATCAATATTAGTGACGATGTTTCTAATATTCCAACCCTAATTTAGTAAATAAATTCACAAACACTGGAAGAAAAGCAGTAACGATAAACTTTTTAAGTTACATAGAAAATATTCCAAAAACTATTATCAGAATAATTTGACCATTAACCAAATTACAATTCACATAATTGAAATATGACAATTACACTTCATTTATTCGATTTAATCGACTTTATCTAAATTGACCGACTTATCATACGTCATTTATAACTAGTGATGAGGGAATTGCCCATAACATCATTAGCGATCGCATACCAAACATATTTAAATATGTTTGACAAATATTGACAAGAAATATTCGCTAAATGTACACATTGGTGGAACTATTTTGTATTTAATACAAGCGTAATGAGAAATAAATGAAAAAAAAGTATATGTAAAAGCACGCAACAAAAATTATCAAATCAAATTATGACAAATTGTTAAAAAAAAAGGTTCATTTTGATATCACGCAACTCGAATTATATGTTTTGCATATCATCAGAATAATAACAATTGGCAAAATATGGAAATTATCAAATTAGGCATTCAACAGGATCAGAATTCATTTCACTTGTATTACATTCAACAGACAGAATATTCTCAAAAGTCTCAATAAATCAAACAAAAACCCCTGCTTTAGGGTTGAGTGCCGACGATTTTTTTTTTTTTTTTTGCTTTCAGTGAGTGATTTAAAAAATGCGATTCATTTTTGTGAAGAATGTGGAAAAGGGGACTTTTGTATTATGTATGTTGTTTTTTATTAAGCCATTTTTCATAAAAACATAAATTATCGAAAATGTGATTTTTATTCAGCGTTAAATGCACTCACTCAAGTTCTCAACCAGAAAATTTTCGTTATAATTTTGCTAAAATTGAATAATTAATTGGCATCAACCGTTGGCATCAACATTTCTTAAAAAATCAATTTGTCTTTAGCCTCCTTTAGCTTCCAGAATGCTAGGGATGACAAAACATTTTGATTTTCGCATGTCCGTCCGTCTGTCCGTCAACACCATAATTTTCGAACGGATTGAGCTACAGACTTAAAATTTCTACAGACTTAAAATAGTTACTTTTCTCGTGAATAGCCATTCTCGTGAATAAAGAATTTCGAATTTTTCCAAAAGTTTTGTACGGGTAAAATAGGATCATTTTCCTTCCCCCATACAAAAGAAACGTTTTTATGCGATTATCTCGAAAACGGTGACTCATATTGAAAAATTTATGAAGGTAAAATGTATTTAGAATGCGATTTTACATAATTCATCCATACACCAAAATTCAATTGGACCACTGCTTCCTCCCTCTCTCATTCAAATAGAATACTTTTATCCTGTTTTCTCGAAAACTATGCATCGTATCAAAAAATATATAAAGATGAAATGTGTTTAGAATACGATTTTACATAACTTATCTGTACAACAAAATTCAGTTGGATCAATCCTTCCCCCGCCCCCAGACAAATTTAATTCTTTTTTTCTATTTTCTCGAAAAGGTAAAGTCTGTTTAGAATATGATAATACATAACCCTTCCATACATCAAAATCCAATCGGATCACTTCTTTCCCCCTCTCCTATACAAATAATTTTTTTTAATAAACATTTTGTTTGTCATCATATAGAATAATTGACCGGTGGAAATTGTAGCTTTTCTTATGTTTTAGAAAAATAATTCGTTTGTCGTAGCATTTTTTTAAAAATTAAATTGTTTATTTTAGCATTATTCATAATGGATTGTGTTCCAAAAAAAACACCACACCAAATCACAGGAAAATTAGCTTGAGAAAAGAGTGGCGCATAGTTTTTTCGTTCTCATCTCCCTTTCCCTTAACGATCCCAAAAAAAAATATTTAATAAAAAAAAAGAAAAATAAATAATATAAAAAATTCTAGTCCGCAGGTCCTGCGAGAAAGCTGTAAATTGAATTTCCAATTGTTCCAAAAGTCACTTATGGAAACTCGCCGGAAAAGCCGATTATTCTGCGACTTATTCTGTGTTGGAAAGTTAAGGTGCAAACAGAATTGCGGCTTTGTGGACTTCAGCTTCGGCTTCAGCTTTGACAGTTCTGTAGACTCAATTCTTTTCAACGTAATGGAACACAATAGCAAAGTTGCAAAGCCGGTGAAGCCGGTGAAGCCGGTGAAGCCGAAGTCGAAGTCGTAGTAGCTCTACTCTCTACTCTTGGTCGGCTTTCACAACTTTAACCTAACTTTTTTTGTGAGTAAATGATTGTCATTGAAAATGTTTGAAGAAAAGTTGATAAATATAGTGCAAGAAAATGAAATTCTTTATAATAAAAAAACAAGGAATACAGAAATGCGAAAAAGAAGAATTATCAAATAAATATGAATAAATATGAAGAATTATGAATTATTTGTCAAAGTTGCAATTGTGTTCGAATGAAAGTTGAAGCCGACGAAGCCAACAAAGTCCAAAGCTGAAGCCGAAGCCCAAAGCCCAAAAAGCCGCAATTCTGTTTCCGCCTTTATTGAAGATGAGACTTCTCCGTTTCGAAATTTTATTTTTACTTCAATATTTTGATCCGGCATTGTTATATAATATTTTTTATAAAAAGCCGGTGGTATGAAATGTCTCTTTTGATCACAATTTTTTTTTTCATACACCCAAAAATGTCTACGACATATCGATTTTTACACTAAAACTTAATTCAAAATTCATCAGATATAAATGTAATTAAAACGAAAATTATTTTAATCTATACGAGAATATATTTACAATCTGTGTCAGAAAAAAATATCCTTTATTCGGAAATATCCTTTTTCTAAGTTTTTCTCGGAAAAATTGGCTTTAGGGAGTTGTCGGGATTGCTGATCCCGAATCAGGTGTCAGAATTTCAAAATTCGAAACGAAAGGTCCGGTAAGGATAACGCAAATATTCCTTTTCCCATTTTCAATTTGAAAAACTGCCATTAGGGGGTTTTCGGAACTGCTGATCACGAATCTGGAGTGGTATTCCGTAACTTGTTTCAAGCGTTTGTTCGAGTTAGAAGAAAGAGTAATATTCGCTGTCTTTGTTCCGATCAAGATAAATGACAGAGCGAAACAGAGATAGTGAATACTACTTTTTCTTCTAACTCGAAACGAATTTCAAAATTCTAAACGGAAGGTCCTGAAAAAAACGAACTTTTTTTCTCAAAAGTTTTTAAGTTGTTTTTTGGATTTTGGACTTTAATGCGACAATGACGGATATGCCAGCTATGTGTAAATTAAACCATTAAGAATTCATACAACTCTATCTAACCACATAAATTTAAAATATATTATTACATCTGTTTCGAACGGTATTCAAATTTCGAGAAATATACAATTAATTTAAAGTCATTTTCTAATTTGAAGAAAACCATACAAAGGCTATTAAGTTTGATAGTTAAATGTGATCTGATATTAAAACAATATACTCGTATGTTGTCCGTATAGAATCAAAAAACCACAACATAGCATCTTTGAAGACAGATTAATTGATAAAACGAATACAATACACACAAATAAACATTTCAGTTTGTTAATTAAGTCAACAAGCTGCATAAACCTTATGTCGGTCGATCGGTCGGTTTTATCGGAAAGCTTGTAAGTCCTTCAAATATTTGTGTATTGATTACAGTCAGTGTTATACGTGAACGATATCGGCTTGCTTCAAGATATAATGATGTTCAGTGAGCTGATAAGGTGTGTCTAATATAGGTGATGGTTGCGAGAAATGCACAAAAGAAGGAATCCTTTGGAGCTTCCATTTCCCATAAACGTGGAGTTATGTTGACGATAGTCGACCGATAAAATGAATGTAATTGGAAAGCAACATTATTGTAAGGAGAGAAGCATTTTCACCAAACACTTGCACTGCAAGTTGTGGTCTTTGGTAAGTACGAGTAGTGCTCCTTCAACCATAAAATAATAAGCCCATAGTCACAGAGAGTTGTCGTCGAGTGTTTATCTCGCATCAATGTTAAAAAGGAATTGAAAATCTTCGTATCCTACAAATTCATAGCATACTAAATATGTATGTAAATGTTGGGTGCTTATAGTCTGACCCAATCTTAAGGGCAAATTACACTTTGCCTTAGCATCTAAAGTATATGGTGTCTACTTGCAACATAAGTTGATGCTTGCTTTATAATAATATATAAAGCAAACTTCAAATGAAAATATCCTTAAGCTTGCACTTGTGAGGCATTTACCTACAAATATGTTCGGAGAGCATAGAAATTCCGTGATGGTTAGTTTGTAGCTCGTCGATGGCAATTTTCGACACCTTTGTTTTTGTCACTAAAACGCATCCATGTAGAAAATTGTACAGAATGTAATACAGAGGAACCCAATGAAATTCATGAATACAAAATTTCTCTGAAATCATCAAAAAGCATCAACAATATTTATTTTTTCCACAAAATGTACCAACACAATTTAATAGGATTTAAGAGGAAAATCCAAATGACTTCCACTCGATTGTAAAAATATTTCAATTTTTTGTCGTTAATTAGAGTGACCATAGTTAGTTTTGTACCAATCAGGGTGAAGAGGGTTGGATGAAACAAGACATTTTTAATTTTCAAAGTTTCAAGTGAAGCATAAATTTTTTAGAAAGTCCGAATCACAAAAAAAATTTATTTACGGGGATTTTTGGGACGAAACGGTTGTCATATTTTGGAAATTCAAGATGGCGCACCCAAGATGGCCGACACAAATATGAAAAATCGCGATAATTTCGGTGGCAAACGGTATATTCTTGAGTTTTTGGGGTTTGCCAGAAATTATTGGTATTTTTCAATTTTACATCCGACATCTTGAATTTCGAAAATCTGTTAACGGATTCGTAATCAGCGATCTCCAATCTCGATTTTTCGCAAAAAAAAATTCACTAAAAGTACGTAGAAAATGATTTTTTCATGTAAAAGCGTGTATTTTTCACACTTATCGCAATTTTACACATTTTTAGACGTAAACTTACTTGATTTGTTTCTGATTTCTTTCTCTACAAATGAGTATTTTTCACACGTTGTTTATTTATAATAAATTGACAACTAAAACAAAACACTTTTTTACCTTTCATGTTTGTTTCCATGTCATTTAAGAAACTAAAAAACGCAAAAAAAACCGACAATCATCCCTCAAATATTGAAATATTTCTTGAAAATGTGAGAATAAGTAATGAGAAGTATACTTGCCCTAATCTGGGACTTGTAGTCACTATTTCGTTAATCAACCTCTACAAGTTACCATCAACTAATGTAAAATTAAAAAAAAAAATATCCCTAACTTTATCGATAAAGGTCATACCCGCAGAAAAATCAAATTATCATAGTTTTATCGAGAAAAAACAAGTTTTCTTTTGCTTTATGTACAAAATCCTATTAATATCATATACAACCGCATTACACAACAAATTCAAATAATTGCATAAATGTTCTAAATTAGGATATCCAATTATGTTTTTATTGGGAATCTATGAGAAATTTGTTGTCTTTTAGGAGCTAGTTTAGTATCAGATATGATTGAAAATCTTCTTCACGTCAGGTGGAATACTTTTTTATAGCCAAATATTTATTATTAGGTCAACAGACAGAATAATTGATATCTTTTGTATAGCACAAGAAACGAAAATATTAATATTTTCTGCCCAAAATAAATACGGCAGCACATCTTCCAAGAATTTCATAAATTGCATGTTTTGATATGTGTATATTTTGAGTTTTTGTTGCAATGACGCAGGTATACTGGAACAATGCCCGGGCGTACCTACACGCAGAGTAAAAAATTGTAAATCTATAGCTATTCTATGATTGAGAATTGTGACTATAACTAAAGTAATTAATTTAAATTACAAAATAATTAATTTCGATTACCAAAATAGTCAATATCGACTATTTTTATAATAAACTAGCTTGAAAGAACCCGGCGTCGCCCGGGTAGTAATAAATTTTTGAATATGAAAAAATCCTTTTTTTTTTCAAAAGTATTTTGATGTATAGAAAAATTATGCAGTAATTATATTTCAAACAATTTTTTCTTCATAATTTTTTTGGTTTAACGCACTGTTTTCAAGAAAATTGCAAATATTTTTTCCATCTGCTTGGGAGAAAGGGAATAGAGCGAATTCCCTTATTGCCAGACACTTAAGATTTTTGCATTTATGTTGTAACATATGTTGAACAACCATAAAATAGTTTCAGAGATAGCTGAAAAGGGGATTGGTCGAAAATTTACCCTGACAGATAACCTATCCAACACTAAAAATTTTATAAAAATCCGATCTGTAGTTTAGTAGATAGCAGGAGAGGGGGCTCGCACCATGTAGAGCGGAGTAGTTTGAGTGGATGAAAATTTCTTTTATGATTGACCTGCCCAACACTGAAAACCGTATTCAAATCCCTTCAGTGGTTCAGAAGATAACAGGCGAGGGGGTGAAAGGAGAGCCGATATCGCGACCACACCTAACTATAAACCGTGGTCATGATACATAGTCTATGTTGGTGCAGTAGTTCTTGAGTTTATACGTTACTCCATCTCACAAATCAAAAAAAATTATAACTATCTCACAAATCAAAAAAAAAACGCTTCCGCACCCCAATAAGTTTGTTGCTGCACCCCAGATTGGGGACCTCCACACTATATGAGAATCATATTGAAGTATATTAGATTTAGTTGTAACATATCAAACCAATCGCTGGACACAAAAATGAACTACACCAGGGTGTTTGGGATGACAAAAGATTTTGATTTTGGCATGTCCGATCATCTGTCTATCTGTCGTCTGTCCGTCTATATATCCGTGAATATCATAACTTTCGGAAGGATTGAGCTAGAGATTTGAAATATTTACAGTTGCTTTTCTCGTAAATGGCAATGATAAGTTCTTGAACTGGCAAAATCGGACCATTCCCTTCTCCATATAAATGTGACTTTTTTCGCAATTTTCTCGAAAACGGTGAATCGCATTGAAAACTTTATAAA
Source organism: Chrysopilus asiliformis (assembly GCA_964034945.1). Classification (NCBI taxonomy): domain Eukaryota; kingdom Metazoa; phylum Arthropoda; class Insecta; order Diptera; family Rhagionidae; genus Chrysopilus; species Chrysopilus asiliformis. The sequence continues at coordinate 19,546,749 of OZ035960.1, forward strand.
GCTAAAATGTGTTTTGAACATGATTTTACATAACTTATCTATACATCAAAATTTAGTTAGACTACCTCTTTCCACTCCCCGATACAAATTGAATACTGTTTCTTTATTTTCTCGAAAACTGTGCATCGTATCGAAAAGTTTATAAAGACGAAATTTGTTTAGAATATGATTTTATACAACTTATCTATTCAGTTGGACCACTCATACCTCCCTCTCCCATACAAACAGATTTTTAAATAAACAAATTGGGCGGTGACAAAATACCTTATTTAAATTCGTTCTCCACAAAATAAATAATTTAAATTATCAAATCGTTCAACACCAATCCATTTAATTTTACTTGGTCACTGAGTAAATACCTTGATTCACTTCGTTGTACACAAAATAAAATACTTTCGACGATTTAAAAGTGGGAAAAACAGCGATAATTTGCGCACTATGTCGATAAACAACCGCTTCGCATCGATCATCAATGAGGAAAGAGCGAATATATTTCTCAGTTGTCAAACGCGAGTCTGAGAGCGTAACGCCATCTGTTGACGATAAAGTTATCGCGAAGGACAAAATTATCCGTTTTTCAGTTCCAAATACAATTTTTTCTCCTTCCATACCATAATCCCATACAATATGCAAATTTCAATTTTTCCGATATTCCCACTTTTCCCCAAAATTTTTCTCGACTTTTCCAACAAAACGAAAAAAGATTCGGGATTTTTGATTTGGAATTACTGAAAGTGCAAGCCAGAAAACCGCTCCCCTGAAAGTATGCAATTTCATTTTTCCAAAATTTTCCGACTTTTCCGGTGGAAATTTCCAATTTTCGGCTCCGTTGTGTTTTTATATGTTGCAATACGAATCCAACAAAAAAAACCCCATGCAAATCGGATTATATTCAGCCGAGTTATGGATAGTCAAACGGACCACGATTCATTTTTATATATAAAGATTTAACCACTTGATAGTAAAATTTACAATTTTATGGTTAAATTGACTAATTTTGTAATTGAAATAACATATTTTAGTCTCCATTATAAAGTAGTTAAATTTACTTTCTGATTGTAGCAACAGCTTAAAAATACTCCCTTAGAAGGCACCATTCATAGGGAAATTTTAAATTAAAGGGATTACTCCTTTCTTGGACGAAACTTTATATTAGATCATGTGCTTCTAAAAATTGTTTTCGGTGCTTTTTACTTTAAAGAAAACACCCACATTGTATTTTATATCGGTTTTTGTGCACATCTCATGATCCTTTTAGGGACCCCCAAAAATAAGATCCGAAAAGTGTTCAGGAAATTTTTTTAATAGAGAAAAAACCAAAATGATAGTTCAGATATTAACTTCATTTTTTGCTGGGGTTGCTCAGGGAAAATGTCACACTTTTATGATAAGACAAGTGAAAAGTTTGGAGGGGGGGGGGGATAATGTAAGTGCGATAATGTAACGGCAGCACTAAACTTAAATCACCAAAAAGCATGACGAGCAGGAATGGCGGGATAAGAAAAGCCAAAAATTACCGCAACATGTTTTTAAATCTCGAATATCGAGGACAAACGCTACTTCCATATGATGTTAAACATCGCATCTAAACAGTAAGCTTTATGCAGGATTGTCTGTTAAGAAACGTGACCGCCAGCAAAGTGAATAACGCCATAAGTTCACGTTCTTATAATGCATGCATGCAGAAACATAAAGCTTAGACCAATTTGCCCGATATCGCCTTTTCAAGAATCTGAAAACTCCCAGGGAGGCAAAAGAAAACTTCAATTTCTTAGAGTATTGAAGTTTCATACATACATCAACTCATGCATGTTGAAAGGACGACGGATGTGAATGCAATAACGATGGATATGCAAATTGGATCGTAAGTGCACCATCGACCGATTGCTGTCGAAAGGACGACAATTTCTGGTTGTCGTCGAAGGTAGTAAACTCTATGATTCAACAACTGACGCCCATAGCCCTTGACTATAAGAGGTTTTCTACCTTGTAATTTTGTTCGCACAAAAAAGGATTTTATCTCTTCTGGCTTCGTTTGTTCTGCACTTAGTTATGCTAGTTATGCTGTATGCCGGAAATACCAAGGACCATCTCATCATTGAGTTGTCGGCACAAACTATAATGGAATGAGATTTTTGAGGTTATGGTTGCCCGTTCATAGTATAAAGCTTTATGCAACTATGAAATGATCAAAAGTGAAAATTCATTTGTGCATAGCATCAAATTAGTAAATATAGTACGCTCGCTTAACTATAGATATTTTTAAGTTAAATATTATGCAATATTTGAACGATAAATGAATGTGTATAGACTTACCTACTACTTTGAGTTCAACAAATATCGATTGAGTTGGATAAACAGATAATTGGCACTCATATAGTCCACGGTCCTCATCTCGTACCGATTTTATACGTAATGACCAGTGACCCATATGTCTAGTGTGCTCCACTAAAAAACGTGCATCAGTACTATGTGTGGATAGTCCAACGGTGAGCAATTGAAAATCACGCCTTCGTATCCATGATACCTTTTTCAAAGAGAAAAAAAAATGTGAAAAAAACGATAGAATTCACAATATAGTCCAATGAATATATAAAAAAAACCATGAGATTTTAGCATTAAATTGAGAAGCACGAACACATTCTTTCATCTATGGCACACCTATCCAACTATTCGCCATATAAATGGAATCCTTTTTAAAAATCCAATGGTATAAGACAACAAAAACCATCGAGAATTCCCATTCACTTCCATACGTTCTGCTTTCATCCATCTAAATAACCAAAAGGACGAAAATAGGGATTTTTGTGTGCGATTATAGAAGCTCTTTTTGAGGGTGAGATCCTTTAGCCATATACCGGCGCTAACGTTGCGAATTTAAAACATTTCTTTTTTTTTCACCAAACATTTTGAATGGCTGTTTGGGTTTTGCTAGATAGATAGATAGATTTTTTTTGTTGTAGATTAATGTACATATCTATAGGCAACTGTTATTATGCGCCAGAGGGGTTGGTATTTATAGCATAGGTGTCATCTAGGATACCTGATAGCTTCTGTTCCTTTTTCTCTATACTCGAGTTTCAATTTAATTTTCAACTTTTTCCCTTTTCACACCCAAAAAACCATCTCCGAATCGCCAGCATAGCACACCAAAGGATAAAATACGGCAAGCATGGGAGACTTGAATATAATATGAAACAGTGGAGAACTGAAAGGATTTAGAATTGACGGGATTTGTGGGGTTCAGGACGTTCTCATATCATGAAAAAAGGTCCTTCATAGAATAGATAAATAGATGGATGGATGGCTATGGAATAGGAAACTTGTATAGGAAATCCAAAATGGACCAGGCTGGCTATATGAGCAGTGGTGCCAAACTTGGTGGCATATTTAGGAGTATACGAGTAGCAGTAGGGTCAGGACATTGGCAATGGTGTTAGAATACATACCGTTGCTGGTGAATTCCATTTAACAGCACATGGAAGGATAGCTAGACCGCCTTTTTGTGCTATCACTTTGGTGTTATTTTTTGTTGTAAAAGGCGATGCTGTGGACGAACTAAAGTGATTTTGTAAATTCGCTGACGATATTTTCCCCATGTCTGAAATAGAACAAAAAAATAAACAGTAGATGAGAAATATGAATAAAAAACCATTTAGTTACAAACACAAGCGAAAATTTGTACAATTTTATTGTTTTTTTATTTTCTATGTTTTGCCGACGACATGATAACACAAATTTTCGGGATATATGAGATGTAAAATAAGTTTCACACGGCTATTCAGCTACATAAATAAATATTCTTGTTTGAATACATCGAAAAAAAAATTGGATATTGAGGGAAAATAAAATTATGTTTTTTTTTCGCGCCAACTTCAACACATTTTCATCATGATTTTCATAAAAAAATATAGAGATCGTTTTTCACTACCATTTTTAATTTATGGTAAATGACGTGAATGAAATATCGAAAAACTTGAAAATTTCCTGTTATTCAGTGAAAACTTTTTTTGTATTTTTCTCTATAAACCTAATATAGTAAAACCGGTATAAACTGGAAACCTGCCTAAGCCAAACACTTTAAAAGTCCCATGATTTTGAAGAAGTTTTTCATACAAAGTGTACCTGGATAAGCCGAAACCTGGTTAACACCACCCGGACGTCATTTTTCCTACATAAGAAAGACTTTTTGTATATCAGATTTTTTATGGTCATATTCGACTTAATATACCATTTCTAATGCATGGAACAAATCGCCCGATTAAAAAATTAATTACAGCAGCGTGTTTTAGGATGACAAAAGAAGTTGATTTACGCTTGTCCGTCCGCCAAAACACGATAAGTTTTGCACAGATTGAGCTAGAGACCTGAATTTTTTTCACATATCTGTGGTAACAAGTCATAAGGGCCTAAGTCGATTTTCAGATCAAGATAAAAAGATCTGTATTTACTTTAATAGACAGAGCAATTTGGCTTAGCCTAAAAACAGACTTAGGCCCTTATGACTTGTTGCCACAGATATTCTAATCCGAAATCCAAAAAAAAAATTGATTTTCCAAAAAATCCGAAAAATTATTTGTCGGAAGACTAATTTTTCAATTTTTTCTTGCTAAAAAAATCTTACTAAAAGTTAGTAAACTCAATACATAGGCAAAATATTTGCGAAAATATATAAAGTGAAAAATAAGTCTTTAATAGAAAATCTTGAGAAAAGAGAAGGGAAGACATAGTTTTTAACAAGGGCTCCCTTCCATAAAATCATCAGACAATAGTGTTGTTGGGGGATTTTCACTATCTTGAACATCTTTTTCAACACCACTTCATTTATTTGACGAATTACAGGTACAATTTACCCTTAGCCATTTAACAATTCTAACCTGTTCGAAATATTCCTATTTTTATTGTTACACTATTTGAAATTTTCCTATTTTTATTGTTACCAGGCTTGTTTTCTTTAAAAACAAACCAATATTTACGAACGGACACATTTTTTGAGCTCAAAAGAAGTTTAGAAATTGAAACGTTTAAAACCCGGGCCTAACCGTACAATTTTGTAAATAGTTAAACTAACGTAAATGAAATTAAAATATAAAGTTTTTTATAATAGTTCAACCTGTGTAAGCCGGAAACCTACAAAAGCAGGACGAATTTCCTAGTCCAGTGCGAGTCCAGCTTATGCAGGTTTTAATGTGATTACTTTATATGATGATAGGTAAAATGTTTATTTAAAAAAAAATTATTTGTATAGGAGGGGGAAAACAGTGATCATTTCATTCATATAAAAAAATAAAAAAAAGTATTCCATTTGTATGGGGAAGGGGGAAGGAGTAGTCCAATTGGATTTTGATGTATGGATAAGTTGTGTAAAATCATGTTCTAAACACATTTCGTCCTTATAAATTTTTCGATGCGATGTACAGTTTTCGAAAAAACATGCAAAAAATATTCTATTTGTATGGGAAAGGGTGCAAGCAGTGATCCGATTGGATTTCGGTGTATGGGTGTATTATGTAAAATCCTATTCTAAATACAATTTACGTTTATGAATTTTACAATACGACTCACCGTTTTCGAAGAAATTTCAAAAAAAAAATGTTTCATTTGTATGGGGGAGGGGGGAAGGAATGGTTCAACAAGTTAACCTGACCATTTACGAGACACGTAACTATACGAAATTTCAATCCTTTTGAAAGTTATGCTGTTGACGGACGGACGATTAGACACCCTGTCTGTAACATAACACCCTGATGTATTTCAATTTTATGTTCGATGTTGGGTTCGTTGCGTTTACAAATGGTACACTAAATCTAATATACTCCTATATGATATATCATATATAGAGTATAAAAATGCCGAAACATTGTGACTGGGAAAGGGTTAGGGGGCAAGGAGCGCGAACACTAGCAAGGAGCGCAAACATTATTTTAAACTCTTACAAACTATTCCTAAAAATTTTGAGTCGTAGAAAAATTGATTTTGCTAAGTCTCATCTTCGGAAACATTAATTAACACTTTGACTGCCAAGGCTATCATTTTTAATAGCCAGTGAGCCATATCATTTTTGATAGCCAGTGAAAATTGGCACTATGATTCATGAGCGGCCAAGGCTATCATTTTCGATAGCTGGGTCTACAATCTACATGCATACATACATACATTCATACATACGTACATTCTACATACGTCTACATGTATTGGCATCTCCCTTACATTTTTGCAAAATTGGTCTGGCAGTCAACGTGTTAAGGTTCTGAAGGTATACCGCAAATATTTTTTTCTGATTTTTCTCGGGAAAATTCTCATTAAGGGATTTTAATAGTCATTAACTACGAATGCAATATCAAAGTTTTAAAAGTTTTACGCTTTTTGATTTCTGGAAATTTTCGTACAAAATACTTTAATCTGGCAAAGACATAAAATATGTATTTTAAAATTATTTGTAGAGCTTTTTAATTAATTATAAATAGCATAAAATTTTAAGTCTGAAACCAAATATTTCAATAAGTAACCTTCGGTCCATTAATTTAAAATATTTACATAAAATATGTGTGAACTCAAAATGAAATATTCATAAGCAATATTTTATCCTAATTGTAAGCGTTTCTGTTAAAATCAAACTTCTGTAAATGCACTCCAAGTCAAATTCCAAGTATTAAATATTTAAACAGTAGAGATCTATGTGCAGTGAAAATCCTCTCAAGTTATTTGTCAAACGCTTTAAACGACGACGTATGAAATAGTTTTATTGACAAAATCAATTTTACTACCCATACATTTAATTCACTAGATTGCTCTGAAATTACGCTTCTCATTCCAAATATTGTCTAGCTCTTAATGCCGTGCAAGTTTAAAGTATTTAAAATTATTCGGAAAATCCAAATTTCTTTTCATAAGTTTCGTAGATATTGTCGTACATTAAATGACAAGGATTATTATTCCCAACGCTAAATTTTTAATTAAATTAAAATTTTAACATTTAATTCTTGATGGCGTTGCACATTATTATAATATGCACCAAAGAACATCATTTAAAATAAGATTTCATCTAATTTCATTTAAGTTGTTAATTAATACCTGTCGTCTTTAATTTCATTATTCAATTATCACTTATATTATTTTCATGGAAAATGAAAATCCTTTTAATTGACTAATTTTGTTTTCAAATAAAGAAAGGGGTTTTTCATTTTATTGAATTTAATTAGAGTTTTTTTTTCTCACTTTCATTTCTGATTTAAATCACAGGTTTAACAAAATCATTGTCAGAAAGGGGTTTCGAAATATAAATTTATATGAAATCTCCTCATAATAACTGGAAGGCCTACTACGATGAATCTCTCCCAGTAAATAAAATTTACTGTTCCCCCCAGTAAATATTGGGTTGTGCCCCAGCGAAATTCTCATACTGGAACGAACTGAAATAATAGTAATTTTTACAATGTACCCGAGGTAAATTTACTGGGATTACAGTAAAATTTTAAATGCTTTTTAAGTGTTTAAAAACAATTTGAATGATTTTGGCAACAGTTTTTTTTCGTATTTTCAAACATGAATTAATCTTATTTGTTATCAAATACTAAAATAAAAACCCCTCCTATGACGGCAACTGAAATCTTCGTAGGAATTCTGTAAGATCACAGGCGACTGCGGATTCGAAGACTTTTCAAGTGGATCGCCTTACGTGGAGTGAAAAACATGAAAAGTCGAATCCATAGTCGCCGGTGACCTTGCGGAATTTTTATCATGGTTTCGGTTACCTGGCATGAAATGGGCTTTAGTTATAGTATAAATTAATGGCAAAAACCACGGTTAAACTGCCCCAAAGGTTCAGGAGAGGGACTTGATAGCTGGAGAGGGTTTTACATGCAAAGGGAGGGATGGATTTTAGTGGGCGAAATCTTTCCTTGAATGATAATTTACCCAATGGTTCAAACCGCGTCAAAATTGCTCTAACGATTCAGCAGATAGCGGGAGAGGGGTTACAGGCAGGGCCAAGGGTAGATCTTACTGGGCGAAAACTTTCCTTGGTGGAAAACCTCCCCAATGGCGAAAACCGTTTCAAAATTGCTCTAAAGGTTAAGAAGGTAGCAGGCGAAAGATAAGAGCAAGGATGAACATTTATATGATTTTTTATATATACTCAATGACCATCTAGCGAATAGCCATTACTGGGGAGAAACAGTGACAAATTTAGTAGGGTGAAACAAGAGAGTGTCGGAATCGGGTAGAAACATTTAAAATTCCCCAGTTAAAATTGACTGTGTTTTCAGTAAATTTTACCGTCGTTCAGTAAATTTTACTGGAAAAACAGTCGTTCAGTAAGTACTGAAAAAACAGTAAGGAAAAGTTGAGTGTGGTTGATGTAAAATTTTCACTAAAACTACAGAGAAACGTGGGTTCTTAAACTAATCCATGGCTGAAGGGCGTTTTCAACTCGAAGCGTACAAGAACCAAAACGCCTGTGCAAAAATCAAATTTTTGTTCACAAACAAAAATATTGTTGATTACCCGAAACATTTTTTTTAATTTAAAAGTACATAAACACTTAACAAATCGAAATGTTCACAAACCAGGACGTTCACAAATCGAGGCGTCTACAAACAGCATCAAATTTTAAATCGGAAACCAAAAATTTGAGTAAATACAAATCGGAGCGTTCACACACCGAGGGGTCTACAAACCGCCCAAGTAACACTTTGAACTATAGTTGAACTTAAATCCATACCGCAGGTCATTTTTCTAACACAAATGAAAATAATTTTCCAATGACTTGAGTGAGACCTTTTTCAACGGATGGATGGACGTGACTTAAAGTTTTAGTTTGAAAAATTTTATTTAAAATTTTTATTTACAGTTAATAATAAAAACTACTTAAATTTTTCCACTCTTTAATCTTGGATTTTTCAAATATTTAAAAGTGTTGTGCTATTCTTAAGTATTTTTAATATAAATGAGAAAAAAAAACTGGGTTAGATTAACCGCGTGAACGAAATAATCCTATTAGGCTCCATAGAATGATAATAATTTAATTATTTTCTCAAAAGTTTTCGCTTCACCTAGCGATAAACCAAGGAAAATGGATATAAAGAATTAGCTTCACATATTCAGGGAATTTAAATATAAACCGCTAATATAGTATAATTATAGGTACTACTTCCTATAGCTATCAAAGAAAATACATTCAAACGGCTCGTCGTCGTCGCAAGAACTTTGTCATTGTTCGTAAAACTTCTAATTATCCTTAAATCTGGATAAAATTGAGTTACCCTTCACCACATAAAGGGGAGAATTGAAACTTTTGGGTGCGCCACTGGTTATTAATCAGCGCCATAAATGGTTTTATTTTCTATTTATAAAATTTTCCCATGAAATTTAGGTGAATCCGCCGAACACATGTGGAGCAAAAAAATCTTTTTTCCTGGTTTTATTTGGCATGTTATTTATAACATACTGTGGCTTCTATAATTATGTAATTATTTGTATACCGCAGTGGTTTCATATTCAGGTCATTAATTTAATTTTCACTAAAATTTTTTTTAATAGAATTCCAAAACATAAAACCCTCCCTTCTAATTGAAATATGCCTAATTTATTGGATTCTACTTTTATGTACATGCAATAAATAGGCTTTAATTTATTGCCGGGAACTAATTTTTGCTTTGCATTCAAAAATTGAATTCTAAATATTTAGTTTAAACAAAATAGAAAACAAACCACAATAACGTAGTCCTTGTACAAAGATTCGAAAATTTTCAGCCCAGTAATAATTTTCATTAAAAAAAAGTCCAAGTGTAAAAATTACGAACTCCATTTCTGGTTTCTTAAAGCAAATATGATTTTTGCCTTCTACCCGAATTGATATATCTATTATAATTTTCTTTTTTAATTCCATTCAACTAAAATTTCTAGATGACTAATGACTAGGGTTGCAACCAGGGTCATGCAAAGGCAAAGCGACGCCCGGGGCACAACCCATATTTGGCGCCCAATCCCTTTACGGCGCATTTAATTAAAAAAATTGATTTTAAAAAAATCGACGCTGGCAAAATTTTTATTTAAAAAATACATACAGTTAAAAATTATTGCGCCGCAGGGGAAAATTTTTACATATCAGGATCAATTATACTCATAAAGTAAGGTTGCTATCCTGCCCTCTCTTTGCCCGTACGTTGTCCTCTATTAAAGGGCGCCCGGGGGTATTTTTATTATTTTGAGGCAGCGAACTGCCAAAACTTGCTATGTAAATTACTGATACGTTTGATTGTAAAATAGGTTATATAAACCCTTCTCCCTCATACAAATGAAAACGTTTTTTACCGATTTTCTCCAAAACTATGCGTCGTATCGAAAAAATTAATTAGACAAAAAGTGTTAAGAATTTTGTCCTACTTTGCCCCCCCGGATACAGGAGCTAGAGAAATGGAACGATCCTATCAGCTTTTGGTGGAAATTCGTTAATCCGAAATAACCAAAATGGCGGCTTTTTAAAAATCGCAATTTCGTTTTTGCTATTTACTCCCAAACTTCGCGCTTTTCAAATGCTGTTCAAATAAGATATTTTTCTTTATATAATTTATTATGTTTTGTGTTTGTAAAACAAAAAGCCGACTTAATTATGAATAAAGGCGAACTTATAATAGTCTTCATGTCAAATATTGATGTCAAATACATAAATATTTCCTACAGCATATCTTGCAATTTCCTGCAATTTCCTTTCGAATTCTATCCAGTGAATATAACGTCAAAATCATTTTTGATTAAAATGTTACATTCTTGATATGCATAAAATGTTTCACAATATTTTATATATAATATTAGATAATTTTAGCTATAGTGAATTTTACGAAATATTTACTTTTATGTAATACATGTGTACGGCATGCTGAATTTTCAATACTGATGAAGTGTAACTTTGAACATTTTCATATAATATGAAAAGTCATAAATTTGATATTATTCTGACACGTCAAGCAAAATTCAATACGTAGTCATACATAATATTTTATGTTCGACGTCGTCATTGATTTAGGATTATCGTAAAGGAACAAGGAGCCACTTTTTGCACAAAATATTTATTCATTCGATCATAAACAATACACACCGGCCGTATATTTTAGGGTCAATCCCTTATGGATGATATGTATGTATCCAGAATGTCCATATATAATATACACATACATAAATATATTCGTATGTTCACCATTTCGATCATCCTAGTTGTTTAATATTACCGGGAAAACAAAAAAAAAACGAACATCTTATGTACATATGTACACTTCGTACCCATCCCGATATATTTTGGATGTGTTTGGGCCATCTTGTATTACATGTTGTACGAATGGACTATAGACTACCAGAAATAGAATATATTAACTTTAACCCTTTTGACCTTTTAGGATGCCAAAAACTTATAACAATGTTAAACTTTGGCAAGGAACTGAAAAGAAAATGAAGGCCTTCCGTTTCTTCAGATGTTTTTCTCAGAACCGGCCGATGAAAGTGCGTTTGTTTTTCCCCACCCCAGGCATTAATACAACAAGATAACAGTCATAAAAGTAACCAAGTAGGTTGTGTAGATTGGGAACAAGGTAAGTCTGATACCTTAGAATTTCCCAAGTATTCAAATAATGGAACAACAGAAAAACACATCGAATGACTACTCAGGAAAAAAAACTGAAAAACCCAATTGACAGTCATAAGGAATCGATGAATATTTCTATAAACATTTCCTGTGAAAAGATATCGGACTTTTGGCTAAGAAAAATTCTTACCCTTCCTTCCCAACCCTACCGTTTAACCCTCTGGCTATACCGATATCCATTTTCTGTTCAGGCACATGAAAACATTTTCAACGTGTTAAGTTTTACAAGCATATATAACGACAAAGGATAAGGAACTGTTCGATTATTTTTCCCGTTTCCATGTCGATGTACAAAAGACTTCATGGTCTTCCATGTTAGCAGTTTTTTTTTCTCAGAAATCAATGTTGACTTTTTCACGTTTTTCCACATCCATATACCAAACCAATGATTCTTCCGGATACAACCATTTCGGAAAAGGCAGATTGACTTGAAGGTGGCCAAGTGAATATTTGGCAGTCATATCGATCATGGTATAATGCTCGCCGATGTGAAATTCCCATGTTCTTTAGAGACAACAGGAAGAAAACGAACCTTGTCGCTCCGCCCCAGAATTTTCCAGCCCATAATATCCTAGCCAGTGTGAAAATATTTTTATATGAAGGACACGAATGATGGAAATGGCAAGAGAGATATATCAATAAATTCTTATTGACGTATGGCCAGTATCCTTGAATTACTGACAGGCACCGATCTAATAAGTTTTCCATCTTCCACCATTTTGCTTCCTTTTCAAAAGCGATTTGACTTTTTCGACATAAGTCGAAAGAATAATAACGTGAATAATATAATTGCGAAAAATGTATGAAGGACTCTAACAGATCGCCATTTGCTATTACGGAAATATCAGAAAAAAATGTTTCCAGAGAAAAATATTTCTATAAAGGTATTTCCTAAAACAAAAGTTTTTTTTAATAAATCTATTATACATGGGGTGACCATATGTACGGCCGGGACAGTCCCGGAATCAGACATGTTGTTCTGACGTCCCGGGAACAAAACATTTGTCCCGGATTTTTCAATTAAGTGTTAGAAAAACGATTCTCCACAAATGGCGTATGTATTTCAAAAGATTTCGCCTGTGGCGCTTATTATCTATATTGATTTTTACAATTTTCGTTGCCATTATTTATCGAATGTAAAGACCGCGAAGAATTAAGTTAATTTTTGCTTGGGACTGTGGATGTCTTGATTTAAATCTTTGCGCTGAATTTTGTTTAAAAAATTTCGCCTGCGGTGCACATTTCTTAACCACTTAAGCGTCTTGAACGAGACCCTCTCACTCGACTTATGTGTTCCGTTATGCGCTAAGCCGATGCGTTCCGAAAATGGGTGCTAAGATATTGACGAAATGAGGCTATCATTTTTGTGGACGAAAAAACGTATGTGCCCATATTCGGGACAATTCGTTAAGGGCCTGTTAAACCTCGTCTCGGTTAGTCATAAATTCGGATTTTTTCTCAAGGCCTGCTACCGAAATTTTCTGTGGAAACAGCATTTGTGAGATTTTTTTGATTTCTTGTGCAAAAATTCTCCAGGAAAATAATGTTTGTAAGTGTCATTTTAATGTCAAAACTGCAATTTATGTCTATTCGAGACAGAAAATTAAATAATGCGCGTATCCTTATTTTAATTTTTCTTCAGAAAATCATCATTAGGGGGGGTTTTGGGGTCACTGACCTCGAATCTGAAACTCAAAATGTTTCCTGGAAATTTGATCTATCCGCTGTGACATCCAACAAACATTGATTGACAATTTATTTTCAGCTACTGAAGCTTTCAGCCCACGCTTTGAGAAGTTTTCAAGTGGAAAATGAAATATACAAATTAACCTTAAAAAATAATTCGGTTTCTACATCCTAGGATAAATGGAATTCAATAAAAAGCTGATTTGTGAAAAAAATATGTAAGAAAATATTGGAAAATATAAATAATTACATGTTTTTTGATATGTAATTTTAAATTGCGCTTTTATATTTAGTAATCCAGGCATTAAAAAAATATTCTTTAGTCTGGAAAATATGTTTTTCAAATACCAGTTCTGTATTTAGCTGTATTCATTGATTTTTCTTACATAAAGTAAAGATCATTGAAAGAAAAAAAAACCTGATTTCAAATTGAATGTATCGGAATTTCGATGGGCGGAAAAAGCGTTTTCTGCTATATTGAAAAGATTTTCCGCCAACTTTTTGGGCCTACTTGAATATGATTTAGTAAACATCGAAAAATTCTAAATTGTTTTTTTTTTTATTCTGCGTGGCAATGAATGTAGAAAAAATAAAAATCGTTTCACAGAAATTCCTTGAAAATATCTTATGTTAACAGCACATGACTGTCTTGTACAAAATCTGGCGTAACTAGGAATTCCCCTTCTCCGAGAAATTAGCATTGGAAAAATAATTTTGCTCGCAATGGCAAGAGAGGCCATAGTTACAGTCCTTGTGCTAAAATGATACGATTCCATATCTTTTCTACGAAAATTGTAAACCAGACAAACACGTGCGCATAAAATGCGCCGCTGGCGAAAAATATAAAGCAATCTAATTTATTTTTATTGAAAAATGCGCCACAGATCCCAAAATCGAAAATCCCATAAAGAAATGCACCGCAGGCAAATTTAAAAAAAACATGTGGTTATATGCAGAAATTTTTCAAAAAACTGGACCGCAGGTGAAGATTTGTGGATGTTATTGTCAATTACTCCCTCAAAAGCAAGCCTCACAGTTACCACAGGAGCGTAACTCGATGTTTTGTCCCTAAGAGTGACTCCCTTCCCGTTGATTTTTTTTTTTCGTGAATCTTATTCGAGAAGTGATTGCATATCACGGTAGATTTCACTTCCTTACCAAAAATAATTATTCAACGAACTTTTTTTGCACACTCGTATATTCTTAACACTACACGTAGAAAAAAAAATAGTAAATTTGACTATTTTATAATGGAAAATAGTAAATATCACTAAAATAGTTAATTTCAATTACAAAAACAGTCAAAATCGACAAATTTTATAAGAAATTTAAATTCTTAGTGGTAAAATTGACGATTTTGTATTTAAATTGACTATTTTTTCAATTCAAATTAACTATTTTAGTGCTAGTCCCGATTTCCCATTAAAAAGTAGTCCCCTTTGGAGCTCCTTATCGTCTAAGGACTCCCTTTCCGTCGAGAAAACATCTAGTTATTCAAATCTAGTTAATGAAAATATTTCCATAACGGTAAAAAAAATAGCGCTTAAAGATACAGGGCAAAAATGCGAAAAATATCATTCTCTTGAATTCATCTCATACATGGAACCACCAAAGAACCGTTAGTTTTCGCGGCAGATTTCTTGAAATCTCTACGGAAAAGGTGTCTTTTCAAATCTAAAGCTCTACGGCTGTCTCACTTATCCACGTTTGATTGTAAAAGTGTTTTTCCTCATAACATCTCCAGGAAATCATGAAATTATTGAAATCTTTTGTCAACCTTAATCACACCTATAGAAAAAATTTTACAGAAGTTTTTTTTTTTTTGAAAAGTAAATTTTCTTTGACTCAACAAAATCGTGACAATGAAACTACAATCGTTTCATGAGTACAAGTAAGAGTAGGAGTACATTGAAGTTTCCTTGTACACAAATACAAAAACATGAAAAAAAAATCCAATAGATTTTCTTTGGTGTTGCGGGATTTTGGCAAAAAGGAAAACCTACTTTTCCGCAAAGAGTTTTGGATATTTGCGTTGCTATCAACATATCGAGGCTGGTAAATATATCCGTACGTAGAAAGTATTTGCTAAAGGATAAACTTTTAACTTGTTTGCTGTTATTTTTGTATGTTTCGGTTCAAAGGCGAACGTTGAAAAATAGAATACGACGATGAGGCAAGAAGATGATATGTACCTAAATATATGGTAAAATATTTACCTGAGAAAGTTCCACGGCATACGAACGACATGATAAAAACCACAATCCAAAGGCATTTGGCTCGTATCACAATGGAATCCATCATCGTCCTCGTGCTCGTCCTTATTGCTCTTTGGCTCCGGTATCGAGCAGCTTCAGTCTATGTATGTGGTGGTGATGGTGGTGGCGGTGGCGGTGTTGGAAGGGGTTCAAGGACAACAAGATGTTGTGTTATCGTTTATCGTTTTCTTATTGTTGCTACCCTTCCGGGTGCAGATAGCCCCTGCAAGGAAAAACCATTTCAATGTTGTTTTCTAACGAGAATGTGTGTGTGTGTGTGTGTTTGAGTTAAAGGAAAAGGAGATGCGTAAGGATATTTGAGGATATATTTGTATATTTAAACTACCCACCAGCAAGTAAACAGTAGTTTGAGGTGAGATGAGAGAACACAAGCCGTAATAGGAAGACATGCAGATATGTTTAAGGATATGTGGATTTTTGGGGCTTCTGGATGAAAACGCAGGCAGCTCTATGTTAAGTAGGCATTTCAAAAATATATGTATATGACTTACCTGGAAAATTGATGCTTATCGTAAGCTGTCGGATACGTACAATCGGTATCTTTTAGCTTTTCTGTCAGCTATGTGTGGTCTTCCTGAATCCTGTGTGTAGGCTAGCAACAATTTTTTTGTTGTTGTTGCTGCTGCTTTTTGTTGAATTTTACGTTGTGTTTGCATATACAATCGGAACAGGAATTCCCTACTAACGACCACTGCTTATGTTTGGATTCAGGTTACCTCTATTGTTGTAATACGAATATCTCCTTTTGTAGTTGGTTTTGTTATTATTATTTTTCCAGATCTTAATGTTATTATAGTTACTACTACTGCCTTTGTGACTGATACTACTGATACTGTTGCTTATGTTTATACTTTTACTGTTGATGTTGCTGCTGCTGCTGCTGCTGCTACTACTGTATGGCATCTCAGGTAAGGCCAATATACACCACATCGTGTGTGATGCGAATTTCTCCTACTCAAGTATCCACCTGAGATCGGGGGTATTTTTCTACTCGATGGGCGCTAAGGGAGTTACCACTTCTAATTTCTGTCAACACATGTCATCGCTTTTGTCATGTAAAAATTGATGTTGCCATGTTTTTCATCAGTTACCTTTTCTCTCTTTTTTTTTATAGCCAATAACAACTGTCGTTCTTTCTATTTTCTTGTTGTTGTTGGGTTTCTTCTTTTTATTAATGTTTATTCAGAATGCGATTATTTTTTGGCCTCTCCTTGTTTTTGTCGTTTTCTGTATATTTTTTTTGTTTCAAAATAGGTAAAAATATAAATTGTTATTCCTTTATATCTCCATTTGGGTAGCAGGGGACCGGTAATTGATTTTAAATTGCTCCTTTGTGTATCTTAGACATTCCTTTTGACTACTCTGAAAATAAATAAAAAACAAAAATTGAATTATTTATTTTTGGAATTCATAGATAGATGATTGATATTTGATTTAAAAAAAAAATTGGGAAACAAATTTCCTTCACGTTAATATCAAACACGAGTCAAATATTAAATTCTTTCAAGAAAATATTATAGAACTCTGGTTGATATGCATTTACTTTTTTGTCGGAAAATATGTCTCTTCCGGAAAATCTCTAAGAAATTGTTACAAATTGTCTCAACAGAATTCAATAATTAACTTTTTTAAAGGTTTTATTACAGAGGAAAACAAGTCAGTTTAGAATTTTTGAATTCTTGCTTTCTTATCTTTGGGGCTGGCCATAAAATATGTTACGCTAAATTTTGATTTTTCAACTCCCCCTTCCCACTACAGATCCCACTGTGTTGCACTTTGCAGACCCACTGTCTCAATACCAGGAGCCTTTCCGCAAATGATTTTTTTATTCTTTTTTAAGGAAATTTCGTTTATTCGGCTCTTTTTTCAAAAGTTTTCTTTGATAAGAAGAAAATTGAATAAAGGTATTTTCGCAAATTTCTCCATTCTAGATAGGGTGACCATATTTTTTTTAGGTCAATCCAGGACAAGATGATAGGGAAGGAGAGAGAGAGAGGCTGGAGGTAAAGGTGTGATGATCGTTGATAAGGACCACCAACGAAATACCAAATTTAACAAACAAAATAAAATTTGATTTGGGCGGAATCCAAGACAAATCAATCAATAAATTTACGCCGCAGACAAAATTGTTTAAACAAAATGCGGGTCTTTCTCGATTCGGTGTCTTATTTTCGTGTGTGAATCGCCTTATAGCAGACCAGTTATTTACGAGGGCAGTCCGATAAGTACTTAGCCTACAAAAAAAACGAAAATTTTGTAAAAGTGACCATTTATTTCTCAACATAGTCTCCTTTTAGCTCGATACACTTGACCCAGCGATGCTCCAACTTCTTTAACCCGTCTGAAAAATACGTAGCGGCGATGACCTCCCCATTCGACTCAAATTTCTGCCCGGCGAGTGACTTTTTCAAGTTTGGAAAAAAAAGAAGTCGCACGGGGCCAAATCTGGAGAATACGGTGGATGGGGCAGCAGTTCGTAGCCCAATTCGACCGATTTGGCCGTGGCGACGGCGGAGGTGTGAGCCGGTGCGTTGTCATGGTGGAATAACACTTTTTTCTTCGCCAAATGGGGCCGTTTTTCTGCAATTCGGCGTCGAATCGGCCCAATAATTCGGTATAGTAGAGCCCTGTGATCATTTTGCCCTTCTCCAGGTAGTCGATGTAGATCACACCTTGTGAATCCCAGAAAACGGTGGCCATCACCTTTCCGGCAGATAGGACAGTCTTCGCCTTCTTCCGAGCACGTTCGCCGGGTAAAGTCCACTGTTTCGACTGTTCCTTAGTCTCTGGTGTGTACCAGTGGATCCATGTTTCGTCGACGATCACGAAACGACGCAGAAACTCCTTCGGATTGTGCTTAAACAGCGTCAAACACTGCTGTGAAGTGGTTTCACGATTGCGCTTATTGTCCGGAGTGAGCAAACGCGAGTGAGCAACCCAAAATTTCATGCAGGATATGACCCACGCGGTCTTTTGAGATGCCTACTATCTCAGCTATCTCGCGCACCTTCAATCGGCGGTCTGCCAATACGAGATCGTGGATTTTTGTTATGTTATCCTCCGTGGTAGCCGTTTTCGTAGCACCTGGGCGTGGCTCATCAAAAACCGACGTGCGACCACGTTGAAACTCGTTACACCAATTTTTGACGGTCGCCATCGAAGGAGAAGAGTCACCGTACACAGCATCCAAGCGCTCTTTGATTTCGCTGCGCGATTTCCCTTCCAGAAACAAGAGTCGAATCACCGACCGATATTGCTCTTTTTCCATTTTTCTGAAATCCGCAGACACGCCCGCTCCCATACGTGGTCAAAACAAAACTACGAGTTCGATTCGGCTGAAATTTTGACTGTAGCCGTCTATGAGAATGTACGATAGTAAATTTGCCCTCGTAAATTAAGAGCTATACAGTCCAAAATTAATTTTCGAAAAATTAGCTTAATTTTTCGCACTCTAAAAATAAAATCGAACAGCAAATTGTGAAAATACCAATAAAAAGAAATGCGACGTAAAATAATTGTTTGTGATACATTCACCCCTTGTGACAAATCGTTTAAAAAATACGCCGCATTTATTATTTCTTGCATAAACTGTCGTTTCTTTTCAGCGGTTGTAAATTATTGCACTAAATTGGAAAATCCGGGACAAAAGGCGAGTTTCCGGGTCGTCAGGACCATATACCCAAATCCGGGACTGTTCCGTCGATTCCAGGACTTATGGTCACCCTAATTCAAGCAAACGAAACTTGTTTTAAATAAGCAAGGCTACAAGTTTTTCATATAGAATATTTTTACGCTAAGTAATAGGAAAGGTGGCGAAGTCAAATCTTTTTGCGTTTATATCTATAGAAAGTTTTATGAAACGACGAAAAGGGTTAATCTTCTAAGCCAGCATTTGCTTATGTTAAGCTGCAAAAAATCGGATTAAGTCAGATTACCTTTTTACCATTTTTAATTTAATTAGCTTCAATCAATGAAAAACAACCCATTGTAAAATCATTATTTGTCTGCTATAGTTTTAATTATTTGGAAAATTGTACGTATAATTTTATCGCATTCCGATTTGCCAATTCCAATAAACCGAATGGTTGCATAATCATGAAAATTATCATAAAATCAAGTGTATAATTTAAATTGTCGTTTGTCCTTAACGATGCGTTAAAGCCTTTAATCGAGTGAACAATCAGAAAAATAATAGTAGCTTGAATACAACATATTTACATATTTAAATTCATTACCATAAAATATTCATAAAAATTGATTTTAATCTTAGTAAAGCCCATTCAGTGAACAATTAAAATCACCCCCATAATATTTAAAGAGGAAATATTAAAAAAAAAAAATATTTTCGAACAAATAAACGAATGAATAAATGAACAAATAAAACGAAATAAAATATCATCAATACACAAATTATAACGAGCAATTTTACCATTTTTGGCTCGTCAAACAAAATTAAAACAGTCCTGCGGCCAAAACAATCACAAGTAAGCTTTATAGTCAAAAATTTTCCAAACGGGGAAAATCGACTAAAACGGCTGGAGGGAAATTTTCAACCGACAAAGTCCTATAAAATTGAATAAATTATCCGTGTTTACATTTGTTAATTGCGTCGTAATTAATTGTCGCAGTTATCTACAAAGAATAGCAGGATCACATCCACCATTCACATTCCCCTATTTTAAGAAAGTAAAAATCAATGTCAATCCACACTGAAGCATTCCAGATAGGGCCTGTAGGCACCCTTCGACCCTCAAAAAAAAACATGAATATTTGCCAAGAAATTTACTTTCATTTCAGCATAGACTCTTTGTAAATTTTATAAATTTACAACATATAAATTCCGGGGCTTTTAATAATTCAATTCGATTCCATCCCGTCATATTAAATTAAACACAATAAATAATTTTATTAAGTTATTAAATAACAGAATTTCTCTATCAATCCAAATTGGTACATTTTTTTTAAAAAATTATTCAGAGATACATATTTGCTTTCAGATTCATTTATTTATGCGATTCCTGTACAACAGTAATGCAATTTTTTTCCGTCAGCACGTTTCCTGAAAATTATTATGAATTTTATATGAGAGAATTTCAATTAACAGCACCGCACATGTTTCGAAAAGCCGGAAAACCTCAATTTAACAGACATTTCGAGAAATCTGTAATGGGAAAAAACCACAGTTGAATATGTGACATAAAAAAATAATTAAAATTGGAAAATTCAATTTATTGAAATTGAAAAAGAAGAAGAAAAAAAACATTGAAAGTTCTCAAATTAATCAGAAATTACGAGATATTTCCCATCGAAAAAAATTCTTATTAAAACGTAGCTTGCTCAAAAAATAACATACATATAATTAACATTGTTATAATTACAGAATTCATTGTCGGAAAGAGATATATTTTTTATCCAGAATATGTCGTCATCGTCGTCATCGACGACATCGCAGTTTCGAAACCAAAAACTGCTAGTATGCATTGGAAAGTTCTTATAAAGGGTAGAAAAAGGGTTATCCACATTTAAAGTTGTTTGTCCTGACTACCTAACCGACTCATCAACGTCCAGTCCAAACCCACGGAACTTTTTTTCACAACAGGTTTCCTTAATCACTTAGATGGTCTCTATGGCGGGATTTTTCGAAATTCCACCCCAAAGGGGGTAAACGGAGGGTGGATTGAGTGTTGGTGTTTTGAAAAATTGATTTTTGCCATGAATCCTGCCCATTAGGAGGCTGAGAAATGTCACTCGGGGGTTTTCGGGCTCTCTGATCTCGAATCTGGTGTCAGAATTTCTAAATCCGAAATTCAAGATCATGTAAAGATAACACAAAAATTCTTTTTCCCACTTTTTCTCGGAAAAACTGGCATTAGAAGGTCTTTAGGCATTTCTGAAAAGTCGGGGTTTTCAGGATCACGAATCTGGTGTTGAAACACTATAACTTTCAAAACGATTAAGCTAGAGGCTTGAAATTTTACACAGTTGCGTTTCTAATAAAAATGCTAGGTTTTTAAATGGGAAAATCGGGCCATACCCCCCCCCCCCCCCCCCTCTTCTTCCATAGAAACGAAACGTTTTTTTGCAATTTTCTCGGAAACAGTGAGTCATATTAAAAAAATTTTTTAACCCTTTCGAGACGGCTTTCACAATTTTTCATACTTTGCTAGGACATATATGTTCCAGCAGCTGCGAAAGGGTTAAGGTAAAATGTGTTTAGAATAAAATTTTACATAATACATCCATACATCAAAATCCAATTGGACCACAAATGAAATACTTTTTCCGTGTTTTTTTTTTTTTCGAAAACTGTGCATCGTATCGAAAAATTTATAATGAAAAAACGTCTTTTGGATATAACTTTACATAACTATTCCATACATCAAAGTCCAGTTGTATCCGACCTCCCCATTCACCATACATCACTACTTTCTATTTTCTGAAAAACGGTTAGTCGTATTTAAAAATTTATAAAGATAAAATCTGTTAAGAATATGATTTTACATCACCTTTCCATAGATCAAAATTCAATCGGACCACCCGTTTACCCGTCTCGGACCACTCATTTACCCGTCTCGGACCACCCGTTTATCCCTCTCCTATACAAATGGAGTTTTTAAATAAAAAATTTGTCTGTTCTCATATAGACCATTTGACGATTGGCCCTGACAATTGTAGATTTCATTTTTTTTAGAGTTACTAACAAAAACCCATTTTTAAGATTAAAAAATAAAACTAATTTGTTGAAAATGTTACCCGCCCTAGGCAAGATCTGTTGAAAATATTACCCGCCCTTTATGAAAATCAAATAAACAAACAACGTTTAATTTTCGAAATTGTGATATAGGTATGATTCCGTAATTACTTGATGGTGTGCCGCACCCCAAACTCTGTCAATTTAATAATTAATTTGATCACAAGAACAAACTATGAAAATTCAATTATCTCAATTGAGAAGTTAATTTCAGAATATTGTACAAGTCAAACAACAATTTATAGAAATTACATAAACCAATCTAGTATGCCTATATGTTTGCATTTAATCCTCATATATCACATAAATATAAATGATTTTGCTGATACTCATTGTTGGGTGATTTTCACCACCGCAGGACTTTTAAATTATTCGTACGCGACCTAAATCAAATCCCCTCCACATTACATTGATTAAGTGCTAACTGAGCGCAAAAAACAGAATATTAATAAAATTTAAAAAAAAACAATTCAAGTAAAAATACAGGAAAAATCAATTCATTCACAATTTGAATGGTCATAAATCATTATTTAAGTGAAATGAAAACAAGGATATTCTGCACGCCCTCATTGTTATTCAGCGTTTTCAAATCAGCAGAAATGGTTTTCGAATTTCAAGTTCCAAGCAACCCTTTATTTCTACCATATGCCCGTTGTTATCGTTTTTATTCCACGACTTTTATTCGCCATTCGGAAAAATGTATGCGGCTGGATGCTGTCATCCTTTTTAGAATGATGAAACATATTCGACATATGGTGGACAGCAATAAATGGAAAGGAAGTGGCATTATTTGCACTTTAGACGACCAGAATATTTCGTGGCATCGTAAAATACACCCCCATACCGTTCTTCTTGACTCTTGAAAGGGTAGGTGGGCATGTCCTGAGCGCAATTACTCACTTGATGACCCAGCGAATATGGTACAGTTATATATCCTCATCAGTGGTGTCCGATGTACGCTTGGAATCCATCAGGCAAAGCATAGCATTGAATACTTCCACACCATAATGTCCTGATATAAACAATTTTTTATGCTCACTATTTCCAACTATAATTTCGCTTCCTTCGCTTTCTACTACCATATACCATGTGTGGCATCCATCCCATCATCCATCCATTTATGCGTCCATTTATTCATCCATTTATTCATCATCTATCTGAATACTTTGGCAAAAACATAGTTTGGAATGATGGTCTACTTCTTCTCTTATGCATTGCGGTGCCTGGACATCCGCATATCCCTATCGCAATGTATTATTATGAGCCATTTGGTCTTGCTCCCCTTCCGTTTGTCCAATTTAGCTAACTACTGAGGGCCTTACCAATGAGATTTATAAAGTCGAGTTTAGTTAGTTTTGAAACTAGTGAATTTTAGTACTTGACTTTAATAGCTCTTAACAATGAATTCTCGCTAACTCATTAGTAACAACTTAATGAAAGACTAAAATACTTTATTTTTTGTTAGAGTCAAAACTAAATTTGCCATTGGTAATAATATAAAAGTCAACTACTAAAATTCGCTAGTTTCAAAACTAACTAAACTCGACTTTATAAATGTCATTGGTAAGGCCCTGATACTCTATGCCTCCGAAATCCCGAAAATCCCCCTTTTTGACGGACTATTTATTTCAATATAGATCGACGCACTCAAATCCTATTTCATGTACGATTAATGGATTAAGCGAGATCTTCGACCGAGTCCAGTTGAATACTTGCCGTCCGGAGCCCGTCCCTGACAATCCGTTTAGGCCCATATGCCGAGAGCTATTAGCTTTTAACTTTCTATGCTTCCTCGCAACATTTCAACAATATACCAATTTTATATAGAAAACTGTACTCGTGTAGGCGAATTCGAATTCCCTGTCCTTTTCTAACATAGACATAGATAGCGACAAATATACCCATCGATTCTCAATTTTCATTAAAACGGTGTCGCATGGAATCCTCACCCGGGGCAAAAATTGCACTTAGGCTGCGACCGGAATTTCGTCTGATGGAGCCATTCAGCTCTTCCAATCCTCTTTGCTTCGGTTCACGTTCCCAGGTCCAGATCCAGTGTCAAGGGGCATTTGCCGAAAGTACACAAAATTGATATGTACCAAAATAGGTATATCCGGTATACTCGCAGGATACCGATTAAATGACGAACATGCCGTACCGTCATATGTCAGAAGAGGATCTGGTGTTATTTGTTTATCAAATAAGCCTCACAATTAAATATAATCCTGTTCGGTACTTAGCCAGATAGGGGATAACGAACAAAACTTTGGGGTGATTTCGTTTCTGGTTTTTTTTTTTTTTTTGTTCAATCGACAAACACGTTCGTGCATGCCAAAAGTCTATATATTTTCTAGTATAGGAGGGTGGTTTTAATACGTCGCAGACTGACGACGACGCGACGGTTGGAAGTTGTGGTACCAAGGGATAGTAGGGTGTGGCATGTTTAGTCTACAGAGATGTGTGACTTGTCATCCACCCTCCATCAGACGACTCGACCCTCTTAAGCGGTTATAAATAGAGTGCCAATGTAGCAGCCGATTAGTCCTTTTAATTTGTTCAACTTCCTGTAGACTGTTTGTAGACTTTAAACGGTGACGACCTTTCGATTAGGGATAATATGTGCCCACGTTTTATTCTCACCCTCGAACAGATATCGCTTTATAGAAGTAATATAACTGTGGTGTTGTCGGTTTTTTTTTACAACTGATTGACAACTGATTATTTCGAAAATTTCCAGTTTTACATTTTCTGGAAATAAGGAATGTCCATAAAAGAAATACGTCGGGCAGTTTTTTTATTTTATTTATTTATCTAAACTTTAAAAAATGCATATGGTTACATTTGAGGCGTTGAGAGCAAAAGTGGTCCAACTCACGTGTCGAAATCGTGAAATTGTTTCTTTTTGAACTGCGCGTGATTGTTTAGATAAAAATGTTTGGATGAACAATAAAATATATTAACATCGAGTAATAAAGTCCACCCAAAATTTTTTTTCCCAGAAATTTACAGTCAATAATAGTACAAAAGTGGAAACGCTCCAAAAAGTCGATTACGTTGTTTTTTTGTTATAATTGTTAAGAATTTTAATCACAAATTTTAATAACAACTTTGAAAATTGTCATAACTTTTTCAAAAATTAAGAAAATAACGAAGATACCTACTTAAAAAACTTTCTTATAATTCCAATATAATTCAAATTTGATCATAATTTTTGCCTTTTCAAACATTTCTCCTCCCAGTGTTCCACATTTTTAAACAC
This sequence comes from Chrysopilus asiliformis, assembly GCA_964034945.1. Taxonomy (NCBI): domain Eukaryota; kingdom Metazoa; phylum Arthropoda; class Insecta; order Diptera; family Rhagionidae; genus Chrysopilus; species Chrysopilus asiliformis. The sequence goes on from OZ035960.1 coordinate 19,572,359, forward strand.
ACAATAATTAGGTTTGCGCAACAAAAAAAAATCTTTTAAAGATGTGCGGGACATAAAATTTTGTTCTTTAAATTTGGTTATAATCATTTTTTTTTATAGATCCGCATAGTTTTCAAAAAATTTTCAAAAAACTTAATTTTTTCAAATATTTCGAGAACCGTTAGAGATACGTACAAACCGTGAAAGCAAAAAATGTAGAAAATTTCATTTCCTATAAATTTTATTATATACATTTTTTCATAAAAGTGTATAGTTTTCGTGAGATTTTTAAAAAACGGTATTTTTTCAAATAAAATGTATGGAAGGTACCCGTTATAACTACCGTTACTTTTCCAAAAGTTGATAGACAACTACGATTTTTGTAAGACTCATTTACAAAAAATTTCAAGTCGCTAGGTTAACGCGTTCCCGAGTTATTTAAGATACTTAAAACGGACAGACTGACAGACAGATGCACGGACATTCTCACAATTTTGCCTGAAGCGGATTTCATAGTGATCTGAAAGTTTTTACCTGCCCACGTTCTCAAGCACGGACATCCTCACAATTTTGCCTGAAGCGGATTTCATACTGATCAGAAAGTTTTTACCTGCCCACGTTCTGAAGCAAACGAAAGTAATTAAAAATTGTTTAAAATTCGATTTTAATTTTTTTTCCACACATCAAAATGCAATCAGAAAACTTTATTCCGCTCCCTCATAAAAAAGGTTTTTTGGAGGATTTTCTCGAAAACGATTCGTTTTCTACTAGATTTCTGGACCACAAGTGGATTTGACTGAAAGTGTATTTAGTGGCAGATACGTTCCATATACGTCAAATGCTATTAGGTTATAATCGAATTGCTTTCAATTTTTTTTTTTTAGATCGACATCTTTGAGAGAGGTTAGGAAGGAATGATCAGATTAAATTTTTGTGTGTAGAAAAATTATTTAAAATCACATTGCCACAATTGTACTAATTGCCGCCACTGTGCAAATTGAAAAACAAAACCTATAAGTTTTATGTGTTTTTCCTTGCGAAAGGGATTTGGTGAGAGCGAAATTCCAGCAATGTTTGTTCAGTTAAAACGAGGCCTTACGCTTTTGAGGGATGTTTTTAAATTGTGAACAGAAGTTTGGATTTTGAACAACCATTTGGTAATAAAAGTCCGGCACCACTCAATAATGGAATCGTGTTAAGAAGTTAAAAGTGACGGCAATAGCCTTAGAAAAATTGGAGATTTTGCTAATTGCCTTAAAAAAATTGGCCTTCAGTACATAAAAAGGGGAAAAAACCTGGTCCAATCGAGTTTTATTGTATGGAAGATTCATGTAAAACCATATTTTAAATACTTTTTGTCATATTTTTTTTTTTTGTTTTTTGATATGTGGATTGTTTTCAAAGAAGCCACACAAGGCATTTTATATATATAATATATATGAATATATCATATATGAATATTTCAGACAACGCACGCCCCCCCCCCCTGCAACACACACACTTAAATAATTTTTAACAAGAATTTCACAAAAGTTTCAAAATTAAATTCATTTTAAAACTGAAGTCAAGTATTAAAAAAAGTAACTTAATCTGAAACATTTTTAAATGTGGAAAATGCTACTGAAAATGATTAAAAAGACGACAGCACTTAAAATATTGAAGAGTGCTCTGCAATAATGCACCAAAAATTCATTCTTTCGTAGTTGATTTGAAACGAAAGGGGAAGAAGAAACGAACACAGAAAAAACATAACAGCCCGCTAAAGGGATAATCCTCGAGCAAACACATTTACAAGTGTAAAAAAACACCCAAGTAATAATATTACAGGAAAAATGGTAAGGCAACATCGCCAGGCAGGCAGCCCTTTGTAAGTGTGTCAACATCATAAAACACTTTTTGAAGTCATCATCAAAGTGTAATTTTGTACACTCGACAAATAAATCACGTAAAGTGGATGGAATTCCGTTGGAATTTTCCAATTGAAACTGAATTGAAAAAATCGGCTGAGCTTAAACTCTGATATTCGAGTTGGAGAAAAGCCTCGTTTCCGATATTTTGTACTAATATAAGTTCAACTGTAACTTTTGGATTTAAGGAAGTGTATAGGACTTATACTTGAGTGATGGAAAAGGAAATGTGGGAGACAAACTGAGCTAAAACAACGTGTGAGATTTTTTTGTATTTTCCCTGATTCTCCGTTGGGTAAAACTTTCATCATCACTCCCTCATATTCTCATCTATATTTCTGCTCCGGGGGTTTTTTTTTATTTCTTCTTAACTTTTTTTTAATGCTCTTGTAGAACCTACTCCACTCGCGCACTTGTTAATGTTCTTCGACTTCTATGTTTTTTTTTCTTTGATGACTGATGGATTCTACGAACCCGGAACTGCCTCAAGATTTTCCTTTCGTTTTTCAGTATCTTTTTCGTTTTTGCTTTCGCAGCTATCTCTTTATCGGGTTTTTAGGAAGACCATTTCTCCACTTTCTCACATCCCTGCATTTTGATGAAACACGATCCGGACGCGTTTTTCATTTCAGTTTTTTTTTTCATAGTTGCTGCTTTTCTCGGATATACATTTTGATAACTTCAGAGCTACAATTCAGGTTTATATCTTCAACGAGGGTCCTTAAAGTGAGTCTACTGTAAATTGAAGCGATGAAACACAGAAGAGGGTTTTCATTTCGAGGGGCAAAAAGATAAGAGGATTCTTTCCAATTGATCAAAAATACAAGATAAATGAGAAAAACTCACTGAAAAAATAACTGAAAAGAAATATCCATATAAACACACACACACACACACAAAGCCAATAACTTAAAGCAATCCGGTTCAAAGTTCAATTTTCTTTTAATAAATAAATAAATAATTCCTTCGGACATCAAAAATAAATATTATTTGGCGTTTTCTTTATTTTATATGGAATGAAAATTATCTTTTTAAATGAAATTGACGTGAAAGATCCACTCAATACTAAAAACAATTAGGTATCCATGGAAAGAGTTATAAAACAGGAATTCTTATATACGAAAAAGCCAAGGATATACGATTTGCTGCGTAATTCACGGAAAGATAATATTTTTGAAAATTTTCTTAGGGTGAATGTTGTTTATGTAGGATAATTTACTGAAAAAACTTGACCTTAAGATCCTTGAAAATTCTTCAGCCTACAATCGGTTTCTGTTTTCAACGTTTCGCTGCAAAATGTTCCTTTCGTTTTTCATCCTGGTTTAAGGAAACTTGTTCTATTTTGATAATAAGACATTTAAGTTGGTGCTGATGACGACAGCCATGATGATGATGATGATGATGAAAATGTGAACATTTTAACAATGGGACTACGGCGTAAGGGAACAATGGGTAGATACTTTTCCTTTTTTTGGGAAACATGTACTTAAAGGTTCATCTGAATAACATGACACACCAGCTGAGGGTGAAGGACACAATTCCAGATAAGAAAAGCGAGGCGAGGCAAGACTCTGCCCTGATGAGGGCTCCTTAAGTAGGCGTTAAAATGTTCACATTTCAAATAGAAAAAGGAAAAACTGTTGTATGTGCTGTCATGCATTAAATTGGATTTAATTTTTTTTTTGTCACATTTTCAGTGTTTTGCTTTTATACTTCACATTTCATCTTAATGACATCTGTGTTAATTCGAAATGTCGGCATAACGACGGTTTGTTACTTGATCAAAATTTCGGTGAATATCTTCAAAAGCGTCTCAGGATAATTGTTGCCGTGGGAAATTGAGTACGATTTGATTGCTTTCTTGTTCGTCGTAAAACATTTACAGGGAAATGCAGATCTCGCGAAATTAACAACAAAATTCTAAAATCTATAAGGCAATAATTCGAATACTGAAGCGCAAATTATGCAATAGGAAATGTTCACTTGCGGTGCATTTTTTCGGAAAATTGTCACTTGCGACGCATTTTTTCGGAAAATTTTCCTTACATCGAAATCTTTTCAAAAAAAATTTCTTCTCTAATCGCATTTGAGGCTATCAGAGCAAGAGTGGACTAACCCACATGTCGAAATCGTGAGTTTTTTTTGTGTTTGAATCACTATTGCGAGTGAGTTTTTAGATAAAATTGTTTGGATGCACAAAAGAACATTTCAACATTGAGTAATAAAAACATTGAGTAATTGAGTAATACAGAATGTTTTTTTTCCAATAATTTACAGTCAATAATAGTACAAAAGTGGAAAAGCTTCAAAAACTCGATTATGTGGCTTGGTCAACTTTTACTCTCATCGCCTCATTTCTCTTAAATAATTTCCCAATAACCGTAAGAAGGAGTAGTCCAACTGAACTTTGATGTAGACATAAGTTGTGTAAAATCATATTCTAAACACATTTCATCTTTATAAATTTTTCGATACGGTGCACAGTTTTCGAGGAAACTGGAAAAAAGTATTCCATTTGTATGGGAAGGAAGGAAGCAGTGGTCTGATTGGATTTTGAAGTATGGATGAGTTATGTAAAATCCTATTCTAAACACATTTTACTTACAAAAAATTTTCCAGTATTACTCACCGTTTCGGAGGAGATTGCAAAAAAAGTGTCGTTTGTATGAGGAAAGGGGAAGGAATGGAATGGTCCAACGAGTAACTTAACCTAGCCATCGTCGACAAACGCAATTGTACAAAATTTCAAGTCTCTAGCTCAACCCTTTCGAAAGTAATGGTGTTCACGGGCAGACAGATGGACAGACATGCGGAAAACAAAATCTTTTGTCATCTCTAACACCCTGGTGTAGTTCATTTTGATGTCTGATGATTGGTTCGATGCATTACAAACGGTATAATAAATCTAATATACTTCTATATGATATATCGCATAGGGTATAATCACGCGAGAAAGCCAATTGGAATTTCTTCGAATTTTTTTATTTGATTTAAATTGACATCTGTCAAATTCTTGCTTTGCAACGTGAAAATTGAAAAATTGAGGAGATTCCCAGGCAAACTTCAACAAATGGTCGGTTTTCGCATTTTATTTAAAATTGGGTTCTGACAAACCCGGTATTATTTGGATCTACGACTTCTGTATAATGTATGAAAAGCGAACGGTTAAAAAGGAAGCTAGTGTAATCTATCGCCGGAGTAGATCCTTAATTTTAAAGCCAAATTATAAAAAAAGGTATCTGCAAGAGTAAAAGAGTTGGAAACTCCTAGTCTAGGGTGACCAGTTGTTCTTCTTTCGGAAAGACAGTCTCATCTTTTGTGACTTTGTTTTTCTGAAGAATCGTGTCTTTATCTGTTATGGCATGAAGAAAACTCCCATCTTTTGTATTTTTTTTTTTTTTCAAACATCTCTTTGGAGCTGTCCACAAAGTAGGTTACGCTAATTTTCGGTATTTCTGTCTCCCTTGTCATGTTTTTTTTTTGCGGTTTTTGGTATAGAATATAGCACTGTCGTCACACCACGGCAGATCCCCATATTTCCAAATTCTCTTTTATTCATAAATTTCCGAGTTAAAGTACCTACAAATAGATTTTTTTTATAAACACTCCACATACCCGCGTCAAATCACTAAAGGTTTAAAATTGAATAAACTTTACGTAAGAATAATTGTCACACATTTATAAAATAATTCACTCGCATTGTATAAAGTGCAAATTTATAAAGCGTGAAAAAAAATTTTTCAGAATAAAATGAGTGCAATTAAAAGCAGAGATTTAAAGTAATCCAAGAACTGTCATTCCAAAAAGTCTACAGATAATTTATTAAAACATTAATTTCTATATTATACCAGTATATTTTGATTATCTCAATATGCATGTGTATGAAAATGAAAATTTTCTTTTAGTCTTTGATCCCAACACCATGTACTCGCACAACACGAAAGGACAAAAGTTCAGTAGTCGGAATCCTAATATAATATTGAAAAATTAAATAATTTCCCTTCCAAATATACACACACCACTCGTACATATTTCGTTGCCATTCCGATGGAATAATTTATAGAAATACACGAATATTAAAACATTGATTTATGGCACGAAGGCCGCAGGTCGTTGGTAGTCTCGATACGATTGTATGTTGCCTGTTTATACTGTATAGGCATATAAAATACGAATGTTCAGCGAATGAAAGGGGCTAAACGAAGCCGAGAAAAAGGAATTATGGGACATTAACACCACTTCCTCGGTACTTAAAAAAATTACTTCCTATTTTAGGGAAGTTGTCCTGATGGTTTTGTAAGTAATAATTGTGGCAGGTCATTATTCATCAGCGACTAGAGTTCGATACGTAAAACATTTTCGGCTCTTACATCGTCTCTTCCTTTTTAACCCTCTGTCGCCAATCATATCCTGAGCATTAAATTTACCTTATTTTTTTTTTGCCAATATTCCAATACTTTTTATTAAGAACTACGGAAGTCAATTTTTAATAAACTTCACTCCATTTTTAAATTGAAGTAGCACTTTAACAATGTCGAGAGGTCGACAAAAGAGCATAATTGATGACAGTGTAATTGGTCAACATAATTGGTGGGAATTTTATGAAAAACTCGAAAAGCTATTGGAAAAAAATATAGTGAACGTTTATATTCGTGAGAACGTTCACTTTTACCGGTTAAGAGGGCCCTTAATTGGTTGAATTAGGTGCCACTTTTGTGGGTTTTTGTTGTCGATATAGACTTGTTGATGGTTGGACTATAGGCAATCTTTTGGAATATAAACGATAATGGTGAAATTTGTATTTAGGACCAATATAATTTTTAATAACAATAATATATGCGTTTCTGAACAAATCTTATGCAAATTACTATTTGATTACTCCATCAAAAACATAAAAAACTCCTCAAATTAGGCAATAATCAAAAACTCTAACAATCACCATTCATTCAAACATTCAGTTGGACAGTTGTATTTGCTATTGTACTCGAACAAATTGCAAATAAGTAATTTCGGATGTAAACATAAGAAAAGCTACAATTTCCAGGGGTCAATGATCAAATATTCTATATGAGGATAGACAAAATTTTTATTTTGAAAAAAATCCATTGGAGTGGCAGAGGGGAAAAGGAGTGGTCCGGGTGGGTTCTGATGTATGGTACGGTTATTTAAAATCATAATCTAAACACATTTTACATTTATAAATTTACATATATATCATATATCACATAGAGTATTCTTAACAAAAATCGGGCCGCAAGCCAAAAAAAAAAATATTGAGAAATATATACAGGTAGAAATTATGGCGCCGCAGGAGAAAAATTTTACATGCCGAGGTCAAATAGACTATCAAATATGGGAAGCCATCCAAAAACTGTCCTATAATTAAGGACGTCCGAAAGTTTTCGCAGAATTTCACACCGAAATTCCTTTTTTCTTACAGCTGGAACTAATAGTTTCATGTAAAAATTCCTGGTGAATTTCATACAGAAATTTGTAGTGAATTTCATATAGAAATTCCAGATTTTTAAACAAAGAATATTATCCCATGTATGTTCATGCTTCGAACTTGATTTTTCTAGCATTATAATTCACACATCCGACAATTTGTTCCAGCTACGTACTTATAAATGCATACTCTGCACAGTGCATGGGTATTTATGTAGGTTAATCAGGGTAGGAGGCATTTACATATCTGTGGCAAAAAGGCAAAACATCTTAACTCGATTTTCAGGAGAAGCCCAACAGATCGGTCTAGAAATGCAAATACAGATCACTTTGGCTTCGTGTGATAATCGACTTAAGATATTTTGGATTTTTGCCACAAATATATGGCTGCTGACTGAAACAAGACTGAAACAAATCCCTTTCATATACTAAGTGAATGGGAAACACGGCGGTAGAAGTGTACAAATTCTGAAAAAAAGAAAATGCCCTTTAGAGAATAAGAGTTAGCAAAGATTCGAATCCTTGACTTAAAATTAAAGTTAAAATTAATCAAAGATTCACACCAAATCAATTATTCAGCTTTTTATTTCTGACATCACTGATTTTTCATGAAAAATTATTGTTTCATTATGAAATTCATAGCATGTGACAGAATGTTTTCACCCACTTCACAACACGGCATACAGACAACCAAGGTATGCTATAAACTTTTGATAGTCAGGTGTGACGTCATTTGTGCCGACTTTTTTTAATTAATTTTTATGTTTATTGATCACTATTTAATGCAATCAGTCTACTAATTTACAAATTTCTTATTTAAATCGCACAAATTTAAAAAAAAACCATCCAGAATACAAAATTCCTTCTGCACTTGACGAACTAATCGGCACAAGTGACGTAGCAACGAAATGTCAAATTTGAGTTTACAGCATACCTTGGTTGTCTGTATGCCGTGCTTCACAATGCAATGCTTGTTATAAAATATGAAGATTTTTTTCCTTATGAATTTCCGCAGATTTGTCCACGAAACCAAAATGAAAAAAAAAACACTGAAATATTAATTTGGAATCCACGTGGGAACCTCACAGCATTCAATTTAAACCTCATGCTGTTACAAAAGTAGACATCTGTATCGAAATTTGATTCCTTTTGCAAAATAAATCGTCAAACTCACTTAAAAAATTGCCATTAAATTGAATAAAGCATTAGATGAAAAGTTTAGACATTGAAGCAAAAAAACAACCATACACACAACGTATATTACAAGAATTTACAGAATTGAGAAAAAAAAGCGTAAGAAAGTCGTGGAATGCATTAGTGTAATCAGTTTTCCATTTTAATATCAAATTTATCTTCAAAGGCTTCCACATTTCAAAGTGAATGAATTCCGGAGTTGCTTTGATGGAGTGATATTTTGGAACCATTTAACATTCAACATTGAATGTTTTGTAAAACATCAAGTCATTCCATTGGATTTATTGTAATCTTATCCATTAAAGACGCATAACTTTCCATCAAACCTTGACGGCTACTGCCAGTTTTACCAGAAAAAAACATCCCAAATAGCTTCATTTTGAATGCTGTAGTGCTACAAGCAGAGCATAAAGACGAGCATAAAAACTGTCGATGTTGGTCGTAAAAACAGGAGAAGATGAACACAAAAATTAAAGTGATGGGATCTACTCTATGCTCCGGATAGAATGAGTAAAACAGACCTCAGGCAGGATGGCAACATGAAAGTATATACGAGTCCATAAATTATCAACGTGTTGTTGTCGTCATTGGCGCGCCTGAACATCTGTTGAGGATCAAATGCCAGTTAAGTGGAGTAAACAATTGTTAATTTGTTTGTAATTAATTTCAATGCAACAACTGGGAGTACTTCATTTCCCTTTGACTTATGGTGTTCTATTATGCTGCTGCAGCTTTTAGTTGTGTTGCTGGACCATGACATCCGGGATTAACTGAACGAGGAGCGCTTAAGTGAAACCACATCAACCAATCCGACCGAAATCACGTTTGCTGCATGAATGATGTGCGGACAGATATGTTCCATGAATCGACTTTTACAAGCCTTTCTAAGATATCTTTCACAGTAGACACTGCGAGATGTTTTGTTTCTTGTAGAGATTTCAAGAAATTAAGACATGTGGTTGCGTCTTTGCTTACACAAATTAATTTCCGAAATAGATTTAGAAACTGATACACTTTGATTTACACATATCTGTCCGTTCGCCAGTTAACACAATAACTCTAGACCAGGGCTATCAAACTCAAGTACCACCAAAGACCACATTGAGTTTTCTGCAACAGAACTGCGGGGCATATCACAAAAGAAATCAATACCAGCCAAACAGTAGCATTTAATTTAAAAATGTATTTACTTTCAAAACATAAGAGAAAATAATATGCCGCAGGCGAAATTTTTTGAAAAATCTAATCGCAAAAATTCTTAAACAAAATGCGCTACTTTTTACCTTAAATAAAGAAAGTTACGACCGTTTAACTCTTTGTGGACCAGGAAGTGAACTGACAATAAATTAATAGCCATGACTTTTTTTCGTTGAAAATGGTTCCAGAAAGCAAAAAAAAAGAAGACATGAACTAATTTTATGGAGGGGTGGTATTTACGCCTGTGGTATATAGAAGTATATAGAATGTTGATACTATCGGATAAGCAAAAAATATAAGGATTTAAAGTTGGTGGTAGTTAAAAGTACCGACAGTCAACAAAGGGTTAAAAATAAAAATCTCCCATATAAATAGATGGGAAGGAATCACCTTTAACCGCTCTCCTGTACATTTCACATGAAATTTCACATATTGTTCTTGGTTGTCTCAAAAGATATAAATTTAAAAAATTGTTTAGCCCACAAATTTTCCAGGAAAATTGTAAAAGAATTTTTTCAAAAATTCTAAATGCAATAAAATGGTCTGAGCTTTAATTCAATGAAAGCACATTTTCTTATTCCCTTTTTTTAAAAACTTTTTTTGGTTAGACATCAAATTCAATTAACTTTAATAAATTTTTCTTGAGAAATTTTCCGATGCTGAATACAAATTCCCAGAAATTCAAGGAAAAGTTATTTTCTTAAAACATTATATTTCTGAAACTCTTTCTAAGCGGCAAATCCGGTTGTCTATGGGTGCGTTTACACCGAGCTAACTTGGCACTGCCAATCTGGCGGTACTAAACTAGAAGTATATATTGTCAATTTTTTGCATTTATATCCAGTTTTTGCAATATATAGCATGAAAAAGGCACAGCGAATTGGAAAAAGGAGAAATCAAATCCACAGGACCAAAAGGTAAGTTTAAAGTAAAAGTTTTACTTACAAACAAGTTAATTTTGCAACTATATGTCAGCGCCAAGAATTAGCAGCGCCAAAATACCAAAGGATTTCAAAAATATATTGTTTGATTTGCTTGCTGATAACTCAAGAATTTTTGAACTAATTTGGACGGAATTTTAAGGAGATGAGAGTTTAATTGCATAAAGCAGCGGGTTTTAAAACCCAAGGTTCCCCTTCTTTCTTACTGTCTTCTCTGATTTATCTACTATCAAAGAAAATTCGCCATAGGCGATTTTTTCAAGTTTTACAATAGCCATATGATCTAATTGTATTAACCATAGTCCGAGAAGACGATCGCTGAACTTTTTATAACTCGAAGTTTCGAAAAACAGGGTGGCAAGGGAAAAAAAGAGGTGAACCACTGGGTTAGAAAAAAATAAAATCGATTTCAATTTGGCGACATAATTTCTTTATTTAATTATTTATTTATTTATTTTTTTTTTTTTTTTTTTTTGCAAAACTGGGCGATGATTCTTTTTTTTCTATTTTTTTGCGCAAATGTATTAAGCAAATCATCACATAAAAACCTAAACGCAATGACATTTTTATCCAATCGGAATAACGGGAACCATGCAGATTAATTAGTGACATCATAAGTACAATAGTAGGGTAACCATACATCCTGGAATGGCCGGCATAGTCCCAGATTTAAGCATGTTGTCTCTACGTCCCGGAAACAACTTCCGATAGGGGTTGCGGTAAATTATATATTTTTCGCCTGCGGCGCATTTTTTCGTACAAAACGCCCATGTATCTCAAAAGATTTGGCTTGTGGCGCAATATCTTTATTGATATTTTTGGAATGTAAAAAGCGCGAAAAATTAAGTTAATTTTCGCTTGTAACTCTCTAGCTCTTGATTTAAATAATTGCGCTGCATTCTGTTTAAACAATTTCGCTTGTAGCGCAGATTTTGAAATTGTTTCTTCTTGGTTTTTGTTTAAAAGAAGTTTTGTTTTCAATATAAAATCTATTGTTTGACACAAAGAAAATATAAAATTCCTGACTGACCCAAAGAAAATATGGTCACCCTACACAAAAGTCAAACATATGAATATTTTGTGAGAAACATTCAAATACCATGTGAAGGGTTCTCGATACTAAACTAATTTCAAAAACACCGCATCTTTGAAAAAAAAAAAATCTTGGAATCCCTTTTAATTAGGCATAACTAAAATGATATAAAATGCTTTGAAATCTCGGTGACGATTGATGTTCGCCGTAAAAATATTTCGTTATGGTATTCAAGTATGTACAACTCCCCGGCACCACTTTCTTCATCCATTCGAACCACAAAATGAAGTCCAACAAAAAGAGATTTTTTCTAATTGTGATGAAATTATGTTTTATTATTCAAACACATACATGTATATGTATTAATATTTATATGGTGAGTGACACTCCGCAGAGGAGAATCATAATTCATGTGAAAGGGACCGTTCTCTAATAAATGTCATTCACAAAATTCCACAAATTTATCTGTCGCTGGAATTTTCACTTTTCATCCGAATAAGCTTTGAAAGTAGCTACGTTTCGACAGTATTATAACGCACAAAAGTAATATATATTAATTATACTGAAAGTAAGTATATATATATAGCAGAAAAAAGCCAAGGCGGGTTAATACAATGTATGTCGTTGCTAAGGTATGTCGTTGCTAACAAAGATCCATAACATATAATCATGGATCATGAACGAAAATATGATTTTTCGCCCGGAAAAATGTTTTGAGGATTCAAAAGCAATGGAACAGAAGTATGCATACGATGAGAAAAACCTCAGGTCCAGACCTGGACCGTCCATAGTAAGTTTTTGTCCAAGTAACCACACTATATTTTACTGTGTGTGGCATTCGCAGATCCTTGTGCCCTGTAAATGAATAATTCGCCCTGGAATTCCTGACTTTTGTTCAAAATTTCCAGAATAACAGCAACAACAAACAATCGATCCAAACGATCCAGTCCGCGTATGTCCTCTTCTCTTTTACAGGACACCACCACAATTTCCAGCCCAAGAATATCCACCACCGGAAATGTTTAGTACTCATAGCTAATGTGGTGTGATTGCTAAGCATTTCGGAACTATGAAAATATTTAGCTTTTCTACAAGCATTTTCCGACATGTATATTTAAGTTGTAGATCGCAATAAGTGTGACATGCTATTTTTGGGGCAATTTTTAGTGGTAAGTTAAAATGTATCCGACTAAAAGTCTCCTTCCGTAACTCCCTCCGAGAGTTTATTTATAGTGGTACATGGGAACTGACATGTCAGATTAATATTAATACGGACAGGTTTTTAGCAATACATCTGTAAATGCACGGCAAATATGGTCACACGTAGGGAAGAAAACACAATTCGGGGGAGATGGGGTTCGTTGGTAGCTTGTCCGGTGGCCCGAGGCTTATGAATGTTTACGGCACCTGACATTAATAAATCAGAAAAGATGAAAAAATAACCAAAATCGTAAAAAAAGTAAAGTTAATCCGGAAAACCAAAAAAAAATTGTGAGTCGCATCGAGGGGAAACCCGTAAACGAACAGAATTTTCTTTTGGGAAAATCTCCTGATGATTTTTTTTCTTCGTCAGATGCCATCGGGCAGCAAATATCCCTCTTCAATTCCCGCTTCGTGTTAGATTTTGCGTTGCTACACACATTAAACAAGTGAGCAGCATTGATGGCCCGAAAGATGGAATTTATGAAACATTAATTTTAATACGTCGCTAAATTTGCTTCTATTTCTTATGGAATTTTCTCCGATCATGGCTAGCGGGTGGTGCGGTGTGAATTGCGTATACTATGTTGATCAATTTCCATATATACTCATTATACGCATCTATCTATATTTCATATAACATCTCCTATAGTGCCTCCCACAAAACTTCTGTAAATATTTTTTTTTTCTTCTTGTGAAAATTTTACTGACTTCGAAGCGGCTTACTTATCTCATAAATTAAAGTGGAGGAGAAGAAGATCCCGATGGATTCTGAATGGTATGGGATGGAGGTGGAGTCTCTGGATGTTTGACAAGAAATTCTTAAGCTGCCAATTAGTTTAAGTTCATTCTCTTGTTATTTATTATTATTATTTTCCTGAGTTTTTTCGCTCTTGATGCCACCTTTTTGGTTTTTGCTTTTTAGATTTGGTTAATGGGTGGAGAATGGGTGGCCCAAAGAGGATTTCAAAGTTAAATTCTTCGTTACCGATGACAGATTTTCTTTTTTTTCGCTTTTTTTGATAAATTTAATGCGATACATGTTATTAATTTAATTTCTTGAAATATCTTCGTCATTCTCAGTGTATTTATTTTACATTAGATTGAAAAGTGTTGAGTCACACTCATATATTCTGTCACGCTTAAGTACGGTTCAGAAAATTTCTGATTCTATTTTTGACAAATAATTATAAATTTATTTTCGGAGGCTAAATCCGATTTTAATTTAGATCGAATTCACAAGGGTAATACGTAAATAATAATATTTGGGAAAGAATTTAACGCAAACCTCAAAGAGTTTATGGGATGAAAACATAACCAAAATAAAATATCAAATAACCATGACTGCAGGAGTCCGATTTTTTTTAACTATTCGATGTGATAAAAAGCATGAAAATTTCTAATAATCTTGAAGGTACGAAAAAAGTAAAATAATCTCATGACTTGATCTCAACTTAAAAACTTGGTTTCATTTTTAAATTTTTTTAACACTAACCGTTTTTGAGAAAATTTCCAAAAATTGTGTGGGGTTGTATGTCACTGAAACATTTAAAATTGAAACCGGCTTATATTATTGAAACCTGTTTTTATTCTTTGTCTAATCTCAATCAACTAGTATTAAGGCCCGTCCAAAGACGGATAACAGTGATTTTGGAAGGACTCAATAAGATCACAGGTGCCAGTCGATTCCACGATATTTCAAATTGATCGCTTCACATATGGTAACCAACTTAAAAAGTCGTGGGACTGACTGGCACGTGTGATCTTATGGAATTTCTACCAAAAATGCTAGTACCCGGTTTAAGATGGGTCCTAATTCTGTTATATAAATATATCGATCAAAAGTATAGTATAAATTTAATGTAGAAAATAGCGTCAGAATTGCTTTAACGTTTCAGGAAATAGCACAAGAGGCGTTTACGGTCAAGGAGAGGGGTCCATATTAGTGGGCACAAAATGTTCTTAGAGGAGAACCTACCCAATGGCAAAAATCGCTTCAAAATTGCTCTATCAGTTCAGGAAAAAGCTGGAGAGGGGTTCACGATCAAAGAGAGGAGTCGATATTAGTGGATGAAAAATTTCCTTAGGGAAAACCTATCCAATGACGATCATCATCATTATCCTCGGCGCTACAGCTCTTGAGGAGCATCGACTTCCTTAATTGAGGTTTTCATAATAATTTTCTTCCCTGGGAACACCGCGTCAAAATTGAAGTAAAGGTGCCGCTCCACTTTAGAGTAAATACGCGAGTAACTCTCAAAAACTCTCAAAAGTTATTCGCAGAAGGTTGCCCATTTGAGAGTTAATTTCGGCGATTTTTTTTTCAAGACCAATATCTTGATTTTTTTGACATCTTGCTTTGGTAAGTTCTCGAGAGCTACTAGCGAAATTCAAACCCCGTTCGTATCTGGCGAGCAACTCCACGAGAGTTCAGTGGGTGCGTGTCGACTAGAGCAGTGCTCCGCAACCTTTATTTGCATACGGCACACCCATTTTTTTTCTGGAAATCCGGCACACCACAAAAGAAAATATAAAAAAATTTGTGTATAAAATATGAAAAAATTTAAAAAAAATCCTGAAAGAATTATTAAATAGCTTTTTGAAATGTTTACCGCGGCACACCTAATATCATTTCCCGGCACACCAGTGTGCCGCGGCCAGTGTTGGGCAAAATGTAATTGTCAGAGCAATTAACAATTAACGATTAATCAATTGTAATTGTAAATTTCTGCAATTGACAATTAATCAATTGTAATTGCAAATTTCTGCAATTGACAATTAATCAATTGTAATTGTAAATTTCTGCAATTAACAATTAATTAATTGTTAATTGTATTTTTCACAATTAACAATTAATTAATTGTTAATTGTTTGATCAATCATGACTAACACAATTAACAATTAAATCTTATGAAGTTTAAAAAATCAAAATCCCGAATTTTTAACACCTTTTAATTAACGGTTCTGAAAAAGCAAAACTTAAAAGGAGTAATAATTTATAAGAATCGTGCACCATATTTCGTGGTAATTCAATTTAGTCAACTCATTTTTTTATATGGAAAAATGATCGAAATCGATCGAAATGAGGGAAAATTTAATTTGTCCCAAAACGACGGGATCGGGAAGGGGTTGGGAGTGGGTGGGAAGGGATGGTAAGGGGAGGGGAGGGGAAGGGGGGAAGGGAGGGGGTGGCGAGGGGGGAGTGGGTAGGGGAGGGGGAAGGAGACCTACCCCTACCCATTCCCCCCTCCGCCCCACCCTTGCCCCATCTCCCTCCCCCACCCAACCCCTTCCCGTTCCTGTCGTTTTGAGGCAAATTAACTTTTCAGCAATCAGCGTTTAAAACAAATAATCACAAAAAGTTTTATTCTTAATTGAAAATTGTTAGTTTTTTTCAATTTTTTTTGAAATTTGACATTCAATGTACATTTTTTTTACAGGCCCTTGTTTTTGAATTTTTAATCGTAAATTTAATTGCAAAAAAGTTAATTGATTGAAAATTTAATTGCAATTAATTTAATTGCAAAATCTGCAATTAAATTTAATTGCAATTAAATTTAATTGCAAAATACTGCAATTAAATTTAACTGCAATTAAATTAATTGCAATTAAATTTTCAATCAATTGATTAGTCAATTGAAAATTTAATTGATTGATGCCCAACACTGGCCGCGGCACACTGGTTGCGGAGCACTGGACTAGAGAGTAGAATCACATTTGACAGCTCGCAGAAACTAGCTCGCGAGTTTTTGCGAGTTTCTGCGAGCGACTCTCAGAGACATGTCCATTTGCGAGTAGCTGCTATCGAGAGGTTCTCGCCTCTATAAAAAATCAAATTCTTCAATTGCCCAATTCTTCAATTCTTCAATTGCTTTAGAGTTTTTAAATAATTACAACAAATCAAAGGAAAATTTTGATTTGTTGTAATTATTTAAAAACTCTAAAGCAATTAGATTGCTTGTGAGCTAAATAGGATTGTGCTTATTTTCCATTTTTGGTCGTTACTCAGATAATTACTCAGATAATTAATATAATTAAAATAAAAGTTTTTCATCTGAACGCGATCAGAAATATTTGTTTTTTTTTTAAACTCAGAAATCAGATTTCGATGTGAAAATTTAAAGGTGAAACATTTGAAATAAATCTGGAATTTTCCCAGAAACCTTTTCAATTGCTCGATTGTAATAGCAAGACTCTTCAGTTCCAATCAAGGCCTTGAAGAAAGCAAGAAAATTCCTAAGAACACGGACGAAAACCTCTTTTGATTCAATTTCCACCAAGAAAAGCGATAAATTTCTATTTCAACCGAAATTCGCAGAATCTCTTTTACTAATGCACCTGACATGAATCTGAAAAAAATAGATAAAAAACCCTCATAAAAATTGGTCCTAACCCCGAAAAGGACACAAAAAAATTCTAAACATTTGATTTTACCAATACAATCCCACGATAACCGGTATCTTCCATGAGTTTTCTGACGGTCAATTTTTCAATGCACGTCGTTTAAAAGCTCGCGATTGAATTGATCTTTTCTAAAGTTTCCCTCAAAAATTAAGCTACCATTCATCAAAATTGTCACTCAGTGAACCAAAATTACGGATCCATTGTAAAGTTTTCAACTTCGTCAAACAGCACCGATAAAAGGCAGCAAATCTGAAAAAAAAAACCACTCTTTTCACGTAATCTTTTTTTGATTCCTTGTCAGGACCCAACCAAACCGCACTAATCCCACAATTTTCCATAAAGGGGTAAACGGGAAGAGTTCGTCAAATTTATTTTCCATGTATCATCGGTAAACCTTTCGGAAATGGCGTTTATCCTCTGATGGTAAATTGGTCGGTTGAGGTCAAATGCGGGTAGAATGAATTGAGTTTTTTTTTCTATTTCATGGGATTTTCGGGCATCTCGAATGGTTAATTTCGAAAAAATAATGGTGGATTAAAATCGAATTCTGTGCGCTACCAATGTCAGAATTTCGACAGTTGTTGTTAACCTTTTATTGAGCCTTTTTTTATTATAAAGTGATCCAACTGATGAAGTTGTTGATTATTTTGTGGAGTTTGATTGATTCGATAAAGGGTGGCTTTTATCCTTTCCATTTTCTCGCTTAAAGGTCTAGCTAATTGGAATTCTAATTGGTGAAATAAATTAATACTGTTTTGTCAGCCGCATGTCGCGTATCTTAATCAATTGATGGCGTCAAGAGTCGGTAAGGCCAAAAAGAGAAACGTCAATTAAGATAGCAAATTAATGGTAATCCATTTAAGACTAACTACATTTATGTCAATAAATCGATGTCCTTGTGAAATATCTATTTATAAAATCATAAAAAATGAATATGCTGACAGTAAAATATTTTTCATTTGATTAATTTTTCAATAATGTTGTCATTGGAGTAAAAAAAATAGTTAAATTATATTTGAACCAGATCTAATAAACAAATATTGGATTAGTTTTATCTGATTTGAAAAGCACGCGCCAAATATATTATACTATGTGATCTCAATCGAAATAACTATTCAAAAAAAATATCAGTTGTGGTCAACACAAAACTTTCTTCTACAAAATCTACGACCCTGCGCAATTTACGCTGGAGCCCTGTCGCGTTGTCAACCTAAGACGACCTCCCAATAAATTGTTGGTTCATCCAAAAATATCAAAAACGTACAAAATTTGAGATAACTTGAGAACGGTAAAAGATATCAATTTACGGTAAATGGCAAAAATGTAGAAAATTTTAACATCTCCAATTCTTCCTTAAATTAATTTGTCGAAAAACCGTTAGTTTGCAAATTATTCGCAAAAATATGATTTTTTACATATTAATGAAAATATCTCAATAACGGTAAAATATAACGGATAACGGTGAAAGACAAAATTGTGTAGAATGCCATTCTCATTAATTCACTTCATACATTCAGTCAGCAAAAACCCGTTAGTTTTCGAGATAATTGCAAAAAACTGTTTTTTTGGAAATAACGGTTTATCTCGATAACAGGTTGAGATATCGAGTTATAGTTAAAGACAAAAGTGTGGGAAATTTTATTTTCTCCAAGTTTTGTCATACTTAAGGCCACTAAAAAACGCGTAGTTTGGGAGTAAATCGAGAAAAACGAAATTGCGATTTTTGAAAAACCGCCATTTTGGATACTTCCGGTTAACGGATTTCCACCAAAAGTTGATAGGATCGTCCCATTTCAGGACCCAACATGCCTATAAAATTTCATGGCGCTAGCTCTATTAGTTTTTGAGAAATCTTGTACACAGACTGACAGACTGACAGACTGACAGACTGACAGACTGACAGACAGACTGACAGACAGAAAGACATTTTTGAAATATGACTCCAATCGACTCAGGAGTGATCGGGAAATGTTTTTTAGGCAAAATTAAGAGGTCGAAATTTTTCATGAATACAATACTTTATTATACTCCGTAGAAGAAAGTAAAAACGAAAAAGTATATCACTGTATCATCGAATACATTTCATTTTTACTTTCCTCTGTTATAGAGGGAAAATATTGGATTCATGAAGGAAATTGACTCGAGAAAGGGGTCAGATAGAAACTTCTTGATCAGAACAAAATCCGTTTCAGGCAATATTATGAGGATTTCCGTGTATCTGTCTGTCGATCTGTCGGTCTGTCGGTCTGTCGACCTGTCCATTTTACGTATCTTAAATAATTCAAGAACCCCTTAAGCTTGATATTCTTGTAAATGAGTTCTGCGAAAATCGTAGTTTTTTATAAACTTTTAGGAAAGTAACGTTACCGATAACCGGTACATCCCACCAATTTTTATAAAAAAATACATTTTGTCCGTTCGCCTTTAGGTACTATATTCTAAGTATATTGGAGAATGTAGTCTATATGTATTCCTTGTGAGTCTTTAAAATAGTGTATTCCATTCGCCTTTCTAATTCAGAATGGTTAAACCCTCGGAAAAATTCAGCTAAACTACAGTCAAGTTTACCTAAACTCCAGTTTAACACCAAAACTTTCGATAAGCGTCAGAATGTTTAACAATTTTCAACTACATGAAAAAGAATTCCGTTGAGGGGCGTCAAAGGGGCATTAGAAGGCCACCGAAATATGAAATTTGAGATCCGAATTATCTCCGGTTTCCAGTGGTTCCAATATAACAAATTCTTTAAAAATACACTTTTTATCACAATTTAAATTGTCAGAAATCCTCATTCTTCTAAAACTTGAAATTCAATCGCCCACACACACACACACAGCCAAATAGATTGCCAAGAACGCAATTTCCAATAATGTCAAGGTCAAGAAATTCAAATTAGCTTTGAGTTCTAATATTCGGAAATGGGACCGGATCCATTCAACACCTATAAATTGCCACCAAATGTTAATTTGTCCTTTTTGTGTGACAATAATTGTGATTGCGTGTGTTTGTTATACTATAGATTAGGCTAGCATAAGTAAAACCGAAAAACATTGAAAACGACATTTACCGCAATTGCAAAGTTTTATTTAGGTTGAATTAATGTAAATAATAAACTGTGGCATCATCCATAAATCTAATCGTTTTTGTATGTGTCCGGCCGATGTGGCTTGGCACATGGTCAGGATCTGACATTAAATTGTCATTTGTAAACCAATTTGATTATGTATATTTAAGGAGTTAGCGGTGAAAGGGACAATATTCAAGATTATATCAATTCATTTCATTGGACATGTAAACGACATTGGAAACATGGTTGGCTTTCTTTATTGCGAAAAGTCACTTGAATACGAATTAACACATAATGAAATCTTCGAGTATCCATAAACCGCACTATATCCCTTCTATGATCTTTGAGATACAATATATAGATTTCATTGTATTTATATGTTGAAATATATACGTATAGGTGTATAGTAGATACAATACATATTTAAGGAACTCAAAATCCAATTTCCATTTCAATATCCTGCTCCTTTACTTTGCTCGATATCAGATGAAAATGAAACGTTGTTGGTAGGCTTCGAATTGAATAGATTTGTACATCAAATCAAACATCTCTATAGTGGTTTTTGCCTCTACCCGCACTCCTCGCTACATTCCCCCTAACAACTCAAACCGATGTGAAAATTCGGAAACAGTACTGGAAAATCTCTACATTGCTGACCTATTCGAAATTTTGTTGCTTTAATCACGCCCAATATTACGCATATACGATGAGATTGAGCAATAAATTAAAGTGAGTTTGCGACCGATTTAAAGGCTTGTTACTCATCAGATCCTTTTCACCGCAAACTTTCACTAATAGAATTACAAAATCAAGAATTTCCTTCGTCTACCTTCATCAACAGAATTTGTTAGCCTGATATTTAAACCGCCAGCCACCACCGCCACCACCACCCTCGGATTACTTAAATTCATCACCATCTCATCATTCCTCTTGGCTTGGTATTCGGTTTTTCCGACGTGCTATACTGACTCATGTAAGACTTTGTGCCGGTTTTTGGAAAATTCCAAATTGAGCTTTTCGGTTACTGCTTGCTACCCGCAACAATGAAATTCTTACACCCTTATAAACTTTAAGGTGAGAATATCTAAATAGCTTCATTTGAATATGTATCTATATGCGTTTATATTAAACGAAATATAGCTACTTAGGTACCATCCATAAGGAAGCAATTTGCATGCAATTCATGAATGATTTTCATGTAATCCGTCTTAATCAGTCACACTCAAAGATATGTACGTGACGTACATTTGTAGTTAGTCACAGAACCACCAACATCCCCAGAGCTACACTTTTCAACTAGGGTCAAATGGTGGGGAATGGAGGTGCGGTAAGGGAAAACGGAAATCTGCCTCTGGAATGGAAAAACCACTATACAATCTTTATAATATACAACCATATAGATATATATCGTTGTTTTTACGTTAAATGAAATGAACGATTAAATTTGAGATGTTGTTGGCATCAGCGTCAGTTCCTGGCTATTTGCACCTCATCTACGAAATACTGAGAAAATTTTCACATCACAGGATATGGGATAGCAAATTGCTCGCAACAGGAAGTATACTTCCATGGTCTCACAATTTCAATAAGTAATATATAAAAAAAAATAAAGAAAAGTCGGTATACGAGTATCCAATAATCGAGAGTCTGTATGTGCTAAATACGGTAAATGAAAATAGGGACTTATTCGAACGAGAAATATTAATCACTAATGAGTAAGCATTGACATCAAAAGAACATAAATATACGAGGATAGAGTGAAAGGGGCTTTTTGCGGTCATTTAGCTCTGTATAATAAAGAAATCATACTGTCAAAACATCCATCAACTCTGATGTGTTAATAAATGAACATTAAACCCTTGGTCCTAATTACGACTCCATCAAACATTTTGAACCTTCCGCATACAAAAAAAACTACCCCAGAAACTGAGAAACTAGCATACGAAACATAGGCCACTGGCCGGGGTAAAAACCATCAAAAGATTGGAGGAAAAAAAACCTAATAATGAAACCTTTATAATGGAAGGAAGTTTCTTAGATCGAACGAAAAACATCAAAAATCACTCAACGTACATGCATCGATGGACCAAATAGATTTTGAAAAGAAGTTAGTTCCAGGTAACGACATATCTATACACTCAGAGAAAAAAGTTCGGTAACTGGTGTCTATTTTCGGAACTTTCCACGTACTCTGTCGAACGAAGTTCACCTACATTTGGAAGTCGGAATTTACAAAGTTTTACAACGCTTTACAGTTAGTCCAAGTGAAGTTTCAGTAACAGTAGGGAAACATTTATACCATGTGTACAGTACCCAAAAATGAAGTATTCCTACAATAGCTATAAGCTTTGTATAAAAATTATCTACAACTACTAAACTTTACTTTTTCGAGTCGAACAGACACCCTGCTAAGTTGATATCCATTGGTTTTCAAAATTTTTGTATAAAAGTGTTGAAACATAGGGCAGAGCAGGATTGATTGGAGTCAAGCGAGCGATTCGCACCAATCGAATCCCTTCGAGAGATTCTGAACTCGCCTTATATACTCTGGCCTTAGATACTCCGAGCTCTCAAAACATGTGCGAATTGTGAATGAAAGAAAATTTTTATGTGCAAATTTTCCTTCGTCGAAATTTCCACTTCCACAAATTAACTGTACATTTGCTAAAGGTATATAGTAAAAATAATACTCCGTATTTTTCCAGTTCAGTTGACAATAGTTTACAAGTACTTGTGCTACAAGTGAACATACTTTTTGTTTACCTGTGGCAAGTTGTTTTTCGAAAATTGTACAACTGTTCTAGCCATGCTAAAATTTACGATCTCTTACATCGCATCGTGGCAATCCCTGCCTCAGGCAAACATGTTCTTACAATTGCAGGTTAACTTCACATGGTCTAAATAATTTTTCCCCTGAACCTACAGCAAGTTAGTTACTTTTTCCCTGAACCTACAGCAACAACATATGTAAGTAAACATACATCTCATTTAGGAGAACTTAGCCAGCACTAGTTAAAATAGTCCTGTAGCAGGCTTAAAACCTTTAATCCACTTCTCTCAGTGTAGATTTTCACTACCCTACACAAACATGCATATGTCCTGTAAAACTACAGTTTTTCCCGTATCCACACATATCCGGATAACGCACACATTCAATATGAGTTTTTAATATAGTGAGTTTATTTGTCGTGTTGAAGATAGTCTTAAGAGCACTTTTTCGAGTGTTTACATTCGACACACTTTTCCTGCTCAACTTGTATTTTATCAAAGTAAAAACTCTTGTTTCTATTTCTTCTCTCAGACATTTTAAAAAGACGTTTCCGTTCTTTAAGTTCGTTCGCATTTTTCTATAGGTACAAACAGTATTTGTTAACTAAAAGATGCTCCATGACAAAAAAAAACCTTTAAATAGATGTTGAAAGTGGTTGAACTGTTTTCTAGAATCGCAGAGCTTTTAAGAACATTAGAAAAACCATTCTTTTTAAATTCAAAAATAAATGCTCTGTATATGTTGCCAATTGTACCACCTTTTACAAATACTAAGAAAAATCGTGCGGAACCAGAAACTTTGTCCAGATTTCCGGCTTATCCAGGATCCCGAACCGTGCAAGAGGAGGGCACTAACGAGATGTTAATTTTAGATGAGTAAAACAAATTCAAACCTGTGTGTTTAAAACATGATCAAAATTTTCTTCCACGCTCTTGTATATTTACTTTTACAAGCTTTATGACCAAACATTGAGGTTGATTTCTAGCATAAGAGTACTCACTTAGTGTGTTTTTCCGTAAGCTCGCTTTAAAAAACATTTTGAGATATTTGAATGTTCACTCCTTCAAATTCAGACTTCACGAAGGACAAAACACGGAACGAAACCTGGAAAATGGAAATACTTTCCTGTTAACTGTTAAATAAAAGCTATGTTAAAAAATTGCAACCCCTAATATACGACGCAAAATTACAAAATTTGATGGGACCAAAAGCGTCGTAAATCGAGGGTGCATATATCTAACACACGTTTTGCGACACATTTTTTTACTGTCAATAAGGATTGTCACATTTTTTTTATCAATTCAAACATAGAGATTGTTTTCTTTGTATGTAACCTGATAACTTAAAAATTTCCAAAAAAAAAAATTTCCCCAGTTTTTCTTTCCTTTTTATACAAGTAGGATACATGGTAGTAGGTACATATTATAATACTGTAAAAAAAACCCTTGCTTTCTAAAACCCCAATAATTTGTAAATTTACAAAAAAAAATATCAGTTTTCACTTTTAAATATGTTATATAAAACTTAAAATTGTAGCAAGATTTCAGAAAAATGTATTACTAACCCCTTTTTATTATATTTTTGTCTCTTCATTTTGCAAAAAAAAAGTAGCTTAGGGGTGTTAATAGGGTAAGCGCATCATAATAATCCTTCGGTTTGATATTCGATACGGCTGTAAAATTAATTAAATGCGAAATGAAGCCCCAGCTAATATCGATGCTAACATAGCATAAAAAACAATAGCAAAACTTAATACTATGTAATTAATGATTATCAGCCAATTCTGTTGATTTCTGCTAGATGATGACTAATTGAGTTGAATGAGATTCCGTTCGGCTCAGCATAATTCTCAATATAAAAAAATTAAATTTAAAAAAAAAATACGAGGAAAATAGGGTAGAAAAAACACAAGCAATGTGGAAAAAGGCGAAAAGCTTAAACGGTCGATGGTTCAAGCAGTTCTTCTAATTTAATCTGATCGGCAACAAGAATTTATGGCTTCGATTTGGAATTCAATTTAATTACGACTACACGGCTATGTCTTGGATGTGAAACGGGTGTGGGAGAGCGGTAAGCGCAGCGATGAAAAATGAAAATCGGTAAAGTGTGGAAAACCTCCCCGGGATACCGATACGATGAGACGCGACTAAAGAAAAATAAAAACAGCCACCGCCCGCGCAATCAGTCGACAATTTTAACACGAAAATGTGTCAATGGTGCTGATAGAAAAATCCGAGATCAAGGCAAACAGAGAGAAAATTTATACGAAGAAAATAAACTTAATTTTTTATTCTATTTTTTCTATTGATCGTCTTATTCTCGGGAAATTTTTATTGGCGATATCTTTGAAAATTTTCGATTTCTTCGAACATCACCTGAATATATACGAAAAATTGGATGGAGTGGAGTTCTTATAGAAAATGTGATTCTTTCGATTCGGCTGAAACCAGAAAATTTTTAACCAGCAAAAGATATTTTTGTAATAAAAAACATCAAAGTAATGCCCAATTTTAAATGAATAAAGAAACACAATTTAAAAAAAAAACGTAGAAAAAAGTTTTTTATCTCAAACATGACTGTAAATATTAAAAGAAAATCACGCACAAATTTTTTTGATCTATAATAAAATTAATATTCTGTATTTTCTAAACATTCGCAAGTGATTTTTTTACAATACGCTTCAATAAAAATCAGAGCGTAAACAAGAAAATCATAGAAGATGAAAATCAAAGGAGAACAAAAGAAAAAATGGAGTACTCGGTAAATATCGTAGGAATAGCTACTGCTTCGTACAAATAACACCATTAATAGGTTTACCCCAGCAGTGTGGTTCTCAAACTTTTTTGACCTTCTAATAATCGATGTTTGATTTTTTTTTTCGAATTTGCTATCTTGCCTGGAAATTTTGGCATCAGACCCGTAAACGTCTGAGTAAATGGAATCTGTTGCAAAAAAAAACTATACAGAAATTAAAAATCTTGTTTCCCAGAACATAAAAGATTGTTGATAAAAATTACGAAATACATTGTTAGCGAAAAAATCCAAAAACCGCTTCAAAATTACTCTAACCGTTCAGGAGATAGCAAAAGAGGGGTTGACAGGCAAGAAAGAGAGGTTAGCGGAAAAAATCTTGAGAAAAAATCTATTGTTAGCGAAAAAAATCCTAAGAAAATGAGCCGCAGGATTAATGCGAGATAAAATCACTTAATATATTAGGTCCGAAGCGGACATCTACGGACATTTTAGCACCATTTGCCGCATTTCGTCATCTTGACAATTTTGGGGTTATTTATTAATAGGGCTACCATACATCCCGGAATGGACGGGGGCAGTCGAGAATTTAGGTAAGTTGTCCCGGCCCGTAATTATGCAATCTAGTATTTAATTTATCAAAAATAAAAATAAAAATTCTCTACTTCAGTTAGAGATTGCTGTTAACATTTTTTTTTGCCTGCGGCGCATCTTTTCAACAACTTTACAATTTTTTTAGAAACTGTGTGTATATCAAAAAAGATTTCGCCTGCGGCGCATTGGTATTTTTACAGAATATTTATGGAGCGTCAATTTCAAAAAATTTCGCCTGTGGCGGTCATTTATTATTATTATTTTTTATGATTTTTATCCAAATCGAGTTTTGTTTTCTATATATAATTTGGTGTTTTGTTTGTCTTCTATTTCAAGCAGCCTCCCCACTCCTCCCACCAGCCACTCATTTTCTCCCGAATTGTTCCAGATTGTCCAGAAAAAAATAGTGTCCCAGAAAAAAATATAGTCAAAATTAGCGAAGCAATTTTAAAATATTTGGCAACTGATTTAATAAATATAATAAACATCATAGACTTTTGAAAATATTGAGTAATAAAACTTTTGAATTGAAAAACAAATGTTTAGCTTTTTTAAAGATTTTCTTTTAGATAGATAGATAGATAGATATTTTATTTTGAGCCGTATTTACTAGGTATTTTACAATAGTAATTATACCCGTATGGTGAAACCAAAGGGTATATTAACTTTGCCTTACCGTTTGTAACGCCAAGATCCCGTCATCGCACAAAAAAATGAATTACACCAGTGTGTTTAGAATGATAAAAAAAGTTGAATTTAGCATGTCCGTCCGTCTGTCTGTCTGTCTGTCCGTCCGTCCGTCTGTCTGTCTGTCTGTCCGTCCGTCTGTCTGTCTGTCCGTCCGTCCGTCTGTCTGTGGCGCGGATTGCGGGCGCACGGATTGAGCTAGAGACTTGAAAGTTTGCACAGATCCGTTTTTCGTAAAATGCGAGGCTAAGTTCGTTAATGGGCAAAAATGGACCATTAGGGGGGTACCCCCGATACGAACGAAAATGATTTTTGCGAATATCTCAAAAACCGTGCATCTTATCAAAAAGTCTAAGAACAAAAGTTATTTAGGATATGATTCTACATAAATCTCCCATACATAAAAATCCGATTGGAATAAATTTTAAAAAATCTTATTGGAAAGTTTGACTTCAAAGTGGAATTTTGATACAACTGTTCGCTGTTCACTTAAATCACCATACGGGTTTTCAATAATTGCCAGATTGGCAATTATAGCTTTTGTTATGTTTTTTAATTATTAAGTGACCAAGCAGATGCTTCTACAACTAGTGAAAAAATCAGTATTATCTTAGAATGTTTAATTTAATAGATCTTTGATTTTAATTTTTTAAAGGAAAACGCCACAGAGAAGCCTTATTTTGGGTATGAACTTAACCCATTTTGGCCCAAATGGTCGGTTTACCGACCAGTACGTTAAGCAATTTTGATTATTATTGGTACCACATATATTTCAAAGTTGCTATTATGAAAACACGAGGCCGGGGCAAAATGGGTTAAAAACTAAAAATTATATCTAAACTAATACTATTACTAAAGAAAATTTTCTTTAATTTAGTGACTTTTATGTAAATTGATTTCAGGCAAATTTGCCACCCCAGTGTCCACAGCAACGATATGAAAGAACCTTTTTTTTCTCGTCCTTCATAAAATCACTGAAACGAAATAAATATATTTCGAAAATACTTCATATCATCCAATGGCTATTAAATGCCGTTGCCAAAGAAACATTTTAAAATATACTTTCAAAAAAGCAATCGAGTATAAAAAACGAAATCTATTATTTGGAAAAGGGTTTTCCTACTTCACAATACAACACATATGATTTTGTTGAAAAACATATAAATATTCGTATTAAAAAATCGCAAAAAAAATGTATTAAATCTTTTTCCCGTTTTATATTAGAATTGGAAATGTTTCTTTTGTAAATTTCTATCGGCAACTTTCCAAGATAATACAACACAATGTGCCCATAAAAATAAACTCATTTCGGTCTTAATTTTTCTACCTTTTCAAAAAATAAAGTCAAGCCGAGGAAAAAAATTGTTAAAAGAGAAGAAAATTGGAAAAAAAAACTTGGATAAAAAATATGTTTCTACTAAATATAATTATGCAAATGTCTTTACTTGCAAGCAACCCTTCTTTGTAAACTAAACACAACAATATGCTTGTATTGCTTATATATACGAACATTAAAAGCTTTCCTTCAAGTAATATCTTATGGCATAATACGGAGCGAGCATGACTTTGCCTTTCCTTCAGTAATTTTTCTCCTATGCCTTTAATTCACCTTTGGCTAATATAATTTCACCTAAAAGGTGCCTCGTGTTTTTTTTTCTCTGTATTTTTCTCATACTAAACATAACCATAGACTAAAGGAGAGTTCAAAGTGCTATAACTTTTATACTGACTGGGTTTACTTTCACTATAGTCGGCCATCAGCAACCCCCCTAAAAAACCACCCCGTTCGACCTGGTTTTAATGTCGGTCGTTCATCGTCGTTGGTGCTTTTTTAACTGTTTCTATTTATCAAAATGTCGAAACTAATCAGCCAGATGACCAAACACTATTCGCATAAAGGAATTAGGTGCTTGTACCTAGCGCCGCCAGGGAACAACAAACTTTGTGCGAAACCCAGACTCAGACCCGAAATCCGGTCTCATACAGATCCGCAATGAAAAGGACGAAACGAAACACTGAGGAACTACATTTGGGCTAAGGATATACCAACAATTCTTAAGGAGCTAAACAGTAAATCGCTTTCAAACAATTCGCATTCACATTTGTATCCTTGCGTCGCATTCGGTCGTATAAAGTCCAGCATCGGCCCCCGAACTCCCGCCCGGATAACAATCGCTACCCGGACCTATCTCAAGCCGTGTTCTCCTGAAGGCTATTCATTCCCTTTTACAATATCCTTGAATATTTCAACGTATATAGACAAGGTGGGCTGGTATTGTACTATTAGCAAGTCGATAGATAGGCAGATTCATATATTCCGGTTGTGTCCGGGTTGGGAAAAAGGGTCCGCGCTTAATTCGATTTTACGGAAGACTTAATTCCTTTCGTCCCCAGCAGTTTGCTTTTGCACAAGGGTTTTGGTATATTCCCTCATAATTTTTAAAGGTTCGCACACGACGACGAAGACGACGACGACGACGTGGACTTATGTGTAGGAAAAGGTTTCCATCTAAGTACTTCTGGGAGAAAAAAAGTCGGTTGAATTGGACCCAAAGCTGGACGAAAGGAGAATAATACAAGCAGGTATGTAGGATTCGGTAAGAATTGTGTCTTAGTAAACAGATTCAAACAATAGTTGAAAGGAAAAGCTGGAAAGCGTCGAGTTTCTTTCCGGCTTTCATTTTCATTTTTTTTTTCATTCGTATATTAGCTTTTTTTTCCTTGAATTAAATTCCAAACTACACACCCACCGCACATTTCACCCATCCGGTTCGAGGGAAACATTTCCATTCCATTTTCCTGCTTTTCAGCTGAATTTCCCCAATTCTATTCAATGTTTCTTATGCTGTACACGAGTTGTTGCTCCATTAATGATTTCAGAGTTGGGAAACCTTTTCCAGTTAGGATAAATTTTATTGTAAGTCGAATGGTCGGGAGTTAAATGAATACACGCTCCATCTCGTTTCCACTTCCTCTGAGAACCCTTGATAACTAATATTTCAACTCACCCAAGCAACATTTCAACATTTTTATACTACTACAATATATATGCGAGAATTTTCAGTTGGGGTATTTTTTTGGTTGATGAACATTTAGGGTCTAGTGAAAACGAAATTAGGAAATAGCGCGCTTGGGAGAAATAATTTTCCCCAAGTATCATAAATAAATGATTGAAATTTAGAGTATTTGGTAATGTTTTGGGAGGGGTTATTTAAATATTTCTTGTTGCTTGACTTTTCCCCCCCTAAATATTAATTGCCATTTTGCAAATTTTGTTTGTCTCTTTTAATCAAAGCCAACAATAAAGAAGGAAACGATGAGGAATGGAAGAGTTTTAATACGATTAATAATTAAAATAATTGGAAAGAAAAGTTTATATTGCCTTTTCTTCAGTCTTTTTGTTTTGCTCAGATTAACAATTTTTCTTGAAAATTATTTCAAAGGACAAATTTTCCGGCTTCTTTTTATTTTTCGTGGAAATAAAATATATACAAATGAAAGGGAAATCAAAAACTTGGTTCAAAAAAAAAGAACAACAAGGAGTGTATCTGTTTTGCCGTCTGACTTAACATAAAAGTTTTCCGTAAGTTTATTGCAAAGAAACTCACACAATCGCCGAGATTGAAAACTTCACAACAATTGTCTTGCACTTTTGATATAAAAATACAAATATGTAAAAAGTATGTCTTAAAAGTTTCTTTTGAATTTTTTTCGAATAACTTTTGTAAAACACTTTCTTTTCGTATTATGCAGTGTTATTCTCTAAATAGTTGATTATTATGTTCAAAAAAAGTTATGTGAGACAGTTCCTCTGCTTTAATTTTTAAGATGAAATATCCTAATTAAGAACCATTTCCACAGAGTATTCTTGAAGTTTAAGTTCTGGATGACTTTAAATTAATTAAGATGTCCCATGATTTAGTGGTCTAAACGGCATTTACAGCTTAACTTTTTTTACTATCAGTGCATGTGATTAGGCTTTTTAAACAGCATAAATCTAGCTTTTTATCATATTGAAACAGAAAATTTTTCAACAGATTGTGACTGACGATAAAAAGCGAAGTTGTTTCAACAAATTTAATTATAAAAGCTAGAAAATTTCTGATCAATACGAAATCCATTTCAGGCATAATTGTGAGAATGTCCGTGCATTTGTCTGTCGGTCTGTCCGTTTTATGTATCATAACACGTTTGTGACATTTGCTTTTTCAACTTTTTTTACATTTGGACATCGTGTACCACGGGTGGTACACTAGCGATTTGTTTTCTGGCGGTCGTGCGCCATCGGTGGTACACGGTGCGTGTTTTTATATTACTTCCACAAAAAAACTACCGCACTATTTACTCGCGCGGTTTTAAAAAAAACTGTACATGTACCACCAGTGGTACACGATATCACGAACGTGTTAAAAAACTCAAGAACGCGTTGACCTAGCGACTTGAAAGTTTTTGTGAATAAGTTTTACAAAAATCATAGTTTTCTATCAACTTTTGGAAAAAGTAACGGCATCTATACGTGTACCTCCCATACAGTTTCTTTTAAGAAAATATCGTTTTGTGAAAATTTCTCGAAACGTATGCGCTTTTTGGAAAAAAGCAGTAAACAAATTTTAAAGGATATAAAGTATTCTACATTTTCTGATTTAACAGTTTTTTTTTGTATCTCCAACGATTCTCAACATATTTGAAAAAAAAAATCAGTTTTTTTGGAAATCTCTCGAAAACTATGCACTTTTATGAAAAATTTAAAGGAAGTAAAATTTTCTACATTTTTAGCTTTAACGTTTTATGCGTATCTCTAGCGGTTTTCAAAACATTAAAAAAAAACAAGTTTCTTGAAAATTTCTAGTTTTTTTTTGAAAATTTTTCAAAAATTATGCAGAAATTAAATTTCCTGGATTTTTTTCCGTTAACGGTTTTGACGTATCTTTAACGGTTCTCGAGATATTTGAAAAAAATATTTTTTTTTGTATGTGGGAGGGGGGAAATAGTCGTTCAACTGGATTTGTAAAATCACATTCGAAACACATTTTGCCTCCTTATTTTCGTTACGACTCACCGTTTTCGAGAAAATCGCAAAAAACTGTTTCGTTTGTATGGGGGAGCGGGAAAGAAGGGCTCGATTTTGCCCGTTCACTTAAAAAAACTGTTCTCACTCACATAAGTATTTTCTTAAACCATTCCTGAAAAAACACACACGACTTTAAAGCAACTCCAAAATTTCGGTACCCTTAATTTTATTGAATCAAAAATTTATTTCCACAAATCTGACATAGAAAGGTCTACAATATTACTTATTGTCTATATACAGTCTAAAATCATATATAATTTACGAATATTGTTTTTTACAACGTAAATTTTAAAAGCCACTTTGAGTATCAAAAATACGAAGAAAAAAAAATTAAATTTTCTTTGCTTTGATTGTAATTTAGCCTACATTACAAAATGCAAAAGAAAAAATGACAAAAATCAAATAATATTTTCCTTTGACGACCGAGAAAATTCCCCGCATAGAAATAATTTGTTAAGATATTACAAACACAAAAAAAAATCCTGATAAAGTCAAGTATGTACTTTTATTTTGTTATGAAATTTTTTCGTCAACATTTTTTTTCGTCCTTTATTCTTTATCATCCTTCTTCTTTTCTACTCTATTTTACCATTTTTTATGTATGCGAATTTGCTTTGAAAAGGGATCTTGTAGGGAAATAGACCATTTCTAACCAAGTACGGGTACAACAAAATACAGAGAAATGTTCCAAAGTTTCCGCTAGGAAAACTGACTTATGTTGTTAAAAACAATCGCAGTGGATTCTTTCTCCAT
Organism: Chrysopilus asiliformis; assembly: GCA_964034945.1. Lineage (NCBI taxonomy): Eukaryota > Metazoa > Arthropoda > Insecta > Diptera > Rhagionidae > Chrysopilus > Chrysopilus asiliformis. The sequence goes on from OZ035960.1 coordinate 19,605,352, forward strand.
CATTTTATATAGTATAACTAAAAGTAAAAGGTTTTATTTTAGTCTGTTAAAATGTTTTGGTTTTCTAACAATTTGTTTAGTATAATCAAATATTCCAGTTTGTTTTTATACTGAAATGAGATTTGTTATATCTTTCAAGAGTTATCGATCATATACAGGGTGCGCCATCTGTTCCTCCGGTATGTAAACATTGAATAACTTCGCCATTTGTCAACCGATTTGCTTTCCTAGACACGTTTTGGAAACGTCAAACCAGTACAATTTTAACCATGAACCGCTTCACACCGAAAGAACGCGCCGAAATAGTGACGATGTACATTGAAAATAGTCGTTCAATTTTGGATGCAAGTTTTAATGACCGACGAGGCACATTTCACTCCCTCTGGCGGTGTTAATAAACAAAATTGCCGCATTTGGGCGACAGAAAATCCTCACGAGATTCATGAAATACCATTGCATGATCGAAAAGTGACTGTTTGGGCCGGCGTGTGCGCAAAAACCATCATTGGGCCATTTTTCTTCAATGAAGGTGAAACAGTTAATGGTAATCGATATCGGTGGATGTTGGCACATTTTGTGTGTCCGAAAATGCGTGAAAAAGGTCTGACTGACTTCTGGTTTCAGCAAGACGGGGCGCCATGCCACACAGCGGACCAAACAATACGGTTTTTGCAACAAAAATTCCCTAGACGTGTGATATCGAAAAGAGGCGATATTGACTGGCCACCAAGATCCCCTGATTTAACCCCCCCAGACTTCTTTTTGTGGGGTTATTTGAAGAGTAAAGTTTACGCCAGCAACCCGAAGACCATTGACGAGCTCAAGACCAATATTCGTGCCGAAATAGCTGCCATACCGACGGAGATGCTCGAAGAAGTGATGGAAAATGCCCGAAAAAGAGCACAGTTTGCGGTGGCCAATAAAGGTGGTCATTTGATCGATGTTGTTTTCAAAAAGTAGTCCACATAAATTGTAAAGGATTGAACTAAATAAAAAAACACCATTTTTTGCAATCTATTGTTTCTTTAAAAAGTTATTCAACATTCTCATACCGGAGGAACAGATGGCGCACCCTGTATGTTTTTAAAAACGGATAAAGACTTCATTGTTTTAAAAAAAAAAATCTGGCGTTCATTTATAATTTACAATCTGCAAGCAATTAAAACTAACAAATGATTTACAAAGCTTTTGCTCCAGCGTTATGTTTTTACGGTAATCGCAACAATTTTGTTTCATATGGAAAATTTCTAGCAAAACTATGTAAACCAAGCACTTTCTTCATTTCTAATAGCATAGTGCATGGTACGTATCTGCTACTCTGTTGGATATACTTCTCATACGCATAAAATTCTAATAGGGCGAATATGTTTATTGATGTACCCAACCATTTTCGAGAAAAACATAAAAAAAACATGAAAAAACGTGATGGAGTAGGAAAGGATGGTCTGAAAAGGAAAAATAAACTTTACGTATTTTATGAACATACAGTAAAGAGTATTTTCATGAAATGTAATTTGTTTATACGAGTACTTGCAGACAGTGAAACTTTTTCCGGTGTCAGTACGAAGCCCGTAATGCTTGTCTCATTACCGTTGTTAAATTTAAAAATAAAAATAAAAAAATCAGAATAAATTACTTCAGCTCCATTCAACTTACTTTATCGAAAGTAGATAGTTACTGCTTGGTGTGGAACATCATCGCTAGACGACCTATTCTGTGGATGGGGCATAACGAAAAACCTTACAAATGTTGCAATTTATTCCTGGTTCGGAATCCATGGAAAACTGCAGGTGCGCGCAGAAAATACGAAAAATTGTGACAAAATCTCAAATAACTAGGCGCAAAAATCTTCTTTATTACCATTTCTATCTTTAAATTCTATAATTATGCAGGATAAGAACAAAAGTAAATCGAAAAAATATTACATCATGCATATTGGTTAGCGTGGAAATAAAATTTACATTTAATTAAAAATAATTATATGCATGTTCAAAAGTTTAATGAAGAAAAAGTCTTGAAAACATTTGCAATCATAAAGTCTATCTTGGGCATGAATTTTATGTGTAGGATCAGAATTTATTTCCAAAAGATTCCCCCAACTTCTTCTTTTGAATTAAAAATACTTCTTATGTTTTTTATTTTTTTTAAGGTGAATAATTTTCCTTTTTAAAACCTTGACATTTTCGAGAAAAATCATTTTCTTTGAACAAGAAAATTAATAAATAAATGGTTATAAAAATTTTCGCCAGTTTTTTTTTAAACTTGCTGATATATAAAATTAGTGTCAAAAATACTTTTTTACTTTTCTTACATTTAAGAAAGGTATAAAAATTACTTGAAAAATCGAAAACATACTGACACCCCGCACGTCCCTGGTTCAGTTCTACGATCGATTCAATTCTACGAGTCCGCAAAATGTCAGTGTGTATTAGTGGGCATGCATGTGTGAGGGTAGGTACATATGTGTGTAACAAAACTTTGTAAGATCACTTTCTACCAGTAAAGCTGAACCGATTTTGATGTGGTTTTTTTTGCATTTGAAAGCTATTATCGTCCTATAGAATGCTATTGACTACGATTTTCAAAAATTCCAATTCGAGTCATGCAATCCAATTGCATTCATAAAAATTGTCTCCCTGGGATTTTGATGTGTGAGAAAGTTATATAGAATGATTTTCTAAACACTTTGTCTACAAATTTTTGGAAAAAATTAACGGCTTTCGGGAAAATTCGAAAAAAAATGTTCACCTGTATGGGGGGAGTTTAATTTTCCTCATTTTCGGGAGGGCTTAAACTTTTGGTAGATACCATTTTCTGTGTAATAGTTCAACTTTCTACCTCAAATTGTTCAAGTACCTTTGCATGGCAAATCTTAATTATTTAATTGTCTCGACCTCTTTTTAATATATTCTTCTTTGAATAATTGCAAGCTACAGGTCAAATAGAAAATAGCCCTAACTGTTTATCATACGAGGTTTAATTATCGTAAAAAGGCATCATTTCATCGCTAGGTAGATAAAGCTATATTTTATTTAAATCTTCTGTAATTTTCTTTTAACAAAATCAAACTTGATGTTTACCACAAAACTTCCAAACAGCCATTTCCCACTAAAGAACCATCAGGATGAAAAACTATTCTACCTTTCATCATATTTTGAAAAATTACCCCTGTTTCGAGGGCAAAAAAGTCCCTGACCCCCAATCCCAGTTTATTGACATAAACCTTCCAATGAATAATCGATTGATCGTATTAGCCTCCTATATTTTCCGAAAAAAAGCAATAGACGTAAATCGGAAATGCCACGAATTTGTCATTTATTGCTATCCCTATTCATTATTTATTATTTTCATAAATCAAGTGAACGCCTCCTCTGCGGTGACAAAACATCCTCAAAAATTGATTGATCTCCACTTTGTCTTATGAATCTCACAGCCAAATTATACAATTTAGCCTATAATTTTCTTTAAAAGTCGATACTCGAAAAACTTCCCTCGTGTCACATGTCGGCCTTATTAGCTACTAAGAATTGATAAATAAATTAAAAATGATCGTCTCAATCAACACACATTTGTCCACGACATTTGAAATATTGATTGCCAATAAGGGGCTGTCCATAAAATACGTTACACTTTAAGTGGCTGTTTAGATTAAGTTGATTCAGGCGCCTGGCCATGAACGAAACTGTCAAAATACAGGCAAGACGAGGAGGTGGGGATGTCCCCCACTTCCTCGTCTTGCCTGTATTTTGACAGTTTCGTTCATGGCCAGGCGCCTGGATCAACCGTGTGTAAACAGCCACTAAGGTAGTGTAACTCTGGGGTACTCCACTCAAAAAATCCCGAAAAAGCGGTGCGAATAAGAGCTGGGGGAGGGGGAAAGGATGGGTTCAAAGGCTGAAAATTAGCATGACGTATTCACAGATGCAAATATTTAGAAACACATAAAAACAAAAATCCCTATTTTTTTTTTGATTTTCCAAATTTTCGATTAGATTTGCGAAAAACTAAAATAGTGATTCTTAAGTTAAAAAATCAATAAAATACTTAAAAGGAAGAAAAATTCTACAAAAGTTTTGTTCATTAAAAAAAATCTTGTTGGGCGATTTTTTATGTCAATATCAAACCGACATTTTTTATGTCAATATCAAAGATATTGAATTTTAGGTATTTTTTACATCGCTGATTCTGAGTCGAACTGCTTTCGCCAGATTCATTGTACAAACTTGGAGATACCAAAAAGAAAATATTTTTGATACCAAAAAAGTTGCTTAAAAGATTTTCTTTTTCGAATCTCCAGAAATAGAGTGAATTCAAGTCCAATTTAGAATCAAAATATGATTAAAAATACTACCCCAAAATTTTTAATTATATTTTATGCATGTGGTGTTATACTTGATGAAGTTTTGTGGAACATTTCACAAATAAATAAAATAAAGCAAAAATAAATATAAAACGAAATCATTTCTTTCGGTTTTCGTTACGTTTTTCGGTATTGTAACAGAATTAATTTCCTATAAATTTATAACGCAATTTTGAGGAAAAAACCGGAAAATCGTTATTTCCTTACGTTACGATAACGTTTCTCATCTCTGGTATTCAGTGTTAAAAACACCAAAAACCATTAGTATTTAATTTTTTTCGTGATTTTTTTATAAATCACTTTGGATGCCAAAAAAATATGTAGGATTTTTTTTCTTTCTCGGTATAGACATTAACGTCTTAAATGTGTGTTGTAGAATTTTATTGATTTTATAACAATGTTGATATAAATTCCGACGTCACAGTAGCACGCACTCAGTCATATCTGGCCAAAAGACAAATTTAAAAAATGATGAAAGCACGCCAAAGCCAATTTCTTAATTAAACGAATATCCTTGATGAACCCTTTTTACCAGAACCAGAATAAAATTTTCGTTTATTCAAGAGTTATTGCTGTCTCAAAGTTATCTTTAATACAAATGTGTGACATTTTCAATATCGTAGACGGAGGGTTAATGGATTTCGGTCTATGTCTCGAATTTTTGTTTGGTTATCTTTTTGACAAATTCCTTATTGATATCCTTAATCCTTCAATTCCATTGAAAGCGAGAAAAGGGTCTCTTTAATATTTTATCAAATCAATTTATTGTCTTGAAAATAAATTCACTGAATTATGCATGACTGGCTTTCCTTAAGGATTTCATGAACATTTCAGTTAGTTTATATACCACCTTCAAAAACTATATTCTTAAGGAAAATTCCGTCTTAAATAGATTTCTATGTCTTTTTTTCCAATATTTTGATATATTTTCTATATCCGCATGTATGTGCGCGTTGATGTAAATTTTTAATGTGTATGTTATTAACTATGCATAAGGATATTTTGTTGATTTTCTATAGTGGAAAAGTGGAAGGGACCCGAGGAATTTCTATGAATTTCCAACACTGACATAAGATCCCTTGCGTGTAAAGGCTGAAATCTGATAAGAGTTCATAGTCATATATCCAGCACCTTTGAATTGTCGGACGACTAAGTTTAATTTCCTAGCCCCTCCGGCACGCTTCGGAGTTTTTCCTTTTATGTCCATTTAAAAAAAACGACATTTCAACGAATGTTTAGTGTTGGCCTAACAAAACTTTAACAAATAAAACAATTTCATATTGAAAGTTATGTCTACGTTGAACACGAGGAAAATTGAAACAAAAATATGCTAAAATAGTTTTCTGTGAATTGTGTCATCAATTTCAAGTAAGATTGATGACTTACTTTTTTTACCTCTTTAATAGAAATTCTGCACAGTGCGGTGCTTTAATTATTTTTTTTGAGTAATGAAGTTTTTGAATAAACATTTATATGTTAGGCTCCATGTACACTTGCGATTTTTCCTTGAATTTCTCGACGAATTTTATTTAAAATTTATTCAGCGAATCTTATTAATCTACCGTAGAATAAACTCATTTAGCAAAAGTTGTCAAATTTGAATTTATTCCGGCGGTTTTGTATGAAAAATTCTAGTTTGGGCGTTTTTCAGAAATAAATTTCAGAACTTTGTGTCGTAGTATACATGGTCGTGCAATATGAATTTAGTGTCGGAGAATAAAATTCGCGGAATAAGTGTCAGATGTAAACGACGTCTAAGGAAACATTTTTGGAGAACTGAAAAAAAAAGATTCTAACAGAAACGTTTTTTTTTTTAAACTAAACAGAAATTTATAAAGATACACAAGTTTTAAAACAATCTAAGAATTTTTTCATATAAAACCCACCGAATAAATTCAAATTTTGACAACTTTTGCTAAGTGATGTTTTTCTACAACTAGCTTGCATACCCGTCGTTGCCGGGTTAAGTTTTTTGTATAAGTTTTAGAATACGAAGAACACCGGAAAGAACTTAAAAACTTTTGAGAAAAATCTTCTCCTTGCAGGACTCTGCGTTGCGAATTAGTCTAACACCAGATTCAGCGACCCCGAAAACCCTCTAATGCCATTTTTCCCAGAAAAAATGGGAAAAAGGATATTTGCGCTATCCTTACAGGACCTTTCGTTTCTAACTTCGAAAATCTAACACCAGATTCATGAACAGGGACCCCGAAAACCTCCAAATGAAACTTTTCAGCCTCCTATTGAGCAGGACTCATGGCGAAAATCACGGTTTAAAAACACCCAAAGCCCCTTTACACCCCTTTAACCCCCTTAGCGGTAAAATTTTGGAAAACCCCGTCTTAGTTAGCGCCTACGTGATAGTTGGGACATACTGTGAAAGTTTCAAGTTTCTAGCTTCAGGGTTTTGGCCTGGGCATTGATGAGTCAGTCTGTCAGTCAATCAGTCAGTCAATCAGTCAGTCAATCAGTCAGTCAATCAGTCAGTCAATCAGTCAGTCAATCAGTCAGTCAATCAGTCAGTCAATCAGTCAGTCAATCAGTCAGTCAATCAGTCAGTCAATCAGTCAGTCAGTCAGTCAGTCAATCAGTCAGTCAATCAGTCAGTCAATCAGTCAGTCAATCAGTCAGTCAATCAGTCAGTCAATCAGTCAGTCAATCAGTCAGTCAATCAGTCAGTCAATCAGTCAGTCAATCAGTCAGTCAATCAGTCAGTCAATCAGTCAGTCAATCAGTCAGTCAATCAGTCAGTCAATCAGTCAGTCAATCAGTCAGTCAATCAGTCAGTCAATCAGTCAGTCAATCAGTCCGTCAATCAGTCAGTCAATCAGTCAGTCAATCAGTCAGTCAATCAGTCAGTCAATCAGTCAGTCAATCAGTCAGTCAATCAGTCAGTCAATCAGTCAGTCAGTCAGTCAGTCAATCAGTCAGTCAATCAGTTAGTCAATCAGTCAGTCAATTAGTCAGTCAATCAGTCAGACAATCAGTCAGTCAATCAGTCCGTCAATCAGTCAGTCAATCAGTCAGTCAATCAGTCAGTCAATCAGTCAGTCAATCAGTCAATCAATCAGACAGTCAATCAGTCAGTCAATCAGTCAGTCAATCAGTCAGTCAATCAGTCAGTCAATCAGTCAGTCAATCAGTCAGACAATCAGTCAGTCAATCAGTCCGTCAATCAGTCAGTCAATCAGTCAGTCAATCAGTCAGTCAATCAGTCAGTCAATCAGTCAGTCAATCAGTCAGTCAATCAGTCAGTCAATCAGTCAGTCAATCAGTCAGTCAATCAGTCCGTCAATCAGTCAGTCAATCAGTCAGTCAATCAGTCAGTCAATCAGTCAGTCAATCAGTCAGTCAATCAGTCAATCAATCAGACAGTCAATCAGTCAGTCAATCAGTCAGTCAATCAGTCAGTCAATCAGTCAGTCAATCAGTCCGTCAATCAGTCAGTCAATCAGTCAGTCAATCAGTCAGTCAATCAGTCAGTCAATCAGTCAGTCAATCAGTCAGTCAATCAGTCAGTCAATCAGTCAGTCAATCAGTCAGTCAATCAGTCAGATTAAAAGATTTTATATTATATAGATAGATGAATCAAAATTGCGAAACAAATACTGAATAAAATCCGCGGAGAAATTCAAGAAAAAATCATAAGTAATAAACGAGCCTCAGGCCCGTTTGCGTGTTCTACTTTTAAAATTTCTTCGGAAATGTACAAAAAGCGATTTATTTAATAGAAATTTTGACTACTTGACGAATTTATCCCGCAGTTTTATTCTGGAAAATATGATTTTTTTTTCCTGATCTCATCAACTTTATTCAAACACGACTTGAATTTTTTCATAGAAAATTCCCAAAATAAATTGAAATTATGTGAATTTTTGTTGAGTAAATAGATTTCGCGAAATAAATTCTGAATAAACTTTCTGGGAATAATTCAAGAAATAATCGCAGGTGTAAACTGAAATTGTTTAATTTAATTTAGAATTTGACCTTTTTTCTTGAGAATATCTTTATTTTAGTGACAATGTACAATCTTTTGTTTGAAAATGAATTAAAACTTTATAATAATTCTTAGAAACAATACAATAAAAATCAAGATATATAAATCCTACTCTCTGAAGCATTACTTTATTTCTTACTGATACTTTTTACATTCTTCTTAAAAGTGATTTGTTTCTGGACAAAAATCCGTATGAAAGTTTTTTTTTTTTTGTAACAGAACTGTGAAAATTTTCTTAGAATTTTCATTAAAAATGCATCAAAGATGTTTTACCGTTGTTACACAAAAGCTTAAATTTAAATTAAAATTCAAGAGAAGGACGAGCCAATTTAAACAGCTAAACTTTCTAGTAATTACAATTCGTTTTCTTTTTGTCTTCGGAAAAACTTTTTACAAAATGATCAAGTTTCATGTATTTTGGAATGATGAAGGATGAATTTCCTCGCAGTTCTACAAATTGCTGTCTTCATTACGTCCATTGACAGAATTTAATGACATCGATTATGTAAGAAAATAATTTTCTAATTATTAGTTATGGAAAAATGGATGTTTTTATCAAGATAGAAATTAGTGTAAAATCCGATTTTTTCGCTATTCTAACCGACAGAATGGGAATTTATTTTAATGCAGCAATTCCAAGAATAAAATCTTTGACATTAATATAAAAAAATATTTCTCTTTGTGTGTATCTCATGAAAATTCAGTTAATAATTCATAACCAGTTCAGAGTAGATAAATTTCAGGATTTCTCAAACACATGCCTAGGTGGCAGAAGGAAATCCAATGAACAGAAGCCAAAGATGGAAAATTTCGTCCCATTCTATGCATCAGCCGAAACAAAATTTTATGTATAATGTATGCTAATTACATCAGAAATTTTAATTTTTAGAATATTTACATCGTTGGCATGGAATTCAGTAAATTTTCATTAAGCATGGAACGGGAACCGTCGTTTACCAAAATTGCTGTACCGTAAGACGAATTAATGACAGAATATTTGATTTTATAATTTCAAATGTTTTCTAGATATTTCTTGTCTTAATGTAGTGTACATGGCAGTGTACATAGGTTTCGAACTCTATAAGACGGCATAGAGAAAATTATTTTACATTATAAAGAAAGTGTATAGAACTGGTTAAATGATAAACTGATGGAAAATTTTCCATTCAAATGGTTTACAATTTGGATTAAAATTGAATTTTAAAACATCAGTTTGTGAAAGAAATTTACCAGCTTCAGAAACTTTTGTAACAAGAATTTTATTTATGCACATTAAATTTAAATGGTATCTCGGAAATATTTTTAACACAAAAATACACGATAATATCAGAAATACGGCACTGAAGGGAATAATAAATACGAATGAGTATTCAAAGCGTTAAGGTGCCGCTCCACATGAGAATAAATACGCGAGTAACTCTCAAATACTCTCGAGAGTTACTCGCAGGAGGTTCTCCATTTGAGAGTTAATTTCGGCGATTTTTCTCTTTTCAAGACCAATCTTGATTTTTTTGATATCTTGCTTTGGTAAGTTCTCGAAAGCTACTAGCGAAATTCAAACGCCGTTGGTATCTGGAGTGCAACTCCCCGAGAATTCAGTGAGTGCGTGTCGACTAGAGAGTAGAATCACTTTTGACAGCTCGCAGAAACTAGCTCGCGAGTTTTTGCGAGTTTCTGCGAGCGACACTCAGAGACGTGTCCATTTGCGAGTAGGTGCTATCGAAAGGTCCTCGCCGGCATTTACTCTCATATGGAGCGGCACCTTTACACAGTTTTGTATTTCTAAATTTTTTCAAAGCCATTTTCGAAAAATCAACCTTTTCTTAGTTAAAATCTATTGTGTATCTTGCCTTTTTTCCTTCTGTCAAATCTTGTAACCGTAATACACAAATATGTGTGTTTGTCTGTCTGTCTGCTTGTTCGCTTAAAATTCCAGAACTACGGGACCGATTTGGATGAAACTTTCAGGGGAGCTTACATGCAGCAAGGAGCAGATTTTAGATCGTTTGTCAGCCCAAGGTTCCCCCTTTTTAGAATACGATTTAATACGATTTTACGATTTTACATAACTCTTCCATATATAAAAGAACGATAACAAACTCTAAAATCAACAAATAAACAAAAATCACTCATAATACAATGTTAAAAAAAAATCACTCATAATACTTGCATTAAACACTAGTCAAATATTATTAACTATTATTGAAATTAGTGAAATATTACTCTAATATAAGTTAAACACTAGTCAATAAATATAAACAAAACAAAACTATTCAAATATTTCCGTTTTGACAGCTCTATTCTACGTACATTTCGGAATGAGGTGAATTTGGTGAATATAATTCCGAAACATAAACGTTTCGTTACCAGAATACGATCTTTCAAACGTTTCGGATTTGGATTACGGAAAAAATATTTCGGCGAGATTCGTAATCCGTAACGTAACGAAAAATCCGAAACGTTCCGAGAAAAGCTTACAGGTTACAATGACGTGACACTGCAACCCTCTAGAAACTTTCAGGTTACAATGAAACTTTCAGGTTGCAATGAAACTTTCAGGTTACAATATAACTTTTAGGTTACAATGAAACTTTCAGGTTACAATAACACTTTCAGGTTACAATGAAACTTTCAGGTTACAATGTAACTTTCAGGTTACAATGAAACTTTCAGGTTACAATGAAACTTTCAGGTTACAATGAAACTTTCAGGTTACAATGTAACTTTTAGGTTACAATGAAACTTTCAGGTTACAATGAAACTTTCAGGTTACAATGAAACTTTCAGGTTACAATGAGACTTCCAGGTTAAAATGAAACTTTCAGGTTACAATGTATCTTTTAGGTTACAATGAAACTTTCTGGTTACAATGAAACTTTCAGGTTACAATGAAACTTTCAGGTTACAATGTAACTTTTAGGTTACAATGAAACTTTTAGGTTACAATGAATCTTTCAGGTTACAAAGAAAGTTTCAGGTTACAATGTAACTTTTAGGTTACAAGGAAACTTTCAGATTACAATGAAATCTGACTGTTCACCAGGCATTTGAGAACCACTGAACCAAATAGGAGCCAGGGTTCCTCCTTTTTTCTTACGAGTTGGCTCGATTTTTGTATGAAATTATTCTTCTAACTGTTCACCTAGAACTTGAGAACCACTGAACCAAGTAGGAGAGCTTCGTCTGTAACAGGTACAAATATATATCAGTCAAAATCGAAGCCCCTAGTAGCGTATATATGCACACATCTAAAAACAAAATTGCGGCTCTAAGGCTTGGAAAAACAATCGGAAAAACAAAATGGCGGACGTAGGATGCCATTTTGTCGAAATCGTACGACCGAAGCGCCCAACGTGTGGGATCTTAACACTCAAACTGCCACGACAGTTTTAAGCCTTTTTCGAATATTTAGTTGTCAATCAAAAAGGCACTAAGAGAAAAAAAATTGAAACAAAATTATACCTAAATATTATTTTATTACCATAAAATGTGTGCAACTACAAAAAATCGTTGCGGTTGCAGCGAACACTTTAATAATTTTCATTGTCGCCGTTGGGTACAATTAGGTGTCAGGTCTTTTTGACTGACGTGGCAGTTAGAGTGTTAAATTACTGGGCTGAGAAGAATAATGATAAATTCGTTTTTTGAACTTAGGAAAATAAATAAATAAAGAACACGTTTTATAAAAGAGAGCTTTTATTAAAAAATGTATTGTTCTTAAAATGAAAAAACAAATTTTTGTGCGTTGTGTATTAGAAATAAAAGCGAGGTAAAAGCATAAAAAATCAAAAAAACAATATATTAATCAGACTTTTATTTCTGATACATAACGCCTATATTTTTTTTCGCTTTTAATAAAACTTTTTTTTTAATTTTTTTTTACTTCACACTCCCGCCAACCCCTTCCTGTGTGACATATTTTATGGAGCGCCCCTAACTCATTTATAACGCAACTGTTGTCCAGAAGTCTTTTGTCCGGAAAAATTGACATTTCTGCGGACTTTTGTTTTAAAAAATGTACTTTTCTCCGGAAAGGAAAAAAAATATTTTTTTTATAAATTCGATGCAGGGGGAAGGATTGGAGGGGATGGATCTTGTGGTCGCTAAGGTCATTAAAATTTTGAAATTTCAAATTCCAGGTCCTACAAGGGTACCGCTGTTTTTCAATTTTTTTTTAAGTTTCCAAAAAAAGGATATCTGATGTTTTTCGGTAATCCTTGAAGGGTGACTTCCATACGGTTTTGCAATAGTACAAAGTATACAAATATTCGTTCAATGTATAAATATATGACACTGTAAAACTTTTCGAAACATTGAAATACTTTTCAAAGTTCGTAAGAACATCGATATCAATAAAGAAAAATGTTTTTCCATTGGACCAAAGTTTTTAAAGTGAAGCAAAATATCAGACTAAATGACAAATAATTTTTTTTTGAAATACGAAATTTCTGTAATACGGAATTTGTAACTTTTTTTAATTTTAATTTTTTTTTAACAAAGTATAAATTTCAAAATTTTTATTTTGCCTAAAAAACATGTCTTGAGCATTCTTAAAACGATTGGAGCTTTGTTGCAAAAAAAAAATCTTTCTGTCTGGACAAGATTTCTCAAAAACCACTTGGGAGAGCTATGACTGTGAAATTTTACAGAAATGTTTGGTCCTGGAATGGGGCGAACTTATCAACTTTTGTTGAAAATCTGGTAACCGAAAGTATTTTATTTACTTCTTAAGAATCTTAATTTCGTTTTTCGCTATTCACTCTGACCCTGCGTATTTTTGAATAGCTATATGTATGGCAAAAGTTAAATACAATAAAATTTCCAACACATTTATATTTTCCTATAACTCGAAACCTCAAACCATGATGGAAATATAGAATTATTTTGAAAAATTCAGTTCTTTAATTATCTCGAAAACTATCGGGTTTTTAGAAGCTCAATGTACAAGATGAATTAAAGAGAATAGCATTTCTCAGAATTTTCTTCTTTACTGTAATTCGCTATCTTTATTTCTCTAGAGATTCTCAATATTATGTAAAATTTACATTTTGACGAATTTCTTGCAAACTAATGGTATTATGAAAAATAAGTTCTTAGAAGAACTAAAGATAATAAAATTCCCTACATTTTTTGCCATTTACGAGAAATCGATATATTTTACCGTTATCGAGATATCTCTTATTTAGTAAACTTTCTTGATATTTTTATGTAGACTGGCAATTTATTGGGAGGTCATTTGTTGATTTCATAACAATATAATTGTAGAAAAATTGTATAGAAAATCATTGTTATGACAAATTGTTATGAAAATAATGAGCTTTAGTTTATTTCAATAATAAATTGAAATGAATTAAAGCCTCTCGAACTTCCTATCACATAAAATATAAATACGCACGTAAAAACAGTTAGAAAACTAAGTCCAAAATTTCAGTTAGTAAAGCTACTTTTGCGAAAGAAAATTGAAAGAAAAAATAAAAGCACAAAAGACAATAAAAAATCTCTCACGTTGAGCAAAAAGCCGAAAAGGATTCTTCATCTTCCCACAAACTTTCAAAAGTTGACTTATAAATGTGAATCGTATCTAGCGTAATTAAATACGAAACGATCATCATTATCATCAATAATTTCTATCACGTTCCATCTCGTAAAACACGGCATCATTAAAATTCCAGGACGTAACAATTGAAATCGGAAAAGAACGTTGTGTGAAAATCCTGTGTGTATGTTTCGTTGGGTAAATGTGCCAAAAAGGGACAAAATCGAAAATGATTTTTAACCAACAGAAAAACACACCTAATCCCATTCAGGCCCAAACAATAGAAAATCAAATAACGAAAAGAACTTGTCTTGTGAAATTAATTCAGTTCTTAACCTTCACCCCTTTTGTCCTTGTCAAGTATTTCGCAATGATTTTATCTACGTCGTCCGTCGTCGTCATCGTCATTCCTGTTGTCGTTGTCACTGCTATGTCATCCCGAAATTCCGGTCTTTTTCGTACGTCTCCCAAATTTTCACAGCAGCCACCGACTCCAAACCCCCAATGCTAAACCAGTTTCTGTCCATCACACTCATGTCTAAAACGAGCAACTAACCAGGAGACAAATGGCACAAAGCTTCCCCGTCTATGCCTAAAAATTCCACCGGAAAGTGGATAAATCTCCATCACCTGAGAAAAATTTACCCCATCGTTTTTATTGTTGTTGCTACTATTTCCACTGTCCTGTCTTTCTGTCTGTCTCAAACAACCGTCAAACTGAATAATTTTACCAGGTAGCTTGCCTTACTTTTTCCGTTGTACATTTTGACTCAAAGAGCGGTATTCATGAGGAATTCCAAACTTATACCTAAAGCTATCTTCAGGGAGAACCAGCCGGAAATCAAGGTACCATCTGAGAAACACCCCAAATGCTGAAAACTTTCACCCCTTTATATATTGCTAAAGTGCCCGCTTGGCATGAAAAATCTGAACAGTGGCAAGTGGGGCTACATCCATTTCACTCGAGCCGTCATTTTCTTAAGAGAAAATACCTCAGAATTTGAACTTTTACCACCTAACAATCACCCAAGTAGCAAAATATGAGCACAAAATACTTGGTAAGGCTTCTTTTGTGTATTTGGATAATGGTGGAAACTTCACCACTTTTCAAATTTTAGAGTTTTCATGATCAAGTAGTAGTTATAAATTAAGCTAGATTTTTGTCTAAACATGTCAGCTTTACAAGGTATCTTGAGAACGATTTAAGCTAAAGGATAACTACTTACAGCTTAAGGGGAGATCTACTTTGTATGTTTTTTCACTGAAACCAAAAATTCTAATACAAGCGCTAGGCTTCTTTAAAAAAATGCTCCGCTGCTGCACGTATAGTTTTACATGGATTGTAAACCACGGATGTAATTGCAACATATTTTGTAACGCATTGCGATCCATTGAAGGCACACACAGTGACAATAATCTAAATCGATGGGGACGTTAACACAGTAGTCACCAGTAGTCGTCACTACAGTTTTAGTAAAGCAAATTGAGTGGAATTACCTGACCTAACCAACTTAGCTTCACTATTAAGCCACGATTAAATGTTGGAATATAAGCCGAAATCAAGAAAAAAACGTAAGTTCAAAATCTGGTTAGTTTTTTTTAATAACACAAAAACAGCAATTTTTTCACTATTTATAACCTGACAAAAAAAATTTGATCAAAATTTTAGTATTTCCAAAAAAAGAATTAAATATTTTTCGCCATTTCCAAACTTTTAGCCAATGTTCACGAATCAATGTTTGGCGAGCAATTCACCAACCTGACTCTGCCATTTTTGCCGAATGTTCAGTTATTGTCTAGATTTTCATACGCACATCGCTCAAATATTTTTATTTAAGTCAAGATGAAATCACAATACAAAATTTCAAAAAATTCAAACATTTTCGCATATAACCACTCAGTGAATGGGCAGTGCACTTAAAAGTTTTTGCAAAGAAATCAAACATAGACTTAAATTTATTTACATAAAGCGGTACAAGGGTGAGAGCAGTTGGCAGATTTCTTGAGAGCAGTAGGATTTGCCAAAGTTTAGCTTAAAGCTGAATTTAGCCCGCACTCTATTTTTTTTTTGCTGGAATCCCAGTAAAAATTCAGTCACTAGAACCCAGTAAATTTCCCCATTAAAAAAATTACTATTTGGTCATAGTAAATGTGACGTTTTTGTCCTCGAACAAATTCCAGAGCTGGAAAATACTCGGAACCGTGGCACTAACTCTCGAGTTTTTTCTGGGTGTTCACTAAATTTTATTTCGGATACCCAAGTACAATTTTCTGGAATTCAAGTAAAAAAAACATCGAGATTGTCTGTTATCCCAGTAAAATTTACTCTGACATCCCAGTAAAATTTATTGGGCGAGGTCAATTGACCGGTTTTAGAGTAAATATTGGCCAATTCCCAGCGAAAGTTTTACTGGGAATGGAGGCCCTCGAGTTAGAGTAAAGCGTAGGCGAATTTCAGCAGATCAAGACGAACGCAATGTCTCTACTTTGGTGTTCGCCGAAATTTGCGAACCTTTGGCAAGAGTTTTGAAATAGGGTTGATTTTTGACGTCGTATATCAAGATCAGGTACAAAACATTGATCATTATTAATCGAAACGTCTTATACCGAGACGTATACGCTTGTTTTAAACTTCTCCGTAAAATAATTACTTTGAAGGGCAAAAAATTTACATTGAAAATTGAATAATAAAAACTCTACAAGAAACATGTTATATTTTGCCCCTTTAAAAAATCGATAAACAGAAGGCTTTCCTTTATTATTCTTAGAAAAGTTACTTTTCTTCTCATTAGCTAATCTCGTAATTCAGTTACTCAACGAATGAATTTTATGGTTTATTTTATTTATTATAGAATTAATATTAATCTGCAAACATCTTCAAATTTAAATGGAAAAGGACAATTTGTTACTTGGAATAAATCACCGTTTATACAAAATCCAAGTGTCCCACACTTTTCAAAAAATCTCTTAAAACAAATACCATACAACCCTATCACTTAGTGCTTTGTACGTGTGCCTCCGTGTTCATCTTTCCCTCAGTGAATCACCTTTCCTTCGTGCTAAACCAAAAAAAAAATATGTGATTTGAACTGCACATGACTTTCTTATACAAAATCTTGGTTCCTGTGCCGACAAAAACAATGATTTTTTAAACAAACATAACAAAAGCTATAATTGCCTATCTGGCAATCATTGGAGACCCGTATGGTGATATTCGTATCAAAATTTGAACAGTTGTACCAAAATTCCACTTTGAAGTCAAACTTTCCAATAAGATTTTTTAAAATTTATTTCAATCGGATTTTGATGTATGGGAGTTTTATGTAGAATTATATCCTAAATATCTTTTGTTCTTGGACTTTTTTGATAAGATGCACCGTTTTCGGGATATTCACAAAAAACGATTTCGTTCGTATGGGGGGTACCCCCCCTAATGGTCCATTTTTGCCCATTAACGAACTTGGCCTCGCATTTTACGAAAAACGGACCTGTGCCAAATTTCAAGTCTGTAGCTCAATCCGTGCGCCCGCAATCCGCGCCACAGACAGACGGACGGACAGACGGACAGACAGACAGACAGACGGACGGACAGACAGACGGACGGACATGCTAAATTCAACTTTTTTTATCATTCTAAACACACTGGTGTAATTCATTTTTTTGTGCGATGACGGGATCTTGGCGTTACAAACGGTAAGGCAAAGTTAATATACCCTTTGGTTTCACCATACGGGTATAAAAACCGAAATATCTCCATGACAGTAAGAGATAATGATTTACGATTTCTTTGCGGTTTTTTTTTCAAAAAAGAAGAGTATGTATATGCGTTCAGTTGTAGCTATCAAAGAAGAATGTTCTCCTATAACTTTTAAACCCATCAACAGAAAACATTTAACCAAATTGCGTTGGATTGCTTGGATGTTTTTAGCCATGCTTGTACAGGAGTTCCCCTCACCGCACACGCTCTGACCCCTCACCCGCTGTTTCGTAAACCAATAAACGGATCTTAATGGTTTGGATCGAGAACTCTTTAGAGAGCATATAATCGAAAAAAAACCCATTTTGATTACTTTTGTTTACCGTATTTCCGCCAAAAGTTTGGGATCGTGCCATTCCAGGACCAAACATCCATGTAAAATTTCATGTCTCCAGCTCTAGTAGTTTTTGATAAATATTGTGCACAGACCGAGAAACGAAAAGACTGACAGAATTTTTGAAAGAGGCTCCAATTTACGTGCCCGGGAAATGTTTTTTTTTTAGGAAAATTTAAAGAGGTCGAAATTTTTCATGAATACAATACTTTATTATACTTCATATAAGAAAGTCGTACTTTTGGCAGAGCAATGGAATAGGATGTTATGTTGATTCTCAGCTACATAACTAGGCTCAGGTATTGCGGTTATTCCTTCGAGGGATATTTTCTCACCGAACTAAGGTAAAACGAATGAATAAAAAAATACGTGTGGTAAAAGACAATCCCGCAACCTACAAGAAAACTAAAACGAAACTCAAAATACAAGAAAACTGAGCAAAGAATCCAGAAGGAAAGCAAAGTTTCTTGGTACCAGGAAGAAATGTTTTTTTTTGTGGTCCCTAAGAAAATTTAACCCACATATCGACCTTGTCATAATCATCGTAGTGGGTGAATCTCGGCAGAAAGGTGGCTCAAATCTGTCGGTTGGTCGGCAGACATCGTCACTCCTGGCCGTGTAAGTATTGCGTAAGAAGACAAAATGTTGAATGTGACAGAGAAATACCGAATGTGAGCCCTTGTTCCAAAAAAAAACCCACACACAGTGGCAAAATTATCCTTTCTCAACTTATACTACATACATTTTATGTCATATAAAATATATATCCTTCTAAACAAACAGAAAAAACATGAAGAAAACGAACAAAAATGGAAAAGATGTTATATTATGCGGTAAAATGGGTTATGCCTACTAAGTAGGACATCAAAACATATCCTAACTTGGGACCCCATATATATTCTGGCAATGGGAAGAAAAATTTTCATTTCGTTTTTATTTCATCTCTTATCGTATACGAATATAATGTTATAATGTTTTCCGTTTCTTTTCGGGGGGGTTTTTTTTCATTTCTACATCCCTTTGTCTTTTATACTCTCGTTTTATGATTTCTTATTTTTTCTTTCTTTTGTTCATATTTTTCCCATTTATTTCAAAATTTCGCTTGAAATCTAACATGTTTTCATTTCTTTCGGTTTTTCGGTTTTCGTTTCTCGTACAGTTTTTTTATGTGTCCTTGTGGTAGCATGAAACGTCCATTAAAAGATGATATCCATGACTATTAGTAGATGGTCACTATAATCTGTGATTTCATGTTACTACTACTGCAAGGATTATTAACGATAAATCCCTTTGGGGCCCAGAAAAAAGAGAAACATCACAGGACCTTCGACAATAGCCTAAGCATAAAGGAGATTTATATTTAATGTTGAACCGACCCCGCAGGAAGGACTTTTAGACTTTGGTCTTTTGACCTAGAACAAGGAGTTTCGTTTTCTTTTTTTTATGTTCAAAAGCCATCTAAACCCATTCTAAGCATTGGATTAGATTGCCTCCTACCACATTTTACTGCCTGAGGCTATCGGGGGCTGGATTAACGCAAGGCTGTGTGGTCTCAAGAACGCTCTAATGTCCTTAGAAGTGTAAAGCTAAGTGGAAAAAATTAATTTATATTCGTTAAGTTACACACCTTTTTCTCAACGTTGTGACGTTGCAAGCAAGGAACGGCTTTCCCGAAATGTCTTCCTGTAATCCGGATGATGAGAACGAGTGGGCGAGAATCTGAATTCGAAGGATTCAGGATTCACCTTCAGTTGACAATTATTATTTTGGCTTGCGGTGTAGTCTTGTCTTATACAAGTTCTGTACCTACTGCTGTTCGTGTTTTTTTTTTGTATCCTTTTTTCTTATCCTTCTTTCTCACCTCACATAAAAATTTCACAGCAACAAAATTTCACACTAGATATCCTATACTTTTTACTTTCCTATATATTCACACGATAAAATTACACACACGTGAAAGCACAGTAACGATCTACCGGTAAATGTAATTCTTTTATGGAAATTATACACAACTTGGTAGGTGATATATTATAATATTTCCCATTTTAAATTCGCTATGACGGAATATTTATGAGTGTGTGAATGTGTGTGTGTGTATGTAAGTCAGAATAATATTATTTTTTTTCTTTCGTTGCTGTTTAAACGTGTGTCAATTATGTATAAACGGTGTATAGATCTTTAAGCATAAAAATCAATAAAATTTCTTCACTATTCACTGTAACGTTACGAATATTTTTACGATATATTGTACTCGTAATAATATTAACAGGAAGTATATATCTATAACTTTACATAGTTAACACATGAATCCTCATCATCATTATCATCACCATCATCAGGTTATATTGTTGCCCGAGTGTTATCCTTTTATTCAAGGGCGTGCGGGCACCTTAATGAAATGAGTAAAATTTATAACAAAACAACAACAACAACAACAATAATAATAACGAGGAAAAATACCACGGCAAACCCTGTATTTATTTATGTGTGCGTTTGACTGTGTGTGTGCGTGTGTATTGTCGAAAAAAGGAACAATACCTCCGACATTGAATAAATAAACGGATAAAATGAACGACAACAAAAAAAAATGTCGAGAAAAGCTCAACTTTAGATGAAGAAAAAAATAATGAAAATAAAAACAAAACTGGAATAAAAAACAACCCGGAATAAAAAATCTCGTTGGGTGGATTCGGTGTACACCACCCGAAATTACAGCATAATGCCACACACCCTTTCGAATGAACTTTGTTACAACATCACAATATAAACAATGAGCAAAGGACCTCAGCAAGGATAATAACTGGGACTGGAACGGATACAAAATACAATTATTTGCAAGGTACTTTCAGATTTCATTCGTCTCCTTAACACACTATGATCGAGAGTATTCTTAGTTGAGAGAACACCTTTTTTATGATGGCATTTACTGTGAAAAACACAATAAAAAAACAACTACGAATTGGAAAATTCCCATTCAACACCTACTAAACGATGTTTTTATAGTCGTTTGTATATACCTTTGTCACCTACATTTGCTATAATCGTTAGTTGTAAAAAAAAACCAATCCGCCTCACCGGTAACTTATAGCGATATATCTTCGTTTTGTACACAGTTCGGATCCTGCGGTGTATAGTCCTTGGAAATCCGAGAACCACAAGTTTTAAGTAGTATTTATAGGCTTCTTCCGTCGCTCTAATGATTGGCAACCTAAAATACCTAAAATAGGCGTTCAGTACTTTGTTTATGTCGACATTAGGTCAGTGGGAAAACTTTCTGTACACCCGTAGGCTACACCATCAGGCACACAACAAAACCGTATCAGGTGTCCCTCACAACACACTAACCCGGGCACACTGTATGCCAAAATAAATAGTCCTTGGCAGGGATACGTGGGCAAAGTTGACTTTTAGGACATCCCCAACCACCACGACCGTTCAACAACAACAACAACAAAAATATATTCCAATTTTCCAGGTTCCGTTTCTTTGCACAACATCAAAAATCGTTTACCATATTCAAGGTAAGAGTTTAAGGATATCGAGTGTTAAAATCATTATTCTTACACATGTAATACGTAATTTTAATGTACAACTGAAGGTCATTTATCCACAATCGGTCCAAAATTCATCATTTCGCGATACTACGTGTATATATTGCCGAAAGTTTTGTACACAAAAACTTCTTATATTTACGGGGAAAACTTTTCAGGTATCGTAAATTTGATCCCTTTTTACAACTAGATAGTCCCGTGTAACATCAACCCTCATCGAGATGTTCGCAATTCACATTGATTGGGGGTTTTTTTTCACTCGTTCACTTCGATTTATGACGGCGGCGTCGTATTACTGGGGCTAATTTAACCACCGAACGCGCACAACTGCAGTGGCAGACGTTTTCACATTCGGAACGTCTACGGGAGACTGAAATTCCGAGTTATCGCACCACCGCCAGAATGCTGAAACTTTTCGGCTGATCCATTGTGGCACTCATCATCTTCCCTTCTTCATTCCACAAGAAAATACTTCGGTAACGCCATATTTTCCACATTTTCCCACAGATCCCGGACTGCTACAGCAATTTAACTTGGGTACAGTATCTGCTGCCACGGCTAGCACATTGCTGTTGGTTGCTATTCGATGGTCCAATACTTTATTCCTGCTGCAGCGACATTTGCTCCTGCTTTACTCCTGCGGAAGAAACTCACATTTTACTCTCCGCTCCGGTATTTGTTTATTTTTCTCCATAAAAATCTGTTTTACGCAAGTCCTAAGAGAACATCATCGAAAAATTTTGCATTTAAAAAGTTCGACTCAGCTGAGCGGCAGAACAACCCTTCAATTAGGGTAGCAGGTCGCAGTGCGTTTTCAATGTGACGTCACTTAGGGATGTTTATTTCTCTTAAGGCGACTTCAATTTTCTCTTCAAAACACATCCCTTAACTGCAGCCAGTGGTGTAGTTTTTACTACAATTTCAAAGCCTTTTTCCGGAATGTTTGATCAATGCGAAAATTATTTGATGTTAACTTTATGATAATTCCGGATATGAAGATTATCGCTTACCGTTTTAGCTAGGAAAATTCTCTTAACCTACATTTTTCACGAATCAGCGTAATACAAATTCTTATATGGAAGGTAATAACAATAATATTTTCGCTATTATTTTCGTATATCACGATGCCAATGTGGTGAGCAGAATATCGATAGGCGAATATTTTTATAGAGAATTCGCGTCTTTTTTTAAATACATAATGACCTAGGCTAATTATTCTAGTCTCGTTTTTTAGTTTTTTTACAAAATACATTATTTTGTGATACAAAAACTTTGTCGAGAAAAAATAAAAAGATACAGCTGTCAATTTTATGTTGTAGTTGACCTTGACACGTGAACATTTTCGGCGTCTGGTATTGAAAACATGATTGCCTGCAACGCTATCTTCGGCAGAACTTGTTTTACTATTAAAAAATTATGATTTAAAATTTTGATAATTTTCCAACATTATCCAGAACAGATACAATTTTTCGGATTTTTTCTTTGGCATTTTCTTTGGTTGCGAAAAGCCTTTTTACACACATATATAGCATATATAGAGTGATCATATTTATTCTGTGTGAATCCGTGACAAGAAAAGCGGGGGAGCGGTGAGGGGGGTTAAAAGGAAACAACAAATTTTATATACAAAAAATTGCAAACTTCTAAATGATACATTTTATAATTGAATCGAACCACGTAGCAGAAAAAAAATGAGAAGAACAATTGTGTATTCTTCTAGAAAACGAAACGTGGGTTCAAGGACATTTAAGAAATTAAATCCGGCAAAAAAAAAATACTAAATACTCATATTTCAAGAACAGTAAAAGATGTGGACTAGGAGCAATCTTTGATAGCAAAAAATGGGCCGATGAGCTTAAATTTGACTGAAATTTCGCATAGAAGTAGGCGTTAAAGTTTCATCAACAAAAATAAAATTTGGAGACATCTCCCAACAGGTTTACCAAAAAAAATGTGAATGAATTTTTCGTTTTTCCTAAAACTTATTGTATTGTTTTTTTTTAAATTGTGTCTCGCGAAAGGTTTTTCCCACATAATTTCACAATGCAATACAATGATCCGAAATTGAAAGAAAAGTTTGGAAAAATCCGAAAATTCCACGAAAAAAATCTTTAGCCACGTATTTTCATAAAATGTTTTTCAAATGTCAAATTTAATTACCTATAACTTAACTAAAGATTTCTCAGTTACCGGGAAAGACCATTATTTTTTACAAAAAGTCACTGGTTTTCAAAATTCGTAGCTCGCAAATGGTTGGTTGTAGATGTAGATATATAGGGTGACCATCCATCTCGGAATGACTGGGACAGTCCCGCATTCAGGCATCCTAGAGTTTCGGAAACCAAGCTTTTATCCCGGATGTTTCAATTTATTGTTATAATTAATCAAACGCTAGAAAAAAGGATTACTAAATTTGCAAAACTTACTCTATTCAGCTGGGAATTGCTGTAAATTGCGTTTTTCCATTGCGGCGCGTTTTTGACCGAATTTTCACCTTGAGGGCAAATATCTCAAAACATTTTGCCAGCGGCGCATTTCTCTTATAGGATTTTTTACCATTTCCGTTGCAATTATTTATGGAACGTGAAGAGCATGAAATTTTAAGCTTTTTTTTCTTAGGACTGTGTATCTCTTGAATTAAATAATTTCGTCGCATGCTGTTTTTTTTCGCCCCTGCGGTGCACATTTCTCCTTAGGCATAGTCCAGCGTTTTCAATTCCCATTCAATTTCAATTCCCATTCCATACTGAATGGTATTTGAAATTTATACTCCATTACCATTGAGTAGTGAATGATAATGGCCAAAAAATTCAACTCTCCATTCACTGAGTGGGAATATAAATCCTTTTCCATTCCCATTCGATTTGAGTTGAGATTTTATGATTTTAAGTGAATGGTAATTCAATTTAGTCAAATGATTTTTTTATATGGAAAAATGCTCGAAATCGATCGAAAGAGGGAAAAGTTAATTTGCCTCAAAACGACAGGACCGATTTTTATGATCCATATCACATTGGATAGGGATCAGTGTGCCCTATAGTACTAGATATGAGGCATTCTAGAAAAACCAAAATGGCGGCTATTAGACGCCATTTTGTCCAAATTACCCCAATAAAGACCCATCAAGATGGGTATCAAATGAAAGAGTTTGGGAGGAAACTTATAAATCCATTCCATCATACATTCCATACATTCCATCATACATTCCATACATTCCATACATTCCATATACATTCCATACATTCCATCATACATTCCATACGTTCCATCATACATTCCATACATTCCATCAAACATTCCATACATTCCATCAAACATTCCATACATTCCATCATAAATTCCATACATTCCATCATACATTCCATACATTCCATATACATTCCATACATTTCATCATACATTCCATCAAACATTCCATCATACATTCCATACATTCCATCATACATTCCATACTTTCCATATACATTCCATATATTCCATCATACATTCCATACATTCCATCAAACATTCCATACATTCCATCATACATTCCATACATTCCATCATACATTCCATCAAACATTCCATACATTCCATCATACATTCCATCATACATTCCATATACATTCCAAACATTCCATCATATACATTCCATCATACATTCCATCAAACATTCCATACATTCCATCATACATTCCATACATTCCATCATACATTCCATACATTCCATATACATTCCATACATTCCATACAATCCATCATACATTCCATACATTCCATATACATTCCATCATACATTCCATCAAACATTCCATACATTCCGTCATACATTCCATACATTCCATATATTCCATCATATATTCCATACCTTCTATCAAACATTCCATACATTCCATCATACATTCC
This sequence comes from Chrysopilus asiliformis, assembly GCA_964034945.1. NCBI lineage: Eukaryota > Metazoa > Arthropoda > Insecta > Diptera > Rhagionidae > Chrysopilus > Chrysopilus asiliformis. The sequence continues at coordinate 19,630,772 of OZ035960.1, forward strand.
ATCATACATTCCATCATACATTCTATACATTCCATATACATTCCATACATTCCACCATACATTCCATACATTCCATCATACATTCCATACATTCCATCATACATTCCATACATTCCATATACATTCCATACATTCCATCATACATTCCATACATTTTATCATACATTCCATACATTCCATATACATTCCATACATTCCATCATACATTCCATCAAACATTCCATACATTCCATATACATTCCATACATTCCATATACATTCCATACATTCCATACATTCCATCAAACATTCCATACATTCCATCATACATTCCATACAATCCATCATACATTCCATACATTCCATATACATTCCATACATTCCATCATACATTCCATACATTCCATCATACATTCCATACATTCCATATACATTCCATACAATCCATCATACATTCCATACATTCCATATACATTCCATACATTCCATCATACATTCCATACATTCCATCATACATTCCATACATTCCATATACATTCCATACATTCCATCATACATTCCATACATTCCATACATTCCATATACATTCCATACATTCCATCATACATTCCATACATTTTATCATACATTCCATACATTCCATATACATTCCATACATTCCATCATACATTCCATACATTCCATCATACATTCCATCATACATTCCATACATTCCATCATACATTCCATACATTCCATATACATTCCATACATTCCATACAATCCATCATACATTCCATACATTCCATATACATTCCATCATACATTCCATCAAACATTCCATACATTCCGTCATACATTCCATACATTCCATATATTCCATCATATATTCCATACCTTCTATCAAACATTCCATACATTCCATCATACATTCCATCATACATTCCATCATACATTCTATACATTCCATATACATTCCACCATACATTCCATACATTCCATACATTCCATCATACATTCCATACATTCCATCATACATTCCATACATTCCATATACATTCCATCATACATTCCATACATTTTATCATACATTCCATACATTCCATATACATTCCATACATTCCATCATACATTCCATCAAACATTCCATACATTCCATATACATTCCATACATTCCATATACATTCCATACATTCCATACATTCCATCAAACATTCCATACATTCCATCATACATTCCATACATTTTATCATACATTCCATACATTCCATATACATTCCATACATTCCATCATACATTCCATCAAACATTCCATACATTCCATATACATTCCATACATTCCATATACATTCCATACATTCCATCAAACATTCCATACATTCCATCATACATTCCATACATTCCATCATACATTCCATACAATCCATCATACATTCCATACATTCCATATACATTCCATACATTCCATCATACATTCCATACATTCCATCATACATTCCATACATTCCATATACATTCCATACATTCCATCATACATTCCATCAAACATTCCATCTTAGGTTAGGTTAGGTTATGAAGACCGCGCGCGCCCAGACGCGAGCACAGCGCTACACTCGGAAACCTGCAGGCCCATTGCATTTCGTCTTGGTTTTCTTCCAAATCGAATTTTAATGTCAACAATATAAAAAATTTTTTGTTTTGTTGGTATTTCGTATCCGGCATTCTCCCCAACTCTCTGTTCCGGCTTATCTGGTCCCGGCTCATCTGGTCCCGAATTGACCCAAAATAAATATTGTCACCATGCAGATATATGATGTGTATAATAAACTTTAGACTCGGCGACTTTACGTAATATGTAGATTCCAAATATATAGCAAATATGACTATGATTTCAAAGAAAAAAAAATCCGGTAGTCAAGGGTTAAAACAGACTAAAATACCTTTAGCAATTTAAAATATATATGGATGAAAGTTTACCCAGAGTTAAGGAAAATTCCAAAAAAAAGACGTAGTCTCGAAAATTTGTACAAAAACATAGATATGTAATTTCTATTTAATTTTTGTTTGACACCACCTCAAACAAATAAATCCCTTATTTCACAAAGAAACTGCTAAGATTTTTTTCAATAGCAAAAAAAAAAAGACAGAAACAATAAAAGTCGATGTAATGGTATGTAGTTTTTTTTTTGATGACGTGTCAAGATTAACTACACCCCAGAATTGACACCTAAATCTCTGTGTTTTTTCGACGATCCAAATAATGGTTAACAAATTTTTTTGGCGTAATTCTTAAAAACAGCCTAAGAAAAAACAGAAAAAATATTGATATGAAGTAACCCCCAGCCAAAGTAGAGTATATTTTGCATATTTAGTGACCGTTTTATTAGTGTTCGAAAAAAAATATTCCTATAATTCGGAACAAAACTTTACATTCCGGAACGCCGGGACAACTATGTCTGATTCCGGGACTGTTCGAACATTTTGTTTAGAAACACTAATATCAAGCCTATCTCAAAAGATGTGTAGAAAAAAACTTTAGCTCACTTCATCTATCCATTCCTCCTCTAAAAGTCTTTCAAGAAATCCCCCGTATTTTTCTAACAGAAAATGTCGTATATAAAAAACTGCGCGTATCGAAACAAAATTGTTTAAAAGTAATATTGTGTAAAAACTATCGCAATTGTGAAAAAAAATATTGTTTAACGAATTGGGAAAAGTGTGGAATGAATGCTATGAGAAAATCTCTGAATCGAATACAGAGAATAGAACAAAGGTACACCAACTCATCCGAAATTACGGAGAATCCCGAAACCTAACTACAATTTGTAAATCTTCCAAGTGATGTTTCAAAAACATTTACGTATCGTCCTCTTTGCCGTCATGACAAAAGACCTTAACGTTCAAGTGAATCGACAGCAGCATTACTTCTAGAGAAATTGTTTCCTTTCTACCTCTGCTAAGGAATTACGGTCCAAGTAGGACATAACCACGCATACTTTATCATTCACATCAGTTATCCTACCTCTTCACCCGCCATTCTGTCATATTGAATAGGAAAAGTGCAAAGGAAAATAAGAACTTTACCCTAAGGGCAAACTTATTCAACAGGAAATGTTGAGTTTCTTTTGGGGAATTTCCCTAAGTCTTTATCTACCTGTGGTCTGGTCTGATTCAGGTTTCTGTGGCTTCATATTTTTTTTTTCTCCATGTTGTATTATTTATGTTAGAATGATCCACCTGGAAAATAACTTTTACCGTAAAAAATCCTAATAAACCAACAAAATAATAATTTTTTCAATGCTCACCAAGTGATTAATGTCTTATTATGTACACGTGCAGAAAAGTTACTACTATCCTCCGAATGGTTACGCACCATAGAGCCAGAAGTAAAGTGTGTAAAGCATTTCCGTTGTAAAACCGACCATTTCTTATTTTCACAATATGAGTATACATTTTAATGCTCACATTTTTGTGATATAATTTATAAATCAGACAACACAAAGACTTTGGAATAGATCGATTTATCTGTTGAATAACAATCTCGATTGTGTTTTCTTAGAATCAAAAGAGCTATTTTAAGGCTAAAATATTTTATCTACAAAAATCAAGAAAACATAAAAATAAATTTTCCATGAATTTTTATTTATTTTCAAAGTTTTTTTTTTTATAAAATTAGAATAGCTCTAATGATAATATTACCCTGAATAGCAACCAAATTCATGCATTATTCAGCCCCCGTATTAAAGAAGCTAAAGAAATGTTGCGGACTTTAATTTTGCTCAATATGATGTTTAGTAGATTTATGCTAGCTTGCGGGCAACTGAGTCCATTTGAGATTCTCTCAAAAACTTCTCTTGAGTATTTTTTAAAGATTCGAATTTTTCATATCTTTTTTTTTAATATTTCATTTTTTTTTAATTTTAAATGCATAAAAATGAGGAAATTCAGTTTTTATATTTTTGAGACAAAAAAAAAGTTTCCTCTGAAATTTATAAATTACAATTGTAACTCACGTATCCACTTACAAGACTATCTCATGTTGAAATTTATTGTTAACGAATTTACAATTTATTCCCACTTAATTCATAAAATCAGCTTGCATAATTAAAAGTTTTATTTAGGTTTTCCAAGAATTTCCATATATTATTTTTATGCTGTATTCGTATTTTAAAATAGCATTAAATCATTGACAGAAATACGTACAAGTTCTTTACGGCAGCAAAAAATTAAGTTAGAATCGATATTTAAAATTCACCACATGAGCACAAATTCGACGTTTCAAGTTCTGCTATGTTCCAAAATTTTTTAATATTTCTTTCGAGATAACTTGATTTCATTGATAAGTCGCAGGTGACATGGAACAATTTTTGACATTTTAAACCATAAATCAGTTAAAAAATCTCTAGAAAAAAGTTGCAATCAATTTTTTCCAGTGTTTTTACAGAGCCTGAAATATGGAAATGCAACAGAAGCAAAGACCCAAGGGCGTTAAAAAATCGCTAAGCAATTCCTTTAAAAAGTTTACGAATTAAGGCCCATTTGCGCATACTATTCTTAAAAAATTAAGTTGCGGTTAGCCTACTTAAACCATAGAAATTCTGCGACTTAAATAATTTAAGTTGTATATAAGTTGCTAAGTCTCGTTGGTGCAAACGGCACTAAGTGTGAAACTGTGTATTTTTCGGCCTTGACCCGTAAAAATTTCCTCCTGCGGCGCATTTACTGCTTTTCATGTCGCTTGCTTAAAAATAATGTTTTCTTCAAAAAATTGGCCCAAAATATATTCTTTAAAAAAAATACTGGTGGGCCCGTGCAGTTTCATTCAGATGTATTGCTTTTGAAAGCTCTAATGACCCACAGAATCTAATAAAACTGTATTTAAAAAAATTAACACATTTTCCAATCAGCAGAGCTATGTAAAATCATACTCAAAGCAGAGTTCTCTGACAAATGTGAAACTTTCAATTTGTGGGTTTATTCAACATTGGCACTCAAAAAAATTCACCTGCGGCGCATTTTTATCAAAAAAAAATCTGCTGCTCATTTTTATACTCTACTACGAATCCGGTGTTGGAATTTCAAAATTCTAAACGGAAGGTCCTGTAATGATAACGCAAATGTCCTTTTTCTAATTTTGCCTCCGAAAAACTGGCTTTAGGGAGTTCACTGATCACGAGTTGGATGTTGGAATTTCAAAATTCTAAACGGAAGGTCCTGTAAAGTTAACGTTTTTTCCTAAAAGTTTTTAGGTTATTTATGGTTTTTTGGCATTCTAAAATTTATACAAAAAACTTTAAGCTTGCAACGAAGGGTCTGCTAGTAAGGAGTAACGAACAAATCATCGGACACAAAAATAAACTACACCAGGGTTTTTGGGATGACAAAAGATTTTGATTTCCGCATGTCCGTCTGTCTGTCTATCTGTCTGTCCGTGAACACCATAACTTTCGGAAGAATTGAGATAGAGACTTGAAATTTTGCATAGTTACGTTTCTCGTAAATGGCAAGGCTAAGCTCTTGAACGGGCAAAATCGGACCATCCCTTCCCCCCTCCCCGATAGAAACGAAACAGCTTTTTCACTTTTTTTTCCAAAACAACGAATCATTACATAACTTATCCATACATCAAAATCTAATTGGACCAATCTTTCTTCCCTCTTCCATACAAATATTACTTGTCAGCCTACTGGATTACTTCTCAGTCCATCTTCGTAAGTTACTGGTAGTATGTCTGATTGTAACGTAGGCAATATGTTTTTGTTATTTAGACAATCCTTCCTCCTCTCCCCCATACAAATGAAACCGTTTTTAGTAATTTCATGATAAACAGTGCGTTATATCGAAAAAAATATTAAGACCAAAAGTGATTAGAATATAATTCTACGTAACTTTTTCATACATCAAAATTCAATCGGGTCACCCGTTACTTCCTCTCGTATACAAATGAAAACATCTTATTTCGCACTTCTCGAAAATGGTACGTCGCATCGAAAAAACTAATTTTAAAAGTCGAGACCGGAAAAAGTAATAAAAAATGGTGTTTGGAATACAATTTCGGACAATTTTCCATACATCACATTCCAATCGGAGAGACCGTTAACATATTTACAAACGGTTTTTTCAAAAAACGGTTCTGGTTGGGAAAGCAAGGAAAACATCGGTTTTGTTTGTTGGGTTGATCTAAAATACAGTTTTTAAACAACATTTCATCATTTTTACCTTTATTTTATCAAAAAACTTATCCAACAAATGGAAACTTCCTGTAAATTATCAAAAAATCTACAACATCATATTTAAAAAAAAACAACACCAAACTTACATACATACGCATTTCTTTGAAGCGAATAATCTTTCTTGTGGTGTCGTGTTGATCCATTTAACCTTTGGACAACGAAAATGTTAAAAAGCAAATTATACGCCATAACTTAGCTAAACGGTGGGAATTAGAGAAATTTTCCTTTACGGTTAAATGCTATAAAATACCCTTAAGCATTCGCACACTCTGCGTTATAAGATGGATAAAACCACACCAGTATTACGAATTAAATACTCAAATCCCTAAATAGACCGTCTTGCCTATTGTCTTCTTTAATTTCATTTTATACTAAATCCCGTTTAAAAATGAACAGTGAAGATTATCTAAAGGGATTAAATTTAACCGCTATAACTGATAACAAAATTATCTCTCAGGCTGTGACGCTTCTTTTCTCCCTTGAGATTTTATTCGATTTGACAACGCCTAGGACCTTATTCTACAACATCACATGGAATTGCCTGAATGTGTGTGACGACCTAGAGCTAATTTTCTAAACAAAGCGAAAGGATAGCTTCAGGCGTCGCAAAGGGATTGTTGCTAAAAGGAAGTTGTAGGAAAAAAAAATGAAATTACTTACAAGCCAAACAGTAATTAGACTATTTAAGGGATTGAAGGGCTTCCGTCTTATAATCTGATAACATGACAAACCGGGGTCTGCAACACTTTATTCGCAAAAGGATTAAGTTCTTATAACATTTCATTCGCATTTCGTGAAATTTATGTGCGTTTGTGTGTACGGGAAGGGTACATAAATATTTTAAAATTATTTTACACACTATGTATTATGCTACATTTACACGAATGACAAATTTGTCATTTTTTTCTTGTCATTATGTTAATTCCCGTGTAAATGGCATAATTTTTGTAATTTTTTCTGTCAGAAAATGTCAATCTCTCATAAAAGAATGAACTTGTCCATTCTTTTATGCCAGATTGTCATTCGTGCAAACGCAATATTAGTTATGACAAAAGTTGAATACTAAAGTTGTCATAACTAATATTGCGTTTGCACGAATGACAATCTGGCATAAAAGAATGGACAAGTTCATTCTTTTATGAGAGATTGACATTTTCTGACAGAAAAAATTACAAAAATTATGCCATTTACACGGGAATTAACATAATGACAAGAAAAAAATGACCAATTTGTCATTCGTGTAAATGTAGCATTACACTTGCTGTTTTTCAGTTGGATATTTATTTGGTGAAAGTGCAGCTTTTCCAAGGTTATCCTTTATTGTAGATTCAAAGGTATATAAAACGGATGTTTTAGAAAATGCAGGAATATCCTTGCAAGCTATGTGTGTATTTATTGAATTTTGGTTATTTTGAAACCCTTTCTGACTACACGACAAATGCATCAAAATATTCCAGCGAAATGCTAGGAAATCAAACAAAATCAGATGTAATAACATTTGCGTGTAATAACACACGTATATTCATATCTAGCTAATGTAGTATTCAACGAGTATAGCTATATTTTTTGTATTTTGTATTCAACGAGTATAGCTATATTTGTATAAACAAGCACAACCGAAAATAAAATACTCTGAAATAAATGTAAATATGTAACATTGAAAGGACGATACGAATACATAAGAGATCCTCGTTCACATATCTTAGGAAAACAACATCTGCCTCCTGTTTTCCTTTCTAATGACAAACAAAGTGCCTTAAGTAGTCCCTCAGCCAAATCGAAACACTTGTCACGGATTTGTTTACTTTTCCTCCTTTTCCTTGTTTTTTCCCCCTTAAATATGTCAAGACGTCCTTGTGCCGCTTTAGCTATGCTACAATTGAGTGGAGAATCCAAAAGGATCCAATCCTACCCCTTTTTATTTCTTAAACACACTGTCTATTGAATTTTTCTTTTCTCGACGCGTATTTTGATTTTGTTTTCTCTACATTTTATCCTTTGCTTCGTTAGCCCTTTTCACATCTTGCCGTCCATTTCCATGATATTTTATTCTTTTTTTTTTTTTGTCGACAATGAACACTTATCGCACCCATGCCGCCCTTCCTTCACTGTACAATCTCGAATGAGTTTTCCGAAGCAGAGGATTTTAATGAAGTTATTTAAACAAAAATCTACAGACAACGAGTGCCAACTGTATCTCAAAGTTAAAGTAAATGGCCAAGTAAAGAGTTGAACACTGAAAAAGAAAGGAAGGAGAGAATTTGTAATAAATTCTTATTAACGAGCAACTATATAGATTCATTCTTTGTTCAAGGATAACAATATTTAAAGTTGGGTAGGTACTTGGCATAAATTCCCGGAAAATTTCATCCATTGTTGAAGGTATATTACAAGGTCTGGACTATGCTATAAGGTCAAAGTAAACATTAAATCGTTTAATATGCAGTTGTTCTTCAAACGATAATAATATTGAAACGATAAACATTTTGAAGTCAATATAACTTGTGTTTTTAATAATCCAATTTGAGATACCTTTCAAACAGGATCCCGGGACCACGCAGCTGAAAAGTGATAACGGAAAATATCGGGAATTTGCAAATTTCCCGAGATTTCCTGTAAAATTTATAAATTTTTCGGGATTTCTCGTAGACAATTTATTTAAATAAAAAGTTCTATAGTATGAATTGAATTATAATATAACTCAGAATCAAAGCATAACCTTAAACTGCACATGATTTTTGACAGGTTTTTTATGTGCTTTTATTTAGTTTCACTTATTTGTACACGGTAAAAACTGGAGTCTAATTTTTTTTAACTTTTCTCCTCTATTTTTTAAACTTTTGAAAGTTTAGTGGAATTTTGAACTATTTTCTCTATATTTAAAACTTTAGAAGTTTGTGAATATTTTTTAAGCATTCCAGTCTAAATTTAAGACTCAGACATCTTAAACTTAAACCGTAAGGTTTTAATTTGAGAATTTTTAGAAATTTGGAACTAATTTTTAAACTATTTTAGACTAAAATTTAAATGTTAATACCTTAAATTTAGACCGGATAATACTATTTAAAATTTGAAAATAATTTCAAACTTTTAAGTTTGGTTTTTAGGCTCAAAAAGGTGTTGACCTATATGTAGGAAAAAAGTCTAAAAATTAGACTTTATTTTTTAGCGTGTAGGTTTGTTAGGGTCAAATCTTGTGATCTAATTTTGACCCATCTCCACTTAACCGACTTCAAATACGTAACTCCGGTGACAATACAACATTTTCGCTACTTCGTATGTAAGGATAACGTAATTATCCTTTTTCCCAGATTTTCATGTGGGAAAAAATCTGCTAAATCTACATCTGCTAATTTCCTCGAGAAAAAAGAAAAGAAAGATATTTTTATTATCATCACAGACTTCATAAATCCCCTAATGCAGTGTTTTCTTTTTCGGGATGTGAAAACACACACAAAAAATATAACTAATTTTTATATTTATATGACCTATAACTTGAGAAATTCTAATAGAGTGGTGAAAAAATCTTTAATCTTTAAGCTTCGGAAAGGTTTTCAAAGAAAGCAAATTTCGCCATTTGCCCCTGGCACCACCGACCTATGCTACGCCACTGCACTCAGAAAAATGTCCAGGTCAACTTTTTGTCAGGTTAACTCTGACCTTACAGAGGTTTCTGTAAGCCAGCTCGCGGTCAGAGTTAACCTATCTAAGGTCAACTCGTGCAGCTCCCAATGCCCTACTTCACCTGCTGGTGGCTTAATTTCAGAATTTCTCCGACCACAGGTCAACTCAGTTTTACTTGCCCACATGCAGGCGAACGCGCGCCTGCCCGAGGCCAATTACGCCGTATGTAGGTCGTCGAGTTAGCCTCCATTTTTCTGAGTGTGGATGTTGGTGTAATTATTCCCACCATCTTGTATTCATAAACCTTGAGTAAGATTTTAGATTCACTCTAGAAATACTTGAATGAAACTAAAATCTTACTCAGGTTTAGTAAATGATGTTTTTTTCATTTTGCATGATTAGCCAAATACTCGCTGGAATTGAAAATAGCTTTAAAAACGGCAGCAATTCGAACTAAAATTAGCAGCGCAGCGCAACAGTCTAGAGCTGGAAGAAATAGCTTAAAGAAATACTAGCATATCCGTCGCTGCCAGGTTAAAGTTTTTTGGCATACATTTTTTGCGCACCAAAAAAAACTTCAAACTTCTAAGAAAAAACAAACTTTATTCAAGACTTTGTGTGTGAAATTTTCATATTTCTACATCAGATTTGTGATCGGTAAAACCCATTAATGTCAATTTTCCGTTGAATATTTCTGTGACTTAAATTCTATCGAGTAATGCGTACTTTTTGGAACGCACTTTTTTTCGTGGAGGTGGTACCATTGACATTTTTAGTTGTAAGCGTACCTGAAACGTGCCTAATTCCGCAGCACTGGTCCTCGCACGTATCTGCTACGATACACATCTAGCGGCAGATACGTGCCATACACCAAAAATTCTGCTATGGATTATTTCTGATGAAATTTTGCTTCCCTCTAAAAATTTATCCCCAATAAACTCTATTGTCCTGATTTAGTTGTGCCAGACACAACACTTTGCGGCAAAAATAGTACATTCGGAAAAGTCTCTTTCAGTGCTTTGTACGGAGCAACTAACTCAAGTGTCAATTGACATTCACCCACTTCTTCGACATCGGCTTTTCCCAAAACCGCTAGCACCACTGTTGATCGCCAGCCCCAATGTAATTTGATTGTACCATCCTTAGTTGGCGGGAAACATCAAAAGGGATACATTTGTATGTAATCCAGGAAAACTATATGCTCGCACAAATTGATACCGACAATTGGTATGCGAACATGATACACAGATACATATATTTTAGATCGTTGACTGTATTTTTATTTGTATAATTCAGTGTAGATTTCGGGGTTTCCTTCCAAAATTGACAAGAGGCATGAAATTCACTTCTGAACATCCAGATCGACTGCAAATTGCGTACATACATGTTTATATCGTACATCGTGGTAGCGTACGAGTACCCACACATTCCCCCGTTCATCGTACCACATGGCACAAAGTCCGTAACGTAGAAAAATATACACTTTGGTTGTTGTTTGTGACGGGAATGTTCGGAATTCGAAACCGCAACCGATGAGGTTTAGGGGGTGGAAACACATTTCCCTATAGGTTGGAAAATTCTGATTTGCCGAATATTTCCTTTTACCAACAACAACAAAAAAAATTGTGTATGGATTTTTCCATTTTCGATTCCTTTTTCCCATTTCACCATTCTCTACGGATTCTCTACAGGAAAAACCATCCCCTGTTCAGGATTTTTCTCTCCAGATTCGTTTTGCTGATTTTTTTTCCCTGATTTTCTCCACCGTGGCTAAGTTAGTGGTGGGTGGGTGGAGGGTGGAATTCAATCCACACCGATTGCCATCCAAAATTGATAAATGTCCCATACAGATTTTCACAATTCTCATGGGTGAAATTTCTTCGTATATTTTTCCGCTTTTGGCACTCACTGTTGGTTCCCGGCTACCGATTTGTGATTCCTAACCTTTTCCCGTTGCAATTAAATAAGAAGCAGGAAGAAGAAAATGCTGGCACTCGTATTCAGCAAGTGAAGCGAACACTTTAAGTAATTGCTTTGAGAGCCCGTTGCGCCGGAATCAACATTTACGACTCAACTTTTGCTTCACAGATCCACACATAAATATATAGGAAGATACACACAAATATCATATCATTTATTTGTGTATAAATACGAAATCAACGATTGAGTATAAAATAATATATGATTGAAAAGGAAAAGTACTAAAAATATGTTCCATTATCGGGGACCACTTCGTCCTGGAGAAATTTAAATTATTGCTGACCTATTCCAGGAAAAGTTGATCTTTCTGATATCTCTGGCTGCAGAATATTCTAAAGCAAACCTCAAGTATTCACAATAATTTCGAAAACTTGCCAAAGGGAAAATTGTAAATTTCTTGGTTAATACTGTAATTGGTGTCAGCCAGTTTTCCCATGAATAAATGAAAATTCAAATTCTCGGACAAGAGTATTGAAAATCGTGCAGCATTCAAAAATATCATGAGATTGACAAGCATATACGATGGCTGCATGTAATAATAGTGAAACGTATTCAATATGAAATCCAGTGGTGGAATAAAATCCAAAATAGATATAAGAATCCTTTGGCTGCAAAAATAATATGTGAAACTTCCCAACAACATGGATGCTGATATCCTTTTTGCCTGCGTTTTTTTCCCCACTTTATTGTTGCTAGTATATTCGATTGCGGTCGATATGTGATATGGATATGATATCTTTCTCATTATACACATTCATTCCAATGCATTTATGTATAATAGTAGCATGTGGATTTTATATGCACTGGAATTCGACTTACAGATGGCTTCGACATTTTTGTTGAATGAATTTGGTAGCATCAAGTTACATCGAGGTATGTTAGTCTAACTCGGATATTTTATCTTTTTTGCCAAAAGGTCAGACATGAATAATAAATGGGTAAAATTACCATGTTAAACTCCCTTTTTTTAGTACCTACCATAGATATCCTTGGAGCCCTGTCACGAGTCCTTTTCACTTTTTGTAAACACCGGAAAGTTCTCTTTTATTTTTACCACATCTTTTATTACTTAAGTCATTCTTTTTTGGACAGAAATTTGATTCATTAATATTAATTTTGTTGCGGGAAGCTACAATTTCCCATTTACAAAGTCAGCTAGTCGGATTATCGTCAACACGGATAAAAGCCTTTTGACCTTTTGGTAAAGTCAGTGATGGCCAACTCTGGTTTCCCGAATACTTAGAACACGCGGTAGCAGCAGTGATGTGGCAAAGTATAGCGAAATAGGCGGGAAAAGTGTATGCAAATTTTCAGAAATATACACAAAAGTGCTGTGGGAATCTATAAACAAGATTTTGAAGTTTTCACAACATCACGGTCAATTTTAATATTCATTCGGAGTATGTTATTATCAACTATTGCTACGTCATGTCACTGACAAGGAATTAAAAAAAGCTTTTATTTTTAAAAAATGTACTAAAATGGGAAAAAATAATTTTTTGGGTGTTTTGTGTAACCCTTGGAGCACAATGAACGCAACCAAGCCGCAACCATCTGGACGTCACTTACGAGTTTATTTCACAGAAATGCTTTTGAGTGAGCACAGTGAACGCATTGAACGCAACCATCAACGCAAAAGTTGCCAAACTTTGAACTTTAACGCAACAAGTATGCGTTGACAGTTCATAAAGTGAGGTTGGGGAAATGTCGTTCGAGGAAAAATTGATAGCCTTAGTGCAATAACATACAAATAGCAAAGATAAAGACCAACAAAGCAAATTATCGTTTCAAAATTATCCATTTTTTATATATTTTTGTACTTTAGTTCACTTAGTTCAATTTTTCTATGTTTGTATCACAATGCAACAGACGACGCTTCTATGAACTGCGTTGCGTGACGGTTTGGTTGCGTTCATTGTGCTCCAAGGGTTAGAAAAAAAACGAGAAAAAAGCATAAAAAATAAAATAAATATTTATTTCCCTTTTATTTCTGATACACAGCACCCAAAATTTTTTCCCCTTTTTAGGAGATTTTTTAGATAAAAGTATTTTTTTCAGTTTTCTTTTAGCATTCGTTTTGTTAATTACCAAAACACAATTAACAGAAAATTACGTTTATGCATAAGCACATTTAGTTTAAACCATAATTTTGGGATTATCTTCGGAACCGTGAACTTTTGGAAAATTTTCCAGATTAATAGAGTGAAAGATAATAAAATTTCCTACGATTCTTCCCTTTGCAATATTTCAATTAGGTTAGGTTAGGTTAGGTTGGAGTGGCTGCCAAAAAGGCACACTTAGGCCAGAAATGGCCCATTGTGATACCACGCGAATCTTGACGATCCATTTCCCTATACCTCGAACCATTTGGAGCTTCTGATGAAGCGGAGTAAGTCTGCGACGCTTGAATATTTCAATTAACTTTAACGATTTTCGAGATACTAGAAAAATTGCTGGTTTCCGGCGAAAATTTCAAGGAATTTTAGTATTGGTTCAAAGAATTTAAAAAAAAATTGTGATTGTGCTCACCTGTTAAGTATCCGTTATAATTTTCTGAAAAATTCAAAAATATACCTTAGTTTTTGCTCAATTTTTTTTTTGTTTTTTTAAAAACCAATAGATGTTTACAAATATACTGTAATATATAGGAAAAATAAAATTTTTCGAAAAAAATATAGAAGTTTTTTTCCCAAAACCGACAACACTTCCAAGCTAATATTTGACAAAGATATTTCTTGCATTAGTAACAACAAATATAAAAAAAGACAGTTCGATAAGCGAGGGGATATCGGGTTATGGCCTTTGCGTCAAATCCAGCAAGTAATCGAGAAAATAATCAAAGAAATTTATTTTCAATTTTCTGGTCTAGGTTTATGTAACAACGAGGTTAATATCAATTAATTTTGGTTATAGAGCATACAACCTTTTGAGTGACAGTCTTAATATTTTTTGAATGTCAACATTTGCTATTTTCTTCTTCGCAAATGTGTGACATCACGAAAACAAAGTTAAAATTTTATACATAATTTATTGCATAATCGAATTGCAGAAAAACTATCTCGATACACGAGTCTGCGATAAAATGTCACAGAGTATGTCTAATTCAATCAGCAAATGTCACAGGTTTTTGGCAGACATACCTTAATTATAGGGTGACCACATTTTTTTGAGTCAACCCGGAATAAGATAAGCGTCGAGCCAGGGTGGGGGGGAGGGAGGGCGTTTGCGGATGGCTGAACGTAGTACCAACGAAACAACAAAATTAGATAAAAAAAAACTTCAAAGATATTTTTGCCGCAGGTGAATTTTTTTTAACAGAACATGATACAAAGATTTATTAGATTCGAAGAGAGGGGATCGGCAATCGATCTCACAACACCCACCGAGCTGGCTATCCTTGTCTCCCTTCCCAAGGATAGTAACGAATACCATCAAGCTGGGATTTTGCTTTTGGCAATATTTTGGTTTCTAAGTGCCTGTCTACACGAGGATTCACTTTGAGGCGGCACGTCATTCGTGAGGGTGAGGGACGCAGTGGGGAGGGAAACCAAAAAGAGCGAACGAAGTTTAGATTCACTTAAAATTATCGGTTGCAAACCGGTTTGTGTCTCGTTGTGCTTTTATTGGTCATTTCGTTGTTTGCTGTGGAGTCGTGCGCATCTGAAAATTCGGAGTTTTCTTCTTCAGATTGGCACAAAAATAGAGCCGTTGCTGATGAAGCATATAATAAACTTGTTACTGCAATTATTATATGATCCATATATGATCCATATTTTCATTAAATTTAACAAATTTCACTGCAATCATTTTACAACTGAGTTAAATTTTGAGGTTATTTTCATCCCAATGTCTTAACGTCAAAAAGGCGAAAGATTTTAGCGAATGAAAAAGGCGAACCGTGTGCACACGGCAACAAAATGAGGAAAGACGTGCCGCCTCAAAGTGAATCCTCGTGTAATCACACGCTAACAGATTTAAATCAAGAGTTGCACAGTCCCAAGATATTTACATTCCAACCATACTGGCAAAGGAAATTGTAAAAATAATATTGACTACAAAAGCGCCGCAGGCGAAGTATTCTGAAAATCGTTCAAAAAATGCACCACAGGCGAAGAATAATATCATTTTTCCCATATTTAGTGACAGATTTTCCTAGGGTTTGATAAATTACAACACTAGTTTGAAAAATCCGGAACAAAAGTTCAGTTTCCGGAACGCCAGGACAACATGCCCAAATCCGGGACTGTCGCAGCTATTTCGGGACGTGTAGTCACCCTACCTTATTTGTAAAATACAAAATCCATTAATTCGGGTTCGTCAGAAGAATACAACATTGGAAACTTTTCGCATTTTCAGAAACTTTTCCTCTCTTTTCCCTTGTGGCACATGCAGAAAATGAATATTTCTCTAATCAGAAAAATAAATTAATTGACTTAATCAAATCGAATGAAAAATAAATAACAAAGAAAACCCCCTATAATCGTCTAGACTTTAGTCTGTTTTCACTAATTTATCGCAACTGTTTTGACAGCAAAAGAAAGGATAATTTTGAAGTAGAAAAATCCATTTGATATTTTTTGATTTTTGTGATTTTTGCAACATAAAAAATTCTACAAATAGGTATTGATTGAAAAATTTCATTATTATTTTTTTTCGAATTAGTGATTTTTGCTTGTTTTTCACTCGTGGAAAGCTGAAGAAGATCTGTTTTATATCAGTCGAAGCAATGTTTGAGAGTGGCAATGATATTTTGTACGGTTGTTGAACAAAAATCAGTTAATATGGAAAATATATACGGAATCTCGTATATGTCCGTAAAAAAAAACTCGTGTTGATGAGGAGATATGAAAATGCGAATATCTGAAAATCTTGCGAAAATCTTAAGTTGCTGGTGAAACACTTCAGGAGTAAAGGAACCAAACCAAAGTGACGAGGGCTAAAAGACAAAATCTAAGTATAAGGGCATACCGAAAAAGGATGTCTGATGATGGAAGGAACAATATTTCGTAAATGCCATAGCTAAAATATTAACGAACGAAAGCTTTCTATATAATGAAATGCAAATGAAATGAAAGCTGAAAATGAGCGAAAGTTGAAAACATATTCAGAGGTTGTTCAATACCACCACCATTCTTGCCATCCATTGCCAATGCCATCAAGGTCAACATCAACCCCAAACCGAAAAATTGTGTACTTCCACATTCTACCATCATTGTGACAAAAAAAAAGAAAAAGTTAGGACGGATGATGCAACTTCCTTTCCATCCCTTCATATCAAATGTGAATGGTAGCCGATGATCGACTTACCCCATCGTATTGACATCAGCATCGACAGTATTTCAACCATTTTTATGGTAATGTGTTATTCTGCTCGTTTGTACTTAAATATATATATATATGTGCTTGTCTGATTCAATCAGAAAACTTCATCAGCATATTTTGAATTGAATTTTCACCATCGCATCGTCAAGCGTATACCATACCAAGACACAACACTGTCATATCTATTCGAAATGCCATTTCTTCATATTATTAATATCTATAAATATCTGCAAAGTGGAATCAGTTCATTTTCTATGGTTAGTTACGGAAATCTATCCATATATTTGTATTTCCATTGATTTAGTGAGTAAAATGCTATTAAATATAGTATACCGCATGTAGTATGTAGATCAATCTTATACAGACAATTTACCCTCGTATATGACCTCCATACCATTATTAGTATTGGCTTTATATATAAATGCAATACTATAAGCTTATCCTTGTTAGTTATTAGAATTGTAGCCACAGAGGATGAGATGTTTGTGTTACTGATCAAATTTATATTCCTTGGTTGGTTTTCATCAAGCCATCTTAAGGTCCTGTATCTCATCAGGTTAATTGATGAAATCGATGATTGAACAGTGCCAGCATAGCTCATTTGTCACAGATACAACAATTGATATCACAGCAATCTACAATATTATGCCACAGCACAACATTAACTAACCAAACAAAACAACCCTTAAACCTTCGTGTACAAACATAACGAACCCGTGCTTATTGAGAATAGCGTGATATGTGTGAAGTACTATACACTTAATGTGTTTCATTTGTAATAAAAAAAATTTCACAGTGTTATCATGGGAAAATATCCGACAGCGAATAGAAAATCATTCTTTTTTCGCAAAAATTGATATAAAAGGAATAAAAATTCCCTACAATTGCCAAGAAGCAGCCGAAAAATACGTGATTTCGTGAAATGGTGAGAGAATTCATATTGCAATTGTAATTGAAAGTAGAATCAAAGGTGTTTCTATCGGAATCAATTGTGTTGAAATATTATATGAACATAAGAAAAGCATGCCAGGAGTCAATCGTAAAATTCTCTATACGAGAGCAGACAAAATTTTTAGGGGAAGAATTGTTTCAATTGGATTTTGATGTATGGATGAGTTATGTAGAATCATATTCTAAACAAATTTTACCTTCATAAATGTTTCAATACAACTTGTAAAAAAACTGTTTCGGTTGTATGGGGGAGGGGGGAAGGAATTTCGTTCAGTTGTCATTCTATTCGAATCGATTTACTGGAGACGTATAAACGAAAGAAACTGCCCGATTCATTCTAATTGCTGCTAGTAATGCCTCATAATATATAGCCACAACCAAACACGCATATCTGTTTTTACTTTCCTCTTCTATACAGGGGAAGTATTGTATTCATGACAGAAACCGACTAGAGAACGGGCGCAGATAGAAAATTTCTGATCAGTACCAAATCCGTTTCAATCAATATCATGAGGATGTCCGTGCATCTGTCTGTCGGTTTGTCCGGTAAAACGCGTTGATCTAGCGACTTGAAATTTTTTGTATATAAGTTTTACAAAAATCGTGGTTTTCTATTCACTTTTGCAAACCTAACGGTAACTATAACGGGTGCCTTCCACATATTATTTTGTAAAAACCGATTTTTGAAAATTTCTCATGAAAAAATTTAAAGGATATAAAATTTTTCACATTTTTTTCTTGAAAGGTTTTTTGGTATCTCTAACGGTTGTCAAGAAAATCAAGACTTATTTGAAAATCTCTCGAAAACTATGCACGATTATGAAAAAATGCAATTAACAAAATGCAAAAAAAAGAATTTCCTGCATTTTTTTCCTTTTACAGTTTTTACGTATCTTTAACAGTTCTCGAGATATTTGAAAAAATATTATTTTTTACATATTTTTTTTCGAAACTGAATATTGTATAGGAAAGTTTCGTGTTGATCACAACTAACATTTTTTATTTGGAAAATCACTTACACATCCAAGAAAATTTTTCCTTCTACAAAATGTTCCTTTTTGCATAATCTTTATAAATATTTTAGAATAGGGTGACCACATTGGTGGGACGGAGTGTGAGGAAATTTCTAATGCTTCGAAATTAATGGTGAAAATTTTAAACGACCGATAAGAGGGAAGAGGATAGGTTTCACTTTTTGTGTGTGATTATAATATTTGATTAAACATGTCATGCGTGTTTTATGTTTTAAAAATACAACAAAAATTGCACCGTAAGCAAAACTTTTAGAAACTAACACCCCACTAATTGTAAGTGAAAATCATTTAATTAAATGCGCCGCAGACGATCTTTTTTAAGGAAAATGGGCTAACAGCAGTAATTTCTGAGGAAACTTCTCTGTAGGCGGAAATTTTGGATTTCGGTGCAGAGTTTTTTAGTGAATAAAAAATTACAATGCCAAATTGCTTAATTCCGTAACAAAAGTTTAGTTTTCGGGCCGTCAGAATAGCATGCCTAAATCCGGGACTATTTGGGCCATTCCGTAACGTATGGTCACCGAATTTTAGAAAGAAAAACGTCTCAATTTGTTTAATAATCTTAAAAAAATCATGCAATATGTCAATGCAACGCATTTGGTGTACCATAGGTCTTATTTATCAAAATATAAGCTTTAATTTCCGCTAGGGAGATTAATGGTGAATTTCACGAGACTTTTAGCGGCACTAAATCAAGTAGGCAGACTCTTTTTGCTTGAAATTCGCCCGCCGAATCGATTTAGTGATCGCTAAAACCCAAGTAACCATTTGAGGTTACATTCCGGTTAAAAAACGTATTTGAAACCATGGTAACAAAACTAAAAAGTTTCACATTTAGTTTCTGTAACTTTTCAGAAACCCTATTTAGAAGCTGGTTCAAAAATAACCGTTTTTGGCGGGTTTTTTCGGAAACCATCTTAAATGTAACCAAAATGTAGCCTAAAATAAAGGTTTTTTTGTAACCACGGTTACAAATTTTTTCTTGGGAAACTTCGTGAGACCCGTATTTTTACTAAGGAAACAATTTTTTTTCCTTTAAGATTTTTGTTTTTAATTTCGTATTTAAATATTCGTATGTTCACTTATATTTGGTTCCACTGTTGATACATGTAAGCTACAATTGGACACATTGGATTAAATTCAGTGTGAAGAGTCTCACATCATAAATTAAGGGAGGCCCGACGTGTATAAATAAATCATTAGATTCCTTTGATTAGAGAAGAGCATGGGTTCGGTTTTCGTGACTATCAGAACGACACATCAGCAAATTAACTTGATATCAACCGCATACACAACCTCACCCGCAAAAGGTGCCGCTACGCAACCGTACGTTAACCACCACCACTAGTGATACACTCATCTTAATTCCTATCCTGTCAAAGTCTATCCAATCCGTTTTCTCCCTTCACTACAAAAAAAAAAAAACTTACTCCTATCTCCCCGAAAACCAAAAATGAACAGAAAAAAAAAAATACTGGATAACCACTGTTAGCTTCACATCGCCACCCCATTTAAATACCCATTCCTACAACAACAATAAAAAAACGAGGATAGCAAAGGAATCAGCAGAGCCGCCGTATCAGCAATAGGAAGGATATTATGGCAACAGGGTTGTTGTAATTCTATTACTTGCCGTATCAAAAGACGAAGTGGTAAGTTCAGGATAATGCGTATCGATGTTCCAATTGCGAAAAGTCGACGCTGCCTATCTGGTTGCGACACAAGTCCTTAAGTCGACAATAAATTTTCCACACAGACTTTTTCTTCTTACATTTTTGCCAAAAAAAATGATTTTTTTGCTTGCTTTTTTTTTGGTTCGTTTTGCTTTTCGCCTTTAGCTTATCTTGTGTCCTTGATGATAAAAGTGCGAAAATCGAAAGACAGAGGGAATTTTTCTTAAAGTCAGACTTCATCAATAATTCAATTTTTATATGGAGGCAAAGTGCTAAAAATCAACTCACTTCAAGTGGAGTGTATATAAAAAAGGATCCATAGCCAAACGTCGACAATGACGATAACGCCGGCGACGTTGGGGACGGGAATGAACCGTCACTAAAAGATGAAGAATTGTAGATACATTTTCTATATCATCACCTTGATCAGATGTGATGTGTTCACATTATCATATTAAAAGGATTTCTTCATTTTTCTTTTTATTGCTAACCGCTTTTTCTACGGTTTTTCCATCATGGGATTTACCTCGTCCGGATAATGCAGCAGAATGGTGCATTTTCCATTGAACCTGTTCAAGGTCAACCACTATTTCATGTAGCCAGCCAATGTCCGTTAACAGAACCACGTCAACATAGCCAAGGTTTATGCAGCCACTATTCAAACCACAAATACACTCATCAGCTTAAATCCCTGTATATATTTTCAGCTTCCATGATCCTTTCGCCGACCTCGACTGTACGTTTTTCACTTTATTCGATCCATCGGGAATTCCGCAACAAAAATAGGAACCTTTTCTGTATGCAAACATGGATGCGGCGGCGGTGAATAAGCGGAAGCGTTGTGTACCTTAACTGCAAACCGTACCATATCCCTTCACGGCATGCCATCCAACCCGGAATCAAACCAGGACTTAAACGGAATCACAAGATATGAGTAGGTTTCGGTCCATATTGGGGGGTTGCTGGAGCAAACAAAAAACGGGCGCCGCTAATAAAAATTAAATGGTTGCGGTTTTTCTTCGCTTTTCCATGTCGGAATCACCGTCCGTCCCGTAAAACGAAATTGTAAAAAAAATTGGCAAGTGAAAAAACCAAAAAAAAATATTAAAAAAAATCCACCAAGAGCAAAAAAAAAATCCCTGAAATAAAAAGGAAAAGGATTTTCGTAGAAGGAAAGCAAAAAGGATTTTTTCCCGGGGATTAAAAAAAATTTATGGCGCTTTAATTTCCATTTGCGGTTTTATTACTCTATGCGCTATGGTACTTTTTTCCCACTATAAGAGAATTTGTACGCTCGGCTCCTTTCTATATCCTTCTTGTAGCCATTTCACCCTGACTGGTTGCTTGCCTTGGCTCCAAAAATCTCCTTCGCTCGGTTCCTGTTCCCTCCACCTAATCCGCTACACTTGGCTAGTCTCATTCGACCAGGATTTCCCTCCGTTCACATTTCTGGTGAATTTCATACTACAATTGGGGAAAACTTCTCTCCGGTTTGTCCCTCATACGCCCCTTTTGGTCCTGTGGCCGCACGCTCGCGACCCTTTTGACTGGCGAAAGTGTGATTACACGGCTCGTGTGGTTTCTTCCCTCGTTTACCATTTAGAAGTTCTGAACTTGCGACATTTCCAGTAATTTGATTGCTTGTCTTACAAGAATTTACAAAAGAATGAAATAAGGGAATGAAAAAAGTTCTAACGAATTTTCTACAATTTTTCTCACTTCAGACTCCCTTATTCGTATCTGACTGTAAATATTTTCTACGTCGTTTTTTTTTTAAATTTTTTTCTAAGAAATTTTTTCCTGCGATGTAGCTTTGTGGAATAATTTTATCATATTTTGTTTAGCTTTTCTAATTGGAAAAGGTCTTGCAATGTGACTGTCATCGGGGATAGGATTTTGAATTGCTGGAAATACCACTTTGTGGCTAAGGAAGTTTTATTTTAAGGTAAGTGAACCACACGGATTGAAATTTTAACCACGGTCTATAAAAAAATTATTTGCACTCAATATAATTCGATATTATTATACACATCTAGATTTATTTTATTTTATTTTTGGAGATTTTTTTGTCAAGTTTTTATTTAATGATGATCTTGTGGGAAGCGCTTTTCTGTTTGGATTTTTACGTTGCAAAAAACCTTATCTACCTGGCGTAAATTTTAGGCTGGGTCAGGAAGTTTGGTTACCAAACCAAGGATTCCCAATTTTTGCTCCGTTTTTGATTTAAAAATATTGTTTTTTTTTTTGATTTTTTTCACACGGAAAATGTTAATAAAAATGGGCCGCAGGCGAAAATTTCCATAATTTAAAGCGACACTTATTCTGGCAATTATTTATAACAATGAATAAAAACATTTAATTCTTCGAGTTTTTATAGCTATTTTTTATACCACTTTTACGCCCGTCATACACTTGAGCTAAGCTATGTGAGCGAGGCTAGCTATAGTTACATAGCCTAGATGGGTTAGCTCACCTCGTTGCACACTTGAGCTAAGCTACGCGGCGATATTTTCAGTAAATATATGCGTTTTTCCACTTTATCTGCAGCCATTTTTAGATATAAATTATTTAACGCGATTGAAAATATTCCGCAAAAGAATTCAATTTTCACGTTTTCCTTACACTTTTATGTCCACAAAATACTACACTTTTGCAAACACCGATTCTACACTGTATAACGCCGAAAATATTTATATGTGAGTGTCAGCGATGCCAGCGAAGTCGTTCGCGTAGTTGAGGTCTGAACTACGCGAGCGAGCTTAGTCCGTGTCGCCCATGACTAGGCGACGTAGTTTCATAGTTTCGCTGAAGTGTGCGGTCACCAATGCAAATGCTAAGGATTTTACTTTCAGCGAGAAACTTAGCTCACGTAGTTCAGCACGCTTGGCTGAAGTGTGGGACGGGGGTTAAGATCATTTAATCACAGAAATTTTACGAAATGTTTATTATTAAATTTTTTATCATTAATTTTTAGGTTTCCTACTGTTTTTCACATTTTTTTCGTTAAAATTGAGGTTTTTTACGCGTATTTTTTTACGTGTATCTAATGAATTTCATTACCTTGTAAAATTCAAATTTTGCAATAATTTTATTCTCATTATTGCTCGGTACAAACTTCTTACCATTTTTAATTTTTCCATCTTCTATTGAGGGAAAGTATTGTATTCAAGACGGGGGGAGATAGAAACGGTCCACCTGTAAGTCTGTCTGTCGGTCTATCTATCGGTCTGTATGTCGGTCTGTCTGCTGGCCTCTGTCTGTCTGTTTGTACGTATCTTAAATAACTCTATAAGGCGTTGACTTAGCGACCTAAATTTTTTTTGCACAAGTTTTCCAAAAACCGTGGTTTTCTATCAACTTTTCAAAAAGTAACGGTAGCTATAAAGGGTACCTCCCCAACAATTATTTTGAAAAAATACCATATTTTGAAAATTTCTCGAAACCTATGCGCTTTTGGGAAAACATGATTATAACAAAATTTAGCGATATAAAATTTTCTACGTTTTTTTTTTCTTTAACGGTTTATACGTATCTGCAACGATTCTCAACAAGTTTCACAAAAAATTTAGTTTTTTGAAAAATTCTCGGAAACTATTCGCGATTATGAAAAAGTGCATATTACCAAATTCAAAAAAAAATAAAATTTTCTTGCATTTGCTCCTTTAATGGTTTTTCAATAACTTTAACGGTTCTCAAGACTTTTGAAAAAATATTATTGTTTACATATTTTTTCCGAAACTAAATATTGCAGAGAAAATTTTGCGTTGATATTTTTAGATTTTTACAACGAAAGTCATACGATGACGATATCTGCTTTTGAATTTAAGTAAAAAAAAAATTTTATCTACCATCAGAAATCCCACAAATTTTCCAAGAAATTTATTTTCTTTGAAAAACATCCCCTTATCTTTCAAAGTCCAGAAGCAAAACTCCAGAAAACCCAAAGCTTAGTGAAGAACTCCTTCTACATGACGTCGCCAGTCTTGAAACCGGAAAATTCTTACATAGATTTTCATGTACATAAAATATGAAAGGAAAATCTCGAGAGAGTCATATTTATGCGGTAGCTGAACATTTTTGGGCTCGTAATTTTCATTCTATCTGCCTGTGTTTAGAGGGCTGGGAAATATGCCAGGAAACTGGGTGAAAAACTGTCAACCATGAAGCTTTTTTACGTTCATTTTTGTTTTTGCTTTTAATTAATTAAAAATTCGTGTTATTAAAAATGTTTTCAAAAGGGATTTAAAATTTAGTGGTTTTTATTTACTTCCAGAATATACAGTTATACCCAGCAGCGGGGCGACGAAAACTCATGGAAACAAAACCCATTAGAAATTTTCATCGGGTGTTTTTTTTTTCTTTATTTTGATTAAGGAAGTGAAAAGCTACGTGATTCTCTAATAATAATCTCGTGGATATGGGGATTTCGAGAGGGGGGCGGGGGTGGTCAGAAAGTAATTTTGTTTGAATTCACTTCAAGATTCACCTCAATTTATTGTTTGTGATAGCATTTGTACACACATTGTCAGGTCAGTATGCAATTTCCCATACAATCATCACTGGACCTTTGCAGATAGCAAATAAATTATCATATCTCATGATTGCCAGTCTCATTTATGTATGAAATTGCGACTATCTAAAATATATTTACCAGCAGGTAAAATAAATTTTCATCAAGGATATATTAATGCTAAATTAAAATCGCCATGATTTCAAATCCCAGTTCCTATTCTATCCCATATCCAGATCGATCTTATAATGTTAATTCTGATTCACAAACTAACGGATTACATAGCAATTTCAATTTCATTCAACATTTTCACATAACCTATATAAACTGAAATGTGGTTGACGACTTATATAAAATGTATTTATAAAATATATTGTAGATAAAAGTCGATGCATTGATGGAAAACAGGGAAATAACAACAAAATCAGCAATTTCCTAATAGTATGTGAATGTTTAAATTGAGGTCATTAATTCAACTCAATTTTAATGCAATTTAGAAACGTGGAGTTGTTGTGTTTGATCATTTTCCGATAAATAGCTAAAACGCATATTTTCGATGGATACCTCAGTTTAGTTCAACTTTTCCGGTATTCAGTGTCAGTTTGTTAGTGGTAAATATTTAAATTGTTTATTAAACACAATTATTGTTTAGATTTCAAATGAGGGATTTTCTGCCAATTTACATTACAAAAATGATTTATTATACGGCCATTGATATATTCAAATACGAGTAAAATTTATTATTCAATTTTATCAAATTTAAACAATAATTGTTATTTGAATGTAAAATTTAAGCATGTTATTTGCACACTAGTAAATGCAAATAAAATCATTTTCAATTGCAGTGAAATTTTGTAAATACAATTATTTGATTTTAGCCAACAAACACTGTTAAACATAAATAAATTCTTCAAATAAAATGCAATGTTGTTCGATCAAAATGTTTAATTTTCACCACAAGGTAGTTTAACTTAAAAGCAATCGATAGAAAAATCCATGATATTTTTTACCACCGCCAATGTCTCTTAAATTTTGAAACTTTTTTTAATCTTAAAACAATTTTTTAGCAGTAAAATATTAGCTTTTACCAAGGAGTATCCAATCTTCTGAAAAGGTTTCTCACATATTTTTTCCTTTTAATTTTTCTCGTTTTTTCTCTGTACCTAAGCACATTGAAACTTATCCACACAAACCTATATGAAAGCTCCTTCTTGATCGTTCGATCAATTTCATCAATATTCTGTGTTTGCCTACTATTAGTTTCCTCGAAAATTTGGTGTAAAACTATTTGCCACCAACTTTTTATCAAAAAAAAAAAACATGTGCTGAAGGATTTCTAATAGTAGAAAAAATTTTACCAAAAAAAAAAACACGTGTTGAAGAAGTACTAATAATATTAAATTTTGAACGCGTGCAAAGGGGTTCGCATTAATCTCACTGATCTATGGCTGTGAGCAAAAACTACGTAGTGGAAAATTATTTTTCTCATGAGGATATAAAATTCATATTTTTAATTCCGTAATAGTTCAAACTCTTCACTTATTGTATTTGCAAAAAAATCTCTCGCACATTTTCAAAAAAATGCAATTAATTTTTTTAAAAGATTCAAGTTTTCAAATACCACCCACTGCATATATTTTTATAAACAACTGAAATTTAGACCCTACATCACCTGGACCGCTCTCGAAAGTCCCCTTTCGGGAGCGGTCCAGGTGAAGAAAGCTGGACTTATGTCATAGAATATACCTGGAAATATCACTTAGTACGGGGTGCTGCTTTCTCTTTCACATACGATTTGACGGCGATTTTCCTATGTGTGCGTTGCCTTGTCCACATTTCTGAAGAAAAAATCGAAATACTCTCAAAATGAATTGAATAAAATAGACTATGCGCGGTATTACACAAGGCAACTTTCGGGCTTACTTAAGCCGATTTTCGGGAGAAACGACTGAGGAGGGAAAAGTTGCCACTCGAAATCATGGCTTATCGACAATCTGCATACATGCAAAGCGTGTGAACCGGTTTGGGAAAAGTAGTAGGGAGAAAGCATTTTCTTTCTGACCGTCAGCAGGTAAAGATCTTGGGAAGTATCTGATGCAGCAGCAATTTCAATGGTTTTTCCCATGCTAACTGTCTGGCAACTGACGCACGACTCATGTTGAGTCCACACACACATATGCAAACTGGTGTAGGATATGCAAACAGGATTGGCTTATTTAAGCCACAAATGTAAGCACATTGGCTTATTAAGCCCAAAAGTTGGCGGCTTACTTAAGCCAAATGTAATCTGGCGCTATCTCTATACTAACTGAAAGAAGAGTGTAGCAACCGCAAAACTTATAAAAACTTTTCTTGTTGGAGCCTTTGTGCTGACTTAATTCACTAAAAACAACGTTTTTTTACGAAATACGCGGTAAGACAAATTTCTTTTCTAGAAATTTGTCTTACCGCGGTCAAAAAAAAGTATTGTCAGACTGCGTCACGCTCACTTTTGACTTAAAAGAGAAAAACCACAGCAGCTGGGAGAAACCAGTCAAGCTAAGTTTCTCATTCAAACATTTGAAAATTTACAAAACCAAAGATTAAACATAAACAATTCCCATCAATAATAATAAACGAACATTTTACATTGAGGAGTATAGTTTTTATTGTTGCGTGCATTTGATTTAAAAATCCCTTAGTATTTTAATTATTTTACACGATTCTGAACCACCACGTCTCCTGCTCGACTGGAAAATTACTAGGAATTACTTTATTCACAAAAACCATTCAATCGGACCAGAAACTTCGTTTTTTTTAAACTTTTTTAAAATAAACATATTCAAGCAAGCAAATAAAAAAAATGAATACAAAAAACAAATCAAATGATTCCAAATTAAAAGCCCTTAAATTTCGTAGTTGTTTTCATTTATTATGAAATTGTGCAAAAAAAACAGAAAAAAAAGTAAACACAAAAAGCTAGTTTTATAGCTTTCATCCAAATCCCGAATCGGGTATTACAATTTTTAGTATTTTCCAGGAAAAATCATCAAAGCAATCAAAAGTATCGGGGAAAATTGAATTTTCTCCTTTCATTCTGCACTTCATTCTGAACATAATACAATTTACTTCATTTGTGGTCAATTTACCATTAATTCGAATCCCAGCAATCCCTTTACTGCCCCCTCTTCTCACCCACTAGAATATAGTGAAATATGGGAAAATGCCTCTCATATGTGGAGGACATGAACATGCATGTACCGTTAGCCCTTCGTCCTTCATTTCGTTTAGCCTTATACACGAGACGGTGGCAAAATGAGATAACCAACAATATACCATTTGCATTCGACGATTTTGTGTGTGCGTATAGCATATGGTCATCATTTTGGGAAATTTCGCTATTCCTGATCGACTTGCTATACTAGTAAGTATTTTTACTAAACATACATCGATGAAATTCTATGAAGGACCCAAAACTTTTGGTCTGCATATTCACTTGGTATGCGTATTGCGACTGAACGAATGTATATTCACTTTACATATTCCTGTCCGATGGTCACAACGCCAAGGATACTCTAATTTCAGTCCTTGAATATTTCTCTACGTTAAAAGGCGAAATGGGAAAAAGATGTTGGATTCTTGACTAATCTATGTATCCATAGCAGTCTCACGGGTCCATCATAGGATATTGCTTCTGATTCTATATGGGAGAAGTTAGATCTATTCATACATAAATGGCTTGCTAGCTATTCTGCCCACAGAGGTACAGTACTTCGAGTAAATTTCATTTCATTACGATTGAGGTTGGTGAAATTATTGCGTTGTAAACATTTATTGATGCTAGGCCTTATGTTGTTATTAACACCCTCCACACATCCGTGACAAAATAATGCCATTGCATCTGAAGCACAGTGGAATTGTCGAAATATTGGCGATATTTTCTAAATTGCAGTTCCTTAAGAGATTTCTCGCGAACAACCAAACTTTAGAACAACTTATGGCGCAATTACAATTCGCAAAGGTTCAAAAATAATATTTCCAAACCTTTATCCAGATACAGTAATGGCGGGTTTCACTAATCTTTTAGCGGCCATTCGATCGACATAATGCTAGTATCAAATTTGGCTACTTTTACTGCGCTGCTTTTCTACTGCAGCTGAAAAAGTGTCGTGCGGTGGTCACACACAAGAGACAAGTAGTGCGCAGCACGCATCTTTTGTGTTTCGCTATCCCAGTTTTGCAGGCAAAAATGCAGTTTTGCAGGCAAAAATGCAGTTTTGCAGGCAAAAATTTGCTGTCGTAGTCACACATACTGCTCACCTTCGTTGCTTCACAGCACAAATTCGCAGTTTTTTCGACAGTTGGATGTGTGTTAGGTCCACCTTGAAAATATTTTTTTAAGTTTTTCGTTGTAGAAAAGTTTGTTACGTTTTAAAATATTTAAAAATAGTGATTTGATGATAATAGCCATTTGTTTGTCCCTTACATCGTTAATCAGAAAAAATGCCATCGTCGCTTGACCAAACGAGATTGTTGAAAACTAGACCAAAGACACATTTTCCTCTGTATCGTGTTTGCTTTCAATTAAAACAAGTTTAAAAATTTGAAAAATCGGGTTCAATCAAAATGTAAATTTCTGCTAGTACTTCTGATTCTAACAAAGTAGCGCCGCAAAAGTTTTGTGACAAGTGCAACTTTTCAATTTAAGTGTTCACACGAAGCTGCTTTTTAGGTTGCGCAGCATTTGAAAATACTCTGGCTGTTTCAAAAGCTGCGCAGTTTTCTGGATTGCAGCAAAATTTAGTTTCTCTTCGCTTGGAATTAAATCACTTGCTATTTTTTTTAGTTTTAAATTTCGTTACATATTGTTAAAAAAAATTTGCTTGCAGCGCATTTCCATTTTATTTTTTGTTGCCAGGAAACGTCTTGGTCTCAAAAATAAAACGATTTTCTAACAAATTCGCCCCAACTATAATCCACTGTGCGATGCCTCCATTTGATCCCTCTGTCTGAAGCAATTTAGTAGAAAACTTCCAGTAGATGAGGCTGTGGCAGTGATCCGAGCCTGGAAAATGGAAAAACGTAGCAATAGTAGATTTTATGGTAAACCATTCTGGGATGAGGTCGCTTTTGCATTTATCTGACCGAAATACAGTTTGAATGTGCCGCGATGATGTTGATGGGCTCAATAGTGGCGGCCTGAGTTGAGCTCAACACGGCCATATCGTTTGGCCTCATTAGGGCCAGTTCTATTTGATTACAATGTCCACTAGTAGTAATTACCATTGATGGAAATGTTAATTCTCATCTTTTATACCGACTATGGAAAAATATTCCCCATACAAAACAACAGTTTCCGATGCTGAACGACAATAAAAATTAAAAGCTCAGTGCTTAACGCTTATGTTGCAACATTAATATTGCACATTGTAAAATTTTATACTTTTATTTTGTTTATTCTTTTATTGTATTTGATTTTTTATTGCACAAATATTTTTAACAGGTTTTATGATAATGTTCGCCTATCTTATTTACGAGGATTCAACATACCGGACAATTTTTTACATAAATGTAAAATTCTAAAGAATACAAAAAAAAGTTACGGAATATTATTTTAATGGGGTGTTATTTAAACATTTGTTCGATTTTAAAAAATTTTGTAAAAGTTTTTTGTTCGGCTAAATTTGCAACCTAATTAAAAGCTATCATTTAGTTTCACTTGTTTTTTAATTTGTTTGTTAGTAGGATCAAATCTTGTAATTTAATTTTAACCCAATTCCTCTCATCCAATTGACTTGAAATTTCGCACACATACGTAAAGCCGATGATAATTATTGAAAGCAGAAATGAAAACCGGTTTCTTGAACCGAATCAAAAACCATTAAAATTTGAGTGAGCCAAAACCAAACCAGATTTTAAAAAAGATGGCCAAACCGAACCAGAACCAAAACAGTTTTTCGAACAAATGCGTAACCAAACCAATATCCAGAATTTTTTTAATGATTCCGCGCGAATCAAATTGAATTTTTTGGATCGAAATGGTTTTCGTCCAGAAAAAGTCTTGTGTAAGATCCAAAACCACTTCACCATTCAAAATTCAGTGAATCAAAACAATTTTTTTTAAATTTTAGAAACCAAACCAAAACCTGAACCAAATTTTGAAGTCTTAGGAACCTACACTAAAAACCAGAAAACCAATTCACCCTCGAACCAAAACCAAACCACACTCAAAAAATGCTTGGTTTGCATCTCTGATTGTAAAAATTGCCAAAGTATCTGTAAGAATAACGGGATTCTCAATTTCCTCAAAATTTCCGAAAAAAATCTCATCTGGGAGTTCTACGGTCGCTAAATCCGGTTCTGGCATCAAGAAGTCTGTAGGGATAACAGAAGGCCCTATAAGGATAACTTGATCATCCTTTTTCTCAAATTTTCCGGAAAAAATCTCATTTGGCGGTTTTTGAGGTCACTGAATCTGACTCTGAAATCAAAAAGCCCATTAGGGTATCGCAAAAGCAAGGATATCGATTAAAACAAACCATTTTGCCTCTGAACGGGCTTTTAAAATGTTTTTTTTAATTTTTTATTTTGACACAAAATTCATGTTGCACAACCGTTAAAATTACAATACAAAATTCTTGGATTCTTTTCATCCAAAATCGCCGGAATAAATTCGAGTTCTGAGAATTTTTGCCAAGTGAACTTATTCTGCGAATTTAAGGAATAAATTCTAAGAGAGAATTTCCGACAAATATGTTAAATGCCTCTGTACAAAAATCCCTCAATGCAAAATATATTCCACACAGGTTATAAATCTTGTTTTTTTTTCGTGCATAACAAATCTTATCTAATGGGATCCAACTATATAAGGTGGTTACCGACATAACGTATCACCATTTTACCACCATACCTTTTTTAGATTAACGATTTCCAATTCCCGTTTTCTGAAAAAAGAGACAACATTATCGTTAGGGGGTCAATATTGCCGAGTTGAAAATTTGGCGTTACACGGAGGTCGGGGTTCCGATAGACGAATGAAAATCAGCAGGAACGAGATGGCTTTTTTATGCTCATCAGAATAAATTCACAAGCATACAAAAAATAATTTTCGGATTGGATTGGTTTAGAGTGCTTGCAAGAAAAAAGTCCCCGGAAATGAGGGTTGAAACAGAGGGCACGGAGGGTAGAACAGGAGCATGCAAGATGATAGAATTCTTCCCTAATTCACAAGGTCAAAGATGAAGCAATTTCTTGAAATTACCATAAAATAAATCAGTGGTATGAGTCTTACGGGGGGCTGGAGAGCCAAAAAAAACGGTGATTGTGAAACTCTCAAAATGGAATGTTCTTCGGCTTCGGTGTTTCCTCATTGGAGCAATGGAGACGTGACAGCTTCCTGCTATTGCTTTGACGTGACTTTCTCCTTGCCAAGAAACGGAAAAAAGCAATAAAATCATTTCAGGCGTAAAAAATGTCAGCTACAAAGTTTTACTTTCGAAAGCAGGATTTTAATTGCCCTTGATGGCTGTAAGTGGCATACTTGTCTGCCTGTCTCATAGGGGATGGTGGCGGTGATGGGTGGCGACCCTCTCCACAAATCCATGTGCTCGCCGGGTGCCATTTCGGAGCCCATCACTTAAATGAATGTTTCACGCTCAACTGTTAACGACATGCAATTACATTTTAATCGCATTTGAAGGTCATACCCACGAATGGCCCAATTTCGGTGGATATAACTGGGAAATCTTGGGAAAATCATCATCATTATTGTCGTCCTGCTGTTGCCCGAACCAACATATACGGAGGTCCTTTCTACAGTTGAGTCGTTTCGCACGGTCATTTCCCGATGCTAAAGTGGTCGGTTTCGGTGTTTCAGTGTTTTGGGGGGCAATGCGGAGGCGGTACTCGTATTCTTGATGTTAGGCAATTGCCTTAGGTGACAATTGCTGTTATGGTCATTGCAACATTAAACCGCAATTTGCAATTGTTTCCTGATTTTATCCTTCTAATGAGATTTTCATTACAACCGCCATGATGCGGTTGAAATGGAAACATACAGACAAATAAAAGATTTTCTGGGATCAACTGGAATGGATTATACCGAGTTGAATATAATAAAATGAATTGCAATTTTACGATTTGGTTATGTAAAAACCTTTATGGTGATTACCTATAATACTTGCCACATTAATGTTAATAAGAGTGTGGCATTTTCGTATTATATCACGTTATTTAGTTCGTATGCTAATTTTTTTGTCACTTTCTTCACTTAGAGATGAATTTTTAGAAGAGCAGTTTCTAATTTCCAAAAAATTCCCTTGAATTTTTTTGAGGCAAGCCAAAACAGTTTACCTAGGTATCCCTCGAAGGCAAAATCTGACCTCATCTAATTGAGACTTCAAAGGACTTTCCATATAATATATTATAAAATTTGTAGGGAAAAATTTGGATTTCTACATTTTGAAATTTATGTTATACAAGACTAAATATTGTGTGGCTCAGTGATAGAGCATTCAGCCTGTAAGCCAAAGGTCGTCGGTTCGTTATTCGAACTCCTTCTGTGACGCGCTGTCAACTCAAATTGCTTTATCGGAATGAGTAGCGATGATTACTGGTTGGTGCTAACGACACCATCAGTCCAAACAGCCATCACGATCTCTATACTCCGAGAAAAAAAGCCAATTTAACTAATTGGTAGCGGAAATCGATAATACACTTAAAATAATTTCAGCCACAAAGTTATACAAATACTAGCAGACCCTACGTTGCCAGCTTAAAGTTTTTTGTATAAATTTTAGAATGCCAAAAAACCATAAATAACTTAAAAACTTTTGGGAAATAACGTTATCCTTACAGGACCTTCTGTTTCGCATTTTGAAATTCCAACACCGGATTCGTGATCGGTGACCCCAAAAACCCCTTATGCCGATTTTTCCGGGGAAAAACGGGAAAAAGGATATTTATAGTTTTTTTTGATAGTTCCTGGTTAAAGAATATACTGTTTCCCATTATTCATACCTGGGTATCATGCACGAGCATTATGCACGGGCATCCTGCACGCACGGGCATCCTGCACACACGGGCATCCTGCACACACGGGCATCCTGCACGCACGGGCGTCACAGAGGGACAGACGGACGGACAGACGGACGGACAGACGGAAGGACAGACGAACGGACAGACGGTCGGACGGACGGACGGACATGCTAAATTCAATTTTTTTTATCATTCTAAACACACTGGTGTAATTCATTTTTTTGTGTGATGACGGGATCTTGGCGTTACAAACAGTAAGGCAAATCTAATATATCCTTTGGTTTCACATTACGGGTATAAAAATTCCCCGCAAGCGAAAAATTGAAATTTGAAGCCACCCTCAACCAAA
This sequence comes from Chrysopilus asiliformis, assembly GCA_964034945.1. NCBI lineage: Eukaryota > Metazoa > Arthropoda > Insecta > Diptera > Rhagionidae > Chrysopilus > Chrysopilus asiliformis. The sequence goes on from OZ035960.1 coordinate 19,665,421, forward strand.
ATAGAGTATGTTTTACATATTTAGTATTTTGTATTATTTTTTCTATCATTCGATAAGTTCGGGACAAAGGTTTAGTTTCCTGAACGCCGGGATTACATGCCTAAATACGAGACTCTCTCTGCTATTCTGGAACGTATGATAAACCTAGATATATTCCAATCAGTGGCATAAGCACAAAAACTCGCCACACGTCCCGGATTAACCGGGGCCGGGTTATCTTTTCGATAAAATTTGGGGCATTGAAAATTTCCCTTTCCTCACTCTTCCACCGGTCATCTGTTGACACAATAAAAGATATGGTCACACTTGTTACATGAGAAAAATTGTTTCGGCTCGTGAACACTTCGGTTTGTGAACGCTTATCAGGACAGGATTGAGTTTATAAACCAAGGTTTCACTGTATTGAGTACAGTCGCACCGCCATAAGTGAAACGTCGATGGCCCCCAAATTACTTCGAGGGTCGACTGTATTTTCAGATGAGTTTGTTCAAGTGGTTGGGTAAAAAACTTGACATTGAAGTCGCCCTTTTTAACATATGTTGTTCTGATTCAGTATGTAAAGTTTTTCATGATATTTTTTTTAGCACAAAGGGGGAAAATTCAATCTTGGGAAAAATATCTCTATACTTGTATTACTCAAACAAATATCTTCGGTTTTTGCAACGTGTACGATTTGTATGTAAAATGGCGAAATTTTTATATGAAAAATATTTTCTTCTGATCCAATGAAGCCATCATATCATCGATAGTATAATTTCACTACTCGTATAAGCCCCATAAGTGTTCGCATACATAAACGCTTCAGAATCCATTGTCGGATGTCCCCCATCTATCTATAGTCCCCCCGAATATTTTCACGTACAACATAAGAAGTTGTAGTTACAGTTAAGGATAGTAATCTATGACGGAGACAAATATGCTGAATCCAGAAAATTGGGAACAATAACAATGTCTCTCAGAAGCCTATTCTTTGTTACACTAAATTTGCGATAGAAACGATAAGACGAAGACGAGGGCTTTTCACAATGAGTTTTCCATCCAATACGATTCGATACGATTCGATTAGCATGGGGAAGGGGTATCCAGAATGTAGGCGCAATCAAACTAATAGTATGTGTAACAACAGAGACAAATACGCACATTTGACTCTACCCTACATGTTCTCAATTTTCTTTTTTTCCTATTTTGTTTATTTTCTTGGTGCGGGATAAATGAATAAGAAATATCGCCCAATGGAGGTCTAGGAAACATTATCGTAGGCTTCAAGAACGACATTATTGTACACACATCCGGAATCCGCCGACATCCTCATCTTATCCGATTTAGCCCGCATGCTATTGTATAACCATCCCTGATAATGATCACTAGTTCAGTTCCCTAGGGTTCAACGTGATTCCGTTTGATTAGAGTAAGGTCTTAGTTTCTACGATGATTATGCGGATGACAATGAAACGAACGAAGGGCGCCTACGCTACATTTATCTGATGTGCGGGCAAGCAAACTCTCCGGACAGTGGTCATGGTCAAGATGGGTGATATCTAAGTTGTTTTTATTACTTAATTTTCCACCATTTGCCCCAAAGAAAATTCTTTGCCACAAGCGATATTGCCATCAGCAGGCCCATTAACGACCCAATGAGAAATAATTAAACACGCAATTCACTGAGAATCATCACCAAGACGGCCAGCAATAAGAAGCGAAGAATAACTTTTAACTTAGAAATTCCAAGGCCAATACCAAACGTTGTTACAATAAACTTTGGCAATAGTTTTATGGAACTTTAATAATACCAACTCACCATAATAGTCTTATTGATTTTCAATAATATGAATTGTGAAAGAAGATTACATTAATTTTGTTATTCCTACAAGGGACACATTTAAATCTTAATAAAACATGAAATTATGATTTATTGGGGACAATCTCATATTTTAGAATGGCAAATAAATTTTTGGTTATGAATTCTATAAAATAATTACTAATAATTACTAGAATTTGTTCATTTTTCTTTTTTTCCATTTAATTTGGTAAAAACATAAAATGTAATCCTACGACTACACTCTTGGCGATTAAGCACGAATCAAGTCGAACGCAAGAGAGTGGAAAGAACATCTGCCTTGATCTGCCGTGATTCGCAAAAGTTTGGATGCGTTCGGCTAGTAAATTATGTCAAGTCAATAAGAAAACTCAAAAGAAAAGCTACAATTGCCAAGGTCCAATCCTCAATTTCTCTGTATGAAGACAAATAAAATATTTATTTTAAAAAAATCCATTTATTTGGGGGAAGGGGGAAACAATGGTCCTAATGTATGTGACGGTTATGTAAAATTATATTCTAAACACATTTCGTCTTCATAAGTTCTTCGATGTGATGCACCGTTTTCGAGAAAATAGGAAAAAAGTATTTAATTTCTATGGGGTAGGGTGGAAGAAGTTGTTCAACTGGATTTTTACTTATGGATGCATTATGTAAAACCATATTCTAACTACATTTTACCTTTATACATTTATAACATCAATACGACTCACGGTTTTCGAGAAAATGGGAAAAACTGTTTTCTTTTTGTATGGGGAAGGGGAGAAGGAATGGTCCAATTGAACTTTTATGTATGGAAAAGTTATATGAAATCTTAATTGAAAAACATTTCGTACAAATAAATTTTTCTAGCCGTTTTCGAGAAAAGTGCAAAAAACTTTTTCGTTTGTATAAGGAAGGGGGGAAGGAATGGGCCGATTTTGCCCATTCAAGGTTTTATAATTCCTAGCTCCATCCCTTCGAAAGATATGGCATTCACGGACAAAGAGATAGACGGCCGGCGCACAATGTCGAATTTGGACTTGGCCAATATTCGGGTTTTAAACAAAATTACGCTGATAGAATCTCGGAAAAGGCTTGTAAATCACGCAAACCGCATAAGTTTACCATCTTGTAAATGAACTGTTTTATGAAAAATTTTTTACGCATCTGTCGTAAGTTAACCCGACAATTTTGGTTTGTAATAAACCTCGAAAAATTACGCAAACGTCAAATATGAAAATTTCTAGAATTTCTAAAATTCAGCGGCAACAATAATAATTTTTTATAAGCCATTGGTTGCCATATTTTAATTAATTTTAATTTTTACCCTACATTTTCGACATTTTGAACTACCAAACATTGTTACAATAAACTTTGGCTAATTTCGTGGCTGTTGAGAGATGACTGCCGAACAGCTAATCGATTTAAAAAATTATTTGAAAAGTGCGTTCATGAAAAATTCCGTGTAAAAATACGCAATCCGTAATTTTATGTGGTTACATGAATAGCCATAATAAAAATCGTGCTTATATCTGGTAGCCAAGTTACCAAAACGCTTATATCATTTCTTTTCCTTCACTTTGTTTCTTTTACACGCAAAATGTCTAAAGAAAAGTAGGCAAGTTAAGAGTTTCCAGCCCGAAAAAGGTTTTTATTTCAAATGCCATCATAAAGATCAATGTCACATAAAATATATAAACGACATTTCAATGAAATATACTTTCCAACCCTTTTACAATAACAGACAACCTTTAAGGGAATTTCAAAAACCATTTTGTCATAAGGTGACTTGCCGAAAAACTTTTAAACTTCCATTTTCGGTTCATTCGAGGACCGAAAGCAAAAAGGAATTCTTTTATGAAGCATTAAGGCATTTGGTAAATGTTTCGATGTAAATCATATTTTCTATAGTTTTCAAGGACAAAACGATTTTTCTCATTGATATGCCATAACATCAAAGCAAAAAAATCAACCTTCAAGGATCAATAGAAAATTCTGAAAAAATTCAGATTTTACTAGAATATCAATTTATTCTGCAATCACTGGTACATAAATATATGCATTAAAATCCAATTTGTGGTCAAAAAGGCAAAAAATTTTCCTCGTCGGATTTTACGTCTGCAGACTTGAATTTATCTACATATTATCTACTCGTTTTTTCTACCTGGATGAGTAAAGAAAATGTGTTTTGTTTTATTTCTTTTAATTTGGTTCAATGAATTTCCCATTATGTTTCTTAAAATAAATAAAAATTTCTCGAAAAGAGTTGTATTCAATTCTTTTAAATTACTTCGATTTCGTCCCAATAAACAGCTTAGAAAAGCTGTTCTACAATTTTGTATCTTAATAGAATACGCTTGAAGTTGAAGTCACAATCGAAGTCGGAGTCGGAGTTGGGGCTTTTTTTAGAACGATTTCGCGTCTCTGATAGAAACTATTAAAAACGCACTAAGGAGATATCCATAAAATAAGCCACGGTAGTTTTGGGCCCTTCTAACCCCCCACTTTGTCTTGTTTTCAACGATTTTTTGAATGAAGTTTAGTGCCCCTACCGTAAACCTCCCCTGACGTATTTTATGGGCAGCTCCTAAACAAAAATAATTAGAATTTAGAATTTCTAGTCTGAATTTATTTACCAAAGTATTTACCGCTTTAAGTTAAAATCTTAATTTCTCATGGCTTCAAAGTGTTGTAATTCTGAAACTAGAAGGCAGAACCTTAACAAGGCATGTGTTTTAGGCTTCCCAAAACTGAAAGTCTGTGTAGAAGCCCAGTTGTGGCTAGATATGGCCCAGCTAGGAACTGTCCGTAAAATATACATTTCATACAAAAACCCCAAAGTCTGCGTTGATGAGGCAGAGAGAGCGATGGAGGCGATATAGGCGTGTTGTCCCGGCGTCCTGAGAACTAAACTTTTGTCGTGCAGCGTGTTGTCATTTCTTAATCACCAACATTTCTCATACTTTTCCTCCCCCCCCCCCTCTTTCGCTCCCATCGAGAAATGTTTTCCGGATTCACATAAAAAAATCATCACCCTATATTTAATCCATAAAAATTTCAAGCCACATAACCACCAGCAGTCAATGTATTGCTTAAACGTTCAACCATATTTCAAAGCCATTGAAATATGTCGGCAGACATTTGATCAGAAAGCGCATCACATACCATAAATTTAAAATACTTTCCAATTGACATGCACTGAACAATGTAGAGAAAATCTACCACCACAGTAAGTTTCAATATGAAACACTATCAAATTTATAAAGTTACGAATGAAATTCAAACGCTCAAAGTTCCATTTGTCATGAAACACCTCAAAACATTCATTTTCATGTTATGCACTCAGAAAGCATCTTTGAAAAGTATATTATTTGGAAGACTTGTCACGTAACGAACATATCGAGGACTACTACATGAACGTAAGAGTGTGGGTTGACTATAATATCCATCCCGAAGAACTTCACTTGACGTGTTGATAGCTTGCAATTTCCCGTAATCACAACTTTTCCCAATAAAGTGTTCAACTTTTACCCAATTCCTTTCAATTACCAACACCGCACCCACACTAAAGCTCAGCGCCAAAGGAATCATGTGAGAAACATTTACAAAAGCTCTCATAACTGCAACATCACAGGTGAGTACAAGGATTTCACTAAAATGTCACAACAATCCAAAACTCACCAGACTGAAGAGGGTAATTTACCCAGAATTACCCAACGCTACCCTCACCCCCTGTCGGTTAACAGTAAAACCAACAAACGAACGGATGAAATAAACAAATAAACCAACAAAGCCCATTTATACCTTAGCACGATTTTCCTCGTCCTTTTCCATAGTTTTCCACATTTCACACCCAAGAAAGAAAAATTCTCCTCAACACACACATCAAATGAAAACTTATCCATGGAAAAGTTTTCCTCCAAGTTGCTGGAGAATGCATTTTACCAGTTTGGTAACTAAGCCAGAACGAAATTTCAAGAGTTTTCACAGCCCGTACTAAAGTCAAGTGTTGAAAACTGAGAAAAATTGGTACAATGCAAGGCTTACTAATGCCACAATGCCAACGGTCGAAGGATTTGTATTGCCAACCCATAATTGCGTTTGGAGAGATAGTCCAAATCTGGATCACAAGCAAACTGAAACGTCTGTAGTGCATGCAAAGGAAGATTCATTCATGTCCAGTTTGCTAACTTGATTTCTCTGCAGCATCATTTGTCTGAGGATAGCAGATCTACACCATAGCATCCTGGATTCTAGGCGACACCAAGGACCACGGATCCGAGCCTCCAAAAAGCTAAAATGCAAAGCCAAAGTTTGTGATTTAATGGCCCATTTGGATAACTTTGGCCAGTATTCATCCAATGCTGAAAAGTACACCAGATTTGTGAAAATCCCAGGGAAATTCTCACAATCATTTTCCAGTATTCTAGCATATGTAAGTGCATCGCAAGGCGCCATCTGATTGAGTCCTTTCTTCGTCTTGGGCAGTCTGCAGACTTTATGTGCACAAGGATAAATTTGTCGTATGTGCTTGCATGAGTTTCTAAGGTATTGCTGGAAAGTACTTGTAAAACGACTTTGTTTCTTTTTCTCATACCATCAACAGAATCGTCGTTATCTCGAGATTCTCATTCCTTGCCGCATTCACAAAAATATCCTGTGGATGTCCTTTGAGATGAAACATATTGAGTGGATTTTATGAGTCATTCAGATAAACTTCTTGATTTTATGATGAACAACAATAGCAACGTTAAAACATAAGCGAATAAAAATACTCTGTAAATTATATCAAATCGAGATCGTAACCATTTATTTTATTAAGTTCTCATAATTTTCAAAGAAATAAAACTGAAACAGAAACCACCGAATGTGTCAATCGGGTTTATGAAGTCTCAGATATAAAGGTGTTCTCGTCAAGGATTTTCTGCGTTTGGAATGAAAGTTTGAGATATTGTACGAAAAAAATATGAAATCAGTAATTTTTTTAAAGCTTCATTTATTGATCTGTTTCTTTAGTAGCTAATTATTATGACAGATGGGCACGTTTTTTTATTACCGGACAAGTTTAGCCGATGGGTCTCAGGTTTGTCTGAAATGCCGCATACAGGTAGAATTTAAAGTTAAAAATATTCTAGCCGGCTCGTTTTCCGGGAAAATTGTAAATAAATTTTCCGATTTTCCCAAAATTAACTTTTATTTAAAAAAAAATCTTTTGCCCGAGGAAAAATCTGTTTTTGGCTCCCCCTTGATGAAAAAAAAGTTGATGAAACACATGATAAACAGTATATCGAAGATACATGAGGTTGCGACTAGAAATGAGCCGCAGGCAAATATTTTTTTTATGAAAAACAAATCTTTCCTAAGAACTTCCTGAAAAAATGAACTGGACGTAAGGTTGCTTAACAAAGTTTGGCAAACTAGATCTCATGGGCGAAAAACCCAAACATGACTTAAAGTCAACCGTGTAAGTTAAACCCTTTATTTAATTATAATAAACGCAAAAGAAAGATATCTATTGTTATTCTCTTTTTCACAATGGGCCTGTGGGCCTCCGAGTGTGGCGCTGTGCTCACGCCTGGGCGCGCGCGGTCTTCTTAACCTAACCTAACCTATTCTCTTTTTTCTCGCTCTTTGGGTAACGTAGTTTTAACGTAAAACGTATTTTTTAAAACAAAGATAAACCAAAAGAAACGGAAACCATTTATATGAAAAACAGACGGCCTCGATAAAATTTCTCGAAGAAATGCGCTGCAGGCAAACAATATTTATGATAACACGCGCCCTAGTTAGAAAGAAATGCTCCGCAGACGAAAATTTTGGCATTTCGAGGTAAATTATACCCTTAAATTGAAAGTCTCACACACCATGTTTTGTCTTTCTTGATGCCTTAGTTATGCAGCTAACTTGTCGATGGCTCAAGATGTCACGGTTTTAAATATCCCCGCGCCCATAAATTGACAGTGTCCGTGAAAAAAGAGGGAGGCAATCCTATAACAAGGTATGGCCTGGGAATCAATTTTAAAACGTCGGAAGAACTGAACGGATTCGAATTTTTTAATGAAACAAACTGAAGCAGACGAGGAAATTATCGAGATTAAGGTGTATTTTTTTATGTTTGACCTTGGCATTTAAAATTCTTCGCCTGCGGCGCAATAATTTCTATCTGTATGCATTTTTTTAATAAAAAATTTACCTGCGATGCAATTTTTGTTGCATGCCGAAGAACTAAGATACTTTTTTTTAATTAGATAATCACAATTAGAAATGGAGACAAACCTCTTCTTACTGATCGGTCTTTCAACATTTCCAAGCATACAACCAAATGCGTTTCATCAATTTTTTTTTCGTAAAGGCGGTGCCAAATACAGGTTTCGACCTGCTCGTCGCTTTGCCTTGGTACGGTCCTGTATAGATTTGACCTGACTACGAAAGTTGCGGAATTTTTATCATTATATCAAGTAAAATTAATTTCTTTGTATTTAATTGTAGCCATGAGACATCTGGTACTTGAATGCAAATGGCTTCGAGAGAAACTAAAATTAAAATGAATTTTCCAAAATTATTTAAATTAAACTCTAATAAGACTTTCACTGACTTACAATAATTTTAAGCTTTTAAAAGCTATTTTATTTCTCTAGATTTTTGTAACCTTATAAAAGTCCCCAAAAACGAATTGCGAATGCATTTCAGTATTGATTTCCGTGAACGAATCTTAATTTTTAATTACATTTCATAATTTTAGTCTCTAATTGATTTTACCAAACATTCTAAAATCCCCAAAACTCTTATATAGCTCGAGAAAAGCTTAAATTTCACGAAATTCGATTATCCTAAATGGACTATGAGCAACTATCCTTCTTCTGATATCCTCTGATGTTCTATGAAATGTGCCAAGATAGAGTTTGTTACACAACATAAATTCACTTAATTAATAAACTTTCAGCAATTTAATTTAATTAGTGGTGCTTGGTGTATTCATATATATTCGCGTATGAGTAAAATATATATACTAAAATGGATATTTACTATTCATATTCGTACATTATACTATAATTCGTGTTATTGACAAACTGGTGCCATGACAATATACAAAATTCTAATACCAGAGCAATTTTTGGCGATGCTTCCGGATTTACCCGCCATGCAAAGATCATAACTTTAAGAATGTTCTCAGCGGTAATTGTGTTATGTGACAAACGTCAAGAGAATTCTTCAACGTTATTAAGTAATATGTAAATGTTGATTTAATTTGAATGAATTAAAATATTTAACTTTTGGTTAAGTTATTCAGCCGCCATTGCGTTACAAACACTTGTATCCATTGGAAATTTGTTTTCATGTCTCATGTGTTAATTTGTTTTATGATACAAAATCTTTAAACTTAAAATCAAATTTACAGTCTAATTCGTACTGTATGAATGCGACGGTATTTCAACAAAATTACAATTAAATGGATTGGGTACGAAATCCCGTTTTTTATAATCTCGTATTTAAAATCCTGTTTTCCAAAATCCCGTTTTTAAAAATACCGTGTAAAAAAATCCCGTTTTCTAAAATACCATTTTTCAGAATCCCGTTTTTTAAAATTCCGTTTTAAAAGACAAAAATTACTTTCATTAATCAGGCGCCTGATTAATGAAAGTAATTTTTGTCTTTTAAAACGACATTGATAAAAGGTTTGAATGAGGTTACTAACTACAATTCCAAAATACCGCAATGAATTTCCCAAAACAATTGTTTATTATATTGACATTTTTCGGAGAAAAAACAACCCAAATAGCATCGATTTATTTATATAGATTATCACAAAACAAATTATGGTCGTTTCGAGCCCATGTCAAACATGTCCAGACTTTTTAATGAAAACTTTTCTAGTATTGATTTTTTTAGCGATAAAAATACTTTAAAGCTCAAATTATATAGAGTGTAATTCATATTGGTATGTTTTATATATTAATTTTTTTTTTACTATTAATTTTTTTTTTCTTCTTAATGTAATAATATTATAGTCAGTTGGTCTAGTTACCTGTTGATAAAAAAAAAAAAAGAAAGGCACGGGCACATGAGATTTGTTCTTTGCGACTTTAAAATGCAGCAATTTACGCAATCGGGACTAAAAATTTACACCTATAATTCACATCTGCGTACAAGAAGCGTAAGAAGTGACGAGCACGACGCACTGATTAATAATACGTCTGCAAAGCCACAATTGCTTTAGTGGGGAAATTGGTGATCGACGGTTCGTCTTTGAGGCAACATTCGCTGCATGAAAATCCTGCGGCGATAGAGCAGCATTTGATGGTTTTCGGGTCGAAACACTGATTAGTTGTGGCGCCTGAATGCCAGTTTCGCTTTGAAGAAGCGTGTGATGGGAACAGGGTCGACCCGGTTGCCCTTAGAGTTATCTCAAAGCCCCCGGTTTGCAAACAAAAGAAAAAAAATTTGATGCCTTCAGCCGCCATATTCAACATTGACATTTGATGCAAAGGATTTCGCTTTGAGAATTAAATTTCTTATTTCAGGCTAATAACTGAAGGAAATTGTATAAAAGATGGATAGGAGACATTTTTGAAACAGCACAATTTTATTGGCATCAAAAGAAAAAATAAATTTAACCGGTAGGATAAAACTAAAGAAATTTTTCATTAAAAACTAAATAATTTGATGGCCCATTAAAATCTGTTTAAATTTTAGATCCAATATTGTCGAACATTTTTAATTGCAACTTAAATCACGACATGCAATCGGAAGAAAAGTCCATTATAAAATAATACCCCACAAAAAGTCTCCATGAATTTATCGCCAAAAATAGATTTTCTTAAAAATATTAACAATATAGGTAGCTTTAAATTAGTTTGTTTATAATCTTAAAATTTATATAAATAAATAACTCTGATTAAATATTGTAAAATTGTTATTTGTTTTATTTTTTTGAATGACCTAAAAAATCCCGTTTCTCTGATTTTCCACGGGATACACTAAAAACGGGATTTTGTAAGATGAGATTTTAAAAAACCGGATTTTTAAAAAAAACGGGATTTTGATAAAATGGGATTTTTGGAAACAGGATATCGTATCGATCCCCAATTAAATTCACTAATTTATTTGCATGTAATATTAAAATCTTTACATTTTCCGATCATTTGTGTAATTTTGTAATTTTGCATAAATTAAAAAAATATTGATTTTTGTAATACCTTGAGACCTTCTGGCAAGAGACCATTTTAATTTTTAGCGCCGTTAGATAATGATTAACAAAAACAGTACTTTCTAAACCTTGTCCAAAAACATATTTGGGCACCCTATTTGAGGATTCTATACAAAATTTAAAAAGCATGGTTCTTGGTCAAGACAATGAATTATTTTCGAACAAAATGCAAAAAGTTGTTTACTTAACATTGGACGAAATATAAATAAATTGATTAAAATCATATGTCCATAATTTCTCTCCGTGTTTTTAAAAAAATGTGAACAATAGTTCAAAAAAATGCCTAATTTAAAGATTAAAAATGGCAACATAGACCCCCACCTTCTGGCAAGAAATTACATCAAACAGGCATCATCTCCAAACTAATTTAATCAATTTCAATCCAATTCCTTTTCCTATATTCTGCTGATTGTGTATATTAAGATAATTTATGTAAACCAGAAGGAAAAAATCTTTCTATCCCAAAATAACCGAAAATTGAACATTATGCCCAATTCAACCAAAAAACGAAATGATTTTTCTTTCTCCAAACTTGACCCGTATATAACGAAACTTACTGGAATTCCTCGGTAGCCACTAAATATAATTCATTTCAACTTTAACTTGACCTTTAATATATTACACGACACCGAAGTGTATTTTATTAAGTAAAAATGAAGCTAAAAGACATCCATTAAAGTAAATCTATGGCACATAAATGTATAGAAATTTCCCTGAAAGGAGCCTGCATAAATTTCATGTCCTAAGCAATAGTCCTGGGCTCAGGGTTTGGTAGTAGCGTCTCCTTAAGTCTTAAGTACATTTCGACCTCAGCTGTCAACCCTGGCCAATTTTTCTCTTCCTATGTCTCGGTTTTTACATCGGTACCCCACCATTGCCACCATGTCCGCCCTCCGTATCTTAAAATTACGTTCTTTGGAACCCTTATTATGTATATTTATATATTGGACTGTGGCAAGTTTATCATTACACTAACAAGTGTCTTGTTTGACCCTTGTCATCGGAATTGTCTTTTGCTAAAATAGCCCCGACGTGGTCAAAAATTTATACCAGCAGCAAACGCATTTATTTACCAGAGTAAATTTACGGAAAAGCAATAGACTGAGTCGCTTCATATTGGATGCCATCATATGAATCAAAGCGAGGAACAACAGAAACGACACCAGAAGGGAGGTTTTTTCAAGCTTGGACCAGAAACTAACGGCAATACGATAGCGAACCAAGGACCAAAATACTGGACTGGACACGCATCTCCAAGTAACCCCAACAATGTATGTATATGTGTGTGTGTATAATAAACGAACCGAAAGAAAGCGATCTGTATTTTAAAGTAAAGTATGTCACGTCTTATAAGAATTTTTCTTCTTAAATTCAACAAACGAACCATAAATCTCCGAAATCAAACACCCACTCGCAATCAGTCAGGCAGTGCCCAGGAACCACCCTCTGCCACCCAATAGATTCCGTATTTTTGTTACATACTCGCACTTGATTTTTCCGGGTGACCTTATGCGACCTCCTTCTGTAGCGTAGCGTTGCGTGGCGATCTGCCTGTTTACAAAAATATCTTTAGGACACTATACGTGCCCGAACGGTTCCTATTACTTAACTAAACGAGGATTGTTGACATTTTCAGTCTGTATATAGTCGCTCTTTAAATAAACGATATGCTCTCTTTTGCCAAGTATCTTTAATATATCTTTAAGGGAATCGAGGGTAAAAAGGGGCACTCGGGCGTAACCAAAAAGTTGTATCGATGTTTCTTTAATAAATCATATTAAAGCGACAACAATTATAGGGAAGTGAGTCTTCTTTATAAACTTCTCACCAAATAGAAATCCTGCGAAGGAGTTGATATTTATAGGATTTTTTTATATTTTAGAGAGTGTAAGTAAATTAAACATTTATGTAAAACTAGACGTTTTATGTAAAAAAAATAATAACAAGAAAAACAATTGATAATAATAATACCAAAAAAAACGCTTCCCTAAGAAACCGAAACACTCCGGTAAAATATTTGCAAAAATTTAAAAAAATATCAGTTGTGGTCAACACAAAACTTTCTTCTACAAAATCTACGACCCTGCGCAATTTACGTTAGAGCCCTGTCGCGTTGTCAACCTAAGACGACCTCCCAATAAATTCTTGGTTTATTCAAAAATATCAAAAACGTACAAAATTTGAGATAATCTGAGAACTGTAAAAGATATCATTTACGGTAAATGGCAAAAATGTAGAAAATGTTAATATCTTTAATTCTTCCTTAAACGGCGACAAAACACGGCGACAAAACACGGCGACAAAACACGGCGACAAAAAACGGCGACAAAACACGGCGACAAAACACGGCGACAAAATACGGCGACAAAACACGGCGACAAAACACGGCGACAAAACACGGCGACAAAACACGGCGACAAAACACGGCGACAAAACACAAAATACGGCGACAAAACACGGCGACAAAACACGGCGACAAAACACGGCGACAAAATACGGCGACAAAACGGCGACAAAACACGGCGACAAAACACGGCGACAAAACGGCGACAAAACACGGCGACAAAACACGGCGACAAAACATGGCGACAAAACACGGCGACAAAACACGCCGACAAAACACGGCGACAAAACACGGCGACAAAACACGGCGACAAAACACGGCGACAAAACACGGCGACAAAACACGGCGACAAAACACGGCGACAAAAAACGGCGACAAAACACGGCGACAAAACACGGCGACAAAACACGGCGACAAAACACGGCGACAAAACACGGCGACAAAACACGGCGACAAAACACGGCGACAAAACACGGCGACAAAAAACGGCGACAAAACACGGCGACAAAACACGGCGACAAAACACGGCGACAAAACACGGCGACAAAATACGGCGACAAAACACGGCGACAAAACACGGCGACAAAACACGGCGACAAAACACGGCGACAAAACACGGCGACAAAACACGGCGACAAAACACGGCGACAAAACACGCCGACAAAACACGGCGGCAAAACACGCCGACAAAACACGGCGACAAAACACAAAACACGGCGACAAAACACAAAACACGGCGACAAAACAATGCGACAAAACACGGCGACAAAACACGGCGACAAAACCCGGCGACAAAAAACGGCGACAAAACACGCCGACAAAACACGGCGACAAAACACGCCGACAAAACACGGCGACAAAACACGGCGACAAAACACGGCGACAAAACACGGCGACAAAACACGGCGACAAAACACGGCGACAAAACACGGCGACAAAACACGGCGACAAAATACGGCGACAAAACACGGCGACAAAAAACGGCGACAAAACACGGCGACAAAACACGGCGACAAAACACGGCGACAAAACACGGCGACAAAACACGGCGACAAAACACGGCGACAAAAACGGCGACAAAACACGGCGACAAAACACGGCGACAAAACACGGCGACAAAACACGGCGACAAAACACGGCGACAAAACACGCCGACAAAACACGGCGACAAAACACGGCGACAAAACACGGCGACAAAACACGGCGACAAAAACGGCGACAAAACACGGCGACAAAACACGGCGACAAAACACGGCGACAAAACACGGCGACAAAACACGGCGACAAAACACGGCGACAAAACACGGCGACAAAACACGGCGACAAAACACGGCGACAAAAAACGGCGACAAAACACGGCGACAAAACACGGCGACAAAACACGGCGACAAAACACTGCGACAAAACACGGCGACAAAACACGGCGACAAAACACGGCGACAAAACACGGCGACAAAACACGGCGACAAAAACGGCGACAAAACACGGCGACAAAACACGGCGACAAAACACGGCGACAAAACACGGCGACAAAAACGGCGACAAAACACGGCGACAAAACACGGCGACAAAACACGGCGACAAAACACGGTGACAAAACACGGCGACAAAACACGGCGACAAAATAAAAACGGCGACAAAACACGGCGACAAAACACGGCGACAAAACACGGCGACAAAAACGGCGACAAAACACAAAACACGGCGACAAAACACGGCGACAAAACACGGCGACAAAACATGGCGAAAAAACACGGCGACAAAACACAAAACACGGCGACAAAACACGGCGACAAAACACGGCGACAAAACACGGCGACAAAACACGGCGACAAAACACGGCGACAAAACACGGCGACAAAACACGGCGACAAAACACGGCGACAAAAAACGGCGACAAAACACGGCGACAAAACACGGCAAAACACGGCAAAACACGGCGACAAAACACAAAACACGGCGACAAAACACGGCGACAAAACACAAAACACGGCGACAAAACACGGCGACAAAACACGGCGACAAAACACGGCGACAAAACACGGCGACAAAACACGGCGACAAAACACGGCGACAAAAAACGGCGACAAAACACGGCGACAAAACACGGCGACAAAACACGGCGACAAAACACGGCGACAAAAACGGCGACAAAAACGGCGACAAAACACGGCGACAAAACACGGCGACAAAACACGGCGACAAAACACGGCGACAAAATAAAAACGGCGACAAAACACGGCGACAAAACACGGCGACAAAACACGGCGACAAAAACGGCGACAAAAACGGCGACAAAACACGGCGACAAAACACGGCGACAAAACACGGCGACAAAAACGGCGACAAAAACGGCGACAAAACACGGCGACAAAACACGGCGACAAAACACGGCGACAAAACACGGCGACAAAACACGGCGACAAAACACGGCGACAAAAACGGCGACAAAAACGGCGACAAAACACGGCGACAAAACACGGCGACAAAACACGGCGACAAAACACGGCGACAAAACACGGCGACAAAACACGGCGACAAAAAACGGCGACAAAACACGGCGACAAAACACGGCAAAACACGGCGACAAAACACAAAACACGGCGACAAAACACGGCGACACAACACAAAACACGGCGACAAAACACGGCGACAAAACACGGCGACAAAACACGGCGACAAAACACGCCGACAAAACACGGCGACAAAACACGGCGACAAAACACGGCGACAAAACACGGCGACAAAACACGGCGACAAAAAACGGCGACAAAACACGGCGACAAAACACGGCGACAAAACACGGCGACAAAACACGGCGACAAAACACGGCGACAAAACACGGCGACAAAACACGGCGACAAAATAAAAACGGCGACAAAACACGGCGACAAAACACGGCGACAAAACACGGCGACAAAATAAAAACGGCGACAAAACACGGCGACAAAACACGGCGACAAAACACGGCGACAAAAACGGCGACAAAAACGGCGACAAAACACGGCGACAAAACACGGCGACAAAACACGGCGACAAAACACGGCGACAAAACACGGCGACAAAACACGGCGACAAAACACGGCGACAAAACACGGCGACAAAACACGGCGACAAAAAACGGCGACAAAACACGGCGACAAAACACGGCGACAAAACCCGGCGACAAAACACGGCGACAAAACACGGCGACAAAACACGGCGACAAAATACGGCGACAAAACGGCGACAAAACACGGCGACAAAACACGGCGACAAAATACGGCGACAAAACGGCGACAAAACACTGCGACAAAACGGCGACAAAACACGGCGACAAAACACGGCGACAAAACACGGCGACAAGACACGGCGACAAAACACGGCGACAAAACACGGCGACAAAACACGGCGACAAAACACGGCGACAAAACACAAAACACAACGACAAAACACGGCGACAAAACACGGCGACAAAACACGGCGACAAAACATGGCGAAAAAACACGGCGACAAAAACGGCGACAAAACACGGCGACAAAACACGGCGACAAAATACGGCGACAAAACACGGCGACAAAACACGGCGACAAAAACGGCGACAAAACACGGCGACAAAAACGGCGACAAAACACGGCGACAAAACACGGCGACAAAACACGGCGACAAAAACGGCGACAAAACACGGCGACAAAACACAAAACACGGCGACAAAACACAAAACACGGCGACAAAACACAAAACACGGCGACAAAACACGGCGACAAAACACGGCGACAAAACACGGCGACAAGACACGGCGACAAAACACGGCGACAAAACACGGCGACAAAACACGGCGACAAAACACGGCGACAAAACACAAAACACAACGACAAAACACGGCGACAAAACACGGCGACAAAACATGGCGAAAAAACACGGCGACAAAACACAAAACACGGCGACAAAACACGGCGACAAAACACGGCGACAAAACACGGCGACAAAATACGGCGACAAAACACGGCGACAAAACACGGCGACAAAAACGGCGACAAAACACGGCGACAAAACACGGCGACAAAACACGGCGACAAAACACGGCGACAAAACACGGCGACAAAACACGGCGACAAAACACGGCGACAAAACACGGCGACAAAACACGGCGACAAAACACGGCGACAAAAAACGGCGACAAAACACGGCGACAAAACACGGCGACAAAACACGGCGACAAAACACGGCGACAAAACACGGCGACAAAACACGGCGACAAAATACGGCGACAAAACACGGCGACAAAAAACGGCGACAAAACACGGCGACAAAACAAGGCGACAAAACACGGCGACAAAACACGGCGACAAAACACGGCGACAAAAACGGCGACAAAACACGGCGACAAAACACGGCGACAAAACACGGCGACAAAACACGGCGACAAAACACGGCGACAAAACACGGCGACAAAACACGGCGACAAAACACGGCGACAAAACACGGCGACAAAAAACGGCGACAAAACACAAAACACGGCGACAAAACACGGCGACAAAACACGACGACAAAACACGGCGACAAAACACGGCGACAAAAAACGGCGACAAAACACGGCGACAAAACACGGCGACAAAACACGGCGACAAAACACGGCGACAAAATACGGCGACAAAACGGCGACAAAACACGGCGACAAAACGGCGACAAAACACGGCGACAAAACACGGCGACAAAACACGGCGACAAAAACGGCGACAAAACACGGCGACAAAACACGGCGACAAAACACGGCGACAAAACACGGCGACAAAACACGGCGACAAAACACGGCGACAAAACACGGCGACAAAAAACGGCGACAAAACACGGCGACAAAACACGGCGACAAAACACGGCGACAAAAAACGGCGACAAAACACGGCGACAAAACACGGCGACAAAACACGGCGACAAAACACGGCGACAAAAACGGCGACAAAACACGGCGACAAAACACGGCGACAAAACACGGCGACAAAACACGGCGACAAAACACGGCGACAAAACACGGCGACAAAACACGGCGACAAAACACGGCGACAAAAACGGCGACAAAACACGGCGACAAAACACGGCGACAAAACACGGCGACAAAACACAAAACACGGCGACAAAACACGGCGACAAAACACGGCGACAAAACACGGCGACAAAAAACGGCGACAAAACACGGCGACAAAACACGGCAAAACACGGCGACAAAACACAAAACACGGCGACAAAACACGGCGACAAAACACAAAACACGGCGACAAAACACGGCGACAAAACACGGCGACAAAACACGGCGACAAAACACGCCGACAAAACACGGCGACAAAACACGGCGACAAAACACGGCGACAAAACACGGCGACAAAACACGGCGACAAAAAACGGCGACAAAACACGGCGACAAAACACGGCGACAAAACACGGCGACAAAACACGGCGACAAAACACGGCGACAAAACACGGCGACAAAACACGGCGACAAAACACGGCGACAAAATAAAAACGGCGACAAAACACGGCGACAAAACACGGCGACAAAACACGGCGACAAAAACGGCGACAAAAACGGCGACAAAACACGGCGACAAAACACGGCGACAAAACACGGCGACAAAACACGGCGACAAAACACGGCGACAAAACACGGCGACAAAACACGGCGACAAAACACGGCGACAAAACACGGCGACAAAAAACGGCGACAAAACACGGCGACAAAACACGGCGACAAAACCCGGCGACAAAACACGGCGACAAAACACGGCGACAAAACACGGCGACAAAATACGGCGACAAAACGGCGACAAAACACGGCGACAAAACACGGCGACAAAATACGGCGACAAAACGGCGACAAAACACTGCGACAAAACGGCGACAAAACACGGCGACAAAACACGGCGACAAAACACGGCGACAAGACACGGCGACAAAACACGGCGACAAAACACGGCGACAAAACACGGCGACAAAACACGGCGACAAAACACAAAACACAACGACAAAACACGGCGACAAAACACGGCGACAAAACACGGCGACAAAACATGGCGAAAAAACACGGCGACAAAAACGGCGACAAAACACGGCGACAAAACACGGCGACAAAATACGGCGACAAAACACGGCGACAAAACACGGCGACAAAAACGGCGACAAAACACGGCGACAAAAACGGCGACAAAACACGGCGACAAAACACGGCGACAAAACACGGCGACAAAAACGGCGACAAAACACGGCGACAAAACACAAAACACGGCGACAAAACACAAAACACGGCGACAAAACACAAAACACGGCGACAAAACACGGCGACAAAACACGGCGACAAAACACGGCGACAAGACACGGCGACAAAACACGGCGACAAAACACGGCGACAAAACACGGCGACAAAACACGGCGACAAAACACAAAACACAACGACAAAACACGGCGACAAAACACGGCGACAAAACATGGCGAAAAAACACGGCGACAAAACACAAAACACGGCGACAAAACACGGCGACAAAAACGGCGACAAAACACGGCGACAAAACACGGCGACAAAACACGGCGACAAAACACGGCGACAAAACACGGCGACAAAACACGGCGACAAAACACGGCGACAAAACACGGCGACAAAACACGGCGACAAAACACGGCGACAAAAAACGGCGACAAAACACGGCGACAAAACACGGCGACAAAACACGGCGACAAAACACGGCGACAAAATACGGCGACAAAACACGGCGACAAAAAACGGCGACAAAACACGGCGACAAAACAAGGCGACAAAACACGGCGACAAAACACGGCGACAAAACACGGCGACAAAAACGGCGACAAAACACGGCGACAAAACACGGCGACAAAACACGGCGACAAAACACGGCGACAAAACACGGCGACAAAACACGGCGACAAAACACGGCGACAAAACACGGCGACAAAACACGGCGACAAAACACGGCGACAAAAAACGGCGACAAAACACAAAACACGGCGACAAAACACGGCGACAAAACACGACGACAAAACACGGCGACAAAACACGGCGACAAAAAACGGCGACAAAACACGGCGACAAAACACGGCGACAAAACACGGCGACAAAACACGGCGACAAAATACGGCGACAAAACGGCGACAAAACACGGCGACAAAACGGCGACAAAACACGGCGACAAAACACGGCGACAAAACACGGCGACAAAAACGGCGACAAAACACGGCGACAAAACACGGCGACAAAACACGGCGACAAAACACGGCGACAAAACACGGCGACAAAATACGGCGACAAAACGGCGACAAAACACGGCGACAAAACGGCGACAAAACACGGCGACAAAAACGGCGACAAAACACGGCGACAAAACACGGCGACAAAACACGGCGACAAAACACGGCGACAAAAAACGGCGACAAAACACGGCGACAAAACACGCCGACAAAACACGGCGACAAAACACGGCGACAAAACACGGCGACAAAACACGGCGACAAAACACGGCGACAAAACACGGCGACAAAATACGGCGACAAAACGGCGACAAAACACGGCGACAAAACGGCGACAAAACACGGCGACAAAAACGGCGACAAAACACGGCGACAAAACACGGCGACAAAACACGGCGACAAAACACGGCGACAAAAAACGGCGACAAAACACGGCGACAAAACACGCCGACAAAACACGGCGACAAAACACGGCGACAAAATACGGCGACAAAACACGGCGACAAAACACGGCGACAAAACACGGCGACAAAACACGCCGACAAAACACGCCGACAAAACACGCCGACAAAACACTAGCTGCTTAAATTAGAAATTACAAAAGACCTCCGCGCTTCGGTGTTAATTTTTTTTCTGAATAACACTGCGAGGTGCTTACTTTGAGATATGTTTTGAGGCGATGCTAATTTGTCCCCGGATTTTTTCGAGAGTGTATATTATTTTGGTTGTAGCTATCAAAGAAGTTCTCCTGTAACTTTTGGGTACCTCAACGAGGAACATTGAGCCACAATGCGTTGGACTGCTTGAGATGGCGCGGATGTTTTTGACCATGCTTGCAGCAGGACTTCCCTTCTGACCTCCCTTCTAACCTCCCTTCTAGCCTCCTCACCTGTTATTTTGTAAACCAATCAACGAAAAACCGTTACTTTGCCAATTATTGGCAAATATTCGCAAACATATGATTTTTTACATATTAATGAAAATATCTCAATAACGGTACAAGATAACGGATAACGGTAAAAGACAAAATTGTGCAGAATGCCATTCTCATTAATTCACTTCATACATTCAGTCAGCAAAAACCCGTTAGTTTTCGAGATAATCGCAAAAAACAGTTTTTTTGGAAATAACGGTTTATCTCGATAAAGACAAAAGTGTGGGAAATTTTATTGTGGGAAAAGGCCACTAAAAAACGCGTAGTTTGGGAGTAAATCGAGAAAAACGAAATTGCGATTTTTGAAAAACCGCCATTTTGGATACTTCCGGTTAACGGATTTCCACCAAAAGTTGATAGGATCGTCCCATTTCAGGACCCAACATGCCTATAAAATTTCATGGCGCTAGCTCTATTAGTTTTTGAAAAATCTTGTACACAGACTGACAGACTGACAGACTGACAGACTGACAGACTGACAGACTGACAGACTGACAGACTGACAGACTGACAGACTGACAGACTGACAGACTGACAGACTGACAGACTGACAGACTGACAGACTGACAGACTGACAGACTGACAGACTGACAGACTGACAGACTGACAGACTGACAGACTGACAGACTGACAGACTGACAGACTGACAGACTGACAGACTGACAGACTGACAGACTGACAGACTGACAGACTGACAGACTGACAGACTGACAGACTGACAGACTGACAGACTGACAGACTGACAGACTGACAGACTGACAGACTGACAGACTGACAGACTGACAGACTGACAGACTGACAGACTGACAGACTGACAGACTGACAGACTGACAGACTGACAGACTGACAGACTGACAGACTGACAGACTGACAGACTGACAGACTGACAGACTGACAGACTGACAGACTGACAGACTGACAGACTGACAGACTGACAGACTGACAGACTGACAGACTGACAGACTGACAGACTGACAGACTGACAGACTGACAGACTGACAGACTGACAGACTGACAGACTGACAGACTGACAGACTGACAGACTGACAGACTGACAGACTGACAGACTGACAGACTGACAGACTGACAGACTGACAGACTGACAGACTGACAGACTGACAGACTGACAGACTGACAGACTGACAGACTGACAGACTGACAGACTGACAGACTGACAGACTGACAGACTGACAGACTGACAGACTGACAGACTGACAGACTGACAGACTGACAGACTGACAGACTGACAGACTGACAGACTGACAGACTGACAGACTGACAGACTGACAGACTGACAGACTGACAGACTGACAGACTGACAGACTGACAGACTGACAGACTGACAGACTGACAGACTGACAGACTGACAGACTGACAGACTGACAGACTGACAGACTGACAGACTGACAGACTGACAGACTGACAGACTGACAGACTGACAGACTGACAGACTGACAGACTGACAGACTGACAGACTGACAGACTGACAGACTGACAGACTGACAGACTGACAGACTGACAGACTGACAGACTGACAGACTGACAGACTGACAGACTGACAGACTGACAGACTGACAGACAGAAAGACATTTTTTTAATATGACTCCAATCGACTCAGGAGTGATCGGGAAATGTTTTTTAGGCAAAATCAAGAGGTCGAAATTTTTCATGAATACAATACCTACTTTATTATACTCCGTAGAAGAAAGTAAAAATCGAACTTTCCGGTTGAAATTCCAACTTGGTTCCTGAAAGTCTGGCATCACACTATCGGCGCACTTGCAAAATAACTATAGACAATGAAGATCTACGAAATCGGAGGTCACCATCCCTAACCTCATTTAGGTTTGGAAACACATTCACATAAATACTGTTCCGATAATTTTAACAGTCAAAAATACACAAACACTTGTTGCGGAAAACACCGCCAGCGCGAACGAAATTACCCGAAGGTTGACCCGTTGCACAAGGAATTTCCGTATGAAATTCCTCGGGAACTTTTCATAAGGTAAGAACTTTATAATATGAACTTAGCAATGAAATATTTCATATGAATATTTCATAAGACGAAGTCCATGGCAAACTCATTACGAAATTTTTCCTATTCATAGAGCTCCGAAATAATTTCATTAGAAATGTCCACTCGTGATTTCCAGTCTCTAATATGAGGTATTTATTGAAATTTTTTTTCTTACATGTCCGTACGGCCCCGTCTACCCCTATACGTTATTATACGCTTTTCGATCTCAATCCCAAGGCTAATATTATACAAAAGTAACACCTTCTCACTATCACCTTTTCGGTTAAGTCGCTCGCAAGTTCTTCCTGCTCAAGTTGTGAATAAGGACGAATAAGTGGCCAATGTAAACGAAAACGGGAACCATGTCACCATGTCAATGATGTAAACATTTCCTTACAACGATACTAAAAGCAAATGTTTCACAGTTGTTTATAAAAAAAAACACACAGAAAATATTTATCTCTGATGTTTATCTGTTTGTCTCTCGTTTTTCTGATGTCCTGTGTTAGGAATAAAACGTGAAGAAAATCTTCTGTAAGAAATTGTGTAAAAATTATTCTAGTACCTTTGCTACAACATTTTTTGTGTTAGCTGTTACTCATATCAAAATCCAACCTCATACCATACCAACAACTGTTTGTAATGTCTTCCTTTAGGGCTGAGATAGACACGCAATGAATATCTTTCAGGTGAAAATTTCCACTTGCCAAATAAAAACAAATAGCATATCATAACTGGCCAAGGACACGAAATTGAAGGGAGGTCTTAGAGAGGGGAAAATTTCATTTTTAACTGACAGTGTTGCCGTTCGTTGTGAGTTCTCGAGATAATTTCACACAAGCTTGACTTCAATATTAAATGAGGTTGTCGGATGTTGCAAAAGGAAATTGTAATTTTACAGTAGTAGCAGATGTATTAAAACAAAAGCATGTTACATATTTTGAAGGGTCAATAAAATTTTCAACTCATATTTTACAACAATTAGACGTAACGTGTATGTAACACGTGCTCTGTTTTTGATGGACGATGAACTATTCGTTTTAATAAAAAATTCATCACAGTTAAGACATTTCTTTTTACGTCCATTTGAAAAAAAAAATACGCCATAATAAATTAGTTAAACGCATTTTACTTGGCATAGACAGGTTTTCCTTGATTTAAGAAGCTTCGATATGTGAAATTCGAACATACAACGCTCAATTTCCTCCAATTTTCTGTCATTTTTCTTTATTTTATATCTCGATTGGACATAAATTTCGCCTATTTTCATGTCCTGCCAAAAAATGTATCGTGAAGATAGCATCACGATGAAATAATGTGCATTGTTTTCTAAAATTCTCTTTATAATATAAAAATTTTGTCGTTTATTATTCAGAAATCCCTTTTATTCAGCAAAATTATTATAAATATAAAAAGTTATGACTATACGAAGTGCTTTACACTTAATTTTAAGGTTTTTCAAAAGTGGAGTTAATCGATGTGTGCAGTGAGCGGCTCATTTAAGAGTCCACTTGCACCTTCGGCTTAATTTTGGCCGAAACCGAAATTTGGCCGAAGGTGTGATTTTTGGCGGTAGGTGTGATTTTTGGCGGTAGGTGTGATTTTTGGCCGAAGATGGCCGAAGCCGAAGCCGATTAATTTCTCGGACTCTAGTAATGACTCCGGGGCATTTTACTTCTTTCTAAAAATCAAGTATTCTTCAAATCCAGTGATGACCGGTGTTCGAATTTGTCGGATCTAAGAACTATCAAAATTTTTCAACTAGTTGACTGGTAATCTATTTTTAGTCTAAGGTGATAAAACCGCAATTGTTTTTCTTTAACGACACTTAATTTAAGTTTGTTAAACCGTTTACACTACGACTCAAAATTCTGAAATTTTTTCCCAAAAGTCACCAGAAGTCAAATTTTTCCCATAAAAAACTGCCATGGATAAATTTAAATTCTGAAATATTTTGCTAACTAAACTAATCCGCGATAGATGAATAAAATGTGCGAAATAAATTCTAAATAAAGTTCATAGAGAAATTCAAGAAAATATCACAAATTTTGATATAATTGAATAAACATAAAAAATATTTTCTCAAATTTCAGATACTGTAATTCCGAAAAAACGATTAATTAATTTTCTCGTTAATAACTTTGTTTACTCGCTTAAAACGATTGTTTTTCCACACAAAACAGAAATCTATCCCGAAATATGAAGAATTTAATTTATTTCCCAATTTATTATTTTTCCTAGAAATGAATGAACGAAGCAAAATAAATTTATTGCCACTTGCAATTCGAATGAATCACTTTACTATCAAAGACAACCAATTCGGAATGCCTTAATTCCAATCACTACCGATTGGCAATAACAATTTCGAAAGTAACAAAAACAGTTTTATGCTGCAGTGTCATGTCTTCTGTACATATTAAAATTGAATTTGATTAGTCAAACAATACGAGTAAGTATACGTAGATCGGGGGGTAAATGCAGTTGGGGTCTGGCGAAGATTATCAACCCTCAATCACTTTTAGTGGATTACACCAACCAATTGGAGATTTTCAGTGTTCCTTTGCTATTCGAGAAATACTTCTTATTTAATATCAACCACTGTGGAGCGACTTGACTAATCAAACCGATTTTCTTTTCTCGTACTTTCCTAAGCTAGAACAAAAATTCCTGGTTTTCCCTTGACCCCATCACAGCAGTTTCTATATTTTCTGCTTGAAAACTATGTAGTCTGCTTTCATCGAACTGGATATCCATTCACCATTCATCGATAATTCAATTTCATTACTTCGTTTCCTTCACTTGATCGTCCATATGACAAAGAGAAATACAATCCCCGGAATAGCATAAAATTACACTGTCGATAGGAATCCGCTTCAATAAAATTTATTACAGTTGATAGGGTCTACGGCCGGGCCCCATCTTCGTTGGCCCTTTTCACTTTTCGACCCCCTTCCTTCTTCATAGCTGGGGAGAGTACAGAGTACTCCTTTTAAACGGATGTTGCTCGAATCTAGCGTGTAAGGGAGTTCAGATGGGACAGAATACGGGAACAGGAACTTGACTGCTTCGCACAGTGAATTTAACCCCAATAACCAATCCGTCTTCAATGTGTAACAAATTTGTTGACTTTCAATTTTTCCTTCAGATATAATTTAAATTTACAAAATTGGCCTTTACAAAAAAAACAAAGTCGATACAACAAAGTCGATACAACAAAGTCGATACAACAAAGTCGATACAACAAAGTCGATACAACAAAGTCGATACAACCAAGCATAAAATAGCTATTACTGGGCTCAATTTTTGAGCTCCTTAAATATGTTTTTTGGTGAATCTATCTTACGATTCACCAAAAAACATATTTAGGGAGCCCAAAAACAAAAGCGAAAAACGCTCATTAAATAAGTGTAGGAGATTTTATTATTGTAGACTGAACTGGTCCAGCCTTTTGTTAGGCATTCAGTTAGATTATCCAGTTAGGCTTTCTAGAATAAGCGAATAATTGTTCACTCTCGATTCGTCATTAAACCGTGCTACATCAGATTGAACTTTGTGTTTTATTTCATTACGGCCAGATACCCCACATTTTTTTCAGAAGTGGAATCGATTCATAGTAGAGTAGTTTTTATGTTTTTATGTGCGTGCTGAAAGAGTTGGCTTTGTAAGAAAATTGGTGCCTGTTTCTTTAAGAGTAAAGATGCCGAGAGACAACGTGCTTTCTCGGATGCAGAATTTTCTGGATCGTGCTAAAAACGATGAGCTGAAGGCTCAGTTAGAAGAATTGGGTCTTCCTACTGCTGGAAATAAAGCGTCCTTAAAAATACGCCTGGAAGAAGCTTGGAGGATGTTGTCTGACGAAGAAATTTTATCACATTTGCCCGAGGAGGAAGAAAACGTGGAACACGTGGATTCGGATGCTAGAGGTGATGAAGACGGTCGAGAGGTCGAGAATTTGAATGTAAGTAGCACAAATATAGAAAGTGAAGCAATAAATCAAGAATTAGAAAATTTACGCGAAATTGTGAGAAAGAAAAAAGAAATTTTCGAGCTTAAACAACAGTTAGCGCAGTTAAGTGTGCAGTGTGATGCACCAAAACCGGTTCACTTTCACTTTAAAGACTTCGAGGATTCAATTCCGTCATTTTCTGGTGACGATAACTATCCAGTCAAAAAATTTGTACAGAATCTCGAAGAATCAGCCGAAATCTATAAATGGGATAGCCGCACTTTATTCATTTACGCCAAACGGTTTCTCAAAGGCACAGCTAAACTGTTTCTTCGTACGGTTTTAGTGAGGTCGTGGATGGAATTAAAATCGGCCTTGTTAAGAGAATTTGATAAAAATGTTACGCGTGCCGAAATTCACATGATGTTGCAATCGCGAAGAAAAAAACCTGACGAAAGTTTGCAACAGTATTTGTTAGCCATGCAGGAAGTCGCTACGTTGTCCGACGTTGACGAAGAGGATCTGATACAATACGTGATCAACGGGATCAAAGATTCGACAGTTAATAAAACAATTCTGTATGGGGCGAACAATATGGCGGATTTCAAGGCAGCCATTAGAAAGTACGAAAAAATGAAAAGTTTCAACTGCGTTCAATCCGAGTCTGACAAACAAAGCAAGAATTATCAAAAGACGCCGCATAGTATGAATATGACGAAGCTACGTTGCTTTAATTGTAATGCGTATGGGCACGTCATTGCCAAATGTCCTAAGCCAAAAAAGGACAAAAATACTTGTTTCACTTGTGGAAAGCAAGGACATCGATCTTCAGAATGCCCCAACAAAGCTGGTGTCATGGTCGTCAAGGAGTTGCATTCACCTGAGCAGCCGACAAGCAGTAAAAATGTTATGCAACCACCAAGATTCGTACCTCACGAATTTGAGCAACGAGTAAGTTATCACTTCCTACATAACAACGATGAGTGTGAGATACATCCCGCAAATCTTCTATCACTTTTGGACTCTGGATCTCCGATAAGTTTTGTTCAACAACAGTTCCTGCCTGCTGCTTGTGTTAATTTGGTCAACGAAACGGAGAGTAACACCACTCAATATTATGGCGTCAACAACAGCAAACTTCAGATAATTGGTACCTCAAACTGTATCGTAAGTTTTAAGAATAGTTCAGTTGATTTATGTATTTTTGTAGTTTTAGATGAGAGCATGAGGTATCCAGCAATTCTAGGCAGAGATTTCTTTAAACTTTGTAACTTAGAGCTAACAATTAAAGAAAACCTGGACCAGAGTAGCGAAGTTAAAGCTGTAAGTAGTATCAGTAATCATGTCCAAAAAGCTAGTGAACACTTTTTAAATCCAAATTGTCATTTTGACCCGTGCGATGATGTTTTTAAGCAAATACTTGCAATAGATATGTCCGATAATAGTTTATCAAATCTGCCGACGCTGAATATAAACAACGCTTTACCGTTCAATGCAAAAGAAAAAGTCAGAAAAATTTGTTTAGATGCTTCGAGAACGAATGGTAATCAATTATCAAATCTGAATTCAAATATAGAATTGCATATTAAGCTCAGCAAAGATATTCCTTTTTCTTGTCCGCCTAGGAGATTGCCGTACAGTCAGAAAATTGAATTGCAGAAGATAGTTGATGAACTGTTAGAGAGAAATGTCATTCGAGAAAGTAGTTCACCGTACGCATCCCCAATTGTCTTATTGAAGAAGAAGAATGGCGAAAGTCGATTATGTATAGATTATCGCGACCTTAATAAATACACCCTTCGCGATAACTACCCGTTGCCTTTAATAGACGATCTTTTAGACAGATTAAGAGGAAAGCAATACTTCACAATTTTAGACCTTAAAAGTGGGTTTCACCAGGTCAATGTTGCAAGCGATTCTGTCAAATTTACATCTTTCGTGACGCCAATCGGTCAATACGAATTCCTAAAAATGCCTTTTGGAATAAAAAACGGACCGAGTACGTTCCAAAGGTTCATAAATAACATCTTCAAAGAACTTTTACGCGAAGATAAATTATTCATTTACATGGATGATTTACTAATAGCAACAGAGACCCTTGAGAAACACTTTGATATACTGGGAAAAGTTATGAATACTATATCAAAACATTGTTTAGAGTTGCGTTTCGATAAATGTCAATTTCTTTTTCAAGAAATTGTTTATTTAGGTTATACTGTCAGTTCCCATGGTATCCGACCAAACGCTGAAAATTTGAAAGCGATTAGAGATTTTCCCATACCGGTAAACGCTAAGATGGTACATAGTTTCGTAGGACTATGTTCCTACTTTAGAAGGTTCATTTTAAACTTTGCCGTCATTGCTAAACCTTTGTACGATATACTCAAAAAAGATGCCCAGTTTAAATTCGGTCCAAAAGAGTTGCAAACTTTTGAAATTTTAAAAAACAAACTTGCAGAGTCTCCTATACTATCTATCTACAGCCCCCTAAACGAAACAGAGTTGCACACAGATGCTAGCTCTTATGGGTTCGGGGCAATACTCCTCCAAAAACAGGGAGATGGAAAAATGCACCCAGTATTTTATTTCTCTAAGCGAACAACGGACGTAGAGTCCCGATACCACAGTTATGAGTTAGAAACCTTGGCTATCATTTATGCGTTGAGACGATTCAGAATTTATTTGATTGGCATAAATTTTAAAATAATTACTGATTGCCGGTCTCTAACTCTCACTTTATCCAAGAAGTTGTTAAATCCGCGCATTTCAAGGTGGGCTTTAGAGATGGAAAATTATGATTATAAAATAGAGCACCGGGGTGGAGATCGTATGGGTCATGTAGATGCCCTTAGTCGATGCACCAACATTTTGATTATCGAAGATGACTCCTTCGAATTCGCCCTGGCAGCAGCTCAACATCGAGATCAAGAGATAAAAGCTTTGGCATCGTCTTTGGAAAAAGGCGACAATACGCTGTTTGCACTTATAAATGGCTTGGTTTACCGGAAAACCAAAGAAAATGTTGCATTTTATGTGCCTAAAAAATTGGAGGATCGAGTTATTCAAACTCATCATGAGGCATTGTGTCACGTTGGCACAGCAAAGTGCTACGAATTCCTTAAAAAGTCTTACTGGTTTCCCCAGATGAGGCAAAAAATTGAAGCGTGCATTAATAATTGCTTGAAGTGTATTTACTTTTCGCCAGTTTCTGGTAAGGTTGAAGGACAGCTTCATAATATCCCGAAAGGAAATGTACCTTTTGAAGTTCTGCACATTGACCATCTTGGTCCACTTCCTTCATCGCGAAATAAGAAGCAACATATACTCGCAATTATCGATGGCTTTACTAAATTCGTGAAGTTGTATGCCGTAAAGTCTACAAAAAGCCAGGAAACAATTAAATGTTTAGAGTCATATTTTGAGACATATAGTAGGCCCACAAAGATAGTTTCTGACCGCGGAACATCTTTTACGTCGCAAGAGTTTTCTAAATTTGTCCAAGACAATAACGTGCAACATATAAAGATTGCTACTATGTCGCCTCAGTCTAACGGACAAATAGAACGGGTCAATCGCGTAATAATACCGATGCTGTCTAAAGAATGCGAGTCTCATTCTTCTGGCGATTGGAGCTTACATTTACCTAAGATAGAGTATGCTATAAACAATACCGCGAATCGAAGCACAGGTTATACTCCCAGTAGACTCCTTTTTGGCGTAAATCAAAAAGGCCAGATATGTGACAAGATTATGGAATATATATCGCAAAATGTAGAAACGACAGAACGGGATTTAGTTTCAATTCGCGAACAAGCATCTAACCATATAAAGAAAATTCAGGACTATAACAAGAGTTATTACGACAATAGACATAAACCTCCACACAAATATCAAAAAGGGGATTATGTTATGCTAAAACATGTCTCAAGCTTGCCGGGTATTAACAAAAAGTTGTTGGCAAAATATAGAGGACCTTATGAGGTCGCAGAAGTATTATGTAATGATCGGTATCTCGTAAGAGACATTGAAAGCTTACAATTATCGCGAGTCCCATACAAAGGCATATGCTCACCAGCCAATATGAAAAAATATCTTACAAATATTGATTAAATTTAATGAAAAAAATATGTATATGTTTGGACATGATTTCTTTTACGAAATGAAGATAGGATTTATATTATTTTACAGGTGTTTTGTATTTGTATGAAAATGTTATTTCATTTTAAATTAATTTTTGACGAAAATTTATGATTTTATTTTGAATACTGATGATGTAGCGTAAAGAACAAAGAATTTTTAATTTGACTATTTATGAACAATTTTTGTATATTTTTGAATGTAGAAAAGAAAGTCTGATAAAGAAGTATCAAAATATTGGAAAAATGCAATATTTAAGAATAGTTGCTGTCGAATATTTTAATTGTTTGAAATTCTAATTTGGTTATTTGTATCGTTAGAAATGTTGAAAACGAGATTTTCGAATTTAAGTTACATTTGATATTATATATCGTTCGATTTATTTGAAAAAGAATTGTTAATGTAATTTTCTATAAGTTTGTAATAAAACTATGTATAATAACATAATCCAGGTGGATTATATTGTCAGGATGGTCGAATCCTGTAGGAGATTTTATTATTGTAGACTGAACTGGTCCAGCCTTTTGTTAGGCATTCAGTTAGATTATCCAGTTAGGCTTTCTAGAATAAGCGAATAATTGTTCACTCTCGATTCGTCATTAAACCGTGCTACATCAGATTGAACTTTGTGTTTTATTTCATTACGGCCAGATACCCCACATAAGTGTTTTCTACGATTTCTAACAAACACCTTATTTTGCCGTAAAAAAATGCCGCCTGGCAAAATTTTCTCGCAAAAATCGCAATTTAAGCGAAGAAGTTAAAAAATAAATGACCCGGACGCGGAAATTCTTGAATAGTAACTTCCGGTTTTGTCCTTTGTGAGCCTTTTCTGAAACTCCTTCGAGCTGTGAAGCCGCACCACGTGCATTTCAAGACTTTAATCTGCAAGTTATGAGTTCTATATTTCTAGAAGTTCCAAAAAATATTTTTTTGAAGTATTGGCTTTGCAATATAATTCGCATATCGTCGGCTAAAAGTGAAATTGTGCTAAGTCCATTTGGTATAATTTTCCAGAAGAGCAATGAAAACCTTGTTAAATCGTTTTGATTCTCTTTCAATAACACTGAGTTTTCTTTAAATGAGAAAAATTGGGCTCAGTTTTCTTAAAATGAGACTCTATTTTCTTTAAATGAAGATTAAAATGATTTAACAAGGTTTTTTATTGCTCTTCTGTCAAATTTGGTATAATGGACTTAGCACAATTTCACTTTTAGCCGACGATATGCAAAAATTTCACATTAAAAGATATATTACATCTGCGCTAGCCTGATTCTTATTTTTCAAGCAGCTTTTTTTAAGGTTTCATAGAAATCTACCTCAACCCCAGGATGTTCAAATATAGAAGGAGGGGGATGTATTTAAAGATGGTAGAGTAAATTTCACTAGAAATGGGGACAGCCCATAAACTGTTCTTTAACAA
Organism: Chrysopilus asiliformis; assembly: GCA_964034945.1. Lineage (NCBI taxonomy): Eukaryota > Metazoa > Arthropoda > Insecta > Diptera > Rhagionidae > Chrysopilus > Chrysopilus asiliformis. The sequence goes on from OZ035960.1 coordinate 19,698,464, forward strand.
AAATCCCTAGTGAAATTTTGGGCTTTTCGGACCGCTTTTTTTGTACGCGGTTCAATAACTCCGTGACACTACCACAGATGCCTCCGTCTTTTTGCATGGAGTTTAATACCGTCGTTACAATACCACGGGCACCACTCCTATCCCCTCTAAAAGACTGACGTTTTTTTAGACAGCTCTTTCAAAAACTGAAAATCAGATAATAAAATTTTCTAGATTTTGTGCTTTAATTTTTTACACATATTTCTAACAGCTATATTTTTAAAAAAATAAGTTTTTTGAAAATTTCTCGGAAACTGTGCGCTATTCGGCCCTATTCCAGGATCCGTTGTAGCTACGATTTTCGGAGAAATTTCGAAAATGGTATCACAGAATCCGTTCGTACTAAAAATCATTCCGAATCGGGGAAATGTGGTATCACAGAATCCGAACGAATCGGAAATTTGACAGCTAAACCTACGAAAAATTTTCGCTTCGTAGATCGAGTAGTAACTTCATTTTCTTATTATTTTAGCTCAATTGATGGCCTGAATTGTACAACAAAAAGCAATTTTAACATTTTTATTTGTTTATTTAGTATAAGTGTAACTTTTAACAAATTAAGAGGAATTATTTGAGAAAAAAGAGCAATGTGAGTATTCCTTTTGTTGTCGTTTTCTTGTCGTTTTCGTTTCACTATTAAAGTCCTTCGCTTCGATCAATCTTCTTCCAGACACAAAATTGCAAACGCTGCAGAACCCATTATTAATAACAATTTTCGTTTTAAGTCAAGAAAATGACTTTTTTCACGAAACTTTTCCATGTCAGAAATCTATTCCTTATGAGTTTTGCATAGGGACCTTTTTACAAAGACATTCATTTTTCGAAGTCAGATTTTAATCTGGCACTACGAATTTCAATTCCGTTCGGATCGTGGAATACTGATTTATTCGTATTCGTAACGTAGTTAGTTCTTCGTAATAAAGCTACGACGGATTCTGGAATCGGGCCGATTATGAAAAAATCTATATAACCAAATTTAAAGTAAATTAAATTTCCTGCACTTTTCTCCTCAACGGTTTTTACGTATATTTAATGGTTCTCAAGATATTTGATATAATATTTTTTTACATATTTTTTCCCGAAACTAAATATTGCAAAGGAAAGATTTTTTTTTTTTTTTTTTTTTTTTTTAATCAAAGAAATATTTTCAAAACTGAAGTTGAAGTTCCAGCATTATGTATGCGCAACCCCATAGGAAATTATAGTGTCACTGGCTGGCTTGAGAAGGTCGTAACATAGTAACGTTTAGTAAACTGGTGCCCTTACGTTCTGATGCTTATAGCATTATGGTAACTAGCAACATATCAGAATCTATAACATCCAAATAGATAGACAGCGAATTGTATCTATGTTGCGTTAATGTCTTGATGAACGGCAAGAGTTTAGTTGATTCGAATATTGTCGGGAACAAAATGGATTTGAATGAATTGAAAGTCTCCGGATACCAGCGAATGATAACATTTTACCCTAAGGTTTTCAAGCTAACTAAGCATAATTTTTGTATAATTCAGTAATTCGTTATGTCCTACATATGGATCTAGTAGCATCGAAGGCTAATATCGGTTCGTATATTCACATTTTTTTTTTATTTTAGAATTCATGGGGCTTCCGTATAGTTTAGTTATAGTTAAAGCAAACTGACAAGATTACAGGCCGAAATGAAACGATATGGGCATTGTGGAAGACTATAGGTTTTATTATATAAAAGTTGGCATTTAAGGAAGGGAATTTGTGGTAAAGCCAATCCAAGAAATGAATGGATGGATAATAATAGTAGTAGAAAATCAGGACGAACACAAAAAGGCGGAAAATAACAGAATTGATTTCCATATATATGAGATATTAGGCACTTGATATGTGGGACCAAACTCCTTGGAAGAAGCTCTCATAACTGAATCTTTTCCTTGGCAAACGAGCACCCCAAATCTATTTCAATTCTAGGAGAAGTTGTAGTTTTCCATTCTTCGGTATGCGTTGGGTATGGGACTTTGAAAATAAGATTTTCCATTAAAATGGCTACTTGAAGGATTTAAATTGTATTTACAAAGAATATAGAGCTTTACTTTAGGATTAAAAATTAAATTTGACAAGACGATTTGCATAAATTGGAACTTATTTATATAAAACCATTCAATCTATATTAAAATTTTGGGTACAGATTGTATTTTACATAAAGAAAATATCTCAAGTGAACAGCACATGACTTTCTTATACAAAATCCACGTTCCTGCGCAATTTACAATGAAACCCGATTAATAAAATATTAGCTTAAAAAATTATTTTCTTACAAAATCTGAAATATCTCGATAACGGCAATGAAGATCGATTTACGATAAAATGAAAATTAATAGAAAATTTTAATATCTTTAACTCTTCCTTAAACTATTTTTTTGTCAGTTTGCAAGCAATTCGCAAAAATCTAATTTTTATCTTTTAATGAAAATATGTCGATAACGGTAAAATATAGGGGATAAGGAGAAGACAAAATTGTAAAAATCGTTTTTTCTTTAATTTGCCTCATACATTAAACTAGCCAAAAACCGTTAGTTTGCGAAATAATTGCAAAAAACAATTTCTTTGAAATAATGGTACATCTTGGTAACAGTTTGAAATGCGGAGTCCTGGTAAAAGACAAAAGTCTTGAAAATTTCATTGTCTCCAACTTTTATCCTGCATAAAACTACCGAAAAATGTGAGGTTTCGGAGTAATTTGCGAAAAACGGGATTGTGATTTTTAAAAAGTCGACATTTAAATTACTTTCGGTTAAAAGATTTCCACCAATAAGTATACTTCGTATAAAAAAGTAAAGATCAATTAAATACTAAATTAAATTTGGCCCAATTGAATTTGAAAATTTGTTTTAGGAAAATTAGTTCTTTCAAAAGGTCTGTCGGTGAAACCCCTCCAATAACAATCATCAGTGGCTGAAAAAAAATAAAAATATGCAATCTAAAAAATAATTTTAAAAAATCCTGCACAAAAAACGTATTGAAAAATAATTTTTTTATAGAAAAAAAATTCTTCAATGAACAGAAAAGAATACATCGAAAGAATTTGTAAAAAATTTTTAGTGCTGACTTATTAAAGTACGACTAAGGACAGAAGGGATTTGAAAAGTCAAATTGGCATATCTATACTAATTATATAAAGAGGTAAAGTTTGTTTGTTTGTTTGTTTGTTTGTTTGTTTGTGCAGGGTAATCTCTGGAACCACTGATCCGATTCTGAAAATTCTTTCACTGATAGAAAGCTACACTATTCCCGAGTGTTATAGGCTACTTTTTATTGACCTCCCCCCTCTCCTTTGGTACCCCTTCCCTGATAACTTTCGAACCGTTCAACCGATTGGGGTGCGGCTTTCATTAATATAGAAGTCATTCCTCAAGGAAATTTTTCGCCCACTAATATCTACCCTCCCTCCTCTCAGTAAACCCCCTCGCCTGCTATCTTCTACAACAATGAGAGATTCGGATTCGGTTTTCTCCTTTAGGAAGGTCAGCCCTTAGGGAGATTTTTCGCCCACTAATATCTACCCTCCCTCCTCTCAGTAAATCCCCTCGCCTGCTATCTTCTACAACAATGAGAGATTCGGATTCGGTTTTCTCCTTTAGGAAGGTCAGCCCTTAGGGAGATTTTTCGCCCACTAATATCTACCCTCCCTCCTCTCAGTAAACCCCCTCGCCTGCTATCTTCTACAACAATGAGAGATTCGGATTCGGTTTTCTCCTTTAGGAAGGTCAGCCCTTAGGAAGATTTTTCGCCCACTAATATCTACCCTCCCTCCTCTCAGTAAACCCCCTCGCCTGCTACCTTCTACAACAATGAGAGATTCGGATTCGGTTTTCTCCTTTAGGAAGGTCAGCCCTTAGGGAGATTTTTCGCCCACTAATATCTACCCCCCCCAGGGTAAGGGGTAGGGGAAGGAGAAGGAGAAGGAGAAGGGGAAGGGGAAGGGGAAGGGGAAGGGGAAGGGGAAGGGGAAGGGGAAGGGGAAGGGGAAGGGGAAGGGGAAGGGGAAAGGGAAGGGGAAAGGGAAGGGAAGGGGAAAGGGAATGGAAGGGGAAGGGGAAGGGGTAGGGGAAGGGGAAAGGGAAGGGAAAGGGAAAGGGAAAGGGAAAGGGAAAGGGAAAGGGAAAGGGAAAGGGAAAGGGAAAGGGAAAGGGAAAGGGAATGGGAAAGGGAAAGGGAAAGGGAAAGGGAAAGGGAAAGCGAAAGGGAAAGGGAAAGGGAAAGGGAAAGGGAAAGGGAATGGGAAAGGGAAAGGGAAAGGGAAAGGGAAAGGGAAAGCGAAAGCGAAAGGGAAAGCGAAAGGGAAAGGGAAAGGGAAAGGGAAAGGGAAACGGAAAGGGAAAGGGAAAGGGAAAGGGAAAGGGAAAGGGAAAGGGAAAGGGAAAGGGAAAGGGAAAGGGAAAGGGAAAGGGAAAGGGAAAGGGAAAGGGAAAGGGAAAGGGAAAGGGAAAGGGAAAGGGAAAGGGAAAGGGAAAGGGAAAGGGAAAGGGAAAGGGAAAGGGAAAGGGAAAGGGAAAGGGAAAGGGAAAGGGAAAGGGAAAGGGAAAGGGAAAGGGAAAGGGAAAGGGAAAGGGAAAGGGAAAGGGAAAGGGAAAGGGAAAGGGAAAGGGAAAGGGAAAGGGAAAGGGAAAGGGAAAGGGAAAGGGAAAGGGAAAGGGAAAGGGAAAGGGAAAGGGAAAGGGAAAGGGAAAGGGAAAGGGAAAGGGAAAGGGAAAGGGAAAGGGAAAGGGAAAGGGAAAGGGAAAGGGAAAGGGAAAGGGAAAGGGAAAGGGAAAGGGAAAGGGAAAGGGAAAGGGAAAGGGAAAGGGAAAGGGAAAGGGAAAGGGAAAGGGAAAGGGAAAGGGAAAGGGAAAGGGAAAGGGAAAGGGAAAGGGAAAGGGAAAGGGAAAGGGAAAGGGAAAGGGAAAGGGAAAGGGAAAGGGAAAGGGAAAGGGAAAGGGAAAGGGAAAGGGAAAGGGAAAGGGAAAGGGAAAGGGAAAGGGAAAGGGAAAGGGAAAGGGAAAGGGAAAGGGAAAGGGAAAGGGAAAGGGAAAGGGAAAGGGAAAGGGAAAGGGAAAGGGAAAGGGAAAGGGAAAGGGAAAGGGAAAGGGAAAGGGAAAGGGAAAGGGAAAGGGAAAGGGAAAGGGAAAGGGAAAGGGAAAGGGAAAGGGAAAGGGAAAGGGAAAGGGAAAGGGAAAGGGAAAGGGAAAGGGAAAGGGAAAGGGAAAGGGAAAGGGAAAGGGAAAGGGAAAGGGAAAGGGAAAGGGAAAGGGAAAGGGAAAGGGAAAGGGAAAGGGAAAGGGAAAGGGAAAGGGAAAGGGAAAGGGAAAGGGAAAGGGAAAGGGAAAGGGAAAGGGAAAGGGAAAGGGAAAGGGAAAGGGAAAGGGGGGAAGGAAGAAGTGGTAGGAGGGTGGTAGGTAGAGGGAGGAAGTGGAGAGAGGAGGGGATAAATTACTGATGTTTCGTCATACATTGCAATATATACATATCTATATATATAAAAATGGATGTTTGTCTATTTGTCTGTCTGTCTGAGATTACAAAACTCAAAAACTACTGGACCGATTTTTACGCGGTTTTTTGCAAAATGATCTGTGTTGCCAGAAGCAGGTTTTTAGCTATGTTAGATTTTTAAAATTCGAGAGAGAAGGTCCTGTAAGGATAACGCAAATGTCCTTTTTCCAATTTTTCGTGAAACAATTGACACTAGGGGGTTTTCGAGGTCGCTGATCGCGAATCCAGTGTTCGATTTTTCAAATGCTAAACGGAAGGTCCTGTAAAGATAACGGAAATGTCCTTTTTCCAATTTTTCTCGCAAAAATCGGCTTTGGGAGGTTTTCAGGGTTGCTTATCACGAATCTGAAGTTGGAATTTCAAAATTCGAAACGGAAGGTCCTGTAAGGATAACATTTTTTCCCAAAACTTTTTAAGTTATCTATGGTTTTTTGGCATTCTAAAAGATATACAAAAAACTTTTAGCTGCCAACGAAGGGTCTGCTAGTTTTATATATGAGCATTCAAAAAAGCCCAAGAAAAAAAAGCCCGCTACAAGAAAAAAAAAGCCCGCCACAAGAAAATTACTAGAATGTAAGCTCGCCTAATTGAAAGTATTATCGCAAACTAGTTTTTTTCACCTACTAATTTTTATTATGACAACAAAAATAAAATCTTGAATTTTCATTTAATTGAGTTGATGTTGCCTCGCACCCAAAAAAGATTTATTTTAATGTGAATTGGTAATAAAAAAGTCAAACTGACATTTCATTTCAGAGCCATAAACATTTAGTTGGAATTTTCTTTATTTATATACTTACAGTTTTTTACTATACTTTATTTTATTTTTCAACAAAACAATCGCACGCCTTATTGCGTGATCAATGCTCGCTAGTCTTTTCTAGGACGTTCGTTTACTATACAATTTGTTTATTTCATATATTATTTCAAGTAGAACTTCCCAAAACGTTTTTATGATAAGATTAGCACGCCATTAGATTATAACATCCCATATTCTCATCACCTTATAATTTCTGTAATAAAAAGAAAACTGATTACACCTGACTAACTGGTATCATTTTAGTGATCCCAAACAATTCGTTGTGTACAGCAACTAGATATTAACCACTATTAAATCGAAAGGGCACATTCGATACTATCTTGAATGCATCATAAACAAATAAAATTAGTTGAAATAACCCATGATTAAATAATTACACAACGTGTAGTTTTATTATGTATTTCGTTTGTATTTATATTTTATTTATTTATGCTTTGGTTTTCCTTTTTCCCCATTAGTAGAAAGTGGAAATGTATCTCAGAAAAAAAGATACAATAAACGGATAAATTACAGTAATGAGGATATGATGTTACCCGACAGAGAACCTCAATCATAAATTAGCCCAACAAGCATAGAAGCCTACTATAAGCTAGAGAAAATTTGCTACTCCTAAATACACACATGTGATTTATATCCGTATGTTATTTGGTGAAACTGATGTCCTATCTTACTTTACTCAAATTCAGCCCCATACACTTTTCCATATACATATGTACAGATTGCACGAATTGGACACGGGAGCGATTAATGCAGGCGTATATATACAAGTACTACCGAATGGATTTTAGCTTAAATCTGGGTTAAGCCAAACATGTGTATTATAGCGTAAAATTGAGGTAGGCCTAATAACCTTCGCAATACTTTGATGCCTTTATAGATTTTGTTTCTGGGCATTCGAACATTAACGTTTGTATGCATGAGTTCTCACGATTAAAGGAAAAAGGGTTCAACTGAACACTTTCTGAGGAAGCATTTCAGTTTCATAAAATTTCTTCTACTTGAACCCGGTAAATTATGTATTACAAAAGCGTCGATACCAATTTCGATCTATATTACCCCTTTTTAACATGTTTGTTTTTGTTAAATTTAAACTATGCTTACTTACATGTTGGATAGAATACCGAAAACAACTAAAATCGGGTGTTCCAATTGCTTGGACCAATGTTAAATGTGATTGAGGCTTAAATGTCTAATTTTTGTTAAGAAACTTCAAACACTTACAAAAATAATTTTAAAAAACTTCTGATAGGCAGGTGTCAAATAACTCAATAATAAAAAACTTCATAACAATTTGATCCAAAAAAATTGAGCTAAAATTTTGGCTAATATTTTCTACGAGAGACGTTACCAAACGTTGGATTTTCCTTTGACAAGCTCGATTCTTTTCCAAATATCAAACTTTTGAAAATTACTGATAAAAACTAAAAATTTATTATGAAAAATCAATGTACCTCGAATACAGAACAGGCTTAACACTCTGATTCTTATAGATTTGTCACTCAAGCCGACATCACTTTTGTCTAATTGCAAAATTATGCATTCGTTCTAAAGAAAATTTCAATTTATTGTTGTTAGCAAGCATTTTTTACTGCTTTATAGTGGATATGATACTTTTTAAATTAACGTAATTTTCTCATTTTTTTAAGATAACAAATTTGGTACACCATTGAAACTGATAAAAAGGTGCCTAATAAATTGCAAAAACAAATAGTTTTGCGAAAAAAAACTTCACATACTACTTGGCTATTACTCCTGGGCTACAAAACTAAAAAAAAACTTTCAAAACTTTCTTTACGGCCAATTTCTTCACCGAGTACTAACGCTATTACCGGTATTAGACAAAAATTTGGTACTCAAATTGGTATCAAGTCATTTCTTCACCAAGTACTAGCGCACCTACGGAGTATTAGCTGGTACTCATTATTTCCTGGACCCTCGAAATTGAGGGTCTAGTGATGTTAGTACTCGAATTTATGCCAATTTTATTTCTTCACCTATAATATAATACTGGAGTAGTCGATTTTTATATTTATACAAAAGATTTCGCAATGACTGCATCACTTTTTTGTACCGGACGCTGAATAGTAATCTTTGAAGAAAAATAGCCGTACATAAATATTTCTAATATAAAAAAAAATCAAACACCCCGAAAGATGAGAATTAAAATGCATTACCACCAACCGATTCCTTTTCGTTTTCTGCTCCTCGTTTTTTCATTATTTATTTGCACTAAATTACACGTTTATAAACAAATATTAATTGAAAAAACAACGTACACAACTTCACGGAACACAGCGAACAATAATATTTCAAATTGAAATGTTAAAATAGTATCAAAATCGGTTTTAGACGTTTGCCGCTAGTACCGGCTGGTGAATTTAGCTCCGGTACTAGCGATGTGGGGAAATGCACAAGTGCTAACTTTTCGTCGGTACCGAGTACCAGAGATAGTACCTGCACTAGCTAGACTCCACTTTAGTACTCAGTGAAGAAATTGGCCGTAAGTGACGTATTTCGTGACGATTACTTTAGGGGCGATTACTTTAGCGGCGATTACTTTAGCGGCGATTACTTTAGCGGCGATTACTTTAGCTGCCTGCCACATTTTTATGATCAACTAATGAAAAATAATTTCAAACTATTTATTGCCATCGTAAGTGATTTAATCATTAGTCGAAATGGACAGACAATAAAAAAAACCAATTTTTAGTAATACCAAAAGACTAATTTGGATAAACGGATTCCATACCGATTTTTACCCACTTTTTCACTATTCATTCAATTTGTGGTCTATAATCCACAATTTATAGCAATAAAGTAATAGAACTGGAAAAAAATAAGAAATAAAGTAGCATACAAGGACACTTAATTTCACACTATTACCAATTTAGTGCATGCCCACCAAACTCACGTATAAATATTGCGTGATTAACGACAATAAAAGTATAAAAGCTCAATGAAACGCCATTTTACGTTCCGCCAATGAACTGTTTTTTTTATATATATTTTTGTTTCTCTCATTATTTTTATTTGGTATTTTATTTGACTTTTTTTTATTTCACCGAAAAGTTGTAGTTAGATCTACATGAAAGCCATCCGAAAAAAGCGATTTAACCAAAGGACTTTTTGACTATACTGGCACCTGAGCGCCTATAAATAGGTATATATGCAGACTACGAGGCATTGACAAGGAACTCATTCACAATAGTCAGGGGATCCTAGCGGGCGGGATGTATAGAACTTTCAAAATGTGTGCACGAGGTTCAATAAAAACAATAGCGATGAGTATAAATAAAATTGGGAGAATCGTTAGGGCAAATGTTCTGCTAATTCGCTGCGTTTGCTGTTTGTTGGCAGCAATAATATACGTGGGGTGGCACTACCCCTATTATTTTGCCAAACATGACATCATGCTATGAAAATCCTTTGTTGTAGCGTTAATTTTTTAAGGTAAACTAAACTGAATAAAAATTAAATTCCTAAACACCCAACCGTTATTAAAATACCGTGGTGGCCTTGGACTAAGCTAACGCGTTTCGAAGTAGCCACGATACTCATCAGAGCTATTGAACCTTACAAGAAATTATAAAGTACCAAACTAACCACAAACCCAAAGTATCTTTGCTCATCCTAACTTATGAAACCTAAAACCTCACTACATGGTATTTCTCCAGAGTAGCCATAGCTTATATATTGGGACTGGAAAACTACACGTAACTAATAATTCTGGACCCAGAAGAAAGCCAAAATTAGGGGATAGTAAGGTTAGCGGTAGAAAGTGGAATAGTTGCAACTATAAATTAGTACCACTTGGGCTTTCGCTAAGCGTTGTACGCATAAAATCGTAACAAAAGCTTCATGAACTTCAAAACGCATAATCTGTCACAATAATCGAGAAAAGTACGAAGTTCGTTTCAGGATAAATGGCATCTGTCTGTCGGTCTGTCCGGTGTACGTATCTTAAATAACTCGAGAACTCGTTGAGCTAGCGACTTGAAATATTTCGTAAATTTTCTATATACTTTTGGACAAGTAGCGTTGGTTATAACGGGCAGATCCCACATATTTTTTTTAAAAACAGTTTTTTGAAAATCTCGTAAACTATGTGCTATTGAGAAAAAGTGTATATCACCAAATTCAAAGAAAATAAAGTTTTCTATATTTTGTTCTTTAACGATTTTTACGTATCTTTAATGCTTCTCCAGATATGTAAAAAAAATATCATTTTTTACATCCGAAAACCGAAAACTAAATTTTGCAGAGGAAATTTTTGTGTTGATCACAACTAACTTTCTGTCGTCTAAATTTTACGATCGGCGAAAGAAATGGCTTGCATTTGGTTTGCATTTGGTTTGCATTTGGTTTGCATTTGGTTTGCATTTTAGTTGGCCCACCAACAGCAGAGAGTACCCCCCCCCCCCTCCCCACTCAAAATTTATAGTTACTCCTCTCTAAAGACATACAAAAATAAGATTATTTCGTTCATTTCCAAAAACTTTTCTACTGTATTTTAACTTTATTTTACTACCATAAACAAATCAAGAAAATTCCCGATTTTCTTCCTTGGTTTATGGTAGTAAAATAAACTTTATATCCTTCATATAAATCTTCATGTATCGTCGAAATTCGATGAGTATAAGAAAGTCATGTCGTGACCAAGTCAGAATTTTCTATTAGTGATTGTACACGAATAGAGGTGAATCCAAAAGCGAATACAATTTCAAAGATACAAAGGGCTAAATGGAACCAAAGGCAAAGAGACGCTTACTGAATGTAAACGTTGTTCAAATTATCGCTAAATATAATGGCTGCTTACAATTAAAATGCAATTATATTCCCAGGACCTCAGCGAATTTAGCGGTTATAGGGATTTTACATCCCTGCCCAGGATGCCATAAAAACTCCCTGTGATACTCTGATTGCTCCTGTGTGACTTGTGCTCTTTATATCCGTTTTTTTTTTTGTTATCCTTAAACGAACGACGGTGAATCGGCCCTGTTTCCGCCTCTCGTCCGGATATCCAGCACCACATGAAATAGCAACAACCATCACACGATAGTATCGATAGTTTGGGTATTTTATGACCCCCAAAATGCCAGTTTGTTTAGTAGTTTACTAACAGAATATACGAATGACCATTCAACTGTGGACTTTTGTTAGCATTGAGTATTTTGTTTAGTCAGCTTTCCTCGCGATAGTTAACTTTCAATTAAAGCAGCAATTAAACCCTTTCACTAATTGTAATTTGGTGCGATTGTCGGTTGTAATGGAAATTTTACGCCAGCTTTTTGCCGATCATCGCGAATAAAGTAAAGGATTGGCCATTCTATGATTTCTTTTTTTTTCGAATTAGGTTAAAGGATATACAGACATGGTCAACAGAATTTTATGGTGATTTATGACACTTGCATGATTTTCACCATACATTTGTGGTCGATTAATTGTTTTTCTAATGTGAATTCATTGCTATTATAGTTGTTTAGCAAAAATTCAATTCCTCATCTACAAACTAATAAAGTGAACAACATGAAATTCAATAATATGCTGTTTATACTTTCGAATGTGTATTTTTTTTTAATATATTATGGTTCCGTTTCTTGTTAACTTCGCTTTTGATACAGGCACTCAGGATTACCAAACACACTTGAGATTTCATATCAGATTTCTAACTAAATATCTGTCGGGTACTTCACAATGTCTGACAGCCGCAACAAGAAGGAAAATTGAAGAAACAACCGCTAAATATGTTTAAATCCGATAAACCATCTGACTGAGATTAACATCAAGTCTTGAGCAAGTAAACATTATCCATTTTTAGATGGAAAACATATTGCCAGATGATGTGTCACTGCCAGATTCCTCTCCTGGTTCGGATTGATGATGTCAAGTGTTAGTTGCGCTGTTACATGTACTTGAATCTATATTACATCATGACGAAGCCTTACTTCTGTCAAATAACAAAATACTTGAAATATTTCGTGTATATCCTCTACACTTCAATTAATAAAAAATTTCTTTACCGGAAATCTACAGAAAAAAAAACATCTCTCCATGTTTAAATCTTTCTTGCAACATTTATTACATAATCCTAATCCGTGAGTATCTAAATAGACTTTTATTAATGATTCAACATTGATAATAAATTTTAATTTTACTTTCTTATTATATGTCCTAGAGAACGAATTGCTATTAATTTAGCAATTTAATAGTAAAATTGATTACATCGCCCAACAGAAATTTAGCTAGTGTACATTTGATACAAGTTTACATTGACGCCACACCAGTGTTGCGCATTTCCCCTACTCGAAAAAAGAAATATTGTTTACATTATTTACATTGTTTACTGTTACGGCCACCAACGTAAACAATTAATTTTTTACAGGTAAACTATTTTATTACGTAAAATACGTTTTGTCAACATTCTGCACAACACTGCGTCACATTTGATATGCATCCCCCGCCCCCTCCTTTCCAAACTTCGTTACAAAAGAGATTTTGCGGTCACGGTTGTGCAACCGTTACTTTCTAACGATAATCAAATAATAACGGGGCAAAAACGGTAATGGTAACGTTAAAGTAACGCCACTATGATGTTGCTGTCACCAATTTGTGACCTCATATATTTGGCAAACCCTAATTGTGTGACCGTCGCATAACTGATAAGTAACTACTTTTGGTAACCTCTACGAGGCTAATTATATTTTTTTGCCTACGATTTCTAGACGCTTTGAAGTCACTCAAAAACACCTTTACAATTTTGTTTGACAGTAAAAATTAATTATAAATACACAATTTAATCATAAATCCAAAAGAGTTAAAGAGAAATTTTTTTTAAACACACAAACTTTTCCTTGCGGTACATTTTATGTGTTGTTTTCAATCAAAAGATATTGATTTTTGTAAACAATTTTGATGAGTTCACTGCCTCCAGTTACCCCAATTATATTGTTGAGTTATCCAATTGACCGAAACTTTCAAAAGTAATTGGATAAAAGGGTTTTTGTTTTCAATATAATTTTATTAAATATGTAAACATTGATCAAGATATATTAATCATAAAAAAAACAATCAAAGGGTAAGTGGTTCAAGTTCAAAAACCCAACATTAAGAATGTTTCTTTTCAATGAAAAAAAAACATTTTCATTTCCATTCGTTACTTATCCGATACCAAAAATTGATATACCGAAATACCTTTAGCAACGATAAGACATGCCATCAAATTGAATAAACTTCAATTAGAGCTAATTGTAATTTACACACCTTTGTTCCAACAATTGAACGTAAACCGAACTGAATTGGCCGATTCAATTCCATTCTATTCTATACTATTCCCAAACAACAACCAAGAAATCCACTGTAAACAGATAGCATTGTAGACCATCACCATCACCACCACTTGAAGTACTGCCCCTCACCCCATCGCAACGCACCACACCTGGGCATTTGTATTAGGGCTAGTTGAGAAATGTAAGGAAATTCCGATGACGCCTCCCAAAATAGGGATAAAATCTAAGGATACAAGAATCAGGAACTGTTTGTACCACCAGAGCACTTCGTCCACCCACTTATTTCATCTTCCAACAGTACTCGTAGATATTTGGATAGAAGAGCACAAAGTTTTGCCCCTTTTTAGTCCAGTCAGTTATGCTTTGCTTACCAAAAGACTGGAATACTAATGTTGCATTTAGGAAATGGGTGGGTGGTAGGCGAGGCGTCATCCAAGCCTAAGTCCTTAGCCTTTAGACCGGATGGTTGGCAACCGGAATGGACTATGCATACTACACACTTCTAGTTTGGTTTGGTGGATTGCTTAGATTGTTAGGTTTTGTAGATAATTTACTTTAGTCTTACATGATTCTATACTGGGCGATAATATCGTATTCAGCTGGTGTAACAAAATAGTTGTACAGTCCAATATACGAGTATAAATAAAGGAAACATAAGCTCCGGGCGGATTAACTTGCCACGTAAAATATTACTTTCGTATTCGATATTCCCATATCGATATCAATGCATACAACACACTTCAAATTGTGTACCGCCCACGAATAAACTCGTATATTATTACATTGACATCACATATCGGGGAAAATGTTACGGAGAGAACCTCGAATATTTCAATATGTTTCCTTGTTGTTGCTCATCTAAGCAGCTAAAAAAAATAAAAAATAAGGTAAAATAAAATAATCATCATCCGGAGAAACATGTATAGAAATCAATAACAGGAATAATGGAATACATTCATAATTCCATGTTTATTCCCAATTATGCCCTTTTTGATACTAAACGGACGTGTAGATAGAGAAAAGATACATTGCGATAGAGGGAAAATTCCATAGATAAATCGGGAATGGGCATTGAATTCGTATTAGGATGTCATTGATGAAGGCATCCATGATTGACTGTGTGAATTTAGTTGATGGTAAGTTATCACTAAATTGAATCATTCATTCGATACGCTATATCGCACATGGTCCCGTAGACTGTAGTATCTCAAAAAAATGTGTTTTTGAGTAATTATTCCATTATGTAAAGGAAAATTGACTGAATCAAATGAAAAACAAATTTAAATGTAAACGTAGTCCTAAAATTTTTTTTTTTTTGGTTTTTTAAATTCCCATTTTTTAAAATTTAAATTGATTTTGTGGAAAACAAACCTATCTCTATCTTTTATTATTGCAAAAAAAAAAAAAAAAATTAAGCAAATGATCTGTAAATTTTTATCAAAAGAGTAATAAATTGAAATATTACTGTACAGACAACAGAAAAAACAATTATTCATAAACAATTATTTTGAAATGAAAACTTTGAATGCGTTTTTCTCAAAATGGCCGATTTTGAGATACTACAGTCTACGGGACCATGTGCGATATATAAACATCTGACAAAAAAAGATTAACCAAAATTACTAGAAACACGAATATTTCATTGTCAGGGTTACCAATTTTAACTTGTGCACAAGAAAAACTTAGTGTGAATTTTTTTTTTTTCGAAATTAATTTTTTAATTTAGTTTATTATTTTTTCAGGAAAACTAGTCATATTTTTTCCATACCTTCATAAAGTTTTAGGTTTTTTTTAGAAAATTTGGGGTCATATTTCATGAGTAGGTACTTCTAAAATGAAAATAGCCTTCAAAAAGTGCTTAAAACGTGACTTTCAATATCTCTCTCTTCCTTACATCCAGAGGTGGATTTTAACATGTTGAGGCCATAGGTAAAAATCAAATAATGTGCCCCTTATGCGAAAACATCCAATTTTCTGTATTCATTAAGTCCCCGTTTACACTTGCGATTTTCTCTTGAATTTCTCCGCGAATTTTAATCACAATTTGTTTCTCGAATTTTATTCATCTATCGCAGAATAAATTCACTTAACAAAAGTCGTCACATTGGTATAGGAGAGGGGGAAGGAAGTGGTCCGATTGAATTTTAATGTGTGGAAGGGTTATCTAAAATCACATTCTAAACAGATTTTACCTTTATAAATCTTTTAACACGAGTCACATTTTTCGAGAAAATTGCAAAAAACTGTTTCGTTTGTATGAGGGAGGGGGGAGGCATGATCCAATTTTAACTTTAGCCTAGCAATTTACGAGAAACGCAACTATACAAAATTTCAAGTCTCTAGCTCAATTCTTTTGGAAAGTTATAGTGTCAAACAGACAGACAGACGGACAAACAGACAGACGGACAAACGGGCATACGAAAATCAAAATCTTGGTAGAAGCCTATATTTTTTGTCATTAAAAAACCTATCAAAAAATCAAGAAGAATCAAATACCGTTAACGGGAATTTCTTTACTTCAATTGTTAGTTGAATTTTTGACACTAAATCCTTTTGGGGAACTCTTTTACAAAACACAAAAAGCATCCAAAAAATCTAGCTGCCGTTAATTTTCGTTAATTTCCCCGTATATAAAAAAGTTGGCAACCCTAAACCAATCTTTGCCAAGAACTAGCAACAAAATCAACTAAATTCGCTGTTAGCGTTTTATTTCAAAAATTATATGAAAGCAGACAAACAACTTGTCTCGTTAATCTAGAGAAACAAATGTGAAGTATAAGTCTCTGGCTAATCCCCATTTAATGTACATTTATATCCGGACTACATGAGACCTCCTTTTGGTATTCTTCTGTGATGCTTTAAGATAAATTGCGATCATCTGTCATTTTGGGGATCTACCAAATGGGAATATTATTTCAGCCTAAGTCACTTCTAAACAGTATGCTTGCTTCCCAAAAACGCTTTCAGCTTAGTTCTCATGCCTTATGAATCGCTTCTCGCCCTTAGGCTCTCCTTTTCCTATTTTCTGTGTTCTTTTAATTTGCCCCCTTCGGGTGTCTAATCCTACAACATTTCTACATACAATCATAATCCTTAATGCGATATACAAAATCGTTCCATATTCTATTTACACACAAACGTTCCCACTCACTGCCACTAATTCGGCTGGATCCTATAGTCTAGTTTGGCGGGAATGAAAACAGTGTTTTTTCGACCCCAATGTGAGTAGAAGAGCCGCAGCACCACCATTAGCCACCCCGTAGCGTCTTAGATATTGCAAAAGTATTCAAGAATTCTCGGTGCGAAAGCAAATTTGGCGCCGAATTGCAAGCCATCCCATACTTTATTTGATATTCCTTCAAGTACCGATATTCCACCCTATCTACAATTATGGTAACCTGAATAAAATCTATACGAAAACGCTTCTAGTTTTGATTCTTATAATATAGCCAGTCAGTCCTATATACAAAATAAATATATTATTGCAAACCTAAAATGTGTAAGCATTAACCCCCATTTTCCAGCTAAGGAAAAAAGGGGGGAATGAGCAAAATTGAGATGGTTAGATCCATGGTTGACTGCGCCTTTGAGCTGGAGATTTTCGGTTTTCTGGCTCATGGGGGATTTTTATTTTGGCGTAATTATTAATTAGAGAAAGGGAATTTTCCAGTTGGATCATGTGTTGAATTGGTATTTCGGTATTTTGGTAATTCTTTTGTATTCTAGTGAGACATCTAATTTCTAAAGGAAATGATAAGGTGATTCAAGGGTCGTGAACTTTGTCCTTTTACATTATGCAACAATTTATGTGAATCACGGGTAATACAGTGCTGTTAGTCAGAGGTAAGCAAAATTATACTATTCAACAGTGAATTTAAATTCTCTTATTCCCGGCCACAAATTCGCAAAATCGCGATTTTCACACGCTGGCAGTTGATTTCTTCTAACAATATATATCGGGTCTTTCAATAAGGACATAATAATTTTATAGTTAAATAAAACACAGAATAATTGAGATATCGGGCTGAAATTTGTTCCAGGTGTAGTGGACATGGACATGTTACATTTAAGTATGAAATTCGATGTCGATCATATGGCCACCGCGAGCACGTTTGCTGATTGATTCTTTGGAGCCAATTTTCCATCACTCTTCCACACATGAACGTTGGCAATTTCGCGTTCGATATTGTTCCTGAGCTCCTCTAATGTTGTTGGCTTGTTGGCATAAACCAACGACTTAACATAACCCCATAAAAAGAAATCCAACGACGTTAAATCGCATGAGCGAGGTGGCCATTCGACCGGACCATTTCTCGAGATTACACGATTACCGAACTTCTCCTTCAATAGATCAACTGTTTGACCAGCTGTGTGGCATTGCTCGTTCGTGAACTTCACCATGATAAAAATGTAAACCTTGACTCACGTTTTAGCATTGCCAGATCATAAAAAAAAAGTTTTAGGGTGCGTTTTTATTAAAATACAAAATTGTTATGTCCTTATTGAAAGACCCTTTATATATAAAATCCCATTTAAATTAGTCCTGAATAAAATATATAACATTAAAACTAACGACTTTTGCTCTCATTTATTTCAACCAAAAGAGCTCGCTTTTCGTTTCCACGTCCAAAATAGGTGGCAGATTTTTTGACATTTCTAGTGAGAAATTTCACGATAGATTTCTCATGTATTTGTGATCACAATACCAAAAAAAATGAGAAACATCACGCATTTAGTTTTCTCATTTGTCAATCATATTACGGTTGTAGGTTAGATTTGCTCCAAAACTCTTTCCATAACTCTTTCATGCAATAAATTTCAATTGGAATCACTTTTCTATTGAAATTCGAAGTTTTCATAGACACTTTTTTAGCTTTTTCTTTTTTATAATGTTTTGAAAAAAAATTAAAACTACACCAAATCGACAAATCACCCAAAACAATTTTGCTGTGAGTAGTCGAAATAAATAAGAAAACTCGTCCTTTGTTTAAGAGAAACCCCATAGGAAAAACCCTTTTAAGACAATGAAAATTGGATTTTCTTCATTTTGTCAAAGGGACCAAAAATTATTTTTTTACTCACAATAGAACATAATTTAATTAAGGAAATAAAAAATGATATCGTCAATTACCGAAAAGTGTTTCCGTCACCGAGAAATTTTGGGGATGAAATTCGTATTTTACCACTTGAGAATTATTTGCCAAGCTGTCGGATTTTGATTAAAATCTTAGCAAAGGTCCATATTTTTCACTTAAGCTCAAAACATTATTTTTTTCGACGGCATTTTTTAAAAAAATTTTATTTTGTGACCGTAACAATAAAACATATCTTTTTTCCCCCTAGCAGTGGGATGATACCTTTCTCATATAGTTGAATCTCATTTAATGAAAAAATTGATATTTATGTTGAATTTTTTTACACCATTTTTTTTTTAAACTGGACAATTATTGGAGATAAAAAGTTTAAATTTGGCATAGAACAAGCTTTTACCAAAAATTAAAACCCATTCGAATATAACAAAAATTGAACCACCCCTAACCCACTCCCATATAACAGTGGGAAATATTTTTGCAATCTTCTCGAAAACGGTTCATTTTTTCCAAAGTCACTACTAGCAGAAGTCGATCTTACAAATTTTCGTATACGAACACACACACATAGACATGATGCGGACTCATTGAACTGAGTCGATGAGAATATGTCCTGGGAAAAACGCAGTACCTCGTTATGGTTTCGGTTTTGAAGTTATTTCTATGCCTTACTCATATGTAATATACGTAATATATGTAAGAAAGGTAATATATGTAAGAAAGGTAATATATGTAAGAAAGTTAATATATGTAAGAAAGGTAAAAAAATACTTTAACCACTATTTGTGTTCTTGCGCGAAACAGCCTTTCTTTTTAAATTATATTAAAACCTAGAGCCAATCTGATCGAGAATTGATTGTTAACTGGTGACCAGTGTAATTGGATTCATCCATTACTGACGGCATTCGATTTTGCTCCAGGAAAAAATATATACAGTGATATCTGTATAAACCAGATTCGCACGGAACAGGTTTCCGGCTTCATTTATGGGGCTTTGTAAGGTATGCGGAGTACATACAGAGAAGAAATAGTAAATCTAACTATTTTATAATCGACATTTGGGACGGTAACCAAAATAGTTAAATTTCAGTTACAAAAATAGTCAAAATCGAATATTATTATAATTTATTTAAATGGTAAGATTTACTATTTTGTGGTCAAATTAACGATTTTTGTAATTGAAATTAACTACTTCATTTATAGTCCCGATTGGCCATTATGAAATAATTAGATTTACTAATTTTTATCTCTGCATGTAGACTAGTTTCCAGCTTATCCAGGGTCCGGCTTATACATATTTCACTGTACTTCAAAAATTCGCCCAGTAAAGTTAATTCAAGTGACCTTCACTTTTTTGATCTAGTGACTTTATTTTCACTAAATTGTCTCAGTCTCCCCTATTTGCTATTTGTAATGTTTTATGTACATAATGCACAAGAATATCACGTAACTATGATAGTACAAACGATAGTCCAAACGTAGACAAAGGATGTTAAATTTCACTATTCGTACAGCAAGAAACCATTGACATGTACACAAGGAGTGTACAATAATTGAATACGTAAAAGCTACTTTAATATTAATAAAGCGTAAAATTACAGCTTCCAAGGGAGAAATTTAAATATCTAAGTAAAATTCGGTTTCTATGTACTTTTTGAGAATCTTAAATCAAGGATGACATTTAAGAATTTTTTTTTGTTCAACGATCAAAAACATCCGACGAAATCAAAAGCAAAAATACCAGCCAGTACCATTCACAGTTCGTGTGTCATGTTTGTGTTTATGATTTTTGACATATTCAGCCAGAGCTGACATAATTATAATTATGTTTGAATGCTGACTCATTTTATTCAAAGAAAACATAAATAAAGCCTAAAAGACTTAAATTCAAATAAATTGACTACGTTATTTACCTGTTTGAATTATTTCTAATACGAAAGGTAAATATTATTATTTCGAAGTAACCGAATTTCGCGGAGATTAAACGAAGATTACATTAACGTGTGATTTACAAGATATTTCAACGAAATCAAATTTTTTTTAACTTATTTGGAAAGAAATGTATAGATCTATCAGAATTTTAAAGAACCATACAGGATTCGACGTTGTTATGCCCGCCGGGTTACATTGTGAACCAGTTGGGGTTTCTTTTTCGTGGTACTTGCGTTGGAAAAAAAATTTGCTCCAGTTTCATGGACATGATAATTTTTATTTGAAAGCTTTCTCAAAATATATCGTCAGGTAAAAGTGAAATTGTGCTAAGTGCAACATATAAAATTTTACAGAAAAGCAAAAAAACCTTGTTAAATCATTTGAGACTCATTTAAATCTCATTTAAAGAAAACTCAGTTTTAAAATGATTTACCAAGGTTTTTATTGCTCTTTTGGAAAATTTGGTATAATGGACTTAGCACAATTTCACTTTTAGCCGACGATATGCAAACCGGTTTTTTAAAAAAAATCTACTATATTCCCTTAAAACCTATATAATTTTTTTTTAAATATCTGGCAAATCTTACGTTACTAGCTCAGTTTGTCCATGAGTTATGGTCACCACAGACGAATGAATATAAATTAATTAAAGCTTTTCATAGTTTCAAACAAACTGGTTTAATTCTTCAATATTTCTTATTCTTCATACAACATCAAAACTGTGATAAATATTTCCATCACTCTAAAAATCCTGGAATACCTAATATAACATTAAGTACTTTTTACAAACTTTTTTTAGTATAATTTCCACACGCGCTATATTCAATTTTTCAAGGAAAATCGTACAAAAAAAGTTTCCTTCACATCTAAATATTACATCAATAAACTGGTAAAAGTAACACGAATGAATGGAAATAATTCCACTGAAAGTAGCTCGTTAAACTGTTTATACTTGGGAAATTATAATCAGAAATAACGAAATTGCGATTTTTGTTTATTTAAAGCTTAACCGAAAGTTGAAATTTTATCTGATAATAAAAAAGTTTTCTTCGTCGACTCCATCATGAGCCATCGCCGTATTCCTGTCCCTATTATCCCTACCCCATAATTTTCACTACTATACCATCGCTGGTAAAATACTCTTTTGCAATAAAAATCTTAAAGTTTTCCGTTTTTTTACGTTTTAGAAATTACCTTAGGAAGGGCCCCATTAAGTTTTATGCCAGAGCGTTTAGGCTAAAAACAAGTCATCAACCCAGTGAACCATGGACGATGATGGCAAACAAACAAAAAGTTCAACTCATTCAAGGGAAAACGTAATGAAAAGTAAAAGCCTTAACGAAATGTCCATTCGCTAGTTATACTGACTTAACCGAGCCCCAAAAACCAGCCTCCCCCTCATAATACCCCTTCTCCAAAGATGCTGACTGAGTAAATAACCCATCAGGCACATATACTTAAACCCAACCGGATTCGTGGCGGAATCCTTCTTATAGTTGCGTCCAATTCCGAATCCAACCCCAATCCCTTCTCGGATGGGGTTACCTCTCGTTCAATTGCATCCCCATTGAACTACATCAGCTGATAAGCTACCATCTCCCCAACTACCCGAACGTCTTTGCTTTCGCACAAGCACAAATATAGTTAGTATTTTATTTTAGCACTTTAACTTTCTTTCCATCACTTCCAACTTTAGGACAAGCGTATTTTTTGTCGTCATCGTCTTAATTTCGGCCTTTGCCATTTAACCAGAAAAACCCTCCCCAGCCAGGCATTCAATTCAGTCGTTTCCAGCAGCGAGTTCCTCCCTTTTCATGGCATAATGAATAGAGTGTGTACTTAGAACGGGTCGACCATTAAGTATAATTTCGCGTAATGAGTCCCATTAGATTTCGGGTAATTTTAATGGTTGTTACAGCTGCCTATAAGAAAAGAAGAAAGAAGATGGAAAATTAATAATTCTTTGGATATCCAAACAAAATACGTCCCTTGCGAAGTAAGCTGGCCGATTTCGTTGTCTGTCCGTCCAAATACCGTAGCACCTTCGCACTTAAAACATTCACGATCCTTTTTCACCTCTGTCCGGGATGTCCAAATTTCTCTTCGATGGTTTTCCATTTGATTTTTCCTAAAATAAATAAAAAGTGGGCCAAATTCAAGCCAGGCACAAAAATATTGCAAATTTCTGGTAAACATTCTAATCATGCAAGACAACACGACAAATTAACTAAAAACTAATACAAATCATTTTAGATGATTAAACTTCAAATAATTTTCACGCGTAATTTTTGTTTATAATACAATTTCAAGTTAAAAAACATTCAATTGCACCATTTCACATTTTTTTTTCTATTTTGTTTTTGAAAACACATAAAATGCAGACAGATTTAATACACTTTTCATGCAGACCGAACTATTAGAATTTTAATGATAAACAAATCAAAATACTTTTAATTGGACAAAATGATCATCGAAAGATCCATCGCTTGATTGTTTTTTCTGAACTTTGAGTTCTTCGCTGATGGATCGATGGTTGATGGCAAAGCGATCTTAGATTATTAAAACACAACAACAATTGAGCGAAGAATTTAACAGTAACACAAAATGCAAAACGAACAGATGATTTAAACGCACGTAACAGAAAAAATACCAAGTATGTGTGGCAACTGGTGTATTTAAGAGAAAAAAAAAACAGAGAAAAATGAATAGGGATTTGATCAATTTCCCTCAGAAATTAAATCTATTACACTTTTAGCGTCCATGGTATAAATCTGGTTCTAACGATTTTTTTCCCCCTTTTGGCTGTTCCGATTTTTAATTTGACATGAATTTACAAAAAAAATATAGGGAAAAGGTTTACTAAGATTATTTGATCATTTAATTTACCTGCATTTATTTAATTAGGGCCGATTTTTGATTCCATTTCGAAACAAAATCTGTAAGAAAAGAATTTCGCACTTCGTCATTAGAATATAAATAATTTTGAAAATACTTACCCAAACTTTAGCTTGTTACAACTTTCGATTTTCCCTTAAATTTTTTTTACACTTTGGAATTGTTAATAATATTATCAGGTACTATACATAACTTCGTTTTTATTTCCCCAGTATTATTTCGGATGTTTGGTAATAGATTTATACAGGGTATATTTTCCTCCCTTTCAATATGGAGGTATTTCCTCCTTCAATCTGCCTATTTTTTTTATTAGCAGCAAGAAAAGAAGGACGACATTTTTTTGTCATATTTGGCTTTTAGCCAATTTTTTTTGTGAAAAAACTATTTAGTTTTTAAATTTTTTTGGATGAATTTCGTCATCCTCAATTTAAATAGTGCTAATATAGCCGATTTAAGGATTTTAACCGGGAAAGGTGCTTCGTTTTAAGGTTAAGTTTACACGTGGGATATTTTACCTGTGAGAATTAAGATTTCCTAGTCACAAAAATTTTTATTCTTATAATTCTATCTTACTTGGTTGGTAGAATTTCATGAGAAATTTTCGTGGTTTAATACCAAGACGGATATTTTCCACAGACTATTGAGCTGCTGGCAATCTGCCCCAAGAATACCGCGGCCTCAAGAAAATTTCCAATACTGGAGCAGATCTTTTTAATTCTGCTTCTTATGTGGAATGAAGTACAATTTACTTTGTCCAGGTACCAATCAAGTTGAAAAAATGTTGAAACTGCGAACATGTGCACCTAATTGAACATAACTCACGTGAGGTTTTAATTCACTAGGTTTTTTTTAAAAGAAAACTCTTACCCTTTCCCGGTTAAAATCCTTAAATCGGCTATATTAGCACTATTTAAATTGAGGATGACGAAATTCATCCAAAAAAATTTAAAAACTAAATAGTTTTTTCACAAAAAAAATTGGCTAAAAGCCAAATATGACAAAAAAATGTCGTCCTTCTTTTCTTGCTGCTAATAAAAAAAATAGGCAGATTGAAGGAGGAAATACCTCCATATTGAAAGGGAGGAAAATATACCCTGTATAAATCTATTACCAAACATCCGAAATAATACTGGGGAAATAAAAACGAAGTTATGTATAGTACCTGATAATATTATTAACAATTCCAAAGTGTAAAAAAAATTTAAGGGAAAATCGAAAGTTGTAACAAGCTAAAGTTTGGGTAAGTATTTTCAAAATTATTTATATTCTAATGACGAAGTGCGAAATTCTTTTCTTACAGATTTTGTTTCGAAATGGAATCAAAAATCGGCCCTAATTAAATAAATGCAGGTAAATTAAATGATCAAATAATCTTAGTAAACCTTTTCCCTATATTTTTTTTGTAAATTCATGTCAAATTAAAAATCGGAACAGCCAAAAGGGGGAAAAAAATCGTTAGAACCAGATTTATACCATGGACGCTAAAAGTGTAATAGATTTAATTTCTGAGGGAAATTGATCAAATCCCTATTCATTTTTCTCTGTTTTTTTTTTCTCTTAAATACACCAGTTGCCACACATACTTGGTATTTTTTCTGTTACGTGCGTTTAAATCATCTGTTCGTTTTGCATTTTGTGTTACTGTTAAATTCTTCGCTCAATTGTTGTTGTGTTTTAATAATCTAAGATCGCTTTGCCATCAACCATCGATCCATCAGCGAAGAACTCAAAGTTCAGAAAAAACAATCAAGCGATGGATCTTTCGATGATCATTTTGTCCAATTAAAAGTATTTTGATTTGTTTATCATTAAAATTCTAATAGTTCGGTCTGCATGAAAAGTGTATTAAATCTGTCTGCATTTTATGTGTTTTCAAAAACAAAATAGAAAAAAAAATGTGAAATGGTGCAATTGAATGTTTTTTAACTTGAAATTGTATTATAAACAAAAATTACGCGTGAAAATTATTTGAAGTTTAATCATCTAAAATGATTTGTATTAGTTTTTAGTTAATTTGTCGTGTTGTCTTGCATGATTAGAATGTTTACCAGAAATTTGCAATATTTTTGTGCCTGGCTTGAATTTGGCCCACTTTTTATTTATTTTAGGAAAAATCAAATGGAAAACCATCGAAGAGAAATTTGGACATCCCGGACAGAGGTGAAAAAGGATCGTGAATGTTTTAAGTGCGAAGGTGCTACGGTATTTGGACGGACAGACAACGAAATCGGCCAGCTTACTTCGCAAGGGACGTATTTTGTTTGGATATCCAAAGAATTATTAATTTTCCATCTTCTTTCTTCTTTTCTTATAGGCAGCTGTAACAACACCAAAAATTTCGTAATTCTATAGAATTATTGAAAGATTTGGAAAAACAGCGTTTCGCAAATTCGGATTTTCCTGTGTGTTGTATATTTTTTTAACCAACAAAATTTTGACGTATTCATCAAATCAACACAAACGTGCATACGAATCCACTTACTTGTAAAGCCGCTCAAAAATATCTTTAAGAATTGGAACTTGATTAGTTTTGAAAATTTGCAAAAGATAAGTATTTACTGCTCAAAAAAAAATTTAGAAATGTACTGTATTTTACTTTCAGTTATGAAAAACGAAAATATCTATGCCGATAATTAAAGTTGACACCGTTTAAGGGACTGAATAAAAAAAAATGCAAACGTGGTGCCGGACCGCGACCCTGAATAAGAGTCTCAAAAATTCTGGTGGCTGTGCTAGCCGGGCTGTTCCATAAATTGATTTTGTACCAGGTATTATAATGATAAAATAAATTATTTGCAAAAGAAAAATATTCGAATTTATGTTCGCAAATCCTTCACGTGGAAAATGCCAACGATTTTACCTTTCAGATCGCTAACTTCGTACATATTATTACCCACAGGCTGAGATATCCTACATTTCACAAATTTGCTACATAATTTGGAGTTTATGTTTTTCGCCTTATCACTCAGCACGAAATTACGACGGAAAACTTCTTGCCCAGGCAAATACGTAACTTTCCGAGCCCGCAGATTATACGTTTTTGCCGATCGTTCATACGCTTCTTTCAAATTTTCTTTAATTTTCTTCCGGATGATTTCAATTTGGTCATGTTTGGGTATGGATAAGAATTCGGTATCGTCGAGAACTTTCAGCTTTTTTGCCAACTTGTAGGTGGTACCATGTTGCACCATATTGCTACCGAAGAGTGCAAAATACGGTGTCATCCCAATAGAAGTGTGTTTGGACGTACGCAATGCACATTCGATTTCGCAGAGGTGTTCGTCCCAACATTTTTGATTTTCCTTTAGATACGCCCTGATTGCTGATAGAACGGATTGATTTACCCTCTCTGAGGCATTAGCCTGTGGAGAGTAGAAGGCAATTTTTAAGTGTTTGATTCCAAATCTTTTTAGGAATGACTGAAATTCTTGAGCCAGAAATTGTCTCCCGTTATCAGAATGGATAACTTCTGGGACGCCGAATTTATAGAAAATTTCTGATTCTAAAAATTTCTTTATCGTTTTAGTGTTGGCCTGTCGTATTGGTTTTAAAAAGACGTATTTGGTTAGATGATCCAACACTATAAAGATGTATGAATTCCCGTTTTTTGATCGTGGATAGGGCCCTAAAAAGTCCACGTAAAGCTTTTGAAAAGGACGATGCACTACTGTAGCAGCTCCCATTTCAGGACGTAATACTCTATTAGTCGATTTGGTCTCTTTGCAAACAGCACAGTCGCCAACAAATTTACGAATTTGCGTTACCATATTTGGCCAATAAAAGTATTCGCGGATCCGCGAGAGTGTTTTACCTACTCCACCATGCGCAGCCTGCGGTGGTTGATGAGCCCCAAGGATAAGGTTGGACGTCAAGCCGGAAGGAACCCACAGCTTCCAAGCATGCTCCTCTGATATAACATCACCATTATAGGGTATTGTTCTCTTGTATACGAAATCATCAATGGTCTTTAGGTCAGGCAGTTGATCTTGATTTTCGGTAACTGTTTTTATTAGATCTTTATATTCTTCTGACTTAAATTCTTTCGACTCAAGTTCAATAGTTAAAACGGGTTCATCGAGGTTAATGG
Organism: Chrysopilus asiliformis; assembly: GCA_964034945.1. Classification (NCBI taxonomy): domain Eukaryota; kingdom Metazoa; phylum Arthropoda; class Insecta; order Diptera; family Rhagionidae; genus Chrysopilus; species Chrysopilus asiliformis. Next base: position 19,726,115 of record OZ035960.1, read on the forward strand.
AGTCGAGCATAGTTCGGGAAAGAGTATCGGGCACTACATTTTGTGCACCTTTTCTATGCTCTATTTTGAAATTATATCCTTGAAGCTTTAGACTCCACCGCGCCAGACGCCCGCTCAAATCCTTGAGCCCCATCAACCACTTCAAACTCGCATGGTCTGTGATGACCGTAAAAGACATGCCTTCAACATACGGTCGGAATTTATGGATGGCGGTAATTGCGGCCAAGCACTCGCGCTCCGTCACACTATAATTTGTCTGTGCCTTATTCAATTTCTTGGAAATGAATGCTATGACTCTTTCGTTTTTGTCATCATCATATTGAAATAGAACAGCGCCTATTCCAGCAGACGAGGCATCACATTGGATGTAAAATTCTTTGGTAAAGTCTGGGTGCGTTAGGATTGGTGACGATGTCAGTGCAGCTTTTAAATTTTCAAAGGCTTTTTGCGCTTCTGCGGTAAAGACGAATTTCTTAGGGTGTTTTAGAGTATCTGTTATTGGTGAAGCAATTGTCGCGAAATTTTGAATAAACTTGCGATACCAACCGGCCATTCCTAAGAAACGACGGACTTGGCGCACGGTTCTCGGTATCGGGAAGTTTTGGATCGCCGATATTTTATCTGGGTCTGTTTTTAATTGCCCACCCCCAACAATATACCCAAGATATCTTACCTCTTTAAAGCAGAAACGGGACTTCGACAAATTAATCGTAAGATTTGCTTTGCGAAGGCAAGCCGCAACCTCTTCGAGCAGTTGAACATGTGTGTCAAAGTTAGGAGACACTACGAGGAGATCATCAAGATAAACGAAGACGCGTTCTTTAAGCCTTGAGGGGATCACTTTATCAATAAGCCGGCACATCCTTTGGGGTGCATTACACAACCCAAAACACATGACGGAAAATTGATAAAGTGGTCGCCCCGGTACAGTAAAAGCCGTTTTAGCTCTACTCTCTCTCTCCAGCGGTATTTGCCAGAACGCATCTTTCAAGTCGATCGAAGTAATGTAGATCGTATCTTGAAGACGGCTCATCAGGCCCTCTATATGAGGAAGTGGATACGCATCCTTCACAGTCAGGGAATTGACCTTACGGGAGTCGAGACATAGCCTGTTCTTGCCGGGTTTCCGTACAAGGATTACTGGACTGCTCCAGGGGCTATTGCTTTCTTCAATCACTCCTAAGTGAAGCATACGATCCACCTCCTCATACAGAAGAGCCTGTACCGCTGGGGAGACAGGGTAGTGCTTTTGTTTTACCGGGACAGCGTCTCCGGTATCTATCTGATGCTCCTCCATAGTGGTCCTACCAAGCCCGAACTTAGTCGAGCAAATAAATTTACTCTTCACCAATTCTAACCGATCATATTGTGCATCGGTCAAAGCATGCATATTAGGGTCAGTGACGGGCATATTATCGAGAGTCATACCGCTAATTATGTGTGGCGCTATGTTAAATACACGCCAGAAATCCACACCTAAATACAGAGACTGTTCCAATGATGGAACCAGGAATATTTTCATAATCTCGGTTTTGGATTTATATCTTATGGAGACTTGCACAGTTCCGACGATTTCATGGCCTCTACCATCAGCCGTACGAATTTTTGAGGGAAATTTGGTAATTTTTAATTTCAGCCTTTCAACAAAATCTAGACAATCACGCCCCAGGCAAGATATGCTTGCGCCACTATCAAGCAACCCAATCACCTCTTGATTTTCGATATTAATCTTGGCGTAAGGCCGTAGATCAGAAGAAGTATTTATAATAGCGCTAGCGACGCTTATTCGTATTTGCTTGCGGGCCAAATATCTTTCCCGAGCTTTCATGATTCTTTTAGAAATCGGACTTGAAGATATTCTAATTTCAGACTGAAAATTTGCATTTTTAAATATTTTATTTCTAGCCTCTACATATTCTTTTAGACGCACGTGGTAGGGCTTAAGCGGAATTAAATTGGGAATTTTGGAATTGTTGTTATCATTATTGGAGGACAAAATTTTAATAGAAGTATCACTTATATTCGACCCATAACCAGTATTTAAAGAAATTTTAGAATTAACATTAGGATAAGAATTTAAATTTATTATGTTAGAAGTTTTTATACTATTGTTAGACATATTTTTAGAAAGACTTGGATTCGTTCTCTCTACAGGGTAATTTAAATATCCGGGTTGACCGCTGAATGTGCCTCTCTCGGACGAGTCACATTCGTTTTCAAGTTTCCCTTTTTACAGCGTTCACAGTTACGAGTAACGACGTCGTCAGCCCCACATTTATAACAGAAAGTTCTCCTTGGAGTAGACATACAGTCATAAAATGTGTGCCCTAAACTCTTGCAATTCCAGCATTGGATATTCGCTGCAGGACGATTTGGAGAAACTCCCAGAGCCTCAATGGATTGATCTTCATCAATGTCTACGGCAACTTCGTTGACGCGTCGAACTATCGGATTTGCGATTCGGGAGGTGGTTGCATCCATCTTACCGAAAGCGAGCTCTGTTCGTCGACATGCGTCTCGTAATTGATCGAGGGTAACTATTGACATGGGATAAATGTAACGAGTCATCCATGGTTTTAGATTCCTCTTGATAGTATCAATCAGATCATAATCAGACATTGCTACTCTCATTTGATTACGTATATGGATAATAGCATTATAATACGTCTCGAAAGTCTCATTGGGTTGTTGAATCCTGTCGGTTATTTTACGAGTTAACTCCAAGTCAGTTGTTGAGGATTTAAATTGTTTCAACAAACCATCTCGGAGATCTTGCCACTGTGGTCTTGGATTTTGCTTTAGAAATTGCCAAAACCAATCTCTAGCAATATTTTTCAAAAGCAGATGAAAATGTTTTAGTACATCCCCCCAATGAATATCGTGGCTCCTTTGTAGGAACTCCACTTGGAAAATAAAGTTTTCCACCGTCATCACATCCGTATTTCCATCAAAACAAATACCCCATTTATCGAGTATTATTTTGTGGTTACGATTATAAGAACCGGATGGTGCTTGTGGTGCCGATTGAATTGATGGGGTGGGTTGAACTAATTGAGGGTCCATGCTATGAAGATAAGAATGTGGTGTTGTTGAAAAAAAATATCTAGGATCTGCATTGGGGACGGTATTTGAAATCGGTTCGTATGGTTGTTGCAACCTAGTTAAATTTGCGGTATTATTGTAGGTGACTGATGGTGGAGGGTAAGTAAATATCGGTGGATTTACCGAAGGTAGGTTACCTTGCGTTATAAAATTTTGCTGATATGGGACGTTACTGGAAAACTGCGGAGGGTTATTTTGTATATTATAATTTGACTGTGGACGAATCGGGGAATTGCTACTTGGCTGTTGATTACTTTGCGTATATACCACAGCTCGTTGCTGGCTTTGAACCATATTATTAGATGATGACTGACCTTGAGGACTATGATTTAAATACGGAGTCTGATCACGTAAAGTCTGGTTTGATGGTTGTTGTGACTTATTATTAAAATTTACGTTCGCTTGCTGGGTACGACGTGGCAAAGTATCAACTCGACTCACTTCAAAATCTTGTGAGGCTCTAACCGATGCGGTGTTAGACTGTGCTACTTGCCTAGAATGACTACTGGCTTCTGACCTAGCGCGTTGGTCTGAAGCCGACGACAAAGATTGGGTCGAACTTCTAAATTCTGAGCGCAATTTTTCCATCGCTTTCTCAACCTGAACTTGAATCTCCCTTTGCATACTAGCTTGTGAACTTTCAAGAGCCATCGTCACAGCTTGCTTAAGACACTGTTGCAAATCCGACATATTGAAAGTATTTAAATTACCTTCGGGTATTACTTGAGATCTAGGGGGTGCTAGAGGATTCACATCTCCCAAAGAGGGTGGAGGGATCCTTACATTTTGTGCTTCAAGAGATGCGGCTCCCGCACTATTTGGGTCGGTCTGCTCTAAATTTGAAAAACTTTCCCCACTACCTTCCCCTAATGGTGGTGCTATCCTGTGAGAATCACCTGATTGGTCCTCACGGGTTTTCTTAGGTGGGGTTCGCATCATTTTAGGTGTTGTGCCAGTCTGACGAAGTGACTTAGTGAAACCTCTAGTATGCCTTCGATAATCCTCACTAGTTTCACTTACTTCTCCTGGTTCACCTACCGATATACTATCTTCTAACTCGGACATATGTCTCCTATTCTAAATGAACTATAATAAATACAATTTCGCTAATTTGAGTTCTTTACTAATATATAAATCTATCAATATCATAACTTCCTTGGTGGCAAATGTGAGGAGAAGAGTTGATTTAGCTTTTTTTATTCACGATTGATCAAAAGGGTTGTGGAAATTAAAGTGCAAAAAGGGGAAAAAAATCAAAATGAATGTTGTTCAATTCTCTAAAAACCGCATCCGTGCCGAAGATAGACTTGTAGCTACGGGTCATGTTTCTAGATTTTGACAAACTATATGTTCAAAATTTGACTCAAATCGTTATTTTCGAAAAATCTGAATGAAATTGTGCAACAGCAAACTGCTATGTCGAAAGACTTTACAATTCCGGACTCCAATTCCATCAAATATTTTCGGAGTTTTCTTTCATCAGAATGACGAATTATTCAGCAATTTATTTAATTAATTAAAAAAATTAAGAACACGATTACTAGCATACGCTTAAATTCGGGACTTGAAAATTCTAATTAGTAACCAAAATGAGTCAAATAGCTATTTAATCGATGTCAAAACTTATTCAAATCACAGGGCAACGCGAACGCATCTTGTTTTAAAAACTTTATACTTCGGGACACAAGTGATCCAAATAAATTCTTTCCATCTATTTATCTCTGTTTATATATAAAAAAAATTTAGTTGGGAGAAAAACTTATCAAATTCATGGATAACATTATAGGGATTTAGTTTCATAAAAGATTGGGGTGCACCGTTCGTGTAGAACTCGGCATCGTGTCTAGGTTTTCCGTTAAGGAGTCACCTTGCCCCACGTTGGGCGCCATATTGTTATGATCATGGTGAGAAAATCTCATTCCAGAGGGGAGGCACGCTTGGATGTTATTGGGCTCAGCTCGTCGGTGGGGGGGTTACTTTTTCTGGATTCTGACCACAACAATAAAATTTATTCGTGCCTATTCTTCACTCTTCAAATTTACTTCTAACTTTAAAAGGAATCGGGAAGGGAAAGGATTTGATCAAAGGTAAGTTTCATTATGCTATCCGACTGGATAACATAAATGATGCTCTACCACGAAGTCAAATGACGACATGGCTGGTTATTCTTCTCCAAACATTCACCACCAAAAGAAAAAAAATTAACTCAAAATATCATTTTGGATCTTTAATTTGCAATTCGAAAAGTAATAAGAAAAATTCTTAGTCGCTATAGCGATGTATATAAATATTTATATAAAAAAATTGAAGATATAAAAAAAATTCAAGTATATATCAATAAATAATAAATAGGACATAGCATGCAATAAATAAATTATAGATAAAGACAAATACGGGAAATCCTATAAATAACGCTAAACTTAAAATTACTATAAAAAAAAATAGCAAAAAAAGTAAGTATTATTATGACCTTCGCCACATTCACTAAGCGCAATACGCTAGATTTGCATTAGATTAAAAGGGGTTTTATGCGATAAAGATGGGCCCATACTTGTGCACAAAAACCCTTTTAATCTAATGCAAATCTAGCGTATTGCGCTTAGTGAATGTGGCGAAGGTCATAATAATACTTACTTTTTTTGCTATTTTTTTTTATAGTAATTTTAAGTTTAGCGTTATTTATAGGATTTCCCGTATTTGTCTTTATCTATAATTTATTTATTGCATGCTATGTCCTATTTATTATTTATTGATATATACTTGAATTTTTTTTATATCTTCAATTTTTTTATATAAATATTTATATACATCGCTATAGCGACTAAGAATTTTTCTTATTACTTTTCGAATTGCAAATTAAAGATCCAAAATGATATTTTGAGTTAATTTTTTTTCTTTTGGTGGTGAATGTTTGGAGAAGAATAACCAGCCATGTCGTCATTTGACTTCGTGGTAGAGCATCATTTATGTTATCCAGTCGGATAGCATAATGAAACTTACCTTTGATCAAATCCTTTCCCTTCCCGATTCCTTTTAAAGTTAGAAGTAAATTTGAAGAGTGAAGAATAGGCACGAATAAATTTTATTGTTGTGGTCAGAATCCAGAAAAAGTAACCCCCCCACCGACGAGCTGAGCCCAATAACATCCAAGCGTGCCTCCCCTCTGGAATGAGATTTTCTCACCATGATCATAACATGGTTTTAAGTTGATTGCCATCCTATATAAAAACAAACATACGTGTACAGTGCTATATTTAGATAATATCCCATTCCAGTAGATTTTTTTTTTCATTCCAGTAGTCCACAATTTCCACTTGCCTCTGATAAACCGAAAGAAGAATGTGACCAGACTTCTAAGTCCTTTGAGGTCCTTTCCAGTAACCCACATCACCCTGCTGGCTAATTTAGCTCGTGGCCATAGTCGTCCTTCACCATGGACCAAGTATCCTTGCACCGGGGGCCAGTATGACTTTGAGCCACTTTTCTGGTTAGTAACTGGTTTATTCATAATGGAAATTGGGTGGTAGCGGCTAATAAGATGAAGCGTAGATAAAACGGATCATAAAAATTTTAATTACCAACATGATGTGACGGGAACCGGCGCTCGCCATATTGATGCAGTTGTACGCAGATCTAATATTCGCCTTACAAAAGTCCTTGTAGAAAAATGTTCTTAGAAGGCTTAAAGGATCTCGAAGAAAATATATTCAACCGGCCGAATTTAACCGCCAGAATCGAATTTGACCCGTCACACCGTTTTGCCTACGTGATGTTACTTTGACTACGCGGCGACGAAGGACGTCATAACCGAAAACATTAAAATACATTTTAAAGCATCTAAAGGTCCTGGTTTAGGGTTTAATATATTAATTGCATAAACATTGTATTTGGTTCCAGCAATAAGCTTCCAAATTGAGCATCAAAAATTAAATGTGTTTAAATTTTTTTATCGTTTTCGTGTTTCATTTAATTTTCATTATTAATTTATTGCATTGCTAATTGTTTTGCCAGTGTTTCAGTGTCTATTGGATCAGATATTTTTCTATAAAGAAATCAAAATTAGTTTTATAGAAAAGACATGTATTTTAGGGTTACTTTAGAACTTATGGATTTCTAGAAATTAAAAAATTTTTAAAGGCAAAAACGTATAAAGATTTAAAACACAAATATCAACGGTTTCTTAGTATTTACTTAAAAACAAAAAAAAATATTTCTGTATAAAAACAGTACTGAAAGATAAGTTATAAATACATTTATGGCATACCAGTTGTTCATAATCGAAAAAACCTCTGGATTTAAAAATTCTGGAGAAAAAAGAAAATCTCCAGATAAGACTTTTTCCCGGATAATTTTTTCCGGAAATATATAATCAAGTTATCCTTACAGGATAATTTCGTTGCCCTTGCAGACTTCATAAGGTAAGAATCGGATTCAGCGGCCCAAAAAACCTCAGGGATGGTTTGGCAAAATGAATTATCACGTTATCCCTACAGGACTCTCAGTTGTTCTTACAAGGACGAAATAGTACAAGTATTGTATTGTCATCGGAATTACGTATGTGTGCAGAATTTCGAGTCAATTGGATGAAAGTGGGTCAAAATTGGATTCCAAGATTTGACCCTGACAGCCAAACAAACAAATAGACAGACAAAAAAGCATGCTAAATAAAATCTCTTGAAAAACATATTTCCGTATAGAATATTCACAAAAAATATTTATCTCACAAATCTCTCTCCCATTTAACACTCTAGTAATAATTATCACAGTCTTACATGAAAATATGTTATTCGTCAAATCATTAATCTTTAAGATACACACAAAAACGCAAACAGTAAAGTATATTTACGTTCATTTGAAAAGACATTCGCTCGGCTAAAGACCAAATCGAATCATCGCAGTCGTCTATCTGACAGATGGATGCTCGCTTTTTGTTTAGTAAATCTTCCACAAGTAATAGATGATAATCCTAATCCGTGTAGTATTATTAAGTGTATGGGCAGAAGTCGGCGTTTTCGTGATACGGCAGCGATTCCATGCAACCGACCGACCACCCACTCAACAATTCAAACGTCCAAAATTCTGACAGTGCCGGAACAGTCCAGGGTGTCTTTTATAAACGTTAAGAATTAAGTATAATTCTAAGATATCATACTATAAAGGGAATGAGGGCAACAAGAAAAAATAAAATATGTATCTTATATAACTCCTGGCTGTTGTATAGCTACAGATCCTTATCAGCGTGTGGCCAAAGTCAATTGATCAACTGACGTCCATTCCACACACAGTCAGTTGACAACCCACAATGAAAAGACCATTAACCACAAACAACCGACACAAATTTTGTTTATTAGGCTCCCATGGTCAAAAACCTTACGAATTTGACCCCTGCCGAGTTTAACTTTGTTTCTATATAACATATGGAATTCTGTATACGGAAAACAAAAATCTTCCCATCGACAAAACGACCCCCATATATCTACTCGTTTGTACATCTTGATATACGGGCATACTACACATATTTATGTTTCAATGATGAAGGGATGATGAGTGCTGAAGAGCGGGCGGGGAAATGTAACGGAAGGAAGAACGTGCAACTCTCAGTTCTTATGGCACTTGGATAATAGTGTGCTAAAGCAATGTCATGGTAATCAAGATAGCAGCGTGACCTTCTAACCATTTGAATTACTATACCATCTCCACTTCCCCTATTACTAAATACCAACACTTTCGACTTATTTTCCTTTCTTTTTTTTTGCTAAGGGTGGCACATTAAGGATGAGGGTTGCTCGGTCAGTCAAAGTATTTGTCCTTTCGTTGTTTTTATTTCTACTCCTTTTATTTACTAAATCTCGTGTCTCTGCTTGGCGCACTGAAAATCCTTCGGCTCATCATCGTTAACATCATCCCTTAGCTTATAGCCCTTACTTTGGCCGTGTTAGATATTTTAGTCCCGGCATAGTACAGTCATTCGTCTTTCATTAGAACAGCAAACAATCCCTTCTAAAATATTTCCAATCTTCAGCATCACCAGTAGCCGGGAACTGTCCCTGAACTTACTTGCTGGTTTGTTTGTTAGTAGACTTTGAGATGACTGGAGGAGGGATGTAGAAGAGATAAAAAAGGGTGTGGTAGTGCGGTTGGTTAATAATGGAAATCTTCCTCTACAAAGGGTTCGCCTGTAAAATCCCACTCAACTAATGGGGGATGGCTCAACTGAAATAAATAAACAACAGCATCAAAGTTGAAAGGGGGAGGCCACTTTAAATCCCCCTTTGACCCCCCGATAAACTAGTTTAATATACGGGGTAGATTGTGTAGAGAAGAGAAGTGCCAGCCAGATTCTGTTGGGGATCTCATAAATGTGACAGATGTTGGAATTTTAATAACATTAATCCGTGTAAATTTATACGATTTAATAGCTGATTGTAATTTTAAGTAAAGTATTTTTTTTTCTAGGATCTATAAGAGATACCAGAACAAAATACATTATTTGGCAAGTTACATATTTATTAGGAGTCTGCGATAAAAAATTCATTAATTTAAATAAAAGTGATTTAGCTACATTTTTATCTTTATTTGAAATAAAATATTTTTACTATTTTTTTTTCAGTCAAATTAATTTATCGACACGGAAGAATTCAAAAAGCTTTTATCGGAAAACCGACTATTACGTCTGTTTTTTTTAATTTCTTTATAATAATAATAAAGAGGATCTCAATATTTTTTAAATAAAAGTCTTACCCCCGTCGCACACTTCAGCTAAGCGAGCTCAACTACGTGAGCTAAGTTTCTCGCTGAAAGTAAAATCCTTAGCATTTGCATTGGTGACCGCACACTTCAGCGAAACTATGAAACTACGTCGCCTAGTCATGGGCGACACGGACTAAGCTCGCTCACGTAGTTCAGACCTCACCTACGCGAATGACTTCGCTGGCATCGCTGACACTCACATATAAATATTTTCGGCGTTATACAGTGTAGAATCGGTGTTTGCAAAAGTGTAGTATTTTGTGGACACAAAAGTGTAAGGAAAACGTGAAAATTGAATTCTTTTGCGGAATATTTTCAATCGCGTTAAATAATTTATATCTAAAAATGGCTGCAGATAAAGTGGAAAAACGCATATATTTACCGAAAATATCGCGGCGTAGCTTAGCTCAAGTGTGCAACGAGGTGAGCTAACCCAGCTAGGCTATGTAAGTATAGCTAGCCTCACTCACATAGCTTAGTTGAAGTGTGCAACGGGGGTTAGGCTTGTCAAAAATAAAACAAATTTTTCAACAAATTTTTTCCCATCTGAACCACTTGATTCTCAGACGACGTGTTTCAGGTCAATCGGTTCAGTAGTTCTAAAATAGCAGTGACCTTTGATTTTTTTAAATGTGGCTCAGAGCAATTTAGAACCGTGCGGAAGGAAACCTTCGAGACGAGAGAAACCTGTATCGAAGTTTTTAGATAGACACCAAGAATTGCGCCGCAGACTAAATTTAAAAAAAACTATGTTCAAAAACCGAAACCTTTAAAATAAAATGTGCCGTCGGCATTTGTTTTTTAATTAAAAAATAACGCTGTAGGCAAAAATATCGGACTTGATTCAGCAATTTTGAATGATGCACCAATTTTCGGAAATGGACATTTTTAAAAATATTGATTTATGTGAAGAAGGCGGTAATTTTGCACTGGATCTATTGAAACAAAAGGGAGGCAATTTTCAGATCATTGCATAGTCACTGAAAATCTATTACTGAAAAGCACGCAGTATAATTTAGCCCTTTCAGGCGTAGTGGCAAGTATACTTACCAAGTATTTATTCTCAAATTTTCAAGAAATATTTCATATTTCTTAGCTTCTTGTAGGAAAAAATTAGCAGGCGAATGCTGTTACAAAGTAGATTGTACAACTTCAAGGGTGCGTTTTTATTAAAATACAAAATTGTTATGTCCTTATTGAAAGACCCTTTACAAGCTGTTTGATACAACAATATCTCCGATGTCCTACATTAGAGTCTAGAAAAAATTATGTCTCAAAATTGGCTGCCGATGAAAACAGATTTCAGAATTGTAATCAGCAAGCCAAAATTTATAAAAAAAACACTCGAATAAGCAGAATTCAAAACAATGCTATTAGCATTTAAGGCCAATGTTAATAGGTTAATAGCACAACTTTCCCCCTCCTTATCAAGATTTTTTCTGTGGGTGATTATACCGCCGCTACCGAAAACCGCCTGCTTCTTCCCCTGTAAATGTGTGACGTTTTTTATTGGAATTTCCATATTTTGTGAACCCATTTGTTCAAAAACGTTTAAATTTAAATTCAAAAAAATATTTATTCAAAAGATTTTTTTGGATCTCCCAAATGTAAAAAGAACACATTCTTAAAAAAGGATTTAATTCTTCATAAAGCAGTAAGAAACCACCTTCGATTCATCCTTTTCGGTCCTTCCGTCAACAAATGTTTTTTAACCCTCAAATTATCTAAATCACTCCATTAAATTATCATATCGAAATATCTATAGCTCCTGTGAAAAAAAAACTCACTCCAATGCTTTTCCAAATCTAATTTATAAATTACACCGAAAAAAATCAAATCACAACTAATTAAATATTCAATTAATCCTTTGTAAATAAATTAATTCCTTTTTGCCCAAATTTCCTCTACGCCTGAGTTTTGTTTATTTAACTACTTTTGAGTCCTGTGTGAATCAACCCAGAAAAGGGGTTTTTCCTGTCGCAGCGCCAGTACAAGATCGTCGTAGTAACTAAAACTCTTTTTCAGAAATAATCAAAATAAAGAGTGAGAACACAAAAAAAAACAACAGCAAAATCATCAAAATACCGAATTCAATGTTAGCCCCCGTTTCTTGTCTCACAGCTAATGTTTTAGGCCTTTAGAAAATTTTGAACATGTGCTACTCGACTTTAATCCTTGCAGATACAAATTTCGGTCTCTTGTTGTTTTTTGTTATTGTTGCTGTTTATGCTGTTTGTGCTGTTATCCGAACCCTCTTTCATTTTCATCTCAAAGCAATCCCGTTCAACTTTTGCCTTATACGCCTAGCTATGGATGTTTTTATAATATAGGCTGGTTTATGCTTGATATTTTATACTACAATACATAATAAAATGTAGTAAGAAATGAACTGTCGAGGGATTATGGAAATTCTTCTCAAAAGCTTAACATCAGAGTGGTGTTACCGACAATTCTCCACTTCTTCGCTTTTTAACACAGGGGCGGATGGTTGAGTTGAGTTTTTTTTTGTATTCCTTTATCCAGTGATGAGTTTTTTGTATTGAATGAGTTGGGGATGGGCTGCGATGAGGAACCGGGATTATTCTGGGGTTGAATTTTATAGTACATCATTCAGAACAAGGCAAAAGTGACAGCTTCCATCTGCGATATGATGACGAATCAGAAAAAGGAGAAATAATATTTTCTTTATAATTGCTTCCTTGGAACAAAGCATCTCATCGTCATTTCGTTGATGGACAAGCACGATGGTGAGATAATCCCAAGGATAGCAAGAATAGAAAGCAGATCCACCCTCATTCTACGATGATGGGTCCCATTCTCTAGATAACCGTGACTGAAACGAACGTCGACAGGGCAGCGGTGGTGACAAGGGCGAATTGAATACAAAGGTATGGGTAGGAAAAGCATTGGGATCCGCATTCGAGGGACAATGTCATGAATTTCAAATTTTCCTTCTGTATTGACATGAAGGGGCTGTTAATTAGGAAGGGACCTACGATGATGATGACCCTGTCTCCGAATTGAATATTAATGAATGTGTTGGTGAACATTTTTTAATAAAATTACTAATTCGACCGGATTTTAAAATGTTACACGAACCTAACCAAGAATTACCGAACTGTGACTGCCAGCGTCTTGCGTCTTACGTCTCTCGTTGAGATAATTTTTGCTTTTCCAAAGGGTAGTCGCACTGAGAAATCTTTCCCCATTTCAAATACATATTTAGCCAAAAAGGCTTTACTTTGTTATTGGAAATAGTGCATGGTGGGATTGTGGTTTTGAAATTTCCACCGAATTGTTTCAGCACTCATAAAAAAAATCACAGTAAAGTCCAATATTTTTACATTCGCAAAAAAATGGATATATCCACTTAGACCTCTCAGTAGCTGCACATAAAATATGTTATACATATTTAGGTGAGATGTACTTCGTAAATGCGACTGTGATATTAAATCCCATACAAAAACACAAAAAACCATGAGAAAGCGTGAAATATATATAGGAGTGATAGCAGAGGAAGAGTGAGGGGGTTTGTTAAAGGTTAAAATTAGCGTAAAGAAGACATAACGCTAATTTAAACTTTAACCTATTTTAGATACAGCAATACCACTTCCCGGTTCATCCACAATGAGTTGGAACTTACTCAGCCTTTGTTCCCAGGTCTGACTTTTCCAAGGTGCACAACCACGGCATACAGACAACCAAGGTATGCCGTAAACTCAAATCTGACATTTCTTTGCAACGTCACTTGTGCCGATTAGTTCGTCAAGTGCAGAGGGAATTTTGTATTCTGGATGGTTTTTTTTAAATTTGTGCGATTTAAATAAGATATTTGTAAATTAGTGGACTGATTGCATTAAATAGTGATCAATAAACATAAAAATTAATTAAAAAAAGTCGGCACAAATGACGTCACACATGACTATCAAAAGTTTACAGCATACCTTGGTTGTCTGTATGCCGTGGTGCACAACTTGCAGGGAAATGATTCGAATGGATTTTAATGAGCGAAATCTTTTCTTGTAAGAGGGCCTCTCTAATGGTGAAACCCGGATCCAAATCCTTTCAAAATTGTTTAAAATAACAGAAGAGGGGTTTAAAGAGAAAGGAGCGAGTAGATATTTAGTAGGTGAATATTTTTCTTAAGGGCTAACCTCTCTAAGGGTGAAAATCGGATCCAAATTCTTTCAGAATTGCAGGAGATAGCTGAAAAGATTTACAGGCCTGACCTCTCTAATTATAATAACTAGATCGGAATCCCTTCCGCCGTTCAAGAGAAGGAAGAGAAAATTTTGAAAACCGATAACCATCTCAATGATACTTAAAATAGGTTCGTAGTTTCTCAGAATTCCGCTCACAAAAAAATACGACTTTGCTTTATAATATTAATCTGATAATGCAATATGATAAGATTGTATTATTGGGTTTGAAAATAAATATTTTTTTCGAATTAATTGCGTCTATTTCATACGCAGGGCAAGATTTGCCATGCTACTTGCTGGTCAGTCAAAAACAGTGGGTTTTGATGAAAAAAGAAGAAAATCGTTACCCTGCTATTTCTATAATTAATAGTTTTTGATTAATGGTAAAACTATACCGGGCCTCATTTTTTAAAAAGAAAGTCCGAGTTGAAAAATTAATGACCAACAAAGAGAATACTAGTTTTTTTTTCTAGTTTTTTTTCAACTGAGATTTTCTTTTTAAAAAATAAAGCTCATCATAGTAAGTCCGCTTCAGATTTTGTTGAATTTATTCATTGCCCTGCCAAACTGCCCCTCGTATGAAATAGACATATGTTTAATTGCAATAAAGTCACCATAAAATGTTTAATTGCAATAATTTTTGTTGTCGGTTTTTAGAATTTTCTAAAAATATCCCAAATAACCAAATAGGGCGTAAAGTGGTCGTGGCGACTTTAACATCGAATCTTTATGGTCGCGACGACCACTTTACGCCCTATTTGGTTACTTGGGATTGCTTTGAATAGACCAAAACTATCTATACCTTGGATTTCAATTGCAAATCCAAAAAAATGATTTGATTTTTCCATTTTATAATGTAAAAATTATAAATGGAAAAAATCTTACCACCAGTTAATAAACTCAAAACATAGGCAAAAAATATGCGAAAATATATAAAGTGAAAAATAAGTCCAAAGTAGAAGGTCTCAACAACAGTTTTATTATAGGTTTTCTCTATTTCAAACAACATTTTCAACACCACGCGTCTCTCATTTATTTTTATTTACAATTTACTCTTAGCGATTTACCAATTCAAACCTAATCGAATTTTTCCGATTTTTATTGTCACATGCGTGTTCAAAAACCGATTTTTTTTAAATCGGAACCATTGTTCACAACCTAAGATATTAGTTGGGCTCAAAAGAAGTTTAGAAATCGAAATTTTTTAAACCTTATTTAAAAGCTGAACAAACCTGGTCCCGTGCGAGTCCGCCTTATACACGTTTTACTGTATAAAAATTTATTAACATAAAAATTCACTTGGAAACTTTTTGAACGAAAAACAAGGTTCATTATAAAGATCTCAACTTATAACCACATTTAATATAATATCTTTTTCCGAATATCATCTCCTTTTGCTTTCGCTCCAGAAAATCGTTACATTTTTCATGCTTTTCTAGGTTCTTTTAATCCAAAGAAAATTAGGTTTTACACTTTATATGACATTTTTTTCCATATTTCTTGAATATTTATTACACCACAGTGGGCGGGCTAAATAACTTTTTGGCTTTTAATTTTGAAGAAATAATCCCAACCATGTCCCCAGCGGTGTCACGAGTACACGCGTTTTAATACGCGAATTAAATTTCCTCTTCAGTTCGCATCACATCAAAGGCGGAAAAGGAGCCCGAAAAACCCCTTAAGGTAGTCTACCATGAAAAAAAAATTCCATTACTTCTGGGCTACTGATATACTAATTCGGGAACCGAGTACAGAAGCGTCCAAAAGGCGATCCACCAAATGACTTTAATAGTTGGATAATTTTTTGGGTTTGGTGATGGTTTGTCGGTTGGTTGCGCCTTTTTGGCATTTAATGTGTTAATGTTGTGACTTTTGGTAGAATTTTGACGACAGACCGATTTAGTTGATTTTTAATTATTTACACACATGGAAAGTCATTTTTGGTGGTGAATTTCATACGATTTCTTCCCCGCCTTTGCACAACAGAAAATTCCCCTACTCATCGGATGGATGTACTTAAAGGATAACATTTTAATTTCTGGATAATTTTGACGAGGCACGTGTTCCAATTTCATATGATGACGATAATGTTGATACGACGCAAACAGAGATTTACTTAATATTAAGTATGGGGAAATATATTACATTTATCTGTAGATACACGCGTTCATATCGATGTTTTATGTATAGGTGAAAAGAGATCCCATAGTAAAAGAAAATGAGGCGACATATATACATATATTGGAAAAATGTGGCATGAGGCATAACTTTACCATGCATATAGTGAGAACTCCTTTATAGAGAGGGTTATAAGGATATCTACAATACTATAAACGCATATTTCCCATATACATCTATGTGTAATGATAAGCAATTCAGTTTGTACATCTAATTTAAATAATCAGATAACTTCTTGGTTTGACATTATGTTGTGCAGAGACACATCGTTCGTATATGTGCGTACGTAACGTAAATTCCGGACCAAATAGCAGAAATCCGGTTTGATACTGTACGGTACTGTACGCAAATATAAAGCTGCCAGAAGCACTCTCTTTCATTAAATGGGATTGTTATCATGTGGGTAGCGTAGTCGTCATAATTTCATTTAATTATCAATATTTACATTTTTCTCTTAAATTTACATTTTTATCAGAAAAATTTCACGTTAAAGTGTTTTAAACGAATGTGTAAATGCAATGGGATTCCGTAAAATTATTTAGATACATTGCTTCCGTTTGACATTACTTATGTATATTATGATGTTTAAATGAAATTTTCATTCTGAATTTAAATAATTTTTAAACACGTTTTCAGGTCAGAAATATATTTTTTTTTTGCCTCATAACATAACCATTTTAATGTAAAATAAATTTAAAAAATAATCCAAATTACCGAATTGAGAAATCATAATTGAAGAGATTTCCATGTATTTTCTTTTTATATTTGTTTAACGAAAAAAAATTAAACAAAGAAAAAAAGTATGCTTTACTCAAAATTAAAAAAATAAATCAACACTAATCGATTTTTGTTGGATTTCGCTATATTTATAGTAGGAAACAAATCTCCTTGTACGAGTATATGTAAATAGATTGATTTCACACTACAGATTGATTTTACACAAAGGCAACGGATTTTCGCTCATTAATTGGTGTGATTTCATAAAAAAAATATCATATGTGATCAACACAAAACTTTCCCCTGCAATATTTAGTTCCAAAAAAAACTTAACAAAAGCTATAATTGACAATCTGGCAATTATTGAAAACCCGTATGGTGATAAAATTCCACTTTGAAGTCCAACTTTTCAATAAGATTTTTAAAATTTATTCCAATCGAATTTTGATGTATGGGAGTTTTATGTAGAATCATATCCTAAATAACTTTTGTTCTTGGACTTTTTTGATAAGATGCACCGTTTTTGAGATATTCGCCATTAACTAACTTAGCCTTGCATTTTACGAAAAACCAAATTTCAAGTCTCTAGCTCAATCCGTGCGCCTACAATCCGCGCCACAGACGGACGGACAGACAGACAGACAGACGGACGGACATGGAAAATTCAATTTTTTTTATCATTCTAAACACACTGGTGTAATTCATTTTTGTGTGTGATGACGGGATCTTGGCGTTACAAACGGTAAGGCAAAGTTAATATACCCTTTGGTTTCACCACATGTGTATAAATATGTGAAAAATAATGTTTTTCAAATATCTCGAGAACCTTTAAAGATACGCAAAAACCGTTAAAGGAAAAAATGCAAGAAATTTAAAAAAGAAATTTGTTATAATTAATTTTTTCCTAGAAGTGCATAATTTCCGAGAAATTTTCAAAAACAAACTTAATTTTTTTGAAATATGTTGACAATTTTTAGATATACATACGTATAAACCGTTTAACACGTTGGCCACCAGCCAAAAAAACGCATACTACGCTAGTATACACTGGGAAAAAACGCAAAAATCATTTCTGTACAATGTGAGTCACCAGTGAACACGAATCGAATAAAATATAACGGAAAAAACTTACCACAACAAAATTTTCACATGAAATATGCTCCACAAAAAAAACCCCTTTGTACCGCACGAGCGACTGCACCATGGAACTTGAGAAACTGACGGTAATAACAATAGTGTGTGTACACCGGTGACTCACATTGTCCCTGTGGGTGACACGCTGCGATCACCGGTGACTCACATGGTAGCCAACGTGTTAAGAAAAAAATATAGAAAATTTTATATCATTTAAATTTTGTTATATTGGTTTTTTCTGACAAATGCATATGTTTCGAGAAATTTTCAAAAAACCGTATTTATTCAAAAAATTGTAAGGGTGGTACACGTTAGAGCTATGTACCGTAACTTTACCAAAATTTGACAGAAAACTACTATTTTTGTGAAACTTATTCAGGAAAAGTTTCAACTCACTAGGTCTACGCATTTTCGAGTTATTTAACACTCTAACTGCCACGTCAGTCAAAAAGACCTGACACCTAACTGTACACAACGGCCACGATGAAAATTATTAAAGTGTTCGCTGCAACCGCAACGATTTTTTGTAGTTGCACAAATTTTATGGTAATAAAATAACATTTAGGTATAATTTTGTTTCAATTTTTTTTTTCTCTTAGTGCCTTTTTGACTGACAACTGACAACTAAATATTCGAAAAAGGCTTAAAACTGTCGTGGCAGTTAGATAATTTTGCCTTCAACGGATTTCGTATTGATCAGAAATTTTCTCTCTGCCCCCGTTCTAGAGTGGGTCTCTGTCATGAAGACAATCATATCCCTCTATAGAAGAGGAAAGTCAAAAATTAGTTCTAAATTAATTTCGCCTCAATCCAAAAACTTCCCTTTCAAATATCCCATGTGTTGTCTAAAAAGCCGTTCACTGCTTCATAGTAAAAAAAAAAACTATTTTAAATTGGCTTTCAAAATTCACTTTGAAATTGGAGACAATAAAACTTTGATTGCACCCTAAAATGTCTTTCAGTAAATTTCGGTTTAACATAATAAAACATGGACTTGTCAAAACCAACAATGGTTGCCTGCCTATACCACAATATTCTTTACTGACAAGTTTTTTGTCATCAAGTATTACCCACCTTTACCACAATACCCGACATATTTCAATCCATATTTCAATCAAAATATCCTAAAACCAATTTTTAAACTTTTTCGAAAGAGAGCGTTTCCCTCATAATACCAGAAATTTATATAGGAAATATGAATTTTTTTAGTCGTACCTGGGTAAGTGAAAAACCTCTATAACTGGGATGGATTGTTCGGTCCAAAAGTTTTCCAATTGAAGTGGGAACTTAGGATAAATGGAAAGCCCCTATAAGTGGAATGTTGTGAGTTCCTACTTATGCAGGAAAACGCTTTAAATACTCCAAACACTCCAAATTTGAAAATAGAAAACTTTTTTACATCATATTCTTGCGTAATTCGAAAAATTCGTCCATTATCTCCACACCTCGATAATTTTTTAAAACATTAAATTCTAAAAGAATTTTGTTATTTAACAGAAACAATCGATATTGCCTGAAGCGCCGATAAAAAGTTGCTCTAATAATCTCTCATATTATGAAAACATTTGGTGTTGTTTGAATTGCATAAGCGCTAACCCTTTAAGCATCATAATGGCGTCAATTATCCCTAAAGGATCATTAAAAATAATAGAAAAATAGTTAGCTTGCCCAAATAGGCAATAAATTTTCCCATAATTCCAATGACCCTAAAGTCTAGCAGACAGATTTTTTATTTCGTTAACTTTGTTAGCACCTAATAAAATCTAATCGCGGTATCGTATACGATTATGGTTACCATATTATCAATATATAATTCAGAGTTTATCCTTTTAAACCTCCTTATACATCGATTCGGCTGTCTTTCTGTTGAAAACTTTAGTAAGACACGTATATTCGGTTTAAAGTCACACACCCCCGCCCCCCACGACATAAAATAATTTTATCGTCGACTGTTAAATGTAATATTCAAAACCGAATTTCGGATATCAAATCAGGCCACCTTATTCACTGTAATGGTCTAATGATAATCCATTTCCTTTATTATATCAAGCTATATTCCGCCTACCCTAGAAATGATGTAAAATTGTCTCAAATCTAATATCATCAAAATGTTAGGATATCCGGTGGCTGTGGTGGGTGGTGAATCATGTGGCGGTAATATATATTTTGCTATAAATAGATTGGATAGTGAATTGGAGCTATCAATTAATTTCGCCTTGCCATGTAAACAAACCTTGCCATTGGCACCACAACAAGGGACGGCACTATATTAAAGTTTACTATTATTATAATACATAGTGAGTAACTAGTACTAATACTACATATCTTGGTTGATACCAAGTGACGTTTCTGGGGTTGTCGGGTATAGATGAACAACGGAATGAATCGTTTTTGTTATGATATTTTCCTGCTATATCTTTTATTACTCAAGGATCCCATCTTAGAGATTTTATGTAGAGAAAATCTATCAAGGGTATAATCAGAAAAACACCCAAAATGACCTTATTTATGTTTATTTTCGGGTTTTGCTTCGTATATCAAAGAAAGTCGCCTTTTAATAGAAAATCTAGGTTATAATTAAACGGACGTCATCGAAGGAATTAAATTTCTAAGATGTGGACATCTAACCGGTCATCACTTTCTTCTTTCAAATTAGACCTTTACCTTTACTCCTTGTTAGTAATTCATCAAAGAACATTGTCTTACTATGGGGAAAACAAAGTCTTAAGAACTTTAAATTAGTTTTTCTTGAATTTAAGGGTTCGCTTCTAGGAGATTATCTATACCTTTTTCTAAATTCATACTCTTGTCTAGTGAAGTGAATATACATTAAATAGTCTTTTAAGGTATTTTTAACTATTTAAATATATAAAAACGTTTGTCACGACTGATTGACTGTCTCATCAACGCCCAGCTCAAACCCCTAGAGCTAGAAATCTGAAATGTTCTATCCATAGACACTAACCGGTACTTTAACCCAGGTACTCTATATGGGAATCATATTGGTGTATATTAGATTTATTATACGAACCAATCGTCGAACACAAGAATGAATTACCCCAGGGAGTTTGGCATGTTTCTCTTTCCGTATGTCCGCATGTTTGTCTGTCTGTCTGTCCATCCGTTCATCCGTGAACACCATAGCTATCAAAGGAATTGAGCTAGAGAAATTTTGAGTTCAATGGGCAAAATCGGACCAATTATTGCCCCCTCCCATATAGAAATGAATTTTATTTTTCTGATCATATCAAAAAAAAAATATGTTAAGACAAAATGTGTTTAAAATAAGATTTGACAGAACATTTCCTCACTCCAAACCCAATTGAATAACTCTTTCCTTTTTACCCTATACAAATTAACTTTTTTTAAATCAGAATTCAATCTGTCCGCATATAGAGTACTAGCAGACCATACGTTGCCAGCTTAAAGTTTTTTGTATAAATTTTAGAATGCCAAAAAACCATAAATAACTCAAAAACTTTTGGGAAAAAACGTTATCCTTACGGGACCTTCTGTTTCGCATTTTGAAATTCCAACACCGACTTCCGGGGAAAACGGAAAAAGGATATTTGCGTTATCCTTTCTGGACCTTCCGTTTCGAATTTTGAAAATCTAATACGGAATTCGTTATCAGCGACCTCCTAATGCCAATTTTTCCCGGGAAAAAGGATATTTTCATTATCCTTACAGGACCTTCCGTTTCGAATTTTAAAAATTTAACATCATTTGCAAAAAACCGCGTAAAAATCGGTCCAGTAGTTTTTGAGTTTTGTAATCTCAAACCAACAGACCATCCAACAGACAAACTTCCATTTTAAGATTTGGCAAATGTAGTTTTGCTTATTTTTTCTATATGAAAAGAACGAAAATATGAAAACCAAAGACACCTAAAATAGTTAAAGATTTTAAACTATTTCCAGAGCTTGCCGGAATTCGACGAAAATGATGAAGGTCACATTAACATTTTGGGTCTATAAACCCGGCTTTAAACGATTTGTAAACTTCAAAAACCCCAGACAAAATCTTTTAATAGCATAATTTTTGTTTTTCAGGTTATATGCTAAAGTGATGAGATTTTTGTAATCGTAAAAAGTGGGTGCCTAAAATTTCACAAACGGAACTAGTTTTATCAATATAAGTGAAATCAGAAAAAAAAACTCTAGCCCGCAGGTTTTCCAGGAAACGAATTTCTTAATTTTCCCAATACTCACTAATTCTAAAAATTAATATCTCGCAAACAGTTTATCGTAAATAACCGATATTTATATCAAAAAGTAGTAACATTTTCTAACCATTAAAAAAAAAGAATATAGCAAAAAAAAATACTACATAATTTTAATTTTGTACGCCCCAGCAAAATTCCTCGAAAACGTTTTCCCGCCCACCGATCTTATTGAAATTTCTTTTACATATAACTTAAAAAATAAAAAAGGTATGTCTATCGGTTCCGGAAGTAGATATAAATACCGTAACTTGTAAAAAAAATGGAACCGATAGACCGGTCGAACAGCGGCGGACAAACGAACACGAATTGTGTATAATTTGCTGAGCAACAAAAGTTTTTTTATGAAATTCAGACGAAAAAAAGTTTTTTAAACGGATCCCAAGTAACCAAATAGGGCGTAAAGTGGTCGTGGCGACCATAAAGATTCGATGTTAAAGTCGCCACGACCACTTTACGCCTTATTTGGTTACTTGGGATGTTAAATTGAGTACTCCATTTCGAAAGGACAAAATCCCTAATTAGCCCTCCGGCAATGTTTTAGATAAAATTATTTTGGAAAATAAACAAAATAACATCTTGTTATAGTTTCCATTTTAAATCAGATACCCCAAAAATATTTTATATTTATCGCTGCCTAAATTATTGCTGGTGTCATTACTCTAATTTATGGATAAAGGCAAAATTACGTAGAATTATCGGACTTTTCTATACCTTCCAGTACAAATTTAAAAAATACCCGTACCTTAATAACATAGATTTAAGATGTTTGCCTACGACAAACTATAAATACCAAATAAATTAATAATCTTGCCCGTTAACCGAAAGCATATTTATCTCGCCTTGAACTAACTCAAAACTTTCCGGCAAAGATATTCTTATAAACCGTCGCATCCTTGAAAAGTCTCATATCTTGAAAATGTAAATCAACCATGGTGTTTTTCTACCATTATCTGCTTCAGATTACAAGACCTTTTTCTGTCTACTGTTTTGAACGAAACAATGTTAGAGTTTAAGTGTAGTATGGGCTTGATTTATAAAATTGCCTTTAACCGTTTATATTTATAACATATTAAGTAAATATGTAAAATATTTGGCCCTGAATTGCTAACCTGGTTTCGTTTCCTTTTCACGGTGATGGCTTCATATCAACCTTAAAAAAATTGTTTTAACGCTAATACTCATCTGTATGGAGAAATGGGAAAACACACAAAATTTTCAATTTTCAACTCGTATAAGTGAACATAAAACCAGAGAACAGTATCGATTTTATATCTTGTTGGTTACTTGTACACATATATTTTTCATGTGTGATCCTATGAGGCAACGTGTTTAACCCTTAACCTAAAAAAAAATTTACTTACGCTTTAATTTTTTGCCAGCTTTGAATTGGTGCTGGTAACGTCAACTGGGACCAGTTACTGGTGTGCTATTTGCTAATCAAAAAGCAGCTGTAAACTATCTATAAGTGATGGCGCATTGATTTTTTTTTGCTTTTACATAAGAAGAACGTGTTAAAATGTCTGGTTTTTAAAAGCATTTATTTAGCTTGCCTGCGTATCTGTTTGTCTGTCTGTTTGTATGTCTGTTTGTCTATCTGTTTGTCTGTCTGTTTGTCCGTCTCTCTGTCAGAGTTAAATCTGCAATATAATTTTGACCACTCATCCGATTGATTTCGTCCTTGCAAGGATAAGGGAAAGTCTCTCTTCCTCAAATCTTTGAGACCCCAAAAACCACCGGAAAAATTGCGGAAAAAGATATTCAGGATAACGTGAATATCTTTTTCCGCAATTTTTCCGGTGGTTTTTGGGGTCTATGAATACGGTTTTGGAGTCAAAAAGTCCGTAAGAATATCTCAAAAAAAATCTAATGGTTTTTGGGGTCTATGAATACGGTTTTGGAGTCAAAAAGTCCGTAAGAATATCTCAAAAGCAAGGATTTTCAAAAGCTTAAAAGTATAAACAACCGTGGTGAAAGACAGGCGTCATTTTGGATTTTTAGTTATACTAATCAAATACAAAATGACTAAAAAGAAAAATTAAAATTTAAATTGAAAAACAGTTTTTTGAAAAAAGATTTTATTTAATAAAATGCACTAAAAAGAAAAAAATAATTTTTTGAGCGCGGTGTATTAGAAATAAAATCGAGTTAAAAGCATAAAAAATAAAATAAATAGTTATCTCACTTTTATTTCTGATACACAACGCCCAAAAAAAATTTTTTTTTTCTTTTTTTTAAATTTTTTATACTTTTTGTTGGTGATTTGTTCAGTTGAATTCCTCTAGAATCGGTATGTAAAACTTCAGGCCAAATTGTCGAAAAACAAAAAAGTTTTTCTAACAAACACTGTTTTGTATCAATTTGACCCCAAACACAGAATAAGGCCCGTCCTACACTTGAGCTCAGCCAGCTCAGCTATGTGCCTATTTAGATAGACTGTGTTTACATTAGGACTCACTTTGAGGCGACGTCTTTCCTCATTTTTCTGCCGTGTGCACACGGTTCGCTTTATCTGGATTCATAAACCGGCTTCATCAACAAAACTAAACGACAGGTTTCAACGACCAATGACCAGAAATGAATCTAAACTTCGTTCGCTCTTTTTGGGTTCCCTCCCCACTGCGTCCCTCACCCTCACGAATGACGTGCCGCCTCAAAGTGAGTCCTAATGTCATATCCACATGGTTTGTTTCGTCACGTACAAAAGTGAGGATAATATGAAGCGCTAAACGTCAACGTTTAAACAGGCATATAGTTGAGCTGGCTTAGCTCAAGTGTAGGGCGGGCCTAAGCGTTAAAATTTATTCTATACTTATGGTACACTCGGAAAAAGTACGATTAACCCTAATCCGCATTCGCGGTGTCTTTGAGACACCGATGCAGTTTTGAGAGTGATTGTTACGAATGTTAAAAAAGTTGTTGCATTCATGCTCCTTGACTTTGTTTTTTTAAGCCAATACTATTTAAAAACGAAAAAAAAAATTAATTTTTTTTACTACAACAATAATATTTCGCTCTTATGAAATTTACCCCTAATCCACTCAGGCGGTGACTTACAGTCACCGTAACGGTTTTACCAGCAAAGAAAGGTTATTTTGGTATCACTTTGCTTCTATTTCGCAAAATATCGGACTGTAGTAGGCGATAATAACTGTAGCACTTCCCAAAAGAGAAAACGTTGCTTCCTGTGTCCCCATGTCTAAGGTCGCGCTTTGAAGCAGATAAGTGCAAATCCAAGAAAAATGTTTGTAACGAAAATTCTTAAAAATCAATTTTATGCTACAATTATAAAAAGTACGAATAATGTATATACAAAAAAATAAATAGTATTAACTGAATTAAAAAATGCAAACTCAAAAAAAAAACACCGCCTGCGTGGATTAAGGACAAAATTAGCCTGAGCTGATTAGGGTTAAAGATGCTGGACAGAGGTAACAGCAGAAACAGTTTTTTTCCAATGGCGAAAAAGCGTTTTTTTGAAATTGTACGACGAAACTGTAAGTTTTTATTCAAATGTTTCGTATCTAACACAAAAAAATTTTTTCACAAGAATTTAAAAAAAACTTTAATCAAAAATATATAGAGAGCAGTTTGTACTTAATTTTGATCACCTGATGCGCCTAAGAGTGTGGTACAAACCAATTCAATTTTACACATAATATCTCCATGTGAAAAAAGAGTTTGTTTCTCATGCATGTACCAAAACGTGCAGCATTTTTTTAGCTGTCAAAACTTGATATCCAAATCTCTGATACACGCGTCGCAGTAATTTGGCTCCATTAATAATTTAAAAATATTACCTGGAAAAACATTGAACCTTCTCCTTTTACAAATTAATATTGCAAACGATTTTTTAGTAAGGAGCTTCATTTATGGCAGCAAATTTTCCATCTGCTATCATTATAATGTACATGCATCTTATACTGACAAATCAAAAGGAAAATTCTAATTACAAATCATTAAAAATTTCCGCGAAGCACATATACCAACAAAATTCACATTTCGTAAAAATTTAAACGTTTGTTAGATTTTCTTGTGGAGTTGTTTAAGCAATACTGATGCGTTATCAAAATAAGAAAAAAAAATGTGACACGAATCTTGTAAAAGTCAATATTTCTTTGTTTCTTGTTTCACTGTTTCAATGTTGCAATGTTTCAACATTTCAATGTTATCATGTTGCCAAGCTTCCAAGTTTCCATATTTCTATGCCTCAATGTCTCAATATTTCTTGTTTGTTTCATTGCATCAATATTTTAATGTTTCAATGTTCCCATGTTCCAATGTTCCAATGTTTCAATGTGTCGATGTTTCAATGTCTCAAACTTTTAAATTCTTCAACATTTTAATGTTTCGGTGTATCATTGCCTCAATGTTTCAATATTTTAATGTTTCAATGCTTCTTGTTTATTTTTTCTTGTTTCAATTGAAGCATTAATACATTGAAACCTTTAGACATGGTATTCTCTATCATTTATTTAAGTCCTTCAGCACCTGTGCACATATACACTTGTTTACTTTTTAAATATCTAATTAAAATATCAAAACTATTCAAATACTCCAATTCATGATTTCAAAATTAAATTCAACCTTTATATCATGCGTTTCCCGTGAAACAAGAAAATTCCTTTATTAAAATTTATACTTTATTTTTAATAAAATAATTCATTATCGCAGTGCAGTGTGTCAAACTGAATTTCACTTAAACATTCTGGGTGAGTGTCCATTTTCTTAACCTGTCGAGACAAACTGTTTTTCCACCAGAGACAACAATTAATTGCACGAACAGTTCGTATTCGCAAAAAGGAAGTTTTCATAGGCAAACAAGTGAAAGAGACGAGAAAAAAAATTATTCTTATATCATTTCTTTCCAGGTCTCAGAATTCTCATAAATTAAATTTCCTGGTAACGAAAAAGGCGACAAGGAAAGTCAAGTCAAGAAAAGACGAAGCCCTGGGATATTCATAGCAAATCGCCATAGCACTGGGAGAAACTTGCAGGACTTTCTCAGTGTGGCGCGTATTTATATATAGATCCAAGTTTTTTACATAGCTATGAACATGTAGGAGGTGGCTAAGCCTCCTTAGATCCCCCACTTTTAGAGAAAGTGGACTTAAAGTCGTAGATCAGTATTTCTGTATGCTGTTGAGAAGCAGGACTTTTTCTCGCAGTCAAGGAGAGTAGGACAACTTAGTGTAATTCACTCAAGTGATTTATTATTTCATTTGTCTAGCCTCCCTAGCGTTATGCTGAGTCCCAATGTTTTTTTTCGAATCCTGGGAGAACACGACTATCATTGTTTGTGTCTGTTTCTGGATAACCACTGTGAAGGGGTATAAGTTTGAGGGTGTTAGGTAAATATTTTTAGTGTGGGGGCGACATACGGTAACTGCACAAATATTGGCTTAATTCGCAGATAACTTCAAAATTACCAAACGAAAATAATTTTTCTATAGTATATACATTAAAATCCAAATGCCGGAAATCATTTTTCAAAAATTTTCAGTTTTTTTCAAACTTTTTTTTGAAAAAAATCAAAATTTAGAAATGGAAGGAAATGATCAAACTTTTCTAAAATTGGAATTTGATGTGAGTCGCTCAGACCAAAAAAAAAGTCTAAGTGCGAACGTACACGCTTCTTCTCGTCGGGGCGACTTTTAGTCCTCAAAAACTTGTGTACAACAAGCTCATGTGTGTGTGGTTCTCATATATGTGTTGTATTTCCAGCTCATTCCCTTACTAGCTAGCACCGAGGCAACATCAATTGCCAAAATAGAAACTGCCAACAATAGAAGAATAAGGACTGGTAATTTTCTTATGGCATTTACTCTTTCCTACCTACCTGAAAAATAAAACTACCTGCAATTGGTATTTCACTATTTGCATTTAATTTTTGTTTATTTTGGGTATGTTACGCACCGACTGACTCAATGAAATTACGCACACATGCATGCTGACGTGCTACACGAGCGATTTCGTTTGTGTGCGTAAAAGAAGACGTGAAGAACACTTTCGAGTGGCGACTTTTCTCCTCTTGCCGCACTCGTTTCTTTCCCACAATTTGGTGAGGCTGAGGCATGCTGATGACCGAAAGTTGCTTCGTGTACGTCGCCAGTAACTCACAACTGAAAATTATATACCACCTTTGCATTGAATTATTTTTTACTTGAGAAAAGGGTCTAATCCACAAAATTTTTTTCTCTTCTTTAAATTACTGGTCCGAAAAACTATTCCATTTATTTTGTTTGCTTTTCTATAAAAATAAATAATTTTTTTTAAAACATTCTAATGAACTCTCCATAAAATATGTCACACTTTTAGGGGAGTCTACGTTAATGTGACGGCGATACTAAACTCCATACAAAAAATAGCGAAAAAGTGTTACGCAAGGGAAATGCCGAAAATTAGTATGACACATTTTACGCTACGCATGTTTGCGCTTGTAAGAAAAAATACATTCGCGAATGAAAAAAAAAATCTTTTTGTTTTATCCTTTCAGAAAGTCACATGAAAATTTATATACTGATGTTTCTGCGGTCGCTGATAATGAATCCGTTATCATATTCTCGGAATTCAAGATGGCAAATCCAAGATGGCGGACGAAAAAAATAAAATATCGCGATAATTTTGGTGATAATTGGAATTGTTGGGTTTTTGGGGTCGCTGTTTGCGAATCTGAGATCCAAATTCTGAAATTAATTTTAACAGAGATCCCAAAAATCCCAAAAATCCCAAAATACCCGAAATTATCGCGAATTTTTCAGTTCGCTATCTTGAACTCGCCATTTTCAATTTCGGAAATCTGATAACGGATTTGTAATCAGTGACCCCAAAAATTCTCTTATGTCGGTTTTTCCGAGAGAAATGGAAAAAAAGGATATTTTCGTTATTCTTACTAGACTTCCGTTTCGAATTTTGAAATTCTAATTAGATTCCTGAGCAATGACAACGAAAACCCTTAAGTGATATTTCCCAGCCTCCTAGCGAGCAGGCTTTATAACAAAAGTTTTAAAACACCTCGTTTACCCTCTCAGGAATGAACAAACACTTGTTTATTCCTTTGAAATATTCTCGAATGTTCTCATTTTTATTTTCAGTGTATTCTTTTTCGGTTTCATAATTTATTTCCTTGTTTTCATCAACATAGCAAAGAGCAATAAAAGTGAAACTTTAGACCAAGACTTGTTCATACCATAAATGGTAGTTGGTTCGAATCCCACCTAAAGCCATAGTTTGTGGTAATCAACTCTTTAAAAGGATTTAAGATGGAATTCAATGATGCATGCTGTGAAACAACTCTAAATTATAGTCAAAGGATTTGATCCTTTGTAATGGGGATCATAAAACAGTAAGTCATCGTTTCAATCTATTAGTTTTCATTACTGTTTACTTAAAGCTGTTAAGCGTAGAGATACACTGCTTAGTATTGTATCTGTCTACGTATTGCCACTAAAAGGATGTATTCCAATCCAACTATAGTTTACAGAATTACTATTTAGAAGTACAAGTTCACCACTTAATATGATTTAATAGCATCTGTCTAAGACGAAGTAATTAATATTTTACACTATATTCCTACAGGGCATACGATGAAGAAAGAAAGCCATCTACATAGTTGTCAATAAAGCTCCTTCCAAATTTAGTCTGATAAGGTAAATACCTTCAGCATCTCACCGAATATTCCTTATTCTTTTTCGCAACACGCAATTACTTGTATAGAAATGAATTTCTACGTTTTCACAATCTAGGAAAATAAACGCTTCGAAGGAGTTGTAATAGTGGTAGT
Organism: Chrysopilus asiliformis; assembly: GCA_964034945.1. Taxonomy (NCBI): domain Eukaryota; kingdom Metazoa; phylum Arthropoda; class Insecta; order Diptera; family Rhagionidae; genus Chrysopilus; species Chrysopilus asiliformis. The sequence continues at coordinate 19,756,203 of OZ035960.1, forward strand.
TTAGGGCTTAAAAATGAAAAAAAAAATTTAAGGTTAATTTTTTGTATTGGCGGAATCGGGCCAAATTTGAATTTTTGAATTTTCGAAATTGCAAAATTCTTGTTGTCTTCTATTATCGACCAGATTTAGAGTCTACGCTTTTTAACGCTAATCTGGTACCCAAAAAAAGGTTCTATGCGTCATGTATCTTACGAAACATATCTAATATAATCAGGGAATGGAAAAATCAGTAAAAACCAGAACCGAATTCTTGAAACTTTAAAAACCAGAACCAAATTTTCAAATTTTAGGAACCAAAACTCAATTCACCTTTGCACCAAAACCGAACCAGACTTTGAAAATTTTCGGTTTGCATATTTATTCTTTAACATTTAAAAAATTTAATATTGCGGCACGGAGTTTTTTTTGGCATTCCTAAGTTTAAAAAGTTGAAAATTCGCTTTAATACCTTATTGACCACTGTTTAGTTTAACACCGAAAAATTGTTAAAAAGTTAATGTCCGAAGAGAACTGTTGCTAACATCTTGGACTGAACTAAAGTTAATTTCGATAATGGGCCCATTCTGTTTTGTGATTGTACGTTGGGGGTTTTTTTTAATGTTCATACAATCGAAAATAGTATATTCCCATCTTACTAATAACCATTTCGTTTGCTTAGATTAATCTTATGAACAAGGTTTAAATAATGTATTGTTTAAAATGTCCCCCAGTTTTGCAATCCAATTTTAGTCACCTTATTCGTCTATTTTTCTTTCAGTTTTTTAGACTTTTTAAGGTTAAAATTGGATTTTTTTTACTTCAATCCAACAAAAGGTCTAACGTATAAAAAATTCTAATGATGATTCGATGGTTCTTTTTTCAGGTACATTTTCTATCCATGTATGTATATGTATATATGGAATTTTCCGCGTTGTAACACAAAAATGATAGCGAATAAGTCTTCATCCCTTGGCCCATCTATATCATAATGAGGAATTTTTCAGCGATAGCGGAATTAGTGGATGGAATCTCTCCTTAGATGATGAACATCCGCCATGTAGAAAGGAAGGAACTGGCAATTAGATTGATGGTTCTGTTAATCTAAACTTGTTTCCTTTAAGACTTATCATTGTGTTGAGTAATTTTTTCCATCTTTACGTTGCTGCTTTTACTTCTTTCGCATGGTATCCCTTCGACCTAGAAGCATCTCATCATCGTTTCCACTCCCCCCGAAATGATGTTGGTAAGACATGGGAATAGGAGAATCTCGGAATTTTTGGCTAGGATAACGTTGAGTAACGGTCCTGATAAATCTTACAAATGCCAAATTGAGTAATCGGCGTTTTATCTAAGGAGGCAGCTTATTAATTACGCGTGCACAGTCTTAGCATAGTCGAATGGAATTCACATCTAAATCCATAGTTAAATCCGAAAGAAAATTAACAATAAATGTACAAGCGAGATAACCCTCAGTCTCTCCACCACTCCGTGAAACTCAAAACTGTTTACCCATTTTTCCACCATTTTCTCATTTTCACATTTTTCTCATTAAAACCGATTTTTTTTTTTTGATGGACGCCGCACCGTCCCCATAAGCCAAAAGAGAAACTCCAGTAGACCAAAGAAAGAGGTAAGCACTTCAAGGATAAGAAAATATATTTTTTTATAAAAATATTAATCTTTTTGCCCTATTTTATGCGTTCATTCAGCGTATTTTCAGTTTTTCTTATTTTTTGCCCAGTTTTTCTCTTTTTCACTCCTATTTGAATCGATGGCTCCGTATAAAAATCTTGAGCGATAGTAAAATTGTATCGTGGTTGTAATCGACTCGGGGCCAATTATAATATATAAGAATACACTGTTCAACAAGCGACAGTAAGTAACCCGGCCTTTACACGCGTCTGTAGAGCTGACACAGTTGCTGACACAGTCTCTTATAAATGCACTGATTGCCAGTTCGCTAAATGTCTTTTAATTCGTTGTCAGTAATTTGACATTTGAAGTCTGTGCTACTGACAGACTTTACAGTCGCGTGTAAAGGCCGGGTAATACTGAATAAAAAATACCAGTTGTGTGTGATCAACACAAAACTTTCCTCTGCAATATTTAGTTTCGGAAAAAATATGCAAGAAATAATATTTTTTTCAAAAACCTCGAGAACCGCGAAGGATACGTAAAGATTGTTAAAGGAACGTAAAAATCGTTAAAGGAAAAATTCAGGCAATTTTATTTTCTTTCAACTTGGTAATAAACATTTTTTCTTAAAAGTGCATAGTTCTCGAGAAATTTTCAAAAAAAACGTGTTTTTTTCAAAACTAAAAGGAAAATTGTATGGGAGATACCCGTTATAACTACCGTTATTTTTCCAAAAGTTGATAGAAAACTACGATTTTTGTAAAAGTCATTCACAAAAAATTTCAAGTCGCTAGGTCAACGCGTTCTCGAGTTATTTAAGATACGTGAAACGGACAGAACAACAGACCGATGGATAGATGCACGGACATCCTCGTAATTTTGCCTGAAACGGATTTCGCACTGATCAGAAAGTTTCTATCTGTCTCCGTTCTCGGTCTCCGTCATGAATACAATACTTTACCCCTATAGCAGAGGAAAGTAAAAAGGAGTATTTTTTTATTAAACGATGAACCAAGTGGAATAATGTAGTATGCATTCTGTTCTTTTTCAGATCAAAAATATTATAATTCTTCATTCCTACACACAGAAAAATTTGGAAGTATGAACTCGATTTTATCCGATTTTAAATCCAAATGGAGGTATTTTTACTTTTTTGACTTCACTAAGCTGAATAAAACTTTTAGTGTATTCAAAAGAGTATAACTGAAATAAAAATACTAAAAAACTGGATAAAATAGATAAATCTGTTTTTCTAATCTGTTTGGAGTTATTCATATTTGCAAGTGGTCTTCATGTTTAGAAGAAGTCATCTGAATTAAATATGTAAAATATTCAAATACAAATTTATAAATCATACTAATAATAAAAAGGAGTTGGTGTCTGTCTGTCTGTCTGTTCCTCTTTCACGCGAAAACGACTGAACCGATTGACTTGCAACTTGGCATGAGTGTCTGTGGTAGCTCTGGGTCCAATATAGGCATACGGAAAAGTAGCGCGAGGGGTGGGGGGGAGTAAGGGGAGGGGGTAAAATGATTTCGAAACTTAGTTTTTGCGATATGTTACCCTTTCGCGGGTAAACTACTGAACCGATTGGCCTGAAATTTAGCATAGATGTTCGTTGGGGGTCCAGCCCCATCATAGACCCATTAAAAAGTAGCCCGAGAGGTGGGAGAGTAAGGGGAGGGGGTAAAGTGATCTCGAAACTTAGCTCTTCCTCTATGTTACCTTTCGCGGGGAAACTACCGAGCCGATTGGCCTGAAGTTTAGCTCCAACATAGACCATCAAGAAAAAAAAATTGAAAAAACTTAACCCGGCAACGACGGGTATGCAAGCTAGTAAATAAAATAAAATAAATAAGAAATAGTTTTTTTCATAAAACTACCACCAATATCTCACAAATGATATAAGAAAATCAAACTTTTGTCGGTTCACATAAATACAAACAAATAAATGTATTTGAAATTCCAAATGAAGGGGATAATTTTTATGACAACAATGGCACCGAATTTAAATACCAAAAGGGAATTGAAGAAAAGCACCTAATGAATTAATAGTCAGAAAATGGAGTTAACCAAACCCATAAACCCTATTGAGCCACTTTTAGATTTAACTTCGCACGAGTTTTTTCTCTGTGTAACTACTATAAATAATTTTATTCCACATCATAAACAGAAATTAGATTTTACTTTAAAGTTTTTCATTTCAATTTTTTTTTTCAACTTCTAATATAAAACCTTTTGAGTGACTGGTATTTAAAAGTACAAAAGGATTTATCTGATTTAATTTTTCCATTTGTGATAAAATAAAAAATAAATGTTAAACTATTTGATGAAATATACGTTTTAGCAGATTCACTTGTAATTTTCATACAATAACCAATGTTGAAGTGTACTGCATTTAGTCGGAATTTTTATCTGTTCATTTCATATCCTTCGATAAAAACGAGAGCCTTTACCCTTCATTTAAAAAACTCTTGAGTAATTCCTTAATTAAAAACGTTCTTCGCTATTTTTCTCTTTTATCAAGGTTTTTTTTCGAAAGATCTTTTGAATAATAAGCTTTAAAAAATTATCTTCATAGAAACATTTTTTTGCTTTAATTAAGGGGTTATACTTTTGACTAATTTAATTACACTCGATGAACACGGTTTTGCCAAAAATAGAAGGTTTTACTAGTTAAAAATGTAATTCAAAATGCCTGATGTGAACAGTACACAACTTTCTTAAACAAAATCTATGTTCTTTAGCAATTTACACAATAACTCGACAAATCAAATATTAGTTTATATATTGTGTATTTAACGGTTCTAGAGATATTCGAAAAAAAGTCGGTTTTTTTTATCGCATATTTTTTTCGAAACTAAATATTGTGTTGTTCACAACTGATAATTTAGTTTGTGTTGTGCTAAGGTGTTTTTCTTTTCGTCGAAAAAAGGCAGAATTTCCACAAGTGCGGCCTAAGAAGTCCTTTAATCCCGGCGTTCTCTACTTCCTCTCTTCGCCAAAGAATTATGCAAGTATTTTGCAATCGATGCTTTAAAAACAAAATTGATGCGTCATATAGGTATGGTTCTAAGGACGAACATTTTAAATATTTGACTTAACACAACTTTTCCGCACATTAACTTCCAATTCGAGAAATAAAGAAATCCATTTTAGAAGCTTAGAATTATAATTTTCATAAAAATTCGTCTCGAACTTTTCATTTAGTAGAATGTCTTATGTTAACAAAATTTGTTAGAAAAATTGGCAAGAAACTTTTAATATCAACATTAATACATAACAAAAACTACAATTTATCGCCAGGCGGCAATCGTCAATTCAAGACCTCGGTGCAAAAACCGGTCATCAGTAGAGACAAACATAACAAAAGCTATAATTGCCAATCTGGCAATTATTGAAAACCCGTATGGTGATATTCGTATCAAAATTCGAAAAGTTGTACCAAAATTCCACTTTGAAGTCTAACTTTCCAATAAGATTTTTTTTAAATTTATTCCAATCGGATTTTGATGTATGGGAGTTTTATGTAGAATCATATCCTAAATAACTTTTGTTCTTGCACTTTTGTGATAAGATGCACCGTTTTTGAGATATTCGTAAAAATCATTTTCGTTCGTATGGGGGGTACCCCCCTAATGGTCGATTTTTGCTCATGAATGAACTTGGCATCGCATTTTACCAAAAACGGATCTGCGCAAAATTTCAAGTCTCTAGCTCAATCCGTGCGCCCGCAATCCGCGCCACAGACGGATAGACGGACGGACAGACGGACGGACGGACGGACGGACAGACGGACGGACGGACGGACAGACGGACGGACAGACAGACGGACAGACGGACAGACGGACGGACAGACGGACGGACAGACGGACGGACAGACGGACGGACAGACGGACGGACGGACATGCAAAATTCAATTTTTTTTTATCATTCTAAACACACTGGTGTAATTCATTTTTGTGTGTGATAACGGGATCTTAGCGTTACAAACGGTAAGGCAAATCTAATATACCCTTTGGTTTCACCATACGGGTATAAAAACATTTTGGCGTGGCTATGTGAAAAACTATGTAATAAAAGGCTGTCAGTCGTCTCCTTTTCTTAAATATCTTTGTACACAAGTCTCCAACAAGTCCGGGGTTTCAAGCCAAATGTGCGGATGGAATTTTTCTTGCATTTGGTATCAATTTCGTCAAAAAGTGGAGATGACCGGTTTTTGCACCGAGGTCTTCAGTTACTCTATGTTATATGAGGACAGACAAAAATTTTATGAAAAAAATCCATTTGCATGGGAAAGGGGAGAAAAATTGGTCAGATTGGATTTTTATGTATGTAAATTCATATTTTAAACACATTTCACCATTATCAATTCTCCAATACAACTCACCGTTTTCAAGAAAATTGAAAAAAAACTGTTTCATTTGTATGGTGGAGGGAGGATTTTGTCCGTTCAAGAACTTAGCCTTGCCATTTACGAGAAACGGAACTGTCTAAAATTTTAAATCTCTAGCTCAATCTTTTTGAAAGTTATAGTGTTAACGGACGGACGGACAGAAGGACAGACATGCGGAAATCAAAATATTTTGTCATCATCCGATTGGACCCCCTGCACCACCAGCGTATAGTCCAGCACTAGTACCTAAGTGTAAATTCGTTTGCCATACGCCCAGTGTAAAATCTCCATAATCGGAACCCAATATTTTAGTAGAGGAAAAATCGTTGGCCTCTGTATAATAATTACTCTATGTAGGGTATAAAAATAATTGTAACTTAATAATAAATTATAGAACATACCTACACAGTAAATTTCATTTTTCGGGGAAAAAAATTATTACGCAGATCACAACGTAATTTTTTCATAATAATTCTGCGCTATAAATATTATAAAATTCAAAAATTTCTACATGTTGGAGATAAATCTTTCGGCGAATTCCTAGCAAACAAATACTGGGTCAAGGAGTGATTAAATTGTCCATGGATTATCCGCCTTGAGGTAGTCATTCAGTTCATTTTTGTGAAAGAAAAATATTTCATTAAATGGTTCCCAGAAAGTAATATTTCAATTAATGCATAGAAGTACCACATTGAATAGACTACGCGTACGAAATATTAAATTTTTTTTCTGCGAACAAAAAATATGAAAGTAAAGAAAATACCAACGTCAGCTACTAACAAAAGTAAGAAAATATTAAATTCAAATAGCGATGTCGTTGCTTACCTTTATCTTAAAAATAATGAAGTTAAATAAATGAATAGAATAGGAAAAAATGAAAATATATTTTCTTCGTGCTGTTTTTTTTTTGTCTTTTGCTATTTTATTTTAGTATTTCGTTTTGGTCCCTCGTAGGTGTTCTGCTGTCTATTTTCCACGGTTTTCCCTCTAGCTTTTGCTCATCTTGAGTTTGAGTTTGAGTTTTTATACATCCCTTGTCTAGAATATCAATCATTGATAGAACGAACAGCTTTTTCGCATGAAAAATGTTTCAAGATGACATGGGTGTATTTCTATGCCATGGCGACCAGAGCAAAAAAGTTGATTAAGCATCTACCCAGTGTCTCTGGAAAAACATTTTCCTTCACGTTTTCGTCGTCCCTTTTTTTTGTGCCAATTTCGGTTTCTTTTTATTTCGTAGACACTTTTTCGTTAAATAGCAAATAGGTATAACATGTCCTAACTTATGGTGGGGGGAAGCAGATAGCTACAAGAATACATGATTAAAACAATATCTATAGATCTGGATATTTTAATACAGATTTTATTACTATAAAAGTATATCATTTTAACTAAATTCGAATTTTATTATCTAAACTCCCCGTCGTTAGTCTGTAGAGATAGGTTAGTCTGTTTTTCTCGCATCTGCAAACTGATCTCAATTCATTTATCTGGCGAATGATTTTATTTTTAATACCGGTAGAACTCAGGAGGGTTACTGACTCATGGTATACTTACATAAACTTAAGGGTAGAAAATTTCCGCCTCATACGGGAAAAATCATATCTAATGAATTCATGTTTGTTGTGTATGTACGTCATTTCACTTTCTAAGTGACTGAATTTCCATATAAAATATGTCACTTGGGATTTATGATATGAAATACGGGTACGTGTAGTACCTGCGTATAGAAAATTATGCCACCATTTACATAAATTGAACATACTCGTACACCAGGGGTGGCCAAAATGTCGGCCGCGGTCGGCCGGGTGACATTTTGGGTAGCCCACGGAAAAAGTCCAATCGAGCTCAAAAAATATTTGGCCGAGTCATAGCAATCACGTGCGATGCCAAATCCTTAGGGGGTGCGCAGAATTTTCCGAAAATAAATCAAATTGATATAGAACCCATTTCACTCCATTTTAAAAATGTACATTTTCAATGGTATAAATAAACGGTATTTTCGTTAATCTGAAAGGAAACGAAAACACAGTTTATTAACCTTTGGTTTACCGGCATTTTCACATTAAAATCATAGGTTTTAGTTTTGAATATTTATTATACACATATCATTTTTTATATCTTGGATTATCGGCATTTTTACATTAAAAACATCTATTTTTGTTTGGAATCTACATATTGCATGGAGTCGCCAGCAGTCTAAAAGTTAATAACTTGACAAAAAAAAACCCACACAAATCGCCAGATTTTTTTCGGAATTTTACGTTATTATGGGAAATTTAATGGAAAACAATTCCACCACGATCTTGTTTCAATATTATCAAAAAAATTCCTTGCATTTCAAACCAAAAGTGAGAACTTATGAAAAGCCCTTTCTGTGCTACAAAATTATGAAAGAAATTGACTTTGAACAATAAACATAACAAAAGCTATAATTGCCAATCTGGCAATTATTGAAAACCCGTATGGTGATTTAATTGAACCGCGTATCAAAATTTCATTTGAATTCAAATTTTCCAATAAGATTTTTTTAAAACTTGTTCCAATCGGATTTTGATCTATGGAAGTTTTATGCAGAATCATATTCTAAATAACTTTTGTTCTTGCACTTTTTTGATAGGATGCACAGTTTTTGAGATATTCGCGAAAAACATTTTCGTTCCTATGGGAGGTACATCCCTAATGGTCCATTTTTGCTCATTACCGAACTTAGCCTCGCATTTTACGAAAAACGTATCTCCGCAAAATTTCAAGTCTCTAGCTCAATCCATGCGCCCGCAATCCACGCCACAGACAGACAGACGGACGGACGGACGGACGGACGGACGGACGGACGGACGGACGGACATGAAAAATTCAATTTTTTTTTATCATTCTACACACACTGGTGTAATTCATTTTTGTATGTGATGACGGGATCTTGGCGTTACAAACGGTAAGGCAAAGTTAATAGACCCTTTGGTTTCACCATACGGGTATAAAAAAATTTTTTTTTGCTTTTTTCTTTGAAAAATCCCAAGCTAGATTTTAGTTGTGCTAAAATAATCACAAACTCTATTTGTATTAATTTCAACTAGCCTTTCAAAGAAACGATTTTAAAAACCCCTGAAGCTAGAACAAAAAATCATTAAATAAAAAATAAAGGTAATAAAATTCTCTATATTTTTGCAATTCATTGTAAATCGATATCGTTTACCCTTCTCGAGATTTTTGCAATTCCCTGTAAATCGATATATTTTACCCTTCTCGAGGTGCATCGATATTATCTGCACCCAGGGCAATTTAATGCATGGAAATCACAGTAGATTTACTGCTTTATGACCTGTTTTTACCGTCTCTTCGCACTACGTCTATCGCATCACACCAAGTAGACAGTAGACCGTCAATGATCTTTTAATTTTCTAGCAGACCGCAGACCTAAAAAGTTCGCCAGCCCTGTCTTATAAATATGTTGCTCGTATTGAGTTGAGAACATAAATTGGAAATCCAAAAAAATGTATATCGCTATCTAAACTGGAGTTGGTATATTCGTACATTCACTTGGATCGAAGTAAGACTTTTCCGCATAAACAAGAGAGGCAAGATATCTTCATTGCGAATAATTTACGTTTGTTGTTTAAATTGTATCACAGTGAAAATCGCTTAAAAAAACCAAAAAAAATCGATTTGAAATTTTTTTGCAAACAACAATTTAAATCGGTTTAAGAATTTTTTGTCGGATTCAGTGTAACTTTTCATTTATCTTTTGATATTATTTCAAACAAACAATTTTGCTATTTTTATTATCATCAAAAAAGTTACAGATTAAATGCCAGTGGCGCACCCTGCCGTTCCCTCCCCTTAAAGCCAAAAAAAATCATATAAGAAAATTTTCAATGAATCTATTTTCGCATGCAAAACGTAAGGTTTTTCCACGAAAGAGGAAGAAAAGCTTTTTAACTTTTTCGTGGAATTTTTTACTACGAATGCGAATGTAGATTTAAGAAGATTTCTTACTTTTACAAACCATGGCGCATTTAATACGAAATAAGGTTGCGACCCTGATCGCTTCGCCGTCAAACTGCCAACCCAAGGCCTTTTCTAAGGTTAACACACTTTTTACAAAAGTTTACCCCCGTAAGGGTGCTTTGACTGGAATTTGTTTAGAATATGATTTTACATACCTCTCCCATACATCCAAATTCAATTGGACCGCTATATCCGCCCTGTTCCTACATATACGATTTATTTTCACCCCCGATGTAGCGGGGAGGGTATATACGTTCGGGGTGAAAGTTTTTGTGTTTGTTCGTCCTTCCCTCATAACTTCTGTTAATATTCATAAAAAGACTATTACAGGAGGAAGGTTTTAGTGGACACAAAATTTACCCTTACCACCTCACTTTAAACGCCTTCCACCCCCCTCCCCTCCTTGTATATTTTTTCCAGCTTGTCTTGATCGCGGTTTCGCTATTTGGAAGTAATGAAATCAATGTTTCAGTGTACTACAATTTACCCCTCCCCTTAACTTTAAACCCTTTTCGTTGTATCTTCTGATCCACTAAAGCAATTTCGTTCCCATTTTCGTCATGCGGTTGAAAATAATGAAATAAATGTTTTAGTGTATACAAATCCACCCTCCCCTCACTTTAAACGCCCATCTTCATATCTTTCGATTCACTGATCCGATTTCAATCTCGTTTTCGCCATCTTGATAAAAAAAAACTTTGAATCTAAAAACATATTATAGAACATCAGGCAGAAAAACTTGAAATTCATACAGATACTAATTTTTTTTACACTTACCTTTAAAAAAACAAAATTAAATATTTTTTTTGAAATTGTACTTTTCTTATATTTCTATTTCGAGGTTTCTCAATTTTTTTTTCCTCAAACCATTTAAAAAATATATTTTTTTTATTAATTCAACTGCCATGGAAGTTTTTTTTCATATGAATTCGGCCATGTATTCTAATTCGAACCTAAACCCAAACCATTTTAACCAAAATCCAAACCCTACAATTTTTTGTTGCAAAATACCGCTTTTATGTAATCTTAAAACCAACACCTAAATTTTTATGAAATTTCAAAAGTGAGTTAGGAGTCATTCCAAGATTATCGACAATGCCGCAGTCGTCGTGTTACAAGTTCAGTCCACTTGAATTAAAGTATTTGAATCAGAAAGCATTTCCCATTGGATTTTATTTCATATCACCTGCCGACAATAGGAATTCTTCAATATTCTAATTAGCTTTTCCACGTTCTTTCAACATATATTTCGGTTGCCTTTTTGAATTAATCGACGAGCGCTAAATTATTGATAGATTCCCACTCCTTCAGTAACAAAGTTTTTTTTTTATTGAAATACATTTTCTTCTTTTTTCTACAATAAGAAAATTGAATCAAATCATAGGAAAAGTACCTGGCACTACAATACCCCACAGTTACGGAAACTTGCCAAGCATTTCCTATATACTAAAATATTGCCATCCCCGTATTTTGGGTACATTAAGTACGGTAGAATACAACAAGAAAATGGTGTGAGTCCGATGAGATTTGCTAAAAGGGGTGGCAGGCATAGAGCTTATAAATAGTAGGTATAGTCAAGGAAAACTCAGAAGAGAAGGTTTTTTGGGTGGAATTCGATGATGGGTGGAACAACGACAATCGACAGGAAAATGTTTCCAAATCGAATGAAAATAAGAAGAAAATACCATGGTAGTGAAAGTGAGTGTAGGAAAAACCGAGTTAAACCAGTGCTAAACTCATTTGTCAATTTGCAGAAAAAAAGGAAAATCGCTTCGAATCGAAGGAATCATTTGTATTTCAATTCCTAATTGGACCTTTCGAGGGAAAGTTGATGATGATAACCCGTCTCTATTTTTACCATAAACGTACACAAAACAATATCTACTCACTCTGATATCCTGCGAAAATTCTTAAGATAGACACACTTAAAGATTTCCCCAAGAAACAGGCATTTGTGACCTTTCCGAAAATCTATACACATACAATTTTAGTATAGCAATTTTTTTCCTATTTTATCGTATCAGAGAAAAAAATATCTCCCAAGTAAGAAAAAATTCATAATACAATTTCTAGTCAATTGGCAGGAAATGCCTTTTTGGGGCGGATCGGAATATCCTAATATTGAATAAATCGATTGATTTTGTTTTGTATTGTCTGCACTAATTAGACCTTTGAATTGTTTATCTCCTTAGCGTAAGATTTGACTTAAAGCTGGTGAATAAATACTTTGGATTAAAGAGAAATTAAGGTCATTAATTGTTATTTCTGATGTATTGTACAATTCAATGGGATTAAGGTATTATTTCACCAGTTAACAAAATATACATAGACCTCTCAAAATATATAATAATGAATTTCCTCTGTATAACAAAGAATCCGATTTTCTCACGATCGGCACGTGTAAAAAAGAATTTACATTAATCTTCGAAGGGTAATTAGGTAAAAGTTTTCAAGCGAAAGGATTCTTATGTTTCGTTGGCTGGGATCATTTCTTCTCGTACTTTACCTTTGTTTAATGGTTGGCCATTTAATTTTAAGCAATATCTTAAAATTGTAAAAGAATTAAAAAGAGGTTTAGGTTAAATGTAGGAAATAAAGAGAAAAATCGAAGTCACCGTTTCGTTTCAATATATGGGTTAAGAATTTGAAGAATTTTCTTATTAAACGTTTCGAGAAAATGGCAAAAACAAGCCGAGTGTTAATGACGGTATGCATAATTTTTATTACTTTCTTTTACGACTTATATAATAGAGTATTGTATTCATGAAAAAATTTCGACCTCTTAATTTTGCCTAAAAAATTTCCAAGGACTCCCGAGTCTATTTAAGCCTGTTTTCAAAAATGTATTTCTGTCTGTTAGTCTGCTTACAAGATTTCTCAAAAACTACTAGAGCCATGAAATTTTACAGAGGCGTGTTTGGTCCTAGAATGGGATGATCCTATCATCTTTTGGTGAAAATCCCTTAACCGGAATCAACCAATATGGCGGCCTTTTAAAAATAACAATTTCGTTTTTCGTCATTTACCCCGAAACTACGCATTTTTCAGTAGACTTGTTTATGACCAAAGTTAAAGACAGTGAAATTTCCAACATTTTTGTATTTTACTATAACTTGATATCTCAGACCTGTATCGAGATATACTGCTATTTTAAAAAAAATAGTAGTTGCGATTATCTCGGAAACTAACGATTTTTTCGTGGTTTCATGAATGAGATGAATTGATCAAAATGGGGATTCCTACAATTATTCTCTATGATATATTCGATATATTTTATCGTTGTCGAGATATTTTCATTAAAAATTGGAAAATTATATTTTTTACAAATTGCTGCCAAACGAAAGGTTAAAATAAAAGCTATTAAAATTCCCTAAATTTCTGCCTTTTACCATAAATCGATATCTTTTACCGTAATCGCGGAAGAAATTCTGCATTTTTCTACAAATGACTATCCGTGTACAAAACCCCAATAGCATTTTTGGTGTATGGTACGCATTTGCCACTAAATATCCATTTTCACGTAATGCTGATAGGACTAAAAATTTCTTGCCAACCGTAAAATTCTTTCCCGATGAAAATATATTTTCAGATAATTTTATTTTATCAACCTTTTCCAATCTCTATAACTTTTTCAAACTTATTCTTTAGAATCAGAGGCAATATGAAATTAAAATTCATTACTTTTGTCCTTTCAGTCAGTCTTTGAGAGAAATGAAATTCTCATAACGACGTTTTATGCTGTGCCTAAATTCTTGGCAAATGTACACGACTTATTGTATGACGAGCGATTTGGCACATCTACCCCAAAGCGAGTCTAAAGTCCACATTCTTGACAACATTCGACGAATGCTTCAGTCGTTGCCTAAAAACTTTCATACGCTCAGAGTTTAATACTTTCAACGAAATTCAAATATTTTTACTTTATCACAATCTGTCAACGCGCACTGCTATCAAATACAGAACTGAATTTATTTAGACAAGGTCATACAAGAGCAAAAGCGGTTAGAACACTTGTTTGACTTGATTTGCCAAAGTTCGCCCTCAAACCGAACATGTCCAACTTATAACTTTAGCCCACCTAAAGCCCAATTCAAACTAAGGATTACGATTACGACCGCGATTACTATTGAAGATTCTCGACCAATGAGATTAAAGTTTTCAACGTTAGGAAAATGAAAGCTTTGGTCGAGAAGCCTCAATCGTAATCGCGATCGCATTCGTTAATCTGAATTGGGCTTAAAGCTGATAGTATAAATTAAGCTTAAAACCTGTATTACGATTGCGATTACGATTGCGATTGCGATTGCGATTACAATTGCGATTACGATTGCGATTGCGATTGCGATTGCGATTACAATTGCGATTACGATTGCGATTACGATTGCGATTACGATTGCGATTACGATTGCGATTACGATTGCGATTACGATTGCGATTACGATTGCGATTACGATTGCGATTACGATTGCGATTACGATTGCGATTACGATTGCGATTACGATTGCGATTACGATTGCGATTGCGATTACGATTGGGATTACGATTGCGATTGTGATTGAGCTTCCTCGACCAATGAGATCGAAGCGTTCATGTCCCTTGTTCGCCCAAAAATTGATATTTGTTAAATGAAAGAACTTGCATCATTTTTGTTCTGATGTTTATCGTGTCGCTCTCTTCTGATAACTATATTTATCTTTCTCTTACAAACGGAAAATCACCATTTACCATTTTAAGACCATTTGTGCCTGTTTAGATTAGCCGATCCAGGCGCCAGGCATTGAACGAAACTCTCAAAATTACTGGCAAGACGAGGAAGTGGGGGACCCCCCACTTCCTCGTCTTGCCAGTAATTTTGACAGTTTTGTTCATGCCCTGGCGCCTGGATCGGCTAATCTAAACAGCCTCTTTGATTTTAATTAGGCAAATCACGGCAATTCAAAACAGTGCGTCCCCTCTGCATTCATCGTGATTCGCTTAGCTTCGCTCAGAATGTGGATATATGGTTAGATTCTCAATATTTATTTGTGTGTAAAAGATTGGGTTCGTCAATCAAATCACTGATTTAATGCGATTTTCACTAAGAATCTTCTTCCATCTTTAACACACAGAAAACGTTGATAGTAAAATTATATATATATATATATAAATTGCAAAAAAAATTAGAAACTTACTGAAGTGAAGGAAAAGGTCTCCGAAAATTCAAGATTTCCAAAAGGAAAAACTAAGGTATTGAAAGGAAATTCAAAGAAATCTTTGCAAAACACGTTCCCATCTTGGAATTCCGTTTGCCGAAATAGAAAATTCATGAGTTTATTTCCAAATAACTTACCTATGTGAGTATCAACCAAAATTAATGGAAATGTACCTGCGGTACACAACCACAGAGGTTGGATTTTAAAGGATAGTGAAAATACTGGCCAATGCTTTAAGATGCCATCGGCTGGAATATAATATCGTACACAAATATTTCAAGGTATCGTTTTTCTTGGCCTTTTTTGGTGGATTCTCCACATTAGTTGTTTCTCGTTATTCTTATTGTGTTTTTTTGTTTTGTTTTCCTGGCCTTGATATTTTCATTTCTTAGACTTGAACCCCGCAATACTTCCATCGAATTAAATAAACATTTGCAAAACTATTGAAAGTCTGGAATTGAAGCGAATTCATCCAACTTCATAACTCGATACTCCTGCGGGGATAGCTTTTGGTGTGCTCTGGTCTGGATTGATTTGGCTTTGGTTTCTTGAAATTCTTCGAAGAGTTCTTGATTCCCGGTCTGCATGCTCGACACAGTCTGCGGACAGATGCAAGATTGAAGGATGTAGTCTGCATATAACTACGAGTACTAGACATAGCGTGCTTCAATTGTTGGCAGACATTCCTGCATGCCATTTTCAAGAAAATTTGGCGAAAGGTGGCCCAAAACATGAGATTTTTTTCCTGTTAAAAAAATCAATGGAATGAAATTTACCGAAATAAGAGGATAAAAAAGGAAAAAAATTGGAACAGTTCTGGTCGAAGTAGGATGCTGAATGTTTCGCTTGTGCGATTTCAGTTATGCTATGCTTGTGTTACGTACTATATTTTCCTAAATATTTTTGTACAATGAAATTGATCAGTATGCATGTATATATATAAATATCCTTACATAAATTTGATACGAAACATAGCTGTGATTCAAACTAAGAATATTATATCGTGGACGGAAGGACTGGCCAAGCGAGAACAGCCACAGTATAGCATAATATATATGCTTACAGCAAGCATAATGCCGAGTATACAGCATAGAGAGAGGCAATAAAGTCCGAAAGATTTAATTGAATGAAAACGAGAATAATGGGAGGCAATTAAATTAATTGGAAAGGCAACATCAGGACGTTGGCGATAAGAATAAGCGAACGAACCAACCAACGATGGCGAAAAGTGTCAGGAGTACTATGGGAGAACTTATGTAATCTCAGGAAAAAGATTTCATTTCAGTCTTCCAAAAAAGGACACTGACATGCCAAAACAAAAAAAGGAAAAAAAAACACTGAAAATGAAAAAAAACTGTTTATACTAGAGTGAAATACGCACAACAACAACAACATCATCGAGAATACATCTTGCACAGGCATCAGGAAAAGTGGAAACGGAGGAAAATCTATTCGCAAAAGAAAATTTGTCCTTGCTCGAAAAGAAGCACTTAAGATGACGCGTGGTGGTTAGCTAACTGCTGATTTTGCAACAATTTCGTTCGGAAGAAATTAGAGTGAATGACGGCAGGAAACGAGTTTTCCGGATTTAGTTTTCATGTTATTTTTTGCTCTGTCTCCCTCCCCCTTTTGGTTCCAAATTGAGTTGAAACAAAAGGCCAAGAAACCATCGCAACTCCATGGTGGCTTTTTCAACAGCATTTTTTGAGTATGAATCGAGGGGAACTTTTCGAGCAGACTTAACAGGAGAATCATAAAACTTTGGCTTTTTAGGAATTTTCTTTCATATATACATACATACTTATGTCTCACTGCTTGATTGTTTTTAATGCAATCAATTCAAGTGTATTTCATCATCCCTCGTTAATTTTGTATTGTATTCAAGTAATTAAAACCTTGATAGCTGTTAAAGATCTAGCCTTGTAAAAAAAAACCCAACACATTTTATTCAATGTTACCGGATAAAAAATGTCGCAAATTTTCTAAATTTTCACAGTTATTTTCCTCATCTTGGGTGTCGATTCGCGTTCTCTGAAAATTTAAATGAGGAAGTTTTGCCATAAAAAGTGTGTGCTTGCGATTATGTTTTAGTGTGAAAATTCTAAACAAAGCTTTGTCAAAGACTTTTTCATTTTCATTTTTTTGTAGAACTCGAATCGACCCACACTACATTCTTTTTGATAAAAAAAATTATTTAAAAAAATCTAAAAATATGCTAATATGTATATTAATTTGGGGTAACTAAGCATGACTCCCCAACAAAAATTTGCTCTATCACCTCTAGTTTTTGAGATAACAGTAATCAAAGTTTGCAATTAACAATCAAAACGACTACACTAATACCCTTTCTTGACGGCTCATAAAAATATTTTTTGTTTAGATGGTAACCCCCCACCACCTCTCTTTACCTTTCTTTTGGGGAGTTTTTTAACTAATTTTTTTTTTAACAAAATGGCCATATCTGTTGAACAGTTAGGACACAGTGTCTTTAGGACAAATATTATTTATGAAAGCTTAGTGGGGGTCCTGAAATAACAGAACCGCCCAAATCCCCCGATTTTAGGGTAAAACCCCCCCAGAGCCTATTTTTTTCTTCTTTCGTAGGTCAGGAGTGTATGAAACAGACCTCGTATTGTTCAAATCGTTTAGCTCGTCATGATGTATGAGAAATTTGAAATCTGATTAATCAGTTTTCGGCCATAACCTTCGATGACCTTCAAATGTTCTTGTTTCAAGGATTCTGGACATCCTCAATGTGGTATTCATGTATCGGTCTCTATTCTTGGATTTCTTCGAAATCACTTGACCGATTTTAATGCGACTTTTTGCATTTTGATCGAAAAATTTAATTGGAAGGTCCTGTAAAGAAAATTATAATTTTTGGACGAAAAAATTTTAGTGAGATATTGAAATAGTAAATCAGCGTATACTGAATTCTGTACAATGTCTGATGAGGTCAACAATTGACAGAACAAAAATGAAAAAAAAAAATTAAACACGGTTTCCCTGTGGGATTTTGAGTATCGAATTTCGAAATCTCGGTGTGACATTCCTGATCAGCGACCCCAAAACCCCCAAAAATTCCATTTTATAGAAAAAAAATTGTGGAGGTATTCTAGAAAAAATCGCAAGTGTACGGGGCCTTACATTGTAACATAGGCTATTAATTATTTTGTTGCAAAAACAGTCTCTCCCAACTAAAATTTCTTCAGGCAAAAAGTTTCTATTATAATTTTTTTGCCTATATAACTTTTTCATACATCGCATCCCAATTTGAATGGAATTATATTTTTTGAATTTTGAAAGTCTAAACCACATTAAGCACGAATATGGCGCTTCATAGTATACAGAATACGAGGTTAAAGTACCACGAACGGGGACAGAAAAGTGTGCGCAAAACAATACCATCTAGCATACTTCGACATTTAATACCTATTGCACAAAAATGTTAAGTCCTTGTTTAAACTGTGATTAATTACAATTTCAAAGTTTGATTTTCAAGGTTTACACTAAGGTAACAACTTTGAATAGAACTCCTCAGGTAAGTATTTGATGAGATCTTTCGCAAGGCATGCAAACAGAATAAAAATAACTTAATTTTAACGGTGCAATGCAACGAGACCTACGTTTAATCTAGGGGTTAATTGGTATATCGTTGTATTTAATGTTAGGATCTAGTACTATTCGAAAACACCATAAGATACTTGCAAGACTCCTTGTCGTCTATCTTTTAAATGTCTTCAAATGAATATGCAAGACGTCGTTACATAAACTGCATAAATTGTATTTGCTTTTGGCATTCAAACAAAGTCAAATACAGAAGGAAAATGGAAATGGAAATGAATATATGCTGAAAATTTATACATACATATATGTATAAAAACATACATATAAATAGTCATACGTTCACTCGTATACGAAAATTATGGCGACTATACGGAAATTGAGCCTGCAGTCTGAGAGAGGTTTTCCCTTTTCGACTACTGCGGGTTTGAAGTTTTTCGGGAAATCTGGAATGTGGATAGAAAAAAAGGAGGGAGGGGGGGCAAACATCACATTCGTTGAAATTTATGCACTTTCACAAAAGTTTAATTTTTTATACAAACAGCAGAGGGAAAATGTTTAACAATTCTTATGCGTCTTTTATTCAATGATAACCCAGGAAGTTTTATGCTTTTTTATACTGTCTCCCAGTTTTTTAGGCAGACTTCACAAACATAGAATCGGTATCCGGGTGAATTTTCACGTGTGTGACATACATTTAGGGGGAGGAGAGATCATTTAGCAACAAAGGATTTTAGAAAATGCTGCAACAAATAATAAAAAAAAAATCTTAACGAAATAAAGAAATGCATAAAGCAATCTTTCCCTTTTGTGTTTTTGCTGTGGCAGGGGCAGGACCGAAGGAAGTGCCATAGTTTTGCACAATGCTCATGTGAACATAACAGCAGGCGATGATTTTCTGGTCGAAAGCTCCACAAGAGCATCCGAATCTTTCAGACAATTTTCCATCTCGTGATCGTAAAAATGTTTAACCCCTCATCGAAATTTTTCTATTTTAACATCATATACAGTTCCTCTGTATGAAATCGTATTTACTATGCATCCGTACTAAACTATAAAAGTATAAAATAAATTTGTGTGAAAGACGGTGGGGCTCATGGATTTATAAAAATGGGGTGCCTAAGGAGATTCATTTGTTACTCAAAAAGAAATACAAAATTGACTTTTTAACTTTCATCTTTTGCCATTATTAAACTGTTAAAATGAAGTCAAATAGTGAACAATTTTTTTTAGGACCTAAGTGGCCGTTTATATTTGCGAATTTTTCTAGAATTTTTCTAGAATTTTTCCTGGAATTTTTTTCACAATGTATTTCGTGAATTTAATTCATCTGTCGCAAAATAAATTCACTTTGCCAAAGGGTTCAAAATTTGAATTGATTTCGTGTGAAAAAATCTAAAGCTGGAAATAGACGTTACAATGCTCGGGCCAGTTTGCGGTCGTATGCGATAATTGTATAGTGTGTGCGCAAGAAATGACGGTTGGGCCCGATATCGCACGGTCGTACGTCGCTGAGCCAAAACCTGCGGTTGCATGCGGCAGATTGTATCGTTTGTGGTCTGCCATGCGACCGTCGATACGATATCAGTTGCGTTTTTTTAATGTTCTAGAACACGGAACATTAAAAAAACGATCCAGAGTAAGTGGGAAATTTCATCGAGTTCGAACGGCAACTAACTTCACGTTGGTTACATCAGTAGGCCGTTACTGCTATATTTTCTTGATATAATCACGATTCGCTATCTCCCATGATTAAAACTATTTCGCTGTCGAACAGAACCAACAAACCACCAACACAAAATCCTCAATTGAGAATAAAATGTCAGATTTATTATGTTGAAGTTAGCAGCATTTCATTACCGTATATTACCGTATAAAATTTCCCTTTGTACCAAGCGCTGTTCGAGTTGAAAAGGTGGTGCAGGATTTTGTATGGAAAGCTTGTTCTGAACTGCTTCAGAACATTAAAAAAACGCAACTATTATTTCACAACTTTGCTGTGTGTTTCGAGAGATATTTGCTAGTAAAAACTGATTGTTCGATCAAAATCGCAAGTAAATCGTGTCGTCTGTGTGCTGTATACGACCGTCGACCCGATATCGGTCCAACACAAGTCGGTACGACCATCGTAGCGTCTATTTCTACCTTAAAACTTTTAATCTAGAATTAATTAAAATTCCAATGATTGCCATGATTCAAAAAAAAAGTTACGTTTTTTAAAAAAAAAATTTCATTCCTTTTCCTGAATTCATATCGAATATTTTTTTGACTCATTGACCTCTTCTTTTGGCAAAATCTAAAAAAATCCTTGTAACAAAATATTTTTGCTCTCCAAATAACTTGAATTCAACAAAAATACCACTTCACCTTCACTACACAGAGCATAAAAAACATTTGTCTGGATGGGCATTTCCAGAACATTGAAATTTGACATAGAAAGCCAGAGAAAAAAAATCCGCTTAAAGGGAATCGAAATCAAATATCTTATGACAATGGCTACTTTATTTTATAATAGAAAAATATTATTTACGATTCTATTTGTTACGATGGCATGATACTAAAACTTAATTGAGAAGAATAAACGATTTGATAGAACAAAAATCCCAAGCGTGCAAAAAGCTTTAAAACTTTCAATTTTCGTTAACACCACAAACAAAATTCGATCCATATCTCATTTCAGCAGAAAATTCCCAAAGGTAAAATTTTAGGGTTTTCCTCATTTTAGCACCCTTATGACCGGCAGAAATTGGATAGTGTGTACGGCACAGTGGTTGATAGCATATGGCAAGGGCATAGCAGAGTCATACAAAAAATTGAGCCTATGATCAAATCAAGGGGAAAGTTTATTGCCATATAGTCATAGTGTGTACTCCGTTTCATATTGTATCCTGATATGCGACTTGATATTATTATACATAATGGAAATCCCTACATTCTACAGCCTTCAGTCGAAACATAGTCACAGTCCTTCTGAGATTTATGATCATTAAAAAAATGATTTCTTTTTCTGGCATGATAAAATTTAACCATAATCGAATGGATAGTTGCTCGGTTATTACTAGGAAGTGTGGTGTGAATCCTTTCCGCAATGCAACCCTCAACATACCAACTTTACATTGCCTTATTTAAGGGATCACAGCTGGTGTTATATTTAAGATAATTTTTTATTACGATGTAAAACTTTATGAGTTGTGCTTTATTGTAAGTTGTTTTAACTTGTAATACTTGTATGTAACACTCAAAATTTTTGTTTTATATGCAATATCCAAATCCATAGATAAAACGATTTAGTTAGCCATAGAGATTTATGCAACATTTGTTCAACTTTACATCAATTATAAATAGGATGTCTCATTTATTACACGCATAAAACGAATAGCAAATTATATTCGGAAGATTTACTAGAAGTTTTTCAGATAACAAAGACATTTTTAAGTAAGTGTATTCAAATCTATATATTGCAAAAAAGAAAAAAATGTATTTTAAGGAATTAGGGGCTCTGCCACTAGTCAATAGACTAATAAGTAGAGGCGCGTGCTCTTTGTCAGTTATGAATTTTTCAACTGGGATGTTCATTTTAAAAAATGAGGCTATTTTTAGTTTTACCATAAATCAAACACTAACAGCCTTATTAATAAACGTTAGTTAACTTTTATCAATGGTTTACGCAGTGGATAACTCGAAATTCTTATTAATAAAAATTTTTAAGATTTAACTGACGTTAGTTAACTCTCTGTTAGCTAACATACCGATTCCCTCGAGTTAACGAGTTGATAACTCTTGACGGCACATAACTCTTGCAATAATGACTATAAGAAACAATGATCCATTAAAAAAATGCAATTTATGTTATTATATTATATTATCTTATCACTTGAACACCACTTTTTTGATCGCTTTCCTTCAATTTTTAAATTTTCCACTTTTAATTACTTTGCAGTGAATCACAATTAAAATAAAAACATTAATTTCACTCCTATTTTAATATTGTCTCCAAGGAAACGGATTTAAAAAACCAAAATATGACTTATTTTAATATCGTCTCCAAGGAAACGGATTTAAAAAACCAAAATTTGACTTAAATGTAAAAGATTTTCGTATTTTTTGGTACAATTCGGCACAAGGGTTGCCGTATTCCAGCTAAATTTTTAAATAAAATACGAGTTAGCTATTATATGGAGGAAAATTTTTTATTAATAAGAATAGTTATCTAATGGATAAGTTTGCTATCTCGGAGTTAGTTAGCACATGAGTTATCTCCGTGTTAGGGATTTTTTATTAATAAGGCTGTAATAATTTAAGAATTAACAGGGCAACGGGTTTCTTATTTTTTCATCAAAACCTACTGTTTTTGATTGACCTGCAAGCAGCATGGCAAAACTTGCCCTGCATATGAATTAGACGCAAATTCGTCACGCTAATTTTGAACCTCCTCCTCCACACCACTTTATTTGCGATATGTAAAATTGTGAATTTTGCAATCTCCGTTCTATATTTTCCAAAATTAAGGAAAATTTCCAAAAATGCCGAAAAATCCAAGGAAAAACATTTTTTTTTACTTATCAATTTTCTTCAAAATTTCTTTGAAACGTTTGTTTACGTAAACAATAGTAAACAATGGAAATAAACAGCTGTACGATGTCAAAAGCAATCTCTGAGTCTTGTTATGTAAGAAAAAAATAAATACTGAACATATTTAATTTTATTCAGTCAGTAGTTTCAAGTCTGGGGCAAATAAATTTTTGGCGTAAAAAAGTATAAATAAAGGTATGGCAAACCAAAAGACAGTTGTTACATCAAAAAATTTTTTGAAGAATTTTCGAACTTGAAGATTTGCATTTATATTAACAAAAAAAAATCTTTAACAAGTTATATATTAGAAAATATTGGCAGTCCGGAAGTATTTTGGAGCATGGTCGAATTTTAGCATCCAGGCTTGTTAACGCTAGCTCTGAAATCACTGAGAACTCGTGCTACATATGCTCAAATTTCTAAGTTTGCATATTGCAAAAAAAACCAATTGTTTACATTGTTTACATTATTTACTTATATTAATTCTTTACAGGTAAACTGTTACATAAACTACGCTTTGTAAACAATGTGCACAACGATTAAAACACAGGATATTCATTCGAATGTGAAGAAATGAAGTTAAAAACCAGATTAGGAATGTTTTAAAGGTTATTCTTAATTATTCAGTCATCAAACTTTGTCTCCAAAGACAAATTATAAAAAAGTATTTTTTTTTCGTCAGGATCCAAATTTTCTCTGTGAAAATTAATAAAATGAAATGTTGAGCAGCAAGATATTATCTAGAGCAGGGGCCATCAAAGTAACTGTCGCTACCTTTACAATCAAAATTTATAACCACTACAAATAAAAATACAGTTCAATGAAACACAGCCTTCCACGGCAATGGCTTGACACGAACTGATTTAAAATGAAATGCGTCATACTAATAATGCACCGATTCCAACTCAAAGCACGATTCGTTTTATTCCTGCGATCCGAAGCCGCAACACACAAGCCTTACAGCACACAATAAAAGTCCGATTATAGTTGCTACGCTGTTAAAGCCAATCTATGTGATGAGCCAGCCGAGCCACAAGCTGATGATGCCTGATCTAAAGAGTTAATTCGAACCTTTGAAAATAAGTCAGGTAATGATTTTTTTGTACACAATTTTACACCAGACTTTTATTTCTCTGAATTTTCTTAAAAACATTTTTAAATATATATAAATGCAAAAAATATAATAAAACTAAATTTGTCTTTTTTCTAAATTTATTAAAAATATTTACTTAAATTGAAACCCTGAATACTTACATAGATTCCTTGCACACGTCATGAAATATATTTCAAATTCATTTAAAATTTACACAGATTACATCAGCATTTGCCACGGTTTTGCTCAACAGGACTAGAATGATAATATTTAATCCTTGTACCACCACTGCTGGTGTATATTTCGCGATAAAACAAACAAAGATACGATATTTCTGTAAATTTACGTTCATTTGCCTGCACATATGGTTGTACAATAAAAAAAACCGTCAATCTCGTATACAATTGGCATGAAGGAATTTCCTCTCTTCTCTATATATTTTAACCGGTGTCAGTAAGCTACATAAAGTTTCGTTCACATAAACTTTGAATGGAATTGTGTCGACCATATTACAACATGACTTGTATATTTAGTTTTATTCCTTACACCCCGTAAACGAACAAAATCCAGAGTAGAAACGACTGAGAAGTGAACAGAATGAGCCACCAAGACGAAAAAAGGACGAAATTTTCAAAAAGTTTTATAAAAGCGAAGAATAACAGATGTATATGCAAATGAGAAGAGATCCATAAAAATAATAGAATTTTCTACTTGAGAAGGAATGCTGACAACGCCAAACATTGGAAGGAAGTTCGCAGTTCCCGTTTCGATTTCGATATTTTTTCGCCCCTTCTTTTGCCCTGAACGACGCGAATCAAAGACAAAAATCTCGTTTAACCAAATCCACTTGATAGGGACATGAAACTAAATATACGAGCCACCATCTATAAATATACCCAGAGTTATCCGTATCTAAAGATAGTGAGTTGCACATAATACACCCAGTATTGGTACAGATCAAGATTTTCCCTATTTACCCTCTAGCCTCAAAAAGTTTTCTATAAAGGAGTCAAACTTGGACCGGTGGATCTATGGAGTCGGTTGATTCCGTAAAAATAAGTGAAATCGCGGTTATAAAACGGAAAAAAAGTCCAATTTTGTCATCGAATGGATTTCTTATACTAAAAGAATTTTCCCTAGCACGAAAGACTCGCGTCTCAAGAATTCAAAAAAAAAAATTTTTGTAAACAATTTTTTTCATTGAAAATTAGTTAAACATGCGGGACATTTATTCATATGGTGGGAGTTTCATAAACAATTGGCCAAAAGTGGTCAGTCTAAACGTTAACCCTTCACTAGTTGAGATTTTATATCTGATTAAAAATTTGTTTTTTATAGATTGGAAAAAATTGTGATGGGGTTTCAGGGAAAGCAGCAGCAGCGGAAGAAGCAGCAGCAGCGTGATTGCGAAGTAAAATGATGCCGCTGCCGCTGCCGATGCCCTGTTGCCGCCGCTGCCCTGCCGCTGCTGCTGCCGCTGCTGCCGCCTTGCCGCTGCTGCTGCTGCTGCTGCCGCCTTGCCGCTGCTGCTGCTGCTGCTGCTGCTGCCGCTGCTGCTGCTGCTGCTGCCGCTGCATTATATTTATCTCGATTTTAAAAGAGTTAATTTAATATAATAGTTAATGTAGAATAATTATTATTAATATTAAATTAGAAATGCTGCTGCTGCTGCTGCTGTAAAAAGAACGTAAATTCATTCACTCATTCTAAAATCCTCCTGAGTGAATTTTGCCAGTGTTTTCTAGGGCAGAAGTAAAAACGAATCGAAATCGGGGTATCCAAGAATGATGTTGGAACACGATTCAAAAAAGGGTCGAAATACCGTACCAAAACTCCGCATACTCATTCGATCTATCGCGCTCCATAAATGTTAGATCGGTGAAATATTTCTGAGCGATAAATTTCACATTTTATGGTACTCGCGAAATTCTTATGGAAGTCTCAGCGAAGCAATATTGCCAGAGAGTCCTCTTCGCACTGTTGGGAAGTCCCGACGTTAATCAGCAAACGACATCCCAAGCGAATCCCTCGAAGTCCTTCTGCGTTTCTCCTTTTGCTTTTATTTTACAATTCATTTTTTATGTCTGATGAGTGATGATAGTACGAAATATCCTTCTGCTCCACCAAACCGAACCAGAAAAAAGCATCCCTTGTGGTTTCATCGGCTGGGGCAGCTGATAACGTCTATAGTTTCCGGGGAATCCCGTCGCTATACGAATTCAACGGGCGATGAGAGTACATCCTATCTTCCAATTCCTGTCAGGGAAGTACTACAAAGTGAGAAATGCCTCTGTCGATTTCCTCTTTTATTTGGTCGGTTGCCTTGTCTTTGTCTCAAGTATGTACATAGTTTAGTCCTGGTGGATCGCAGGGACTCAAAATATTCGACGGGAGTCTATTGAGGAATGAGGTGAAATAAAACGAATTGAATTGGATATTGCCTATGGTAACAGAGAAAGAAAAAGAAAACAAATCTATATATTTATGTATATAACTCACCATATGTCTGTTGGCCAGAATTCCAAGGAAATTGAATTATTACTTTATTGTCCTTGCGAATCCGGAAAATAAGTATGAAAAATTCACGGAAGATTCCTTCTATCATTGATGTGATTAATTCGTTACGTTATAAATTTGATTGGATTCCCGAAGAATCGATTGATAGTTATCGCTAACAGCAATAAAAAAGTTACTCTTTGCATTTTAATGAAATACTTGCTAGATGGGAATTTACCGAAATTATTGGTAGCATACGGACGTGGTGTAGTTAAAATATGTTGGATTTTTTTTTTATTTCTTCAGGAATATAAAAATCTATAGTGCAATTTTAAATTTCGAAATTTGAAAATACTTATAAAAATTAAAGTTTAGAATGAATTTAAAAAGCTAGAATGAATTTAAAAACATAAGAAAAACGATAAATACCAGGGACCAACCGTCAATAATACTAAAAAAAAACTTAACAAAAGCTATAATTGCCAATCTGGCAATCATTGGAGACCCGTATGGTGATATTCGTATCAAAATTCGAACAGTTGTACCAAAATTCCACTTTGAAGTCAAACTTTCCAACAAGAATTTTTAAAATTTATTCCAATCGGATTTTGATGTATGGGAGTTTTATGTAGAATCATATCCTAAATAACTTTTGTTCTTGCACTTTTTTGATAAGATGCACCGTTTTTGAGATATTCCCAAAAACCGTTTTCGTTCGTATGGGGGGTACCCCCCCTAATGGTCCATTTTTGCCCATTAACGAACTTAGCCTCGCATTTTACGAAAAATGGATCTGCGCAAAATTTCAAGTCTCTAGCTCAATCCGTGCGACCGCAATCCGCGCCACAGACAGACAGACGGACAGACGGAAAAATTTTTTTTTATCATTCTAAACACACTGGTGTAATTCATTTTTGTGTGTGATGACGGGATCTTAGCGTTACAAACGGTAAGGCAAAGTTAATATACCCTTTGGTGTCACCATACGGGTATAAAAATAGAGGTTATACAGCCAAACTACTGCCAGATTCGGATTCAGCGACCCCAAATTACTAAAAAAATACTTATATCGTGTTCCCCAGAATGAATATCTGCCTGTGAAATAATTTTGGGTCGCCTAAACATTTCCTTCGATAAACCCACACCTGTGTTTTGCGGAAAACTTTGTACCCGCTCAAATTTATTTCGCTCCGGTTTTCATAATTCTCTTTTGAAACAAGGCTATAACAAAACTTCTGCAATATTTATACAACAAGAAAAAGTTCGAGAAAATTCCAGACCCAAAAAAAATTTCAAAGCGAACTCTTTCGGGAACAAAAAATGAAAGTTAACGTGCTCTAACCTCCATTACATAAATAACACCGATTCTGTTGAATTTGAAACTTCACTCAAAGGCGTCAATATTTAGCAAAATTTATTATTCAAAAGGTTTACAGATAGTCACAAAAAATTATTAAAAACCTTTTTAATTCATATCCAACATCAACAAGGATAAAATATTTTTATGTCCGCCAAAAACCCTCTTTCATTCACTCCTTTCACGCTCACTGAATAACTCGGCACAGTAATTTTCCAAGCAATCAATTGTATTTTAAGATGTTTGGGGTGGATTCAGTTCTCTTACCACCGCGAACCCATTTCGAGAGTCTAATTTTTTTACTATCAATGAGACAGACTGTACAAAGAAATCTCCCGCCATCCCCTTTTATTTTATGCTTTTTGGCTCTTCACACGTCTAAACGACAGATAAATTAAAGGGTGAATTTTAGTGAAAAGCTAGGCTCCGTACTAAAAAATACCGGCAAAAAAGTGGAAATAATAATTATTATTTTTTCTGGAGATTACAAAAGAATCTTTAAAAAAAATTGAAAGACTATGCATCCATGACGAGTTCATTAGGATAAATGAATCTCCTAAAATGAACAGAAAAGATCTTTCATATTGCTAATGGGAAGCAAAAGCATCCTGCAGCCCATTTACTTGTATCGGGATAAATGTCCAGAGCTCAGGGATGAAAAGAGGTTTACACACCCCAACATTTCACACTCACGGAATGAGAAAATTGTTGAATTTTTTTTAGAAATTCACTAGTAAATTTCTACCGTAAAACTGGAAAAAGGATGAAAGGAAAATTCTAAGAGGACGAATAACAGATCCCAACGAATACAAATGAACAATTTTTTAAAGCGATAAGTGAAAAGTAAAAAGTGTTCTACTTAGGTTACTGGTGGTGCCTTTTAACAATTTTTATTATGTTTTTCGACAGCTTTACTTTGTTACTTTATATTTTTCTTCATTTTTCCTTCCCTTTGTTGTTCTCTTGTATTTTTCCGTCTTGGTGCAAAAACATTAGAACATCATCAAAGGTTTTTATTGCTGAAACATTTTTTATGCTAGTCTTCTCCATATTTTCATTACTGGGCGCGTGGTTTTATTGTTCTCTGCCATGAGGTCTTTTTTGAAAAAAATATTTTCAACGAGGCACATATTCGATGTTACAGTTTTGACAATAAAAATATGTTGTTGTTTTAACGAAAATATATACTCTAAATACTAATATCAACTTAACTGTAATAAATGATTTTATATTATTTATACGCAAGAACTAAACTTGGCTTAGAAATCTACAGAAAATTTAAAACTTTCTTAAAAAATTTGATATAACAATGTACAAAATTTATTTCCTTCCCAAGCCCCACCCCACTCCGCATTGTGAAAAAATGTCGTTCACCTCCTAAAAGTTTAAATATTTGTAAAACGATATCGAGTTATACGCGACCTGACATATAGGCAGAGACATAAACCTATTATTATAACAGTCTGTCTTTTGGCAGTGAGGGCGGTACTAGACTCCATATAAAATCAATTTGAAAAACATGCTTTTATTTTGAAAAATTCACTAAAAAGGAAAAAAATAATTTTTTTGGGTACTGTGTATCAGAAATAAAACCGAGATAAATACTTATTTTATTTTATCTTTTATGCTCTTATCTCGCTTTTATTTCTAATACACTGTACCCAAAAAAAAATTTTTCCGTTTTAGTGCATTTTTTAAAATAAGTTTTTTTTATTTCGGATTCAGCACCCTATTTTTTTTTTTTTTGCAAATTTGAGGATCACGTTATCCTTACAAGACCTTCCGTTATCCTTACAGACTTCTTAATGTCAGAATAGGATTTCAGCGGCCACAAAAACCCCCAGATGAGATTTGTTATGGAAAATTTGAGGAAAAGGATAATCACGTTATCCTTACATGACCTTCCGTTATCTTTACAAGGACGGAGTAGCAAAAACATTGTATTATCATGGGACTTACGTATGTGTGCAAAATTTCAAGTCAGTCGGATGAGTGGACGTGGACCAAAATTAGATTACAAGATTTGACCCTGACAGACAAATAGACAGACAGATCCCAAGGCAAGCTAAAGAAAAGCTTTTAAAAATCGAGAGAAAACGCGACGAAAGTGTGGGGGAGAGGCACGGCATACAGACAACCAAGGTATGCTGTAAACTCAAATCTGACATTTCGTTGCTACGTCACTTGTGCCGATTAGTTCGTCAAGTGCAGAAGGAATTTTGTTTTGTGGATGGTTATTTAAATTTTTGTGCGATCTAAATAAGATATTTGTAAATTAGTGGACTGATTGCATTAAATAGTGATCAATAAACATAAAAATTAATTAAAAAAAGTCGGCATAAATGACGTCACACCTGACTATCAAAAGTTTACAGCATACCTTGGTTGTCTGTATGCCGTGGGGGAGAGGATGGTGGGGAGAGTTGTGATGGGCAGGAAGAGAGGGAGAAGGGATAGGTCCTAGAGGCCGAAAATTGGAGTCATGTATTTTACGAACAGTTCCTTCCTTAGGAATCTGATGTATAAGAGAGTTATGTAATATGACGGTTTTACTTTTTGACCGGTCACCAAAATAATCGTCCCAAATCGGTTGCTTTGTGACTAGTCGGAAAATTGTTGTTGTTTTTCGGTATTTCTATTGCGCTCGTTTATAATTCACTTGACAAACAGAGCTATGGAAGTACAAATGGTCAACTCTGGACCAAGCATTTCATACTTAGTATTTTCGGATTGACACTTATTTACATTGCCGCCATACTTGATCTTCACCGCCACCCCCCACCCCCTCTCCCTCCTCCACCTTGTCACAAAAGATTTTCTTCGGAAACGGTTGCATAGTAAAAGGTTGTTTGTAAAGATATTCACGAAATAACTAGGAAAACTGTCACATTAACGTTACAATAATGTTATTGTGACGTTACTGTGACCAGTTTGTGACCCCATATATTTTGCAACCCACATTGTATAACCGGTGTGTAACCGTTTTTTGATTACTTCCGATAGATTGAAGCTATTGATTAGGGAAGAAAATGATTACAATAAATCAATGCCTCCTGGATAACACTCCAATGCTCTGGTTCCCTAACAAAGGCTTATAGTTCCTATAATTTTTGGAAAAATTCCCTATTTCTTGGCATGAATTCCCCTTTTGTTTAGGAGTCATTACCAAAAATTTCACTGTTTTGGATATTCCTATTTTTGTAGGAATCTGTCCTATTATTACTTTTCCTGCATATTGAAAAAAAGAAGTAATTTGCAACTGTAATCGAACCAAACCGACATTAACTTTACACCCCTTGGATTCTTTTTTATCGAACTTTTTCCCTAGTTTAGCAATATGTCGAAATAGAGCTAGAGAAGTTTTTCTGTTTCAAATATTCATAAAGTTTTTTATTCTCCATGTAGTCCAACTGCAACATATTCAGTTAACACACAATTTCAATCATAAAATAGTAATCGACTTCGCTTACCTTCATCAAACTCCATCAAAAAGTGGCAAAAGAAATCCGAAGGAAAATGGAAAAAATACATAAAAATGAAAATATAATACGCAAAAATATACACAAACTGACAAAAACACATACTATATGGAATATACTGCAGTTACGGAAAATAAAAGAAAAGTATGAAACACAAATAGAGAAAGACAACTTGGAAGTTGTTGAAAAGCTTAAAAACTCTGCCATGACTTCTTACATTAAAAGCTCGTCAATAATACATCAACGTGATATGTCGGAATACTGAGACATGAAAATTACCATCGCAGACCCCCAACCACTAAACAATGGGAAAAATACTGTTATTCACAACCAGAACCAAAAGTTAAGCCTGAATAAGAAATCGTGAATGTGGAAATGAAACTGGGCTGGGTGAGAATCGGGTGGCAATCAATCCCAATAAGAAGCAAAGATATGGGGATGAGACAGACCTACTCCGTAAAAGGCTCAAAAAGAGTGGAATTTACCCCGATAGAAAGGAGGTTAACATTTCGTAAATATATCACTCACCTTTGAATGGCCTCCGCCACCACAAGTTTGATTCTTACCCCTATTACACCCTTCCCTACATTCGAATTTACTCAGGTATAGTGAGTACCTGTTTGCACTTCACTCATCGCCAAAAGAATCGCCGTTTTCTGTTACGGAAAGGTTTCACTTATTACATTCAATTGAGCTCAGGGTTGATACAACAGGAGTCTCAAAGTCAGTCTAGCGAAAGTCTTAAATAGGAAATGGATCGAATGAGGATGAAGTCATAGTCTGCCCTTTTATTCACATCACAATTCGAATAGGCGAATTTATAAATAAGTGTGTGTTTGTAGGAGACTTCGGATGTTATCCTAGCAGTCACCATAGAACAGCCCTTCCGAGACGTCGCCGATCAGCCGCAAAAAGGCAGAAAGAAGGTGGTTTGCTGTCGATCTTGAAATGAAAACGGAAAATAATACCTGCAATAAAAAGAAAAACCATTGAAAGTGATATGAAAAACTTTTCGCTATTGTTATACTTTCTCAATTATTCACATGCTGAAAATGGAAAAACTGATGTGATTACCACTTAACTTTCTTATATATGTACATAGATTGAGCTTTCTCTTCACATACGAGCATAAAAAATCTCGGAAACGGTTAAAGATTTCTAAAAGCTAAACAAAAATTTCAAATTTTTCTTCTCATTTTTAATTTTTCTTTAGAAAACATTCAAAAACCGTGTTTTTTTTAATTAAAAAAATAATTAAATTTTTAATTTATCACTTGCAGTCATACTGAGCTCCGTCCGAGTATAGATGAGGAGGGAAATCTGAAAAGAAAAAAAAAACAATTAACTGACGAGAATATTAAATAAGGTACCCTAAACCGGGTGAACTTTCTTTAAATGTTAGTAGAAAACTTGCAAACATTCCGGCTTACAAATATGTCTACATAAATTGAAAAAGTATAGTCTTTTTACAGACGTTGAACATAAGCTACAAAAGAGAGGTACAAACGTCTCGTAGTTGTTAAAATCTAAAGTTATTAAAATAGTAAAACATAACAAAAGCCATAATTGCCAATCTGGCAATTATTGAAAACCCGTAGGTGATATTCGTATCATAATTCAAGCAGTTGTACCAAAATTCCACTTTGAAGTCAAACTTTCCAATTAGATTTTTTAAAATTTATTCCAATCGGATTTTGATGTATGGAAATTTTATGTAGAATCATATCCTAAATAACTTTTGTTCTTACACTTTTTTGATAACATGCACCGTTTTTGAGATATTCACAAAAAACATTTTCGTTCGTATGGGGGGTACCCCCCTAATGCTCTATTTTTGCCCATGAACGAACTTAACCTCGCATTTTACGAAAAACGGATCTGCACAAAATTTTAAGTCTCTAGCTCAATCCGTGCGCCCGCAATCCGCGCCACAGACGGACAGACGGACGGACATGCCAAATTCAATTTTTTTTATCATTCTAAACACACTGGTGTAATTCATTTTTTTGTGTGATGACGGGATCTTGGCGTTACAAACGGTAAGGCAAATCTAATTGGTTTCACCATACGGGTATAAAAAGTTTCTTGAGACTGCTCTGGTGAATTGTATTTCGGGTTTTGGTTTCTAAAACGTGAAAATTGGGTTCTAATTTTCATTTTGGTTCCTAAAATTTGAAAATTTTGGTTCTGGCTTTGGTTCATAAAATTTGGTTCTGGTTTTGCTTTTGATTCATTGACGACTCCACAGCAAACAACGAAATGACCAATAAAAGCAAAACGAGACACAAACCGGTTTGCAACCGATAATTTTAAGTGAATCTAAACTTCGTTCGCTCTTTTTGGTTTCCCTCCCCACTGCGACCCTCACCCTCACGAATGACGTGCCGCCTCAAAGTGAAGCCTGGTGTAAACACAATCAAATACGTATGCCGTTAAAATTTTATTAGGAATAGTATAGTGACTGTCCATAAAATACGTTACGCTTATTTTCACCTCCCGGAAAGGTTGGGAAACACTGGAATAGGACATCTTCCATTTTATAAAAAAGCACAGGTTACTCGTACAATACGGCGGGAAATTCATTAACTTCCTTGTATGTTTCCCAATTTGGTTAACTTCCCTTATTCCCAGA
Organism: Chrysopilus asiliformis; assembly: GCA_964034945.1. Taxonomy (NCBI): domain Eukaryota; kingdom Metazoa; phylum Arthropoda; class Insecta; order Diptera; family Rhagionidae; genus Chrysopilus; species Chrysopilus asiliformis. The sequence goes on from OZ035960.1 coordinate 19,790,606, forward strand.
TTTATATTTCATCAACTTTTTTTATGAGATTAGTTCGGAATTCGCTACAAAGCAAATTGAATGGCAAAGAAAATGGTTCTGGGAAAAGTCGAATAATATCGAAAAAATTATAATAAAATTAACTGATTAGTTTTCTCACATTGATTAAATATTTATGAATAAGTCTAAATAGAAAGTATCCTGATCAAAAAGAACTCACTTTCAATCTTTCTAAATGTCCAATATCTTAACGAAAATTAATTAATTATTGGGCTTTTTTTTAATGGACCTTCATACCAATATTCTTACAAGGCAGTATTAACCTCGAATACTATCCAAGAATACTACTCGAATGCTATTAAAATATCAGAAATACTTTTCTAATTGCTGTACACGTGCTTTGATAATTAATTAACTTTAAAAATACCGATGAACATTAATTTGTGTGGATAAAACTCAAGCAAACAGCATTACGACCATAATTAAAAAATGGTTTTAATTATTGGTAAAAAATCATTTTTGATCTCATTCAGGATTTTTTTACCACATGTTGAGCAAGAAATTGAAAAAAAATTAAAACGGTTATTGACACTCTGTAAAAGGATTCTGAAAGATAATTTTCAGCTGAAAAACATTGCCGAATAATGTATAGTAATTTATCCTTAAAGTCTTCCAAGGATTTTTAGAAGGTTAATTTCAGGCCCGTAGCCAGGATTTCTTTCAAAAATAAAATAGTTCGAAATGCAACGAAATTTGTTTAATTATATAAAGTTTAACAGTTTCTACATGTATTGTTAAAGAAAATATTTTTTATGATAATATAAGTGAGGATATATAAAATTGTCCTTTAAATGTTTAGATTCAAACATTTTTTACACAGAAAATGTTTGCTGCACCCTTGTTTAAGGTGTACACATTTTTATTTTTGGCTTTGAAGAAAATCCTGGTTATGGTCTTGCTAGAAAGGGCGAAAATTGTTGGAAGGGTAGAGCTCGTGGCCTATTGTGGAATACGATCGTAATCGTAACGATTGGCATTTGCCTGTTGTTGTTGGTAGAAAACACTAACAACAACAGGCAAATCCCAATCGTTACGATTACGCTCGTATTCCATAATAGGCCACCTCTACTACTGAGTAGGCAGTCTATTAACTCCAATTAGAGCAGTCTATTAGGACAGTTATAATAGCTTTTCTCCACATTAGTACAGTTTGTAAACATTTTTTCAATACAACTTCGACTTTTAAAGTCTTTTTGATACCTCAGATATGACTTGTTTACTTGAATTAACGGATTTCAGTTACTTCAACAATTATTTTTAACAATGAATAAAAATTTTAAGCTTTTTACGCTCGTTTTTCATCTTGGCAGCCATTTTTACACGTTCCATTGTCCACTAGTAAGCCTACATAGATAATGGACAGGTCAAAAACTCCAAAATTCCGCACTAACACAAACATACCGTCTTTGCTTTTCGATGAAATGGTTAATTTGATAACCACGAATAGTCCACTTCGAAAGCACCTGGACTTTCTCTTTATATGTAGGCTCACTATTGTCCATTATCTAGATTATAGGCTCTCTAATATACTCATGATGAAATTGCAGCTAGCCATCTGGCCCACTGGTCGCCATAGGAAAATGGGCAAATGTCAAAAAATTTACTATTGCGAATTTCCTATTGTGAATATTTATTGACATTTCGCTGCATTTTTACATTCGATTTTCTAGGGCATTAACTCCATTTATTTTTGTGTTAAACGTGATTTGAAATTCCTCAATATAAGAAAAACGTGCGAAATATCAAATTACTTTGGTTACAATCATATATTTTCTACTTTCTCAAGGAAATTTTTCGATTGTTACACGTTCTTATTTGGACATCTTTTTTCCGGTTTTCTCCTAAACAAGAACAATAAAAGTCGATTAACGGCATTAAAATGGCCCAAATTGTTTTTCTTACACGAAAAGAAGTCTTTAGTGCCTGCCACCGACTCCACAGGTGAATGTCAGCTTGGTTGATAATAGCAAGTTTTTTTTATGATTGGTGCTATTTCTATTTTCCAGTCCACATCTGAGCGATGCAGAGAATTTGAAGGTATTCGGAAAATGCAACAATCCAAATGGCCACGGCCATAATTATTCCGGTAATTTTTTTTTTTGAAAAAAAAAAAGCTTTTTCACTTGTCTATATTTTGCGCATTGTTTGCAGTTGAAGTTACCATACGAGGTCCAGTTGATCCTAAAACCGGGATGGTAATGAACATAACGGACCTCAAGGACTACATGGATAGAGTAATTTTCAAAATTTTAGACCACAAGAACCTTGATAAAGATGTGGCTTATTTTAGTGATAAGGTATATTTATTTAGTTAATATTAGCAAATCCACAAAATGGACATGTTCGAGATTTTTCAGCCAAGTACAACGGAAAATCTGGCGATATACATTTACGATTATATAAAGTCCTTAATGCCCGAGCCAGAGCTATTATACGAAGTCAAAATAGAGGAAACTAATAAAAATTCAGTTATCTATCGAGGTCCATATCCGGTTCAGTATTGCAAAACTGAGATGGGAAGACGCTGCCAAAAGAATTCTTTTACAAACATTTCATCGGATTCGGACTGAAATCAAATTAAAACTCAAATGGAAATTATTTCTCTCTAATAACAATAATTAAAATTTGCTTTGGACATTTCTAATTACTTTTGATATTTAAAAAAATGTTCTTGAAAATTTAAACTTTTAGAATCGAATATATTTTTTGAATTACTTTTTATAAGCATTCCCATTTGATAAGGTTTTTTGTATTAACTGTAAAGCATTGCCTTGTTATATATTTCATAAATTTTTACAATAAAGTGAATGTTGAAAATTTTGACATATTTGGAAAATCGATTCTGTAGGATCGCGACAAGTCCAAGCTAAAAATCGGAAGCTGTTTCAGTTCGACTTACTGAATACTTAATTTTACGAATTTCAAACCCATATTTTAATTATTGAAGATTTTTTTTCATCTAGAAATCAATTCCATGGTTACGGTGATTTGATATGTAAAATGTAAATTTGAATTTCATGGGTTTTAGGATGTCCATTTCTACCCAATAAAGGAAAAATAACTGCCGAAATAGTTTTTCGAATAAAATATGTCATATCATAATTAAAGTTCGAATGAATGGCGCAAATGAATTCAAAAACATTTCAGACCGAAGTTGTCTAAAAATTCATTTTGGGCTGTGTGTAAACACGGCCTTTGACAATCAGCGATTTTCGCCTGCAGTGAAATTTTTTTTATAATTTCTGCCTATAGTACATTTTTTAAATCAAAATTTTCGCTGTCACAATTTTTGTTGCATACTGAACTAATTGTAAGTTACTATTATATTTTTTTTTTCTCCAAATGCGTAATCACGAACAAAAGTTAAGACAAACCTCTTTGATCGTTTGTCCAAAATTTAAAAGCACACAAAAATACAGTATTATCAATTTTTTTAAGAAAGGGTGGTGCAGAAATATTCCTTCATTTTCACTAAAATCAATCCCTATTTCCATTTTTTTAATTGCGCAATATTGAAAAATTGGACAGTAAAAACAGTTTGTAATGTTTTTAGATGCAATGTTTTTACACTCAAACCAATTTGCAATGATTTCGATATTAAACATTTTCTCCGTTCGACACGAGGTGTCGAAATGATAAATCAGTAAATACCCTTAAAATATATATTACGTATGCCATTTATTGGAACTTAAAAAAAGTAATACAATTTGGGTTTGGAAAAGAGAATGCAGTAAAAAAAATATTTATTCGTTATTTGTATCAAAGAGTTAATCAGAATTAACGTTTGATGTTTCCTCGATATGTGTGATACTTGCTCCTGAAAAATCGTGGTTCAAGATAATTTCCCAGACCGGGTAGTTCAAGCAATGAATCCCATTTTTCGAAACTCCATAAATAGCTGAATTTGTTGAAGTTATGTCCGAGAAAGCCTCGATATTACTAATAATTTTATTTAGTTGACAATGGAAATAAACGTAAAACAATTCGTCCAACTTACTCTTGGTGTTTCGAATCAGAATTTATAAATTTATTTTGAATAACATCGTACTTCATTTTATGTTGATAACGATATTCATAGTCATTTTCATAACCTATGTGGTTCAATTCAACAATTATTATGTTGTTAGATTGTGTAACACATATTTTGTGATTTTTTGTATTGACGATATCATCGCATAGATTTCCCAGTCTAGATAATTCAGTAAAAATATTTTTTCCCATATCAAATGCTTCAATTTTAATTTCGCCCATTTTACGGTTATAGGATATTAAATTGATGGAACCATCTAAAAAGTAAAAAAAAATTAAAAAAGTCTCACAACCGTTTACATTACGACACAAAATTTCAGAAGTTTTTTCCTGAAAAGTAAGAATCGAATTTTTGGAAAAAAATCCAAAAAAAAATTTGAAAAAAAAATTTTTTTTTAATAAAATTGAAGCTTGTTCTTCCTTTTGAAAGTTACGAAATCATTAAAACAAAATATAATGGCTTAAATCCGAAATTAAAACGTAAAACCAACCTTAGTCGATTCGATTCACCACTTAATTCGTATTCTGAAATTTGCAACGACTAATTCTATCCTCAAAACGTTACAAGTTCATACCCAATCGAAACGCAGCGGATCACAAATACAAATTGAGTGAAAATCGAACAAACTTAACGCTACTTCGGATTCCAGAATAGGTACCTATGTATATTGCCACAAGTGGACAGCTACGAAAAAACACTAAATTGAAAAGTGAAATCTCGATCTACTTTTTGAATTTCTTCGAAAATACGTGTACATACAAATTTTGACAACTTGACGAATTTATTCTGGAATATCAGAATTTTTTACAAAACTCGTAAACTTTATTCAAATATAACTTGAATTTTTTCATAAAAAAAATCCCAGAATAAATTCAAGTCTTGGGAACTTTTGCTGAGTAAATAAAATTCACAAAATAAATTCTTGAATAAAATTCGTGGAAAAATTCAAGAAAATGTCGTAGGTGCAAACGGACCTAAGACTTTATTTAATAAAAATTTAGCATTACCTGAAACCAATATATCGAAAGTTCTATCGCACTCCACAATTGGAAAATTCGTAATTGTTTGTGTATTAACATCGAAAGATAACATTTCTAATTCTCCCACCGGAGTTGCATTTTTCCGACCAAGCAAATAGATTTTTCCATTCAGATGACATGATTTGTAATTTGTGATTGCGTACTGAAATGGAATTGTACTCCAATTATCAATATTTGCATCATAGATGTAGCAAATTTTCGAATATGCGCCGTTATTAAGTTTACCCCCAGTAAGGCATATTTTCGAGTTAATCGTAGTCAAGCTGAATTCAGTTATTTCTGGAAATTGACATTTTTTCCCTTTGATTTCAATAGTAATTGGATTAAAAATCCAATAAAAACGAGCGTGTTTTTCCATAATGAAGACACTGTTAGATGGAGGATCCAAAGAAATCATATCTATCATTGCGTTCATTAACCAGTTGTTCAATTCAGTATTATGTTGTATTAATTTCTCCTGCCTGATGATCCTGAGTACAGATTTTAATTTTAAATACTCCATAGGGAAAAGTTTTATTAGCTTAGTGCTAATTGAGTGTCTATTTATATCATATTTAATCCATTTAATCATAGCCAAGTAAAACTGTACCGCCGATATGTTCTCCATATTTAATATATATATATATATTCTAATATATTTAAAGATACTGCGGAAGAGCCCTAGAATCTGCAAAATGTAAAAACAGTCGTCATTTCAATTGAAAATCGATTGATTTTTAAAAAAATTACAAAGGTTTCGTTTAGCTCCAGAAAATTCGAATTGCTAGCGACTTCAACAATGTTATCCGTTATAAAAAGATTTATTTTATCCATATTGAAGTTCATTAGATCTAAAAAGAAATAATAAATTGGCGTTAAAGAACCTCATATCGCGACGCCTCCGTGAAAGATTATCGTATGTCGAAAAATGCTATTTTGCAAAAAACCGATTTTAGGTATTGTTCCACATTACATAAAAAATACTCGAAAAATAAGGGATTTTAAAGTTTTAGTCTATAAAGTGAAATAAATCAAAGCTCCACAAACATTTTTGAGGAAATATATCAAGTAGATATAATTAAATTTACTACACGATGTTTTAAATTTCATGACAATTTTCAACTTATATATCGTAAGTCTCTCTCTCTCGCTCTCGGCGCTACAACCGGTTTCCGGTCTTGGCCTGCCGCCACTGCTCTTGCCAAAGGACCCGGCCATGCGCCGATGTCCTCCAGTTTTGCATCCCAATTCTCTTCGCGTCCTGGTCAACGCTGTCTTGCCACCTGAGGTTGGGTCTTCCTCGTCACCTTGTTATTAATAACCTACCACAGAAGACTATGTCGCAAGTCTAGTTACGAATTAATATGCAGCAATTTTTTCCATTATATCGTAAGACGAGTAACATTTGAAATTTAAAACTCCAAACTCCAAACACATCGTAGTCACAACTTACGATGTCTAGCTATTGAAAAGTCTCCAAAGTGAAATGTTGTTACTCGACTACGATACTTGAACTTCTCAATTTTCAAATATTGTAACTTGGCTTACAGCATTCGACTTAAATTAAAGCTCTAAGTAAAGACCTGGGGCCTTATTCTAGAAATCGTACCGAGTCAAATCTCTACCGAGTGGTACAAAAAGCGATTCTTGAACTCGGAAACGAGCGATTTCTTGCAAGTAAATACTCGGTGACGTTTAGCCTGCCAAGTGAGGTCAATATGAATCTGAAACTATCTTTTGAGAGAGATCGCTCGTTTCCGAGTTCAAGAATCGCTTTTTGTACCACTCGATAGAGATTTGACTCGGTACGAGTTCTAGAATACGGGCCCTGGTAACTAGACTTACAACATATTTATGAAAAATTTGAACAAATGTTGTAAATCGACTTACGGAAATCTCAAAAACGACTGAAGCTATTTTAATGAAACTTTACTGTTACATTCAGGATAACACTAAAAGTGACATAGGTTGATTTTCAAAATTCGGTGGATCCAGTTTTCACAATTTAAAAAATCTCTCAAGATAAATTTTCGACTAACATCTGCCCCCTAACATCTTTCCACTTTGAAAACCTTTGTCACGTTGGTGAATGATTTTCGTTGGTGATTTTTCGTAGACTTTCGTATTCGCGACAAAATGACGGGTCGCTGACTAGAAGCAGAGCAACGTTATTGTGGGAATCTCGTATTTTTTTAAGTCATGCAGGTTAAGAAAATTTGTTAATAATTTCTGTATCATTGGAAAGATAGTAGTTATTCAACAAACATCGCGTTGAGTTTTTCCTTCGAACAAGTGACCAGTAAACGAAGTGGTCGGTACAACAAATACACCCGACTCCAGCTATCTGCTGCAAATTTGAAGGGATTTTGAAGGGATTTTGATCCGGGATTCACCATTAAATCTCTGAAGAAGTGTTTGCCCACTAAAATATCTGATGAGTAAGATCCTGTAAGTCCTGTATACTTTTTCCCCAAAAAAATCAGCTAATGGGGGATTTTGAGGTAGCAAAGCGTTAAACGGCTCGATCTTCCTGGTACTTTATATAAAGAATAACATATTCCATGCCTGTTGAACAAACAGCGAACGTTTTGAGTGTTTTCATGTTTTGAGACAATTTTACAAACATAACAAAATTGGCAACAAAATTGTAAAAAAATCCGACTCTTGTTAGTTGCAAGGAAATTCAAGAATCGCTAGAGGGAATTTTATAGAACTTAACAATGTTAGAGCAAGTTCAACCATAACCAAAAGCCATTTTGTTTGTACGTCTTCATGGGGGAATCCCCATACATACTGATTTTTTTTTTTTTGCAAAATATGCGTCATATAAAAAATTATTAATTCGAAACATTTTTACTTACCAAATACACACCAAATATTAATGCAATTATCCTGAGTTATATTCGATTGTAAAATTTCGCGACATTGTTCTTTAATATACTGTATTCCGTAATAGTCGGCAGTTTTAAGTAAATTCATGGAATTTGCAACAGATAAATTCAACATTCCACTGTACAGATAATCAACGATGGATTTTACTGAATCGATGGAGAATTCGTTCTCTATTTGCACTACAGAATCCTTTGAATCAGCATAAAACACCGTCCCTAAATGAAATTTCAGATTTAAGAAATTAAACGCAGAAGAAATTTTCTATTATTTTACCGGCAAATTTATTCCGGAAATATTCAGTGCCTGCCGCTAAAACAAATTTATGAGCTGGAATCAAAGTGTCCTGCACTTTTAGTTGGACGTCGCATAGCTTTTCAAAAAATAACAGAAAAAATATAGTAACCAAGTTTGGTGTAAAAAAAAACTGTTTTTACTTTATGGCGATTCTTGTTCAGCTTACGGAGGAAATTAACTGCATAATCTTGCTCATTGTTGATATGAATTCCGTCCATTGTTCAAATAATGCTTTATCTTTAGAAAATTAAATTCTTTTCAGAAACAAAAGGCGATCGACTGTCGAAACCCAAATGAATTTAAAAGCAAATGATATGATAAATTTGTACCTCAACTGTTTTCGATTGTATCTCTTTGTTTATTTTCATATAAAATGTTCGATTCAGCAACTAAAGTGGTTTTATTAAAAAAATATTTAAAAGCACAACGAGAACTCAAATCAGCGGGAACTCAAATAAAAAACTAAAATTCATATTGAAATGTGATAACTTAGGTAATGGTTATATTGGTCGCACAATACCGAGACTTTTTCAATAGAATCAAGAGTAGAGAGCCTATGAACCAAAAAATTTCCATTTGTTTGCGAAAAACTTTGAAAATTTCATTAGTTGTCTCCAATAATTACCAAAATAACTTAGATTAGTCAATATAAATAAGGAAGTCATGCCTAAGGCATTAAACATTTGAAAGACGTACTTATGTTAATAAATTCAGAAACAAACTGTCCCAATTCTGTTTAAAAACTTTTCGAACTGACCTAACAGACTGTTCTAATCAGAGTTAACAAACTGTTAAGGTAGAACCTGAATCGTCGTACGTCGATGCGTCCGTGATGCGTCCGTCACGTTGACAGTTCGAGTAAAATCAACGGGCTGCTATGAATAATGCGTTTGTCCGATGCGGCAACCGCATAGAGTAGGTCGACTTTCGATTTAAGCAATTTAAGTATGAACAAATTGAAAGTAATTGTTTCGACGATAAACTAATAGAAGAAGTGCAAAAAAAGTGAAGAAGAAGTGATTCGTTGCCGTACCCAACTGTCACCGCATAAAACTGTCTACCGGACGGACGCATGACGGACGCATCGGCGTACGATTCAGGTTCTACCTTTAGTGTCACAGCTAATGCCGGTGATTTTATTTCGGCCTTGTTTGTAAATAACTGGCAGCACTATTTTACTGCAAATTTCTGTTATTTTTTTTACGTTAGTATCAAAGCTGGATGAAAACAACGTAGAACGAATGCTGAGATATAAGCGATTTCATTGACAAGAGTTCTAGGTTCACTTGTCCGCCGTGAAATTATATAAAACGCAGTGGAAAACAGCTGTGACGAATTTGTTGGAGGTATTCGGAAAATGCAACAATCCAAATGGCCACGGCCACCATTATTCCGGTAATTTAAAAAAAAAACTTCTCTTTCACTTCCTTGTCTATATTTCGCCCATTGTTTGCAGTTGAAGTTACCATACGAGGTCCAGTTGATCCTAAAATCGGGATGGCAATAAACATAACGGACCTCAAGGACTACATGGATAGAGTAATTTTCAAAATTTTAGACCACAAGAACCTTGATAAAGATGTGGCTTATTTTAGTGATAAGGTATATTTATTTAGTTAATATTAGCAAATCCACAAAATGGACATGTTCGAGATTTTTCAGCCAAGTACAACGGAAAATCTGGCGATATACATTTACGATTATATAAAATCCTTAATGCCCGAGCCAGAGCTATTATACGAAGTCAAAATAGAGGAAACTAATAAAAATTCAGTTATCTATCGAGGTCCATATCCGGTTCAGTATTGCAAAACTGAGATGGGAAGACGCTGCCAAAAGAATTCTTGTACAAACATTTCATCGGATTCGGACTGAAATCAAATTAAAACTCAAATGGAAATTATTTCTCTCTAATAACAATAATTAAAATTTGCTTTGGACCTTTCTCATTACTTTTGATATTTAAAAAAATGTTCTTGAAAATTTAAACTTTTAGAATCGAATATATTTTTTGAATTACTTTTTATAAGCATTCCCATTTGATAAGGTTTTTTGTATTAACTGTAAAGCCTTGTTATATATTACATAAATTTTTACAATAAAGTGAATGTTGAAAATTTTTACATATTTGGAAAATCGATTCTGTAGGATCGCGACAAATCCAAGCTAAAAAATCGAAAGCTGTTTCAGTTCGACTTACTGAATACTTAATTTTACGAATTTCAAACCCACATTTTAATTATTGAAGATTTTTTTTCATCTAGAAATCAATTCCAAGGTTACGGTGATTTAATACATAAAATTTTAAAAAAATGAATTTCATGGGTTTTTGAATGTCCATTTCTACCCAATAGAGGAAAAACAACTGCCGAAATAGTTTTTCGAATAAATATGTCATATCATAATTAAAGTTCGAATGAATTGCGCTAATGAATTCAAGAACATTTCAGACCGAAGTTGTCTAAAAAATTCAATTTGGGCTGCGTGTAAACACGGCCTTTGACATTCAGCAATTTTCGCCTGCGGTGCAATTTTTTTTATAATTTCTGCCTATAGCACATTTTTTAAATCAAAATTTTCGCTGTCATAATTTTGGTTGCATACTGAACTAATTGTAAGTTACTATTATATGTTTTTTTCTCCAGATACTTAACAGGTCGATTATCTTAGGCGCGTCACTTTTTGTGACTCGAAATTTGCCTGTGGTATTTGTTGTTTTGTACCAACAACAGGCAATTTCGAGTCACAAAAAGTGACGCGTCTAAGATAATCGACCTGTAAGACAAACCTCTTCGATCGTTTGTTCAAAATTTAAAAGCACACAAAAATACAGTATTATCAATTTTTTTAAGAAAGGGGTTGCTCGCCAAATAAAGGTCTTCGCACGGCTCTGGCGCCGGGTTCAACCCTTGCTACGTCTTTGGGCAACCCCAAGATGACCAGATTTTTGAAGTCAGAATGTAACAAGGAACTGACTATGTTTTGAACATTCTCACGATCTCATTGCAAGCCAAATTTTAAATCGGCCCTGGAGTCGGTGGCTACATTGGTTATCTACAATTTAGCTGTTCAATTCAACTGCCCAATGCGGACCAGACAACTAAAATGCGGAACTATCCCTTCATCTTCACTAAAATCAATCCCTATTTCCATTTTTTTTAATTGCACAATATTGAAAAATTGGACAGTAAAAACAGTTTGTTTTTAGATGTAATGTTTTTACACTCAAAACAATTTTCAATGATTTCGATATTAAACATTTTCTCCGTTGTTGGACACGAGGTGACTAAATAATAATTCAGTAAATATCCTTAAAATATATGTTATGTATGCCATTTATTGGAACTTAAAAAAAAGTAATACAATATGGGTTTGGAAAAGAGAATGCAGTGAAAAATATATTTATTCGTTAATTGTATCAAAGAGTTAATCAGAATTATCGCTTGATGTTTCCTCGATAGGTGTGATACTTGCTCCTGAAAAATCGTGTTTCAAGATAATTTCCCAGTCCGGATAGTTCAAGCAATGAATTCCCTCATCCGAAATACCATAAATAGCCGAATTCGTTGAAGTTATGTCCGAGAAAGGCTCGATACTACAAATAATTTTATTTTGTTGACAATGAAAATAAATGTAAAACAATTCGTCCAACTTACCCTTGCTGTTTCGAATCAGGATTTATAAATTGGTTTTGAATAACATCGTACTTAATTTTAGATTGATAACGATATTCATCGTCATCTTCAGGAGTTATGTGGTACAATTCAACAATTATTATGTTGTTAGATTGTGTAACACATATTTTGCGACATATTGTATTGACGATATCATCGAATGGATTTTCCAGTTTAGATAATTCCGTAAAAATGTTTGTTGCCATATCAAATGCTTCAATTTTAATTTCGTCCATTTCACAGTTATAGAATATTAAATTAATGGAACCACCTAAAAAGTAAAATAAATTAAGGCCCCGTTTAAGACCCCGTTAAGACAAATTAAGACACTTTATTCCGGGAATTTTATTCTGTGACATTAAATTCAAGTCTCGAATCGAATTTTTGGAATACATTCGTCGTTCATCCTTTCGAAAGTCACGAATCACAAAAAAAATATCATGGCTATTCTTAAATCCAAAATTAAAACGTAAACCCAAACTCAGTCGATTCGATTCGAAACTCAATTCGTATTCTGATATTCTGAAATTCGCAACGAGTAATTCTATCCTCAAAACGTTACTAGTTCATACCCAATCGAAACGCAGCGGATCAAGAGTACAAATTGAGGGGGAGTTGAACAAAGTTAACGCTACTTCGGATTTCAGAAGAGGTATGTATATTGCCACAAATGGACAACCACGAAAAAACACTAAATTGAAAAGTGAAATCTCGATCTACTTTTTGAATTCTTTCGAAAATACTTGTACATACAAATTTTAACAACTTGACGAATTTATTCTGGAATATCAGATTTTTTTACGAAACTCGTAATATAACTTGAATTTTTTGATAAAAAAAATCCCAGAACAAATTCAATTCTTGGGAACTTTTGATAAGTAAAAAAAATTAGCAAAATAAATTCTGAATAAAATTCGTGGAAAAATTCACGAAATTGTCGTAGGTGCAAACGGGACCTAAGGCTTTATTTTATAAAAATGTAGCATTACCTGAAACCAATATATCGAAAAATCCCTCGCACTCCACAATTGGAAAATTCGTAATTGTGTGTGTATTAACATCGAAAGATAACATTTCCAATTCTTTAACGGCAGCTGCATTTTTCCGACCCAGCAAATAGATTTTTCCATTCAGATGACATGATTTGTAATTTGTGATTGCGTACCGAAATGGAATTGTACTCCAATTATCAATATTTGCATCATAGATGTAGCAAATTTTCGAATATGCGCCGCTATTAAGTTTACCCCCAGTAAGGAATATTTTCGAGTTAATCGTAGTCAAGCTGAATTCAGTTATTTCTGGAAATTGACATTTTTTCCCTTTGATTTCAATAGTAATTGGATTAAAAATCCAATAAAAACTAGCGTCTTTTTCCATAATGAAGACACTGTTAGATGGAGGTTCCAAATAATTCATATCTATCATTGCGTTCATTAACCAGTTGTTCAATTCAGTATTATGTTGTATTAATTTCTCCTGCCTGATGAGCCTGAGTACAGATGTTATTTTTAAATACTCCACAGGGAAAAGTTTGATTAGCTTAGTGCAAATTGAGTGTCTATTTTTATCATATTTAATCCATTTAATCATAGCCAAGTAAAACTGTACCGCCGATTTCTTCTTCATATATTTAAGGATACTGCGGAAGAGCCCTAGAATCTGCAAAATGTAAAAACAGTCGTCATTTCAATTGAAAATCGATTGATTTTTAGAAAAATTACAAAGGTTTCGTTTAGCTCCAGAAAATTCGAATTGCTAGCGACTTCAACAATGTTATCCGTTATAAAAAGATTTATTTTATCCATATTGAAGTTCATTAGATCTAAAAAAAATAATAATAATAAATTAGCGTTAAAGAACCTCATATCGCGACGCCTCCGTGAAAGATTATCGTATGTCGAAAAATGCTATTTTGCAAAAAACCGATTTTAGGTATTGTTCCACATTACATAAAAAATAATCGAAAAATAAGGGATTTTAAAGTTTTATTCTATAAAGTGAAATAAATTAAAGCTCCACAAAAAATTTTGAGGAAATATACCAAGTAGATATAATTAAATTTACTAAACGATGTTTTAAATTTCATGGCAATTTTCAACTTATATGTCGTAAGTCTCTCTCTCTCTCGCTCTCGGCGCTACAACCGGTTTCCGGTCTTGGCCTGCCGCCACGGCTCTTGCCAAAGGACCCGGCCATGCGCCGATGTCCTCCAGTTTTGCATCCCAATCCTCTTCGCGTCCTGGTCAACGCCGTCTTGCCATCTGAGGTTGGGTCTTCCTCGTCGCCTTTCCGACCCGGGTCACATTCACTCATTCGAGTGACATCACCAGCCCACCGGAGTGTGTTGAGTCTTATGAGCTTGACTATGCCGCAAGTCTAGTTACGAATTAATATGGCGCATTGTTTTCCATTATATCGTAAGACGAGTAACATTTGAAATTTAACACTCCAAACTCCAAAAACATCGTAATCACTACTTACGATGTCTAGCTATTGAAGTCTCCAAAGCGAAATGTTGTAACTCGACTACGATACTTGAACTTCTCAATTTTCAAAATATCGTAACTAGACTTACAGCATTCGACTTAAAGTTGTAAGCAAAGGCCTCATAACTAGACTTACAACATATTTATGAAAAATTTGAACAAATGTTGTAAATCGACTTACGATATTCAAGCTTGGAGAAATATGAATTTAATCAAAAAATTACAGCGTAAAAAAGACATTTTGCTGCCAAAGGTTTTACAATCTATTTAGGTTAAATTGACGTCGCTGATTCCAAATCTCCAAGTGGTTTGACCAGATCGGCTCGAGTTTTTGAAAAAAAAAATCTCGAAAAAAGATAGATATTTGTAACTGAACATTTATATTTTTTTTTATTTTTGTTATTGCCGTGGATATTTCATTTATTATAGGGTAATTTGAAAATAGTTTGGCTAAATTCGTTCCAGTTTTTGAGATTTGGCAAAAAGAAAAATCATTGTTCTTAAAAAAACCAATATTACTAGAAAAAAATCTGAAAAAAAATCAAAAACTAGAGTGAATTCAGTCAAACGACTTCCAGATTCCGATTCACCAATGGGGGAAATCTCAGAAACGACTGAAGCTATTTTAATGAAACTTTACTGTTACATTCAGGATAACACAAAAAGTGACATATCGTCGGTGATAGTGCAATACCGCGTATGAGCAGTTTGTAAATACCGCGTATGAGCAGTTTGTAAATACCGCGTATCTACATTTTGAATATTTTACAGGGGGAAGAGAAAGTTTGATATTTCTAACCCTTTAAAGAGATTTTCTCGTCTAAGATTTTTTGGGACCTCATTATGACTCCCCTTATACATACATAACCTCAGATGGCATCATAGTTTATACTAGTTAGGAAACGTAGGGCTTTTTACGTGTACCTACGTTGGAGTAAAGATAACCGATATACTCTGGACGCGGTTTTTCTTTCTTTCCTATGCGTAAATTACCAACAAAACACAACACATGTAAAACCTAGCCATATTTTCATACACCACCAACACATGCAATTTTCCGACAGCGGGAGATTGCATGTATTGGTGGTGTATGAAAATATGGCTAGGTTTTACATGTGTTGTGTTTTGTTGGTAATTTACGCATAGGAAAGAAAGAAAAACCGCGTCCAGAGTATATCGGTTATCTTTACTCCAACGTAGGTACACGTAAAAAGCCCTACGTTTCCTAACTAGTTAAACTATGATGGCATGACTCCTAAAGTAAGCAATTCATCACTTCGAACATTTAGGCCCGAAATCTCAAAATTGCTACTTTTGTAGATACGCGGTATTTACAACCTGCTCATACGCGGTATTACACTATCACCGACGATATGTATGTTGGTTTTCAAAATTCCCTTTTTTGGGAGGTGGATCCAGTTTTCACAATTAGAAAATTCTCTGAAAATAAATTTTCGACCCCTAACATTTGCTCCCTTTCCAGTTTGAAACCCTTTGTCACGTGATAAAGACTTTCGTATTCGCACGACGCCCCGCAGACTAGAAGCAAAGCACCGTCATTGTGTGAAACTCGTATTTTTGTAAGTTAAGCCCGTAACAGATTGACCGGCAGTAGCAGTAGCAGTGGCAGCAAAATGTTCTGATTGGCTGAAATCCGACGAAATCCGACATGTTGTCGGATTTCAGCCAATCAGAACATTTTGCTTCCACTGCTACTGCTACTGCCGGTCAATCTGTTACGGGCTTTATGCAGGTTAAGATAATTTGTGAATAATTTCTGTATCATTGGAAAGATAGAAGTTCTTCAACAAACATCGCGTTGAGTTTTTCCTTCGAACAAGTGACCAGTAAATGAAGTGGTCGGTACAACAAATACACCCGACTCTTGCTATCTGCTGCAATTTTGAAGGGATTTTGATCCGGGATTCGCCATTAAATCTCTGAAGAAAAGTGTTTGCCCACTAAAATATCTGATGAGTAAGATGTTTGTGTCCGTGTTGTCGTTTTATGTTTTTTGTTGGACCGATGCGGGTAAGTCGAAATTCAAAATTTAATTTTTGCAATGTTCGCGGAATTAGGGAGAACCATCTTTCTGTTTACATCCACCTTTCCCAAAATAAACCAGAGGTACTGGCTTTGGGTGAGACTAAAGTTGATCGTGATTGCGACCCAGGTCAATTTCAGGTCAATGGGTATCACCTGGAGCCAGTATTTTTTCGTCAAAGGGGTATCGCAATTTATATCCGCAACGATGTGCCTTACTCTCTTCTTCCTAACTTAGGAAAATGCGCTAATCCAGAATTTAATTTCATCTGGTTAAAGCTCCATATGCGCAAGCACATCTACCTTTGTTTCATTTATCGAAGCCCTAATTGTTCCACCGAGGACACGTTGGTCGAGTTGGACAAATTGTCTGTCTCCATCGATGCAATTACTGCAACAAACCCTGACGCTGAAATTGTTGTTGCGGGTGATTTCAACGTCCATAATGATAAGTGGCTTCCTTTCTCATGCCATCCTGATCCTGTTGGTTTGCACACTGAACTCTTCGCAGAATCAAACTTGTTGACGCAAATCGTAGACAAACCAACGAGAATTCCAGATATTGCAGGACACACCTCATATCTGTTGGATTTGTTTTTAACTACAAATCCGTCTAAATATAGCGTTTCTGTCTTGCCTCCCCTGGGAGGATCTGATCACTGTCTGGTAAGCTGTTCATTTTCCACCGAAAGGCCTCCTAAAAATACAATTAAAGCCCCGCGTAGGACTGTTTGGCATTTTAAAAAAGCCAAGTGGGAGAGCTTGAACCAGTATTTTGCAGCTTACAAGTGGTCTGATTGTTTCAGGGAAGGTGACGTTGACGTTGCGACTGCAAAGGTCACGAACGTAATCACACTTGGTATGAAGTCCTACATACCGTGCAGCTCCATTGTTGCGAGGTGTGATTCCAACACCTGGTTCACGAAAGCGTGTCGCGACGCCATCAAAACAAAAAAGACGGCGTTTTCTGAATTTAGGGGAAACCCTAATGAAGAAACTCGCTTGTCGTTTATAAACGCTCGAAACACCTCTAAGTCTGTACTACGTCGTGCTAAACATGACTTCGACCAAAAGATGAAGCGGAAAATCTTAATCTGTCCGAAAGGGCAAAAATCCTTTTGGTCAATGGTGAAAGCGGTAAAAAACAATTTCACAAAATCTTCAACACCTCCACTAATCTGTGATAATGAAGTGGTTGTCGATCCCGTTGGCAAGGCGAACGTTTTAGCCGCGAAATTCGCAGCGAACTCAAGTCTCCCGGAATCCAACCAATTACCGCCCCAACCCACCATATCGGAGATTGTCTCTCCAAAACTTTCCATCCGCAAAAGACAAATAGTTAGAATTCTGCAGGAGATTGACGTGAACAAATCTACAGGACCGGATGGCATTCCCCCCCATGTTTTGAAAAAATGTGCCGTCACCTTAGCTGGACCTCTTCGCTCCCTATTTTACCTCAGCTTCTCCAAGGGGATCTATCCCTCTTCTTGGAAAGCAGCTAATGTCCAGCCCATTCCCAAAAAAGGTGACAAATGCGACCCCTCAAATTATAGGCCTATAGCTCTGACTTCTGTACTTGCCAAGGTTATGGAAACTTTAATAAATACCAAAATTACAAATTTTTTAGAGCGCAATAACATAATCAACGACCGCCAATATGGCTTTCGTGCGCGCCGCTCCACAGGCGATCTTTTGGTCTGCTTGACCGAGCGCTGGAGTAAAAGTCTCCATAATTTTGGCGAATCAAAAACTATAGCGCTGGACATCTCCAAAGCTTTCGACCGTGTTTGGCATAAAGCTTTGATGGCAAAGATACGAGCTATCGGTCTAAACCCTGCAATTTCCAAATGGATTGAGAGCTACCTTTCTGATCGTTCAATACAGGTTGTATTGGATGGTTATAAATCTGATCTCTTCAAAATTAACTCTGGTGTCCCTCAAGGCTCAGTTCTAGCTCCTACGCTTTTCTTAATATTTATCAATGATCTACTATCTCTCACTCTCAATCCACTTTATTGTTTCGCTGATGACAGCTCCCTTGACGCATCCTACCATTTCAGTTCACCTGCAGAATCGAACGCCATTGCAGTTCGATCGAAACGCAGTGAGCAAATTAGATCTTTGAATTCTGATTTAAACACAATTCTGGCTTGGGGCAGAATCAACCGTGTGGAATTCAACGCATCTAAAACCCAATCAATGCTGTTATCGATGAAATGCGAAAAATCCCCCGAAACGGTCGAATTTATGAGTGAGTCCATTAGTGACTCAAAAAACATCAGAATGTTGGGCATCGAAATAAATGAGAAGCTCCAATGGAGTGATCATATTTTTAAAATAGCAAAGGAAGCATCGCAGTGCCTAGGCTTCCTGGGACGATGCAAAAAATATTTCGCACCAGTCGACGTCCTTAACATTTACAAGAGCTACATTCGACCGAGACTCGAGTACAATTCGCACATTTGGGCTGGAGCCCCAAAAACTGTCCTCCAACTGCTGGACCGAATCCAAAAACGTGCGATCCGACTAATTGGAGACAAGTCTTTGACAGATTCATTACCGTCTCTCGAGCATCGTCGCTCTGTTGGAGTACTCAGCATATTCTACAAATATTTCAATGGGAAATGTTCCACCGAAATTTCCCAACTTATTCCTCCACGGTATATTTTCCCTAGACCCTCTCGTGCAGCTACACGTGCGCACGACTTCTTCCTTGAGCCTCCCCGCTTTCGTACAGTAAAGTTTAGGGGTTCCTTCATTCCGCGAACAACAAGACTTTGGAACAATTTACCATCCGATGTGTTCCCCCCGGACTATAACCCGCAGAAGTTCAAGGAGAACATAAATCGGCATCTCCTTTTGTCCTTCCAACCATCCCGAGCTGTGCTTCGGCATTAAAGGGTCTTCCCCTAAGCTCTGGCTGGATCTATAAAAAAAAAAAAAAAAAAAAAAAAAAAAGATCCTGTAAGTCCTGTATACTTTTTCCCCAAAAAAATCAGCTAATGGGGGATTTTGAGGTAGCAAAGGGTTAAACGGCTCGATCTTCCTGGTACTTTATATAAAGAACAACATATTTCGTGCCTGTTGAACAAACAGCGAACATTTTGAGTGTTTTCATGTTTAGAGATATTTTAACACAGGGACTACATTGACTTTTATTTCTGGTATACCAGCTGGTAATGTGGTCCCTAGACGTACAATATTATTGTACAATATTTCAATATTGTGCAATATATTGACCGTCTAGGGGTAATATTAAAAGGTTGTGCAATATATTGAAGGAATCAAAATCGATTTGATTTTTATTGCACAATAAGGTTTATTGGGTAGTCTGAGGGCGATATTGTACAACATTTGCTCCTATGAAATGTCGGTGAGAGCACATGTAACTATATGTAACTATGGTGAATAAATCAAAAGACGATCGTATTTTTTTTGCTCGAATCTATTGAAGTGTATCGTACGTTGCCGGCTCTGTGGAATGTGATGGCAACACAACTAGCTTCAATGTAATTTAGGGTCATGTTGACTGCGTACGAATCAAACGTAAAATTATTTATTGTGCAATAACATTACATCGTCTAGGGGCATGTCAATAATATTGTACAATATATTGCACAATAATATTGTACGTCTAGGGGCCGCATAAGCCTCTTACTCGCAATCTGTCCAATTTATTTGGTGGACAAATTCTGGTAAAACAGTTAAGTAGGCGAAATGTTAGTGAGTAGGAAACAACAAATTATGATTGCCAAAATATCGGCTTTAAAACGTTTAGACGAATCTACCCTCTGTCCTCACAAATCTATTCTCTTGTAATATTTAGAATGTCCATTCCATTCAAAATTCCTTTTCTCGTACAATAATGATAAACAAAGCTCCCATATATCTTTTCTCAAAAATTTAGTTTCCGCCATTTTAATTTGATTGCCTGTCAAAATCTGGTTTACCATCGCTGTCTACGAAAATGGTATACCAGCACTGTCTTACCAGAAAAACTGGTAAACCAGATTGGTCCACACTGGCTTTTTAGCAAACAGTTTTGCTGGTACACCAGAAATAAAAGTCAATGTAGTTACTAACTAAAATTGAAATTTTGTTGCCAATTGTAGAAAATTACAACTCTTGTTAGTTGCAAGGGAACTTAAGAAAAGACGGCAACTTTAAGCGGCGACTTTTCTTAAGTATAGGCGAGAGAAGTGAGGGAAGCGGTGGCCCCTCACTTCTCTCGCCTATACTTAAGAAAAGTCGCAGCTTAAAGTTGCCGTGTGTAACATAGGCAAAAGAGTTTTAGAGAACTTCACAGTGTAGTAAATTCAAACATAACCTAAAAGTCATTTTGTTTGTACGTCTTCATGGGGGAATCCCCATACATCGTGAAAGTTTTTTTTTGCGATTTTCTTGCAAAATATGCGTCATATAAAAAACTATTAAGGTGAAACATTTTTTGCTTACCAAATAAACACCAAATATTAATGCAATTATCCTGAGTTATATTCGATTGTAAAATTTTGAAACATTCTTCTTTAATAAACTGTATTCCGTAATAGTTGGCAGTTTCAAGTAAATTCATGGAATTTGCAACAGATAAATTCAACATTCCACTGTACAGATAATCAACGATGGATTTTACTGAATCGATGGAGAATTCATTCTCTATTTGTACTACAGAATCCTTTGAATCAGCATAAGACACCGTCCCTAAATGAAATTTCAGATTTAAGAAATTAAACGCAGAAGAAATTTTCTATTATTTTACCGGCAAATTTATTCTGGAAATATTCAGTGCCTGCCGCTAAAACAAATTTATGAGCTGGAATCAAAGTGTCCTGCACTTTTAGTTGGACGTCGCATAGCTTTTCAAAAAATTAACAGAAAAAATATAGTAACCAAGTTTGGTGTAAAAAAAACTGTTTTTACCTTATCGCGATTCTTGTTCAGCTTACGGAGGAAATTAACTGCATAATCTTGCTCATTGTTGATATGAATTCCGTCCATTGTTCAAATAATGCTTTATCTTTAGAAAATTAAATTCTTTTCAGAAACAAAAGGCGATCGACTGTCGAAACCCAGATGAATTTAAAAACAAATGATATGATAAATTTGTACCTCAACTGTTTTCGATTGTATCTCTTTGTTTATTTTCCTATAAAATGTTCGAATCAGCAACTAAAGTGGTTTTATTTAAAAAATATTTAAAAGCACAACGAGAACTCAAATCAGCGGGAACTCAAATAAAAAACTAAAATTCATATTGAAATGTGATAACTTAGGTGATGGTTATATTAGTCGCGACTTTTTCAATAGAATCAAGAGTAGAGAGCCTATGAACCAAAAAATTTCCATTTGTTTGCGAAAAACTTTGAAAATTTCATTAGTTGTCTCCAATAATTACCAAAATAACTTAGATTAGTCAATAGTCAATATAGTTGCTTTGTTCTTGTGCTCTTGACGACGTTTCGTCATTGGCATGTTTAGTTAAAGAGGACTTAGTTGCGGTTTCTGTATGGGCAACTAACAAAATAAACTAACTTTAAACGCCGCTAAAACTCAAGCCATGCTAGTTCAGAACAAATTGTTAAGCACTTCGTTACCAAATATAGTACTCGAGGGTTGCAAAATCAGCTCGGTGGACTCTGCTAAATGCTTAGGTGTATACCTCTCGAAAGATTTGACGTTTGATAAACATGTCTCCTTCATCTGTAAAAAAGTGTTTCTAACACTGAGGAAGCTGTATGCTATAAAGTACTTCTTGCCCTTACACACCAGAATCAAACTTGTTCAGGCGCTTATCGTACCTATTTTCTGTTACGGTTGTGAAATTTTTTCTGGGTGTAGCTTGAAATGCAAACAAAGGCTTAAAGTATGCTTCAACTCGGTTATTAGATTTATTTATTCTTTACATCGCTGGGACCATGTTTCGCATTTGACCCAGACTGTACTTGGTTCTGACCTAAATAATTATTTTGATTTTCGAGTCCTTTTGCAGCTATTTAAATTAAAAACGAATCAAGTACCACTAAATTTGCATTCAAGATTTATTTCCGGTAATTCTTCGCGCACAAAAAATTTCCTCTTTCCGCAATTTACAACTACTTACATGGGCAACTCCTTCGCGGTAAGAGCAATAAGACTTTGGAACAAACTTCCCTTATCAATTAAATGCAGCCAATCCCAAATGATATTTAGAAAGAAATTAAAGGATTTCTTGTAAAAATTTGGCCACACCCGTCCACACACATAGATATCTATAACATTTCGTACTAGCACTTATATTTGATTGTATTATGAATGAGGATGAGATGGTTTTACCGAAGAATTTGTTGATTTTTTTAGTTGTAATTTATTTTTGTTATAATAATGCTGCAGAATTTAGAATTTAGAAATTTGAATTTATAATTTAAAATTTGAAAGTAAATTTTTTTTTTGGAATGTAATAATTAAGACTTGAATTTAAAATGCTATATTTGAATTTAAAAATTATTAGGTGAAATATGAATTAAATTTAAAAAATTGTTATTGGAATTGTTAGTATTGCAATCGTTATCTCCTGTACAGATTTATATAAGGCAAGCCCTTTTTTTTGTACCATTTGAATAAAATAAAATAATAAATAAATAAGAAAGTCATGCCTAAGGCATTGAAACATTTGAAAGACGTACTTATGTTAATAAATTCAGAAACAAACTGTCCCAATTCTGTTTAAAAACTTTTCGAATTGACCTAACAGACTGTTCTAATCAGAGTTAACAAACTGTTATACTCAGTATTCCAATTAATTACCTAGAGAGGCTATAATCTAGAGAGTGGACATCAGCACTCAGACTACCCTACCCAATTGGAGCAGTCTATTAAACCAGTTATAAAGGCTTTTTCTTAAGATTATAATAGTTTGTAAATAATTTCATTTATTTTTTTATTTAATTACATTTCCTCAACAAAAACTGACTATTTAAACAATAGGTATCCGAAGCAAGAAACAGCAATACAGTTTAAAAAAATATTCATTAATGTGTGAAGCAAAAAATAAACAAAAACTTTTTTAGCAAAGCTTTCAGAGAGTCCAAGCTAACACAAAAATCAATGTTGCAATACATAGAGTTAAAGCATGCGACATAGACGAAACTGGTTCGTTTAAGCCGTAATTCG
Source organism: Chrysopilus asiliformis (assembly GCA_964034945.1). Taxonomy (NCBI): domain Eukaryota; kingdom Metazoa; phylum Arthropoda; class Insecta; order Diptera; family Rhagionidae; genus Chrysopilus; species Chrysopilus asiliformis. The sequence continues at coordinate 19,814,235 of OZ035960.1, forward strand.
TACGGTGATGACGAATACTTAAAAAATCAGAATTTTTGAGTGCTAGCAAGTGTCATAATGGGCCGCATTCTGTAATTTTCCATAAAATTACATTTTATGTTATGTTATAATGATAAAATTTTCTCTTCATAAAATGAAAATAAAATTTTACAAAAATTCGTATTCTGTAAGGGTTGAATAAAATAATTTTATCGTTCATTTTACGAACCTTTAACATAAAAGATTTAGTACATTTCGGTGTGAATTCTATTACTTTTTGAACAGCTGGTCGAGTAACAGTCAAAAAAAATTCAAAGTTTTGTGTCCTTTATAGATTTTTTTGCGGAAAAAGGTAAATAATTCGACTAAATGTCAGACAAAAATGATACCAACATCCATTTTTTACTTTGTTTTTGTTGTTGACCGTTATTTTATAATTATTTTTGTGATTGTATAACTAGGCTTTTCGGTCGAAATTTATATTAACCCTTAATTGATGAGGTGGGTCCAGTGGACCCACATTGACTTTTCTCTCTTTGCTATTTCTCATGTTTTCAGCACAGTGACTCTGAAACCTTCAGTACCTTCATACAGTATGGTGTTGTATGCCGACTTAAAAGCACGGATTTGGTATGTGATTAGATCAAGTCCATTGGAAACCACCTCATCATTTACATTTACGCATATGATTTTCACCTCATAAATTAAGGGTTAAAATAAAAACGCTGGTTTTTAACTTTTTTCCTGCTCTAGGTTTCGGTAAATTTATTTCACCATCTTCAGGAGCTATATAGTTAATTGATACAGTTTAAAATATTTAACATTTTATGAACAGAAATAAACAGTTTAGCGAAACATTTTATTGTCAGTTAAATGGTCGAGGTTTGAACACTATGTATTACAATACGAAATATTTCGTAGAGCAGCAAAAAAGTTAAAAACCAGCGTTTTTATTTTAGTATAAATTTCGACGGAAAATACAATCACAAAAATCCATTTTTTACATATCAACGTAATCCTTACAGTACCTTTCATTAGAGTTATTGAAATTGAAACGCCGAATTCGTAATCAGCGACCCCGAAAAGCCCTTAATGCAATTTTTTTCGAGAAAAATTAGAAAAAAAAAATTTTTGTTATCCTTACAGGAACTCCCGTTTAGAATTTTGAAATTCCAACATCCAACTCGTGATCAGCGACCACGAAAACCCCCTAAAGCCAGTTTTTCGGAAATAAAATGAGAAAAAGGACATTTGCATTATTCTTACAGGACCTTCCGTTTCGAATTTTTAAGATCTAACATAGCTAAAAACCTGCTCCTGGCAACGCAGTTCATTTTGCAAAAAACCGCGTAAAAATCGGTCCAGTAGTTTTTGAGTTTTGTAATCTCAAACAGACAGACAGAAAACAGACAAACATTCATTTTTATATATATAGATTTGAAATTTCACTCGTCAAATGGCATAAAAGATGATAAAATGATTATAAAAGGTACTATCTCGGAGCTTTTATCTTATGAGTCATAACAGGAAAAATTTTATGTTATAGCGCGTAACATAAAATGAAATTGTCCTTACAGAATACCAATCGAGGTAATTATGTTATTTTAAGACATAACATAACATAAAATGATAAAATTTTCGTTATAGAATACGGCCCAATATCAATTTTTTGACAGTAGATGAGGCGAGCTAACTAACCGCGCCAGTAGTTTAGAAACAAAGCATGTTTCGAAGTTTTCCCTATGCTCTTTTAGCGATTTTATATCAAGTAGCGCCAATCTACTGGCATATTGAGGAAGAATATTATTTAATTTTATTAAAAATTTCAATTTATTAAAACGACTTTTTTTGATAACTCAGACATGGGTTTTTTACTTATATGAACCGATCTCAATTATTTTGGTAATTATTTGTAATAATTAATCAAATTTTTAAATTTTTTCGCATTTGTTTTTCAGTTTGGCGACCATTTTTACATGTCCCATTGTCCACTCTACATTATATTAGGCTCTCTACTATTAAGGTGCGATTGCCTAAAGCCAGGGCAGCAATCATGTATTCCGACGCGTCTCTGTCTTTCGACCTCGACGCAGCTTATAAGTCTTGACTTCGCCATATCAGCAGCTTTAAATTTCCTGGAGTGACAGTCAGAATCACGTTTCAATTCATAAGCCTAGTACGCAGTTCGAGTAAAATGAAATTTTAACGCGGTCTCCAAATTGGCACATTAAAACCGAAGTAAAAACTGTTTGTGGAGAAAAAACATTGACAACCGAGCACACACAATTAAAAAACCACACTCGTTAAGAAAACTGGAAACAGAACCTCTATTATTTTCATCTGTAAAATTTTTACCTCGAATTTAATGTACCGAACAGTTAAAATGCTGGTAAAATCAAGTGGAGACTTTCTACACCATCTAGTGAGGCAACATTGCAACATGAGTTTTTCACATCATTTTACCAGCGAACTGCGTACCGCTTGGTAAAATTTCTGAGGTTAAATTTAAGCGCAGTGTTAAATTTGTATGGAAAATTTCATTTTACTCGAACTGCGTACTAGGCTATAGTGACGATTCCGCGAAATTTCAAGCTGCAGATATGCCGAAGTCAAGAGTTAAAAGCTGCGTCGAAGTCGAAAGACAGAGACGCGTCGGAATACATGATTGGTGCCCGGGTTTACCGGCATACGAATTTATAATTTTCAACACCAAATTCAAGGTTAGCGGTCTTTATTATAAGGGACCCTCCCGTTTTCATGATTTTTTTCAAAAGAGTAGATTACAAGCTCTTTAGTACCACTCAACAACATTTTTCATTTTATTTAGTGTCACTGCTAATGCCGCTGACTGTATTTCGGGCTTGTTTGTAAATAACTGGCAGCACTATTTTACTGTCAAATTTTTGTTTTTTTTACGTTAGTATCAAAGCTGGATGGAAACAACGTGGAACGAATGCTGAGAAATAAACGATTTCATTGAGAAGAGTTCTAGGTTCACTTGTCCGCCGTGAAATTATATAAAACCAAAAATAATGAAGGTATAAAGATATTGCATCAGGCGACCCAAAAGTTTTCTTTGTGGGCTCTGATATCAGTGCCCAGATCCTAATATGCTCTGAAACTTACTCTCTCATTGATGAAAGCTGAGAGAAATACAAAAAAAGTGTGTCTGTGTGGTGCCTCGTCAGTGGCAGAAGATCCCGTAAGCAATTCACTCACTAGTAATGGGAGAGGTGAAGAAAGGGTGGGACAAGTTGCTGTGATCGGCTGCGTTCAGACGAGGTTGAAACTGGTTGAAGTCAACCAAGCAGTGTTGCACTTTCATTTTTTTTTAAAAGTAATAAATTGCCTGTCCAAAATGTACTAAATGTAATAGATTGTTAATCCGCCAGTAATAATTGTTGAGCACACTTTGCAATAGGCTGATTCAGCCCTTTCCTTTACCCAAGAAAACTGTTGCAACCATTCTTTGCGGAATTTTTGGACGTAACACTCTTTGTTTTCTTTCTTCAGACTAAAGAAAGAAAGAGAAAGCGGCATAACTTGTAAACTTAAAATTTTGGGTTTGACTTACCACGGGATCTCGTTTTCTTGATCCGTGGGGGATTTTGGGGGCAGTGGCTCTACTGGCAGCTCATCGCTTCAGTTAGGTTTGACCCTTTTAAAATGCCTTAAGAGATGTCTTTTAGGTTTTTTGGGCCTACATCATAACCAAACAAAATTTACAGGTACAATGCCATTCTGAAAAGCAATTTTAGCGCAAACGAACAACTGGCAAAAGATGTCAACAGGGATGGGACAAGCAAATAGGCTATATACGAATGGCATTTTATGATGAGTACAATAAACTAATTTCACGAAAAATGATACTAGATTCCAAAACAGAGAGGTAGATTCTTTTTTTAAATCACGCAGCTGAATCAAAATTAAAGTTTGTTTATAATGAAAGAATCCATACATTTTGAGTTTGGGTCCAAATGTACTAGATTTGGCTAAAAATGGCATACGTAAGTAATAGGTATTTTCAGAGCTTGAAATGTACTAAATCTATTACGATTGTACTAAAAGTGCAACACTGCAACCAAGTTACTCTGGGTGAAAAAACCTGTTTGCGTTCTCACGTAGTGTTTTTCAACTTTTGCACTGCAGTATATTTACACATGCTATGTCAATGTGTGCATGTAGCAAGAAAAATTTTGTGAACCTCCACCGTTGAACTCTATGTGTATTTGTTTTCAACCAAGTTCACCCGGCCTAGCCAGCAGGTGAATTCCCCGCATACAACCGATAGCGTCTGGCCCGTAAAATCGAGTGGAAACTTGGTGAAGTCAACCAGTTTCAACCTCGTCTGAACGCAGCCATCAGATGGAACAGAATACAACTTTTGCAAATAACTACCGCGGCCTAAAGGTGGGTTTAGAAACACGAGCATTTTCATTTTTACTGGCAAAGTGAGTGAAATGCCAGATTTCTTATGACTTTTTCACCAAGTGGGAAAGGGACGCGAAACCACTCAGTAAAAATTTTACTGGAAATTTTGCTTGCATGTAGTGGTTTTACTATCCATAATTTTCGTCGACGATAGGAAAGTTATGGCAGTAAACAACAACAAACACATTGGACTTCCCCACCCTGCCAGCAAAATGTTACCCCTGAATTATGGGGAATTATGGCATCCAGCAAAAGTAAGGTTAAGTTCGATGTTTATTTGAAAGCTACGCATTTTAAATGGAAACGGGAGGTAATAATAATTATGTTATTAATTATAACATCACACAAAATGATTTTGTTAGGTGAAATTGAAGTGCTAACAAACGTATTGCTGCGAGAAGGTGATGTGCAGTGACAGTTCGCCATAAAGTGGAAGGGAAAGTACATGTGAGACACTGATGTGATCGACTTTTTGCGCACGTAAATTTGAATTTCGCTATCCCGCTCACTTTGCCAGTAAAAATGAAAATGCTCGTGTTTCTAAACCCACCTTAAAGCATCGTAAATTCATAAAATGTACACACATATGCACTTTCTGTTTATTTTGGCTCTCTCATTTTGAGGTTTCTTACCCTCCGATGGCGACCGAAACGACCTATCATCATAAAAAATTTTGGATCGACGTTTTGTTCTCCGCAATACCTCTTGTAGATTTATAATCTCTTTGATAAAACGCAGTGGAAAACAGCTGTGACGGAAGTAGTGTGACGAATTTGTTGAAGGTATTTGGAAAGTGCAACAATCCAAATGGCCACGGCCACCATTATTCCGGTAATTTAAAAAAAAACTTCTCTTTCACTTCCTTTTCTATATTTCGCCCATTGTTTGCAGTTGAAGTTACCGTACGAGGTCCAGTTGATCCTAAAACCGGGATGGTAATGAACATAACGGACCTCAAGGACTACATGGATAGAGTAATTTTCAAAATTTTAGACCACAAGAACCTTGATAAAGATGTGGCTTATTTTAGTGATAAGGTATATTTATTTAGTTAATATTAGCAAATCCACAAAATGGACATGTTCGAGAATTTTCAGCCAAGTACAACGGAAAATCTGGCGATATACATTTACGATTATAAAGTCCTTAATGCCCGAGCCAGAGCTATTATATGAAGTCAAAATAGAGGAAACTAATAAAAATTCGGCTAAACTTTACTTTAGGGGCGCGGTTGACTAGGATCCTCATATTTTTTTTCCTAGCTTTATGAGGTCAAATGGATTTAAAAAAAAAAAAATTTAGTCGCTCGGCCATAGGGGGGAGCTGGGAGCCCCCCAAAGTTTTTTCGCAAAAACTACAAACGGCTATAATTTGTTTGTTTGTTGACCGATTTTAAAACTGTAAACGCCAAAAGGTGTCCCTCAAATAGTTCTTTCCAAAAAGTTTTTGTTTGCCCCACCCAAGAAAAAATACGCCTACGGCACTGAAAACAAAAAATTCTCTACAATGTATTTTTTTGGACTCCGGAGCTCTCAAAATGCATTTTGAGCCACTTTTGTATTTTTGGGGTCCTATTTTTGGCTTCGCTACGCGGAACGCCCCACCCATCGCCCCCCCCCCTTCCCTGCCGCCCTTGGCGGTGGTGGTCGAAGCACCGGGACCTACATTATATATAAATAATCCAACACGACTTTTTATTCCTAAATCCAAAGAAATGGCCGAGTGACTAAATTTTTTTTTTTTAAATCCACCATAAAGCTAGGAAAAAAATATGAAGATCCTAGTCAACCGCGCTCCTAAACCCACGACTCCATTAGACTTTTTTCCAGATTGTATTTAAATCCAATCACGAAAAAATCTAATGGAGACTCAAAAAATCTTGCATCATGATTTAAATCTCCGTACTGTCATGATTTTTTCGGCTGCTGAAAAGTAGGATTTTTTTTTGACATTTGTTCAGTCAAATTGGCTGATTTCTAGTTGGCTGCCCTGATTACCTCCTGGTTGACATTTCTAAGTACGCTATGGAGACACAATAAAAATGAAAAATCATGACTGAAAATGCCCACGCGCTGATTTTTTTATTCGCCAAAATATGGAGTGGGGGAAAAGATCATGATTCTAAAAAGTCTAATGGAGTCGTGGGGTAAAGTAAGATTTTGCCAAAAATTCAGTTATCTATCGAGGTCGTGACTAGTGATGGCAAAAAAATATTATTAATCGATTAGTGCATCATATGATTAATTGAAAGGTGTTAATTGAAATACAATTAAATCGGTAAAAAATAGAAAATAATCGATTTATTAATCGATTATTCAAAAACAGGTTAAATACGTGCAAAAGTACACAGAAATTTTTTTTCTCAAGCTATTAGATATTTAAAATTTAAAATTGCTGCATTAAAATTGAAATACTTTCGCTAGAATTATATTAATTTCATAAAATTCAATAAAAATAAAACATTTTTGCGAAAGAATGCCTTTTTATGCAATTTCATCTTTCCGGAGATAGCATCGGTTCGCGACTCTCCTGTAATTTCAAAATAATTTCTATCTGCTAAAGAAAAAAAATGTTTGTGATAAAATCATTTTTATTTTTAATATTATTTAGGAATATAAAGCTTAAGATACTAAATTTTTTTTTTGTTTCAAGCCAAGAATTTAAAAAAAGGATTTTGTTTAGCCGTTTTGTTAAAAGCCTATTTCTCTTTTCATTTGCTATGGCTCCAGCTTTCGAAAAGAGCCGTTCGGGTGGTACCGAACTTCCGACAATGGGATAATACTTCCTGGCTAAGTTATAGAGCTTCGGATACACACCCTTCATTTCATCCCAGGCTTCTATAGGATTTTGTTTTACGCTGTGGGGAACTCTAAATAAATTTGTAATAGATCTAAAACGAATAACTGGGAGAGGAAATAATAGTAGATCTGCCAGTATAGTAGTAGTAGCAGGTTCAAAAAAAAATAAAAAATCGATTATTTACCTATTAATCGATTACATATTTTTAAATTGAAAGGAAAAATGTGATATGATTAATCGACATATCAAAACAAAATAATCGATTAATGCAATCATTTGATTAATCGTTGCCATCACTAGTCGTGACAGTACGGAGATTTAAATCATGATGCAAGATTTTTTGAGTCTCCATTAGACTTTTTCGTGATTGGATTTAAATAAAATCTGGAAAAAAGTCTAGTGGAACCGTGGGGTAAGTAAAAATCATCTCCTTCAGAGATATTTTTTCACACAATGAAAACGTTATTAATTGTGAGTGAAACTTCAAATGAGAGATAAAGAGAGAAAAAATAACTCTTATTTTCATCTCTGGTTTAGAATGATAAAAAAATGTTGAATTTAGCATGTCCGTCCGTCCGTCTGTGGCGCGGTTTGCGAGCGCACGGATTGAGCTAGAGACTTGAAATTTCGCGCAGATTGGTTTTTCGTAAAATGCGAGGCTAAGTTCGTTAATGGGCAAAAATGGACCATTAGGGGGGGGGGGGGGGGTACCCCCCATACGTACGAAAACGATTTTTGCGAATATCTCAAAAACGGTGCATCTTATCAAAAAAGTGCAAGAACAAGTTATTTAGCATATAATTCTACATAAAACTCCCACACATCAAAATCCGATTGGAATAAATTTTCCGATTGGAAAGGGTGGTTCGCTAAATACAGGTTTTACCCCAGCACCATTTTGTCGTCGCACGGCTCTGGCCCACCTCAAGATGACCAGATTTCTGAAGTCAGAATGTGGGATGCAGGCAAATTTTTGCTTTAAATTCGTCTTTTCAATATAATCAATCAATCTGCACCTATGACCACAGTTAGGCAAACTTTCTTTCACCATCAAACACCTCGAGAATTTCTTATATTTTTATCATTGCAGAAGAACTATAACAAGGAACTTACTATGTTTTGAACATTCTTACGGTGTCATTTCAAGCCAAAGTTTAAAGGTGGGTTTAGAAACACGAGCATTTTCATTTTTACTGGCAAAGTGAGTGAAATGCCAGATTTCTTATGACTTTTTCACCAAGTGGGAAAGGGACGGGAAACCACTCAGTAAAAATTTTACTGGAAATTTTGCTTGCATGTAGTGGTTTTACTATCCATAATTTTCGTCGACGATAGGAAACCCTGATAACCTGAAAGTACTTAAATAAGTAGTGAAATAAGCGGTGTGACTAAGCATTAAAATCGTAGTGAAAAAGGATAGGGCATCGGGAAAATTTTGAGCGGTTGTTCTGATACGCACCAACACATACTTGTGGACTATCTCATGTTTCAAGGGAGCCAAGACAGTTGTTAGAAAGAGACAAATGTCCGATTTTCACTACTGAATTCAGTAGTGTTTTCAGTAGTATTTTTCACTTCTTATTAGTAGTATTTTCAGTAGTGTTTTCAGTAGTGTTTTCAGTACTTAAATAGTTAATATTTTCAGTACCTATATTTTCAGTAAAAAAGCATTTTAATTTGCAAAATATTTTTATTTTAATTTTTTAAAATATATTTTACAATTTTATGGAACCTGTAATGGGATTTCCCTATGCAAATCTGAAGAAGGTTTACATACGCCGGTTTGGATATAAGACCACCGCAAGCATCTGAAATTAGTTTAAAAAGTAGATTAATATTTGAAAATATGTTATGTTTAAATGTATTACTTCCTGTATTTTATCCTCCGGGTCTGATGGACACTCTGGACTCCTTGGCCAGGCCGGTGACGCACAATCTTCTAAAACTTCGCCGACGAGAATAGAGCCGGCAGACAGAACCTGTGCATCATTTTTTGCTTCCCGTCGCAGCATACTCAGCCTGTTTTATAGTTTTTTTTTCTTTTATTAACTTCTGTTGAACACTTTTGAACACACTTTTTATACTTCTTGTAACACGCCATCACATGAATGGTAAACTTGACTTGGATTAGCTAGAAAAGACTTCGAAATTTTGACTACTTAAAGTAGTACTGAAATAAGTGCTGAAAATCAAGGCTGAAAATACATAAAGGGAGATAGAAATATTTGTAGAGTTGGGTTTCATAGCACTTTCTCTTTTTATATAGTTAAACCTAAGTACTTATTTCAGTAGTGTTTTAAGCAGTGAAATTTTACCAATACATATAAAGAAAAAATATAGTATAAAATCAGGATGAGTATTAGTGAAGTAATTTTCAGTAGTATTTTCATTGCTTTTTTCAGTGCTGAAAATTTTCAGCACTGAAACCAGGTTTGCAGGGAAGTTATGGCAGTAAACAACAACAAACACATTGGACTTCCCCGCCCTGCCAGCAAAATGTTACCCCTGAATTATGAGGAATTATGGCAGCCAGCAAAAGTAAGGTTAAGTTCGATGTTTATTTGAAAGCTACGCATTTTAAACGGAAACGGGAGGTAATAATAATTATGTTATTAATTATAACATCACACAAAATGATTTTGTTAGGTGAAATTGAAGTGATAACAAACGTATTGCTGCGAGAAGGTGATGTGCAGTGACAGTTCGCCATAAAGTGGAAAGGAAAGTACGTGTGAGACACTGATGTGATCGACTTTTTGCGCACGTAAACTTTGCCAGTAAAAATGAAAATGCTCGTGTTTCTAAACCCACCTTAAATCGACCCTGGACTCGGTAGCTACGTTGGTTACCTACAATTTAGGTGTTCAATTCAGCACAATTTTTGTACAATGTAGAATATATTGTGCCCAATGCGGGACAGACGACTAAAATGCGGAACTATCCCTTCATCTTCAATAAAGTAAACTCATATTTCCATTATTTTTTTAATTTTACAATCATGAAAAGCTGTTATTGAAATATTGGACACTAAAAATTGCAAACTGTTTTTTGTGTCCAATATTTAAATAATATTTTTTTTTACACTAAAATCAGTTTGTAATGATTTCGATATTAAACATTTTCTCCGTTGTTGGACACGAGGTGACTAAATGATAAGTCAGTAAATATCCTTAAAATATATGTTATGTATGCCATTTATCAAAGAGTTAATCAGAATTAACGTTTGATGTTTCCTCGATAGGTGTGAGACTTGCTCCTGAAAAATCGTAGTTGAAGATAATTTCCCAGTCCGGGTAGTTCAAGCAATGAATCCCATTTTTCGAAACTCCATAAATAGCTGAATTTGTTGAGGTTATGTCCGAGAGATAGTTGATATTACTAATAATTTTATTTAGTTGACAATGAAAATAAACGTAAAAAAAATCGCCCAACTTACTTTTGCTCTTTCGAATCCGGATTTATAAATTTGTTTTGAATAACATCGTACTTAACTTGATATTGATGATATTTATTGCCAAGTTCACCAGTTATGTGGTACAATTTAACAATTATTATTTTGTTGCATTGTGAAGCACACATTTTAATAAAATTTCTATTTCTGGCAATATTGGATGTATTTTTCAGTTTAGATAATTCCGTAAAAATGTTTGTTGCCATATCAAATGTTTCAATTTTAATTTTGTCCTTTTCATAGTCATAGGATATTAAATTAATGGAATCACCTAAACAGAAAAAAATTAAGGTCCCGTTTACATTACGACACAAAATTTCAGAAGTTTATTCCTGAAAAGTCTCGAGAATAAATCAGGACAATAAAATTTGGAATAAATTCAAAAAAAAAAAAAAAATAAACGGAATTTTTTTTAATAAAATTGAAGCTTGTTCTTCCTTTCGGAAGTCACGAAATCATCACAAAAAAAAATTATCATGGCTATTCTTAAATCCGAAATTAAAACGTAAAACCAATCTCAGTCGATTTGATTCACCACTTAATTCGTATTCTGATATTCTGAAATTTGCAACGAGTAATTCAAAACGTTACTAGTTCATACCCAATCGAAACGCAGCGGATAAAGAATACAAATTGAGGGGAAATCGAACAAACTTAATGCTACTTCGGATTCCAGTGGACAGCTACGAAAAAACACTAAATTGAAAAGTGAAATCTCGATATACTTTTTGAATTCTTTCGAAAATACTTGTACATACAAATTTTGACCACTTGACGAATTTATTCTGGAATATCAAAATTTTTTACGACTCGTAAATTTTATTCAAATATAACTTGAATTTTTTCATAAAAAAATCCCAGAATAAATTCAAGTCTTGGGAACTTTTGCCTAGTAAATAAAATTCGCAAAATAAATTCGGAATAAAATTCGTGGAAAAAGTCAAGAAAAAATCGCAGGTACAAACGGGACCTAAGACTTTTTTTTATAAAAATGTAGCATTACCTGAAACCAATATATCGAAAGATCCCTCGCACTCCACAATTGAAACATTCGTAATTGTTTGTGTATTAACATCGAAAGATAACATTTCCAATTCTTTAACCGCAGCTGCATTTTTCCGACCCAGCAAATAGATTTTTCCATTCAGATGACATGATTTGTAATTTACGATTGCGTACTGAAATGGAATTGTACTCCAATTATCAATCTTTGCATCATAGATGTAACAATTTTTCGAATATTTGCCGGTATTAAGTTTACCCCCAGTAACGAATATTTTCGAGTTAATTGTAGTCAAGCTGAATCCGGTTATTTCTGGAAATGAAGTATTTTTACCTTGGATTTCAATAGTAATTGGATTAAAAATCCAATAAATAGTAGCGTATTTTTCCATAATGAAGACACTGTTAGATGGAGGTTCCAAATAATTCATGTCTATCATTCCGTTCATTAACCAGTTGTTCAATTCAGTATTATGTTGTATTAATTTCTCCTGCCTGATGAGCCTGAGTACAGATTTTATTTTTAAATACTTCACAGGGAATAGTTTAATTAGCTTAGTGCTAATTGAGTGTCTATTTTTATCATATTTAATCCATTTAAGCATAGCCATGTATAACTGTACTGCCGATTTCTTCTTCATACATTTAAAGATACCGCGGAAGAGCCCTAGAATCTGCAAAATGTAAAAACAGTTGTCCTTTCAATTGAAAATCGGTTAATTTTTATAAAAATTACAAAGGCTTCGTTTAGCTCCAGAAAATTCGAATTGCTAGCGACTTCAACAATGTTATCCGTTATAAAAAGATTTATTTTATCCATATTGAAGTTCATAAACTCTACAAAAAAAATAATAAATTAGCTTTAAAGAACCTCATATTGCGACGCCTCCGTGCAAGATTATCGTATGTCGAAAAATGCTATTTTGCAAAGAACCGATTTTAAGTATTGTTCCACATTACATAAAAAATACTCGAAAAATAAGGGATTTTAAAGTTTTATTCTATAAAGTGAAATAAATTAAAGCTCCACAAAAAATTTTGAGGAAATATACCAAGTATCGGGTCTTTCAACAAGGACATAACAATTTTGTATTTAAATAAAACACAAAATAATTGAGATATCGGGCTGAAACTTATTCCAGGTGTAGTGGACATGTTACATTTAAGTATGAAATTCGATGTCGTTCAAATGGCCACCGCGAGCACGTTTGCTGATTGATTCTTTGGAGCCAATTTTCCACCACTTTTCCATACATATCGGCCGGAACGTTGGCAATTTCGCGTTCGATATTGTTCCTGAGCTCCTCTAACGTTGTTGGCTTGTTGGCAGTTGGCATAAACGAACGACTTAACATAACCCCATAAAAATAAATCCAACGGCGTTAAATCGCATGAGCGAGGTGGCCATTCGACCGGACCGTTTCTCGAGATTACACGATTACCGAACTTATCCTTCAATTTGTGAATAATTCCTATATTATTAGAAAGATAGTACTTATTCAACAAACATCGCGTTGAGTTTTTCCTTCGAACAAGTGACCAGTAAACGAAGTGGTCGGTACAACAAATACACCCGACTCCTGCTATCTGCTGCAAATTTGAAGGGATTTTGATCCGGGATTCACCATTAAATCTCTGAAGAAAAGTGTTTGCCCACTAAAATATCTGATGAGTAAGATCCTGTAAGTCCTGTATACTTTTTCCCCAAAAAAATCAGCTAATGGGGGATTTTGAGGTAGCAAAGGGTTAAACGGCTCGATCTTCCTGGTACTTTATATAAAGAATAACATATTTCGTGCCTGTTGAACAAACAGCGAACATTTTGAGTGTTTTCATGTTTTGAGACAATTTTACGAACATACTAAAATTGGCAACAAAATTATAAAAAAAATCCGACTTTTGTTAGTTGCAAGGAAATTCAAGAACGGCTAGAGGGAATTTTATATAACTTAACAGTGGTAGAGCAAGTTCAACCATAACCAAAAGCCATTTTGTTTGTACGTCTTCATAGGGGAATCCCCATACATACGGATTTTTTTTTGCGATTTTCTTGCAAAATATGCGTTATATAAAAAACTTTTAAGGTGAAACATTTTAAAAGATATTTTACTTACCGAATACACACCAAATATTAATGCAATTATCCTGAGTTATATTTGATTGTAAAATTTTGAAACATTCTTCTTTAATAAACTGTATTCCGTAATAGTCGGCAGTTTTAAGTAAATTCATGGAATTTGCAACAGATAAATCCAACATTCCACTGTACAGATAATCAACGATGGATTTTACTGAATCGATGGAGAATTCGTTCTCTATTTGTACTACAGAATCCCTTGAATCAGCATAAGACACCGTCCCTAAATGAAATTTCAGATTTAAGAAATTAAACGCAGAAGAAATTTTCTATTATTTTACCGGCAAATTTATTCCGGAAATATTCAGTGCCTGCCGCTAAAACAAATTTATGAGCTGGAATCAAAGTGTCCTGCACTTTTAGTTGGACGTCGCATAGCTTTTCAAAAAATTAACAGAAAAAATATAGTAACCAAGTTTGGTGTAAAAAAAACTGTTTTTACCTTATCGCGATTCTTGTTCAGCTTACGGAGGAAATTAACTGCATAATCTTGCTCATTGTTGATATGAATTCCGTCCATTGTTCAAATAATGCTTTATCTTTAGAAAATTAAATTCTTTTCAGAAACAAAAGGCGATCGACTGTCGAAACCCAGATGAATTTAAAAACAAATGATATGATAAATTTGTACCTCAACTGTTTTCGATTGTATCTCTTTGTTTATTTTCCTATAAAATGTTCGATTCAGCAAATAAATTGGTTTTATTTAAAAAATATTTAAAAGCACAACGAGAACTCAAATCAGCGGGAACTCAGATAAAAAACTAAAATTCATTATCAGGGTATTCACAGTCGTCTTTTAAATTGCGGGTAAATTTACCGCTCGGTAATTCAGTCAAATTTAACAGATTTTTACCGAGACGTAACTTGGTTCATGTAAAAATGAATTACCGGATTCGGTAATTGTATACATGCCTTGAGTCGTGTTTTTCGGCCCGGGTATTCGGTATCAAGAATCAACCGCGAGTGGCGCTAGTAATGTTTTTAGTTGTCAAATTTTCTCGCTGGTGTAGGGCACATAATTTAAACAATAATTAAAAAACAATGTTGTATCTTTCACAATAATTTAATGAATGACTTTTTAAATCAAAGTCGAATATTTTTAATATAAAGCAAAGGTTACTTTGCAAATAAAAATAATTAATCACAAAGTAAATGTATATCCCATATTACCTACACTGGTTATCTCATCGGACTGCATTTTTTTCAATTTTGATAGCCGTTGCCACAATAGAAATTCAAAAGAATACATCAATCATGGATTTAAAGGTATGTGATATATTTTACAATCAAATTCGCAGTTCATGATTTGGTCACGTATCAAATAAAAGCGCTGTTCTCAAATCTGTACTGTGGGATGTTCACAGCAGAATATTTTCAGTCTTTTAATATTACCGAAAATACCGAATACCGAAAATTAAAAGAGGATTGTGAATACCCTCATTGAAATGTGATAACTTAGGTGATGGTTATATTGGTCGCGACTTTTTCAATAGAATCAAGAGTAGAGAGCCTATGAACCAAAAAATTTCCATTTGTTTGCGAAAAACTTTCAAAATTTCATTAGTTGTCTCCAATAATTACCAAAATAACTTAGATTAGTCAATATAAATAAGGAAGTCATGCCTAAGGCATTGAAACATTTGAAAGACGTAGTTATGTTAATAAATTCAGAAACAAACTGTCCCAATTCTGTTTAAAAACTTTTCCAACTGACCTAACGGACTGCTCTAATCAGAGTTAACAGACTGTTATACTCAGTATTCCAATCTATTACATAGATAGGCTATAATCTAGAGAGTGGACATCAGCACTCAGACTGCCCTACCCAATTAGAGCAGTCTATTAAGCCAGTTAGAAAGGCTTTTTCTTAAGCTTATAATAGTTTGTAAATAATTTCATTTATTTATTTATTTAATTACATTTCCTCAACAAAAACTGACTATTTAAACAATATTGGTATCCGAAGCAAGAAAAAGCAATACAGTTTAAAAAAATATTCATTAACATGTGAAGCAAAAAAGAAACAAAAACTTTTTTAGCAAAGCTTTCAGAGAGTCCAAGCTAACACAAAAATCAATGTTACAATACATAGAGTTAAAGCACGCGAAATAGACGAAACTGGTTCGTTTAAGCCGTAATTCGGACGGTGATGACTAGGGCTGCCAAAAATATGCATTTGCATATTTCTTCTCGTTATGATTTCGGCTCCGGGAGTTTTTTATTCATCCGAATCAATAAGTTTAGAAGTGAATGAAGGTCACTTGTTGTTGCATATTTCGCATATTTGACACGTTAGTGCATATTTGCATATAAATGCATATAAATGCATATAATGCATATTTAGTTGCATATTTTACAACTTTCATGAACAACCAAATTTTTTTTGTACAATTCAAATTATAATTCGACTGTTTCAGCTAGAATAAATATTAAAAATAAATAAATATGTGTTTTTACTTTCTTCTACGAAGTATAATACAGTATTGTATTTATGAAAAATTTCAACCTTTTAATTTAACCTAAAAAAACATTTCCCGATCACTCCTTAGTCGATTGGAGTCATATTTAAAAAATGTCTTTCTGTCTGTCAGTCTGTCTGTCAGTCTGTGTACAAGATTTCTCAAAAACTAATAGAGCTAGCGCCATGAAATTTTATAGGCATGTTGGGTCTTGAAATGGGACGATCCTATCAACTTTTGGTGGAAATCCGTTAACCGGAAGTATCCAAAATGGCGGTTTTTCAACTCCCAAACTACGCGTTTTTTAGTAGCCTTAAGTATGACAAAACTTGGAGAAAATGAAATTTCCCACATTTTTGTCTTTAGCTATAACTCGATATCTCAACATGTTATCGAGATAAACCGTTATTTCAAAAAAAATATTTTTTTGCGATTATCTCGAAAATTAACGGGTTTTTGCTGACTGAATGTATGAAGTGAATTAATGAGAATGGCATTCTGCACAATTTTGTTTTTTACCGTTATCCATTATCTTTTACCGTTATTGAAATATTTTTATTAAAATGTAAAAAATATATTTTTGCGAATTACTTGCAAACTAACAGTTTTTCGAAAAAACTTTTGAAAAACGAATTAAAGGCAATGAAATTTTATACCTTTTTACCTTTTACCGTAAATTGATATCTTTTACCGTTCTCAAGTTATTTCAAATTTTGTACATTTTGAGGTCGTCTTTGGTTGACAAAACGATAGGGATAGCGTAAATTGCGCAGGGTCGTAGATTTTGTGGAAGAAAGTTTTGTGGTAGCAACAACTGAGATTTTTCTACAAGTTTTAACCCCGATTATACCATAGGCAATATGAAGTATTGAACATCTTTTCGAAATATCTTAAAATTTAACAGTTGCAATTTAGAAACAAGTAAAAAAATTTTTTGTCAGTCAAAATGTCAATCTTTTTTACAGACTATTATTTTTTCAATTTTTTTATTTTCCACATAAGTCGAATTAACCACATTTTAACAAGTTCCGTTCACTATTTTGGGTGAAATCTACTATATTTCGGATTTTTAATGTTTTTAAAGTGCATATTTAAGTGCATATTTTGCCGTTTTTAGTGCATATTATATGCGCATATTTCGCCTTTTTTAGTGCATATTTTTGGCAGCCCTAGTGATGACGAATACTTAAAAAATCAGAATTTTTTGAGTGCTAGCACGTGTCATAATATAAATTTTTGACAGTATGTGAGGCGGGTTAACTAACCCCGCCAGTAATTTAAAAACAAAGCATATTTTGGAGTTTTCCTATGCTCTTTTAGCAATTTTATATCAAGTAGCGCCTATCTACTGGCATAATGAGGAAGAATTATACTTCATTTTATTAAAAATTTCAATTGATTAAAACGACTTTGCCTTTCCAAATTTTTTGATACCTCAGACATGAGTTTTTTACTTATATGAACCGATCTCAGTTGTTTTGGTAATTATTTGTAATAATGAATCAAATTTTTAAATTTTTTCCCATTTGTTTTTCAGTTTGGTGACCATTTTTACATGTCCCATTGTCCACTCTAGATTATATTAGGCTCTCTACTATTAAGGTAGAACCTGAATCGTATGTCGATGCGTCCGTCAAAGCCCCTACAGACTGGATACATGTCTATCGACATGTCTTAAAGCTAAAACCAATAGACTGTCTACATGTCGATAGACATGTTGTCTACATGTCGATAGACATGTAGTATGAACATCATTTTAGAAAAATCACCAGTGCGACAAAGTACTCTGTTGATGAACAGCAGAGGACTTTGTCACTCTGTTGATGTGTTTCTATGCTGCAATTGGGTTCCACTTGCTTAAACTTTGTTAATAAATCATTCCAAGCCTTTTTTTTAAACTTTTGTTTTTAAAAATTTCAGATTTTATTTGCCACAACACCGGTAGACTTCGATAGAGTTCGAAAAAATCTCGCTAAAATTCATTATTCGCTATAGAAGCCATCATAAAACAATTGTTTTCCTTCAACGACTCTCAATTTATTTAGATGTGAACACAGCGGCTCCGTTTTCAGAATGATGTTAGCAATCAAGTTAGCATACCGACGTACAGACGTTAAGCCATGTAGCCAAACTTGAAGCCACGCCCCCAGAAATTCAAAATATTTTGATTTTGTCGACATGTAGCTCAACCGTCTGTCTACCAGCCAGTTTAAAATTCAGTTTTCACGGACATGTCTACGGACATGTAGCTCTATCTGTAGCATGCTTAATGCGTGCGTCCGTCTGATAGTTCGAGTAGAATCAACGGGCTGCTATGAGTACTCCCGTAATAATACGTTTTCCGATGCGGCAGCCGCATAGAGTAGGTTGAATTTCTACTTTTACATGCGGCAACGCACAGAAATGTCATTTCCCAAAAAAGTTTGTTTACGATTTAAGCAATTTAAGTATGGAACAAATTGAAAGTAATTGTTTCGACGATAAACTAATAGAAGAAGTGCAAAACAATGAATTAACTCCAGATTCGTTGCTGCACCCAACTGTCACCGCATCGAACTGTCAGACGGACGCACGCATGACGGACGCATTGACGTACGATTCAGGTTCTAGCTTTAAGGTGCGATTGCCTAAAGTCAGGCCAGCAATCATGTATTCCGACGCGTCTCTGTCTTTCGACCTCGACGCAGCTTATAAGTCTTGACTTCGCCATATCAGCAGCTTCAAATTTCCTGGAGTGACAGTCAGAATCACGTTTCAATTCATAGTGACGATTCCGCGGAATTTTAAAGCTGCAGATATGCCGAAGTCAAGAGTTAAAAGCTGCGTCAAAGTCGAAAGACAGAGACGCGTCGGAATACATGATTGGTGCTCGGGTTTACCGGAATACGAATTTATAATTTTCAACACCAAATTCAAGGTTAGCGGTCTTTATTATAAGGGACCCTCCCGTTTTCATGATTTTTTTCAAAAGAGTAGATTACAAGCTCTTTAGTACCACTCAACAACATTTTTCATTTCATTTACTGTCACTGCTAAAGCCGATGATTTGATGTCGGGCTTGTTTGTAAATAACTGGCAGCACTATTTTACTGTCAAATTATTGTTTTTTTTACGTTAGTATCAAAACTGGATGGAAACAACGTAGAACGAATGCTGAGATATAAACGATTTCATTGAGAAGAGTTCTAGGTTCACTTGTCCGCCGTGAAATTATATAAAACGCAGTGGAAAACAGCTGTGACGGAAGTAGTGTGACGAATTTGTTTCAATAGCAATCTTGACTTTACAGTGAAGAAAATTGTGAAAGGTCAAATAAGATTGTCTTCTCCTTTATGTAATTCAGTGGATTTCGCTAGCAGTTTTTGTCAATTTGCATAAGTTTTTTCGAAAGTTTCGGTGCCATTAGTAAATCGCGTTAAATCAGCACGGGCATTTCATTTCGTAATTGTCCCAAATTCGAGTGCTAACGGAAGTCTTAAAGAAAAGACTCTTAATAATGGCATGGGAGCATCTAGAGCCTGGCAGTTCACCTGTCGATTGGTGCGAAGGGAATTATCTAATTTCTCAGAATATCGCCGAATTCGTTAACACAGTAAGCAAATTTATTAATCGTTGAAAAAGCCCTCATTCATATTCACACCTAGAAAATCCTAAAAGAAACATTCACTGAACAAAGAAAGACTGTCGTAATTACGTTGACTTTTTTCCCAGCATATAAGTACAGCTGTAAGTTAAAGAATACAACGCAGAATTATGATATTAATATTGGCACAATAGATTTTGAAAATATTAAAAAAAAACTAATAAATAATAAAAAGTTTCAATTCGATTGAAAAATTTTACGAAATAAAAACTTTTAACCGTGATTGTAAATAACACTATGTTACCATCTTTTGAGGAAACGATATTTCACTAAAGATAAGCAACAAAAGAACTTTTCATAGAACTTTTGAAATGTATGAAAAATACTGTAGATTTTTGAATCTCAATCAAGTAACGCAAGCAATTTAAATATTTTTATTCATTTTTTATCTATGAAGCGTCCAAATATAAAGAGAAATAATCTTTTTACAAAGCATGCCAAAAATTCAGACTGAAATTTTGCAGACTGGATGAAGTTTTGTTAACCGGAAATCGCTACCGTGGAACTTTTAACGAATGTTTTCCCGGAACTTTACGCCTTGATTTGTTCAACTTTTCTCCATATAACGAAATCGTTGTTTGAGACTGCTTTGAATATTTTCCGTGAATTTTTTTATACTCTATATGAGAATCATATAGGAGTGTTATTAGATTTAGTATACCGTTTGTAACGGATCGAACCAATCGTCGGACACAAAAATGAACTACACCAGGGTGTTTGGGGTGTTCGTCCATGAACACTATAATTTGAAATTTTGTACAGTTGCGTTTCTGACCATTCTTTCCCCTCTCATCCTCATCCATACAAACGAAACAGTTTTTTGCAATTTTCTCGAAAACGGTGAGTCATATTGAAAAATTTATAAAGGTAAAATGTGTTTAGAATAGCATTTTACATAACTCATCCATACATCAAAATACAGTTAGATCAGTCATTCTCCTCCCCCATAAAAATGGAATACTTTTTTCCTATTTTCTCGAAAATTGTGCATTGTATCGTAAAATATATAAAGACGAAATGTTTTTATACCCGTATGGTGAAACCAAAGGGTATATTAACTTTGCCTTACCGTTTGTAACGCCAAGATCCCGTCATTACACACGACGAATTACGACAGTGTGTCTAGAATGATAAAAATAATTAATTTTTGCATGTCCGTCCGTCTGTGGCGCGGATTGCGGGCGCACAGATTGAGCTAGAAACTTGAAATTTTACGCAGATTCGTTTTTCATAAAAAGGCAAGGCTATGTTCGTTAATGGGCAAAAATGGACCATTAGAACGAACGAAAGCGTTTTTTGCGAATATCTGAAAAAAGGTGCACGTTATAAAAAAAGTGCAAGAACCAACGTTTTTTAGGATATAATTCTACATCAAACTCCCATAAATCAAAATCCGATTGGAATAAATTTTAAAAAAATCTTATTGAAAAGTAAACGGGAATTTTGATACAACTTCGCCGGTCACAAACAAATAATTTTCAAAATTTTCAAAAACTTTGAATTAATTGAAAGATTTTGTAAAATACGAAAATTATTTCGTTAAACCTCGTCTCGACTAGACATAAATTGGAATTTTTTTTCATCGCATACCATAGAAATTACACTTGAAGACTTATTTTTTCCAAGCATTTTTGCCCAAGACATCGAAAAAATTCTGACAAATTTTGTTTTCATGGCGCGGTTAATGGCAACCATTGGAAAAAAATCAATTATTGTCTAATCGAGATGAGGTTTTATATGAAGAATTTCGTTATAAAGAGATTTCGAGGGTCCACTGCACTTTATTATACTACGTAAAAGTGCAGGCGCGCATTACGTTGGCAAGCATCTAGAATGGTGCCGAAGTGGTAATTTAAATTTTTTTAAGCTCGTCAAAACTAGTATTTCAGCATTCTTTGAGGTAGATTTAAGTATAAGTAAATCATTAGTTACAAACTAAGTAGAAACATGCTTCGATACGAACTGCCTTATTGGTTTTTAAGCGTTTTAAAAACTTTAGGCGTTTTAAAAACTTTAGGCGCTTTAAAAACTTACCACTTTAATGCCATTCTACATGCTTGCCTCCTGCACTTAGAAGGTAAATAGTGCTGCGTTGGTAACCGACTTTTTTTGTACGGAGTCTTCGTTTTCAAAGTGTTGCTTAACCACTGAAACTCTTGAAGAAATATGAAGTCGAAAATGTACAAAAGTGCCCTAAAAAGATGTGCCGCAGGCGAAGTTTTTCAAATATCCAACGGGCTGTACTACTTTCGCATTCCATAAAAAAAGTGAAAATATCTCTTTTTCCGTTTTCGGATCCGTAAAAAAGAAAACATCCCTAGAAGTATTTCGTATTGCCTTGCCTGTTAATACAATTTTAATATAATTTTAAGGAAATTTTTAATTTTATTGCGTGCCCGAAGGGGGGTGCGGAATCCGACTGGCCGTATCTTTCATCGTAAATGGGAACGTAAAAAAAAACAAATCTTTAACATAGAAACTCGCGTCGACAATAAAAATAATAAATAATATTCATTGTTTCTATTCATGTTGCAACTATACATACTGTAAATACAATAATATTTAAGCTAATATAATTCTTTGTTTCTTGTGCTCATTATCACATTCATTATCAAATATATATCTCTTCTAGGTCAGCAATGCTCTATTTCTCGTCTTGCCGCCAATTCTCATCTATCTTTTCAAAGAGTATGGACGATTTGTAAATCCGGGCATTCATTTGATTTGGGTATTACTCATCATTGTCGGCCTGAGTTCGGCGTATTTTCATGCGACATTAAGTCTAATTGGGCAATTACTGGACGAATTGGCCATCCTATGGGTCTTTATGGCAGCATTTTCAATGTTCTGCCCGCGACGATACTTTCCGAGATTTGTTCGTGGCTGCAGGTACAACAAATCGCATTCAAATGATTATTCGCTATCACATATTTAACTAATAAATTTGTGTTTTTCTTTAAATCCATTTTAGGAAGCGTTACAGCAAATTGATGCTTTTCCTCGCAATAACAGCGACCGCTCTGTCCGTTTGGAAGCCAGTTGTTAATGCGTTCGCTTTAATGTCATTATCAATTCCCACAATGTTGCTGCTGTACAAAGAACTTCAAAGGTGAAATTATTAATATCATTTTTTCTTTCTATATTTCACTTGATTGTTGCTGTCGCTGTGAAAGTTGAATAACCCGTGAACTTTTCTTTGACTCTCGGTCATTTCAGAGTGAAGACCAAATGCATTCGCGTCTATAGACTTGGAATTAGATGTACAGCTGTTTGGCTGATTGCGGTGTTCTGCTGGATCAACGATCGGATTTTCTGTGAAACTTGGTCGTCAATTAATTTTCCATATCTCCATGGCTTCTGGCATGTGTTCATCTTTATTGCCGCATACACGGCGTGCGTTTTATTCGCGTATTTCTCAGTAGAAAGCGAACAACCGCATCAAATAGCTGTGCTGAAATATTGGCCAAAAAATAGCTTCGAATTCGGTGTTCCCTATGTCTCAATAAAAAATTGCCATGTCAATATCAAGGATCAAATTTAATATGCGTCTACTAGTGAAATTCTAATTCCATGGATGTACCGAAGTATCATCAATTTCATAGGAAAATTAAAAACGGTAGAGGCGAATCTCATTTCTATTGTTGTTCGAGAAGAGAACTTGTTAAAGAGAATATTTTTATCATATCGTTAGTTAAGTTTTATCAAACAAATTCGTGTTATATCAAAAAAAAAATATTTGAATGCTTCCAATTTTTATTCAATCAAGTAACAAAGTAAAACTAAACATAGATTGATAGAAATTATTATATTTACGAATTAGCGCTTGTGACTAGTTTGTAACAGAAGAAAATATGTAGTTTTTAAGGATAGGGAAACTAAAATTAATCAAATTAAATTTATTTCCTGATCGTTCGGAGCTCAAATATAATCAACCAAATATTAACCATTTAAATTCAGTCCCATTATCTCTAGTTTTTAAGATCTATAAATTATTTTGATTGTTCAATCGATGAATAAGAATTTAATATTTATATCTTAGGTTTTTGTATAAAGTACAAAGAAATTTCTATTTGTATGTTTGCTTGCTCTCGCACCAATCAACTACAAACGTTCGTAGCTCAAATATTTTCAAGCAAAAAAGAAATTGACGAACAGAACAAAATCGGGCGAACAGAAACTTGCGAGAAATGTCATCACATTTTACCGAAGACTAGAAAGGTGAGGAGATAATGACCAAGTTGTTTTACATTACGACAAGATAATACTTGATAACACTTGTTTTTTTTTAAATCTCACAATATTATATTTTTCCATATAGTGGAGCCTCAGTTTAGGTTTATGGACGCCTTGTTTTATGAACTTACTTTGAATCCACGCCTTTTTTTAGTTTTTGAACCAGATGTCACCCTTAATTTTTGCAAAGTTAAATTTTAAATTTTAGACTATGAGATCATCCGCAGCTTTTTTTATTTGTTTATTTATTTTACATAATAAACAGGGTTTTAGACCTAACAAGCTATAACAGAATAAAACAGCTTAATCCACCTAGCGGTGAAATAATTAAACCTCATATAATGAAAAATTTGATATTCATGTTGAGTTTTCTTATACAAAAAATTATTGAAAACTAATTGAGGTCGAAAGCTGAAATTTGGCGCAGAACAAGCTATTATCAAAAATTAAACCCCGTCCGCAAATGATATAAATTGAACCACTCCTTTCCCCTCTCCTATACAAATGGAAAAAATTTTTGCCTTTTTCTCGAAAACGGTTCATTTTGTCCGGTTTCTATTGAACAAAATCAGGGGCCCTATCACCGAACACGATACGATTGGTTCGAACCGTCAATTTAATGTTGTTACTATAAAACACTAAAGCCAGCTACAGACGTACGATCAAGTCTACCAACTTGATCACGGACCGGTTAGCAGACATCACTACAGACGCTTTAAATATTGACAAACCGATCAGCGGACCTGACCATCGACCTATTGGCAAACCGCAGACATGCCTACAGACGGCTTATTTTGTTTGTCTGCCAATCGGTCCGTGAACAAGTTGGCAGATTCGATCGTACGTCTGTAGCTGGCTTAACAACAACATTAAATTTACGATTCGAGTCATTTGATTCGAGTCATATTTGGTGACTAGTTAAAAACACAACCATTTTTTCAGTCAAATTGGGTCGCGTAACATTTATCATGTAAACTTATCAAAATCGGGCGTATTTTGCAATCATGTAAACCTTGATGTCAACAGACAGACAGACATACAGCGATCTTATTATAATTATATTGATTTATTTTTATTTCGTGTGGTAATTTAAGCATTTCTATTGCTTTTAGATATGAATTTTTGCCGAAATACTGTTAAAAGGGTTTAAAAAAGAAGTTTTTCGAGGTTTAGGAACAAATAAATTCATATAATACTATTTAGTCCGCGAAAAACGGTTTTGGTTTATTAACAACAATTAAGTGAATGCATAAATCGAGGCTCCACTATACTTTTTTCTTATGTATTATCAAAAGATTTAAAGATTTTAGGGATCTCACTTCCAAATACGTACAATTTTCAAGTTAGAACGAAAAGTGCATATTTTTATTAGGGATACTCACGCTTTGTTGTATTGGACTTGCTATCATATATGAACAAATAAAATATAAAAAATGTTAATAAACAACAACAAAATATTCAGTAAAAATCACTATAGTAATCCAAATATCGTAGACCCTCGCCCTGCGCGGTTTCTGATAGTGCGGTTTTGCAATTTCGTGATGAGGTCCAACAAACTGTAATCTTCAGGGTCAAAATATGACAGCTTTAAAGGTTTTTGTCACAACTTTGTTGAGTTTGTGGAAATTTTCGCCGTTCGCAATGTTTTTTCGGTACTTAACTGCCGCGCAGAACGTGGGTCTACTCTACAACAAAACAAAACGAGTATACCTCTATTTTTTATATAAGAAATCCATACAATCCAATCTCCTAGAGTTGTGTACCATGTACCGTTTTTTATATACCATATACCATTCAATCTGTAATAATTGATTTGTGATTTTTTTTTACTTTAAATTTAGTAATCTAAAAGTTATTGTTAATATTTTTTATATCCATATTGTCTAATATATTTTTCCATTATATTTGTATCATTTTTTTTTTAAAATACATCCATACTGAAAGTATTTTTTTATAATATTGCATTAAGGTAGTTTTATTATCCATAAATTCATTCAATGATTTTTTTTTCATGTTTTTGATCAAGGATTCGTGTTTTTTAAATTTTGTTTTCATTTTATAATTCGACACGACCGTCCTCGCATGAAAAATAAAATAACTGTCCTGGGCACCAATCATGTATTCCAACGCGTCTCTGACTTTCGACTTCGACGCAGCTTTTAAGTCTTGACATCGCCATATCTGTAGCTTGAAATTTCGCGGAATCGTCACTATGAATCGAAACGTGATTCTGACTGTCACTCCAGGAAATTTGAAGATGCTGATATGGCGAAGTCAAGAGTTAATAGCTGCGTCGAAGTCGAAAGACAGAGACGCGTCGGAATACATGATTGGTGACCTGGTATGGTAATGCCGAGTCACGGTAACCGTTTTTTTATTATTATTTATGAAAAAAAATGTGGAATAAGATTTTTTTGCACAAGTTTCATGAACATTTATCTCATCACATGCCTTTGACCAAAAAACTACTCGTTACAGCTATGGCAATCCATATGAAACATAAAATTTAAGAAGAAAAAAGAGCTGGCGAAAAGAAAAAGTGCCAACTAATGGGTAAATCCTCAATTATTTGTGATAGTTAAGCAAATTTTTAAAGTTTTTCGCGCTCTTTTTCCGCCGATTTGAAAAACGACCGCGAAAAACTTGAAAAATTTGTTTAATTGTCACAAATAAATAACTGAAATCAGTTAATATAAGTAAAAAACTCATATCTAAGATAAAAAAAAGATTGAAAAGTCGTAGAATTTTAAATTAATTGAAAGAGTCTTTACGAATTATTCTAATCGCGATAAAACGGTTATAACTGGCCTAATAACTATTCTAATTCGCACCGCATTGCGAAAAAGAAGTTTACCACGCGATCTTATATCATATGTAATCTACATGAGAGACTGCAATTTTGGGGAGACCGCATTGTTATGTAATACAATGATATAAAATCGCGTGGTAAACTTGAACTTTTTCGCAATGCGATGCGAATTCGCATTCGGTGTGCCAAGTGCCTAATTGTAGTTAATGGTAGTACACTCTGTAGGACAGCCATTAAGTGCGATAGTTCACTCTAAGTTATAGAATCTCTAAAGGAGGTGCCCAGTAAGACAAGACAAACATTTTAAAAAAAATTCTAGTTCCGAAGCTGCCTAAAGGTTAAAAATATTAACACGTGTATAACCGGTTAACAATTTGCTTAGAAGCGCTATTCAAATTTCAATAATTGTTCACTTAAATCTACGCACAAGTCGCTTTATCGCCTGCACACTTCAGTATTTATCGCCGGCTTTTGCGTTTGTTTTTAATGGAATTGCATTTTATTTTAATGGAATTGCGTTATGACGTCATAAAAATGTCTGAAAAAATTATTTGTTCATTGGGAACTGACGAAAAAATATCAAACGTTCACGGCCTGAAGCAATCCAACAGTGCTCATAAATGATTTACGCACAATTCTAATATTTAGTCTTCAATTTTTTACTCTTAAGTACGTAAAAAACAATTTATAGTATTTCTGCTTCCACAAGTTTTAACTCAATGTTGCATTATTCGATAAATAAAATGTAAGGTTTTTAAATTTGGAGAGGGGTTTTCTTTAATTAAATTTTATCCGGTAATTAATAATTCACTGCTTTTTGCCTTGACCACAGATTTATTTTTAGGATTTCGGCTTCACCTGGAATATTTTTTGTACCTCTCGAAAACGAATTCGTTTGAATTTAAATAATTTTGAAAATTAACGTCTTGGTTGGGTTGGGATTAAAGATTTTCGTGTAAAATGTGCTTTTTGCGGACCTGCAGCACATTTCTATCAGAAGAGAGAGAGGGGTTGGTTACGCCACCGATTAAAGATAAAAAATTAATGGCAAATCATTATACAGTAATCCCTCCAACTGCGCGGTTTCGGTTTGCGCGCTCTTTTTGTGGAACGTATCTACCGCGCCATTGGAGGGATTACTGTATATCGCTGTTTCATATAAACATGGGGCACAAACCATAACTTATTTAAAACAAATCATACTCCATTTATGTCTCTTTCTTGATAATCTTACATTACAGCATTATATAAAATTACATCTCAAATATAAAATTACATCACAACTTTTATTCCGTTTTCTTATTAATAACCAAATGCACAAACACTTACAGAATATACAATTGTGAATTTTTAAACTAATTTATTAAATTTAAAGTATTATTTTCACTGCTTTTAGAATTTATCAGTTAATATATTTTATTTATTTGAGGATTAAAATTTAGAAAAACTATTTTATAAGGGAAAATACATGTTTTTGTTTAATGTTAAATTAGCCAGTGAGTAGATATGCAATAACTTTTTTTAATAAAATTAAAAACGTATCGCAGCTGTTAAAGGTTAAAAGAAAAATTTAGGGGTATTCACGTATTTTTGTATGGCCCTTTGTGTATTACTTGTAAAAATCTTTTGTCCAAATAGTTAGATTTTTTTACTGATTTTCTTGTTTTAATTCGACCACACGCCATCAAAACAAAAGAAAAAAAAAGCCAAACGCGAATACCCCTTCTATTATAACATAAAAAAAATTCTCATTAAAGTGTTTTACACTACAAAAAAAACTTATAACGAGTTGTTTTAGTATTTTAAATAATTGTTAATGCCTGCTGAATGTTTTCCAATGAAAGCAATTTAATAAATTAAACACCAATAATAAACAATAAAAATATTTAAGGAAAATAATTTTTTTATTTAGAATTTTCAAATTTTTTGCACTCTGTTTTCAGCTTGGATTAAAGACGTCTGATTGGTCACTCTCTTCCATATATATTAATCTACTGCATAGAAAAAAAGGCTAGATTCCCATGTAAAACGAAAAGATAGGTGGCGCTGCAGTCTATGTAAACGAAGACAAGAAATGGCGTGGCGCAATCCACCGCAAATATTCAGCTGCTATTTTTTTTTCGTATATTGTTTATTTATTAAATAAAAAGTTTAGAATGGTATTCTAATGTTTCAACTGTTCCGTTAAATTTACACAGGTAATTGAGATTTCAAACAATAGACGAAGAAATTTTGAGAAATTAATATTTTAACTAATTAGCGACACCAGCGCCACACCATTTCCTGTTTTCGAACTAAAGATGCTTGCCGATGAATTTGGCTACCATTTCCTATGTAGTGGGATTAAATATATGCTCTTTGAATAGCAGATTTTCTCGTTAATGCCGACATACATGTGTCTTCGTCTCACGGCGACTTTTATCTCACGGTCACAGTTTTTGAGTGGCGACTTTTCACCTCTTGCCGCTCTTGCTTCTTTCCTACAATTTGGTGATGCCGAAGACTGAAAGTTACCTCGTGTACGTCCATGCTTGCGATCGTACCTAATCTAAATGCTCTTTCTAACGAATAACCCTCGGAAATTTCAAAGTACTTTAAGCGAAATCACTTTAAAACTACTTTGGAATGTGGTTTTAATCGACTTTTAATTGTACTTTTAACCGGAAAAAAACATTGAAAAGTAGTAGCAATTTACAAAAACTACTTTTAAAATTCTATTGAAAATATATCCAAAAAATGGATACGCCGCCCGCCATATTACAGGCAAATACATTTCCACCTTAAGGAGGTAATCGGATTAAAATTGATTCCAATACGATTTTGTTGTATGGGGAAGTTATATAAAATCATACTACTAGCGTTCTCAGCCTGCAAAAACTTGCAAAATGCAAAACACAGACCACTTTGGGTAGTTAGCTTGGGAATCACCCCAAATTTCACGCGGCAAGATAAAATCTGATTTGTAAATTTAAAAAAAAAATTCAAAATTGAACGAAATTATGTTTTAGGGTGTTGTTTTTGATTCGAGAAATTTATACATTTTGAATTGAGCTCTTTTTGTATAAAAAAAATCTTACCAAAATATTTGCGATTTCCCATATAAACCTTAATACACCTTGACGACCGTTCTTAGCTTACAAAATTCAGAACTGGTAATTCTAAACAAGTAATAAAGAAACAGCTATTCTAAACTTTTTTCGTCGAAACAATTTTTTTGACAAACTTAATCGTTTTCGAAACAATTGCAAAGATCTTTTTCATTTGTATGGTGGAGTTGAGAAAAGGTGGTTCAACTTTTATCGTTTTTGAAAAAGTTTCTTTGGTTCTCGAGTTCTTGAGTACTTTTGAGTATATTCCAATATAATAACCCAATTTTTCATCATAATGGATTCAATTTTGTAAGAAAGGTATCATCTCACCGCTAGATAGATTAAGCCACGGCATAGAGACAACCAAGGTATGCTGTAAACTTTTGATAGTCAGGTGTGACGTCATTTGTGCCGACTTTTTTTAATTAATTTTTATGTTTATTGATCACTATTTAATGCAATCAGTCCACTAATTTACAAATATCTTATTTAGATCGCACAAATTTAAAAAAAACCATCCAGAATACAAAATTCCTTCTGCACTTGACCTATGCACTTGACGAACTAATCGGCACAAGTGACGTATCAACGAAATGTCAGATTTGAGTTTACAGCATACCTTGGTTGTCTGTATGCCGTGGATTAAGCTGTTTTTTTTTTAAATCCAAAAATTGGCTTTACTGTTTAGAAATTGTACGTAAAAAACAGTCATTCACAAAGAGAAGGGAAAAAATTTAAACATTTTATAAAAAAAAGTCTTAATTTCATATATTTAAAAATCAAAACAAATGAATTCAACTATGTACTTTACAACATAAAATATGAAACAAAAGAAAAACTTGTCAAATACCCCATATGAAATAATCAAACCAAACATTGGCCAAAATTTCAATTCCAATCTATTTTTGAAAGGATTTTTTTTTTACCAGAATCTGATGTAAGATTTTTTTTTACCGGAATCTGATGTATGATTTTTTTAAATCGTATTCTAAATCGTGAGAGGCCCAACAAGCTATTTCGTCTATATAAAGAAGGATAAACGTCTATTGTTGTTCATTTCAAAATTTGGTTTTATTTTCTCTGATAGACTACTGTATATATACAAAATCTCATATCTCCAGCCCAATTTCTTTGAAAGTTTTCGTGTGTATGATGTTATCCAAGTTTTCGTCATTTTAAATAGAGTAATTCATCTGATTTTCCGACAATTTGATTCTACAAATGCGTAATATTTCATATAGGGTATATAAAATGGAAACCTTATAATTAATTAGTACTAATTTGTACTTAACAATAACTAACTTTTGGTCCGCTTAGAGCGGTTAAGTAAATTTTATTTCTTTTTACGATCTTGAACGCATTTCGGGCAGAACCATTTGCCCTTAGGTTTGATGGTTAGACCAACGCAAGCAAAGTGGAACCACTCAATGGGACACTAAAAAAAAAGAAAAAACAAGTCAATAGAAATTTTTAAGCATAAAAAAAATTCGTACATCGGGATTGTCGCAGCCAATCATTTCGCCATAAGACACTTGATGACACAAACAGTAAGTTGGCTCGTTGGGATCAACAGGCATATCGAGGACATCGCTTGGATGCGGAGTCATGTGTCCACCGTCTTGAGAGCCTTCTTCGATTTCAGCGTTCTTCTACAAGAAACCAAAAGCAATATAATTGTGTTCCCTCCTAGAGTGATTTTATTTTAAATTTAAGATGCGTGCAAAAAAATGAACATGAAAATGAAGCATGAGAAGTAAAAATTCGAAACTCAAACCGGTGTCGGGACGGAGTAGCAACTAATCAACTACAGACTGCCACGCAAGAATCTACGGGATCATAAAAACTGAATAGAAATGGTAAATGTGGGAAAATTAACAAAAAAAACTTCATATGTACCTGAAATAATAATAAAATTGCATTGAAAGGATACATAGAGCGAAACTAATGCAAATAAAATATAATTTGCAACAAGTAATATAACAAGAATCACGTAAATTTTCAAATAACATAGAGATATATTTCGATATTAATGAGTATGAGATTACCTTTTGACCTTTGCGACTCTCTTTTTCTTGATTTACCTTCTGCTTTTTATTTTTACCGCTTTGGCCACTAGCGACCGCTGTACCACGAGATTCGTCCTCGGAAGACGGAGAACGTTTCTTCTTGCCCAGAGCTTTTGTGTCTTTGGTCTTCTTTCGACCCTCTAAAATGGAAATACAAAACATAACAAAAGCTATAATTGCCAATCTGGCAATTATTGAAAACCCGTATGGTGATTTAAGTGAACAGCGAACAGTTGTATCAAAATTCCACTTTGAAGTCAAACTTTCCAATAAGATTTTTTTAAATTTTTTCCAATTGGATTTTGATGTATGGAAGTTTTATGTAGAATCATATCCTAAATAACTTTTGTTCTTACACTTTTTTGATAAGATGCACCGTTTTCGAGATATTCACAAAAAACGATTTCGTTCGTATGGGGGGTACCCCCCCTAATGGTCCATTTTTGCCCATTAACGAACTTAGCCTCACATTTTACGAAAAACGGATCTGTGCAAAATTTCAAGTCTCTAGCTCAATCCGTGCGCCCGCAATCCGCGCCACAGACAGACGGACGGACAGACAGACGGACAGACAGACGGACAGACGGACGGACAGACAGACGGACGGACATGCTAAATTCAACTTTTTTTATCATTCTAAACACACTGGTGTAATTCATTTTTTTGTGCGATGACGGGATCTTGGCGTTACAAACGGTAAGGCAAAGTTAATATACCCTTTGGTTTCACCATACGGGTATAAAAATTCAGTCGAGTTTCTTTCTCGAGCACAAAAAAATACTCACTTTTGGCTTCCTCGGACTTGCCGCGCGTCGAAACAGTTTTATCTTGGATTTCACCCTCGAATCTCGCCAAATCTGAATCGAGCCTTCTGATGTGCTTGTCCACAAGTTCATAGGTCTGAATGGCAAGTTGTACTTTATCGTCCCCATACTCCTTGGCTTTGTTAAAAAGTTCCTGGATCTGCTTGAGTTTGTCTTTCCCCGTTTCCTCCGCTAACGATTCTTTATTATGGACCAACGTCTTCATAAAATCCTTTGCTTTTTCGTCGATCGTCTTCATCAAACTCTGAGCTCGAGCATCCAAATCTCTCATTAGCTTGAAATTCCTTTGCAACTCGTTGGGAAGTGACTCCAACCCTAAAGGCCACTTCGTTTATTACACTTTCAGACATAGTTTCAAGACTTACCATCCAAATAGTGCTCCAAATACAGCGCCGAAGTCATTTTACTGTGGAAATTTTCTAAAAACAAGATTCTAACTTTTTGCCACCACTTCTGAGTTGCCGATCTTTTTCCGTCCTTTCGTGAACTTTTTTTCCTTTTACGCTTTTCCTAATCAGAAAATAAGTTGCGTTCTACCGTTTCGAATGTGTTTTATTGAATTTTTTGCTGCAAAAATTGGTATATCTCCCCTTTTTACAAAATGTTAGAAACATTAAAACCTTCTTTCAAGAAATTGAAAAACAAACATGGCCGAACGAACGATAGAAGAGAGGGGCGAAGCACAATCGGGTGACAAATGTCAGATGGCAAATGGTATTGCCAGAATTTTTATAAATTTTTAGCTTTTAAGTATGGAACACATTACGTTTGCTATTCGTCGTCGTCTGCATCATTAGACGTGTTTCTTTTACTGTTCTTAACCTACATAGAACAATGCTTTCGTTTTCGGTTTGTATGGAAAACATTTTTCTATATAGCTCAAGAACATTAAATATATTCCTATTTAAGCTAAAATCCTAAGCGATATGGTATAGGAAACCAAACCATCGATGGTCGCCATCGAATGATATTTCAAGTTTAATTAATGATTAACCACAATGTTTACCTATCACCGATTACTAGCCGTGTTAGCCCTTGAATTTGGCAGCCTTACATTTTAGAATAGTATGAATAGAAAAGGACTATAATAAAATTTATATTAAAAAATTTCCCATGTAAAAAATTTCCCATGTAGCTCACTAAAAAAATCGTCCAGAGTAGATTTTTCAAAAAAAAAATTAATTTAATTTTTCAATTGCTGTACTTTATAAATATTGTAATTTAAAAAAATCATATTTCGTGATTATTTGAAACACATGACTTACAATACATTCTTGACCGTTTGCCTTAAATTGCAGATTTGCAGATACAAATCCTGACTATTTCTCCAAAATGACAAAGGACCGCATAGTTGTCACCAGTTTACGACACATCGTACAACAGAGATAAGAATACACTTGCCCAATAGATTATCTTGTATTTTTTGTATCATGATTGTCCACTATTTTGATTATAGGCTCTCTAGTGTTACTGTTGTCATAAAAGTTCACATACTCTCTAGATCGAGAATATAAAAGAACTCAGCCATTAAAACAGCAAAGTAGGCTGACATCGCCGTGCAGTCTAGCAAATCCGCAGTTTGACGTCCTCTACGAGGCGAGTGTCGCTAATTTTCTTGAAAAAATTGAAATTAATAAAAATCCTCGAATTAAACCGCGTAGAACTCAGTTTTGTGATGCAGTGGAAAAGTGAAAATGACAGAGAAATGAAAAAAGGACTAGAATTTGTTAGCAGCAGTGAGCGAAAGGAAAACGAACTTGCGTCTTGACGGGAGCGAATTGAATCGAATTGAACGAGAGAAAAAACCAGAAAATTAAACCACGTTAGCAAGAGGGAGACGACGTACGACCAGAAAATCGCAGAATTTCAGAATTCGTCAGGAAAAAAGTTTGCCAGCAACAACCCCGAAGAAGATTTAACCACTTAAAAAAGTAGAAACCAAGGTCTTTCCCAGCAAAGGACATTTTCTTTTATTTTCCCCGCAAGCCCTTCAATCGTTGCAAAACCTGTGAATCGCAGCTGGTTTGGTGCTCCCCTTCGCCAGCAGCACCATGGAAGTTTCTAGTAGCAACAGCGAATTGAAGGCGACTTATCGGTGAGTGACTTCCGCAGGTGTTTTCTTGTTCTTGTAGGGATGTTCCTAGGCAAAATCAAATGTCGAGACTTTCAAGTCGACAATAAAAGCGCAGTTAGTCAAGGACGGGGCGCCGCCAGGTATTTTGCTTGGCAGCGACGGGACTTTGAATCGTTTTGTGGCCCACTGTTGGAGAAATATTAACTTTTTTGTTCAAAAATAACTTCGCTCGCCCCCAATTGTCGCACCATAAAAATACAGTGAGATTTTTGCGCAATGACTTAAAAAATCCGAATTAAAAGTAAACACGGAGACAGTGATTATGCTGAAATGGGCAGCACCCGCTCGTCGCACTGTCCCAGTACCAACATAACCAGAGAATTTCCTATTGCGTTTTTATCAGGCCATCAGTGCGATTTGTTTTTGTTTACTTCCAATTTGCAGCATATTCTGACCTTTAAATTAGTACCCGCTTCACCCCTTTGCTATAGTTAGCACGTTTCTCGCTTTTTCGTTGCTTACTTGTTGTTATGAAATATAAATGACGTCAGGCTATTGGTTGTGTTTTCCATCAAGTTCTGTTCGATTTTGTCATTAGATTAACGTTTCTTTTTTTGATTTTGTTTACGGCATTCTTAGTTTTATGATTCGCGCCAAAAATATGAGTAGGGCTAATTGGTGGTCCTATCTTCGATTAGTCACGTACACGTTATACTAGAAAACCGGGAGCGGTGTTAAATCTTTGACCTGAGCCTGAGATAAAAACAGCAAAATATTTACGAAAAATCCGGTTCACAATATTTAATCAAAATTAAGAACATACGGTAAATCTTACACTAACACACAGGCATGATTCATGGGGGAAAACAAGCCAGCTGTCAAATATTTCTCCATATAAATGGTATTAATAATTTATATTTCTATGAATATTACGAAAAATGTATAAAAAAAAATCATTTTACTTCGTTTTTAGCCAATTTAAGTTGCACAAAATTTCGAAATCACTCAATTTATATGGCGAAATTTTTGACAGCTGGTTTATTTTCCCATTTGAGGCACTTACGCATACGCGGAATCAAATAAAGATACGAGTGCTGTAATAGGAATTAAAATTATTCAAATATAGGTACTACCTATCAAGAGATAGACTTATCAATTTTTAGTTCAGAACATAAAAATAGAATCAGCAATCAATTTGTGTATTTACCGTTATATTTGAATATAATGAAATTTAAAGGGTACAACATTTTCTACATATTTTCTTGAAAGGTTTTTTGGTATATCTAACGGTTTTCAAGATATTTTAAGAAATTTAAGTTTTTTTTAATCAAATTTATAGGAAAAAAAATTTTCTGCATTTTTTGCCTTAACGGTATCTTTACGGTTCCCGAGATTTTTGAAAAAATATCATTTTTTTTCCGAAACTAAATATTGCCGTGCCAGAAACAGGCTCCTAATGGGGTTTCAGGGCAAACATCCGTGACATGTTGGGGGGAAATTGGTTGTGAAAACATCCACTAAAATAACATTTTGTTATATTATTTTTTACAGACCTATAAGCCAAGAAATTCAAATGGAAAGTTTTTTGTTGATCAAAACAGATTTGAAAACAGGATCTAAAGAACCATACAAGAAATAACGTTTTTCGCGCCCCTGGGTTAACTTTTGAACCCGTGTAGCTTTCACTTTGATTGAGGACTTTTTGGAAAAGGCACAGTCTCTAGTTTCATCCATATATGACGTCAAGAGCCACCGAATTGCAGGAGGATGCTGAGGGGTTAACGAACTTTCTCGTGGGCACAACTTCTATTTACAGGTGCCGGTCCACATGAGAGTAAATACGCGAGTAACTCTCAAAAACTCTCGAGAGTTACTCGCAGGAGGTTGTCCATTTGAGAGTTAATTTCGGCGATTTTTCTATCGCTACTAGCGAAATCGAGCTTCTAGCGTTCTCGAGAGCTACTAGCGAAATTCAAACACTGTTCGTATCTGGCGAGCTACTCTCCGAGGGTTCAGTGGAGGCCTGTCAACTAGAGAGTAGAATCACTTTTGACAGCTCGCAGAAACTAGCTCACGAGTTTCTGCGGACGACTCTCACAGACGTGTCCATTTGCGAGTACCTGCTATCGAGAGGCTCTCGCCGGAATTTACTCTCATGTGGAGCGACATCTTGAGCCATGATTTCTGTGAAAAATCACGAGAAAGTTCGTTAACCCCTCACCATCCCCCTGCAATCCGGTGGTTCTTGACGCCATATATGGATGAAACTAGAGACTGTGCCCTTTCCAAAAAGTCCTCAACCAAAGTGAAAACTTCACGGATTTAAAAGTTAGTTTAGGGGCAAAATCGTGCATCGTTCTTTTTGCTCACAAAATGTTTTGATGCAAATTAATGGCTCTATACGTGGGCGGAGCTGCAACTACTGCTAGTTCATTAAAAAGAGCAGTAAAAAAATTGCTTTTTTTCTTGCACATAAGTGGGATCTCACGCAACCGTTCTACTGAACTCACTGTCCCTAAGTTTCCACTTCTGTTTTCGAACCGAACAATCCATCCCAGTTATAGGGGTTTCTCACTTCCATTAGGATCGGCTGTGCCACTTATACAGGTTCGACTGTATCTGTTAAAAATGCTAGTGTATAAGAAATATCGGGTTTTCTAATTTTAAAAATTTGGTGGTTTGGCTAGATCAGCTTTAGTTTTTGAAATACAGACAGTGACCCATAAATTACCGTGAATGCATGAACCATCCTGCATAATGCTACATTTACACGAATGACAAATTTGTCATTTTTTTCTTGTCATTATGTTAATTCCCGTGTAAATGGCATAATTTTTGTAATTTTTTCTGTCAGAAAATGTCAATCTCTCATAAAAGAATGAACTTGTCCATTCTTTTATGCCAGATTGTCATTCGTGCAAACGCAATATTAGTTATGACAAAAGTTGAATACTAAAGTTGTCATAACTAATATTGCGTTTGCACGAATGACAATCTGGCATAAAAGAATGGACAAGTTCATTCTTTTATGAGAGATTGACATTTTCTGACAGAAAAAATTACAAAAATTATGCCATTTACACGGGAATTAACATAATGACAAGAAAAAAATGACAAATTTGTCATTCGTGTAAATGTAGCATAAATCAAAATTTTAAACAACTGTCATATTTTGAATCAGCGACACCAAATAGCAAAAAAAAAACTGAAAATCTTGAGTGCACCGAAACAAGTTTCGGCCAAACACAAAAATGCCATACAAATTTTGAATTACTTAAACCTTTGCTCTAATTTAGATTTTTCTGTTTATTTTTTTCAGTTCGGTTTACGCGCTTGCAAAGCAGCTGGACGAACGCAAAAAGCAAATTACATCGATTGTCAACTTATTCGATCGGAATATAGAAAATGTCCGCCTGGATCTGGTCGAGCAATGCACGACTCTCGTCCTGCTCGACAATGAATGCATCGGAAGGAAGTCTCGCGAGATGCTGTGGCGCAAAGGATTCTACGATTTCATTGCAATCGTTAAGAAACACTGGCGCAAGGAGATCCAGAGTCTCGACCCCGAACAGAAAGATAAAATACGAGATCTCCTGCTAGAAGGCATCACCATCTATAAGAATATCGCATTGGAAATCGAGCACACATACGATTTGCATTTAAACTACTTGATAGACTTTTCTATATTGACAACGGCAAAACATAACGAATTGGCCGTTACGAATGGAGTCACCACCATGGAACGATCGATTGAGGCAATTAATTATGCACTGGAAACAGTGCACTCATCGTTGTTGTCTTTGGGTGATCTTCATCGATATTTTATCGAATTCAATTTCGATAGGCCGTGCATTAAGAAGGCCGATGCAGCGAATTACTATTTTGAGGCGTTCAAAGTGAATCCGACAATCGGAATGGCCCAAAATCAACTCGGAACCCTGTTCTCCGGTCAGAATTTTGACTTGGATTCGATCTATCATTATTTGTATTCATTGATTTGCACGGTTCCATTCGAATTGAGCGAGAATAATGTATGCAAACTTCTACTCGCCCATGTCGATTATTTAGAGCAGCTACCGGCTGATAAAGTCGAATTCAGCTTGAGGGATTTCTTTGCTAGATTCTTCCTCATTATTGATATATTCTTCTTCGATAAGAACGTGCCAGAATTCACCAACGAGTGTCATTGTGTGCTGGTCGACTTGAAGAAGGTTCTATGCTCGAAAAGTGTCAGTATTAAGGAGAGCAGTCTATTTAAGATCGTTTGCATTCTTCTGTTTTGCATGTCTAAGCTGAAAATGATTAACTCGCAAAAGGTTTACTCGTTAAATGCGTTTTTGGTAGCCGTCTGCTCGAATCTAGTTGATGCTTGCGTCGTCAACATGGAACAGTTTATTTTGACGCGATCCAAGCAGAATTTACACTTTCAAGACAGCTATTCGACTTTGTTTGGTGGTTTTGAGACGATTGTCCGTAAGAGTCGCGAGGATTACAAAATGTACACCGAAAAGTATCCGCAGGCGAAGAACGCACAAGCAAATGGCGTTGACCATTCAAAATCGGATTCCACTGATCGCTCGCAAAAATCCGATGGCAACAACGGCGTCTATCATCGGCAGTTTGTCAGGGAGAAGCCATCAGCCGAGTCGAATCGCAGCAGCGATGAAGCGAAGGAGTCTGACCTCAAGACTCCGCTGTCGTCTAAGTTGAAGAAACGTAGCAATGTGAAGATGCGAAGACGTCGTAAGAAGGCTTTGGAGTTGGATGACGATGACAGCAGCGACTATGACTCGGAATCGGATTTTGACAGTGATCTGAGCACAACTGGCGATCACCTTGAATCCGATATGAGCTCTAATTTTGATTCCGACTTTAGTGACGAAGAGAACGACGATAATAAAATTCAAGGGAAATCGTCAACCGATCATGATGATAAATTATTCATTTTCTCGGATGATGACGACTTGGTTGTCGAAGAGGAGACGATTATTTATCCAGATGAAGATGTGACGCCAATCAATGTTAATACCCACGAACAGAATAATCATCAATTCGTCGATAGTTTCGCCCTGCAGACGAATAGCCATCCAGATGAAGATGTGATGCCACTCAGCGTTAATAATCACGAACAGAATAATCATAAATTCGTTGAGAGTTTCGCCCATTTGAATATGAACGGCAATGCGCTTGACTTCAAATCGGACATTGAAGACGATTCCAATGAGTTTCCAATGATAAAGAAAGAGGTAGCGGATCATCTATCGCAGCAGGGAACAACATCGCAGAGAAGTAGCAGCGATAATCAGAATCCTATGATCACCACAACAACAGCAAACGAACCGATCCAATTGGATGGGCAACAACCGCCCGTCAAACTGAAATACAAAAGCAAGTACTCAAAAATCGATCCGAATGTAATAATCGATTTTGGCTTGAATGAAACTACAATGCGTAGTTTGAAAGTCCTCTTCGATTGGCTCCGCGCAAATCAGGATATTCTATTCGGGTGTTTCCATTCGAATCCAGAGTTCATTCACAAAATTATGAAACTTCTAAACTACTGCAACATTGATATATTCACCCGGAAAGTGTATTTCGAGCGATCGCTAATTAAAACGCCGGATGTACGTGACGATTTGTGCCGCTTGTTCGATATTCGGGCTACGATTCCCCTGTCGGAGGATTTCGTGTTGAAAAAGTTCGATCTGTTTAAGAACACACAAACAGGATTGAATTGGGAGGTGACCATTAAGGAGGGAATCACACAGAGCGAAGAGAATATCATGCGAATCTTCAAAATGGTCGACTTTGGGTTCTTTATCTGTAAAATGAAAAAGTTTAATTACAAATTCTGCGCTAAAACTCGTCGCTTTACCGAAAATGTGAAAAAGAAGCGTGAAAAGAAGTCAACGAATCGACGCGAACGACGATCCAGGAACAATCGTCGCAAAAGCGATGGAAGACCTCGGGGACGCAATGGAGACAGACGTGGACGGAAAACCTACACCAGCAATGAGGAAAAGGACACCGTCGATGATACAGCAAAATGTCAGATTCCCGCCCCCCGAAAGGGATATTTGCGAAACCGGAACCAACAGAATGTGGAAAAGGCTCATACTAGCAGTGGCGCTGATGATGAATTGCCGCTAAAGGGAACCAAATGCGAGATCATGGGACAACTTTGGCTACGCAGCGAAGTTAAGAATTTGGAGTCGAAGGTAAGAGTGTTTTTTTTTTCATTCGTTTGCTTGTCGGAAATTAATTGAATTTTTTTTTTGTGATTTTTTTAGATGAAGAATAAACCGATGAATGTTATTTTGACACCATATGTCGTTGTGGATGCTAAAGCTCTGACCAATTACATGTCGATCGTTAGGAATTTGGTCAAAACTAAAAAGTTTGTCGTTCTTATTCCAAATGCCGGTACGTGGCTTTTTATGAACAGAATTTAAGATTTTCTTTTGCTATGAAATTGCGATATTATTTCGTATCGAAGCGATCGATTTTTTTTGTCAGATTTCTTTGAAAATTGCTGATTTTATCAAAAAGAAATTTTATCTTATAGGGGAGACTGGGTTGTTGTGGACCGCATTTTGATTTTGGCTAAAAACTCGGAAAAAATAACTTTTTCTGAAAATTTCAAAGTTTGAATTTGTAGTACGATAAATAACCTCTCTTTGGGTCACAGCAGTTCGGTCAAATTGTATTAAATTATACAAGTTAAATCAGTTGGCGCAAAAATTGGGTTTTTGCGATTTTGAAAAATCTCGGGGAATTACGAACCACTTTGTAAATCGATTAAAAATGAAAAAATGTGATAGAAAAACTTTATTTTTGATTAATATATTTATTATATAAGAGACAAAGTGAAATGAAGTGAAAATTTGCAATGAAAATCAGTCCGAAATGCAATGTTCGCAAGTCCAGTAACTTGCAGTCATTCCGGCGCATGCCAAGTGAACAGCTCGATCGCATACGTTGCAATGGATGGTATTTCGGCGGTTCATTTTTTTTTTTGCATATTTTTCTTACAAATTATGCAGAAATCGATGTCTTCATCCACCTCACAATCGGTTGAAAATGGTTGTTTCTTCTGTGGTGTCTTCGATTTGCCACGATCTTTTTGCTTTTTCGATGATGGTTTACCGCCTTTCTTCTCCAATCTCTTTCGCTTCTTATCAGCCTTCTCACGAAGCTCATTTACAACCTCTGGCGATGTCAAAACGGTTGATTTCATTGGCTTACATCCACGATTCGATTTCTTGGGTGGTGTGACAAGTTACCCGGCCCTTACACGCGACTATAAAGTCTGTCAGTAGCACAGACTTCAAATGTCAAATTACTGACAACGCATTAAAATACATTTAGCGAACTGGCAGTCAGTGCATTTACACCAGACTGTGTCAGCTCTACAGACGCGTGTAAGGGCCGGGTTACAATGGTCCAACAGTCTTCAATGCATCTTGAAGATCTTCAGCCGAAACGGCAGTAGCCGATCCAACACTCGTTGAAGCTGT
Source organism: Chrysopilus asiliformis (assembly GCA_964034945.1). NCBI lineage: Eukaryota > Metazoa > Arthropoda > Insecta > Diptera > Rhagionidae > Chrysopilus > Chrysopilus asiliformis. The sequence goes on from OZ035960.1 coordinate 19,856,751, forward strand.
ACCGTTTGTTGAAGGTTCAGATGTTGTCACTTTTTCATGCGCAGCGGTTGATATGTAAAAAAAAACATTTATTGTCAAATGTCAAGAACTGAGTGGTCCGTGATTCCCCGACAAAAGTGTTCCGTAATTCCCCGAACGCTCTTTTTTACAATATGGCAGATATTAGTAACACAATGCAAACTTCATGCAAAATTTCTTGTCTGTGTCGAATGCTTAAGGTTCCGCGAATATTATGAACATATTTACCTGAGTTGGTTCTTGAAAAACCGGGTCAAATTAAACAAAACACAAAGTGAAAAAAAAATTCAAGGTATCACATTTCTATTTGCTATCGAAGCGAGGTAACTGTGCGTGTACACAAGTCGAGTACTGTTGGGAAAATGAGCTTAAAAGGGCCCATAGACGGTCAACTTTGTTGCCAACCTGGTCGCCAACATGCAATGTTGGAGTCGATGTTGTACGTCTGTGGCCAAGTTGGCGGTTGGTTTTTCATGTTGTCGACGAGGTTGGTGTAAAATCAAAAAAATTTGAAAACTTAGCATGTTGGCGTTCATGTTGGGGTGTCTGTAGGCAAGTTTACAATCTGGTTGCCAATCTCAGTTGCATTGAGTTGTTCATCTTCGCACAACTCGTTTAAAACCAATAACAAATCCTTACTCATTTTTCACTAGTCAAAATATACCCTATAGTTGTCCTATAACCATATAGTAAACTATAAACAATAAAAAAAATTAGAGAAATCACCTAAAGTCGACAGGATCTTGTTAAAAATGATGTTGACAACTTGGTTGCCAACATTCCGTCTCGTCTGTGGTAAAAACTACCAACCAGGTTGGCGACCAGGTTGGCAACAAAGTTGGCCGTCTATGGGCCCTTTTACATGATGAGGCGAACTGATAACAGTTATTGGCAGCTACCAACCACTACTACGGATATGACGCTGGTCCGCAATTCCCCGTGGTCCACAATACCTCAGTCTCCCCTAATATTAAAAAAAAAAGATTTTCATTAAAAAATGTGCTTAAAAGGAAAAAAAAAATTTTCGGTGCTGTTTAAAAGCGAGATAAAAGCATAAAAAATAAAATAAATATTTTTTATGCTTTTATTTCTGGTACACAGCGCTCAGAAATTATTTTTTTCCTTTTTTAGTGCATTTTTTAAAAATAAAAGCTGGAGCCTTGTACCTCCCTGTCACACTACTGCAAATATCCTAAAAGTGTGACGTATTTTATAGACAGTCCCTAATAAAAATATGTCTCTTGCTTTTTTTTAGTATTATCTGAACTCGATGAACTAAAGAAGAATAGCGACCAAGCTAGGAATGTGATCCGCTGGCTGGAACAGGAGTTCGTCAAGGGCAATCGTCACATGCGATCACAACGAGTCCATGAAAATCTTACCATATCACTGCTAAAAGTCCCCAAGAAAATTGGTAAGGAAAAAAATCACCTTTTTGTCATATTTCGAATCTATTTAATGAACTTATTTTCCAGATCGTGATGCGACACATTTCTTACAAATTGCCCAATTCTGCAATTACATTGTGACCCATCACAACGAGGGCAGCGACACCGAAATCGACGTTTTAACATTTCTATCTGGAGATAATCTAAATGAGAAGAAACTCATCACGAATTTCAGCTACACGGGAATATTGGATGCGATTCCAGTTCGCTACGATCAGATTTCTGATTTCTACGCTAAGTTTAAGAAAAAATGAGCAACAAATCGATTCGACTAAATTGAATGGATTAAAATTTTGAAATGCAGTAAACGACGAAAATCAATGGTGAATGAAACATGTCGCAGGGAAAATCTCACTAAATTAAAAAGTTTTGTGGTGAAGCAAAAAAAAAACACAACAGCATAAACCCTAAGAAACATGAAATCCTCCATCAAAAAATTAACGGAGGATTAAATGTTTTCAATTTTTTTTTTGCCAACTTTCGGAAAAGCAAAGAAAAAACACAAACTTTTTAAACCTACTATCAATTAATAAACAATGAACAAATTCATTATTCCAATTAAAATCGTATTAACAGTAGCAGCATTTGTACACTGAATGCCAAAATGCCGTGAATTATCAGAGAAGTGAAAAACCATTTATTTATACCATTTCAATTCAATGATTTTTGAATTGTTGGGCTATAATATGATGAATCACTTTAATTTTAAGATAATTCACGCACAAGACGCGAAAGTGTAATGCTGCTTGAGAAAAATGTAGAACGTGAATCGTGCGAGGTATTGGATGATGTTTTTTGGGTTTATTAAAACAAAATATAAATAAGAGAATTAAAAGAAATTTTCCTTTTTTTATTTTCTTCCAGAGATTTCGTTCTATTTTTGTGGTAAATAAATTAATAGACATTTTAGCAACATTTCCGTGCATAAAAAAATGCGATTAACGTTCTCGAAATACGCTTTCTATGCTATTTTGATCCGCTTATCACTTGTTCCATCGTGAAAACATCATTAATTAATTGAATTTTATTATCAAATTGAAAAACAAAGAAAAATAAAATAGATTTTGTGGAATTTCGTTAAAACATTGAAATACTTTGTAGTAATGAGCATGTTTTGTCGAAATTCACATCAACAACAAAAAAAAAATCAAAAACAATTAAAAAATATACATCAAAGAAATCCGAATCGGGGCAGTACATTTTATATTAAGTCTTCATTATACTCTTATTTTTTTTTTGCTTGTTCTCCCATTTTTTTTCTAATTCCCATCTAAATTTTCTCTTCAAGATGAATATGTAATTTGTAATGTCTTTGAAATTTCCTTCATTTTTATTTTACAATATATGTCTTATAGCAGAACTGTATGTGTTTTATTCATTCCTCCTATATTTTGAATCAGAAGCAATTTTAATTAATAATAAGTTCTGAGTTTTTAAATACAGTAGAACGCGCTTAAATGCAACGCGCGTAAATGCAAAACTCGTGTAATTGCACGCAAAATTTGTGCATTGAGGATTTTTAAGCATTTTTCATATAAATATACACGAATAAATGAAACACGCTTAATTGCAATACTTGCTTAAATGCAACCATTTTCACATCCGCAAAAGTATAAATTATATGAAATTTTACACGCTTAAATGCACATGTGCAAAAATGAAATGTAATTACACAAAAAAAAGTGATTATTGTTATTTTTATTTGATAAAACGAATTCTTAATTAGGTTCTTTGTTGTTGTGTAGCCTTGTTGAATTTAAATGTTTATTACGGGAATATTAAAGTTGCATGTTTATCTTTTACTCGCATAATTGCACATTAATGTGCATTTATCCGTGCTTCCGTGCTACGTATAAATGCAAAACACGGATAAATGCACATAAAATTCTGCGAAATTCGATGTGCATTTAAGCGTGTTCTACTGTAGTACCAGGAAGACCGAGCCATGCTCGGCGACCTCAAAATCCTACTTTTGCTGATTTTTGGGGAAAAACTAAGTTCACATTATCTTTACAGAGCTTTTCCAGAGTTTTTAAATTCCCGACCTAGAAAGCTAGAACTAAAACTAACGCGCGATAACAAAATTGCATAGAAATCGGTTGAGTGTTTATTGAGTAATCGCTGTCACCGATTTTTGAAACGTTGTTTTGAGACACCAGGTAAGGGTTATCGAGGAGAGGGAAAAGTCAGGTTTGTAGTGGAAAAATCAAAAGCCCTTAGCCCCTTTAGTAATACTTTAAAGTTTCATTAAAATCGGATCACCTATTTCGAAGATACCAGGCGAGGGGCATTGAGGGGAGGGAAAACTCAGGTTTGTATTGGAAAAATCAAAAGCCTATAGCCCCCTTAGTAATATTGTAAAGTTTCATTAAGATAAGACCGCCCAATTCGAAGATACCAGGCGAGGGGTATCGAAGGGGAATTTTCTCAGAGGTGAGACCTATCTAAAGGTGGGTTTAGAAACACGAGCATTTTCATTTTTACTGGCAAAGTGAGTGAAATGCCAGATTTCTTATGACTTTTTCACCAAGTGGGAAAGGGACGGGAAACCACTCAGTAAAAATTTTACTGGAAATTTTGCTTGCATGTAGTGGTTTTACTATCCATAATTTTCGTCGACGATAGGAAAGTTATGGCAGTAAACAACAACAAACACATTGGACTTCCCCGCCCTGCCAGCAAAATGTTACCCCTGAATTATGGGGAATTATGGCAGCCAGCAAAAGTAAGGTTAAGTTCGATGTTTATTTGAAAGCTACGCATTTTAAATGGAAACGGGAGGTAATAATAATTATGTTATTAATTATAACATCACACAAAATGATTTTGTTAGGTGAAATTGAAGTGCTAACAAACGTATTGCTGCGAGAAGGTGATGTGCAGTGACAGTTCGCCATAAAGTGGAAGGGAAAGTACATGTGAGACACTGATGTGATCGACTTTTTGCGCACGTAAATTTGAATTTCGCTATCCCGCTCACTTTGCCAGTAAAAATGAAAATGCTCGTGTTTCTAAACCCACCTTAAAGCGGTTTTTTTTCCTCGAAAATCCCTAACCACCAAGTTTCGTGAAAATCTTTAGGCGGGTTTTCGAGATCGTTTGTGCAGACAGACAGACAGACATCGTATTATATTATTAGATTGCATAAATAACTTTGGATTTATTACACCAAAGACAACTTCCAGTTTTTTGAGCAACAAAGAGCAAATACTTCAATAGCACCGCAGAAAAGCGGTTTAAAATTCTTTACATATTTGCGAGAAGTTATAAACCATTCTCCGAATAGAAGTCTAGCAACAAGGGTTTATTGTGTATAGTTGCGTATCGAAACACAAAAAAAAATCTGTAAAAATGGTAAAAGAATGTCAAAATTTTTCTACCGTAAAGAAATATTCCAAAATTAAAAATAAAGGAGAATTCTTGAATTTTTCTTACTATATGCTAAATACATTTATCTATGACTTATTTGAAGACAAAACATAACAAAAGCTATAATTGCCAATCTGGCAATCATTGGAGACCCGTATGGTGATATTCGTATCAAAATTCGAACAGTTATACCAAAATTCCACTTTGAAGTCAAACTTTCCAATAAGATTTTTTAAAATTTGTTCCAATCGGATTTTGATGTATGGGACTTTTATGTAGAATAATATCCTGAATAACTTTTGTTCTTGGACTTTTTTGATAAGATGTTTTTGAGATATTCGCAAAAAACGTTTTCGTTTGTATGGGGGGTACCCCCCTAATGGTCCATTTTTGCCCATGAACGAACTTAGCCTCGCATTTTACGAAAAACGGACCTGTGCCAAATTTCAAGTCTGTAGCTCAATCCGTGCGCCCGCAATCCGCGCCACAGACGGACGGACAGACAGACAGACGGACATACGGACGGACATGCTAAATTCAACTTGTTTCATCATTCTAAACACACTGGTGTAATTCATTTTTTTGTGCGATGACGGGATCTTGGCGTTACAAACGGTAAGGCAAAGTTAATATACCCTTTGGTTTCACCATACGGGTATAAAAACTGGTACCGCTAATTGGTTCCCGTCAGGGGAGAAAGCTGTAGGCCTACCGGTATCAAAACCGCTTGTTTGTTATAAAGAATGATGCACGAAAATGCCCCTTTTTGGCCAAAAATCACACCTTCGGCCAAAATTAAGCTAAAGGTCAACGTAGTGAAAACAAAGCAAAAAACAAAAGTCAGCCGCTTATTTTCTTTTTTAATCTGAGTTTCCCAAAAATTTGTATTTGGTGAAGGGCGACTTATAGCAGATGATTTATCTGCCAGTACAATTCCCTTATAAATTCAAAATCTTTGGCCAGAAAATTTTTCATGGTAAGATTTCGTCTCCATTAAATGATATTACAGATAGATTTTTTCGAACATTTATATCCAAGAATTTAGAAATGTCTTGGAAGAATATGTCTCCACGAGACATTTTTTTTGGAAAGACATGAAAATGCAGAAAACTAGAGGAAACCTATTTTCCTAATGAGCACCACACATTTTAGATGAGGTTTGTATCTGGGGATTGGGAGATCCAGTCCATCGACGTGACGTCATTTTCTTTTTTCCAGGTCTCGCAGAAACGTTTACGATGTTTCGGGTCATTATCTTCCTGTAAGACCCAATCTTCGTTTTTCCGTGTAAACGTCTTCTCCATCGTTTTCAAAAGTTCACGGTTATAAATTTGGATCAATTGCGTTCCAATTTCCGGTAAAGAACTCCAAGCAGCCGCGTTCAGAGGAGCATCCACAAACATTGACCTTTACCGGATGTTTAACAGTGAACTAGATAAAATGTGTAAATGTATAAATGTGAACTTCTTCGATTTCTTAATTGCTTTTGCAGCCGCGGGGTTTTTTTTTATAGTTTCAGCCAAAGCTAAGAGAAACACCCTTTAATTCCGAAGCACAGCTCAGGATGGTCGGAAGTTTATGTTCTCCTTAAACTTCTGCAGGTTATAGTTCGGGAGGAACACATAATACGATAGTTTTGGTCCTTTTGTGTGCGAACATAAAAATACTGCCTCGTAACGCTTTGCGTATACCACGCTTACTCGCACTGCGCAAAAAGGTCCACGCAAATATCTTTTCTATCATGCAAAAAACGCGATTATTTTCTTCTGACACAAATTATGATGTATTAATTAAAACTCAAATCATTTCATATATATATTTTTTTAATTTTTGCAATAAATTTTTCATTGTTTTTATAATTTGTTTGTCTTGAAAGGTGTGAACATCAGAAAAGCAAAATCGCACTTTTGAAATTTTGCGATTATTTTTATTTTGTTTTATTAAAGTTGTTTGAAAATGTTAAGCAGAAACCGTATCTGATTTTCCTTCTAAATGTTTTTTTAACAATCGTAATAAGTCACGATTTTTTTAAAGTAATATTTACCAATTTCTGAATTTCAGTTGTAAATTGTTTTATTTATAACAGGTGCCCAACAAACAAATGTCAGCACCTAAACAAGACGCTCTCAGCTTGATAGCGTTGTGTTTTTAACATTTTTTTTTTTGAATAATTTTACAAATACAATTATTTTATCAACGTAGGAAAAATTTTTAAAATCGTAAAATGCTACAACGCCAGATTTACATAAAATTTAGAGCACAAGAACGTTTTTTTTTATGTTTTTTTAACAAGTGAGACATTAAAAATTTTCTTAGTTTTCCTGATTCTAGTATTTTTAGAGCTTAAATGATGAATTTTGCATTATTAATTTTAGCAATACGGTTTGTTTTCCGAATATTAAACTTAATTACAAGATTCTTTCTTCATTTTATATGTTCACCTAACTTACATTGAGTTACATACACGTATAATTTTTATAGTTTTTCTTTCTATATTATTTACTCTCTTAAATCAATTTCACTTAAATAAAAAAAATCAAATAATATACAACAGGTAAGAAAATGAACAAATAAAGAAAATCACATTGTTTTAACTTACTTAAAAAAACAGGTATTGTGTCCAAAGAATTATAAAAAAAATAATGATAAAAAAAATTCTCTTTTTACATAAAAATTTTTTAAACAAAAAATTAAAAAAACTATTTATAATAAAAACAGTTTTCGGTAATTAATATTAGCTAGCCACTAAAATTGATTATCGATTCAAGTTTTAAATATTAATTATTACAATTAATTTAATAAAAAAAAAAACTTAAAAACGACGAGGGAGGAGGGAAATTCCTTTAAAACGAATCTCTAAAAATTAAATAACACCTGAGGGTAGTTTCTCGTACGCCGTGCCAAGCGTATCCCGTCGTCGTGGCAACGTTCCACTGGCGGTCAGGGGGGCTGAATCTGGGCAGCCGAGTCCTGTGAGTAAATCAACCAGGGCCACTGTCTCCTCCACTGAATATTGTTGGGCTGGCACTCCGGACGATCCCGCTGACGTTGAGGACGCTGTACTGCTGTTACTCGCGCTCGATGAGGTCGTCGTTTGCGTTTTGGCGGTGGCCAGAGAGGCCGCTGCCTTTGCATAAGCCAGACACGTTCGTCCTTCGTGGTCTGTTTGTTTGATGTTTGCGTTGTTCTAGAATGAAATTTTTTGGTTAAAATTAGTGGAATTTTGGACAATTTTGGTGAAGGGTTTTATTTTTATTTATTATGTATGCCGCTACATCCCAAATGGGACTAGGGGCCTAAATTGAGGCTCATAATAATTTTCCTCGCTGCTTCGCACCTACAGTTTTACATGAATTGCGAATCATGGTTGAATTGCAACATTTGTAGAGGATTGGATTTTTTTGCTTACCCAAATTAACAGTTGCGCTATCGCTAAATTTCCAATGGCGCAGGCTAAATGTAAAGGCGTCCGAAGATCCCGTGTACTGACTGTCGTGTTGATTTGTTCTGGTGTGGCATTCGCCAGCAGAAGTACTATCGTCTTCATGTCAGATCTGAAATAGCAGAAGGAAAAGATTAATAAAAAAAATGTTTCAAAAGGGATAAAAATAGGTGAAGCTTTTGCAACTACATCACTGAGAGTCATTTAAATTAACGGAATATGCAGGGCGTAGTAAAGATTTGGACGCCTACGCGAAAGGTTATTACAATTTGCCTTCTGTGTAATTTTTCAAAATCTCTTTCATAGCCCATTGGGATAGGGTGACCTAAGGTCTCCTTTCACTGAAGACAGTTCCTTTTTTAATCCTATAAAAATTGTGTCACCCCTCCCCACGAGCTGTGCTCTAAAAAAAATTGTGTGCCCTGCTCCTCTCCGCGCCTCTTCGACATGTATAAAATATATGATGTAAACGACACATGACTTTCCCCAGCAAGATTTAAATCTCCGGCAAAAATATGTAAAAAATAGTAATTTTTTTTCGGCGGGAGAGAATCTCAAAAATATGTAAAAAAAAATAGTAATTTTTTTCGGTGGGAGAGAGGGGGTGACTCCTGCCACCGTCTTGGCACGGATTTCCCAATTGCTGTATTTAGAAATTCTTTCTCCAGTTCATTATTTACCTGACAACAGCCTCGACCAATTGTTGTCCAATTGGCGTCGATTGATTGCACGTTGGTAGAAATTCCTTAGCCTCATATTTACTTCGAATCCAAGCCTCTTTTTCCTCCCGTGTTGAGCTAGCGGTGGGTTTCACCTTTGATCGCGGCACATTCGCCTCCCACACGGAATTCGCTAGACTGTTGCCAATCGCCAGCATAACACTTAAATGTCCAGGCCTGCAAAAAAAAAACATTGAAAAAAACATTAAAAAAATGTATAAAAAACGTTATTTTTGAACAGTGGTTAAACTACAAATTTTGGACTTTTGGCGTGAAATGCTTTTTAAGAGTCCTCTAATTCTTTTTCGTTGCGCAACTGTTTCTGAAAACCTTAAGCAAATATCTTGTATAGAGAAAGAAATTAACAATTTTCGCAAAACACAAAAATCTAACTTCAGTAACCGAGATGGCAATTTGCGTAAAAACTCGTTCCCTACCCAAGTAGCACAAAAAGTCGTAAAGTGGTTATTGCGACCATGAAATCACGGAATTGAAGTCGCAACGACCACTTTATGACCTTTTGTGCTCTTTCGGTGCTTCTCTTTCTGTTCTCGGATCTGTAAATAATTTGAAATTCTGTCCAGAGTTCATCTCCGTCACTGAAGTTCAGTGAATTTTTGTATCTTTATTTTTTTCTCCATAAAAAATCTATAATTTTAGGATCTAAGAAACAATACTCACGGCCAATCGTCCAGATCGAGTGATCGAACTTTGGTAATATGCGATCCGAGATTCCTGTGGATTCCGGAGCACTCGATACACATTAAGATACCGAGATTAAGACTAGCCCATTCGGGATCTAAAATAGAGTGAAAAAATACAATTAATATTCTCTCGGCAATACAATTTCGATGAAAGAAAATCTCACTTGATGAATCACAGTCAACGCAGAATCCGTTGCCGGGTACACGGGATCGAATCGACAGCATGCTGGCCACTTCACTGGATGTGGCTGGTTTCGTCTTACTGGATTCGATACCCTGCAGAGACTTGAAGATCTCCTGCTCGATGATCGTCACCCATTCGTCGCGTTCCTCGCTGTTGGCGGCCTCAAAGTGCCACTGCTTGCTGTCCAGCGAAACGATGTAGAATTCGAAACCATCCGAATCGTCCACTTCGCTGTTCTTCACGCCGCTACTCTTCATACGTCGGTGGCGTTTCTTCACGTTCGGCGTCTGACTCTCCAGTTTGTTGCACTGATTACTGTCGCTGGGCAGGAACGTTTGCGAATTGCTGTTGCTCATCGCGATCCCTTCGTCGCCGCTCGTCTGCTGCGAGGAGTTCGATTTCACTGGTTCGCGTAGCGTATCGAAGGCGGTCAACAGGACCTTCTCAGTGATCTTTTTGTTATCTTTCGCCAGCGAAAGGCAACCCAAGCCCTCACTGATCCCATTGTGTCCGTGCCCGGAGGATTTCCCATTCACGATAACGGAGCTCGTCAGCGCACTGTTGGTGATTATTGACTTGGAGCCGCGTGGCTTCTGGCCAGGCACCTTCACCGTCACATACTGCAGAGGAATCTCTTTGCCATGGACGTCGTCCATGTAATCGTGCAGCGATGGATGGTAGGTGAGCCGGCCATCATCGCACAGCGTCACGTACTTCTTCTTCCATTCTTTGTTCAGGGATTTGCTGGACCTCTTGTATAGGTAGCCCTGCTTCAGTGGAATCGCCCGGCCGCTGCCCAATTCGCCGTTCTTCAGTTTGTCGTCGCCCTTCTTCGAGGAGGGAATGAAGAGATTCGAGCGACGGCGACTTTTTCTGGACGTCGTTGGGGTCGATGTGGGAGTGGGCAAATCTTTACCTCCACTGCCTCCACCCGTGCTGCTGCTGTCCTTCGAGTCCTTGCCGCTCGGTGCCAAACTCAAGGGCATCAAATTCTCAGGAGCGTTCGATGGTGCCAGAAGGTGGTTTTGTGGAGGTGCTGTTGCTGGTAGTGGTGGGGCGAATTTTGCTATATTGTTATTTTCATTGGGAATCACCGTTAAAGCTTGTTGTGAGGTTCCATGGGAAATCGTTCCCCATTTCTGCTGGTTCTGGTTAGAAACTGTCGGCTGCTGTTGCTGTGGATGTTGGCCGCCACTAATTACGGGCACCGTTGACGTGGGCGCCGACTGTAGGGGAGGTTGGGCCTCCCGCGGTGCATGGTTCAGTTGCTGATGCTGCTGCTCCGTATGGGCGAAGTCAGCGCTTATCCGGATCGGGAGATGATGACTCGATGTCGACAGGACATGATGTCGATGAGGTAGGGTTAAATTGCCACTGAGATGATGCTGTCCACCTGCCAGCGATGGACTCGATGTCGTGAAGCCGTTCGATGGACTCTGATGGTGGAAGCTAGCGATACCGAGACGGGTGCCTTGTGGCGTTGTTGGTCGGGAATTTGTTGGAGTCATGCCTTGGGCCGACATACTAAGTCGTGTCTGAACGATCTTTTGACATGCTGAAAGTTTCAATGGTATGAAATTTAGTTAAAATATGGTTAAGATTAAAGGATTTTGTAGAAAATTACCATCCTGAAAGACCCGTTCAACATTAAGGCCGTACGTGGCGCAGGTTTCATAATAAGAGCACCGTTTGAGATCACTTGCAAGTTTCCTGGCTCGTGCATCATCGATAACGCGTGGATTTCGTTCACTTATTGCATCTGAAAGAGAAAAAAAATAATTAAAGACTGTCTTGGTAGAAAAATTCGTTGAGAAACCGGTATATTTTTCTGTAATGCAGGATTCGAGTGGCTCTGGCTCTGAAAAAATCAGTGTTGTTCCTTTACGCTTAAACTTTAATTGTCTTTACTTTAGAGTAGACAATATCATTAGACAACAGAATTGGTTTAGACAATGTAGACTTTGGAGTAGACAATGTCGACTTTTCGTAAACAATGTAGACTCTTGGTAGACAATGTAAACTTTCTCATATCTGTCAAATTAAACTCATGTGGTCATCAGATTGTGAAGTTGTGTCTCTTAAAATATGCCAGGCAGACAAAAAAAATGCTTTAAGAGCTGGGCTATGATTTAATCAAAATCAATAAAAAAAACAGATATGCAAAGCTAACCCGGCCTGTACACGCGTCTGTAGAGCTGACATAGTCGCTGACACAGTCTCGTGTAAATGCACTGACTGCCAGTTCGCTAAATGTATTTTAATTCATTGTCAGTAATTTGACATTTGAAGTCTGTGCTACTGACAGACTTTATAGTTGCGTGTAAGGGCCGGGTTAAGTTACTAGAAGTTGCAGGATCCTGAAATTTTTAGGGATTGTTAATTTTTTTAATCCTCCTTCGATTCGAAGTTTGTGTCCGTCGGAAAAAGATTTTTTGTTTTAACTTTTTGGGACGAAAAGCTTCCGTGTAGGGCTAGGGAAGCCCCAATTTGTAGTTAAAGCACTACTGCACTAGAGCAAAAAGGAAAAATTTGTCACAAATCCCGTGTTCCTCTTATCGAGCCTGAAACTTGTCATTCTGCCCTCGCGTGTAAAAAAACTAATAAAAATGCTAAAACTTACCTTGAGTACCAACTAAAATAATTGGAATTTCGGAACTATTTCGAAAATGTGACATTTTCGTATAGTAGTTGTAAACAGCGTTAAAACTAGCTTCGTTCTCGAGACTAAATACAAATATGACGGCATCAACCCATGCAGCGAACTGAAAAAAACGAGAAAAAAATAGTTTTTACAAATTGTTATTTATTGAAAAGTGAATGAGTAACACATTTTGAACTTGAATTAAGGATTTAAAAAAAAATCAATAAATGCAATAAAAGGACTTTTTTCTTCCTTCAACGAACTTTTGCTTCAACTTTTTGTTTCTCAAAAGTTGAATGTTCCCAGATTTGCAGAAAACACCTGAAGACGCAGGCTCACCACTGTTGGCTAATTCCGATATTGCATCGCTCTAACTTGAAAATCGACCAGACAAGGACGAAAAGTTTTTCCACCCCGGGAAGTTTTGTATTCAAGCGATTATTATTTTTATGGAAGAAAAATAATGGCTAATGGTTTTAAAAACGTGAAACAATGGGAAACAAAAAATCCTGGTAAGTCAAAAGTGGCGGTTAAAGAAGAAATCGCGGTAAAATTAGTTGCGTTTCAGAGTCACGTACCTAATAACATTCCCTACCTCAGGGTTTTTGTATTTTTTTCTACGTCTCCTTCTTTTAGTTTGTTTCAAGGATTTAAAAATAACTAAACAATGTCTGGTGCCCAGGGATTAACGTCATTATTGAAGAATATCTGAATGCCATATTTACGTTTTTCTCATATTTTCTTCAAGGTTTTTTTTCAAGTTTTCAATGGCACGAAACAAAGGCCAACTGAAGCGTCGAAGGGTTGGCGTGAAAGTTTACCTCCGTTCAAGAGAGAGAGATTGCATTGCTATCAAAGGTGGAAGACGGTAGAATTTGTGCATAAGTGTTTCCGGTTGATTTCAATGCTAATTGCAATCACTTCAGTGAGTTTTAAATCATTGCACGCCAGGGTTGTCAGGAGTTACCATCATTTCAAGAGTTTCGAAAATCGCATTTTTAATGAAAAATAGAGGGAAAATATATGCATAGATTCGTTTTACAGAAATAGCGAGGCTAAAAGTTCGTAGAAAGTCAAAATTTAGAAAATTTCTTCGCAAGTTATGTCCAACCCAGACTTAAAAAAAGACATTTTTTTTGACAAACCGATGCCCCATTTTTCTGACATTTTACTATGTCGTATATGTACTCATACTTCATTATAAAGTTGCAATCAACACAAAACTTTCCCCTGCAATATTTAATTTCGGGAAAAATATGTAAAAATAATATTACATTTTTTCCATAAAAACATCAGTTTTAGCAAAAGCTATCTTTTTATTCACATCACCCAATATCTCGAGAACCATAAAAACCGTTAAAGAGACATAAAAACCGTTAAAGCAAAAAAAAATCAGGAAGTTTTATTTTCTTTGGATTTGGTTATATGGTGTGGGAGGTACCCGTTATAGCCAAAGTTACTTTTCCAAAAGCTGATAGGAAACTACAATTTTTGTAAAACTCATTAAAAAGAAATTCAAGTCACTAGCTCAACGCGTTCTCGAGTTATTTAAGATACGTAAAACGAAAAAAACAGACATACATACAGATAGACATACAGCATGCAGATGCACGGACATCCTCATAATTTTTACTTGAAACGGATTTCATACTGATCAGAAAGTTTCTATCTACCCCCGTTCTCGAATCGGTCTCCATCATGCATACAATACTTTCCCTCTGTACAGAGGAAAAGTAAAAATTATGATCATTTCCTGATCATACACGGAAAGAATTAATTTTTGATGCAACTATTATATTATAACTAGCTTGGATACCCGTCGTTGCCGGGTTAAGTTTTTTCAATTTTTTTTGATGGTCTATGTTGGAGCTAAACTTCAGGCCAATCGGCTCGGTAGTTTCCCCGCGAAAGGGTAACATAGAGGAAGAGCTAAGTTTCGAGATCCTTTACTCCCCACCTCTCGGGCTACTTTATAATGGGTCCATGTTGGGGCTGGACCCCCGACGAACATCTATGCCAAATTTCAGGCCAATCGGTTCAGTAGTTTCCCGCGAAAGAATAACATAACGCAAAAACTAAGATTCGAAATCACTTTAGCCCCTCCCCTTACTCCTTCCACCCCTCACGATACTTTTGCGTATGCCTATGTTGGAACCAGAACTACCACCGACACTCATACCAAATTTCAAGTCAATCGGTTCAGCCGTTTTTGCGTGAAAGAGGAACAGACAGACAGACAGACACCAACTCATTTTTATATATTAGTATGATTACTGCAAATCTATTTTGCTTGCGATAAATATAATGTTGTTGCTACAAGCAAAATTTTGTTTGCCCCTAACAAAATTTGTTCACCATGAATATAATTATGTTTAGGTTACTAAGCATAATCATTTTCATGGTGAACGAATTTTGTTTGGACAAACCGTGTAGTTTCCAAAAAAAAAAACTACTGATTTTTCAGAAATTATTACAACGTATGTTCTAGTCGAGCGACATCTACAGTTTTTTCGTCAAATATATTGTATGTCTTATGATTACGTGTAATACAAAAAGTTTTAGAGTGATACATGTGTCGCACATATTTCGTGTTTTGTAAAAAAATATATAATGGAGTATCGACCAAATTTGGTGAAATTCACGCTAAAACGAACTATCGATTAAAATTTGGTCTTATTTTCCAGTATTTTTCCATTAAATATCAATAATTAATAAGTTTTAATTTCAACAAGCAAAATAAAACTTAAAAAATCATTGTTTGTGGTGATTTTAATTTAATCAGTAAAAGTGATAAAATAATTAATTGCAAAAGTGTGAAAAATGAAAAATACGGGAAAATAGAATTATTTTAAAATTTTCCACATTTTTACTTCATCGTATTCATTGCTTCCCTATAAAACAACTAATAATCGCCAAGGAAATTTAAATGCTTGAAAATTTTAATTAATTTACGTTTAAATACTTTCAGCAGATAAATATGTACCTGGAATTTATTCAAACAATAATTTTGGTCAAAGAAAAGCAATTATTTGCCGTATTTCTAATTTTGATATGAAACTCTTTAGCATGAATGAAACAATATTTACCTGAGTTGAGTCAATTCACTGTAAATACTTTAAATCTTGTCGAAACAATATTATAGGCAAAATACTCGAAGGTATTGACTAACAGTTTTAGAGCACTAAATCAAGGTAGCAGCAGTCCAATGGACAAACTATCAAACGTAAACTACTCAGGAAATTACGAAATCCTCTTTGGGGATGCTATCCTTAATCAAACACAAAATTTACAGAAATTCACTGAACGAACATGTACTGAACAGCACCGTTTGAAAATTGCCAGTGAAATGAATGTTAAAACAAATTCCGTTCGTCCTGTTGGCAACAACTATTCATCCAGGAGGACTGTTTGCGTTACTAACTTTGTAACATAACTGACAGAAAATACTAAAATTCAAAAGTTTCTTTCTCTGCAGTTCAGTGTTTTTTTTTATGGTTGTGTATGCATGTTTTGAACGGGGGTGAACGTGGATGGATGTCCTGGCACTAGAATCCTGCGGCAGGGGAGAGTACTTGTACTTCATTGCTGTATTGTAGCTGTTTGGAAACATCCATTTTAGTGGCTGTTTTATGCTCACTAGAGTAAAATACTAGCAAAAAACACACCACTTCAGTGAACTTCAAAAAAAAAGGACGACAGACGATGAACGGGCGGGCGAGGCAAGGACGAACAACGTCTGAAATGCCGGTTCTTCTGCAGCCCCCTCAGGGTTAATTTTCATAGGTCTACTCGATTTCCCTTTTCATCAGTCTATCCCAGTGGATCCGTCGTCGTCTTCCGTATGAATGGGAACCATGCAACTACCGACCAACCCCCCCGACGACCGACGATGACAACGACGGCGTCCGGATAATACGCTCATACGAGCTGAAGGGATAAATGAGCCAGTCTATGTACGTCTGAATTTCGAGTACCCTTTCAGCAAGTGTGCTGCAGCATGCATGCTTTACGTCAATTCCCATCATAACCCTTATGCCAGCCCACACGGCGGGTGTCGTGTCCTCCACACCCCAAAACAACTCAAGGAAGCCTGAAATTCGTTGAAAAAGGACCAAAAATGGAAGTGTGAAGGAGTCGTTGCTCGGATGAAATTTTTGCAGTTCTATTTTTGGTCCTTTTAGGCTCAAGTGCAAGAATACGACGCGTGTGTGCAAACAAACAGACATCCAGAAGGCAGGCAGAAACAGTCGAACTGAAAATTTTGTGTGAAACATAAAAAAGCAACCCCCAGCCGGTTTTTCGTAAACTTATTTTCCGTCTGTTGGGCGGCGATGTTAATGACGACTAGCTAGGATGCGGAGGTTAAATGCAAGTACATGAACTTATCTTCAAGTATTTGTAAGTCATTCATATCCGTTTCCCATAAGAACAAAACACAGCAGATGCGAGAGGGTTGAGGGTTTCGCGGTTCAAAAAGTCCTGAGAAAGTGATTTTTAAGGGGTTTGTGGGTGCGGAAGACGAGTGCAGAACAGCCATGTTTCTGTACAAATCGTAAAAATCGATTTTTAAATTAAGACAAAAAAAAAACAGCAGAAATTCTATGCCTTCCTGTTTAGAATTTTAAAGAGTGCTTTTCCTTTCACTTTCCGTTGTCTACCGCACGTTATTTGAATGTCACCATGTTGAAAATTCTGGATTCTCATCAAATGAATGGGACTATTCCGATCCTCTTTACGACAGCATAATTATGCAATATTTCGCCATAGAGTTTTTATTTCCGAATGCTTTTTAATTTACGAGAGACTGTCACTATTCAGTGGAAATCACTTAATCAACGCTAGAAGGAGTAAAATATAAGATAGATGGTCTTCATTTGTGATTTATAAACATACACGGAGAATTTTTCTGAACTTTAGATCGACTTTTATTCATTACAGTTAGCTATGTATAGTATAAAAAAAATGCTATGTCGTTATCAAAATTTTAAAATGTTGCGCTTATCGAGCCGTCAGGATCAGGGTCACCGCTGGCAGAACACACTCAAAAAAGAATAGAATGGAACAGAAACACTGGAAAAAGTACTATTAGTGACACAAGATATTTATGATTTTCAGCATTTTTGAAAATCGTTCAAATTTTACTTTCCTCTGCTATAAAGTTAAAGTATTGTATTCATGACGGAGACCGACTCAAGAACGGGGGGAAGTAGAAAATTTCGGATTAGCACGAAATCCGTTTCAGACAAAATTATGAGGATGTCCGTGCGTCTGTCTGTCGATGTGTCCGTTGTACGTATCTTAAATAACTCGAGAACACGTTGATCTAGCGACTTGAAATTGTTAAAACATTTTTTTTTACAAAAATCGTAGTTTTCTATTAACTTTTTGTAAAGTAACGGAAGCCACATTTTTTTTTTTTGAAAAAATATCGTTTTTGGAAAATTTATCGAAACCTATGTCCTTTTGGGGAAAATTGAATATAACAAAATTTAAAGCACATAAAGTTTTCTACATTTTCTGCTTTAACGGTTTTTTTTTCGTATATCTAACGGTTCTCAAGATATTTAAAAAAATCAGGTTTTTAAAAATCTCTCGAAAATTATGCATTTTTATGAAAAAATGCATATAACCAAAACACACTCAGAAAAATGTCCAGGTCAACTTTTTGTCAGGTTAACTCTGACCTTACAGAGGTGTCTGTAAGCCAGCTAGCGGTCAGAGTTAACCTATCTAAGGTCAACTCGTGCAGCTCCCAATGCCCTACTTCACTTGCTGGTGGCTTAATTTCAGAATTTCTCCGACCACAGGTCAACTCAGTTTTACTTGCCCACATGCAGGTGAACGCACGCCTGCCCGAGGCCAATTACGCCGTATGTAGGTCGTCGAGTTAGCCTCCATTTTTCTGAGTGCAGGAAATAAAATTTTATATTTTTTGCTTTAACGGTTTTTACGTATCTTTACCGGTTCTCAAAATATTTGATATTTTTTTTACATATTTTTTCCCGAAACTAAATATTGCAGAGGAAAGTTTTGTGTTGAACACAACTGATATTTTTCTTCAGTGTAGTCCGAAAGAAAACTCGAATTTAGTTAATGCATGTGAACTACCATGACATCACTAGATTTTTTAGAAATCATCATCCACTAGTAGACAATGAAAAAATGTCTTTAAAAAAAATCTAGATATGCGGTAAGCATTTAACTGCATCCCCTCCTCCCCCGCTCCACTATAACCCACTCTTCCACCGTTAGTACATGAAAATTATACAGGCCATAGATGTGATCCTTATGTGGATCCATGACGATATTGTTGTTGTGTCGTCTGTCGAATAAATGTCTGGTTGAGTGAAACCATTCAAGGATTATCTTCATTCAGTTCAGGATGAATGGACGAAAGCTAGAGTCGAGATTCTAGGAACCGGAACTCATACTGCTCTGGTGTTGGTTGATACACAGATGTGGTTACCAGAGGACGTGTTTGAAGCGTACTTTGCCGCTTGGCCTACCAAGTGCTTAGCAACGGGTGGCTCTTAATTGCAAAAAAAAAATCACCCCCGATTCAGATTAAGAGTGGATTTTCACTGCAATAAAAGTACCGAATGAAATGAACGTTATTAAAAATTTTATTCAATTTCGTAAAATTGAATTCTGCACGCAAAATCGATTCGCTTCAAGGCGATTATAGTTCACCTTATTACTCCTATGCAAAACTTTGAGTCAATTAATTTTTGCATCGGTGGTGCATGGATAATGAGTTCAAACTCACTCTCAGTTTGATAAAAGTGCAGGGAATTTCTCCTGGGGGCATTCCCATTTAATATGCCCATGAAATAAACACCAAAAAAAGGGATGGAAATTCATATACCCATGGCCGATGCACTGTCGATATGACAAGGGGACCAATTCGAGGTAGCACAGAAGTTCAAAATTTCTTACCACCCGCCGTGATCGTGAACCTTATTGCGACAAAATCTCATTATGTCACTCTAAACACGGAAAAAAATCAAATTCTTTCATTAAAATACTTGAAAAGGAGTTAGAAAGAAAATATCTATCTCCAGGGGGATATTTTCATAGCTAAATTATTCGCTGAATTATTGCCAAACATTAAGTCACCCTCTTGAAGTCACCAAATGTCCGAAAATGGCGTGTTCGGGTGACACGTAGACCTTTGACTTTAAATCTGAAGGTGGAAAGTTTCCCAAATAAAGGGACGGTGGAAAAAAAATCGATTTTGATTGATGTCGCGTGTCATCGAAAAGTATTTTGCTTTTTCTACTCTGTCACCAATGAAAGAATACTGAAATGAACCTTTTTGAATGGATGAGAAGAGGCACTGATGAGAAAAATAGAACTTTTGATTGGTAAATAATGGAGTCCGATGGACTGTTAAGATTATCGGCGAAATTGATTCAAAAGCGAAATTCAAATGTATTTTTGTTGATTTTATTTTGATGTAAAATCTTTATCACACCATTGTGAACTAAATGAAAATTTTCAGCTAACAAAGAATAGGGGGCAGATAAAGTTGAGCTATATTGATTTTTCGGTAAATGATTTAAATTTTTAATAAAAAGGTTTGATGATACCGAATTGCAAAAAAGAGCCAAAAAGATAAACATACTTATTAGAAGAGCGTGACATAATAAACTTCAGATCAATATTGAACTTAAAATTCACGCAAGTTTTCGAATTTAAGACAAAGTGCGCGAAAAATTTACGTTTGTCTTTCGAAATTCGTGCTCTTAAGTTTTAAGACCAAACGTTGATATCGTTTTTTGGATGAACAAACGCATAAAAAAATTAAATATTCTTCTCAATTCGTCTAATATTCTGTAAACAATAAAACAAAAATAGTTTTTTCGGTAATCTTAATAAAAAGTTTAGATTTTAAATTCAGCGTCATAAAATATTTAAATTTAGTGCTACTCTGATCGAAAAATGTTTCCCGTATGACTTTTCCGATTCAATTGTGTAAGCAGAGGAAATACAACACATTTTTCTCTGCGCAACTTTTCGTGCAGTTTTCATGCCAATAGTCCGATCTCTTTCCCACAGATGAGCCTTTTTCTCAATTTTATACAATTTTAAGACCATTTGATATTAAGTTAAACAAGGGTTAAAAAAAGGCATCTAAAGCCGGCTCTGAGATAAAAAAAAATTTCTGCAGTAGACAAAAATGGTATTTTTATCGTGTTTTTGACAAAATTTCGAGTACTTTTACTAGGAATCTGAGGAGAGTTCGTACAGAAGGAGAGGAAATTTTTTTGATTGATGATTTATTTAATTTTTCTGTACAATTAACACGTCGACATAAGCCGACACTACGAATGGCTTAAATTGGGACACGGCGGCATATGCCGACATATTATCATTTTTTTGTTTTTAGTAAAAATTAAATATTCAATAAACCACGAACCCAAAACTGAAATCTGAATTTAATTATCTGCCTTATAACCCAAATAATTATACATGTGTCATTCTGCTAACATTTTCTAAAATTCATGTGTCCGCGAAAGGGTTAATGTGTTTTTGAAGCTAAAAACGACAGAAATAAAACTCAAATTCCAATACTCCGCGTAAGAAATCAAGCAATATATTTTAATATCTCCTTACTCTGGGCTACTTTTCAATGGGCCTGTGCTAGAGCTGGACCTCCGATGAACATCTGTGCCAAATTTTAGGCCAAGCGGCTCGATAGTCCCCTTATTCCCTTATTGCCGCCACTTCTTAGGCTACTTTTAAATGGGTCTTTGTTATAGCTAAACTCCTGGCGAGCATCTATGCCGAATTTTCGGCCAATGGGCTCGATAGTTTTCTCGCGAAAGAGTAACATAGAACAAAAAGTAAGCTTCGGATTCACTTTACCTCCTGCCCCCACCAAGCTAGCTATTTTTCAATGGATCTATGATAGGATGATTATCTGTGCCGAATTTCAAGCCAATCGGTTCTGTAGTCTTCTCGCGAAAGAATAAGTAAGCTTTGGATTATCTTTACCCCTTCCGTTTACTCTCCCTTCCACTTGGGCTAGTTTCCAATAGGCCTATGTTGAAACCAGGCCTACAGCGAACATCCATGCCGAATTTCGGGCCAATTGGTTTCGCCGTTTTCACGTGAAGGATGAATAAATTCTCACAGCATCAACACTCAAAAAGATTTCGCAATTTCCTAAGTGTCTCATCACAAACCCCAACATTTGTCAAAGAAAAATAAGAAAAAAACTCTACAGCAATTTCAGTAAAATACCAAAGGCACACTTCAAATCCCATAAATTATGATGAACTTGTTAAGATATTTCCGAATCAAAACTTTTCTATTATAAAAAATGTTGGCGAAAGAATTGAACGCAAAGCAATAAAACCGAGACAAAAGTCATAAAATTTATGTGCGTCGAGACTCACTAAATATTTTAGAGCCTAAATCATAATAAAATTTCATTCAAAAACAAAATCATATCAAACTCATGAAAACTTTTCTTTTTAAAAACTTTATAATTTATTGACAAGGGAAAGTAATAAATGTAATGTAGAAAGGGACCCAATTTCTACTTCAGCTGAAATTGGAAATGTTGGACTTGAGCCTGTCACATACATAAAATAAGGATTCACGTTTTCGTTTATTTAATTCTAAGGATTCTCTTTCATATTTTCACCGTACGAGTGTTCGAAAGTTCAGAGAAACAAATCTTGAATTTTCCCTCTAAAAATACGCGTTTTGGTTTGAATGGAGCACCATGAAGGGTCTTCTGCTTTTTGCTAAGGAAACAAATAAATAAGAAGTTCTGAAATAAATAAAAGCAGCCACTTCTGACGATGCTCCACTGCCTTAGAGAATAGGGAAAAGTGAATTCTGTAAATATAATAATAACTCGGCAAACTCTCAGGGAGAATTGAGAAAACAATTCCCAGTTACACCATGGTCATACATAAATTCGGGCGCTCCTGATTTCACCCAATTTCTTACCAAACCCCTAACAGTATGCAGGGAGGTGGTTCATGACTACAGGATAGGGAATGAAGAAATATTAAGATATTTCCTTTCATATGCGTGTAATAGAAAAGTTTTTGTTCCCTTCTCAGAAAAGTTTGTAGACGAATACACGTTATTCGCTGCATATGAATTTTCTTAAAATCCCACAGGACGAACCCGAAAGCATATCAAGAGAGAACAAATTGCAAACTTTTAGTTGGCATTTCGTTTTCTATCGTGTATAAATAAATGATGAGATAATTCGTTTCGTATTACAAAGCGATTCTTGATTAAATATTTAATCAGACTTAAACCCCTTTCATTAATTTTTTCCTTCTATAATTTCCCTACGTTTTCTTTTTTTTTCTGGAACAAGGTGTGTATGCGTTTCTAGTTTGCGCGCGTTTGGCGAGTCTAAACCCATTAGTGCCGGTGGGCTTGTAGAAAATTGCATCAAGGCGATTAGTTGCAAATTTTTATGCAAATATTGCGCACATAAGTTTCACTTACATCGACCGTAGTGGTGAAGGAAAAAAACGCAACTAAAGTAAATTAGCAGAAAATTGGTAACAGTAAAATTATGCAAATCGTGTAAATTGCATAACGAATTCATTTCACACTGCCATACATTTTATGCTGCTAATTTATAAAACACGGCTTGGCCGCTGGTATAAAAATAGGTAAATATTTTCACTTTTCAATTTTCGATTGTGGATATTAGGAAAAAAAGTGAATATAGCTTTTAGTTATTATTCAAGAAACAGTTATTAGCACGATTACAGTCCGCAAAAGAGCTGTAGAGATGCAAACCGAAAGTTTTCCAAGTGTGGTTCGGTTTTGGTTCAAGGGTGTATCGGATTTCTGGTTTTGGTTCTTAAAATCCGAAAATTTGGTTTCGGTTTTGGTTTCTGAATTTTCAAAAATTCGGTTCTGGTTTTGGTTCCCCAAAATTTTAATGGTTCAGGGTTTCTCCTTTTCATATTATCGATCATATTAACCGTAAAAATTCAAATGCGTGTCGAACCGCATCACTAAGAAATTTTTTGTGTTTTGGTTGCATTACAGCATTTGTTTTGAGAACAGATTCATCTTTTTTCAAACGGAAGCCGTGTATTTTTCTAATTCCGGTATGCCCGAGAAAAACTGTGAGTAGTAACTGTGAGTAATCATTTCTGAGTCCTATGGAAGCTTTCAACTTAAACAATGTGCCAAAACCTTGAAAATAATATGAGCCGCAGGCGAAAAGTAGAAAAATTATGTAGCGCAATTTTAAATGAAATTTAACCCTTAAGCAATTCCAAGCGAAAATTAAATCCACTTTTTGTAGTTTTTAGGTTCCATAATTAAGTGGAGTTTATTTTATTTTATTTTCTTTATTTGTGGAAAAAAAAATTAATATAATACAATTAACAGGCCCAGAGCCCTCTTACAAATTGTATAGTGGAAAAAATAATAGTGTTTGAGTATACTAAGGAATCAAAATACACCACAGGTGAGAACTATGGAGATTATTTCGTGTTAAAGAAAAATTCATTAAAAAAATGCGCCCCAGGTGAAAAAAAAAATTTAAAGAAATTTGCAGGCACGAGTTCTTCACTTGTACGGGTTTCAACAAAATAACGTCATGCGTCCGCCTACTTAAATAGGGTTCTTCTGAGCAGTCTTTATAAAGTTTTTCTACGTAAGCAGAAAAAATCAAGCAAATTTTTAAGTGTTTTCCTTTTTATTTATAACCACAGATTTTCAATCTAAATGTTATTCCGGTAAAATGTTAAGACATAAAAATATTTTCGTTTATGAATTTTCGTGCCCGAAGTTCATATCTAGCGGATTTTGAATGATAAAAGAATTAACAGTAAATCCCAACCCTCCATTGAGCCAAATGATATTTCATTAAATTAATTTTGTAAGCTCCTATTAACCTTGGCGGAATCCTTATTACAAATCAAGTAGCTTTCGTTTCTTTCCCCCAATCGACGTCATTTTTTTTCACTTAAGCTGCCTCGTGAATTTACGAAGGTGGAAAAGCGATAAATCATCGGCCGGATTAGGCAAGGAAAAAACAAAACTCCTTTTTTAAGTTTTGTCAACTCCTTTTCACTTTATGTGCTTAAACGCCGTGCGATAATAAAATTAACGAGAACTTTGAATACCAGACCATTTGATTGCCAACATAAAATATTAAGAAATATTTTCTCTTGCATTTCGGGTGGGGAGGGGGGTGAAATGGTTCAACACGCAACAGCATAATCCTAGATATGGTTCCCGTTTAAAAGTCCGTCAGACGGGCAGCAGCAGGCATACAGGACCCCTTTTTTGTTTGAAATCTATGAAAAATAACGAGGAACGCGGAGAATGGGTCCCAATGGCGCCACTTGGATTCCCATCAACAAAAGGTTGGATTTCTTTTCTATATTTGATTAGAGCACGCAATGTACACGTAACCATCAGTATATATCCTTTTTACCGACTTTGTAAGAGCAGTAACTGCTTTCCAAATGTAATGTTCCATTTATCTTATATCTCCCAAAAGGATAATAACTTCTTTCGATTTCAGTGTTTTTCATTTTATGTTCCTTGCTCCTCTTATTATGTGTTACATTGTTGGAATATTTCGATTCTAAACTTTATTATAGAACGAAAACAATTTAAATAAAAATTCATTCTTACCTGCATTTCAGGTGGTCCGCCTTCATCTCTAATGAGTAACAGATAACTTTGATTGTCAATAAATATTTCCTTTTTGAAACGTCCTCCCTCGGGTGATTCCTCCTGCATATAGGAACCGGTCAGGTATCGATGGACTAGCGCTGATTTGCCGGAGCTCAGTGACCCAACAATTCCAAGACGGAGATCCGGCACTGAACGTGAAATTGTCCATTCTTGGCTATTTACAAATGAATCTGGAAAATAAGCAAAAAAAAATATTTCGTCATTAAAACAGTGAAAATAATTTAAAAATTGTCATTAAAAGAAATAAAAACTTTTAATTATAATTCTAATTCAGTAGATTTTAAAGAAAAATACTTAATTTTTACTAAAAAGATAAGAAAAGCTACAATTGCCAGGGGCCAATCGTCAAATACCCTATATTGTGACAGACAAAATTTTCACTTAAAAAAATCCATTTGTGGGGAAAGGAGTGGTCTGATTGAATTTTGATGTATGGAACGATTATGTAAAATCATATTTTAAACATATTTTACCTTTACGAATTTTTCAATACGACTCACCGTTTTCGAGAAAATTGCAAAAAACAGTTTCATTTGTTTGCGGGAAGTCGGAACGTAAGGTTCAACTTTGCCCGTTCAAGAACTTAGCCTAGCCATTTACGTGAAACGTAATTGTACAAAGTTTCAAGTCTCTAGCTCAATCCTTTCGAAAGTTATGGCGTTCACGGACGGACAGACGTATAGAAAGACTGTCGGACAGACGGAAGGACATTCAGAAATCCTTTGCACGGCGCTGATTTTAGTAACCTCTAATAACTACTACACTGAACCACTTCCTTTTCACCCCTTATAGACATTAAAAATGTATAAAAAAGAAAGTTTTATTTGCTAACACTTCCGTTACGATGCCACACACATGCGACCTAAATAACGAGATCTATTTCTGGAGACTTCCTCGTTCCAGGATTCAACAAATTTCGCCTCTCTCATTCAAGACTTTTGAAAAGTAGATCCGTTCTATCCTTACCGAGGGTGAATTTTCCTACAACATAAATATCTGAATAGTTGTCATTCATAATTGTTTCTTTGACACGTACAAGAAAGACTGTCATATTCAAAATTTGTCAGAATTTTGTTGAATGACATGTAAATTACACTCTGAACATGAAAAAAAAATCGTAAATAGATTTCGCTAAAGCTTTGATCACGCATTTAGTGGAAATTATGGGTTAGAATACAGGGAGTGAAGTTAAAGCGATTCAATTTTAAAAGTATGTGTTGCTAGTGTTGCAAGCATTAAGAAAGATGTCGCAGCATCGACTATGAATGCCTTTATTAATTTATGTGTCATAATCCCATACGCAAAGAATATTAATTAAATTCAATCTTAACTTTGTTAATTAATAGCGCACCAGCAGAAGCAGCAGTAGCAGTTTCCTATCATCAATTTAATCTTTCCTGTAAAAAAAAATCTTAGCAACTCCACCTTTACCGCCTTTGCTGAAGACTCGATTCTTCGTACGTGTGTCTAAACATAAAGCAACATAAGATAGATTAATGTTACTGCCGTGGAAGTTTTCTGATTCACACACAACGTTATTATACGGAAGTAGACGTTAGACGAACGCAAAGTTAGATAGTGATATCGTAGAGGGCGGGCACGGTGGGCTGCAGCATACACGCAAAGAAAAACTTAGGTGAAAATAACCAAAATCCTGGTATAGTTTACCCAAGATCTTGGTTTATTTCCAGCCTACCAAGATTTTTGGTGTTTTACCCAAAATTCTTTGGTATAAAATGAGATTTGGCAAAATAACCAAGGGTTTTGTAATTTAACCCATAAAACAAATCTCTCTTGTTGATATGGAATCTCTTTCTGTTTCTTGCTTAGTGTGTGTTCATAGAATTTAATATATGTAACTAATGAGCGGAAATTGTTTTAGTGTGATGACTTTAAAAATTAAGAGATGCGTGTTTGTTTCTGATAGTTTCTATATTGAATATTCGTATGGAGGAAATGTTTTATGACGGCCAATATGATGCGAAATGAAAATAATTTATTTTGAATTATTTTTCTTACAAAAACTTCAAACGAATGAATTCTCTCGACGAATGTTTTTGTGTTACCTCGAAAAAATACTATTCGCGTTTAGTATTTTTCGAAAATGGGAAAAAATTATCGAAATCTGAAAAAATGGGCATAAAAAATATTTCAAAAAACCATTTCAACTAATGTCTAAACTAAGAAATGCTTTCCCAAAACTGATTTTTTGCATCAGTTTTATGAAAAATTATTGGAATCGCTTTAAAATCGAGTTTTTAGAACTGACGAATCGACTAACAAAATCGTCGCCATTTTTTCGTCATGCACAAGTGTGGCGCAGTTCTACTAGTAGTCTAATTACCTGCTGCAGGCATCCAAACATAATTTACCTAAGGCACTGTTCATTATAACCCTGGCCTTGGGTAAATTTTGGGAAATAGTTTGCACAAAATCTTGGATGAATCTACCAATGTTTTTTAGTTATTTTACCAAATTTTTTACGCAGGTATTTCAACCAATTTTTTCGATAATTTAACCAAAAAAAATTAGATAACCAAAATTTCATACAAAACTCATTTACCAAAGACGCCTTGGGTAATATCCCTATGTATATTTTTTTCCGTGTAACAATTTCATAATTATGTTGGTTCGCACTCCGATGTTAATGACTTCGATAAAAACGCCCCACCATATTTACAGAAAAAAAGAATGAATTAAATCTAAATAACAATAATTTTAATAAGAGGTGTATAAATTTCTTATGTGAGATAATGATCATGTCTTAATTTGGCGTGTCCCAGATTTTATCGTAATCCAGTGTAAATCATGGATACGAGGCGAAATGTACAAAATTGAAATTCAAACATTTCAACGGTGGGTCAGTGGGTGGGTGGGCGACTTGATGCCGGTTTACTTTGGCACCATTTATGGGGGTTTGGCGCGTTCGCATGGAAAACATTTGATATTACAAGGTTGCTCAAGGTTCGTCGTAAATTTTTGCCCCATACGCCGCTGTTCGTTGTCATTTGTTGGGAGTTTATTTTCCCAAAAATTTGTGAAATTCAATTTTGATTCATTTGAAAAGCTGGTATAATATTCTGTTGTGATTATTGACTAAGTTTTGATGGGATTTCATTGAATCGAAGCATAATAGCCATTATTCGCATATGTAGGCTGAACTCTATCGATTTTGGATCATATCCAAGTGGTTTTGACACAGAATAGCAAATAATAAAGCTTTAATATATATTTTTTTTATACTTTTGGCTATAAAATGTAATTTATGGAGGAAAATTGCTAAATAAACCATAAAAATATGATTTAATCGATGAAGTAATTGGATTAAATGGCGATCTATCTAAAAAAGCGAAGTGTGATTTTCCATTTTTGTTTTCAGAGACAAAAAATATTCTGACGCCATTGGATTTTGAAAAAGTTTATCACAAAAATACATTGCTGTTGTCACAAATAATAAATCACATAAATTGTAAATGACCGGTCATATCTTTAAGCATTAATAGATACCTAAAATTGGGGGTTTCTCGTTTTTTTTCTGTTTGAAACAGTTTTGTCTATAAATGTTTTCCCAAATATTTTTTTTCCTACTAGAAGCGGTTCTAAAAACATTGAAGATATTTTTAGAACCGCTAAAGAAAAATATGCCGATACACGAAGTCACATCGCTAACCTGTCTGGGAGGAAACGGGTTAAAAAGAAGACATACGGTAGATCTTGGTGAACAAAAATTTTAGAAGAGAATCTGAGAGCCAAATTCTTTTAAAATCACAGAAGATAGCAGGCTAGGGGGTTTAAAGAGTGGACGCAAAAATTCTCTGTAAAATCAGGATTACTTAGAATGTCGCCAGAATTGCAACAAATAGCAGAGGAGGTGGTATAAAAGGAAGATAGTGTTGATAATAACCTGTAATCAAAGATTAAATAAAGATAAGCAACATCATTTTTATTGAATTTTTAAAAGGAAAGAAAAATATTGTAGAGTAACAGTTAAGCGTCAAAAGGGAACACAATCTGTAAACTATACTAAAGATTCCATTTCCGGATTTTTTTTGGGGCTTCAAAATTTGTTCTAGGTTGCTAATCTGTATTTACTTAATCTTTGCTGTGTGGCCTTACTACAAATTTTTAACGCTCTTGCCCTTGAGGAAATTTCGTGACCATTGAAAAATCAAAGTCCATGCTAATTTTTTCCCTTGACCGAAAAATTATTGAGACCCCCAGTGATCGCGCAAGCACTATACAGAGTTTTTCATCTGTCCAAGCCAGGTTTTTGTTATCCAGATTTTAAAACATCTGACTCCGACTCAGACTCCTGAAAGTCTAAAAGGTCTAATTCTAACTCCGACTCCGGCCATTTCGACTAAATAAAATCATCAGTTCGCCTCAAAGCCCGAAAAATATGGTTTTTGGTTGCAAAATATTGAGGTTTGCCTTAAACCCGTCGACTCTTAAACTGTCTTGTGAAAATTGACCGGCTCTAACTCCTAAAGCAGTAGTTTCCGACAATATAGACCAGGGCACCAATCATGTATTCCAACGCGTCTCTGTCTTTGGACTTCGACGGAGCTTTTAACTCTTGACTTCGCCATATCAGCAGCTTCAAATTTCCTGGAGTGACAGTCAGAATCATGTTTCGATTCATAGTGACGATCCCGCGAAATTTCAAGCTGCAGATATGGCGAAGTCAAGAGTTAAAAGCTGCGTCGAAGTCGAAAGACAGAGACGCGTCGAAATACATGATTGGTGCCCTGATTACTTCTCTTACAATTTAATGTGATTTTACTAGAAAACTTTAACTGAAAATTGCTTTAACTTTTCATTGCAAAATTTCTCATTAACTTTTTTTACCGCGTCCAAATTGATATTTTACTATTGCATGTATGTTCCAGTGTGCTGTATCCTCAACCGAATTCTTCATCATAATCAGAGTAAGTACATCTGCTCTTTTTAAAAAATGGCAAATCTAAAGAAAATCCACACACACACACATTTTTTAAATCATCGTTTGCTCTGGTTACATTTCTTCTCCTTATTAATGCCGACATGATGATTTTCTATTTACCAAATTTGTGCCTTAGGTTCGCAAACAGCAAAGGAAACCTAAATCTCTGAAATCCTTCCATCTCTGTGTTGGTGCAGGCAGACATTCATCTTAAGATTTTGTCTTTTTGTGGAAGGAAATGTGTGTTAACTGTGCGGGGAAACGGAGGTGGATTCATTGTTCGATTGAATTGAAAAAAGGCCTTCGCCTAATCTTAAGCCTCCTATTGAACGAAAACTGTTTGAAAGCACGCGTGTGCTATGCCCGATTTTAAATGTTTTTTTTTCCCTAAAATGTGTTTTCGTCCGTTTAATAAATATAAATTTATCTAACGTTTATCTTCCTGGTTGTAAAAAAATACCATTCCTGTTACTTGAGAATTTCGTCATCAGAACTTGCTTCCTCAATAAAATTTTCCTCAAAGTCAAAAGTCTGCATCTTCCCATTTCTTCCCCAGATGACTGACTTGGGATCAACAACAAGTTGTCATGTACCAACTACTTGATGAATTTCAATAGTGCCATGCCATTCAAAAATTCGTCTGGTTTTATGCTTATTTCACACCTCTTGTCAAGAAGTGCGAATGACTACTTAAAAAATCATAAATGTCAACGACTAAGTTTATGCTATGCCTTATGCTAACTGACCGGACGCCAATCATCTAAACAAAGGGCCAAAAGACGACTTCAAACCCGAAAAATAGTGACAATTGGCCAGGAGAGATAATCATCATCATCATCATCATCATAGTATCATCATAACTATCACCGAATTAATGATGTGTGGTCTTTGGTCCATTCATTCACAGCTCTCAAAATAGCCAGATAAGATATTTCCACTGAGACTACAGGGAATTCGAAAGCCCTTAACAAGAACACACTCAATGTCCATCACTTTTTCGTATTGTTCATGGTTAAGGACCGCCAGGATCACAGAAAACCTGTTGCTCAGGTCTTGATCGTTGAACTTTTCATGTTCTCAAAAAAGAGTTGAACAAGAAAATATAGTTTTTCGAGGACCAGTTTTTCCATTTATTTCATTTTAATTTTGACAAAAGAGAAAGATAGACCTTTAGGGGTTGGCAATCAAGGCAAGGAAAAGATTTTCAGTGTGAAAATGATGAATTTATTGTTTGCATGTCAAAAAAAAATCATACAAAAACATGATTAGTATATGGTAATAAGAAACAAGCTGGAAATATCCAAGATTTCTGACACCTTGAGAAATATAAACCCGATTTTTAAGATCGGTTGCTAATCTGGCTTAAAAATGTAACCATTTTGAAATTGTGATATTTTCCAGAAATTTTTTATATTTTGTTATATTCATTTTTTTTTTCTAAAGCGAATGGGTTTCGAAAAATTTTCAAAAAATGGTATTTAAAAAAATTCTTTGGGAGGTACCCATTATACTTACCGTTACTTTTCCAAAAGTTAATAGAAAACTACGATTTTTGTAAAACTTATTTGCAAAAAATTTCAAGTCGCTAGGTCAACGCGTTTTCGAGTTATTTAAAATACGTACAACGGAAAAACTGACATACAGATATGCACGGACTTCTTCATAATTTTGCCTGAAACGGATTTCGTACTGATCAGAAATTTTCTATCTGCTTCCGTTCCCGAGTCGGTCTCCGTCATGAATATAAGACTTTCCTATAATAGGAGAGGGAAGTAAAAAGCGATGTTTCTAGTGTTTTCCATTTTCCACCTCCTTTTTGAAATTTATAGCCAGAAAATGATCGACGACCCGTTTTTCGACTGTGGTCGATAAATTATAAGGTTATTGTAAAATGCGCAACTGTTTTTAAAAAAGAATATGACGCGACGTAGTTTTGTTAAAGAAATGCGCCGCGGGTGAAAATATTCACGATTAAAAGTGAAAAATACATGTTTTGTTAAAAAAAATGAAAAACTTCGCCCCAAAAATGCTTGTTTTTTGTCAGCATTTAAGAGGTTTTGATTTTTTTTTTTCGTATATTCTAATATTTTTTTGGGAAAACTTTTTTGCATGTCTCTACCAGGAACTCGAACCTGGGACCTCTCGATTTATAAGCCATTCTTCTTCCCAATAAGATATTGAAGCCAATTGGTCTGTTCTAAACGTGAACACCTTTTACAAGGAAAATAGCCCCCAAAGGATTTCAAGCGAATTTTTGACTCCTTTTTGGAGTTAATTCAAAATTGAGGACAATACGGCGTTAAAGCGAATTAGTACTTCCTTAAAATAGGAATGTAAAAAAAACTCCACGCTAAAGTGTTAAGTTTTTCTGATCAGCACTGCCAAGTATTTGTTTTAGACAGTGTTCATTTGTTTCCGGATTTTTTCGATAGTGATTTAAAAAATTCGTTATTTCTTGAAATTATTTCTACGACTTTCTAGAGTCTTAAAATGTTATTTTAAAAATGAACTTAAATTTTAATTACTTCATTGGAAAGAAAAACTAAAAGGCAGAAAAAACTCATGTTATAAAAACCAGTTTGATTTTTTTTTTTTGCTTTTGCATTGCATCGCTCACCTAAAATTGAAAACATGTTGATATTGGATTTTATATGAGCAAACGACTTACATAAAAGAAGTCATTAAGCTTACCATAAGTTGAGGATAGTAAAAAGACCGATCGCTCATTCTGTGGCATTAGATTTAGACAAAAAAGTGATATCAATTTATAGTTTTTTTTAGTATATAGTACCTTCCGACACGATATCAAAAACCCAAAACAAACAGAACCTTTGTCCCTTACAACGGGTTATTCCAAGGATAATTTTATAAATGACCCGACATCAATCGTAGGGCGATTTTAATCCCTTAAATGACATCACATTTACGATGCAATGTTTTGCATACAAAACACTAGACATATTCTGTATTTCGATATGCAGGTCAAGTTTAAGAATGAAATTCAGGTACCCTTCGTACATAATCTAAGATGATTTTCAGTCCTTACGAATCCTTAGGGACTCGTTCTGACATAAAACGTCAAAAAATTTATAGGTTTTGTCTCGACAAGGTTCGCTCAATCAAAAATGTCGAGACATTCGACTTAATTTGTTGAATTGTTTTGGTGATGCGTTCGGTTACTTCGTTGGGTTTTTCCTATAGCTTTGTTACAATGAAAATGGCCCAGTTTTTTACAGCACGAACGAAAAAAAAAATTAGAACATAGAGGGGTTTGAATCGTTCAACTTGATCCCGAGGGATAGTTGGAATTCCGTTTGACTAAATGTTTCTCTATTTATATCCACGAATTAGAAACAATTTTTTTTTCGTGAAACTGTTTTAAATATTCGATGTTGACGATCGTGTTCTCACGGATATTTCCATCGTTAGCGGTTTGATAAAGTAATTTGTCTTGTGTCATCAAGAGGATTAAGAAACATTCCCGAATCTATTTTCCTGATTTAAATTTATTTTATTTTATGAGATTGAAATATGGGATCGGAAAGACTTAAAATTTTGCTTTTGTGGTAAAATTAGATTAAAATTGGAGAATTTGCTCCCCTTTTAATCTCTATTTGATGCATCGACTTGGAAATTGGAAATATCTTTTTATAGATTGCACGTGGATGAAATTTTTTGTCTTTTAAATCAGAAAGTTTAGTTTTGAAAAAATGCTGGTATCCTTACAGGACCTTCCGCTTCGAAATTTGAAAACCCTTTGCCTAGCGAACACTTATGAGAGAAGACGAATCTGTGTGCCAAATTTAATGAAAATCGGTTCAGTGGTTTTAGTTTCGGGTCTAACTTTTCAAAGAGTGGGGTAACTATTATGGGGCGAAAAATTTTTCTGGGCGTCCTGAGGGCTACCCTGTTGGAATCCAGATAGGAATCCCTTCATGGGAGGTCAATAAAAAATATCATATCTTTTATTCTGCAAAAAGCTTTATCCACGGGCAAACATTTTATCGAAATCGGTTAGGCTGTTTTCACATGATGCCGGAACAAACATTCAGACAGATAGATAAACAAAAAAAAAATTTAAAAATATTAAAAATGTGTTGAAGACAAAATTGTCGGAACCATTATTCTCTTTAATTCGTCAGAAGTGCTCGGGAAATGTTTTTTTTAGGCAAAATTAAGGGGTTGAAATTTTTTATGATTACAATACTTTATTATACATCGTATAAAAAAGTAAAAATTTGTGCTCACAAAACAGGATTTTAAACCAATGCAAATCAATATAAAAATACCAAATATTTTATATCATAAAGACACGTGAAGCTCCTTTAAGTATTTTGAGACAATAAATTCTCACTTTGTAGTATTTTCAACGACCTGATTTATTCGAAAAATGTGAACATAAAATAGAAAATTATTTCAAAATCAATTTCACAAATCATAAAATTTTATTCACTTGAAAATACGCTTCAATTTTAATTTGATTTTTTCTCATTTGTATGAAAGAGCGCGAAACGATTATTTTATATGGGTTGGAGATGAAAAACGATTTCCGGAAAATTATAATTTTGATTCAAGTCATTTCCAATTTCAATTCTTTATGTTCGCAACATAAAAATCTCTTTCGCTATTTTAATGCCTGAAAGGAAATTCATCCGCACCTTAGAGTTGGTGCCGCTTCAGCTTCCGGTTGGATGTTAAAACAGTATTTAGAAGGTATCTCTATTAATTTTTTTTTTATAAGAACTTTATAGAATTTTCTGATAAAGAGCTTTCCAATAAAACACTTCTGGTATTTAGAGTGGGGGAGGATTGATTTCCGAAAATAACGTTATGGTGGTGGTAAGAGAGTGGATTTAATTAAATTTAACTTCAAAATTTAGCAGATTTCCAAAAGTCTTAGGTATAAAACCAACTATTCCAGGAGATTTGCACATAAATTTAAGTGCTGCAAACATATTGAGACTAGCCCAGTTTATTAATGTTGCTTTAATTCTGATTTACACCTTAAATTTACTTATACAAAAGTCTATCGATTAATTAACTTGTTTTTGGCAAACACAACGTCAAGAAATCCGTCTGTCTGTCTGGTGAAGAAGAAGGATTGGTTAGTAAATAGACGATATCCTTGAAAATTGAGTTATTTTAAGATCTAAAATTGTTGCCATCAATTATAAAGCTATCAGAAGAGTGTATAAACAAAGTTTTCCCCTTGATAAACAAGAATATTCTAGTTGGAGCCACACTTTCAAACAATTTGCAGTGATTAATTGGATGAATATGCAAAAAGCGTTCCACGATCGAAATGCCAAAAGCAGAGGAGTTAATTAAATGCGATTATGTTGGCGTTGCCGGTCGATGGAAGTTTAGTTCGGAGTGAATCATTTTTCAGTAGCATAAATCATACTTTCAAGTCTATATAAAATGTCAAGGTCAATAGTTATAAAGTAAAAACATTCTAAATTTACTTGAAATAGATCCCCCATTGATGGGAAATCCATCAAACTCTTTAAGGTAGAGACAGATTTTACGACCTGAAATTTATAACTGACTGGCAGTCATTAAAAAAAAATATGGGACCATTTCAGAAAAAGTTATATTGATTCCCGCGAGGTTCCATGATAGCCGCAATAAAATTGCGATTAGGCACTCCGGGAAGGGAAACCAAATTACCCCATTGAGTGGGAAGATAGTCTATTAAGAGGGTTTTTTTATGGCCTTCACGGTTTCATGGGTTATGGTGTTATGGGTGTTTTTCATTCAACGCACCTTTAACCTTTTGAAATCGTAGCCCTATTAAATTGAATGATGATGAAATAATTTGAAATATAACTTTTTAGATGACATAATCGAATTTAGATTAGAACAATTAGATATATGAGAAAAACTTAAGGCTGAATTAGATTGGCCGCCAGTTGTAGTTGCAGCAACAGCAACAGAATGCTTTTATTGGCTGAGATAACCTTGTGATGTCATCGCCGCAGTCGAAAATTGTCGAAAAATTTGGTAAAAGATTTTTAGGACGAAAGAAAATAGAAAATAAATCGAACACGATTTCTACAAAATTGAAAAAAATCCAAAACGGTTTCATGTCTTGTAAATAGTCAATCTAACTATATTGTATAATAATGGAGAATCGAGAATACAACTAAAATAGTTAATTTCGATAACAAAATGGTTAATTTCGATTACAAAAATAGTCAATTTAACCCAAAATAGTAAATTTTACTATAAAGTGGTTAAATTTTTTATAAAAAATAGTCGATTTTGAAGTTAGATTTACTATTTTTTCTCTGTATGAAGGTGTTTTTTGTAAGTTTTACACGATTTAATGTCTTACCAATATTTTTGATGACAAAATTACATGGTATTTACGTTTATGTTGGATGAAAATTGTTTTTCCATATTTCTCTCAGTGTACGATTTATTGCAATTTAATTGAACATTTAGGTTACCGAAATTTTAATTGAATTTCTCAACCTCTAGAATTTTGATATTTTTCTTATAATTTTAGGCTACAGGTCACATTTGAATATTTTATTTGCACTCTAGTTCTGCATTAGTCACTTTTACATGGAATCAAAGAACAAAAACTCGATCAAATTGACAACATTTTCGGTAAAAAAAACAATTGTGCACTAAACCACCCACCGTACTCGCTCGATTTGGCATTGTAAGACTTCTGGGTGTTCCCAAGACTCAAACTCTCCTAATATGTGTAGCATTACCAAAGAACAAATAATCTAGAGAATAAAGTCTTAAAACAAATTTTTAGAGAAAATTTTTCCACTGTGAGATGAAGCAAAAGGATCCGGTGTAACACGGAAAAAATTATCCATTCGATTCCTCCATCTCATTGAATAGATACGACGAAAATGATTAGAAAATGTTCTCTCTGCTTCGTGCTCCCTAGTCTAAAAGTAATTAACTTTTAGGCCGTAGCTAGTGAATGATAGGGACATTTTTCCCCCCTTCGAAGGGGAAATTTGTCAAAAATTTGTTCTAAGAGTTTATTCTCTAGATTATTTGTTCTCTGGCATTACATTCTAAAGTGGGATCACGCCTTTCAATTAACGCTTTATATTGGTTTTCCTTTCTGACTGCCCGTGGCTACCGAAATTTGAACCTTAAAGTTTCGAGTGGCCCGTCCTCTGCTGTCCAGATAGAAAAAGAAAGTTTTCAAAATGAAGAGTGGTTTAAAAACTTTGGAAAAAAAATCCTGGTAAGATCAAAGATTTTCTAAAAAGGCATAAAAAATCCAGCATATATGTAAAAAATGTTTAATAAAATAAATTTAACATAAACAAACTTTGCGTATCTGAAAATATCGTATCAAAGGAATTGGAAAAATGTTATTTTCTTACGTACAGTAGGTACTTACAGAAGCCAAACGGCTTTTTTTAAGCCACTCTCAACACATCACTTCCATTTAACATAAGACAAAAGTGATTTCCGTTGGAACATTTTCTTGATGTGTGACCGACGGATGCCTAATGTAATTTCCATCATGATACAAAACAAACTAAAGAACTCTGTGCTCATATGTCATGTTACACTTATGTCAAGTCGAATCTTTCATCTGGAAAATTAGCATCTAATAAAATTTTCTTGCGTGTGACATTGGACAAATATGGACCTGAAACGGTCACAAACGTACGGTTGCCTAACATGGAAGTAACTTGAGGGCAGAGGAAAAAAAAACAAAAATTTCGACGAATACGACTTAGAAAAAAAACATAGATGTGTGTAAAGTAAAGCATAAACGTGATACGCCTTAATTATGGTATTGACTTACATAATACGGTAGGAAAATACAACTTCACGGGTAGGTATTCGCCGTATCCTTGCAGTGACCGTACGAAAGTGGAAGCAATTATGATATTTATGGAGAAATTCATGTAATTTGATTTTTTCCTCATTTATTATTCTATGAAGGAACCGAGAGAGAGAGAAATTCGTGGCCATTGACACCGTATTTTATCGGGTATATACAGGCTTGCTGCCAATCATGAATATTTTCCATAATTTATCAGGATGGTCTTTTTTTCGCCCATAATTTCCCCTGTGGCCTAATTTTATTATTATTATTATCATGATTATTTTCGTTCAAGTGAATTATTGTTGGTGTACGGAAATTTGTCCGATTGTTCCCAAACGTGATCATTGAGGCGAGACGCGTTTATCTTATAGACGTCAGCCAAGAGAATTGGTAACCTGTGGGGTTGGTGAACATAAAATTAACATGGATTGCACAGAAAACATAAAAAAAGGTAATTTCTATTTGAATGCGTTGAATTTTTTATGTTACCACGATACGCAAGAATTGTCAGTATCTCATGATAAGCAATTTTTACTTAATGCCATATTCTAATGTTGTCAATGTTGCACGGGAGAATTTCGAAAATTTATGGATTTCCGATTTTATGTTCGTTTTTTTTTTATTGTAGGAATTTCTTAAGAACCCAAAATAAGGGTGCATAACAGGGTTTTTGGTTCATTAGTTGGTGATTATATGCCTGAATATGTTATGGTGGTATGCATTTTTCGTTTATTTTCGTTTTTGTGTTGAATTTGGTTGAATCTATTGTTGGTAATTATGACCATTGTGTGGCAAAAAATATGTTTATTTTTCGAAAATAATCGCAAAGAAAATAATCTTAAAAATTGAATTAATAAAAGAATATTTATAATCATAGAGGGCCTTTTCAACAAATTTTGGTCACATTAGCATTTACAAATTACGTAAATGTATTCAATATACAGTAGTACTGCAGACTAGCTTTTGCGCCTGACTTGCAAAAAAAAAATTTTTTTTGGTGAAAAAAAAATTATAATTTAACAAATAATATAACAGGAGCGGTGATTTAAGGGGACAGCGCAACAGGGGAAGGGGATGGGGGGGGGGGGGGGATTTAAAAAGCCCTTTCTGGTGCTATATTGAATACAACATAAAAAGATTCAACTCGATATCTCTAACAATGTAGAATCTAGCAGAGTCGGGGGTTTGAGGGGATGTAGCCACAGGGAGGAAATATGTAAAAGGTCCTTCCTGGTCTGAACAGAACACAAAAAAATTAAACTCTGATATCTTGAACTGTTCGCCGTTCACATCCACGTCGAATACGTAACCTTTTGTTATGAAGTCGGTTAAAAATAGTTTTTGCGATGACGCCAAAGTTTTTTTTAACCCTTTCGGTACATGTTTTTTTCTATGGGTTTTAAAAATACTCTCTATACAAATTAATGATGTTTAAGCTATTAGTATTCATTTAAAACAAAAAAAAAATTAAAAATTTTAATTTTTTTCAAATACGTCCACTGTGGTCAAGCTTTTTACTCAAAAAATCAAAATTGGGTCAAAAATGCACTTAATGGTGCACTGAATGAGAATAGAGTGTTGAAAATAAATAAATAATAAGACAATTCAATTTTTTTAGCATGATGCCATATGGCATCAAAATACCGAAAGGGTTAATTTAGCGCCACTGCAGTGTTCGAAAATATTTTCGGTATATCTTTTTGATTCAATTGCAAGCTAAAGAAATACAACACATATTTATCTGCCCGAATTTTCACGCAGTTTTTATGTCAATTGCACTTTCTCTGTCTCACTATATAACATATCTATCTATTTTCTTCAATTTCACAACTCCCAAATCATTTGAACTTATGTGTGCTAATACCTTAAGACCTTCCTGAAGTTTAAATAATTTAAGCTAAAAGCATAAATTTCCACGATTTGTTGGTCCAAACGTCTCCAAGTCTCGTGAATAATGGATTGCACATAAAAACCAACCTATAATGTGCTCTAATTTTTGTAACTTATATGGCCTCACGTTCCGCATTTATTAAAAAAAAGCCTTTAAGCAAGCAATAATTATGAAATCGTCATAATTTCTTCAAATAGAATCGATAAATATAAATTTGCATAAAGTTATTAATAATTCTTAACACACATCACGAATTAGTAGCCAAGATATTTGCATCAACATATTTAGTACGTAATAAATTGGCCAGTGAAACCCTAAAAGCATTTGCCCCTGCCTCCACTAAATTTCATGTGCAATTAAGATATTAAGAAAGTAAACACGAAAGTCCACAAGTTGACATTATCTCTAGTGCACAATCAATATTTATATTCATTTACAAATATGTTAAAAATTTCACCATAACCCATCCGTACAAAATAATTGAAGAGGCAGAGAGGACTAGGTTTTCAGCACGACAAGTGCCATGGCGAAAAATTTTATCGTCAAAATTAACCTAAATTTTCAAAATGAATGAATAGCAAATTTAATGCGAAAAGATGAAACTAGTTCAACCGTAGAGCGTTTTTCCATCCACATTTTCCGAAAGTCTAGTCATGAGAGTAAATATTGGGCTTGGAAAAATCATAATTTGAAAATGGCGGTCGTTCAGACGAGTGAAACATATTTTAGTAGTTAGTCGTTTCGTATACAGAGAACGTAATAACATCATTAATAATTCTATAATCCAAACCGAAAAGGAGGAAAGTCCTCCTTCAACCGTGGAGTTATGTGTTGAGAGAAAACTGCTGGAAAGTAGAATTTCAAGTAGAGGTAAAGACGTTGAAGTAGCAGGAAAACTTTTTAAAATGAGGACACTTTAGCAATTTTTTTTATCGTAGAAAAGTGGTTGTTATGAAAGTTGTTTTTTTGGGCTCATTTTGAGGTCACCAAACAACTAGAATTATTAAGAAATTCATTCCATCCATTCATTTTAAATTATGTTTTCGATAAACACACCCTAGTTAAATTTATTATCGCTCTTAAAATATTGGTTCTCTGTGAAATATTAAATTTTTATGATGTTTAGGTAATTCAAACATTGACTTTTTCAAAATTAAAACATTGCATTTTTCTGTAGCTACATTGAATAATTTTGGATTTGGAATTTGGAGTTTAACACAACTAATTCAAAAATGATCGATTAGTTGGATGGGAAATCAAGATTTCAATCTTTAGTCCAGATATCAAAAGTTACTGGAAGTGGTGTCGCTTGAAATTTTGACTCCTTCCCCTATAACCCAAAAAAAAAAAACACTCCTAAAATTTATTAACCCTTAATAAATCTTTGTTAGACCTCAACTTATTTTATAACCTGGTTTTTGCGAGGCTGAAAATCGGAAGACGTTTTTAGGGGCCGATATTCGAAACCTCGAGCCCAAGATAACACTTTCGGACTCCTAAAAATAAAAACCCTTAATAAATCTTTGCTAGACCTCTATTTGTTTTAGTTCCCGGTTTTTGCGAGACTGAAAATCGGAAGACTTTTTTAGGCGCTGATATTCGAAACCCCGAGCCCAAGAAAACATTTTCGGGCTCCTAAAAATTAAAACCCTTAATAAATCTTTGTTAGACCTCTACTTTTTTTATAACCTGGTTTTTGCGAGACTGAAAATCGGAAGACTTTTTTAGGCAACGATATTCGAAACCTCGAGCCCCCCTCATCTTGAGGGGGCCGCTGTTCGTTGGTAAAAGTCGTTTAAAAGTTGATATTCAGGCTGTATTCAAATTCACGAAAAGGCCAAAAGAAAAATAGTATTTGGAAGGCCTGACGCTGTTTGGCGGAAAGATTTAGTCCCCACAGAAAAAGTTTGGTTCCAGGCGATTAATTAGTTTCCATATTTGGAAAATATTTGTCTGTTACGTTTGTCATTTCGATACTAGAACCAAACTAGTTTATCTGTTGGAGAAAAAGTTCCTTCCTGGAATCAAACAATTGGATTGAATAGGGTGAATAAGTAGATGAGATCAAGCACTTGAGGTTTATCTTTTTTCGTGATTAATTGTGCCAATAATTATGACAGTGGTATTAGTCAGAATGAATTTGGCCTGTATTCGTATACGCTAGAAAATACAGGTTGAATTCGCCAGTAAAATATGTTTCAGACTTAGACCACTTTCATAATTACCGGCTGAATTATGCTATCACATAAAAATCTACAAATATATGGTAAATAAATAATAATAATTTTTATCTCCAATTTGGTGGAAAATTAAATTTTCTGAAGAAATTTTGTAGCATTACTAATTTTAAAACTTCTGAAAAAGCGATTATAGTGACCCTCCCTATTTTTAGTTATTTTGTTTCTCAAGAAAGTTAAACTTTTCAAAAATCTGCCCACGTTGCTCCTAAGAATTCGGTTATTGAACCATGATAGATCGATATAATGCGATTTTCAACAATTTTTCCCAAGCTGAATCAACATTTTCTATGTGAAGAATTTCTTCCAAGAACATGTCAATGGCCACCTATAAAGTGCGTTATCATCATGTCAAATGTAATGATTATTCTCATATTTCTAATAGATTCAATTTCAGGTAAATATTCAACTAGTAGTTACTCGTCCCGACTTTCAGTAATTTGTAATGCAAACAGCATACCTTTGTCTGATATATACTCGAAGAAGATGAAAAAAATATGTTAAATAGATTGCGTGTCGCCACATGTTGGATGACTAAATGGCACACTAAAACTATATGTAGGAAGTGCAAAGTGGCGCCAATAAAACGATTCTCTGGTGTACAATTAAAACTTTCAATTAGAATTAGCCGTAAATTTTGAAAAATTGAAATTGTGACACCTATAAACCTAATTAAAGACCAACTTCTTCTAACCAACCTCATTGAATCATGACTTCCTTAATTGTCATGTCCATGTTTAACTTTTTAAGCACTTTAAAGTTTCAAATTATACCACAAATGGTAATCCGATACCACCAAAGTCCAATGCGACATCCGTTCGGTTCGCCGGAAAGCGTTTATAGTGAGTGACCAATCGATTAAATACGTCACTGAGGTTTAAATGAAATTTCTGATGGATCGTGTAGGAGACTTGAATTCTTTAATTTTACTTTCTTATACGAAATTAGGAAAAAGATTGCACATTAAAAAAAAATTGTCATTTTTTTGGAAAATTTTCGAAACCTATGCGCTTTTATGAAAAAATGCATATAACAAAATTTAGTGGATAAAAATTTTTCCATATTTTTTGATTCAACGGTTTATTGTATCTCTAACGGTTCACAAGATATTTGAAAAAATATTTTTTAACATATTTTTCCGAAACTAAATATTGCAGAAGAAAGTTTTGTGTTAATCACAACTGATGTTTTTAAGAGTAGTTTTATGTTTTAGCTTTGGTCCACTCAAATGTCAATTGTTTGGTGGTTTTTTTCAAAAAACCAGTTGACATCTCTGATTCTACACCTCTAAGTTTTCCTTAACGTTGAGTAAAGAACGATGCAGAATAAAAAGGTTAATCAATATTAATCTAATGACTGTGTTTACATTAGGACTCACTTTGAGGCGGCACGTCATTCGTGATGGTGAGGGACGCAGTGGGGAGGGAAACCAAAAAGAGCGAACGAAGTTTAGATTCACTTAAAATTATCGGTCGCAAACCGGTTTTTGAGTCTGGTCGTTGAAACTTGTCATTTAGTTTTGTTGATGATACCGGTTTATGAATCCAGATAAAGCGAACCGTGTGCACACGCAGAAAAATGAGGAAAGACGTGCCGCCTCAAAGTGAGTCTCAATGTAAACAGGCACAATAACACTCAGTTTTGACAGCTGATAATTTGTGCAAAAATGTCGGATGCAAGAAAATGGTGGGATATTTATAAATAGCACTGAATGTTGTGCGCCTCGAGTGACGAATGTCGCTTAAATCGACTTAAGCTATGTCAACCGATAACGAAACGGTTGGCATAAATTATACTTGGGTATACCACAACAAACAGTTCCTTTTCGTGTTTTCATGTTTACGCCATTCAATATTTCTCAAATATTTAGATATTCTCCAAGATATTTGATATAAAGAAATGATTTGGTGGCCATCACATCTGTTTTTCCTATCAGTAATGAAATTTCGAAATTATTCAGACGACGTATTTCATTGGGAACGCATCGAACAACCGGGAGACGTAAATGTGGGATACTTTAGGATTTTTTTGGGCACAATCGAGAAACGTAGTGGGCATCAAGGGTTAAATAATTCACTTTGGCATCGCGTACATGATCCGAATTCTAATTTTAAAATCGTGATGTAAGTCTTTTTTTTACGATTATCCGATTGTTTCTGGTTCTGACCCCGAACTTGTTTGATTCGGCCAAGTTGGCACTCAATTTCATGCGATTGCCTGCCTTAATACGCTCAACCAACCGCTAACGTCATACAAAACACTATCCATAATGCTTTTAACATTGAGTATAAAGAAACAAATACATATTTGTACTATAATTGCGACGACATAAAGTACGGTCCACAATCTGTTTCTAAACAGAACATGACACGATTATTTTGTAATTTGATGTGTTTTTCTGTTACTTTAAGTGTAAAACACTCCACTTGAATTGATTTGAAGTTTAATCGCGTGGTGTTTTGTAAACATTGTCGTTAATTTCATGCTTATGTTTAACAGTTTTTGAGA
The DNA here is from genome assembly GCA_964034945.1 of Chrysopilus asiliformis. Taxonomy (NCBI): domain Eukaryota; kingdom Metazoa; phylum Arthropoda; class Insecta; order Diptera; family Rhagionidae; genus Chrysopilus; species Chrysopilus asiliformis. The sequence continues at coordinate 19,901,372 of OZ035960.1, forward strand.
GAACTTTTGCCACCCGATTAACCAATCGAAACATTAAAATTAAGCTATGCTGAGACGATTTGTTGTGAATTTTTTTGATTTAGTAAACAACAAGTCGGCATCAAGGATAGAAAAAAGAGCAATTAGCATTCACACGTAATTAAGCGTTTCGGAACTTTACGACGTCAATAAATAATTTTTTTCGTCAAAGTTATGTTTAATGGAAATGCGGCACATATAATTTGTGGGTCAAAGTTGTAGGGCGGCTGTCGGTAATAAATATTCAAAGCTTTTGAATTTAAGCGGGAAAAGTTCTTTCGGTGCAATTGGAATTAATTTTAAATTTAGTTCAAGGTGCCAATGAGGTTTTTTATAAATAAAATATTGAGAAATATTTGGTATTTGTTTCTGAAGTGAAAGATGCGGCGAATAAGGTGGATGCAGGAGGAGTGAAATGCGTATATTTAATTAAATTTTTTTTTGGTTGGAAAAATTACAGCAGTGGTAGACAGTGGTATATTTATCACCTGCGAAAAAATTTCTATAGGCCCCATAGAATTACAAGCTGATGACCAAAAGTGAAGCACTTTTTTAGGAAACCAAACATGTTACAATTTGTTTTTTGGGAATTAACGTTTGGAACCCCAAAACCTTGAGGTTCAAATCTTCTATAATAGTTACGAGGCTGATTGGAAAAGAAGATATCTTACATATATAAAATTACTAGATTTTTGAAAAGCCGTCATTTTGGCTACTTCGGGTTAACGGATTTCCATCAAAAGTTGATAGAATCGTCTCATTCTAGGACCAAACATGCCTGTAAAATTTCATGGCTCTAGCTCTATTAGTTTTTGAGAAATCTTGCACACAGACTGACAGACAGACAGATAGTCTGGCAGACAGACAGATAGTCTGATAGATTGACAAACAGACAGAAATACATTTTTGTGATAATGCTCTATTCGACTCCGGAGTGCTCGGGAAATGTTTTTAGACAGAATTAAGAGATCAAAATTTTCCATCAACACAATACTTTATTTTACTACGTATAATGCTGCGGTTACACGAATGACAAATTTGTCATTTTTTTTGTGATAAATTGTCATCATCGTGTAAATAGTATCATTTTTGTCATTATTGCTGTCAGAAAAATGACAATCTCTCATAAAAGAATGGACTTGTCCATTATTTTATGACAGATTGTCATTATCTGTCATTCGTGTAAACCCAGCATAAGAAGTAATTACGTAGGGATTTCGTCTCAAAAATAAAAACAAGATAAAAGTGAATACTCCAAAACTTACAAAGCTTTCACCCTGCTTTTATTTTAATTACTTCTTATACGTAGTGAAATAAAGTAATTTTTATTAATTTTTCGTACACTTTAAAAGTTTTTTTTTAAATTATTTTTTTTTTGCCTAAAACATTGAACTTTTATATCGATATTAAAAATTCGATGAAAACCAAACCATCAAAACACTGCAACTAAAACTACCGAAAAAATTCTCTCAATTTAATTTTTCAAGTGTTTTACAAATATTATACACTTGACGTCAAACAGGCTGACGTACTTGCAACATTTTGGCACAATTGCTCGAATGCACGCAAATCCATTTGTTAATTATGTATACGGAGCTATCAGACTGACTTTTTTTTTCAATTTATAGAAACGGTTTTCTCTAAATGGTCATGCAAATGTTTTCTATATTCATATAGCCGCAAATATGTCTGAAATTGTCAAAATGCATTCGGGCGGAGCATCCTTTATAAAACCAGTTCAGTTCGTCCGTCCATTCAAAATTTCCATAAATGGCAATACGAAGATAGAATCGACCACACTTGCAATGTATTTACCAAAAGCATAGCATAATACTATGGAATATCATCACAGATGCCAGAAACCGCCAACTCGTGAGGTTTTGTTAGCCTTAAGGTTTTATGTTGAATTAATAGTTCCAATGCTCCAACACTAGATATACGAGTGTATGTTGGGACTATGCAAATTGGTCTGGAAGAATACGGGAATGGTTGCAGTTGTTCAGGTTAATGGTGGCACAAGACAGGAACTTCTCAGCTATCATTGCCCATTTATTTATTACATAATGCAATTCAAGTGTGTAATGTTTCTTTAATTCAAATCCATTTGTGGTATTAAAGTCAGGTATTGTGTGGGCAGATCACCTCTGCTTTGTTTATTGAATGACTTAAATCTTACTGCCCATAAATGAACAAATTTTCATTAGCATTTGGAAGTTTTATTGGCTTTGCAGAATGTTTTCAAATAAGCGTAAGATAATCATTTTCTTTATTTTTAAAAATCGCACTTCTTTTTTTAAAAGCTTTTATTTAGTTTGCCCTCGTACTTGTTTGTTTGTTTGTTTTTAAAATTTTTGAATTAAAAATGTAGATTCGAACTTAAATGTGATTTTTCAAAGGTCTGGGCCCGTATTCTAGAACTCGTACCGAGTCAAATCACTACCGAGTGGTACAAAAAGCGATTCTTGAACTCGGAAACGAGCGATCTCTCTCAAAACATAGTTTCAGATTCATATTGACCTCACTCGGCAGGCTAACGTCACCGAGTATTTACTCGAAAGAAATCGCTCGTTTCCGAGTTCAAGAATCGCTTTTTGTACCACTCGGTCGAGATTTGACTCGGTACGAGTTCTAGAATAAGGCCCCTGATCATTTTTTCAAAAACTCTGTCTTCTAAAAAAGATTAAAGAAAGATTTTAATTATTGGGGACCGCAGAAATTTTTCGAAGCAAAGATAAAAATTTTCTATTTAGCATTTTTGGTGTTTGACATGTAACTGCCACTGTAACAGATCAGGGTTATGAAAAACCTGAGTTTTTTTTATAAAAAGCTCACCCACTGGGTTTTTTTTTGGGGTTTCATGGAAATGAGAGATGGAATTTTTACGTTTTAAAAAAAATGTGTTTATTTTTATCCAATATCGACAAGAAAAACCAAATATGGGTTTTATAGTGGATTTTATTGGGTTTTTTAATGGTGTTTTAGTTTTAGTACAATTTATTTTTCGGGGTTTTTTTGGGTGGGCTTTTGAAAAGACTCCAGTGGGTTTTTTGGGCTGAGGAAAATAATAAAACCCTGTAATAGATACGCTTTTAGTGAGATACATACGTTACGTACCATACAACAAAAATGCTACTAAGAGATGTCAGCTTTTGGGTGTCAATTCTAATGGTTTCTATGATGATGGTCTCCACTGCATTTATGGCAGGTTTAAAACTTAAATCTTATATTGGCTACTAACACGAGTTAGAAGGTTCTTTTTGATTGAAATTCGTTTGAAACACAAACTGGAGTTAGGGGTCGCTTAAAATTGCGTGAAATCCGCCATTAGAATCGGAAATTGGTGTTATCTAAAATATAGAAACTGGTTTCGAACCAAACACATAAAACAGTTCATCTAACGACCAAATAAGCCTTAAAATTCAAAATTTTGGAAAAAAAAACTTTGGTCAACCATACTTTTAAAAAAAGGAGGAGAATAAAATTTGAAAAAATATAAATTCGTTAAAAACCGTATTACTATATACAATTTCTACTGTAAGTGAAAATAATTTTTATACATGATAAAATGCGTCTATCTTAATTTCTGTTTGTAAAGAAAATCCCATTCCAAATAAAAAAAAACTGCAAATTTCATCTTGACACACCGAACAACAGGAGAAATTGTCCCAATTCGACGTACAATGCAAGACATTGCAATAAATTAAAGTATTTTGTACTTTCACATATTTTCTTCATCTTTTGTGACATTCATTTCACGATAGCAGCCGGACACAGATCTTAAAAATGCATTTGGCCCATGCCATTTGTCTATTTTTGGATATTATAACCGAAAATGGAACGAAGGGATCGATCTCCAAAATGAGAAGGGCTACGCTTCAAATATGGATGGACATCGGTCTAATTTCACTGAAAGGACTTTAGGGAAAATGTATCTTTGCAGAAAGTAGAAATTCATGTCTCGAACTGACAAAGTGGTGATAGTTTATGATATGAGGAACATTTCTTATTTCACTTTAGTCCGATTGTCGCGAAAATTTATTCGGTTGCGCCTCGTTTAACTTCATTCAACGATCATTAGCCATTCAGAAGTGTAAATTTATGAAGAACTTCTGATGAGAAAGGATCCTTGCAAGGATCACGAAAAGGTATACTAATCGCTGAATGCGTCAAATGTAAAAGGAGCAACGTTGAGTTGAAATCGTGTGACTGTGCGATTGACATGATCGTCGTAAATATTGAAGGAATGAAAGCGGGCAAGATCGGTGATCGTGTTTAGGGAAAAGTGATTCAGGACGAAATCTGAGACAACTATTGATAAAAAGAAATGTTTAATATTACACAAATCTACGATGAAAGTCAGATGTTTCTCGATTTTATGATCATTGATGGACAAAACAGGATCAACAGAGGGATGTTATGTCTTGTCAGCTGTCATTGTTTAAATATGAACCAAAAACTCTATGAAAGTTATATGCTGTAAATGGAATTTTAATGTTGATTTTTGGCGCATTATTAACTCAATGGAGACTATATATAGGAACACATTCTGTAATGAGAAATAAATTTGATGAAATGTCTTTTCGTTGTTCGTTACGTACGTAGTCTTAAGTCGACATTCTGGAATTGTTTACCCTAAATTTTTTTGCGGAACGCTTACGTTCGCCGTCGTTTCAGTTTTTAAACAAAGGCGAGGCGCAGGAACCCCGAAAAAAAAAACCGGCACGATTTATTCAAAATCACTCAAGTGCTACAAATTCGTCTTTTCAACAATAAGGAATAATATCTTTGCATAAAGTCCTTTTTAATTCGCCAAAAATTTTATGCATAAATTTATTTATGCTACACGATCGAAATTTTAAACAGCAGACGATGATATTGGGAGGATCAGGCCTAGAGCGACCACCGGTCATCTTTGAACTTTTCGGAAATTTGCATACCAAGGCGTGAAATTTGTCAGAGAAATTATTACCAAATAAATGTTTTATTCGGATTGGCCGCAACTGATCTCTGCAAATCTGGACCTAAGCCTAAAGGAGGCTGAATCTTTGGCTGGGGTGACAAATTTGAAAATCTATTTAAGATGAAGTGATAAATGGAGGCAGGTTGTAGAAACATGTCTTACGATTTGATATGGTTTGGCTTTACGACAATGGCGCGGTATTTAAAATATGCACTAAATGCAAAAAGGAAACATAAATCGTTAACAAGACGCTTTTCATACGATCGTTATACGTTTTTTAGATAGATTTTTTTTTGTTTTTAATCAAAAGATGTTTTTCTAGTGCGCAATTTTTGGCCATAGTAGAGTGGTTTAAGGACGTATCCTCTTATGAGGCTTTTTTAAATAATGCTTGTCAGTCGGTATTGTGCGAGTAGAGTTGTGTATAGCTTAAAAAAAAAGTTATGGGTTTTGTTTGAAGTTGTATCATTTTTTTTGTGCGATGCTGTTTTAGATAGTTGTATGTCGTATTATTAAAGCACAATAAAATTTCCAACCCTCTTGATTTTCTTGTATTCACCTCAGAAAAGGGCTTTCCATAAATATATCAGCGATACTTGAGAGCAAGAAGTAGTAATGGTTGTCTTTGCTGATTTTAAATTGGGTCTATGTATTACAAACCTGTTTTTATCTACATTTAAACAGGTAAAACCCTTTATTTCTTATTTAATTGAAGATAGCTGTGTGCCATATAGACGTTTAGATATAAATTTAACTGTTGTTCGATGTTATGCTAGACTTATTTTTAGGGATAGCAAACGAAGTGTTATGCAATTTTAACAGTCGAGTTTTAAGATTTGTGAAAAAAAATTTTTTGGGTAGAATTTTTTACTAAAATAAAAAAAAACATAAGAAAAGCTACAAATGCTAGGGGCCAATCCTCAAATACTCAATTGGCAAAAACTGTAATTTGAATGGGGGAAAGACGATTTTTTTTTCTAAAAACTTTCCTAAATTTTAAATATTACAAAAATTCCAAACCATGAAATTAACAGACCTAACTGAACTAAATTATATTGCTTTAAAAATAATTTAACAAAAAAAAAAACGTTTCTTAAAAAAAATTTCTTCTTTCGTCTTGTTGCAAAAATTTCGTGCTCATCTGAAAAAAATCTCTAGCAATGATAGAAGATTTCCTAATTTAGTAATTTAAAGGTATCAAAAATAAGGCGGAATGTGTACTAAGTGGATAATTGAGATTTCAAAATTGGGTCAGGTGATGTTTTTTTTTGATGCGACAAATGATGGTCACGTGAAGAATATGCGTGATCTGAAGTTTTAAATCATAAACGCAACATCCGCACTTAGATTTTTGTCTTAAACCGATAATTTGGATAATATGGGTCGAGGATGGAAGGTTTTTTTTTGTTGGAAAAAGTTAGATTACAGATTGGTTCAAAAATGTTTACCCGAAATTGTAGTTCATGACAAAAGATTAGCGTGATTTTCAATATAAACACAATTAACTGTTTCGACAACAGTGGGGGTTTCTTAGTCAAAAGATACTGTCCGAATAATTTTTTTTGTGAATATAAAAAATGGAAAAATTTTACTTTTTTTGTATTTCTAGTAAAATTCTCATACCGGAAAACTGACAATTTCAAACATAAGAAAAGAATTGAAATAACAGTAATTTTTTCTGAGTTCGAGTAAAATTTACGGAAGTCACAGTAAAATTTTAAAAGCCTCTCAAATGCTTTCTGAAGGTTTTAAAAGCTCTTTAGTGATTTTGGTGATTTTTTTCAAACTAATTAATTTTTATTTGTTAATAAGTATTTTTTTATATTGATTTTATTTTTTATTTTATATGCTAAAAATGGTGTGTTGAATAATCTTTTACTAATGCACCAACTCAAGTCCTTTGCATTTGTAGCCCACTTCACTTCTCGCTAGACCATGAAAGTCAATTGAGAGATGGATTCTAAGCGTGAATGGCCTTTACTGCGGTCAAATGATAACAAATTTACTGGGGTTGAAACAGTTTATTGTCTGAATTAGGTAGAATTTTTTGGAAAACGAGAATAATATAAAATACTGAGACAAAATTAGTGATTTCCCAGTTAAAATTTACTGTATTTTCAGTAAAACTCACTGTGTTTCAGAAAATTTGACAGTATTTTCAGTAAAACTTACTGTGTTTCAGTAAATTTTATCGTCGCTCGATAAATTTTACTGAGAAAACAGTAAAAAAAATGATATTTTCTGTTTCTCCAGTAAAATTTCGCTGGGTAATTTAATTGGAAATAGACGTCTGGTTCAGAGTGTAGGTTAATAATTGTTGTAATCCAATTTTTGGAGAACTTAAGCCAAAATGTAAAAATTTTTCGTAATTGAAATATGTAATCTTTGCAGCGAAGCGTTTTGTCATGACACTAATATTTGACTACAAAGATCTAATATTAATCATGAAATAAAATAAATGTGTATTAATAAAAAAAAATTTTTTTTAGTTTACCGAATGCTATATTAGACAAATTACAATCTATTTTTAAATAATCACAAAATATCTGCATCGAAATAGATAAATTGATGCAGTAAGATTGGAATTTCTTGTTTACATTCCAAAGTATCTTAAATTAAAATTTTTCAGGCACATTACTCATTAGATTTGAAGAAGCCTCCTCAACTAGTTGGCATATGAATGGCGCCTGCAGCCATTTCAACAAATCGTGACTAAGTTCACGTCGTCTTAGGTTCATGGTTAATGCATTTCGCACATAAAAGCCCACAGTTTTTGCTTGGAAAATCACCTCCTAATAAAGCTTCCACCTCAGACCTCAACGATGCCGGGAAAGAGTGGAAAAACACCAACAGATGATGGATACAGAAATCTTCCAAAGAGCCGCCACAGAAGATAGCGCGCGACGAGGAAACCGTCAGAAAACCTGTCGGAGGCGTCTAGGACTGCTGTGGATTTCATTTGCGGCAAAAGTTGCCTTAGCCAGTCTCATGCGATCATGTTTTTTGTTATTTAACCCAATTTACGCCATCTGAAAATCTTATACGGTGCAAGTCTGCTTCTTGAAAACGCGAGCGTGGGTGGACAACATTTCCACGATGCCTGAGCGTAAAAATGACGGCCACTCGCGTGATCTATAAAGATAAACGACTTTCAGTCCAAAAACTTTTCCGTCTGCCGGATCAATGCAGCGATATCTTAAATTTGTGATATCTGTGAAAATGTCATCAAGTACTGCTTTTTCCATGAGAAGTTTTCTTGTTTTGTGCCGACATCGTCGGCGGCATGGACCATGGACGGACGGTTTTTGTACAGGTTTACGATCTCAAAATTTACGTTTTCTATTTTAAGCCAGAGCACAAATTAGTCACGGTTAGATGGATCTGGTCTATAAAATACTATACTCGCCAGTATATCTTGTATACGACTTAATTTCATCAATTTTATTGACAATTTATCATTTAGATGCTTGCGGCTGATGTACTATGAAATCACTTTATTTTCCATTGAGTAGGTACCTGACCAAGGTGAATAAATCTTAAGATCTTTATGGAGTTTTTTTTCGAATTTATTTATTTTTGATGGTCACTACACGATTTTATTATTTACAATTTTATGGATAAAGCTATTTTTTTACATCCAATTGTCAAATGAAAATTCATGTTCTTCATTTTTCGGCTGAAATTTCAGCTCAATCGGTCTTGTAGTTTTCAAATAGCGCTCTTAACTAAAGTTTTTTACTTTTTGTACACGAAGCTACATCATATTTCATACAGTGAAAGCTTCTATAAGAGAGTACTCATCCTGAATAGCAGCATAAGTGGGCGGTATCGAAACCAGTTCAGTGAATTAAGATATAGGTTCGGGAAAATTTTCACTTAAGCGATACGAGAGAATATGTGTACAAGTTTTATCGCTCAAGTGATGCTAGAGCTTTCGCTCTAGCGTGCTAGTTCTGTGAGCGAGATTTATAATGCTATTTCATGTGCCATTTACGAACTAGAAAAATGGCGACGTGATTCTAGTGGATATATGAGGCGTTAAAAGCTAGAGTGGACCAAGCCACATAATCGAGTTTTTGAAGCTTTTCCACTTTTGTACTATTATTGACTGTAAATTTTTGGGAAAAAAATTTGTGTGGACTTTATTACTCAATGTTGAAATGTTCTTTTGTGCATCCGAACATTTTTATCTAGAAACTCACTCGCAATAGTGATTCAAACACAAAAAAATTCACGATTTCGACATGTGGGTTGGTCCACTCTAGCTTTTAACGCCTCATATAAGAACTGGTGAATTTTTCCCAATAGGGCACGGTACCTAGATTTCTGTATGTCTATGGTCGGTGTCCGAAAATGGAGCATTCATTGTACATAAAAATAAGTTGGTTTCTGTCTGATCCCCTTTCAAGTGAAAATTGTCGAACCGATTAGCCCAAAATTTCGCACAGATGTTCGTCGGACCACACTCCTCCTCTAAGCTGATTTTTCACAGATTTTGACCCGGTAACTATTTAATTGTTTCTAGTGGCAATGTATTTTGATTTGCAAATTTTTGAGTAATCGCAACATTTTTGTATTTATCATAAATCACAAATAGAAACAATTTAATTGTGCTTCACTAGAAGTGCGTCAAATCGGATTTAATTTAACCTAGTGGAGGCCAACTATATAATAAAGTATAGAAAAAATTCAAGGCATTGTTGAAGTCTATAAGAAACAAAAATGCTCATTTTATTATTATCTGCTGTGACTTTACACAGAAACCATAGATGTTGAGCTACTATTAGCCAAAAACATGAAATAAATTGTTGTGGGTCTTACTATTTAATGGTCATAGAAGGCTATTATGACACCTCGCTTTTTCACCTCTGCATCGTATAACGTTTTGTAACTTTTGCCAGTAGAAAATTATAACCAATAAGAACAGAAATAAATTCAACCTTGAACTGTATTTTCCCCCCGTTCAAGAACTTGGGTTGAATTTTCACAATTCGGTCCGCAATTTGGACACGCTTCGAATGTTTTTTCCGAGCTAAAGTTTTTACCGTCCGCGTTAAAATGATTATAAATCGCTGGAAGCTGCTTTTCGCATTGTATTTCTTAAATCACTTTGATGAAATTATTTGAAGTTCAAGGTGAAGACACGCACGAAACAGACATTTTGGTGGACAGCCAGATATTTTTTTCGCAACATTTCTTGCTGAGTTTCAAAGACTAAAAAAAAAGCTGATGGAAAATTGTTGGTAATGTGATCCAATTTGTGCGTCTAATTATGCTGTTTCATTCACGCGAAAAATGATTACATTGGCAATTCTTTGCTTCTTAGCACAAAAAAATTACGTTTTTTTAATGAGACAAAGAAAATGAGCAGCAGCTGACCAATTAGGTTTTGAGTAATGTAGCGTAGTTTCAATTTCCCGCAGCCAGCATGTGTCTGTTTGGTGTTTTTTGGGTTGGAAAAGAATTTCCACAGATTTCTTAATTATTTTACTAGCGTCGAATTATGAAATAATTTTTTTAACAACGAAGAAATACGCTTGAATTTAATTTTTCATCGAGTTTGAGGTGGTTTTGCCCAATGGTTAACAATTTTTGTTTTTACACAATCTAAGTGTTTTTTTTTTTCTGCTCCTGAAGCTCTGGTTTATATCTATGGATAGCTTCACAGCAGGTGCATGAATCTGATTATGAAAAATTATTAAGATTACCGAGGGTTTTCGTTATGCGTTTTGATTAAATCGAAATTAAAAATTAAATTGAGGGATTTCCTAATTTCGGTGGTGAATTAGATTTTGTAATTGGTGTGAGGCAAAGATTGTCTGGAATCTAAGTTTTTGGAATGGATATAAATGATCTTTATTTCTAGTTTTTGATTCGAGAATTTTGTTAAAATCTCATATCGCGCACAGATTAGGTTTCAGAAGAAAATCCTAATAAAAACATAAAAATATCGTTGACTTGATATTGGCGCTAGATATATATGTAGGATTACCTACCATACGTCCCGGAATGGCCGAGACAGTCCAGGATTTCCAGCGTCCCGAAAACTTAACTTTCGCCCTGGAATTTTGCATTCTTGTGTTGTCATTTCTCAATCACTAAAAAAATTGACCTCGAAAAACCAAAAGTTCTCTCAGAAATTACTGCCTCTAGCGCATTTTTCTTAAAAGAAATCGCCTGCGGCGCAGTTCTTTAAATTTTAACCTTCCTCATTCATAGAGGGAAAGTGATGTATTCATGACGCAGAACGACTGGACAAGAGAGATAGAAACTTTCTGATCAGTACGAAATCCGTATGATTGGGAAAACTATTTTTTTACACCAGAAATATTTGTGCTATTCCTATCAAATAATTTGGGTAACTAAACAATACCATTCCAAAATTATGAGGATGTCCGTGCATCTGTCTGTCTGTTAATATGTATCTTAAATAACGCGAGAACGCGTTGAGCTAGTGACTTGAAATTTTTTGTGAATGAGTTCTACGAAAATCGTAGTTTTCTGTCAACTTTTGCAAAAATACCGGTAGATATCACGGGTACCTCCCATTATTTTTTTTTTGGTACAATACAGTTTTATAAAAATTTCTCGAAACGAAGGCGCTTTTGTGAAAAAAGTCCATATAACCAAATTCAAAGGAAATAAAATTTCCTGCCTTTTTTTCCCTTAACGGTTTTTACGTATCTTTAACAGTTCGCGAGATATTTGAGAAAATAATTATTTTTTTTAAAAAAATTTCCGAAACTAAATATTGCAGTGGAAAGTTTTATGTTGATCACAGATGATATTTTTTCAATGGTGGGATATTTGTTTCTTAAAGTTTTGCCTGCGGCGCATATTTAGAAAACATGAACCACCCGTAACAATTTTTATATAATCAAAACAAAAAAATAGAAAAAGAAAATTGAAACAAGCCCTCGAAATTTTCACTATTAATTCAAGAGACATTAAAAATTGCCGCACAGTTCAAAAAGTCACCACAATTGATTATTTTTTATCATTCCTTAAAAATTTTGTGATGAAACGCCTTTTTTGAAATTCGTAATTATAATAAAAAATGGGTAAAAGCCAAATAAAATTCTAGGAGACGTTTTCCCAAAAAAACTTCGGAAGCACTTTACATTTTTGTAAAAAAAAAAGAAAAAAAAAAAATCTTCCTATTGTAAGACAAATATCTATCATCTGATTCGTATATGAATTAAAATTAAGTCAGTGACCGGTATCATATTTCAGTTTGCCACATGTGGTGCTATAATTTAAATTTATGCTTAATGTACCCCAGCAGCACATGTCAATTCAATTAATTGAGCTTTTGCGAAAAGAATAATATTTTTATCCACTCGGCACTTCCCAGAAAATATATTCTCTGAAGTTTTTGATCAAATAAATTTTATCTCTAGAAATTTCCGCTTCTTGGAAAATTTTATCAGAGGCCGATAAAAAAAAATATTCATGCCTTCGGCGAATACATAATTTCGAAATTAACTGTTAATAATCAATAAAAAAAAACTGTGCGTATAGACGAGATTTATTTGGCAAAGGGTTAAATATGTCAACATTTTACGAAATCTTGTGCTCAATTTATGTAAATCGAGTTATAAAATCGACAGTTTAATGAATTTTCTTATGGGAAACCGCAATGTGATGTCGCCAAATCTAAACATCTTCAATAAACATTTTTGTATTTTCGATTTTGATATTTTGATGTTATCTAAACATAAAAATGTTTGTATAAAATTATGAAGCTTCTAAAAATTCGCTGTAAAAACATGGTATTATTTGTTCAGTGACCCAAATTATTTTTTGGGAATAGCACAAATATTTCTGGTGTAAGAAACATAAATTTTCTCAATCAAAAATAGTTTCCACATTTAAAAAAATGTGTTATACACTCATACATTTTTTCAATGTGACAATTAATTAATCTAAAAAACAAAATGTGTAGCTAAAAAGGTGTCAGTGTTATCTCAATAATAGATAATTTCAACAAAATTACCATAAATCTCAATGAGATAAGATAGTGAACAGGTTTCGGTTTAAAATGATTACCGGGAAAAGTGTTTACCTGAGGAAAATGAAATGTTGTTGTCTTGATAACACATGGATCAATAAGTCCCGAGACTAACAATGAAAACAACATTTTTTTTGCAAAATTTTTTTTTATTCATCAATATAATCACCTTTTAGGGTGATACAATCGTCACGCCATGCGTATCCCAAAAAACTGACGCCATGACTTTGCCAGCTGACTGCTGCGTTTTCGGACGCTTCGGACGGCTTTCGCCAGCTGTGCGCCACTCAGATGACTGCCGCTTCGACTCTGGAGTGTAGTGATGTATCCATGTTTCGTCCATGGACACGTAACGACGCAAGAAATCTTTTTTATTGCGAGTAAATAGCGATAAACAGCTTTCTGAATCATCGACTCGTTGCTGTTTTTGTTCCATCGAAAGCAATCGCGGCACCCACTTGGAAAAAACCTTTTTCATGCTCAATTTTTCATGAAGGATAGTAAATGCACTTCCATATGATATCTGTGTTATCTCAGCAATCTCACGGAGCTTCACTTTACGATCTTTCATTATAATTTTTGTCACTTCACTCACATTTTCCGGTGTAACGGCTTCCACAGGTCTACCCGAGCGTTCCGCGTCATTTGTGTCGGTACGACCACGTTTAAACTCGGCAAACCACCGACAAATCGTTGCTTTTGATGGACAAGAGTCCGGGTAACATTTTTCAATCCATTGTTTCGCTTGCACGGTGTTTTTATCCATTAAAAAACAATGTTTTATCAGAACACGAAACTCGGTTTTTTCCATTTTTTAAACAAACTACAAAACGACTTTACTCCAACCTCGATAACTCAGCTGTTTCTGGTCCGATCGACTTAAAATTTTGACACGTTTCAAGCAAAGGTTAGTACTCTAGAAAGACGTGGTTACTGGTTTACTACGAGCGTCATCTCTGGGTTAGTCTCGGGACTTATTGATCCATGTGTTAAATGGTTTGGAAACAACAGAAATCTCAACAGGCACCGGCTATCAGAAAATTAAAAGATTAGAATTTTGTTCTATTTTTGGAAAATACAGAAACGTTTCTATTTTCATGATCGTAAAGCTTTCAAGTGTGTTGTAAATAATATTCTTGTATAGAAATAAAGTTTTCAACTATTGATTTAAGTGCAGACAAAATAAAACACTATTTTTACTTTCTTATACGAAGTATAATAAGGTATTGTATTTATGAAAAATTTCGGCCTCTTAAACATTTCCCGAGCATTCCCGAGTCGATTGGAGCATTATTACAAAAACGTTTTTCTGTCTATCAGTCTGCAAGAAGAGAACAAATAGTAAATCTAACTATTTTATAATGGATAATTAATTTCAGTCACAAAACGAGTCGAAATCGACTATTTTTGTAATAAATTTAACTCTTAGTAGCAAAATTTCGGATTAAAAATTTCGCAGGAACGTACATTTTTGTATAAGCATGTCATCTGCTGTTCACATTTTGCTGTTTGTTCACATTTTGCGTGGTGGATAAATGTTTAATTTTGTTATCTTATACGTTTGCAAATTATTAAAAAAAACTGGGTTAACAATCGAAATAGTTTAAAAGAAAAAAAACCTCTGACAACATTGATTGATAGAAGGCAAACAGTAAAGATATACAAAGTGAAATTCAAATTCATGATTTCCGCCACGTGTGTAAAAAAACGTAAATATTTTTGAGAATCATTTCAATTGATCCGATATTCCCAATGTAAATCAAGGAGTGAGAAGAAAAAAAAAATTAAAAGGCCAGAAAAAACAGATTAGAGCAGTCACGACACGACCATCATCAATTAATCTTTCAATCAGAAATGACCTAATAAAATTACAAGAGGTACAAATTTCAATCGTGATTAGGATCATAGGTGAATGGCATCAGTAGGTGGTCAAGATCAGATGTTATTTTGAATTCTTACCTGAAACCCGCCAAATGGTAAACATTTTTACTTTTGGGGTTTTTTTTGTGTAACATTTCCAAATGTCGAAAAAATTTATGTGTTTATTTGTAAGCCTCGTATAACACGATTTTACTGTAACGCGATTTTTAAACTTCGCCAATATTTAGCGCAGTTCGTTAATTCGCAAGGAGCGGATTATTCACACTTTCAAATCTAAAAAAACAATTTTTTCGCATGGAAAAGTGGCAAGAGACAATAAAAAAATTTCTCTGTAAAAAAAATTTGTGTTATATTTTAATAAGAAGTTTTCAAAAACTTTTTTTAAATTGCGGGGGTAAGAAAAGTGCCTACTTTTGTTGGGTTTTTCCGAAAAAACCGGTAAAAATTAAATCTTATAATCGGGCATTCTAGGTGGTGTAACTTCTTAAGCTTTCGGGTTCCTGTAGGTTGTGTCCCTAAAACATGTATTTTCAGTTAACGGAAGAAAATTTTACACGAGTTTTAACTATTAGGGGACTCACATTTTCCCAGAAAATTTTTAATTATGAGCACTGTTATAACTACAAATTTTCTGGGGAAATGTGGGCCCCCCAAATTGTGTGGATAATAACTGAGATGTATGTTTGCCTGTCTATTTATCCGTCTATTAGCCCCCAACCAAAGCTTGATAAGGGGCTATCAAAAAAAAAAAAAAAACGCCACGCCCATTTTGGGGCTCTTGAAGAATCCTCTTTTCCAAAGACATTATCCTAAATTTTAAGGCGCAGTAAAAAAATGTTTAAGGTGTTCGGGGGACTGCTTTGCTGGGCCAGTATTTTGCTATCCTGGCCGCAATTAAAAAAAAAAGATCAAAAATACTTCCGTACGCTATTAAATAGAGGACAGCGTTCGGAGAAAAGAGAGTGGGATGGCAACCAAATTTTAAGGGTTATTTGAGCTTGTCATTTAAAAATTTCCCCCTGCGGCGCAAAAATACCACCGGACGCCCTTTAATAGAGGACAGCGTCCAGAGAAAAGAGAGTCTGATGGCAACCAACTTTTAAGGATTATTTGAGCTTGTCATTTAAAAATTTCCCCCTGCGGCGCAAAAATTTCTATCGGTATGCATTTTCTAAATAAAGATTTTGCCTGCGGCACAGTTTTTGGTACATTTTTAAACTAGATAATCCCAAAACTAAGGTACACTTTTTAAATAGATAATCTCGAACAAAAATTGAGGCAAATTTCTTCTCTCTGATCGATCTTTCAAAATTTCCAAGCGCATGAAATTGTGTTTTATGATTTTTTTTAGAAAAATAGTAAATATAGATTTCGAGTAGCCTTAGAACGGGGGTAAATACAGGGCGCCGCTTTGCTCTGGCATGGCTCTGATACCAAACTTCAGTTACTTGAACCCGATTAAAGGGATTTTGATAAGGTTTTACTTTTAAAGAAAGGATTTCTTGAAACAATTTTTATGACATTTAAAACCAATGGCTACCACCCTCCTTCGCAACTCGCGAGCTAGTTTCTGCGAGCTGTCAAAAGTGATTCCGCTCTCTAGTCGCCAAGCCTCCACTGAACTCTCGGAGAGCAGCTCGCCAGATACGAACAGCGTTCGCTAGTAGCTCTCGAGAACGCTAGAAGCTAGGAGCTCGAATTCGCTAGTAGCGATAGAAAAATCGCCGAAATTAACTCTCAAATGGACAACCTCCTGCGAGTAACTCTCGAGTTTTTGAGAGTTACTCGCGTATTTACTCTCATGTGGACCGGCACCTTTAGATGGTGAAAAAAGCAATTTTTTAACCCCAAAATCTGCGGCTTTAATTAGTTCTCAAGACTGATGTTTTTTTTCAAAAAAAATCTAGTAACATTTTCTCTGAGTTGAAAAATCGAATGATATCATCCAATAAATGGTACGCTGACCGTATAATTTCAGATTCGCCTTTTCTAATTTCCAACTCTTTTAAGCAGTCAGCAGTTTATTTAAATCGAAATGATTGAATTTGGTCAACTAACAAAATGTTCGACTATGACCGTCTCGATTTTACGATTTCAAAATATCGATAAACGGCTTTACAGATTATTTGATTGAACGAATAAGTGACAAGCAAAAATTAACCATCATTTAAGCATAGCAAAAACGTTGATTTCTATTGACTGAAGTACACTTTCAAATATATCATTCAGGTATAAAAACGAGCAGCGAATTTACGATTATATTTCTTTTTATTAGCATTACTTAATCCCAAAAAATTTCATTTCTACTTTGCAAATCAGCTGCTCAAATAGCCGCGCCAACTTCAAATAGTGGAACAAATTTCAATTTGCAAAACAGAAAGGAAAAAACGTTTTTGACGATTTGTGTAATCCGCTCATAGCATTTGGATGCTTTAGAGAAAAAAAAATTGTCAAATTTTCATCGGGTCGTTGTATTTTTTTGAATGCTACTTATATAGCAATTTATAAAGGTGTGGATGATGTTTTGTAACCATTGTTAAAACTCACCTGATTTTCTTTTTTCCCGATCGGAAACGACCAGACTTTTGGCGCGTTTAACTCGCAACGAACGCCTCCGAATGGATCGTAGAAAAGCCTCCGGCATCCGGGAAAATCGCGGTGTATCGGGAGCTTTTCGTTCCGGTAGAAAGAAATTCTTCACAGCCAACATGATTTTTCCGCTTTGTTTGATCGCTATTCAATTTAAATCAAATTATAATTAAAATCTGACGAATGAATTTGGTTTTATAATCCGGAGCGACGCACGAAAACAACAACAATAACAAAAGCAAAAAAACACTTTTTTTTGATAATCCTTTCTCTCACTGAATTGTTGTGTAGGTTATGTAAAATTAATTCATCAAATGCTGCGAATTGTTTGGATATCTTTTCAACACGGGTATTTTCACTATTTTTATCAATTGTTGTTTGATAAGGAAACACTCGAAAATAACAACGACGCAACACCTGTTTTTTTTGGCACAAATTCAATGCGAATTTCGAGATAATAAGAAGATTTCTCAAAGATCAATCACATTTAGCATATGCAATTCACATAAAACACAAGAGTACAAGTGACTAATTCTGACATAAGAGTTAAGTGCTTTGCTCTCGCAAATCTCTCAAATGACACCAGTTAATTCTTACTTTTATGGCCAAATTTGGACATACTGTCATCAAATACGTCACTTGTGATGGATACCACTTAACCTAGCCTCGGTAATCCATAGTGGATGAACTTCAAAGTATCTCACTAAGAACACCGCGACAAACTATCAAATCCAGACCAATAAATCTTTGCACGTTAAGTGGATTAATCCGAGAATCAACCAGGTAGAAAGTAACCCGCGTAATCACTGAATCCCGGCACTAAATCACTGGTGTGACTTTGACCGATAATAATATCCAAGCTGATATGTGATCGCCCGCGAAAAACAAACACACTAGAGTGTTCTATTGTAGAAATGAATAATCCCAGAGCGACAAACACTCTGCCGTGTGAACGAGCCAAAGTCCCATGGTTGACTAACCGACGATAGTATTCTACTTCAACACTTTGGGTCTGAATATTATGAGGTGAACTCTACCACTGTTTGACTACTAGTCACTCGCCTTTCCACTATTTACAATAGATTCATTCGTATCCGTACGAAGACGTACTATGAGTCTATCGGAATCGGAACAATATTCCGTATATCCTGGCTTCCAGGACATATTATAAAGGATTCATTTTTCCTTTGCATTTGCATTTCCAGTGACAATTCCGAATTTACGTCTTTAGATTCGTATCAAGAACCTACCATTCGCTCTTCTCTATCAATTTTCCAGTCTAGTTCAACCAACCCACATCCCAATCCCAATCCAATTCCCGTGAAACCAGCATAGGGTAGGAAACAACATAACTCACAGTCAGAGAGGAGAAAGAGCATATCGCATATGTTGCTTGAATTTCCATGCGCACAACAAAAATATGTAGTCGACTGTTTGATTGGAAATTGGAGTTCATTCGCAGCATAAACATGAAAACCGGTAAAGAGCATAAGCAGGTACTGGTAATATCGAGGTGTTCCAGAAGTTTTCATGATGCCAGGAATGGAAGGTTCCACGCGCTGGATCAATGAATCCGACATGTGAAATATTGTGGACGTACGACTGGAATTTCAGTGAACGTTAAATCGAGTTGGAAGTTTACCAGAATTGTTTACAGACTGTTGAAATAACAGAAAGAAGAAGAGAAAAATACAGGTAAAATATAGGCATTGGCGCGTATTTTGTTAAACAAGAATTGAAACTGACAAAACACTGTCAGTTTAAACTCATCTTTAACAAAACCAATGTTTAAATATCAGAAAAGTTGTAACATTTAGAAAAATCTATTTGTATGGGGAGCGGTCTGATTGGATTTTGATGTATGAAACGGTTATGTAAAATCCTATTCTAAACACAGTTCGTCTTCATAAATTTTTCGATACGATGTATAGTTTCTTAAAAAAACAGGAAAAAAGTATTCCACTTATATGGGAGAGGGGGGAAGCAGTAGTTCTATTGATTTTTGGTGTATGGATGAGTTATGTAAAATTCTATTCCAAACACATTTTGCAGAATGAATCGAATGACAGGCTGCTCGTTCAACGGAAAAAATAATGCTTTGAATACAATTTTCTCCTTTTATAGGTTGAGTTTTTCAGCTTTTGTTTACGAGATATTGTTTAAGAAAAAATCTGCTTTAGTATAAAATTTCAACATTTTTGGTTTAAATTTTCAACAAGTTGGTTTAAAAAGGCACATTTAAACTCTAAAAAGTGTGAAAACTCTAAAAAGTGTGGAACTCTGTTCTCAACCCATTAAATTTAAACCGTTGTGCAAGTTATTGAGATGCATTTTTCAGGATAAAAGAAACGCCTTTCGAAAATCTTTTTAAAAAATCGTAAAAAACCAATTTATTTTTAAATGTTTGTGGTTAGATTTGGAGGAAAAAACGGGTGACGAAGGGATATTTTTCATCCTTTCGATTGATGCAAATGGTTTGATTATGAAAAATAATAAAAGAACAAAAAAATGTTTTCCACCTTTTTCATAAATCGAATTTTCTGGCACATTTGCGCATGCATCACTTAATATTAAAAGTGATAACAATGAAATCCAATTTTGCTGATATCGAAATTTCCGAAAGCGTCAATAAGCGGAATTCGGACGTAAACAATTAGAAGGGTGTCGTTTCTACGTAATATATCCAAATTGACATAAGAATTTTCCCATCATCCGAAAAAAACAAATTGGTTATTTTTAATTAGAGACGCAATTTTGCGAATAGTGGGAAAACATTAGCCATAATAGCGTCATTTGGCTTCTGTGGGCGGTGTTATATGAAAAAAAAGCACATCTTAGATTAGAATGTTTCTTAGGAAGAAAATTGAAAAATCGCAACAGATTCTTCTTGCGATTTACTGTGAGGTAGACAAAAAATTAAAATTAATTGTAAAAGTAACAGTGAAAATTTTTAATTAACGAAAGACGTTTTCCTATGTGACCCGGAAAAACATTTTTATGTAAAATATTGTATCACGTAGAATATGGTAGTATTTCATAGAAAACTGTTTCGACAAGAATTTGATTTAACCGATTTCGAAACAGAAAGAGGTTATGTATTCGACGTGGATGTATGTATGATGTCTGCAATTTTTCCGTGAAGTTTAAAAATATAAAGAAAAATTTTTTTTAAACCTCTTCTGGATTAGACAGAAATTGCGATTTTTTTCACGGCCTGCCATTGAAATGTTCCGTGGAGACTTTGTCAGAACTTTTTTAATATCTTGGGCAAAAATGCTCGGGAAAAATATATAATTTTATGTCAATAAAGTCTTTTAATGGCAGGTTATGAACAAAAAATCACATTTTATGTCTAATCGAGACCTAAAATCACATTTTTTAATTTTAGATCTCAAATACTGTCAAATTTGAGTACCAGAAATATTTAAATTGTCTCAAAAAACTAAATTGGGTATTCTTATATTTTTCTAAATATTAAGTTCGAAGCAATATCCATATAATAAATCTAAAATCAAATTAGGACTTACCATTTTTATACCCGTATGGTGACACCAAAGGGTATATTAGATTTGCCTTACCGTTTGTAACACCAAGATCCCGTTATCACACACAAAAATGATTTACACCAGTGTGTTTAGAATGATTAAAAAAATTGAATTTTGCATGTTCGTCCGACTGTCCGTCCGTCTGTGACGCGGATTGCGGGCGCACGGATTGAGCTAGAGACTAGCAGATTCGTTTTTCGTGAAATGCAAGGCTAAGTTCGTTAATGGGTAAAAATGGACTATTAGCTAGGGTACCCCCCATACGAACGAAAATATTTTTTGCGAATATCTCAAAAACGGTGCATCTTATCAAAAAAGGGCAAGAATAAAAGTTATTTAGGATATGATACTACATAAAATTCCCATACATCAAAATCCGATTGGAATAAATTTTCCAAAAATCTTATTGAAAAGTTTGCCTTCAAAGTGGAATTTTGGTACAACTGTTCGAATTTTGATACGAATATCACCATACGGGTCTCCAATAATTCCCAGATTGGCAATTATAGCTTTTGTTATGTTTAAGTTAGTTTTTGACTTAGTTTCGTTAGCATAGGTAAATAAATTCCTCTGCCAAAAACTTTATTGTTAACGATTTATGTTTAATTTCGTCAAAGCATCCCATTAGTATTTTAACGTTGTTTTTTTTTAGCAAACTAACGACGTATAAAATGAGTTCAAAGTAACCCCATTAGTAAATAATTATTTAAATCTTCCGTCTCCATCATGCATGCACGGGTAGAAAATTTCCACACCATTATTAGGGCTAAAATGCATTTCCACTCGAGTCCGGCTAACAACTTAGGAAATGTTTAATACTGCGAACGTATGCTGCACATATTTTGCATAGGAAGCATTTAGTTGAGCTCCCCCGGGTTTTAATATCAAAAGAAACTAAAGAAAAAAAAACATAATTTTGTGCAAGCTGGGTATGAATGTTGGGAAGATATAATAGCGATGAAGAGAGGCAAGAAGGGAGGTTGTTTATTGTATAGGAGAAAGTTATGTTTATGTTTTATGCTAGGTATATGAAGAATAAACATTGAAAATAATTGTTTTAAAGCGTTTAATGCAGTTTCCTCTGCCACGAAATTGTGGAAGAAAAAAAGCTACATCGTTTCTCATCATAGCTGATGCGATATTATTGAATCATCTTCCTTCCGCCCGCCCACCAGGTGAAAATTATTATGAAAAATTCATAAGAAGATGACGTCTCTGTGTCGTGATGGTAAAGTTCGTCTATGTCAAGTCCATTGCGATCGCTGGGACATCACGATGATGATATCATGCGCTTAAAGTATGAACTTCGCAAGACAAAGGTATAACACGAGCTTAGTTTGAGGTATTTTACTTTTATTGTTTCACATGAAATAAGAAAAACACAAGTACTGGTCGTGTCAGTTGTTTGCAAGCTATAATAAGAAATGCATGCATTGCTCATGTAAAGACAAACATATGGAGACGAAGTGGAGGCGATTTGGTGGCTTACCTCCTAGCAGATATTTAACTAATGAATCGAGTAAAGGTAAATTAGGTAACTTTATCATCTTAGATAGAAAGTTTAGTTCAAGAGCACTTACAAGGGAGATCGAATTGACGGTGGATGGTGGTTCCGAAATATGTTGCATTGCACGCAACTAAATTTCCATTAGAGTTTCACTAGAATTATAAATGTCTCTGCATTAAAAATCTTCAACTACATCCAATCGGCACCGAAAGAAGCAAAATTCAATTACAAGACGTAAATGAAATCCTGCTGGTGGTTAGCTAACCTTAAGATAGTCTCAGATGGGCATTCAAAATTTGCATTAATTGGTCGTTGACTTGACATTTTTTTTTGGTTTTTGCGTGAAATTGTTTTGTTTAGTGTTTGATGTTCAATCTTAAAGTGAAAGGTCTTTTATTTGGTTTTGTCTTAGGCTTATGTTGTACACAAAAATCATTCCGCTAATAAACATTATGCTTGTTGTCGTCTTTTTTCGGCTGAGAATCAATCTTTTTTTTTCACTGATATGCAAATTTTCATGTTTTCCTCTTTGCAGAGTTGACTTATTAAAGCAACAAGAGAAATATTTTAATTTATTTCGCATAACATCTTAATTTATGACGACATCAGCTGGATATTTGTTTGAGAAGTGCTTCAAACAAAAACATTTCGGTAGCATAAGAAAAGGCTAATTGTGGGGTTTTTGAAACCTTAAAGACTACTGTTAATTTTCTGAAGATTCGATTTTTTGCATAGCAAAAATTCTAAATATTTCGAATAAAGAATCTTTTGGATGCTTAGATTTTTTTTGTTCTTTATTTTTCTTTGGACTAATGCGCCGTTTACATCTGACACTTTATTCCGCGAATTTTATTATTCGACACTAGATTTATGCTGCACGGCCGTTTACATTGCGTCACAAAATTTTGAAATCTATTCCTGAAAAACGTCCGAACTCGAATTTTTTATACAAAATCGCCGGGATAAATTCAAATTTGACAACGGTAAGTGAATTTATTCTACGATAGATTAATAAAATTCGCGTAGAAATTCAATAAAAAATCGCAAGTGTAAAACAGGCTTTAAGCCCAATTCAGACTAACCATTACGATTACGATTGAGGTTCCTCGACCAATGAGATCAAAGCTTTCAAGTCCCTATCGTTGATTGGTCGAGAAGCTTCATTCGTAATCGCAATCGTTAGTCTGAATGGGACTTTAGATCCTATTTTTATTGCATTATTTTGATTGATGCAAAAAAAAAATATATAACGGTTTATATCACATAATAGAGTCGGAGAAAAAACAATAAATTTTAATGGCAACAACGTGAATTGGACAATACAACAATGAAATTTGACTATTTTTATGGTAAATTTAACAATTTTTTTATTTTCGCGTTTAAAAAAATGTGGGTATAAAAATAGTCAATTGAACCACAAAATAGTAAATTTTAAAAATAACAAAGAGAGTACTCGGTGGAACTCTCCGATTTTGACGATTCCTGGATATGTTGGAGCAGACCGAAAAACAAGCGACCACTATTTTATATCGACCCGATTCGAGTCTTAAGGGTTGTTTGGGGAGGTGTGATTTTGACCGATGCCCCGATTTTTGGCCATTATTCGCCAACCCGTCGTCGAATTTTCATGATATAAAAACCAAGATTTTTGTTTTTAGAAATGGAATCAAATAGCGAAAAAAGTGGATTTTTTTTTGTGGAGTAGTGAAACCTATTTTCGACAACATTTTTTCATCGCACTCTTCCCTATAAATTCGAGCTACAAAACGAATCACATATTTTGTAAGGTAGATAAGTTTACCTGTTTTTACATTTGACATTTCTAAATCACCATCAAATGTTATGCTTAGAAAACATTTCAACTCCGACGAAGTTAACAAAAATCTTACCTTAAAAATGACTGGGAAAAATTACCATAAAAATAAATAAAACAGCCACAGACATAAAACTTCAACGATTATTTTCAAAAACTCAATAAACGCCTTAATTTCAATCAATATTTGTTATCAAAGCAATATCGATACTATATCTAATTGCGGTCATAAAACAAATGTTTACAAGTCTCCCAAAGTTAATAAAATCAGAACCAATTTCAAAAGACCTAAGAGACATCTTAAACACTTTTATGACTTTCGGGAAGATTTTTATGATCCTTCAAACACAACAAGACGAATTTGGACCACCATATTCCTGTCGCAATGCCGTTCGGCCATAAAAAATTATTGTATTTGCTTCATATCGCAACGTTTCCAAAAAGGTAACAAACAACAAGCGAAATAATAAATTTGACCGAAAAAGGTAAAGTCGTAAAAATAAGAAGATATACGGATTTATATCTCAAGGACAACAATTGGGACCTAATTTTGCCAGGGGAATTCCCAATCCTAGTTTCTTTATTCCTTCGGGCGTGACGGTTGCAAAAAGTGTCCACTTTAAATAAGAATATGAACCACTAATGAGCCTCAAAACGCCTCAGAAAAATGAAAGGAGAAATACATTTTATTGCCAAGTTGAGGAGATTAGAGAAGCATTTTATTATCGTTTCGGGGAAACCGCCGGGATTTATGTTGCATGACCTACTTTTGAAGTGAATTTATGCGCATCTACGATGGGAATGCATATTTCTCTATTTTACGATTCGAGTGCAGAGGTTTTTAAAGAATAAACAACAACAGGTGATTGAATATGTGTTCATATGCACAGAATACGTAATGAGATTGTTTTAAAAATTGATATCTTACGAGTTGCCACCCTGTTTGCGTTGTCATGTTCTTCTAGGGCGCCTAGTATCGGGGATTTTCAGGATAAAAATAGCTTTTCACCAGATTGTTTGTTTTTTTTAACCAAGGTTGTCCTAATTTTTTGGCAGCTTCCAGGGCGACTTGATTTTCTAGGTTTCTTTTCATGCATAAATGCAGTGAGTAGTGCATTTCGGTTCAAGTGTCACTGGTGACGTGTGTGGATTGTGACGTGGCGATGACATATGAGTGGATGTGATGCACCAATTCCTTCATATTCAATTTTCAACAGGCAACACATCATCAAAGAGCAAAAATAACTAAAATTAAGTGGAAAACTTAAAGATCCACTGTTGAATGAGAAACTAGGTATAATTTTAGAATCTGGAAAGAGTTCGAAATCAGCAGGCGATGGGCCATTTTCGTTATGTATTTCTCAATGGGAATTGGTTTTTCGTATGCGTCAATGGGCGGTTATAGATTTTTCAGATTAAAAATTAGTTTCCGAATTTTTTATACAAAGTGAAAATTTGGGAAAATGTTGCAAGGAAAATAGTTTTTTCTAATGATCAGCGAGTGAACATTTTTTTTATGCCTATGAAGAATTATCTATGAAGAGGGTAGAAAAATGCGTGTACCTTTGGTCTCTTTATGTACAGTGAAAAAAAAAGCAAAAACAAATACACCGCAAGTAATTTTTCAGAAAACACGTTGCTGCGAAAATTTTCATATATTATGGATCATATACAACTTTTAGATCGACTCCAATCCAGATTTGATCCTCAAAAATTCAAATCAACCCCTTGGAAGTCGGTAATGACAACTCAGAACTTCAGAGCGCCATTGCGATTTCGCAATATTAGCACAACAGGTCGAAAATTAGACGCCGCGACCACAAAGTGAAGAAAACTGAAGACCTATCCTTTTTGTACGATCTCTTGCGCTCTCAAATCCACAGAGTGCTCTCAAATCCACAGAAGGAAGACCTATCCTTTTTGTACGATCTCTTGCGCTCTCAAATCCACAGAGCGCTCTCAAATCCACAGAAGGAAGACCTATCCTTTTTGTACGATCTCTTGCGCTCTCAAATCCACAGAGATTTTTTTGCAGTGTATAAAGGAACTTTATGATTTTCAAAATATCTCATCACTATTAGTCCCTTAACTAGTGGATGTCAGAAAAACCTCAGCCAGTATCTCAAAAAAAGGGATTTTGGTCTCCTATAATAGGTTTTCAATTTTTCAGTTGACGCAAGGCGATTTCGAAAGGATTTAATTTTTAGGGATCCACCAATAATTTCTTGTGGTGGGAGTTTGGGGGTGAGAGCGTGTAGCAGCCGCCCTAAAAAAAAAGAAAATAAAATGAGTTAAGTAAGGTCAGTAAAATCATTGATATTTACTTAACTAAAAAGTCCATTTGCCACCTGAGAAAAATCCCCTCACCTAACACTAAAGAAAAACAAAGTTAATATTTAAAAATTCCATGCAAATCGTAATAAGAGATTTTCTTATTACTATTGCTGCTTGGACGAACAATTGCTGCTTGGAGGTGTTGTTGCTGCTTTGGCAATCAAAGTCGATGGTACTTCCACCAGTTCCATCGGTCAAACAGCAAACGAAATCATTTTCGTCGTTCGTTGGCTTCATTCCATTTGCTTCAACAATGATCGTTTTTCATTTCGCAGAAAGTTGATGTGCAATCTGGAAGTAGAACGAATCTTAATTTCAATCAAATGTATTGCATGTAGAATTAGTTCGAACTTACCATTGATACCAAAAAAAAATATGAAGATTTTTCTTGTCCATTATTCGACGACTTTCTTATCTCATTACAGTTTGGATAAACAATATTTGCGTTGACTGATAATTCCTTAAAAGGTTTACAAAATTATTTCGGCGGTTATCTGCTTTTAAATAGAAATACTTACCTAAATATACTTCTAAAACAAATGGTCTAAATTAAATAGCGAATTCAAAATTAGCGCTTGGATTACCGCATTTATTTAGAACATTATAAAAAAAAGTAGAATATAAACTATTAGGATGTAGAAGAGATCTTATTTTCTTTACTCCCGAATTTTTTTTGAAAATCTCTTATTACTGGGAGAAAATGAGTATCAAATATTCATGCAGTGATCATTAGATAGTGCAAGATGATTGCGAATATTCCCTTCATAACCGATAGTCAAAAAGAGATATGGATACCCAACGATCTCGAGGTAGATTCTCTAAAGTGGGAGAAGAAAAAAATAATTCTCCGAAGCTGATCCTCGATCCAAATGCTTCAGGATCTCGAATTTTTTTTCTGGCCTCGTTCCTCGAGTGAGGACGTAGACCGATTTTTTTCTATGTCCAATTATTAAAAAAAATTATAGAATTTCAATTTAAATTCAGTCAAGTGGTGCTTTAATTATCAAGATTTTATAATTAACCCTTGAAAAGTGAGGTGAAATTCGATTATTTAAATTTTCTGTAGTGGGCGATTCCTTAGTGCAAATTCGCGGATGCAAAAAGGGAAAAACCGCATGGTCAGCAGTTCTCGACCGAAGGAATTTTTTTACATTTTTCGCTCAAAGAATATAACTCAGGTAAAATATTTTCAAATATTTTTTGTGGGAGTGAATTTTCCTAGCTAATTCTTGGTTATTCTACCAGGGCGAGGCCAGAATTTAATTTTATTAATACCTCTAATTTTGTATTGAAACAAAATTATTACTTCGTGAGGCCTGAACAAAGAGGCAACATTTTTTTTGTCGTCGATTTAACGCAATTCTGTACATAATTGCCACCAAAATTTTGGCTGAAGTATCCAGTGTTCCGGGTGCAGAATTCCCGAGGCCATAAAGATTTTATCCTGGGAAAAGCGGAAAAGAAAATTCGTCAAATTGGGAGATTCCAGAAACAACCGGACTTTGGGGTAGCGGTATTTAGAAGCGGTTCTTTCAACTTAATAAAAGGAGCACATTTTTTTCATCAAGAGTAATTGAAGAAAATTTTTGCGACTACTGTAAGTCAGCCATCTTGTACTATTATAATTTTCTTACATTATTTTATTAGTGCTTAAAACTTAAAGAATTAGTAAAATTAAAACTACAATCGACGTAAAACAACAAACAGATAATAAAGTTTAGAGTAATTAAATCCAAGATTAAATTTTATCAAATTGTTAAAAAGTTTGTGAACGTTTTCACCCCGTGCGTTTAACCTATCTACGGAATTTCAAAGTAGCCAAAATTCTAT
Organism: Chrysopilus asiliformis; assembly: GCA_964034945.1. Taxonomy (NCBI): domain Eukaryota; kingdom Metazoa; phylum Arthropoda; class Insecta; order Diptera; family Rhagionidae; genus Chrysopilus; species Chrysopilus asiliformis. The sequence continues at coordinate 19,929,860 of OZ035960.1, forward strand.
GCTACTCACTTATCATCGAAGAAAACTGAGCTCAATTTTTTTTATGATCGATCCAATTCTTTATTTTATGCGCATATTTTATACGGTGGTGATCATGAGTTTTCGTAGGGGTATTCTTTTGTCTTGATTTTATAAATGTTTAGATTAAATATATTTATCGATTTATACATTATTATTATTCGTCATATTTACAATTTCATTATTTAAATTGTTATTATTTATTATATTTACAATTTCATTATTTAAAATATTATTATAAATTATATTTACATCATTATATATTCACAAATCTATATTATGCATGCGCTATCTATTTAATTTTTTTTTATATCATTATATTATTTCGGTTGCTTAAAGCCATTACTATTATGTGTAAACGCTAACTTAAACCTATCTTAAGAATTAATTTTTTTGTACAAGAGTTTCGAAAGGAATACATATTTAGTAAGAGGAATGAAAACTAAAATGTTTTATTAAAGGGTTTAATTTCAGGTGGGTGTGGGTGGAAATATGCGGTGTGAAATAATCCGGCAAAATTAAATTGGTCAGCTAAATTAGCGCCGATAGCAACAAAAAATGCTTGAATATCTATTGAGTCCGAATTATCCCTAGATCCTTTCCTTAAAGTAAATTTTATTTTATATTGTCCATGAGTGGCACGAAAATTTATTTATGTAGGCGTAAATCGTTTGATGGTAAGTCAAAGACCCACTCCATATCCGGCGAGCTTAGTCGCAGCAAACGCCAGCGTGCCACACCGACGAGCCTCAAACATCAAACTTTAAAATTCATACGAGTTTTAAAAAAATCATTAAAAACGACGTCTTACAAGCGAGAGAGCTTGATTTGTAGCGACAAAACTAAAATTGGGCAAAATTAAAGAACGCACAGAGCTAAATTATGTTTCAAGATGCAAATAAGTTCTCATTTCTTTGAAAATACAGTAATCCCTCTAACTGCGCGGTTTCGGTTAAGTTTTTAACACCAAAATTTCGAACTGCGCGGTAAAAATTTCGCAGCTTTTTTTTATAATTTTCGTTTAAAAAAACATGGTCCTAACCTAAAAATTTCATACAAAGTAGGGTTCACAGTGCGCGGTTTCGGTTTGCGCGCTCTTTTTGTGGAACGTATCTACCGCGCAGTTAGAGGGATTACTGTATCTAAAATCTTTAAAGTTTTCACGGTAAAAAACCTTTGATTAAATTCTAATTAAAATTGGATTAAAATCTCCTCAATATATTGTAATTTTCGAATTGAAAAGAACTCCTCGATTTTTTATCGTGCTCTGATTTGAAAAATCTTAATGCATTCAATGTTTTCCGTTATAATTTTTGTATAGGGAAAAAATCTGCTGATCTTGTAAAATATTCCTTGCAAGATTCTTGATAATAAAAAAGATAAAAAAAGAAAATTTTTGATGAGGTGATCCACTGGATTCCAGGAAATCGTTTCAAACATCTTCACTGTGGGCGTTATGGGCAGGCAAAATTAGGTGTAACACTTATGAAATGTTTAAAGACGTTCTAATTTAAGAATACTAATTAAAGTGCCATTGGCCAAAGTCATTGCTATATGAAACATGAATTTATTTTTAGGAAAAAAAAATCAAAATGATTGGAAATATTCACAGGAATTCAAAACAAAAGAAATATTTTAGAATTTCGCTAATTTGTTTCGACGATGCGGTATTTTTGTCATCAGAAGTAAAATCACAAATAGAAGTCATTAAAATGTCGACAATTCGTCTAGTCAAGCAGAACTTTAAACTTTTGATGGGCGTTTATTTTTAGTTGCGGAAAAATCGATGTATTTAAGATATTTCGACCTGCAATCAACGTCATTGACTTTTCATTCTTCCACACCTATAAATAAATGGAAATGACATTCTATTGACAAACAAATTAATGAATGTCGACAGAATATTTTCCCTGCCAAATAAATTTTGCACAGAGGTAAATCCGTGGAAAATTCATTTTGCAAAAAAAAACCTGATTGTGTAAAATATGCTCGTAGTACGCAATTTACATATTTTTTTTACATGTAAACACTCGTAATTTGCAGCAAGTCGATTAACAGATTAATTTCTAGTCTGGTGGGCACAAAGTGAATTAAAAGAATGGAAGTTCCCGAGGGCTGTGCTCAAAACCAAGCCACAGGTTCTCATCCCGAATTCCCCTTTTAAGTTGCAAAACGAAATTCACTGTTCGAAGGGACTTTAGTTCTATGGTAATCAGGCGACAGACCATCATCCCATCAATGAATTCAGGTGCACAAAATTGGATTACTGAAGTTTATCAACGATTGTTTAATGATCGTAGCGGAGATTTTTCCCGATTTTTTGTACACCTGAGGGTGGATAGAATGATGAGGAGGAAAGTTTTACATCGCAATTAATTAAAGTTTTTTTTTTAAATTTTCAGCCGATTTCACAAAATATGCTTTAAATTTAAATTTGATGCGGTTTACAATTATTTCCGACAAATCGTTGTATTTGTGGAGATTACTAGCAAACCATCAGTTTTTTATTGTAGTTTGAAATCGAATGCGGAGTAATTTTTTTTTGTTGTGGTTTTATTCACATCAAATTAAAACAGAAATAAGCGAAATTGAATTTGGAATAAATTATTTTGACAAGGTTTTATGGTTTATTGAATCCGTTTTGAATTGAAGTGAAAATAATGGGATTAATGCGACAGAATTAAAATATGGTCTTTAAATTCAATAGTCTACAAACCACATAAAAATAATATGTCGAATTTTGCGGTGAAATGGGCGTATAAAACCAACTTTTAATTTTTTTCAACTCGATTTTTGTTTAACCTGGTTTTAATCAGATTTGCAAACCAAAAGTTTCTTCAGTGTGACTCAGGTTTGGTTCAAGAGTGAATTGAATTTCTAGTTTTTGGTTTTGGTTTCTAAAATTTCAAAAAATTGGTTCCAGTCTTGGTTCCTAAAATTTGGTTTCAGTTTTGATTCCTAAAATTTGAAAATTTGTTTCTGGTTTTGATTTCTAAAATTTCAAAAATTCAGTTCTTGTTTTGGTCCCGTTAAAGGGAAACAATGCAGGAAATTTGGTTGTATACATTATTTCTGTGAAAAATCACGAGAAAGTTGGCTAACCCCTCACCATCCCCCTGCAATCTGGTGGCTCTTGAAGCCATATACGGATGAAACTAGAAACTGCGCCCTTTCCAAAAAGTCCTCAACCAAAGTCAAACCTACACGGGTTCAAAAGGGCACGAGAAACGCTATTTCTTGCATGGTTCTTTATCAGAAAACCAGATTTTTGCGGCTTTGCTTAAAATAATTATGCCTACGATAAATTCTGAATAATGACATGCAACAGATGATTTTTTTAACGCAAACAAAATTGTTATGGCAAACACTTCCTATTCGACGAGGTGTTTATTAGCGCCACAGGACCTTTAAGGGAAATCTTTTCAACACAGAGCGATCCTTCCTGAAGGCGGAACGAAAGGATTAAAATGTGTAACAAGTAAAAAAGTGGTTTTCCAAACATTTCACATCGATATCCTTTTTCGAATATGCGGGACTCCCAAATCGTTACTTGCGCTAATGCATTTTTTTTTCATGGCAATCATTATAAATTGTAATGAACTGTAATCGGAAGAAAGCATGAAGATGTCGTAATTTTACTATCATGACAAACAGGATACGCTTCAATAACTTTCTCTGATTTATTCCCATATCGATAGATGCCTTCTTCCTGTTCGGAAGAAAAAGGATAAAAAAAAATATTTCGTTTCAAGGCGATGTTGTTATTTCTGTTGCCGTTGCCATTGCCGTTGTAAAGTTTATGTTGCTACACGTCAATAAAAGTTTATTGAGTCTTGGGTTAGCATTGGAAACGCCTTTTCTTCTTTATTTCCTTTTGCCCAACATAGAAAGGTAGCATGTTGCAAATAAAGTACACGAATGTCCTCATTACGGTCTCAAGGGAGAAATATCCACACTTCTTCCTGACAGGGAAAGAAAAACCCTTCAAATTCAACTTCTCGGATCTGTTGGATGTTAGTCTCTCTCGGTCGACTTCCAGATCCGATACAATCTTGCAAGATGGTTGCGTATTTTTCGCATGTCTAAAAGTAAATCGATTAGAAGGAATATTGCAATTGGTATTTAACAGTATATGGGCTACTCTTGCTAAAGTGTCAATGAAAACGAAACTTTATTGCATGTAAATAACAAATTTATGAGCAGAAAGGATGTCTTCTACTTAAAGCATAACGCCGTTCTTAACCTATAATGATGATGTTTAAAGTGGTCCGTGACATCTTTAAAGGACGGCAAAAGAATTAAATTGAAACGGGTTCGAGGAAGAAGAAAAAAAAACTTTGTTCAAAGGATCTGGGCGTGAGATAACACTTTTTAGGGATAACGAAAACGTTTGATCTTTACATAAAATAAAGGCAAATCGAAATATGGTAACCAAATCGGATTTCGGGCAACATCAATCTACAAACGAAGGATTTTCTTGGTTTGTAAATAGCTTAACTCAATTCTACTTACATTTTCTGTTAAAAATAGTACAAAATAAATGGTATAAATTGTAATCCGTCTAATCCTACTTTTGATCCCTTTGAAATCGTAAGGTTTTTGGATTTCAAAAATTTTGCTTACCTGAAAAGAGAAGGAAAAACATTTTGTTAGTACAATAAACGAAAAGTAAATAAATTTATTCATCAGTGAAAAAGCTTTTAAAATAAAATTTGCTACATGTGAAATTTTTTTAAAAATACTAAAAAGGTAAAAGCCAAAAGTCCACAATTTTTTTCTTCTACAGAAAGTTTTTTCAACTGAAATAACAACTATATTTAGTCCTGAAAAAACCAAGTTGTTGGAACAGTGAAATCTATATAAGCCTGACCCTGAATAGTCTGGTAGCCTGTGTAATGGCCATATCACACCGACGATTGTGATTACGATTGCAATTGCAATTGCAATTGTCGATCGATCGTTGACGTTTTCTTATCTAAGTGATAACGATTCGATTCCCGATTGCGATTCTTTGTACTCATTATCTTCAATCTGGGATATCACTTTCGGCGGTATTTTTATGTGTTATCCTTTCCAAAAAACATTTAACTGAAGCGATTTAATAAAACTTCAACAAAAAATCCCAATTCACACCACAGAAATTAGCCGACTGGGCTCTGACAGCAGTTATGATTACTAAAGGGCTCTCCCCATTGCCAGGATATTTTAGTTGCGATAAAATGTAGGGACACACTTATATAACAAAGGCTTGGTAAGAAAGAGAGAGAACAAAAAAAAGCGTACGTCGCCAGATGTCGCTTTTGTAGTTTATTTTATAGAAAGCGTTCGTCGCCAGGTGTCGCTTTGGTAGATGTAGTTGAACTGACGTACGCTTCCTATAAAATAAACTACAAAAGTAGTCAAAATCTGTCTGATTTTGACATATGCAGTTTCAAAACTTACAATACAATGAATAACAACGAAGGTATTTATATTTATTACATGTTTTGGTATACAGACTATAATAATAATAATAACCATATTTACAGGTAGGAAATTTGAGATATTAGAGGACATACAGATATGTGATTCGGAGATGCAAATTGAATGTTTTGGACATGGAATACGGTTTAAATTCCTATGATTTTATCCTATAAAACTTTCTATAAAGACTCGCGCCCGTATTCTGTCTTTCCCATTGACAATTACAGCTATTTGTCTCTTTCTATTTGTAACACATTTTTATCGCAACTAAAATATCCTGGCAATGGAGAAAGCCCATAAACGGCCTATTGAAAATAAAAGTGAGCCTAAACCATAGAATAAGGAATATATAGAAAAAACTCTTAGAACAAATTTTTGACAAATTTCCCCTTCGAAGGGGGGAAAATGTCCCTATCATTCACTAGGTACGGCCTAAAAGTTAATTACTTTTAGACTAGGGAGCACGAAGCAGAGAGAACATTTCTCGTCGTATCTATTCAATGAGATGGAGGAATCGAATGGATAATTTTTTCCGTGTTACATCGGATCCTCTTGCTTCATCTCACAGTGGAAAAATTTTCTCTAAAAATTTGTTCTAAGAGTTTATTCTCTAGATTATTTGTTCTCTGCCTAAACTCTCAATCGTAATCATAATCGTAGAGAACTTTGATCTCATTGGTTGAGACAATCAATGGCAATTGTAATAGCAATTGCCGGTGTGGTACGGCCATAGGCCGGACAAACTTTTTGGTCCGTGCGAGACTGGTTTATGCAAGTTTCACTGTATAGAAATCTAACTTTTGTTGTGATCACAATTTTTTTTTTTTCAAAATAGAAAGAGCGGTAGAACAAAATAAGTGGGGCGTCATTTTTAGAATTTCCTCAAAATGTTGCATCATGCGAAAAATGCAAGACCAATTAAGTGAAATTTTGAATCCACGCATATAGTTTCGAAGCAACATTTATGTCAATTGTGACGTTGGTGGTTGATATAAGACGTAACGATATTAGTCAACTGGCAACGTCACGGTTAACATAAATGTCGCTTGGATTTATTTATGAACAGAATATAGAGTACTTAGCCCGGTCAGAATTAGCAAATCGATTTATTTAAATTGTCAACTGTCAAATTCTTGCGTTGATAATTGAGGAATTTGCTAGGCCAATCACCTCAAGTGGTTGGTTTCGCATTTTATTAAAAATTGAGTTTGGCAGACCCAGGGTTTATTTGGGTATACGACTTCCGTATAAGGTATAACAAGTGAACGATTAAGAATGCAGCTTATCGCCCTTCCCCTCTCTTTTGGAACCCCTCACCTGTTACCTTTTGAATTGGAAAACTGTTTTCCAAGTTTGATAAAAAAAAATCTCTTGGCATGCTTCTTAAGTTATACATCACATTTTTCCCCATCCTATCCCCTTTGACCCCCTCATCATCTTTATGGTTTTTTTTCACCATTAGACAGGTTGTTCCTCAAAGAATTTCTCTTCGCCCAATGTAATCTGCCCTACCCGATCATATCGACCCCTTTTTCCGGTATCTCTTGAGCATATGTAGGGATTTTTTAATCAACGTTCCGTTCTTGCAAATCATAAATAGAATTAAAATCGTTAAATTAAAAAAAAACAATAAAGCAAGCGAAAAAATGTCCATAGAATCGTGTGCTTTTTCAAACGAAATTCATCCTACACTTTATTCAAAAAACGGATTTCTTTAAATGAAAATTCGTGTTGCAAGATGTTTTCTAAAGATCAATTTCACCGAACAATAATTGAATGTTGCGCGGCATCGATCGTCGTCACGAAACCTTATAAATTCTAGTCATACATTTGTAATCAATCATTCGATATAATGAAGAGCTGAGATGAACAAAAAAAAATTGTTTCACGCATATTTCTAAAGACATCGAAAAGAATTTCATCTGACGAAAAACGACATCACGTGAAAAGTCATTGGAAAGGTTAAAAATGAAATCATAACTGCAGATTGCTTTGAATTGTGAATCTTAAGTGTATACTATTGGGGAGTCGAACCATGGCCGTCGATGGTCACACATATTTGGTTTCAACAAATTATTTCTACAAAAACATAAAAGGCAGCATAAAAAGTCAGAAATTTATTCAAGAATATACGAACAAAAGGCAAGAAACTTCACTTAAGACTTCTGGACATGCTGAGCGTCGAACAATTAAAATTCTGATAAAAAAAACCCAAGGTTTTTAGTCTTAAGACCCATAAATACCGTTTAGCGGTTATTGTTTGAATGACAGCATTTTACATACTTCTGCTCGGGGGTAGTAGAAGCCAATAGGGGTGAATTTCGTATATACGATTAAACAAACGATCAAGAAAAACACAAGCGATATTGGAAAAGGATTAAAATGAGGTGTCGGCGGTGAGGTGAATTTGAAATTTTTAAGGTGGTGTACAAGAGCTACTATCCCTTTTGTTTGACGCGCTTGGCGGATACATAGGGTGAAGGATCGCGATTGTGATGCGGCGATAAGCCACTTGAGTGGTGAGAAGCGACCACAAGTATGCCATGAAAATTACCATCGGCTGACAGATGTTCCAAATTGCATTTCTATATACGAATATGTTGTTTAATATTCATATCGGCATCACCCGAAGCTTCAATTTCGACGACGTGCATTATGCGTTGCATATTACATACCCGTGTATTTTTTTTAGGAAGGAAGAACGTTCGCGATGAGCATAGTTTAATGAAAACAACAAAGCCTGGCGTTAAAGAATTCCGTCGAGTTCCAATTTGTGTGTTTTAAATCTACCTCTCAATTGAAAACAGTTGAGCATAATTTCGGTTATGATATTGAATTATGCTTGACCTCCCAATAGACATACAAACGCACTGTTCGCTATATGGCGATTTTTTATTAAACAAATATGCAGTCAGTGATCAATTTGCTCTTGGTATGCAATGAAAATATTTTTCTTACTTCAAGTTTTCGTAGGGGATGAATATCACCATTATTAAGTGTTACCGGACACCATTCAGGCATATTAAATTAATTTAATTAAAAAATAATTTCATGAATGGACCGGAAGTTCGTGAATTCAATTTTTTTTTAAATAATAAAAACATTATTGTTTTCAATTAATTCTGTTCTTTGTTAAATGAGTTTCCATTACAGTTACTGGAGGGTTGCTGCGTGCATAACTGAAGGTGTAAGTGGGAAATTTTTGATTGTAAATATGCATTTCATAAAACCATATCGCACCGGAATACAAAAAATGGACATTCATACAATTATTAGGTGAATTACGCTATGGTGATTAGGCACCAAATTGAGGATATTTGGGGTATTGTAAATTAATTTTTAAAAAAATGTTTGTATTTGGTGGGAATTGTGGCAAAGAAATGTTTGATTAAAATTGTAGAAAAACTAAACAATTGGAAAAGAGTTTAGTTTTTGTGGCGAGTTTATGTTTCTAGTTCACTAGGGTACCAAATTGTGTTCAATTATCATTCGTTAGAAATTTTATTATGTTCGATAAGTATTAAAAAAAAATATCTAATGTGAACAGGAAATCACTTTCTCAAATATTAGCTTATAAAGAAATATAATTTTTATTTTGCAAAATCTGAAATATCTCGATAACGGTAAAAGGTATTGATTTACGGTAAAAGGCAAAAATGTAGAGAATTTTAGTATCTTAAATAATTCTTTTAACGATTTCTTCGAACAACCGTTAGTTTGCAAGCAATTCGCAAGAATCTTTTTTTACTTTTATTTGAAAATAAAACATTATGGAGAATGCAATTCTCATCAATTTTTCCGGAAACCCGTTAATTTTCAAAAAAATCCGCAAAAACCAGATTTTTTTTTGAATAACGGTATATCTCGATAACGGTTTGAATATAAATCTGTTTAGTGAAATTCAGGGAAATAAACATAATTATGTTGGTGGTGAACGAATTGTGTTTGGAGCAAACAAAATTTTGTTTATAGCAACAACATTATAGTTATCGCAAACAAAATATCTTTGCAGTAATTATAATAAGATGGATGTATCCAAAATTATTTCTTTTCATACGGTTCCGAGTCCAGAAACCGAGAACCGGGAAGAATTCTCTTTTTTATACCCGTATGGTGAAACCAAAGGGTATATTAAATTTGCCTTACCGTTTGTAACGCCAAGATCCCGTCAGCACACAAAAAAATGAATTACACCATTGTGTTTAGAATGATAAAAAAAAATTGAATTTTGCATGTCCGTCCGTCTGTCCGTCTGTGGCGCGGATTGCGGGCGCACGGATTGAGCTAGAGACTTGAAATTTTGCGCAGATTAGTTTTTCGTAAAATGCGAAGCTAAGTTCGTTAATGGGCAAATATGGACCATTAGGGGGGGTACCCCCCATACGAACGAAAACGTTTTTTGTAAATATCGCAAAAACGGTGCATCTCATCAAAAAAGTCCAAGAACAAAAGTTATTTAGGATATGATTCTACATAAAACTTCCATACATCAAAATCCGATTGGAATGAATTTTAAAAAATCTTTTTGGAAAGTTTGACTTCAAAGTGGAATTTTGATACAACTGTTCGAATTTTGATACGCATATCACCATACGGGCCTCCAATAATTCCCAGATTGGCAATTATAGCTTTTGTTATGTTTTTTGTTTGTTTTTTTTTCTTTTTTTTTTGGTCTTCGACTCGGAACCGATTCTCGATTCCTGAACTCGGAACCGGGCAACAGATTCTAGATCTAGAACCGGTTCTCGATTCTTGAACTCGGAAACGGGTGCCCGGTTCTCGATAGATTCTCGGTTCTAGATTCTCGGATCCGGTTTTTGGACTCGGAGCTTGGTGGGGTACCCCTTTTTCTCGGGACGGGCACTGAAATTTTCCGGAACCGGCGGTAATCAACGAAAATGGTTAGAATTGGAAGGCTAAATCTCACCTGATACAAAATTTTTTATTTGGGGAGGACAAAAAGAAAACAAAAATGGATAATCGATGACGATGAATGTTTTTTTAAATATAGGGTGAATGCTTAAATTCTGCGCAGAGAAAAATCCCTCTTATATTTTTCGCTTAGATATTCTGAAAACTGCTTCAAAGACAAACTTTTACAATGTAATAAACACGCCTGGCTGTAAGTCAGTTATGTTCTAAGATGAGTCCTCATTCCAAATTAGCATACAAAAAGTTCACGTTCTTAGCGCAAAATTCGCTCTTCTGCACGTAAGGCTCTGAAAAAATATAAAATTCTTTCCAGAAATTTGCACTTCCCGAAGGGTATCAGCAAGTATTTGTAAATTAAATCCCTGACACTGAATAACAAATGAAACCATCGTAAAACCGCAATTGACGCCTTCGTGCCAAGAAGTTACATCAAGATTAGACGATGGGCATCCATCAAAAGTTTAAAGGACTAACAAGTTTCCAGTTACATGATGGCTCTTAACCTTAACCGCAAGACATCCTTAAGAAATTTACACCTCGTGTCTCATGGGGACACAAGCACAAATAGAACAAAAGAAAAAAATTTGAATACCTATGAAACGTGATATAACAATCATGTCTGGAGATTTACTACAATATATTCGCAGAGTAAAACAGCGTAGCGCTCAAACAACAAGGAAGGACCTCGTCATCATTACAGCTCGCACCTTGGCTATGTGTACGGGTAGTTTTTTTTCACGGCTAAAGGATGAGATTTGTGAAAAAAGAAAAATTTACGAGCGAATTTAAATGATCCTTGGACGCGCACATTCGCTTGGCTTTGAAATTCGTGGTTTCTGTTTGACAGGGGGACGTGACTAAATGTCCGACCGAGATCATAGCTGTCTAATAAATTGTCAACTTAATGAGCGTCCAGGATTAACTTAGAAAAAACAAGGAAGCAGGATTTAAAAATGATTTTATAAGTAAATATTGACACGCGCACCTTTTGCTCGATTTATATGGAAATTTTTCGGCTAAATTAAATCGAACCGAATTTGGACGATGGTAGATTATTAATAATGAAAAATTAAATATTCAATCGATTAGTTGAACAAAAAAAAACATAATTGATCAAAAATTCAGGTAAAAAACAACCACCGGCATCTTATATTGGTAGCACCTGTTCCAAATTACACGCCGCCGCTCCACAATGGGCTCGAAAGGTGTTGGGAATGTTGCTCTCACTTTAGTTGGACTGCCACATTTCCTGTCACAACCCATTAATCATAAAGTGGTCGAAATCGATGTCTGGCACTGATTGTGGCCAAATAATGTCACAGTTTGACAAGATTTTGTAGCTACTGGCAAATTATGTTGCCAGACGTCAGTATGTTTTGATTATCTCAGGTACAAATCTTGTTAACCGATCGCATGCTGCGTTCTGAGTCCATTCGGTTACATACAGAAGTTTTGCTATCATTTGACCACTTACGGTTACACCAGAGCAAAACCCTCCAAAGAACTTTTAGATCATACTTCAACTATTTTGTAGTTTACCTGCGAAAAAATGCAGGTAGTCGTCAGGTGGTGGTGGTGGTGGTCACCGTTTTACTGTGAAAACCGTTTACATTTAACTAAATATGCTGTAAAACTCATTAACATGATGCAGGAATGAAATATGCCACGAGTACAATTTCATGGAAGGAAAAAATAATTAAATTCTGCATGCAATGGCACGTGCCTAGGACTGATGCAAAATGTTGCCTGGCTGGCTGGCTGCCTGGCACAAGGATATTTATGCTATTTTGCACCTGAATGATGTTATGTCCGCGATGACGTATGGATGAATGGTGGCATAAGAAAGGTGCGTAGATTACGGTTGTGGCAGTTAAATGCGCTTGCCATTATTTGAAATGGAATTAGTGTTAATGGGTGGTAGACATGCTATGACTGTGTTTCGCTTTAATTTGTGAAGAAATTTACAGAAACATCCTTAGTAGCGAAAATTCTTAATTCCAATGCATTTAGTGGGTCTTTTGCTAACAAGAGGAAAAAATCTTTTCGCTTTCTTTTGACCCAAAAAATTGGTTGAAAAATTTCTTAAAAAACACTTGATTATAAAAATGTTTTTCAACTTTGTGTCTATCAGTCTGTTAGCCAGTCTGTGTACAAAATTTCTCAGAAACGACTGGATCTAGAGCGATGAAATTTTACAGGTGTGCTTGATCCTTGAATAGGACAATCCTATCAACTTTTGGTGAAAATCTGTTAACCTGGAGTAATCGGATTGGCGGTTTTTTTAAAAATTGCAATTTCGTTTCTCATGATTTACTCCGAAATTACGCATTTTTCAATAGACATTTTTGTCCTGTACTAGAACTGCTTATCTCAAGCCGTTTTCGAGATATACAATTATTTAAAAAAATCAGTATTTTGAGATTATCTCGAAAAATAACGGGTTTTTGGTGATTCAATGTATGAGATGAATTGTAGATACTAATGTTTTCCACAATTTTGTCTTTTACCATTATCCGCTATCTTTTATCGTTATCGAGATATTACCATTACAAATTTAAAAAATAGATTTTTGCTAATTGTTTGCAAATTAACGGTTTTGGAAAAAAACATTTTATGAAAAATTAGAGGTGTTAAAATTCGCTATATTTTTGCCTTTTACCGTAAATCGATATCTTTTACCATTACTGAGATATTTCAGATTTTGTTCATATTTTTATGTAAACTAATATTTTATTCGTCAGGTTATAGTGTAAATTATGCAGAAACGTAGATGTTGTATAAGAAAGTCATATTCACATAAGGTAGAATCATATCCTAAATAACTTTTGTTCTTGCACTTTTTTGATAAGATGCACCGTTTTTGAGATATTCGCAAAAAACGTTTTCGTTCGTATCGGGGGTACCCCCTAATGGTCCATTTTTGCCCATTAACTAACTTAGCCTTGCATTTTACGAGAAACCAATCTGCGCAAAATTTCAAGTCTCTAGCTCAATCCGTGCGCCCGCAATACGCGCCACAGACGGACGGACGGACAGACGGACGGACGGACATGCTAAATTCAGCTTTTTTTATCATTCTAAACACACTGGTGTAATTCATTTTTTTGTGTGATGACGGAATCTTGGCGTTACAAACGGTAAGGCAAATCTAATATACCCTTTAGTTTCACCATACGGGTATAAAAACGTTATAACGCAACGAAATGTTCACATTGGATATTTTCATTTAGGAATCATTTTTTAATTGTCCCATTTTCAGATGCTTATCATACATACTTAACTTTTGTCTCAAAAAGACTTCTTTAAGATGATTTTAAAATGCCACACAATTTTAACCTCTTAAATTAACATCTATTAATAAGACAGCAAATTCTTGTTTTAATAAAAAAAATCAACATTTACTCAAACTGGTTATCACATGATTAAATAATTCTAGATGAATTTTTCACAAGGAAAGAAAAAAAAACTTGAGTTCATAATAATTTATTTGCCTTTGAAATTAAAGTGATTCACACGACATGATATCATTTAGTTTCGAACATATGTGAAATATTCGTGTGTCAATTGTCTTTCATTTGCCTTTTTTTTTAAAGTGATGCCATTTTCATATCACGTCAATGGAATTACTACATCTCGGCATATGAGAAAGTGAGATCACAGAAAAATATTGCGTTCTTTAATTACTTTTTGATTCATTTCAAGTTCAAGACTTTTATTTCGTTTTACTAATGATGACTGCACGTGAAAATTAATTTCGTCACCTGACTTCAACACGATTTGTCTGCATTTTCCCCCCAAATTACTAACTGCGACATTTTGTAAAAAAAAAAACGCTCAAAGGATTTTTCTTAGGTAATTAGCTTAATTAATTTTCCACGAAAACAAAAACGAAGATGCAATGAATTAATTCTGAAAATGAATAATTTTACTTCCTAGCAGTTCTTTTTAAACGAATTCAAGTAAGAGAAAAGCTTATTGCGTTAAAAGGAATATTTTATACTTAAAAATTACTCCTGCTTCGATAAGAGTTTCGTTCAGTAGTTGATAATTAAGTCCTTGCAGGATCAGAAGTTGGGGTATTCAGGGGTAAATTGAGGGTGTTCGTGGAATAAGCGATAGCGCAAGGGTTTGACAAAGAAAAAACGCGACGACTCATTGTTTTGAATATATTTTGAGAATGAATGTTGAAAGATATCCACCTCCAAAAACGACATGGGGTTAGTGGGAATTAAATTCATTATAAACGCAATCGAGGATTTGGGGGTGCATGAATAAAGTAATTATGTGCAAAGCATGCAACATTTTTAACATTTCAGGTTTAAAAGTGTATTATAGACTGTTTTTCAGGGGCAAGGAGGTGGTATTTCTGTAAATGTAAATTGAAAGCAGCCGAGCATGTTTATTCAACACCCTTAAAGCTTGGGGCGATTATAGCCTTTAGTGTACAAGACTTGGTCATGTTGTGAAAGTTTTTACCATTTTTTAAAGACGTTATCCGTGCGGGAATTTTTTCCTATCTTTTTTTAAAAGGATGATGCCGGGGTTTTTAAGGAATGCGGTATTTAAAAAATATTATTTATTCTGAAAATTTTTAAAACAATAACCACCCCGGAGAATTTTGAAAAAGTGTTTATAAGTTGATTTTTTCTCCAAAATTTCCGAATACGTTTGTGAAGTCTAATTTTTACTATCTTATACGAAGTACGTAGAATAATAAAAGTTGTGATCATGAAAAGTTTCGACTTCTTAATTTTGCAAAAAAAAAAGACATTTCCTGAGCATACCGAGCACTCCACAGTCGATTAGAGTCATATTACAAAATTGTCTTTCTATCTGTCAGTCAATCTGTTTACAAGATTTCTCAAAAATTGCTGGAGGTAGAGCCATGAAATTTTAAGAAATGTTTAGTCCTGGAATGGGACGATCCTATCAACCTATCAACCAAGGAATTGTCCACTTTGCATTCAATTTTTAAAAGCCAGGAATATTTAATCGTAGTTTAATTAAATTATAACCGGTGGAATGGTTT
The DNA here is from genome assembly GCA_964034945.1 of Chrysopilus asiliformis. Lineage (NCBI taxonomy): Eukaryota > Metazoa > Arthropoda > Insecta > Diptera > Rhagionidae > Chrysopilus > Chrysopilus asiliformis. Next base: position 19,945,302 of record OZ035960.1, read on the forward strand.
CGAATTTTTCCAGGTTTCAAAAACTGCTGGAGCTGGAGCCATGAAATTTTACGACATATTTGGTCAGATCCTATCAACCTTTGATGAAAATCCGTTAACCGGAAGCCAGAAGTAAACAAAGTGGTGGCCTTTTAAAAGTCACAATTTCGCTTTTTGAGACTTACTCCGAAATACGTGCTGTATAAATACGTTTCCAGTAGTATTATGTATGTATGATAAAAGTTGGAGACTGTTTGAAATCAACACCCACAGGGAACTATTGTAAACTTCCTAGCCCAGAGTACGATTTTCTCCGCGGTTTCGTTTTTCCGAGAGTGTACAAAACTTCAAAATAATTTCATACTTCAATTTGTAAATCAAGCGTTAGCTAAAATCCTTTTCCACAGTGACGGAAATGCTTATCACTCACGGCACCCTCTCTCATGAACGCATTCAGAGTCTCAGATAGCATTCTGAATTAGAGTGCATTTACATTTAAAGGATAAGCCACTTATTTCTCGTTTTGGTTCCACAGAATTTTGCCCCAAGTTTTTTCCCAAGGGTGTGGATTAAAAAATGGCGCTTCACTCAATATAAATTTGGTAATTGCAAGTCGACTGTACACTGAAATCTTCAATAAAACATTGTTGAGTGTATGAAATGCAAAGACTACCAACAAGGATTATAGACAGCAATTTATCATTTGGAATTAGCACCGTCTGTGCGGGCGACAAAGGATAATGGCGTCACGATTTTAAATGAATAAAATTTTGGGGGACCAAGTGCGATATGTGGATGACTAACAGGGCTTCTTGATATCCCTAATTTGAATCAAATGATAATAAAATATATGAAATTGAGTTCCTTTTTCTGTGGATGCATTAGTGTGATATTAGGCGGTTACTGAACCAAGAAACACTCAAGAAAACCTTAGTTTTCATGGTAAATTAATTTTATGGCACGTTCTATAAGGAATTGTCCACTTTGCCTTCAATTTTTAAAGACAACAATATTTAATCGTAGTTTAATTTAATTATAATCGGTGGAATCGTTTCGAATTTTTCGAGGTTTTGAGATCTGATTGAAGGCATGATAAAATGCATAGAAATTAGGAAATAATAAATATGAAAAATGATGATTGCATAAAATTGGATGATCTAAAAATGGATAAGATTTTTGTCGGGCACTAGAAAATATAGACAGGCGTTTGATTATTTGTTCTTTAATGTTGTGTGACAGGTTATTATGTCATTTTTAGGGTGTTTTGTAAATGCCGGTAGAGAAATGATAAAAATCGGGGCTATCACCTAAATGAGGATATTTTAAATTCGTTTTTTTTTTCAATTTTAACCTCTACTGTATATTTTAACCTTTCTGACATATAAGAAAGGTATTAAAATTACTTCAAAACCCGAAATCATAATGGAGCCCCGCTAGTCCCCGGGAAAGATATCCATCGACTCACTTCGATGAGTCCGAAAACATGTCTGTATGCGAATGTTCGTATGTAGTATGTAGAACCATATGGAACCGTTTTCGAGAAAATCCCGAAAATGTTTTCCATGTGTGGTCCAATTGAATTTTGATGTATGGCAGAGTTATGTATAATCATATTCTAAAAACTTTTTGTGTAAACAATTTTTTTCAAAGAATGAACCGTTTTCGAGAAAATTGCAAATATGTTTCCATTTGAATAGAAGAGGGGAAGATGTAGAAGAAGGAAACAAAAATAAACAAAAAGAAATGCGCCGCAGTCAAATTCTATGTGGCTCCGTTCGGGGCCACCCCCAGCCAAGTTTTGTGTTTCTTGACGTCTTGGCTTTATAAAGCAAACTACTTAATAGGCTCGAAATTCCGCGTATATGTTTAAGAACCCCAGACGCATTCAAAAGCTCTCCTCGGACATCCTCGGACAATCTTAAAAAGAAGACCATGTCCGTTAGGGTGTTTCATTTTGTTAGGCAAAAAATAAAATCTGAAATTTTTGCAGACTTTGCTTACGCCCCGAGTCTCAGTGATGAAAAATATATATATGCCAAATTTTAAGAAGATTGGATAATATTTAGGGGTTGCACACTTTGATCACTTTTCGTCAAACTACCTAGTCTAGCCATAAATACTGACACAAGGAAAAATTGATGCCAAATGAGAACGCATTGGTATTTTTCAAAACTTTTTTTTTATATTTATTGGGCCACACAACAGCCACAAATCATAGAACACATTATTCGAAAATACCGCCATTTGATTTAACACCACTCCTTTAACGATGGAGCCAAGAGGGCTGCAAAATACGCGCTCGATCTATTTGAAAGTTATCCAATGTTTTTGTTGAAATCCTTCTTCAAGGACTCAATATTTTGGTGTCTTTTTGGCAAATCATGCTCACTACAGTCTAACGGGTCTATAGTTCGACGACTTAAGGTCTGAACTTCCGGGGGCGGACTTTTGGAGGCATGAAGTCATGAAAATTGTTGTTGAGCCTTTTTTGTGAAAAAGAAGCGCAAACGGCAGCCAAATTTGCTCAAAAAACTGTTTAAAATGTATAGTTAGGTATGTAAACGAAAACTTATTCAAAAATGGGGACTGGAATTTTCCACAGGATTCATTTCTGGCTCAAAAAGCCAAATGACCACAAAAAATACTTCAAAATTAAATTTATGATTTCATTAGAAGCGAAGAGTGGCCCTCCATAAGTCCATAACTCAACGTGTTGGACTATAAACTATGATCTACTTTAGAGAATATGGTCTGCTAAAAAAAACTCGCTAACATTGAATCCATGGACCAGGAATCTACCCACAGCTTTGGACAACTTTCAAATAGATCGAGCGCGTATTTTGCAGCCCTGTTGGCTCCATCGTTAAAGGCGTGGTGTTAAATCAAATGGCGGTGTTTTCGAATAATGTGTTCTATGATTTGTGGCTGTTGTGTGGCCCAATAAATATAAAAAAAAAGTTTTGAAAAATACCAATGCGTTCTCATTTGGCATCAATTTTTCCTTGTGTCAGTATTTATGGCTAGACTAGGTAGTTTGACGAAATGTGATCAAAGTGTGCAACCCCTAAATATTATCCAATCTTCTTAAAATTTGGCATATATATATTTTTCATCACTGAGACTCGGGGCGTAAGCAAAGTCATATGAAAATCACATCTTTGGAAAAATGAAACACCCTAATGTCCGTGGAAAAGAGGACGAATAGCAATCCTTGTTAACAAATATCCAAAAATTCGAAAATAATTTTTAAAAATTTCCTGCACTCTTTAAAATATAACAACAGCACAATTCTGTCCTTTAATCAACAAAGTAATACCATCCTGGCCCCTTTTTGTAAAACTTTCAAAGTTATGTCTCCGGCATAAATATGAAATTTGTCATAACAGCGAATGAAACGAAAATATTTACTAAAAGACGAGTAAAAAACAAAAATAACTCTTTTTTAAGACATTTGAAACATAAACAAGTCATACGGCTCATAAAATCCATAACTTTAAAGTTGTGTACATTTTCCTGACATTTTATCGATTATGTGTACTCAAAAATATTTTTTTTCGTGTAGTTTAAGGATATGTTTGTGCATTCTCAGAATACCTTAACCCCCTCAATAAACATAACAACGGATAGGAAGACAAAATCTATAAGAAATTCCTGAAACATTCAATAGAATATAAACTCCTTACGTTACATCAAAGTAACTGCAGACGGATAGAAAAACTTCGTTGTTTTACACGAAAGTCGATTAAAGTTACAAAAACTTGGCATTTCATCATAGTTGAACAAAGTCGAAGGGATGATTTCGGAAGATACTGTCCTCCCTACATCAAATCCGAGGGGATGGTATTGTCCTACATTTTGACATATTTTTTTCTTATTCTTACGTCTATTTTTTCATGATTACGACATAACATCAAAAGAAATGTGTATTTTTTCTAAGCATTTCTCTAATGGAAATAGAAATGCCTTACGGGACGAATGTTTTACTAGTTTTCCTGTATGCGAATATTGCAAACGATGACGACGACTACTGCGAGTATATAAAACTGACAAGAGTCATGTAGGAAAAAGGACCTGAGGATAATGTTTGACGATGTTTTCGATACGATGTGGACGAATTATGTTCGTTGGCAACATTTTCTCTCAACAATATTTTCCCTGACTCTTATGGGGCTGATGAATTTTAAATAACACGATGTACAGCTTGAGGCGATTTCCTTGTATGTTTCGTATGAATATACGACATCCTTTTTACGATGTCTTACAATATTTTTTTTTTTCGTTTTTTTCACAGTATTTTTTTACATCTATTTTTTCTGATATGTGTGTATCTTGGATATGGGGTGAATAGATAAAAAATGACTGCTCATCTTCATCATTTGACAGATCGCCTAGCAGGGGGTAACGTAAGATAATTCACTAATGGGTTGCGATCATCTCATTTCGCCTTTGAATTTTCGAATAGGTACTGCCGCCATTGACGGGATGCTGTTAAGCCTCGGGTTAAAAATGCGGTTTTTGCGTGAAATTCCTTTCAAAATTATTGGCGAACGCAACCGTTTCTTATATGATTTATGGTTACCATTGATTAACGAGGATGGGCTTTCAATTTTTTTGCAAGAGTTTTTCACTTAAGGGAAAACGGCTTCACGTTTTACCTGAATTTGTGGATATTTGATTAAAAACGGTATCAATTTCTTTATACATTTCATCAAATTGTTTGGTATTTTAGAAAAAAAAGTAAATTTTTACTGTGAAAATTTTTTTTCAGAATTATATTTCCTGATTCTGAGAGGAAGAATTATATTTCCTGATTCTGATAGACTTGCGAAACGACAAATGTCACGCGAACCGGCTCGGCTGGTATAACGATTACTTTTTCTCACGTTCTTGATAAACTTTTTAGTTAAGAAAATTCTTATTAAAAACATAAGAAAAGCTACAATTGTCAGGGGCCAATCGTCAAACACTCTATATGATGATAGACAAAATGTTTATTTAAAAAAATCCATTTGTATAGGAGAGGAGGAAAGGACTGGTCCGATTGGATTTTGATGTATGGAACGATTATGTAAAATCATATTCTAAACACCATTTTAGAGAAAGGGGAGGGGGTATGGAATTGCGAAAATTAGCTTGACGTGTTTATGAAAATAAAAAATGGGAAGTTAAAAAGTCAAAAAAAAATTTGGTTTTAAAATGTTGAAAAATAACACATTTAAAAATGAAAGAAAAATTCAATCTGAATAATACTTTCTTTTTACAATATTTCAGATGTTACCTAGAATTCTTTAATAGTTTCACTGCTGCTTTAACACTTATAGGCCTGAAATATCAATTCATAACGATAATTTCTAGTTTAGATTTCATGCGATTGTAGCTCATAAATCCTTTCTCATTACAACTAATAAATAAATCGTTGTGTAATCATAATATAAAAGGATTCAAAAGAAAACCCTATAATTATGGTTATTATTCGGAAAATAGCAAATAAACAGGAAAAGCCGCAAACCTATTTGCTGTAACTATAAATCATTATTCCCAGCAAAATTCGTTTTGTATGCTATCTTAATCTAAAGTAAATAGCAACCTATAATCGCTGTCGACCCCTCCAATTTACTATCAGATAATCCGCTCTAAGGGCTGTATCAACAACACTATTGCGTACAAAAATGTTTCGTCCGCCTTGGTTTCTTGGAAAAAACTCGGTTTTGTGTAATTTTTGGCAAAAAAGAAATTTGAAATTGGCACAAAAAAATGCTGAAAAACCTATTTCTGTAGACCCTTAAAACCATTTCGAGAAAAATGACAGCAACTGCAAGACGGACAACCAACCACCTTGTGCTTGAATTTTCTTCCTTGGGTGCAAAAATGCCATCTATTTGTGTGAATTTATTGGCTTCAGTTCCAGCGTGTTACACAAACATCTCTTCATATTTGCTGCATTTCACCCGATTTTTTGGTTGCTGCGAGGCTGCCTCGTCCTTAGCCCAGAGAAAATTATGGGCTCAGTTGCAATTTTATAAGGAGGGAAACACCCCAGCTTTGGCCTATTTTTTATGATGTTATTTTCTTTTTCTTTTGTCTAGCGCTGTCTTCCATAATTTCTTTAGACATTATTGCCATTTCACTAGGAATTTCTCTGGTACAAGGAATGGCTTTTCGACGTTCTTGGGTGAAATTTCGGATGGAGGATAAGAATTTCTGCTGACTTAATTTGATTTTTTTTTTGGGAGAAAATTCCAGGGAAATGGATTTTTTCATGTTTCCTGATGAATGATGATGAGAGGAGGGTTTCTCTGATGCAATTTTATAAGAATTTTCTTTTTGATTGCACTTTTATTTGGCGATTTTGAGGATTTTCTTAGGATTACCAGAAACGATTTGTTTAGATGAAGGAATTAATTCGGGACACTGCACACAGTATGAAAATTGTTAAAAGTTTTTACTTGCTAAAAGGGAAGAAAATTCCTATTCACAGAATGTTTGGCAATTGTAAGAACAAATTTTTTTTATTGATTTTGTGGTTTTACGATTTAAATCTATGCCTAGTATTTACTATAGAACTTACACTATTTTTAAATGTCGCTTATAACTTCTAACCGACCCCTTCGAATAAATTGCGGATTATCAAGGATCAAATTAATCCTTTCGCGAATTTCGTGATATTGACGCGTCAATGTTTATAACGAGGGGCGGATCATTGTAGCTATCATTGATAAAAGGGGAAATTGGTGAAAGGATTAATCGCTAAGCCACTCACGCTGGTGGTACTAAAGTCATGTGCAATTTTTGTAGTTATGCGACATTTGCGTGAGTCTATTTTAATTTATTTATATTGTAAAATTGCATTACTATCGCCCTTTTAACTGACGAAAGAGAGTCAACGCGGTGTGCGCGTGCTAAATATGAATTTGCAGAAATTATAGTTAAAGGGCAGATGTTTTTCTTATTTGAGTCATTAAGCGATTTTAATGGTAGTTTGTATTCTAGAACATAAAAAAGGTATTTGTAAATATAACAGTTTTAAATGCATATTAAAAATAATTTTTTTCAGTGTTTAAACTTTAAAATTGACTCAAATATAATGGAAAAACAAAAAAAACTAAGTCTTTAACTGGAAAATCTGCTGAGAAGTTTTACATATGAGCTCCGAACAGCAACCGCAAGTACATTTTTAAGAGCAAAATAAATATTTATCCACAGCGCCCGAAAAAATATTTTTGCCTTTTTAGGACATTTTTTTCAATTTTTTTAAAATGCGAAAGTCTTAAACTCTAAATTATTTAATATTATTATATTTTGATATGTCAAAAATTCGGCTCCGCACGGCTCCAGAAAATCTTCAAAGCATTCTGATCTGGTTTTCTTCATTCAACAGCCATTAAAAACGCTTAGCGTGGCGGTAATCACCCCTCTCCCTCCCCCTCATCATCTTCGACGATTCAAAGGAAATTTTAATCGATTTTTGATGTCAGATACTTCGTGTCTTAAACCAAATTTCCTTCCCACTAAGAGACACCCTCCCCACTTCTTAAAATACCCTCTCCTGCTATTTCCTAAACTGCTGAATAGATTTTCACCAGGTTTTCGCCATTAGACATGTGGCTTCCTTAAAACTTACTTCCACCCCAAATTATACTTTCTCGGACGTCTCTCATGCCATCTTCTGGACCGCCGAAAGTTTTTGATCAGATTTTCAGCTGTAGATAGCAGGAAAGTGTAAAGGAAAAGCTGGACATGAGCCAAAACCCGTATCTGGCGACATTTTTCTTTTCAAAAAAGAAAAAAAAATGATAAAATTGAATTTTTTGTGCCTGTAAATTTTGAAAGAATGAAGGGATGTTTGAATTTTGGTTCGCAATTATTACAAGCGAGATTTTTTTTTTAGAAAGCAGATGACAGCTTCTATAACACCTATGCTTTCTTTTAAAAAAAATATGAAATGCGCCGCAGGCGAAAGTTCGTGAGTATCAAGGTCGAGTATACTGCAGAGTTGAAACATTCACAATTGCCAGTTTCATCTTGAAGGTTTCTGATTTTTATCTAAAACGGAAACTATGAATTTCTAGCATTTGTGAACTGCGTCTGGCTTAGCTGAAAGTTGCAACATTTGTAAGGAATTTTTCTTATTTTTATCAGAAAACTTTTAAACTTTAAATTTATATTCAGTTCTTGTGATTAAAACACTTAACAGCAAATTTTTCCCCGAAAATTTTAACTCATAAATTTCAAAAAAAAGCTACAAAATCTTCAAGGACTCTTTTCTCTAAGTCTGAAAAAACTCTAAGTCTGAAATGCCATTAATTTACTGAACAATAAACACTAATTGAGAGTTTCAATTTGGTCTCCTGGCCATACATAAATCTCGTCGTTCTCGGAGATTGCTTGGATACAATAAGGATACTCGTATATCACGTCTCAAGTAGGTGCGCGCCTTTTGTAATTGATACGTTCTTCAATTTATATGCGACATTCGAAAGATGCATGGCCGAAAAACAGGGAACCAGCTTGACAGGACATTAGACCCTTCAACTATACCTATCCGAATCGGCCAACCAAGAGGCACTCAAAAGATGTCGAATATGAAGGATGGCCACAGGACTTTATTTCAATTGGCGCTTCTTACATTTTTGCGAATATCTCATTGAAGATATGCAAGCTGAGCACTTGGAATTTTTTTAAATGTGCCCCAATTCGGTTTGAATTTTGTTACAATTCCGTTTGAGTTCATCACCGGTACGGATAAGGACTATAATATGCAGGTGATACGATTTTCCATTCTTGTCTTGTCAAAAATAAAATTTACTTGTATTTGTTGAAAACTATGACCTAACCAAAAAAAAAAATCATAACGTTCGTATGACATGCAAGAAATTCGAAATAATGAAAAAGGACCTCTTGAAGGAAGGACACCGCAATGAAAAGAAAACGTATTTTTGGCTCTCAACCGTGACTGACATGTAACTGACGTATCATAAGGAAAACAACAAACCAACCAACAACACTAGAAAATCTATGCGGATCCAAAACGATACACGAACCAAAGAGAAAACCATTTTTTTTTCTTATTAAAAATGCAAATCAGGACATTCAATTTTGAGCCCTATTCCCTATTGTTGTTGTGCCTCGCCCTCGGACGTAGATATTTTGCTGGGAAATGGTTTTCAATATTTTGGTTCGTGATTTTCTTAGTTTTAAGGTAAACAAAAATCGTAGCCATAGATACAGATACAATCATGAAAAGCAACCGAATTAGATCGAATTGAATTTATCCTTTTTTCTTGGGTTTCCGTGAACTTTTCCTTGGAATTCTTCTACTTTTCAGCAGAATGTCGCTTGTTTCGCAACAGGCAAGAGCAAAAAGGTCGATTTAAATGGGTCCAAGTCCATATCGGTGCCGTGCCGTTCAATGTCCTGAATTCTCTGATTTCTGATACACCATCCTCGAGCCATTATGTTACAGTCCTTGATAAATTGTAGCAATTTGTTTGAATTTTCTTCGACAAACAATCTTGACAGCTCCTTTTTCCGAAAATCTATGTATAACATATGATGGGATCGACGAATAAAAGGATACTCGACACTATAAAATTTCAGGATGTTTATTTTTTCAGAGTTTTACGTAAAAATCAACTGAATTTCGCAAATGGACAATTTTTTTTCAATGAATATAATCTTGTTTTATTTTGTAGCAAAAAAAAACACAATTGAATGGATTTTAGATAAAAGTAAATCGTTATCCTTTTATACTCGGAGATTGAAAATATCGCAGGACATTTGATATCAGTCGATCTGATTAATTGCGGTGTCATTTTTAGAAGAGGATTAAGGGGCGTTTGGATATTTTTCTAGCATTTTCCATCCATTATTGAGGACAACTGCTGGGAAAATTCGCCAAATTTGCAGAAATACTGAATTTTAATCAAATTGAAATAAAAGAAAACGAGACAAAATTTCATTCTTTTCATGTTACCAAATGGAATTTATTGCATATGTAATCTATTTTTAAATTCACAATCTGACTGAATTATTGTGGATAGAAAAGATTCTGGTTTTTAAATTCATCTGTGTGCGTTTTAAGAATTTGTCGACATCTTAAGAGGATCTTAAACTCCTTGATCCTGTGTACTACTCAATCCCGGTCGATATAAAATGTTCATCAAATTAAATTTCAATCAAAACATTCTTACGGATGACAAAATTTCAAATTGATTTGAAGAAAGGAAAAAAGATTTTTTTTTTGGATTGAAGCCATAAGAAATCTCTTTACTATGCGACAAAAATGGAATCCTTTGTGTAACGAATCAGGAAGTACGTAAATCCCACCCTTTGAAGGTTTTTTATCCGTTTGCGTGATTGAAGGCAGAAAAAAGGAAAGGGTTTGAAAATCACTTAAGTTTATTGCGTGTTTTACTTCCTGGGTTTGTCAATTACGCATATTTTTCGATTTAAGTTTTAAATGCATTTTAATAGGAAAATGCGAATAGGAAGTGAGAGTGGGGAAGTGATTTTATAATTTTTCTCGTGTTGTAAAACTTAAAAAAATATTTTTACGTATAGGGATTTGGCCTCAAAAATAAAAGCAGAGAGTGTTTGCGTATTAATTAAACATTTTCAAGCCTCTAGCTCAATCCTTTTGAAAGTTATGGTTTTTAATAACGGACGGATGGACAGACGAACATGCGGAAATCAAAATCTTTCTGCCCGACAGTTGTAGTCAATCTCTTAAAATTATCCTATAATATAATACGAGGAATGTTTGTCTGTCTGTCTGTCTGCACAAACGATTTTCACGAAACTTGGTGGTTAGGGATTTTCGGGGACAAGGAATAGATCTAGATAGGTCTCACCTTCCCCCTCGATACCCCTCGCCTGATATATTCGAATTGGGTGGTCCGATCTTAATGAAACTTTACAGTATTACTAAGGGGGCTAAGGGCTTTTGATTTTTCTACTACAAACCTGACTTTTCCCTCCCCTCGATATCCCTCGCCTGGTGTCTTCGAATTGGGTGGTGCGAACTTAATGAAACTTTATAGTACTACTAAGGGGGCTAAGGGCTTTCGATTTTCTCACTACAAACCTGACTTTTCCCTCCCCTAGATAACTCTCACCTGGTGTCTCAAAACAACGTTTCAAAAATCGGTGACAGCGATTAGTTAATAACCACTCAACCGATTTCTATGGAATTTTCTTATCACGCGTTAGTTTTAGTTTTAGCTTTCTAGGTCGGGAATTTAAAAACTCTGGAAAAGCTCCGTAAAGATAATGTGAATTTAGTTTTTCCCCAAAAATCAGCAAAAGTAGGATTTTGAGGTCGCCGAGCATGGCTCGGTCTTCCTGGTACTTAATTTCTTATACCAAGTATTTTTGTCTTTTATCGTTAATTTATAGCTTTTACCGTTATCGAGATATTTCCGATTTTGTAAAAAAGAAATTAATATTTTTATGTAAACTAATTTTAATCGTCGGGTTATTGTATAAATTGCGTGGGGCATAGATTTTGCATAAGAATTGTTAAAAAATGGTTTAAGTTGATTTTTCAAACTGAAATAACTTTTACTAATACTGGGTATTTCTACCTAATAGATTTTCATGAATTTAAGATTCTGAAAAATTTCCCTTGAGACAGTTTTGGGTTTCTCCCCTGGGGCACAAAACACATCAAAAGAATTGACCATGAGTGTGCAAAATCTGTGCAACATTTTTCACTTTTCGCATACAAAGCATAGCAAAATTTAATTTTACTACCATCTAAATCAAGGGTTATTTTCGTAATTGCCGGGAAATTGAATTACGACAACATGACTGCCAACATCAAACAGTTTCAGAAACGTAACCAAAAATGATAGTATAATATTAAATATCATTTTATTGTATAGCTTTGAAAATCATCAGAGAATCCATCAGGTAAAATAGGGCGCAACAGAAAGGTAACCAATCCCTAACCTCACGCTGTATATACCTAGATTTATATGAACAACCCCTTTATATTGAGTCTCATTTCCGCAATGGTTATTTCTAAGGATTTTTATCTTGGCAATCATACGATATCTGAATCTTATAAGTTGTTTCAATTTTCATTCAATGTCGCATGTAATTAGCAGGATAATACTTTACAAACGCATCCGGATGTCTAAAAACCCCTTTCTGTTTACCGCGGGGAGAAATATATGTTAATCGCGATTCAACCCCTTACGATTGATCATATCAAGGACACGTTGCCAGCAAAAGGCGGCAGTTTTCGAACCTTCTTTAAGAGTTTTCCTTGCCCAGGAAGTAAAATCAAAAGTCGCAAGGGTGTAGAATTGGCCCTGAATTTTTTTTTTTTTTTTAAATAAAATAAGATTCAGTTTTTTTCATGCAGAAACACCCATGGATTCAAGCCGTCCTGCATTATTACCAAAGCTACCAAAATTAATTTGTTTGTTTTCGTTAGCCAACTTCAGGACGAAAATGTCAACTTCGTGTTTTCACGATTTTTTTTTTGTACTTTTAGTTGTGTGCAATTGTCTAAGAATTCTGATGGATGTCACGAAACAATTGGCCATAACGATTGTTACAAATGTTTGTCACATGCGTGAACATTTCGGTGATCACGCGGTTTAGTTGATCCTTGTCGATCACAAGCGGTTCCACTGGGATTTTTTTTTAGCTGATATTAGAAATTACGCTGAAATACTGGAGAAAAAAGACGTCAAAAGAGAAGAAAGCACGAAATAAGGTAGGCCTTAGGGTACCTACAAAATTTGGGTTCAAGATTTAAAAAAAAAACAAATTTGGTACTGCTTTATAAAAATACTAAAAACTATGATTTGCGATTTAAATTTAATGGCATGAGAAAGGTTGAAAAGAAAAAAAAAATTTAAGCTTTGGGTGTAAAACATTAAATTTTTTACTTTCCTCTGTTATTCTATTACTGCATTTTTTTTAAATTTCTCTGAAAAAATTTAAAGGATATAAATTGTTTTACAATTTCTGCTTTAACGGTTTTTTGGTATCTCTAACGGTTCTCAAAATGTTTGAAAAAAGTTATGTTTTTTGAAAAATTTTCGAAAACACTGGAGGAGACGTTTTAAAGGTGCACAGCTCTGCGACTGGGCCTCAAAATGATGAAAACCGGATACAAATCCCTTCGAATTGTCGGAGATAGCAGAGGAGGGGGTTTACAGAAATGGGAATGAATAAATATTAGTGGGCGATTTTTTTTTCGATGCATAACTTCTTTAACTGTGAAAACCGCAACCCAATCGGTTGAACGATTCAAAAGTTAAAAGGAGAGGGGTATCGAAGAAAAAGGATTAGATCAATATGCTGCATTAATATCAATTGGGCCGTTTTCGAAAGATGCCAGAACAAACATAGACAAACAGGCAGACATAAATTTTATGTACACTAAAATTTCTGAGAATTTAAGAAACTGGCCCTCCGCCTCTCCTTATAGTTTCATTACATGTATATTTAAATAAAACACACAAAAATATTTAAAAATAATACATTTTTTTTAAGAATCTTGTGTCACCGATTATTTTGAAACCCAAAGACATCGATCGATCATCTTGAGGCATCACTTTGACAACTATGAATCCGTAATATATCAAATGACACTTGAAATTGCATCGTCATCATTCGATTGAGACGATTGAAATTCCTTTAACAGATGACACTCATCACCGAACGCAATTGCATAGCCTGTAATTACCTCCGCATTGTCATCCGGGACAAAAAAAGGTAACCTCAGGCTGTGATATCAGGAGTGCCTTCAAGCTCTTGATGGGATTCTGTAAGATTTTGAAAAGTCATGGCGCCTTCCACTCCAGATTTTCCCAAATGACGGCGACTGGATGCGGTTCAGATGCGATCGGAATTATCAAAAGAACCATCAATGCATCAAAATTGAGATACTCGCATAGATACACACTTGAAGGGATAAATTATACTTGGAAATGTACCGCAATTGTGATGGAAGTGATGCGTTTTTGCTTGTTAACCTGAGGACATCGATACCGGCAATTAAGGATAAAAATACCGTCATTAACCTATCATCATTGTCCTTGTGATGATTTGCCAGGGAAATTTCACTACAAAATTCAATGGTTTCGATAGCATTCAGAAAGCATCATTTTCTTTACCACAATTATTTGGAGTGGTACTGAAATGGATTTGATTGCTGTTGTTGCAGAAATGTGAAAAATCGATTGCATTTTGATAGGAAAAGGATTGATGGAAATGTGATTTTCAATGTTTCACATTGTTTGATGTCATTTGATATTTCCACTTTTTTTTAACGTGAGCATTTTGAATAAAATCATATTGATGTGAATTTCAAATATTAAGTACACACTCTTCATAAAACCTTGTCTCGTTTAAACATAAATTGAAATTTTTTCCATAGCCTGCCAATAAAATGCCCCGTGGAGACAGCATTTGTGATTTGTTTTGATATCTTGGTCAAAAATGCTTGGAAAAAAATATGTCTACGAGTGTCGTTTTCATAGCAGGTAATGAGAAAAATTTCAATTTATGTCGAATCGAGAATAGGTTTAACAGCATTTTGTTTCAATTTTTGAAATTTATTAAATTTTGAAATTTCGTTTTCCCGGTTATTTATGCTATTTGAGGCGTTAAAAGCTAGAGTAGACCAAGCCACCGAGTTTTTTGAAGCTTTTCCACTTTTGTACTATTATTGACTGTAAATTTTTGGAAAAAAAAATTCTGTGGACTTTATTACTCAATGTTGAAATGTTCTTTTGTGCATCCAAACATTTTTATCTAAAAACTCACTCGCAATAGTGATTCAAACACAAAAAAATTCACGATTTCGACATGTGGGTTGGTCCACTCTAGCTTTTAACGCCTCATTTATCCTACCTAAAACATTATCGGCTTCGACTGTTATCACGGTCTCTGCAGCTGGTATCATGTCTTATTTGATTCACAGCTCAAAATTCATGTAAAATTGTAGATGCGGAAAGTAGGGAAGAAAAATGATTTTGAAAACTCAATTGAGACGGGGTCCTACTTCCGGTTAAGGGATTTCCGGATCGCTCCATTCCAGGGCCAAACATTACAGCAAAATTTCATGGTTTTTGATAAATTTTGCACACAAACTGACAGACATTTCTGAAAAAAGGGTCCGATCGATTCGGGAGAAAGAAAGTAAGTAAATAGAAAGTAAAAATTCAAGTAAATCTACTTTCTAGAACTGAAAATTTTCTGGCTTTGTCGGCGAAAGATATTTAAAAATTCAAGTAAAACTTCTCAGTTTAATTTGCCTTTAAGATGTTTTCCATTTAATTTTGAACCAAGACACTTCAAAAAAGGCTCTTCGTTTGTTCACCTCATTTCCAAAAAAAAAAAACAACACCCAAAAATGTTTAAAACCAGTGAAATGAAGACAAACTACACATTTGGGAGGATTATAATAAAAATAGCATACAGTGTATTTCTGCTTTGTACTCTTAGGCCTGTACGTGTACGTACACCTCTGTCATTTGCAAAAGTACGAATAACAACAAAATAAAAGGAACCGCAATCAAGCAAAGGATAATCATAAAGGCAAACAATGTGGAGACATGGAATTACCCCCCGGGAGATGTTTGAAGTTGAGCCAAAGCAGGAAAATCCTAACAGACACAGAAAAGAGGTATCAAATTGAGGAAAGGGAACCTAATTTCCTACAAAACTCCCTGATTTGATGTCCTTTTTGTTTCATATGGTATTATATATAATAGACTTGGCGCATTTGTGGAAAACTTGATAGAGAATATCCCTATTCCGTTCTGCTCTATCTAGGAAAATTGTCTTGTTCAAAAAACAAACGAAACAAGGGAAAGGGAAAACTCTTTTTCAATTATTTTTTTTATTATCATTTTTTTTCTCTTATTATGAAAATATTTTCCAACATTTCTCTAGGTTTATGGGAAATATCAGGCTTATGGCAAGAAATATGTATGTAATATCGTTTTGCTTTATTTCTTCCCATTTCGAAATATTGTATCCCTTTTTAAAGTTATTTTCTTACCAATCTTTCCTATTTCCTGATTTTTATGGAATCAT
Source organism: Chrysopilus asiliformis (assembly GCA_964034945.1). NCBI lineage: Eukaryota > Metazoa > Arthropoda > Insecta > Diptera > Rhagionidae > Chrysopilus > Chrysopilus asiliformis. The sequence continues at coordinate 19,961,340 of OZ035960.1, forward strand.
CTTTACTAACGACAAACGGAAAAAAAATAGGGGGAAGAAATCAAATTTTATTGTCTTTAGGGAGCCTAACATATTTTAAATTTTATTGCCAAAGGCATTGGAGCATTCCCCAAAACATCAAAGAATTTTATTATTTTGTCAAAACCACTGATTATTTTAATGAAATTTTATGCAGGAGGAAGAAGTTTATTTAGTAAAAAATCTTTCATCAGAAATTTTTGATAGTTGATAGTTTTTGCGGAATATCACAACTCTCTTTACAGCGCAAATTTTTCAACGGGCTCGTGTTTCGAAAATTAGAGTCAGAAAAGGATCTGCGACCCACTTTCTCCATCACCGGTCGAAATATTTTATTGCTATTGTGAAACTCCTCACAAATAATACGCCGCAGGCATCTCGGAAACTATCCTACACTCTAGAAAATTTTATTGTAATTTTACCCCTATTATCGTAGGAAACCATTTTCCTACGATAATAGGGGTAAAATTACACCGAGTCGTAATGGCTTAAAAGCTATGCATTTTTACTCATTTTGTGGCGTACAAAAGCCTCTTTTACGGGGGAACTTTAAACTAAATAAGAAGTAAAAGTACAATACGGGTGTAATTTTACGACATGGATGTTTAAAATTACCACATTTTTGTTGTAATTTTCCTCCTATTTGGTAGCAAAACCGCGTCTTAAAGGTGTAATTTTACGACATTTTTTGTTTAAAATTACACCGAAAATGGTATTAGAATTTCTCGGCTTATACGGTCTGCAAAAACAAAAATATTATATTATTTTTGCGGATGTTTTCACATCCAAATTTCCCGGGCATGTCTGCCATGTGGCAGGCGCCACACAGGATTTTGGTAGAGTAAAACTCGATTCGAGTATTTATACTCCGATGCCACAAACCTTATGCGAATTATAAGGTTAAGGTTAAATTGTCCGTACAATAATGCAAAAATACCCTGCGAGCGTGTTTTTACACCAAAATGAGAGTAAAAATACGAATATTGGTCGAAATTTTACGCAAGGTTTAAAATTACCCTATTTCTAGTGTAATATTAATGTTTTTTGGGTGATTTTACAAGTTAAATGGTGTGCGAGCTAAATTCTGATTTTTTTTCGAAATTTTACGACGTTTTTGCAAATTTACCCCGTTTTTACCCCATTTTTCGGTTTAAATTCAAATCCATTTTCTACAGTGTACATCTCGGAAAAGATTGAGCCGATTTTCATCAAACTTTGGGCTGAGCTTCCGATGTACATCAAACTTTGAGCTGAGTATGAAAGTCTGATTTAAAATCAACCCGATTTTCTACACAAGACATCCCAAGTAACAATTTGAGGTTACATTCCGGTTAAGAAACGTATTTGAAAACATGGTAACAAAACTATAAAGTTTCACATTTGGTTTCTGTAACCTTTCAGAACCGTTTCAGAAACCCTATTTAGAAGCTGGTTTCAAAATAACCGTTTTTGGCGGGTTTATTCGGAAACCATCTAAAATGTAACCAAAATGTAACTCAAATTGAAGGATTTTTTGTAACCACGGTCACAATTTATTTCTTGGGATGTGGCGACTAAAATGACTATTTCTGGCGTCTTGAAATCACTCCACCGCTAAGCTCCAACCCCATTTCTGCTATCTGCAGTTCTGAAAATATTTTCACCTACACTGTGGATTGGCAGGGGGTTTTGATTTCTGGTTTTTTAAAATGGTTGGGAAGATGACAGGTACGAATTCAGGAAAGGGAAGGGGTGTTAATGATTTAAAATATTCTTTGAATGTGGGTTGATGAAAAAAAATGTTTTAAAAAAATATGTTTTCATTTTGGTAAATCGGCCTATTTTTGAATAATCTACCTCGATTTCCTTTCCCGATTTCTTGAATCGTTTACATGTCATTCAAATGCAATAAAACGTTTAGAAATAAGTGTTAAAAAGGTAACTATTTTGTCACAGGGCATTTTTTTAATGCCACCAAATGTCACAAAACAAAACTGTCATCAGTCGCGTAACTTTTATGGTTCGGTGCATCTTCAAAAAATCAACTGACCATTCATTTTGTTTAAATTTTAGTACCGATCCTTTGTAATAAAATTAATGTTAGACGTATGCCCGGCGCATATTTCAAGTGTCATTGGATCCGTTACCTTCGTCAATGGACGTTTAAAAGAAAATTAGTCGCTTTAATATCAAATGCCAAGCTGAGAAAGGAAAAGAAAGGATAAATACTTTTGTAAAGAATCCTTAGTAACATGAATTCGATAAAGAAAAGTGAAAGTTAAAAAAAACACATACCGAACAGAATCTTATGATCCTTTGGGAATAATTTTCTGCTTCAGTTATTTTGATTTCAAGGAATATATGGGCACAGCTATTCGCCCATATATACGTCCTTAATCGAAAACAATAATGGAAAAAAGGATACATTTTTAAGTTGAGAACATAGAATATAATTTTTCAGTATTTTCCTTCAACGGAAGCTGGAAATCTACACTGGCTGCGATTAAATTGAAACTGAGGGATGTTAAAATGGCTTTCAGTTCATTGCACAAGGATAATTAGTTGCATGGAAATTTGAGATTGTTATTTTACTGCTGCATCGATATTTCGTTGTTCTACTGTTTGGTAAATTAGAAAGGAATCGATTTCTAAAAGAGCAATGCGAACCCAAGTTCTCTCAACCCTTTATATTAGAATTCTTCTCGTAGGACCGAAAAAAAAAATAAAAGATTATCCTGCAAAGGAATATCGGTTAAGAATGTTTACGTATCAAGGATTTCTTTTCAGGATTATTCCATGCTATGTTATTTCTGGCTTCTTTGGCAACCTTTAAGATGGGATCAAGGTAATTTTCAAATTAAAATTCATGTTGCTAAAGCGGAACACCGTTCGATGCCACCAGGTAGTACCTGAAAATTTCTTTCACCGAAAATGGAAATGCAGCGGCCATTGAGGCATATCCGGATAAGGGATGACTGTCATAATTGTATTTCTGGCCTGATTTATATCCATTTTTCAAGGGCCAAATATTTGTATTTGATGTTATAACAGAGTCCTCCAAAGCGGACTTAACTCGTGTTTCGTTACTTACGTGTTCTCGCATTATGAGACACTTTCAAAGAGTATTTAACAGAATTTTTTAATATATTTTCATTCAATTATTACATTTGGGACAATGAGATTATGTTGTTATTTATTATGAACTTCCTTCGTCATCATGAAAAGGCTTTTTTTCTTAATTGTTAAATAAATCTCAAGGTGTTACACTTTTCGCATGTGGTCGGATTAAAATGAATTAAGTTCCACAAAATACTGTGCTCGCAGAAGAAAAAAAAATACCTTGAAAAAGCGAATAAATATTAAGATGATTAGAAAAGAATTGAAAAAAAAAGAAAACTTCATTACATTTTTGGGGTCCATTAAAAAAAAAATTAAAAGCAATTTCCTTATACAGATTCGGTGTTAGTTAATTCTGTCAGTTTCACACCGATGACTTTTTGACGACTATTCCTAGAAAATGTAACTTTTCGCCGATCTGAAGCGAAAATTTTTGCAAGTATTCTACACGCTAAAAAATAAAGTCTAATTTTTAGACTTTTTTCCTAGGTCAACACCTTTTTGAGCCTAAAAACCAAACTTAAAAGTTTGAAATTATTTTCAAATTTTAAATATTATCCGGTCTAAATTTAAGGTATTAAAATTTAAATTTTAGTCTAAAATAGTTTAAAAATTAGTTCCAAATTTCTAAAAATTCTGAAATTAAAACCTTACGGTTTAAGTTTAAGATGTTTGAGTCTTAAATTTAGACTGGAATGCTTAAAAAATATTCATAAACTTCTAAAGTTTTAAATATAGAGAAAATAGTTTAAAATTCCACTAAACTTTCAAAAGTTTAAAAAATAGAGGAGAAAAGTTAAAAAAAATTAGACTCCAGTTTTTACCGTGTAGGTATCCTTGAGATTTTCTGGTGCTGAGTGCGTGCCTTACCCTACTAAATCAAAGTGTCACTCCAAAAAAAAGCCTTAAGGGCTCGTTTACATTTGCAATTTTGTCTTGAATTCTCCGCGAATTTTGTTCAGAATCTATTCAACGAATTTTATTCATCAGTCGCAGAATAAACTAGAAAAATTTGTCAAAAAATTAATCCGGCGATTTTGTATCGAAAAAAATCCAGTTCCGTCATCTATCAAGAAAAAAATGTCGCAGAATAAAGTTCGCGGAATAAAACGTCAGGTATAAACGACGCATTATAAAAAAAACTAAAAAGGAAAAAATAATTTTCTGGGCGCTGAGGATTTGAAATCAAAGCGAGATAAATATTTATTTTATTTTTTATGCTTTTATCTTGCTTTTATTTCTGAGACAACCCACTTAAAATTTTTTTTTTTCATTTTTTTAAATATATCTTTTAATAAATGAGATTTTTTTCCATCATATTTTCCTTGCGGAACCTTCCGTTATTCTTACAGACTTCTTAACGCCTGAAGCGGAATAAGGGACTCCAAAAAACCCTTGGAAGGACGAAGTAGAGTAAGTTCGGGTATTGTGGTACACCTTCTTTTGTTTTCATAATAAATCACTCGTTTTAAAAGCAATCATGTTAGAATTTCGCATAAGACACCTCCAGAGGCTTGCCTATAAAATTCCACAGCAATGTTACCAATCATAAACATAAAAGCAAAATTATGATCAAAAAAGTACACTAACTGAAAAAAAAGTGCTTCAAAAAATTGGCGGGTAATGTGGTATACTGTTTCTTCCATACAAATATTTAAGGCGGGTAATGTGGAATACTGTTTCATCCATTCAAATATTAAATATTTGTATGGAAAAAATAGTATGCCACATTAGCCATTCTCACCATGACAAACCAAAAAAATGATTTCTTAGTCTAATTCGCTTGAATCCAAAAATTTTCTTTTCAAAAATTAAATGTGTTGTCTAAATAATCGTTCACTGATTCACAGTTAAAAAAACAACTTAAAATTGGCTTTCGAGATTCATTTGAATGTGGAGACAATAAAATGTTGATTGTGCTCAAAAACGTTTTTCAGAAAATTCCGATATAACCTGATAAACCATGGACTTGTCAACATCAACAATAGTTGCAGAATTTCACAAAAAACAGTATTGTATGTTTGATCTTGCGATGCGGCATCTCATATCCGAGAAATGATGGGGTACCACATTACCCGCCTATACCACAATACCCGAACTTACTCTAGTGAAAATATTGTATTGTCATCGGACAGACTCACAAAAAAGCAAGCTTTTAAAAAAGGAAAAATTATATTTTTATTCTTTACCCCCTTTATCGGACACTTAAGAAATAATAAATGCTGAAGAACCATCCAGTAAATCGGCTGAATTTTTTGAAAAACCATAAATTCTCTTTCAGGCCTTGAATATTTCACAATTTCGCTGCCATCGTCTCTTTCTTAACCTCACAATAAATTCCAAGACAACCAATCATCCTTAGCAATTTTCATACTAATTTATAGATTTGCGAATTTCGAATAAACCCATCGATTACCACATTTTAGATAGACAAATGGTGAAAAGGATCATTTTTAAATGTAATAAATTTCATTTTTATGAGATTCCGAGTACAATTTCGATTTTTTTATTGCAATTACTTTCGTACCTTTCTCTTCATCGACGATTTTCACATCGTTATCATTTGAGTAAAATCTTTACGGCATCTTCGAGTTGCACCCTGGATTCTCCTGCGGTTTGTCAAGAAATTTTTGAAGGGTCCGTATTTCGGGCTGTGGTTATGTTCCATAAAAAGTTGAGTTCATCAAGTGAAAGAATCGCTTTCGGGGTTTTTTTTTAACTTTCACTTTGGAACAAGGGAACAATCAAAACGTAATAAAATTGTCACAGCCCAATGCAGACTAACTAGGACCCAATTTTAAAAGCCGGAAGAATATTTTGGGATGAACGTATGTCAAATCAAATCTTGATGTCCTGTGGTGATTGCTGTATTACTGGACCAGAATTTTGTTGGAATAAAAATGGGAAGATAAAAAAATTTCCGATACGTTCTCTGCTCAAGGATAAATAAATATTTTCCTCATAATCCGATTTAGATGATTTCTGCAAAAGGGATTCACGTGGAATTTTACTTCACTTACACATTGAGAGTTTTACACATAGCCGGTTCGATGTCCTTGTCGGTATCATCCTAATGTTTCTTATGTTGTCTCAGGATCATCATATAATCATCACTACGGCTGGGACCACCCGGGGATTCAGCTGCAGGATTAGGGATTGAGCTCATACATGACTTATGAAAATGACGAAGGCATCGAATGTGTTTTCGGGATGCACCGGGAATAAGGGATATCTCCATGTCATGTGCTTCCTCTATTACTTCTTGTACTGATTATGAGTACTGAATTCCATTGTTTGAATGTTGAATGTCAGAAACACTTCCATCATTCCATTTAATGATGATTTATGGATTGATCGGCTTGGAATATGCCATAAATTTGAATATCATTCAGGTTCATATGTTGTGAAGTTAAATGAAATTAAATTCGTTAAATTCAAGTCGTAAAGATCCAAAATGTCGCTCTTTTTTTGATTGTGATCGCGTTGATCTTAAGAGAACCGGTAGATTTTCCACCAAATTAGGCAGTTCGCAAGTCAAATGTACACCAAAAAAATCCGAACGATGAAGAAAAAAATCAGTCAAATTTATTTGGCACACATAATACCAGGCATCAGTTTGAAAGTTCTTTGGATCCTGTTTTTTACGCATAAATCCATCTCTTAACATACATTTGACCAGGGAGTAGTCGTAGACGGTCAATCCTTTTCCAAACAAACAAATCGTTAATTTTCCGTCTAAGTGGCTGCTAATAGATGGCAAACGTGGCTGTTGAATGCCTTGAAAATTTTCCTAAGATCAAATTCTAATGGTGCAAAAAATTGTAACCATATTTGCAAGGATCTCGCGAAATGTATCAACGAAGGATTTCACTTCAATTCCAGCCATTTGTGAAAACAAGTTTAAATGTTCCCGTCTTCGTCCGCCGGCTGTTTTCGTCCTTTTTGGTTTTATTCGTGGGGTGGACAAAGGATACTAAGTTATTATTATGGCTGTTGTCCTTTTTGAAATTCCTCTGGGGACACACACGAGAAAAATTTATTGTTTTTTTTTCTTTAAGAAACTGGACTTGATCAACCACTTTTTTTTTGCAAGGAGAGTCTTTTGGAAAACTTCCTTAGTACTGGGCGCGATGTACAACAAGAGATAACAAGACAATCTGAAGGACTTGCATTACGAAAGATCATAAATAGCCAAAGGATGCTATGAAAGGGTTGCCTTCATGAATCGTTTGTTCGGTGTTTTGCATGCCTGCGTTTATGGGAGTGAGCAAAGGTTTGGTCCACTAAAATCCTGACCAATCCTTCCTCGTTAGGCGAAGAATAACAACAACCAGGCTTAAAACTGCATTGAAGTTGAGGAATCGCTCTCTGATCCTTTGGACCAACGGAAAGACGGGATTTTTTTCGAAAAACATGTTCCTTAAAAGGATGAAATTTTGTGCATGGAGGATTTTCGACTTTAAGACTTTGTTGCAATTATTATTCTGCATGGCAACAGATCTTTTAAATATTTTTGGGCAATTTGCTTTCTAAATCGACAGACAAAATGGGTTTATTTTTATTCGGTAATGAGGATCAGTCGGCGATAGTTTCCCAAGGTTTTTCGGCTTAGATTTTGTTTTGAGTTTCCCAGACTTTTCAAGGTTTCAAAACTTGTTTTGGTAAATGCAAATTTGGGTTTAATTCATTGACAGTTACTTCCGATCGATTTAATTGGGCCGAAAACTCGAATGTCCGTAAAGGGTTTCACAGGTAAATGAATTGTAGAAACTATTTTTAAAAAATTTGTGTACGACGAATTTGAAAAAAAAAATTTGCTGTCTATATTTTTATTGTGCCGTGAAACTCGTATAAATTGAGAGTTTGGAAGCTAGATTTTACAGAAATTAGTCATATATTATTTTTTTCCTGACATTATAACGTCGAATGGCAGCTCGTCTCAATGGGCAAGGAGGGCTCCCCACATTTAGGGAATAATTGCAAAAGAATCCACAAAAAAAACCACCAGAGAGGGGGGTGATGTGCGGTAGTGTGATGGCGGACGGCGATAGTAAATTCTATACAAAAAATCACGAAGGAAGCTTCTTCGAAAGTAAGGGATAGCCCCCAACTTCTTAACTATGTTTTAGGATATGCGAATTATATTTCAGCAACCAGTACTTGTTTTTCCTCTGCTGATCCTAATTTTGTGATAAAATATTGTAGAATGAAAGTATCGGGGAACCTTTGGTTATGAATATTCAGTTAAAAAAACTATTTTAAGTCCGAAAGATGTTTTGGTTTATGAACAGTGTTTTGATTGACCCTAGGTTCGGTATGACACCTTCTTTCTCAATTCGTCAGTTAAATGCAAATTTTGGCCATGTGTAAGGAAAAACGTACACCTCTAGCTCAAACTAGTGTTCAGGACACGATTTTTTTTTAATTTTTTTTAGAAGGTACGTTACTATGTTGTGAAGTGTGCAAGAATAAAACTTTCCAAAGAAAAATTTTCCAAAGAAAAATTTTCCAAAGAAAAATTTTCCAAAGAAAAATTTTCCAAACAAAAATCTTAATTAACGAAACCCGAAGTTTTTCGTCGTCAACACGTCGAAGCAAAAACATAATAATATTCCGAAACTTCTTCGTTTTAGAAAATATTAACGAAAACTTTTTTTTGTGAAAATCTTTGAACTACCAGAATTTTTCTATAAATGACAAATCGAATCACATAAACAAGCCATGTCCAGACTTTCACCTGTTGGACAGATTTACTTACATTTACTTAATATTCATCTCACAATCAAAAACTTTGAAATCAGAAATAAAACGAGAAAAATTCTGTCCAAAAAATGTACAACCTTCCATTTTTTCGACGTTTTTGTTTCTGCTGAGGAAGAAAAACTTTGAAGGGTGGTTTCAGCAGCGAATCAGAGGAAACTGAAACACAAAATGAAATTCCACCCTCGTTCAATTGAGACCATTTCAATTCATCTCAACTGAACGCATCTTAAATTCCATAAGACAGACACCAACCGAATTACACCGAAAATCATTTTGGACGGCAAGGACGATCCCTTATCTCGGCACTGTTTGCGAAACTTTAAGATCAAGCAGGAAACTACTTATAAGATAAGAAAATTGGGGGATTTTGTTTAATTTTGGTTGAGTCATCCTCAACAGAGAAGGGATGAAGGATGCACAGGCGTTTGTAACCCCTACAAATCTCAGGTTTATTCCTCTGATGGCGCCAAATCAAATATTTTGCTCGAAGGTAGAAAAATTTAGCGGTAATTCTATTCTATTTCGAGCAGGATGAAGATTTTCATGTGGGTTGAGTATTTAATTTACCATCACCCCAAAGGATCTTCTAGTTCGGGGAATGAACCCCATGTCATGTGTCTGCTCGTGTTACAATGATTATGTGATCTTAAGGAATTTGATTTGACAGGAAGGAAAAATCGTGTGGGCTCATCAAATGATTTTCTTATTCATTTTTTTATTAGAACTTGCTATCTATAAAAAGAAAATTCTACTTCCGCTACCACTTAGTTAACTCTTTTACTCATGAGAACATAAAAAAATTGTTTGTCACAATATACAACAAAAAATGTTTCATAACTATGACTTACGTCCTCTGGAGAGGACACTGGGAGTGAAAGGCTTGAGAGTTGATGAATTCAATATTTGGCAATAAATGCGAGTTTAACGTCCAATTTATTCACTAGGAGTTAAATCGCCTTAACTCCCTTAACTCACCTTTAACATGGAAAATAACGTTAGCTAACTCCCTTAACTCACTAACTCGGCTTAACTCCTAGTGAATAAATTAGGGGTAAATGTCACCTTGATTGGCATTGGGGCTGTTGGTTTAGGAAGTTTAGTGTAAAAATTCTCACATACGATAAGAATTGGATTGTATCTTCTTACAAACTAGATTTAATTATAAAGTCTTGTGTTCAACAATTTTACGATTTTTTAGCCAAAACTTTTGCGAATTTTAGCGATATTTCATCAGTGGAAGAGAGGCCTTCAAAATTCATTTTCTAGAATTAAAAAAAATGTGTTAATAATAATTTTCTATAACCAAAAATTGTAAATTTTTGTAATTTAATGTTTTTGCCGTTTTCGAGATTTTTTTGTGTTTAGTTTTTATAAAAATTCTATATGATGGTCACAATAGAGTTTCTAAAATCAGAAAGCAAGAGTTATCTGCGATAATTATGCAATCTGAGACTTTTGCAGAAGAACCTTTTAGAAGAATACGGGGATATTTTAGGTCCAAATGCGCTGCAACACCTTCGCCTTACTCGCGTCAATATCGCTAGATGTCACTTCTTATTGCATTGTGGATTAATTATTCAGTTTGAAACCATCACAATTTCACCCTATATATTTTAAGGGTTCTTCCCCATCATTTTCTCGGTTCACTTCCATCCACTTTGAACTTCAGGGCAGTTCAGTTCACTTCGGTTTTGCATTAAAATATGGAGTGGATTTCGTAAGAGGGTGGCTAGCTTTTGTGGCAGCAACATATGCAAGACAATATGGTGTCCAACTTATTTGAATTTTAATTGAAAACGTTTGAGATCTCACCCTTGAGATTGTAACAGTTTAAGCCGACAGACTCTATCAACAAGAAAACGATGGTAATGTCCTTATATAGCCCTTAGACGTTTTGTAAAATCCACTTGAATGTTTTTACGTTTCGTAGGTATTTCACGTTGCGGTCCAATGAGATTTGAATTTCGATCAGAAACCGCATAAAGGTTTTCACATTTGAACCATCCTTACCGCAATTCTGTGCTGGTATCATTAAAATCCCATCGATAATCGCCACGCTGGATGCAGAGGTAAAATGTCCTTTAGCTCAAAATCTGACAAAACAGCATAAAATTTCGTCTATTTGTGGAAAAATGCCAACGAGGTGTCTTTTATTTCAGAACAAAAATGGACATTTATTTCCACTTAATTCACTCCTTAAACAGCATCCCGGTATGATGGATGATTCCAGCTCAAATTCTGTCAGACAGACAAATGATCTGAAATCGACCATTTGGCGAAAATGTTTCAATATGTGTGATGGTGAGAGTACTTTCGGAATGGATTCCAGACCCATACTAAAAAAATTGTACGCTAAACATTCGACACCGTTGAATCATTTCTCTCAAGTGAATCCTTAAAATCGTAATATTTCCCTACACTTTGATAGCTGGAAAAAAATTTCCTTTTCGTTTATCCATTTTTCATATTTTTGTGTACATCCAACAGAAGCCACTCGAAAACCTCTTTAAGGACTTTGGCTTAGGAAAAATTCGAGTGTCCTTGGAATCCTTTTTGTATTTTCGTCTCTACTTTGTTCTTACTTGATGTACCTTGAATCTCCCTTGACTTTGACTTTAGAAAATGACTTCGATCTTGAGGATCAACAAAACTGTCGAACGCGTTAACAGCAAAATCGTCAAAGTTCAGGAAAATTCGATAGGACGAATGTCTGTAATCAAAGCGGAACGGTAAGAGGATAAAATGTTCCTTTGATTTGATTTTTCTTCATATTTCTCGCATACATTAATAAAGACGCCTTGAATGACTTCCATTGAACACGAAAGGATTTAAACAAGAAATTCATTTTACCGCCAATCCTTGTTCGGTTTAAATCGGCAAAAGAACCTTTCGGACAAAGGATGAATGTAAATTGAAGTTTTATTGAGCGTGTTCGAAAATGATTTTTAATTGGCATCTAATAGGGAGTCAATTTTATTAAAAATATTTTCAAGTCACAATGATTTGGCACACAATGGAGGTTTTGTCTTTAAAATGGAATCATTTTATGATGAAAATTGGTGAAATATCATAGAAATCGGCCGATTGAAGTAGGTTGGGGATTTTTTTCTTTCATTCAGATTGAAGGACGAAATTCATTTGCATTTTAATTAAAATTTAAAGAGATATTTTCCCAAAGGAACAAAACAAATATGCGTTCATCCTTAGAGAATTCTAAGGATTAGGGTTTTTATGCGTTGGAGATTAACTGACATACGTGCACCCAATGTGATAAATTTTCCTATTCAACTTCTACTTGTAAATTCAAAAGATAATTTCTTTTCTGTAAATCTGATAGAGCTATTTTTCAGATTCAGAAAATAGAGGGTGGTTTGGCTGCACTTAAAAATCTCACCCTGTAATAAATTTTAAAATAAGATTTTATGATGCATACCCGTCGATGTCCGGTGACATTTTTTTTTTTGCATAAGTTGTTTTGCAAAAACTTTTGGGAAAACGTAAGAAAAGCTACAATTGCCAGGGGCCAATCGCCAAATACTCTACATAGATAAAATATTTATTTAAAAAAAATCTAGCACCGGATTTGTGAACAGCGACCCCGAAAACTCCCTAATGCAATTTTTCCCCGGAAGAAATAGAGAAACGGATATTTGCGTTATCCTTACAGAACCTTCCGCTTCTAATTTCGAAAATCTAACACCGGATTCGTTATCAGCGACCCCGAAAACCCCCGAGTGATACTTTTCAGCCTCCTATTGAACAGGATTCATGGCGAAAATCAAGGTTTTAAAACACCCAAACCCTCTTTATCCCCATTTACCCCCTTAGCAGTAAAATTTCGGAAAACCCCGCCTTAGTGAGCGTCTATGTCACGAAAGGAACATGCTGTGAAAATTTCAAACTGGTACCTCCAGGGATTTGGGCTGGGCGTTGATGAGTCAGTCAATCAATCAGTCGTGACAAATGATTTTGTGTATATAAATTTTGTTATTATGCAGGTTTCGTTTTATGGAGGTTCCACTGTACCACGCAACATGAATCTGGAATGTTCTGTACGTTTATAAACTTTTTTGAAATTAGGAATGGGTTGGTTCGGGGAGACACTAAATGTAGATGTTTTTTGGTACTAGAAAAACACATAGGTGTCTAGACTAAAACTTAGATTAGACAAAACCCTTTTGGAACATACGAACAGATGGCGCTGCGGTCGGCAAGAAGAATCATTGCATGTATTTTCAAAATGAAAAATACAACCAACAAAAGAAAAACAGGGAGCACAAAAGGAGTGTCATGAAAGAGTCTAGTATAACTTTATCTCAGAAATAAAAAAAAACCCTCTTGCACCCCAAAAATATTCTTCAAATTCACTAGGTACAGTACTTACTGTACTCTGACACTAGCGCCGCCACCGCCAGGAAATCAAACAGGCAAAAGAAGGTGAAAAAGGTCGATGGGGTTGTCCCTGGTGTATTTTATCTCAGATCATTCCATTCCCCCGCTGTTGTTTGCACAAAGGCGAATTAAGGGAAAAAAACTGCCTGGATTTTCCCTTTTTTCTTCGAAATGAAATAAAATTTATGGCCGATAGAACTTTGTTTCCCATTCGTGCGTTCTGTGAACTTTCAAAGAAGTTTTCCTTTCCCCATTTTTTTGCGCAAATTTCCTTTCTGGTTCTCCTTTTTTTCTATTGCAATATTTTTCAGATGTCGTGCCAAAGGATAGAACCCAAAGTCTATAGGAAAGACCATGAATTACCTGGATCGTAGTAAAAAGGATAAAGAGGGCGACAGGTGGGCAATTGACTGAAGGCTCTAAGGCTTTTTCGGTCTGAATCACTCGTGCCACCCAGGGGCAAATAAGACGATCCCAAAAGAAATGTGAATCTGGGAAGGGCATTAAATAAGCTCAACTTAACGAGAACCCCATCAATTGAAGTGGAGCGTATTTTGAAGGACTTTGAAGGAGTCTCTGTGGGAGAGAAAATTTTAGGGTAGTGAATCACCCTCTCACTCCCGTTGTATGTGCTTGACTAAATGGAGTCCGGGTCGTTAAGGGAACATGTCCAGGTGCGTTTCTGGAATAGAGTTTTGGTAAGAAAAAACACCGGGTGCAAAAATACTTTTTCAATTGGTGCCTAAGGGGGAACGAGGTGAATTTTAGTGGGATGGAACCGGCAATTCCGTGGCGCTTATGAACAGCCCACAATACGAGGAAGAAACTCATTCCAGGCTGTACAGAAGGACGACGATGTTTTGCTAAGTTAAATTTCTCTCAACGATCTCTATTGAAGGTGGAGAAGTGGCGGAAGGCAAATGAAGTTCAAGTGAATGTTAAGTTGGTGGGAAGGAAGTTGTTAATTATCTGTCATGTTTTCTTTAAATGAAAATTACCCTTACAAATATGCTGATTTCCTATTCCGATGGTTTTTATATTTTTTTTTTTTGAATTTCTTGTCACGTTTAATGGGGAGTTTTCACTTTTTTATATTTATTTAAAATAAGAAAGGTTAGCCTTATTAAAAATTTCCATATCGCATTTTAGACTGGAAAAGTATTTTTCAGGAATTGCATTTCGTCGCTATCGACACACTTTCTCGTCACTTTTTGTGGAACACTCAGAGAAAAAAAAAAACAATTAACAGAAAAAAAACCATCAACAAGTAAATACCCAAGTAACGAAAAATGGTTACATATCACAACGTGAGTTGCAAAATATTTGATGTCATAAACTGGTTGCTGGGACGTCACAGCAAAGTTGCTGCAACATTCATGCAAACGTTTTTGCCCAGTTTTTTGGGACAAACCAACGATTGCACAATTGTTTCCGCTAAAACTGGTTTGTAACGCAGTTTTTAAAACAACGGTTGCACAACCGTTTCCACAGAAAATCTTTTGTAACCAAGCTTGAAAACGGAAAGAGGGGGTGGGGGGCAGCAGAGCAGAGGTCAAGTGTGACGTTAATGTAAACTTTTATCATAAGTGTACAATGTACATTAGGAAACGCTATTAGTATAAATTCTTTAGGCCAAAGACCCATTATAGAAAACCACAACAACTTTTTGGAGAGGTTTTTTTAATTTTTTCAGAGAGAAATTTTTATAAGAAAACCCTTTGCTGATCATATCGTACATTGCCGCTCACCATACTTAAGAAACATAAAGCGATCTTACTAAAGAAACATAAAACGATACTTTAAATGGCGAAACAGTAATGTGGAAAGCACGTGTGAATTGTTCGATAGGAAAATTACAGATTTGCACTTTCAGAATGTGCCCAAGGATTAACGGAATGTCGAGCAAAGCAGAAAAGGTGCCATTCATGCATTCAGAATTCATTTGCATTTTCATGATGTCTTTCAAAGATGTGAAATTCCTTACAGCTGTAAATTGGGGGTGTGTAGTTGTACTTTATATAATGGCTGGTATTTTACTCAATTGGATTATCATTTTTCGAGGTAATAAAAATGTCAAAGGAATGGCTCGGATGGGGTAGTCACCCCCAAACGAGACTCAATGTCTTACTTTGGGCAAAAATGAAGGGAACGAAAATCGATATTCAAATAGAATTCCAAGAAGCAATTAGACCAGCCAAATCTGTTGTTGTTTACACTAGTAGTGATTGGAAGTGTTGCTCGCAATTTTGGGTGGTTTATGTGGGTATAAAATGGGCAATTTCAAAATATGTTTCTATTTATTAATTTTATTAATAAATTTCGAAGTTTTGTAGCAAGGATTTCTAATAATATTGGATTTAATTGTTTTTCAAAAACTATGTTGGCACTCAGAAAAATATTTAAGCTGATCCAAGTCAATTGTGGCTTGCAGCAGGTACACAGACTAAAGGCGATATCATAAAAGACACAGAGAAAAAATAGTAAATCTAGCTAATTTATAATGGGGAATCGTGACTATTACTAAAATAGTTAATTTCAATTACAAAAAAAAAAAAATTTTAAAAAAAGCTTTTATTAAAAAAGAATGCACTAAAAAGAAAAAAATAATTTTCTGGACGCTGTGTATCACAAATATATAAGCTTTTTAAAAGCGAGATAAATTTTTATTTTATTGTTTTATGCTTTATCTCGCTTTTTAAAAGCTTTTATATTTGTGATACACAGCGTCCAGAAAATTATTTTTTTCTTTTTAGTGCATTCTTTTTTAATAAAAGCTTTTTTTAAAATTTTTTTTTTTAATTTTGTTCTTTTTAGTCTTCGAATATATATCCTTACATTTGAGATGTCCTTACAGGCTTTTTAACTTGAGAATCGTATTCAGCGACCCCAAAAACCCCCAGAATAGATTTTTTTCCGGAAAATTTGGAGAAAGGGATAATGACGTTATCCTTACAGGACCTTCCGTTATCCTTACTGACTTTTTAATGACAGATTCGGATTCAGCGACCCCAAAAACCCCCAGAATAGATTTTTTTCCGGAAAATTTGGAGAAAAGGATAATCACGTTATCCTTACAGGACCTTCCGTTATCCTTACTGACTTTTTAATAACAGATTCGGATTCAGCGACCCCAAAAAACCCCCAGAATAGATTTTTTTCCGGAAAATTTGGAGAAAAGGATAATCACGTTATCCTTACAGGACCTTCCGTTATCCTTACTGACTTTTTAATGACATATTCGGATTCAGCGACCCCAAAAACCCCCAGAATAGATTTTTTTCCGGAAAATTTGGAGAAAAGGATAATCACGTTATCCTTACAGGACCTTCCGTTATCCTTACAAGGACGAAGTAGTGAAAACATTGTATTGTCATCGGACTTATATAAGTGTGCAAAATTTCAAGTCAATCGGACAAGTGGAAGTGGGTCAAAATTTGATTGCAAGATTTGACCCCGACAAACAAACAAACAAACAGACAAACAGACAAACAGACAAGATAGCGAGCTAAATAAAAGCTTTTAAAATAGTCAAAATCGGATATTTTTTATAAAAACTTTAACTACTTAGTAGTAAGTTTTACTATTTTGTGGTTAAATCGACTATTTTTGTAATTTAAATTAAGTATTTTAGAAATAGTGCCAATTTCCCATTATAAAATAGTTGAATTCACTATTCTTTTCTTTGCGTGAACAAGATATCACATCCTCGAAATACCTACCTGAGGGTCACCAGGTTTAATTTTTTAATTTCTCCCGCCACAGGTTGATAAATTTTTACTTTTCCTAACGCAGATGAACGCGCGCCTAGCATGGGATAAATTTTCCTGCAGGAAGCCAATCACGCCAATCACGCCGTAACGAATTTTACTTCATTTTTCTAAATGTGTCCATAGCCCAATTGACCAATGTTGGAATTTTTGTACCGTGTCCAAATGTACCACGCAATTTTCCTTTATAAAGTTTAAGAATATTTGTGGGAACATTAAGAATTATGGACCTTTTGGTACAAAAATGACAATTTTCACAGGAAAAAATCTTGGATTTCCAGTCAAAATACCATAAATCGTACCTTCGGTACTTGGTACAAGATGATTGGAAATCCAATTGGTTTTCCAACCAATTTGGTCAATTGGGAGGAAGTTCCATTTTTCGCTTCGTTTTTCTTACAAATCGCTGTATGTATGTATGTTCTCTTATAACTCGAGACATACTGAACCGATTTATGTTAAATTTTTGAGAGAGCTTCTTAGTAGTAAGGGGGATGTTTTAAGCTGTGGGATAATTAATAGTCGATCATACTTTTTATTATTCCCTGGACCGTAAGTGAAAGAACTTTTGAATCAGTTTTATTTGCAATTTTTATCCGATTTTCACGAGTAGACAGGGAAACCCCCTCCCTACTCCCCTCCCCCAATCACTCTTTTTCACCTGACATGAGGAGATTATCACCTAGTTTTCAGCGTGCAGCTTAAGACTAAGTGAATACAATATTAGGCCGTAAGTTGATCTCTAAAAATGTTAAAATGTTTGTGCGCAAAGAGGAGGGGGAGGTGTGAGAGATCGAATTGGGAAACGGCCGAGATCGGAGAAAAGATGAAAAAAAACCTATTTCAGATCTTTGATCGGAGGTTCTAAAGTTCAACATAGATTAGTTATACTTCAGGCCGACTTTTCTTGTTGAAAGCTGAATCCCGCCCTGCTTGTAACATCTAATATTTTACAAATTAATTTGAACCCATGGCCAAGGTTTACATTAATCACCCCAAAAAAGGTTAAAGACAAATTGATCATTTTAATTATCCAGCAATTAACCAGTAACCACTATTCAAAAAGTCATTTGTTAGGTAAAACCAGAATGATATTTACGACTAAAAACCATCAATTTAGAAAATAAATTCCATTATTAACCTTAATCACACTCACTTTCATATCAATATTAACCGAAAATCCCAAAAAAATATTGTCTCCTTAGAGTATCCTTACGATTTATGCTTTATAAATGCCTACGTAAACACTATAGAAATGAATAGCGAGACAACCACCATGGGATAAACAGACATCAATGAAAGTTTACTTTGCGTCTAAAGGGTGTTTTGATTTCCCATTCCCATCACTTTAGTTTTGACTTAAGGCTATCATCATTACAATAATTGTAGTCGTTTCAAAGCTATTATTAATTTAGACGACAAAAACGAATTTATTGTTAAACAAAAAGGTCCTTTTTCAGAATTTGTAGTTGTTACTCGTTAATATGAGTTAGAAAAACTAACTATTCGGGGGGATTATTTGAGAATAAATAATTCAGACTAATTACATGTGCCCCTCTATTTGTTACTAACAAAAGTTTAAGTACGAGAATTGCATGTACATTGAAATGGTTTTCATTTATACACACACGTATTTATTTATATAGGAAGTGTTGTGTGTCCGGTCATTGAGGGACAACCACAGATACTCCGGGGCTCTGCTTTACATCCCGGTAACCCGGAATGATCGCCCCGGAGCCTGATCTCCAGTCACTTGCCGGCACGCTCGCTTAACCAGGCTCTTCGCTCGCGGATGGGGGGGTTGTTGCAAATGACATTGGAAATAGACACGTACAGGTGTTAATCGTGCCAATAAAAAAAAAGAGAAAGACAGAAATAGAATCTCTAATAAAGGATAGTTGGGTAATATTTACTTCAATCGGCTAAACGGAAAATCAGATTGCCCATTTCCGAAACCTCCCTCATGGAAGTTTGGAGACTTCACCTTCACCCCATATTGACTTGGCCTCCCCTTCTCTCTCCAAACAATTTGTTTACCAAACCATAATTGAAGAACAACCCTAGTTCAAAATATATCCAAAATCATATCAAAACAACGCTTTTCTTATCAGACAGTTTGAAATTTATTGCTTGTGATATCTAGTTTTTATTTTAATGAACAATTTTAACGAAATTTATTTTTGTTTCACTTATACACAGTATTTAGCAAAATTTTTATCTGTTACGTTAGTTAAATTATTATTTAGAATCTTGAAATAGCAAAATATACATATAAATACGTAGGGAAATTTTTAGCAAAATTTACAATAGGAAAATCTTTAGCAAAATATACTTAGGAAAATCTTTAGCAAAATATACTTAGGAAAATCTTTAACAAAATATACTTTTGAATTTACTTGAACGAAATATCTAGAAGATAATTAGCAAAATTTAATAAGCCTACCTAGGACTTTACGCGAAATTAACTAAAATTTAGGAAAATCTATAGCGGAATCTAAAATATCAAATTTAACCAATATCCTAAAGCGAGGAAAACAACATAAAACGATGACGACATTACCCGGATACAAACTAAAATCAAAATCAAAAAAAAAAACTAAAAGAAATTTTTACAACACCGTCTTATAAACTCGTATAAAATCCTGATTGATGTTTGGGAAATTTTGATCTTATTATCAAATTGCCTATCCTCAGGCGAAATTTTAATAAAGCCGAGGACCAAATTCGTACTGTGTAAAATTATCGCAAATGCCTGTATCAGGCCGTTTTGTTTGATCACTAGAGTGCGTTTTAAATCGTAGTGGTACAATTCTCTCATAAATAAATCACTTAAGAAAATGTTAAATTACTTACGGTTTCTCCGCGGAGAAAAATATCACCTTTATAATTTTATTTGATTTAATTCCGACAACCTTTCAGCGATGAAGTGCACTGCATCGTTGACTTTTAATTTCCTAAAATAGATAATTAAGACTTATTTAAAAGAGAGAATTTCCCATTAAATCAATTTGACAGCAAAGGCCAAAACTTCCCTTTTTACAAATTTCGCTGGTATTTTCCTCCGAAACTAAAATGGGGACCCTGCTTAACTAAATTTTTAGCTCGAAAATCCAGGCGAAGCCTATCTTAAGGCGCGGCCTCAGCGATGCTCAACCTTTTTCTTTCCTTTCTTCTGAGATTCGAATTCCGCAGGAGAACTTTATATATGCGACTTTGAAGAATGTTGCACTACAACTCGGACAGGAACTAAACTGCTAACAAAATACGATGTGGCGTTGACTCCGGATGTTTCACACCTTGAACTCCTTTTGAAACTGTTCTTGTTAAACGAAAATCTGCAACGGCTCCTATTTCGGTTCACCAGTCGATGTTTACAACGTTCGACGCAATTTTCTTATATGGCTGCGCATTCATCCATTCGCAAAATGGCGTCTGGGAAAAATGCACCAGAAAAACGTGGCTAAAACCGGATTCTCCTCCTTCGAGGCAATTTAGCGCAACTTCCTTCTAAAGAAAATTGATGAACTTCTAACCCCTAGATATTTCCAGAAGATTTTCACGGTGATTCCTCACTTCAGATGCAATTGAAACAAATCGGTTCTCCACTCAAAAAAAAATGTCCGAGAGGTGGCTAAACTCACAGGTTCTTTAGTTTTCGGATTTTCTTCCAATTTTCACGTAGTTAAAGGTGATTAGCCAACCCTCCCGTGTTCAAAGAATAAAACCTGAGCCAACTACACAAAATACGTGGAATTAATAAGCTACCACATGGATATTTCTATAGTCTAACTCACCTAAAACTTTAGCCGGTATAAACGCGAACCAAAAATAAACTTCGGAATAAGAAAAATCTTAAACTTTAGCGAATTAATCCACTTCGCGGAATTAACAACCACGCGGAAATTTTACGACGAAGAAAATCCTCAGATTCGTCCAACAGTCGCCATCAAAGTGAGCGGTACAAATCTTTTGAATAATCCAACAGAGTTCGATAACAGGATTGAATCGAATTAAAAAGAAACGGGTCCTTTATTCAAAGCACTGGCCAAACCAGGCTTAACAAAGATTCGTTCGATTCTAAAGGCGGTATTACACTGCCATACCACAGAAGATTTTCTTGAGGTTTCCCCGACAATAAAATTAAGTTTGACGCCAACAGGACCACACGATTTTACACACGTGGATCCGTGCAATATGGATTTTTTTAGGAAGGTATACACTGTAAACATTTTTTATATTAATTTTATAAAATGCAAATTCATGATACGGACTAATATAATCAACCTTAACACGTTGACGTGCTGCG
Source organism: Chrysopilus asiliformis (assembly GCA_964034945.1). Lineage (NCBI taxonomy): Eukaryota > Metazoa > Arthropoda > Insecta > Diptera > Rhagionidae > Chrysopilus > Chrysopilus asiliformis. The sequence continues at coordinate 19,982,682 of OZ035960.1, forward strand.
ATGTCATCTGAATTAAATGCCAAAAAAAACCTGTCAAGTAAATAGCGGTGAAAATTTACACTACTCATCGCAAATTTTAGTGGAGAGCAAACTTGTTTAGGACACGTCTAATAGTGAAAATCGGATCAAAATCCCCTCAATGGACCAGGAAATGACAGAAGAGGGGATCTACGGGGTGACGTTAAGATAAATTTTTAAAATAAAGCTTGTCGGAAATATTTTTTATCCAAATAAGGAAATCGCATCGCATCTCAATCAATTGAACGATTCGAAAGGTAACAGATGAGGGGTAAGGAAAGGGGTAGTTCGATTTAAAGTCATTTGTAAGTAACTCCATCTGCCCAAAAAATTAAGGGAAATTACTTAAGCCATTTTTGCTTGATGCCTAAACAGTAAATCAGGTAGGTAAACTAGTTTTCCTAAAGTGGGCTTTCCTACCAAAAACTAAAAGTAAAGCGACTATTGTCGAAAGCGACACGACAAACGACATATGGGTGAAAATTTTTATATTAACATTTTTTTAGAAAAAATCTCTTAATTTTATGACTCAAATCTTTGTTGAAAATAATTTTTTTTCAATGTAACCGGCATAAATCTTAGGTAATGAATGAATACGTATATGTTTCCCACCTGTGCGTCACCACCTCAAAATATTGTTTTCTTGTCAGGGGAGCTCATTTAACGATGATAAACGATCCACTACTCGCCGATTTATCATTGAAAATAAATAAGGAAAATGCTCTGTGCTGCACAATGCTGGGCGGTTGTGACGTTGACGACTAATAAGCAGAAGTAGGACACATGGCATCAGAATCCCAAGAAGGACATTTCGCATAGGAAATGTGTACTTATTTGTGTTAGAAAGGATATTCCGCTTTGAAATGGCTTTTGTTGGCCGGAAAACAAAGGGAAAATTATACGATTGGCTGGCCAGGCAGTCCTGTTTACATTAGCTTTTCATTACGGTCGCGGTCTCATTTGATTTTCCCCAATCGCAAGGGAATAAACCTAATGATATCCCACGCCATTTACCTGCAAGGATAACGAGGGAACGACAAGGACAATGACGACTGAAAGACCGCAGCTTGTTATCTAAAATTTATTCATTCATTTCGCCAAATTAATTTGCCTCGGTTTTTATGAGTCTCCGTGTGTCGCACAATCGCAAGGACTAACACAATTTTCCCATTTTAAATAACAATCCGAATGTACCCTTTGTGGCGGCTCTCCAACACGGGGAGAAAATTCCCATTCCTGTCGAATGCGCCGCCGGTAAAAGCGTGGTCTATGATCCTGATTTCGATTTCAGTCCGACTGTGACTGTATGGGGTGACATTAAACTTTGGTGTTGACATAGACCTTTCCAGGCGTAGTTTTTTTCAATGGATTTTTTGTGCTTTTTTGTCGGTTACTACACGCAGAAAAATCCATGCTATTATTCAGTATAATCGGGTGTTAACTTAAACCGTGGCATGCATAATATTGCACCAAACCTGAGGGAAACTTAAAGTGAACTCGCCAAGTTTGAAATGGTAAAAATCAGGACGTGCTTAAATTAATACTGGAAAACTTCAAAGTAGCACGTGAGTTCTCAGAAACCGCATTCTTATACTAAGCATGTCATTCTTACTACAAGCATTACATTATTAACTACAAGTCTTAAATTGAGCATGTACATAATAATTTTAAGAATGCCAGGTTAAAAATTGCCCAGCAACATATGAAATCGGCGTGCTTAGTTTAAGCATTAAAGGATTAATACAAGCAGTTAAAAATGATTGACATGCTTCATCTAAGCATTCAAGATTGTTTCAAGAATGTTAGTCATGCTTGATTAGACAATTTTATACTGTAGGCATACTTATTTTAAGGGTTTAATGCTTACTTATACCATTTTGATCGCTTTAAATCAAGCATTTTGGTATTAGCTTACCTTTAGATTAAGCACTTCTCATACTTCCTTTCTAAATTGTCCTAATTAAAAAATTTTTTTTTAGATTTTTTACATCTTTTATTAAACTTATAAATTTCACATCATTTTTTATTAAATTATTAAAAAAAATAATATAAACACGGGCTTAAGCGAGCCTACAAAATACTATCACAAGACAAAATTCAGGCAAAGATTAAGACAAGATAATTAAGACAGCGTCACTTAAATCATTAATGGATAAAATGTGGGTAATTTGACGTTCCTGGCTGCCCTGTGAAGAAATTTTCCACTGCTAGGTTTCAATATGTTTTTGATGAGTAGGCTTCTTATGAAAATTCTGATGGATTAGGAGTATCTTTGTGAAGAATGACTCTGGAAGACGGTTTGAATACCGGTTTGAATACCCAGAAGTTTCACAGCAATGAAAATGCTGAATTCTAAAATTACAAACAAAATTATTTTAGTATTTTGGAATTGAAAGTCAATATCAATTTGAAAATGTAAAACACATGTTGCATATTTACTCACCTTTGTTTGGATTTTCGTTTAAATACTGGATCAAATCAGAATGCTCGGAATTTTTCGGAAAATCTTCATTGAAGAGCTTTATAAATTTTGTTTGGGAAATATCCCAGCCCGAAAACAATTTCTTCTCCTAGATATGATCCACAACTAGTGGTTTTTTCACTTGTCAAAAATTTACAATATGAAAAATTTACAGTAAAAACAACTTTCCTCGTCGACAATCACGTACCAAATGACTTGAATCTCATGATCACTCATGAAAACGACCTGGAGCCATGCTTAGTTCTACCACGCCGGTCTGGAACACAGGAACACATGCTTAGTTATAAGCACGCCGAGAATGAACACATGCTTGGTTTAAGTATGCCGATATCAATTTGAACTACGTCCATACATCTCATGCTTAGTTCTAGCATGCCGATGTTATTGACTATTCTAGCATGTCAATGTAGTGTATATTGCATAAACACTTGCTCAGTTTAGCACGTCGATGTTATTATTAACACGATGGCATTTCACTGTGATGAACTACGTCCATGCAATTCATGCTTAGTTTAAGTATGCCAATATCATTTTACTCAGCAGGGACTCGATTTCTGCACTACATACTTACAGTAAGCACGCACATTTCAACTTATTAGCTAAATTTGATCTTCGTTTGCTTTGAGTATGGCGGTTCCATCAATTGTGCTCAGTTATAACAGCGACAAGTTCTATTTTAACTTGCCATTCTTAATTTAAGACAGACTTCGGTCATGCTGTAAATAACATGCAAAATGCTTGGAATGAGTATGAGCTAATCGGTGTTAAGTCAAGTTTTCCACAAGCTTAATTTAAGCACCCGTGCTTGATATGAGCACTAATGCTTGAAATAATATCGTGTCAATCTTGATTTGAGCACTTTTCGGCAAACTAGAATTAAAGAGCGGATGCTTAACTTAATAGCATGCCAAAATTTTCTGCGTGTACTGCAAATTTTCAAACAAAAAACCCTCGTGCGATGCCACGCCGTATTCTAAATTTTAAAAGAAGGAATTGCCAGTGGCAATCGCATTCATTCCCATTTCAATCCTGAACAAGGACTTTCAGTTTAGGATTCAAATGGGCGGAAGAAGGTCATGAAAACTTCATTTGTTTCGCCTGCTTAGTGACGGGATGTTCACAGCATTTCATTGTATTTCAAACAACGTCATCCGACATGGGTGTTAAAATTTTCATAGTCCTGAATCGCATTTGAATGGGAAATTCCCGAGAATCCTACAGAACTCCCATAAACAACAAGCAACGATACTCTGGCTGTGCTGTCTGCATGATGTCCCCCTAGAAAGTGAAGATGTAAACTTTAAAGGACACACTCTTTGGCATCCTGTGGAACGCCGAGAAATAGTTTTCAAGGAGTTAAAGTTAAAGCGATTTGTTTATTCATTCGGTCTTTGGGTACAGAGGAATTTCTCAAGGAATTGAGTGGAAAACTTTCCACGTATGTTATGGTGTTTATGTTTATTTAAAAAATACACAAATCGTAACCAACCGAGGCATACAGAATTGCGCGTCGAAAAGATGAGACAAGGAGGAAAATTTTTTCTAGGATCAAGTGTAGATTTCTGTCATCATCTCAACCCCATTTACGTTGTTGGGTAAGTAGTTTCAGTCGGGAAATAGAGCTGGTGACACAATTTTCAACTTAATATGCATACATAAAACCTTTGGAAAAGCTGCTAGATGTGGAAGCTAAGGGGTTTTTGCAATGAAATTTTTCATGATGAGGTTAGCAAGTGCTAAACAAGCGTGAATTTCTGCCATTACCACAACCAAATAAGGGCAAGTTCCTGAAAATATATTTTGTTAAGTTTGCTCTTTACCAACAGTTGTAGTGTTTGGTGTAGGGGTTGAATAGTTCAAAAATTGGTTAAAATTTTCTAGAAAGTATGCCATATCTTGTTAGCAGAGAGACGACAAAGGGTCTCTTGATCTTTCAGGGTTCAAAGAATTTTATTAAAATTTCACTAATTAGTGTCTAGGTGAGATATTGTAAGTTTCTTGACTTTACGTAATTACTAAGAAAGAACTGAAACTTTTTAGAAGATGTTAAGGTTTGTTGTGGCTTTGGAGTTTTACTTTTTACTTACAAACAGCAATTTTGTGAACAGTACATGACTTTCTTAGACAAAATTTAAGAGTATTAGCTTGTGCCGTACTCTATTTCAGGAGTTTTGCCTGCGGTGCATTTTTCCTGGGGGAGAAATACAATAACCATATAACCGTATGACTATAGTTGGACAAGGGGGTTGCCAATTTTTTTAACTCTGAATTTTGAAAAAAATATCTGATGTGTACAGCACATGATTTTCTCAGACAAAATCTACGTTCCTACTTCGGGTTACACTATACAGACTAACTGACGGACAGACAGACTGATAGACTGACAGACTGATAGACTGACAGACTGACAAACTGACAGACTGACAGACTGACAGACTGACAGACTGACAGACTGACAGACTGACAGACTGACAGACTGACAGACTGACAGACTGACAGACTGACAGACTGACAGACTGACAGACTGACAGACTGACAGACTGACAGACTGACAGACTGACAGACTGACAGACTGACAGACTGACAGACTGACAGACTGACAGACTGACAGACTGACAGACTGACAGACTGACAGACTGACAGACTGACAGACTGACAGACTGACAGACTGACAGACTGACAGACTGACAGACTGACAGACTGACAGACTGACAGACTGACAGACTGACAGACTGACAGACTGACAGACTGACAGACTGACAGACTGACAGACTGACAGACTGACAGACTGACAGACTGACAGACTGACAGACTGACAGACTGACAGACTGACAGACTGACAGACTGACAGACTGACAGACTGACAGACTGACAGACTGACAGACTGACAGACTGACAGACTGACAGACTGACAGACTGACAGACTGACAGACTGACAGACTGACAGACTGACAGATTGACAGACTGACCGCAATTTTTGTTGTAAGACTCCAATCGACTCGGGAGTGCTCGGGAAACGTTTTTGAGGCAAAATTAAGGGCTCGAAATTTTTCATGAATACAATACTTTATTATACCCGTACTTGGTATAAGAAAGTAATAATCTTGTACACAGCCTGACACAAAGTGAGAAATCTTGTACACAGACTGATACACTGTTATAAAAATAACAATAATTTGTAAAGATCAAAGAGCAACAACATATTTCTCTTCGTTTTGTTAAAATTTCGTTAAGTACTCTTCCGCTTTCTAAATTACTAGCTTTTCTCACTTTAAAACCATCTTCGATTTTCCTCAATTTAATAATATTTTCCCCAAAACACGAATTCAATTCCATTTGCAAATCTCAAAGGCAAATAAATTTCCATCTTGTCGTGTGGGTAATAATTTTTCCCTATGACGGCTGACACATTCTCTACTCTACAGATGCCTTATCGGAAAATTCTATACTATAAAATAGAAACGATGGAATGTGCAACGGAGGAAAATGGCTTCCTTTATTTCATTACAAAGTCAATAGTTCAATTTTCCATAATCCAACTATGCCAGCCAGCAAAAGGCGCTAACGAAATAAAACGCCAAAGGAATGAGCAATCTACGGATGTTCAATTCACCGTCAACTGGGATAGTGCAACGGCTGCACTGTTGTAAGAAAAATCAATTGACCTGATTTGGGCCCTGCATGTCCAATTATAGACTTCCAACCTCAGCTGCAACCTTGTTGAAATTTGCTATGGGGATGAATTTGCCCTGCATGCAGTCGTGATAGTCCCGTTGATTTGATTAATAAGAGATTTCATTGGATTTTTTTTTATCTATCTGTCAATCGCAGGATGACGTCCTTCAGCATCTGGGAAAGATTGCCTTCGACCGCAATTTCAAATTGTGAGATGGTGTAACAGGGTGTGGAAAATGGGAAATTGAAAATGAAAAACTAGTGAAATGAAATCGTTCAGGTGTACAACACCCCAATAGTGATTTCTTTCATTCATTTGAACAGCGAAAATGGAAAAATGATTGCGCGTTTCTTTTCGACATTGTTGGAATAGAAAAAAGGATTCTTTCTGCTTCAACAACAAAGCGAAATCTGCGGAGGGAAATTTTTTTCTATTCTGGTGGAAAATTCTTTGTCCTTTCGAGAAAGTTTGGTGTGTGTTTGTGAATCAAGATTTCTATTGTGAATACAAGTGGATTCTCGTATATGTACGTAAGTAGGTCCCTCTCGAAGGTGTCATAATCATAAACATTTACGTCGATGACGCTTTTCCATTTTCCGGTTTCAAGTGCCATTTCGAGAATATATACCCTTTTCCGCTATTGTGCGAATTGATTCACATCACCTGAATGGCGGTAGTTGAAAGCGTATGTTAGCAGAGTATCCTTTAAGAAACAAAATCCGATTTCCTTTGGGAATTTTCCATTTCAAAATCAATCCAAGAGGGTTTCTTTCTTATTCTTACGGGTATTTTTTTTTCTTGGTTGCGGTTGTGAGGCCATAACCTTACCAATTTTTATGGTCCTCGGGAAAAGAAACCAAGGCAAAGGGAAAAAATCCTGAAAGGATGTGAGCGATGGGATCTTTTGTCCCGTGCGACATATGTTTGCTCCCCAAAAACATTTTTGTCCCCTTGAGAGTCAACCGCTGTATCACTCCACTCCTTATCGCTCCTTAAACAACCTGCGATTCAAAAAGCTGTCTGTGTTTGTCCAGCGATCGAGACCGACGGGAGCCGAATTTATGCGCTTCGAGAGAATCCTTCAAAGGACCAAAACGGCCGGTCTTTTGTAATTTTGGGGGGGTTATGCTGGCCGTATGATGGTAAATCGAAATCGGCTCTCGGTTGATTTATTTGATTAAGAATAGAACAAATATTGACTGTGTGCGCATTTATACTTCCCATTATTGAGTGGAGAGAGCACTTGAGATCGACCTGCTGTGGCACGACGCGTGTCGGATATGTCAGGGGATGCCCAAAGGGTTGACTTTGATAAGGGTCATTGTTGCTATTATTGTTTGTGTGTGTGTGTGTGTGTGTTTTACTGAGTAAACTCTTTATATGAAAAGATAAAAACAAGAAATATAAAAAGAAAGTGTTTTCAATTGAGAGACCCAAATCGAATGGGAGAATGGTGAAAAAGGACTTTTATGTTTAGTCGTCCATAATCGATCCTTTTGCGGGTGAGATGCAATTACCAACATATACATTCCTTTGACTCAAGTTGTTTTTGGGTGCTTGAGGCCAATGGACTTTAGGATGAATAAAAAAAAGGTTCGCTATGAGGATGACTAAGTGGCAATATTATCGGAAAAAATTTGTTTAAACAGGATACTGATTTTATTGACACATTCAATCGGCTTCTATTTTAAGAAATTTGACTTTTCACTGACAGTTTTGAGATTGAAACAAATAAAAAACAATGGAGACTTCATAATTTTAGGGACATCGACCCTTCGTTTATGGGAGCTGATCATATTACTTTCTTCTACGGAGTATAATAAAGTATTGTATTCATGAAAAATTTCGACCTCTTAATTTTGCCTAAAAAACATTTCCCGATCACTCCTGAGTCGATTGGAGTCATATTTAAAAAATGTCTTTCTGTCTGCCAGTCTGTCAGTCTGTCAGTCTGTCAGTCTGTCTGTCTGTCTGTCAGTCTGTCAGTCTGTGTACAAGATTTCTCAAAAACTAATAGAGCTAGCGCCATGAAATTTTATAGGCATGTTGGGTCCTGAAATGGGACGATCCTATCAACTTTTGGTGGAAATCCGTTAACCGGAAGTATCCAAAATGGCGGTTTTTCAAAAATCGCAATTTCGTTTTTCTCGATTTACTCCCAAACTACGCGTTTTTTAGTGGCCTTAAGTATGACAAAACTTGGAGAAAATAAAATTTCCCACACTTTTGTCTTTAACTATAACTCGATATCTCCACCTGTTATCGAGATAAACCGTTATTTCCAAAAAAACAGTTTTTTGCGATTATCTCGAAAACTAACGGGTTTTTGCTGACTGAATGTATGAAGTGAATTAATGAGAATGGCATTCTGCACAATTTTGTCTTTTACCGTTATCCGTTATCTTTTACCGTTATTGAGATATTTTCATTAATATGTAAAAAATCATATTTTTGCGAATAATTTGCAAACTAACGGTTTTTCGACAAATCAGTTAAAGGAATAATTAAAGACGTTAACATTTTCTACATTTTTGCCATTTACCGTAAATTGATATCTTTTACCGTTCTCAAGTTATCTCAAATTTTGTACATTTTTGATATTTTTGAATACACCAAGAATTTATTGGGAGGTCGTCTTAGGTTGACAACGCGACAGGGCTCTAGCGTAAATTGCGCAGGGTCGTAGATTTTGTGGAAGAAAGTTTTGTGTTGACCACAACTGATATTTTTTAGAATGGGTTTCCTTTTTACTTTCCTCTGGTATATAGGGAAAGTTTTGTATTCATGACGAAGAACAACTGGAGAACGGGGGAAGATAGAAACTTTCTGATTAGTACACTGAGAAAAGGACCACAATGCAATATTTACAATTCAGCATTGTAAATCGCGGCAATGTAATTTTTGTCCAGCTGTACTATTTCCAATATACTTTTATATGTTTTTGTGGTAAATTTTGCATTTTCAATTGTAAAAAGAAAAAAAAGTTGATGCCTTCAGCCGCCATATTTCCCTTTGACATTTGATGGAAACGATTTCGCTTCGAGAATTAAATTTCTTATTTCAGGTGAATGACTGAAGGATATCGCATAAAAAGTGGATAGCAGACATTTTTGAAACAGCATAATTTTATTGGCATCAAAATTTCATTGCAAAAGAAAAAATAAATTTGACCGGTAAAATAAAATTAAAGAAATTTTTCGTTAAAAACTAAATAATTTGATGGCCCATTAAAATCTGCTTAAATTTCAGATCCAATATTGTCGAAAATTTTTCGTGGCAACTAAAATCACGACATGCAATCGGCGGAAAAGTCCATTATAAAATAATACTCCACAAAAGTTTCCATTAATTTGTCGCCATTAGATTTTTCTCGTTCGTCTTCTGTTTACGTTTTTATTCGTTCACTCACTAAACTGAAGTAAGTATTCGAGGGAGAAAGAAAACAGTGAGGTGGCGCATTTTTATAGGCAAAACCTATGAAATGATCAGCGTTTCATATCTTTTTACCATTTTTTTCTCTGAGTGTACGAAATACGTTAAAAGGTAGAAGTACAAAAGGTAAAAGTATGAGGATGTCCCTGCATCTGTCTATATCTGTCTATTCTGTCATCATATAGAGTAATTGACCATTGGCCTCTCTAGTGTTTTAACCCATTTTTCTTGTTTTTTAACCCATATTTTATTATTTTTAATTTTAAAAAATTGCGCATTGTAGGGTTAACTGTCCCAATTTTTATACCCGTATGGTGAAACCAAAGGGTATATCAACTTTGCTTTACCGTTTGTAACGCCAAGATCCCGTCATCGCACAAAAAAATGAATTACACCAGTGTGTTTAGAATGATGAAAAAAATTGATTTTTGGATGTCCGTCCGTCTGTCTGTCCGTCTGTCTGTCTGTCTGTCTGTCTGTCTATCCGTCCGTCCGTCTGTGGCGCGGATTGCGGGCGCACGGATTGAGCTAGAGACTTGAAATTTTGCGTGGATCCGTTTTTCGTAAAATGCGAGGCTAAGTTCGTTAATAGGCAAAAATGGACCATTAGGGGGGGTACCCCCCATACGAACGAAAACGGTTTTTGTGAATATCTCGAAAACGGTGCATCTTATCAAAAAAGTCCAAGAACAAAAGTTATTTAGGATATGATTCTACATAAAACTTCCATACATCAAAATCCGATTGGAATAAATTTTAAAAAATCTTATTGGAAAGTTTGACTTCAAAGTGGAATTTTGGTACAACTGTTCGAATTTTGATACGAATATCACCATACGGGTTTTCAATAATTGCCAGATTGGCAATTATAGCTTTTGTTATGTTTTTTGTATATCTTAAGCTGTTTCTTCATTATTTTTTTTTCCAAAAATGCCTTTTTGGTACTTCGACAAATTCTCAGTTATTTTTAAATCTTAATTTTATGACTCTAAAATTTAATTCTTGAAATCCACAAATTCATTAAATTCTAAAATCATCAAATATTTACTTTGGAACACATTTATTTAGTCTAGAAATAATTTCTTAGATTCATATACGAGCATATTGTGTACCTCCTGTGATGATTCTGATTAACGATTCAAATTAAATGATTTAATTAAAATCGGGAGTGTTCCTTAATTTCGGGATAGTGGCTTGGAATACAAAATCTGAATAATCAAGCACATTAATAAGCACTTTGTTTTAGCTCTGTATATGTCCGTATATGTTGAGCAGGATCTTGAATGTTTACAAAAGCTTTATGTACACTACCAGTTTATTAACAACTTCGCCTAATACCATAAGTAGAAGTAGGATAAGTCTCCTGAAATTGTTGAAAATATTTCGTCCTCATATTACACTCATTTATCATTTTGTCATCATTTAGCAAAGTCCATTGTACGATAATAAAATTCCGTGATTGTATTATTGTGTAGTATAATATAACACCCTAAGAGTGTATGCATGCAGTTTCCGGGATATTTTCTGTTTTCAGTAAAGTATATACGACCTCCCATCTATTAAGGATGTGTAAATCACAGCTGTGTTTTGTTTAACGATATATATTCTGTATGCCGTCGCCCCTCATGTCCTTTTAATAGAAGTTATGGCACCAGGAGTAAGACATATGCAGGACATTGAGATTGGTATTAAGATGAAAATGTCGTCGTAAACGTCGTAAATGGGAAAATATACATTCAGATGGGATAAAGTAAAGTAAAAACATGGGAAGAACAAAACCAAGAAATTGTGAAGTTTTAGTGCTATTTCGGGCGCTTACTGAAGCACGCGTTTTTGTAGAGCAACAAGTCTAAGTGTTGCTATAGTGAAGGAGGACTCATGCGGTGTGATATAAGAACGGAACGCATTAACCCAGATAACACATGAGAGGCACTTGCTCACATTTCCACTGAATCGAATCTTTTACCGCACATTATTTTGGACAGCTGGATCAGTAACTATTGTTATGCGAAAACTACATTTGGCCATTACTTGATACTTTGATCACGTTCTGTTATTTTTTGTTCAAGATTTTTTACTGTTTGAAAAATTAATAATTAAATAATCGCACTGCGAGAAATGAAGTAAAGGTTTTGAACCTCTGGCGGAACTATTTTAGCTAGTACCGGCTAAGTTTCCTTATATGAAATGCATGTCTGCCTACAGATGTCATCTGTCAACTTGCTGTAGGCTAAGGAAAAAAAATTCTTTGAAGCAAGTGAAGTTAGCCTGCAATATTAGATCACGTTTGTCTGAGGAAGGCATTGCGACAATGTAAGAGACTGTCAATTTTAGCTATTTGATAAAAAAAAACGCTATGCCTTCAGGACCCCCCGTTACGAATTTTGAAAGTCCATCACCAGATTCGTAATCAGCGTCCCCAAAAATCCCCAAATGCCAATTCCCCCGAAAAAAAATTTGAAAAAGGATATTTGCGTAATTCTACAGGACCTTTCGTCTCGAATTTGAAAATCGCAATACCAGATTCGTGATCAGTGCCCCCGAAAATCCCCAAGTGACATTTCTCAGCATCCTAACAGGCAGGCTTCATCGCAAAAATCAATGTTTTTAACACCAACCCCTTACCCACTCTTCGTTTACCCACTTAGGGAGTGGATTTTTGAAAAACCGTTTCTTAGCAAGTACTTGAGTTAAGTCACATTTGTATGCAACATTTCATGGCAATCGGTTTGGTGGTTCGGGAGATACTGTGATGAGTGAGTGGTATTTGGCTTTTATATTTGTAGATTTTATACCACAGTTTCATAATTCGAAAAAAAGTTCCAAGTTTTAACCTCGATCCACTAATTTTTACAGTGGCTTGCATAATTTTAAACTTCTAAGACTTAAATGACTCTCGCGTCAATGGTAGATTTTCAGGTTCCCTGTAATAACTAAGACGTATCGGTGTCAATAACACAATAAAAAAACGGTCTGTAATAATTTTATAAACCAGTCTGATCCCAAATTCTACAATTTTTAACTTTGAAATGAGTTTTTGGAAATAATGAAACATAATAAATCTCTGAAAAATTTTCCAGCTAAAACTTTCCTCGTTATTACACGACCCAATGTAGTTTACACATTAAATACTTCAAGTCACTGTACTTTGCATCGGGAACCCAAAATTGTGCCAGAGAACCATCAGCAAACCCTTAAAAGTTGGCAGAGCGCATTTTATCAAGAACTTGCTTCAGCATAAGAGAACATTATCCAAGCACGAATGAGGACAAACGTTTTGTTATGCACGACAAAAACATCGGCGACATAAGTTTTAGAATAAGGAGCACTTTGCGCGTGGATAAAATTGCTGCGCGCCATCAAGTACTAAAATGCCACTCTGCGGAATGCCGATGATGTGGCAAGACACAAAAATTCCTTGTGACAACATCCGGGAGCAAACATTGAAATTGAGATGAATGGGGGACAGAGTACGGGAATTGTTTACGTTCCTCCTTCGCTACGTGCCTGCATGCAAATTTATGCAAATAAAATGAAAACTTCGAGTCCAAGGAGTTTGGCCTGGAAGATGGCAACGGAAAGGATAATAGGTTCTATGAAAAGACATTCACTTTTCATAAGGAGAATAAAACGCGTCGTATGCATGCAAGTCAGGCTATGACAAATTAATTTAACTACACAAACTAAGTACTTGTTATATGCTGTGATGGCATCTGTTCTTATTTCATAGAAACAGACAAACTAACACTGGAAGAGAGGATCCAACCGCAGGCGATGGAGGATGAAAATTTATTGTGATAAAATAGAAATTCTTGGAAACTTTTATTTAATTCTGGGAACAAATTTCAAATGTTATTAGGAGTGAATGACGTATTACGTATGAGGGAAGAAGAGTTTGATGTCCTACTCCAAATTTTTCTTCTCTATACTTGAGTGCACTTCCAATTCATGTGTAAAGTTCAGTTAAGTTTGTGTACTTAGTATGTAGAAAGGAGACCGTAGTTCCATTTAGCTAAAAGACTTGAATTCAGAAAGAGGATTCCATATGCAGTCTTGGTTATTTTCCGGTGTACTAACGACGTCAAATCCCATATAATAAACTTCACAGGCTTCCACTTGCTGCACATTGTTACAATTGCATGCCACACATCCGACTATTAATCATCTTCCGTGACAGTCTAATGGCATGAAAAAACTTTAAAACCATAAATGCACAAACGAACAAAGTTGATCCTTTATATTTCCCATTATCATGTCGTCATTTTTTTTCAATGGAAGATAGAATTTTAAACTAGTTTTATGAAGATAAATTGCGGTATAAAATTTAAACTTACGAAAATTATTGTCGAAGTAGTTATTCTTAGGACTCACCTGGAAATGAAAAAGAAAAATCAATTAGAACACATTTTATTAAATGAAAATTAACGAAATTATAATTGATTAATAGCAAAGAATTTTATATTTTCAAATTCGTTTGCAAAAAAGCTAACTTTTAAACGAACACTCTCGAATTAACTCGAACAGATGATATTGTCATAAATATGTCCACTCAAGCGTATATTGCATTACAGTAATCCGTCTCTCTTCGTTTTAAAGGGGTAATTGGCATTCATTTTTTACTTTCTTAGATGCAGAATAATTAATACTTGGCTACTTTTACTGCGCAGCATGACGAAAAACTGCGCTGCCTGCATCCTGTAATGTCTGAAGCTCGCTGCAACCCAGAAAACTGCAGAGCATTTGAGGCAGATTTTTAGCAAAAATAACAATAAAGAGAAGTTGGAAGGGGTTATCCAGCAGAATGCGGTCGCGCAGTATGCGGAAAAGCAGCGCAGTAAAAATAGCCAGGTCTGAATTACTGCGAATATACTATCGAGGAGTATACAGCACTGAGGGTATACGGTATCGAGGTTTTAATGTATTTTATTTATGAAAATTTTCGACCTCCGTATTTTGCATGAAAAAACATTTCCCGAGCACTCTTGTGTCGATTAGAGCATTATTACACAAATGTCTTTAAATCTGTCAGTCTGCTTGCCTGTGTACAAAATTTCTCAATAAGTAATAAAGCTAGAGTCATGGAATTTTACACCCGTGTTTCGTCCTGGAATGGGACGATCCTACCTCTTTTTGGACGATCCTCCAACTTTTGGGGGAAATCTATTAACCGAAAGTAACCAAAATGGCAGCTTTTTTTCGTTTTTCGCATTCACTCCGAAACTACACGTTTTTTAGTAGTCTTAGGTATAACTATCTTTTACCGTTATCGAGATATCATTAAGAATTCAAAAAATATATTTTTGCGAATTGCTTGCAAACTAACGGTTTAAAATTTTAATACCTTACAGAATTAAAGGTATTAAAATTTTCTAGATTTTTGCCTGTTACCGAAAATCGATATCTTTTACCGTTATCGAGATATTTAAGATTTTGTAAAATAAAAATTCATATTTTTATGTAAATTCGTCAGGTAAATTGTGCAGAAATGTAGATTTTGTATAAGAAAGCCATGTGCTGTTCACATCAGATATTTTTTGTATGAATCGGAAGGAAGTATGTAGAGAAGGATTAATTAAGACATATTATTTACGATTAATCGGTATAAACTATTAAGTAAGTATTCAAAAGCAAAAAAATTTCATTTAAAGAAATGTGTGTCCAAATTTTTGATTTTTTTAAAATTTACCCAGTTTGAAACCCCCTCGGTTTCAACCCATTCAATAATAATAAAATCTCCCCACCACTTAAAAAAGTAGCTCAAATATTCTGTTACGCAATAGCAAACACAGAAGAAAGAAAAATTAATTTCAGTAAAATAATCACAACATCGCTCGTGGAAAATTCTACTGTATGCGACAGTATGTCAGCATTTCCCCTAGGATAGCGCAAAAAAAACCCAACTCTGCACCTTCCGGCAATGGTTCCGATGATAAAAGTCCCAAACACAATAACAGATCTAAAAATTAAAAACAAAAACCCCCGACCAGCAGCATATTTATACATGACCGAAATGGACAAACAAAACGTATGTACGTTATGTTCAGAGATATAAACATTTTTATTTTTATGTAATGCTGGTATACGTAACGTTCTGGATTCAAACCCGTATAGAGTCCCGGTTAGATGGGGATGGGATTCGCAGTGTTAGTAAATCTACTGGCGATGGCATCTCCGTTTTTGCCTGATTCAAGAAATTTGAGGAATTATGGGCACACGTCCGACCATATTTCTTCATCTCTGGACCGGCTTCGGGCCGTTTTTTTTTCTTGCTCTTGACAGTTTTTTTTCGGTCCCCATCACTTCCTTTCTTTTGTTTTTCCGGGAAGGTCTGATGTCCTTCAATACCTACTCGGAGGAGAATCTCATCCTCCTTCGCTTGGGGCATTCTTCATTCTGCTACGTTGAGGTAACAAATGCTTTATACTGTGTCCCCAAGGTGTGCTTCCGCTCCGGTTCGTTACGTGGTTACGATTCCCAGTATTTTCATACACCGAAATCAACTTTATAGAATATTTCTGGAGCATTGTTTGATATATTATGATCAAAAAGGAAGTCCAAGAATGAACGAAATTCTTCTGTTTCAAGAAGAAAAAAAAAACAACCAATGTTGTCGCAAAAGGAATTTTCCAGGCAATGATGAATTGTAGGAGAGAAAAAAAAATTTACACAATAACGAAAAGTTATTTTTAGTGTTTAATTGATTTTTTGTTATTATATTTACCACTGTGTCACCGCCTAGAAACACACTCACAATATGTATACATAAATAAATACTGGCACTTTGGGAAATTGCTATCTCTGCAACTAATGATCATATTGTGGTAATTTGAAGGAAATTTGAAATTCATGAGTATGAAAATGTATTCATTCGATAATATTATCAAATAACAATTATTCAAAAGACAAATTACCCAAATTCATTCTGCTTAATAAATCACCCCCGAAATTATATTTCTTGAGTAGGCACTATTCGCTATATAAATATAGGTTACCAAGTAGTTAGTAATTATATGTATTTCGTATGAATTCACATATTCGAAACTTTTGCTATTCCAGAATCCATTCATTTGCTTTTAGACTTGCTTAGTTGATTCTATATGTTTATATTGGACTCGATTGTGGCACTAATTTATGCTTCAATTTCTTACATGACTGGCTTCCATAATAAATCCCTTAATTACATAATGCTTAGATCAAAGTTGTAAGAGTTTCGTAATTGAAACCACACAAAAGCAGTTGGCCAATGTTTCTTGATTTTCTTATTTCGTCTTCCCCCGGAGGTTGAAAAAGAAAATGGAAAAGGAACTATCATCACTCAGAAGCAACAAGACAAAAAAAAACAACTAGAATCCAGTATAGTTAGTTGTTCTACTCGTATAAGCAAAGATTGTCAGACTCAAAATAAATGGGAATTTACTAAAGAAAGTAACAAACTTATTGCACTCCAATTGAATCCCCTTATCCTTCCGGAGTCCACAAAGAACTTTCGGAAACTTGGACCCAGTTGGGAAAAATCTTTAGTTAATGGTTGTGAAAAATACACATAGAAATTTTTTTTTTTTATGCAGCCAATGAAGACAAATTTGCTCACCACAAAAATATTAAGCCCACTGCAAAATTTGTAACGTTTTTTATACTCTATATGATATATCATATAGAAGTATATTAGATTTAGTATACCGTTTGTAACACATCGAACCAATCATCGGGCACAAAAATGAACTACACCTGGATTTTGATTTCCGCATGTCCCTCCGTCTGTCTATCCGTCTGTATGTCCGTTTGCCTGTCTGTCTGTCCGTCCATGAACACCATAACTTTCGAAAGGATTGAGTTAGAGACTTGAAATTTTGTACAGTTGCGTTTCTCGGAAATGGCTAGGCTAAATTCTTGAATGAACGAAATCGGACCATTCCTACTACCTGCTCCATACAGTTTTTCTTTTTTATTTACGATTTTCTTGAAAACGGTGAGTTATGTTGAAAAATTTATAAAGGTAAAATGTGTTCAGAATAGGATTTTACATAACTCAGAGCAACTCCTTCCGCCTCTCCCATTCAAATGGAATACTTTTCCCTGTTTTTTCGAAAACGTTGCATCGTATCATAAAATTTATAAAGACGAAACATGTTTAGAATCTGATTCTACTACATCAAAATCCAGTAGCCATATGTAAATGTTTAAAAAATTGTACTTGATAGAGACACACAGAAACCAAATTTGGAATTAGCACGGTAAGATCTATAAAAAAAAACCATATTTGTATTAAAAAACACCAGAGGGATGGATATAGATGAAACCTGTTCTATTGCTTGCAATGGGAAAAAAATTTCTCACAGTGTAACTCCATTAAATCATATGGAGGAGTAGGAAATAGATGGATTTCGCCCGCATATAAAGTCTGGGAAAATTTACAGCTCTCTTCCGGGTAGGAGGAAGTCTGCAAAAATTCCTGTTCTCTCTCAACTGTTTACGAGGGAATTTTGAATTTTCCGATACCAGAATTTCCTCGTAACTTTCCCAAAAACGAGGCACGCGGGATCAACTTTATTGAAAGTTTTACCCAATCTCGGAGTGAAATCGATTGAATTTGACTCTAAAGTTTTGAGAGGAAGAAAAAAATCCCACACGTTTTCCCGTTTCGTCGACTGCCTTGGATTTGGATTTTTTTCTGGGGCAAAGTTTTGATTAGATTAGAAGTGAGTTTGTTCCATTAGGGAAGAACACTGGGATTTTGGATATAATCTTACCAAAGTATGCGGTATTACAATAATTGAAGGTATCTCGTGATGAAATTGTTTATTTAGTTGAATCGAAAGTTTCTTCCTTAACTCGGGAACAACAATGTTTCCTGCTTCGGAAATTTCCAAAACAATTTAAGGAATGTTTAAGTTTAAGCTCATTTAAGTTTCGTAATTTCCATTCAGTCTTTCGCCTGGGGGAAAATGCTAATATAACATGTTTTTGGAATGATGATTATTATTTTGAAAGTTCACGAAAGTTCACCGATAGACTTAATCAGATTAATCTTGTATTGCAGGAAAGTACATCGAAATTATTTTAAGAATCAATTCCTAGTGAAAATAAACATTATTTAGAAATTATGTTAAACACAGAAACCTAAGGATCGAGGGAAAAATCAGCCAAAATCGGAAAAATTTCAGCGTAACTAATTTCGTTTGTGGAAGGGCTCCGTGGTCACCAAAAATGATTTACATACCGACTACGCGAAGGTCGCACAACGTGGATTGAAAAATATATGGAGTTGCAAATTGGTTGCTGCAATGCTACAGCAACATTGCTGCAACACTCATGCAACCGTTTGCGCAGTATTTTTTGTGACTATCGCTACAATAACTGATTCGCAACCGTTTCTGCAGAAACTCTTTTGTACCGAACAATTACAAGGGTGGAAGTAGGGAGGGGCAGGGGGGTGAGGGAGTTTATACAAGTGTACATCCGAAAAATCTGTAAGTATGAATTCCTTGGTCTAAAGTTGACTATTTCTGTGTGTACACTGCACTCAGAAAAATGGAGGCTACACTCTCGAAAAAATGGAGTCGATTACGCACCGAAAGGGAGTTTGAGGGAGTCCATCACCTATTGGAGAAAATCGAGCACCGGGCTAGGGAGTTCACAACAATTCCTTATGGGTGTTAATTTTTAACAATTTTTCGGTGTTAAACCCAACTTATTACCAAGAAAAAAACCTCGCAAATTCTCTTTTTTTTGCAAGCATTTCAGATGTTTTGATTTTTTTTCGTGTTTCCAAAGTTAATATTGACTTGTTAAAAACTTTTCTTGCATGTCTCTGCCGGGACTCGAACACGGGACCTCTCGAATTGTAAACCATTTGCCTTCCCAATAGGCTGTTGAAGCCAATTGGCAAGCCTCTTCTAAACGTGAACGCCCTTTACAATTAAATAACTCCTAAAAGGAGTTGTAGTGAATTTTTGACTCCTTTTCGGAGTTCATTTAAAATTTAGGTCAAAACGGTGTTAAATTGAATATTTAGCTCCGTAAAATAAAAATTTTAAAAAAAACTCCGCGCTACGGTGTTAAACTTTTAGCTATGTTTTCAGGCGGAGTTAATTCGTCCCCGGATTTTTTCGAGAGTGTAACTCGACGACCTACATACGGCGTAATTGGCCTTGGGCAGGAAAATTTAGCCTATGCGAGGCGCGCGTTCGCCTGCATGAGGGAAAGTAAAACTTGTGTTGACCTGTGGCCGGAGAAATTCTGAAATTAAGCCACGAGCAGGTGAAGTAGGGCATTGGGAGCTGCACGAGTTGACCTTAGATAGGAATTTCAAGGATGTAATGTCATGTAATGGAAACCTCTGTCAGCCAGCTAGAGGTCAGAGTTAACCTGACAAAAAGTTGACCTGACATTTTTCTGAGTGTGCTTCATTTTCTTCAAGTCATATATTATTAAATCAACATACATTTTCAGTGTTATAAACATTAAAAGCAGTCCATTTGCGAAATTTACGTCGTGATCAGGCCAGTAGCTTTTATCCTTAGCTTTGAAAAAGTATTAAAACTCCAAACGACTTACAGCTCCTCAAAAGAAAAGCCTTTTAAGTATACAATTCGGAAATCGAAAACTTGAAGCCCACAGAAAAGAATCCTATCTCGTCGTCGCGGAAATAATAAAATACCATCGGTTGTAAAAATTTTATGTGTGTGGCCCATATTCGGAGTATATTTTTATCTCGGAAATTTATTTCTTTGCAGTAACTTTACGTGCAACTTTATAGATATCGCGATAATAAAACGAAATCTTATTCCATACGTCTAATGAATAATTTCTGCTTTAAAATCATTGAGGGAAAACAAGAAAATCTGAAGATCGTTGTGTATCATTGGCGATATTTCAAAACCTATGCTAATCATGTTTCTCGAAATGTTTAATATTTCTCACTGAAGGAACAGATTTTTATTTATGAGGAACGAAAATTTTCTTCTTTGCCGGAAAAATTTACATCAGGGAAAAATCTTTCTCACGTATAGGTAGATTAGAAGATATGTAACGAGCGCCGCTATGGGCGAGACACCCAGCCGGAGGACCGGTGATTTCCATTCAAGTCGGCTTATGAATTTTAAATGAATCACACCTGAAGATGCTGTCTTTTTATTAGTAGTACAAAATCAACTAATTTTCAAAAATGTTCAGGCCTCTCTGTTCTACATAAATAACAGAAATATGTATAAACATTTTATTGCGTGTAATAAAAAACGTGCAGAATGTTACGTTCCACTTGCTATGATCTTCTGTAAAACACCACAAACATTCATCGCAACTTCAGTCATTGAGCGGTGCTCAGGTGTTGCTCCTGTATATGCCAGTGCCATCTGAATCAAGTAGGAAAGTATAATATGTAGGTGCTTTCAAGAAAGAAGTGGAGAAAAAAACATAAATAATAGCGTAATGTACAAAGTACAGAAATATTTCAATGTCTTAAAGGTGCTTGACTGAGAAATATGCTTATGTCGAATGTTTTCTTAATATTTTAACACACAGTGGAATAGATTGCGAAGAAAATTAATTTATCTGTTGTTTTAGATTTTAAATCGTTTAGTTGTTTTTCCAAGCACTTTGATTTAAGACTCCACACGGTGGTATAATTAAAAACTTGGCATACTTGACATAATTAATTTGTACAACATGGCGTCTGACAACCACCATTTCGTTTTTTGGTATATGCGTATTCACATATTCGATTGTTATCGAAGTTACATATGTGTGCCAAATTTAAAGTTAAGCGTGTCAAAATTCGATTACAATTTGTACAGAGACAAAAAATCAAACTAAATAAAAGCTATTAAAAAAAGATCGGCTACCGTCCTACAACTGTATGTGGTCGTAAGATTACATGATTATTGAAAACGCTTTTAAGAAAAACTGTGCTGCAGGCAAAGTCTTTGAAAAAGTAAATGACACAAATTAAAATTCTTTAAGAAAAATGCGCCGCAGGCCTAAGTATTGTAACATTCAAAGTATACAGCTTTCATTTTGTTTAAAACACAATCCTTCCAGGAGTCGAGACCCACCGACTCGAAAACTGTTACGAAAACACGTCGCGTCTAAACAGGCTCTAAAGTGTAAAGCTAAATTTTTCAACCACATTTTTACAATTTCCATTTGGAACAAAATTTTTAAAAATTAGGTTTTTTTATATAGCTTCTTTACTTACAAGATAATCTACATATTTGAAACACAAAAACTCCGTATAATTTAAAAAAGCTTTTCAAAATTGACCCACTGTGCATTCCGATTGTTTGGAATTCACCTGAAAATTCTCCTTAGGTGTATTATTTTTTATTGAGTGAAATATATGAATGAATCAAGCTGAGACTTGGCTCTTTACCCCTGATTTTTTTTATTCGCTGGGTGCTTTTAAGGCTGATATAGAAGCTATTCTGCTGCTCCACTTTTCGCCTTGTGATGCAAATTCTTTATGTACACATCGCGGTGTGCGTACGATTCATATTTGATGGTGGTTGGTGACCCCCATTGTCACCAGCAACGTCATCAATTCATTCAACCACCCCCCCCCCCTCCCCCTCCTAAACGTGATACATTACTGATGAATTTATTTAGAAAAGAAACGAGCCAAGGGAGGAAATACATGCATGAGCACCTGGTGGCAGTGGTGACAAAATGCTGTTATAAAACTGAAAGCGACTGGTATGAAAAGCATCTCAAACTTTAAAAAAAAAATTGAGCGCAGGGGGAAGTGAAAAACAAGAAAATCCCATCATAGTAAATTCTTAGCAAGTCTGTATTTTCACCCTCGCGAAAAATGCAAAATTGTTGGCGAAATTGCTGGTAAAAATCCATCATATTGCTTTTTTTTCGGTCGATACATAAAAAAAACCATTATTGTTGGTAACAATCGTGGAAAAGGATTCAGATGGAAATTAAGGAAAGTTACCCGCTTTTCTCTGCTTCTATACTCGCTGCTCTGTTCAGATTTTCTTTTCTTGATCTTTTTCTTTTTTTTTTCTTTGCATTGTGAACACAAATTTATGCAAATGTGATGCTTTGATTTCTGAATTTCCTTCAATTTTCTTCTGTTTCCTGGGGGTTGAGCTACATTTCCCTTAAACATCCGCAACTGCAAGTGGGTTCCTACCGTTCGTTTTTTATACGAATTACTTACCTTTGAGTTAATAGTTACGAATTATGGATCTGTTATTCAAATGTTTTAAAAATGTAAAGAGATGTTGTTTTTTTTGTAAAAAAGACTACCCGTTTTAGAACTTGCTATAATTACATTTCGGTCAAGGGATAATTGACCCTTCACATTCCGACCTTTCCTACGGGTATTCGTTTTTATTCGTTCTTTTAATCTTATAAAACTCCATTATTCGTAGAAGGTTCACCCATTAAAAATTTAAACGAAAGTTTTTCCTTTCCACAAGAAAAGATTTTTTACTTCTTTTTATTAAAAAAAATCAAAACGGTTGCAGAAGGACTTGCTTTGAACTTCTGTTTTATTTAAAAGTTTTTTTTTAAATATATAATTGATTTATGAATCAGTAAACGGCATAGAATAATAACTGAAAGAAAATTGGGAGAAATTTTAAGAATACACTCTGCCTTTCAAATGGAATTAATAAATAAATGAAAATGAATAAATATCTGAGTAATTGATTAAGGTCTGTTTGCTGATACAAGTCATAACTATTTGAGTTATGCTTAGCCCTCTTAACCCATAGAAATTCTGGCACTTAACAAATTTAAGTTCGACATAAGTTGCTAAGTTTCGTTGGTGCAAACCGCTCTAAATTTGATAAATTTATTAATTTAATAGAAAACCTAATTATTTTTGAAGATAAATGGCAAGTGCTTAAGAAAAAAGTGAAAAAATAAAAAAAATGTTTCCGATATAACCTTTTTTTGACGACAAAAAAAAAATTGGTAACCGGAAATTTGAACAAATTTTGTTTTGGTCCTCCAAATGGCGGGGTTGGTTAGACACTCGTTAGCTAAAGCGCTAGCTAAAGTTGAGAAAACTTCGTTAGAGTATGTTTAAATTAGGAAAAAAAATTGGTTGGGTGGGATTTCTATATTTTTTCTTGACTATTTAACAATGGGTGCCACTTTTAAATAGTCATATGTGAAAACTAAATTTCCAACGAACATCTGTGTCAAATTTCAGGCCAATCGGTTCCGCTGTTTCCACATGAAAGAGGAACAGACCATCACACACCAACAAATTTATATAAGTATTTCAGTATAGAATACCAGTTAATCACTTTTTTTTGCTACATCAAATTTGTGAAAAAATTAATTCAAAATTTTATTCAAACACCTGCAAAAATTATAATAAGATTATTCTTTAATAAGCAATGAGTGGAATGTGTTAACAGTTTCTAATTTGTTGAAAAAAGAAATTAAAAATTCAAATTTAACTCACAGCCAAATCCGGATTCCAAAAAATTAATGAATATTTAATCAACATCAAGAACGTGAAAAAAATGAGCACAACCGAAAAATATTTGTGAACCGTTCTTCATTCTATACGCAGAATATCTCAAAGATTCTTGAAAAACTGGACTAAGGCAGTAAAGTTAACGTAATTAATTAGTCAATGGGTCAATAGAGTTGTCCTCCATGAAGTCATAAAATGTTGGCCGAGTGTTGAAAATAGTAAAACAACAGAAATTCATGTTTCTCTTATGTTGCGCGAATGAATGAATTGCGGTAGGCGTTAGGTAATAATAAGCTACAAGAGAATTTTAATTTCTGTCCGAAATGATGGAAAACATGAAAATTCGCACTGAGATAATTAAGCGTGTCAGAAACAATTATAATTTCCATTTGAAATACTGAAAGTTTTGTCGCTAATATAGGACTGAAAAATGATCATTAGTGAATAATAATTTCGGTGATGAACCTTTGTGTGTTGAATGAAAAAGTCATAATTGCCCTGCTAAAAGGTTGTTCACATTTCCCAGATAAATCATAATCAGGGTAAATCACCGGTGAAGACGGGGAAAATCTCCATTGTGGAATGTGTGACGACGCAATAGTTTGACACGCAGCCAAATAATAAAATAACAATGTAACAAACATGTTGAATAAATTTGTGCTATATTCGAAGAAAAAAAACCCACCCACCTTACTCCCCGGATTTGAGCCTCAGATAGTCGTATACTTGCCTAGAAATATTTAGAAATTTTCTGTTGATGTTATTCTCCGACCGACGATGCAAAAAGAACGATTAGAAGCTATAATAAAAACAAGAAAACCATTAAATCCCGTATGGTCTATGCTATCCACCTGACGAAAATAGAAGCGCCCAAGTATCCCAAAATAGACTATTACGACTTCCTTTGGTGATGATGTTGCGGCTCTCATTACAGCTGTGAGTTTATAGTTTGTCCAGAGGCGCCATAGCACGACGTTTTCATCCCTAAATAGGGATTTTAATTGCTCATTGTCACACCGGCTTTATGACTCAACTGCGTTTCGCACTGGTTGCGCTAAGACCGTGACGCTGTGACGTAATGTAGCGGATTTACAGTGCGAAACGACTCAAGATTCATTCGAGAACTTCTTGTAGACCAAAAGGTTGAAATACTAGTCGTAATTAAGGTCACCAATTTTTTGATTACGAAAATCTACCCTTAATAGCCTTACAGTGGCGGTTTTGAAATTCAAACTTTTTCGGAATATCTATCAAATCGATGCGACTTCCCAACGCAGATAAATAAAAATTCTCCGGGTCTAATTATCTTCGGCAGTCACGTGCTATTTTGCTCAGCACGCGTACATAAATTATCTTCTGTTCAAACATTAGACGCCGACCTTTGGTCCGGGACTACGACAAAGTGAAGTGACGAAAGACAGGCGCTATCCACAAGGTATTTAACTCCATCAGCCACAAGAGCTTCAGAGGCCCGAGCTTAGTGATGGCTTTCCAGGAAAATGGAAACTATAGTAGAAGAAATGGGTCCACATTCCCCAGAAAGAGTCTGAGGGTGAGCCGGGTGTACGTCATTAGCACATTGCTGTGAAGAGATGGACGTTTTCTTTCGTTAGGAATGCAACTAATGTCAGACATGACTTATGGCCGTTAATTTTCTCAGATGGGTTATGTAAGTCTTCAGACTAATTTGGATATGGAGATGGAATGAGCAAATCGATGAGAAGATCTGGAATGGTTTTTCTTTTAAAAAATAAAAATATGTATCTTGAAATCTTCTCGTTTGTCATTTTTAATTGTTACAACGTGTAAAGTGATGGAGTCACAGAATTTTATTAATATGAATCGACAATTTTTTTTTACAGACGTCGTAGAAAAATTCGATTTGCTTCTTAAAAAAATTTTTGTTGTGATTAAAACGATTTTTTGTTTCTAACAAAATGGGTGCAATTGAGTGCAATTTCTTTTAAATAAAAGTTCCGAAATTGAAAACCAGATTCGAGCATTGAAAACCAAAGCTTCTCTGTAGCTTGCCTTCGTATCTGTATGTCTGTCAGGGTCAAATCTTGCAATATCCGATTGACTTGAAATTTGGCACAGATGATACGTAAGTTTTATGACGATACAATATTTTCGCTACTTTGTCCTTGAAAGGATAAGGGAAAATCCAATAAAGACAACGTAATTATCCTTTTTCTCAAATTTTCGGGAAAAAATGTTATTCTGGGATTACGAAGCCTGTAAGGATAACGAAAAGTCTTTTAAGGACAACGTTATTATCGTTTTCCTCATATTTTCCGGGAAAAAAATCTCATCAGGGGGTTTTTGGGTCGCTGAATCCGATTTTGATGTTAAGAAGTCTGTAGAGATAACGGAAGGTCCTGTAAGGACAACGTGATTATCCTTTCCTTCAGATTTTCCGTAAAAAACCCCAGTATGAAAAAAAAATTAATTTAAACATTAGAAAAGCTACAATCGTCAAATACACTATATGATGACAGACAAAATATTTGTTTAGTTTAAAAAATTTATTTGTACAGGACAGGGGAGGGGGGAAGCAGTGGTTGGATTGGATTTTGATATATGTATGAGTTATGTAAAATCATATTCTACACACATTTTATCTTTATAAATTTTTCGATATGAGTCACTGTTTTCGAGAAAATTGCAAAATACTGTTTTGTTTGTGTGAGGGGGAAGGAATGGCCCAGTTTTATCCGTTCAAGAACTTAGCCTAACCATTTACAGACGGACAAACGGACGAACATTGCAGAAATAAAAATCTTTTATCATTTTCCTGGTGTAGCTCATTTTTGTGTCCGATGATTGGTTCGATGCGTTACAAATTGTATGCTAAATCTCTAATATACTCCTATATGAATATGATATGTCATATATAGAAAAACAAGCTTTTATTAGAGAAAATGTACTGAAAACAAAAAAAATAAGTTAGTTTTTGGGCGTTTGATACAAATAAGGAAAAAAAATATAAAACCATAAGAATAAAAACTACAATATATTTACGGATGATGCTTTTAGCGTGCTTTTATTTTTGATACAAAATTCCCAAATACTATTTTTTCCCCTTTCCGTATATTCATTTGAATGAAAGCTTCTTTTAAAATAAAACAATATTTTATTTTTATAACTTTTTGGCCATTTTCTTTTATTTTTGGAAAAATAAATGATACAAACTTGCGTTGGATAAGTAAACTCAGTACAGCGAAAATTCCTGAATTAAAATAACTTCACTAATTTAGAATAAAAACCCAAAGATAATCTAGGATTTTGGGATTTATAAAATCGTTCGCTGTGTGAAAATGGAATTTTCCGCAGAACGAAAAGTTATCTTTAAGGATTTTCCATAAAATCCCTCACAAAATGACAATTTCAATCCAGCCAGCATATCGGGATTAAGTGATTCTCCAGTTGTCATTAAATTGAATCATAACTTTGTTGGCAGACTGAAGTCATATTACTGTGAATGAAGTAGTAATGGAAAAAACGTTTGTGGGCATTAAAACAGGTGCATTATTATTCATGAGAAGTACATTTTACCTTTTCCGATCGATCAGGAATTTTGCCATATAACTGTTTTGGTTGCTTGCTACACTATCTCAATGCCATATCATAGACGCATTCAGGGGGAATAGATCGGCTTACGAATGGTTTATCCTATGGTATATTATGCTTTCCAGCAGCAACAAACATTATTGGAATTCGCATTCCGTGATGGGATTAGAGTCAGTTAACTATAATTTCCAGTCGATTTGAGTCTCATACCCTGCATTTGTGGACCATTGAAATAATTTCCACCCTCGAGCGGCAATTGAAGGCACGTCTGTGGATGTTCAACGGTACAACCAGGAGAAGAGACAGGAATAAGACTGGAACCAGTAGTAGTAGTGATTCTCGATCAACACAATCACATTAACAACGTTAGCTTTACGTACGGATGTGGGCGGAATACCTAAAGGCTACAATGTGAACTGATGGTGATTGTCCAGTTCTACAGCAAAAATAACAAATGATCCGGGAAACACCTCTTTCGATCCAATATGACAATGATGGGCACTTTTTTTCATAAATTTTGAGACCTTATGGACACGATTGGAATTTCATATAGCGAAAGTGATGAATCCTCGTTGTTCGAAAGTACCTATCAGCAGATACTTTTTTTGAATTTATTGTATAACCGATATGAATAACATATACGCACACTTGAATTCATCTAATCTATGGCCACATTCAATCGATTCCCAGAAAATCATTCAACTGGCAATTTTGTGTCTAGTTATTGGCACTTGTGGCAATCATCCATAGATGGCTTCTGAATGTTAGCATTTTGCAGTGTGAGGAACTTTAAATTCATGGCACGTACGCATTTGATGGGTTATTGAAAATCATACTCGTAAATGTAAGAATTTTAAAGACTTTTCATTCCATACAGGAATCTTCGGGCTAGATACCCAGGGGGATGTGTGGCTTTGAAATGGCTTTCTGTGCATAGAGCACTTGTATAGGTTGTGAGTATATTTTTTCAATGACGTTGGCAGAGCGTAACCACTTCCAAATATCGATTTCGATAGAAGAAAGTATAGGTATAAGTTTTACCCGGACTAACCTTTGAGGTGATTCGACAAAAGACCTGAAATCGATTTTCCTGTGGTGCTTCTTCCAGATGCAGTTTATTTCTTGCTGAAAAAAGATTTTGGTATAATCAAGAAAGACGTCGTAGATGTACAAAATCACCAAAAAAAATCTAAAAAAAAGCTTTTATTAAAAAAATGTACTAAAAAAGAAAACCATAGTTTTGTATATCAGAATATATTGGAAATAAAAGCGAGATAAACATTTCTTTTTATGCTTGTATCTCGCTTTTATTTCTGATACACATTATTTTTCCTTTTTCACACATTTTTTTTTTTAAAACACAATTTTTTGCGTCATTCTTTTTAGTCATTTAGTATTTGATTAGTATGACTAAAAATCCAAAATCACGTCTGTCTGTATCAACGCTGTAGGTATCCACGTTAGTCTGCGAAAATATATCTTTTGTTTGAGATATCCTTACGGACGTTTTGACTCCGGAATCGGATTCAACGACGCCAAAAACCACCAGATGAGATTTTTTCTGGAAAATTTTAGGAAAAGGATAATCACGTTATCCTTACAGGACCTTCAGTTATGCTTACAGACTTCTTAACATCAGAATCGGATTGAGCGTCCCCAAAAACCCCTAGATGAGATTTTTTACCGGAAAATTTGAGGAAATCAAATCCGATGAATTTTCCACTCGAAGAATATTTAATTTAGAGTCTAAAATATTGACCGCATTTTTGTTTCGTGTTTTCCAGTTCAAAACTTTTCAACTTTTGTTTCCATATTAGTTTCAAAATTTATGAAATTACCAAACAATAAACTTTCAAACTCCGGACATCATGAATAAACAGAATTTGCATACTTCGTCTGTGTGTGGGTGGAGAAATCTTAAATTCAAAACGTACATCCATGAATCGAATTTTCCTTAACCTCATTTTTCATTCAATATTTCCTCTGGCATGTCAGGACTAATGGACGCACGGTGTGTTGCTTGTTTCAATTCCCAACCTTTCCATGGCCTCAATATTCATTGTGGTGTGCGCCCGTCCTATTCAGGATCTAATGAATCTATTTAGGATTTTGATACTCAGCGCTCACCCAAAATGAATGGAGGTGAAGTTTTTCAACAATATTGTGTCTCGGTTTGGTTTTCACCAAATATGTGAAAAATTCGTATATTATGCTTGGTTATACGGATAGTTAATAAAAATAGTAAACTTAATAACTGGACGATTTTATGGAGAGAATTCCTCAGTTGCGCAAATTCAAGTGTAACACGGTGTAGTGGGAACCGGAAAAGCACAAAACCACCGACGATAAACGACTTATAATTAAGTAATACTAGTGCTGGATAAACCTCCTTGTTCAGATGCCGCTAAAGAATTTCAACCCCCGGGATCACAGCAGGCAGACCTTCGCGAGGACGTTAGAATTAAATTCAGACGTTGACTAGACTTCCGACGAACAGGAAAATCTGCTCTGCACAAAAGGATTACAGGATCGCAACGATGCCACAAAAATAATCCCGGCAAATGTCTGGATTCACCAATTTCTAATTAAGCTGTAAATTACCCAATTCCAGAGAATTCCCGCTAAGCTGGCGAATCGTTTGTCAGTTTCTGGCTAATCTGGAGATTATCTAATTTAATTGATTTAGATTTAATCAAAGGCCAGCAGCGAAATAAAAAAAATTACTATCGTTGATGAAAATAAATTTCCACATACTTTTCAAGTGGTCAGTTTTTGGGGCAACGGATGGCATTAGAAGTTGGATAGCGGCTTCCAACTGGGGTTAGAATTCATCACATGAAAATTTTATTGGAACGTTTTTTTTTGGGTTTTGAAGCCCTGAAGGGCTTTAATAGTTTAAGATAAAATCACGGTACAGTTTTCTCTATCCTTTAGTGGACTACATGAAATGTTGAAATGTTGGTAATTTATGTTGAGAAAAATAGAAAAATCGCATTATTTTAAACTCATTGATCAGGGCAGGTTTTAGAGAGTGTCTTTGTGTAGGCAAGAAATAAATTTGACTGAAATTTCTTGTTAATAAACACGAGGTAAAGAAATGCGGCGCAGGTGAAAATTTTGACATTTTGAGGTCACATATAATCTCAAATTGAAAGCCTGGTACTTGCAAGAGATGGCCTACACGTTTAGCTTTTCCTGAAGGCTTGCTTTAATGCAGGGACTGTCTATAAAATATGTCACGCAAATTTTCCACCTTTCAACCCCTCCCCCTTCCTCCTTTTTTTACGCTTTTCGCGATTTTTTGTAGGAGGTTTAGTACCGCCATCACACTATCGCAAACACCCCTCCCCTTCTTCGTCAAGTTTTTTTTTCGCGATTTTTTGTATGAAGTTTAGTACCGCTATCACACTATCACAGATACCCGCCTCCCTCCTCCTCCCAAAAAGAATGACGTATTTTATGGAGAGCCCCAAACCTCTCCCCGAACGCCTTTCAAAAGAGGATCGTTGGCAACCCTTAACTTGAACAAACTTATATCAAAAAAAAAGCTTGCAACGTAAAGATTTTCACCTGCGGCGCATTTTTATCTGTTGTTTATACCCGGAAAACATTTTCTACTCAAAAAAAAAATTTCTAAATATTTTAAAAATTTCCAAATAGGATTTTTTAGTATTTTTGTTAGATGTTTTACTTCTGCTGGTCTCCCAAAAGGCGTTTTTTTTATATAATCATTCCATAATTTCTTAAAAAAAAGTTTTCTTTGTTTTTGAAGCTTTTCCACAAAATTTCTGCAATGAAAAAAATCAAAAGCCAATACTTATCGTGTCTAATTGAATATTCTTGATAATAAATTAGCTTCAATAGTCGACTAAATTGTGGAAGCGGCGTATGTGAAAAGCCATAAATTTTCTATTAAGTACGATAGCATGACGGAACATTTTCGTTGAATTCATTTTATGTCAGAATAATTTCGATGAATGGACGTCCTTCCTCAAACTTCTTTTTAGGATTCATCGACGCCGTCTTTTTTCCGCTTTTCCACTTTTCCGCTTTTCTTTCACCGTCATAGCGAAAAAAATGCTAAAATCCTCGACAGTCTCCGGTTTTTATTGTGCCTAAACAACTTCAGGTGAAAGTCATAAAAGTTTTAGTGCAGGGAAATTTATGAGTGGAAAATCGAAAGCACGGAAAAGCTGTCCATATAATAAAAACAACAACGATATAAACTTTGAAAGGATGGTTAAATGATGGCTAACCGTGTGTGTGGTAAACACTGAATATTGTCAAAATGGCAGAGGATGGCCAGGTGGCGGAAACCGTACTATAATGTAGGCTCCACATACTAGCAGGTGTGGGAAATTCAAAACGGATGGAATTCAGGACGAGGGGGCAGAGTAACGCTGGAAAGTTCTACGAATCATAGCCAAATATTCTGTGACATTTGTGTGGCCGTCATTTGTCACAGAGCAAGTCCGGAATGGAGTTTTGGGGTAAAAAAAGGTAGACATCCTGCCGTAGGTTGGGTCTGAAATCAGGATCGAGTTTATCTGGCGGCTTTCTGGTTGTTTATGGGAATGTCGTGCTTTATCTGCTCATCGCTGTATTATGCATGTGAAATGTTACAATTGGAAACACAGGGGGGTTCGGGTTGATTTGTTGTTGGAAAAGTTTTGAGCACATGGGTTAACCACTGTGACATTAACTATGGTAGTGACTTCAAATAGTAAACGGTTAGTCAGATTTCTCTGTTGACCATTTATTATAGCACAATTTTTTGAATTTTCTTTCTACCATGCATCGATGAAGCTACATTTTTTAGAATTACGATTAAATGTGAATTTTCTGCATGCGATGCTTTTGACAATATCGATTATTGGTTTTTTTTCTACACGTTTTATGTTTTTTCACAGGTCTAATTACGTGTCACCTCGCAAAAAGTTGGTGCCAAATTATAGATGTTAAGCCGATGCGGAACAAAGGATTTAATCACTATACATGACACTTTCCATTTCGGTCGATAAAAAGTCGTGTGGACTTTTAAATGGATTTTGTGTGACGGAAAAACCGGAAAATGTGAGTAATTAAACATGACTGTAACTGTAGACTTTTTTCAGAATAATCAAAAAAAAATTTTTTTTTGATTGTTTCATTTAAATGTTAGTAATTTTTGATTTGAGTGAAGTATTGTACTCAATACCGACTCGAGAACGGGGGAGATAGAAACTTTTTGATCAGTACGAAATCCGTTTCAGGCAAAATTATGAGGATGTCCGTGCATCTTTCAGTCGATCTGTCCGTTTTACGTATCTTAAATAACTCGAGAACGTCTTGATCTAGCGACTTGAAATTTTTTGTAAATTAATTTTATGAAAATCCGTAATGTTCGCTATAAAACGCAGTGGGTTGGGCTGTTTTTTTTTAAACTCCGGTTTTTCACAATCCTGGTTTACAGTCAATAGATATTCGAATTTAATAATGTAAAATATCACTCGTTAATAAAACATAGTCAAAGTAACATCGTTGTGTTTTAATTTCGAATGACTCCTACAGATTTTATAGAAATTTATCGCGAAATCTACCAATTTTCGCAAAATGAAGATTTTGAAATGCAAAATGGTGAATTTGATGTGTTGGTTGCATTTGGACTAAAACTTCGAGATAATTGCAAGTTACGATAATCTTAAGCTTTTCGGACTCGTACCAGAGAAAATTTGGGTATAAGAGCATTTTGTAAAACAAATATCAAAAAAACTTCTGAACTTAAAAAAAATTAAATATTTCAATTTTTTGTGAAAAATCAAAAAAAAATAAAGAATTTGATAGCAAATCAAATATTTAATTTAAACTTAGTTAATTGATTGACGTAATAATTTGCATCATTTGATTTGATTGCAAATTGAATCTGTCAAGTAAAACATTTAGTACTTTATGACTACCAGTTGCTACTTTATGTGCGTAATTAAACAGATGCAATGAGTTACAATTTGTATCAGCTTAAATCAATAATAAATGTTTATCTAAATTGTTATCCAAACTTAATAGTGTGAAGTGGTGGTCGGAAAAGTCACCTAAGGTACCAACATATTCGAAAGCCATCAAACATGCCAGTGACATGTGTTAAAGGTTTACTGGTAAATATGTCGACTGATAAGTGTTAATTGAATTCTGTTTTAATGAAAATGGAAAACTCGAATATTGAATACCAACGCCATCATCATCATTCATAGTTGCAATAGACATGTAGACGTTATAAAACCAGCCACACATGGACTTTGTTTATGGTACCTACATTTAATCTCCTCATGCAGCATAACTGGTCATCTTAATGCATCCTAAGGGTTCATGGAAGAGATAGAATTATGTTCGAAACGATGGATAGACACATAAAAATTCAGACGTTGGTAGTTCTAAATATTCACAACTAAAATCTATCGGTGTCTGGTAGCCAAAGTTTTCCTCATCGTTAGTGTAGTGTGGGTGTAACCAGAAGCGATGTTTATTAGAAAACCAATATAGCACCTGTTTGTTTACTCAGCCTGATTATAATCTATGCCAGAAGTGCTATTATGAAAATTGTAAACGATTCTCGACTACAACATAAATAAATTAAATGGCATTTTAAAAATTGCCATTTAATACAGAAGGTTAAAAATAATAATATTGTTTAAAAAGAATATTGTCGGCGAATTCTGAAAATAATAAAATCACGTACGACAAAATTTTAACTTGTTCCAATTAGGGTTGCCATAACCAATTTTAAGAAACTAGGACTCATGAAAGACCCCGGGCATAGCGATCAAAACCCTGGATACGCCTAAAATATAAAAAAAAACTTACCTAAGGTCTACCGTTAAAATAATTTATTTTATAATAGACGAAAAAGAGAGACAGAGAGAGAGAGGGAGAGAGAGAGAGAGACCTGTTGCTATTCCTTTTCCTCTCTGATTGGGTTGACTATGAAACAATTTTAAAAAGCAAAACATGTTTTCCAAACAAAAGAGATGCTTTGCAGGCAAACCATTTTGCTGAAAAATACATGCCACGGTTAGAATTATTCGAAAAAATGCGCCGCAGACGAAAATTTTTAAATTTCGAGGTCAAATATATGCCTTAAATTGAAAGCATCACTCCCAGTGTATTGTGTTTCTTGACGTCATGGTTTTTTTTAAATACTAAATACCTCCAGAGATGTTCGAAAAGGGCTTTTAATTTTGTCTGGGATTCTTAAACGTCCCCGGGAAATTTCGAGCTAATTAAGAAGAAGTAAACTTCTTAAGAATCCCAGACAAAATTAAAAGCCCTTTTCGAACATCCCTGAAGGTATTTAGCATTTAAAAAAGAGGACGGAGTCCGGAGTCCGGGAAAATGTCCGGAAAAAGACGACGGATGGGAACCCTAGTTCCAATAGATTAAAATTCTTCTTTCTCCTTCTATAACGCTGCAACCGAAATCGAGATTAAGATTCACCAAAAATAAGAAAAATCAGTCATTAGCAGTTATTTCAACTATTTTTTCCAAAATTAAAATCAAACTTCTACGATTAGGAAAATGAATGGAGAATTGACGAAAAATTAAAAACTTACCGACACACAAAAATTAATTTCTATGTTAGAAGTACAACACTCACCTGGAAAAGAAAGAAAAAAAAATTATCAAATTTATACTATCATAACTAATTTTATTTAAATAATTAAAATGAAGAATTTGTAAATTTAATGGTGGGTACATTTTTTATTCACTTTTTGGGCCAATTTGGGCCTTTATGAACAATTTTTTGGGAAAACGTGTAAATTAATTTTCCTATTTTCAAAAAATTAATTGTTTGTGTCGCGAATGGCTTGTCGTGGATATATCTGTAGCAAAAAGGCCAAACATCTTAAGCCGATTTTCAAGTGAAGCCAAAGTGATCTGAATTTGCATTTTCAGATGGACCACTTTGGCTTCGCCTAACAGCCGATTTAAGATATTGTGGCTTTTTGACTAAATATATGATCGTCAATATCAAAATTCCAACACCGGATTCGTCATCAGTGACTCCGAAAATACACTAAAGCCAATTTTCCCGAGAAAAAATTGGGAAAAATATATTTCCGTTATCCTTAAGAGCCAAATACAATGATACCCACACAACATTTACGGCTACAGATTACGGCGACAATGTCGCCCTCCATATACAATGGCGCACACTTTGTTGTTCTAAACATAATTTGCTTTTCACAGATAAAACTTTTTATTCACGCACGCACTCAATTAATTGTTCTTCGAAATTCATTTTTTCATTCCTTGGTCTTGGTTATTCTTTATTTCTTTCATTTGAATTGTGACAGTCAGTAAGCTACATATAATATTTTTTGTACCCAATTATCATAAAATCTAAGCAACACAGCATACGAACTATATTTCCTAATACTTGCTTTAAATGAAGAAATTTAGATTTTATGACATCCCCATAAGATTTCATTTTGAATCAACCACTAAATTTTGTATGCGAGCTGGCCGACAAAAGTTAAATTCAATTGAACTTTTTACGACGACAAAGTTGGTCGGATTCATTGTATATAGAAGCACAGAGTCCTATGAGTTTAAAACCTGAAATGTCGCCGTAAATGTTGTGTGGGTATCATTGTATTTGGCTCTTTATACTTACTGGACTTTCGGTTGCGATTTTTAAAATTCCAAACATCGGATTCAAGATCAGCGACCTCGAAAACCCCCTAAAACCAGTTTTTTCGAGGACATATGGGAAAAAGGATATTTACGTTATGCTTACAGGACCTTCCGTTTCGATCTGTGTGCAAAATTTCATGGCATCGGTCTAATTGTTCGCAAGAAACTGTGATGAGGGAGTCAATGGTATTTGGCTTTTATATATAATAGATAAAAACCTCGTAGAATTACAAAAACAATACAAACTTTTTTTGTTGCATAAATAAAAATATTAAACTCCGTGATAAAATCGAAAAAAGCATACAAAATTCTTTAAAACTGGACAGTTTTGTTTGGAAGCGAAAATTTATTTCCATATTATAGTGTCATCATCATGGCCTATTGAATAATAAAAATTGTGAAAAACAAACTTTAGTGGGAACCATCCTCTCAAACAAGAAAATGGAAACTCGTTAATGTCAGCAAAAACCAATAGCCGACTCTGTCGAAAGCAAAAGAAGTACCACGTCTAGACTATTCCATAAAATATCATCATTACTCCGTTTAACCTCACTCGATCCCTTGGCCCTCTGATTCCATGATGGAACTCAAGCCCTTTTGAAATGTAGCCGAATTCGGAGGCACAAATAACAAGAATATAAAAAAACATAAACTTGGATATATTCGCAACTGGATTCAAACCCAATTAGTGAAGGATATCTTTTAATGGCGCATCATCCACAATTCACCCCCAACGAGGATCCCTTTCACCTCGCCTGATCCTTTGATCCACTATTGCGTGCCCAAAAATTCGAAACTACCTCTCGTTCCATCATCTGAAAAAAAAAACGAACAAATAAACCGGAGGCCAACCACAGGATACAAATGTAAGGGCGCACAACTCTTGAAATTTTCATGTGAACGGGCGGTTTACGGATTTTCTGGTGCTGTCCTGGGTTTCAGCCCCAACAACAAACAGAGATATTTATCCACGTGATTATCGTAAAAAAAAAATTTCGACGACTCAATTAGGAAAACAAACATAGCCAAAAACGTAGCCAAAAAGATGTGGGGCCCGTGACAGTAATGCGATATATTTGAGGGTTGCAAGGACGATTCTATCCGCTTATATGTAAAACTCCACTGAGAAACCAACTGGGCCCACGGAAAATAGGATGTCGGCTTTTTCAGCGTTTTTCAAGAAGATCTCCGGAAATAAAAACTCGAAATGCTAAATTTTCCCTTTGATAATGAGAAAAAAAAATTATTTCCTTTTCGTAGTTTTGTGGGAATCATTATGGGCCAAAGACCCTTTATTCACAACCCCCTAAACAAGTGAAACGAACGTAAAGAGATAATAAAATTAAATAAAAAATAGATAACGAGATGCTTAGCTACGGGTTTTCCACTTTTATGTGACACTTTCGCAATGAGATTCAAAATGTGTAAACTTTTACAAGGGAAAAACGCTTTACATCCGCTCAGATGATCATCGTCCATCAGTTGCGGACATTACAAAAGTCGTAAAAAAAACTTTCTCCGACAAGGGATGTGTATTCAAATTTTTCAAAGTTGTGGAATTTCTCTACGGTCGTAAGATAATAACATGATGCCATTGAAATGTAATAAAAACTCCAACGTTTATCATTAACATAAATTTTTAACTTTGAATCAATTTTGGATAAGCAGTTATGCTAAAGATTAATTCTTTATTGCCGGCAATTTTATGTAAAAAGTTTATTACAAAAAAGTTTACTTTATAGTTTTAAACATTAACTAAATAAACCACTTGATGTGGAAGACAAATTATTTTATAGGAAATTTTGACCATCAAGGAGGTAACTTTTTTGATTAACAGATTTTCACTTTTTTAAGGGCTGTACCTAAAAAACGTCACGCGAATTTTAGGCCTACTTCCCCGCTCCTTACCATCCCGCGTTTTTTTTGCCATATTTTGTATGTAATTCAGCACTACCGTCACAATACCGTCCCTTCCTCTCTTTTGTGGATAGCCATTTATCTATGACAATTTAGTAAAACCCGCGGAACCAATTCTGAATAGAATTCATGGAGAAATTCAAGAAAAAATCGCAAATGTAAACGGTGCCTTAAAAACCAACACCAGAACCAAACTTTTGAAATTTAAGAAATCAAAATGAGAACGAAAATCAAATTTTTGAAATTTTAGAAATCGAAACCGGAAATTCGGTCAATTGAACAAAAACCGAACCACACTCAAAAAACTTTTGGTTTGGATCTCTGAGCGGGAGTCGTTGAAGAGCATATTCAAATTTAACTTCGGATCGTAATAAGCAGAAAATCAGGAATAAAGGGAAAGTAAACTGGATTTATGGGCACAGGGAATTTAGCCACCAGCACGCAACCGTCTATACCACTTAGAAATCTTCCTATTGGCAACACATACATTTGTCGTTGCTTACTGCCATAATATTTGGGTGGATGGTATGTTAAACTTATGGCATTATCTTTCAACACACTTGCCGATAATTCCCAGTAAATGTTTGGTGTTGTAACTATTTGTAGTGCAAGAAGCACTTGAGGACTATTTCGTAAAAATCTAGCATTTTGTCTCATATTAAAGCATTGCAACCGCATGTTTGCTCGTGAAAACCCAGCATAACACAAGATATTTTTTCAGAAGATTTTCAATTTATTCAAGCCGTTTTCCAGAAACGTATTTTTTTTAATTCATTATTTTTTTCGAAGAATTTTGTTTAGCAGAAAAACATAAAAGCATGCAATTACCTCCACGTGTATTCTAAAATAAATCGCTCGAGTATAAAGTTCTTTCCCAGGAATCAACCTTCGAAAGGTTTCAGTTTTTTTCTATAAATACCCCAAAAAACCTGAGAAATTTCATTAAAATAGATTAACTTTCATCCGTAAATTGATACAAATTTTCAATTAAAATCCCAAATTAAGCCAGTGCTAATATTTTTATCCAAAATATCAATAGAAGAAGTTTTTGCCGTGACGTAAATCAAGTGAAAAATTTTTTTTGATGACTTTATTCTACGATTGAGCTTTGTCTGAATGGATCATTAAAAGTGACGACCCATTAACATAGGAAAAGTTAATCGAAAATCGATATTATTACCCTTCGAATTCAGCCCGTTCGCGTAAATTGGCCTATAGGGGGGGCGGCATCGAAAATTGCCCTTCAAGAAATAAAAATCTTCTCATGAAAAGTTCTAGCCTGCAAAGATAGTACGCCGAAAAATCACCCTTCGCCTTCGTTATGGTATTTTATTTCGTTCGGCTCGCAGCATCTTCTATTTATGTGCGCACATAAAATCTAATTATGCTTCTTACATAACGGCGATACCGTCACTTACGAGCATAGTTAAGCCGTTAAGCTGCTGTCTTTTATCTACGTCAAAGATCACTTTATTCGTATCGAGAGCGAAATGGTTCTCATGGCCATTTCGAATAAAACCTAAGCGAAAATTCAATGGAATGGCAATGGAATCCATTGAATTCTATGGAAGAAAATAAGTGTCTACAACATAAGCATAAAACTAGTGTTCCTACAGCCGTACATGAGGATTTTGACTACTCTTATGTTGTTAATGTTTTCATGGGCATCGCCACTGGCATCGGATTTTGGGTTCTTGCTTATTCCTCTGCGGTCCAGTCAACTGGAAAATTGTCAAACGGCCAATTAAAGTTCATAAACTATGCTTGCCCCGCTGTCCGATTCGGCTTTGTTGCCATCTAGAGGTTCCGAATTCAAACAGTGGCGGATCGAATGTGACGATTTCTTTCAGTTTTATTTTGTAAAATGAGAGCCGGTAAGGTAGCGTATATACAGACAAACACACACCTTTGCTGTATCGTCAGGTAATTTGAACAGAAACTCGGGCAAATGATCTAAAAATAGAAAAACACATTTGATGAACATCGACATTAGCTTAAGAATCTGTCACAAGGTCGTGAAATTATAGCTTCTTATAGTAACTGACATCGTTAAAGTTCGATCGATTTTTAGTTACTTTATTATACGAAATAATAGAAACGTTGGTATTGTGACAACTATGGTTACACCCAAACTCAATGAAAGAAAACTCATCGAAATAAAACTCACCGAAAACCAAACTCACTGAAGGAAAAACTCACCGAAATGATAATTCACCGGAAGGAAAGAAAACCAAATTAACCAAAAAACAAACTCACTGATGGGAAAACTCACCGAAATTCCAAACTCACCAAAAAGAAAACTCACTGAAATGAGCAAAACAAAAATTGAAGCCCTTGAATGGAAAACCTCAAATATCTTAAATACAACATAGGGAGAATAGTTCCGGAAAACTCGACAGCTATAACTTTTTGTGACATCGGTTGGTCTTAATCCGAGTCAGAGCCAGACTCAGTTTCATGAAAAAAATCATTGATTTTAGGAAAAAAATTTATCATTGATTCTATCGTGTAAAATTAATGTAATTTTTCATATGCATGAAATCAGAAAGATTTTTCAGTAATTTTAGTAGATTTTTTTCGTGAATTTACGTTTCAGCGCACAAGAAAGTCACACAATGTACATAAGAAAGTCATGAAATGTGCACATCTTATGCATTGAAAAGTCGATTGGTGAAAAGTGGAGCAATGAATCAATCGAATCTGAGGTCTCGTTTTGATCAAAACTAAACAACCACAATTGATACGCATCAAACAGATCCATACAAAAGGGGTGCAGGTCACAAGAACTTTAAGCACCAACTGACACGATTTAGGCGTCTGTCGATTAAAATAAATGCCTTGGGTGATCTTTGATGCGAGTAATGACATAACGACCTAAACTTGAACGGAGCCGGGGATCGAATTAAATGATAGCAACTTCTGACGATGGAGTAGAATTACGATGGGGTTATGCTTACAAATAGTCGCCCAACGAGACAGGAGTTACTATTGTAGATGACAAGCCCGATTACCGAAAGATTAAGACGACCGTAGGTTACAGCGATTACGAGTATTTTGTGGGTGATGTAACTGAACTGAGGCTTAAGTATAAATATTCAAACTTCTTCGGATTTTATCTTAATGATCCACGTTCAGGAGTCCATTTACCAAACGTTTTTTGGTTTCCTTCATGATTTTGGGATTATTTTCCGGCAGGCACCCATTGAACATCTATTTTTCGTTCATTTCAGTTTAAAACATTTATCTTGGATATTTCTGTTCGCATTGCAGCTTGAATCGAACTGTTTCTTTTTCTTTTTTTTTCCAAAATTGCAATAATACGAAGGTATTAACATAACAAAAGCTATAATTGCCAATCTGGCAATCATTGGAGACCCGTATGGTGGTATTCGTAGCAAAATTCGAACAGTTGTACCAAAATTCCACTTTGAAGTCAAACTTTCCAATAAGATTTTTTAAAATTTACTCCAATCGGATTTTGATGTATGGGAGTTTTATGTAGAATCATATCCTAAATAACTTTTGTTCTTGGACTTTTTTGATAAGATACACCGTTTTCGAGATATTTACAAAAACCGTTTTCGTTCGTATGGGGGGTACCCCCCCTAATGGTCCATTTTTGCTCATTAACGAACTTAGCCTCGCATTTTACGAAAAACGGATCTGCGCAAAATTTCAAGTCTGTAGCTCAATCCATGCGCCCGCAATCCGCGCCACAGACGGACAGACAGACGGACGGACAGACAGACGGACGGACATGGAAAATTCAATTTTTTTTTATCATTCTAAACACACTGGTGTAATTCATTTTTGTGTGTGATGACGGGATCTTGGCGTTACAAACGGTAAGGCAAAGTTAATATACCCTTTGGTTTCACCATACGGGTATAAAAATTCTTCGCCTAAAGCCCAATTCAGACTACCGATTGCGATTACGATTGAAGCTTCTTGACCAATGGTATCAAAGCTTTTAACGATAGGGAAATTAAATTCCACAGTACCATATAAAAATATATCTTTTAATTTCTGGACTCTCATCCTTTTGGAACTTCTACAGCTTTTCAAGTTTTTTAAGGGTTTGAGCTTCTTTCTCGCACCTTTGTTAATTAAAACTTGAATAGTGACAGCGACATTATCGCGCGACTCGCAATGTAATTCGCTTTGTAATCTGATATGAATCGCTTACGTTTGGTTACGTTCGGCTTGAGACCAAACATTAGCAAATCAAGTCAGACGAATGTGCAAACTACTCTCGTCCTTGTACCGTGCGCAGTGCCTGACTGGTCAAACACGACAACGCGTTTGATCAGTCAGGCATTCGTGTTTTGTGAAACTTTGTGTGAAGATTGAAGCATTCGGCAAATGTGAATGCGGTTGCACATACGCGTTCGCCTAGATCTGGCGCATCACTGCCGAAAATCTGATTTGGCCTCATTCGTGCAGAGTGTGGAGCTAGATTTAGAAGATTTTCGTCAGTCACACCTCTACAGTTTTCGACTGACAAATTTATTTATTGTAATAATTTATTGGAAATGGTTTTGAGAAAAACAAAAAATATTCCAACGTGATTTGTAACCAGAAGTTGTTTAAAAAAATTGCACTTATCACAATAGGTAAAAAAAAATTAATTCGATTTTAAGTGTTGGTTTATCATTCCTTCAAAATTTCCATAGTAATGGTTCTATCTAATTTACGATGTCTATGAATTACGACGACACAAATAAATTCTTAAATTTAATCATAATAAAAGTGTTTAAGTGGCTCCATAATTTTATGATTAAACCGAAATTCTGACAGTTTATTTAACAGTCTGTCTGAATTATCTCGTTGAAATGTTGCAAAATGAAATTTTCAACTGCATATGTGCCCTTCTTGTCACATTAAATTTCATAAAATAATTGCAATTATAACAATATGTACGACAGTATCATAATTTACTCCCTACAAATGCATTCACACAAACAAAATTGCTATTCACCAGCGAACTTCTTAAAATTTGTTTATACTTTTGATTCAAATCGTTTGTTTATTTTGTAGAAAGAACCTTCGCAATGCCAGAAGAAGTCTCATGTTTGCTGTTGAATAAATTTGTTTGTTTATTTACTAAAATGCCGTCTTAGAAACTATTTGGACGAAGACGACGGCGGCCGCTCTTATTGTATGGCGAACGACAACCATCTAATGTTTACAATGAATGCGAACAAGCATAGCAGCAATAATGGCAACTGTTTCATTATAAATACTCTTATATGGGGAATTAAACGGAATTTATGAGAAATATTATTGCATTCTAAGGTAACTATTCGGAGTGAAACTTTTTAAGAACTTTTTAATCATTTTATCACAGGTTTTCATTACATTCTCTAGCTTTGCCACAATCATTTTTACTTCAATTAAGTAGAAAAGAAAAGACGAGCAAGAAAAAGAAAACGAAAACCTTTGAAACTTATGTAAAAGTTTCCATTTAAAGTTTCTGATTATACAGATACACGCTCCTCCTACCACACCCCACCATCCATCGTTATGAACGAAAAAAGTTTGCAAAAAGTTTCACTTCTGTCATCATA
This sequence comes from Chrysopilus asiliformis, assembly GCA_964034945.1. Classification (NCBI taxonomy): domain Eukaryota; kingdom Metazoa; phylum Arthropoda; class Insecta; order Diptera; family Rhagionidae; genus Chrysopilus; species Chrysopilus asiliformis. The sequence continues at coordinate 20,026,451 of OZ035960.1, forward strand.
TCTTCCTGCATGACAGGACAACTACAAGGACTCAAATGTAGACGACAAGTAAAAGACTTCCATGTTGCTGAGCTTATTTTGATTTTTAGTATTTTTCTTCATTCTAGTGTCCTTTAAGGAAAATTCTACTGAGGGCTAAATAAGGCCAACATCCTCCAAGCCTAGAATTTTATCGATTTTTCTTGAGTGATTGAAGCGACGTCCCATCATGAATAGAAAGGATCAGTGCACAAAGTTCAGGCACAATTAACTAGACATGGAGGCAATTCCTTAAAAATCCATTTGATTCGATATTGAGTTTCGTTTTTTCCCTGAATTTGCGATTTTTGACATGAAAATCAAAATAAAGAGAGAAGAAAAAAAAATTATAAAAGTACCAAAAACCATTGAATGTTGTACGATATTAAGAAAAGAACTAGGATTTCTTATAGTAGTCAGTCAGTCGTTCAGTATTAATTCGGCCATGGGTTCGGTTAAGGAGGCGCCACAAAAAGGAAAACTTTTGTCCAAATTCGTGTCTGTTCTTCATCGTAATGGGTTTTTGGCAATGAAAATCATCCCCTTTTATCCTTTCCATTAAATTTATCGGAGCTAATGTTTGTTTAGTTTTTCCAGACCAGTTAAATGTGATTGAAGGCCATTTATTTAGGATTACCCCACTTTGATTTGATTAAATCGATGCGATAATCATTCGATCAACATGATTTCGCTTTGCCCTTTTTTTTGCTTTCCGACTTTTGTAAAAGTTAATCGTTAAGGAAATGATGGACATAATTACGGAATCACTGTAGGTTTTTCTGTTTTCTTTTTTTCAAATTTATGGTAGACAAATTGGGGTTAATGAGTTTTAAATGTTGTTGAAATGTAGTGTCAATTAGCGATTATAAATAAAGAATTTTTTCACTTGGAATAATTAAGTCAGAAAAAGTTAGATGCATTTTTTCAATTGTGGGAAGATGAAATGAGAGATAATAAAGAAAAACATGAAAAAATACTTTAGTGTAACATAATGTAAAATAATTATTTTTTCTGCATGAAATATTCAGAGAGATTACTATAGAGAGCCTGGAAAATATATTTAATACAACAAATTTCCCAATCACCCAAAGTTCCAAATTGATACCGTTTTTGGGAATATTTTACTATTTCTGAGGTTTTGATAAAGTTTTGTGAAAATCCGTTAGCCAGATTATAGCAAAATTGTGGCTTTTCGCCACTTTTCGGCACAATTTTTGTAACAAACGGCTTTTCGCCACAAACGTGCCGGAATGACCGTGTCAGTCCCAGATTTAAGCATGTTGTCCCGGAAACTTATCTCTTGTTCCAGAATTATGCAAAGTAATTTCTGAATCGCTAAAAAAATTGACCTCGAAACCCAAAAAACTTCGCATGTGGCGCATTTATCCAGAATTTAACGCATCTAGCACATTTTTCATTAAAAAATTCGGTTGCGGCGCATTTTATTAAAAAAAATCATTGAAATGTTTGTTTCTTAACGTTTTGCCTGCGGCGTAATTTCTTTTGTATATTGAATACATAAAACACAAACAAAAAAAATTATTAAAAACCTTTTTGACTCTAATCGGGTTTTCAAAATTTTCACGATTAGTATCGAAGCATTAGAAAATTCCTCACACTTCGTCACCTTTCTTTCCCCACACAAGGTAATATGTCCCGGGTTCGCACCAAAAAAAAAATATGGTCACCTTACTTTTCGCCCCTTTTCTCGATTGTAAAATATGATTTTAATTTCGTATTTTTTTAAGAACTTTTATATATGGCCATGTTTTTTATTCCCAGGAAAATTGAGCCGATGACTCCTAAATTGGTCTGAAATGTCGCATTCAGGTAGGAATTTATTAACAAAAATAACATTTACAAAATCTAACTTGCAGAGTTTTCTTGAAAATAGCAAATGAATCTGTATTACAGTTTCTTGTGGAACGGGACTATGAAATATAACTTCACTATTTAACACGCTCGTGGAACGTATCATCTTCAAATCAACTACGTTTGTATTAAAATCAACAAATTCTGAGAACTCTGAAACATTTTTAATCAACAATGAGCAGTATGAATAAAAATAAGCATTTTTTATAGCAAATTTTCAAGCTTGTGTGAATAAAAGTGGACAAATATGCTTGCGTAAAATTTGACAATAAAGACTTGCTTCCGAAGTACAGCATTCGCTCATTTTTGTTCACAAATATTGGAGAATTTCTACCAAAAAAGTGGAGTTTTCATGCATTACGGCCCGATGAGTCGTTAGTTGATTCAAGCACGCAGCATAGTTGAGTAATCACGCTCGTAGTTAATTTCACCATGTTCATTGTATCGTTGGTTAATTAAGAACCGTAGTTGAATCAAGCAAAAATTTTACTTTTCGTGATATACCATTACTTCAAAAAAATCAGTTTTCTATGATTATCTCAAAAACTAACGATTTTTCGGTGGTTCAATGTGTGAAATGAACTAAACAGAATAATATTTCCACTCGTTTGATTTTTACCGTGAATCGATATATTTTAACGTTATCGAGATATTTGAAATTTTATTTAAAAAAAAATTTGATATTTTTTACGTCAACTAAAATTCTAGTGTCAATTGCGAAGGGACGTAGAGTTTGCATAAAAAAATGTGCTGTTCAAATTAGGCACTTTTTTCTCCTTGTTTAAAAGAATGATGTTTGAAAATTAATGTCACCATAAAAGAAATTGAATATGCTTAGATTTCCATAACAAATGATCAAATTTTGCTATTTTTAAACACAATTAGAACCGCACGCAATTCTATTTTGATGTCTGTAAAAATATCAAAGAAATCTATTTTCTTTACGTAAACAACATAAAAAATTGGAACACACCGGCTAATTACGCGCCTAATGGCAGCTTTCACGAAATTTTTAGCGAATGCCAACTGGATTTGGCGGGAGAAATTCAAGTAAAAAGAGCCAGAAAACTCGATTTAACGGCCGCTAAAAGTTTCGTGAAACCCGCAATAAGGATTATAGTTAAATGAAGAAAAATAATGGAAAACTTCAGCTCTGGACTAAATTGACAGACAATTGCTAAATATACTCTCCGGGAACAGAGAATTCAACACTTGACTGTAAGAATATGTGAATTTCGCAACTTGAGAATATTTCTGGATCATTAAAGCCGTCATTTCACATAAAGATAAGTTGAATGTTTCTTTATGTGGTAATCGAAAACGACAAGTGAAACCGAATATTGTACCGAGTGCTTTGATGTTGTTGTCTGTCAAATCCTTTTCTTTTCGAGCTCGGGATTTTCTTTTTATTTTTGCAGAATTTTCCATCATCCGGTAATGACGGATTACTTACGTTTCCAGCACGATGTAAAATGTGAAACGCGTTGAAAAATACACACAGAAATGATTTCTTAACTTCCTTTTCAAATCCAATTAAAGCCGGAAAAGCTTTTTCTCAATTTTCACATGGTGAATGTCAATATCTCCATCACGCCCGGGGATGATAGTCTGATTTTCATCGCCACGAAGCCATGTCTTGTGGATTGGCAGGTGTCGTTGGACGTTAGTGGGTGGCATGGGTGCAAGGTGATCACGTCTGAGTAAACATCTCGATTTGATTTCACCGCAACAATATACCGCAACCTGTGAACGTCGGAACGTAGCGAAATCCGCTTTTTGTGGTTCGGTTACGTCAGAAAATATTTTTTCGATATCTGCTATTGGGGATTATGTTCATATGTGGAGATCGACTCAATAGCTCCCAGTCTAAAATCGTATTTTTCAATAAGGGTATTCATGCAACCTCGTAAATTAGCCGGCAAAATTTGTATGCAGAATATTTTAAGTAACCCCGTAAGTTTACGCGACCATTTTGATGTTGTGAAATTACGGAAACGCTAAATATGGAAATTTCGAGAAATGGTGAAATTCAGTTAAAATAAGAAGAATATCTTTTTTGACATTTGTTTTCACATTTTAATTTAGTTTAATTAAAAGCTTTTATTTAGCTTGACTTCGTATCTGTCTGTCTGTTTTTCGTGGTCAAATCTTGCAATCTAATTTTGACCCACATCCACTGATTCCATTTTGCATACTTGAAATTTCGCACACATACGTAAGTCTGATGACAATACAATATTTTCATTATTTCGTCCTTGTAATAATAAGGGAAGGTCCTGTAAAGACAACTTCTATTTTGGGGATATTTGGTGTCGCTGAATCCGATTCTGGCTGATGGTCTTGTAAGGATAACGTAATCCTCAAATTTTCGGAAAAAATCTTACCTTCGGGTTTTTGGGGCCACTAAATCCGATTCTGACAGATTAAAAAATCTGTCAGAATAACGGAAGGTCTTATAAAGATAACGTGATTATCATTTTCCTCAAATGTTCCGCAAAAAATGTCAATTGGTGATTTTTGGGGTTGCTGAATCTGACTTTGGAGTCAAAAAGTTCTTAAGGATATCGGAAGGTCTTATAAGGATAACGTGATTTTTCTTTTCCTCAAATTTTCCGGGGAAAATTTCATCTGGGGGTTTTTGGGATCGGTGGATACGATTCTGACATGTAGGGATAACGGAAGGTCCTTTTAGGATAATGGGATTATCTTTTTCATTTTGGATTTTTAGTCATACTAATCAAATCAATGACTAAATAGGAAAAAAAAATTTAAAAAAATAGAAAATTAAAAAAAAAACATTTTTTTTTAAAAATTAAGGAAAAAAATAATTTTTGAGCACTGTGTATCAGCAATAAAAGCGAGATAAAAGCATAAAATTAAAAAAAATATAAATTTTCTCTCTTCTTTATCTGTATTGCGGGAAGCGGAATAAGGCGTCCTCAATATTAGGGTTTGACAACCATTTATCTTCTCCACTGCTGCACCATTGTTTGTATGAAGTTTAATACCCCCGTCACAATACCGTAAATCCTTTCCCTTAAAAATTAGACGTATTTTATGGACAGCCCTTAAGGTTTTTATTGGAAATTTTTAGAAGTCACTTTTGGCCTTAAGTGTCAATAAAGTTCCAGCACATGAAAACTTTTGCTTGCGACAAATTTCTTTATAAAAAAGTTCAGCTGTGGTCCATTCTCTTGTTGTTGTTTTCGACTTGAAATTAAACAGTGTCACGTTGGCTCGCTAGTTTAATAATTTAATGATTTAACTACTAACTAACCTCTGCTTTTGATTGGTTACCAACCTTAATAATGACTCCATGCTATTTGTAGTTCGCAATTTTATTGAGACGTAAATGCAGCTGTAGAATAGAAAATGTTTTTACAAGAAAACCTCAGTTTAGGGAAAGTTTACTTCGAAGAAAACGATTTTAGGGCTCTAATAAATCTTTCAAGAAGAGCCTTCAAATCAAACTAAATAATAAACCTTGCCGCAACGAGTCGTGCCAGCTGGGATCTACAGCAAGAAATTTGTATAACTATTATTTAAAAATCTTTAAAACAAAAATATTTAAAACTTTGTAAAAAGTTCAAGGACGACTGGCATGACTAACCGCATGAAAAGTGGAAATTCAATGGCAAAGAAAAGAAGTGAAAAATTCGTGAAAAAAAAAACTCATTTTAATGATCTACTAAAACTACTACCACCTACACCCACCTCGATTGCGATGAGCAATACCTATTCGTACTTTTCCAACTCCGTTTATGGATTTTTCCAGTGAAAAAAAGTAATAATAATAAAATGATTTCCATGCGAATGCACATCGCAAATCGAATCGATCTGAATTCATCATGGATTTTTACTCACTAAGCTATGGGAAATATTGCGCGATTCTACATTATTATTTTTTTTATTGCGTATTTTCACAACACAGAACAAGTGTCTGCCTGTAGGCGGATTTTCGATTTTAGTTACTACTGGTCCGGAAGAGTTTTCCATTTTAAAATGTAAATTTCGAACGTTTTGCAAAAGTTTTACGTCTGTTTATATATTTTTTTAATGTTGTTAATCTGTTAGTAAATTTCTACAGATATCGTCATCAAATAGAATTTTCGATCAAATATTTTCAGAATTTTATACATTGAGTGATGACCATGGGTAGTTGCGATGACTACAGATAGGCACGTGGATATAAAGGTATAGTTTATATTTGAAACATAAATTATTATACAAATTGAATTTATCATTCCATCATTTAATTTCGAGATTTTCGTAAAAAAAAAGATTTGTTTTTGAGCGAAAAAAAAAACAATTTATTTCGGAAATATGATAATACTCAGAAGTTAGAGATTCAATTTTTATGTTATTGGCTTTTGAAGTTCTTAAATTGCTGTAGGATTTGTTTTTTTTTCTTATTTATTATTATTGTAATGATACATCATTTGAAGTATAACTTTTTGATAAACAATTTTTTTTGTAATCAATATTGATCGTTCCGGGGATAACATGAATTTTTTATGTTTATCTACAGGCAAAAGTTCTATAAATATTAATGAGGGCTACTTTGCGATTTAAAAAAGTTTCTAAAAAATTTCTCGGAGGCAAATGCTTTTTATAGCCCGAAAGTTCTACTGCGAACATTAGAGAGTTTTTTCATATCGGATTTTCTCAAATTTTTTGTAAATATTTTTAAGTATGGAAAGTTTTTTGTAATTTTTTCCAAACTTTCATTAATGACTGATTTTTTAAAGTCAAAAGATTTTATTGTTGTTAGAAACCAAAAGTTGCCAAAAAGCAAAATCCCAGCTTCAGTGTTATATCTTTGAGAAGGGGGACAAAAATAGCCAGATCGGTGGGTATTGTGGGTTCAGTCTTTAATTGACATTCATTACGTAATGGTGGGTCACCGAGCTGATTTGTCTCTCGTACCAATATAATATCATGTTTTTTTTTTAAATTTCTGAAGGCTTTTTTCCTTCCAGGAATTTCTGTCCAGACATTTGTTCCAGTGCAGACATTGCTTTCTTTTCCCTATTTCATTGGTCAAGAAGCTTCAATCATAATCGTACTCGCAATCCTTAGTCTGAATTGGTTTTTAATATTGAAGAAGTGCAACCGTAATTTTTTTGTAATGCGGCCCACGGTTTGACGAATATGACTCAATTTGGTCTTTGGTGGTGCAATCAGAAAAATGCAGTAAAAGTCGTGGACTTTCGAAAGGCATAATTAGTTTCCTGAAGGAATATTTAGTCTATGCTAGGCGCCCGTTCACCTGTGTTAGGAAAAGTAAAAATTTCAGAGAGTCAGCGACAAATTAAAAACATAACAAAAGGTATAATTGCCAATCTGGCAATTATTGAAAACCCGCATGGTGATATTCGTATCAAAATTCAAAGAGTTGTATTAACAGGTCGATTATCTTAGACGCGTCACTTTTCGTGACTGGAATTTTGCCTATTGTATTTGTTGTTTTGTACCAACAACAACAGGCAATTTCGAGTCACGAAAAGTGACGCGTCTAAGATAATCGACCTGTAAAATTCCTCTTTGAAGTCAAACTTTTCAATAAGATTTTTTTAAATTTATTTCCATCGGATTTTGATGTATGGAAGTTTTATGTAGAATTATGTCCTAAATAACTTTTGTTCTTGGACTTTTTTGATAATATGCACCGTTTTTGAGATATTCACAAAAAACGTTTTCGTTCGTATGGGGGGTACCCCCCTAATGGTCCATTTTTGCCCATTAACGAACTTAGCCTCGCATTTTACGAAAAACTGAGCAAAATTTCAAGTCTGCAGCTCAATCCGTGCGCCTGCAATCCGCGCCACAGACGGACGGACGGACGGATGGACAGACGGACGGAGAGACGGACGGACGGATGGACAGACGGACGGAGAGACGGACGGACAGACGGACGGACAGACGGACGGAGAGACGGACGGAGAGACGGACGGACAGACAGACGGACGGACAGACGGACGGACGGACAGACGGACGGACATGAGAAAATCAATTTTTTTTATCATTCTAAACACACTGGTATAATTCATTTTTGTGTGTGATGACGGGATCTTGGCGTTACAAACGGTAAGGCAAAGTTAATATACCCTTTGGTTTCACCATACGGGTATAATAATGAGAATATAAGAATAAATCGTACAAAAATAATCTTTTTATTGCAGCTCACTCATCATAATCAAATAAATCACTTTAAATAACCTAAATTTAATCACTGATTGTTTAACTGAATAAATGCAATAAATTTTCAAAATTTATGTAAATTTCGTATTGTGGCATATTTTATTTCATGATGCAAATATTTATATTAGAATTAAACCGAATTTTATGCAAACATTGTGTTTAACATGAAAATAGCCGAAAAGTGGAAAAACGTTGCCGGCTCGTGTTTATTGAACTTGTTTAAAGCAAACCACACGCACACAAACCAAATATTAATTTGCTGTATGAAAAGAAAATCTTTTAGTTTTCCTACATTTCCATTCGTAAAAATGTAAATATTTTGGCGCCGAACCATGAAATTCAGTCACATTTAATATCTTTATGCCATCTGCATACGCGACTTGTTGGCTAAAAAGAAGACAAAATTGCCGATCTCGAGTGGAGAAGAGGATCGGGGGACGATATATTTATTCGATGAATGAGGAGGATGTGAAAGAAAAACGTATAGAAATTACGATGATGATGAGACTCTACGTATGCAAAACCAATTTCGCCAAAACATTGTGTAACATGGATTTAGTAGCATCTTGATGACTCTGATGTGGAATATAAATAGCTGCAAAATATTTTTCTCGATTCCCGAAGAAATGTGTTTCGATTTGATACGCCTTACCCAATATTTCGCTTTTTGGCGGAAATTTGCCATTTCTCCAACCGCTAAACACAAGCTAAGTATGCAATTTATTATTTTCGCATTGTGAAAACTGGTTTGGCAGTTTTGGAAAAATTACCCCCAATCAGCCACTTGGAGAATGTAAGAAAAAAATGAGTTGTTTAACAGTTCCGCTCAATTTCGATTTTTTAGAGGGTTGGAAAGATACACAGTAAAAATCGTTTTCAGGTTTAGTGGATTATTTAGTCAGCAAAAGTGAACATTTAAAATAAAATCAAAAACTTTAATTGGCAAAAAAAACATTTGAATATCCTGCGTTAAAACCAAGTTTGCGTTAGGACCCACGTTGTACATCAAGACAGTATCTGGAACCAGCAATTGTCAGTATAAGACATTGGCAGCAGTTATGTGAGAATTTATTGATTCCAGGTTGGGTTTTACTCTACAAAAAGGCTTTCTTTTTCGAAGAGATGCAGACCGGTTTTTTAATCGAACCAAAAATCACTCACCCATTGAAATTTTAGTCAAGAAGAATCAAACCATAGCCAATCGTCAAATACTCTATATGATGACAGACAAAATGTTTATTTAAAAAAAATCCATTTGTGTAGGAGAGGGGAAGGGAGTGGTCCAACTGGGTTTTGATGTATAGATAAGTTGTGTAAAATCATATTCTAAACACATTTCGTCCTTATAAATTTTTCGATAGGATGCACAGTTTTCGAGAAAACAGGAAAAAAGTGTTCCATTTGTATGGGAGAGGAGAAGCAGTCGGATTGGATTTTAATGTATGGATGCGTTATGTGAAATCCTATTCTAAAGACATTTTACCGTTATAAATTTTTCAATTAGACTCACCATTTTCGAGAAAATCGCAAAAAAAACTATTTCGTTTGTATGGAGAGGGGAAAAGTCATTCGTCCGATTTTGCCGTATCAAGAACTTAGCCTAGCCATTTACGAGAATCGTAACTATACAAAAATTTCAAGCCTCTAGCTCAATCCTTTCGAAAGTTATGGTGTTCACGAACAGACAGATGGACGGACATGCGGAAATCAAAATCTTTGGCCATCCCTAACATCCTGATGTAGTTTGTGTCCAACGATTTGTTCGATGCGTTACGAACGGTTTACTAAGTCTAATATATTCCTATATGATATGTCATATAGAGTAGAAAAAGTCCAAAAATGTAACACCAATTAATACTAAATTTTTCATCATGTGAGGTTAAATGTTATAAAAAAAACCTATCATATATTCATATAATTGTTAGTTGGTTTAATCTATATGTTCTTTCAACAAAGGTCGAAATGAAAAAAAGGATTCAAAATTTATACCATGATTTTCTATCGTGTATTTAAGCGTCAATTTATGCACAAGGTCGCCAAAATAATGTACCGAAAGCACGCTGTGAATATGCAGAAGGTAAAATTTCGGTTGATACTCAACGATTCCAATTGAAAACAAGTCTGGAATTTCCCTATTCAATGAATATTCCTTCATAGGCCATTAAATCTCAATGATGCGTGCCTACTTGTTGTGAATTTGATACGCAAATCTACACATACGGGATGCTTGTACGAATCGGAAAACACTCGAATGAAATTTCTTCCAAACATACATATTTAAGTATACTTTTATTAACATATTTTTTGAAGGCAAGATGGAAAATGTACACAAAATTCTCTTTACACCGAACATAAGAGCCTCCACAGGTTGTAACGTTATATGCTAGGGGAAAAAGGGTTCAATTCAACTAATTTAGAGTTGCTTGTTTTATGTTCAATTTTATTATTAATTCCCCATTCATATTTAAAATATGTATAGAACCCATGTTTTTGTAAATTATTTATTGGAGCATAAATTTTTTTTTGTGATAATTTGTTGCCATGCGGATCAAATGTTTTCATGAGGAGGCGGTAGGCCTTCTGATAAAGCAACTCAGATGATGATGGAATTTTGATGGTTGCCCTCGGATTTAAATTTATGTGGCAGGTTCAGGGTTAAAAAGGATCAGTTCAGTTCAGTGGATAAAGAAACAAGAAGCGAATAAACGCAAGGATAACGATATCAGTATAACAAGGATACACGTTTGGAAAAACATTTTGAATACAAATATTTATCTTTGAATGCTGCAATAAGTATCCATTTATTAATATTTAATTTTGATTTATCTGTAATTTTGAAAATAATATTTGAACAACAATTTAAATTATTCCAAAGGACTTCAAGTAAGAGAATAAATTTTCAATGTTTTTCTGATTATTCAGCGGTTGAAAATGTTGTAATAAATGTATTTATGTTTAAACTAGCTTGCTGTTGTCGCGTAATAGCTTTCTTTTTGCACAAAAAAAAACAGAAATAACTTAAACTTTTGAAAAAAAATCGTTATATTCACAGGACCTTCCGTTTCGAAATTTGAAATTCCAACAACTGATTCGTGGTCAACGACCCCGAAAACACCCGAGTGGAATTTCTCAGCCTAACTGACATGGCAAAAATCAATATTCGAAAATACCAACCCCAGCGAAGAACCCTTATTGAATCGTCAGAGCAATTTTAACACGGATTTCGCCATTGGGTAAGGTTTTCCGAAAGAAAAGTTTTTGCCCACTAAAATCTACCCGTCCCCTTGCTTGTAAACCCCTCTCCTGCTATCTTCTGAACCGTTGAAGCGATTTTGACACGGTTTGCGCAATTGCGGGGGGGGGGGGGGGGGGGCAAGCCAGAAATTTACTCTTGTGAATGTTAGAACTTTTTATTTGGGAAACTTTAGGTCTACTTTTGGAAATCGAGTACCGGAAGCTACTTTTTTGCCAAAATTTTACCTTTTTCACAAAGAAAAAAAAATTTGAAAAGTGGAATCCATAAACAGTATATCCCCAAAAACAATCACATTCGACGAATTCTATCTAGTCAGTTTAAGCGTTTATGTATCCGCATTTAATCAGCATGCTTTTAGTTTGGAAGCCAACGATCTTCTTAGGACCCGGCATAGCTTCTGCACTGTGTTTTTGTTGAAAGGTGTACACAGGGCAGGGTAGAAAGTTTCGGACCTATTTAGGAAAATATCTGATGTGAACAGCACTTGACTTTCTTATATAAAATCTATATTTCTCAACAATTCACCCTTTAACGCGATTTTTTTTTGCAAAATTAAGAGGTAAGGTAACGGCACATATTACCGACCTATTAAGGGGTTTTTCAACTTTGACCGGTTATGTAAAATTATTGATTAGAATTTTTTTATTCATGTGTTGATTTTTAATTAGCTTAAAGGGTTGTTTATCTGAGAAAAATACGTATATAGTTGTAAAAATAATGTATGATACTAAAAAAATAAAAACTGTGTCTAATACCAAAGTCAGGTATTACCGACCTAACGATATTTTCTGGCACCTATTACCGATTTTCAGTGGACGTATTACCGACCTAACCAAAAAAAATTAAATTCACGATATAAATAATATAAATAATTCATTTTATTTTGAAAAAACTGTTGAACAGAATTGAACCACTTCCGTATTTGCGTTTCTGTAATTTTTGATCGGCTGAATGTCAAATTTTGAGCAACTCTTTTCGCTATAGCTGGATGCCTTTGTAAATATCCACGGTACCAGACTTTCCCGGGATTCCCATTGGCAAATTTGTGAGTTATATTTAAATGTTTGGCCAAAAGCGCTGCACTATCCAAAAATTGAGTTTTGTTTACTGGATACCCTAATTTTCCAAGTTTTATAACCCAATTTTCTAAAAGGTTTTCCTGTTCGGAGGAGAAAATTGTTTAGGGTCCACTTTTTTCCCCATCTGTATATTTGCAGTTTACTTTGTCTGTGGTTTTTGGAATTTTATAGTTCTTTGAAACTCTGTAAATCGTAGACTTGAAATTTTGCGCAGATCAGTTTTTCGCAAAATGCGAGGCTAAGTTCGTTAATGGGTAAAAATGGACCATTAGTAGGGGTACCCCCCATACGAACGAAAACGTTTTTTGTAAATATCGCAAAAACGGTGCATCTCATCAAAACAGTCCAAGAACAAAAGTTATTTAGGAGATGATTCTACATAAAACTTCCATACATCAAAATCCGATTGGAATAAAATCAAAAAATCTTATTGAACAGTTTAACTTCAAAGTGGAATTTTGATACAACTGTTCGCCGTTCACTTAAATCAATAATTGCCAGATTGGCAATTATAGCTTTTGTTATGTTTTTCATTGACACTTGTTTTTTTGTCTTATGTGTATCCATGATGGGAAAAATAGTTCTAGAATGACAATTTTCATGCAAATGCAAGAAAATTTATTAGAAAATTTCTAGAAAAAAAATGGCATTTCTACATAGTCGGTAATAGATCTCTCACGAAAATAATTTCCGACCTATAGGACGGTAATACAACCATCGTAAAAAATGATGAACATATCACCGACCTAATTGTTTTCCCGGTTTTTCGCGAAAACCCACAAAGTTTTCACTAATATTATTGTTAAAATTTGTACAAAAGATATTCAAAAAATTAAATTTAGTTACACTATTATTCTAGATCCACTTATTTTCGCTTATTTATCTTATGAGTAACACATTGAGCTCTTACCAAAAACCTTAAGGAAAATGCAAAAACGTGTTCAACCACCAACGACTCAAACTTTACAGTCACATTTCGATGTGACTTTTCGCGCCTTTTTTTTCGCGGTTTTAGTTTTGTTTTTCTGATGCCCTAGAGAATTTGAGAGAATTGAAATTTTGAAATTATGCGTTGAAATTTGGACTTTTTTCGTTGAAAGAATATGTTTTAGGTCGGTAATAGGTGATAGGTCGGTAATAGATGCCGTTACCTTACTTTGTATAAGAAAGAAAAAAAAAATGATTTGTTACAATTTTCTTTATTTTCCCTGCTAGGACCCTTTCCTTAGTACACAAGAGTCTACAGGAACCTTTCCCCCATTCTCTTCACTCTTGATGTATTTTTTCAACATGTCGCATATCTTCAATAAAATTTTAAATAGCATTCAATACCTTTCAATCGTCATATACATAACATTAAACACACCTCATCAGGTGATAGTGATTTTTAGAAAATTAAGAGCGCATGGCAGATTATGTTGTGAAAAGCACATGCATAACAAGTAAAACTGCTGACTAATTGTAAGTGCTGGACACAAAACAATTTAAATCGCGGCAAATGCTGCTGATTACAATTAAATATACGAGTAACAGTTCGAAATGAAACCATATTATTCACGTCATTCTCTGATTCTTCGGATTCATTTTCAAAATAGACAAAACAAAATAAGTTTCAGGTGAATCCAACGAAAAAGTCCAACTAACCCAGATCCCAAACCAAACCCAATGCGAAATGGAGGCGCTTCGAATTAAATCCGCTATAATGTGCTCCATAGCCACATATGTCGAATCTATGTTGGGTTTAGATTAAAATCAACGTTCTTTCCGTTCGTTGATGAAACAACTGACCGCTCTTGGATTTACATAATCCACGGGTCTGCATGGTCTGCGATACCTTCCTATATGCGAGTTATGCGAGCATATTTACGAGTCACTATGCTATACCAAGCCAACATACACCGTCGAATATTATGTTGAGCGCAATTACCTGAAAGAATGACCTGAGAATGAAATGCGATGAGCGAGTATACCTGATTGACACCTTTAAATCTGATGAAAATCTTGTGCCACTGCACGGAGTGGCGGTGGGTGGTGAGTGTGTGTGGAAGATTGCACTCGATTCGGTGCATTTAAGTAAAAATGCAGGTTAATTGGAGGTAAAATGAACATAAAAACAAGTGCCGAGTGCACGAAGATATTTTTTATTATTATGCGGGCAGCTCCCGCATGTGGAGCGATGGCTGATATTTTTTCCAACATAATTCCACAAGCATTATTGCGGTTTATATAAACTGACATTTTGTGAAGAGAACATATTTAGTTGCAAGGTTTCGAATATAATGTAGCAAACTTGTGACAACATCGTGTAAAAGTTGGTGATAGAAAATATCTGGAGACATTTTTATAGATGGAAGGAAAACCTTTTGCGTACTTGAGTATAGTCTGTTTGGGGGCTCGCCAAACATTTTTAGGGAGTCGCTGCTAGGATTATTATACTCTAGATGAGAACTAATCATCGGACACAAAAATGAACTACACCAGGATGTTAAGGTGCCGCTACACATTGGAGTAAATACGCGAGTAACTCTGAAAAACTCTCGAGAGTTACTCACAGGAGGTTGTCCATTTGAGAGTTCATTTCAGCGATTTTCCTCTTTTCAAGACCAATATCTTGATTTTTTTAACATCTTGCGTTGGCGAGTTCTCGAGAGCTACTAGCGAAATTCAAACTGTTCGTATCTGGCGAGCTACTCTCCGAGAGTTCAGTGGAGGCCTGTCGACTAGAGAGTAGAATAACTTTTGACAGCTCGCAGAAACTAGCTCGTGAAGATTTTGATTTCCGCATGTCTATCCGTGAACACTATAACTTTCGAAAGGACTGAGCTAGAGACTTGAAATTTTGTATAGTTGCGTTTTTCGGAAATGGCTAGGCTAAGTTCTTGAACGGGCTAAATTGGATCATTCCTTCCCCCCCTTCCTTCCCCTTACAAACAAAACGGTTTTTTGCTATTTTCTCGAACACGGTGAGTCATATTAAAAAACTTGCAACACTTTTCCCTGTCAAGGTTTACATTCGAGTTATCGAGGTAAAATAAAACACTTATCGATGTTCAATACACAGTAAATCTGACTAATTTGTAATGGGGAATCGTGAATATTACTAAAATAGCTAATTTCAATTACAAAAATAGTTAAAATCGCATATTTTTATAATAAATTTAACTATTTGGTAGTCAAATTTATTATTTTGTGGTTAAATTGACAATTTTTGTTATTGAAATTAACTATTTTACAATTGAAATTAACTATTTTGCAATTGAAATTAACTATTTTAGTAATAATCACGATTCTTTGCGTGCTCAATGCAGTTAATTTTCCTCTTCGCTCTGTGTGCCTTCCCCCAAAAGACATTAACCAAAATTTCGGCTTATTCAATCAAATAGTATTTCATAAAAAAAACTTAAAAAAGTATCAAGTTCCTAATCTGGAAATTTTTCGCTTGTATTTTGATTGCCTTAACCACTCTAACTTTTCAAATACATTTTAATTAGCTCCATTCGGCAGTGAAACCAACACAAAACACAATCTCTAGTCTATATCAAAGTGTTTAGGGGCCATTGGCATTTGCTGTTGATGGGTAGAGTCGTAACGCATGCTCGAATAGGTGAATGGTCAAATTAAGGTCAATCTGGACCGAAATAATGTAATTTCAACGTAACAATAACATCCAGCAGCTGATGTGTAACTTGAATTCACTCCAATCTCGACTCATACACACTAAACCAGGACGGCCTTTTCCCAGTAAATTCCCCAGTGAAATTTTAATTGTGATTTTAGAGGGAAAAACAGTAAAAAAAAATTTTTAATTTTTTTTACTGTTTTCCCAGTAAAATTTACTGAGACACAGTAAAATTTACTGAGACACAGTAAAATTTACTGAGACACAGTAAAATTTACTGAAAAAACAGTAAGGATCAGTATTTTTATTTACTGGGAGAGAACAGTAAAATTTACTATGCTTCATCGTGGTTCTCTTTTTACTGGGCTCCCAGTAAAATCTGGTTCAGAATTTACGCAAAGTCGCATAATCACACAACATAAACCAAAAGCAATGAAACATTATGTATGTTTTCTTCTCTGGATTTTGATTCTGTTTTTTTGGATCCCACAATCATTCACAATGAAATTTCATTAAATTATCTTCTAAATGGCTCCCGATTGCCCAATGCTGAGCTCCATCAGAGAATCAAAATGTGTTTCGTCTTATCACGCGAAACTGCTATATATGCCAGTTCATTGTTATCAAAAGCACTTGGGCTCCCCCGTTCGCAGATATGACTCGTCTTCCGTATAAACTACATTGAAGTGTTTCTACATGGAAGCCGTATAGTCTACAGAAATTTTAACATAGCTTGAAATAGAGATCCATTTCAATTGAATGGAATTTCATGCTGAAATTCCAGGTGAAATGGACGTCAACAACCGCCCGGCGGTGAATTCGAATTAACATAACTCAGGTGCGATTTTTTTTATCACAAACGGTAAATAGACAATGGATCCGCTATCGCCCTAAAACTTTTGGCCATCATCGAACAAATTGATTAACATATCACGAAAATATTCGTAAACATAAGAAATTTGAGTTCATTCACTATCTGGACGGAAGGTGTGGGGGCAACATCTCAAAAAATGATTGATTTTTGAACGGTGGTGGTTTATGTAGACCAGAGACACGCTATGTTTTGAAGCGATTGACAAAAACCATTTGCAAGGGGTGTCTAATCGCCGTACGATAGAATTTCAAAAGAGATGTGGATTTATCGATTGTCCGGAAAACGCTCGGAATGCACGTTATCTCGAATCTGAATGTATATATTCACAACCAATGACATGTAAATTGCGTGCGAACTGATAATTTTCACACTATCGGAGTTCACTGGATTGAATCAATTTAACACCTAAAAATTATCGGATGATAATAGCACTTGTATTCATATTTTTATGATTAAGATTGGATGTTCGAGGTGCAAGTGACAGCAGGAGACGTGATAAAAATCCAGAGTATGCAAATTTTTTAAAGAATAAGACAACACAATCACACAGAAAAAATATCAGTTGTGATCAACACAAAACTTTTTACGAGCTAGAGACTTGAAATTTCACGGAAAATGCAAGGCTAAGTTCGTTAATGGGCAAAAATGGACCATTAGAGGGGGTACCCCCCATATGAACGTGGAATTTTGGTATAACTGTTCGAATTTTGATACGAATATCACCATACGGGTCTCCAATAATTCCCAGATTGGCAATTATAGCTTTTGTTATGTTTATAATTGAAATTAACTATTTTAGCAATACTCAAGATTTCCCATTATAAAATAGTTACACCTAGAGAAAAACTAGGGCACCAATCGACTTCCACAGGTCAACAGTTCACCTGTGGAAGTCGATTGGTTATCAAAAATTTTGCATGACATTTTCAAAGTTTAACGCCGTTCTACATGTTTACAATCGAAGTGCGCGCCTGGGCTTATACGGATTCATTAGTCAATTTTTCAGATCAAATTCATCATATTTGACCAATTCAATGAGACTTAATTTTGTTTCTGTCTGTCTGTCCATCTGTCTGTCCGTCTGCCTGTCCGTCCGTCTGTCTGTCCGAGAACACAATAATTTTTGAAAGGATTGAGCTAGAGACCTGAAAATTTTACAGTTAAACGGGCAAATTTGGACCATTCTTTTCCTCTTTCTCATACAAAAGAAACAGTTTTTTTTGTAATTTTCTCGAAAACGGTGAGTCGTATTGAAAAATGTATAAAGACGAAATGTGTTTAGAATATGATTTTACATAACCGTTCATACATTAAAATCCAATCGGTCCGCCCTCTGCAACACAAATGGATTTTTTTTTTATAAAAATTTTGTCTGTCCTCTTATAGAGTATTTGACGATTGGCCCCTCGCAATTGTAGCTTTTCTTAGTTTCTTATAAACTTAAACTGCAATATCAAGATATTCAAATCCAAATACCAACAAAGTGGTTTTCCAGTCTGATATCATCACTTAAGATGGGATGAATGAACGTTCCACTTATGAATTTTGTTTCATTTTTCGCTTTAAAGAAATTATCAGCACGTTCACTCCTGTTTTTTGTGTTTTTATGCGGGGATAGCTTTGACGCCTTCTATCAGATATGAATTAAAGAGAATATCAATTTTTAATATGCACTTTATGTACGATTTTTATTCTATGAACATTCAATTATGTTCCCCAGCACAAACTAGCGACTAAAATAGTAATGGAATGAGGTTATGTGACCTTTCCACACCCTTCGTTATATTTTCACCTGCTGCGGTAACTAAATGCAATAATCAGCCCTAATGCAATTGATTATGATGGCGTCGAGTTTAAGTACAGTCGAATGGGATTTTTTTTTTATCATTTTGTTTTGTTTCCACCCTTTTTCAATGAATGATCGTTTGATGGTTGTTTGAAGATTTAAGGGCTTCACTGGAGGGTTGTTAGACTGAGCTAATCCCCAATGGAATTCGATTTTCTATACGTGTGTGTCGAATTCAAATTGAATCAGGCTTGAATTTTCTGGATAGGGAAGAATGCCAATTTCGCGCCAGTTTGATTGAATGGATTTTCTGGCACGTTGTATGGCTATGCTTGTTGATGGTCAATGCGTTGTGTCCATATGAACTTCATTAGCCGCAGACGAGTAGATTTACAATTTGAAGGGATTTTGCAAACAAACAAAAAAATTGCCACAAGTAAAATTCTCGGTCTGGTAAAGAATCGTCATTTCATCCATCGGAATTCACAGTGCTTCATTTTAATGAAATGGGAAAAAAACTGATGTTTTCAGTAACAAAAAAAAATGCACTTCCGGGATTTTTTCAGGTGATTTCAGTTGAAGTAGATTGGCGAAATTCAAGCGAGATTTTTTCACAATGAATTCAATGTGGAAGTGAAATTTAAACCTAGATTTTAAGTTAAATTTTAAATCATCAACAATATTGCTTTATTATTTTTACTTTCCTTTGGGAAAGTATTGTATTCATGACGGAGACTAACTCGAGAACGCGGGTAGATAGAACATTTCTGATCAGTACGAAAAATTGACCGTTGACAGTCACTATCATTAGTCCTCTAACGCGATTCCATCCCAGACTTTGGTAACCATGAGTTTAAAGTGACAGAAAACCATAACAAACTGTCAGTTTAAACTCATATTTACCAAAACCAATGTTTAAAAATGACAATAAATACGCGTGCTGGTATTAAACGGTGGCGAATGAAACACTAAAACCTTCCAATATTTTAAAGCAGACTTTAGGGATTTTTTTAGAAGCAATTAAGGCTTACAAAGAACTTTTAATTATTTATCTTCAGCAATAAAAGTAAATGTTCAAAATTAGCTTTTAAATATGACTTTCAAGTGTCTCATTAATATCACAAAATGAATGTCGCCTTTACATAAATTAGTCATTTGTCATTTTTCCCTAAAAATATGCTCAGGATGCTCATCCTTAAACTCAAGCATCAGTTTTATGCTCTTGGAACTGCGTGATTCAGATAACGGATTACTATTTGAACAAAATAAAAATCCATAAAGAATTTCATTGAAATATTTCTTAGTAAATTTCTTAAAGCACTTTAAATGAAATGGAAACTCTCGACGGTATTTCAAAACTAAAATTTGTAACATTTCTAAAGGGAGTTGAGGAAAAAAAACACCACGACTGAAATACAAATAAACATGACATGGCGCTCTCATTACTACTAATAACCCAATTTGCAATAATTTTACGTTTTCCCTTCGAGATCATTCAGAAGATATCCTGGAGATGACAACGAATTGCTGCTGGCCTCCTCAATTTTTCACACAAAACTCCTGGCATTTCACATAAAAATCGACGCAACGGTTGGCAGAAAGCCCACCAGGATCTGAAAAATCCAAAGAGCTTGAATTCTCAGCAGGGCGGCTCGACTCGATGGGAATGGGACAGGATGTGAATGGAAACTTCCCACCCAGCTCCGGTAAATTCAGTGCTGAATATCCTGATAGCAGGACAGGGTCGATGAAACTACATTAGGATCATCTTCCCCACTTATTCGAGCCAAGAAAGATAACCGGCGACTGACAGAGGATGATGACTTAATTTCAGGACGAGAGGAGGCGGAAGTGGACACAAAGTTGATGACATTTTTGAAACATACGCTGGAACATATACAGACTGTGTAGCCCCGCTAAATAAATCTGCTGACATAAAGAAAGATTTTGGTCCATTTGCCGGGCGAATCTACTGGAACGGAAGTCTCCATTTGTACGCAAGAGGATATCATCTCCAGCCACCCGGCTCTAAGTCATAGTGATAAGAATAATTTGTAATGGAAATAGTCCTAAAGTATTACCATAATGTCTCGCATCTTTTCTACGAAATCCAAAATACGAGGATAACGAAAGCTAAAAAGAAATACGGATGAGAAGATATCCTGAGGGAATGGAATGGTGGGTGGTGCGTACAAGAGATATCACTGTCGTCTCTATCTAGACACATTTTAGACGCGGGTCTCGTTAAAAGTGAGGAAATGAATATTTTTAGAAAATTGGTTTGTCAAAAAGTGTGAGCCATTCTGCCATAGTGAGTATATACATAATTAGTCGGAAAAGTTATGCGAAAAATTCGGCGGTGGTGCGATACAGTAAGAAGGAAGTGGAAATCGTTAAAATATTTTAGGATAATTAGAGTGGCACTGTCGTCCGTAGCAATAAGAAGTGAGTGGCGGCGCGGCGACGGGCAATGCGATGGACAGACGATAGAAATATTCGCTGGATGGAATTTTAAATTGATTAAATTATTCTCAATGACTTCTTCTCGCCCGGATACTGACGGTTTAATATTTAATGTCAAAATCTTATGCGAAAAATAACGATTATTCTGGACATTGTGTTACACGTCACCGGCACACAAGTCCGCAGGCACAATGCCGAAATTTCATGAATTGCGCTACGAATTGGTACCTCATCCACCATACTCTCCAGATTTGGTCCCCTCCGATTATTTTCAATTTCCAAACTTGAAGAAATGGCTCGGTGGTAGGAGATTTGGGTCGAATGAGGAGGTCATCGCTGATATTTTGAGGGTTTTGAAAAATCGTGAAGAATCGTTGGACGAAGTGTATCGCCCTAAAAGGAGATTGTTAAGAAATAAACTAAGTCTTTCCGAAAAAAGCCGTGTTTCCTTGTCTAGGCCAATTACTTTTCAGCCCGCCCCCATATGGTGGCAATTGGATTTTTTTCAAGAAGTTTGCCGATTCTGCCTAAGGTTGTATCAACTTACAAAAATCAGTGATGTCTAGTTAAAAAAATTTTTTCGATGTTAAAATAATACATTGTGAAATACAATAAGCCCAAAATTTCAGAAATTGACAAAAAAAACCGTCTCTGAAGAAAAAATAATCATTTTTTTTTGTCAAATTTTTCTTCTTAAAAAAATCATTTAACAAAACCGCGATGGCGGTTCTCAAACACCAAAAATAATGAAAGTTTTGTTAATTTTGTGCAAACACGTTTCTATAATTCTGCAAAAAAAATTATATTTTTTCTCCGTGTAGATTTCATTTACCCGTGGTCCTTTTTGGTCTTACCAAAACAAACAATTAAATAAAAGCAAGTTTCCAGGAAAGAGCTGTCCCAAATAAAACCTTTCACTGATGTTGTTTCACCCTTTTGATCCTACCGCAATTTTCACCCACACAACACCGCGCCGTGTTCTGTCTCACCGGAAAAAACGACCCCAACCCATCCAAACCCTATCATTTTAAGCTTTTAAAACCAATGACTGTTAACTCTCTCTCTCTCTCATTCTCAGTTTTCCTAACGCTGTGGCCCAAACTCAGGAAAACTTTGAGTTTATGAAAAAGGGTTTCCGAGGATGTGAGGTGGGACTGTTTAGGTTATGTACACAAAACCACTTTGATATGCTCCACGTTTCGACAATCCAAAATTTACCCCTCCGTCGTCGACTTATCGAGAACTTTTGGCTTTTGTGGCCTTATAACATCTCGTCCTAGACAGTTCACTTCATTTTTGGTGGAATTGAAAACCTTTTCTCATTTCCGGCTGATGGGAAAGCCGACAGGGGAAATCCAGGGCACTGGGCTCTTGTTTTTTTTTATTGTTTTACTGGGGAAGTTTTTTTTTGTTGTTTTTCTGGGGAGGTTTTTTTCTGGGGACGATAAGAAAAGTTTAATGAAATGCTCAAGTGTTTGACTATGGTTATATTAACTGAGACTGTGAGTCAGTGTTTTCCCATTAGACATCCCCCTGCTGTCCAAATATATTCCTGTCTCGGTAATTAAAAGTATCATATCAAGAGATTACAAAAAATTCTAAAATCGAAATCGTTTAATTACTGAAAGGGTGGAGACATGACAATGAAGTGGGTAAAATTACCCGAAATGCACGTAAACAATTGATAATTGCCGAAAGAGATGTTATTATCAATTTCAAGGTAAGTTGTTTACTTTTTAAAGATTGAGTAATGGTGCTCGAGGCCAATTTTGTGTTGATGGAAATTCTGTTGATTTGAACCTTTTGCATAATTTTCTAAATAGGGTAGAGATTTTCAAAAATAAAGTTCTTTAATAGAAGAATTTGTTATGTAAAATACTGTTTTTTTATGCCTCGGAAGTTTTTAGATAACTATTCCAGGTGATACAGTCGGCAAAGCGGGGGGAAAATTAGGTAAGATCTTCTAATTAAAATGAAACTTACTTTTCATTATGTAAGTGCGATTTTTTTTTGGGTGGTTTTGTAAGGAGGCGTTTACATCTTTTGAGCTGTTTGTAAGGCGGCATTTACATCTCACACAAAATTCTAGTTGCCGTTTACATTACGACACAACATTCTAAAATTTATTTCTGAGATAAGTCGGAAATGGAATTTTTGCATACAAAATCGTTGTTATATATTCAAATTTTGAGGCCAAAGGTTTTGCCACCAAAAACAATGTTTGCTTTGGATTTTGAGGTGATTTGATGAATTTTTGTAACCAAAGGAGTCGGAGTCGGTGTTAGACGTTCTAGACTTTCAGGACTAGGAGTCGAAGGTTGAGCTACCGACTCCACAGCCCTGATTGACAGATTATACCAGGGGTCGAAGATTGAGCTACCGACTCCACAGCCCTGATTGACAGATTATACCAGGGGTCGGCAATTTCTTTCGATGGAGGTCCGGATAATTTGAAAAAAAAAATTTATTTATTTAAAAATTTATTTATTTTTGTATTAAAAAACAGTTGAAGCCGTTTAAGGTAAATTATTTAATAGAATATAATATAAATTATAAAGTTTCATAATACAATTTTATACTTGAATAGTTTAATGAGAGAAATGACATTTCTTGTCCTGAGCTATTCGCAAAAAACGTTTTCGGTCGTTTGGGGGGTACCCCCCCTAATGGTCCATTTTTGTCCATTAACGAACTTTGCCTTGCATTTTACGAAAAACGAATCTGCGTAAAATTTCAAGTCTCTAGCTCAATCCGTGCGCTCGCAATCCGTGTCACAGACGGACGGACGGACCGACAAGCAAAATTCAATTTTTTTTATCATTCTAAACACACTGGTGTAATTCATTTTTTTGTGTGATGACGGGATCTTGGCGTTACAAACGGTAAGGCAAAGTTAATATACCCTTTGGTTTCACCATACGGGTATAAATATTTTTGGCGGTCCATTTATCTCCCCTCCGGACCGCGGGCCGCCTATTGCCTACCCCTGGATTATACAATAAAGTTTTAAGCAAACCGAATGCAAAAATTTGCTTTTCTTTTTATACCCGTATGGTGAAACCAAAGGGTATATTAACTTTGCTTTACCGTTTGTAACGCCAAGATCCCGTCATCACACACAAAAATGAATTACATCAGTGTGTTTAGAATGATTAAAAAAATTGAATTTTGCATGTCCGTCCGTCTGTGGCGCGGATTGCGGGCGCACGGATTGAGCTAGAGACTTGAAATTTTGCGCAGATTCGTTTTTCGTAAAATGCGAGGCTAAGTTCGTTCATGGGCAAAAATGGACCATTAGGGGGGGGGGGGGGGGGGGGGGGTACTCCCCATACGAACGAAAACGTTTTTTGTCAATATCGCAAAAACGGTGCATCTTATCAAAAAAGTGCAAGAACAAAAGTTATTTAGGATATGATTTTACATAAAGCTCCCATACATCAAAATCCGATTGGAATAAACTTTAAAAAACCTTATTGGAATGTTTGACTTCAAAGCGGAATTTTGGTACAACTGTTCGAATTTTGATACGAATATCACCATACGGGTCTCCAATGATTGCCAGATTGGCAATTATAGCTTTTGTTATGTTTATTCTGACCTTTTTAAAAAAATTAAAATTAAATTTTTTTTAAAGCAAAACCAGTTATAGAATGGCCGTCGTCGAACACAAAAATGAATTACACCATGGTGTTTGGTATGACAAAAGATTTTGATTTCCGCATCTCCGTCGGTCTGTCTGTCCGTGAACACCATAACTTGCGAAAGGATTGAGCTAGAGACTTGAATTTTTTTACAGTTGCATAAATGATTAGGCTAAGTTCTTGAACGGGCAAAATTGGACCATTCCTTCCCCCGCTACGCATACAAACAAAGCAGTTTTTTATAATTTTCTCGAAAACGGTGAGTTGCATCCAAAATGTCATTAAGGTAAAATGTGTTTAGAATATAATTTTACATAATCTATCTATAAATCAAAATCCAGTTGGAACACTCCTTCCCTTCCCCCTTTTAAAAAAGTTATACTCAGGAGAGACAGGGATATTTTTTTATTTTTTTATAATGATTTTTTTTAGAAATATTTGTTCAATTGCTGCATAAAAATTTCCCTCGTAATCATCAATAAATTTTAATAACTTTATCTCGTCATTATCACACCAGCTCTACAAAAGAATTTAGCAAATGGTTAGCAATTAAGCACTAAACGCTTTTCGCTATCATAAACCAACCAAATTGTCTTTCATATTAGACCATCATAAACCAGTTCACATTCGAAAAACCTGATAATAACATCATTCGGATATTTAGTTTGCGGCGATTATTAGCCTCTCAAGACTTAATACAATTTAAGTGCAATTAATTAAGCACTTGGGCGATTTGATTAATTTTCACCTAATTTTAGCTTAAAATTGAATTCACTACGGATATCTAGTAGAAAGTAGAAACGAACCGGCAACCACCATAGCTTCTTATCAGCTGCCGTAGATAAAAGAGCCAACCGGCAATTTTCCAAAGGTTTTCCATGTAAACTCTGGCGATGGTCTAATCTCGCAGAGATAACCGACAAATTGGCAAATATTTCAATTTTTCACTGTTTAAAGTTAAGTAAATAAACAAACAAATGAGCCGTAAGCGTGACATGCATATCAAATTGGAAAAATATTAAACACTAAAATGAAAATGACGACTCTTTCGAAATGCGTGTCAATCGAAGCGGGAAAATCGGGAAAATGGGGGCGTGGATGGATTAAAGCGGATCTGTTTCGCCAAAGAAAATTTAAATCACCGGATTGGCTACGTAAAAAGTTTGTCAAGAGTTTGTTTTGTTTGCCGCGTTCTAAGTTGGAGATGAGGGTTAAAAAACAAATTGCTAGTTCAACAGACGGAAATAAATCTCACACACAGCGGACGAAAATGGGGAAGAAATCCCTGATGAATTTTTGCTCTTAAGTGGGTCTGGTACCGTAAATTAGCTCAGATGGAAATGAGATTTTCAGGTGGCAAAATTTTTGGAATATTCTAGGGAAAAACTGTTAATAAATCCTGGGAAAGTTTTTTTCTAATTTGCAAACTATGAGAGAAAAGTTTAACTGTGTCGAGTTTATCACAGAAATGATTTTTTGTGAAATGAAAACTGGGAAAAACACGATAAAATTTCCTTCTTTTATTACTTTTTCTTGCAAAACTTATAGTAGTTGTTTTATTGCATGCATGAAAATTGTGTAATTATCAACATTAGTTACTGCTTAATTTAAAACACGCTTTTACGAACCTTGACATTGAATTGTCGTGTTTTTTGTTAAACTTCCACGTGTTTCGACAGTCATACCACTCGTAACGACAATTTCGTCAAACAAGCCCTGAGATTTTATAGCAAAATTATTGTGAAAAATTGTGTAAACGAAGTTTTGGTATTAACTTTTTTGTTAATTTTAAGGACAAAAAATCTGGGTGTTAGGAATGACAAAAGATTTTGATTTCCGCGTGTCCGTCCGTCTGTGAACACAATTACTTGCGAAAGAATTGAGCTAAAGACCTGAAATTGTGTAGAGTCACATTTCTCGTAAATGAATGAATGCACATTGAAGTCCTCGATTGACTTTTTGTTTGAAACAATATTGACCAAGAGCATAATCTGCAATTTGAGAAAATGCCAGCCAAGGTGAATAGATCTCCAACCACGCAAATCTGAAACTTCTTTCCTTATCAGATTTTTTAAATAAAAAGGAACCCATATTTTAGAAAAAAATCTCAAGTTCTTCTTCAGGAGATAAGTATGCAGCTCCAACATACCAACCAATATCATATTTTTCTTTTGGAATAGAAGATA
Organism: Chrysopilus asiliformis; assembly: GCA_964034945.1. Taxonomy (NCBI): domain Eukaryota; kingdom Metazoa; phylum Arthropoda; class Insecta; order Diptera; family Rhagionidae; genus Chrysopilus; species Chrysopilus asiliformis. Next base: position 20,053,446 of record OZ035960.1, read on the forward strand.
ACTCGGCGTAACTTTTAGCTAAATTTTGCGAAGAAGTTTAAGTGAAAACTTAGGAAGCATCCCTTGATTTCAATTTATTGCAGGATAATGACAAAAACCCTAGTCGTCTTTAAGACTTTCTAGAGTCGCCATAGAAAAATTACTTACCTTCAATACATACGACATGGTCTCGAATTTGCTGAGCGATCTGAGGATCCGGGATCAATTCAATGAGATCGTAAATCGCATAAATCGAAGGATGGACACTTTCAAACCTCTGAATCTCCTGGCGGATGGCCAACGAATTGTTGACGAAGGAGTGCAGATGAGCGACGGGAGGTCGGGGATTGTTCATCTTCCGCTGCTGTTGTCTTATCCAAATATCGTACGAAAATCTCTAATCTCGCTGTACAAGAGTTCGCTTGGACATAGCAAACTGAAGGAATGTTTTTAATTGCGACACAGAAAAAAAAATTCAAGGTCGGGAGACTCCGCTGATTGCGTAGACTTTTGCGACTGCAGAGGAATCTCAAACCGACGCGAGACGAGCGAAAGTGAAGGCGCTTGGATTTCCCGAAAACAATTCGGGACGCCGCTTGATTGCGTTTTTTGGATGACGGATTGAGAGGCAAACGAAAACAAAACACAGGAAAACTAAAGCATAGGAATTCCTAAATTCGGACACAGAACACTGGTTCACTTCCTTAATAACACAAACTGCACAATTTCTTCAGCTTCAACATACAAACAGGAAATGCGCTTCTGTTCAATTTTTTATTGACACTTTAACGCATTTTTTTAATATTTCGTACGAGCTGCAATTGACACTTCTTCTTCGCAACGCGGCTCGACACTTTCTTAGCTGCTATTTGGCTAGTTAATATCACCCAATTTGATATTATTCCTGAAAGTCTATTCCACTCAACTTTTTTAAATTGAACAATCCTAAACTTATTTGATAAAGCATTGAAAGCTAGAGAGCCTGTAATCTATGGTGGACAATGGAACGCGTAAAAATGGCCGTCAAGCTGAAAAACAAGTGCTAAATACTGTGAAAATTTGGTTTATTGCTACAAATAGTTGCCAAAATACCTGAAATCGGGTAATATAAGTCATATCTTATAACTCATGTCTGAGATATCAAAGAAATTGGGAAGTCGTACTTGTTTTACATAAAATGTATTCACACTGTTCTAATCTGGTGATAGAATTGTTCTAAGTGACCAATAGATTGTTCTACTTGGAGTAATAGACTGTCTTTACTTCAGTAAGATAGTCTATGAAGATTCAAGATTCATTTATTGCCATTTCATAACTTGGTACATATCTTTTTTTTTACACACTAATTTTCAATTCAACTTAGGCAAACTATGCCAGCGTTTACGATGTCAAAAATAATGAACACATGTTCAGTCTTTAGAGTTAATAGTGAAAATTGACAATTGACCTTATATACATATACCAACTGCAATGGTGTTGGCTATTTTCCATGAGTTTTTTTTTATCGTTATATTTACTTATACCTATACTTAACCTAAACTTAACTAGTCTATGAAGTGCTATTATTCATTGACAAGATTATAGGGACTCTACTTTAGTCAAGCCAGTTTGCTGTCAGAGAAATTTGATGTGATTTTATTTGAATTGATTAGTCAAAATTTAAAAAAAAGTACTTTTGAGACCTCGCTTGGAGGTGAATTTGAACTTTGAAACTAATATTTATTTGCATTTTTATTGAATAAAACTAATTCTGTTACAGGTTTGAATGTGCAACTTTCATGAAAAGAGATTTATTTGGGTCCAGCCGTATTTCTGCAACTGCTATCTGGTAACACTGGTCAAGTGAATTCGCCGTTAATTTTTTTTCCTTTATAATATTTAATTAATTTAATAAAAAATTAATTAAATCTCCACGCTCTTTTACTTTCGACTTTTTTACAAGACAAAGAAAATTTCCTTTGAAACCCCAAATTTCCCGCCCAGTGGTAAACTTTTCGTTCCCTTTTCGGCCGCACGCAGCGCCACGTTCTTTGTACGTGGAAAAATATTTAGTCGTTAGTCGTTACATTGTTAGCAAAAACCGAAATCATGTCCAGGCTAAAAATGTTATTGGACACGCACCTACTGCAATGGCGGGAAATATTTTTAAAATCAAGATTTTTGTTAAAAACTTTATATACCACTATTTTTGGCCATATAAAGTTATCGTTAGTTTGAATTCGGCTTTAAGGAGCCTCCACACGTTCAATGTTACTTGACAAGTATTATTGATGAAAAATTTTCATCAAGTATCATTGATGGAAATTGCTCCCACACGTAACATTGAAGAGCATCCAAACGATCAATGTTAATTGAAACCTGAGTCATTCAAGTAAAATTGTCAATAAACATTGAACGTGTGGAGGTGCCTTTAGACCCGTTTGCTAGTATCAAAAATTAGATAACGAAAGATAAGAAACAACAGAATTTTTCATAGAACTTTAAAAATATATAGAAAATAGTTATCAATCTCAATTTACATAAATATTTTTATTGATATTTTGATAGTTATGAGCCAAAATATAAAGGGAACTTATCGTTTTGCAACGCATACTAAAGATTCCATTTCCGCTGTCGGATTATAACCAACTTCGGTACAGTTCCGTAGGAGCAGTTTCTGATTTTCAAAAATATCGCGCCAAGCTTTTCCGCAATTTCCTGTAATTTATATAGGATTTCTTCTTTGGTGACATTCCTGGCGATTCTTTCCGGTCATTTAAGTTTTTAAAGAATTTTATGAACGAGTTCGTATCAGACTCACATTTTTAAGTAAAAGTACAATTTTGTTTTCACAAAAATAAAAACTTGTTTTTCTAAATTCAGTGTAAATAATTTTTTTAAAATTTGAAATTCATGGAAAATTACCTCAACTACCAGACATGATAAAGCTTTATATTTCATTCCTCATGACGACGATAAAACGTTTAAAGATTTTTAATTGAATTTTCAAGATTCCTCAGGTCAGTGTCGCACTTCGAAATTGACCACTAAAACAAACCGGCAATTGTTTAAAATGTCACGAGATCTGCAATAAAACTGCCAAGTAATTTAAAATTCAGTAGAGTTTTTGGATGACCTTAGCAACGGTCAGCGATTGATTCGTTTTACAACAAAAATTCAATTTGAGATAAAAGAGGTTTTATATTCATACCAAAAACACAAAATACAATAAAAGCATAAAAATAAAATAAAATAGTTATTTATCTTGCATTTATTTCACAGCGCCCATAAAGTAATTTTTTTTTCTAGTAAATTTTTACTTTCCTCTGCTATAGAGGGAAAGTATTGTATTCATGACGGAGACCAAATCGAGAACGGGGCAGATAGAAACTTACTGATCAGTACGAAATCCGTTTCAGTCACAATTAGGAGGATGTCCGTGCATCTGTCTGTCGCTCTGTCTGTCGCTCTGTCTGTCGCTCTGTCTGTCGCTCTGTCTGTCGCTCTGTCTGTCGCTCTGTCTGTCGCTCTCTCTGTCGCTCTGTCTGTCGCTCTGTCTGTCACTCTGTCGCTCTGTCTATCAGTCGGTTTGTCCATTTCACGAATCTTAAATAACTTAAGAACGCGTTGAGCTAGCGGCATGAATTTTTTTGTGAATGAATTTCACGAAAAACCTGGTTTTCTAACTTTTGGAAAAGTAACGTTACTCTTACAATTTTTTTTGAAAAAATACGGTTTTTTGAAAATTTCTCGAAAACCATGCGCTTTTGGGAAAAACGGATGTGACAACATTTAAAGCATATAAAATTTTCTGCCTTTTTTTACTTTAACAGTTTTTATGTATCCCCAAAGGCTCAAAATCTTTTAAAAAAATTAGGTTTTTGGATTTTTTAAAACTAGGCGCTTTTATGAAAAAAAATGCATATAACCAAATTCAAAGAAAATAAAATTTTTCACATTTTTTGCTTTAACGGTTTTTACGTATCTTTAAAGGTAAGGATACACGATGAGAGACTTTGGTCTCTGGTCTCCAGGGTACAAAAGGCAAAAATCTCCAAAGTGTATACACGTTCAGAGACATTTAAGTCTGGAGATCAAAAAATAGATCTCCGGAGACCTTTACTAAAAAGTCTCTCAAAGCAAAGTCTCTGGAGTGCATACACGACACAGGTATCTCGTCTCTGGAGATCTTTTTGACATTTGGTAGTTTTAATTCGTGTTGTGCTGTGAAAGTTTTCAAGTTGTTAATTTTTTTATTCAAATGAACGGGGGAAATAGAAGAATCAATGCAGCAATATCAGCACTCATAATTTTGCGTAGGAGGCAAAAGAGACAAAAGAGGCAACGCAAAATATGGGTGAAAAATTGGATTAGAAAGCGACAATCGGCCAGCATAACACAAACATTGCTGCACGAATTAAGAACTGAGGAAGAAGAACTTTACAAAAATTTTCTTCGAATGACGATGAAAGATTTTGACGAATTATTGGAAAAAATCAGACCTCTCATAACAAAACATAATTTTGAAATGTCAAAATTCGTCTCCTGAGACCAAGAGATATATATCAAAACGTTTTGAAGACCGGAGACGCATTAAAAAGAGTAGCTACACGGTAAGAGACTTAAGTCTCCCAAGAGACCCGAGAGACTTGGAGATAAATCTGTATACACAGGTCTGTATACACAGGTCTCTTTGTATCCAAAGGCGAAATTTTTGGTCTCAGAGACCAAAGTCTCTCGTCGTGTATCCTTACCTTAAGGGTTCTCGAGATATTTAAAAAAAATATAATTTTTTACATTCTGTTTTGCAACACTAAATAGTGAACAACGGGACGTGTAAAAATGGCCGCCGAGGTGAAAAACGAGCGCGAAATACTTTGATTCGTTGTTACAAGTAATTGCCAAAAAAAAACTAAAATCGGTTAATGTAAGTAAAAAACTCGTGTCTAAGGTATCAAAAAAAAAAAAATGGGAACTCGTATAAATATTGCAGAGGAAAGTTTTATGTTGATCACAACAAATATTTCTAAATAAAAGCTTTTTTAACATTTTTTAAAATTTTAAATATGGTAAAACTTTCTGTGTTCGACGAAGGTTAAAAAAACATTTACGTTAATATTTGGATTACAGTTTCACTGCTCAAAAAAATACAAAATACGATTCTATACTACACGTTACAATAACCATAATATTTTTAAACAAATATTTCTTATCATCGAAGGGGTCTGCGTCTGATAACCCTCGTCTTAAGATCTTAGTGCAGCTTCAACTTTGGTATTAATTAAGATTTCAGTCCATGTTAAGACACTTAACGGTAAGGTTTTGAAATACGTTAAGAATTAATCTATACCAAAAATTTGAAACAAACATAAAAAGGAAAAATCAAAAAAATCTTAAGAAATTCAAATCTTTATAACTATTGAAAACTACAAGTGGTTAAGCTTACCTCCTTTTAATAAAAATAATTTTTAAAGTGTTATTACAAGAATGTGTGGTTTTTTTAAAAAATTATTACATAATCAAAACATAAATGACGATAAAGTTCAATAGAATTGACTTTGTTGATGATAGCCTTAAAATATTTGACCCGTTATTATCGTGGAACAGAGTTTGATGCAAATTTTGAATAACAAATTTTGAAAAAAATTATTAAAATTTTTATAAATATTTTCATTTACATAAGTTCAAATTTTAATGGCGTCATAGTTGCGTATAATGAAAATGTTTTGCAAATTAGAATTTCAAATACGTGGTTTTGAAATGTGGTTCGATTTTCTGTGATTTTTTCAGTTCTTTTATTTTATTTGGAAAATACAAAGAAAAGTCAAAGTATTCAACGAAAGGGTAACAAAATGAATATTTTGTGGCTAAAAAAAGGGGGTTTTTTTTTGTGGATTCTCCACAGTATTCAAAGAAAAGTGTAAAAAAGCGTTGATGGAAAATATTATACATTTTTTCTAATTTAAAAAAAAAGGCATACATGATTTTGTTAATTTTTTTTCCAATTTTTGTAGGCATTAAAACATCAGAATGAGAAACCCAAGCGTTTTTCTCCTGGTTTGTGTTTCAGTGAGTTTTCCCACAAAAAAATTGTTTATAAAATGAAATATTCGTTTAAAATTCACTGTTTCGAAGGTCCTGGTGCTAGGGTTATGTGACGCTGTACCAGCTGATTTCGAACTCCGCGTACGACAATTTCTCGACGATACAAACGAGGAGCTCCGGCAACGAAAAAATCGAGAATACACAGCACTTTACGAATATAACACGAATGTAACTGAGGAAAATAGACGAAAGGCGAATGAGATCGTGATTGAAAATAGTTTTTTCCATAAAGGGAAAGCATTAGAAATTAAACGGAATAGATTTGGTAGGATCCAGGATCCTTTTCTAAAGCGACAGATAGACAGATTTTCAAAGCCTGGATATGCGATTCTCAACACAACCGATCATGAGGATCTTTTGAAGGCGATCTCTAGCATGCAATCAAACTATGCCAAGGTCAAAATCTGCGACTATCATGATAGGACCAAATGTGATTTATCCTTAGAGCCTGAAATTGAGGAGATAATGAGGAAAAGTCGAGATCCAGAGGAGTTGAAATATTATTGGAAGGAATGGTACGATCACGCTGGAACACCGGTTAAACAGCATTTCTTCGAGTATATCACCATATCTAGACATGCTGCTAAGTCAAATGGTGAGTTTATTGTGATTTTTGGTTGTATATATGAAGTGTGCACACAGGGAAAAGATAGTAAATTTTACTATTTTATAATGGGAAATCGTGATTATTACTAAAATAGTTAATTCCAATCATAAAAATAGTCAAAACTGACAATTTTGATATGAAATTTAACTACTTAGTAGTAAAATTGTCTATTTTATAGTTAAATTGACTATTTTTATACCCGTATGGTGAAACCAAAGGGTATATTAGATTTGCCTTACCGTTTGTAACGCCAAGATCCCGTCATCACACAAAAAAATGAATTACACCATTGTGTTTAGAATGATAAAAGAAGTTGAATTTAGCATGTCCGTCCGTCCGTCCGTCTGTCCGTCCGTCCGTCTGTCCGTCTGTGGCGCGGATTGCGGGCGCACGGATTGAGCTAGAGACTTGAAATTTTGCACAGATCCGTTTTTCGTAAAATGTGAGGCTAAGTTCGTTAATGGGCAAAAATGGACCATTAGGGGGGGTACCCCCCACACGAACGAAAACGGTTTTTGTGAATATCTCAAAAACGGTGCATCTTATCAAAAAAGTGCAAGAACAAAAGTTATTTAGGATATGATTCTACATAAAACTCCCATACATCAAAATCCGATTGGAATAAATTTTAAAAAATCTTATTGGAAAGTTTGACTTCAAAGTGGAATTTTGGTATAACTGTTCGAATTTTGATACGAATATCACCATACGGGTCTCCAATGATTGCCAGATTGGCAATTATAGCTTTTGTTATTCTTTAAGAATTTTCTAAACTGTTTTCTATTTTATTTTTAGTCGTAAGATTTCATTGTCATCTACCAGCTATCTGGTAGTTCCTACTTCTACCTAGTTTTTATCTGCATGTGGATGGGGGGAAGATAATTACTTTTGTAACCTGGGACACAAATAACTCTGTAGAACAATAGGTTTTCTTCGAATTTTTCGGAATTTTCTTTAATTTGTGGAAAAGTTTTCTGAACATTTTTGTTCTAAGACGCCATTTACATCTGACACTTCATTTTGTGAATTTTCTTCTGCGATATTAAATTCAATATTCATAACCGTTTGCACTATATCTCAAAATTCAGAAATCCATTCCCGAAAGACGTCCGAACTCGATTTTTTCATATAAAACGATTGGAATATATTCAAATTTTGACAACTTTTACGAATTTATTCTGTGATAGTTGAATAGAATTCGTAAAAGAAATTCTGAATAAAATTCCTGGAGAAATTCAAGAAAAATTGCAAGTGTAAACTGAGCCAAACATTTTTTTTTTGGATTGGTGGAAATTTTTTATCCCACTTCTGATGTTGATAAAATTTTTATACGACCACATTGATTTGTTGCTTTTATCTTGCTTTTATTTCTGATACACAGCACCGAAACATTTTTTTCCTTTTTAGTGCATTTTTTGCAATAAAAGATTTTTTTTAAATCCATTTTTTTTATTTTATTGTTTTTAGTTATTTTGTATTCGATTATTATGACTAACAATCCAAAATGACGTCTGTCTTTCGCCACGCTTATTCATTTAAGGACCCACAAGATGGTTGCCCATTTTTCCGATTATGAAAAAATTGCTTGCTGCGTCAGCTATTTTGTTTTCTCTCCAGATCAAAATACGGCTTTATGATCATTTTTCTAAGCCCTTTCATTATAGACCCCACATGGTGAGTTCTTTATTTGTACGATTTTTAAAAAAATGCGTCCTCTTTTTTGTTTTTTCTTTAGTTTCTAACACACACTGAAAATTCTTTTTCGAAGCTCTTTCAATTGGGACCCCACACGATCATTCAATTTGTACGAAATGACGTTTGCCAGCCGCCATTTGTTTTTTATCTTACATACATACACACATATATGGATGACAATGCACATCGGACTTACGTAATATATGTGTAAAATTTCAAGCATTATCTTAAGCGTTTTTATACCCGTATGCACGGTTGAAAATTTTAGTACAAATTTAATAAAAAAAGGTATTCATATAAATCCATAAACAACTGGTATAAAGTTTATAAAGTATGATGGTATAGAAGTTTATAAGTTTTTCCATATAAATTACATATGTCCACATATAAAGGTAATTTATATACTTTGGTATACATCTTATATAATCAACCTATTAATTTTCTATATAAGCTAATGGTATGCAATTTATACGCCCAGGTATAAATTACTTTAATAAATATATTGTATAGATTGTATACCATTGTTAATTTATACCAAATTGGTATAATATTAATAGAAATAATATATGAATTAAAAGACATTTTTTTATTTTTAAATTTTATTTTAAATTCACAGTTTTACATTTTTTTCGTTACAATATATGTTTTGTTAGTTTTTCGGGATGTCGCTTTACAATATGTCTCGCAAGTTTTTACAGTAAGAATTTTAAATCTTTTAGCGCAGCTTTAGGGTGATTTAAAGCAAAATCATAACAAATCTATAAATTCAAAGATTTAAGATATTTCAAATTGACACATTTTCAAGTTATACCAGTTCTGGACAAAGGAAAAAGTATTTGGAATCATCGAATGGGCTTAACGAATTGTTTTTATTTAACAGAAGGCTCTATAATTTACAAAGGTTTGATAAATAAAATTAAACCAAATTATTTGGAACTTACGAGCTCGCCTTCGCCTTCACCTTGAACTTCAGACTTCAGGCATTTGAAGATTTCAACACAGGCTCGAGCTGCCGTAGTCTGTTCTGGAACTGTTGGGCTTTCACCACAGGTTTCTTGAAGGTATGAAGCTAAGTACGAAACCACTTTTCGTCGTGCACTTTTTTCAAGGATTCCGGTTCTTTGATATTTTTCAATCACTTCGAAGCCACAATTTTGCTTACAAATGTAAGTTTTGAAACTCTGGAAATTTAGAAAGAGTTCGTATGTTATGTTACCAAAAATACTGGGACCTGCTGTAAAGCACGATATGATTATGTTCAAATCTCATCTTGCTGTTAGTATTTTCTACTAACAACAACAATACATAATTTCATGTCGACACAATTATGATCGTACTTCAAAATAGGGCCACTGGCAATGTAATTAGAAAGGCTACCTCGGAAGTAATCAGCAAAGAAGGACCTGCTGCAGCGTATGTTCTTTTCAATATAATAGAAGAATCAATAGGAGGAATTTTGTTCTCTTGTGCTTCACACAAAATGTTTGTACTTTGGATGGGCGGTACAATTTCTGTGTTATATTAATATTATATATAATTCAAAAATACACAGGCATATATAATGTTTACTCACTATCCAAATCTACAATGCTCTTTATTTTGATATTTAAATAAAACTCTGGATGTAAATAAAACTGGCTAACATACGCCAAGAAATTCTCTTCGGGTATCAACGCATTTTTTGTATTAGTAAAACAATCAAAGTCCTCGTACGGAATATCAGTCCCCGAAAGTGCTGTGAACAATTTTAATGTTTTACATCAAATTACTGGATACGGAGGTCTTGTATTTTTATTAATAATTTGTTAAGTGGAAATTAGAGTTTTTCTTTCACGAAATTTGTAACTTTTCTTCCACTTTTTGCTCCAAAATTAAGAAAAAACAGCTAAATCGCACTTCAGAACTTAATGCAAATAATACAAAATATTCTTACCTGAATAGACAAAATCCAAATATTCCATGTCTTCGCCCGAACTCCTACCGTTGACGCACTTTTTAATTTGAATCACACGGGAATTTGTACCGTGTAAAAATGTTAAAGAAATTCCACTCTTCATTTTTTACTTGATCGCACGAAACACAATTCAGAAATGAACATTTATTGCGACTTTTTATACCTTTAGAATTTCATTTTTATACCAAGCGCTTATAACAGCAGGCGTAACATAGCCACTTAACGGTAGTTTTTGCCATGTTATACTTTTTGGTATAAAAATAATAGTTTCAATTTATAAATCTTTGCACTGATAGACTTAGAAAATAAATTTTATACCAAACGTTTATAAACGCTGCGCCGCATATTGAAATTTTGTTGTGTTTATACTATTTGGTATAGAACTCGGAGTTTCAACGTATAAACACTGTGAATACCCTTGACTTTATTATATTTAATACCATTTTTGGCATACATAGGGTTTATAAGGGAGAGGTTATTAAAAAAGTATACAATTTATACTCCAATTTCTAACCGTGTGGTGAAACCAAAGGGTATACTAACTTTGCCTTACCGTTTGTAACGCCAAGATCCCGTCATCGCACAAAAAAATGAATTACACCAGTGTGTTTAGAATGATAAAAAAAATTGATTTTCGTATGTCCGTCCGTCTCTCCGTCCGTCTGTCTATCCGTCCGTCCGTCCGTCTGTGGCGCGGATTGCAGGCGCACGGATTGAGCTACAGACTTGAAATTTTGCACAGGTCCGTTTTTCGTAAAATGTGAGGCTAAGTTCGTTAATGAACAAAAATGGACCATTAGGGGGGGTACCCCCATACGAACGAAAATGTTTTTTGCGAATATCTCAAAAACGGTGAATTTTATCAAAAAAGTCCAAGAACAAAAGTTGTTTAGGACATGATTCTACATTAAAGTTCAATACATCAAAATCCAATTGGAACAAGTTTTAAAAAATCTTATTGGAAAATAAGACTTAAATCACCATACGGGTTTTCAATAATTGCCAGATTGGCAATTATAGCTTTTGTTATGTTCTATTGTGCCGATTGCAAAAACACTTTTAAAAGTTAATTTCTATGATAAATCTCCAACCGTTCTCAAAATTTCTCAACGTTTTAAAAATTGTCCGTTATTCTTTTGAAACTCTTCAGGATTTCTTAGTCGAGCGGAAGAATGGTGTGATACATACGATCTGGACGGGACTAACATTGAAGGAGAGACAGAAAGAATGTATGAAAAAATAATGGGTTTGTATAAACAAATCCATGCATACGTTCGAAACAAGTTAAAGGAGAAGTATGGACCGGAACTTGTCCAAGGCAGACAGCCAATTCCAATGCATTTGCTCGGGAATTTGTGGGGTCAAACTTGGGAGGATATTTACGACATTGTCAAGCCGTATCCAAACAAGCCAGACATCAACGTCACCGATGAAATGATCCGGCAGGGTTACACTCCGGTGAAACTGTTCGAAAAAGGGGACGATTTCTTCCAGTCCTTGAACATGACGAAGCTTCCGGACTCATTCTGGGAGAAGAGTGTTCTGGAAAAGCCTACGGATGGAAGGGATATAATTTGTCACGCAAGTGCTTGGGATATGTATTCCACGAATGACGTTCGAATTAAGCAATGCACACAAGTCAATATGCATCATTTAGCAGTTGTGCATCACGAATTGGGCCACATTCAGTACTACCTGCAATATCAGCACCAGCCGACCGTGTTCCGAAGAGCCCCGAATCCCGGTTTCCATGAAGCTGTTGGAGATGTGCTGTCCATGTCCGTATCTACCCCGAAACACCTGCACAGGATTGGATTACTGCCCGAATATACTGTCGATCATGAAACTAGGATCAATCTGTTGATGCTGAGTGCGCTCAAAAAAGTCGTCTTCTTGCCTTTTGCGTACTTTATGGACCGATATCGGTACCAAATCTTCCGTGACCGATACGAGGAAGAACAGTTTAACTGCGCTTTTTGGACTTTCCGAACTGATTTGACAGGTGTCACAACACCCATTGAAAGATCATACGAGGATATGGACCCGCCCGCCAAATATCACATTTCCGCCGATGTTGAATATTGGAGGTGACATTTTCAGAATGTATTCAATTTGAATTTTAATTTTACGCAAGATTTAAATTTCCAAAAGGTACTTCTGGGCCCATATATTCCAGTTTCAGTTCCTAAGGACCGCCTGTTTCAAATCCGGTCAATTCGTCCGCGGGGATCCCGAGCGGACTTTTGATAATTGCGACATCTATGGAAGTACTGAGGCTGGTAATGCATTCAAGTAAGTACGAGAGGTTAGACTATGTTTAGATTAAAACTTTCCAGGCGCTTGCCTCGGCTCCTTTTTGCGCCTGAGTGTTTAGACTGGGACTTTGCAAGAATGAGCAAATGTCAAATTAATGAAACAGCTGAATCGGAATCGGGAGTTTTCTACTAGAATTTGGATTTTTAATTTGAATTTTAAACATGGTAGACGACCAAATTACTATAGCAGCAGCAGTGGCTTCATTATATATAATATATCTCGTTTGTTTCTTTTTTTTTTTTTTTTGTAAAAAACTTTCAACATAGCCTTTCTTTTCGACCAAAATGCCAGCAGTTGAAATGGAATGCATGAAAACAAAATAATCAAACAGGAATTGTATTAGCCAATCAGAAGCCGATGCCCCCGAAAACAGATTGGAATCTCTAATTCTCATTCGTTTTTGCCCTCCACACTCTCCTCTTCGCCACTCGCCAACTAACCTGTCAGGCAAGCGCCGGAAAAACTCAATCTAAACACAGTCTTAGCGCGAAATTACACACGGCAACTTTCGGGCTTACTTAAGCCGATTTTCGGGAGAAACGACTGAGGAGGGAAAAGTTGCCACTCGAAATCATGGCTTATCGACAATCTGCATACATGCAAATCGTGTGAACCGGTTTGGGAAAAGTAGTAGGCAGAAATCATTTTCGTTCTGACCGTCAGCAGGTAAAGATCTTGGGAAGTATATGAGCAGCAGCAATTTCAATGAAGCACGACTGATGTTGAGTCCACACACACACATGTAAACTTGTGTAGCATAAGCAAACAGGATTGGCTTGTTTAAGCCACAAATGTAAGCACATTGGCTTATTAAGCCCAAAAGTTGCCGGCTTAAATAAGCCAAGTGTAATACCGGACTTAGAGCTCGCATTTTAAAGAAATTGGTAATCGTTTTTTTTTGCATTTCCATAGAGAATTACTAGAACCGGGAGCTTCAAAACCCTGGAAGGATGTTCTAGAAACCTTCACTGGTGACAGAGAAGGTACACACTGGGCTATTTTAGAATATTTTGGCCCCCTTAAGACTTGGTTGGAACAAGAAAATAATCGTACTGGAGTTCATATTGGATGGGATCCCCCAATTCCAACACGTGAGTGGCTATATTTAATTTTGTGTGAAAATATAAACATGTTTTATTTTTTCCATAGGATGCGAAGAGCCTGATGATCTGTAATACTTTATTGTAAACGATACTCGAAATAAACAAAATGCCTTAAAACTTTTATTGAGCTAATTTTTTTGACAGTAGTTTCTTGGAAAGTGAAGATATTTAAGACTTTCTGGAGGCGATTTTTATTAATTTGAGATGATAAAGGTTAAAAAAAACTCCAAACATTTTTAAAATTTGAATTTAGTACCCCTACAACAATTTCTGGAGGCAGATACGTGCCATACACCAAAAATGATAAATGCTTCGGGAAATATTAAAAATATGCCCAACATTTATTCAAAATTAGTTCAAAACATATAAAATACGAGTAAGAAGGTATTCTCAACTGTGTATAATCTCATGATAAAAAAACCCTATTCGAAATCAATTGCTTCAACTTCACCTTTTAGTTATTTTTTACAAATCTCAAACATTGTAGTCAAACCCCATAAATTTCCTTCACGATGACAATGGCATCTGAGTAAAACGATAAATATTTACATTTCTATAATTCGGTTATTGAACCACAAATATCAATAGATGGCAACATAAATATAAACATAAAATTTGCATTTGCAATTAAGATCGGTGACGACATCTTGTCTGAACTGAAATGAAATGCCACCAGAGAGAAAGAAGTGGAATGGAATAAGCAGTTTGATGAACATGATATCTGCGCATATCATTTCAAGCTGCGAAACCGGTTAACCGATTGTAGGTAAATAAAATAAAATCTAATCAATTGGCGCCGGTCGCTGTGTTGGGGAGGCCCTGACTTGATCTTGATCGCTTCCAATTTAATTTCAATCCGTACCGGCCGGCAAGATCAAATATAATCGGATTAGTTGCAAAATTTTGTTTTTCTTCGTTGAAAGAAATAAAAAAAAAACTAAAAGTAAAAAAAATAGATGACTTCCATTGGGATAATTTGATATGCGGTTGGCATAAAATCCGTGGATTTCGATGTCATTCCCTGTTGTTTAATTTTAATATTTACGTAAATTTATTTTCTTTCTTATACAAAATTTGTTAAAGTAGTAATTGTGACCACAAAAAAAAATTTCGATTTTTTCATACCAATAAAATCCCCCCAATTAGGCAATTGCGAGCTTCTGAGAGGTGGTTCCGTAAAAAAAGGTCTTACAAAATTTGGGACGAAAGAATTTTTTATAAGGGCATTTAATTTTTAGTGATGGCTATTATAATTCGCTGGTGGGTCCTAAAGAGTTGCAGTTATAGTGACATCACTATCGCTAAAAACAATTCCTGATCATTCAGCTTTCTTTCAATTGCATGATAACCGGATGCTTATTTTGATATTCCCGTGCCAGTAAACAATCGTGGAAACGGGCCTTTAGCCGAAGTAGATTATGTTTTGCACTTTCAATTATCGTTTTTTTATTGTTAAACAAACTATATTTCTAATTTGAAAAGTGCGGGACACGAGTTTAGTTTCCGGGACGCTAGAACAACATGCTTGAAGCCGGCTAATCGGGCATGTTTGTGCAATATACATATTTAAATAATATTCCTTAGAAGACGCGATTTTAAAATTTTAGCTCAACCGGCAGAGTTGTTTTAGAATAACACCAGGGCACCAATCATGTATTCCGACGCGTCTCTGTCTTTCGACTTCGACGCAGCTTTTAACTCTTGACTTCGCCATATCAGCAGCTTCAAATTTCCTAGAATGACAGTTAGAATCACGTTTCGATTCATAGTGACGATTCCACGAAATTTCAAGCTGCAGATATGGCGAAGTCAAGAGTTAAAAGCTGCGTCGAAGTCGAAAGACAGAGACGCGTCGGACTACATGATTGGTGCCCAGGCTTCAGGACCGTTTTCGAGAAATTTCGACATATTGCTTGTAGTTTTAGTGTTAGTTTTTCTTCATCTAATTTCACAAAATATATCTTATCTCATAAAAATTTAAATGCTTTTAGTATTCACAAATCACAAAATGAACATATTTGAATATCTTATTTTACACGTTCGTGAATTACCTCAAATTTTCCCCCGTAAAATCGATCGAGGTTTCAGCAAAAGTCTCCGCTTGTCATTAGCAAGTATTACTTTCGGGTTTGCAATAAAAGTCGCTGGAATCGTGAGCGGACTTTCAGTACACGATATTAAGTTGGGCTTTGCGTTTCTTCAACAAAATCCACGGATTCAGTTTTAAATTAAGAAATTTTAGTGATAAACCTATAAGAAAATAAGATCTCGTGACAACAATTCAGTATTAAACGCGATTAACGTTCAAAATATTTTTTTTACACCTGCATCATCATCTGCATATGGATTAATTTATTCAACAAACGTTTAAAAATTTGGTAGGTTAAAAAATTCATTAATTTGATCACAGAATTGTTTTCATTGGTGGCAAATATGGATGTAGTGGTTGACTTTGACCGAAATCATTCAATAATGTTTTTGTTTTGGTTGGGTAACTCGGTTCGGTTTTTACGCCTTTTTTTTATCTGGTTAACCACCATTTAATGACAGTTTGGAAAAATTAAATAAAGTGTAATTACTGAGAATTATATTATTTGCATTGTCAGCATCCGAATTTATTGAAATGTTTAAACACAATTATAATTTCTAAATTTCTTTGTGTTTCGTTTAAAGTGAATTAAATAAATTTGTTAAATGACTGTGTCGTGTTGTGATTGATTATGTAATGTTTTTGATCAGTAAGCAATATTTAAAATGTCAAACAGAAAAACGTTTTTTTGCATCGATTTGTTTAATTGAAACTTTACAATTATTTTAATTTCCATAAAAAACCGATCATAATGGACTATTGTTTATTAAAGCTGGTTTATATAAAATGTTTAAGAAATTTCTTAGTTAAAAAACATAAATAAAGCTATAATTGCCAATCTGGCAATTATTGAAAACCCGTATGGTGATATTCGTATCAAAATTCGAACAATTGTATGAAAATTCCTCTTTGAAGTAAAACTTTTCAATAAGATTTTTTAAAATTTATTCCAATCGGATTTTAATATATGGGAGTTTTATGTAGAATCATATCCTAAATAACTTTTGTTCTTGCACTTTTTTGATAAGATGCACCGTTTTTGAGATATTCAAAAATGGTCCATTTTTGCCCATTAACGAACTTAGCCTCGCATTTTACGAAAAACGGATCTGCGCAAAATTTCAAGTCTCTAGCTCAATCCGCGCGCCCGCAATCCGCGCCACAGACAGACAGACAGACGGACAGACGGACGGACATGCAAAATTTAATTATTTTTATCATTCTAAACACACTGGTGTAATTCATTTTTGTGTGTGATGACGGGATCTTGGCGTTACAAACGGTAAGGCAAAGTTAATATACCCTTTGGTTTCACCATACGGGCAAGGTGTATCAACTAGAGAGGTGGAGTACTCCCGTCCACTACTATCAAATATTGCATGTGTGACGTCACAACCGCAAACAGAATCGATGGTGCCTGTGGTTTCTTATGGGAGATTTATCCGATTACTTAGATTTGTGATGTTAATATATTTTTTTTTGTTTAGATGTTTTAATATAACGTACAAATAGATCGAATTAAAGAGTATATACTATATGTATATACCTATATATTTGTACGTATATCTATATATATAAAAACGGAAGTTTGTTGGTTGGTTGGTTGGTTGGTTTGAGATTACAAAACTCAAGAACTACTGGACCGATTTTTACGCGGTTTTTTGCAAAATGATCTGTGTTGCCAGGAGCAGGTTTTTAGCTATGTAGATTTTTAAAATTCAAAACAGAAGGTCCTGTAAGGATAATGAAAATATCCTTTTTCCCATTTTTCCCCGGAAAAATTTGCATTTTAGGGTTTTTGGGGTCGCTGATCACGAATCCGGTATTAGATTTTCAAAATTCGAAACGGAAGGTCCTGTAAGGATAATGAAAATATCCTTTTTCCCATTTTCCCCGGAAAAATATGCATTTTAGGGTTTTTGGGGTCACTGAATCCGAATCTGTCATTAAAAAGTCTGTAAGGATAACGGAAGGTCCTGTAAGGATAACGTGATTATCCTTTTCTCCAAATTTTCCGGAAAAAAATCTATTCTGGGGGTTTTTGGGGTCGCTGAATACGATTCTCAAGTTAAAAAGCCTGTAAGGACATCTCAAATGTAAGGATATATATTCGAAGACTAAAAAGAACAAAATAAAAAAAAAAATAAAAAAATAATTTTTAAAAAAAAAGCTTTTATTAAAAAAGAATGCACTAAAAAGAAAAAAATAATTTTCTGGACGCTGTGTATCACAAATATAAAAGCTTTTAAAAAGCGAGATAAAGCATAAAACAATAAAATAAAAATTTTTCTCGCTTTTAAAAAGCTTTTATATTTGTGATACACAGCGTCCAGAAAATTATTTTTTTCTTTTTAGTGCATTCTTTTTTAATAAAAGCTTTTTTTTTTATTTTTTTTTTATTTTGTTCTTTTTAGTCTTCGAATATATATCCTTACATTTGAGATGTCCTTACAGGCTTTTTAACTTGAGAATCGTATTCAGCGACCCCAAAAACCCCCAGAATAGATTTTTTTCCGGAAAATTTGGAGAAAGGGATAATCACGTTATCCTTACAGGACATTCCGTTATCCTTACAGACTTTTTAATGCCAGATTCGGATTTAGCGACCTCAAAAACCCCCAGAATAGATTTTTTTCCGGAAAATTTGGAGAAAAGGATAATCACGTTATCCTTACAGGACCTTCCGTTATCCTTACAGACTTTTTAATGACAGATTCGGATTCAGCGACCTCAAAAACCCCCAGAATAGATTTTTTTCCGGAAAATTTGGAGAAATGGATAATCACGTTATCCTTACAGGACCTTCCGTTATCCTTACAAGGACGAAGTAGAGAAAATATTGTATTGTTATCGGACTTATATAAGTGTGCAAAATTTCAAGTCAATCGGACAAGTGGAAGTGGGTCAAAATTGGGTTGCAAGATTTGATCTGACAGACAGACAAACAGACAAACAGACAGACACGAAGGCAAGCTAAATAAAAGCTTTTAAAAAAGTTTCGATAGATTGCACTTATTTCAATAAATGAAATGAAATATACTTCCTCGTCTCAAAATTTGTTTAATTTTTTTGTTCAAAAGCTTCGATTTTAACTCATTTTCAAAAGCACTGCTATCAAAGTGCAGTGAGCATAACACTAAACCTGCGTTATCTTTTTTAATTGAAATTCCGCAAAATCGTAACCATTTTACCCTTAACTCTTTATTTTTAGGAAACTGGTGGAAAGTTATTTTTGCTGGACATTTATTTCCCCTAACGCTTTGACATTTTGGCATAGCACACTTTCTCCCAACCATTTTCACTTCTATTCGAATTCGTTATATGTTTGATACTGCCGAGATAAACTTATATTTATCAGTGCACTCAGAGCGCGGTTGTTACGTCACAGCACACTCACACTGGCGCTTGGTGTGTACGATACAAACGGGAGTACTCCACCTCTCTAGTTGATACACCTTGCCATACGGGTATAAAAATTAAAATGGGAAATGATTTGAACGATATAGACTTCGAAGGAATTTCAAAAATCCTCCAGAGTCTATAAAATATATCGGTTATACCGGCATTGTTTACAACCATATATCGATTTCAGCGATCTTTTTTGGAAAAATTAAAAACAACGACTATAATGGCGAAAATTTAATGCTACATTTTTATACTTTTTATGATATTGCATATAGGAGTATATTAGATTTAGTATACCGTTTGTAACGCATCGAACCAATCATCGGACTCAAAAATGAACTACACCAGGGTGTTAGGGATGATAAAAGATTTTGATTTCCGCATGTCCGTCCATCTGTCAGTCTGTCTGTCTGTCTGTCTGTCTGTCTGTATGTCTGTCTGTCTGTCTGTCCGTCCGTGAACACCATAACTTTCCAAAGGATTGAGTCAGAGACTTGTATAGTTACGTTTCTCATACATGACTACACTCAGAAAAATGTCCAGGTCAACTTTTTGTCAGGTTAACTCTGACCTTACAGAGGTGTCTGTAAGCCAGCTAGCGGTCAGAGTTAACCTATCTAAGGTCAACTCGTGCAGCTCCCAATGCCCTACTTCACCTGCTGGTGGCTTGATTTCAGAATTTCTCCGATCACAGGTCAACTCAGTTTTACTTACCCACATGCAGGCGAACACGCGCCTGCCTGAGGCCAATTACGCCGTATGTAGGTCGTCGAGTTAGCCTCCATTTTTCTGAGTGTAGGTTAAGATCTTGAACGGGCAAAAGTAAACCTTTCCCTCCCCCCTCCCTATACAAAACGAAACAGTTTTTTGCAATTTCCTTGAAAACGGTGAGTCTTAAAGGTAAAATATATTTAGAATAGGATTCTACATCACGCATCCATACATCAAAGTCCAATCGGACCACTGCTTCCCCACTCTCCCATACAAATGAAATACTCTTCCAGATTTTTAGGAAACTGTGCATCGTGTCGAAAAATTTATACAGATGAAATGTGTTTAGAATATGATTTGACATAACCGTTCCATACATCAACATTCAATCAGACCACTGCTTCCCTCCTCTCCCATACAAATGGATTTTTTAAAATAAACATTTTGTCTGCCATCATATAGAGTATTTGACGGTTAGCCGCTGGCAATTGTAGCTTTTCCTATGTTTTATAAGAATTTTAGCCCGTAAAACTGTAAATGAATTTTCCGATTTTCCAACGAAAACTCATTTGTTTTAAAAATGCAATTACATTGCCCTACACAGGGACTACATTGACTTTTATTTCTGGTGTACCATCAAAACTGTTTGCTAAAAAGCCAGTGTGGACCAATCTGGTTTACCAGTTTTTCTGGTAAGACAGTGCTGGTATACCATTTTCGTAGACAGCGCTGGTATACCAGATTTTGACAGGCAATCAAATTAAAATGGCGGAAACTAAATTTTCGAGAAAAGATATATGGGAGCTTATCATTATTTTACAAGGAAAGAAATTTTGAATGAAATGCACATTTTAACCTTTACAAGAGAGTTGATTTGAGAAGGCAGAGGGTGGATTCGTTCTTTTGTAGTCGTTTTAAAGCCAATATTTTGGCAATCATAATTTGTTGTTTCCTATTCACTAACGTTTTACCAGAATTTGCTTACCAAACAAATTTGACAGATTGCGACTAAAAGGCTTACCAGCTGGTATACCAGAAATAAAAATCAATGTATTAGTCTCTGTGTTAGGTTTAAAAAAAAATATCACACAACATTGTCTAAGGAATTTTTAAAAAGAAGCCATTTTGGTATTTTTCCTATTAACGGATTTCCACCAAAAGTTGATAGGATCGTCCCACTTCAGGACCAAACATCCATGTAAAATTTTCTAGTAGTTTTTGAGAAATCTAGTACACAAACAGACCGAAGAACTTTTTTGTAATAATGCTGCAATTGACTCAGAATTACTCGGGAAATGTTTTTCAGGCTAAATAAAAAGGTCGCAATTTTTCATGATACGCAACTTTATTTATAGTTCATATAAGAAAGTAAACATTTGTATATTTTTGTTTACTTAAAATACTTTTGGTTAATTTTTACAACATCCACTAATAATAATTAATTTTAAACGAAAAAATCCCCCTGAATTTCGGAAATTCCATTTGAAAAATTCCCACCATATAAGTAATTTTAAATCAATATAAGAGATTGCAAATTGTTTAAATATTTATTTGAAACGGTTCTAATTTGTTGCGTATATCATCACTTAACAAACTATTTACTAAAATGAATATATTTTCTCGTAAAATTCATGCAAGAACGTCGTTAATTAATGCTAAAAGTGTTATTACTATTATTCGTGCTGAAGGTTATTTTAATTTCAATTATTAAATGTACAAATAAATTTTTAATCGTGTAAACTGTGCCATAGACCCCATTGAATTGAATTATCATAGTTAAATGAGGAATTTAATAAAAATGAATATTAATTGTTTTAAATACTTTTGTTTGACATTTTTCTATTTATTTAACGTGACACGATTTTAACCCTTTCACGCCCGACTGCAGCTAGAAAAAACAATTTTTGTCGGTTGTTTTTTAGTCCCAGAGAAATTTTTACTTTTGTATGAAAAACTGTAACAGAGAGGTGCTTTTAAGTAAGGTGATCATATTTTGACAATCAAGGAAAGGTTATCGAGAGAGGGAGGGGTCGCGACGAAGTGTGAAGAAATTTTTAATGCTTCGAAATTGATCGTGAGCACGTTGAAAGTCAGACCAGAGGCAAGAGAGTTGAAAAAATGCTCCGTTGGCGAACTTTTTTAAACAAAAATGCACCAGAGGTAGTAATTTTCTAAAGAAACTGCGCCGCAGAGAAAAATTTGGGGTTTCAATGTCAATTTTTTTCGTCATTAAAAAACAACAAATCTAGATTGCATCATTCCGGGACAAAAGTTTAGTTTCCGGGACTCCGGGAAAACATGCCTAAATCTTGGATTGCCCCGACCATTCCGGGTTGTGTGGGCACGCTTTTAAGCAGCATCGGGCATAAAAGGGGTACAAAAATTCGTGGTTTTTCTTTTAATTTAAAAAAAAATCAGAGAAAAGCTCACGAATAAATAATCCATTTTTGGCAATAAACAAAAAATAATAAAAAAATGTCTTTTTTTTTTGGAAAAATGTAGAAAACAAAATTATAAGTTATGTATTTTTTTTTTTCAAAAACAAAACTTTGTACTCAAAACCATTGCCATAATATAGCACGCCTTGTCAAAAACATTAGGTACCTAATAAATATAACTAAAAAGCTTTATATTTTCAGACATTCCAAGATGGGTCGTTTACATATTTTAATATTTGGGGTGCTCCTTGTAGGATCAGTAAGTAAAAAAGATGTAAAAATTTCAATAATATTTCAAAAATATCTAATTTTTTAGGTCTTCTGCACAGATGAATCAATTGAAACTAAGGAACTGGAAGCCAATCAATACATGGCTGATCTTAACAAGGAATTTGACCGACGAAAAAATTTAGCCAGTATTGCAGAATGGGCTTACGCTTCAAACATAACCGATGCAAACCTTAAAGTCAAAGACGACATTTCAGCGGAAAACGCGAAATTCGCAAAGGAAAAGGCCAAGGAAATTCGAAATATCGACTATCAGAGTTTCAAGGACGAAGATTTGAAGCGGCAATTCCGGCTGGCGTCAAAATTGGAATACACAGTATTGCCAGATGACGATTACAGGAAAATGTTGGATGCTGTGGCAAAAATGGAATCGAATTATGCTCAAGTTAAGGTGTGTTCCTATAGGAATCGAACTAAGTGTGATCTTTCACTAGAGCCAGAAATTGAGGAAATTATCTCGAAGAGCCGGGATCCAGAGGAGCTGAAATATTACTGGGTCGAATGGTACAATAAGGCGGGTAAACCCGTTCGAGACCATTTCGATCAATATGTGGCGTTGAGTAAAGAGGCGGCTCAGTTGAACAGTAAGTTCGAGTTTTTTTTTAACTTTTATAATTGTCGCTAATTTTAATTGAAAACTAATTCACCCGTATTGCGATTAACGTGTCGTTTTCGACTAGAGTCGTTTTACGTGTTTTTGGTGGTAGTTTTTTTGTTGTTGATTTCCTTCAAAAAAATTTCTTTCAAAAATTGGTTCGTTTGTTCTGTCAAATCCCGAATTAAAAACAATTTTGCTTTCTTCTGCGATAGCGGGAAAGTATTGTAGTCATGATGGAGACCGACTCGAGAACGGGGGCATAGATAATTTCTGTTCAGTACGAAATCCGTTTCAGGAAAAATTATGAGGATATTCGTGCTCTATTTCAGTTGCTCTATTTCGGCCCGTTTTACGTATCTTAAATAACTCGAGAACGCGTTGACCTAACGACTTGAAATTTTTTCTCAAATCATACCCGGAAACTATGCGCTTTTGGGGAAAATGAATAAAATTTTAGAGGAAATAAAATTTTCTACATATTTTGCTTAATGGTGTTTACGATCTCCAACGGTTCTCAACATATTTCAAAAAAATTACGTTTTGTTGGAAATTTCTCGGAAACTATGCGCTTTTGAGAAAAAATGCAAATAACCAAATTCAAAGAATATAAAATTTTCTGCATATTTTGCTTTAACAGTTTTTACGAATCCTTAATGGTTCTTGAGATATTTGAAAAAATATTATTACTTTCTTCTACGGAGTATAATAAAGTATTGTATTCATGAAAAATTTCGACCTCTTAATTTTACCTAAAAAACATTTCCCGATCACTCCTGAGTCGATTGGAGTCATATTTAAAAAATGTCTTTCTGTCTGTCAGTCTGTCAGTCTGTCAGTCTGTCTGTCAGTCTGTCTGTCAGTCTGTGTACAAGATTTCTCAAAAACTAATAGAGCTAGCGCCATAAAATTTTATAGGCATGCTGGGTCCTGAAATGGGACGATCCTATCAACTTTTGGTGGAAATCCGTTAACCGGAAGTATCCAAAATGGCGGGTTTTCAAAAATCGCAATTTCGTTTTTCTCGATTTACTCCCAAACTACGCGTTTTTTAGTGGCCTTAAGTATGACAAAACTTGGAGAAAATAAAATTTCCCACACTTTTGTCTTTAGCTATAAGTCGATATCTCAACCTGTTATCGAGATAAACCGTTATTTCCAAAAAAAAAAACAGTTTTTTGCGATTATCTCGAAAACTAACGGGTTTTTGCTGACTGAATGTATGAAGTGAATTAATGAGAATGGCATTCTGCACAATTTTGTTTCTTACCGTTATCCGTTATCTTTTACCGTTATTGAGATATTTTCATTAATATGTAAAAAATCATATGTTTGCGAATAATTTGCAAACTAACGGTTTTTCGACAAATCAGTTAAAACAATAATTAAAGATGTTAACATTTTCTACGTTTTTGCCATTTACCGTAAATTGATATCTTTTACAGTTCTCAAGTTATCTCAAATTTTGTACGTTTTTAATATTTTTGAATAAACCAAGAATTTATTGGGAGGTCGTCTTAGGTTAACAACGCGACAGGGCTCTAGCGTAAATTGCGCAGGGTCGTAGATTTTGTAGAAGAAAGTTTTGTGTTGACCACAACTGATATTTTTTTACATATTTTTCCGAAATTAAATATTGCAGAGGAAAGTTTTGCATTGATCACAATTGATGTTTTTTATTAGATTTCACATCACCTGCAGAAAGTTGGCTAAATGAATACGAGGATGAAACCTTCGAACAGCAACTCGAAAATATCCTTGACCAAATGCGACCATTCTACGAGCAGCTTCACGCCTACGTTCGCCACCATTTGAGGAAGCTGTATGGCGATAAAGTCGTTTCCGAAAAAGGACCAATTCCAATGCATTTGCTCGGCAACATGTGGGCACAATCCTGGGATGAGTTGGCTGATACTATGCTTCCGTATCCCAATAAGCAGTCAATTGATGTTACTGAAGAAATGAAGTCGCAAGGATACACGATCTTGAAAATGTTCCAAATGGGCGATGAATTCTTCCAGTCGATGAACATGACGAAATTATCTCCGTGCGTTTTGATATAAAATAAGACAAAAAACATAAACAAATTCATATTTCAGAGCATTCTGGGAGAAGAGTATCCTGGAGAAACCTAAAGATGGTCGTGAGCTTATTTGCCACGCGAGTGCCTGGGACTTTTATCTCCAGGATGATGTCAGGATCAAGCAGTGCACTCGAGTTACTATGGATCAATTTTTCGTTGTACACCATGAATTGGGACACATTCAATACTTTTTACAATATCAACATTTACCACACGTCTATAGGGAAGGAGCAAATCCAGGATTCCATGAAGCTGTTGGCGATGTCCTTTCAATTTCAGTTTCCACTCCAAAACATTTAGAAAAAATTGGATTGCTTAAAAATTATGTTCGTGATGACGAGGCTAGAATTAATTTGCTGTTCAGAAAAGTAAAATCCATTTTCAATCAAATTTTGTACATTTTCCAAAAAAAAAATATTTTTAAGGCCCTGGAAAAACTCGCATTCATTCCGTTTGCGTACACCATGGATAAGTATCGGTGGGGAATATTCCGTGGTTTGATCAAGCCAGAGGATTACAATTGCGCTTTCTGGAGGCTTCGGGAACAATATTCTGGAATCGAGCCGCCTGTAACCCGAACAGAGAATGATTTCGATGCCGCAGCCAAATATCATATTTCAGCTGATGTTGAATATCTAAGGTTTTTTGCAAGCACTTTTTTCTTTGAACATTTTGAAAATTATTTAAAAATATTTTTTCGTTATTTTTCTTAGATACATGGTTTCTTACGTCGTCCAGTTCCAATTCTATAAAGCCGCATGTGAAAAGGCAGGACAATTTGCCGCAGGGGATCCAACTCTGCCACTAGATGACTGTGATATTCATGGTAGTACCAAGGCGGGAGAGGCTTTTAAGTAAGAATTTAATTTTAACCGGTTTTTTAATCATTCTGCCCAAAATTTACCATTTCAAACGCCTTTTGCTAAAATTTCCAATTACATCTTTAAATTTCTAGAGCAATGCTTTCCCTTGGCGCTTCCAAACCCTGGCCAGATGCAATGGAAGTAATGACTGGACAACGAAAAATGGATGCCTCTGCAATTATGAATTACTTTGAACCGCTTAAAAATTGGTTAGAGGTTGATAATAAGAAGACTGGAGCTCACATTGGTTGGACCTGTTCCGAAAGTAGGTTTTTACTAGTATATGATTTATGTTCATTTTAATGATACAAATTTATTCTAATTTCAGAATGTGTTAAAAAACCCTAGTTTCCTGAAATTCGAGAAAAACAATTTTTCAACCAACTAATTTTTTTTTTATAAAACATGTTTATTTTTATTTTTATAAAAACGTGTTTTTTAAGTGACAAAAAAAAATAAATAAATGCCATTATTCTTAAATGAAAATAAAGGTTTTTATTGACAATTTACTAATTTATTATTTTATTTTTAATTTTTGACAAAAAATATACCTACTAGGTATTTTCCTTTTTGCTTACTCCTTAATTTCAGTCAAATTTTGTAATTGCAAATGACTTTTATTTCCATAAATACAGGAGTGGTATCCCGTAACTTGTTTCAAGCGTGTGTTTCGAGTTAGAAGAAAAAGTACTATTCGCTGTCTTTGTTTCGACCAAGATAAATGACAGGGCGATAAAGAGATCGCGAATACTACCTTTTCTTCTAACTCGAAACAAACGCTTGAAACAAGTTACGGAATACCACGCCAGAAAGAGAAATTTCTTAGTAAAATACTCCGACAATTAGGGATTAGCCAAATAAAAATACATATTGTCTATTTTACAATCAGAGACCCCAGTAACTAAGGTTTTGTTTACACCTGCGATTTTTTCTTGAACTTCTCCGTGAATTTTATTCAGAGCTTACTTCGCTAATTTTAAGGGCTCTCCCCATTGTCAGGATATTTTAGTTGCGATAAAATGTAGGGACACACTTATATAACAAAGGCTTGGTAAGAAAGAGAGAGAACAAAAAAAAGCGTACGTCGCCAGATGTCGCTTACATGTTTTGGTATACAGACTATAATAATAATAATAACCATATTTACAGGTAGGAAATTTGAGATATTAGAGGACATACAGATATGTGATTCGGAGATGCAAATTGAATGTTTTGGACATGGAATATAGGTTTAAATTCCTATGATTTTATCCTATAAAACTTTCTATAAAGACTCGTGCCCGTGTTCTGTCTTTCCCATTGACAAGTACAGCTATCTGTCTCTTTCTATTTGTAACACATTTTTATCGCAACTAAAATATCCTGGCAATGGAGAGAGACCATTATTCATCTATCGAAGAGTAACCCCACTTGGGTGCGTTCCTTTATTAACCGTGGTTAACCGTGGTTAACCGTGGTTAACCGCGGTAAAGAGAAATGCGTTCTTAAATGCCTACGGTTAAAGCTAGAACCTGAATCTTACGTCGATGCGTCCGTCATGCGTCCGTCATGCGTCCGTCACGTTGACAGTTCGAGTAAAATCAACGGGCTGCTATGAGTACTTCCCTAATAATACGTTTTCCGATGCGGCAACCGCATAGAGTAGGTTGACTTTCTACTTTTACATGCGGCAACGCACGGAAATGTCATTTCGCAAAAAAGTTTGTTTACGATTTAAGCAATTTAAGTATGGAACAAATTGAAAGTAATTGTTTCGACGATAAACTAATAGAAGAAGTGCAAAACAATATATTAACTCCAGATTCGTTGCCGTACCCAACTGTCACCGTATCGAACTGTCAACCGGACGGACGCATGACGGACACATCGACGTACGATTCAGGTTCTAGCTTAACGCTCAGTAAACTTTACTGCCGTTCCTAAATGCCAAAGTTAAGCTGTCAAAGTTACTTTTCTCAACTCTGCTCGAGAGCTGAGTTGGAAAAAGTTAACTTTAATTGTAATTAAAGAACGCGATAAAATTAACCGAGACGGTTACAACTGTCAATTCGTCTCGTAGTTTCGAATGAGTTTTGTGCAGAATAATGGAGGATTTTATTGTGGTCCTTGTAAATAAAAAATAAGACATGCTTTGATCATTTGTTGGTCCGACATATTTTTAATGTATTGTTGTGCACATCACTGCTGTCAAAGTTAACCAAATCGCGTTCTTTTAATCAGAGTTAACGTCGGTAAAATTTCAACTTTGGCAATCAGCTGTTCTAACTTTGACAAACCCAACCTTTACTTTACTCGGGAATAAAGGAACGCACCCCTTAGAAAAGTTGTCAAAATTTGAATTCATTTGAACGGTTTTCTATGAAAAAATTCGAGTTTGGGTATCTTTCAGGAAAAACTTTCAGAATTATGTATCGTAATGTAAGCAGTTATGCAAATTGAATTTTGTGTCGCAGAATAATGTTCACAGGATAAAGTGTCAGATGTAAATGACGCCTAACATACTAAGTTTCATGAAATTCCATCTACCTATTTTCACGTGATTTGGGCACAGACAAATAGAGCTTTTGTATGTGACACTGTACTTTCAAATACATAAAACTATACAACCTTTTCTATTCCAATTTGTATACAATTGTGTTATTGGTATAGTAACATACCACATTTAAATAGCTAATTCTTGGTTTTGTTACTAAACAATAACGAAACTCTCATAATTTTCCAGAATTACCAACAATTAGGCATTTAATTGTTTCCAGGTCTGAAGAGTACTCAAAATATTGCTCGTCCTTGAAATTCGTAAAAGGTACACAACACCGAAAACGCTATAGTAACTAAATTAAGTAAATTAAATCAGCTGTTCGCCAAAATACAACTGAGTTCACAAAAATTTGAAAGAAATATTTGCCAATATTTAAATTTGAGCTTAAAAATAATGAAGACATTATTCGATTTAAGAATAAATACTCCATCGATGTTCAACTGAATTTCATTTCACCAAATTCAATTAAGTTGGATAGACAAATTTAAAGAAAAAAAAATATCTTAAATTGAAGAGTTTTAAATGGTGAAATCATTTTGTGTAATTGTCGTAGATAGAAATTAATATAGTTGGAATTTGCTTAGTTTATTTGCTAGTCGTATATCTTATTCACATCTTGTATTTTTTAGTGTAAAAAAATTAATTGAAATATGTTGGTGTTTCAAATAATTGTCGCTCTCTTATTAGCAACTGTGAGTTTCTTTTTTATAACGTTGAATCTGGTCTGTGATTTTATAGAATTTTTGTGATCTTTTCTAGACCTCCTTAGCGAAAAAGAGTCTACGACGTACTGAAGCTGAGGCCAACATTATTTTGGCAACGTTGAATGATCAACTTGATCGTAGCAACAGTCAACTTCTTAAGGCTGATTGGGCGTATTTAACTGACCTCTCTGCGGAAAATGACCAAAATATCGCTCAAATTAATGCCCATCATACGGCATTGTTAAAATCAGTTGAACAGC
The DNA here is from genome assembly GCA_964034945.1 of Chrysopilus asiliformis. Classification (NCBI taxonomy): domain Eukaryota; kingdom Metazoa; phylum Arthropoda; class Insecta; order Diptera; family Rhagionidae; genus Chrysopilus; species Chrysopilus asiliformis. The sequence goes on from OZ035960.1 coordinate 20,083,159, forward strand.
AACTTAAAAAATACGATTTTCAAAATTTCAAAAATGAAAGTTTGAAGAGACAAATAAAATTCTTAACACAAAATGCTGGTAAAGGGTTGGGAAAAAAAGAAACTAGAAAATATAATAACGCAACCAATGTAATGGAGAACAATTTTATTATGTCTAAAGTTTGCTCATATGAGGATAAAACCAAGTGTGATGTTTCGTTGCTACCAGATGTTGAAGATGTATTTGCAAATAGCCGAAATCCGGAGGAGTTGGCCCATTATTGGGTCCAATGGTATGACAGAGCTGGAACACCGTCTCGGGATGCATTTAAAACCTATGTGAAATTGAGTAACACGAAGGCTAGACTTAATGGTAAAATATATTTTTTAGTTTATTTTAATCAGTTTTTTACATTTCGCAATGACCGAGTTTCGCGGAAAACAGACGCCATTTTTTAATTTTAAGTCTTACAAAACAGAATCAAATACAACGTTACCAAAAAGGGATACAATCTTTCGTATGTCGGACTGTTTGTTCAGACGGGACCACGGGTGAACGGCTCAACCGATTTCTATGAAATTTTGTACCCTGGTAGAGTTGCTTGCACGATATATTTTACTATACACTTAAATTGATCACCCCTCCAGTAGTCTTCTTTCAAATAACTCTTGAACTCTTCGATCGATTGGAATGCGGTTTTTGGTTTGCGTACCAAATACCGAATCCTTTTGATTCTTTTAAGCATATTTTCAAAAAAAAACTTTGTTTTAGTTTTTTTTTTCAAAATTAAGTCGAGTTTCTTTTTGGCATACCAATCAACTTAAAGATGCCGGTCCACTCAAATGCCGGCGAGAACCTCTCAATAGCAGCTACTCGCAAATGGACACGTCTCTATGAGTCGCTCGCAGAAACTCGGAAATACTGGCGAGCTAGTTTCTGCGAGCTGTCAAAAGTGATTCTACTCTCTAGTTGACACGCACCCACTGAACTCTCGGGGAGTTGCTCGCCAGATACAAACGGCGTTTGAATTTCGCGAGTCGCTCTCGAGAACTCGCCAAAGCAAGATGTCAAAAAAATCAAGATATTGGTCACCGGAGGAGAAAATCGCGGAAATTTACTCTCGAATGGACAACCTCCTGCGAGTAACTCTCGAGAGTTTTTGAGAGTTAATCGCGTATATACTCTCATGTGGACCGAGACCTTTAGAAACGAAACTAAAATAAATGATGCCAAGAAATAAAGATTCATTGATGGTTTTTCTAATTTTCCAGGTTTCGCGAATGTTGCAGAAAAATGGCTATCGTCTTATGAAGACGACACTTTTGAGGAACAATTGGAAAATATCATGAATCAAATTAGTCCATTTTACCAACAATTGCACGCATTTGTAAGACATCGACTTCGTGAAGTCTACGGCGATGAAGTTGTTTCCGAAAAAGGACCAATTCCGATGCATCTTTTGGGAAATATGTGGGCAGAAACCTGGGATAATATAGCCAGCATCATTTTGCCTTATCCGAATAAAGTTTCGTTAGACATTGGATCAGAATTAAAGGAACAAAAATACACCGCCCGCAAGATGTTTGAAGCAGGTGGTGACTTTTTTCAGTCTCTAGGATTGCCAAAATTACCACAGTAAAAATGATCTTCAATGTTGTTCTTTTTTTTTCAAATTATTAAATTTAACGTTATTTGTATTTTTAGAAAATTCTGGGAGAATAGCGTAATCGAAAAACCGAAAGATAAAGAAGTGGTTTGCCATCCAAGAGCAGCCAATTTCTATATCGGAGATGATGTTGGAATTCTAATGTGCACTAGACTTTCAACGGAACATTTTATAACCCTTCATCATGAACTTGGCCATGTTCACTACTATATGCAGTACAATCATTTGCCCTATGCATTTAAAAATGGCGCCAACGATGGATTCCAAGAAGCTATAGGCGATACCATCGCTTTATCTGCCGCAACGCCCAAACATTTGCAGAAGGTTGGTTTGCTGAAGAACTTCGCTCCTGATCATGAAAATAGGATTAATGTACTTTTCCGCAGGGTACGATTTACTGTTAAACTTTATGATATTCTGAATATTAATTATTTCCAAAATTTTCCCAAACAGGCTTTAGAGAAAATCGTACCATTACCCTTTGTCTACTCTATGGAAAAATATCGCTGGAGCCTTTTCCGTGGTGAAATTAAACCAAAGAAATATAATTGCGCTTTCTGGAAACTCCGAAATAAATTCTCCGGTATTGAACCGCCAGTAGTTCGATCGGAAAGGGATTTTGATCCTACCGCGAAATTCCATGTTGCCATTGATGCTCAACTGATCTCGTAACTATTTTAAAACCTAATTTTTCGAAAATTTAATACAAAAAATTTTTTTTTAGATACTTTGTTTCATTCATCATACAATTCCAATTCCACAAGGCATTATGTGAAAAGGCTGGACAATATATTCCAGGAGATCCTGAAAATCCACTGGATGACTGCGACATTTATGGAAGTCATGAAGCCGGAGATGCATTCAAGTTAGGATCACTGAATTTTGAAGTTTGTAAAAACAGAATAATTTTTAATTTTGTTCCATTTATTTTTTGGAAAATAGAGCAATGCTTAAGCTTGGCTCATCGAAGCCTTGGCCAGAGGCAATGGAGGTTTTGACAGGACAAAGAAGGATGGACGCACAAGCGCTGGTTGAATATTTTGAACCCTTGAGAATTTGGTTGGGGGAAGAAAATAAGCGAACTGGAGCTTATGTTGGATGGGATAAATCTGATAGTATGGAAACATTTTAAATATATTTAAAATATTTTTTATTTCAACATTTTTATTCTTTACAGAATGTGTGTGAACTTCATGTGTAAAATGTAATTGGAATTTAATAAATGCAGTTTGATGAATTCTTTGCTTTTGAATTTTCCACATTTTTATTATGACCTAGCTTGCATACCCGTCGTTGCCGGGTTAAGTTTTTTCATTTTTTTTTTTTTTGATGGTCTATGTTGGGAGCTAAACTTCAGGCCAATCGGCTCTGTAGTTTCCCCGCGAAAGAGTAACATAGCGCAAAAACTAAGTTTCGAAATCACTTTACCCCCTCCCCTTACTCCCCCACCCCTCGCGCTACTTTTCCGTATGCCTATGTTGGAACCAGAACTACCACAGAGACTCATGCCAAATTTCAAATCAATCGGTTTAGCCGTTTTTGCGTGAAAGAGGAACAGACAGACAGACAGACAGACAGACACCAACTCATTTTTATATATTAGTATATATTAGTATGATTAAAATATTTTTATGATATTTTCGTTGTTGGAAAGAAAAATAATATAAGAATATAAGAAAATCATTAGTGAATTACTATTATTTAAAACCAATCTCACTCTTAGATTGTTTATTTTTCAATTTTTTAAAAATTCCCATTCTTTCAGGAAGAAAAAAATGTCTCAAATATATTTTTTACCTGAAAAAGTCTTACCTTTAAAGTCCCTCCATGTTTTAAATACTTCACCCTTCAAGGAAGCACACAAATTACAACGCTTTATCCGTTGTGCCCTGGACGGCCAATCGGGGCCAATCGGAGCTAGATCTGATCAGTTTTTTGCGATTATCTCGAAAAAATACCGCGTTTTTGGTGGTTTAATGTATGAGGTGAATTGAAGAAAATAATATTCGCCATAATTTTGTTTTTTACCGTTATCCGATATATTTTACCATTATCGAGATATTATCATTAAAAATTAAAAAAATATATTTTTACGAATTGCTTGCAAACTTACAGTTTTTTAACAGCAAACAGCAGAATAAAAAGTATTAAAATTCTCCACAATTTTGCCTTTTACAGTAAATCGCTATAGTTTACCGTTATCGAGATATTTCACATTTTGCAAAATAAAAATTCATATTTTTATGTAAACTAATATTTTATTCGTCACGTAAATTGTGCAGAAAAGTAGATTTTGTATTAGAAAGTCATGTGCTGTTTATATCAGATTTTTTTTTTGAGATTCACGCGACTATTGTTTAAAATTGTTGAAAAAATGCGCCGCAGGCGAAAGAAACGTGACTTACAACCACTTCCAGGCAAAATAGAGCTTTTTTTGCATTTCCTCTGGCATTTGATAAATGATAACACTAAAGAGAAAAACCCGGGACAAAAGTTTATTGTCCGGCACTACGGGACAGCACGTCTAAATTCGGGACTGTCCCGGCTATTCCGGTACGTATGATTACCCTAGCTAGAAGTGAAAGTTTTACCACCACCGAAATAATTATTTTTTAGAAAGGACCTTGAGTGGTATTCTGTAACTTGATTCAAGCGTTTGTTTCGAGTTAAAAGAAAAAAAACATGTGTGTGCAGTGCACACGCGGTAGAAGTGAAACCTTAGGAAAACTAAACAGCGAGAGAATGAGACGAATGCGGTATCAGGTGTAGGATAGTTATAGCGTTTATTTATTATAATATTGGTACCAAGTTCAAAAGTCATATTATATTTTTATTGAAAATCTAATACCGGATTCATTATCAGCGACCCCAAAAACCCCCTTATGCCGATTTTTCCGAGGAAAAACGGGAAAAAGGATATTTATCCTTACAGGACCTTCCGTTTCGAATTTTGAAAATCTAATACCGGATTCGTGATCAGTGACCCCAAAAACCCTATAGTGCAAATTTTTCCGGGGAAAAATGGGAAAAAGGATATTTTCATTATCCTTACAGGACCTTCCGTTCCGAATTTTGAAAATCTAATACCGGATTCGTGATCAGCGACCCCAAAAACCCTAAAATGCAAATTTTTCCGGGGAAAAATGATAAAAAGGATATTTGCATTATCCTTACAGGACCTTCCGTTTTGAATTTTGAAAATGTACATAGTTAAAAACCTGCTCCTGGCAACATAGATCATTTTGCAAAAAACCGCATAAAAATCGGTCCAGTAGTTTTTGAGTTTTGTAATCTCATGCAGACAGACAAACAATAAAACATCCATTTTTATATATATAGATATGTATATATTGCAATGTATGACGAAACATCAGTAATTTATCGCCTCTCTCTCCAGTTCCTCCCTCCTAACACTTCTCCCTTCCCCCCTTCCCCCTTCCCAACACTCCTGTTTACGATAAATTGACCGGCACCCATCTGTATTCTATCTCATTTTCTCGCAGGCTAAAATATCCTATCTCTTTTTACTGTCGCTTTTTCGTTTCATCGAGTTTGAAATCACTCACAACGCCGCTAAAGAAGTTTTCACTTCAAAAGTGGTATTTGCTATCTCGGTTTCTCTGTCATTTATTTCGGTCAAAATAGAGATAGCGAATACTTCTTGTTCTTCTAACTCGAAACAAACGTTTGAAACAAGATACGGAATATCACTCCTTATTTTTTATGAAAATACACTCAGAAAAATGTTCAGGTCAACTTTTTGTGAGGTTAACTCTGACCTTACAGAGGTTTCTGTAAGCTAGCTAGCGGTCAGAGTTAACCTATCTAAGGTCAACTCGTGCAGCTCCCAATGCCCTACTTCACCTGCTGGTGGCTTAATTTCAGAATTTCTCCGACCACAGGTGAACTCAGTTTTACTTGCCCACATGCAGGCGAACGCGCGCCTGCTCGAGGCCAATTACGCCGTATGTAGGTCGTCGAGTTAGCCTCCATTTTTCTGAGATCAAAATTTTTTGAACAGAATTTTCGTTCATTTCCAAAAAACTTTACTTACAAAAGTAACCATTTTTTTAAAATTATTGCAAGGATCCGTTGATTTCCGCGCTTAATTTAATTATTTTCGCGAAAACAATGGGTAATTTGGGATCGTGTAAATGCGAAGAGTCACAAAGGGCGGCAAATTTCGTTTTTGCCCAAAGTGGCGGAAGAGCTAGATCGGACCCTGTCTTAGTGTCTAGAAAATCTTTTGAACGAGTATTGCAATGGTCATTGAAAATACAGTCAAAGTCCTCTAACTCGAATTGTCTGCTGCCATCAAAATCGTTTCGACTTAGAGGAATTTCGACTTAGAGAGTTCGAATTATAGGGATTTCGAGTTAGAGGACTTTGACTGTATCTTAAAATTTCTTGGGCTGGTGGATTTTCTTTCTATTTCATAATGGTTTTCTCCAAACGTAAGTTTAACCAATTAAAGGTTGTTTGATGTGAATTTAGAATAATTTCCATAGTGTTTACCAATGGTTTCATGTGATAATCATATACGAATACCCTTGAATTTATTGATATTTCTTTTATTCCAAACAGAAAAAGACCAACTGAAATAATATTTGGTTTAGAACCAATATTCAACTATTTTTAACAAATTTGCAAATAGAAATGTTATTTAAGCGGGTTAACTGGAAAATTTAGATTTAATGTGCGGTTGATCGTTAAATTGTGAGTATTGAAAAAAAAATTAACCGTAAATTAGTTATAGAATATTATAGACTTTATAATTCTTTACATATGGATTTAAATAGTTATCTACAAAAATTTTGAAGTTAGAAAAGTATTTTTAAATTGGAAAAAAAACAAATACTTTTTTTAACATATTTTGGACAAAGTATTTTCTGTATCTTAGAAAAAATTTCTTATTTAGGCACAAGATATCAAAATGAAAGTTTTTGAAACGTGGCTGACTATGGCAGTGGTTTTGCTGGTAAAATTTTCAAATGACTTTTAAATTTAAAAAATTTAATTTAAAAAGAAAAATTCAACAGCTCCTGGAAGCTGCTGAAGTTTTGACAAATTCTGCCGTACCAGCGGAAGAATTTTTGGAGACTCTAAATGCCGAACTGGATCGAAGGAATCGTAATGGCGCCTTGGCGAGCTGGGATTTTCTTACAGACATGACCGACGAAAAAGCGGCCATCTCGGACGGAATAAGTGCAGAAAATGCAAAGTTTTTGCAATTGAAAGCGAAAGAAATCGCTCAATACGATTTTATGAATTTTAAAAACGAGTCCATGAAACGTCAATTTAAAATTCTTTCACATATTGGACCAGCTGCATTATCTGCGGATGATTTCACGGAATTAGGAAATGCGATTGGTACGATGCAGGAAAATTTTTCTAAGGTGAAAATCTGTTCCTATGAGGATAGAACAAAATGTGATTTAGTGTTGGATCCGGATGTTGAAAGCATAATTGTGAAAAGTCGTAATCCAGAGGAAATGAAATACTATTGGAAGGAATTTTATGATCAAGCGGGAACACCTTCACGATCCTTGTTTGAAAAATATGTGAATCTGACTAATAAAGCTGCGTTACTGAATAGTAAAACACACTTTTTCTAATAAAAAAAATTCTTCTAGTTCAACAAATTTGGAAAAAAAATTTCAGATCTACCATCAGGAGCTGAGTTTTGGACAAAAGGCTATGAAGACGACACTTTTGAGACGCAAGTAACAAATATCATACATAAAACTCGGCCACTTTACACCCAACTTCACGCTTATGTAAGGCATAAACTACGACAAGTATATGGCAATGATCTTATTTGGGAAAAAGGACCAATTCCAATGCATCTTCTGGGCAATATGTGGGCAGAAACCTGGGATAATATCGCCGATCTAACAGAACCCTACCCAGATAAACCATCGCTTGATGTCACTGATGAAATGAAGGCTCAAGGGTACACGGTTAGGAAAATGTATGAAAAGGGCGAGGGTTTCTTCACTTCTTTGGGACTACCATCATTACCAAAGTAATTAAATTATTCAACATATCTGAACGTAAAGTGAAGTGATTTAAAATTTCCACAGGGAGTTTTGGGACTACAGTGTATTAGAAAAACCGTCCGATCGGGAAGTTTTATGCCACGGACAGGCAGCAGATATGGTTGTAAAAGACGATAAACGAATTGTGATGTGCACGCGACTTAATTCTGAATATTTTATTATTCTGCATCATGAACTGGGCCACATTTATTATTTCCTGCAATATCAGAATCAGCCAAGTGCCTTCCGTGATGGCGCGAATGCAGGTTTCCATGAGGCCATTGGGGATGCAATTTCTCTATCAGTTTCGACACCAAAGCATCTTCACAAGATCGGATTATTGAAAACTTATCAGCCAGATGAGCAAACCAGGCTCAATGTCCTTTATAAGAGGGTGAGGCTATTTAAAAATTTGCAAAGTGACCCTGGGAAGAAATTCAGAAAATTATAAATTCCTTTTAGGCCCTTGAACGCCTTGTACCCCTCCCGTTCGCATACACCGCAGATAAATATCGTTGGAAAAGGTTCCGGGGTGAAATTGCGTCCGATGATTACAATTGTGCATTCTGGAGACTTCGCAACTTCTATTCAGGAGTAGAGCCGCCAGTAGTCCGAGATGAAACCGATTTTGATCCCCCGGCAAAGTTACATATTGCAGCTAATGTCGACTTGATCAGGTTTTAACACATTTTCTCCATTTCAAATTATTTTTGTAGAAGTTATACAATATTCTAGATATTTCGTGGCATTCGTTATCCAATTCCAATTTCACAAAGCTTTGTGCGAAAAGGCGGGTCAATATGTTCCAGGAGATCCTGAACGCACTTTGGATAGCTGCGATATTTACGGAAGCCATGAAGCCGGAGATGTTCTCAAGTAAGGTTCAATTTTGTCAATTTGCTTCTGCATTGAACAAAAAACGTAAAATTTGGTAGTAATGGTTGATTTAAACCAAAAATCAGTTAAGAGATAAAACCAGGGGGTTCAAGACCCCGTAAACCAGATGACCTCGAGATTTTGGGGATCTCTCAGTTGGGCCCCAAAAAAGAGTTTTAAAATTTCAATCTCTTAAAAAAAATTTGGTTGTAGAAAACAGATTTAACTGTAATTTTAAAATTTTTGGGGTCCACAAATTTTGAAGGGGGAGACACTTTGTAGTCACGGCACTAAAATCTGTCGTCTTACCCTTATAAATGCTCACTGACAAGTTTTTTTTTGAATTATTCGAAAAAAAATAACCCAGAATGTCTGGAAAAAATTATTGACACCAAATTAGCTTAGAATGTGGATTTTTCTATAACGTTTCCACACATAAAAATCCGATTAAAACTAGTATACTAATGAAACACACAAAAAAATTTTTTAAATGAATTTTGTTCTTATATAGAGAAATGCTGTCGTTGGGTGCTTCAAAACCTTGGCCAGATGTCATGGAAGGCATCACCGGACAAAGAATGATTGATGCCCAAGCAATGATTGATTATTTCGAACCACTAAAGGTTTGGTTGGAAGCCGAAAATAAAAGAACTGGAGCTTATATTGGATGGACAGTTTCCGATAGTAAGTTTCCAAAATCTATCTTCAAACTCTGTTATTTTAGTGATTTTTGCTTGGTAACCGAGATTTTAACATTTTTCTGGAATTCTGGTTTTATTGTTACAAATATTGTTTCTCTTTTGTTTTGTTTTAGAGCTGTCCATAAAATACGTCACGCTAATTTTAGGCATCCCCTTCCATCCCTTCCCCCTTCATCTAGCTTTTTCACAATTTTTTGTGTGGAATTTAATCTACCACCCTGTATTTTATGGACAGCTTTCTGTTTCATTTTATTTTATTTCATTTTTTTTAATTTCATTATTTATTATTATTTTAGAATGCGTAAAACAGCGATAAGGAGATAAAAACAAGTTTGAGAAAAAAATCTTTTTTTTTTGTTCCAAATATCAACTTTTCCAAAGAAGTGATTTGCTAAAAATTGGTGTTACGAAGTGATAACACAACATATATTTCTTGGTATTATGATTTTATAACACAATTAAGTTAGGTTTTCTCACGCCAAATGAACCCAAATAAGTCACTTAAATACGAATAAAATTGATAAGACATAAAGAGAACTAAAAAAATGTGTTTTTATTTTGAATTTGGAGGGTCAATTTCATAATAGTTATAGTAAAATTTTTCTCGAAAATCTAAATTCTGTTGAAAGCTAACCACTAGGAAAGTTCGTGTCATTGATCTTTGCTCAATGTTTTTATTTATAAAAGCTTGGAAATGGTTACAGTGAAAATAACTCTATTGAAAATGATTTTGATAGCAACAAAAATATTCCAAAATGCCCTATAAAAGCCTGTTCACTTTGGTTGACATAGTCCGCCTAATTCTGACAGAAACTTGAAACATTTAGGCAAGATGAACATGGTCTAACCCGAGATTAATAAAAATTTAAATATTTGAAAAAGCAACTAGAAGTCGAGAAAATTAAATAGTTTTATATCGATTTAATGCTTTTGATATCGAATTTCCACACTCAGAAAAATGTCCAGGTGAACTTTTTGTCAGGTTAACTCTGACCTTACAGAGGTGTCTGTAAGCCAGCTAGCGGTCAGAGTTAATCTATCTAAGGTCAACTCGTGCAGCTCCCAATGCCCTACTTCACCTGCTGGTAGCTTAATTTCAAAATTTCTCCGACCACAGGTCAACTCAGTTTTACTTGTCCACATGCAGGCGAACGCGCGCCTGCCAGAGGCCAATTACGCCGTATGTAGGTCGTCGAGTTAGCCTCCATTTTTCTGAGTGCACTGTTGACTGCAAAAAGAAAATTCGAATAAAAATATAAATTTATCCTCAGTAAAATCCATCCCCTTTTTTCCTGTAAATCCCTATCTCTTGAGCTGAAAACGGGATTTTACTTACCATTTCATATTTCATCCCTTACGGAAATGTTTAAGCAACTCGTAAAAATTTTCTCTGCTAGATTTTCAAAATTGTAATGATTTTGGCTCACTGAAAGTGGAGACGGTGAAATTCAGTAATATCTTACTCCCCAGATTTTATTATTCAAAGGAATTTTTTTAAATTGCATTCATTTCTTAGCATTCATCATTTATGTTAACCGTGACGTTGACGGTTGATACATGTTGTTAATCGCTAACGTCAGTTATGACTTGAATACCTATAGTTTTATCTAAATTCCCGTTGTGTTGGATTTTTTTTATTAAATATTCGTTCAGGTAAACTTAGTCACAGAAAAATCAATTTCTGTTCATATTTCCCCGTCATTTTAGGCGCAAATAATTGAGCAGAAAAGAGTTTCCAAAAAGATGTTTATTTTAAGAATTTTTTCCCAAAATCTTCTCAAAAATGCTTTCATTCCATTATTTTGTTTTCTACATTATCAATTCAATAAAAATTGTTACTATATGAAACTTTTTTTTTGAAACTCACAAACCATGCGACTAATTTAATCATTTTTAAGAAAAATCAATTACACGATCGTAATTGGGGTTTTATTGACGACAAAATAAAAAAGATCAGTAATATGAAAATTTCACAGACATCAAAACAAACAAAAAAAGAGATTCTGATAACGTGTAAATTCTTAGAATATACTCGATACCCCTGTTGGATTCTGCAAAAGTTCGTAATTTGAAAAAGGTCAACGATTGAAATTTTCATATCTTGGAGGTTTAGAAAAAACATAATTGAATACGTCTTAATGGTAGGGTGACCATATTTTTTGCGTGAATCTGTGACAAATGGGTGGTTGAAGGAGAGGGGGGAGTGGTGATAAGGAGAGACTAATTTTTAATGTTTCGTATTTAATGGAAAAATACTTAACAAAGCGAAGCAGCAACTGCGACAAAAATTGTATCTCACTCCCACTCTATTCTCAAAAGAAGATAACTTTTGTTTCTTTAAAATACAGCATAAATTAAACCGCGGGCAAAATTGTGAAGAAGAAGTATCCCATATCAATAAATTTGTATTTTGCGCCGCGGGCGATTTTTTTTAAAGAAAAGTACACTAGAGACGGGAACGAAATTAAGATATGGTTCGAAAATGTTTAGATTTCAGGACCAAATCGAATAATCCGGGACTAAAATGTTGAGTTTCCGGGACGCAGGGACAATATGTCTAAATCCGGTACTGTCCCGGCTAAAACGGTACGTATGGTCACCCTACACAGTGGCCACAATTTTGAAAAATTTACTAATATCAATGTAAGAAAGCATTTTTTTATTGATTGTTTTTATTAATTGTTTATAATTTTTTTTAGTCAGGAAACAATTGGTTCATGTTGGTTATACTGGATATCTTGGAAAAGTTATCATATTTCTTATGAAAAACTGATTTGCGTTTAAAAACAACAGAAAGAAAACAAATTCTAGAAAATAAATTTTCTAGTTAACAATTTTCTTAATACAGTGACCTGTAAACCACCTTGCAAAGTCCAAGGATTTTGTTATCCATAGTAAATGAACCTGCACTCAGAAAAATGGAGGCTAACTCGACGACCTACATACGGCGTAATTGGCCTCGGGCAGGCGTGCGTTCGCCTGCATGAGGGAAAGTAAAACTTGTGTTGACCTGTGATAAGAGAAATTCTGAAATTAAGCCACCAGCAGGTGAAGTAGGGCCTTGGGAGCTGCACGAGTTGACCTTAGATAGGCATTTCGAGGATGTAATCTCATGTAATGGAAACCTCTGTCAGCCAGCTAGCGCTCAGAGTTAACCTGACGAAAAGTTGACCGGGACATTTTTCTGAGTGTGTGTAAGCTGGAAACCCGTCTAAGCCGGACAAATTTCCTGGTCCCGTGCAAGTCTGGTTTATACAGGTTTCACTGTATTTTTGTTTTATTATTATAGATTTCAAACTACATACTGTTATTAAATATATTTACGCGACGGTAAAAAGATATGATTTTTTTAAATTTAACCTTGTATAAAATTTAGGTTTTTTTTTAATTAAAAAAAAAGTTTCGATAAATGCGAATTTTTTTTATACTTTGTTTAAGCTTATGAAGAATTTGTTATCATTTTTCAAAACTTTTTGCCCCACAAACAGTCTTTGAATCCTTCTCGAAGGTCAAATATGGATATTCAGTGAGTCTTGTTTTCAACGCATTCATGTCAATGTGTTGTTGTAGACAAAATGAAAATATTATTAAATTTTTTTATTAAAAACGTCTCCAAACCTGATATACTTATAGAAGAATCTTCGAGTATGACGGAGTATTTTCGGTTATCAATATTGAAAAGTCATCTGGGTTAGCATTAAAAAAAAATCCAAGTTTAGAATAAAAAGCCACCAATTTCGATATGTAGCTTCAGTAATAATTTTTATGTCGAGCTTAATGTATCAAGTGCGAATTTGTTGTAAAAGAAACGTTCCGCGACCTTTCTCTAAGAATATTTGTGATTTTTTTACAGACTTGGTGTAGAAAATTTGCCTAAAAGTGAATTCCTGTAATTAAGGTAAAATTTGGAAAATGAGTGCTCATAGTATCAACGAGTTCAGTGTTTTTTTAATATAGCTTTTTTTATAAATTGTGTTAAATTGTTGAAATTCCAAGTGATTAGATGATTACGAGCTACACATTTTACGCAGTGAATCGAAAAACATATTTGGGAGTAATTAATGAGTCGGATCAAGTTTGGAAAATCACAATTAAAATTGAGGCGTTAAAAGCTAGAGTGGACCAACCCACATTTCGAAATCATGATTTTTTTTGTGTTTGAATCACTATTGCGAGTGAGTTTTTAGACAAAAATGTTTGGGTGCACCAAAAAACGTTTCAACATTGAGTAATAAAGTCCACAGATTTTTTTTTCCAAAAATTTTCAGTCAATAATAGTACAGAGTGGAAAAGCTTCAAAAACTCGATTATGTGGGTTGGTCCACTCTAGCTTTTAACGCCTCAATTTTAAAAGATAACCAATTGCAGCTTTCGCAGTTTGAATGTTGAAAAGTTCATAAATAAAATTAAACAGTTCTGTCAAAAGGAAAAAAAACCAGCTAAAAAATACCAAATAAAAAAAATACTTACAAAAAATGCTGTGCTAAATGTAGACCATTTACCTTAAATGTAGGGTAACCATCTCCGGAATAGCCGGGATAGTTCGGGATTTACACATGTTGTCTCGGCATGCCGGTGTTCCGGAAATTAAACTTGTGTCCCGGAATTGTCAATCTAATGTTGTAATTTCTTCAGCATTAAAAAATTTACCTCGAAGACTAAAAACTTTCACTGCGGCGAAATTTCCACAGAAATACTGTTTTTTTTTAAATACTCGCCCGCGGCGCATTTCATTAAATTATTTTCAATAGTGGATTTTACAAGTTTTGCCCACGGCGAAATTTCTTTTGTATTTTGGAAACATAAAACACCCATAATATAAGTACAAACAAAAAACGAAAATTCCAACAAACCCTCAAAATTTTTCGAGAAGCATTAAAAATTACCTCACACTACGTCTCAATCCCCTCCCCCCTCCCTTCCATCCACCCTCCCTTCCGTCCCCCTCCCCCCTCCTCACTCCCCACTACCCCCTCCCCACTCCCCACGACCCCCTCCCCACAGCTCTTGACCTTCAACCCTCCCAGAAAAAGAATATCAAACAAAAACATTATGATACAAAAAATATGATCACCTAATTCTCATAAGCTTCCAAATTTTCCGATTTTTTCAGACAACAAACAAATGCAACCTAAAAAATGAAGTGTAACTGCAGTTTGATATTCTTGTCATTTATGATATTGGTAATATTTTCTTTTAAACATAATAGAAAATATTTTAAGAACTTAATTATTTTTAGACTCCTCCATGCAAATCAATTGAATACTCAGAAGAAGAGGCAGCACCACTTATCAACGAAGTAAATCACGAATTTGATCTTAAGAAAAATGAAATTATAGTCGCCGATTGGGCTTACATGACGAATCTCACACCTCAAAATGCACAACGTCGAACGCAAATTTCTGTTGTGAATTCAAATTTTATTAAGAGAAAAATAGACGAACTACAAAAAGTTCCCTATCAGAATTTTCAAAACAAATTTCTGAGGAGGATGTTTAAGAAAATGGCAGATGCTGGACTATCTGTTCTTTCCGAGAATGATTTAAAACGGAGATTGGCTGTTGGTGGTGCCATGGAGGGGAATTACGCTATGGCAAAATTGTGTTCATATCGGAATATGTCGAACTGTGAATTTTCTTTAGATCCGGAGATTGATGAAGTCCTGAGGAATAGTCGAGATGCTGAAGAATTGCAGTACTATTGGGTCGAGTGGCACAACAAAACAGGAGCTCCTGTTCGGCCATTATTTGATGAATATGTGGAACTTAATAATAAGGCAGCAAGACTTAATAGTGAGTCTTTATTTAGTTTTTTTCCTCGTTTTAATTTTAATTATACTCACAAGGAGTATATTAGATTTTGGATGACAACATATTTTGATTTCCGCATGGCCGTCCGTCTGTCTGTCCATCCGTCTGTCTGTTCGTCTGTCTGTCTTTATTTCCGTGAATACCATAACTCTCGAAAGGATTGAGCGAGAGACTTGAATTTTATATAGTTACGTTTCTCGTAATCCAATATTTTTACTACTTCGTCCTTGTAAGGATAATGGTTGGTCCTGTAAGGATAACGTAAGGAAAAAGGATAATCTTTTTCGCAAATTTTCCAGGAAAACTCTCATCTGAGAGTTTTTGGGGTCTCCGGCATTAATAAATCTGTGCGAATAACAGAATGTCCTGTAAGGATAACATAATTATCCTTTTCCTCAAAATTAAGAAAAATCTTTTTTATAAAGAAAAATTTCTTTTTGCAGATTACAGTACAACAGCCGAGTGGTGGATAAACAACTATGAAGACGACACATTTGAGGAACAAGTAGAAAATATCCTGAATCAAATTCGTCCTCTTTACGAACAAATCCACGGATACGTACGACACCGGCTGAGACAGATTTACGGAGAGGATCTCGTCTCTAAAACAGGTCCTATTCCAATGCATTTGACTGGAAACATGTGGGCTCAAAGTTGGGTCAACGTTGCCAAGGATATGTTGCCATATCCCAACAAAGAACCTCTTGATGTCACAGATGAAATGATCAAACAAGGATATACACCACTGAGAATGTTTCAATTGGGAGATGAATTCTTTCAGTCGATTAACATGACGAAATTACCACAGTGAGTTAAATTAATAACGTTTTGTTAAAGTTTTAATACAGAAATTTGTTTCAATTTCAGATCATTTTGGGAGAATAGTATTATCGAAAAACCAACTGATGGTAGGGACATAATCTGTCATGCAAGTGCCACAGATTTTTACGTTCAAAATGATGTAAGGATTAAAATGTGCACTCGCGTTACAATGGACCAGTTTTTCACTGTCCACCATGAGTTGGGACATATACAGTATTTTTTACAATACAGTCACCTTCCGAGCGTTTTTAAGGATGGTGCAAATGATGGCTTCCATGAAGCCGTAGGTGATACGCTGGCCCTTTCTGTATCGACGGCGAAACACCTTAACCGATTGGGATTGCTTAATAGTAGTAATCCGGATGAGGAGGATCGAATTAATGCATTGTTTAGAAAGGTGATTATTGTTTTGAAGAAAAACATACTATAAAAAATATTTAATACTAATTTATATAAAAACTTTGTGAAATTTTATTCAAAATAATTTTTTTCCCCAAGGCTTTGGACAAAATTGTTTTTCTTCCATATGCATACGCCATGGACACTTATCGGTGGGGCATTTTCCGAGGCACAGTAAAACCTGAAGAATATAACTGTGCTTTCTGGAAATTACGCGACAAATATTGTGGTGTGGAACCTCCTGTGGTTCGTGACGAAGAAGACTTTGACGCCCCCGCGAAATATCACGTTTCGGCTGGAATTGAATACATGAGGTGAGGATTATTTATAATTTTTTAAATATTTAAAAAAAATTAAATTTCATATTTCGCAGATACTTTGTTTCGTACATAATTCAGTTCCAGTTCTATAAAGCGGCTTGTGAGAAGGCTGGACAGTACGTCCCAGGAGATCCTAGTCTACCACTCGACAACTGCGATTTTCATGGCAGCATCGAGGCTGGTAATGCTTTCAAGTAAGTTTTATTTCTTTTTTATTGTTCCTAATCAACAAGTTTATCAATATATCTTTTAATAGAGCGATGCTTTCTTTGGGATCTTCGAAACCTTGGCCGGATGCTATGGAAGCAATGACGGGTCAAAGAAGAATGGATGCCCAGGCGATTGTGGAATATTTTGAGCCTTTGCGAATTTGGTTAGAAAATGAGAATAACCGAACTGGAGCGCACCTCGGCTGGACGAAGTCAAATAGTAAGATAACAACTTTTATTCCAAATCTGGAAAAATATATCAAGTATCTATAGTTTATTTCGGGTAATAATGCCTCACGGATTTGTCGGGACAGCCCCGAATTTAAACATACTACCCCGGGCGCAGCGTCTCAGAACTTACATTTTTGTCCGTGACTTTTCAATTTAGTCTTGTGATTTCAAAAAAAACTTTCACAGGGTATGCAAGACGTAGTCCTTAGCGTTAACACCTTCTCTGCCGCACCAGAAATTGGCAAAGGCGTCATGGGCCCATACTACTTTTTTATGCATTTTAGGCATCAAATTGCATTAACTTCGCCACCAATATTATTTAAAAATTATTGCTAAAATGTTTGTTTCTTCGTTCAAATGTTTATAAGGTCCTATTTTTATACCCGTATGGTGAAACCAAAGGGTATATTAACTTTGCCTTACCGTTTGTAACGCCAAGATCCCGTCATCGCACAAAAAAATGAATTACACCAGTGTGTTTATTATACCCGTATGGTGAAACCAAAGGGTATATTAACTTTGCCTTACCGTTTGTAACGCCAAGATCTCGTCATCGCACACAAAAATGAATTACACCAGTGTGTTTAGAATGATAAAAAAAATTGAATTTTGCATGTCCGTCTGTCCGTCTGTCCGTCCGTCTGTCTGTCCGTCTGTCTGTGGCGCGGATTGCGGGCGCACGGATTGAGCTACAGGTCCGTTTTTCGTAAAATGCAAGGCTAAGTTCGTTAATGGGCAAAAATGGACCTTTAGGGGGGGTACCCCCCATACGAACGAAAACGGTTTTTGTGAATATCTCAAAAACGGTGCATCTTATCAAAAAAGTCCAAGAACAAAAGTTATTTAGGATATGATTCTACATAAAACTTCCATACATCAAAATCTGATTGGAATAAATTTTAAAAAATCTTATTGGAAAGTTTGACTTCAAAGTGGAATTTTGGTATAACTGTTCGAATTTTGATACGAATATCACCATACGGGTCTCCAATGATTGCCAGATTGGCAATTATAACTTTTGTTATGTTTTGATTATAGGAATGAACATTCAGATTGATGCGTTGAATACACCAATTTGTTCCTGACGCCGTATTTATTTGCCTGCCTATGTTTTAACATACTGCTGTGAAACCTCCGCGAACCACACGAATCATATAAAACACACGCGATGCCGAAGCCTACAGCACATGCGAGTTGTATTGAACTCGCGTGGCAGTTAACATGTTAAATTGAAAGACTCTGTTACGCTTTGGTACACTGTTAAAAATTTGAGGATTTTTATGAATAAATTTTTATTTATCAAGAACTTTCACACCAAATTTGTATCAACTCTCTTATTTTTATCGACATTTGGTATCAAATGTGAAAATTTGATAAATATTTTGTGCAAATTATTGAAAAAAATTCACCTGCGGAGCATTTTATAATGAAACTTTCTTGTTAAAAGTCAAGTCGAATAGTAAGTTAACATGAATATATTCTTAAAGATTGAGAGAAACCTTGTGTCAGTTTTTCTGTATCTTTGTCTCTCTCCCTGAATTTATTGTCTGTATTTCTGTCTCTTTCCCTGTAGATCAACACCTACAATAACTTTTAGGAATAAAACTAGATTTATTGATAATACAATTGTTTTAATATTGGGTTTTATTTTCGTTTCAGAATGTGTTCAAAGTGTGTGGAACCGAGCAATGACGATGTAGTCTTATTTAATTTCACGAGAACCGACATTATTTTATAATATAGGTTTTAAAGTATTCTAATAGTATATAAATTTATTTTTAATTGTGTAAATAAATAGAAATAAATATTTTCTAATGAAAGAAAAACTCTTTGACTTAAAAATGATTTTTAAAACAAAACCAAATACTTTCTTTTGAACCACGTTTCAATGAAAAAACGACGATATTTTAAGAAAGTACATGATAGAAGTATTACATGAGAATTTCAATAACTATTCATATTTAATAGTAAAATTATGTAACAATCGAAAGAAATAAAAACATCTTTGTGATAAAACGTTCGTAAACTGAAAGCGTAAATAATTAATTTGACATGAAGTTTTAGTGTGACACCATCGTTAAATTTGTATTCAATGTAACTGAATCTGAATCGATTAGAACAAGATTTTTGACCTTTGTGAGATTCGTAGTACAAAAATTCTGAGATCATCTCTGCTTGGATTTTATCAATTCTGTTGAATTCTATTCTTATTACAGTATTATAATTAAAATTCTTTTCCCCTTCTATAAAATCTTCAAAAAAAATAAATACAAATCAACGTACTTAAACAAATGAAACGATTTTTTATAATTTTTTTTATTATTGGATTTTCAGCTGATCTTTCAGTTGATGGCCTTGCCAAGGAATACATATTTTCGCATTTATATAAATTTTTATTTCACTATGCTTTAGTTGAATTGTCTTGAATGTGGTGAACACAAGTGAGTCTCTTCTTAAAATTAGCAAGTATAGATATTGAATATTTACCTGCAACTTGCAGGTAAAATCAGCTTTTAGTATAGGCCGCGTAGTATATTGTTCTTACTTTTAAAGTACTGAAAACCAGAAAACATTGTAAATCCGATCAGAATGCAAATAAGAAAAACGATGAAGATTATCTGATCGTTAATATGGTTTAATATCATTCGATAAAAATCTTACAACGATTTTATGGTTCATACCTGCAATCTTGTAAAATGTTTATAAAATACGTTGCAAAATATTGAATCACTTTAGTCAGTGTTTAAAATTCGATCCGAATAGGTTAACGCGACCAACTCGTACCAGGTCTGTTTCAAAAGTCATTTAATACGCGATTAATCACGGCTAGGTGTGTTTTTTTTTTTAAATTTTAATTAACTCTAACTAGTTTTTTTTGATCACATATAGACATCATTAAATTTTAAGTAGTATAAAAATAGTAAATTTATTTATTTGCCACTGCTTTTAAAAGAAATTTACCATTAATCACGTGTTTTATTCTAATTTGATGATATTATTTTATTTTTCTTCTTGTGTTTTGGTGGTTTTATATAAATATTTTATATAGGTATGCTACCGCACAGTATTTAGCGAATTAATTCATACGTTTTTTTGGTTCATGTGATGCTGAATATATAAATTTCGTACAGCTCGATGAAAAAACAAGTTCAAAAAATTGTTGGAAAGTGAAAATAAAAAATCTGTTTCAAGGCCATTGAAAATATAATTTCGAAATGTTTTGGTGAAATATGTTTTATGATTTGTGATGTTTTATGGTCTAGAGACCTGTTTTGAGTCGATAGTGATTGAATAAAGTTTTCTGAACTTTTTTTAAATAATGAAAATAACCTTTAAACAATTTTAAGAACTAATGGAAAAAACTTTTAACCCTTTCGGTACATGTTTTTTTCTATGGGTTTTAAAAATACTCTCTATACAAATTAATGATGTTTAAGCTATTAGTATTCATTTAAAACAAAAAAAAAAAAAAATTAAAATTTTATTTTTTTTTCAAATACGTCCACTGTGGTCCAGCTTTTTACTCAAAAAATCAAAATTGGGTCAAAAATGCACTTAATGGTGCACTGAATGAGAATAGAGTGTTGAAAATAAATAAATAATAAGACAATTCAATTTTTTTAGCATGATGCCATATGGCATCAAAATACCGAAAGGGTTAATTGAAAAAAAAAATCTTTATTTTTTGTGACCGATTTTTCTACAGTGAAAACCAACTTTAAAATATTTAAAAAGATTACGCACTTTGAACAACGCAGAAGAAAAAATATTTTTTTCTTATTTATATCTAAATAAAAGTAGTGACAAAAAAAAATTTCTTTAAATGCGTAAACATGCTTTTTCCGCATGTTCTTTTGTGACATTAGACTGTTGCAACTCACGATTTGTGCAAACGGTTTAAATTTAACCTTGTGTATAAATCGAGCTTTGCCTGTACTCAAGGGCGTATATATAGGAAGGTTGGGAATCGACATTTTTAAAAATTGAGAATCAAAATTTCTAAAAAAAAGAAGCGAAGCAAAGGAATAGCTGAAAGAGATTCAACAGATCTATCGGGTCTTTCAATAAGGACATAACAATTTTGTATTTAAATAAAACACAGAATAATTGAGATATCGGACTGAAATTTATTCCAGGTGTAGTGGACATGTTACATTTAAGTATGAAATTCGATGTCGTTCATATGGCCACCGCGAGCACGTTTGCTGATTGATTCTTTGGAGCCAATTTTCCATACATATCACCCGGAACGTTGGCAATTCCGCGTTCGATATTGTTCCTGAGGTCCTCTAACGTTGTTGGCTTGTTGGCATAAACCAACGACTTAACATAACCCCATAAAAAGAAATCCAACGGCGTTAAATCGCATGAGCGAGGTGGCCATTCGACCGGACCATTTCTCGAGATTACACGATTACCGAACTTCTCCTTCAATAGATCAATTGTTTGACCAGCAGTGTGGCATTGCTAGTTCGTGAACTTCACCATGATAAAAATGTAAACCTTGACTGACGTTTTAGCATTGCCAGATCATAAAGAAGTTTTAGGGTGCGTTTTTAATAAAATACAAAATTGTTATATCCTTATTGAATGACCCTTTACTAGCAAAACGAAAATCTGGATGGTTGGCTGAATAAATACGAAATTTTGAGCAAAAAAACATATTTTAAGACCGATTATTTACAAATCACAGAACGCCATCTTTTAAGCGATTAAAGAACTTGAACCTCAGGTTGACTGTTAAAATTACTTGTTGTTTTCTTTTTATAACACGTTTAACACTACATAATTTGATTTTTTTTTTGCAGATCGCCAAAATGATGCGAGGTTTGATTTCCGTAGTTAATGTACGATGTATACTTTTCAAAAAAAAATTTCAGATTGAGTGAAAATAATATTTTGTGATATTTTAGATACTGTTTTTCTTAACATCGTCGATTCTGTGCGATTACGAGAAGTTAAAACACTCTGTGGAGGAAATTGAGAATAAACTTGAAGAAAACTCCAACTTGCTGACATATAATGAGTTCCTGTACGAAATAACCAACGAAGACGATCATTTAAATGCAGAAGATGTGGTCACAACTGCCGCAAAAAAGGTTTTATCTTCCTTATTGGAAGATTTGGACCAAGGAAATATTAAAGATGAGGAATTCAAGCGGAAATTGATGCGATTGCCAAAAATCAAATATGAGTCCCTGCCAGTTGAAGAATTTGACGAAATTAAAGAAATCCTACGGGAAATGAACACGATTTATGCAACAGTAAATTTGTGCTCCTATCAGGATAAAAGCAATTGTAATTTTACTTTGATTCCGGATGTTCAAGATGCTTTGGATCAATCTCAGGATATCAATGAGATTCGATACTATTGGTTGGAGTGGAGACATCAAACTAAGCGTCAAATTATGAAACAATTTCAGAGATTCATCAAACTGTACAGGAAAGCGGCGCGTTTAAGCAGTGAGTTGCGATTTTTTTTAATAATATTGATTTTTCTTATTTATAATTGCCAAATACCTCTTTCAAAACCTCTATTTTCATGCGTTTTGCATACAGTTTTCGGAAATCTTCTCGAAACCTATGCGCTTTTGGAAAAAAATGAATATAACAAAATTTGAAAGGATATAAAATTTTCTACATTTTTATGTTGACCATAACTGTTATTTTTTTTCAAGGATACGAAAAGCCCTCAAAAATGTTACTGAAAGACTTTGAAGGCGAAGATATTCTTGATGATTTAGAAGACTTCATGCATGCGATTCGACCTTTATATGAACAATTTCATGCTCACGTCCGGTTTTTATTGCGAGAAAAATATGGCCAGGATTATATCAAGAAATACTATCCATATCCCTTGGATATTGCGGAAGTTTTGATTGGAAAATCTTATGGCGAGGAAAAGGATGTGGCATTTCCATTCGCTGACAAATTTATTTTAAATATAACCGAAATTCTATTGGAGAAAAATTTTCAAACAGTAGATCTGTTTAAAACGACTGAGGATTTTTTCAGTTCAATTGGATTAAAAAAATATGGAGAGTAAGTAAAAAATATGGATTGGTTTTTGTGAAATAATTTTTTACCAAGTTTAAAAATGAAAATTATAGATTTTTAGTGAGTTTGAAAATGAAAATTTTCGATTTTTAGTGATTTCTGGCAAAATAATGCTTATCCATTTGAGGGTCCAGAAGAAACCTGCACATACCAAGCTTGGGATTTACGTGGAGACAGTTTTAGAAAATTGGCACTCACTTATTGCTCCAACGTTTCTTACACTGGACTGTCAGACTTTTTCGAATCTGTTACAAATTTAAGATACATGGACAGCTATTCAAATCTTTCTTTTGCATTTCGTGAGGAACCATTGCCACAATTCAGTTCTGCTGTAAATGAAGCCATAATGTTATCCATAGGCTCGCCAAAGTCCTTAAGAAAATTAGGAATAGCAAATGATGAAAATTTCGATGATCAAAGAGAGTTTAATCAACTTTACTTGGAAGTAAGATTATTTTCTGAGTATTTTTTTTACGCAAATTCTTGTTTGTTAGTCGATTTTCTAAAATATAAATTTTTTTTTTAATCAGGCAATGCAACAAGTGTTCACACTTCCAATTTTCTTCGTTTTGGATAAATATCGAGTCCAATTGTTAGATAAAGAAATATCCAAATGGGATAATTGTGCCTATTGGGATCTAAATGTAAAACTCACTGGTGGGATGCCACCCGTGAAAAGGAGTCATGATGATTTTGACGCTCCATCAAAACTTATACTTGGTGTGGACAATCAATATTCAAGGTTTTTACTGATTTTATAATTATGTTCATTCAATGTTGAACTAAATATTAATTATAACAGCTATATTGTTCAATCAATCATTCGTCATCAGCTGTATAAATATTTCTGTATCAAAAGTGGACAATACAAACCTCAAGATCCTCAATACTTTCTACACAGATGTGATTTGGCTGGAAATTTAGATTTTGGACAAAAAGTTGAGTAAGTGACGTATAGATAATGAAATACGAACAACTGAATATGCCCGATTTCAAACATAACGACAAAAGAAGGTTCAAATTTTATCTACTAGAGTGCTCTGATCTTTATTCGTTCTACATTCAAGATCTTCGCAGAAGACTAGCACACAAAGCAAATAAAGTTCACTTCTTAATTACTTTCCTTGAGGGCAGATAGAAAATTTCTGATCAGTACGAAATCCGTTTCAGTCAAAATCATGAGGATGTCCGTGCATCTGTCTGTCGGTCTGTCTGTTAGTCCATTTTACGAATCTTGAATAACTCGAGAACGCATTGACCTAGCGACTAGGTCATATTTCGATTCCCTCGTGACCTAATTCGCTGACGCTCAAGAGAGCGTAATTTCAGGAGAGCTGCACGACTTAACCCCCCTCCCCCCACTAAAGCCGGTTCTGTAAAGAAGGAAAAGTTTAAACGAGATAATTTTTAGTGCAAATTTCAAAAATTTTCGTCCTTGAAATAAAGACCTTTTGCCATGAGAAAAATTTGAAAAGTCCGTTTTTGAGCAAACAAACAGACAAACTCGGCCGATTCCTTTATTCTTGTATTTATTATATGAACATTTGATATATAATATTTGATAGATAATTATATTTATATTTGATATATATCTTGGATTTTTAGAGAAGCGATGAAATTAGGTTCAACGAAAACCTGGCGCCAAGTTTTGGAAATTTTAACCGGAACCGATCAGCTCGATTTTTCCGGATTTTTGGAATATTTTGAGCCAGTTAAAGGATGGTTAGAGGAGACTAACAAAAAAAATGATGCAGAAATCGGATGGGAAAATATTTCAAGTAAATTATTATTTATAAATTGTGGAAGAAATAGTAAATATTTTTTATTTTATTTCAGATTGTGACTAAGAGTGCGAGTAAAGGATTATTATATTTGTATTTAAATTGTAATAAAATTATTTTTAAAGAAATTTGTGGGTTTCATTAAAATAAAATTAATAGAATTAAAGAAATCCCACTTACACATGGCAAAATGGAAGACACACAGGGGGTGGGAAATTTCTTATTCGTGATGGTAAATATAACAAACATCTTATCGGAAACTACGAAAAATGTTTTGAAATTCTTAAAATTTTCTCTGAGAAAATCTTTAAGGCACAGTTTGTCTGTTCTAGCCAAAAGCTTCTTTATTTAAAGGCAAACGATTTTTTAGTTTAGTGCTGCGGAGATTATACATGGTCCACAGCGATAAACTTTGGTGGGGAGAGAAAAAGTTTTGCTAGCAGAGAGAAAGTTTGGCTCTCTCAAATAAACGAAGATCTGTCCTTTTTTCTCAGTGTTGAAAGTTGAATTTTTTGCACAGAATAGGCTGTAAAATCCCGTTTGATAATGATAAAAATTGAATCACTCCTACCCCTTCTCCATACAAATGAAGAAGATTTTTGCAATTTTCTCGAAAACGGTTATTTTTTTCTAAAAAGTTGTTTGGAAAAAAAATGTTTAGAATATGATTTTGCATAACTTGCTCATAGATCAAAATCCACATGAATCCAATTAGAGTTTTTCAAAATTCACACAAAAAAAAAACCGGGTCAAAATAGGGAAAGTTTCACCGGAAGAAGTCAATCTTTTTACATATTCATATATAGATGGGTATTTATCCTGGGGACGTGCGAGACCCCGTTCTGATTTCGATTTTTCAAGTGATTCTAACCCTTTCGCATATGTAAGAAAGGTAAAATTTTCTTATGGCAGGTTTAATCTAATACAGTCAATTTTTTTAAGGTTATGAAATATTTTTTTCCAGAACTGAGCGGCATTTGCAACTACATAGAAGCATAGGTGTTAATAGAGCTAAGACATTTAACGCGTTAACTGCACATCTTATCAATTAAGAGGCTTTGCAATTGGTAATTGGCGCCGCTTTTGTGCTTTTTCTGTTACTGCTGGGTGGCACCACCCCGCAATTTAAACTGCATGAGAATGTATTGCATAACTGCACCCCACCGTCCTTAAAAAACTTTGTATACGAGTCTCTCGTTTGTTATTATGCTTTGTTTACGGTTTTTATATGAGCATGAGATAAAATTTAAAGATATGTGAACAAAAAAAAACGTTTTCTGGTAACCACGCTATAATAGTTAATGGCAATATGATAGCGTCATACAAAAGTTCTCGTCAAAATGTTAAAAAGACAATGCCAATGAGGTATAGTACATTATTCGCATAGCTCATACAGGTGTAAGCTTAAGGTTTTGACTGGGAAGAGGAGGTATATGTATAACAAATGCCCGCATGGGGACAATTCAACTGATAGATACACCTGAACTTATCTGGCTAAATAGATAGCCAGTAAAAATTGTTGTATTGTGTTCTTGGCAGTTAAAATTATTCGTCGGGTAATTTCTCCTAAACAGATTCATTCATTCACAGCAGATTCTGGCGGCAGTTCACTTTTAGTTCTTAAATTGCGCAGATACTGAAAGTGAATTCGGGCGGTCTTTTTTTTATCAAAAAAAAATTCGTCAATTAACATAAGTTTGTAGAAAGTAAAAAGTGGGTGTTTGAGTGAAAGTGAGGATTTTTTTTTGAAATTTTATGTTAAATAAAATACGATATTGAGTGGAATTTGACTAAAATCTTGGGAAGACCATTTAAAACCCGATTTTCACAATAGTTTTTTTTTTAAATTTTATTTAACCCTGAAGAATCGCCCTTTTTTACATTATTACGTTTGATTGCTCCAAACATCATACAAAATCGGCAGAATTGTCATCAGAGATCAAATTTGCGTCCTTATTTGGTGATTTTCTGAATGCTCGATATCCCCTATTTGACTACGACTTATTGAATCTGTTATAATAAAAGCTTTACAATTAATTAAAAGCGGAAGAGATTTTTTTTTAATAAAAAAACAAATCTGAATTAAAATAAGAGAATTTAACCTCCGTTCCGAAGTGTTAACCAAAGAAAAACAAATACAATTAATAAAATATGAAATCGATTCATAAAATAAATTTTCCGCTTTTCATTGCCATAATTATGAAGGCTAGTATTCGCTCAGGTTACGCGCTACCCTCGCCGCAATTAAATTTACCCCCGTTACCAATACTTCCCAGTACTAGACCCGACGTATCCCTAAATAGCTACACTCCAAATCAATTTTATACTGACGACGATGATAATCGCAGCCAAAGATATGGACCTCCTTACCAGGATGGCGAGGACTTTAGAAATCGGCAGGGTCGAAAGGTTAAAATCTACAAACCCAAATCGGTTAAAAAAATAAAGGAAGTTGGTTTTTAAATTCTAGGAGGACAACAGCATTACTAGCAGAGATAGATATCGCTACGATGATCGTGATAGAAATTACTATAATTCGTCTTACGATCGGTATACAGAGGATCGTAATTACAATCGATATCCTGCTGACCGAAATTATGATAGAAATCAGGATTTTGACTACAATCGGGGTAGAGATTTCGATTACAATAGAGGCCGAAATTTTGACTACAACAGAGACAAAAATAACTACAATTATTCATCCTTCAGCGATCGCTACCCAGGTGATCGCAACTACGATCGTCCATATTTTAATCGAAATTCCGATCAATACCGCAACGAACGCAATCGATACAGTGAGGATCTGCAAAGGATTCAAGCTTTCCTCACCGACACAGACCACAAAAGTTCTGTGGAGTGTACAGTCAATGTTGCAGCTCAGTGGAACTTCGAGACGAACGTCAATGAAATCACCCAATCTGAGGCAGTAAGTGTAAAATTTTATTAATTTTCCTGTTTCTTTATTTGTTGTTTTCACAAATTCTTTCAGTATTTAAAAGAATTATCAAAGTTTTTTTTAATGACAGGGCAATTATAAGATGTGACATTGACATAAAAAACTATTAAGTTTGTGGTCTCTTTCGCTCTGAACGTTGGTCGCGTGAGCTTTTATGCTGTTGAATGTTATTATTAAGCATTTTGTTCGATTGTCTCATTTTGCGGAAAAATTTAATTTTCAACGATGGGAAAATATATGTGGTAATAATCATATATTACTATAGACGGTTTTTTTCTCCTTTTCAACAGCAGAATTTTCCCATTGTTAGGGCGGATTTAGCTTGGAAAATGAGTCAAGAGGGAGCGGTTTTTTTAATGAGTTATTTAACTGATTGGCCAGTTTCAAGGTCGCTTGTTTGGTTAGTTCGAGATGACAAATGCAGAAATTACATTTTTAATTTATTCGAGAATTTAGTTTTTTAATACTGGAACAAATCTTTTCTTGGTGAAGTTCTGGGTTAATACAAGATAATTTAAAAAAAACGCGGTTACCGGGCAATGACCAATTAATTGATAACCGGCAAAGTACAAAAACTTTAATGACTAGACTTTTTAAAAAACGTAATACGCTAGTCTATAGGTAATGTAAGGAAGAATATACTACGTAAATTTTTTTACGTGGATGCGCATTACTTGAACTTATTTTTAAATTTAAAGAATTAGCTTTTAAAGTCTATGATGGCAGATTTAATAGACACGGATGTGGGGGCAAGCCTTGCCTCTGATGGGGCAGCAATTTCAGCTAGAGCAATGCAAGACAAGATAAGAACTTTGCTATACACACTCAGAAACATGGAGGCTAACTCGACGACCTACATACGGCGTAATTGGCCTCGGGCAGGCGCGCGTTCGCCTGCATGTGGGCAAGTAAAACTGAGTTGACCTGTGGTCGGAGAAATTCTGAAATTAAGCCACCAGCAGGTGAAGTAGAGCATTGGGAGCTACACGAGTTGACCTTAGATAGGTTAACTCTGACCGCTAGCTGACTTACAGAAACCTCTGTAAGGTCAGAGTTAATCTGACAAAAAGTTGACCTGGACATTTTTCTGAGTGCAGATATCCCTCGGGTTACGCGGTACTTGAGTTACGCGAATTTCGAGTTGCGCGGAAAAAAATTGCGGCAGTGCTCAAGTTACGCGGTTCGGTTTTGGAGCAATCTATATTTAAAAAGAAAATATTGTAATTATAGATTAATGTTTTTAGATAAAAAAGATAATAGGCATGCATTGTTTTGCACTAATACTGAGTCTCCACTTACGCGGTTTCGACTTACGCGGAACCAATTAACCGCGTAACTCGAGGGATACCTGTATATACGGGCAAATCTCGATTATTTGAACACCACTTATGACAGTCCATCCCAAATTTTCACTTAAGAAAACATAACAAAAAAAAACATTTTTTTTAATTTTCAAATTTTCTTTCAGTTGTTAGCACAGCATAGATATTCCGATTTCCAACGATTAGTTTGGCAGCAAGTAAAGGACCTCAATAAGGATGAGATTTTCGATGACCATATTTATCGACAAATAAAACTTTTATCTGAAATTGGACCGAATGCTCTACCACCAGATCAATTAGACAGAGTAAATTTATTTACATAACGTTTAGTTTCGAAATCAAGTAAATATTTTACCTTTCACAGTATAATAGACTCATTAACGACATGTTGGCCATATACAATGGAGCATCAATTTGTGCCTATGAGAGACCCTTCGACTGTGGTCTAAGACTACAAACCGATTTAAAAGAGATAATGGCCAGAAGTCGTGACTGGAATGAGCTGCAGCACGTTTGGACAGAATGGCGTCGAAAATCGGGGAAACCAATGCGTGATTTATTCGAACAATTAGTTGACATCGTTAACGATGTTGCCAATCATAATAGTCAGTAAAAATATTATAAGTGAAATTGCAAAACCAGCATAATTGAATTATTTTAGATTTTTCGGATGGTGGAGCGTTTTGGTTCTCCGGATTTGAGGCCTCCAACTTTCGAGAGGAGATGGAGACAGTTTGGTCGCAAATTCAACCGCTTTATGAATTAATGCATTCGTATGTCCGCCGAAAACTTCGCGAATACTACGGTCCCGACAAAATCAATCGAAATGCACCCCTGCCTGCACATATTTTGGGCAATATGTATTCGCAATCATGGACCAACATATTAGACATCATTATTCCATATCCTGGTAGAAGTTTTCTCGATGTAACTCCGCGGATGCTGGAGCAGGGATATACGCCACTCATTATGTTTCAATTGGCTGAGGAGTTCTTCTTATCTCTCAACATGTCTTCATTATCACCCGATTTCTGGATTAATTCCGTTATTGAAGAGCCACTGAATCGGCCTATCCTGTGCCAGCCATCTGCTTGGGACTTCTGCACACGTCATGATTTCAGAATAAAAATGTGCACCCGAGTAACACACAAGGATCTCATTAGTGTCCACCATGAGATGACACACATACAATATTTTCTCAACTATCGCCATCAGCCAAAGGTGTTTCGGGATGGCGCCAATCCAGGTGAGTGACATTCAACTTATTTTTTGTGCATCGACTTGAGTTCATTCCACTGGTGGCACTGCAATGAGATAAATTCAAATTATTAACAAAAATCAACTTGTACTTATATGAGAAACGGACGGTGAAAGTGGTTAGTCCGGATTAAAAACCTGGACTAAGATATGATCAAAATATTCAAGATTTCTTAAGTCTTTTACTTACATATGTATATTTGTTTTTTTGGTTTAAATCAACTGACCGTTACCATAATTTATCCATATGATTATTATATGCGGTACATTTGAAGGCCAAATTTAAGAAAAAAAAACACGCCATTTCCTTATGAAGTCTCATTGCATCGTATTTCTTATTGTTGCTTATTTCTGCAAATAAAGATGTTTTTCTTTTTGAGGTTTCCATGAGGCAATCGGTGACGCAATCGGACTGTCTGTATCGACCCCAAAACATTTACAGACTCTCGGACTTATACAAAAGTCAATTGATGATACAACATACGACATAAATTATTTATTTGCATTGGCCGCTGATAAGGTAAAAATCATATTTTTTTTTTCATTTGACCAGTTTGGATTGATGATGGTAATTTTATGAAATTCGCCAGGTTGCTTTTCTGCCGTTTGCTCTAGCGATGGATTTATGGCGGGGTGATGTATATAGTAAGAAAATCCGTCGGGAGCAGTACAATTGCCACTATTGGTATTTAAGGTAAGCTAATAATGAAATTGTTTTAAATCAAATATTCATTTACCATAAAAATTCCTCGAAATAATTAAAAAAAATATCCTTCGTGAGAAGCTTTTCGGAATAAACTAAAAATTTTTCCATTATTAAAGGTGCCGCTCTACATGAGAGTAAATACGCGAGTAACTCTCAAAAACTCTCGAGAGTTACTCGCAGGAGGTTGTACATTTGAGAGTTAATTTCGGCGATTTTTCTCTTTTCAAGACCAATATCTTGATTTTTTTGACATCCTGCTTTGTCGAGTTCTCGAGAGCTACTAGCGAAATTCAAACGCCGTTGTATCGGGCGAGCAACTTCCCGAGAGTTCAGTGGGTGCGTGTCGACTAAAGAGTAGACTCACTTTTGACAGCTCGCTGAAACTAGCTTGCCAGTATTTGCTAGTTTCTGCGAGCGACTCCCAGAGACGTGTCCATTTGCGAGTAGCTGTTATCGAGAGGTTCTCGCCGGCATTTACTCTCGTGTGGAGCGTCACCTTAAGGAAGAACATTACGATAAAAGTCACATTTTAATATTTATAAAACAACGTAACACAACTATTTCAGGGCATTCCTGCAAATGCTAAATGTCCATTTTTCAAATCTTTTATTTACCTTCCTTTTTTCTGTTTGTTCTGTCATCTAATCTGGACCCACTTCTACACCTATTTGAAACAAACCAAAAGTGAACCAAAACCAAACCATAAACCGAACCACTTTGAAAAAAAGATGTCTGCACCGAACAAAACCAAACCAGTTTTAAAAAAAAAGATGGACCGTTCCGTACCAAAAACGAATCAGTTTTTAAAACATATCCTGTAGCCAAACCAAAGACCAGACATTTTTTTGATGGTTCCGTCCGGTTCAAATTTTAATTTTAAGGATCGAAGAAATCTTATAATTTTCTTTTTTTTTTGGACCAGATTCAGAGTCCAGCACGTTTTTTTATGTTGATCTAGTACTCAAAAACAGTCCACATGCCAAAACCACTCCGCAAAATTAAGATTTCGAAATTTTCCATGAATAAAATACTTAAGTATACTTCGTATAAGAAAGTCAAAAAGGACGCAGACGAATTGTGTTTCAGAAAGAGCCACTGTAGGCAGAAACGCTGTAGAAAAACACGCCGCAGACGAATTTTACTAGTACACCTGTCGTGTAAAGTGAGTTTTTAAGGCTTTTATTTAGCTTGCCTTCGTATCTGTCTGTCTGTTCATTTGTTTGTCTGTTTGTTTGTCTATCAGAGTCAAATCTTGCAATCTAATTTTCACCCACTTCCACTCTCATCCGATTAACTTGAAATTTTGCACACATACGTAAGTCCGATGACTACATAATATTTTCATTACTTCAACCTTGTAAGAATATCGTGAATATCTTCAAATTTTTTGGAAAAAAAATCTCATCTGGTGGTTTTTGGGGTCACTGAATTCGATTGTGACATTAAGAAGTCTGTCTGTCAAAACCCTATAAAAATTTGTTAAGATAACTGGTTCTCAGATATCAGGTGAGGTTGTCAGCAGGGAGGGAATTCTGTGTATTTCAATTTTTTCTCTACTTTACCAATAATTTTTATTTTAAGAAATCATTTCGGGCTTTTATGTGACTCCATACAACAAATTAAGAAAAAGTGTGACGAACTCTTGTTTCCAAAACAGTACCGTATTCAAAAAAACATGTCCAGAATTTTTTGAGCCTGTATTATAAATTTTACTCCAAATTTTTTGTTTTTATTTTTTTTAGAGAACTTTACGGCGGTGTAAAACCACCCGTTTTACGTTCCGAGCTTGATTTTGATCCTGGAGCAAAATATCATGTAGCAGGCAACGTTCCATACATAAAGTAAGTGCTAGAAATAATTGCTTACCATATTTTATTGTTTGATTACGCGTGTACGAAAATCGAAGATGAAAAAGAAATTGATTTCGGTTACATACCATTGCAATAAGAGTTGTTTCTGAATGAAAGAAAAACTTGTGAATTTTCTTTCAATCGATATATCTATTGAGATTTCTTCCGTTAATTTTCCTTTCTCTCTCTCTCTCTACATTTAATTTATTCAGCAACCAACAATTTCATAGTACAACATAAAATGCAGCGGATAAAAATAAAAAAAAAGATCCACTCGAGAAACCCGAAGTCCTAAGGTTGAGTGCACAAATAATCACTTTAAATGCTAGAAAAATTACGTAATTTAGCGATAACCTGCATTACATTACTTGTATTTTTAGTAGAGCATAAGAGTCTAATTAGATGGTAAGGTATGTTTATATTGTGCTTACTTGCCAAAGGTTTTGATAGCCATGATAACGAAAACCGTGAAGTTGAGACTACAAAACAAATACGTAAGCTAAGGTGCACCATTTCTCGCGCACGAGCATAAAATATTGTTATAGTAAGAGAGTATAATTAGGAACATAAAATTTATGTTTGATGACTGTGTATACAAGCATGAAAGTGTTTATTTCCTTGAAATTCAAGAAAGTTGGATTACTTACCTGATTCTCCTGGGTGCGAAATTTTGATCTTACATAATCACGGTTTATTAGTAGTATTTTTTCTATGAATCCACAACGAAAATTTATTTAAGACGTGCAGCGAGAAACTTCACTGATGATTATTTAATTGAGACGATATCAATTAGCGGAAAAAAGTTCATCTTCAATAATGTTAAGACCAATTATGAAAATCATTCGACATTAATCTGCCCGTCGATCATTAGGCGAGTGTACCATTACTAATTCGTTTACTGAGAAAAGAATTTCACTTCGGTTTTTATATGGTGACAATTCTTTTTGTTGAATCCAGCACAGATTACTTGTGATAAGCGCGGGAAAGAGGGAGAGGGGAGAGAAAAATGTGAGGAAATTGTTCATGCTTCGGAATTAATTGTCAAAATTTCGAAAGCCTGAGGTTTGTCACAATTTTTTTTGCGATTATCTAATTAAGATCCTGGCAGCAAACCATAAAAGCCTAAGTCCGTTTTTAAGCTAAGCCAAATTGCTTAGTCTATTAAAGTAAAAATGAGCCGTTTTGACTTGATCTGAAAATTGACTTAAGCTTTTATGACTTATTGCCAAACAGATAAAAAGTGTGTTCTTTATTTGTAAAATACGACAAAAATTACGTCGCAGTGAAAACTTTTAGCATCAAACAGTGTCCTTTTAAACATTATTTTTTTTTCAAGAAAAATCCGCTAGATAAAGTGATATCTGAGGAAACTGCGCCGCAGGCGAAAATTTTTGGGTTTCGAGGTCAAATTTCTTTTGTGGTTGAGAAAATACAATACTAGATTGCATAATTCTGGGACAAAAGTTTAGTTTTCGGGAAGCTGGGGCAACATACCTAAATTCGGGACTGTCCCGAGTATTCCAGGACGTCTGGTCACCCTAGTTTTATAGGAAAAAATATGGAAAAATCAGGTCTAAGACATGAATTGAAAATAAGATTTTTTTTCTGAGAATCGTTTTTTCTTTGTTTTCATTTCGTTTGTCCTTAAAAATTTACAATAACATAGAATTATTTTAAAGATAATGATTTAAATAATACTCAAGGATTAAAAACTCCTTCATACACAGCAAACAGTTGCTCAGTACTTTTTAAGTAATGTGCGTTACGCATGCGCACCGAAAACAATAAAATAAAGAACTCTTTCTGAAAATATTTACATCGAAAGCCGCTATAAAAGGATAAAACGGGCCCAACTAAGTTACATTATCGTAGCAAGTTTTGTTTTTGGATCTTTAGCATGTGAATTCATCGGGGAATTCAGTATTTATGTCCGTGGTGTTCTTCGATCTCTTCGCCACCTCCGAGGTGATGTTCGCTCTCTCCTCCACCGAAATGTTCCGAGCCACCCTCGTCGCCGCCACCCCCGAAATCATGATGTTCCTCTTCTCCGTGATGCTCTTCAATCTGATGATGATGATGTTCCACGTGTTTGTATTTTTCAAACGCGCCGCATAAAATTCACACGATTTTATAACAAAATGATTTACGATTTTTTAAAATTGTTTTTACAGATATTTCTTTGGATCGGTTCTACAGTTTCAAATTTATCGAGCCCTGTGCCGTGTATCCCGACAATATGATCCCAATGACCCACGGAAGCCGTTGCATAAATGCGACATATATCGGCAACCTGAAGCAGGAAATCTCCTTCGGTAAGTTTGCATAAATACAAGTACGACGTGAAAGATTTATTAATATTCCCGTGCCCATACTGCTGTGTGGAAAATATGCAGTTTTAATGATATTATGCAATTTTTTTTTCTAAATTATGCTTCGTTTGTGATTTTTCACTGTTTCTTTGTCTATCTAGGCGATTAATGGAAAAAGGAGCATCTGAACCGTGGCAACGTGTGCTGGAGGAAATGACCGGCGAAGGTCGCTTGGATGGATCCGCACTTCGAGACTATTTTCGACCATTGGAAGAGTGGTTGCGAAATGAGAATCTAAGAAATCAAGAATTTGTGGGATGGAGCTATGATGGAGACTATTGCAAATATAGTTTAGAAACCGCCAATCTTCAGGTCTTTGGTGGATTTTATAATGCTGCCAATGAAACGTCCGCTACTGATTTTCTAACCAACTTAGTTATATTCTTAACATTTTTACGTGCTTGGATGACTGTAAATTAATTGATTGAATATACCATGTTTTTTGAAAGTTTTTGGCGTTTTAATTCATTTTTTCGCAGATTTAGATTCGAGCCTTGTTAAATATTTTCAAGAAAAATTAGATTTTAAAGCTCTGTAACAAATAATAATAGACAAAAAAAACTCAACAGGTCACCCTCTGTATCTCAAAAACTAGCATTGATCTAGCCATACTATAGTCAGATACTACTATAGTCGGAATCAGCGACCTCCTATTATATCGAGTATATGAAAAGGAGTATCGACCTGTGTAATTAATCAATTTTTTAATTGTAAAAATTTAAAAATAGTTTCTTATGAAAATTTAAGTTAAGTTTTTTGTAGCTATTAAAAAATAATATTTAGGCATAAGAAAAACCACAATTGCCAGTGGCCAATATCGTGAAATACTCTATATGAAGGCAGACAACATTTAAAAAAATCAATTTGTATTGCAGAAAAGGGCATATTCTAAACACATTTCATTTTTATAAATTTTTCGATACGATGCACAGTTTTCTAGAAAACAGGAAAAAAAGTTTTCCAATTGTATGAGAGAAGGAGGAAGCATTGGTCCGATTGGATTTTGGTGTATGTTCCATAACTATTCTAAATACCTGTCCAAATTTCGCCCGTTCAAGGACTTAAGGTAATGGCCCAATAGAAGCTTTGCTTGCTTCGCTTGCTTTGCTTTGATGAAGCATTTGAGGCGATAAAAGCAAGTAAAGCGTCTCTAGGCCCAATGTACGCTTTGCTATGAGCGCCTTGACATCTGGCAATTGTGTTGAATTTATATTTTCTGAATGAAAAAAAAGTTTGTGCAAACATTTTAACAATAAAAATTAACTTATAAAGCAATTACAATGCATTTTGTTTTTTATTCCATAAAGTAGGTGAAAAACTGAATTGTCATAACTGTCAAAGCGCATAAAGCAAAGCGTCTAATTGAGAATTGTTCAAATCGAAGCTTTGCTTGCTTCGCTTTGCTTTAAGCGCTTTTGTATTGGGCCAGCTCGCATAAGGAAACACGGAAAAACCAGAAGACGATGCGTCTTTTACATCAGAAGTCTTGTCGTCAGAAAAACCAGAAGACGATGCGTCTTTTACATCAGAAGTCTTGGCGTCAGAAAAACCAGAAGACGATGCGTCTTTTACATCAGAAATCTTGGCGTTAGAAAAAATTTGTTTTTCAAATTGTTCCGGCCTGTAGAAATTTTGTTAGCCAAAATTCTTAAAATAATAATAACGTACGTAATGTTTTTTAGGAATAATAGATCGAAGGATGCAGCCCTTTTTGACGTATTTTGCGAAACATTTATTGAAATTTCGTTTCAATCTGTCCCACGTTGCTAAGCATGCCTTTGCTGTAACTATAAACATAAAAATGATGCTTTTACTAATGCGTCCATTGATTCATGCACACCACAAGGAAGAATATTTTGAATTAAGTGAGGAATATTTTGAATAATTGAGGTACCTGACAAAGAGCAATTCACATTTGATGACAAAGCAACAATTCAATTCAAAGTAACAAAGGAAGATATCAAAAAAATTGTGATCAATAGTGAAAATCTGGATATTCACGACGTACACTTAACAACACTTCAACGTGCATCAGAGCCAATTTCCGTTGAGTTCAAATCAAATGAAGACCAACACACGCTGGAAGTTGATCTCACGACGCCATTACCCCTTGATACAAAATACATTCTGACAATTGAATATAGCCATATTTCAGAGGATCCGCAGGGTCTTTACAGATACCAAGATGATCATTCAACGTAAGATAATAGAATTTTTATTTTGAAAAAAACTAAATTCAAAATACTAATTTTAACAAAAATGTGTGTTTCAGATGGATTGGCTCAACCAAATTCTTCCCAAACCATGCAAGAGACGCCTTCCCATCTTTTGACGACCCCAAATTTAAGGCAACTTTCCAATTCAAAATAAACCATCATCAAAAGTATAACGTCTATGCCAACACTCAAGTTGAAGAATCTACCGATTTAGAGCAGTGAGTAATTAAATCGGAATCTAGATAGTTTTTTAATATCTAAAAGAAACATTCTTTAATTTAAATAGTGATCGAATTCATGATGTATTCAAAATCACTCCAAAAATGTCCACCCATAATATCGGTTTGCACTTGACCAATGTTCGGCTATACGCGGATATTTCGAATAAATGGACCATCATGAATGTCATAGTTGGCCGCGAACACGCTGATAATGTTGATTTCTTAAATAGAGTAGTATTTGAGGTCTTGACAGCAATGAACAAATACACTGATTTTCCATACAATTCGATCGAAAATAAAAGGGCCCATAGACGGCCAACTTTGTTGCCAACCTGGTCGCCAACCTGGTTGGTAGTTTTCACCACAGACGAGACGAAATGTTAGCAACCAAATTGACAACATCATTTTTAACAAGATCCCGTCGACTTTAGGTCGCAGTACTCAATGCAACTGAGATTAGCAACCAGGTTGTAAATTTGCCTACAGACACCCCAACATGAACGCCAACATGCTAAGTTTTCAAAATTTTTTGATTTTACACCAACCTCGTCGACAACATGAAAACCCACCGCCAACTTGGCCACAGACGTACAACATCGACTCCAACATTGCATGTTGGCGACCAGGTTGGCAGCAAAGTTGGCCGTCTATGGGCCCTTTAAGTTGGATATCGTGCGGCTTGAAAGTGACAAAAACATACAGTCGTCCTGGGGGCTAATACTTTTAGAGTGGGTATTTTAATATTATGAAAATGCATGAAATTAACAAAAAAAAAACTTTTTAGCC
Organism: Chrysopilus asiliformis; assembly: GCA_964034945.1. Taxonomy (NCBI): domain Eukaryota; kingdom Metazoa; phylum Arthropoda; class Insecta; order Diptera; family Rhagionidae; genus Chrysopilus; species Chrysopilus asiliformis. The sequence goes on from OZ035960.1 coordinate 20,121,731, forward strand.
CAAGTTTCTTCAATCTGCATGAGGATTCAGAAGACAAACAATATTTTGTGAATCTTTAGGCTACTGAAATCGCCGAACTTTGGTTTGGAAACTTGGTAACTGTGGCACTCGCAGAATATGTAAAACACCATGCAATTAAGGAGGTAAGCTGGAATTCATAGAATACGTCATTATTTTAGGAGACGAGAGGGTCTGCGGTTGCATGATGTTTTTTTTGGGCAACCATTTATATTGCGACCAGAGTGAGATTTCTGTAGATGAATTGTCAGGGGACATGATTTGTATGTAAATTTTTTCCACCAATAGCTAAATATGTTTTCCACCAATAGCTGTGTAATTGAATTGCGGAATTTCTACAATTTTGCAGCTAATGATCCAAAAAGTCCACTGTTTCCTGCTTCATTGAACGTAAATATCCCATCAAAATCCGCGCGAAATTTTGGGTCCGTATTTTCGAGGAAAAATAGCTTCAGTGCATATTATTCGTCTCCTTCGCCAGTGTCCCGGCCGCCTTCTGCTTGTAGTTCAACGCAAATTTCTTCAGTTTCTGGCACATCCAAAAAAAAGGTATTATATGGTATTTGAAATTTCTGTTTCCCTAAAATTATTTCACACCCATAAGACTTTTCTACTAAACATTTTCTTTTCAGCCAAAACTGAATATTCGGATCCTGTTGACAAGGCTCTTTTAAAGCTCGCTGGAGCTGTGCAACCAAATAATCTAAGTGTACAGGATTTGTCTTCAGATGACTTATTCTATCTGTCCATAAGTCGCGATTCACAAAACTTATCTATGAAGGACAAAATGATTCTAAGACAAACTGTTTTGAATAAATTGATTGAATTGTCCAGTAATACCACTACCACTTAGCCTTTTAGATAAGTCGAAAGCTATAAGTCAAATTAAATTCGGAATTTGGATCATCTCCATTTCTTATGGTATAGACAGAGCTAATTCGGAAATTGAAACATCGAGGAGCCCTATCGTCCAACAAGAGACAACTGAAACGAATCCTGTCGTGCATGTTGATGCTCGTGTTTTCCAACAACAGCCACACGTACGACACGATTCGAGTCAATCATCTCGTGTTCGCCGATGGAGCCCCAGAATCAGGATTTCTTATAAACCAAATCGCGATTTTGAATTAAGTTCAATCAATTCGGGCTAGACCAAAATACCGATTAGCTCTGATTATACTACAAAAAATCGGGATGTTCCAAACGCTGAATTTAATTTGTTTCCGTATACGGCATATATAATATGTACATATTTAGCCATTGTTGTCAAACTTGTATGACGGGTATAACACGGATGTGTTTTTCAGACGTGACTTCCGAAAAGTTAGGGTGGAAACGAATTCTACTGCATCTCTTTCCCCCACTTTTGGACATTATGTCTGAAAATCACTTCCGCTATGGCATCTCCGACAATTTTTTTACATATGTAGAATGTTATCTGTGTCATGTGTGTCCATCGGTTATTCTTTAACTCTTTATATTCTTTGATAACAGTCAATAGAGTTACCTCTTCTGATAAATCGTTCCTGTTCAAAATTTGGCAATTTTCTCCATTGCCAAGGCACGGCACCCTCATGCATAAAATAATGCATGAATGTGGCTCGCACATTTTTGGCTACAGTTCCAGAATTTCTCTGTCTGGTTGTTGTAGGATCTTGCCACATTGTCGCTAGATTTTCCTCTCGCCATTGTCCAGGTTGCTCATTTCCATCACCATCTTCATAATCAACAAATCTAGGTGGAGTATATGTTCTTCTTGCGGGGAGTACACTGAGGTCATCGTTTCGAAGCCAATTATGGAGGACTACACAGGCTTTTACAACGTTATCGACGATTCCCTCAGATGCAACAATTGGGCGTCGGAATATTCGCCATCGTACTGACAACACTCCAAACGCATTTTCTATCAATCTCCTAGCTCTACTGAGGCGGTAATTGAAAATTATTTTCTCTGCTTCCAAACCGGTGCCTGGATATGACCTCATCATGTTTGGAAGAAGTGGAAAGGCTGCATCTCCGACGAATACTGTAGGAAGCGAAGTATTTGTACCTGGTAGATTTTTTGGCGGAGGTAATGGCAACGTCCCAGCTGCTAATTCCTGCCCAAATTTGGTTGCTTCCAGAATACCACCGTCACTTTCTCTTCCAGCAGAGCCTATGCTAACGTACAAAAATCTCAGGTCGGCATCACATACAGCAAGCAAAACTGTGCTGAATTGCCCCTTGTAATTGTAAAATTGGGTTCCAGTATTTTTGAAGCATTGCACTGTAACGTGCTTGCCGTCTATGACCATGTTCAGATTGGTTGAAATAGTCCGCGTAATTCTGACAGAAACTGGCAACATTAGGGCAAGGTGAGGAAGTGGGGCTCAGTCCCACTTCCTCATCTTGCCTAAATGTTGCAAGTTTCTGTCAGAATTACGCGGACTATTTCAACCAATGTGAACAGGCTCTATAGCTCCACAGCAATTAGGGAAGTCCCATCGTTCTTCAAAACCTTGAACAGCTTTAGCCCAAGTTTCAGCTGTAGGTTCTGGTAGAACTAATGTCATGAGTTCCATCCAAATAGCTTCCGTGGTTTCCCTGATAATTTTTGGAACTGTGGATTTACCAATGCGATACAAATAGTGCAAGCTAACCATGCTGTCACCTGAAGATAGATATCTTAATGTCAGGGAAAGACGTAGACCAGGACTCAGAGGTTCCCTGGCAACATGAAGTTTCGATATTCTCCGGCCGAGCATTCTAAGAAGTTCGTCAAATTGTTGAACTGTGAGGCGATGAAAATTAGAAAATCTTTCGGGATATGATCGCATATGCATTATTAAATTTTCATATGCACCCTGGTTTGATCTCATTACATTTAACGGATGGATCCACCAACGAGAAGATCTCATATTTTGCTGCTGTTTTCGTTGTAACCGTCGTTGCCTTCGCCTTCTTATTAGTAACAAACAAAGAATATATTCCCGAGAAGGTATTTTAATATAAAGTTTGTACAGCAACACTAAACTTTTGTAAATTCACGACAAAATCTATAAAAAACGAAACTCTTTTGCTGTCAACTTCAATTAAATTGCAGTTGCGCACACCAGTTGGCGCTGGAGTGTTTTACGCGTCTTTGGCCTACCCTACACGCGGCAACTTTAAGCGGCGACTTTTCTTAAGTATAGGCGAGAGAAGTGAGGGGCACCGCTTCCCTCACTTCTCTCGCCTATACTTTAGAAAAGTCGCCGCCTAAAGTTGCCGTGTGTAGGGTAGGCCTTTGGAGTCGAACGGACTACGTTTACGGACGGGTTCACGCTAGTATGGAGTCTTAGCTTTAGTAAGCACAAGATCCCGGCATTTTTAAGGATGATGGAAAATAGTATGGGGGCTGAACACTTCCAAAAGGCAATTCAAAACTATCTTAAAGAATTGTAATTCCTAGTTTCTATGCTGTTAAACTCAATTATAACTAATTTTTTTGAGTGCTTATGATACTGCAGATCCAAGAAATCTGACCTATGCTTTTAAAGAAGAATGGAACACCGAAGGTGACTTTGAATTATTCTTAAATAGCTGGATTCAGAAATTAGGATTCCCGCTGGTCACATTTACATTAGCCGATGCTCAAATATTTTAAAGTTCTGGTACTCACTGTTTTTGTTCTGAAACTTCTTTGCTGCCAATTTCGCCCACTGTGTACTGAAAACTTTTATTTTGTATTTTTTTACAAAAGCTATTAGCTCTAATATTTCTTCCTCCGTCATGACGTATTTCATGCTGGAAAAAAATATGTATTAAAAAATATATATTTTACACATAATAAAGAACCATGCAGGATTCGGCGTTTTTTATGCCCCTGGGTTAACCTCTGAACCCGTCTAGTTTTCATTTTGATTAAGTACTTTTTGGAAAGGGCTCAGTCCCTAGTTTCACCCATATATGGCGTCAAGAGCCACCGAATTGCAGGGGGTTGGTGAAGGGTCAACGAACTTTCTCCTGATTTTTCACAGAACGCATGCATGCATTCACGAAAAAGTTCGTTGACCCTTCACCAACCCCCTGCAATTCGGTGGCTCTTGACGCCATATATGGGTGAAACTAGGGACTGAGCCCTTTCCAAAAAGTACTTAATCAACTGAGCCCTTTCCAAAAAGTACTTAGCCGCTCGCATTCTGTTTAGCTTTTCAATTGCGCTCCAATCTTCCCCATTTGTGTGGAAGAGGATGGTTCAAAGCACGGTATAATTTGTATACCGTGGGTTCAAAGTGCCTGTCTACATGAAGATTCAGTTTGAGGCGGCACGCCATTCGTGAAGGTGAGGGACGCAGTGGGGAGGGAAACCAAAAAGAGCGAACGAAGTTTAGATTGACTTAAAATTATCGGTTGCAAACCGGTTTTTGAGTCTGGTCGTTGAAACCTGTGTCTTTCTGTGTGCGTAATTTCATCGAGTCAGTCGGTGCTTAGCCACCGACTCGTAAACATATCCCAAACAAACAAAAATTTAATGCAAATAATGAAATCCCAATTGCAGGTAGTTTTATTTTTCAGGTAGGTAGGAAAGGGTAAATGCCATAACAAATTACCAGTCCTTATTCTTCTATTATTGACAGTTTCTATTGTGGCAATTGATGTTGCCTCGGTGCTAGCTACAAAACGTTTCTGCTTATTTTTGTTTTCTTCATTTTGGCATAAAAATAGAGCCGCTGCTGATGAAGCATATAATAAACTTGTTACTGCAATTATTATATGATCCATATATGATCCATATTTTCATTAAATTTAACAAATTTCACTGCAATCATTTCACAACCCGGTTAAATTTTGAGGTTATTCTCATCCCAATGTCTTAACGTCAAAAAGGCGAAAGATTTTAGCGAATGAAAAAGGCGAACCGTGTGCACACGGCAACAAAATGAGGAAAGACGTGCCGCCTCAAAGTGAATCTTCGTGTAATCACACGCAAAGGTACTCTACTTCTCCATATTTCAACTCTTCATATTGGAACCCTTTGAAACGGAATGCTTGCAACACCTGGGATTTACCGTTCAACAGCATTGTGGAGTCAATTTTTCTGTCTAGTAATACAGCTTTAAAAACAATCAAAAAGGAGTCAACACGAAGTGGCCTAAAATTTAGTAGGATTTAAGCACTAGTAGGATTTTTGTTTTATTACCTGTAGTATAGGTTCTCAATAGTTATGTTGTAAAATTTCAGCTCAATCGTTCGAGTGATTTTGAAGTTACAGCTTTTAAAAGCGAGTTAGAGGGCTTTGAAGGAGTTAGAAGGCTCTTGATTTTTCATAAATTTTTTTGACAAACCAATACCACAAATCAAAACTATTTTCGTGGCCGTGAAAGTAAGTCTGAGTATGGTCTGAGTTGGCCGATTTTAATTTTTCAAATTGTGTGTGAAATTATTCAAAGAAAGCATTTCTAGGATTTTTTTCGAATCGATTCATCTCTTAATTGTTTTTATTGAAGTTTTACTGCCCCTTGGGTGTACGACACCCCAGTACACAGAGAGAAGGTTAAAAACTTAATATTGACAATCAGTTCTTTACTGTGTACTCCGGATATCATAAATTTATTAATGACGTTTTCGACTGGCAGATTCAGGGCAGATTCAGAGCACGCTCTACCCCAGTTTAGAGCAAGGTATTTCGAGCAGATCTCGAGTAGATTTCGAGCACCTCTGCTTGGGAGTCGAGCATTTCTCAAAGAACAAGAAGAAGCATAAAACAAATTAAAATTAATTTTGATATATTCCCCTTAAGTTGACACTGCACTAATATATTTCTGACCAAATGAAATTCTTCTTCACTAGATGAAGAAGAATCAAAGAAATCAAAATCATAAATATCTTCCATTTACGATTCCACACGATTTTGTTAGCCTTAACCTCAAAAGAGCAACTCAAATCTGACTACATTAGGCAGATCACAAAATTGCTCGAAAAATGCTCTTTTAGTGCTCGCATACGGAGTACTTGCGTCACTCGAACACGTAACTCTTTTTCGAGCGATCAAAAAATCTCAGTCGAACACAAGATCTCAGAGTGAGCAAATTTAGAGCAACTTCAGAGCAAAAAGAGCATGCCAGTCGAAAACGCCATAAGTTTATTTTTATTCACAATGCTCGACCGCGATCGTTGCAAATTCTTGATTTGCGTTTTATTGACGGATCATAAAATGTAAATCTAATCGTATTTTAATGACTGTCCCAAGAGATCGCAAATATTCTTACTGTTTGCTTGATGTATTATTAACAAATGATTGTAACAACTGGAATAATTTTAAATCTACTAAAGTTTATTGTTTAAGTTACTCCTGATCAACTCTGATCATTAATTAAATTATTTTGAATGTAAAATCCAAAGAATCCATTAATATTATGGCAGGAAAATAACATTCGAGTATTATATTATATTTTCTTATGTTTTAAATCTGCTTTGGTTTTATCAGACTAGCATAATTAATAACAAAGAGTGGCTATACTGAAAAGCTCAATGTTTACAAATAACAAACATGTTGCGATGCAACAATTACCAAGTGTTATTTTAATTTTCAAAAAGTCCATTACTCTTATTTTCTAGCCATTTAGCACTTTGTAAAAATGTTAATTCCCTTAATTCTATAATAAAACACTTTTCCCATATAATAAAGTCAGAAAATTCAAACCTAAATTTTCATCCCATCAGCACAACATAGAACTAATAGTGAAAATCCATATTTCCCTGTACGTTCTAGAATACCTGGTGTTTTATGAGTTTCTTCCGTACTTGGGATATAAAGACAAAGTAGGAACGAAAGACCACCTGCAATTTATTATCCTGTTCAGAGTAGAGAAATTCTCTCGGCTATTGTTTAGTCACCAGAGAAACCATAAAAGCACAAATAAAGGTAACCAGCCACTCCAAGCAGGTGTTTAAAAAATTTATAACACTATTTAACGGATTTCCACCAAAAGTTGATAGGATCGTCCCATTTCAGGACCCAACATGCGTATAAAATTTCATGGCGCTAGCTATATTAGTTTTTGAGAAATCTTGTACACAGACTGACAGACAGACTGACAGACTGACAGACTGACAGACAGACTGACGACAGACTGACAGACAGACTGACAGACAGACTGACAGACTGACTGACAGAAAGACATTTTTTTAATATGACTCCAATCGACTCAGGAGTGATCGGGAAATGTTTTTTAGGCAAAATTAAGAGGTCGAAATTTTTCATGAATACAATACTTTATTATACTCCGTAGAATAAAGTAAAAAATCATTAAACGTTAACCCTAATCAGCTCAGGCTAATTTTGTCCTTAATCCACGCAGGCGGTGTCTGAAAGACACCATGCCGGAAAAATAGAATAATTTAACAAAAAAAAAATTTTTTTTGAGTTTGCATTTTTTAATTCAGTTAATAATATTTATTTATTTGTATATACATTATTCGTACTTTTTATAATTGTAGCATAAAATTGATTTTTAAGAATTTTCGTTACAAACATTTTTCTTGGATTTGCACTTATCTGCTTCAAAGCGCGACCTTAGAAATGGGGACACAGGAAGCAACGTTTTCTCTATTGAGAAGTGCTACAGTTATTATCGCCTACTACAGTCCGATATTTTGCGAAATAGAAGCAAAGTGATACCAAAATAACCTTTCTTTGCTGGTAAAACCGTTACGGTGTCTTTGAGACACCGCCTGCGTGGATTAAGGGTAAATTTCATAAAAGCGAAATATTATTGTTGTAGTAAAAAAAATTTTTTTTTTTTCGTTTTTAAATAGTATTGGCTTAAAAAAACAAAGTCAAGGAGCATGAATGCAACAACTTTTTTAACATTCGTAACAATCACTCCCAAAACTGCATCGGTGTCTCAAAGACACCGCGAATGCGGATTAGGGTTAAAGAAAAACCTCACCTGATTAGTAACTACTGAAAATTCCACCATATCGCCAGGATGAAGTGATGCTGCACTCCCCTGAACTTCAGTTATATGGAAAAATAACTTTTTACCATCTTCAATCTCATAGTTGAGGAATCCAAATTGTCCCTTCATTGAATCAACGGTGGCACGTTTCTTCTGTCGTATAGCAGAAATTTCAGCAGCCCGTCCAGCCTCATCGATTTTAAATGTCACCAAATCGCCAACTTGGATTACCAGCCAACTTGGATTACCAACAAAATTACTGAAGTGAAAAAATACTTCCTCGTCGTGCTTCAACGTCTCAATGAAACCGAAATTCTCTTTCAATACAGCAATAAAACCTCTGTATTTTTTACTTCCGTCATCGCCCTGATAGTTGTTATTATCGGGATTGGTTGACTCGTTGTCCTTTTGGTTAGCGAATCCATTTTGGCCATTCATTATTACAACATCCTGATTATTATATTGATTAGATGTGTTCGATACGTCAACAATGTTTACAGCTACAAATTCTTTGTTTCTCTTAACCTGGAATTGGTCATATTAATTTTGGATCAATGTGAAAACGTTAATTCGTATAAATATCATACCAAACAAATATCAAATCGGACGCGATCGCCAATTCTTGGTGGTTTGTCACAGTCTTTCACAAAGTACATTATTGTTTTTTTGGGATCACCTTGATCGTAATTTATTTGCCCCCCTTCAACTCTATCCGCTGATTTCACTGGACTTTTTGGTGGTTCTCGTGTCACAACCCCTGAAATTTATCATATTATTACGAGTTAAGTTTTACTTTTTGAAATAGGTACTTTATTGGGAAAAAGGATGTTATACGTTCAAGAAAAAAGTTTTAATTCAAATTTTCGATTATTCCCTTGAGTAGGGTTGCGATGTATTTTTTAACAAGAAAAAACACCCAACTGTGCTTCTAAAAAAAATACCCCTGCTATCGAAGAACAAAAACAATAACATACCTTCGATATTGCTAACGACGATGGTTTCGAATTGTACATCGCCTGGTGTGAGATGTTTTATTCGAATGGCGCTTAGCCGTGAACTGGCATATGTGATGCCAGGCTGAATTACGGTAAATTCAACTTCGTCGTCTACACAAATTTCTCGGTTCTGAAAAAAAAAGGTTTTATAAAATCTTTTGAAAGGCTCTGTCAATAAAATACGTTTTTTGTATAGTATTTTTGTATAGCCGTTATCCCTTTTATCTCGCCAAGATGAACAATTCATTTTTTAAGGGCTTCTAAAAAAACCTACCTATGGTATCCAAACACGCGCATACAATGTCGCAACATTAATATGCTGAATTAGCGTCTGCGATAAGCAAGAAGCTACATATCAATATCAAGTATCGCGCGCATGTCGCCACCAGCGATGCCGACTCAGCGATACTGCACCTCTCGCCTTAATAAAGATTGTAAGTCAGATACATTAATAAAGAAGTAGCTGAACCATTAAGAAGTGTTTTTTGGCAAAATTAAGAGGTCGAAATTTTTCATGAGTACAATACTTTATTATACTCCGTAGAATAAAGTAATTACGGTACAACTTAAAAAGTTATTGCACCATTTAAGCGTGTTAAATATTTTATGTTCACAGACAATGTATAACTTCACTGCAACAGATGACGCCCAGCTCATGCAGATCTTCAAAAAGAAGAAATTCATAGAGTTGAACATGAGCTGGGCGGAAGTAATCTACAGATTTGGGAAGAGCGGTACTTTTTCAATCATTTTTTGTTTGTTTACTAAAAAATTTAATATTTAGTGACAATCAGCGAAGTGAGGGACATATGGCGGTATCTGACTGCCAACACTGCCTCGACCGCTTCCCCTGCCTCGATCATTGCAGGAGAGGGGTATTAGACGCTAATTTTATATGAGCTTGTCCACATTGGTTGAAATAGTCCGACTAAATAGGACGGATGAAAAATTGCTCGTGTTCGCATTGAGTGAGCAATCAGACTGGCGTGAAACATTTGGGAAACGGAACATTTCTAAAGAATTGCAAGTAATATGTGGCTGCCTTTTGCTCTGCGACGTGTTGCATTGAAGACGATCGAAACAATAATGACAATGGAACACATTCAGTATGGCAGCCAACCAATCAAAGCACGACAGGCGGAACTCTGAGAACGGAGATTTTAGTTTTGAGGATGATTTTCCTATCAGCAGTCCCACTTCCTCACCTTGCCCTAATGTTGGCAGTTTCTGTCCTATTTAGGCGAACTATTTCAACCAGTGTGAACAAGCTCTATTCACCTATTTTTCAGAATGAATCCCGACATCATAGTGGCTGTTTAGACGAAGACTCAGTTTGAGGCGGCACGCCATTCGTGAGGGTGAGGGACGCAGTGGGGAGGGAAACCAAAAAGAGCGAACGAAGTTTAGATTCACTTAAAATTTTCGGTTGCAAACCGGTTTTTGAGTCTGGTCGTTGAAACCTGTGTCTTTCTCTGTGCGTAATTTCATCGAGTCAGTCGGTGCTTAGCCACCGACTCGTAAACATATCCCAAACAAACAAAAATTGAATGCAAATAATGAAATCCCAATTGCAGGTAGTTTTATTTTTCAGGTAGGTAGGAAAGGGTAAATGCCATAACAAAATAACCAGTCCTTATTCTGCTATTGTGGGCAGTTTCTATTGTGGCAATTGATGTTGCCTCGGTGCTAGCTACAAAACGTTTCTGTTTATTTTTGTTTTCTTCATTTTGGCATAAAAATAGAGCCGTTGCTGATGAAGCATATAATAAACTTGTTACTGCAATTATTATATGATCCATATATGATCCATATTTTCATTAAATTTAACAAATTTCACTGCAATCATTTCACAACTCGGTTAAATTTTGAGATTATTTTCATCCCAATGTCTTGAACGTCAAAAAGGCGAAAGATTTTAGCGAATGAAAAAGGCGAACCGTGTGCACACGGCAACAAAATGAGGAAAGACGTGCCGCCTCAAACTGAATCTTCGTCTAAACAGCCACATAGGCATCGCAGTTTTGATCATCATCTTGATGATCTGCGGGGTGTGCATATTGATTTGTTTCGCAAAAGTAAGGAAAAAAAGTGATTTTAATTTACTCAAATAATTTTTTTTTCCTTTTTTTTTCCAGATGTACCCCGAACAATATAAAAGGTTTTTGTGTGGCCTGAAAATATTTAATGTAAGTACATATTACATCCATTTAGTATAATTTTCCAGAAGAGCAATCAAAACCTTGTTAAATCGTTTTAATTCTCTTTCAATGACACTGAGTTTTCTTTAAATGAGAAAAATTGGGCTCAGTTTTCTTTAAATGAGACTCTGTTTTCTTTAAATGAAAATTAAAATGATTTAACAAGGTTTTTTATTGTTCTTCTGTCAAATTTAGTATAATGGACTTAGCACAATTTCACTTTTAGCCGACGATATGAACTCTTAAAAATATGTCAATTTTTATTCTGAATTTTCTCTCATAACGCTGTCAAGGAAAGATTTTTTTTGCTTTAATTGAAAGTCAATGGACGGAAGAAAGAAATAGGTTAGATGTGCGGAAAAGCTCAGGGTATTTATTTTTTGGAAGTTGAAATTCAATTTTGTTCTAGAATGGATTTAATGAAAATGTTAGTCTGCTTATGATTTTGTACTTATCAAAATATTTTATGTCCACAGACAATGTTCAATTTCACCTCAGCTGACGACTCCCTTCTCATGCAGATATTCTGCTCTAACTCCTTCATGGACTTCTCCATGAGTTGGGCGACAGTTCGCAATAAACTTGGAAAGAGTGGTACTTTTTTCATCATTTTTTGTTTGTTATAGCTAAAAACTTTAATATTTAGCAACAATTAGCCAACTGAGGGACAGGTATCGGTATCTTATGTCCTTAAACGATTGCCCTTCCACGACCGTTGGGGAAGAGGGGGGAGGAGAAATGACCGTTGGGGAAGAGGGGGGCGGAGAAACGTACGTGTAATAGACGCTAATTTAATCAGTCCGATTACGGTTGTCGTGTCGTTTTCGACAAGAGTCGTTTTACGTGTTGTTGTTGGTAGAAAAACACTAACAACACGTAAAACGACTCTTGTCGAAAACGACACGACAACCGTAATACGGGTAAATATCCTTCTATTTTTCAGATGTAAAATGCATTAGACGCTAATTTTATATCTCTATTTTTCAGAATGGATGCCACAATCATACCACTGGTCGTAGTAGCGGTCATCGCTATAACAATTTTTATGTGTTTGGCTGCAGTAAGAGAAAAAAATTAATTTTAATTCACCCAAATAATTCTTTTTTGGTTTCAGAAATATCCCGACCAATATGGAAAATTTTTATGTTGCCTCCGCAGATTTAGTGTAAGTGTTTAAAGGTTTACACTACATTAGCTTTGTAATATATTTAGAATACGAACACCAATCTCCGTAAAAAAATCTCTTCATAGAGGCTAGCCTCCGATTCATACAAATACTTTCATACAATCTCTGTTTCGCTTTTTCCCTCCAGAAGAATAGGTCTTCCTACATAATTCCGCAAGTTTTTGGCATAGCAAAGCTCGGTCTCAGTGATAAAAACAAAAAAAGTCCAACCGCATTGATTTGAGTACGGTGGAATGTATTATGTTTTCAAAAGAATTATATGAAAATATTATACTCCAGTAATTCTGTAGTTTTATTTTTTCTTTACATAATTAACTGTGTTATTTAAACCAATGAAATGTTTTTTTTGTTATACGTTTGATTTTTTGTATGTGATTATATAGAAGAATCGATCTGCTAGTTTTGAAATTATAACAAATCTGAAAATTATGATTTTTTTCTGAAAATAAAATTGTTGCTGCTTTTTTTACGTTTTTACGTCTTTTCCTTAGGTTGATACTTTTTGATACTTTTTTCTGAAAAATTTGATACAAAATTTTTTTTATCATGCGCATCACTGGAGGCAACATAAAACCCTTCCATATTGCTCGGGATATTTCTGAAACCAAAAAAGAATTATTTGGCTGAATTAAAATTAATTTTTTTCTCTTACTGCAGCCAAACACATAAAAATTGTTATAGCGATGACCGCTACTACGACCAGTGGTATGATTGTGGCATCCATTCTGAAAAATAGAGATATAAAATTAGCGTCTAATACATTTTACATCTAGAAAATAGAAGGATATTTACCCGTATTACGGTTGTCGTGTCGTTTTCGACAAGAGTCGTTTTACGTGTTGTTAGTGTTTTTCTACCAACAACACGTAAAACGACTCTTGTCGAAAACGACACGACAACCGTAATCGGACTGATTAAATTAGCGTCTATTACACGTACGTTTCTCCTCCCCCCTCTTCCCCAACGGTCGTGGAAGGGCAATCGTTTAAGGACATAAGATACCGATACCTGTCCCTCAGTTGGCTAAGTGTCGCTAAATATTAAATTTTTTAGTAAACAAACAAAAAATTATGGAAAAAGTACCACTCTTTCCAAATCTGTAGATGACTTCCGCCCAGCTCATGTTGAAGTATTTGAATTTCTTCATGTTGAAGATCTGCATGAGCTGGGCGTCATCTGTTCCAGTGAAATTGAACATCGTCTGTGAACATAAAATATTTAACACGCTTAAATGGTGCAATAACTTTTTAAGTTATAGCGTAATTACTTTATTCTACGGAGTATAATAAAGTACTAGGGGCTGCGCTTTGCTATGCCAAAAACTTGCGGAATTATGTAGGAAGACCTTTTGTAGGAAGACCTATTCTTCTGGAGGGAAAAAGCGAAACAGAGATTGTATGAAAGTATTTGTATGAATCGGAGGCTAGCCTCTATGAAGAGATTTTTTTACGGAGATTGGTGTTCGTATTCTAAATATATTACAAAGCTAATGTAGTGTAAACATTTAAACACTTACACTAAATCTGCGGAGGCAACCAGTGATGCGCATTTGATACATTTGTATCAATTTCGATACTTATTTTTCATAAATTTCACTTTTGATACAAAGATACATTTTTCCCTAAATATCATGAAATTGATACTTTTTTAAAAAAATGACAGTAAAAGGTTTTTTTCAAATTAAAATTGTATCAGTCAACATTATGCGGAAGTTGGTAAACACTACACAAATTATCGCATTACCCTGAACTCAGCCTGCCTGTAATCTTAAGCAAGAAATAAGCCGTATTGCTATGTAAATACAATTCATTTTCCTGAATATGTGCAGACGAATAAGACGGACAGTTTCAGAACTAAATGTGATAAAAACAAAAAAAGTCCAACCGCTTTGACTTGAGCACGGTGGAATGTATTATGTTTTCAAAAGAATTATATGAAAATATTATACTCCAGTAATTCTGTAGTTTTATTTTTTCTTTACGTAATTAACTGTGTTATTTAAACCAATGAAATGTTTTTTTTTGTTATACGTTTAATTTTTTGTATGTGATTATATAGAAGAATCGACCTGCTAGTTTTAAAATTATAACAAATCTGAAAATTATGATTTTTTTCCGAAAATAAAATTGTTGCTGCTTTTTTTTACGTTTTTACGTCTTTTTCTTAGGTTGATACTTTTTTCTGAAAAATTTGATACAAAAATTTTTTTATCATGCGCATCACTGCTCGGTCTCCCGGTACTTAAACATAATAGGAGGATTACTGGAAACTCTTTCACTCTTGTATGGACTGTTGCCGATATAAGATTGATTTTTTGCGAATAATTGCTACCAATCATATCGATGAAATTTTAAAAACGCCTTTTTCAAGGCGAAACTTTTTAGAAAAAGTGTCTTTGAAGGAACAGGGAAGACCTACACCTGATATTAAAATTTTAAAATCAGATGGAAAATCTAATAGATCATTCAATGCTGAATGGTATTCTCGATTTGACTGGCTTTCGGGAAGTTCTAGTCGGTCAAAATTGTTTTGCTGGCCTTGTGTATTGTTTCCAACAAATGCGAGCAATGATGTTTGGCAAAAAATAGGATTTGACGACATCAAAAATTTGAGTAGAGCTTTAGATCGTCATCATATAAGTAAAGAGCATATTAGAGCTCAGATAAATTTAAAATTGCTTGGGAAACATAGAGTTGACCAGGCAATAAATGAAGGTCTAAAATTACAGGTGTCACAACATAATGAGGAAGTTAAAAAAAATAGAGAGGTACTTAGACGTTTCATCGATGTAACGTCTTTACTATCAAGACAGAATTTAGCTTTTCGTGGACATTATGAAGGTGAAAGTTCTGCGAATAGGGGCAACTATAAGGAGCTGTTTGAAGTCTTTAGTAGATATGATTTAATTCTTAAACCTGTTCTTGAATCCAAAACCTTCTCGGGAATGTCCAAAACCATTCAAAACGACCTCATAGAATCTATCCTCATGTCGTTCAATTTCGAATAGATAAAGAAATTACTGATTGTGATTTCTTTGCATGGGAAGTAGACGAAACAACAGATATATCTTGTAAGTCACAACTGTCCGTTATTTTACGGTATGTGATCAAAGATAATTTAGTTGAAAGATTTATGGGATTTTTTGATGTTAGTTCTGGTAAGAATGCTTCTGCACTTTTTTCGGTTCTGCAGGAACATCTTGCTAAATATAATTTTAAAGACAAACTTATCGCCCAAACATATGATGGTGCTGCTGTCATGTCTGGAGATCTAAACGGATTGCAAACAAAAATCAAAAAAGTTGCCCCCAAGCAATATTTGTTCACTGTTATGCTCATGTTTTAAGCCTTGCATTATTGAAAGCAGCCAAATTTATCTCTGAATCCAGAATTTTTTTCGCTAATTTAAGCGGGTTTCCATCCTTTTTTTCCAAATCTCCGAAAAGACAAAACGTTCTTAACAGATTAGAAGCAGCACACATCCCCTCAACTAACCTTACGAGATGGACTTATAATTCTCGTTTAGTAAATGTTATAGTTGATAATATTGATCTTTATAAGGAAGTTTTTCAAAGCATTATTGATGACGAAGAATTTGATATGGAATCTACACGGGAAGCTGTAGGATTTCAAAATAATTTTGATTTCATATTTTGCTTATTTACATACAAATATATTTTTAATTTTACGTCTAATTTATGGGATGTCTTACAGACAAAAAAAACGGATATAAAATTTTGCCAAAGGCAAATCAATATTACGATTGACAATATTAAAAACTTGCGCACAGACTTTCAAGCTCAAAAAGTTTTTGGCGAAACTTCCGAAAAAGCTTCACCAATTATTCGACGCAAGCGACAATTGGACTGTGATATTCCAGATCCGGAAAATCGTTATAGAGCGCTTTATTTTCAAATTATCGACAACGTCTTTAACTCTGGACCCGTGTACTATAAAACTTCCATTTATCGTGTACTTGGGCACTCAGTGCCCAGATGCAATTCCAATAGAAAATGTATGGCTGGTTTGTTTAAAAACCATAAAAATTGGTTTATTCGTTAAACAAGTAGAAACAAAATGGGAAAATATAATTTGCAAAAATCGACTGAGAATATAGACCACCTTGTAAGCTCGCGAATCTGCTACTCGATTTCTCCAACAAACCATGTACTCCACGAAAGACAATGCAATACATGACAACAATACAATATAAATAATATAATATAAATAATATAACAATACAATATAATATCTGCATACAAGAAAAATCATAAAAGGGGAAAAACCCAAAGCTGTAATCAAAATAAAAACAAAATTCATACAAAATGTACTGACTTGGGCACTGAGTGCCCAAGTACACGATATTACGCTTTTTTTTTGACAGCTTCCACAACCCCCCCGAAGATATGCAATTTGGATTTTTTTTTTGTTTTTGTACTCTAAATTTCAGTATCTTTCAGAAATATATTGCATTTCATCATATTCTTTATTAAAAATATGGTTAATTTCGGTTCGAAAAACGTTCTGGGCAGTCAGTGCCCAGTACACGGGTCCAGGGTTAACCAAATGACTACTAGATTTTCAGATTTTGGGTGTTTTTAAATTTGCTTTCTGTTGAAAATTTTAAAAACTATAAGAACCTTTTTCCAGAAGTAGAATATCAATGTTTGATAAAGTTCTATGGAAAGTTTTTCAATCATTCTAAGCTAAGAAGTGAGTTGATCGTACTTTTCAATGACGAATCAATTTTGAATGAACTGCAACCGCCACTTGAAATTTTACAACATTTTTACGAGAATGAGCTTTCTGAAGTTATGCAGGAAGTGACAAAACTAATCAAATTAATAGTAACTATCCCAGCTACTTCTGTCAGCACCGAAACTTCTTTTTCTGCTTTAAAACGAATAAAAGATTATTCGAGAAATAGTATTGGTCAAAATCGGTTAAGTGATCTTGCTCTTTTAAGTATAGAGAAGCCATTGGTCAAAGACATGGAGAAAAATGATAAATGGTATGACGACGTTATTGATCATTTCGCGACAAAAAAAGAGCGAAGAATGGAATTCATATATAAGTAATTCCGTTTTTAATGTCGTATCATAAAAAATTTTATAGAACTAAAAAAAACTTTGCCTCCTCATTTCAAATATACACGAACAAAAAAAAAAATTTTTTTTGTGTGAATCCACGACAGATTACAGCTCGGGAAAGAGGGAGGGGGCGAGAAAAATTTGAGGAAATTTTTCATGCTTCGGAATTAATTGTGAAAATTTCGAAAGGCTGAGGTTTGTTTCAATATTTTTTGCGATTATCTTATTAAGATCCTACCAACTGTGGCAACAAACCATAAGAGCCTAAGTCCGTTTTTAAGCTAAGCCAAATTCCTTTGTCTACTAAAGTAAATACAAGTCTTTATGACTTGATCTGAAAATCGACTCAAGCTTTTATGACTTATTGCCAAACAGATAAAAAGTGTGTTCTTTATTTGTAAAATACGACAAAAATTACGCCGCAGTCAAAACTTTTAGCAACAAACAGTGCCCTTTTAAACATTATTTTTTTTTTAAGAAAAATCCGCTAGATAAAGTGATCTCCGAGGAAACTGCGCCGCAGGCGAAAATTTTTGGGTTTCGATGTCAATTTTTTTTGTGGTTGCGAAATCACAATACTAGATTGCATAATCCCGGGACAAAAGTTTAGTTTTCGGGAAGCTGGGGCAACATACCTAAATTCGGGACTGTCCCGAGTATTCCAGGCCATCTGGTCACCCTAGTTTTATAGGAAAAATTATGAAAAAAATAGGTCTAAGACATGAATTGAAAGTAAGATTTTTTTTTTCTGAGAATCGTTTTTTCTTTGTTTTCATTTCGTTTGTCCTTAAAAATTTACAATAACATAGAATTATTTTAAAGATAATTATTTAAATAATACTCAAGGATTAAAAACTCCTTCATACACAGCAAACAGTTGCTCAGTACTTTTTAAGTAATGTACGTTACGCATGCGCACCGAAAACAATAAAATAAAGAACTCTTTCTGAAAATATTTACATCGAAAGCCGCTATAAAAGGATAAAACGGGCCCAACTAAGTTACATTATCGTAGCAAGTTTTGTTTTTGGATCTTTAGCATGTGAATTCATCGTGGAATTCAGTATTTATGTCCGTTGTGTTCTTCGATCTCTTCGCCACCTCCGAAGTGATGTTCGCTCTCTCCTCCACCGAAATGTTCTGAGCCACCCTCATCGTCGCCACCCCCGAAATCATGATGTTCCTCTCCGTGATGCTCTTCAATCTGATGATGATGATGTTCCACGTGTTTGTGGATGAACTCTGGCTCCTTGTAGGGAATGTGTTTCTCAATGGTCACTGGAATGTGTTTCTCTAAGTGAACTGGAACTGGCCGGTGGACTGGAACGTGAACGGGATAGTGGACGATTTTCTCGACAGGAACTGGCACTTGTTTCTCTACGGGGTAAGGGGCTGGCACATGAACCTTGACTGGAACTGGAACTGGCTTGTCGACGTGCACTGGAACTGGACGATCGACTTTCACGTGAACTGGAACGGGAACCTTCTTGTAAACGTGGTATGGAACTGGTTTTTCAACGTGAACTGGAACGGGTTTGTCAACGTGAACTGGAACTGGACGATCGACTGGAACGTGAACATCGTAGTGGACAATCTTCTCCACCGGGTATGGTTTCGGGACGTGCACTGGAACCTTGACTGGGTAAGGGACCTTCTTTTCTACGGGATAAGGGGCTGGGACTGGAACCTTTACTGGAACATGAACTTTCTTTTCCACCGGGTAAGGTTGTGGAATGTAGACTTTGTAGGGAACGGGGTGGTCGACTGGAACCTTGACTTCAACGTGCACTTTCTTTTCGACCGGGTATGGCTGGGGAATGTGTACTGGAACTTTGATAATTTCCTTGACTGGATATGGGATGTGTTTGATAACGGGATAAGGTTTCGGGACCTTTACTTTGACTGCAACTGGGATGTGTTTCTCTACTGGATACGGAATGTGTTTTTCAACTGGATAAGGAACGTGGACTTTTTTTACGATTGTTACAGTTTTGTGCTCATGGTGACCGTGATCCCATCCACCGTGATAGTCCCCGAAACTGTAAATTCCTCTCTTATCCTGTTTTTTACTATCTTCGACTTTCTCTGTTGCATCGGATTTTGTGTCTTCTACTTTTTTATCGTTAACGGCCTTCTTTTCCTCCTCAGCGGAAGCCAGGAGAACAAGCGCCAGAAGACACGCTGTTTTCTGAAAAATAATATTTTCCGTTAGTAATTTTTCTTTCATTTTCATACATAAGGAAAATGTTTTTTAATCTAAATTGGCCTCTATCGAGTATTGTCAGTTATCGGTATTTCGTAAGAGTTGATATTCAAATATAAATCATACCCATCATACTAATGTATAAAAATGAGGTGTCTGTCTGTCGGTCTGTCTGTCTGTCTGTCTGTTCCTCTTTCACGCAACAACGGCTGAACCGATTGGCCTGAAATTTGGCATAGAGGTTCGTCGGGGGTCCAGCCCGAACATTGACCCATTAAAAAGTAGCCCGAGAGGTGGGGAGTAAGGGGAGGGGGTAAATCGATCTGGAAAGTTAGCTCTTCCATTGATAAACGCGGGTGGAGGGTGAACCGCGAAGCGGTTCGGGGCGCAGCCCCTAGTGATAAAATAATTTAAATTGATTTCTAAGTATTCTGTAACTTTTTGGGATTTAATGGTGCATATGTGTTCCAGTTACTGTTGTCATTCGTAATAGTTGTCATTCGTTTGTATTATATAAAGTGGGATTTGTGTAAAAAACACCCCTCCTCCTTACGTATTTTAAAATCTTCCTCCCCTTCTTAAAAACTTTGAGTCTCGTAACTGATTTTGATTCGGTGTTCACCATTTGATTGGTGATAAAACAAAAAAAAAATGTTTTCATAGAAAAAAACTCTCTATCCTTTTTATTTCAAAACTCCGCTTATGATAAGCTTTGAAAAATAAAATCTATTTTTTAGCACGTTTTATTAGGTATCTTAACGTGTATGAGCCTTTTGATTTATTTGAATTCCTCTGAATAAAGATATTTTACAGACAGTCTCAAAAATCTTGCCTATTCTTGTCGGAAATTCTCTCTTATAACTTTTTTCCTGAGACTTATGGCCGTTTAAACCAACATGTCGGGAATTATGCGGTTGGGCTTAGCCTACTTAAACCACAGAAATTCTAGGCTTGAGTCATTAAAGTTGGGCTTGCTAAGTTTTGTTGGTCCAAACGGCCATTATTTATGTAAAATCCGTTCATTTAGCAAAAGTTCTCAGAATTTAAATTTATTCCAGTGATTTTTCAAAGAACTTTGGACCGCAAAAACCTCTTCTCGAATCATGAATGGATTTTCTCAAAGTGGAGACTCCGATCAACTACTTTTCCGATTCCAAAATTATTAGACCACACTTTTTTAAATGGGTCGAAACATCGTCAAAGTAACAATTGAAAGAATTTTAACAGATTTATAATTCATTTTAGATTTTCGATTTAAAGCAATGTTGAAAATATTGCCATAAAAAAAGGAATTTTTATACTATATTTTTATGGATAAGATCTGAGTGTAGTATAAAAATGTCTTTTATGATAAATAGTTTGTGAGAAGTGCTGTAGAATCATATCCGTGGTTTTTTCAAGAGATTTTTGTACTTTTGATCGGAAAAAGTCAAACACTAAATATTTAACCAATCAAAAAAAATTGAATTTTAAAATCCTTCTAAATGTCATATTCGGTCTATAACACTGGTCCAAAGTAATTAAGATAATAAATTAATATAAATAGTGCGTTTAAGTTTTGCTTTCTGCGCGCCAATTAAAATAATTTAAATTTTATAAATTTCTTCATTTCTTTTCGAGCCACAAGTACTAAACGATGAGATATTTTAACATATTTTCCACTAAAAATTTCATGTTTCGTTAACTATAATTTCACTTTCATAAATTTTTCTTTCTTTGATGCATTTATGTATTTCAAAATATTAATTTTTCTCAAAGACATTTTCACACTAGTAAACGATAAATCCGCAGCAAAAATCCAACACGATTTTAAAACTTACCAAAAATTTCATTTTTTCAATATTCACTATTCAGGAGTTTTATAAAATATTCACTTAACTTCAAGGAAAAACTAAAAGAAAATAAAACGATTTTATACTTTTCCAAAAAAAAATGATGTTTTCTGGTTAGTTGAACGGTAAACGAATTACTGATGGTCTACAAAGTTCCAGTAACGACTTTTATAGTTAGTTCAAATGATAGTTTTTCCCAAACAATATCCAAAGATTCAAACCGCCGAAACGTACTCAAGACTGGGGCATTTGGAGAAGGTAATATAAGAAATAGGAGCTGATTTCTTGTATTTGTGTTAGTTCTTTTAGTACGTATGAAACTGGTATGCGAAAGAAAAATTTTTAACGCCAAACCTACACAATCTTGGAGTTTTCCCCACAATCGCCGAACGGAATTGAATCCAATGGAAATTTACTATAAAGAAATGAAGATAGACCTGAGCTTAAAGTATTTATCTTCAGGTAGGTAGTTTGATTACACCAATAATTTTACTTCTATATGCCGTGCTTCATTCCTTTGGCAATAATAATTTCATGAATATTGCAGATGGTTTCGTTCAAGATTCGCATTGCGGGGTATTTTGTGGTGCAATTTTATCAGGTTCTTAGAGATTAACTCTCACATAATGAAATACGTTACATTAAAATTTACAATGCAACCAATGTTAGATATTTGCACGTAAATGGCATAGAAATTATACGATGCTTTCGTATAAAAGAGGGTATCGTACCCACTTCCTCCTTTTTGGGAATATTATATGCGGTTTAAGTTTTGTGGCTAAATGTTTTTTGCCATATTTGTAGTAGTTTTTCTTTTTATTAAATCATAAACTTGCTCTAATTTCAGTTATATCATATTTTTGTTTTGATTTTACATTTTAAAAGTATTTCGCAATAGACTAAAAGTTAATTGTTCATAGAGGTTTCATCAGTATGTTTGAATATTGTGCAAAAAGTGTTCTCGATTTTTTTTTTCAAAAATACTGACTTTAATAAAAATTAAAGCGCCTAGAAAAATAATTTTTAACTGTTTAAAAAATTTCACCCGGGGCTCATATTACTTGATTGTTGGTAGAGAGAGAAAACGATGGGGGGAATTTGCGATAGTGTGACAGTGGGACTAAAATACATACCAAATTACCTTAGGCACAAAATACCTTACTACCATTTTTCTCCATATAAAATATTATTGAAAGGACTGGGCTTTGAGAGGGAAATGCATTAAAAGTCCTTCTTGGTGTTGCCCTGAACCCAGCACAAAAATTTTCAACTCAATATATCTAACCGTTCACGAGAAAATCGCGAACATACATACATCTAACCTCCTTCTATATGTAACCTCCTTCTATATGTAACCTCCTTCTATATGTAACCTCCTTCTGTTTTAGAAGTCTGCTACAAATTTCTTACTTGTTTTTTTTTTTTTTTGAAAATAACAACTCCGTTGTGTTGTTAACTTTCTAATAAATGGTCAATTTATTCGAAAATTTAAAAAAAATGTAAGCTATTCTAAGAACCATAAAAATATATCGAAAGGGTTAATTGGTTGTCCAGTAGTTAGTTTTTTGGTGATTCGCCATTTCTACTAGAATACTAATATAAATATGTACTGAGCAACTGACATCAAATTTTTTTTTGTTTATTTGTCATATTTAAGAATGAATTCATAAAAGGTTGTCTGCATCTCACGATTTTTAGATTTTGGTCTCAAGGGGTTCATATCAAAGAAATAGAAAATTCACATCAGCCAATATGAATTTTCTATTGTTTTAACAAAAAATTCTATAAAGTTCATGTTTTTTTAGCTTGGCGTTAATCCGAAATTAATTTTGCCCAACACCCCCCTCTGCTAGTTGCTGAACTGTAAAAAAAATTTTGACAAACAATTCGTCCCAAAAGAAAATAAAAGTCGTGTCCTTTAAAATCATCCCCATTTCTTCCTTGTTAACTTTTTCTCCTAATTTATCTCCTAATTTCTTAATGAATTTTAAATCCGAATTTCAATGGTGAAAAAAATTACACTAGGGGTCCTCACGTTTATTTTCGATCAATTCATATGTACCTATAATCCATTTCCCTTTCATCTGCTTAACATCTCTAGGGATTTTCATTTAATTCTGTATGCGGGGTGCCAAGATGTGAGGCCTTTCGAGTATTAAGGCCCAACTATGATAGACATAAGAACGCATATGTAGCTGCATATGTCATTTCCAGAATAAGAAAGTCAATGTTATTACCCACAATAGACATGTGTCAAAGTGTTGCCACTTTCAAACCTTCGTTAAACATTCGTTAAGCATGAATAATTCGATACAAATGGAACTGGCATATGTAAATAGTGAACATAACCTAAAATTTTAGTGTGAATTTAATAATATTGTGGCTATATTAATTTCCATATGCGCTCCTATGTCTATCGTAGTTGGGCCTTTATATTATGAAGCGTTTGCGGTCACATAGCATCGGGTCAAGAAGAAATGTAGAAACAGAATATTGGAAATTGTATTGTAATTTGCTACAATTTATCTAAAGACACTGTTAAAGCTATTTAGGATAGATTAGGTTGAGAAAACTGCGTGTGCTCAGGTGTGAACACAACGCTTCACCCCATTTTTAAGTTTTGTGGCTAAATGTCCCATTGTGATGTCTTCAGTACTCATACGACGTTTCATCTTTAATTCCAATGATTTTTAGCACGGAAACTTGAAAACATTTATTTACCACTTAAAAATTATATTTAAAATAAATTATTAAAAAACTGTAAGGTTTTTCTATAACATTTCTTTTGGTCAGGGTGGTTCAGCGCACTTCTCAGTTTCAAATCTTTGTTTTTTTTTTCAATTATCCCACCAATTAAGATAATTGACTGCGAATTGAATTATTTCTGCAAAAAATCCCTTGAAAGCATTTTACCTTAATTTTCCGCATGATGCGTCAATGGAGTTTGATGTAGTTTCAGAGCATTTCAAATTGAAAATTCGTTAGATACTTTCTACAAGTTTTGTTGCGACTGGTCAAGGTTACTTTTTCCTCAGGCCAAGATATGTAGACTCTAATGGTAGGTAAATCTCGTTATAAAAAAAAGTTTACTTATAGACTAAAAAAGAACCACTATTGTTGTTACTGAATCGGCATTTTACTGGTCAATTGAAATCTGTAGTTCAATTGACGTAATTAGCTTATTAAACTCACTAATCCACTTTCGTTATCTAGAGGTATAGAGAAGTTAGTTGTGGCAGTAAGAAAGATTCGAGATTCGCATTTAGATCCAGGTATAAAATTAAATACACAGCATGGACGTATTTTTATGCAACTGGCAACGATTTAACTGCAAGTGGCTATGAGTGACTATGAGGAAGTGGAAGTGAAAATATATTCACGTTGTACATGGTTTCATATGACTAACTATTGAATTTTATCTACGGGCCATAAGGCTTTTATTCTACAAAATCGAAAACATTAACGAAAAGCAGTAAGTCAGGTGAATTGGCTGGCAAGGAATGGGAATTTGGTTAGTATTTCGATATTAAGAAATCACAGCTAATTGACTCAATGGTTTACTGTGATCTTAAGTAGGTACTTAAAACTAATACACCATTCGTGAGGTAAAGGCTCATCTTGGTTATTAGGATCAGTTTATGAAATATACACAGTAAAATTACTTAATAGTATTTCACATTTTCATGACAGAGCGTCGTGAAATTATTGGGTCAATTGCATTGATTGATGGATTTCTGTCTCAGGAATTTATTAAAACACTTTCGGAAGCATTATTTTTTTAACAGTTTGTAATATCATATGTTTTTTTCTTCTTTGAGGAGGTTTGATAAACTATACTGTTTAATTTTTAATTACTGGAAAAACTCTGTATAGGGTGACGGCCATGAGCCTTTTATTCTACAAAATCATTGACTGTGAGCCAATAATTGACACTACACATTGAAAAAAAAAATAGTCAATTCAACTATTTTATGATGACGAATCGAGACTCTTACTAAAATATCCGATTCTAACTATTTTTGTAATTAAAATTAACGAATTTAGTATCAGTTATGATTTCCCAACAAAAAATACGCCGCAGGCAAATTTTTTCTTTAAAAAATCAATGTCGCTCATTTGCGACAATGTCATAACTGAAAAATGAGAAATTTTAGTTAATTATGTAGAATGACTGATTTTTATTTAATCTCTGATCTGCCAAAACTTCTTAGCTCTACAAGAAATACTCTCCATGGGAGAGCATTTGTAATATCCTTGCAAACAAAACAAAAGGAGTTCTTATGTACACAAACACACAAAAAATCCGAAATTTTCCATGTATTGGCGAAAATTATTGGCCTCATCGCATAATTCCCGGGCAAAAGTCACATTTCCGGGACATTGGGACAACATGCCTAAATCTGGAAATCTCCCGGCCGTTCAGGGACATATAGTCACCCTACTTCTAAACGCCAACGCCTTTTACAATGAAATAACTCCAGATAGGAGTTCAAGTGAATTTTTAACTGCTTTTCGGAGTTAACTCAACATTGAGGTCAAAATGGTGTTCAAGTCAGTTTTTAACTCCTTAAAATAAGAATGTCAAAAAAAAAACTCCGGGGTACGGTGTTAAATTTTTTTCTGATAACACTGCGAAGTGCTTACTTTTAGCTATGTTTTAAGGGGTGTTAATTATTCCCAGTGTTCATATGTTAATTTGTCGAAAGTGTATGACAATTATTTCACTTGTGCTTAACCTTAATTTGTAAGAAATTTTTATTATGTTCTTTTCAACTCTTGCTACCGAATAACAAAGGTGTTATGCATTTGCCAATTGTTGTGTGCTTGTAAAACTGAAAATTAATTTTTTGAGAAAATTCAAAGAAAATTCAACGAGTTCAATTTATTATTATAAAACAAAAAATTTCCACACTCAGAGATTATCAAGCCGTATGACGTGAGATTTTTGATATGATCATATTTTCCTTAACAAAAGTGAAATTATTTTATTTTCGTAATAAATCTATGACATAATGGATGATCTGATTTATGATTGATTTGAAAACCGAACTGGCATTGACACACTAGTAGTCAGCCAGAAGTCCAGAGTTGATCTGAGTTGAGCAAGTTTCACAGTCTGTTGGCTTTAAACAACATTTTCGTGGTTGTATTTTTTTTTCTTTTCTTTAATGATAATAAGATTTGTTCAACAAGGCATTACAGTTTTTTTTATGCAATCTATAACTACTTGTTTGACAAAAATTTAATAATGAATTCAAAATTATAGAGAGGAAAACCAAAAATAAATTTAAAAAAAATCCCAGTGCATTTTAAAATTGATTTATGGGCCGTCAACGATCTCGGTTTATTGTTGCAGTCGGGTTTTATAAATATTTTCCAATCAACTTAGATAAGTTAATAAGGCAGCGAGCAGCGTTTTGGATGCCTTACTTGCAGGTGACGAGACAATAGAACGACTATCTATTTGTGTGTCTAAGATGCACTAATAACTCATTACGGAAACCAATTGTTTGGTATTACTTTTAACAAAGTCTTCTGATCTTCTCAGATAGTTGGACGTCGTCATATTTATGCTTCAATTTACTTCCGTCTTCTTCTTTTATCTGAACCGTCCACTATTTAGATGTTGTCTGATGCATATTAATGCAGTTTTGATACTCTTCACGTTTCAACACCTTTATCAATGTGAGTTTTCCACAACCAGGTAAAATTGGTGAAGCATCATTGCATCGTACTATGGTTCAATGGATTTATGCCGGCCACTTTCCTATGAGATCTTGTAACGATTTACTAAAAAATTACAGACTTTCTTGTTTCGAACACCTCACCGATTGGTTTCTAGCATGCATTGTTGTGTGCATGTGTAGTTTGCAATATGGCAACCTAGTGTTACTGCATAAACTGCAATTTCACTATATGCTGGATACTATCTGCAGCAGGCATGCATACAATATTAATACAACGGTAGATAGGTACAAAACTAAGGTGGAAGTGAATTCGAGTTGAAGTCTATCGATTGCATAATAGTTAGAGGACTAGACTTTGTTACACATTTCTCGATATGTTAGACTTTTCTTTTATCCCGCTTCGCTTTCTTACCTTTCTTACCGCATTTTCACAAAACACCTGAGAAAGTGGTAACGCACGGTTTCATGAATTGGTAGATGGAACTATTTTAAGTCAGTCAGTAGTGCTTTATATCGTATGACAGTTATGTCAGATGATTATAAAAAAGCGTGAGTCTCGGAAGAATGTGGATAAAATACAAATATTATTATGATGATGCCGTAGAAGTACTTATTCAAATTAATCGTTTGCCCTTGATATAATTTAGTTATGTAGGTATGTTTAATTATTAATTGGAAACTAGTTTTGCCAAAAGGTGAATTTATTTTTATCACAAGTTCAATCAAATTACACGTATTCGATGACATTACTCACAAAATTTTAACCACATTATTTATAAAAAACCAAAGTTTGAGTACAACTGAGATTAAACGTATCATTAATTTTATTTTATCCTTTCACAATTTATTTGTATAGGGACTTGCAAATTTTTAAATGTTTTTTAATACTAAAAAATTCTAAAAATATACTTTTTGCCGGCAAGTCAAAAGAAAACTTAAAAAAGCCTCAGCTGCCAAGGACCCATCATTAAATATTTTATATGATGACAGACAAAACGTTTAGTTCAAAAAATCCATTTGTATAGGGGAGGGGGAAAGGAGTGGTCCAACTGGATTTTGATGTATGGATGAGTTATGTAAAATACTATTCTAAACACATTTTGCCTTTATAAATTTTCCAGTACGATGCACCATTTTCGAGAAAAGTCCAGTTATTTACGTGAAACGTAACAAATCTTTAGCTCAATCCCTTCAAAAGATAATGTGTTTACGGACATACCGACAGACGGACAGACAGACAGCCGGACGGACATGCGAAAATCAAAATCTTTTATCATCCCTAACACCCTGGTGTAGTTCATTTTTGTGTCCGATGATTCTAACATTACTTTTCTTTCAAGTTTTTTAATTAAAACTTACACTCAGAAAAATGTCCAGGTCAACTTTTTGTCAGGTTAACTCTGACCTTACAGAGGTTTCTGTAAGCCAGCTAGCGGTCAGAGTTAACCTATCTAAGGTCAACTCGTGCAGCTCCCAATGCCCTACTTCACCTGCTGGTGGCTTAATTTCAGAATTTCTCCGACAACAGGTCAACTCAGTTTTACTTGCCCACATGCAGGCGAACGCGCGCCTGCCCGAGGCCAATTACGCCGTATGTAGGTCGTCGAGTTAGCCTTCATTTTTCTGAGTGTAGAAATTTGGTTTTTTTAATTAATTTATTTGGAATATTAGTTGCTCTGTTCGATTAGAACACATTCATTTTATTCCGCAATTTCTATAATTTTCATAGTTTTTACCAAGATATCATATACGACAAAACGGTTTTACATACTGAAACTTTTCTTTTGGCCAGGAACGCATTCGTATTGTTAGAAAGCAATTTTTTACTAAAAATATATTAAACTCAACACAGCCATTTTTGTTGCGAATATAAATATCAAAATCAACCTGCAAAATGAAACAAAATCAGTAATAATCAAGAAACCGTAAAATGAAAATTGTTGCATTTTGTCCATTAAACGGCATGGGAAATGGGGTCAGACGCGCTTAAATCGAAACTTAAATACGAAATAATTAAGTTACCAAAAAATCTGAAATGTAATTAACTCAACATTAATTTTCACCTTAATCTTACATCGCCGCGATGAGTAAATTATTTGCCAGCGATGATTGTGGAGCTAGCTGCCATTATGGCGGTCATTTTGTTATGTTAAATCAACTACGTTACGGTGTTAATAGATAATGGTTTCGTCAACATTACGGTGAGCCTAGGATGAACTGAACATAGCGGCGATTGCAATCAAACATCTGATTGCATTATGATTCGAGTTTGATATTCAATCATGTAAAAATTAGCTTTGAATTGGAGCGGGATGGGGTAAGGTGGGACGGGTACAGAACCCCCTCAGCGTCAAAATGGACTATTTGGTTCGTTCAATTGTTTTTTTTTTATGCTTTGCCAAATCAACATCGCTCAATTCCTCCCAGCATGAACTCAATGCGCGTCCAATTTTTATGTTAACTTAATGGTGGCTAGACAAACCTACTATTAGTGACTGATTGAATGACTGACTTCTCAGCGCGATTCTATTCGTGTGCATTGGATCCAAGTTTTTTTTATGAAAGAGAAAAATTCAATTTCGCCTAATGTCGAAACACAAAGAAGACGCGATCGAAATGATGGAAAATATGAAAATATGAATAGTTGAACGAAAATGTTATGCAAACAAAAATCAAAGGAATCATTTTTTTCGCACAATGGCGAAAATCTACTTCACGTAATGAGCATAAAAATGTTTTAATGAATCGCTGGGTGGTTTCATATTTATCACATCAAAAAAATTGTGCCAGTAGTTCGATGTATTAGCAGTTTTAAATCTCATCAGTTTGCAGTTTATTTTTCAGAAAATTTTTCTCACATTTTTCTATTGAAAGCTTATTCACTATTTTCGTGTTTCCTCTGCTTTAAAAAAAAATCCAATTTTCATCTGACATGTTTTTTTTTCTGATTTCTTCTTTAAAAAAATCATTACATGTCACGAAAATTGTATTAGTTTAATCAAAATATTAACCTGTCAAATTAAAATTTTCAAATGGACAAATTGACCTAATTTAAAAAAAAACTGTTATGAACACAAATTGATAAATAACATAACTTAAAAGCCTTTCAATTAAGTTTATTCTTCCTGGTAATTGTTTATAGCTGTCAGATTAAAGTAACGTTAATAATATTTGTTACATAATTTACAAATGAAAATTGTTGCGTGTTTTAATATTATTTTTCATGTGATTATATTTAGTATGTGACAATTTGATCAATCATCACGGAATCTTACTTTTGCACATCATAAAATTTACTGATTTCATTTGATTTTGTGTTTTTATTTGATGAAACCGAAAAAAGTTGGTTTAATTGATTTATTGTACATTTTTACATTATTTTTTCACAATTTAAAATTTTTGTTATGCTCTGAAAATTTTTTTGAATTGTGATTGGTTCATAAAATTGGCAACATTCGATCGTGCACGATTCAAAATTAAAAAAATTCTAAAAATATGCTTTTTGTCACGGAGTGAGCTCTCAAAATATAGAAATAATAAAAAAAATATTTGGGCACCAATCATGTATTCCGACGCGTCTCTGTCTTTCGACTTCGACGCAGCTTTTAACTCTTGACTTCGCCATATCAGCAGCTTCAAATTTCCTGGAGTGACAGTCAGAATCACGTTTCGACTCATAGTGACGATTCCGCGAAATTTCAAGCTGCAGATATGGCGAAGTTAAGAGTTAAAAGCTGCGTCGAAGTCGAAAGACAGAGACGCGTCGGAATACATGATTGGTGCCCAGATGTGAACTGCACATGAATTTCTTAAACAAAATCTACGTTTCTGCACAATTTACACTCTATAACGAATAAAATATTAGTTTATATAATATTACAAAATCCAAAATATCTCGATAATGGTAAAAGATATGGATTTACGATAAAAGGCAAAAATGTGGGGAATTTTAGTATCTCAATTCTTCTTTCAACTATTTTTTTCCATAAACTGTTAGTTTGTAAGCAATTTTCAATTTTTTTACATATTAATGCAAATATCTCAATAACGGTAAAAGATAGCGACTAACAGTAAAATATAAATTTGTGGCAAATATTATTCTCTTCAAATCATCTCATACATTTAACTAGCAAAAAGCTGTGATTTTTCGAGATAATTGCAAAAACTGATTTTGTAAAATAACAACATTTTGCAAGCAATGACCCCCGGGGAAATATCACAGGCTGTCAAATACGATAGACATGGCCACAGGGAAGTATCATTGGCTATCAAAAATGATAGCTATGGCTGTCAATGTGTTAATAGAGGACAGCATCTGGGGAAAAGAGCTCGGGAAGGCAATCTCAACTTAAATTGACGTAAACGTTGCTAGAGAAGCACATTTCTATGCTTTGTCCCTTGTAAGATCCGAATTTGTTCCCAATGTCTCAAAATGTTGCCTAAAGTGCCGCGCCGTCTCAGACATACGAGGCCCTTTACTCTAGAGCCCAGCCCTGTAAATTTACAAATCATGGAAGAAAATATTGATAATGTGGCGAAGTTACTGGATTGAATTTGTTGTTCTCATCTAAGATTTACATCTTAGATGAGAACAACAAATTCAATCCGGTAACTTCGCCACATGCACCCCTTAAGTAAGGTAATTGAAATATAGGTTGCCCTGTTCTGTTAATGTAAATTCCTTTTAGTCCCCAATATCGGATAATTTTGAGAGCTGATTTTTCTAAGAATCGCATATTCTTAGAATTTTAAATTCTTTGAAGCCAATAGACACATTAAAAATATAAGACATATGTAACTGAAATTGACTATATAAGCTTAAAAAGCTATCTCGATTTCTGTGGTTCTGAAATCTAATAATATGAAGCTTTTTAACAAAGTTATGTACGTAAAAGATACTGAAATTAGTGTTACTAACAAAATTTTTCAAACATACCATCAGGCGTTTAAATAAAATTTTAAATTTATTGGTTTTCGTTTTAAGAGACTGAAAATTTACACCTTCCTGATTTTTAGTGGTCATTGGTTTTTATAACTCGTTTTGTTCGGGTTTTTAAAAGAATTGGCAAAGAAAACTTATATTTGTATACCCTAACACATTAGGGATGGTCCTACGATTTTAAGGAATTTTGTTCTCAACAAATTATATTGTTCCGGATAAAAAAAAATTGTGTGTGAAATTTTAATCATTTTAATTAGTATTTAGAACCCACAAAATTTGACCTAACTTTTTCTTGTGATTGCGTGCATATTATATTCGCCTAAACTTCACAGAATAACGTAAACCGAAAAAAGCATTTTTTTCTGTGCACTCGATATTAAAATTTTTGGGGAATTTAGTTGATTTCGAAGCTGGCAATGGTTTGGCTGCATCAGCTCTACTTTTAAAATAGTTCAATTCCAACATTTCGTCACCCATTTCGTTCCCCTAACCTCGCCAAGGATATGGTTAAGAGATAAAATATTAAAACTGATACATTTTAGTTTTTATTTCTGCACGCGGCAGTTTTTCATTAAACACAAAATATATGACAGCTAATTTCCTAGTGTAATACACGATTCCTACAAAAATCCATTGAACTGATTAGTATGATGTGATTTAGATTTCCACAGATTTTCAAATTTTCAAACAGATATAATTATCGACACTAACTGTGAATATCAAACAGCGAAAACTGTTTAAAAAAAAAGTTCCACATCACATTTGTAAATACTATTTCCACCTATGATTAATGCAGCAGAGCAATTCAGGTAGTTAACAAATATTTGAGGTAACAATCACCTGGACTGCTGATCTAATAAAATCGCTTTCAAGTAAATCTCGCGTAAATCCTAGTAAAGATTTCTTTTATTACCAATCGTTCACATAGAATACCATAGTAGAAAGTTTTCCGTTGCATAATAATTTTAAATAAACTTGCCTTTGATTTTCAGTGCAATTTGTTTGTGAAATACTATTCGATCTTTAGACACATTTTGCAAAATATCACAGCTTCGTTATGGAAACTGAATTAAACTGTAACGGGTAACATATTTGCTGTATAGGAAAACCGCAAAACATGAATATTTCACTCCTTAGTATGAAATTAAATCAGTTGCAAGAATTACTTCTTATTTTATTTTTTTCATAACGAAGATTTATATTTTCCTTATGATGCAAACAAGTTTCTTGCAAGTGACCGACATACAAAGTTGCTTGGCTTCCGAATCTTATTCAATTAATGAATTGATCAATATATACGCATTTCTTCGGTACCTACACTCAGAAAAATGGAGGCTAACTCGACGACCTGCATACGGCGTAATTAGCCTCGGGCTGGCAAATTTAGCCTATGAGTGGCGCGCGTTCGCCTGCATCCGGAAAAGTAAAACTTGTGTTGACCTGTGGCCGTAGAAATTCTGAAATTAAGCCACCTGCAGGTGAAGTAAAGCGTTGGGAGCTGCACGAGTTGACCTGAGATAGGCATTTCGAGGATGTAATGCCATGTAATGACGATTAAGCCACTCATAGCTTGAATATTTAGCCAACCATAGGTCAACTGAAGACCAGGGCAAGGCGAACTGAAGCAATGTGACGTCAGTAAAGCTGTTGCAGCATTAACAAGCCGCTAATAGGAGAACTTGTTGACCGCTGTGCGTTGTATTCGAAGAGAAGTCAAACCGACACAGCCTTATCATAAAAGGTTAAACAGCAACAGGCTTATTTCGCCTCTCGTAGTTGCACTCCCAAGGATTGCATTGCCTAACACAGGCTTATTATCCGGCAACAGTTAATTTTATAAAAAGTAAAACAGGAACAGGGTTATTAGGCCTGTGTTAGTTGCACTTCTAAGCATTGCATTGCTATACTTTACCAGCCTCAGGTCAACTGTACACGAGTGACAGGTTTAATGGCCTGTGTGAGTTGCATTCGTTTGTGCAAATTCGTAATAGCCGTCACTCTCTTGTTAGCAATCGACGCAGAAAGGACATTTTGTAGTGAGTTAAAAGTGCAAGTTCGAGTTAATCAAGGAACCGTCTGGAATCAAAGGTAAGTTTTTCGTTTCAATAAGCATGTTTTTTGGTTCAGTTAACAAATTAACCTGAAATAAAACTGGTTTCAATAAAATTTAAAACTACAGACAATCTTCCATTCCCTTTTTATACCCGTATGGTGAAACCAAAGGGTATATTAACTTTGCCTTACCATTTGTAGCGATCCCGTGATCACACACAAAAATGAATTACACCAGTGTGTTTAGAATGATAAAAAAAATAATTTTTGCATGTCGGTCCGTCTGTCTGTGGCGCGGATTGCGGGCGCACGGATTGAGCTAGAGCCTTGAAATTTTGCGTAGATCCGTTTTTCGTAAAATGTGAATCCAAGTTCGTTAATGGGCAAAATTGGTATCCCCCTTACGAATGAAAACTTTTTTGCGATTATCTCAAAAACTTATCAAAAAAACGCAAGAACAAAAGTTATTTAGAATATTATTCTACACAAAACTTCCATACATCAAAATCCGATTGGAATAAATTTTAAAAAATTTGATTGAAAAGTTTGACTTCAAAGTGGAGTTTTGATACAACTGTTCGCCGTTCACTTAAATCACCATACGGGTTTTCAATAATTGCCAGATTGGCAATTATAGCTTTTGTTATGTTTTTAACTCGTGAAATTCATAGTATTGTACCGATAACGCTTAGAAAATTGTTATATCATTTATTCGCTTAAAAAACTATTTTGGTAAATTGCGTACGAGTAAAATGCACATAGCTTTATTTCGCTTTTAAACAGACGGAAATAATAAAATAAAAAAAATCAATATTTTTGTCCCTTGTGTAGACTTAGTCTAGGCGCGCATCATTGCCAACGCATGTAGAATGGTGCTCACGTTGCAATTTTAGTTTTGAAAACGCGTACAATCTAATATTGGAGCTGGTAACGAAGTGTATTTCGGCTTACTAATTTAACATTTGGTTATTTCTACTTAAATCTACTATGATGCTATGATGCATGATGAATACTAGTTTAACCAATTAACGCTAGCTGTACTCAAACGAGTACACCGGACATATCTGTGATAATAAGTTAAAATATTTTTAGCCGATTTTCAGACAAAACCAAACTGATCTCAATTTGTATTTATAAAAAGATCATTTTTGCTTTGCCTGAAAATCGACTTAAGCTACTTTAACTTATTACTACAGATTTATGTATACATTTTTTCAGAATTTTCTTTTTTTTTTGTTTATTTTATAAGAATGGCTTGGTTTATGTGTTAAAAATATTCAGTGATTTTCTCATTAATTGGTTAAAGGTATTTTAAAAATTGAAATTGCCAATTCAGCAGCATCCTTACTAAAGCGGTGCGCACTTGGCCTAATATTGGATAGCGATAACATTTTAACTGAGCTAGTGTTCATACACGGAGATCTATAAAAATAATTGTTGCGGCATTGATAGGTTGACTTTCAAGGAATTTTAGTTGAAGGTGTCTTTGGCAGTTTTTTTAAAAACAATATTTTTAAATTATTAAGTCCCTTTAATCCACCTTTTCATCTACTTCCAGAAATTCCAAGTGGAAAGCATATCAAGTGGAAAATAGGCACATATCTATCTGTCCCTGTACAACACCTTGATTTGCGATTAATGTCAACCATGCGAATAGTGTCATATAATTTAAAATAACAATTTTTCTTTACGATACCATTTAATTGTAACATGAATATATATAATAAATAAAATGTAATTAAAATAAAACATCAATTGTTCTTTATTGTAAACTCGCTGTGGCCATATGGCAACCCCGGCGTTAATAGGTTAAGATGATATTTCGCAATAATGGGACTCTAATAAGTGAAAAAGTATGGCGTGGGGGCTAATACTTTGGTTGCTGCAAGTGTATTTTGAGCTTCCTGGAGGAAGATAGTAGATCTCCTGCGGCAGGTATACTGTGAGGCTGCTACAGGTCAGCTGTACAGCTGCAGGAGGAAAGGTAAGCTTGAGGTAGGTGTAAAATTGACTTTCAGCAGGAGAAAAATAAGGCTGGTTCAGGAGACTTGACCTGCGGTTGGTCTATTTTAAAGCTGCACCAGGTCACTGGTCAACCACGGGTGGTTTTACTAGCCTGCTACAGGTAGATTGTGAGCCTCCACTAGGTAACGTAAACATGTGGCAGGTTACCGTCAAGCTGTCCCTGGGCGACAGTTAGCCTAAAGTAGCGTTAATCGCGACAAGTTAGTCGTTCGTAGGTTGACTGTCGGCCTGTGGTAGAATTACTTGACCTGCTGCAGGTGCATTGTCGACCTACAGGCGTTTAACACTGCATTCATACAGCGCTCATGGGTGTACTATAAGCCTATGGCTCCTGTATAATGTGGTTTAATACACCTGGCAATGGTTTATTAAGCCTGTATCAGTTTTAGTTAGCCATTGGTAGTTAAACTAGTTTTGTAATTCTCGCCCGACTGAGGCTTACTTACGCCTGAAACAGGCGAAAACCATGTAACTTGATCTAACTACGTCAAACTTAAGCAGGTTAACTCTGTCAGCCGGCTAGAGGTCAGAGTTAACCTGACAAAAAGTTGACCTGCAGTACATTTATCATTTTTCTGAGTGTACGTTTTTAAGTGAAGGTCGTTAAACAAAGTTGTTTTTGCGAAAGTTTAGTATTAGTTTTTTGCTTTGAATTGGTCTCAAAGTAGGGTATAGCCCTTCAATTCGAAGTTGATGCAGAGTTCCTGTGGGTACATTACTCAATATTTTTTTCGTTTGCGTGCACATCAACATAAATTGCAGTACCAAATGACGATCATTTAGTTTCGTAACAAAACTATTGAGCATTTGGCGGAGACGAGTCCAAAGCCCAACGACGTGTAACGCCTTAGATTTTCCTAATAGGCGATCATTCGCCTTGTCAGCGCTTATTACATTACCTTTACGATAATATAGCGAAACGCACCGAAAACAGTTCTCGCATTCACACATGCCTAATTGACGGATTTTCACTTAAAATTCACTTAAGACCTTAACTTAAGTGTTGCATAAGGTTTTCTGGTGAATTAACTTCTTTAAGGACGCCGCATTATACAAGAATTTATTTAAGGTTTCGATTTAATAGAATAATTTCAAGTATTTTTCACATTTTTATTTACATTATTCTTCGTATTTTTGATACAAGTTTACAAATAAATGTTGTGACAGTACAGAAATACAATTTCGAAAAGAGCAACATTGAGAGAGCATAATCAATTTTTGCCTAAATTGGTATTTTTATTTCGGTCTTTTAGGATTGAACGTTTTACACAAAATGAAAGTATGACTAAATAAATACTTTCATTTTGTGCGAAAAATTAAATGTAATCAATCCTAGAAATTCTTTTTGTTGCAGCCAAGAGTTTAATTTTAACTCCAAGTTCTTAAGAATTATTTTTTTTAACAAATAGACAAAATGAGATGTTGAATATGTTATGAGAGTTGCTAGAAGAGAATACTGGTTGTTGAAAACAGTCCGGTCCTCGAGAACGACGTCGATGGTCTTTGGATCTTAAAACTAGGATAAACATTTTAAAAATAGAATTTATCACAAATAGCGCTAATATCCATGGTGGGAATGATGTGAACCGCTGATTTCACTACCATAACCGCTACCTCCGCCGCCGCCGCTGCCACCACCGCCATAACCTCCTCCGCCGCCGCCGCCACCACCGCCATAACCTCCTCCGCCGCCGCCGCCACCACCACCGCCATAACCTCCTCCATAACCACCTCCGTAACCTCCTCCGTAACCACCTCCGTATCCGCTGCCTCCGAAACCGCCACTTCCGCCTGAGCCATGACTCTCAATATGGACTGGAACGGCTACCGGAACTTTGTATGGGATATGCTTCTCAATGGTCACTGGAATGTGTCTCTCGATGTGAACGGGAACTGGCCGATGGACGGGAATGTGCACGGGGTAGGGGACGAGTTTTTCCACTGGTACTGGAATGTGCTTTTCTACAGGGTAAGGGGCTGGAATTGGAACCTTTACGGGCACTGGAACTGGCCTGTCGATATGAACGGGGTATGGACGGTCAACTGGAATGTGAACTGCAACTGGAACCTTCTTGATAACTGGATACGGCACTGGTTTTTCAACGTGAACTGGAACGGGTTTGTCAACGTGAACTGGATATGGACGATCAACGGGAACGTGGACGGGGTAATGGACGATCTTCTCAACTGGATAAGGTTGTGGTACGTGCACTGGAACCTTGACTGGGTAAGGGACCTTCTTTTCTACGGGATAAGGGGCCGGAACTGGAACTTTTACTGGAACATGAATCGTCTTCTCAACTGGGTAAGGTTGTGGAACGTAGACCTTGACTGGAACGGGGCGATCGACTGGAACGTGCACTGGAACATGGATTTTCTTTTCAACTGGGTAGGGTTGTGGAACATGAACGGGAACTTTGATGATTTCCTTGACTGGATATGGAACATGTTTGACGACTGGGTATGGTTTTGGGACAGCAACTTTAACTGGCACTGGAATGCGCTTCTCAACTGGATATGGAATGTGTTTTTCAACTGGATACGGCACTGCAACCTTCTTCACGACAGTAATTGTTTTTACGTGATGCTCGTGTTCCCCGTAACCACCCCCGTAACCACCTCCGTAACCACCTCCGTAGCCACCACCTCCATAGCCGCCACCCCCTGATCCTCCGAAACCACCGAAGCCGCCGCTGAATCCTCCGCCAATATCATGTCCTCCGCCAATATCGTGTCCTCCGCCGATACCACCTCCGAAACCACTACCACCGAAATCATGGCCACCACCACCACCACCGCCGCCTCCTCCGATTCCGTAACTGTAGCCACCATGTCCACCACCGTAAGATGATCCGAAGATGCCGCGTTTCTCCTGCTTCTTTTCCTTGGTTGAACTTTCGCTCTTCTTCTCCTTATCTCCGGCGCTGACACTGAGAATTAACAGTGCCGCGACCAATCCATAGATGATCTGCAATGGGAAAACGCAAGTTTGAATAAAAACACAAGTAAAACAAATTTTATGTAATGTGATCTACATATTAACGCGATCACGCACGATCGGTTGAAGTGATCTTTAAGTGAGACACGATATGGGACGCTCCCATGAATTTTGATTATCGAATTACAGGCATTTCTCTGTAAATCGGTGCGGTAGAAGATATCCACCCACTAGGCGTAGCTTTAAAGTGTAGATTTCGTTATTCTGTAGTGGAAAACTCAGTAAATCTCCAAGAAAAACACAAAAAATTGCAGCATTTCAAAAATTTAATTTCACTTGGCGCTGTAACATGGATGACTTTCGATTGTTTTGTATGTGCGGAGCACTGCATTAAAAGATGGCCAGATTTCTGGCGTCTCGACTTGATATCATCTTACTTTGTGGAAGATGCGATGAACTTTGTTCATTCATATATGCATCCATTGGGAGTTTACTTTCGATTTCGATTTGTTGGATTGTCATACGTAGATGGAAGATTGTGTAAAATTCCAACTGCACCCCGTGGGAGGCCAGTAACCAGGATGTATTACAGTTCATTTGCACGTGTTTAACATTGTCTGCATTGCGGCAAAAATATTGCCAAGATTTTGTGTTAACTACTTGTTGTTTATGTTTGTGGTTTTACAAGGTCTTAGTTTCTGTTTCTTCAACAACAAAAAATTCACGGTATTTCCATAAATATGAAAATTGTAAGGGTTTTATGGATGAAAGTAAAAGTATTAAATATTTTGATTTTGCGTAATATGATTGAAAATTAAGTCAAGGTTGTAAGATGGATTTTTCATATATATTTTTTCGATCGATAATTCGGTGTGCGAGTACCAATTTAATTTTGCAACAACATGGTATAAATTCACCGTGACTGACTGATATCATACTTTGGTTTTTTTGAAAGGTGAAATAAGAAAATATTGATTTTTGTTAATGATGGAGATGATGATTTATTTATATAACGACGGAAGTAATTTCACTCAGCGCCGAGTCATCATCATCAATGATTGATTAAGGTGTGTCGAATCGACAGTCTGATACATACAGGGAACGATGCACATTTTCGGGCGATCAATTTCGGCGTTAATAACTTTAATAGTCAAACATTTAAAGAGAAAAAAATGTCTCTTGCACATTAACAGCGGTATAATATTTCCATTGTGGTTTAATATTTTTCTCTCTTATTTCTCCTTCTTTAATCCACGAAATGGCGTATTGAAATTACTGTGACTGTAAATTACTGTAACTAAAAATTATATTGGGGTGATGTGCTACCTATCATTAATGCTAATTTCATCTTGCACCTGAACAAAATAATTTTCAATGAAAGTGCGTTTCTCGATTTACAGCGAAATCTTATTATTCTCTTAAACATCAGACTAAACAACTTGAGATTGGGTTCGCTGGCCTTATTAGATGGAAAAGAAAGGTTAATCTGATTAATTTCCATAACACTGTCTGCTTACTATTGTTACACATAATCGTAAACGTAAATTGAGAATCTATGCTAGATTGTAGAGTGTGTGTACAATTTTGCTGCTCTAATGTGATCTAAACCACTGTGAGAATTGTGTTGCCAAACAAATAACATAGGTGAGGTTTTTTAAATTTACTATGATCGACAAAAACATTTTTTCAGAGCTTTTTGTTTTATACTCGTTTAAAAAAATATTGTGATTGAATAAACATAAAGGTCAGAAATCGACTTTTAAACCAATATTCCTCAAAAACAAACTGCAATTTAAACATCTGCCAAATTCTAAAATAGACAATTGTGAAATACCCTAGGCGCCATTTACAATTGCAATTTTTTCTTGAAATCGTTCGCGAATCTGTTTTAGAATTTATTCCACGAATTTTATACATCTATCGCTGAATAAATCCTCTTAGCTTAAGTTATCAAAATATGAATTTATTCCGGCGATTATGAATGAAAAATTCTATTTTTTTGTGTCGCAGAAAAATATTTACCGAATAAAATATCAGATGTAAACGGCGCCTTATATGAACAATCTTAAGGCGCCGTTTACATCTGACACTGTATTAGGCGAATTTTATCCAGCGACACCAACGACGTATTCGAATGACCTGCGCTTTTTGCTTGAAAATTGAGGGGTCACGCACTTCTAAACATGAAAGCCTTTTACAATCGAAATAACGGAGTTAATTTTTGGAGTTAATTCGAAATTAAAATATATAATAAATAGAAAAATTCATGAAGTCAAGTGCGCAAAAACGATAAGATTATATGCGCTTTTTAAATGCAAAAGTCCATAAGCGGTCAAAATACCGCTTATGGTATGTTTAGTGTTAAACAAAAATATCAAACAATAAAACTCTGCGCTACGGTGTTAATTTTTTTTCTGCGAGGTGTTTACTTTTAGCTATGTTTTGGGGCGGTGTTAATTTGTCACCGGATTTTTTCGAAAGTTAGTAAGGAAAAGCTTGAAACTTGAAGCACAAAAGCTTGAAACTATTTTTTTAATCGTAAATCTTCCAAATATTTAAAAAAAAATACGTTAAAAAAAGATCTTTTCATTGTTATTTTAAGCTTTTTCATTAAACTGAGCTAACAAACGAATTACTTTTCTTGAAAAAATATAGACCGTTTCTACTAATTTATTCCCTAATTCTCATTTTCTAAACCAACAATTTTTTAGACCATTGAAACCACTTTTAAACCATGAAAAACTTAATCGTTTAGCCAAAAAATATTACGGGCTTTTTGTATTGTCACAATTTTTGGTGGGTTAAAAAATGCACCAACATGAGAAAACAGATTGTTTTCGAAAAATTTCATTTTTGGGTAGATTAGATGTGGTCAACAACAGTTGACACATGACCGCACATGTTAATAGAAATATTTTTGTCAAATTGCAAAACATCAATGAATTTCCGTTCAAAAATTACACTTCGAACAATAACTGACACTTTAAGACTTTCAGTGAAGTAATGGCCACGTAATCCAATTGAATCGCCCTTCGATATATTCGACGTAAGAAATGGTAATCCAGTAAAAGTCCTTGTTATATTTTTTTGAATATAAAACCATATTTCATAATCAATCTCAACACTTTCACTAAACACTTTGTGATAAATTTAAAATCGGTAAAAATATGTAGTTTAAAACTTAAATATTTGAAACATACCAACGATCTCATTTTGTCTCAAACTTTAATTAAAATTAGTAATTTTTGGGTACTTCTCGAGTCCAGAGAAGGTACTGGATATATCTTTAGGCCACTCACTCGCTTTTATACGTCCAAAATCCAACAAGCAATCTTAAGAAACCGACGTATTACTGAAGACGACGGTGACGCGGACGACAACATAAGCGACGGATGGAGGAGATGGATAAATGGATGGATGAACGGGTGCAAAATACCCTCACCGTAATCCGTTCAATTGTGATATGATTTACTTTCCCCCGCATGTATCTGGGGCTATACTTGCAGCATGATCATGTTTTTCTTGCGTATCTTCAGGCCTTCTTGGCCTGTTGCCTTTCAATTTCATTTGAATGTTTTTTTTGTGCGTCTTAAAATCGTTTGCATCTTGCCCCACAACAACACATCGAAACAGAATGCAGAGAGGTTACTACATTCCCATGCCACCAGACCTTAGACAATATATTGACATTAAAACGGACTATTTGGATGATTCAATCATTTGTGGTGACATTCCTTTCTGTTTAGACCCTAAGATGTGTTGCCATTAAGGAACATCAATTTTACTCAGAGAAAATTTTATCGCCGACAGAGGTGTTTAGATTTAAAAAAAAGGTATCCTTCAGATGATGAAATTATAAACAATTATTTAATTTTTCACAGAATATGTTAATATCGCCCAACTAAGTATGTATAGTGAAGTGAATTCCATTATAAATGGCATAACAAAGTTCTTCGCTTAAGTCTTTCGTTTTTCATTTGGTTATCTTTGATATGTGGATGTCATCT
Organism: Chrysopilus asiliformis; assembly: GCA_964034945.1. Lineage (NCBI taxonomy): Eukaryota > Metazoa > Arthropoda > Insecta > Diptera > Rhagionidae > Chrysopilus > Chrysopilus asiliformis. Next base: position 20,164,825 of record OZ035960.1, read on the forward strand.
TCTGGACACAGACTTCCCATAATGCTGTCAAATAGCAGAAAAAAGTAAAAATTTGTAGTGATTTGATGTTTGATGTGCAATATTACAAGGTGGCAGTTTAGCAGGAGGAAGTCATAAATGATGTCCAATTTGAAAAATTCATTTTGTTGCCAGTTTTTGCTTACTTTTACAGTTATCGTATTTATTTTTGTGATTTTTTTCAAATCTTGTTTTTTTCGTTTGGTATTTTAAATTATTGGCCATTTTGTGTGTCACTGGGGATTTTCATTTGGTTTCGTTTGGCGATTTTTCGCAATTCTTTTGCATGGATTCTTTGTTAGAAAATAATTGGTCATTGTCTGCTGTCGGTGTTATATCGAGTTTTATGGTATGGAGTTGTTCAGATTTTGCGACGTATGAATAGTGCATAATATTTTTGCCAGTTTCACGGAATTTAATTTTCTCTTATGTAATATATTTACAGCAATTAGATGAACTTGAACCAATGTTTCATAATTTTTTTTTTGAACTGAAATTTTTCAAAGTGTGTTAATGGATTTAATAGTTTTCTAGAAATTATATGAAAGTGTTGCAGACTTTATTTTAATTTTCGAAGTATTAGTACCGAGAAAAATCGTCACACGGGGAGGGTTCGATAGGCCGAATTGTATTTTCTGAACAACCCATAAGTTTTCAATTTCATTTTTCATACCACTTTTAAGTTTGGGAGAGGAGTTTTAACTGTACATCATCCGATATAGGTTTCAAATTTAAGTGTTATCAACTTTGCCAAGCAATATTTAGTTTTGGAAAAAATATGTAAAAAATAATATTTTTTCAAATATCTCGAGAAGCGTTTAAGATACGTAGAAACGATTGAGGGAAAAATCAAGAAAATTTTATTGTCTTTAAATTTTGATATATACATTTTTCCCAAAAATGCAGGGTTTTCGTGAAATTTTAAAAAAACTTCTCTTTTTTAATATATTGAGAACCCCTTTTTTATAATTGGTGTGACCACTGTGATATTTGAATATCTCTATACTTAGGGTTTATTGGTCAATATTTTTGAATAATATTTGCTTCTGTCGAAACGAATTTTCTATTCATTTGTACCGGATTTCTCCTAGCAAACAATTGAATATTTCAAAATTTAAATTCAATTAAAAAAGGAAGAAGAAATATTGAGAACCTTTATAGATAAGTGAAAACCGTCAAAGCAAAAAATGCAGCAAATTTTATATCCTTTCAATTTGATTATTTACATTTTTTAACAAAAGCGCATAGTTTTCGAAAATTTTTCAAAAAACTGTTTTTTTTTCTAAGAAATTGTGTGGGAGGTACCCATTTTAGCTAACGTTACTCTTCACAAAATTTGATAGAAAACTTCGTTGAAATTTCCACTCCCACAAGTTAACTGTACATTTGCTGCAGGCATACAGTAAAAATATTACTCCTTATCTTTCCAATTCACCCGACAATGCTTTCACGTACTTCTGCTGCAAGTGAACAAATTTTTTTTTACCTGTGGCAGGTGGTATTTTCCCCAATTTTTTAAGTTTCTTTTGTAATGTTTACCTGTCCTGAGAAAATTTTTCACCGCTTATAGGCATGCTAAAATTTACAATCTCTTACATCGTCGCAATCCCTGTCTCAGGCCAACGGGTTCTAATATTGCAGGCTAACTTCACTTCCTCTATGCTGACACATGGTATCTGTTGGTAAACAGACATCTAATGTAATGAAACTTAGCCGGTACAAGCACCGATTATAGAAACTATAGATAGGAAAGCAACGGAAATTCTCGGTTACCGGCGGCAGAATAAAGAGCAACGCGATAGAAAAATAGTATTTTCAAGGTCGAAAGAAATTGGTAATCTCTTTTCATCCTATTAGCATAAATGCGTTTGATGAAAGAGTCAGGAAATTTGTCTTTCTGAATTCGTATCACAGGGTGCACGAAAATGTACGGAAATCAAAATTTGTTGGAAAGAAAAATCCAAAACTAATGACAAAAGCTTTTATTTCACATTAAAACAGAAAAATTTCACTGTCAACCACAAAACCCATTTAATTTAAGTGATGATACCAGTTTTAACCTGGAAGTAACCCCAGAATCCCGAAATTCTCTAACTTTGCCAAATGATGTTTTGAAAATGGATATTGGTGAGCAAAACGCGTTTACTTATTTCATTGGATATTTGATGAAGAAATCCAAAGAACGTCATACCTGCTCGGAATTAGAAACAGAGACGGCAGGATTGGAAGCAATTTTTATTAACTTTAAACAATATGAAAATTGTAAGTTACAAGTTCCTGGGTCAAATTTAATTGAATATGCTGAGAGTTAGAAAACGATTTCTGTAAATTTTTTAATATTTATGTTACCGAAAAACAAATTCACGAGCTAATTTATAATGAATTAACAAAAATTAGCGAATTTAAATGCTGTGATTTATTTGATAATGAATATTTCATTAAACTTTTTATTAGGGTAAGAATTTTTTACATTTTAAAATATTTTAATAAGGATTTAAAATCAAAAAATGGACGTGGCAAACTGTTGAGTGTGAGTCACCTGTGATAGATGTAATAATGCAATAACAATTAATATTATGTAACTATATAAATAAGACTGAACTAAAAAATATGACTGAATTTTTGTGATACTATAATTGACATAACCAAATAAAAATAATTTTGTGTAGAAATGTGGAAAATCTTAATTAACAAAATTATTATCAAATTGTAAAAATTATTATCTGGCAACGCCTTTTACTTTTGGCACACACATAACAAAACAATGCATTATCTTACACAGGGAAAGAGATGGGTGACATATAGCTCGGTCCCTGTTCCACGGTTCAAGATTTTTGTTACTGGCTTCTTATCTATAGTATATATAATCGGTGGTACAAGTTAAAATAGACCTGCAGCAGGCTCGAAACTTTTACTCCATTGCTCCCAGTGTGATGCCAAGCCATCAACCCGTCAAAGAAATGCCTCACAGAGAAATTAGGTTTGCAAAAATTAATCCAATTTAAAGTCCCGTTTTTGCTATCTGCTAAATCTCTGAAGTTCTACGGGCGCGGTTGGAACTTGCAGCCTCTGGTCATTTAATAATATACAAAATTTAAACAATTGTTTCATGTAGCTAAACAACGCAAAATTACTAAGGAAATCAAAAAACGATTTCTACAAAAATTAATTAAATGTTTTTTTATTAGTTGTGGATTTTAAGATTCTGAAATAATGAAAAAATTTGATTGAAATTCATATCATAATTATCATTTTAATCTCTGGGTGTATTGCAAAAGAATTTTGCATTTAATTAAAGAGGTCGAACAAACAGACTTTCACTAATTTTTATTAAATCCACATCTGAATAAGCAAATTGCAATATTTCGAACATCATCAAGCAAAAAATCACAAAAATTGCAATATTACCATCGCATCAGTGAAACTCAAGTACAAATTCGGAAAGATTATTTATCTGTCCGAAATTAAACACACAAATTTTAAATCCAATTACTTATAAAAACAAACAATTGTGAAATGAATTAATGTGAGTATAACAGTGAAATTATGCCCATGAGATGGTGAATTGCAACATTCTGATTGGTTGTGCATATACGCAACAAATAATGTTAAATATATGCTCACAACAGTAATCCAGTAATAAATAAGCTATCAGTTAAAAAAAAGTTAATACTTTAAGAAAAGAAACTCGAAGAAAAAAAACATCAATGGCGCTAAGCATAAAAGAAACATTGTGTGCCTGTAGTGCGGAAACTAGCAAAATACCTATAATTGCTACATAAAAAGCTGTTCCATATTGTACGTACTTTGATTCATAAATCGAAACATATTTTTCGTGGTAAGCTAAAACGAAAGCTTAAACATTAAGGTTTTAATAACAAGTCAAAAGACAAAAAACCAATTAATGACTATTGAATTACTATTGCACAAAGTCTTATAAGAAATTCCATCAAAGGTGAGTTGCCACTATTTCGCACGTCAGTCCAGTACGAAAAATCTATCGACGAAACTAGAAGTGCAATCCATGCATGCGTCTTTTTTCCTAACACAGAAGGCGAGCATGTCGTATAAGGCACCAAAAGTCTAACGTAATTTCGCATCGTAACAACGAGGGCAATTAGAACATGACTTCCAAACGTAATCGAGTTTGACGATTGGAAGCAAAAGTCAAAGCTTTTCGTAGAAAAAAACGTGAGTAGGAGGCTGAACCGGCAAAATGTCAGTGAGCTTATCTCATCTGAAAGATGCCTACGTAAAAAATCTCATTACATCTCGAATACATGACCGGAATATTGGAATCATATTTGAACATTAATTTTTTGTGTAATAATTTGTTATCTAATAATCACAGTAAATATTTAAACACCTACTATTTGACTTAAGAAGTTATATTTTGAATTTATTTTATTTAAGTATTGTCAAAATTTATTAAAAATCGAGTCACGTTCGGCTTATATGCAGCATAAAGCGTTAAATAAAAAGAGGTTCATTGTCATGTTGCAAGGGTGTTTCAGCCTCACAATCAGACAGACAATAGGCACGAGACAAAAAATTTAAGATTTTGCTAAAAAAATCTCCAATATTGCGGGTTATACTATGTTCACACTGACGCAAAATTACGTAATTTTGAAGATTTTCGTAATTTTGAACGAAATCTTCCTCGAAACCACGAGATTTCCAGTACATTAACCTGTTTTCAAAATCACTAAAAGTATGCAATTTCCACAAAATTAGGAACGAAATCAAGCAAAAACAATGAATACAACCCTGCATCACTTATTCAGCTCTCTTGAGTACATCAGTTTTGACATTTGTGCTGGATTGGAAAGACGGAGATATAAGAAAAAGAACCCGTGTTCCGCACGCGAAAAGGATATATTAGTAAACAACTTACGCGGGGCAAAAAAAAATTGACTTGTTTTTGATGCGATTAGATATGAAATGGAAAATAATTGTTTATTTTCATTACAGATAATTTCCATTTTCGTTTAAAGTGTCTAATTCTGTTTGCACATATTTCATCGATGTTTTGAATTATATTAGTTGCGTTTTTTCAATGTTCTGAAGCAGTTCAGAACAAGCTTTCCATACAAAATCCTGCACCACCTTTTCATCTCGGACAGCGCTTGGAACAAAGGGAAATTTTATACGGTAATGTACGGTAATGAAATGCTGCTAACTTCAACATAATAAATCTGACATTTTATTCTCAATTGAGGATTTTGTGTTGGTAGTTGGTTGGTTCTGATCGACAGCGAAATAGTTTTAATCATGGGAGATAGCGAATCGTGATTATATCAAGAAAATATAGCAGTAACGGCCTACTGATGTAACCAACGTGAAGTTAGTTGCCATTCGAACTCAATGAAATTTCCCACTTACTCTGGATCGTTTTTTTAATGTTCCGTGTTCTAGAACATTAAAAAAACGCAACTATTATTCATCATCTTACTAAAATTTATAGCAATCCTACACTAAAATTCATAGCAATCCTGTAGTTGAAATGTCAAGCAAAATTACTTTAACCTCTGTGTGAACACTTTGGTTTAAGATTTAAATCATTTCGAAAAATTACGTGATTTTGCGTCAGTGTGAACTTAGTATTACAGAATTAACAAAAACACTTTATTATCATATCTACGTGCGGTTGAAGGCGGATTTTTGAGATAAAATGTGATTAACTTACTCTGTTTACTGGGTGGAGTTCATAATTCTATGAGTTTTAAATTATATTAAATACGCTGGTTTTCATTATGCGAATTTTGAACTTGAATATTACGAATTTTGAACTTGAGAGATCTTTCTTGGAAAATCACAGAAAGTCAGACAGTTTATTACTTTTCCTGGAATTCTTGTATTTTTTTTTAAATTCTTAAATATTGTCACGTTCAACAAGTTCTATAATAAGATTGGTCCTGTAGGTTTATTAGTCACCTTAACGCTACACTGCATAGCGTATTGCTGGTAATACATAATTGGTGATACATACATAATTTTTACTGGTGATACATAAATGTTTTCTCGTTATCACAAATACCCCAATCAAGTTTTAGCTAAATTTTCAACAACAGACTATTAACACAACAAAAAAAAAGTCCGGATGGAAAAATTGGCTAACTTTTATATGATGAAAAAAATTATGAAAAAAAAATTCAGAATCGCAAAAATGGCGGCCATGTTGGAAAAGCTCTAACTTTGAATTTCGCGCTTTTTCACTAATTAAAACTGGTAAATAATAGGTTTAACTTTTAGAAAAATAAACAAATAATACAAATAACCTCTGTTTCCTATATTTAACCTGCACATTTTGAATCTTTAAGCCGCATTCAGTTTAAACATATTTCGCCTGCGGCGCCGGCGCACTTTTTGTTAGCTATTTGTCCTTGGTTTTCGTCAAAACAAAGATTTATTTATTTTAAAATTTTATTGTTTTGTTTGTGTTCCATTTCAGGCATTCGAAAAAATCGCAAAAAATATTATTCTGACAGTACGGGAGAGGAAGAATTTTTTTTTTCAAAATGTCTTAGGATTGCTACAGAACTTGAAAAATCTTTTCTTGGCAAATTTAACACGGTGTACACACACTATTGTCATTACCGTCAGTTTCTCAAGTTCCATGGTTGAGTGCAGTCGCTCGTGCGGTACAAAGAGGTTTTTTTTTGCCCGTTATATTTTATTCGATTCGTTCGTTTTTGTCTGTATTGATCGTGTGTTCACTGGTGACTCACAAAGTACAGAAATGATTTTTGCGTTTTTTCCCATTGTATACTAGCGGAGTAAGCGTTTTTTGGCTGGTAGCCAACGTGTTAAACCTGGAACATTTACAGCCTTATTTTATTCAAGTTCATATAAAAGTAGAACAAAATCCATAAAATAAGAAAATAAGAACTTCCAAAAAAAAATACGAAATGAAACAAACTTAATAACTTTTAACAAACTTTTAATAAAAATTTTATCACAAAATCTGAAAAAAAAAACTTTTCTATGATTTTTGAAAAATTGTTTCATACTACAAGAATTGTTTCTTTCCTTTTAATACCACCAACTGCCGCTTATCCAGTGGTTTGCTTTGTGACACACTGCAGATAATTAATTTAAAACGCATTCACGGAAATAGTAATTTGATTAGATTACCTAGCCGTTATGTGCTTATGCATTGTTAAAAGACTTAACCGTCACAATCAAAGCAAGCCGATCTGACGCTGCTGTCGCCTGGTGTGATTTTTTTCCACTGTGGTCCATCAAGCGTTCCAAATGATTGATATCGGTTATTTTTTGTGTGAGCTTCGCAGCGTTCACCTTCGCGACGGTGAAGCATCGTTAGACATGAATTTCTATTACCTAAACTTTCGGTTGACGCCACCTTCCTTGGACATGGTCTTCCAAGTTCTAAGAAAGTTGCCATCAATAGCGCAATTGTTTGCGACGACACATGCTGTTGGTAGAGACTGCACCAAAATCATACTCAAACCTTAATACTATATTGTAGACCTAAATATGTTTATTCGAAGATCTACTAAACCCAAGTAAGCTTAACTGATAGGCTTTGGTGTACTTTTCACGTATGCGTCGATTACCTAATCTTTGGATTCTTTTACTCCACTCTCGATTTCTATTACGTGAGGATATCGTCACAAACAGTCCGTTTTATGCTTTTATTAGCAAGAAGTTACAAACGGTCAATGGCTTAAGACGGACGGTCGCTATTGCGGTGCTAAAAGTCGGCCATGCGACGCGTCTTTGTTTTTGTTCAGACAAAACGTTCGTACGTCTTTTAGACAAGAAACGCTTAAGTTGGATGTGACCAATTGTGGAGTATCTTTAAATAACGTAAAGGTGGCATCCAATTTTGTTAATCGAATAGTATTGTTGTGGCAAATTCGGCCCACTTTGAATATTTCCATTTGGGAGTTTTTTAATAATTTTGTAGGGTTTTCTAATACAAATGGTGTTTTTGGTGTTTTTCGTAAGCGTATTGCCAAAATATTGTATTTTCGTCAAAATATTGTATTTTTTTTTAAATTTTTTTTTAGCAATTATTGTTTCTTTTTCACCGACATTTTCTCAAAGAGTTTTAAAAAAGTTTTAATGTCTTCTTTCTGCCGACTGTTTTCTGGTTTTTTCGAACTTCCTTAGAGGTTTTTTAATATTTTTTTTTATTTTTTAAATTTTACTTTCCTCTGCTCTATAGAATATCAAGACGGTGATGGACTCGAGCATGAGGGTAGATAGAAACTATCTGTATGAAATCTGTCTGTCGGTCTGTATGCCTGCCTCTGTCAGCCTTTCCGAAATAGCTCGAGAACTTGTTGAGCTAGCGACTTGAAATTGTTGGGACGTGAGTTTTACCAAAATTGTAGTTTTCTATCAACTCTTGGAAAAGTAACGCTCACCATAGCGGGTACCTCTTATACAATTTTTTGAAGAAATACAGTATTCTGCAAATTTATCAAAAATTATTCGCTATTAGAAAAAATTCATATAACCGAATTTAAAGGAAATAAAATTTCATGTGTTTTTTGCTTTAATCGTTTTGAAAAAAATACGTATTTTTTCCGAAATTTCAATTATTGCAGAGGAAAGTCATGAGCTGTTCACATCAGACATATTTTATTTTATATTTTAAACGATTTCCTTACCAGACTTTTTTTTTAATTTGGGCCATGAAAAATTTGGTACTTGAATAGAAATGGTTTCGATAGAACTAAAAAATATTCCAATATGGCCTATAGTCCGTAAATTATCGAAATAAAATAAATATTAAAATCCTAGAGGCTAAGAAATTCAAATAATGGTTTTGAGATATATTTTATAAAGTATTTTCTATTTTAAAAATGTGTTGAAAAGGTTTCTTGCGATTTTTTCAACTTTTCGGACATTTTTGTTGTTTAAAAAAAATATTTGTGGTTTTCTCAAAAATTTGATAAAAAGATCAAATTCTACAATTATAAAATTTCTATTTTTTTATATTAGAATCCATATTTTGACGGAAATCCACCCTTGCCCATTTCTTCTTTGGTGTGAACTGGAAATTTTTTCACTAGCAATTTGCCTTTAAGTTTAAGTTGGACAAACAACTATCTTCAACTACTTAACTAAGCGATGGTGTGAATTGTCATTTTTTGAATGACTTGCAGTCTTCCAAAGTCCAGCAATTGTGGGCCAAACTACTTTTACATAATGGCAAACTTTTCAAACGATACAAACACAATTCAGACGAGTGCATTTTTGGTTAAGTTTACTTTTTTTTTCTAGCTGGCGGCATATTTGCCATGTTTGAAATTTTGTTGTTTCTTGAACCCCGATTTAATGGTCTAATTTTTCTTGTAAATTGTATCGTCTGGGATCCGAACCAACAGTAGGAGGTCTCAATGTAGAAAATAATGGTCGTCCATTAAAATTACGTTCCGTGTAACAAGTTAAAAGTGTAAAGGAAATATTAGGTACCTACCAATCTTACTATGTATTATCTGTATCTTAAATTTGTCACAGTTGTCATAATAATACTTTCTATTTCGTGAGCATTTTTGGGTCATCGCCAAAATATTAAGAGGTGTCATTGTGATCCACCTATGCAATTAAATATAATTTGTTTAAAACTTCTAAAGACGTTTTTCTGTTTTTTTTTTTTAATTGTGGGAATATCCGTTGTCGTTTTATTTTTTATTATTTATAGTCTAATCGAATTTTTATAGAAAGAAGCTTTAATTAAAATATTTTGATGTTTAGGGGGGTTTCGCCTAAAACCGATTTTAATGAAATTTTGTACAATGATAGAATAATTTATATAACAAATATAATAGATAACAGCTACATATCTAAAGTTAACTGACTTTCCACCTTTCTTTGTAACTCTTCATTCGTTAAGTTTTGAATTGGCTAAACGATTGAAATCATAAAACATAGTTTTATCCACCTAGCGGCAAGATGATACCTTTCTTACATAATTAACTGTCATGTGATGAAAATCTTGATATTTATTTTGATATTTTTATACAAAAAATTTTGGTTCATTAATGTAGAAAGTTGAAATTTGGCACAGAACAGGCTTTTACCAGAAATTAAACGCGTCCAAAAATGACGAAAATTGAGCCCCTTCTTCCTATATCCCAACACAAAACGGAATTTTTTTTTGCGATTTTCTCGGAACGGTTAATTTTTTCAATAAATTTGTTTAGACAAAAAGTATTTAGAATGTGATGCTGCATAACTCTTCCATACATCAAAATTCAATCGGAAAACTCCTTCCCCCCACAAACATTACTTTAACCCGGCAACATACAAGCTAAATTAATTGTTTTCTTAGAAACAAAGAGATTTTTTAGTTTTCCCTAAAAAAAATAAACATTTTAGTTATAATAAAATTACTCTGACGAGAAAACTCACGCTCGAAAATGTGTTTAATTGTTTTTGTAAAAAAAAAACCTCCGTAGAAATCACTTTCAAATACTCGTGCTAATAGTATAACATGTTAAATACATCTCATCTTGGCTAATTGCAAAAAAATGCCCATATAGGTTTGGAAAAGTAAAATTAAGGAAGCGAAATTATGTTCATCAGGCGTAATTGGCTTTTAATTTTTTTACGCCGAATCAGGTCATCAATGACCAAATAATTAACAAAAAGTAACACCGAGGAGTAAAAAAAAAATCTTCATCTACATATTTGTGTAACATAATCTGTCCTTTTTTATTTACATATACGAATGAGAATGGTTGATTATTTTCATCGCACTGTACTTTTATCGATATGTTACACTTTTGTTCCACTTAACATATCGCGTAACCGAAAAGTAGGTACAAGTAAAACATCTCTCTTATAATATCAACCAATTTTTTTGTCGATACAATTGAAGTAACCTACAGCATGAAATTACATAACCGTCCAGACCCAATCACATTCTTTCTGCTTTTAGTACCGAGACAAGTCAAGTTACCTGCATGAATTCGGACAGATAGGGTTGAGGGACGCTTGGGATTCGAATGTAGATCATCTCAACCTCAGCTTTTGGTTGGAGACCAAGACACATCTGGTGGCGACCAGTGCTTCTTTTTAACGCTTCTATGCAGGGTGAAAATGCGATAATTTCGGCAGTGCTTGAAGCGTGGCTAATAAATTGTGGGTTCCAAAATATCTGAAATTACACACTGATGGGGTAATAAGCGATTCATTCAATATTTAATTATTCCAGTAATCAACATGAAACATTCAGTTAAGACTACAATTTGCACCTGAAAAAGATACAAAATATCACAAGATTTTTTTTGTCATCATTTTGAATTCATTTTGAAAGTAAATATTTTGCACATACAGGAAATGCTACCAACATTTTTATGTTGACATACACGATAAGAGTGTTCTACTTTTTTGTTGCGTCATATATGAACTAAGGGCTTAAGTAGCCTTATGTAACTAATGACCCAATTTTCTTTTTAAGGAAACTGTATTTTGGGTAAAAGGTTTAGAAGTCTTATCGTGAGTTTCACAAAAGTTTAAGCGGCTACTAAATCAAGCTAACAAGCTTTCTACTTTTCTCTACTATAGAAGGGAAGTATTGTATTCATGACGGAGTCGGACTCGAGAACGGAGGCTGATAGAAAATTTCTGATCAGTACACAGAAAAAAATAATTGGTTTAACAAAAAAAAATTCGTAAATATTACTGAAGTTTTATATTACTTCGTAATATTAACAAATTTTAGTAACTATACAAAAAAATATTTGTTAATATTACGAAGTATATACAAAACTTCAGTAATATTTACGATTTTTTTTTTGTTAAACCCATTTTGTAAATAATACAAAATTATTTTTTTCTGTGTACGAACTCCATTTCAAGCAAAATTATAAGATGCCCGACCGTTTTATGTATCTTAAATAACTCGAGATCTTAATAACTCCAGAATGCCATGATCTAGCGACTTGAAATTTTTTTGTAAATAAGTTTTACAAAAATCGTAGTTTTCTATCAACTTTTGGGAAAGTATCGGTAGGTATAACGGGTATCTCCCATACAATTTTTTTTAAATTACGGGTTTTTGAAATTTTTCTCGAAACCTACATATACGCTTTTGGGGAAAAATAAATATTACTAAATTTAAAAGACATAAAATTTTCCACATTTTTTTGCTTTAATTGTTTTTTGTATCTCTCACGGTTCCTTTTTTGGGTATTTCTAAAAAGTGACTATAGAAAATAATTTATTTCAGAATATCTAAGTTCGGAAATACATCATACTAATATATAAAAATGAGTCGGTGGTTGTTTGTCTGTCTGTCGGTTCCTCTTTCACGCAAAAACGGCTGAACCGATTGACTTGAAATTTGGCATGAGTGTCTGTGGTAGTTCTGGTTCCAACATAGGCATACGGAAAAGTAGCGCGGGGAGTAAGGGGAGGGGGTAAAGTCATCTCGAAACTTAGTTTTCCTTCTATGTTACTCTTTCGCGGGGAAACTACTGAACCGATTGGCCTGAAATTTGGCATAGATGTTCGTCGGGGGTCCAGCCCCAACATAGACCCATTAAAAAGTAGCCTGAGAGATGGGGGAGTAAGGGGAGCGGGTAAAGTGATCTCGAAACTTAGCTCTTCCTCTATGTTACCATTTCGCGGGGAAACTACCGAGCCGATTGGCGTGAAGTTTAGCTCCAACATAGACCATAAAAAAAATTTGAAAAAACTTAACCCGGCAACGACGGGTATGCAAGCTAGTAATAACTCCATCTAACACGAAAAATTATGGCTCTGAATCTAGAATTTCAGACAAATAAACATTCAAATTGCTCTAGAACTATTCGAAAAATTAACGAAATTGAAATCTTTATCACGATATACCTACTTATTCAAGTCCATGAAAATTTACCTTACTTAACCTGAGTTAAGTAAATAAGCTACAAAATTCATTGTTGAAATACACATATGGTGGTATTATTACAGCATTAAATTTATTAATCCATTAAAAATTAAATGATTGAATAACATTTAAATTTATGAGCGTTGAGGATTTTCTTAACACATAACAACGAATTGCCATCCATTGCAGGCAGGAAGTACAAAAAAAAACATTTCATCGCCTTTTTTTCGTTGAACTTTTTCTTTGCACAAAAATCAGTCGACCACCACATTAAGAGCATTAGTGGTTTTTACCGTTTATAGATACGCATTACCAAAGGTCAAGTGATGATTATGATCGGTAATAAAATTGTTAACGGCAATTATGCACCTTCGTTCCATGTAGTTTTTTACTAGAAAAAAATCCATTGTAACATAAAAAAATCACCTCAAAGAGGTTTTTTTTAGGGAAGACATGAGCATTAACAATTTTTGCACCTTTCGTGTGCAATCAATTTATTGCCATTATTTGTTGAAAAAGTGCCACTTTCATGCATTTTTCACGATTGCGCTTTATCTATTTTCACTCAAATTTATGATAGAAAAAACATCGCCAAAAGCAAAATGTGCTCAGTAATTGCTACAACAATTGTTATGCCATCAATACATTTATTGTTGGGACTTCCAGAGACTCTTGAGATGGACCAGATCAATAATAAATAAGTTTGGTGGGTCAGATTCATGCAAGAGTGAGAAAATGCCGAAAAATAAATAAAGATGCCGGTAAAATTACATCACATTCCCCATCGGTATCGGTAAAAAATCAAAACCACTGTGCAAAAATTTGAACACGTTTTAGCGTCTTTGATTTGTTACATAAGATTTTACAGTAAGTTACTTTACGCAAAGACGCCCTCCAATCATTTAGAAGATGTGAGTCTGGTTGGAAGTTGAGCATCAACTTTTTAGTTGTTCAACTTTAGACGCATGCCTCATCAATTACTTTACATCTAATTATGCAGGAGAAAATGTAAGAAAAAACCGGGAGTTTTTGATTTAAATATGTAATATGTTTTTTTTACCATTGGGTTAATGAATTGATGATTATCAATTTGCCAAGTAAATGATAGGCTGATGAGAGAAATATAACTTTCCGTTTTCAGATGAATTAAAATTAATTCAAAAATGGTTAAAGCATGAGAATTTTCAGGTGTAGTCATTCAGATGTAGAGATAATCACTTTATAAAAAAAACATATTTTTTTAAAAAAGCTTTTGAAGTGTACTAAAGTTTTAAAAAAAAGTCTAATTTTACGTAGAAATTTGGCCTAAAAAATAAAAGCAAGATAAAAGTTTGTATACTAAAACTCTTATCGCTTTTACCTTGCTTTTATTTTTAATAAATAAAATATTTTTTTTATTTTTTAGCTTTTAAAGTGAGCTTGTGTTTTATTTATTTTTTTTGATTTTTTTTCTATTTTTTTTAATTTTATCATTTTTGGTCGCCATATATTATTTTTCCGTGAGTTATTTTTACCTGAGTTCGTTTATTCGTTTGAACAAAATGGAGTCCGCTGGCCACCATTTTGCTGTTTCTTGAGTTTCCAATACACACAATTTATTCTTTTCCGAAGCTCTTTCGTTTAGGACCCCACACGACAGGTTTCGTTAGTTTGATTTCGACATAATGGTGTGTGCCGGTGCGATATCCATACAGCCGATTTTTTCATTTGATAAAAGAATGGGATGCACTCATGCAAAGACAGCTTGGGCAGAAAGGGAGAAAACAATCAGCCTACAAATATTGTCGTCTTCTGCAGTTCTAAAAAGTTCTAATTTCCTCAACCGATTTTCTATCTGCAGATGATTCTCATCAACAACAGATTATCCTTATAGCAAAACTTGATTGAAAATGCCATTGGGTTAACGCTGAAATTAGCATACAATCGACGTCAGTGGAAAAGGGGAATATCGTACTATAATATAATATAATATAATACGATGTCTGTCTGTCTGTCTGCACAAACGATCTCGAAAACCCGACTAACGATTTTCACGAAACTTGGGGGTTAGGGATTTTCGGGGACAGGGCATCGATCTAGATAGGTCTCATCTCTGAGAAAATTCCCCTCGATACCCCTCGCCTGGTATCTTCGAATTGGGTGGTCCGATCTTAATAAAACTTTACAGTATTACTAAGGGGGTTAAGGGCTTTCGATTTTTTCATTACAAACCTGACTTTTCCCTCTAGACCTATCTAGATCGATAGGTCTCACCTCTCCAAAATTTCAGCAAAAGGGCGAGTTTGAGGTGGCCGAACATCGCTCGGTTTTCTTGGTATTAATTTGACACTCTCCCTGCTTTTATTCAGTCACACGCACAGAAAATTACAAAAGTTTATCTCTTTCTGATTTTCTGATTTTTTCTGTCAGATAAGGAAGTTGGCTGTATGGAGATTGACCTTTACAGTATTTTGTATACATTTTATAAATGTGAGAAATTCCTGAAATGACTTTCTCAACAACTTTTGAGAAAATAGTATTATTTTTACTAGATTTTTGGGTAAAAATTTTAAAATTTTGACATTAGATTCGTGACTGGTGATCTCAAAGCCAAGATTAAGGGGCAAAAAAGATGTTTTTGTAAGTTTTCGATTAAAACTGGAAGCATTAAAATCGGTTTGATAGAATTCCGTTCTTATTCTTTAAAATATATAAAGAAAATATTCATCCTCATTTGACATAACTATTTCCAATCGTACAAAAAACATCTGTAAATCGACTCTGTTTTTTTTCTCGCAAAACAGCCCGAAGCGATCGGAAGATCAGATACCACCAAGAAGTGAATAAACTACTTTCTAGAGGCGTTCTGCCCTGCTAATTTACCACCCATTGGCTGTTGTAAGAGCTTTTAAATTTCGATTAACGTCTTTATAAAATTTGAACGCTCGACGCCCGTTATGCAATGCAATTACAAGGAAATTAAAAATCAAACGAGGTGATACAATAGGTGACTAGGACAAGGCCACGCCCATCCTTGTAAAAAGTAGCCATAGTTATAGGTGCTAATGAGGTGAAAAATGGGAAATGTACAAAATTAATCCAGTGTAAATCAAATACTAATATTGTTTAATACGGTGTTGGTCGATAGGTTAAATAAAACGTGACCAATGTCAACAAGACGGACTCAATCGTGCAGAACTTTACTTTCAATTTCAATTGGAATCAAAAAACATAACAAAAGCTATAATTGCCAATCTGGCAATTATTGAAAACCCGTATGGTGATTTAAGTGAACAGCGAACAGTTATACAAAAATTCCACTTTGAAGTCAAACTTTCCAATAAGATTTTTTAAAATTTATTCCAATCGGATTTTGATGTATGGGAGTTTTATGTAGAATTATATCCTAAATAACTTTTGTTCTTGCACTTTTTTGATAAGATGCACCGTTTTTGAGATATTCGCAAAAAACGTTTTCGTTCGTATGGGGGGTACCCCCCCTAATGGTCCATTTTTGCCCATTAACGAACTTAGCCTCACATTTTACGAAAAACGAATCTGCGCAAAATTTCAAGTCTGTAGCTCAATCCGTGCGCCCGCAATCCGCGCCACAGACGGACAGACAGACAGACAGACGGACGGACGGACGGACATGCTAAATTCAACTTTTTTCATCATTCTAAACACACTGGTGTAATTCATTTTTGTGTGCGATGACCAGATCTTGGCGTTACAAACGGTAAGGCAAAGTTAATATACCCTTTGGTTTCACCATACGGGTATAACCAATGATTTGCTTACAGATCAAGAGAATCCGACCAACTGTAAACGGAATTAACCTCAGATTTAATAGTTATTCTCAGTTACATCATTATTTAGAGATGATAATGGATTTAAACTCTGCAATTATTGAGGTAATCATCCATAAAAATCGCTTCGATTTAATTGAAGGTTGATTGTCTGAATCAATGCCCGTTATCAGGTATTTATAAAATCTGCGAATATGTTGAAGTTTGTTTCAGTTTCGCAGTCCGAAATGTAAGAGTAGTGAATTCGCATTAATAAAAATAAAACTTTTCTGGCCAAAAAATAAGCCAAAAATTGTAAAACAATTAGAATTTACAATATTTTGAGATTCGTCGATAAAAATCGTTTAGTTTGATTTTCGCACGCTAAACATTGTAGAATTTGGTGTTAATCAGCCACGTAAACATACCATCAAAAGTGATTAAATTTGACGCCCAGTTTAGCGTTTAACACATTGACTGCCATGGCTATCATTTTTGATAGCCAGTGAAAAATTGCACTAAGTTTCATGAGGGTTCACAGTTATCATTTTCGATAGCCAGGTCTACATTCTCTATATATATATTTTACCGACATACGTTCATACATACACACATTCTACAGATCTACATGTATAGGTATTTCCTTTAAACATTTGCAAAATTTGTTCGGCAGTCAACGTGTTAAACATAGGTTTAAATGGTTTTAAATAACCTAAACTCCAATCTTGCTTAAACTGCTGCTAAATTTTACGTCTATTTCATACGCAGGGCAAGTTTTGCCATGCTGCGCGCAGGTCAATCAAAAACAGTGGGTTTTGATGGAAAAATAAGAAACTCGTTAACTAAAACGGGTACCTACCATACAATTTTTCGAAAAAATACAGTTTCTTTTCAATTTCTCGAAAACTGTGCGCTTGTGAGAAAAAATTAATAAAATCAAATTTAAAGAAAATAAAATTTCCTACTGTTTTTGCTTTCACATTTTTTATGTATCTCCAACGATTCTTCAGATATACAGTGGAATCCGCTTATAACGACACCGGTTATAACGACATACCGGCTATAACGACACATTTCTTAGGTCCCGGCCAGAGCTCATAAGACTCTGTGCGTTTTTGTATTGGTTATAACGACACCGGATATAACGACCAGATTTGTTGATCCCTTGGAGGTCGTTATGAGCGGATTCCACTGTATGTGAAAAAGTGTATATTTTTTCAATATTTTCTCCGAAAACTTTAAATTTTGCAGAGAAAAGTCATGTGATGTTCACATCTGATATTTTCACTCACTGTCATTAGTGATAATCAATCATATGAAATTTATCCAAAATGATCCTCACCTGTTTTGTGGTATTTTGACTCGAAAAGTGTTTTTCCTGAAGCTAACGATGAAAGATTCATTTAAGGTGCAACAAAAAGTCTTTCTTTTAGTTGAGATTTGGTTAAACCGTGGCCGCCGGCATTGATTTAAACCAAATTTGAATGAACCAAGCCGGTGTTAAAGATTCAAAAATGGATGGGTTTAATTTTACAGAGCATGGATTCGGTCATGTTTCCTATTCATGTTTCATGTTAGCTCACCTGGCCAAGTTTACAAATTTCTTTTATTTATCTGTATCACTTGGAGAGGTAATCATTCACTACTCTTCTGACCAGAGCCGAATCTACTGGAATCGTGGCTGGACAAGAAGAAGGAAATTTTCTGTGATCGCATAATAGGGTTTATCGTATTTATGCACATTACATAATTTCGCTTTTATTATCCATGCATCGTAGGTTAGGGGGTGCGGAAAGGTGTGGTTTCGTTCGAGAATAGGACAGGTAACAAAATGGTTACAGCAGCGACAATAGCTGGCTAAACAACAATAACGATAATGGCACATAAAGTGTATAATCATCAACAAGAAGCGAAATAAGCTGGTTTTGCGAATTAAAGTAAGAAATAATAATATCATGGAAGTGAGTGAATTATACATCAAACCCAAAAGCCAGATGGAGAGAACACAATGTTGTTATATTCGTAAGTTACTTACCTGAAGATTTATTAAGAGTAAAAGTCAAAATCTAGTAATGCAGCTTTTTTGATAAAATAAAAGCTACCACAACAACATCTTTATGGTTAAGATGTTGAATAATTTTGATGATATTTTATTTATAGAGTTTTTACATTTCAAGTAACATTTATAATGTTATAAATGGAAGGAAACTAACGAGCAGGAGGTTTAATCGAGATCCACAGTGAGTTATTGATGGGTTGAGAATTAAGAAATCCAATTGAACCTGTTTTAAGCCTCCGATATTGAAAATCACTTAAAATGGTTTTCGCACTGCTAAAAGTTTCGAAACTCTTACAACTCATTTTCTACTCAAATTGAATGAAAATTTGTTTAAAGTGTTTTAATTGCAACAAATTTGTACCAAAAACTCTTTTAATTAGGCTTATAACGCAATATGAAAGAATTTATAAAATAACTTACCAGGAAAATAATTTAAATCAGTTTAATAACTGACATGCGTTGTTAAAATTTACCACATGAAAATGAATTTCAGGGCTCCAGTTTTAAAACCCACGCAACTTTTAGCCGATTTGTCAATTATTTAAAAATTTAGTGGTGAAGTGTGGATAAGTGGCAGAGCCTTCAGTTTAAAATTTAAATACAGTGAGTTCGAACCGTTGATCGAAATGTTTAGCGAAAATTACTGCTCGCTGCTAACGACACCATCAGATCACACTACTATCACGACATCTGCTGCTGATGAGTTGCAACGAAAAACCTTATAAATGTTGCGATTTATTCAATGTAAATCTATAAGTTCACAACAAGGACGAAAAATTGCCTCAATCGTGGACGCCTAATCCTACTTTAGGATGTCATAGATGGAATCAAGTTTTCTGAACCCAATGTCTAGCTTAAACATTAATATTAAACCTGCTCGAAATTTTGGTTTTCAAGACACTTAAAACCGCAAAACCCAAGTCTAACTTGAATCCCTATTAAATTTCTCTAAATCGTAAAACCACTTGACCTATTGAAAATCTCTCGAAAACTATGAGCTATTATGAAAAAATTCATAAAACCAAATTCAAAGAAATAAAATTTTCTGCATTTTTCACCTTAACGATTTTTTTGTACAGTTCTCAAAATATTTGAAAAAATATTTTTTTTACACATTTTTTTCCGACCCAATTGCCGGACACAAATATTAACTACGTTAGGGTGTTTGCGATGACAAAAGGTTTTAATTTCCGCATGTCTGTCCATCTGTCCACCCGTCCGTCTGTCTCTCCGTGAACACCATAACTATCGAGAGACTTGAAATATTTTAGTCACCTTTGTCGTAAATAGCAATGCTAAATCTTTGAACGGCCAAAATCCTTCCTAATACAAATGGAATATTTTTTGCCTATTTTCTCGAAATAGGTGCGTCGTATCGAAAAATTTATAGAGACGAAATGCGTTTAGAATATGATTTTACATAACCTGTCTGTACATCAAAATCCAATCGGACAACTCCTTCCTCCTCTTTCATACAAATGGATTTTTTTTTTTCATGAAAATTTTGTCTGGCCTCATATAGAGGGATTGACGGTTGACCCCTGGAAATTAGAGTTTTTCTTATGTATTTTTAGGTACAGGTATCCCTCGAGTTACGCGGTACTTGAGTTACGCGAATTTCGAGTTACGCGGAAAAAAATTGCGGCAGTGCTCGAGTTACGCGGTACGGTTTTGGAGCAATTTTTATTTAAAAAGAAAATATTGTAATTATAGATGAATGTTCTTATATAAAAAAGATAATAGGTATGTATTGTTTTGCACTAATCCTGAGTCTCCTCTTACGCGGTTTCGACTCACGCGGAACCAATTAACCGCGTAACTCGAGGGATACCTGTATTTTTAAAACTTGTGCAAAAGGCAAAAGGACTTTAACTCGGCAACGTTGGGTCTGCAAACTAGTATTTCATAAAAAAACATGTTTGCTCTTTAAATTAAGAACATCTTTAACAACCTTAATTAAAATTGTGTGCAGTAAAGTATTAACAGGAAAATTATATTTAATTTTGAAAAAAAAACTTATATTTTTTTAAAACTAGAAACCACATTTCTCTAGTCGTTATTGCAAGTCTTATTATATAACACGAATTTCGTAAAAATTATGCCAATAACTTGCCATTTACGCTCTTGAAAATTGCTAAAATTGTATGCAAGAAATTTATGTTTGATGGATAAAAAAGCATATTGTGCCGAATTGAAAATAATTCAAAGTATTGCTACACAGATCAATATAACAAGATCCTCAATCAATTGACGGACGGTATTGAAATTGTGTCATGTGTCTATGGACTACAAGATGAAAAAAATCGAGAGCATAACGAAAATTTGTAACAAAGCAAACGTCTCTATGGTAAGCTAAACTAAACTTAGCCAATGAATATTAAAATTATTGATGGAGTCTACCTGTCTAGAGCTTAAATTGAAGTTTCGACATTCAATTTCACATTATATGATTATTTTTATTGCACTCATCCACATCGATATGAATTGTCGAATTGGCCGTGTATGATCAACCATTGAAATTGAAAATGGTCCATTTGTGTAACACCTGTCACTCGACGTCATCTTTGTTGCCACGGGTATATCCGATAATAAATATTAAAAATATGCTCATGTGGTTTTTATTTAAGATATCATTTCCACAGCATTAAATAGCATAATTCGACATATCGGTTAAATCAAGTATTTCCCTCTAATATTTCGATTCGTGATGGAATCGTGAAATTCAGAAAAAGTGGATGCTTACCGAATCGTTTGGATCATAACGCTTTTTATTTATGATTAAATTTTCCGATTTGTTATTCTTTTGTCATGTTGTTGTTGTTTTTATCACACTTGATACCAGACAATCTGGTAATTACGGTTCATTGTTGAAATTGACATAAAACACCTGAGAGTGGTAAATCATTATGTAAATGCTTGAAGTGGAGCAAATTCGTCACGAACATCAGTGATTGTCATTTGTTCGATCTTTCAGTTTAATTTACACCAACAATTAAAATACCGATTACGAATAAATGGGCTGGGAAAATACAACAATAAAATAAATTGGTTGCTATTTTTCACGTAGGTTTGAAAACAAAATAATATATTTTATAAAATAAATTAGAATAAAATTGTGGGACGAAAAAAAAAATAAGTTACGACATACAAAACGTTTAAAATTAGATTAAATCACAGAATTAATTAATAGTCAAACTAAAGGTGCCGCTCCACATGAGAGTAAATACGCGAGTAACTCTCAAAAACTCTCAAGAGTTACTCGCAGGAGGTTGTTCATTTGAGAGTTAATTTCGGCGATTTTTCTCTTTTCAAGACCAATATCTTGATTTTTGCTTTGGCGAGTTCTCGAGAACTACTAGCGAAATTCAAACGCCGTTCGTATCTGGCGAGCAACTCCCCGAGAGTTCAGTGGGTGCGTGTCGACTAGAGAGTAGAATCACTTTTCACAGCTCGCAGAAACTAGCTCGCGAGTTTTTGCGAGTTTCTGCGAGCGACTCTCAAAGACGTGTCCATTTGCGAGTAGCTGCTATCGAGATGTTCTCGCCGGCATTTAATCTCGTGTGGAGCGGCAAATCTTCAAGTATTTCTTACTAAAGATTATTAGGAAAAACGGCAAATCTTCAAGTATTTCTTACTAAAGATTATTTTAATATGTAGAAATTACTTTCGTAAGTTACACACATTGTAGGATTAACCCTCTAGTACTTAGGACAGCGATTCTCAACCTGTGGGGCGCGCCCCCCGAGCATATCCAAGACAAAATATTTAAAAAAGTTTATTAATTGACTGAAAGGAAAGTACATACCCACATACAAAACAAAATACATTTCGAGATAATATTTAATAATTAACTTATTAACTTACGCTTGGAGCACAATGAACGCGAAACCAACGCAACTACAACGCTCTGAACTGTGACGCAGTGCAAAATTCTAGCGGCAGAGCACAATGGCAGCTCGTGAAGTAGTACAAGTGACATAATATAAAGTGGTATAAACTTGGAAAAATTACAAAAATGGATAATTTTGAAGCGATAATTTGCTTTGTTGGTCTTTATCTTTGTTATTTGCACTAAGGCTATCAATTTTTCCTCGAAAGGCATTTTTCCAACCTCACTTTATGAACTGTCAACGCAGAATTCTGCGGCAAAGTTAGAAGTTTGCAAACTTTTGCGTTGCGGGTACGTTGTAGCTGCGTTCTATACTTTCACTGTGCTCACTTCAAACAATTTGTGGGAACCAAACAGTTTCTGCGCCAGTTTCGCGTCGGTTTGGCGTTCATTGTGATTTCAGGGTTAAAACAACTTCTCGCGAAACCGCAAAAATGACGCAAGAGCAATAAAAAGGCACTGGATTCTTGTTTTGTCAACGCTGAGGATTGGTTTTGCCAAATGTCAATAAATTACTGTTTTCTTGGTAATTTGTGTTCAAAATTAGGGTAGTAGTGTAGGTTTAGCGCCAAAATACTCAAATTACGTTATTATTGTATACATTTTATTGTATGCAGGGGGGGCGCGATGACAATTTTGATTGAAAATTGGGCCGCGAATACTGAAAGGTTGAGAAACGCTGACTTAGGATTTTTTTTTTTTTTTGTTTTGAACAAATTTCATTTTTAAAATCAACTTGGGTCATAGAACAAGAATCTCATGGTAATGTTTTATCCAAGTTCACCCCAAGTGACCCCCTCTCGTAAAATATAAATTTCAAAACTAGTGATTTTCAAATTTCCTGAATTTTTGGGGGTTTTTTTGTACCCTTTGATCGGTTTTGTTTGCGAAGAATTTTCCCTGTCTCAAAAACCATTATTCAGTATATTTTCCAATGGCAGCTTGGTCTACTAACTCCAAGCTCCTTACCCAAAAAATTTGAAAGAAGTTTCACCATCGCAAATTATTCAAAAAATTAAAAATAAAAAAAAAGTTGAAAATTTACCACTGTTTACCCCTTTAATGACGTAAAACTTCAAATTAAAATAAGTAGATCACCGGCACCAAAGCAAAAAAGATAGCCAATTAAACGGTTAAAATTTATTACAAGCATTTAGGCAATAAAAATTATTCAATTGCGTTTTGTGTTTATTTAAAAGTACCCCGACTTGAGGCGGGTTAAAAAGATTTTCCATAAAAATAAATAACACGAATACGGACCTCCATTCAATGACAATATTAATGGCTTTATTAACTTTATCAAGGCAATTACCACTCATTATACCTTACTGCCTCAGTCAACAAGCTATCAAACATTAAACCGTTTCTTTTTCAAGCTATTTCTTGTGGTATATCAGCAAAATAATTATGTAAAGCTTCGCTGCAAGTACCAAAAAAAGTTTGAGATCATATTCAGCATTAAATCTATATGCGATCTAAGAGCTTTAAAGCTACAATATGCTGAATATGTTACTACAGGGTTTTCCAACTTTTTGGGTGGGTATCGTAATAGTTTTTCTTTCTAACGTAATAGGGATAATCATAATATTGGCAAAACCTAAATTATGAAAAAGGCTTGAAATTTTTAAATGTATAAAATAAAAAAATGCATCACAGATGAAAACTTATCTGATTTCAACTGAATCTATGAAAAAACACTTCAGTGTTTTGAATTACCAAGTGTTTTAGACGAAAAACTTACTTGCCCATCACAAACAAGTGTCTTTATTTTGTAGTTGATTTCTCTAGTTGATTTCTTTGTAAATTTACATTAGAAAAAAAAAAGAAATCATAAATTTAAATAATTTTTACGTTTTCAGAGTGGATTTCAGACACTTGCGTAGGCGTACTGTAGGTTGGAAAAGCCCATTTTGTATGATTCATAAACATATTCAGCGAAAATGTGATTTACATTTGCACCTAAAAGTATACTAATTTCAGAAATATCTAAAATCGAGCAAACAATTTTGCGTTTGTGTGAATTTTTGGAGTCTGTATACGAAAAATCTTTTTAATTTTTTTAAGTTCTTAAGTTCTTAAAAATTACTCAAGATATTTTGTAGAACTTTGTAGATATGTTGCCCACTTTGTGCATTGTTAAGCCACAAAGAGGTTTCGAAACAATTTTGTGTTGCCATCGAAGAATTTTCTTAGCCCATACGCGTACTGCGATGGTGTGCATGTAATCATTTCTAAGCAATCGTACCTCCCCCATTACTTATTTACAAAAAAAAACAAACAAAAAATGTGGTGATTCGGTAAAATAGAACCCGAGAAAACTCTTTGACCAGTTGAGCAAAGTTTTCTCGAGAAGAAATGGGTTTTTAGTTTTAATATTAAAATTTAAAAAAATTTAATAAACTTTGAACCTCCTAATCCTTTGTGGTCCTGGTCGACTGCTGAATACTTGGAGAAGGTCAATTACCACTGAATTCTTAGCAGAAAACAAAAAATGGTTGCACATAAAACAGCTTAAAAGATGGAGAGAGGTTGTGAATAATTGACCCGTTGGTTATTTTTATACCCGTATGGTGAAACCAAAGGGTATATTAACTTTGCCTTACCGTTTGTAACGCCAAGATCCCGTCATCGCACAAAAAAATGAATTACACCAGTGTGTTTAGAATGATAAAAATATTTAATTTTTGCATGTCCGTCCGTCTGTCCGTCTGTCCGTCCGTCTGTCCGTCTGTCCGTCCGTCCGTCTGTCTGTCTGTCTGTCTGTGGCGCGGATTGCGGGCGCACGGATTGAGCTAAAGACTTGAAAGTTTGCACAGATCCGTTTTTCGTAAAATGCGAGGCTAAGTTCGTTAATGGGCAAAAATGGACCATTAGGGGGGGTACCCCCCATACGAAGTAAATCGTTTTTTGTGAATATCTCAAAAACGGTGCATCTTATCAAAAAAATCCAAAAACAAAAGTTATTTAGGATATGATTCTACATAAAACTCCCATACATCAAAATCCGATTGGAATAAATTTTAAAAAATCTTATTGGAAAGTTTGACTTCATAGTGGAATTTTGGTTCGAATTTGTTCGAATTTTGATACGAATATCACCATACGGGTCTCCAATGATTGCCAGATTGGCAATTATAGCTTTTGTTATGTTTTCTACTCAATTTGTTTGTACTCAAATTAAATAAAGTACCAGGAAAACCGAGCCATGCTCGGCCACCTCAAAGTCGTCTCACCTCTTTTTAAATTCCCGACCTAGAAAGCTATAGAACTAAAACTAACGCGCGATAAGAAAATTTCATAGAAATCGGTTGAGTGGTTATTGAGTAATCACTATCACCGATTTTTGAAACGTTGTTTTGAGACACCAGGTGAGGTTTATCGAGGGGAAAGAAAAGTCAGGTTTGTAGTGGAAAAATCGAAAGCCCCTAGCCCCCTTAGTAATACTGTAAAGTTTCATTAAGATTGGACCACCCAATTCGAAGATACCAGGCGAGGGATATCGAAGGGGAATTTTCTCAGAGGTGAGACCTATCTAGACCGATACCTTGTTCCCGAAAATCCCTAACCCCCAAGTTTCGTGAAAATCGTTAGGCGGGTTTTCGAGATCGTTTGTGCAGACAGACAGACAGACAGACATTCCTCGTATTATATTATAAATAGGATAAAGGGGGAAAAATCCTTAAAGCTTTTTACTTAAATTTAAAAAAAAAAAATATTGGTCCTGCAATATTTTATTAAAAAGGAATACCAATCACGAAAAAGTCTTCATAGCGAAATTTTTTTTTGTAATTCACAATAAGTCCTCCAGTGAAAAAGTACTTGATTTTTTAGGAGTTGATTTACTCAATACATATTTGCAAGTGCTTATTACAATGTCCACATTAGTAACAAATAATTGCACGTCTTTCGTAACACGCTGTGCAAAATTTCAGTCCACTGGAAGTTTTCCACTTGAAAAAATTGCATGAAAAATGGTTTAAGAACCGCAACCAAAAACTATTTGAAACAAAAAAAAACTAATAAATGGTACACTTAATTTGTCATTTCTAAAGTGATTTCTTAAAGTGGTCTCTTGAAATGGTAAAATGCCCATCCACCGAAATATATGTGGCACCTACTTGATTGATTCTTCGTGGTACAATGAAGAGAATGAATAAAGTTTACAACTTTGGGTGATTGCATAATTTCCAACACTATAAATTTTATTACTTGTATAGTTTGGGACAGGTTACAGTAGGTGCTCAGCAGTAGCCACCGCCAACGGATCAATTTTTTCAGGTGCTTGCATGCCGTGAACTAAAATTATTTCCTAATAATTTGACTTTGGATTTAGTAAGAATGATCGAAATTAGCGAACAATTACCTGTCACAGAAGCACTAAACTAGAATTATAGCATGTGCTTGTAGTATTTTTTGGTCCAATTTTTTTTTCTTCATCGTCAACATCCATTTGCGAAATGATAATTAAAGGTTTTATGCGGAATCATAAGATATTTCAATTTGGATCGCAATATTGCCACAGAAAATTTACGGGACATGTGTTTAATTATTTGCAAATTAAATTTAATTGCAATGCAATAATAATATATGATCATGCAATTCGACTTTTTTGCAACATTTTTCACCTAAAGTAATTCGTTTAATGAATGAAGGAAGATAAAAACCACTTGCGGCGATTGGGTGTACGTAATGGCGATGCCAAGGTTCAGGTGGGAAAGGTAAAGGTATACAACTTGCGCTTTTTATACACATTTCGCCGCAGTGGATAGTGACGCATTTTTCTTACAAGATGATGCTCAATGGCAACGATGGTTATGAGAAATGAATGAAAAAAAAACCAAAAAAAAAATTTGTACAACATAACCGCATCCAGCCCAGGTTCAAGGTCTCGGCCTAAATCTTAGATAATCTTCATTAAGACGTCGGCCTGAGTTACGATCGTCGATCTTTGGCATCTGGCGCTCGATTTAGCTCGGCAGCTCCTACGTGAATGAGATTTTCCTATCAATCTACCTACCGCTATTCTTCTACTTTTTTCATCTCCATCAAAGGTAAAGTCTCTGCAGGTAACTAACTCTTTTTCTGATGCTAGGCTACGCTATGCTATTTTGTTTATTTTACGTTTTTTCGCGGTCTTTTCACCTTCTCTTCTTCAAGTTTGTTTCTTCAGCGTGGAAAAAGCATCGAATTGACTTTCATACAGACAATTTCCCTTTCGTTTGGCATAAATTCAAGAAAATGAAGCACCTTCTCCGCTATCTTTGTGTACCATTTGAAATTTCGTAATATCTGGCTGGTCGGTCTGTTGAATGACATAATTATGCACACACTGTTTGCTATTAACTGTTATTTTATAGTGCTTAGATTTTTGTTTATTCCAGTCTTAATATGAATATTACAATGTTTCAAGACGATATTATGTCTTTTTCATAAACGAACTTTAGTTTTGACGAGTTTTATCTTTTTAATTAAAATAAATATTTGTCTTGAGATTTTTTTAAGAGTTTAGAATTTTTATTCCACAAATCGGTGATGTAGACGTATTGTTTACAACTAATTACACACTAAACGAAATACTCATCCTGTAAAGAAAAGCTCTGCATATTGAATGCTTTTAGTCCTATAAATATAGTTGTAGTTTCAATAATTTATAGACATTATCAGAATGTATATTGTACCCACAGATATCCTACTACTAGATCAAGCCATTTGGTATCTCAAATGACCACTGAAACGTCAAAAAGCTATAACGAAAAAAAGGGACAAAGCTAGTAATTCTGGGAAATTAAAATTCTGGAAAAAAATGCTTATGCAGGTCCCCGACGGAATATTATTCAATCCCTATACCGATTATTCATGTTAATATTCAGAGCTGCCACATACATTAATATGCAATTCCCTAAACCGTGTATAAGTCTTATGAATTCGACGTAAAACATATAATTCAAGTGTTATTGAGTTTGTTGATTCGAACGTCTGGCATCACTAAAATTCGAAGACAAAATGAGACAACCATAGTCATATTTTTGCTATGGAATTGTTCGAGTGCC
The DNA here is from genome assembly GCA_964034945.1 of Chrysopilus asiliformis. Classification (NCBI taxonomy): domain Eukaryota; kingdom Metazoa; phylum Arthropoda; class Insecta; order Diptera; family Rhagionidae; genus Chrysopilus; species Chrysopilus asiliformis. Next base: position 20,193,458 of record OZ035960.1, read on the forward strand.
GCGATCTAGTAGTACGATATCTGTGATTGTACCCTATTGTATTGTATAGTAAATTCAAAAGGTCGTAAAATGGACGTCGCGACCTTAGTATCGTGACTGTACGCTTGCAACGATCACTTCACGACCTTTTTGCTACTTCGGATGGCACTTAATTATTTTTTGCTTAAAAAGTAGCTGAAAACCCCAAATATAAAGGCAACTATTCAAAATGTAACAAATTCATTTTGACAAATCAAAAAAAGTAAAAAAAAGGACAAATAAAAACCAGGGGCCAATCGTCAAATGCTCTATATGAGGACAGACAGAATGTTTATTTAAGGAAATCCATGTGTATGGGAGAGGAATAGAGAGTGGTCTGATTGGATTTTGATGTATGGAATAATTGTGTAAAATCATATTCTAAACACATTTCGTCTTTATAAATTTTTCGATACGGTACACAGTTTTCAAATAGGAAAAATAGGAAAATAGGAAAAATAGGAAAATAGGAAAAAGGTATTCAATTTGTTTGGAGGAGTGGTCCAACTGGATTTCGATGTATGGACAAGTTATGTAAAATCATATTTTAAATACATTTAGCCTCTACGAATTTTTCCACACGACTCAACGTTTTCGAGAAAATTATGAAAAACTGTTTGGGTGAAGGGGGAAGGGGGAAGGGGGAAGGGAGAAGGAATGATCCGATTGGGACTATACAAAATTTCAAGTCTTTAGCTCAATGCTTTCGAAAGTTATGGTGTTTACGGATGGACGGACAGAGAGACAAACTGATAGACAGACAGACAGACAGACAGACAGACAAATAGACAAACAGATGGACGGATGGACGGACGGACGGACAATCAAAATCTTTTGTCATTCCGATCATTCTGGCGTAGTTTTTATGTCCGGTGATTAGTAATGCATCGATTACAAACGATATACTAAACCTATTGTACTCCTATATGATAAAAAGCAAGTATCATAAAGCAAGCATAACGCACGAAACTATTTTCTTCTTCTTTAAATTACTACTCCCGGAGAACCATTCAATTTATTTTGTATATTTTTCTATAGAATACGGTTTTATCTAAACTTGTATGTATTTTAAGCATTTTGAAAATTCATCGGTGCAAAAAAAAACTCTTTCTTTTTTTAAATCATCAAAATCAAATTTTTGTTGTCAATAGAAAAAGCAACCCCGTTTATATATTTTCCCCAAACATGAACTTTTTCCACAAAAAACTGTGGTCACCAGCTCACGGACAATTTCTTCAAAATTTTCAAAGTCATTTATTTCGAAAAGTCATTTATGGGGTTAGACCACTTATGCCCTGAGGGCCTCATATACAAGTATAGTAAAATTATGGCGTCTCCGATTATATGTTCAATTTCCTATTATTGGAAGTAACGTTTTATCAGCCTACGGCTAGCGGCGTAAATTATGACGGAAATCTCGGCTCACAAAATGAATTCATGCTTACCGAATTGTTTTGGTGTCATCTTATTTGGATACGAACTATACAAGATGCGCCATTTTACATATTCTGTATCTTTGACTATTTTTTTTTTCAATTAAAAATTTGATAATTATAGAGAAAAAATAATTTTTATTGTTTCGAAATCCTTAGAGACAATATTTTTATTTTTGCATAAAGTCCATAATGTCAAGGACTTTTAAATGAATTTTCGGACCTGATAACTAAACATTCTTAAATTGCGCAACAAAATTTTGTAAACATAAGACACCCATAAAAAGTTTCATTAAATTCCATCATTTTTTTACACAATTTTCAAATTATGTGAAAATATGTAGTTATATGGCAAATAAAATCCAGTTGAATAAATTTAAAGACAATTTAATGATCATAATTCGTGTAATTAATTTTTCTCGAAGGCAAATAACTTTTCCGCAAGAAACGTCGACTTGATTTAGCAGCATTTTGCTAACCATATCTAACTCAATCAAATTAGCATACCGGTCAAGCCATATTGCAAATTTTTTCCCCTCATTGATGCTTAGCGTATTGGTTCCACATAATTTAATATTTTTACTCATGGAACCGCTAGATGGGACCGTTTTGCTTCTTAAGCCGTTCAAGTAATTCAGATGTCAATATTTCTGTCCCTGAATTCGTTCAAATCAATCGTCAAGCGCTGGTAAACTGGAACAAATTTCTAAATTAAGATTTAAATCGTATTCGCAGAGCAAACGAAAAAAAACGACAATTTGGATTTTATACAAAAAAACTTGTTTTATTTCTTAATTTAAATTAAACATAAATATGATAGAGAGAATTTAAAAAAAATGAATGAAATGAAGAAATATCAACAGACTAAAGACGTCCCAAAAGGAGATAATCGCTTCGTATTCGTCGTATTTTTTTTTTTTTTTTTTTTGATCAATTAATCAAATCCTAATTTCTACCATTGACGATTATGGAAATCAAGATCACGTATCACATAAGTTTTCCTCGCCATTCATTTGATAGAAGTCACTTATTCGATGATTGAATTTGGAGATTTTAAATAAGGATAGCAGAGTGGAGAGTTTTTGGACTTATCTATCATAAGGAAACAATAAAATTTGGCATATCTCTTCACGTACAATTCGCATCCATCCACCAATTTTTCTTTCTTTTTCGATAAATATTGGAGGGTGTGTTCTTTATATAAATCATAAAATATATATGTATGTAATGTAGATTGTCGAAATCCGTTCCTAACAGCAGAATTAAAATACAAAACGTCTCTTCTCGTAATAAAAATTGCCTTAATTACTATACAAGATGTCCTACAAAGATGTATGAGGCATTCGATCGCCCTTCGGGAAGATTCTTGCGCCTCGCACCCGCAGGATATCATTAATGGTGGTAGGAATATTCGTTTCCGTAACCGCTACTGAAGTGGGTGTAGCTTTCGCCGTGTCCGTGGTGGTGATCGAGGTGGTGGTGATCGAAATGGACGGGCACTGGAACCTTGACTGGCACAGCAACGGGTCTCTCAACTGGTACTGGAATGTGCTTTTCTACTGGATAAGGGGCTGGGACGTGGACGGGGTATGGTCGGTCGACAGCGATATGAACTGGATATGGAATCTTCTTCTCAACGGTGACTGGATAGGGTTCTGGAACTGGAACTTTAACTGGCACGGCGATCTTCTTCTCGACTGGATATGGCTGCGGCACAAGGACCTTTACGGGGTATGGACGATCGACTGGAACGTGAACGGGGTATGGACGATCAACGGGAACATGCACTGGATATGGAACTTTCTTTTCAACGGGGTAGGGCTGGGGAACTAAAACTTTGACGGGATATGGCCTGTCGACCGGTACATGAACTGGATACGGGACTTTCTTCTCGACTGGGTATGGCTGGGGAATGTGGACGGGAACTTTAATATATTCCTTGACTGGGTATGGAACATGTTTCTCTACGGTGACTGGAATGTGCTTTTCGACATAGTATGGGACTGGTTTTTCGACGGTAACTGGATATGGTTGTGGTACTGGAACTTTGACGTATTCTTTGACGGGGTAAGGGATGTGCTTTTCAACGGGCACGGCGATGTGCTTCTCAACAGGATATGGCACGGGAACTCCCTTCACCAATGTAATCGTCTTTGTTATATCCGCATGTCCTCCCAAAAACAATCCACCATGTCCGGAATGGCCGTAACCCTGATCGAATCCGCCGTGATGGCCGTAGCCGTGATGGCCGTAGCCGTGGTCAAATCCGTGATAAGCACCTCCAAAATGTCCATCTCCCAAGTAGCCTACATCTAATCCATTGATTCCATATCCGTATCCTAGATTGAGTAGTCCTCGTTTGTCCAATTTCTTCTCGAGTGGAACAGCTTTCGAGTCGGAACTTTTCTTCTTGCTTGGCTCAGCTACAGCCGACACCAGCAGAAGTGCTGAAATGCACACCTGAGAAAATTTCAAAAAAAAATACAAAGTTATTATTTTAATTTTTTTTAAAAGGTTAATTTTTTATCAATTTTTAAAAAATTGTCGTATAAAACAAATGGGAAAGTGATCGAGCATTTTTTCAGGTATTATTACTTAAAATTCCCATGAATTAAATAAATACATTTCTATTGTCATCGATTTTGGTATCAAGAAAGAAAGTGATTGATCATATTTAGCATTAGGATTCACCTTTAATTTTACTATCATTATTACTATTTATTTATTTTTATTGTCTTTCTGTCCATCTATGATTTTTAACAAACATTAAAACCGCCCGAAGAATATTTTCAGAAATGAATTTCACTTGCGCGTTCAATATTCGATGTTGTGCTGTGTTGATTGATTTAACGAAAATAATCAAATCACGTATCACCAAACAATCACTAATAAAATTTATTTAAAATTTATTGGTGTTTTATTTTGTCTCGATTGGACAAATTCCGGACGTGAATTTACCGCGAAAGATCAGTAGTATATCAAAAAATGATCACAGACTGATCGAGATATCCAAAATCTTTATGTTTCCTGAATCACAAATAAATCACTTGATATTTTTACCATATAAGTAGATACTTTGGAATTTAAAAAAAAATCGAATTTTTAGCTATTTTTAAAAAAAGTTTTTCTTGATTTTAAGTTAATGCACGATCACTTTGCTTTTCACTTGATCTCCTTTGGAGCTTATAGTCGAACTGGATCTTATAGATACTCACAATCGTTTTCATTATAGATAAAGAAATTTCGAAATCCCTTTTAAGTTTTTTTTGTTGAACTATCCTTATATAGATGCTGAATTATCCTCTTTAGTCTGATGATCTCCTTTATTTCTGTTCACGGGGAAAAAGTGGTTCAGGTTAGATTGGAAAAGAATCGCGGTGATTCCAAACCTTTAACTGGATGCTGAGTTTGGTCAGTTACTTGCTTTTATACTCTTTTAAAGATTTTCCAAGTGCATGGCATGGCTATACCTGGCGGTGGCTAAACTTTGTCCATGTTGATGTTTGGTAGATGTGGTAGCATAGCGGCGGTGGCGGAGCAATGCTATAGAGGAGCGCGATGGTCTCTCAAGAAGTCACAAATAAACAAACGAATAGAAAAATAGTAAAAAAAAACACGTCGTAGTAAGTTTGTTGTAATGATCACCATGTCTTATAGTCTTCTATGTTTATAGTGAACACACTATCAAATCAAAACGAATGCTGAAAATGGTTTCTTGTCGGAATTATAGAGTTATATGGCCGGGATTTGCAACTATTGCTAGATCGAGGTGCCACCATCGTATAACTATGGGTTATTCATATGAAAAAAAAAAACCACACATTCGTATATAAGAAAAACGATGGCATACAAATAGGTTCACTTTCATTTCCATTGGATTTGATTCAGTTTTAAGGTGAGTTCAATTCCCATCGCCTTAAGAAGGTTCCAACCAACATTCAGAGATGATCAAGAAAAATAGAAGTGGAATATAACTCACCTATGCGGCATTTTCATAATTGAGGTAGTTTGTCTTCGATGAGGTCTTCAGCAGCGTCTCAGGGGGTAATAGATGAGACTATAGGTTAGGGTCTTAGTGCCCACGACTGTGAAGTGTTCAGTGAACGATATCCGTTAATTTCGTATAAAAACCTACTGTAAATTTTTGGGTGAGAATTATGTCGTTAAGGTAGGAAAAATTGTTGTGTCGTATGTTGGCTCAGATATGTGGAAATACTTGGTACATTTCCGATGTAAATCAATTTCTGTCATTTTTTTTTTAATTTAATTTGGAACAAAAGCAAATCTGAAGTGTTTCCTTAAGGGGTCTATCTAGTTCTAAGCCTTCAACTTTTGTAAGACTATTTAGAAATCAAAACTCTAAGTACAAATAAATCTAGTAAAATACAGTAGTTAGGATCCCAAAAAATGTCGCGATATAAAAATCGCATTAAAAAAACCGCGTTATAAAAATCGTCGTAGAAAAATGTCGTTATGCAAAAATCACTCAGTTAAATTATAATTTTTTTGACGTAAGAATTCTCCCCGCGATATGAAGTTTTATATCGTGTTGTAACCTCGATTTAAAAATCGTGTTGCAGAGAAACCGCGTTAAACAAAACTTTTTTTACACCATCTTTCTTTTTACTAGATAGATAAATTATGAAAAAAGTATGATTTTTGACAATCAACAAGTAAAAACCTTGCGTAGTGTAAAACATGGTATTTGTAGCCTTCGTCTTAACGTGGTACTTACATAACGCGGTTTCTTCTTATCGCGATTATTACAATTCAGGAGCAATTAAAAATTTATATACACATCATATACCCAGAGAAAAAATAGTAAATCTATCTTTTTAAAATGGGGAATCATGACTATTACAAAAATAGTTAATTTCCATTAAAATCGGATGTTTTTATAATAAATTTAACTACTTAGTAGTAAAATTTACTATTTTATTGTTAAATTGAATATTATTGTAATTGAAATTAACTATTTTAGTAATAGTCTTTTTTCTCTGCGTGTAAGTAAAAATCAAAGGATTTTTCAGTGTACATGACTTTCACCTATTCCCGATAACTTTAAAGCCCCTCTCCTTCTATATTTTTCTGAACCAATTTGGATTCGGTTAAAAGTTTTTTTTCTCTATTATCTTTAAAAGAAGTAAAAAAAGAAATAAAATTAAAAATTTAAAACGCCCCAAACTTAAAAAAATCATTAAAAAAATGGAAAAACGCCGAAATTTAAAAAAATGTATCTTTTAAAAAGGCTAAAATGATCATTGGAGTAAATTTAAAATTTGTGCTTGTTGGGACAGCCTTGATACACAAATCTAACGATAAATAAGCTCCCTGTCGAACACCTCTTTTAAATTTAATGGCTTTTAAAAAAAAAATTATTCGGGAATCGAAGAAGTCGGTGGTTTTTTTCAAAAAAATTGATTTTTGTGTACACAATACACGATAACAAAGATTCGAACTAAAAATAATCGCAAAAAGTTTGGGATTTAGATTAAAAACGAAATAATTCCATTTAAAAGATTTTAGATTTTTAATTTCAAAATCGTTTAAAAAATTCAGGTATACTTTTTTACACCCTAAATCATATTTTTTGGCAATTAAAAATTAGTTTTCCATTTTATACTTGATGCCACATTCTGAGAAAAAAAATTGGAATATGAGTTGAAAATTCCAGCCTCGCAGGTAAAATATCCGACTTTTGACAATTTGTTCCTTTTCGTATGACAAAAGGAACAAATTGTTTCCTATGCCAAAATTTCAACTCAATCGAGTTGTATCTTTTGACGGTTGAAAATCCAACGCAAGTCATTGAATCAAAATAACCCGATCTGAATGTAAATCGGGATTTTTTCATTTACTGAGACATGGGTCCCCCTTAAAAAAATTTCGCTTCATCCGAAAATTGTGAAAATGCCACGCAAAATGACCAATCACTTTAATTCAGAATTGTCACATGGATCAATGCAATGCTTCCAAACAGTCAGCGGTGGGATCCAGCTTCAGCAGTGGGATTATGGTTTATGAAATCGTTTACAAATCTTCTGATGCAAAGACACCTGTTACCATCAAAGTGGGAATTCAATTGATCTAAGCAATGATAACTATTTAGTTGCCCTCTTCTCACCTTCGTCGTCATCTTCGTCTCGATCTTGGTGACTTTAGGTTGTCGTCTCGGGAACATTTGCCGTTCTTAATGCCATCGGCGACCAAAGTTCAGTAGTCGTGACTTTTGTGTCAAGTCATTTCGTGTGCTAACGATTCGATCGATGCGATTCAATTCGTTTTTGGTTTTTTGATGACTTCTGCTAATGATCATATTATGCAGAAGCATATCGTGGCTGCATACTATGTAGAATAGCTACATTTGCATTGTATAACGATCATCGCGCATAAGACGACGTAGATCTTCTATCTTGTTGCAATATTCGATGTTGATATTATTCAGTTTTGTGCTTCTTTTGCGAACTCTGCTGCCGTGCTGCATCAGGTGGTTATGACTTGTGAATTGGTCAATTGCAAATTTCTCATTTTAATGGCGACTATTCCATAAAACTATGGATTATGTGTGCGAAGTAAAGGTGAGTATAGAGACTAAAGTTTTTTATTATAATTCGTTGCAGTTGAGAGTTCGTTATGAATTGCTATTAACTGGATTAATTTAATGCGTTAAGCCGTGTAAGACTTTTTTTGGAGCAAGTGTTTTTATTTAGGAAACCATGTAAAAGTTATTGTTTTATTGTTTAAAGAAAAATGCTTGAAAATTGCATAATTCGTATAATTTTTATACCAATGACCTTTGTCCGTTTTTTTTCGGTGGACAGTAAAAGTAAATTTTTTTCCAATGCATATTTTTTTCCATAAGTGGAGACTGTCAAAAATTTCCGCAGCTTTAAATGCTCAAGAATGTTTTACTGTACTATTAGGTTGAGAGCAATTTTAATTTTTAGTCAAAAAATATTTTTTGACGTATTACCGAGGCAACACTAGTATATTAAATTTTTGCCTCCGTAAAAAAATTTTTTTTTGTGAGATATTTGAGATACGTATTTTAAAAAAAAACTAAAAAACAAATTAAAAAAAGCAGTTTTTTTTAAAAATATAGGTACTAAAAAGGAAATAAATTTTTAGACGCTGTGTATCGGAAATAAAAGCGAGATAAATATTTATTTGATTTTAAATCTTTATTTGATACATCATAGTAATAAAGAAAACTACAATATTAATTTTTTTAGACGAATTTGATTTGTAAAACAATGAATTTCATCTGTAAAATGTCCAATTTTATTTACAAATTAATACCTTTGATATGAAATGTGGTTAATTTGAAAGTCTCAATTTGAAGTGAAAAATATTGTATTTGATGTGCACAATAGTCAATTTGATGTGCAAGAGGTTGTATTTGAACTAAAAATTTTTTGAATGTATGAGGTTGCGGAGGAAAAGAAATAACCGAAAACAATCATAAGTAAAACGTGTAACTAAAACTGTTCAATTTTTATTTTGCTGTAATGTATATTGTTTTCATGGCGCAGACCGACTCGAGGATGGGAGCAGATAGAAACTTTCTGATCAGTACGAAAGCCTTTTTGAGACAAAATCATGAGGATGTCCGTGCATCTGTTTGTTGGTCTGTTGGTGTGTCTGTCTGTCGGTCTGCCGGTCTGTCCGTTGTACGTATCTTAAATAACTCGAGAACGCGTTGACCTAGCGACTTAAAATTTTTCGTAAATAAGTTTTACAAAAATCGTAGTTTTCTACTAACTTTTGGAAAAGTAACGGAAACTACACGAAAACTACACGCTTTTGAAAAAAAATACATATAATCAAATTCAACGAAAAAAAAATTTCCTGCATTTTTGTTTTTCCTTTTACGGTTTTTACTTATCGTTAACTGTTCTCGAAATACTTGAAACCATATTATTTTTCACATTTTTTCCGAAATTAAATATTGCAGAGGAAAATTTTGTGTTGATCACAACTGATTTTTACTTTCTTCTACGGAGTATAATAAAGTATTGTATTCATGAAAAATTTCGACCTCTTAATTTTGCCTAAAAAACATTTCCCGATCACTCCTGAGTCGATTGGAGTCATATTAAAAAAATGTCTTTCTGTCTGTCAGTCTGTCAGTCTGTTAGTCTGTCAGTCTGTCTGTCAGTTTGTCAGTCTGTGTACAAGATTTCTCAAAAACTAATAGAGCTAGCGCCATGAAATTTTATAGGCATGTTGGGTCCTGAGATGGGACGATCCTATCAACTTTTGGTGGAAATCCGTTAACCGGAAGTATCCAAAATGGCGGTTTTTCAAAAATCGCAATTTCGTTTTTCTCGATTTACTCCCAAACTACGCGTTTTTTAGTGGCCTTAATTATGACAAAACTTGGAGAAAATAAAATTTCCCACACTTTTGTCTTTAGCTATAACTCGATATCTCAACCTGTTATCGAGATAAACCGTTATTTCCAAAAAAACAGTTTTTTGCGATTATCTCGAAAACTAACGGGTTTTTGCTGACTGAATGTATGAAGTGAATTCATGAGAATGGCATTCTGCACAATTTTGTCTTTTACCGTTATCCGTTATCTTTTACCGTTATTGAGATATTTTCATTAATATGTAAAAAATCATATTTTTGCGAATAATTTGCAAACTAACGGTTTTTCGACAAATCAGTTAAAAGAATAATTAAAGATGTTAACATTTTCTACATTTTTGCCATTTACCGTAAATTGATATCTTTTACCGTTCTCAAGTTATCTCAAATTTTGTACGTTTTTGATATTTTTGAATAAACCAAGAATTTATTGGGAGGTCGTCTTAGATTGACAACGCGACAGGGCTCTAGCGTAAATTGCGCAGGGTCGTAGATTTTGTAGAAGAAAGTTTTGTGTTGACCACAACTGATATTTTTTTTCAAGTATTGCGTTTAGCGATATTTGGAGAAAATTCTGAACCCTCTTTACTCTGGCCCATGGACAAAAAATTCAAACGCCTCTTTGTATTGGCGTCATGCTCCTGCATTGGCTAAATGTCGAAAAATATAAATAGGTTTAAAAAATATGAATCCAATTGGAATTTCTACCAAAATTCCGTTAAAAATTTAAATTCAAAAATTGTTTTCCTCATTGCTTCCGCTTCTTAACACCTTGACTAGAGTTCTAAAGCTTAAATAATTCCACTATAAAGCAAATAAAATTCAAATTTTTCTATAATTACTGAAGTTAATTACATGGTGAGAACATGAGTTTCTTAGAAAATTTCTAGCTTTTAATGTAAATTTAATTCTAACAAAGTATACCTAAGCATGATGTGTGAACATTAATACTATTTGAAAAAATCAAATTCGACTGATTTCAATTAACGTTCTTTGTTGTGATCATAAAATCTATAGTAACTGCACATATGTACATAATATGCGATGGGTTTTCAGGTGACTTGCACTTCTTTCAAGTTCATGCAAACAGGATCTGGTTTTTCGATGACGTATAAGTGACTTTTTACAATCATATCAATCAGAATCAACCTAATTGCAAAAATATAGATTAAAGATACAGATTTCAATTCTAGATTCTTATTTAATTATCATAATCTGTGTTCTAAGTTGTTTTTCTTACCCACTGACCACCACAAAACAATTGCTAAAGATCATGATCTAGAAATATTTGCTTGATTCTACGCCAATAATCCCGGAGGTGAGTCCAATGCTTGGTTCTGTAAAAGTAAAAGTCTTTAGTACTGTTTCGTTACACTCTATTTACGAAGCAAAGACGTGATTAAACGAATTATAAATAAACTTGAGTTTTATAGAGTAAAAAATATAGCATACATTAATATTATGACGCAATAAATTATCATCTCGAATTTACGGATTTAAGTAATCGAGATTAACACCTCTTTAAGACATGTTTTTAGTGAACTTTATATGTTTTTTTTATTGCCAATTTCGGAAATTAAAAAAATATTGGTCAACTAGATCCGTACTGATTATAATTTTCTGCTTAAGCTAGTTTTTTTAAACTTTTGCAAATGCGCATGAATCTGAGGCAAGTGAATTAATTGCCAATGTGCACCTTGAACGTGTTAATCTGAGATTTTAATAAAAATCCTTGAAAGACAACGTCGTAACCACGTCTGATCATACCGAATAAAAGTCAACCAAGTTTTTTATACTCTAGAACTTTGCACATTCGGTAAGGAAGTAATGCTGAATTTTCCAACTTTATGCAAAAGAATTTGTCTTTCTCCCCCCTTGTGGGTTTTTATTTCATTTTACTTAAAAAAAATCTGGTGTCGTTATCTTTGTTGTTATTGTTGTAATGTTGTCCGGTGAAAGATGTTGAACAGCATGTTGTTTGGTCGACGGGGGACAAGGTCAATGCTAAAATGAAATTCATAAACCAAATGCGAGGAAAAAAAATTTGATTTTGAGAAATGCGGTAGCGTGAGAAGTGAATTTGAGATTTTTCAAAATTAATTAATTAAAGTACAATGAGTTGGGGTTTTTTTTCTAAGTAAGGAACACAACTTTATTTGCTGGAGCGTATCATCAAGTTCATATAATTCTCCATGAACACGTTAAGTGGCCTAGGCCTAAGACTCTCACGAAGTACCAAATCGTGATGGAAGTCATTTTCAATTTTTTTAAGGTGATTTAAAGTTCCGAACAAGAATTAATTGATGTAAAAAGTGAACATTCTTTCTAGTGTGTGTAAAGAAATTTTAAGGAAGTCGCATTTTTTTGGGAGTCCAGCAATTTTTAAAAGATTTAAGGGAGTTTGAAGTTTCAAAAAAAGCGGGACCTCGGATCATGAGCTTAATCGGTTCGTGAAGAACATTCATAAATCGAAGCGTTTACTAAACTAATCAATTTTTTTCTTACAAACCTTTCTGTCTTCTATCTTTTATCTATCTTTGGTCATTCAAGAAATATTCATAAGCTTTTAACTACTTTGCCCAATATGGACACATTTTAAAAATCGCAATTGATTTCAGGAAAGTGATATTTTTTGAAATCTAGGAGACCTCCTAGTAGTACTGAGTTAAATATGGTATTTTACTGTGCAAGGTATAAATTTTAATTCAAAACCTTCAAAAAATCCTGGTGTATGCAATTTTTGTGGTCAAATGTTAAAATTTCAAAATGATTCTTTTATTAAATATTATTATCGGAAATTTCCTTTTTCTTTTGTGTTAAGGTGCCGCTCCACATGAGAGTAAATACGCGAGTAACTCTCAAAAAGTCTCGAGAGTTACTCGCAGGAGGTTGTTAATTTCGGCGATTTTACTCTTTTCAAGACCAATATCTTGATTTTTTGACATCTTACTTTGGCAAACGCCGTTCGTATCTGGCGAGCAACTCCCCGAGAGTTCAGTGGGTGCGTGTCGACTAAAGAGTAGAATCACTTTTGACAGCTCGCAGAAACTAGCTCGTGAGTTTCTGCAAGCAACTCTCAAAGACGTGACCATTTGCGAGTAGCTGCTATCGCGAGGTTCTCGCAGGCATTTACTCTCATGTGGAGCGGCACCTTTAAAGATAAATGATTGTTAATTGCAAAAAACAGGTTTCCGGAAGTGCAGGGATCATAACTATTTGGCGAAGGTGTAAAATTCCGAGAAAAATGTTTTTTAGAGGCGTATTTATTCTTATCACAGTACTTCAGTCTCGGTAGCGAAAGGGATAATGTGTCAGAATTGCACTTACTTTACAAGCCAACCACGCATCCTATGAGACACAGTGAAAACAGGTGATCTGCATATGCTAGGGTTCAAAAAAATTCTGAATTTTCCTGCCCGGAAAGAAATCCAAGTAGGAATATACAAGACAGTGGACTCTTCTGCAAAATTTCCCTGAAAAGGGAATTTTTCCCATAATTTTGGGAAAAATTCCTATTTTTTGGCATGAATTCCCCTTTTGTTTGCAATTCATTATCAAAAAATTTCACTGTCTCAAAAAATTTCATTCCAATTTTTTGTGGGAATCTGTCCTACTATTTATCTCCGTGCGATAAGAGAAGTATTTCTTTATGATTTTTATGTCCTCATGCCCCAATTAAAAGAGTGTTCCGATTAAATGGGTTCCAAGTCCGATTTTGAGGTGTATCTATTACGGACCCTATTTTCTATGATGGATCAGAGGGTGTACGACTACAAAGTGTCCCAATTAGCAGGTTTTTTTCTGTGTAATAAAAAAATTTTTTTTTGTTTATGATAGAACGCCCGAGTTAACTCGAGTATGCAAAGCCGATATCATCCGCTCGAGTTAATCAGAATAACTGAAAGTGAAATCTTGCAACTCCTTTGACGATATTCAAAAAATTCTGCTAAATCAGTGATTTCATAACCCGATTTGTTTTTAAACTTTTTAAGATGTGAAAGAAAATAATAGCTTAGATTAGTTTACTGTCTCAAAAATAAGTGGGTAAAGAATTATTTACCCATTCATGGTTGGCCACATAGAAATGTCTCAAATGACAAACATTTTTCCGGGTCTATAGAAGCGACCTGGACTCTTACTCTTATTGGTAACGGTTTTCAAAAGATCATGGACTACAGTGGACTTTGCGGTAGCATAAAATACCATGTTAAATATGCAGGGTGTATGTCTACCATTCTAGTATGGTTACCTGTTTGGCAAAATGATTCCATACCTGTGTAACTGTATTTATATGTTCTCATATATAATTTCAACGAGCTAAAACAAATAATGAAATGCTGTTTTTCCGTACTCGTCGTAACCAAGCGAGAAATGGCCGCTAAATACCTTTTGAAGTTTTGTCTGGTGTTGTTGCTCCTGTGTGCCGGTGAGGCAAGTTTTAATAAACTAGTGAAAGATACCCGGATTACTCATACAACCTGATATTATTATTTAAACTTCCATCAATGCCTGTAGCAAAGTAGCAAATATTCCGCATCGGGAAGCCAACTTAGATCGATTTCTAACTAAAAAAAATTTCAGCAAATGAGCTGAATGATCATTGGAGATCGCAATTACAATAAAATCCATAGTGGCAGGGAGTAACGATTTAAATCGATCACTAGAATTAACATAATTAGCTGAAAAACAAAACTAAAATGTCAGCCCAATCGCGTTAAAAGAGTCACTTGAAATAATAGCCGATTGCCATGATCTCTACCTACGTAAAGTGATCTTTAGCGATCGTAGCGTTACCAGAGTAGGATAACTTTATGTATAGTTTGTAAGGAATTAAATAGATTCTGGAGTTGTCAGATGAGATTGAATTAAAAACGATGAAGAAAAAAAATTGGTAACAAAAAAACCAACTGTTTTAAAAATATGTTTTTCTCGAAAACGGCTCAAGATTTCGAAAAACAGTTGATGCACAAATTGTAGGAAATTCTTTCATATTTTAATTTTTAATTATACTGAATGTTCCAAAAAGAAAATTATTTTTAAAATAACCGACATAAACCACCTCAGAATCGACAACTTTAGACAAAATTAAAATTTGACATTGCTGGAAGCAAGATGCAAATCGGTTTTTTGAACCGAACCAAAAACCACTGGAATTTTAATGAACCGAAACCAAACCATAAACTGAACCGCTCTTGTAAAAAGATATCTGGACCTATCCAAACACTTTTTTTTAAAAAAATGTTACCGAACCGAACCAAAAGCAAACCAATTTTAAAAAAAGATGACCGAACATAACCGAACCCAAACCAATGTTAGAGTAGAAATAGACGATGCTGTGGTCGTACCGACTTGTGTTGGACCGATATCGGACCGACCGACGGTCGTATACAACACACACACGATACGATTTACTTGCTGGCCCAACCGTCATTTCGAGCGCATACACTATACAATTGTCGCTTGCGATAGCAGATCGGTCCGACAATTGTACCGACCATCGCATCGTCTATTTCTACTCTAATGGCTTTATTCGGTGACGCCCACTTTACGACCTCTTGTGTTACTTGAGATCGAATTAAAATGTAATGATTTGGCAATGCTTTTTTAAAAACAAGTGAAAATTGCATTTTTCATCACACGAAGGTTTCCAAAGGAATTAGGTACATGAAATTCAACTAAAAGAACGTTAAAAACGTTAATAGGGAACTCCCAGAACAAGTCACCACATAGTAACATATTTAGTATCTCGGTGCACTTTTGCACTATTATCGATAGTTTGAGGTTTTTGTCCTTTACATAACTTTTGTTCCTATTACGATGTACAGCCGATCGTGACTGTTAATCATGCAACTGATCATGATTTGTCAATAATATGCCCTGGCACAGCTATATTTCAATTCAATTCCTATATTTGCAACATCAGACGACATTTACTTCATTTGTATAAAACAAAACATCAAATGGAAAAATGTGGATTTCGAAGTGGAAAAAATAGAGTAAAATAACTAAGAAAAAATCAAAAAAAAACGATGTAATGTCAGGATGGTGATTTTTCTTATTTTTAAATATGGTAACTTGTTTCAAGTGTAATTGCAAAATGTTTATTAATAGTGGTCTTATTAACAAGGAAATTAGAAGATGTTTTTCTATAGATTTAAATTTTGTATTTGTATTCACATGAGAGGAATTCCGTTCCGGAAATAATTTTACTCAATTTATCGACACTTTACAACTTCCTTACGAAATTTCCCGATGGGTGTGAAAACTCCAAATAAAAAATATTTCCGTTGACCTTAAGTTTTTTAAGAAATATGGCGTGAAATGCTTCCTTTTTTTCTGAGTTTGTGGCAAAAATTTGAAACCAATTAATGTTTGTGTGATTTCAATCCATTATCATATTAAACGCTAATAATAAATAATTTGAACTAATCATTTGGGAAAAAAAACACGCGAAAAAGATCGACATTAAAGTCAATTTCGTGTTGGTCGTAAAATTTATCTTTCGACCTCAAATCGATAATAATCATCGGCCAATCAAATCAAAATCAATTATGAATTACGTGATTGCATTTCGTTGTGCGAAATTCTTCAATTCACATAATCAACGTTCAGATTCACTCGTTCAAGACGAGGGTTAAATCCTGACCTAGAGAAACACCGCACTCACAATTTTCGTGATAGCTGAGCTTAGCTTTGCGTGGCGGTTAAGTTTAAACACTTTTGATTTTTTTTCCCTCGAATTTGTAGCAAAGAAAAGCGAAATTTCGCTCTCTATTTTCGAATTATGACCGAATGGTTTTCTTTTTGGAATTCAATTGAAAATGAAATTGAATCATATGAGGTGCACGTGTATAAAAAAAAACGGTATAGCTTTCCGCCCACTATTATCACCTTGAAATGTAACAAAAATCAAAATAGTCAAGTAAAAGTCGTAACATTAAATGTTTATTTACTTTTTTGAAGTAATTATTAACCCCGGGCACGTTCCAGTAGCTATGAATCAAATGATGTCCGCTTTATGTTTACTTTTACTTTTGTCACCAAAATCGAGTGTTTGTCTTTTCTGACTTAAGCGCCCATTGGAAATGATTTCGGCATTTATTGTGACTTTAGAAATGGTTATTAGTAGGGTAACTATTTTAAAAACAAAACATTCTTTGGACGAAAATCAAGAAATCGAATATTGGAATAAAACAATTAATAAAGCACACAATGGTTTCAAAAGCCCACAGGCAATTTTTTTTAGGTTGAGTTTTACAACTTTTTAGAGTTAAAATGTGCCTTTTTAAACCCACTTAGTTGAAAATTTAAACCTAAACAGGTGAAAAAAAAGGAAATGCATTTTTTCGAATTTTTAAACTTTTTCAGTTTACATATTAAAGTTTTTCAGTTTACATATACTAAATTGAGTTTAAATTTTCAACCAAAAAGTTTAAAATTTGTTAACAACAAAATCACAAAGCCTTTTTCAACCAAATAGTTTAAATTTTCATTTTCCTGGTTGAATTTATAACCAAAAAAGTTTGATTTTTTAAACCAAAACATAACAAAAGCTATAATTGCCAATCTGGCAATTATTGAAAACCCGTATGGTGATTTAAGTGAATGGCGAACAGTTTTATCAAAATTCCACTATGAAGTCAAACTTTCCAATAAGATTTTTTTAAATTTATTCCAATCGGATTTTGATGTATGGAAGTTTTATGTAGAATAATATCCTGAATAACTTTTGTTCTTGGGCTTTTTTGATAAGATGCACCGTTTTTGAGATATTCGCAAAAAAACATTTTCGTTCGTATGGGGGGTACCCCCCCTAATGGTCCATTTTTGCCCATTAACGAACTTAGCCTCGCATTTTACGAAAAACGGATCTGTGCACAATTTCAAGTCTGTAGCTCAATCCGTGCGCCCGCAATCCGCGCCACAGACAGACGGACGGACAGACGGACGGACGGACATGCTAAATTCAACTTTTTTTTATACCCGTATTTATCATTCTAAACACACTGGTGTAATTCATTTTTTTGTGTGATGACGGGATCTTGGCGTTACAAACGGTAAGGCAAAGTTAGTATACCCTTTGGTTTCATCATACGGGTATAAAAAGGAGGTCCAATTGGAGAGGAAACTGCAATATTTGTAAGATATTTTTGCAAGAGAGAAATTGTCACAACATTTGTAAGGTTGTTTGTTAGAGCATTTTCTTCCGTCATACATTTTTTAAAGCAAGGTTTTTTTAATGGCCACCAGACCGTGGTGCTGCTACCCAGCGAGATTCGAATTTTTGAAGGTTTGAAGCTGGAGGATGTGAGCTTCAAAGCTTCAAAAATTCCGAATTATCCATTAAATCGATGCGAAAATGAATTCAGGCCAATAAAACTGATGAATCACCTTATTTCAAGTCTCTAGCTCAAGGCATTCTCGAGTTATTTAAGATACATAAAACGGAAAAACCGACAGACAGATGCATGGACATCCTCATAATTTTACCTGAAATTGATTTCATACTGAACAAAACATTTCTATCTGCCCCTATTCTCGACTCGATCTCCGTCATGAATACAATACTATAGCAGAGGAAAATAAAAATAGGAAAAACACATACAGATGCCTAAAGATTTCAAAGGCAACTTTTCTTATTAAAACAATATCAAATAAATAAAAAAAAATCTTTTAACCTCCAATTATATAATTTGAACAAAGATAATACCCTCAATTTTAAGTATTTTGCCCTTCACGAAATACAATTAACTAAAATAGGCCATTGCACTAAAAACATAACATCACACTTATCTTCAAATGACAACATTTACAATAGAAATCCAACATAAATTCACAACACTGGAAACTTCTGACTATCCCATGGAACATTTAAATTAATCATTTAATTGCCAGAATCAATTCCATATTATCCATCATTCATTGAATAATTTTGTAAAATCTCCGAAATAGACCCATCCCTTCGCCTATACAAATCACCGCACAAACAAATCGGGGGCAATTACTACGGCAAAAAAGAAGGTTTGAAAAAGTGTCAATTTAGCATCATTAAGTATACCGGCATCCATAGAAAAGGTCAATTATTTCCGCTTTTTTTTTGTTCAGTCTTAATTTTATCAATGGAAATGGAGGAAAATTATACCCCAGCATCATCGAATGGATCTTCTTAAGATGCCAAATAGTTCGTGCCGTGACTATGATGGACGAAGCCGATGCAATCTTTCGAAATTATTTTATATTAATTTCAGTGGCATCTGAATTTGCTAAGACATCCAATCCACTTATGTCGCGAATATGGGTTAAAGATGGCAGTTTCATGAGGTCACAACAATTTGCATTAGACACATTTAACGAGCGACTATGAACTGTTGCAACTGACCATTAATAGATATTAAAGTGGCAGTTAGGCAGGCATTAGAGTAGGTGGATTATGACTGGTGGATAGGTAAATGTGGAGGACCCAGTACCTTTCATCGCCGTGACCAAATTTTACTATTCGCATATTTTTCTTAATAATATTTTTGAACTCGTTCTCACACAGACTTCACGCACTAATAATCGGGCAATCTTCCTGCATTACAAGACCTTCAGATCACATATGTTTTAACTTCACGCGCCATTCTCAGCGTTATGGTGGTCCATTTAATCGCAGAACTAAATATCTGCGGAATTAAACAAAAAACCCTAAACAAAAAAAAATAAAACAATTGTCTCAATGGGTATTTGGTATGTGAATGCTCCCAGCATATTGCAAAAGTATTTTATTTTTATTTATTTACCGATTTTTTTTTTGCACTGTCTTATGCTTCTGTGTTGCGATTTTATGCATGATTTTTGGTATTTTTTTCTTTCGTTTCTCGTCAAAACTTCTTTTAACATATCTACATTGAATGGAGTCAGTAAGTTGTGCTGGTCTTATGAAATTTTTTACCTTGCGCGATGTTTCACTGATGAAAACAAAAGCGATTTAGTCTCATGTTGCCGTTTTAATTGAGATATGTTTGTGGATCTACTATTCTGGTGCAATGGATCACTGCCGACAGCTCTGCAAAAGTCGAAGATTTAAATCCGCTTGTTAATTACAGCCAGTCAAGATATGTGTCTATAAGCGGTTGTATTGTGAGAAAACGTATGTCGAATAGACGGGCCATCATTTAAATTTAGTTTAGTTATAGTAGATCGACTACGTAATAGTTGATTTATAGTTCCTTCTATCGTTCAACTGCAACTTGAGGTCAATCTGCGATTTCATTCACGTGTCAAGAGTCTCATAATGTAAAGCAGCTTTTAAATTTTTATAAAATCCAGATTAATCAAATTTTTATAAAGTTTTATGCAAGGGAATCTCGCCATATCTTATATTGCCATAAGAGAAGTTCCAAAATTGAACTAACACTGTAAAGTTGAGTTGGTACATAAAATTTCGTACTTTTTTAAACCTGAAAAAAGAACGATATTTGCGTTATCCTTAACGAACTTTCTCGAAAATCAAACAACCGCATTTTCATTTTCAAACAATTAATAAGAATTTAGCAAATTTTCGCGCTCATTTTTAAATTACTGATTGACTGTGTGTGTAGGTTCTATACTCATTCATAAAAGAAATATTTATAATATGACTTTCAATTTTTTGTTGATTGCTTTTCGATTATTTGAAACCAAAAAAAAATAGTGGAGGCAGTACGAAATTCGTTTCAAGTAAAATTACGATCCATCATAAATACAGTACGTTCCCACTACAGAAGAGGAAAGTAAAAATAAGGATGTATGAAGATGCTTATTTTATAAAAATTACAATAAGAACAACAAGGATTCTATGTAAATTTTAAAAAATCTTACAATTCGAGTTTGAATTCCTATCATGTGGGGCTGTTGTAAGCCAGACAGTCCTGAAATTCAAAAAAAATCCTTTCGGTGCCGTAGGTTTACAGCTTAAAAGAATATTTAAGAAACCAACAACATTCGTTGGTCTTAAATTTCATGTTTTCCTTAGCGTTTTAACCCTTGGAGCACAATGAACGCAACCATGTCGCAACTAAGAACGCTCTGAACTGTCACGCAACGCAGCTCAAGAGCGGTTGAGCACAATAGAAGCATCGTCTGTTGCGTTGTGAGACAAATGTGATGTGAATATAAAGAAAATAAGACTATATTAGGTGTGGCCAGTGAATTTAACATTTTTTTTCATTTTTGAAGCTAATTTTTTTTATCCGCGACTACATTTTGTGTATAAATTTGTATATTTTTGTAATCCGTCAAATAATTTTTACTCGAACGACATTTTTATTGGTACTGTATCGACTGTCAACGCAGATTTGCTGCGTTAAAATTCAAAGTTTGCCAACTTTTGCTTCGATGGTTGCCTTCAATGCGTCCACTGTGCTCACTTATAGGCAATTGTGTGAAACAAACTTGTAAGGTTGTAAGTGACATTTGTATGCGTGATGGTTGCGGCATGGTTGTGTTCATTGTACTCCAAGAGTAAGGGATAGTAGGGGAGACTCGTCCTCGTTGTCACAAGTACTAGTTGTCACAATGGCTATATCTCTTAATTCAGAAATATTTTTGAAATCGGTTCTTCGGCAATTTCGAAGCGCAGTCCACCACTACCAACCTCAAAAAGTGTCCTGGCGATCGACCTCATGTGTTACGTTTTTTAACTCGAAATCAAAAAATATCGTTAGCGAGTAAATTCTAATGGATTTATTGATTTTGTTTTTTTGTCATACATTATTAAGATACAAGTGTATTTTGATTGGTTTTTCTTAGGACATTGATGGACTTTAAACGTAATTTTGTGTGTTTAGGTTTTACGTTAAATGTTATAGGTGTAAATGGCTGTCAAAAATTATTTGTCTGTCGGTACTAGTTGTCACAGGGGCTATTTGTTTGTCTCAGGGGCTACTGCAGAACAGGAAAATCTGCATGGCAGAAAAATCTGAAGAATCTAAAACCCAAGAAACATAAGAAGCAGGAAAATAAAGGACTTGAGATATAGAAATGAGTTGTTAACAGCGATGGAGACGAAGACAACGAAGAACTACTGTAGTTGGTTTGTTATGAAACTTGGTCAAGTAGCAAACCCAATGCAGGGTGACTTCAGTGCATCAAATGCAAACTGTGGGCTCATGATAGATCTGCGGGGCAAAGAGTTTTTTTTGTTACCCTAATTACGCCGGGAATGACCTGTGACAACGAGGACCGCACGTTGTGACAACCAACCCCAGCCTTGGGGTAAGTTGTCACAGTAGACTTAAATTTTTATTACATTATTTTCATGACGTTATTACTTGAAATTTTAAATAATTTGTACAATTAATGAAGGACGAAAGCCCGAATATATGATTTATGCGTTTGACTTGGCAATTTAACTTCATTGTCTCCAGAAATAAGGATTTTTATGATTTTTGTGACAACTAGGACCAGTCTCCCCTACTGACTAGTAAAGCTCGCTAGGTCCAATTCTCAGATCTTGATGAAAGTTACATATGTGAAAGAATGCTGAAAAATATGAGACACGTTTTTTTTATCGGCTACCATCAATATCTCTCTAAAAGTGTGCAAATTTTCATTTATTCAAATTAACTACAAAATAGTGAATTTTACTACTAAGTAGCTCAATTCAATATAAAAATACCCGATTTTGACTTTTTTTTGTAAATGAATTAAACTATTTGAGTAATAATCTTGATTCCCCATTACAAAAATAGTTAGATTTACTATTTTTTCTCTCTTCGCACGTTTTATCCTTTGTAGCAGTTAGGTTTGATGGAACCAGTGGGGTAAAATACCATCTCATGTCGCCTGTGTCGCTTTAATTCCAAAAACAGAGCCTATAGGACACACATGCTTCGTATTTATGACTCCAATATTGGATGTTCAAAATGTTGAATCATTCTCTTAGTAACGTCAAAGTAGTTCTTATGTAACAATCAATCAGCATAAAATTACTTTGTTATCAATATTTGTGTTATATTTGCCCGAAACTATTAAAATTTAAGTGTTGTTGAAAATTACGAAACTGTACCAAGTAATGTAATTAAAATCTATTCCCAGAAAATATTATTTCCCTCATACAAATGAAAATAAATACCATTAAATAATGTATACAAGTACTATACTAGATGATGAAAACTTCCTTGATTTAATGCAGCATTTAGACCCCTAATCAAAAAATATTGATTACCTATTAAATCTAAAACATTCCACCTAATCAGATCAAATTAGCAAAACATTTCCCCCAATCTACGGGCGAGACGTGATCCAATACAGTCCACCCCCTTGTGATTGTTGCGATAGCTGCGTGCATATTCTTCACCTAAACCAGATATTAAGATCATGGTATGTTTTCACATGTACTATTTTTACGACATACAATTTTCTTTTGCATAACTCGCGGTAACTGTTAAGAAACTCTTTCATCTGCTTATTTTACTTACATTTTCCAAACATAATGCACCACGACGACGCGATTTCGAACTGCAGAAAACTCAGCATTTTGCTGCGATATGTTTTGCAGTTGCAGTGAACGCGAAGCGATGGGTGAAATCTTACAAAATCAATCTGCTTTAGCTGTGACGATTTTACAGAATTATGCGCAATTCCGAAACAAGATATTTTTAATATGGCTGATTATTGCCATCCATTGTGATTGTATAGACAAAGTTCCATATATCCCAAGCGTCTGTCTAACTTGTAGATGGAAAAACAGAGCTAATAACATAATATACTCGTAGGAATAGCATAAAAATAATCTGTGAATCGCCCGCATAACATAGCGACATAGTTCTGCATTATTGTGTAATCACCCCATGGCGTTTAGATGCATTTTGATATGTGATCGGATCAATGGACTAATGGAGGTGTCAAAATAGCCACTTTTAACAAATCCTTTTGATTTTTGCCATATCTTCCAAGTCAGTCTTCATGGATTGAATGATTCGATTATATAAATCGATTAGCTGATCGTCTATGTGGTTTTCTCATCTAACTTAAAGATCAACAAGTGATAAATGTGGGCTTTTAATTGATTGGCAATAAATTTTAATCACAAAAAAATTGATACTTGCCAAAAGATTTATTATTGAATTCAAATAAACAACATGCCTATGTAACTTTGTTAAAATTATGTAAAATTCATCAATTTACGATTCAATTCCTCAATTAAATATAATTTTATGCTATATCACAGTTTTATTTAAAAAAAAAAATAGTAAATAGTAGGTACTTGAATTTTATTTGCAAACTTTAACCACGCATTTGCGTTTGAATCTTTCACATTTATGGAAATCACCAAACAATTCTGATCCTTACCATCTTAAGATATTCAAATTTTCCCATTCAAGTGAAAAATAATTGAACTATTAGATAATCGTTTTCCAACATTACATCGTCGTCGTGCAGAATTTCCACTTTCCTCTCAACGAATCGCTTAATCACTTTCAATATCGTCCAGTGAGAAGAATTAGATCTTGGAATTTGCCATCATCCTTTCAACACAAAAATAGCCTTCGGATACCATTTTCGTAGTTATGCACTTAACTGGCCACCATATACGAGAAACTAGTTCATGTTTCTGTTTAGATAAAATATCTTGATCGTATGATCGTATAAATTAAAAACTGTAAAGATCGGACACGATCGTCCAAGGTAGTTAGTAACATGCATTTACTGAGCAAAACAAAAAAATATGTTGGAAAACAATGGAAGTGTTATTTAATGCATTATAAAACATTTACAGTATCATCGAAATTTGTTCATTTGCGCTCAAATAAAATTATGCAATTCTAGAATAAATATCGACTGATCGTTATGACCATTTTTGGACAATGCAAATATTTTCGGTTAAAGTCAAAATGATGTGTACACAATTTAAGTTAATTTACCAATCAGGAAAAACCCTTAAAATAGGGGACGAAAATTATGACGAAACCAAATTCTTCTTAAGACCCAAGACGAAGTACGAGTAATCAATTCCAGAAACACGCCTCAAATTTCAAGTTGATGTAACTTTTAGTGTTGTTTCAAAAATATTCGAATGTAGACAGAATTTCAATTTTTTTTTACTTTCCTCTTCTATAGAGGGAAAGTATTGTATTCATGACGTAGTTAGACCGGCTTGAGAACGGGGGTAGAAAGAAACTTTTTGATCAGTACGAAATCCGTTTCAGGCCAAATTATGAGGATGTCCGTGCATCCCTCCACAGTTGAAAATTTGAGGATAAATTTTATAAATATATTTATCTATATAAATCCATAAGCAAATTTATTAATTTTTATAATAATGGGGATAAAAATTGATAAATTCAATTTATTAAATGTATAAATCTCAAGTATAAAAATTTCCTGATTTTTTTTTTAAAAAAGTATGCGGGAATTTATAGTAGCGTGGTTTATATTAGTATTGTGTTCTAATCATTTAACTTTTACATTTTTGTTTATATTTACTTATACAAATTCATTTACCTTTTGCCTTATAGAATATTTTTGTTTCTTCTTGATAGTTTTTATATGTAATATGAAGTATATATACTAACTATGAAATTTCTTTCGAAATGCGAATTATATCACAACAAAAGAAAATGCTTGCGGATTTTATAAATTGATATATTAATTTTATACCAAAGTTCTATTGAATTTTTGAACCAAATCAAAATTGGCTGTTTTTATAAAACTCAGGATAAAATTTATACTTTTTATTTATCAATGCCTTTAATATTTCATAATTTATTAATTCTATTACAATTTTGGTATAGAATGACTTTATATGGAAAAATTTATCAAAAAAGGATAAATTTTATACCCAAATTTTCAACTGTGTCGGTCTGTCCGTTTTATGTATCTTTATTAACTCGAGAATGCGTTGATCTAGCGACTTGAAATTTTTCGTAAATAAGTTTTACAAAAAACGTGGTTTTTTGTCAACTTTTGGAAAAGTAACGATAGCTGTAATGGTCACCTCCAATACAATTATTTTGAAAAAATACTCTGAGAGTGGAGGGTGGGTCGTGACGAAGTGTGAAGCAATTTTTAATGCTTCGAAATTAATCGTGAAATTTTTAAAAGCCCGACCAAAGATAAGAGGAGGATCTGTTTCAATTTTTATTTTTTGTAATAAATATAAAATTATAAATATAAAAACTAAAATGGATATTCTATGTGTGAGTAACACTTCCCGATTGTGCCGTCTGATTGCATCAGCTGGATTACAATTGGCCTTTTCGAGAGGTTTGGATGAGGGATTAATAGACGAAGGCTGCATACCCTGCCTAAAATGGCTAGCTCGTCGGTCAGCTGGAGGTCGTAGGTTGCCTCGTCGTCCTCTCACCTACACACATACGGGTATGCGGGGCAGCAGATCAACCAAAATAGGAAAAAGACAATCCCAGGCTGACATTGGTCGCTGCGAACCTATAGAAAACTAAGGGGGGATAAAGAAGGTATAGCTCAACAAAAAAAAATGAAAATGATGGCGACAGCGAAGGCTTTTCCCACCCCTTTCCTGGATGATACAGGCCAATAAATCGCCAGGCAAGCCATCAGCCTGACAATTCCCAAAAAAAATAACTCAGAAACCAACAAAAATCGATCAACCCATCGTCGCTATTCTTATGTCCCTATTAGGATCTCCACGACATCATCTTCGAGCATTCTTTCCTAAAAATAATGGTTTAAAACATAATTAGTTATGTTAGTTAATGTTTTGTGTATGTGTTTGTGTTGTGTGTGGTTGCATGCTGTGTGTGTGTGTGTGTGTGTGTTGAGTGTAGATTTGTGCTGTGTAACGCCAAATGAAGGATGTGCCAGGAAATGTGCATTTATTCCGGATGTGGATGATCTCTTTGGTTTTATGAATTTATTGTGTATGTGTGTGTGTGTAAACGGATGCGCGATCGGTGTATGCTTCGTATTTTCCGATTTTTGCATAAGAAATGAAAGATTTTTTACTTACGATGCGATGTTTTATTCTTTTTTTCTTTTTTGTACTGTTGTGAACCTTTTATTCTGCAGAGCTTTGATGAACGATTTTCCAGAAGTTCTTGTTTAACTTATTTTTGTATGTATTTGTAACATGTTAATATTTTAAATTCGTTGTTTTTTTATTTGTTTTTAGTGTACAAAACAATTTATGTAGCACTTTTAAATTCTTATTCACTCGTTTTTATTTATAGTCTTTTCTTGCACTTAATGTTCGTCTAATTTTCTTTCTTTTTTTTTTTTTGTGAAAACTTCAATCGTTGATTTTGTTCAGAATTTTAAATAGTTACAATTATATTTTATCTTATTTATTTTTTTAAATTATATTTTAACTTAGTATTAGGCATTTTAAAACTATCGTCACAGCATCTTAATCAGTTTAAAGCAAACACCTTAAAAAATCGAATCAAAATTTTTAAGCCAAACACGTGTGCAGATTTCGGATCGTAAAAAAAACGGATCGCGTAAAACAGGAATAAAATTTGTCGTGAATTTCTAGACGATCGGACACCAACTGCCTTCCTTTTTTCGCTTCTCAAAATTCGATCTTCAGTCGACTATTAACAATGACCATTGGTCACTCCAAAAATCTGTTTTTTTATTGCTTTAAGTTCGTTTGGTCATTGCCAATAGTTGCTAACAAGTTGCTTTATGTACCCTCAATGATGAAATTATACATTTCAGGATCCTTTTTTTTTGATGAATTAATTTTGATAATCGCAAATAAAATTTTAATCGTGAATAAGAAAGCTTTTTTTTCCTTGAGAAATCTACCAGCAACGACATTCATATTAACCAGAATCATTTTAGGATTAGGGGATCCAAGTGAGGATGAATATTTCGGGAATTCACATAGCAGATAGGGTATACCCCGGTTACCACTTGGAAATAAGATTAAAATTATTTTTCTGTAAATTTTGGAATATGAAATACCGTAGAAATTGAAATGAAAAAAAATAGCGAAAAAAGGAGGTTTTGGAACAAAAAAAAATATACTATTATAATCGTCTTTTTATAAAATTCTGACCGTTAGTTTCAGCTGTGGCGAAAATTGAATTTTGTTGCCAAGCTATAAAATTTGACTTTCTGAAGGGGCTGTCGTTACATGTTTTCAAAATACAACAAAAATTGCAAAACTTTTAGAAAAAACACCGAAAAAATAATTATTATTTAATTAAATACGCCGCAGGCGATTTTTTTTAAGGAAAAATTCGCTAGAGGCAGTAATTTCTTTGGTAACTGCACAGCAGGCAACATTTGTAGGTTTCAGAATAGAATTTTTGACGATGATTACCCGATAATTGAAAATTTGGTTACGTTATTTTTCTGGAATTTTTTTCCCCGAATTTTGTATTACCTACTGCGGAAATTTTGTATTTTCTAAGTGTTTGCTGAATTTTTTTAAAATTCAAAACTAGTTTTAAAGTCTAAATTTCTCTTTGCGCAATTTGCTCCAAAATTGTATTGGTTTTTCACTAGAACTCAAACCCCCACCCGTTTTTGAGATATCTTTTTTTCCAAGAAAAATTCAGTGTTTTAAGAGACATTCATAATTTTTTTTGAATAAAACAAAATTTACTGGGTAAATATATGAAAAATTGTTGTAAACGACTTTTGCAAAAACGAGTTTTTGTTAAAAATTTCGATTGTATTGCATCTATAGCTAATTTCACAAAATGCGTGAATATCTGTTAAGTCACAGCGGTCAATTTTGTGCACGCACATTAAATGATGCGATAATATTGTATGTATGTCAATTGAAATCTCATCATATGTTGTTTAATTACCTGTCGTAATTACCTGCTACACAGTCGCAAGTAGGCAGACAGCTAATATATGTTATACAAACAACAAAGCGTTACTGGTTACTGAATCTAATCGTGAAACTATTGTTTATCATATGTATGTCGTCGTTTGAGACAATTTCTTGGTATTTTTTTGGTTTCGTTGCAGTTAAGAAATGTTTTTTTAATAATTTATTAAGTCTGAAATTCTTAAATGTGATTGCAAGACGTGAATCATGGATTATGTTATGTTATATGGACTTTTTTCCCCATATATACGTTACTGATTGCATAAATGGCACATGTCAACCATCAACCTGAACTAAGTTGGTTGGTGTTTCAACTGAGATCGTGTCTTTCAACGATTCGCCTGAATAAAGTTCAATTCTTTGTCGAAAACAATGGTCAAGTGGTGATATTATCACCTGATTGCAGTGCTTTATAGCGTGAGCGACTTAATTAGCGGGTTCCCTATTTTGTTTGAAAATACACGTAGATACACAGGTGTAATACAGTGTTATACGACTAAATGCGTTTTCATTTTCTTTAGCTTTGTGATAGAATTAAATGAACACTGAAAGCATATTTTTAGTTGATCGACTATAGCCGACTCTTTGATAGTCCAATAAAAGTGGGCAATTAAGGTAACTTATTCGTGTAAATAAGGTGTTAGATGGAGCTTTGAAACGCGAATATATGAGAATATCAGGCATAGCGATGGGAAACGGATTCGACCTTGCCGCACGTTGTACGTGTCGAACTCTGAATGTTGTACACCAGTCGACAGTTAGTTGAACAGGTGTTGCAAATGGCATCAGCTTCGCCAGCAACAAGCAACGGCATTGAGCGGCGGAAGTGTTCCACCTGAATGAGGAGGGCTTATGCAAGAAATTACTGAATATGGATGTATGTATTTAGACGAAAATTCCATCTTTTCAATGACCATATCCACTGCATAGGTACTACCTACAATTTTATTTAATATACTTATTTAGTAATCAATGGAGAAACTTCTTTGGAGAATTATTAACCCAGGTTGGAGACGCATAGACCTTGACCCATGTCCGAATCACAAATAAAACACTAACAATTGGACAATCTTGATTGTATTTCGAAGTCAATTAAGTCACTGAACAATAAGATCAGAAATTGGATGGATTTTAACCAAAAAGTATCAAATGAACGCTAATAAATGCAAGGTTAATGGCTATATTACCGTCAAGACACCGTAATGAGAGTCACGTAATTTTTAAAGAAACGTAGAGTGGCAGCTGCAGCATCCGATATTCATTAAATCTAGAGTAAAAATGTTGCAACGTGTCAGTAAAATGGACAAAAAAAAAGTTTTACGCATTTTTCATAATACCTGCCCCTGACTTAAAATTTTTAACTTGGGAGCAAGGTTTCCGAATTAGCACTTTTCAAATCATGACATTACTTTTTTTGCATTATTTGGATAATGAACTAATAAAGTGCTGAACCTACAAGTAATTTTTATCATTAATCAAATTTCAAAAATTAGTGAAATGTGTTTTTAGGTAGGTCGAGTTTAAAACTTCTAACCTTAAACTGTAACTTGCTTAAATTTTTTATAAAGAGAATTTACCTATATAAATAAAAGAGTAACGTATGTTTGTCTGTTACCACAAACACGGCCATTGTACGTCTTTTTATGTTTTAAGACATTTTTACACGATTGGCATCAAAATTCCAATTCTGGTTTGTTTGTTACTAGTAAACTCAAGAACAGCAGTACGGAATTTCATGAAACTTTAGAGTTAAGCTAATGACATAGCGAGTTCAAACATAGGCTACCAGTTATTTTGTTCACATGTCTCCATGGGAAAAGCCCCCTTGCAAACTGCATGATTTTTTGCAATTTCCTCCAAACCGATGTGTCATATCGGAAAAATTATGGAGTTAAAAAGTGTTTAGAATTAAATTTTACTTATCTTCGCTATATATCAGGGGTGGCCAAGATAAAGATACAATTGAATTCAAAAAATAGATGGCCGAATCATAGCAGTGGCGTGCGGGTCCAAAAACCTTGATACGCGCTGAGTTTTCTGAAGATACGACAGATCCATATACACGCAAAGAAAGAACATGGTAAATCTAACTATTTTATAATGGAGAATCGTGACTGTTGCTAAAATAGTTGATTTCAATTACAAAAATACTGAATTTAACCACAAAATATTAAATTTTACTACTGAGTATAGTTAAATTTATTATAAAAAAATCCGATTTTGACCATTTTTGTAATGACTATTTTGTAAATCGTCATCAACGCAAAACTTATCCAAAAAACAATGGATTTCCAAATATCTCAAGGACCATTAAAGATATATAAAAACCTTTAAGGAAAAAATGCAGGAAATTTCAGTTTTTTAAGATACGTAAAACGGACAAACCAACAGACAGATGCACGACACCTTCATAAATTTGCCTGAACTCTGATCAGAAAGTTTCTATTTTCCCCCATTCTCGAGTCGATCTCCGTCATGAATACAATACTTTCCCTCTATAGATTAGGAAAGTAAAAATTAAAGACAATAAAATTCTATAAATTTTTGTCTTTTTCCGTAAATTGGTATCTCTTACTCTCATCAAAAAATCTCCAAAAAGATGCAGCGATAAAACCACGAATTTTCAGTGTCTACCAGAGATTTCGCAAAAGTTTTATTCTAATCGATTCAGTGATTCTCAAGTTATTGGCGAATAGACAGTAAAACAGAAAGCAATCCTATAATATAATATGGGGAATGTCTGTCTGTCTGTCTGCACAAACGATCTCGAAAACCCGCCCAACGATTTTCACGAAACTTGGGGGTTAGGGATTTTCGGGGACAAGCAATCGGTCACACGCCTGAGAAAATTCCTCTCACACGCCTGAGAAAATTCCTCTCGATACCCCTCGCCTGATATCTTCGAATTGGGTGATCCGAGCTTAATGAAACTTTACTAAGGGGGCTAAGAGCTTTCGATTTTTCCACTGCAAGCCTGACTTTTCCCTCCCCCCGAGGTTTTCCAGAGCTCTGTAAAGATAATGTGAATTTAGTTTTTCCCCAAAAATCAGCAAAAGTAGGATTTTGAGGTCGCTCGGTCTTCCTGGTACTATGCATAAATCAAGGAAACTTGTGAGAAAGAAGGGAACCAACCTTGGATTTCCGCCCATTGACGCTAGTAAGCTCCCCTGAAAGTTTCATCCAAATCGATTTAGTAGTTTTCGAGTTTTAAGCGAACAGACAGACAGACAACCCAGCCTATTATATTATAAGTGTCTATAGATTAATTTGTTCTCGAGTTATTATGTCCACAGGTGAGCTAAAAACATAAACACAATAGTGTAATTCATTTTTTGTACGTCAAATCGTTCTATGTTATAATGTATGTTGTTGGGTGCATGCTATTTTAACATACGAGGTATAAAAATCTTTTGCTGTAATATTATCTTGCGTTAGCAATGTTTACGGAAAATAAAATTCAATTTCTCTGGTATGCAGTGTAGTAAATAATAGTCTGTTAGTTCACTTTCTTTCTGATTATGTAATTTGGTATTATGATCTAATAATTATTAACAGTTCCCTGAACCAAAAGTCAAGTAAATTCATCTCAACTCCTGTTGAACATCTTGCCATCTGTACACATTTCACGGATTAACGGGACAACAAAAAATACTGCCAATATCAGTGCAGCCGCAGATTTTCCACAGCCAGAGTCTGTTTTGAAAAATCCACCTGAAGCTGAATTAAAGCGTGGACTAATCTGCAAATGCAGACTAACTTGATGGTAATTTCATTTTATTGTATGACGGAAAATTGCCTAAGATCATTCCATAAAACCATCTGAAGTTTATGATGTCAACGCGTTCCTAAGTCCGTGCGTCGCGTTGACCACTCCGATTGCATAAATGTTTTATGGTCAACATTTTCTTAAGTTTTTCATTTAACCACGACGATGTGTTTACCTGGTAATAATGTACACTTGTAGTATCTATAGATACAAAAGCGAATTAATGGTCAACAATTATTGCCGTTGAATGATTCACACATAACTTGATCGACGAGTCTCAATTAATTTCTGCTGGGTGGCGCGTGCCAGGAGAATCGTTAGGTAATAAAAACGGGAAAGTTAAGGACGATTACCAAATGACTTGTTTTTAATCTTGAGTTTAGTGCGAAGCTTTTGGAAATCATCAGTTTTATAATCTCAAATGTCTAGTAGTTGGCATCAAAGATTTCATCTGAATAACAAAAAATTCAGCATGAAAAATATAAAGTGATTTTACCTGTTCAATAAACAGACAAAGTCTCAAGTGAGTTTCAAATAAAAGTTAGTGAGTTTCCAACGGGAACCCCATTTCAGATAAACATCAGACAATAATTTTATTGCAAGCTGTACTCTTTATCCTGCGTATAAGAGATGTACAATTTGCTTAGGATAGATAAACATTATATTTGCACAAGGCAAACTAAAAAAACTTTGGCGAAAAAATAGGCTACCACATGTAAACCACAAATCTGTTTTCTTGCAGCACAAGTACGTGTAGAGTATTGTATTGTCAGTTGAACTGAAAGGAGTAATATTTTTACAATACTAGCTTCTTTTATTTTTATAAATTTGAAAAAATAAAATTATTACGTGCATGACACAAACCAGATTTCAACATTTTTCCATATTGGGTGAGTCCTAAATGGCTCAATTGTATTCATTTTGTATGTCGTTACAAACAACGAAATTGAAATAATTTGACATCATTTATTATGATTGACTAGCATAACCTGATTTCGTTAAACGTTAATTGGACACATAATAAATAATTATTACCAAATCCAGAGATTCACAAATTCAAATTCTTCAATATTCGACATATGAAAGGTTATTTAATATAATTTTTATTTTATTTATTTTTTAATTTTGTAATAAAAGACGAAGACCCGAAAGTGAAAAAATGCAGCAATCTATAATAAACCATTTAACAAATAAAATCAAATTATTGTGGTGGCGGCAGCACATAAAAACTCCGAACATTGTGTCATTCGTGGTTTGGCGTGAACTAAAATATTCACATTTAAATCAATAATTGCAGGTGATTCAAACATTTCAATCTTCTGAAGTGCTTAAAGTACCGCAGCAGATCCTATTTCAGGGGTAAATACAAAAACAAAAATATAAATGTCAAATTCAAGCCGCAATTCAAATCAATAGAATTGAATTTTGTGGGACGCGGTAAATTTTAATGTACCTACGACTAAATTTTGAGTTCCCCTCAAATACCGTTGGCGAAACAATCTTTGGCGAAATAATATTTTTTTTTATTTTAAGTTTTTCTTCACCTTTCCTAATTATCTTCAAAGCTTTGAAAATAGCAATAGATCAACCGCTCGTCATCGCTGATGCGCGATTCGTGCCTAAGGAAGTTCAAAAAGCATAAAAAAATCGAGCACCTGACGGAAAGTCAGACACCTGAGTTATCTATTTTTTACCTACCTGTTCGTCTGTACACTGTCTACGTTATAAATTTTTCGTGGTCCAATTATTCTTACACTCTGTCATCGTTTTCAATGCGGCAATATTTGTCAACAATTGCTCTTCTTTGTGGAAATCGTTATTTCGAGACATTTTGGACTTGTCAAGGCCGTTTTTCGTACATAATTCGATTGTTAGATAATTTTTTGCTGCAGAAAGTTAAGTGATGGCAGTTGAACAATAACCCTGTTTACATTTTACTGGGAAATGTCTTTTCTAGGCTTTTTACTAATATTTTGATGTTTTGTTTTGCCTTCCTTTTGACAGATCATTTTATGGGCTTTTGTTGACAAATCTGTGAGAAACTTTGCTAAAAGAGTTAAATCGTGACTGAGTTCGAAATGATTCTGTTTTTATTATTTGATGCGGGAGGGAAATTTCTTTAAGATGAAAATGATTAACGCGATCAAAGTGGATTATGTAAAAGTTGTGATTATTTAGCATGTTACCAAAAAAAACCTTTTAGTGAATTGATTTTTGAAACACTCATAAACAATCTTATCTTGAACGTATAATCTGTGTTACAGACGAGGAATAAACTCAAAAACTTGTAATACATTTTTACAGGTAATATATTCAGGTGAATCGTTTGAAATATGTTGCAAAATTAGTGATATTATGCAGCTGTAAAATTTGAAAAAAAAAAATATTGTGTACTTAAGACTGAGATAAATAAGAGAGTATAAGTGTAACAAAAATGTATAAGATCGCTTTTGACCGGAAAGCCTCGATCGATTTTGATGTGGTTTTTTGCATTTGATTTTGATGCGGTTTTTTGCATTTGAAAGCTGTTACTGTTTCATAGAATACCCTATGAAACGCAATTTTGAATTTTGAAAAATTTTAATTCAAGTCATTTATTTGGATTTATAAAAATTGACTCCTATTGAATTTTGATGTATGTGAAAGTTGTGTTAAATCATATTCTGAAAACTTTTATCTCAAAAAATATTTCTCAAAAAATATTCGGTTTTGAGGAAATCGCAATTTTTTTCTATTTGTTGTGTAAAGAATGTTTCAATTTTTATCGTTTTTAAAAGCTTTGATTTACCTTGCATTCGCATCTGTTTGTCTATCTGTCAGGGTCAAATTTTGCAATCTAATTTTGACCCAATTCCACTCATCCGATTAACTTGAAATTTTGAACACATATGTACGTAAGACCGATGACAATACCATATTTTCACTGCATCGTCCTTGTAAAGATAAGGGAAGATCCACAGATATCGTACTACTAGATCGCGGCACTCGAACAATTCCATAGCAAAAATATGGGACAGCGTGACTATGGTTGTCTCATTTATTCTTCGAACTTTAGTGATGTCAGATGTTCGAATTAACAAACTCAATAACACTTGAATTATATGTTTTACGTCGAACTCATAAGACTTATACACAGGTTTAGGGAATTGCATATTAATGTATGTGGCAGCTCTGAATATTAACATGAATAATCGGTATAGGGATTAAATAATATTCCGTCGGGGACCTGCATAAGCATTTTTTTCCAGAATTTTAATTTCCCAGAATTACTAGCTTTGTCCCTTTTTTTCGTCATAGCTTTTTGACGTTTCAGTGGCCCATTTGAGATAGCAAATGGCTTGATCTAGTAGTACGAAATCTGTGGGAAGATCCTATAAGGATAACGTGATTATTCTCTTCCTCAAATTTTCTGAAACGAAATTTCATCCGAGGGTTTTTGGTGTCGCTGAATCTGATTCTGACATAAGGAGATCTGTAAGGATAACGGAAGGTCCTGTAAGGATAACGTAATTATCCTTTTCCTCAAATTTTCCGGAAAAAAATCTCATCTTATGGTTTTTAGGGTCGCTGAATCCGATTCTGATTTTAATAAATCTGTGAGGATAAGGGAAGGTCCTGTAAGGACAACGTGATTATCATTTTCCTCACATTTTCCGGAAAAATACCTCATCTCGGGGTTTTTGGAGTCGCTGAATCTGATTCTGGAATTAAGAAGACGGCAAGAATCTTACAACACAAAAATATCAAATTTTTTTTACTCTTTTAAAACAAAATTAAAATTTTTGGAAAACCCCGACTAAAAAAAATCCTTGAAAAAATTGAAAAGCCCCGAAATAAAAAAAAAATCTTTTAAAAAAGATAAAATAATTTAATAATTGGAGCAAGTTTAAAATTGGTGTGCGCCGGGACTGGTTTGCTATACAGACCCAACGACAAATAGACTTTCTTGACGCACACCAATTATAAATTTACTCCAATTATTTTAATGATGTATTCTTTTTTGAAAAAAATTATTTCGAAGTTTTTTCAAAAATTTTAATTTTATTTTTTGTAAGAATCATTTCAAACTTCAGCACTCGTAAAAATTGGTTTAAATCGTTATCTTATACAATACTATGAGACTCCTGTGTTTTAAAGTACTTTTTACATATTTCAAAATACATCCACTCAATTATTACATAACACTTCGATCTAAAATTACTATTTTGCCATCAACCGACCCATTGTACCAAATTATTGAATTAAAATAAATTATAGCAAAAATTGACTCCAAATTGAAAGAAAAATTTTCACCAATTTTAAAAGTAGTACCAGAATCAGCACGAAGTCGCAATTTCACAGTAAAAATACAATTTAAAAAAACCCTCTCGAATATGAATCGAACTAAACATGGTCGATTGAAATTTCTCACACTTTGTGTCAACACATCCGACACCCGCAAATCTTACATATTACGACTGACGTTGAATATTGCAAAATATGCCCCTTCGCTTAGTGCTGGCAATCATCCACGGTGTCTTATATTCAATTATAATGTTAACTCACAGCAAGTACTGTTGTCTTATAGTAAACTTGGTTGTTTATAAGAAACACTCGATCCATCTTTAAATCCATAGCAATTGTGCAATTCCAAAGTATCGTATATTGTGCTGAAACCAATGATCGTATGCTGTGTATTTCTAGTGTGATTTTCTTTAGGATACTTTGAGATTGTAAAACCATCCTCGGACAACGATTGATCAAAGAAATTGTAGCATAAATCTTAGTGGCCTAAGAATATATCGTTCGATTCAATACGACTGGCGGACCGGCCAAACTCTGAAAAACTTCACATATTGACCGAGAGAAAAGCACTATTGAAGAAACTCAACAAAAAAACTAAAGTTGCTGCTTTTAATTGAATCTAATTCTTAAAGTCAAAGTTAAGATTTCCGCTCTTAATTTTATGCAATTATTCTTGAGAGGGATTTTACAAATGTGCAAATACTTTTCTGAAATCAAGAAATACAATTTTCCATCAATATCATTTAATGTATTTGGCACAAATGCATCAGAAATGAACTGAATATTCAAGTTTCCACAGATGTAAATACCAGATATTTATGTAAAACAGAAATGAAAATTTCATACTAAATTCTTGCAATTGAATTTCAAACCAATAATTATCGACCGCATAATAAAGATTTTATTACACGTTTGAGGACTTTATTAAAATAAGTTCATAATGAAGCTGTCAACCTTTACCTGAATTCTGGGTTGTCCTTGCGTTTTTAGTACCCAATGTTTAAATTTTAATTCAAACAAATACTTAAAAATAATTGATTTTGGTGATGTTTATAGTTTGGTGGCAACTAATAATGTTTCTGTCAACTAAGAATTCAGTTTTCAGGAATAATCTTTTATTACTGAAGATATGAAAGTAATAATAGAGAAATTTGATTGATTTGCACTGTAATTAATATTTTCCGGTATAAGATTCAATCACTTTACTACAAAATTTATTTCACTAGAATTTTTAATATAAAATCATGATATTTTTATTAATATTTTGTTCCTAGCAATAAATCAAATATATTTTCAACGATACAAAATCCGTGCGTGTTTCTATTCTTTAAAAAAAAATCAATCTTGACTTAATCGCCGTTAATAATTCACATAGATCCATAAAAGATAATTAAATTTTTATGATATTTTAATTCTACCAACATATATGGATTTATTGGTTTTACTGAATTTGGCCTTCTCTATCTTTGCTATATGTTTAAAAATCTACCGTGTAGGATATCGCGAAAAGTCAATTGTCAAGGACTAATACACAAGCAGATGTGAAAAGTTTTTTGACTAATGAAATTAAACCATATTGATTGATATCTTAGCGTAAAATAATATTTTTTATACTGATTTTGGATTTAAGATACTGTAATTACCTTGCAAAGATTGATTAATATCTCTTAAATCTAATAAGACAGACTACCGCTGCTACCGCTGAAATCGCTGTTCTAAATATCTAACAGATACTTTACCAGATCGGAAAGCTATTTTTTTGCATTCAATGGAATTTCGCTGTCTTCGGTACACGATTAATCCAAATTCCAGCAACCTCCAATTATATGGTTATTTTTTTCACAATCTCTAATTCAGTTAATACAGCAGAGTTCCCTAGTTTTCGTTAGATACTCTCCACTAACTATTGATCCAAGATGTTTTGCAACATTAAAAAAATTTCTGTTATTAGTTGACGGTTGGATTTCTTGGAAGTGATCACTTCTAAACCTCCGTCTGTCTGCACTAAACGATCATTTGTGACGATCAATTTCTGAGCGTTTCTCGAGGATCATAAAATTTCGAATAATTGCACATTTTGTTGGATTATGCTAAACATTTTTGTTGAACTGCAACTTACGCAAAAGTGGCAAACTTCTCTCGTTGGCACGCCTGATTTAGCCACGGTTCTGACCATGGTTTGTAAGCCGTGCATGGATTTTTGTACCATAGTTTGAATTTGGTTAATTTGATCTTGATTAATAGCTAAAATTACAGAAATATTCGATCGACTTTCGCTGTTTATGATGTCTTGGTTTGTTGTTGAGAATTCCTCTATCCGCAATATATGTTGTGTCTTTTTTTTACCGCAATTACCACTTAATTATGTGGCAGCATAGCAGCTAATAATATTGCATTCGTTCGATTCATTGACCCAATTTTGTGCATTTTTCAAACGCGCCGCATAAAACTCACACGATTTTTATAACAAAATGATTTACGATTTTTTAAAATTGTTTTTACAGATATTTCTTTGGATCGGTTCTACAGTTTCAAATTTATCGAGCCCTGTGTCGTGTATCCCGACAATATGATCCCAATGACCCACGGAAGCCGTTGCATAAATGCGACATATATCGGCAACCTGAAGCAGGAAATCTCCTTCGGTAAGTTTGCATAAATACAAGTACGACGTGAAAGATTTATTAATATTCCCGTGCCCATACTGCTGTGCGGAAAATATGCAGTTTTAATGCTATTATGCAATTATTTTTTTTTCTAAATTATGCTTCGTTTGTGATTTTTCACTGTTTCTTTGTCTATCTAGGCGATTAATGGAAAAAGGAGCATCTGAACCGTGGCAACGTGTGCTGGAGGAAGTGACCGGCGAAGGTCGCTTGGATGGATCCGCACTTCGAGACTATTTTCGACCATTGGAAGAGTGGTTGCGAAATGAGAATCTAAGAAATCAAGAATTTGTGGGATGGAGCTATGATGGAGACTATTGCAAATATAGTTTAGAAACCGCCAATCTTCAGGTCTTTGGTGGATTTTATAATGCTGCCAATGAAACGTCCGCTACTGATTTTCTAACCAACTTAGTTATATTCTTAACATTTTTACGTGCTTGGATGACTGTAAATTAATTGATTGAATATACCATGTTTTTTGAAAGTTTTTGGCGTTTTAATTCATTTTTTCGCAGATTTAGATTTACCACAAGGCTTGAATAACGTCAAGAAAAATTAGATTTTAAAGCTCTGAAGCAAATAATAATAGGCCGACAAAAAAAACTTAACGGGTTATCCTCTATATCTCAAAAACTAGCCATACTACAGTCAGAATCGGAGCCAGCGACCTCGCCTGTACACCACCTGTGTAAGTAAATACACAGTATCGACCTGTAATTAATCAATTTTT
Source organism: Chrysopilus asiliformis (assembly GCA_964034945.1). NCBI lineage: Eukaryota > Metazoa > Arthropoda > Insecta > Diptera > Rhagionidae > Chrysopilus > Chrysopilus asiliformis. The sequence goes on from OZ035960.1 coordinate 20,233,521, forward strand.
TAAATGTAAAAATGTAAAAACAGTTTATTTTAAAAATTTAAATAAACTGTAGTTATTAAAAAATAAAATTTAGGCATAACAAAAGCTACAATTGCCAGTAACCAATATCGTCAAATACTCTATATGAAGGGAAACAATTTTTTTTTTAAAAATCACCTTGTATTGGACAAAAGGAGGGAGGGATTGATGTTGAAACGGTTATGTAAAATCATATTTTCAACACATTTCGTCTTTGTAAATTTTTTGATACTATGCACCGTTTACGAGAAAATAGAAAAACAATTTCTAGGGGCCAATCGTCAAATACTCCATATGATGACAGTCAAAATGTTTATTTGTATAGGAGAGGGGGAAAGGAGTGGTCCGATTGGATTTTGATGTATGGAACAATTATGTAAAATCATATTCTAAACACATTTTATCTTTATAACATTTTCGATACGATGCACAGCTTTCGAGAAAACAGGAAAAAATTATTCCATTTATATGAGAGAGGTTCGAAGCAGTGGTCCGATTGGATTTTGATATATGGATAAGTTATGTAAAATCCTATTCTAAACACATATAAATTTTTCAATATGACTGACCGTTTTCGACAAAATTGCAAAAAACTGTTTCGTTTGTATGGGGAAGGGGGAAGGAATGGTCCAATTTTGCCCGCCATTTATGAGAAACGTAACTATACAAAATTTCAAGTCTCTAGCTCAATCCTTTCGAAAGCTATGGTTGTTTACGGACATAAAGACAGACCGACAAACAAATGACGGACAAACAAAGAAGCAAGCTAAATAAAAGCTTTTAAAAATAAAAAAAAGGTTGTCATCAAATAATTATCCGAAATTGCGGAAAAAAATCTATAAGACAACTTTTATCAGCCCTATTCAAATTATAGGTTGTTGGTAACATTTCTGATTTGTTCGGCAAATCATAATAACATTTTATGTCCAAATGTTACAGTTAATACTAAGTAATTTGGTATCTTAAGAAATTTAAGATGAATCTAAGTTCCTTTGTTCGTTAACCAAATTATTTGAAGAAAATTTATTGTTATTTATTATTATTGTTTTTCTTTTGAGAGCTCACGCTTTGTCAAAAGCTTTTATTTAGCTTGCTTTTTTGTCTATCTGTTTGTTTGTCTGTCAGGGTCGAATCTTGTAATCTAATTTGCACCCACTTGAATTGGGATTTTGCACATATACGTAACTTCCATGACAATATTTTCACTGCATCGTACTTGCAAGGAAAATGTGATTATCGTTATCCTGGCTACCAACCAAAAAAACGCTTACTCCGCTAGTATACACTGGGAAAAAACGCAAAAATCATTTCTGTACTTTGTGAGTCACCGGTGACTCAAACTCTTATTTCACTTTTGCACACTGTGAGGCACCGGTGAACATCGAAACTATAGGAATGTATAGTAAGCTCAATTTAACGACTGCTCTCAACCATGGAACTTGAGAAACTGACGGTAATGACAATAGTGTGTGTACACCGGTGGCCCACATGGTAGCCAACGTGTTAAATTTTTCAGAAAAAAATCTCATTTGGAGGTTTTTTCGGTCGCTGAATCCGATTCTGGAGTCAAAAAGCCCGTAAGGATATCTCGAATGCAAAAATTATATTCGAAATATAAAAAAAAATCAAAAAAAAATTTTTAAAAATGTATTAAACAGAAAATAATGGATTTTTGAGCCAGAAGTAAAAGCGAAATAAAAGCATAAAATTTAAAATAAATATTTATCTCGCTTTTATTTTTGATTTGTTTGATAACCAAAAGGAATTTTTCTATAAATCGAGAATTCGCAGACTAAAAAAGTCTTGGAGAATCTATCTTTGAGGATCTTGTACCCCTAATGTGTTATATTAATATGTACGTGATTGATCAAACGGTGAGATAAAACATATACTTAACTAATAAAATATTAACTGAAAATACGTGCACTTACCAACTAAACGTCATTGATCTTCACCTCGTGATACGATCTTGAACATTTCGAGAAATGCAATTTATCTCAGAGTGTGATATATTATTGCAATTTTAACGCCTGTACAATAAAGTTCAATGCTGACGGGTCTAACAGCAAAACACGTATTACTAATGTACGCATAAAAAACATTAATTTGTCGCTGCACCACCGCCTCCAGCCACTAAACATTCAAAAAACAAAGCAACGAATTGTTATGACAAAAAAGCCTTAGAGGGAAATCTTAATTCACGTGCAGCAAATAGCTCGGATTAATGTCTAAGTACCTCAATTCAGTTAAAAAAAAAATAACCACTACAAAACAAATACGAAAAAAAAAAATTTCTAAAGCCGAAACCTAAACGCACTCGTGGAGACATTTGTGGTAGCGTGTCTGATAAATACTTATATAAATAAATAAATAAGTTGAAATGAAATTGCATAAATTGATTAAATGAATTACGAGACAAATTCTGATTGCCATATGTGAACGATCGAATGCGGAGATAGACTTGAAAGTTGGAATCAGACGAACAGATCAGATACCGACAAGATCATTTGTTAAGGACATCCTCTTATTAAGCTTGTGATTTGATTTAATCTCGTATGTGCAACTTCCCCATTTTATTTGATTCTGGACAGGGGATCTTTAGTCAACGTTTGATATTGCGTTCATTCGGAAGTTCCTACTGATCGTTTCGGCTCGAGAAGTGACTATAACTAATATGATCCTCGGAGGACAATTAACTGATGGAATACCGGTGATATTATTTAATTTGATAATTACGATAATGTTATTTGGATCGGTGGCCAGCGAATTCGCATCGGCGATAGTGAATACGACCAGTGATCATGTCTGCTATCATGAGGAAACCTACACGGAATTAGTGCGAACACCGATTAAACAGCCGGTTAAAGTGCGATCGTACAATTGGTGTTTCGATTTTCCGCCAAGATGCTCAAACTACAAGACCGAGGTTCGGGAAGTAGTTAAGGTCCAGGTTAGTGAGCATAATTGCATAGTTGCGATGATCATAATCAGAAAGTGCCAACTATACAGACGACATACCAATGTAGATCACTGTAGAGATGTTGGGTTGGTCAATTGCCTGTTTTTATATCGATTCAATTCGACGATCGTGTCTTACATACGTTACACGAAATTAATAGAAAAAATTTCCCAGACATTTTAGTAATTTTCCCGTTGTCGATTGTCTTGGTTTTTTTCATATACCTCAATTTATGCAAGCAGTGCTAGTCGAATTCAGGAAGTTTTCCTATGATCGATGCATGGTGATGACAGTAAATGATCATTTGGCGCTGATCAATGGACGCTTGGTAAAAAAAAAATTTCGTTGACTTCAGGGTTTATTGATGAATACCCACGCGTACTTGTCATACTATAAATCTCACATTTGTACCGATCGAATAGATCGCTACCTGATGTTGTTTTTGTGATAAAATTTCTCTCGACTCTACTCTAGTTTTTATTATTTGCTGTATGTGTTTTTACTCCATTTAATTTTCCTTTCGAGTCCATGTGTGTTCCAACGTTATGCAACTGGTTGAAAATTGTGCGATCGCGAAAATTGTCCGGCGGTGATCTGGTTTCGATCTGGTCTAATAGAGGACCCCGACTACACCTGAGATTGGCACTTAATTTTCATATACTCCGTGCCGTATATACAGGGTAGGTTAGTCATGCATAAAATACCTGAATCTTGGCAGGCTTTGATTAGATTACACAATATAATCGCGAAATGGAAGAAAGTTTCGAGGATACTAGGAAGTTGGACATAGTTCGAATAATTTTCCGGTTTTACTAGGAATTTTGAATGAATTTTAACACTCACAGCAACCACCCTCGTAAAATAGACAACGTCTATTTCACACGCAGGGCAAGTTTTGCCATACTGCTCGCAGGTCAATCAAAAACAGTGGGTTTTGATGAAAAAACAAAGAAACCCGTTGTCTTGCTGTTTTTAAAAATAATAGTTTTTAAAATATCGTAAAACAGATTTTTTTTGCCGTGCATTTGATACGAGTGATTTTTCAAATCAGATTTTCCTGTTAAAAATTGATGCTCGTCATAGAAAGTCCGCTTTAGACTTTTTTTTAAAAATCTATCAGTGATTGGCCTAACAGCGCAGTGATAATAGTTATACTGGGCTGTAAAATCAAATTATTCTGTACTATGCTGGAATATGAAATGCATGGCCCTGCGAATTAAATAGACATTATATTTACTAGCTTGCAGACCTGAATTTGTAGGGTTTATTGCATTAGGCTTTACGCACCAAAAAATTTAGAAGTAACTTTAAAACTTTTGAAAGAAAATGATTATGCCCTCAGGACATCAATTTCGAATATTGAAATTCCAACACCAGATTCGTTATCAGTAACCCCGAAAACCTTCTAATGGCAGTTTTCCGGAGGAAAGCTGGGAAAAGAGTTATTTTCGTGATCCTTACAAGACCTTCGATTTCGAATTTTACACCCAGTTTTGTAATCAGGGACCCCGAAAACCCACGAGTGACTTTTCTCAGCCTCCTAACGGCCACATTTCGTGAAAACATCAATGTTTTAAAAAGTCCACCCCTGTTTACCACCTTAAGGGGTGGAAAAAAAACACCGCTTTAATGAGCGTCTATCCGTTGTACGTATCTTAAATAACTCGAGAACATGTTGACCTAGCGGAATTATTGATACAAAGTTGATATAAATTAGAAAATTTGCCAAAATAGTGAAATATAAGCATTTGCACATTTTTATGCATACGACCCAATATTAGCATTTCGTCCGTCGAAATATCTACGAGGAAATGTAAATCGGATATCTTACATAACAAACTTTCAGTTATTGCATTTTATAAAATCTATTTGCATTTGATCAAGCCATATGAAAGGAAAACCCACTAAACTATCTAGAATTGATGTAATATAAGGAAATCGATTTTAAAATTGTTCCGGCTATTGGGACAACGTCGTCGTGTCGATGCCTTTCATTATTTAATAGAAAAAAGTGCAATATAATATTTAAAACATTAAGTATAGCATAGACCAATATGAATTCACATTTACAAATTTACTACGAAATTACAATCTCTGCGCCTGCGGGACATAATAAATTCAATGCAGTTCAGTAGGAAAACAAACACAAATTCAAATCAATGAAAACAAATCTGAAAATGGGAAAAGTTTAAAATGTTTTCTTTGTTCCTAAAATTATTAAAATTTCCCGCCCCAACCACATCACTTGAAATATCAAATCTCTGAAAGACATAATCAGCTAAATGACTATATTAGATTATCTCTGGGGTATTTTATTGTGGAGTAAACAACATTAAAACGGAATTATCAATTGAATTCACGAATAAAGTGCGCGAATGCTCAAAACACTTATGCTGAATGAGTGGAGTATGTTGGCCTCCTCCCTTTTCGGTATGCCAAGCAGCTTTATTGAAAAACGCAACGAGAATATGATTTATCATAAATTAGCCAAGATTCATGCAAACCAGTGGCGCCCGGGAAATTTAAATGAAACTAATAAAATATTTTGCTGTTTTGGGAGTTTGGAAAATCGCTAAAATTTAAAAAAATCAATACTAAACATTTTTTGTATACAATCCAACCCATCTCACGGATCCAACTTATACAAGTTTCCCACTTACCCTATGTTCCCACTTCTTTTTAGAAATGCTCGGACCGAAAAATTCATCCCAGTTAAGGAGGTATCCCAGTTACCTAAGTCCCACTTATCCAGGTTCGACTGTATTCAAAAAAAAAATGAAGAATAAAATAATTCTATGGCTGATTTTCTTTCTACTTTTACTACACCACTGCAATTACCTTCCAACATGATTTGTTTGGTGACCAAACTTGACGACCATGAATTCATTTATTTTCCTTTGAGCCCCATACGGCTGAGATTTCCTGGTGGACTACAAATGGTCAGACCTCCCCATTCGACACAAACTATCGACGCACTTTAATCCAGAAGCGTTTTGCTCCGATTTCGACGATAGTTTCTGCGACAAACTGTTGGAATTATTGATAAAATGGCAGTAAATTGACCGTTCAAGATTAGTAATGACTTTCACTTTTGTTTTCGGTAGACGTTTGATTGGATTTTTTACTTTCTTCTTGGACATATTCCCAAACAAGATGAATTCCAGCAATTAGTTTAAATACGGGATATTCCATATTCATTACACTTCTTTGTTTAATAAACGTGATAATGTCAAGATGTTGTAATCGGCATGATATCGAATGGTCGCGTTATTGGCAATGAATAAGATATGTCTTTATTTTATCGTTATATAAAAATTGGCAAGCATTCTGGAAAGAAGAAAAATGTTTTACTAATAGGTCGAACGTGGTATTAATAATCATGAAAAATAAAATTTAATGGGTGCAATATTAAAACTTCAAACCGATTAATTATAATCGAGATTTCAGATTTTATCCAATGGAATAAATTATGTAAAATCACTTTCCAGACATGTTTAATTCTAATAATGTCCGTCTGTCTATCCGTCTGCCTGTCTATCTGTCTGTCTGTCTTCCTGTCTATTCCTTCAAAAAAGGACGTTTCGCAACAAATTTTAATTGCGTGCTTCTTACTTCCACTGAACTAAAACAGCATCTTCCGATCGTATTTTTGCAAACCTTTAGGCGTTATTTTGTAAACTTTTTCTAGCAGTACTGCCAATATCTCGTTTTTATTTCAGAATATGACTCGCGTGAAAATCATTGAAAAATGTTGCGACGGATATGCGGACATAAAAACAAATAACGAGACAATTTGTCAACCGATTTGCCGCGGCGGATGCGGAAAAGGATTTTGTGTGGCTCCGAATCAATGCACCTGTGACATTGGCTATACTGGTCGGCATTGCACGCAACGTAAGGGCGGTAAACATTTTTTAATCGTTTTCCATAATTAGCTAAAAGTTTTGAATTGTAGGCTGTCAGCACGGGAAGTGGGGAGCAAACTGTCGAAATATTTGCAAATGCAGAAATGGTGCTTTATGTGATAATAAAACTGGACTGTGCAGATGCACCGAGGGGTGGATTGGGGAATTGTAAAAGAAACATTTTTTTGATTGTACTTTTTTTTAAATTTCCTTTTTATATTTTCTTTAGTTGTGATCAGCCGTGCTCAGAGGATCACTATGGGTTGATGTGTAAATCTCAATGTGAATGCAGTTCAATGAAATGTAATCCGAAGACTGGCGAATGCGTGATGGAGGATGGGCATATCCTTTTTGATAATGGAACGTTTAACTTCACTGGAATGTTAGAAAACGGTACAAAATCTTCGAACGAAAGAATTGAGGTCAATCAATGGGTTCAAGTTAAAACAACTAATGGAACTACAAAAATGGAACAAATTCCTGAAAAACCTGCACAAAAGGATTTCAATTCAACATCATCGATTATTGAGACCCTAAACTCAACAATTGCGGATTTGACGGAAAATATTGACAAATTGGCGAAAAATATTGATAAAACTCATCAAATTATGACCTCTGAGGCTCCCACCATTCTACTGCAGGAAGCAGTCGTTGAAATTACAACAATGAAAGCAGTTCAGGAAGTCATTTTCATAAAACACGACGAACCTAGCGCTGCAATTTTGCTACATGATGACGATTCCACGGCGATCTTGGAAACCAAAAAACCGATTTCTACGAAACCGAAGGAGATCATTCACGTTATCACAAATTGGAACGAAAGACTTCAGAGTCCACAAATGAATCAAACCTCACCTGCAGATCAACCGCATTCCCCTCAAATGCATGATTGGAATGCACTTGTGATCGTTTTGATACTTTTTTCAATTATCATAATAGCGACTAGTGCTGGATTTGTTATCATGTACAGAAGGTATCTGAGAAAGCAACGGGAAACGTCCCCTACACCATTAGAAGCCAAGTCCGATCCGAAAGTGTTAGCAAAACCCTTGCCCGATTTACCAGCATTCACGCAGAATTTAACAAGGAAAGTGGGTAAGTTTTTACTTATTTTAAAAGTTTTATTTAAAAAAAATACTGAAACTATCCTTTACCCTAGAATTTTATGATCAGCCCAAAAATAATTCCGCAGTTAAACGGCCGAGTGGGCCATACCATTACACGAGTGGGTCATCTATTTACTCGGTGGTCTCAAAATCTAGTTCAAGGAAGGGAAGTTTGGAGCATATTTACGATGAAATTAAATATCCTTCGGTTTCTAATTCTAAGTTGTAGTTTAAGGAATAAATTATTATCTAATTTTTTACAAACATTTTCTTTGGTTTTTTGTATAAATTGTTGCTGTTAGCGACTGGAGGTTTGTAGCGATTGAAGATTTCTAGCGAAAATTAGCGGACGTATTTTATGGACAGCCCCTAACCTAAGTACGATTTTGCAAAAACTGTTGAAATATTTTCATAGCCATCAGAGAAAATGGGACAACATCGCATCTGAATTGCATGAGATAACAAGAGCGGGCTTTAAAGAGAGGTGAGAGGAGACATATATTCAATAGCTACTCAGTAGCTCAAAAGATAACAAGAGAGATCATTTCATCAAAATCGGGCAAACGGATTACCGTGTGAGACGTTAAATGAGAGAGCTTAGGAATTTCATTTTCAGATATTCTAAAAACCGTCTTTAATTAAATTTGCCAGCGCAAATACTACTCGTCAAAAACAGAGATACAAACCAAAAGTTTCCTGATTGTGTTTAGGATTTAGTTGTAGGGTGAAGGAATGTTTGTGATTTTGGTGTCTTAAATTTTACAAATTAGGTTCCGGTTTTGGTTCCTAAAATTTGAAAATATGGTTTTGGGATCGAATACTTAAAATTTGAAAATATGGTTCTGGATTTAGTTCCTCAAATTTCAACAGTTTGGTTTCGGTTTTGGTTCTGGTTTCTAAAATTTGAAAATTTGGTTCTGGATTTATTTTCCAAAATTTCAAAAAATTGGTCGATTCTGGTTTTGGTTTTGGTTCCTAAAATTTGGAAATTGAGTTCTGGTTTTAGTTTCTAAGATTTCCAAAATTTGGCTCCCCAAAATTTTACTGGTTCACTGGTTTGGTTTTTGGTTTTGATTTTTGGTTCCGATTTGGTGGTTTTTGGATTTCCTGATCATATTAGTTATATTTCTTAAGATACAAGGCTCGGAGATGGTTTTTTGGGGATTAAAGTCCTATGCTCTAAATCTGATCGATATAAGAAAATAAAAAGAATTTTTCAATCACAAAAAGTCAAAAAAATTTAGTTTTCTGGTTGTTTATAGAATTTGTTTTCAAAATTGGGTACGTTCTGGTTCTCTTCGGCCATCTTTTTTAAAAATAGTACGGTTTTTCGAACTTTTTTTCAAAGTGATTCGGTTTATGCTATTTCGGTTTATGCTTTTACCCCTAATTTATTCACTAGGAGTTAAGCCGAGTTAGTGAGTTAAGGGAGTTAGCTAGTGTTATTTTCCATGTAAAAGGTGAGTTAAGGGAGTTAAGGCGATTTAACTCCTAGTGAATAAATTAGGGGTAAGTGAACTAAAAATATCAATGGTTCAGTGATTTTTGGTTCGAAAAACTGGTTTGCGTCACTGGTCTAAAAATTATTTCCTATTTGAGTAATAAAACACTTTTATATTCGAACATGTTCCACAATTTTTTAATATGATAAATGAATCTAATTCGAATCAAAACAAATTGACTACTTGCTAGTGTTGCGCCTCCCACATAAACTTTATTGCATAGGACTAGATTGCCTTAAACTAATTTTATTGCCTTCCATCTTTCTAATGTCATCACTGTGCTCGCTTTCTAAGCACTACAACTTACTTAAATATTAAATAGACGAAAACTTTTCATATTAGCTAAAAAAAATCGTTTTAATTAACTTTAATTGTTTTAGAAGGTCTTTAAAAAAAATACATTTTTTTATCTTTTTAAAAAGAATGTCGTCTGAATGTATGTTTTCCATAATATATACGCAAGTTTAATTTTTTTACTCGTTTTGCGTAGGTGGATGTTATTATTCTGCTAAGCTAGTGTCATTGAGTGTCATGACCCCTGAAAATATTAAATTAAAAACAATTTTGAAATCAATTAATCAATATGAAAATTAGGACCATTGTTTTTCAGTTACTGAAAATATATTTCCATTGAAGTCAAAAATACCAGTTAAGATAAATTTGTTATTTGTTTTGCACAAACATAAATCGAAATAAAAGATAGTCTGGCAAATCTACAAGGAATAACAAATTGCTTTCTTGTCGTGAGTAATATTTTGTGGCACAAGTTACCCGATAAAAGGTGAATGAATTCATTTTAAGATCAACTTGAACCTGTTTAGAATATAATAAAAATAATGCTTTATGTGGTTCATACTTAAGATTTGTCCGCATCTTAAAAGTCTTGAAAAATTCTAATTATTTTTTGGAGCTCGGTGGTTAACCGAAGCTATGTGTTTATGCGATACCGGCCAAAAAAAAGCATTTGTTATGCAAAGATAAAACCGAAATAAAATCTTAAATTGTCATCACATGACTTTTTTATAACTATAAAGCTTTCTATAAACGAAATATGTAGAATAATTCTTGCGTATTAAGTAAAATAAGTTAAAAAAGAGCTATGATGGCAAACAAAAACAACGGAGGAATTTGATTTCATCCATTTGTCCAGCACACTGTGGCTATTTGAGCGCATACTACTGGCTAAAATACCTACACCCGAGTTAACTCGGGTAGTTATCAAGAGCTGGGCTCCGTTTACACTTGTGAATTTTTCTTATCGCAGAATAAATTCATTTAGCAAAAGTTGTCCATATTTTCAAATTTTAGGAACTTTTTCCGAACGCGTGCGCCTAGCATAGGCTAAATTCTCCTGCAGGAAGCCAATTATGCCGTGCGCAAGTCGACGACTATTACTCCAATTTCTCTGAGTATATCCGGCTACTACCCAGCAAACACAGAAGTACTTTTTAGAGTAGTGAAATAATGCCTGAAAGTAATGCTTACTAGAAATGAAACTTTGATAGGGCTCCGGGAAAAAATTCAGCTATATACTTCGTGTCTGTGAATACATGTAATTGCACCGTCCGCTTCTCCAGAAGTAGTTCTATAAGGTATTCTGTAAGGCGTTACAAAAGTACTGAAAATAAGGCCTTACAGAACTCCTTACATGGATTCTGAATATAAGCAGATTTGTATTCCTGAATTCAGTAGGCCCAGAAGTAGTACCGCGCATTGCAATTACTTCTATAACTACTTACATAAGTACTGCACTAGAAGCTGAACACTTTTTTCCCAAGAAAACTCAAATCAAAAATTATTTAAAAATTAAAAACTAAACTATTTAAAAAGAAACACTTAATTATTTATCTTAAAACGTTCTCTTTTTACTTACCTCGTTATCGATGTTGAATTTTTATCGTTTATATGCGATACAAAACGCGTTCGCACTTAACTATTTTTTATTGCACTGTCAAAACAGTGCGTTTTGTTTTGTTTTAATTTTTTCATGCGGCAGCGGCGATGTACATAACACACACAGTGCCATGGTCACCAACACAAATTTGAATTTGAAAAAGTGCTTACCCCGGGCTTGCTGGGTATAGATGGAACAAATACAACCATAAATCGTCTCCAATATTTTGAAAAAAAATCCATTAATAAAAAAATGTAGATATTTTACTTAAAAAAAATTTTCAACTAAAATTATTTAAGTGATGTTAAAAAAAATGTTTACCAACAATTTTAGGCTAGTCCACAATTTTCGTAAGAACAATACTTTATAATAAGTGGTATAGGAATGTCCAAAGGCAAAAAAATTGACCTAAACTCCTATTAAAGACAAACATCGTTCCCAGATCGGATTTAGTTGAGTGACTGCGTTAAGCTAGTGATCTTCAAGAACCCAAAAATGTTGAGTTTGAAAGTAAAACTATTTATATTAGCGACTCTAGCGATAGTTTCGATCGTTTGCGCGCAATTCGATTACCATAGATTAAAGCAAACGAATCGTAAGGGTTGGTGTATCTTGGAGCATCATACGTGAGTCCGGCATGAGGAATTTCAAATTTATTAAAATTTTATTTATTCAAATTAATTGATGAAACTTTTTTTTATAAATCTATGTTGCAGGCCCGATAGTCACCAAGAAGAATTATGCTGTGGCGGCTATGAAAGTCGAGTGATTAATGGAATTGAACATTGCCTACCGATTTGCAATCCGAAATGTGTGAACTCCTTTTGCGTCGAGCCAAATCGATGCGAATGTTTCCCGACTTACGTTCGAAGCTTATCTCATGATTGCGTTGAAACATGTCCTTTGGGATGCTTGAATGGAAAGTGCCACTGGAATGGAACCTGCGTATGCAATCCAGGATATCATCGGCATCATACAGACTTATTTTGTGAGCCGGTCTGTCCATCTTGCAGTGGAAATTGTACAACTCCTGGTGTTTGTCAAAATTTAAATGGTTAAGAAAATAAATTGTTGAAAAAATAATCAAGCAGTCGAAATGGAAGTAAATTTTATTTAGTGAATAAATTGTGAACCAAAATGAAATTTAAACTCTATGTTGTTCAAATACACAAGAATAGGGAAGATATTTGATTTTCATTAGTGTGCGATAAGATTTTCAAAAGTTTTTGTTTGCCTGCCGTCTGTTTGTCTCGTCAATACCACACCTTCAAACACTTGTAACTTGCAAGTTAAAGTTTGACGCGCGGATCATTCGAACATCCTTTATTTTATGTGCCGTTTTGTAAAAAAAAATCACATTTTATGTGGTGGGTGCTGCAACAAGAAATATAGACATTTTCCAAAACAAGGAGATGCTAGTAAAAAAAACTTTTAGGGGTGTTGAAGGGAAATAATTTCTTATAAAGGAATTATATTTGGTGTGACACGTAGAGAAGTAAAAAAAACTTTCCGCTGTTGAAAGAAGAAGATATAAATGTGTAATTATTGACAATATTTGTAGCGCGGAGGTAAAACTTTGGTCAAGATCATAAAAAACGATCACTAAAAATGATGGTACATAAAAAACGCCTAAAATTAGCTTGAAGTATTTTATGGGAGGGATAGGGGAGAGTTAGATTTGAGCTACAGATATATTCCTTTTCCTCTACACCCGCAAATTTATAATTTGGCAATCCATCAAATAAGTTTCAATTTTTCGCACGCATTTTGCGATTTTTTGTTCGGAAGTTAGTACCGTCGTCACACTACCGTAGGCAAGCAAGGCGCCGTTTACACCTGGCACTTTATTCCACGAATTTTATTCCTAGGCACTAAATTTACGTTTCACAACCATTTACACTTCAACACAAAATTTTTTGTCATCGAAAACCGAATAAATTCAAATTTTGACCACTTTTGCTAAGTGATTTTAATCTTCGATAGATGAATAAAAATCGTGGAACAAATTCTGAATAAAATTCGCGGAGAAATTCAAGGGGCCTTAATTATAGTTAAAAAAAAAACTCTTAAAAGCCAACTTCGATTTGTTGCTTCTGAAAGTCGCCTGATTGGGAAATTTGTTTACAGGAAAGAGGTATGGTCGATCATTGTTGGTAAAAGCTTTGCTTGGAAGACGATCTATCCAATGGCGAAAACCCCATCCAAATTGCTTTAACGGTTCAGGAAATAGCAAGAGAGGGGTTCACAGGAAAGGGGTAGGGTCTATCTATGTGAACGAAAAAACCTTGCTTTCTTGTGAACGAAAAAAAAAGGAAGACGAGCGCTCTAGCATTGTATTTATAAGAATAGTAAATTTTAAACCAAAAAAAACATTTCTTAAAAAAATAAAACATCTATTTCTGGATAGCGAAAATCACAAAAATTTAATGATTAGCCGAGCATCTACCGGTATTTGGATTTTTATGGTAACCCCTTTTGCAAACGCACGTTTCAGGAGCAACACAAAAGCCATTATTGCATCCCCTGCGGAACGAAAAAAAACAAAATTAATTACAGTTAAGAAGTTAAACAGCTTTCCATTTTTACTTACTCTGTGCAAAAATAGACGCACTCATCCTCGATCCGGAAAAATCCTTTATCACACAGACAAATTTCAGCTCCTATGCAGGTACCATTAGTACAACTGCTACAAATCGGTTGGCAAACATTATCAATTAATTCATATCCATAGTCACAGACGCAGATATCAGTGTCGACGCATTTACCATTTATACATTCTCTGCATGGGAGAATAAAAAAGTGGTAGTATTTATTTCAACCCAGGAAAAGTGCGAAAAAATTGTCTTAATTCGTGATTAGTTTTTTTTTAAATATATGTAAAAAGCATTTTGTCTTACTGCCAACAGCTCGCTTGGCAAATGCTATCCTTTATGAAATATCCTGGATTACAATAGCAACTCTCAGGCGCTGCGCAGACACCATGAAAACAATCTTTGGTACAAATCGGCATACAGTCCTCGTTTTGATTGGGCGCATATCCCTTATTGCAAGAACATACATTAGGATAGGTGCAATTCCTAGTCGGGCCACAATCTTTCTCACACACGGCTGCGCAGAATGTTTTTTCAGTGTTCCATTTGAATCCAGGTAGACAAGTGCATTTGCCATCGTAGCTGCAGTTCCCATTTAAACAGGATATCGGACAAGTAGCAACACAATCTCCGGCCAAGGACCTCACGTGATCTGGAAAGCAATCTCCGCACACATTCGGTGCAGTACAAAAAGATTTAGCGCACGGCGGATGACAGTATGGTTCGCAAATATCCCGGCCATTTATATTCCTTCGTCCATACCCCTCGCAACAGTCTTTTACAACGCTCAGGTGCGGCAGAGATCCATTTCCAGGTGGAATGACTTTTCCACTACGAAACAAGGAAGCAGTCCTTTGGATTTTAGATATAGGCATATAAATATTGTGATCAAGGATATTCGGAAAAAAAGTAATCTTACTCGACTTCCTTTTCGCACCAACCCTTTTCGAAAACATTGCTACTAATATGAGTTGTTCGCCCTCCATTCGGATCCCTTTCCAAACTATTACCACGTCTCGAACCTTTCACAAAACCACTTCGACCACCCCCATTTTGACCATTTTGACTTTGAAATTGACCTACAAGATTTTATTTTGCTTTCATAGAATTTATCTCTCTCGAACGAATCAACATTAAATTATCGTCAAACTTTTACCAATTTCATAAACAACAGCTCCAACAAACCCCGCTCCCTCATCAACGCCCATACACAGTAAACTTAGGACAATTAATAAAAACACCAGCGTATAATTTAATATCATTTTTTGTGGAACGCATCGAGCTCGATACTGAAACTATTTCTCAATTTACTTAATTCAAAATTGTTGTGTTTAAAAAACATTTTTTTCTTTCATTATTATTTTTGTGTTTAAGTCTGGCACAATTTGATAACAAAGTCGACATACTTTAAGTTAACTTTGAAAATTCATGAATTTCATTCCAAGAGCATAAATTCGAGTAAAATGATAAACGAAAATCTTGGCTAACATGCGATATGAAATGTTTTCGAAAATTTTATCTAGGAAAACAGATTTATGAATAAAGTTGAGTTTTTAAGTCTTCAAAATTCACTAAAAAAATTTCTTTGGAATAACTTTTAGCCTTTCTTTTTAAAAGCTTTCATTTAGCTTGCTGTTTTGTCTGTCTGTTTGTTTGTCTGTCAGGGTCAAATCTTGAAATCTAATTTTGACTCACTTCAACTCATGCGAACGACTTGAAATTTTCCATACATACACTCAGAAAAATGGAGGCTAACTCGACGACCTACATACGGCGTAATTGGCCTCGGGTAGGCGCGCGTTCGCCTGCATGTGGGCAAGTAAAACTGAGTTGACCTGTGGTCGGAGAAATTCTGAAATAAAGCCACCAGCACGAGTTGACCTTAGATAGGTTAACTCTGACCGCTAGCTGGCTTACAGAAACCTCTGTAAGGTCAGAGTTAACCTGACAAAAAGTTGACCTGGACATTTTTCTGAGTGTACATAACTCCGATAATAATTCAATATTTTCACAACTTCATCTTTAAAATGATAGCGGAAGGTTCTGTAAAGATAGTGTCATTATCCTTTTTCTCTAATTTTCCGGAAAAAATCTCATCTGGGGTTTTTGTGGTCGGTGAATCCGATTTTGACGTTAAAAGTCTGTGGAGATAACGAAAGGCCCTGTAAGGATCACGTGATTATTCTTTTCCTCATTTTGAGTTTAATTAGTATGACTAAAAATTCAAAATGACGTCTGTCTTTCGTCACGCTTATACATACTTTTTAGTCTTCGAATATATATCCTTGTCTTTCAGATATGGTTGTGGGCTTTTTGACTCCAGAATCGGATTCAACTACCCCAAAAACCTCCAGATGAAATTTTAATCACGTTATCCTCACAGGACATTCTGCTATCCTTACAGAATGAGATTTTGTTTCCGGAAAATTTGAGGAAAGTCATAATCATACGAATGCGTGCAAATTTTTCTTTTTGTATTTATAAAAGGAGCAAGAAGAAAGAAAAATAGTGCACGTTTTTAACAACATATCGCTCGTAATATTCTCTATCCAATACCGAAAACCCCATTAAAATTCGTTAACTGGGATCTGGTATAGCAGGACAGGGTTTATTTTGCTTTATATGCTCCATAAAGAGTCTTCTATCCAACGGAGGAAACCCCATAAAAATCCTTTGACTGGTTTCAGATATAGCAGGTAAGGGGTCAGAGGGAAGGGGAACTCTTTCTGCAAACATGGCTAAAATCATCCGCGCCATCGCAAGCAACCCAACGCAATGTAATTCAATGTTCTTCTTTAAGGGGTTTAAAAGTTACAGAGGAACATTTTTTCTTGGATAGCTACAACGGAACACATATAGTCTTCTTTTTTGAGAAATCGCATACAAAAAGCAAAAATCGGGTGAAAAACATAGTTGCGAGATTTAAAGAATTTTTTTTTGCCGTCAATTAACATGAGTACATAAATTAATTGTCTTAATTGTAGCAATTGTGAAGAATTGTTTATTCATACATACATAATTGGTGCTTAATTCAATTAAGGCCAATTTCACTTCTATTTCCGTTAAATATATGTATTTATGTAATATTGACATTACAAACAGTTATATCAAGTTTAAGAAGAAATTCTCATCAATAAACAAAAAAATTTATTCAGCTTTTTAGACAAAAAAATGTTAGTCGTTAGCTAGACTTTGTGGAAGATGATGGATTCTTTAAGAGGTTTAACATTCTTGGCGATTTTTTTGTTAGCCACTTGTGATATCGTCTTGAGTAATTCGGTTTCTCAAGGATACCGGGATTATCGCAACGATCGCGAAAATTACGGTACGAGAGGTCAGCAGGATAATCAGCAACATACACCATACAAGTATAATTCGGATGGAACTGCACAAGGACAAAACACCTATCAGATAGGGCGGTACAATCGACAACATAATCCATATGGTCCGATTGCAGTTAAACCGAATTATTGGACAACAACAACACCAATGCCTCGATTGCGGCAAACTGGACGCATCGGATGGTGCATCGAGGATGTCACGTAAGGATGAGATTTCCTTGCAAGTCCTTAATATAATACTTTGGGTTTTTTAGATATGACATGTTGAATGGAACCAGAATTTACAGTCGCAGAACTAATCGCGTGGTTGGAAGTGTCGAGGTATGTTTTACTTAAACGTTTGTAGCGAGGAAGTAGAAAAGTTTTCAATGGTATCTAAAAATTATGCGCTTATCGGGAAGTGGTTATATTAGAAAGCAGAAAAGTTCGAGTAAATTGAGAGTCCATAAAATTCGTCACACTAATTATAGACTATTTAAAAATCCCTCACCCCCTCTCCGTCGTGATCTTTAACCCAGTTTTTTAAAAGCTTTTATTTAGCTTACATTCGTATCTCTGTTTGCTTGTTTGCCTCTTTGGTAATGGCTTTTAAGCCACTACGACTCGGTTTAATTTTACTACTATTATAGTAGGAAAATGGTTTCCTACTATTTTAGTGGTAAAATTACAATAAAATTTTCTAGAGTGTATGTAAACTCATATTATACTTGTCGATTACAGTGTAAATTGAGCAAGGATATAGATTTTGTATAAGAAAGTCATATGCTGTTCACATTCGATATTTTTTGTAGGTATGTTGCGACGGCTATGCGATGCGAACTATTGGCAAGAAACAGCACTGTCTCCCCGAGTGTGAAAACGGATGCACAAACGGATTCTGCGTGGAACCCGACCGTTGTGAGTGTTTTCCGGATCACGTTAAAAATTTGGCAGGCCAATGTGTCCACACTTGCCCAATCGGATGTTTGAATGGAATTTGCAACTATGATGGCACTTGTACGTGTTATACTGGCTACATTCTGCATCACACCAATAAATTTTGCATACCGATGTGTCGTTTCGAATGCGATGCAAATCTAAGGCTAAATTGCACCCGACCAAGCTATTGTGGCTGCATGGATGGATATGAGCCTGATAACCACCAAATTTGTAGGCCTGTCTGCAAAAAGGATTGCGGATATGGCCGGGGAGTCTGTACAGGGCCCGATCTGTGCACGTGTTTTGAAGGATATATTCTGAAGAATTCGGTCTGTCAGAGCCATTGCGATGAGTTAAATTGAAACAATTCTATTTAGTTTTGCAAATTACAATTTTAACACTTTCAGAGATTGCAAACATGGCGTTTGTGTTGCCCCGAATAGATGCCAATGTGACGATGGATATTCAGTTGTAGATAACACGTGTCAGCCACGATGCGATAATTGCAACCATGGCGATTGCACTGCTCCTGAAACCTGCAGATGTAATGTCGGTTATGTGAATAAAACACCTGGAACTTGTGAACCACATTGCCGATAGTAAGTGAATTCTCTGAGGATTTCATCACATTTTTGTGAAAATAAATTTTGATTTTAGTGGTTGTAAACATGGCTACTGCGCCTCACCGAATGTCTGCAAATGTTACCCGGGATACGAAAAGACGTATACTGGAGGTTGCCAGAAAAGGACGACATAAATCGCTTCGCTTTTAATGATTGCAGTGTTATTATTAGAGTTTTTGGACACGGTTCATAAGTTTTATATCATTTTTTTACAATAATAAACGAAATTTTTAACTACAAAATAATTGAAACTTTAAAAAAAACCGACTTTTTAGGCTGTTTGCACAGAATAATACAAAATTAACTACGCCAGAATGATTGGTATGACAAAAGATTTTGATTTTCACATGTCTGTCCGTCTGTTTGTCCGTCTGTTTGTGAACACCATAACATTAGAAGCCTTGATTTTTTTTACAGTTATGTTTCTCGTAAATACAAAGACTAAGTTCATTAATGGGCAAAATCGGATAATTCCTTTCCCTTCCACCATTCAAACGAAACAGCTTTTTTTTAAATTTTCTGGAAAACGATGAGTCGCATTAATAAAATTGAAAAGGTAAAATGTGTTTAGAATCTGATTTAACATAACCGTTCCATACATCAAAATCCAATCGCACCACTCTTCCTCCCTTCTCCCACACAAATGAATTTTTTCAATAACAATTTTATCTATTCTCATATGGAGTATTTGACGATTAACCCCCGAGAACTGTAGCTTTTTTTATGTCTGAACTGAGAATTTTCTTTTAAAAAAAATTTACTTGAGCTCGAAATTCGCCAAGGTAAAGTATTATCAAAAAAAATTTCATTACTACTATTTTATTTGCCCCCTAGAATTTCGCTTATACTATGTTCACACCGACGCAAAATTACATAATTTTGAAGATTTTCGTAATTTTGAACCAAATCACGCTCGTAATCACGAGATTTCCAGTACATTAACCTGTTTTCAAAATCACTAAAAGTATGTAATTTCCACAAAATTACGAACGAAATCAAGTAAAAACAATGTGTACAACCCTGCATCACTTATTCAGCTCTCTTCAGCACATCAGTTTTGAGAAGTTTTGACATTTGTGCTGGATTGGAAAGACGGAAATATAAGAAAAAGAAGACGTGTTCCGCACGCGAAGAGGATATATTAGTAAACAACCTACGCGGGGCAAAAACAAATTGACTTGTTTTTGATGCGATTAAGCAGGGTTTATACACAGCGAGTAACTCGCTGCAAGTAAAGAGAGGCAAGTAGTTTGCTTCGTTTACACGATGCAAGTAAATCGTTGCAAGTAGAATGACAGCCAAACGAAAACATAACCTAAAATTTTCGGAAAAAAAATATTACGACACTTTTTTGTAGAAAAATTTGCGAATTTCGACCTAAAACTGTTTGTTGCCAACGAGTTTTTTATACCCATGTCGTTTTTTCCTTAAAATGTTACGACGTTCTCTGACAAAGCAGCAAATATAAAATAAACTGAAACATACACACATAAAACCACCTCTTTTGTACACAGTTCCATGTTGTTGTATTGGTTTTTACTTGCTAGAAAAATAGAATGGCTTTCTATTATTTTTGAGAGAGCAGCGAGTATTCTCACACATATGCGAGCGTCGCACACTAGCTCAAATCGCGTGTATTTACGTCTACTTGCAGCGAGTTACTCGCTGTGTATAAACCCTGCTTTAGATATGAAATGGAAAATAATTGTTTATTTTCATTACAGATAATTCCCATTTTCGTCTAAAGTGTCTAATTCTGTTTGCACATATTTCACCGATGTTTTGAATTGTATTATTCATCATATTACTAAAATTCATAGTAATCCTACACGAACTTCCTCGATCCATTTTTGAACTAAAGTAGTTGAAATGTCAAACAGAATTACCTTAATCTCTGTGTGAACACTTTGGTTTAAGATTTAAATCATTTCGCAAAATTACGTGATTTTGCGTCAGTGTGAACTTAGTATTAGCTCAATTCGCAGGCATCCTAGATGTAAGGCAATCCTGTGATGTGGTTTATTTACATTGGGCCTTACCAATGACCCGTGACTAACTTAGTAACAGCTTTTGGTGTGTGCGAAACGGGCTATTTGCTTGCTAATTTCGGTTCAAATCCTAGTTTTTATTGAAAAGTTTTAAATTCGCTGTGATAAATGTGTGAAAACTTACTAGAATTAGCAAGCAAATAGCCCGTTTCGCACACACCAAAAGCTGTTACTAAGTTAGTCACGGGTCATTGGTAAGGCCCATTGGATACATAAGATTCCAATTCTTATGTATCCGATGTGAATAAACTTACTTATAAAATCCACTAAAATTTTATTACTTCAATTGAAATTTTAATCGGAATTATTTTTGAACATTTCAAGCAGTGAGTTTGACGATTATCTATATTTTCTAAAGTTTGCAATTACAAAAATATTTGAATAAACATTGGTCCCAGATTAATTTGAAAAACACTCATTAAATTTAAATAACATTGTATTTTAAGAAACTTGTAAAAAATAAACAATAGTCTACTACGCGTTATCATAAAAATCAGAAACATACAGATAACTTCGAGGAATCTTCTGAAAGCTTTCGGAAAAATATTGTCTTCCTGTAATTTTCTCAGAAACACTTGCTTTTTGAGATTGTAAAATTCCTCAAAATAATTCTTCATCACAATCAACATTATAAACATGATTATGTAAAACTTACTTTGGAATAACAATTTCACTCGAATTACGAGATTGAATTAAATGTTATCAAGTCTTTCTAAAAGAAGAAAAAACTAAGAATTTGATTTTTTACGCTAATGAGGTCATAAACCCCATACACTTCGACATTTCAAGCAACGATTTTGTAAAGTTACTCTTTTAGTATATAAAGAACTCTCATCAGAATAGCAGTTTTCGACATTTCGTTAAGTTTCAACATAAATCTTCAACATAACACAAAAAATTGACTGTTTCTTCAGTACGACGTAGTTTGTGATATGGCTGAAATTTTTTTTTGCTGATTTTTTTTTATGTTTCTAGAGGAAATAAGTATTTTTCTTTATCAAAATGTTTACTTAATCAGAGGAGATATTTGAGTGAATTTGAATTTATTAAACTAAGCGGCGTTTGTAGAACGACATTAAATTTTTTCTTCAAAGTTATATGAACTATTTTCATCCTGCCGTTATTTTCAAAAAGTGAAACCTCAGTGAAAATGTTTGTAACTAGTTTTACGGTAATTTGCATACTCGCGGTTGTGAGATTAGGCACTAGTTTTCCACACGATGAGCAAACAGGACGCG
Organism: Chrysopilus asiliformis; assembly: GCA_964034945.1. Taxonomy (NCBI): domain Eukaryota; kingdom Metazoa; phylum Arthropoda; class Insecta; order Diptera; family Rhagionidae; genus Chrysopilus; species Chrysopilus asiliformis. The sequence goes on from OZ035960.1 coordinate 20,255,664, forward strand.
GATACCCTCAAGAATATCCCCGCAATCATAACCACAATCAGTACAATCCTTATGGGTACCCAACGCTGCATGAGCCCAAACGACAATCGAATGTTCCTCTCCTTCATCAAACAAATCGTGTCGGATGGTGTCGTGCGGAAATCACGTATGTTCAGAAAATTCTCGATGGCTTCGAAATTCTTCAACTGATTTTTTGTGTGTTTTAGGACGGGTCTGCTGAATAGCATGAAGAACGAAACTCGGCCTCAGAATCAACCGTGGGACGGGGATCAGACGATAGGAACGGTGGAAATGTGCTGCGAGGGATACAAGAAACGTGTGATACACAAAGAAAAACATTGCCTTCCGGTGTGTGACGACTGTGGAAATGGATTCTGTATTGCCCCTCAAGTGTGCGAATGTTTCCCGGATCATGTGAAGAATATGGCCGATCAGTGCGTGCACACTTGCCCTATTGGTTGTTTAAACGGAATTTGCAACTACGATGGAACCTGTACCTGCCGCGTCGGATACGAACTGGAACCCAACGGAAAGTTCTGTGTTCCGAAATGCGAGCGTCCATGCGATGACTACCGACACAGAAACTGCACAAGGCCAAACTTTTGCGCGTGCAAATCTGGATATAAATCAGATAAAATGCACAATTGCCAACCAATTTGCAAGAGGGATTGCGGGGAGAAATATAACAGAGGACGTTGCACCGCACCAGACGAGTGCACTTGCAATTATGGTTTCAGTGTCAAGGACGACACTTGTCAGAGCGAATGTGAAGAGTGAGTACCGTACATCTTTGTTTATTTAGTAAAATCTTACTCTATTTTCAATGCCCCCCCCCCTCCTTTCACTTTTACCCCCTCACCGTTTAACTTTTATCAATTGGTATGTGGTTTTCTGATTCAATTACAATTTAAATTAATTACAAAACCTGCAAAACACGAAACTCGCCAAAATTTAAATACAAAAAAATAGAGGATATTTGGATACTTAATTTTAGGAGTATCAGACCCACTTTTCGATCAAGTATGTCTGTCGGTCCGTTTGTCTATCCATCTATCTGGACCCTAAGTGAAATAGAGTATTTTGAAATCCATGTGCCTCAAGATAGATAAGTTTGCCAATTTTGTAAATTTTGATTTGAACTTTTGGAAAATAATTTATTTCTTAGAAAATTATACAACAAGATTTTTTACAAAGCTAAGGACCCAAATCCAATGAACACTTTGCTTGCTTTGCTGGCGTTGATACCTAAATCGAACTCGTGCATTGAGCATAGATTTGCTTTGTTTGATTTACACGCGTTAAATATTCCGGCAAAGCAAAGGTTTCATTGGACCTGGGCTTTAAGAATCGAGAATTTGGAATTCAAGTCAAAATCTCCGCTTTTCTATGAAATTGAATATTATAAAAACATAAAAATTTTAGGGAATGCGTAAATGGAATTTGTGCAGCACCAAATGTGTGCCAATGTGAAGAAGGATATGCTCTTCTGGCGAAAGTCTGTCTTCCATATTGTTCGAGTTGCCAAAATGGAAACTGCATCGCTCCAGAAAAGTGCAGGTGTAATCAAGGATACAAAAACGAAGGGGAGTCAAAATGCATTCCACGGTGTGACAAGTGAGTCTTTTTACAAACTTTTCTTTTTTTCCAAACAAAATTTCTTATTTTTATTTTTTTAGTGAATGCAACGGTCACGGAACTTGTGTGGGCCCCAATCAATGCGCTTGTACAGATGGTTATAGGAGTGGTATTAATGGATCTTGTGTCTTGAAAAATTATTAATTTCTTATGTAAATTGAAATATAGTGAAAATAATTGAAATTAGATGTTGTTATATTTTTTACACTATTCGGTATCTGATTTAAAGTTCCAAAAATTTCAACTTTTTTTGTAATAGTTACATATTTGTCTATCAGTAAAATGGTTTAGCCTGCATCAAAAATACACCTTCCACCTGGATTTTTAATAAAATGTGTCCCAAACCAAGATAAGAAAAAACTCTTATTACTCAAATATATAAAAAAAAAAGTGTTAGACTTTAACAAATTCAATTTTTTTCAAATTTTAAATATGAGAAATCCTGTACTTGGGAAAAAGTTTTCGAAGGAAACAAAAGATTTATTTTTCCAAACCTCGAATAGTGCGATATTTTATATAAAAAATAATTGAAAATTGTACAACAAACGACAAAAATCACTTCATTATGATGGCCTCCAAATGATAGACTTCTTGATAAATTCCAAATAAAACTTTTTCTGACCATGAAGTTGAAAGCATATTCCAAAATGATAAAGCCAAGGTTACAGATTAACATAAGAATTCAATTCTCGAAAAGAATATTCTGTAAAAAAATCACTGGAAACTGGAATAAAATACTATTTGACCGACATTTATTTTGCGAAGTTTTTGCTCTATTTCTACACACAAAAATCTTATCAAGAAGACCCCAGTGCTCCCAAAAGATACGTAAATAATTTGAAACAATTTTGAAATAAAATTTCTCGCGGAATTTTCCATATTTAGTTTTATAAGCAATGTCGAAGCGTGAGTTTTGTTTGCCCGTGTTTTTGTTTTTGTGCGTGTTAGTTGGATGTGATCCACAAGTGCATACATATCCGGATATTCAAAACAATAGCTATCAACAACCGCAATACAATCCACAAGCAGGACCATACAATCCACAACCAGGACAATACAATCCACAAGCAGGACAATACAATCCACAAGCAGGACAATACAATCCACAAGCGGGACAATACAATCCACAAGCTGGACAATACAATCCACAAGCAGGACAATACAATCCACAAGCAGGACAATACAATCCACAAGCAGGACAAAACAATCCACAAGCAGGACCATACAATCCACAAGCAGGACAATACAATCCACAAGCGGGACAATACAATCCACAAGCGGGACAATACAATCCACAAGCAGGACCATACAATCCACAAGGTCAAACGAATCTTTATGGAAATTCAACTGTAAGACAACCCCCGCCTCCGTCAGGCCAATCGCTACCTGTTTCTGTAACAATTCCACCCTCAGAAAGGCTGGTACCAACTCTAAGAACCGGCTGGTGTTCAAAAGAGTTGTTGTAAGTTAGCATGTCTTATAAAACTAACCCCTCGAAGTGCACACCCGAATTAATTCGTGTACACGATATTGACCAGAGTTAACTCGAGCAAATGCGCTTTTTATGCTGAAGCTATGCAAATGTTCAAATAAATTCACTCTAAACGTTTTCATGTGAGGATTTTCACATTTCAAAACAAACATTCAACGAAAAATATTTTTTTTTCCCCAAAAATATTTTAAAGGCTTTTTTTAAACAATTTTCCGTAGAGTTCCTGGAACAAATCCTCCAACCTATCGATCAACAAGTACTGAAGTCTGCTGCGATGGCTATAAAATTCGATCATTACACGGCGTCCAGCATTGCATTCCCGTTTGCGAAGAAGGATGTCGAAATGCGTTTTGCGTTTCTCCGAATAAATGCCAATGTTTTCCTTTTCATGCCCTCAATTTAGCAGGCCAGTGCGTGGAAACCTGCCCAATTAACTGCTTGCACGGCATTTGCAATTTCGATGGCAAGTGCACCTGCCAACCGGGTTATGAATACAATATCGCCGGGTTTTGTATGCCCAGATGTACACGTCCTTGCTCTATTCAACATCATAGGAATTGCACTGCTCCAGACTATTGCGGCTGCGCTAATGGATACAAAGAAGAAAATGGCGTTTGTGTTCCGGTCTGCAAAAGAGATTGCGGGGCAATAAGAGGTCGGTGCACTGCTCCAGATTTTTGTACTTGCAATCCAGGATACACCTTCAAGGATTACACGTGCCAAAGTCACTGCGACCAGTGAGTCAGATTTTTTATTAAATTTACTGATTTTAAGGTATTTGATTTATTTGAATCTCGTTTAGGGAATGCAAAAATGGTTTTTGCGAATCTCCCAATAAATGTCAATGTTTTGAGGGTTACGCACTAATAGGGAACAATTGCAAACCGTACTGTACAGATTGCAACCATGGCGAATGTGTTGCTCCGGAAACATGCAAATGCGCCTCTGGATACAAAAACAAATCACCAGCAATTTGTATCCCCCATTGCAATCAGTAAAAATTTCAAATGTTATCATAAGTCATATCTTAACTAAACGTAATATTTTTTATAGTAAATGCAACAATCATGGAGAATGTATAGCGCCGGATCATTGCAAATGTCATATCGGTTATGAACTTGGCTTTGGAAATACTTGCCGGAAGAAGAAGAAATTTTTTTAAGTAATTTTATAGTCTATGTCTAACTATAATAAATTTATCTTTAATATTGTTTAAAAAAAGTATCGAGTTTATGCCAAAAACAGTGAAATAAATTTAATGTAATTGATCACTAAAACTGTTTTCTGAATACATACCAACGACGATGATGATTCTCTCTTGTTATCTTTTCTATTCAACATTTTTAATAGTTCTAATATAATTGCCTATACAGTCAAAACAAATGCTGGGTTATTTGTTTTGACTGCTTGATGTAAGAAAGCGCTCTCTGCCCGATAGTTAAATTAACTGATTGGGTTTTTGTTTTTAATAGTTTCCATTTAAATAATTTTAGATGCAATTAAATCAAATACCTGCATTTAAAATGAATGGTTTGGTATTTGTTTTTACTACTTTGTCTTTTAATTCAAATAAAAAACATTTGATTTTGGAGCATAAACGATAATTAGTTAAATCAAATGACGTTTCTTGATTCTACTACATGCCCGATTTCCCTCAGTGTAGTAAATTTCAATATCATATTATTATGTAAGAAAGATATCATCACACATAAAGCTATGTCTCCAAACTTGCCTGCGGAGCAGATTTTTCACTAATTTTTTTAGAATTACTTTCATCCAAATTATGTTTAATTTTCTAAACATAAAAACAGTTCTTCAATATCTAAGAGTTTTTTCCCACAACAGCTCCCCTTTTTTGGTTGAAAATTTCAAATATTTGCATGTAAAAGTTTTTTGTTCGATCATTTTTCAATTGAACAGATTATTTTTTTTGCTTTAAAAGACATAAATATTTGATTTTGTCTGGCGTAAATACAACTTCGCAATAAAATCAGCAAAATCATTTTTTGCTTGATATTTCCCTCTTAATTTCGCATGGATTTTTATCAAAACGAAACATTGTTTCCCTTCCATGCGTCATTTTATGAATTTTCAGACATCTTTACGAATAAATACACAAATCTCATTTCATTGGCATTCAGTTTGCGACAAAAACGTGTTGTGTCCCATATAAAAATTCCGCGCAACGTAATTACATTTAAGTACGATAGATATGAAGTATAAATTTGAATTGCAGTGGACGATATCAACATTAGTTATCGCAGCTGTAATGAAACATTGTGGGGGTGGAATTCAGGGGATTAGACAATTAATATTTAACCAAACGGGAATAGCGGTGGTACTTCCGGAACATCTAAAACCTACCGCTGCGTCCTCTCAAAAGGATGTCGTCATTGTAGTGAAAGCCAATGGTTGGTGTTTGAATAAAACAAGGTAATCGTAGGATTTTACAGTTCAATTAGATAATAATTAAGATTTATCTGGAAGTAATTTAGAAGATTGTTGTAAAGGCTATGAAAAACGTACTGTGTTGGGCTCGACTCATTGTGTTCCAATATGCAATCCCAAATGTACCAATGGGTTTTGCGTGGCACCAAATAAATGCGAATGCTTTCCGGACCATGTGAGAAACTTGCTTGGTCAATGCGTCCAGACTTGTCCAATTGGCTGTTTAAATGGTAGATGCAACTACGCCGGATTTTGCTCCTGCCACGAAGGATATCAACTCCATTCAAGCAGGAAGTTCTGCATTCCAATTTGCGACTCGATGTCATGTCAAGGTCCACACCGGAACTGCACTGTTCCTGGAAGATGCAAATGCACAAAAGGATATATGGAGGATATTACAAAAACTTGTGTCCCGAAATGTTCGAGTCCTTGCGGCTTGGGGAGGGGGAAATGCGTTGCACCGGATGTTTGTCAGTGCTTACCGGGATATACTTTTATAAATGATACTTGCCAAGCAGAATGCAAAGGGTAAGAAACGTTACTCTTTTAAATGTATTTTTCTGTATAAATATTTTTACAGAACCTGTGAAGATGGTTATTGCGCGAAAAATAATGTTTGTGGCTGTTATCATGGATACGATTTAAGGGGTGATAAATGTTATCCTATTTGTGTCAATTGTGAACCTGGAATTTGCATTGCACCTGGAAAATGTGAATGTGATGAAGACTATAAACGGGTCGATGAAATATGTGTCTATAAGAAACATGTGGAATGTGTTAAAAAAGAGTAAGTTTAACAAAATTATTTTTTCTTGGTTTAATGTGTTTTTTTAAAAATATATTTTAGGTGTAAAATCAATGAAGCTGATAAACATTTGTATCAAAGGCAAAAATTAATTTGACGATAAATAATTTATTAATATTCAATGAGATATAAAAATTAAAAGATGTTTTTTAATTAGTATGCCTAATTTAATTGTAAATATTTTGAAATTTTGGAAGAATTTTGAAATTTTGGAAGAATTTTGGAATCATGTTGTAATCATGCCTGGGTAATATTGGGAAATGGTTTCTAGTGGAACTAAAGGGATATAAAGGAACAGAAACTATTGAAAATTGTGATAATAGTAACATTTATTGTACTACGCAATAAATTTGTACTTTTTGGGATGTAAATAGTATTTTTTTGAACTTGCCGTCTATGCTGTCTACCCTAACGCTTCGTCACTGCTAAAACCACACGAAGACAGAAATAACGGGTGGGACAGGAAAATCTGGAATTTATTCAAACGCCATTTTCTCTATCATTTTATTATCAATTCAACATATACTATACACCATTGGAAAGAGCGTGAAAAATGCTATAAATATCATACATTAGTTATTTTCTACGACACCATTTCTCCGGATTTTATCGAGCCGCTTTCGGGTACTCTCAGCCAGACGCTGTATAAGATTTCCGTCCATCTTGCGCAGGCATAACCTGATGCGGTTGGTTAGCTGGCGGATGTTTTCTGCTCTCCAGGCATCGGCGTAGACATGTGACTTAAGAATATCCCAAAAATCCTCAATAGAACGGGCTTCCGGGAGGTTAGCGGGGTTGTCTACCTTGGCCACATAATTCACCCTCTGGCGATCCAGGTGCTCAATCACCACTTTTGCGTAGTGAGAGCTGGCCTTACCGGGCCAAAACACATAGTTTTGGTCGTATTTAGCCCTGATGTAAGGAATGAGTCTCTTCTTTATGCACTCCTCGAGGTAGACATTGCCGTTGATGGCGAAGTTAGACTCCTTAATCAGAGGTTTCGACAAGCCATTTGGTCCAATGGCAATCCAGACCAGAACCTTTTTCTCAAACTTGGTTTTGGGGGAGAACTTAACGCTATGAAGGGTGGCGTTAATGTCGGATGTGTAGAAAGTCTGGTTACCGCTGATAGTTGAGAGCGAGAGGATGAAATACGACTCGTCGTTGATGATCCAAGCGGCCTTCCCAAACTTTCGAAAAAGTCGACCACTCAACTTTTTGGCGATGGAAATCTGGGCGGCGGATCGTTGAGGAATGCGTTGTTTCCTCCGGGTTTTGATGTTTAGCTTCTTAAGACCTCTTCGAATCGTAATGGGAGTGCATCCAAGCTTTTTGGCTGCTTGGCGCTGTGAAATCCCATCCTCATTGTCCATCAACCGCTCCAAGGAAGCCAGTTTGCGCGGTGTAAATTTTCTGCCGGATCTACCGGAGCCATCTAAACAATGAGCTGGCAGGTTATTGTCAAAACGCTTTAGAATCGAATATAGAGTGGATGTTTTGAAACCTTCGGCTAGGAAATGCCGAACAGTATGACTCTTGCCCTTGTCGATGTTGTCAGAATAGAAGTTGTACACTCTTGATCTGAGGGTGTCTTCTTTCGACACCATTTTTATACAATTTATAAAATAATTAAAGAATTTTGAAAAACACAATGAGAAAGAGAAAAGAAAGCTCTACAAGATAGGCTAAGCATATTTAAAAAAGCTTATTCACAGCCGTGTAGATTACCGCCAGTTTGATTCCAGATTTTCCTGTCCCACCCGTTATAATTGAAGGCCTCCCTCGATTAAGGACGTCGCAATATAAAACGTCTCGTTGTACGACGCTCTATTTTTTCTTCTGGACTTCGATTTACAACGAAAAAAAAATTTAAAATATTGCATGGGAACTAGTTTGGCCGAAGGCCAAAAGATGGTGCTGTGGAAAAGTATTGCCATCAACACAATAATTACCGTTTTCCAAATAATCTTTTTACGGAAACAAAAAAGTGTTATTAAATATCTACCAAATGAGCTATCCAAATATTATTAACAAAAAAAAATACGATTAGCATAGCACAATTATTGATATTTTTAGCGAACCGTGATAGCTTTTAAAAATTCAATCTCGAAGGAAATTTAAAACATTTAGGATTTTTCAGTGATTATATTTTAGAATTTTTCACCTTTTTACCTAACTTTAAATAACAACAATTTACATATTTTATCGCGATAAAAAATTCTTCAAAATATTTACGGTACAAAATATTTTCAACGATATCAGAAACAACCTCTGACCACACAGTTTTTACTATCGCAATTCTGGCAATTCCATAGCAATAAAAACAAATATGGCCGCGAAGTGAAGAAACGTAGTTGAAAAGAAACAAGTCGAAATTTTCTAGTTTGTTGATGTGCATCGATTTTCGGCACTTTTACCACAAAACAATGGAATTTAGTGCAATGTAAACAGTTGAAAATGTTTGGTGATTAAAATCGCTCGTGTTTTCGCGTTCAGAGACATTTTTCGTGACCTTTGCATTTTTTTTTCGCCCCGTCAATGCACTTGGGAGCTGCTGCTGACTTGGAGAAGAAATTTTCCTCGGCTGAGACTTCATTTTGGCTTAGACTGCATTTTCCCGTTCAAATTCCTGATAAATCACCTTTAAAGGTAAGTTGTTTTCCCAATCGGGCTGACTTTGGTTGTGTCTTTTCTTGGCAAAATGAAGAAGATTCGCCAATGGAGCTCGATTTCTGCTCGGTTGTGAATGAAAAAGATTAGTTTTTTAGTGAAATTTTTTCTAAATCTGCCCGACTGCTAGCTAGTTTTGTTGAGGATCGTGGCCTTTGGGCTTTACCTTGCCTTGCCTGGCTTCGATTCACTTTGCTTTTGCTTACAAACAGACACGGCAAATGGCAGCGAAGCAACAACCAGGTTTCAAGTTAAAAATAATCTCCATTCGCCGCACAAGAAATAAATTCTTTTTCTGTTCTGGCTGGTCGTGTTTTTGTTTTGCATTTGTTTGATTTTTCACATGAAGTTCGTAACGTTTTTAGTAAAATTTTGCGTACAGTTTGAGTAGATTCGGTATCGGTGAAGTGCATGAGAATTTTTTGTTTCCATTATTCTCACGTACCAACCATAAATCTATGCGTTTCAGCAGATTCTGGGAAATCGCTGCAAATATCGTACATAATTTGAATAAAACTTTCATTAATGATATGCATTACATCCAGTCTAAGATTGATATCCTTAGCAAAATTCCCATCGCCGCAGTGGTCAAACACAAACTTTTTTTTTTGATGTTTCGCTAAATCGAATACAGAAATTTTTGTGAAAGTTCCTCTGGACAAAAACTTGCGTCAGATAGAACCGAAATTATATTGAAGACTAGAATTTGGAGCCGGCTAAAAGTGTAGCGATCGGTCCCAAATATGCCGCCGATCGGTTCGGTAGTTTTTGAGGAAAAGAGTAATACAGAGAAAAAATTAGGTTTTGAATCCTTTTTACCCTCTCTCCTTACACCCCTACCTCCCGGGTTACTTTCTAATAGGTGTATGTTGTAAGTGCATTTCCGACGGACATCTATGCGAAATTACCGGCCAATTGGTTTGGTAGTTTTCCCATGGAAGAGTAACATAGAAGAAAAACTAGACTTCGGACTCACTTTACCCCCTCCCCTTACTCTCCCCACCTCTCGGGCTGATTTCCAATAGGCCTATGCTGGAACCAGGCCAGGACATCCATGCTAAATTTCAGGTCAATCAGTTAAGCCGTTTTCACGTGAAAGAGGAATAGACAGACAGACATCAACTCATTTTTTTAAAGTATGATTTGCAGTGGGCTTAGTGTGGCTAAGATAAAATTTAAAACATTAAATTTCGAATTACAACTTTTTTAAAACAGAAAAGAATACAAAAAATCTCACCAAAGGGTGATTGGAGAGATGGTCAGAAAGTCTACAATAAATTGAAGAAAACAATTGTGTTATTTTAAAAGTTGCATGATCTAGGGATGCGAGACTTCGACATGCGGGCCTCCAAAAATCGATAGTCTCCTAAAAACAGGTCCTAAATTTTTTGTTTAACTAGGATTTTAATTTTCTGATCTTCCTCGCTTTAAAATAATCTGATCGAAAAATAATTTAACATTGCTTTGTGTTGGAAAATTTGTGTGCCTTCAAGAATTTCTCAAAAAGTATGTGAAGATCTTTTAATGATATTCAGCACCACAATTTAAAAAAATACTTGATTCTCGTAATTCCTTCTAATTTGACGTCAATATTTAAGGAGTGATAATATTAATGATAATAAATTAAATCATTTAAAAGGTTAAAAAGTTATACTTTTAGAATTTCTTGAGAAATGTTTGTAGGTTTCAATTTTCAAGAATAATAAACAAATATTGATTTTATAAATCATTTACGTAATCTTTCATTAATACTAATCTCAGAATTCAATGATCACAAACAGGACCGTGCCAAGACAAAGCGGAGCCCGGGATAAAATCTGTATTTGCTCCCCTCACCCTTCTAAAAATTAATCATACGCATTTTTGTGTATTCTTGGAAATTTTGAAAGACCAATCAGAGAAAAAATATTTGTCTTAATTGTTGTTTGTGTTTATCTAGTTAAAAAAGGCATCTTAGTTCTACGGTGTGCAACAAAAATTGCGCCGCAGACAATTTTTTTTAAATGTAGAAACTATTACGCCACATGCGAAAAATTTTAAATGCAAAGGTCAATAACACACTTAAATTAGGGTCGCCATTCCGTCCTCTTTTCCTCGGACGCTGTCCTCTATTTGGTGACGCGCAAGGGAATTTTTTTAAAGGACTGCATTTGGTGCCCTGGACGGCATTCCGCAAGCGTGCAGTGCGGATGCAAACTAAAAACCCCATTTTAATAATATTGATGTACCTCTAAATAAAATTTTAGTCCCTAAATAGAGAACATTGCCTGGGGCAAAGAAGACGAGACGGCAACTCTAGTGCATTTCCATATGCTTTGTCTTTTGTGAGGTCCGAATTCGACTCAGCGAACTTCTAAATGACTCAAAAAGCCGCCTAAAACGACGCCCCAGAGAAATGACACCATAGGTGGACGCCCTTATGCTATAACCTAGCCCTAATGCCCAACCGATCAGGTTGCTAAAATAAATTTACAAAATCATGGAAGAAAGTTTTGATCATATTGCGAATCACCGATTTTCAATTTGCTAGGCTAATCTAAAATTTCCATTGGGTTAATGGTGATTTGACCGCCTCTCCCCCTCTCTGCCAGGTGCTAATCACAAATGCTTAAATTATTTTAAAAAAATGAAAATAGCATAGCATTTAACATATTCTTCGCAACATAAATTTCAGTAAACATATCAGAATTTCACTGTAGAATTCCCCAAATGAAAAAAAAAGATTATTTGTGAAATTCAGCACATTTAAATATTTTCGAAACTCAGAAATATGTCTTAATAAAAAGTGTTGAAATCCAGCGAAATACAAACGAATTGCGTCACGTCTGCTGAAGAAGATTAGTTTAGTACACGAACACTGTGCCGCCGGAATTGATAATAACGAAAAAAATCTCTTAACTTGACATTAATTACACATAAGTTTATTTTTATTTAATTTGTCTGGTACAGAAAAAAACCATAACAATCTATTTTTTTGTAATTCGTGATAACAGAAAATACATTTAACTGAAAAATACAAATAGAAATGCAAGCTGTTTATACTCCCTTATAAATTATTGCGATAAAGACGCTTCCGTTTAAGCTCTTACCATTTTCACTGTTGATCACTCTTCATTCGAACCGGAAATTTGTTTGAATTCTTTTTTTTTTGTAATTAAAATCACTTTTCTATCATTAAATAATATCAGCATCAAATTGATTTACGTCAAATTGGATCATTTTAATCGATTAATATCGTATATTGAATAATTAAATAAAATCGCATATATTTTTAGGTCAATCGGATTCAAAAAAGCTTAAGTCACGTACAAAATTAATTTGATTACCAAACATGAAAAATATTCCCAATTTGATATTTAATTGTTTTCATACTTTCATTTATATTAAATATGATTTCTGCTGATTAGATACAGGCAGGGCGATATTTGATTTCACTTTGTCCGGAGAATCAATTGAATTGGTGGTTTTTTCTCGCATACCTGAGGGGTAAATTTTTGTTTGTTGTTTTTTTTTTGTGACTTTGATGGTAATCTAAATAATCCAAAATACATAAAATAACGCTTATCGATATTTTTTGCCAATAGAATTGGAAAGATGATTTCTGTGAACGGCACTATCTAGATTGAATATATATTTTTTTTTGATGTATAATCCTATTTGAAATTGTTATGGTTTTGGAATTGTTCCCACAGAAACTGACTAATTTATTTGTCAATTTGTATGGTGAAACCAAAGGGTATATTAAATTTGCCTTACCGTTTGTAACGCCAAAATCCCGTCTTCACACAAAAATGAATTACACCAGTGTGTTTAGAATGATAAAAAAAAATTGAATTTTGCATTTCCGTCCGTCTGTGGCGCGGATTGCGGGCGCACGGATTGAGCTAGAGACTTGAAATTTTACGCAGATTCGTTTTTCGTAAAATGCAAGACTAAAGTAGGCTACACATCTATCAGTTTTCCATCAGTTTCTGGGAAACTGATTGGTGTGAACGTAAAATCAGACAACTGATGGGCAACTACGAAAAAATTCGTGGGCAAATCAGTTTTTTTTTAAAAACGGATGGCCAACTGATTGGTGTGACCGTTCGCGTCAGTCGCGTCAGTCGTATCGCATCAGAACAGAACCAAATTTTATTTTTTGAATTTAATGCAATAATAATGCATAAACACGCTCTCTCTTCATTATTCATCCTCACTGTTTGAATTCTGCCATCAAAATGAATGGATACTTCTCACAAAAAACTGTCACTGTGAACGCATAACTAGATGTAAAAAACTTATGGAAAACTGACGTTCGTGAACTCCCACCAGGATGTTTAGGATAAAAAGAGGTGTTGATGTCCATCTGTTCACACTTTAAGAATTGAGCGAGGGACTTGAAACAGTTGCGTTTCTTGTAAATAGGAAGGCTAAGTTATTGGACTGACTAAATCACACTATACCTTCCCCTCTCCCTCATTCAAATAAAATAGTTTTTTACGATTTTCTCGAAAACGGTGCATTGTATTGAAAAATTTATAAGGACGAAATGTGTTTAGAATATGATTTTATATAACTCTTTCAAACATCAAAATTCAGTCGGACCCTTCCTTCTATAGAGAAGAGGAAAAATTTTTTTTTTGTATGGCGAGGAGAAGGACTCCTCTTCTTTATAGAGAAAGTATTGTATTCGTGACGGAAACTGATTCGAGAATGGGGGCAGAGAAAATTTCTGGTCAGTACGAAATCCGTTTCAGGCAAAATTATGAGAATGTCCGTTCATCTGTCTGTGAGTTTATCCATTTCACGTATCTTAAATAACTCGAGAACGCGTTGATCTAGCGTGGTTTTCTATCAACTTCTGAAAAAGTAACCGTACCAATAAAGGGTACCTTCCACACATTTTTTTTTGTTGAAAAAATACGGTCTTTTGAAAATTTCTCGCAACTTATGCGCGTTTGGGAAAAATGAATATAACAAAATTTAAAGGAGATAAAATTTTCCCCATTTTTTGTTTTAACGGTTTTTTTGTATGTCTAGCAGTTCTCAAAATATTTCAAAAAAGTTAAATTTTTTCAAAATTTCTCGAAAACTATGCGCTTTCGGGAAAAAAAATCTATTTGACCAAATTCAAGGGGAATAAAAGTTCCTGCAAATTTTCCTTTAACGGTTTTTCCATATCTTTAACGGTTCTCGAGATATTTGGAAAAAAAAATTACATGTATTTTCCAAAACTAAACATTGCAGAGGAAAGTTTTGTGTTGATCACGACTGATATTTTTAATTTTCTGTCCTCATATAGAGCACATTTTTGACGATTGCCCCCCGGCAATTGTAGTTGTTTTTTATGTTTTTATCAGTAGATAAGTCGTTTTTCCCCGAAGCTGTAAAACGAAAAAAATGAGACAAAAACCTGTTAAAGTCGACAAAACCGATTCGTTGGTAAATTTTGGCCCGCGAAACACAGAAAACCACTAGGACTAAAATAAATTATCTAATGTGTTACATTGTACAGCATATTGCCACTCCTAGACTCGTCTCTACATAATTTGTCCACTAATGGGGTGGCAGTGTGCCTCAAGTGTTAAAGCGCTCACAGTATAAAATAGATCCAAATCTCGTCTGCGGCACGGTATCATTTCAAGTCAACTCAACGTGCTTTATTGATAAGAATAGGGTAGTTACTGCTTGATGCTAACGACACCATCGGTTTAGAGTGCTATCACGACCTTTGCTGTTGATATGTTTCAGCGAAACCTCAAACATGTTGCAATGGTTCGCAACCCATTTAAAACTCTAGGTGCCCGAACGAAGAACCAAATTTTTTGCTTATAAAATCTCAATTAAGAGGCCCAGTCCTACTTTGTAATGTAGTAAGACAGATAGATAGGGAATGTAATTCCCAGCAAAGTTAGGGGCTCTAGGGTTTTGAAAATTTTAAAAACAGTCCTCTAAATAAATGTCTTCAAGTTCTTAAATTTTCTGTCATCGAAATGAAATTTAGCGAGGATTTGAATTTTTAGTTAGTAAAATGGAAAAATCATTTTACCTCATAATTCCTACCAAGTTGGCGTAGATCTCTTTTACGGCCTAAAAGTTTGGTCGGTACTACAAAGAATATTAGCGAAAATATTGCTTTTAATATATATATATTATATCCTTATCAGAAATGATACTTTTTTTTATCTTTCGAAAATAATTCACTGTATAACTGATCGTTTATTTATTTATTATTTGTTCGGAAATGTCATTCCAACTTGCAGTATATTTGGAGCCCCTGATTATCGGTTGGTATCTAAACCTTCGTATAAATTGTTATCATTGTTACTTTCTAATCAATATGAAATTTATATCACTTTTGCTATTATTCAATTACATTTCGGGTAGTTTTTTTTTATCGTATGCAATATCATTAAAGCCCAGTCAAATACTTAATAAATTACAATATTCGAAACGATTCGATGTTTACATCTGTATTTACTTTAATAAAATCATAATTTGCACAGCAGTTGATATGAGGTTATCGTTCTTCGATCAATTTTAAATCGATTGCATGATTTTCTCAATATTTTGAAAGGTTTTTACACAAGTTTTTTTTTCAGAACGGTTGATTGTAAAATGTTAAAACTAGGGGGCACGACATGGCGAGTTACTAATGGCAATTTCTTTGAAAGTTTATTGTTTATTATCAACATGTTTTTTTTTAAATAACAGAGTTGGTTGCTTCACACTTCTGAATAAAATCAGTCTTACTAGACAAATAACAATGAGTTCTGTACTGGATTTTTAAATCGAAATATTCGCTTGATAAAAAAATTATTTATCAGAATGACTAATGTCCAGTTGATGGTGGTAAAAAAATCATCACTCTTAATCTGTTTGACAATTTAATTTAATATAATATAAAAAGGTAATTTCATATTTTCGATGCGCTCCATTTAATCTGAAATGTGGATGAATAATGCAAGATTGCTTACAATTATAGTATAGATTCATTCCAAAAATTCGGGTACTAAAAATTTAATCTATTACACGTTTTTTATTCCGAAAATTCTAATAAAAACATTTTGTCAAAACTTTATACATAAAACATAAGAAAAGCTACAACTACCAGGGGCTACAATTGACAGGGGCTAAATACTCTATATGATGACAGGCAAAATGTTTATTTGAAAAATCCATTTGTATAGGAGAGAGGAAAGGAGTGGTCCAATTGGATTATGGTGTATGGAAAGATTATATAAAATTATATGCTAAACACATTTGCCCTTCACAAATGTTTCGTACTACGCACCGTTTTCAAAAAAAATGACAAAAAAGTACTCAATTTGTATGAGGGATAGAAGACGGAGCGGCAGAACTGGATTTTAAAGCTAGAACCTGAATCGTACGTCGATGCGTCCGTCATGCGTCCGTCCGGTTGACAGTTCGATGCGGTGACAGTTGGGTACGGCAACGAATCTGGAGTTAATTCATTGTTTTGCACTTCTTCTATTAGTTTATCGTCGAAACAATTACTTTCAATTTGTTCCATACTTAAATTGCTTAAATCGTAAACAAACTTTTTTGCGAAATGACATTTCCGTGCGTTGCCGCATGTAAAAGTAGAAATTCGACCTACTCTATGCGGTTGCCGCATCGGAAAACGTATTATTAGGGGAGTACTCATAGCAACCCGTTGATTTTACTCGAACTGTCAACATGACGGACGCATCGACGTACGATTCTGGTTCTACCTTAATGCATTGATAAACATTACATCTTGAGAAATTTTTCGATACGATACACAGTTGCCGAGGAAACAATAAAGAAGTATTCCATTTGTATGGGAGAGGGGGGAAGCAGTGGTCCGATTGGATTTTGATGTATGCATGAGTTATGTAAGATCATATTCTAAACACATTTTGCGTTTATAAATTTTTCAATATGACACCGGTTTTCGAGAAAATCGCAAAAAACTGTATCGTTTGTATGAGGGGAGGGGGGAAAAAATGGTCCAATTTTTCCCGTCCCACTTCTACTTATCCGATTGACTTGACATTTTGCACGCATTCGTAACTCCGACGCGTAACTCTTTTTATCTAGATAATCACAAAGGAAAATTGAGATAAATCTTCCGCCGGAGTTCTCCTTCTTGAAGATGGGATGATAACGAGGGAACGGTAGATTTTAATTTAAAAAAAACTGGAAACCGAATCCAAGTCCCTTAGCAGTGGTTCATTTCTTGATTTCTTGAACTGCTGCTAAGGGATTTGGATTCGGCTTTCAGTTTTTTTTTTTTAAATTAAAATTATCGTTTTCTCGTTACCATCCCATCTTCTTCTATTATGTCTAGTGTTAAGTAATAAAGAAATCTAACTTTATTCTCTTTCAAAAATTATAACTCGAAAGCCAATTGACTTTTAAGTCATGTTTTCTGAGGTAATTGGTACATCAGAAATTATGTTTCTAAATAGATTTCCAATTTTTCATCCTATCGTTTTTTTTAAAGAAAACAGTAGGTACCCAATAAGAAGACACTCTGAAGAGTTAAAAACTTCCAATCTGTGTTTCTGCTTTTTATCCACTTTCCTCTGCCATTTCTTCTCATTTCTCGATTTTATTCGCTAACCAAAAATTTTCTTACAGACGAATAGAAAAATTCCGACTTATTAGTAAGATGGATAACAATTTACACAGAAATCCGTGTACACCTGCGTCACCCCAAAAATTTGCTTTTCAATTATTTTAAAATGCAAATCACAGATGCTGTTTGATCTGACAAAACAAATAAATTTCATTAAAAATCTGCTACATTTAAAAAAAAAAATAGTGTGACATTTATTAAAGTAAAGAGGTAGAAGATATAGTTACGCAAAGATGACATTGACATTGAGAACTTTACTAAGAACCATTTTCGAAAGAAGCAGAAAACATTCATATCGCTATCATAAAAAAAAACATTCAACCGCAAGTAATACTACTGATGGATTTTGATATTCTTTTTTTTTTTATTTAATTTGCATTTAATTATTTTTTTTTCGTTTTAGGCATTTTTTATATGTTTGAATAAACCAATTCTTCATCTTATCTGCACGACTTTGCATATTATCTCGATGTGGCTTCGAGCATCTACGACTGCGAGCTGTGAGCAACCTTCCATCTAAGTATGTGAAAGATAGACGAGTATTTCTTGTCAGGCTCATATAGATATAGGTCCATCTGAGTCCATACACAATCGCAATTACTGAAAGCTAGAAGCTATAGTGGAATGATTTCCACCATATACGAGTATATCTGATATGCTGCTGTCCATGCTGTTGCCATATTCTCTCTTTTCAACTCCACTGCCATCATATCTGTTCAATACACATCAACTTCAGTGAGTGTTCATCGTTGGTTGTTTAGTACTCAATTTTCACTTGATAGGCACAAGTCTGAATCTCATTCGGTATACAAGATTTTCTTCCAATATTTCTTATATAGACGTCAAATCAATTCGGATTCTGATTCTGAGTGGCTAAATTTGTTTTTGGTTGCTGGTCTCGCCAGCGTTCCGCTACATCGCGACGTGGTGGAAGCGAAAGAAGTGCCATCGGATCTTCTGGAGTCTAAATTAAACCGATATGAAATACCGAAACCAAAGGAACAGCCCGTATACATATTTGTTTTCGTCTCCGGCGTCGTCATCCACATCATCATAGTCGTTGTCGATTTCAACAAAACAACGAAGAAAAAAAAACAACATGAAACATTTTTTATACTCATTTGTTCGGGCGAGAGTTCGGATTTCAGGCATTACGACCATACGAATTCTTATCAGTCACCAGCAGTGTCAATAGTGCGCGCAATAGAATCTCATTTGTTAAGGCGTTTCGGCTAAATTTAGTGCTAAGAAAGGATATAAAAAAAGAATGATGCATAATTATG
The DNA here is from genome assembly GCA_964034945.1 of Chrysopilus asiliformis. Lineage (NCBI taxonomy): Eukaryota > Metazoa > Arthropoda > Insecta > Diptera > Rhagionidae > Chrysopilus > Chrysopilus asiliformis. Next base: position 20,274,605 of record OZ035960.1, read on the forward strand.
CTGGGCGATCAAAAGACATTCAGTTTAATGGAACAAAACATCAGTTTTCCGTGCTTAATGAGTGAATTTTCTTGCTAATATTGAGTGAAAATGGAGATTCACGTGAAAAATTTGGATATTATTTTCCATACGGGATGTTTATCGATCTTTCACTGTGCGGTTTGACAATTTTTTATTATCGAATGCTGTGGAGTTTTTTTTTGTATTTTTGTGCAGCTTTTTTTCTCATATGTTTTATTCACGAGCGCTCCTCTTCTCAGTCTTCTGTGCACGTATAAAAGAATTAACAGCGACAGCGGCAACAACAAAAACCGTACCATACATTGATCCAGAGTTTTGTTTACATTTTTACCTTGCTCTGTCAACGTTACAAGCAGGTAGGTTAGATAGACTATTGGTTGGTTAGGCGAGGTAGATTAACAGCCTCGCTTCCTCTCTAGTCGATGGATCAAGAATTTATACCTGTTCCCAATACTTTGACATTGCGTATTCTCACTCTGTATCTTCTCGATGGAATTAGTGTAGTATTTGGGGTCAGTTTGTACAATTATTTTTTTTCCCCTTATTGTGTTTATCTATCATTTATATATTCTTCTCTACAGTACAATTTCACATGATAGAAGCTTCTTTTTCCCTCTAACACAACACAATGGCTTGTTTCAATACATTTGGATTGAAATTGTGTGTGTAATTTCGATCGGATCGGCACTCGCACACACCCTCAATTTGGAGGACGTTAATCAAATCAAAATATTTACATTAATTATGACGTGTGCTATAATACCTTATTATAATGGATTGGGCAAAACATTCTCTTGTTTCTGTTCATTTTAATTCCGTTGTTTTGTTGAAACACTCAATGCTTCTTTGCTCAGGTTAAAGATTACAGAATTTAATAATTCTAATCACAGAAAAAAAACTTTAACTTGGAAATACAAAGTTTTTCTTAAAGAAATCGACTCAATCTTACAATCTATATTAAAGGTGAACACTCCTCAATACCATTCGCTTGTTTTTTTTCAACTTTACTTTCACATTAAATTCAACATCAATAATTCTGCCCCAATTTGAATATCTTAAAGCAAATCGCATTGAAACCTGCATAATTCCAAACACCTTTGATTACTTTTCAAACGTACAACGTATAAAATTTGTACAAACAGTTAAAAACATCTATAAATGCCGATTTGCGTCACAAAAATCCATTCAATTATAACTTCCGATGATTGCCGAATAAAAAAGGAGGATTATGTGTTTAGAAAGGATAATACCACATAGATAATACGTTCCACACCTTTCTCTGTGTATTTTAGTTTATTTTCGATTTGGCCGCAACTAAAAATCAATTGTGATGATGAACAAAAAAAAAGAACAGACAAAAAAAGAAAACCTTTTTATGGCACCAAAATTTTGTCCGAAACAGGCTTTAGAACCAGTCACTAAAACGAAATTTATGTTCATATTTAGTTTTTTTTTATGGAAAGACATTTCATGGTTCGATAAAAATGAAATAAATTAGTTTTTTTGTGTGTGCTGCTTTCAATAATGGATGTCGGTTTTACTAATTGCATATTTTGCGTTGGTGTTTAGGTATCCAGCATGAAATATTGTTAAATAAAATTAAAATTGCTTAGAAGATTTTGTGGTTAGTTTATGTGAAATCGATTGTCAAATTTTTGGGAGAATCTCTTTGACATGAAAAATAAATTTTTAGTGTACAGTTAAAATTTATTGCCAAAAAAGTATTTCCTACATGAAGAGTCAAAATTTTCATGTAAATGTCTCAGTCTTTCCCAATAAAACGTATCCAATTTCAGCGAAAATCAAATTCTACGAAATCGTTTCCAGCAAAATGAGAGAAAATGATAACGTGAGTTTTCTTTTAAATCCGGATCACCTGTAATTTCTAGGGAAAAACAATCCCAATATCCATAGACGATACTAAAAAAAACCTTGTATAGTAAAAGATATTATCAAAATTTCTCGAAACATAAAAGTTTACTGAACTTTAGCATTGGCGCAGAATGAGATAATTTAAATTTACCATCCTGTTTCTATGGCACTACATCTCCAGTGGGAATTGAGGTTTCGTAATTATGTTGATGCCTACGTTCCGTACCTACAGCTTCATATGGACTGCGAACCATGAATTAATTGAACAATTGGAAGGTTTTATTCCCACCCATCAACAGCAGATATTAGTCTAGAGTCTAGACTGATGGTGTCGGTAGCACTAAGCAGTAACTATCATTACTCATTTCTATAAAGCAAGTTAAGTAAATATGAAATGATAGCGTTGCGCGAGCGGTTTTTGAACCTACAACCTCCGACTTATACGCTGAATGCTTTACCACAAAGTGGCGAAAATGCGTGAAAATTGCTTAACCGGTTTAGGTTTATCTGGGAGGGCGGTGGGGGGCGGGGAAATGATCGCATTGCTTCAAAACCGCCTTTTGATGATTATAATCACACCCTCAAGTTTAATCCAATATAAACACTGATAAACAGAAAGACTTTATTACAATAGATAAAAAGTTGATCGCAAATCACTGAAATAGATTTCAGAAATCCTTTAACTGAAATTCTATATAAAAGCACTATTGAGGCATATGATTTTGTTTTTGTTTTTTTTTCACCAAAAACTTTCCATTGTCATTTGATACGTCAATTATTCTTTGTTTACATAAAAATTAAATGATAAGATCAACCTGCCTTCAATACTTTTTATAAACGATTTGAAGACAATTTCTTTCATACGGAAAATTTTATGCATGGCTAAAGCAATTATCTAGAACGTTTAATTAAATCGCTTGAGTTGGCTATGAGCGTAGAGCTTACCCTGAAGTTTGAATATTTTCTGCAATTCTAGCCAAATGCTGAAATTTTACACCAGCGAAAATGAAAATATTTTACAAGTGTTTATTTTAATCCACGTACGAACGACCGGTCTGGTATCTATTTGTACTCATTACGTATACCCGAGACTGTTCGTATACGGAATTCGATGATCATTTCATGTGAGCAATTTCAACATAATTTAGTCATAAAATTTTACTATATAAATGTCAATTCAACTAGAATTTATTACCATTTCAACGCCATTTTACTTTAGTAGTATTACAACCCCAATGTTAATCAATTACAGTCACTACTGTAAATTGTATTAAACTTTTCTTGAGGATGTGAGTACGTTGTGTTTTACCAAATTTTTTGATTAACTTATTTAGGGATTATTTTGTAGACATTTATACAGTATTTTTTTGTGATTTTGTTATAAAAGGGACTCTCCATAAAATACGCAAACTTTTAAGAGTGATGGGGAGGAGTATGCTTATGGTAGAGTGTGACGGCAATAATTGTCTCACATACAAAAAATTGTGGAATGATGTGACGAAATGAGAAGTGGTTCAAAATGGTTAAATTAGCGTTTTATCGACAACTAGCTTGCATACCCGTCGTTGCCGGGTTAAGTTTTTTAAATTTTTTTTTATGGTCTTTGTTGGAGCTAAACTTCAGGCCAATCGGCTCGGCAATTTCCCCGCGAAAGGATAACATAGAGGAAGAGCTAAGTTTCGAAATCACTTTACCCCCTCCCCTTACTCCTTCCACCCCTCGCGCTACTTTTACGTATGCCTATATTGGAACCAGAACTACCACAGATACTCATGCCAAATTTCAAGTCAATCGGTTCAGCCGTTTTTGCGTGAAAGAGGAACAGACAGACAGACAGACACCAACTCATTTTTTTATATATTAGTACTAGAATTTGGACCCGGCTTCGCCCGGCTAAAAGCGTGAACAGAAAAAAAACTTAAGAAAACTAAATTCATTTGGTTAAAAATTAGGTAGCCTGCATGCTGTTCGTTAGTTTTTACTTTCTTCTACGGAGTATAATAAAGTATTGTATTCATGAAAAATTTCGACCTCTTAATTTTGCCTAAAAAACATTTCCCGATCACTCCTGAGTCGATTGGAGTCATATTTAAAAAATGTCTTTCTGTCTGTCAGTCTGTCAGTCTGTCTGTCAGTCTGTCTGTCAGTCTGTCTGTCAGTCTGTCTGTCAGTCTGTCTGTCAGTCTGTGTACAAGATTTCTCAAAAACTAATAGAGCTAGCGCCATGAAATTTTATAGGCATGTTGGGTCCTGAAATGGGACGATCCTATCAACTTTTGGTGGAAATCCGTTAACCGGAAGTATCCAAAATGGCGGTTTTTCAAAAATCGCAATTTCGTTTTTCTCGATTTACTCCCAAACTACGCGTTTTTTAGTGGCCTTAAGTATGACAAAACTTGGAGAAAATAAAATTTCCTACACTTTTGTCTTTAGCTATAACTCGATATCTCCACCTGTTATCGAGATAAACCGTTATTTCCAAAAAAAACAGTTTTTTGCCATTATCTCGAAAACTAACGGGTTTTTGCTGACTGAATGTATGAAGTGAATTAATGAGAATGGCATTCTGCACAATTTTGTTTCTTACCGTTATCCGTTATCTTTTACCGTTATTGAGATATTTTCATTAATATGTAAAAAATCATACTTTTGCGAATAATTTGCAAACTAACGGTTTTTCGACAAATCAGTTAAAAGAATAATTAAAGATGTTAACATTTTCTACATTTTTGCCATTTACCGTAAATTGATATCTTTTACCGTTCTCAAGTTATCTCAAATTTTGTACGTTTTTGATATTTTTGAATAAACCAAGAATTTATTGGGAGGTCGTCTTAGGTTGACAACGCGACAGGGCTCTAGCGTAAATTGCGCAGGGTCGTAGATTTTGTAGAAGAAAGTTTTGTGTTGACCACAACTGATATTTTCTCTTCGGAAAATGATTAAGCCATTCGGTATTTTGATACCATATGGCAACGCAGTTAAAAATTTGAATTGACTTATTATTTATTTATTTTCAACACTCTATTCTCATTTAGTGCACCTTTAAGTACATTTGAGTAAGAAGCTGGACTACAGTGGACGTAAATTGTAAAAAATAAAAAATTTTAATTTTTTTTTTTGTTTTGTTTTAAATGAATAGGGTAGGAGCGGGCTTGTTGAATTATCGGGCATGTTGAATTATTGCCAAATTTAAAAAAACTATCCAGTCAATTTTTTTGAAATTTTAGTATATTGGTAGTATTAATGTCCTCTACTTGCCATAAAATTTTGACAGCGATACCTTATTTATATCGTAAGTGACAGGAATATGTGTGTGTTTGGCTCTAAAAGTAAATATTAGACTATACAGTGATTTACCCATTTCTCATACAAATTTTTGTCAATCTGGAATTTTTTTGTATTAAAAGTGTTGTGCAACACCTCTAGAATAAAAAAAACCTCGTGAGACATTCAAATTTATTGTTTTTGTGATTTTTCTAAGAGAAAATATCAAAAAAGTGGGTTGCGGGTAAGTTGAATAACGGCTTGGCGGGCAAGTTGATACATTTTTTTCTTACGTATTTTTTGTTTTTTTTTGACGTTTGTTTCACATTTTCCTTGTTCTTTTATCAATTTTTGTTTGTTTCTTGATGATTTTTTACATTTTTTATAAAAACGCAGCAGGAAAACAATCAAAAATTGGACAACAAAAAAAAAAAATGAAATAAGCGATTAACTAAATCGTAAATTTCATTGTTTTTTTCTTATTTACATTATGTAGTGTATATTTAAAATTTTTACTTAATAAAATACTTAAAAATAACGTTTTTTCATTCTTAAGTATGGAAACTGTATGGAAAATTACAGTTATTCATCTTACCCGCACCACTTGTAAATCGGCGGGCATGTTGAATCACCCTTTAAATTGACCTGAAGGCCAGTTAATAAAACATTTTAAAAAAAGTTCTTCTATGAAATGTAGTCAAGGTATCACTCTATCGAATGGCTTAACCATTGGAGCGATATGTGACTTTATGTGCGCGCTACAACCTAAATTCTAAAAAGTAATTCAACATGCGCGCTCCTACTCTACTGATAGCGTAAACATCATTAATTTGTATAGAGAGTATTTTTAACCCCCATAGAAAAAAACATGTACCGAACGGGTTAACAAACTAACAAAAAATTCCAACACTTGCATTCGGTATTACTTTACCTCCCTCCGCTTACTCTCCCACCTATCGGGCTACTTTTTAATGGGTCTATGTTGGTGCTGGACCTGCGACGAACATCTATGCAAAATTTCAGGCCAATTGGTTCAGTAGTTTCCCCGCGAAAGAGTAACATAGGGCAAAAACCAAGTTTCGAAATCACTTTACCCCCTCCCCTTACTTCCCCCACCTCTCGGGCTACTTTTTAATGGATCTGTGTTGGCGCTGGACCCCCGACAAACATCTATGCCAAATTTCAGGCCAATCGGTTCAGTAGTTTCCCCGCGAAAGAGTAACATAGGGCAAAAACCAAGTTTCGAAATCACTTTACCCCCTTCCCTCACTCCCCCCACTTCTCGGGCTAATTTTTAATGGATCTGTGTTGGCCCTGGATCCCCGACGAACATCTATGCCAAATTTCAGGCCAATCGGTTCAGTAGTTTCCCCGCGAAAGAATAACATAGGGCAAAAACCAAGTTTCGAAATCACTTTTACCCCCTTCCCTTACTCCCCCCACTTCTCGGGCTAATTTTTAATGGGTCTGTGTTGGCCCTGGACCTCCGACGAACATCTATGCCAAATTTCAGGCCAATCGGTTCAATAGTTTCCCCGCGAAAGAGTAACATAGCGCAAAAACTAAGTTTCGAAATCACTTTACCCCCTCCCCTTACTCCCCTCACCCCTCGAGCTACTTTTCCGTATGCCTATGTTGGAACCAGAACTACCACAGACACTCATGCCAAATTTCAAGTCAATCGGTTCAGCCGTTTTTGCGTGAAAGAGGAACAGACAGACAGACAGACACCAACTCATTTTTATATATTAGTATGATGATCCCTTCATACTTTTTTTTCATTGAACTGTAGTACGTTATATTCATTCGAAATTTCAAGCCAATCAGTTTAAAAGCTTTCACGTGACCGTTCTTAAACATATTCTTCGACGCTACATATTCCAATGCCTCTCAACAGAGGTCCGGGTCACGTGCATCTGGAATGTAAATATAATATTATATTAATTTAATATTATATCAAATGAAATGTACATTTAATATTATACACATCTTACCCCTAATTTATTCACTAGGAGTTAAGCCGAGTTAGTGAGTTAAGGGAGTTAGCTAACGTTATTTTCCATGTTAAAGGTGAGTTAAGGGAGTTAAGGCGATTTAACTCCTAGTGAATAAATTGGCCGTTAGAGGTGTACATTTCATTTGCAATTACCTACTCACACACTGATTCAACATTGATTGAAATATGATAACAGCCTTTCATAAACTATTATCTCAATCAATTAGATTAGCAAAGAATTCCTGGAATAAACATTTCCTAAAAGTTTAATACCCTCATTAAATCAGATTCCCAAGAATATTACTTTTTCAGACGAGTTCTCTCGAATGAATCCTTGGGATATGAAATTGAAGCAGAAGTTTATTTTTTTTATTCTATAAAATTTATATAAAAAATTGTATATTGACATTGAACACCTCATTTTCTTAGTATTTAGCGTATTAAAATTGTTAAATTTGAATAATATGTAAGTATTTTTAGGATTCGAGGAAAAAAATAACAGGGACCAGAAAATATTGCCGTACCGAGGATTTGTGGCGCCACGAGCGGATTTAAATAAATTTCACACCTAAAGTTTTCCTTATACAATATTTTAAGACATTTCTTGGTATTACCCACAATACCGACAATTTCGATAACAGTTTGTATTTTTATAATGTGTGTTTCGATTCACAATCACAACTTTTTTCAAGTAATTTACATCACCAACCGATTAGCGAAAACGTGATTGAAATCGGTTCAGTGAATCAAAAGATATAAGGCGAGGGGTTGTAATTTAGAGGAGAGTGGGGTGATTTTTATGCACCAAAACCTTCCTTGTCGTAATATTCAGCCAAATGCCTAAAATAGAACCGAAACCTGTTCAATGGATAAAAAGTTTTTGAAGGAATAACACCCCAAACACGTATACCCTCGCCGTTTCGTCAAGGGTAAATATCTAACGAGCCAAAATTAGCGTAAATGTATTTTATGACCACCATTAAATGAAATAATCTTAGCTAGATTTCATTACATTTTTCAATTTAAACGCCACAAAAAATTGCAATAAAACTTATAGTATTATATGTTCAAAACTGATAAAAAAATGTTTTATTTTCTGTATACGCATAGCAAATAACGCCCCGACCATCATAGATCTGAAAATGGCAACAGTGAATAAAATTTGCTTCTATAACACTTCATTTGCGACGTTTAAATCACACAGCAGTTTGGACCCATTGTTAATCTTATCTAAAGCCCATTGACATTATATTCAAATCCTTCCCTCTACGATTTGATGCTTGAAACACTTTATAAATTTGTCGTTTTGTTTAAAGTTCAAGAAAATACGGTTTCCCATTTATATTTTGCAGTAAAAAAGAAACAAAAGAAGGCATGAATAAATAAAAATTAAATACTTCTCAATCTTTTTAGCATTTAAAGGTTATAAATAAAATATGAAGTTTTAGTGAAAACTTTTCACTTATTCACAGAAATCGATACAAAATGAACGGCGCCTTGCCGTTGATGTGCTGTTTAGAATTGTTTTTTTTTTCATTGACTTTTAGCTTTGAAAGTCAAATTGTGATGTCTTCGACGGTGATATCGTGGACTACACAATAAAAACCACTAAAATGCTTTACTTTATTTGCTGGAAAAATACATGACTTACAAAATATTCGCGATTAGCATCTCCAACATAAGAATTGAAGCGTTTTGTGTGCAATTTATTTAAAGCTAAGCCAGAGCCGCACTAACTTAATCTGGGGTGTGATTGTTTCTTTGGGGGAGTTTTGAGGGTTCGTGGGATGAAAACAAAATCTGAAATATCTCGATAACGCTAAAACCAAAAATTTGGAGAATTTTAATATTTAATTCTTTCTTAAACTGTTTTTGCCAAAATCTAATTTTTCACTTTTTTATGGAAATATTTCACAGTAAATAATAAAATTGTGGGAGACTTTATTCTCGAATTATCATTAGTTTTCAAAATATATATGAAAAAAATCCAGGTTCGGGTGTCTGTCAGGAATAAATTTCTGGATTTTTTGTCCTAGTGTAAACGATCGTGAAACGTAAATTTGGTGCCGCAGAATAAAATTTGCGGAATAAAGTGTCATGTGTAAACGGCGCCTAAAGGTGCCGCTCCACATGAGAGTAAATGCCGGAGATAACCTCTCGATAGCAGCAGTGATTCTACTCTCTAGTCGACCCGCACCCACTGAACACTCGGGGAGTTGCTCGCCAGATACGAACGGCGTTTGAATTTCGCTAGTAGCTCTCGAGAACTCGCCAAAGCAAGATGTCAAAAAAAATCAAGATTGGTCTTGAAAAGAGAAAAATCGCCGAAATTAACTCTCAAATGGACAACCTCTTGCGAGTAACTCTCGAGAGTTTTTGAGAGTTACTCGCGTATTTACTCTCATATGGAGCGGCACCTTTAGTGATTTTATTCAGCTATAGATGAATTAAATTCGCAAGATATATTTTTGAATAAAATTTCTGGGAAAATTCAAGAAAATATCGCAGGTCTAAACGGGACTTTAAAAGTACAGAACTGATTAGTCCTGGATGCCAAACAAAATGCATTTTAGTGGGTGGGAATCATGAAATACAGTTTAATGTTTAAATGTTGAATTTTTTTTCAAATGAAAATTAAAAATATTTTAGGAAAATTTGATTTATAAAGATCTGGCAGACTGCTTTTGCCATTGTCATGATGTTTTTTGTTTATTCAGTTAATATGAATAAACATATATAATTTGAGACATGTGAAATCTTTGGGGCTGTATTACACAAAAACGGTAACAGCTACTAAAACCATATTTTGTACAAAGATTACGCTATTCTTGGAAATGATTCGTACGGAAGAAAATTATCCTCAATACCCCTTTTCTCCGTCCCCTATAGAAATGAAAGATTTTGTTTGCCATTTTCTCGAAAACATTTCATCGTATTAAAAAATTTTCAGAGACAATAATATTTAGAATATAATTTTAACATACATAACTCTTCAACACATTGAAACTTAATCGGTCCACTCCTTACCCCTTACAAATTGGATGGTTTTTGCGATTTACTCAAACGCGGTGCGCCATATCGAAAAAATTATAAAGACAAAATATGTTTAAAGTACGACTTTACATAAGTCTTACTTAGACATTATTATTAAATGAATATAGGAATTAAAATTAGGATAAATAAAATCAGAGTTTTTAAAGCCAACATCGAATGGTCAAAATTTGCTAGGAATTTGGAGAATAAAATGAAATTTTGTTTATTTGGGTAACCATTCAATTAATATAACAAGTGATTCATTTTTTACATACGTGGGAAAGCTCATTTGATTCTGGGTGCTTATCTAATTAGAAATTTTCCCGTGATGATATTTCTCTAAGTTATTTCAGCACTTACCCTAAAAAAAATTTCATTTCCATCACAAGTGCACGCAAAACACCTACAGACGAAATTCTGAATTAGATTATTTCATTTTCGCGTTCACCAAAGTAATTACTTATTTATTCCAAGTGTGAGAATTTCATTTCATTTGAATCGCTTAATTAATTAATCATTTGTTGTTTTTTTTCCTTTTCAGGCTGTCAATTGACGATTTTAAGGAAGAGCTGCTGTTGTACATTTGAAAAAAAAGCAACTATGATAAATATAACTATGGAATAAAGTGTAAAGCAAAGTCTAGCAACTCTCTTATGTAAAACATTAAATCATAATGAAACCAACTTAGTGCAATATTTGTTAAATTTAAAGGAGGAAAAATTAAGTAACCTACAATTTAAGAATAAGAGATTTTTATGCAAGAAATATTCGCCTAGATTTTAAGTACAAGCAACAAACAAGATGTCAATAGAAAAGCACTTAGTATTTAATTATAAAGATAAGGAATTTGAGGAGATTACCCATCAGAGGGGTACAACATGCGAGGATATCTGTATTCTACTGTGTGCTCGCTATCACATCCTGCCATCAACGCGTTTACTATTCGGCCTAAGGATATCGAATACACAAAATTGGCTGACACCGTGTCGCCCTCTGAAGCCAAATGTTAAATATGACTTTCGGATACGCTTCAAAATGCCGAATCAAACATTGTTAAAGAAATTGGACGAGAACGCATACGATTATTTGTATCATCAGGTGCGGCATGATTTAGTCAATAGTAAAATCTCAGAGATTAAGTATCCAGCATTTAAAAATAATGTATTAGGATTGGGTGTTGTCGATATGTATATTGATATGATTGAGAAGGACTACACCACTGATAATCTGGTTAGAAATTATAAAAAGTATCTGCCAAAAGATTTGGTCGATCAGCATTTATTCTTCGCCAAAAAAATTATACGAAAAGGTCTTAGAGAAATTAAAAAACGCGATCATGATTTGTTTTATGTTAAGGGAACGTATTTAGAATCGATTAAAACAATGGCACCGAATTATCTCATCGAAGAATTCAATGGTACAGCGGATTATTTAATTGAGGATGAATTACAGCAGGGCACATGTCCAGTTACTATACAATTCAATCCGTTTCATGAAACTGAGCCTGGTCTAAGAGTTTTGTACAAATATAAAAATGAGGTAAATCATAAAACTTTTCCTTACTCGATTGAGTTAAAAATCAGTTGTTTTTCATTTTAACATTTTTTTGTGAATTTAAAATGTTTAAATTTCTAAAAAACACGCGTATTTTTAAAAAAAGAAACCTTTAGAGTTTACCTCTAATTAGATTTCTTTCGAACTATTAAAATAATTAATTTTTTTTTATTAAATTCCAAGTAAAATGAATTGCAATGGAAAAATATCGATTTTTTTCTTCATAACAAAATTTATTTAATTTTAAAAATAGTTCACAAATGAATCTAATTTGATTTTTCAGTGGAAGCATATACTGAGAATTGAAAATATTTATGCGATTTATCGTGAGGGTAAGGAAACAGTACGATTTGAAATTAGTGATCAACCAAATGGATTCCGTTTGTTCTTTCATCGGCCGGCGGAACTTAAATCGTTTATCACTTACATAGCTGGTTACTATAGGTAAATGTTTTTATTTTAACTTTTTTTTGGGCACTATATTATTTTATATATGTATTACTGAAAAATAATTACTAACATTGTGGCAAAAATATTTGACAAAAAAATTCGATAAATTAATTTAAACAATCAGAATTTAAATATTATTTATCTCATTTCGTTTTCGATTAATTTTTCAATTGCTGGTTTCTCATTAACCCATTCATGATAAATGTTACATATACAGTAGAATCCCGATAATTCGTATATCCCGCTAATTCATATAAATTTACCGGTCCCTTGAAAAAATCCCGATAATTCGAAAAGAAAACCCGATGTATTTCGGTATCTTGAATAATTCGAATTTGATTTTGCCTTCAAGGTCAAGAATAAGTCTTATAATCCGTATTTTCAGATTGAAACTCCCGTTAATTCGTATGAATTTTTCACTTCCAATTTTAATTTGTTTTGTTTTTCTCTTCCAATTTATAACAGTTTTTTCTCGTTTTGGTTATGCTAATCCTAAACAAGTTGGCCGAATTACTCGACGAACGATGTTACAAAATTCAAGTGTGGATGGCGACTTCGCTTTAAAATGTCTAAATAATAGTAATTTTTTACATTTACTACGTTTATACATCCAGGAAAATTCAGATTTTTAGACCGAATTCCCCATTATTCGATTTAAGTATGTTGTATCAACTCAAATTCAAATCTAACCCCAAAAAATTTGGTTGGAACATCTATCTATCTACTTATCTATATATATAAAATCGTTTAACCTGACTGACTGATTCATCAACGCCCAGCCCAAACCCCTGAAGCTAGAAACTTGAAACTTTCACAGTATGTCCCAACCATCACGTAGGCGCTCACTAAGGCGGGGATTTCCGAAATTTTACCGCTAAGTGGTAAACGAGGGGTAAAGGGGGTTTGGGTGTTTTTAAAACTGTGATTTTCGCCATGAATCCTGCTCAATAGGAGGCTGAAAAGTTTCACTTGGGGGTTTCGGGGTCTCTGATCACGAATCCGGTGTTAGATTTTCGAAATTCGAAACGGAAGGTCCTGTAAGGATAACGCAAATATCCCTGTTCCCATTTTTCCCGGGGAAAAATTACATTAGGGGTTTTCAGAGTCACGAAACCGGTGTTAGAAATTCAAGACTTGAATTAGAAGGTCCTTTATAACGTAAATATCATTTTCCCGCTTTTCCCATGGGAAAATGGCATTAGGGGGGGTTTTCGGGGTTGCTGATCACGAATCTGGTTTTAGACTAATTCGCAACGGAGAGCCCTGCAAGGATAAGATTTTTCTCAAAAGTTTTTGAGTTCTTTCCGGTTTTCTTCGTATTCTAAAACTTATACAAAAAACTTAACCCGGCAACGGCAAGCTAGTAAATTAAAATTTTCTTGTTCGTACTTTATTGCCCTTAGTTCTAATTGTCAAATTAGCCGTGAACTACTTTTCTGATTTATAATCCATATGCATAAAATTTATGATTTCGTTTTTTTGGTACAGATTTCTTCTGTTTGTTCAAAGGTAGTAATTGCATCGAAATCCGATTCTTACACTTTTCAAGATAGACCTTTATCATTTCGTTTTTCATAGAACGCGAACTGGCCCCAGAAGGCAATCATAAAATCTATTGGCACAGCAAAACCTTTGGTTGTGAACTCAATACGTCCTTAATAGTTGTTCGTATGCGGAAAAAAGAGAAAAAAATCATGATTTTTAAAAAATATTTTCAAATTGTTCTGTAGGGTTTTTTAGAATTTATCTTTCTGTACTTTCGTGCCACTGATTGAGATTCTTCACTGTAACAACAAAACAAATGTTTAAAATGTCTGAATAATAATAGTAGAGCTGCTAAACTTAAGTCTGTGCAGAGTATATGATTTTAAAACTTTACAAAAAAATTAAATGCTACTCAAATATTTTCGAAAAATCAATTAAATCATAATTTTTTCTTGTTCCATTTTAGGTTAATTGTTAAATGGGTAGTAGATTTGTGTGTTGACTATTCAACCCCATCGCTATTAGAACTCAAAGAGCATAAATATCATGGTCCAATTGGGTAAGTTAAAAATATTCCGATTAACCCTTTGTGTTGTTGTGTATCTCATGAATTTATGATAACTTCATTCCATTTAAATCAACAAAATTCTTTCCCAAAAAAATGAATATTACTTCATCTTAAATTTCATCAAATATGTATGGGCAATTATTATTTTAAAAAATAATGAATATTCAATATTTTCAGCGGAGAGTTTTCTTATGCGAAAATTCGAGAGAAAAACAATAAGCCAGGAAGCTACATAATTCGGCAATGCGAAAAAATTTATGATACATTCTATATTGATATTAACACCAAAGGGTAAATTTCCAGTTATTTTTTTTTTTTAATTATGATATTGTTTATTGAATTAAATTGAAATGGAATGATTTGAAAAAATTTGAAATTAAAATTCTAAATGGAATAATTTGTAGAACACACACAGAAACTTTTAAGATAACTCGTGAAAATAAGCAATGGAATCTTCATATGCATGATCGTATGGAATCATTTGATAAACTGACTGATTTAGCATTGAGCATAGAAACTAGCTCAGATCAGAAATTTCGAATACCACCCTCTGAATACGGTAAGAAATTCAATTTATTTAGACATCTTTCATTGTATATAAATGTGATTTTTATGTTTTTTTTTTTAGATAAAGCGCCATTGCTGCTGATTTGTTTGCCAAGGAATCAATTAACTATTAAAAAGACTGTTAGTGAATTAAGTGAGGCTGATCTTCAACGAAAACGTGTTCAAATCATCGATCCGAAGATCGATTTACAATGGTACAAAAGTAAGTTTGGTTGCATCGCATAGGTTTTACTTTCTGATATGAAAAACATATTGTTTTAATGAAAAATTTTCTTACGTATTAATTTTTCCTAAAAAGTATTTGCCAATCAACCCCGGGACAATTGGACTCGTGTTACAAAATTGTTATTCTGTCTGTCAGTCAGTCTATTAGTGTGTGTACAAGATTTCTCAAAATACAGTTGCTGTCAAGCTTTTTGCCCTCTTAGAGCCTGTTCACATTGGTTGAAATAGTCCACCTAATTAAGAAAGAAACTGGCAACATTAGGGCAAGGTGAGGAAGTGGGACTGCTGATAGGAAAATCCTCCTCAAAACTAAGATCTCCGTTTTCAGAGTTCCGCCTGTCGTGCTCTGATTGGTTGGCTGCCACACTGAATGTGTTCCATTGTCAGTATTGTTTCGGTCGTCTTCGATGCAACACGTCGCATTGCAAAAGGCAGCCAAATATTACTTGCGATTCTTTAGAAATGTTCCGTTTCACGCCAGACTGATTGTTCACAGCTACTGGCTTAAATAGTCTCAATGTGAACACGAGCAATATTTCATCCGTCCTAGTTAGACGAACTATTTCAACCAATGTGAACCGGCTCTTAAAGACTGATCAATAGACATAGTTATTTTAAAAAAAATTACATGTTGTGGTGTTAGGGGATCTGCATAAAATTCATAACACTTTTAGGAGTGGAACAAAATTCCTAACATGAAATGCGCCGCAGGAATGCGTTTGTAAAATAATTCAGGATAAAAATTTCAAAGCTAGGGGCATGAAATCTCACAAGCATGTTTTTGTTCTGGATTGGGACAATCCTATCAACTTTTATGTAATTCAGTTAACCAGGAGTGTATATTATGGCAACTTTTTTAAATTCGCAGTTTTGTATTTCGGATTTACTCCGAAGCTATACGTTTTTCAATAGTTTTATGTGTGACAAAAGACTTTCAGATGATTTCAAAACAATAAAATTTGCTACACTTTTATCTTTGATCGTAAATCGATATATCTATATGTTTTCAAGATATCTCAGATTTGGTATGTTTTTTTTAAATTTTTATGTGAATTCACAATTTACTTGGAAGATCGTCTTTGTGTTGTAGCGTGAAATACGCAGTGACATAGTTTTCGTATAAGAAACCTTGTGCGGTTCACATAAGATATTTTTCAATCATTTTAAAATAAAGATTTAAATGACATCATTTTCAGATTCTCAAAAGGAATGCGAAGGTGGAAAAATGATTCAAATGCGTGCTGATTGGAAGCTACCTGGCAATATGGGTGATAAAGAAGTGACACTGAAAATTTTAAAGTCTGAAAAACACTTTCCAGTAATTGAAAACAATTTAAAATAACGTCAAAACAAACTCTAAATGCAATTACTTTGTTAGGAATTTATGAAATTAGCTGACCAGTGGAGTAAAATGTACTCACAGGAATTTTTAAAACTCTACGGACTGACACTATCCACACCACATACAATGGTCATGGAGTATTCTCCATTTGGACCACTTAACGAGTTCCTGCGACGCAATAAAGACGTATCTCTGCTGTGCCTGCTCGAAGCAGTTCATGGCCTTGTCAGAGCACTAGTCTATATGGTAATTAAAAACGATTGCAATTCGTCACAATATTTACGTTATGATTTCAATTGTAGCAAGAAAATGGCATAATTCATGGTTTCGTTAGATGCTCATCGCTTTTTGTAGTCAAATTTGAATCACCAAAAACGCTTGTCGCAAAACTCACAGATCCTGGATTTCATAAAAACTATCGAAGTGAAGAGTAGGTTTTCATTTATATATACAAAATTAATATTCATTTCAATGTCGACCATTTCAGAAAACCATGGATTCCATTTGAATATCATAATAACTTAGAACTGGCCAAAAAAGATGTCTACGCTGAACACTGGGCATTTGCTACGACGGTTTGGGAGATATTCGCTCGTGGCAAGAATTTAGACCGAGTTTCAATTGATTTTCTGCGTGACAATTACAGTTGGTCCCATGGTATTTTACCAAAACCGAACAAAGATTGCCCGAAAGAGATGTACACTACTATGGTGGAGGGATGGAGTCAAGATCCCGAAAAGCGATTCTGCCATCAGTTGATATTTTCAAGACTGGCGTCGACAAAGGAGAATTACTCATCACCATATTCTGATGTGACGCAGATAACAGGGGTTGATACACTGTCCGCGAAAAGTGATCTTACTGCTCATACAGGTGAGTGTTTCAATCGCAAAACCTTTAATTATTTTTACCTAAATGTGATTCCCAGATGAAACCCTTGTGAACGGTGACAGCGGCAGTGATCGAAGTCTAAACTCCTACACAGACTATTCAGTTTCGTCAACCTACGACAAAACGCCACTGCTGCGGTCGCAAACACACAACAATACAAATGGCCATCCAGCATATCCAAAGAGTTATTTCGACGAAACTCCATCCGTTTTACAATTACGCGAAGGTAAATTAATCTACAAGGAGAAAATCGGCGAAGGACACTACGGAACAGTTTTCCGCGGTGAATTGCACTATAATAACGCAAGCATGGAGCCAAGACAGGTGGCGATAAAAACTTTGAAAGACTCATACAACAGTAGATCACTGAACCAAGACTTTGAACGAGAGATTAAAATAATGGAGGTGAAATTTAAAATCCAATCAAAATGTTTTCAAAAACCACTAAATTTTTTTTATTTATTTTTTTACAGACACTGAATCACAAAAATATTGTAAAAATTCTGACATCCTTGAAAAGTCCATATATTTCAATTATTATGGAATACATCGAATGTGGATCATTTATTGTTTATCTTTCATCCAAGAAGCCAAATTTAACAAATGAGAAACTTTTACGATTTGCAAATGATATCGCGAATGTAAGGATATTAATTTTTTTGTGGATTTTCTTTAATTTGTTAACAATTTTAGGGTATGGAGTACTTACGTAGCAAAAGCATCATTCATCGTGATTTAGCGGCTAGGAATATTTTAGTCGATAGTGAATGTGTAAAGATTTCTGATTTCGGTCTTGCACAGATAGCCGATTCGAATGGATACTATGTAGTCAAAAGTGATAGGGAAATTCCTATAAAATGGTAAGAAGCTGAAATTTAACTATAAAAAAGAGTGATATTATTTAGCTTTCCACATGTAAAGGCGTTTTTTGATATATTAATTAACAATAATAGCTCTGTTTCTGCTAATACAGTCTTTTTTTCGTTGTACTCCCCGCTTCCAAAATTCTGAGGCAATTCTATCCCCGAATTCATTTATTTATTATGAAAAAAAAATTCCAGGTACGCGCCCGAGACGTTAGAAACAAACAAATTCTCATTTCAATCCGACGTATGGTCTTATGGTGTAACGCTATTCGAAATGTTTTCACGTGGAGAAAAACCAAATTTAGATCCTAAAGTTGAACTGCAGCCAGAAGATTTGTTGAAAAGATTGAAAGCCGGTGAAAGGTATGCAAAAATTTGCTCTAAATATTTTTAAAAAATTTTTGTATCAAAAAAACTTTTTAATTTTCCCTTCTAGGCTACGAAAGCCAATTATGTGTCCTGACAATGTTTACAAAGAGTTAATGCAACCTTGCTGGAATGCGAATCCTAAAAGTCGACCAAATTTCAAAGATATAATGAGTACAATAGATAATATCCTCATGGAGCATGGTGAATGTATATAAAAAAAAGTGAGAAAAATAAACGAAATACTAGAGTTAATTGAAATTATTATTAAATATGTTGCAGCTTAAATATATATATAGCTATATAAATATACTTTAAATCAATAATTAATTACATGAGAAACCTGCTTAAATAGTGTAACAAAGTCTCCTTAGGACTTGCTTTAATATAAATTTGTTTTTAGCCTAAATTTGTAAATATTTGTAACTGAAAAAATAATTTTTTAAATTCTTTCTTGAAATGATTTAAGAAAAAAAAACTGTGAACAAAAATAAATCTATTACAATTTGAGGAATATATTAATATTTAGCTTGCCTTTATTACATTCTATATTAAGTAATGTTGACTTCTTAAGAACATTTATGTTTAAGATTTATTTTTTGTTATTCAAAAATTCACTAAATTGATATTTTTCAAAAAGTTTTGTGTAGTTTTATTAAATTTTGTTTTTAATTTTTTCAAACCTTTTTGTCATCAAATTTTAGTGCATACCCGCCAGGAGAAATTTCAATTTTATGCAAGTTTTTATCGTGCGATAGTGACGGCTTACAAAATCACAAATAAAGGTTTTCTGAATTTTGTTCCTTAGGAATTTTTTTTACCACATGTGCATGGTAAAACCTTTTCTCATATTCCCAGGTAGTAGTTAGGACACCAAAGGACCGCGAAGTGACAATTGCCTTATGTGGAAAACAAATACTAAAGTTGTGTACCGCCTTAGCTGTGGCTGTGGGTTTTAAAAACTTTTAGTAAAAATTCTACTAAAATTTAAATAGTATGGCGCTTTTTAATTGGACAAAAAGTAATATACGAAGAAGCTAAGAGGTAGGGATACCAACGATACCTCGATGTTTGCAAAACATCGAGGTATCGTTGAAAAATATCGAGTTTTAACCTCGATGTTAAACAGGCCGATATATCGAGGTATCGATGTTGTTAACCACGATGTTAGAACATTACCCTTCATAAAATTAGTAGAGAAAGTAATTATCAATTTTTGGTATCAATTTTCGGTTTCATCTTTCTACAAGATTTCGCAAAAAATACCAGAGCTAGCCATGAAATTTTACAGAGAAGTTTGGTCCTGATGTGGAAATCCGTTAACCGGAAGTAACCAAAACGACAAAATTTGGAGACAATAAAATTTGCTACATTTACGTCTTTTACTAGAACTCCGTATCTCAAGCCGTTATGAAGATATGCCGGTATTTCAAAAAAAATAGTCTTTTGCGAATATCTCGAAAACTAACGGGTTTTTGGTGGTTCTACGTATAAGAAGAATTAAAACCGTGTTAATTTTACCTGGGTGCACTGCACCCACAGTAGAGCATCCGCCAGGTGGCTAAACTAGTTATTAAATTTAACTTTTTCAAAACATCGAGGTATCGATGTTTTTTTGACATCGATGTCGCCTTAAAAAAATATCGATTTTCGATATATCGAGGTTTTATGAACGATGTTGCATCCCTACTAAGAGGACGTTTATATATCACAAAAAATTTTATTTAAAGTTATAATCTTCGTGTGGCACATAAAATGCTATTGCATTAGGGATCTACTTCTTGGAACTTGCAAGTAGTACATTTCGTATAATGGGAACGTTTATTTTGAATGTAGGGTTAAAAGCGCTAGGAGCCGGAGACGAAGTCAGCCAATTTTCACAAAAGTCGAATTCGGAAAAAAAGTCGACTCGAATTCCGAATCTCTATTGGCTGCCCTCTAGTTTAGGTCAAACCTCAATGTTTTGCAACCAAAAACAATGTTTGATTTTGAATTTGAGGTGATTTGATATTTTCAGCCGAAGGAATTGGACGTAGACCTCGGCTTTTAGGAATCAGAGTCGGATATTCTAAGGGCAAGTGCAAAATGGTCTAATTGTTCGTTAATTCTAGTTTTTATTGGAAAATATACACATGACAATGCAATCTAGTATGAAAGTGTGCTAGAATTAGCATGCAATTAGACCGTTTTGCACTAGAGCTAAAATTTCAGGAGTCGGAGTCGTGGTCGAACTCACCAGCGCTGAATTTTGAAAAGTACTTTTTTAGAAATGAAAATTATAAAGTTGTATCATCACATTTTTATGGAAATCTGTCTCTTACACCGATGCAATTAGACTCAAATTTGAATGGTGGAGAAATCACCCTAGAAGTCGAAAATTGAACCCTCAATTTTGTTGATTAATTTTCCGCAATTCACTGGCAACACTAGTCGGGCACGGTGGAGGCGATTTTTCATCCTTTCAACACTTTTGTTAAGAATAAAATAAGGTTTTTATCCTCCCAAAACTTACTTAAAAGTGAAATCAATATCGCGTGTGAAAAGCGGCTCCTAAATAATTCCATAAAAAGGTTTTCATTGTGTGATAATTTGTTGGCAGAAAAAAACATTTCCAAATGGCCGAAAAAATTCTACGGACTGAATTTCCAGCAATTGACGATGATATGAGCAAATATTTAGTTGGTAAGAGCACAACTTTATTATAATTTCAATTAAATTATGGATGGAATATATTTGATGCGTCGAATAAATTCGTTTACGCAGAAGTGAAAATTTTATAGGTTAGTTGCCTGGTAGTGTCGTCATTACTTTTCTTGGATTAATATTTAAACAGGTTTCAATAAATTCTGAGAAAAATTTCCATAGCTACGTCTGTTTTCATTCAATTTTCCAACCGATGGGGTATTTTATTTCCATTACCATTTATTTTTATATAAAACCGATAAAACCGAAAACAATCTTGTACAAAGAATTAGAAGAAGATAAATTTTAATAAACTTAATTAAAATACCTACTATGAATAAGAAATGAAAACGCCATGTATGTTAAGAAAAATTCATGGTGACAGAGATAATGAAAAATACATACGTGTAGAAAATTTGCTTAAATTGTTGGCCCCACAAAAAAAAGCCTTGTGTCAGCAGCTGTAACTACAAATTTTGGCTTCCCGCAAAAAAAATAATTTTGGATTATCTACAATGCCCGAAAACTGTGGAAACTTCTTTTCTGAGACCGATATTTCTGTACCCCAAAGGTAAACTGTCGTAACTGACATTTTGCAAATTTTACAGGAGAGCCATTTTTAGTTCGGAATTGCAATTTTTATTGTGTATGATTTTCGGTAATTATTTGAAACTTTTGTAGTTTATTTTATTTTAGGACATTGTTTAAACAAAATATTAGTTGATATATAAATTTGTTATGAGTGGGGGAGCAGTTACAACCTTTTATCTCTAACCATTTTCCTTCATCCGGAGCAGTTACAACCTTTAACTGTAACGAGTTTGCTTCACCATATAGTCAAATTAGACATTATAATCATTACTGTATAGATACGATACTTTGCCAATTAAAAATATACGTCCCCACAATGTAGTTTCAACAATAACCCCAAAATCGCATTTTTGTCAGTTACGACAGTTTACCTCTGGGGTACAGATTTGAAGTTCCCCAAAAATCAAGTGGTGTCTAATAGCCCCCATTGCACCACTTCTTTAATTGGAGCACTCACTGTTTTTAGATCTCTATCAAATTTTCCAAATAAAAACCTTATTCTTGTTATCCTTCTAGATGTACTAAGTGCTGAGGAAGATTTTGAACAGGTCGATGATGTCGTTGATGCGATTGGTGATATTCTCCTCGGAATTGACTCTGGGAGATCCGAAGATAACATAAAGTGAGTTGTGCCCCCCCTTAGAAATTCATTTAAACTTGACTAAATGTATTAAATTTCCTCCATTGCAGAGAAATATGTGAATCACTCTTCAAAATAATGCGGCCCAGTGTAATTGAACGGAACAAGCAAATCCTGCTCAATTCACCAATAAAAATGGGACAAATTGGAACTAAGCTCACCGATGACTTTAACGATATCGAGAGTATTTGGGTGACAAATAGAGATTTCACACAAGTAATTTGTGAAATTAGAGTGAACTTCAATTATAATTAAAGCCGTAATTGGTAATTTTCTAGAGAGTGGACTCCAAGAAATTAGAGAAAGCAGAAGCGAAACTCCAGCAGAAGAATGAGAAGCGTCAGGAAACGGACAAAGTAAAGAAAGTACCAATGGAAGTTTCAATGGCATCGGCATCAGCATCTCAAGTTATCAACAAGAAAGACGTCAAAATGGAAAATAAAGGAACTGCACGCACACAAGACATAAAAATAGAAAACTTTGATTTATCATTCGGAGAGAAGTAAGATTGAATTCACTTTAATTTCGATTTCAATGAATATTTTTACGAGAAGCCAAATTTTACTGAAACGATTCTGTGATTAAGGGTTCTTCTTAAGAACGCTGATCTGCTTTTAGTTTTCGGGAGACGATATGGTTTGGTCGGACGTAATGGTTTGGGTAAAACAACACTATTGCGGACAATATCCGATCGACAGCTCAAAATCCCGAGCCATATTCGAGTTTTACACGTTGAACAAGAGGTTGTTGGTGATGATACGCCTGCCATCGATAGTGTCCTGGAATGTGATGTCGAACGAACTGAACTAATAAAACGTGAGAAGGAGTTAACAGCATTGGTTAATAAGGAGCAGACCAATTTATCGCTCACAAAAGAACTAAGTGAGATCTATACAAAACTCCATGATATCGAGGCGGACAAGGCGATTGCTAAGGCATCAATTATCCTGAGAGGTTTGGGTTTCTCGCCGGATATGCAAGCGCGACCGACCAAAAGTTTCTCTGGTGGATGGCGCATGAGACTAGCTTTGGCACGGGCTCTATTCTCAACACCTGATCTGCTATTGCTCGACGAACCGACCAACATGTTGGACATTAAAGCGATTATTTGGCTGGAGAATTATTTACAGAATTGGCCGACAACTTTGCTTGTTGTTTCGCACGACCACAATTTCTTAAACACTGTCCCAACCGATATTATTCACTTGCACGGCAAACTGTTAGAAACCTACAAAGGTAACTATGATCAGTTCGTCACGACCAAAACGGAGAAATTGAAGGCACGCCAGAGGGAATATGACGCTCAAATGGCACATCGGGCACATGTACAAGAATTCATCGATCGATTCCGTTATAATGCCAATCGAGCATCAAGTGTTCAGTCGAAAATTAAGATGCTTGAAAAACTGTAAGTTGATTTTTGGAAATTTTGATAAATTTATTAATGAAATTTATTTGTAGGCCAGAACTGACACCAATCGAAAAGGAGCCAGAGGTGAAACTAAATCTGCCAGATGTTGAACCTCTGAATCCACCCGTTTTACAGCTTTCCAACATTTCATTTCGTTATGACGAGAGCAAGCTTATATTCAGTGGAGTTGATTTGAGTGCGTCCTCGGAATCGAGGATTTGTATTGTAAGTCCGCAAAATTACTTTCGGGCTGTACATGAAATACGTCAAATTTTTAGAGGGACGTGTACGGTAGTGTGACAGCGGTACTACGGTCCCTACAAAAAATCGTGAAAAAGAGTCTACGACCCTAAAATTAGCGTGACATGGACATTTTACTTGGCTTTGTTGCTCTACTGATTCATAGAACGGTTGAAAGACAATTGCTAATAAAATTTAAATTTGATACCGTAATTTATGGTAATACCAAAAACTCAAAATCAATAATATTTCAGGTCGGTGAAAACGGTGCTGGTAAATCGACACTCCTCAAACTAATTATTAGCAATTTGGAACCATCCTCAGGTATTGTACATTCGCACAGAGGCCTTCGCATGGGTTATTTTGCACAGCATCATGTTGAGAACCTCGACATGCACTTAAATTGTATCGAAACAGTGCAAAAGGATAGTCCCGGCCTCCCCGTGGAAGAATATCGTCGACAGCTGGGGAACTTTGGGATTTCTGGAGATTTGGCTTTACATTCGGTGGCAAGTCTGTCTGGTGGACAGAAATCAAGATTAACATTTGCCAAAATGTGCATAAGTATGTGATAGAATATAAAATTACAAAACTTTTCGATATAAAAATCTTTTGTTATTTTTTTTCTGTAGCACGGCCAAATTTTATAGTTCTCGATGAACCTACAAATCATCTTGATATCGAAACTATTGACGCACTTGGGAAAGCAATCCAAAAATTCCAGGTAAATGTTTACTACCTTGAAAATACAAAAAGTTCCAAAAATTACTGGCCAGAATAGTAAATTTTGTTACCATTTAAAAATTAATCAATTGCAAAACATTTTCTAATCGTTCAATATCCGATCTTCAGGGAGGCGTAATTCTTGTTTCTCACGACGAACGCCTTATCCAAGTGATATGTAAAGAACTGTGGGTCTGCGATAACGGTACAGTAAAATCAATGGAAGGTGGAATTAAAGAATATAAACGTCATGTACTTCAAGAGATTGCAGCTGCAGCGCAAGGCAAATAATAGAAAAATCATTTCAATTCAGTTTTTTCTTTAGAAATTGTTTATAATTATTATTGTTTTCATTTTTGATTAATAAATATCTTTAAATTTATTTAAAAAAAATACAAAAATATAATATAAAATATAAATATCCACATCAATCCCTCATAAACACAATAAAACATGACTTCCTTTGCAGGGTATTTGTTATAAACATTGATTCAACAATATAATAATAAATATTTGTATAAGACATAAAAGAATGTAATAAAATAGCTTTATATTAGCAAACATTCAGAACACAAAAACATTTTTGTTAAAAATAAAAATAATTCATATTTAAAATTATATGTCTAAAAGATTTATCTGGCATTTTTAATCGAAAACGTTTTCACATTTTATCATTTTTACTTTTCTTACCGTTAACGCTTTGGGGACCAGGAAGTGAACAACAATAAATCAATAACCATGACTTTTTTTCGTTGAAAATGGTTCCAGAAAGCATTTAAAAAAAGACGAACTAATTTTATGGAGGGGGGTATTTACGCCTGCGATGGAGAGCGCGGACCGCTCGGTCGAAATGCCGATCGAATGCGCTAAAAGTATAATTGATAGGAAAGGGGTGAACAACATAAATATCCGTTGGCAAACAAGGAGCGATTGTGTAATCACAAGGTCGCTCTGGCCTAGATTTAATAGGAATAGAACCGACACCCTTCTTAGACTCAGCAGGACCTCCGTAAGGCTACTCACAGGCTTAATCACGAGGCACTGCCCCCTTGCCGCTATGGCCAGAAGGTGGGGCGCGGCCGCAAATGATTTTTGCCGCAGTTGTGGTGACGAGGAGGAGCCGGAGACCGTGAAACACTTACTCTGTGAGTGTCCAGCCCTACAAGCACGCCGATATGGGACGCTTGGGGCCAGATTTTATAGTGGCCTGACGGAGCTTGGCAACCACCCACTCAAGGATATGCTGAGCTTCGTCAACAAGTCGGGCTGGTTCAAATAGGATCAGCTAGTTTTGATGAAAGGTCTTATGAGTACCGAAGACATCACAATGGGCCTGTAGGCCTCCGAGTGTAGCGCTGTGCTCACGCCTGGGCGCGCGCGGTCTTCTCAACCTAACCTAACCTACGCCTGCGGTATATAGTATAAACAATGTTGATACTATTGGATAAGCAAAAATATAAGGATTTGAAGTTGGTAGTACTTGAAAGTATCGATTGTCAACAAAGGGTTAAGTAAGGTATTAAACTTACTTGAATAATTGAAATCATAATGGCGCCCCACACGTCCCTGGGACATACACCCATCGACTCAGTTCGACAAAACCGCAACATATAAGTGCGTCTGTATGTGACTAAATTTTGCAAGTGAACCTTAACCCATTTTCACCCTGATTCTGATAGTCGTGTCGTTGGCGACAAGAATCGTTTTACGTGTTGCTAGTGCTTTTCTACCGACAAACACACGTAAAATGACTTGTCGACTATCAGAATCTGGGTGTTTGTTGCGGTTTTTTGTTTGAAAGTTGCTATCGCCCCATAGACCCCTCTGAAACGCGATTTGGAAACATGGGTTTATAAAAGTTGACTCCCATTGGATTTCTATGAGTTGGAAAGTTATTTAAAATCATGGTTTTAACACTTAAAAAAATGAACAGTTTTCGATAAAATCGTAAAACAATTTTTAAGGGGGGAAGAAGAGGAAGTGATTCAACCCTTTCAGTTTTTAAATGTAATTTAACTTTTGTCAAAAGACGGATCTGTGCTCAATTTCAAGTTTCTACATCACTAAGTTTTTGAGTACTTTTATATAACAAAATTCAATAAAGTATCCAATATATTTTTTTTTTTGATGAATTCCGAAAAAGACGGATTTTTTTTTGCCTCTCGGGGAACAGGATCAAAAGGTTTGTAAGTTTGTTTCACCCCCATAACGGGTCAAGGTGGCTTCATGTAACTTTTTTTCGTTCGACTAACTAATCGTAGGAAATCTTTTTTCGACCAAAACTGCTAAACAGGCTTACACTCACTCTGGTTTTTTTCTGGATAATTTGGAGCCAGTACATCCGAATCTGGCAATAGTTTGTCTGTACTAGCTCTAGTTTTTCAGATATGAAGGAAAAAGGAATTGTTGATTTCCAGATTATCAATATTTAAACCAATTTATTACCGCCTAAGTACTACCAGGGGTCGTTGACCCAAATTACCCAGAAAATAACATAAAAATTTCATGTGTGGCTTTTTTTTGTACTTTCTCTGTTAAAAAAAGAACTAAACCAGGAATTTTGCACAATGAAAATTTCTAGCAATTCAACAGAAACCCTCCAACGGAAAAATGAAATATTACTTTTTGGGTTTTCATTAAGTTTTTTCGTTATTGTAACGAAATTTAATTTCTATAACGTTATTAACTAATTTTTCAGAAAAAAAAACAGAAAATAATTTCATTTTTTCGTTACGTTACGATAACGTTTTCCACTCCATAAACCTTACAAATGTCGCTTCAGATGATTGATAATTCTCCATAGAGAAGGGGTACTTTTCTCTAACCGCCCTTGCCAAAATAAATCCAAGATGAAATCAAGGTAGATTTTCCAGCTTTGTTAACTACAGGGATATTCAGGAGCCATATTAACTGGACATTTCTTTATCCCTTTCGGAAAAAATTGCAGATGAAGGAGGAATTCTTATAAATTTTTTTTTTAAAGTACAGAACAGAAAAAAATGCATGTGAAGAATAATAACATAAAACAAATAAAATTCTCAGTATATAAATTTTTTGTAATGACCTTTTATATATTTTCTGTAATTGGTTTTTTTTTGTTTGTTTTACACATCAATGCTTATATCCGAATTCTAGGGACGTGATAGTATAACAAAAAATTATATTATTTTGTCTTTTATAACATTAATAACAAAAATATGTATCTTATTTGATTTTCTCTTTTCTTTAAGGTAAATATTTTAATATATATTTTTTATATCTTACTTCACTATATAAAATTAATAATAATGTATTTAAAGATCATTTTGAAAAAACATCGAAGCAAAAATAAAGAATTTCTTTATTTAGGTTTAAACTTTTCTTTTTTGCGTTTTTAAAACGTGGTCTCCACTAAATATCACAGAATTTTAAGTATGCTCGCTTTGTATCTTTCATTTTTTTTTTCATTCGCCCAATTTACAATTGAATTTTTGTAATTGCTGAGCGAACAATTTATTTCCATTTTTTGAATTTCAATCCCTTAAATGTATAGGTTTAAAAAGGATTTTTTTTTAAATATTTTTGTAATAATTTTTTTTTTTGTCTTTTCTACGAAATGTATGCAAAAATATTTGAAAATTTTTAAAAAACAAAGAAAGTATTTCTCTTTTTCCATTTCATTACATCTAATCATATTAATATATTAATTATTTTTTTTATTCAATAGTTTGTTTTTTTTTTTTAAATCTTATGTAGATATTCTTAATTGTTCTAAATATGTAATTCTTAAAAATCTGATTACTGAATTTTTCATTAATATTAATTACTTTAATATTATTATATAGTTATCTGTATATGGTACGCAATTTCACAACATTTAAAATTTCTTTTAGGTACAACACAATAAACATTTAAAATGAAAATTATTCCCCTAGTAAAATAATTTTATAATTGGCATTAAATTATCAAGTTTTATGCTTAATTATAAACATGTCTAAAAATTTAAAATAGCTTTACAATATCTCTTCTTATTAGGAATATATTATATATATATAAAAAAATAAACAATTATAACATGCAATAATAATAAATCTAAAATGGCAAACTAGCTGCAAACATATTTTCAATTAAAGGTGGTGCTGGTACTAAATCTTCTAATTTTAAATAGAATATCCTCTGTAGCCCTTGTACACTTAACGATCTCAGCTCTGGAAGTTTTCCTAATAAACGACTAAAATAGTGTGGCTTCTTTTGTGCTTCGGAATTGTATGTCACATGATCGCGAAGGCTATCAATGATTTTCATTTGAAGCTGTTCAACCTTTTTCGGCTCACGTAATCCATGGCGTTCTGAAAGGCAATTAAAAACAAATGTTTTAAACGGGGATCTCAAAATTTATAATTTTTGATTTTAAAAAAACGCAACAATGTGCCAGACTAGTGGCTACGAACATGCGCGTCTTGCGAAAAAATAATAAGGATACAGTAGGAAATGGAGTAAAAGAGAGATAAAGAGGTAAATTTTAGTATGGAAGAGTTGCTTTGAGGTATGACGTTTATAATAGTGAAAACCCGGTCAAAATCCCTAGAAAAATTCAGAAGATGGAAGGAGATGAGTTCAAAGGGGAGAGGATGAGGATACTTTTTTAATGGCAAACGTGTGTTCAGGGAATTCTTTATTCAATTAAAAAAACGTATCCCAATCAATTGAACAATTCAAAAGTTATTAGGTAAGGGGTAAAGAATGAGGGGGCAAGATCGATAGCGTTAGTAATAACAAAAACGAATATTTAAAGAAAAATTGCAATCCTCACCTGTAATCAAAGTCAATGCACAGAGGCAAGCAAAAGCTGATATGTCTATTTCTAAGCTATGAAGACTTCTACCGAACTCTAGGATAGCGCCGAGCCAATCTCCAAACGATCTCTGGCACTGATGCCTGTGCAGGACGATGCCATTGCAAAAAGTCATCTTGGTATCGTCGTCCTGAGCACGATACGACAACCGAAGAACGAAAAGCTCTAGGGACGCTGATTGAAAAAGAAGTGATTGATCCTCGGGACATAAATCCTGGTATCCTGGAATCTTTTCAGCAAAATACCGAATAACTTCAACGGATGTTGTCAGAAGATTGTAGAACTGCTGGATTTTCTCGGGCTCACTAATAAATGGATCCGTGGGTGCTGGCTCCTTGTACTGGCTGTAATCTAAACTGGCTAAATCCGGTGTCGTATCCACATGGGCACGAACTAGTGCCGTTATCATTGAAATGGGCGGACTCGGTGGTGATTCCTGGGGAGATTTCGGTTTGGATGGCAATCTTCCACGTCTACCTTTGAGTGAATCAGTCCGGACGACCTCTTTCACCATGCCAACGACAAGACATTTTTGAAAACGACAGAACTGGCACCGGTTGCGGCGTCTCTTGTCCACAGGACAGTTTTTATCCGCTAGGCAGACATATTTTGATCCTTTTTGGACGGTTCGCTTGAAGAATCCTTTGCAACCCTCACAGGTTCGCACACCATAGTGCTGGCAAGCGGCTATATCGCCACAGACAGCGCAATATTGCGAGGTGCTTTGGGAACTGTAACCAGAAACTGAGGGCTGCTGTAAGGTTTGCGATGACGATGGACTGCTCGTCATGCCTGGATTCGTATTGCTACTGTTGCTCAAGCTCGGCGAACTGGATGCTGAATTTGGAGAGTTCGTCTTGATTGGCTTGAAGGTGTCGATTTTCCGAGGCTTCGGACTTTCATTGCTTGAAGTGGACTCGGATCTTTGAATTGGCAAGGATGCCCGGCGCTTGTAGCAGAAAAGCTCTGGGGCCGTTGTAAATGATGGCAGTGAGTATCGCTCCAAGCCGGATGTTGATTCGTAGATCTGGAATATTAAAAAGTCGATCATTAAAAAATGTGTTAAAATTGGGATTCGTTTCGCTGGGATTACCATTTCATCCTGTTGATATGGAAAAAGTTTCTCACTCACGGGAAGATGAAAGGCAGGTGCTTGATGATGTTGGAATTCAAATCGCACGGCCTGATGGTGGAGACCTTCGTGGCTAGTAAAATAACTGGCGGTGTGATCTTGGCTTTGAGCACTGGCTGGATTAAAGGAAGTTGTATCCATGGCCGGGTCAACGTTGTGCAAGTGACTGTATTTGATTGAGTATGTCTCCTGAAAGCTCGGCAATGAATTTCTTCCGACGTTCTGTCGCCGACACAAAGGGCCCAGCTTATCCTGTCGGCTGTACGCGATCAAAGGATCACTGCTCGATTTGATCGAGAGCCCAGTCGATGATTCCTCTGCAATTGAACTTCCGAAGGGGGAAATTGATTCTAGCGGCAACAGCAATGGATGCTGCTGTTGCGTTGATTGTGTGGGCTTGGATGTGACCCCCAACTCTGGAACTTTTGGTTCTATAGAAAGTAGACCCGGCATGCAATCAGTTGATCCTCTCAAACGTGCATCTAGATCTTCGTTGCAGATCAGGCTATCACCTGACAAATACTGCAAACTGTGCTGTGAGGATGTATCTGCAGTTAGTTGAATATTGTAATTAGTCCCGAAAACCTGGAGATCATCCAGTTGCTCGTTTAATTGTAAATGTAGCTGTTGTGTCGCCCCGAATGTACTCTGGAAAGACGAAATTAAAAGAGCTGTATTTTAAATTTTACTAACGAAAATAGTTTAAACTATTATTTATGTTTGACCACTGAAATTTTCGATTTTTCATTTGGATCATGCTGCTGATTATAGAGGAATATTTTTCGAAACCGAAAGAAACAAAAATATATAAAGCCCCTAATTTAAAAAATAAAATAAGTTTCAATTTTAATACGGATCCTTATTTTTTCACTCTAAAAACAACGAATTTGATTGCAAAAACATGGTTAAAGTTCTCGATTTTTAAGTAGGAGAAAGTGGGCCCGATTTTTACACGGAAAACTATAATATAGATTACAAATATCCTGCCAACTTAAAACACAGCACTCAGGTGCTGTTTTAAGGGGTTAAAGCGATAATTTTTTTTACTAGGTTTCAATATCATAAAAAATTAATCTTTATGAAAGTATGAAACTGTCCCACATGCAGTTTAAATTCTTATCACTTACAATAACTTTAGAAACACTAAAAAAAATGAATTTTTACACTAATTCAAAAAAAAAATTCAACTTACGGGTGATTCCAAAATCAGCATTCTTGATGTTCCGCTTGTTTCAGTTTCGGATTTTACAGTAGAACTGCTTGTACCTTCTTTTGCAATAATTTCTAGTGGTAACTCCTCAGAAATTGGCTCAATCGCTTGCGATGCACCTGCAATTCAAAAGAAAAAAATTATTAGTTTAAAATTATTTAAAAGAATTTAACAAAAAAATTAGCAAAGTTAATTAAACAAAGAAAAACATTTCAAATCACATCTACGGTTTCAAAAATAGAAAATATTTCAAACTCCATTAAAAAACGACTAAAAAAGCTAAAAAATCAACTGAAAAATAACACAAAATAATTCTTAACAAGTTCTGCTATCTAGGAAAATCAGTTTCTAAATGAAAATTTCACGGTTTGAGTTTCCCTTTTTATACGTCGTATCCTGAAACGCTAGAAGGGCTGCATATACACGTTAATTGTTTTGAATAGTCCCAAAGGAGTCTTAAAATCACTGACATTTTCCTTTCGCGAAAAAATTCAATTTCTTGCTTATTATTATCAAACGTTATATGGGTTTTTTAATGTGCCAAATAGACAAGGATTTTATGTTTTTGTGGTGTAAATTTGAATTCCTTAACAGCTTTTAAATTATACCTCTTGATCTGTGCTTATTTCAATGTGTTTTTTTTAATGTTTTGTTTGTAATTTTTTATGATGGAAAAATTTATATCCTTTAGCTGTGCATAATTTTTATTAAACCTCATTAGTGAAAACAAGGAGTGCTGTTAGGACTTTTATGCTTTAAATTGAAATTTAAGTTTATCATATTTTTTAATTTGAAATTTAGTTACAATGCGTTTCTTTGTCTGTCCGCTTATAATTCAGGAGACCCTGTAACAATTTTTTAGAGAAAAAACATAACTAAGGTTAAAAAAACATGTGGGTTTTACGCTATCCGCTAACCCGAAGTTTTCCCTCTTCCTGGCTTTTCTTCTTTTCATCTTCTGGCTGAACTGTTAAAGAAATTTTAATGCGGTTTTCACTATTACACTAGTCGCCCCAAGGGAAATTAATGAGCAATAAAATTAACCACCCTTCATGTCAAACCACTCTCCGGCCATCTCTGGCTAAGGTCGTGATGAGAGAGGGGGACTTAAAATCACCACTAAAACGAATGTGAATTTCATCAAATCAGGACTTTAATCCCGGCAACTATTAAGTTTTAGACTCCCAAAATATTCTCCTGCGGCGCATTTATTTAAAATTTCTCCTGCTTTATGAACAAATTTACCTTCAGCGTATTTTTTTTTTAAAGAAAAGGAACGCTTGTATCTGGCCCAGGTCGCAGCTTTACTATCGCGTGGCCCTGTGTTCGACAGAGTATCAATTCGGCTTTCACTATTACACACGCTGTCCTTCAGGGACATTTCTGAAATATCCGACTCTACCCCACGTCTTCCTAATGCTTTCTTCGCTTGTTTGCTGCTGGAATTCTGAAAGGGTTTTTCAATATTTTGAAAAGGATTTTTCAGAACATTCAAATTTTTGTCAGGTAACGGCTGTTACGACTCTATAGGTTTATCCGAAATAAAAAATTTAAAAATAAATGTTTTCTCGATACTTCCGAGAAATCTTCATGGCATTAAGTTTTCATGTGGCTATAATAAATTAACAAAACCACATAAGACAAATTTGTACACATGTTTTATTGTTACCCATTAAGGTTATTTAACTCACGATTACATTATCCCGAATATTATTAAACTGAAGAAACACCAACAATTTTCGTAAAAAAAAAAAATACTTTTTGAACTGGTATAGGAACGATTCCCATATCAATTAAAATAATTTAGCTAGCCTTTCCCTCGGCAAGCCAATCCTCTTTTTTCCAACATTTCTAACATTGCTGGCATCGTAAATAATCATATGATTTACAATATTGGCAAGAATCTCATATCCAATTATACATTTGAAAAAGGGGGTCAATTGAAGTTATTGTAGTACAACTTTATATACCCCAACTCTTTATAAGGCTGAATTAAGCCAAACACACGACTTTTTGGCCAACATCATTTGATTATTACATCCTCGCTCGCGCATTTTTACCATTTAGTAAGCGCCAAGTCCGAAAAAGATTAATTTTCCACATAATATCTGCATTGCAAGCAGCATTCGGTTGCGTTATTTGAGATTTTAAATGATCAAGTGATCATCAAGCTAATATAGGAAAAGACTAAAAATAAAATTTTTCGCCTTTTTTCTTAAAAACCAAATAAGAAAAAAGAAGAAGAAAATTATGAGTATAAATAAAAATGAATAATGAAGAGAAAAAGCTTTCTATAATTTGTTAATGTTATGTGGTAGACAAAAATTTATATTTTGATATATCTAAATGCAGGGGGGTCCATCGAATCTTATTAGTCAAAAATTTAGCAAAACTGCCCATATAACTATCGTTTGCAGTTAGGTGTGTATCTAAACTAAACAAAGTCAATCGGGTTGTTTCAGCCAGACCAGTCAGTTAACTAACCAGTAAGTTAGCAAACTATCTAGATATCAAGATAGATGAGTAGTAGCCAAACTAACTGAAACGGGTTTTCGATTCCCACAAAAAAAAATTTCGCTACTATTAAATGATCATCTTCAAAAATGCATGCATACTGCGAATATTTTATTATACAAATATCATGTATCATGTATATACAAATATGAATAGGATGACAAGATAGAAAGATAATATATAGATAGATTTTATTTAACTCATGTAATTTCCTGCCTTTTCCTTTAAAAAGTACACCTCAAGGCTTTTTCATCACCGAAAAATGATTTTTTTTTCTATCAAATTTTTCAATTTGGTGATTTTCGGTCATCAACCACCGCCAACGCGCAATTTTAATGCATAATTTTTTGTTTCGCTCAAAAAATAACCACATAAAAAAAGATTGTTAGCGAAATTTTAACAGTCGCCGTAATAGTTTGCACTAAATTTCAAATTATCACCCGCGCCCAAATAATGCGCAAAAAAATTGTTGCTTTTTTTATTATTTTTTTATCATTCAAGTCAATTAAAGAAAAAGTAGTTTCAGATTTATGGATGCATTGGAATTTTGAAATTTATAGATGCATTCAAATTGGTGCCATGTTGTAGGGTCTGTTTCACTAATATTTGATTGCATTTCATGTTAAATGTCAGTTTGTATTAAATTAAAATAGTTTATATCCTGTGTTGTAAATGAATATTTTTATTTTACTATTTCAAAAGCATAGAACTAAGCCACAAAAAATTAATTACAACTCTGCAATGTGTAGAATGAGACAAACTGAGATTTATCTGGGCTGGGAATTTCTTTATCTGGTAGGAAGGACGCTAAATCTATGCCCTATCCCCTAATTTTTTGTAATGCAGAGAAACTGTGCCGCAAGCGAGAAATCTTTTTGATGGCTATGAAAACGCAACCGTTTTTGCAATTGAAAATTTGAGGATTTCCAGAAACTAGAAATAAATAAAAATGCACAGCACAATTTTAAAAGGATCACAGTAATCTCCGGGTAACAACACCATGGGAAAATCCTTGATTTGTTATGCAGTTAAAAATCCTCAATTTTCAAAAAATTGTGCAGTTATGCCGGAACCTTTTTACTACACGTAATAATTGTGCACTTATCAGGGACCCATAATTGCCAAAAATTGTGCATTTATTTTCTAAGATTGTAAGATTAGAACAAAATTGCCCTGTTTTCTACCCTTTCGAGATAAAGATACTTACACACGATCAAGAAAACATAACGAAAAAGGTGCTTTTAAAAATTAAAAGCACTTGTGCACTTATCCGAGAAAAAATATGCGAAGGAGAGACATAATTGAAGACTATCTTTCTTTGTCTTAAGCGGATTGCAGTGAAGCAATAAATATTGTATGGAATTCTTAAAAATATGCACGGGATTCGAATTCTCGTTGCATTTAAAAGGGTTGTGCATTTATCCGAGAAGGGGATTACTGTATATGGAATTAGAAATGAGCATAAAAATTCTACACAACAATAGGGTTGGCATCCCGTCCTCTTTTTTCCCGAGCGCTGTCCTCTATTTAGGGTATCCGGGAGTATTTTTGTTTTTTTTTCGAATGTGCCAGCATAAATGCCAGCTTGTAGAAAAGCATTCCTATTTCAAGAAAAATCGAGGAATTAGTAGGAGATATTTTTCTAAAGAATATCAGGATGACACCTTATATTGAAAATATGAATTATGTCAAAAATATCCGCCAAGTTTAGCCGTAGTCTGCGTTATTATAAAATTTCAGGCCCCAAAAATATTAAAGAAACTTCTACAATGCCAAGCTTTTCTGCATTATACACCGTAGTCACGCCACCGCTAATAAAAACCCATATTCTCATTCTTCCCACCCCGATCAACTATTGGTACAACAACCCTATTCCATTCGAACACCAAATCCAATTAACAAAAAAAAAAAACCTGCGATGATCGCGAATTTAGGTCAGTAGTGATCACTGATCATGCCGCATGATCGAATTGATGATGTGCATAAAATAGTGGGAGGTCAAAATTCACGGAAGCGCATACCTAAATGCAAAAACTATACGCTATTTGAGAATTTATTACGAAAATTATAACCTATTGATGTACAACAAGTCGCTGATGTACTCCTTACGACCATCACTTTTCTTCTTCGTTTCTTTTCATTCGTTGTTCTTTTTTTTTTTGTGAATAAATTTTAATTCGAATTTTTCATGTTTTTAATGTTCTTCATGCTCTTTTTGCAATTGTTATTATGGCAATGCACATTTTACGATATTTGCTTCGTTTAACGAACAAATGGGGATTCGAACATTATGAGCATGGCATAGGTAACGATCCTATATTATGTTGGGCACAGGTAGATGAATATGAAGATACTGGGAAACTGGGCAACAGCAAAAATGAGCGAAAAATTCAATGATTGCTAGATACTATCCGCTGATTGTGTTGGGCTCGTTGTTGGCGGTGCGGCAGTTGATGTCGAAGCTAGAGCTAAGGTTGAGGCTGAATTTGAATCTGAGGCTGAGCCCCTAAATGTTTGTAAGGCTCGCAATGTTATGTGGCGAATCTAACGTGATATGAGGGCTCGGAGTCTGTAAAATACAGCTAAAGTTTGGCTCTATACTCGTGAAAGTTCTGATTTCTTCTCCACGGATGGCATAGACAGACACCTTACATTGGTTGGTCCAGCAATCCACCATCCACAGTTAAAGCCAACCCGTTCAGGTTGATTCTGTGCAAAATATTTATTTTTTTCGCCAATTCGTGTTTTATTTTGATTTTTTTCTGTTATTTTTCAGCTGAAATTATTACAACAATCGTGTAGTTCACAGACGCGCCCATAATGATCGCGAAGTCAAGAAATTGATCTCGGCGGCGGAGGTTTGCCTTCTATTTAAGGTGTGAGCACATCAATACTTATACTCCTCTCTTGTGGATGAAATTGTTACGTAAAAAAATTTTGCCTGCCACAGAGTTTTGCCTGCGAATTCGACGACGACGACGACTTACCTGAATAGGTTTTAGGCTTTTGCATAGCATAGCATGTCATGGCATCCGTGGCATGGCCTGGCCTGGGATGGCCTGCAATACTGAAGAGATTTAAAGAAAACAAAAAGAATAACGTGGAGCTGTATCTTCAATTTTATGTAATAACAAAACAGCCATATATCTATCTTGGCATATATTTTCTATATAGATTGATATATGATCGTAATATGTAGATATGTTTATATGAATATCAAACAGGTTTCATCTCAAAAAAGACAGGTACATGGCGCTGAGACGCTCGAAATGCAAAAAGATGCTCTAAGGTGAATTTATAGGTCGGTGACTGGAGGACGATCATGAAGGCAGTGGTGATGGGGGTGGGAGATGCGAGGGATTGCCGATTATTTAATATCATAAAAAAATCACTCGCACTTTTTTTTCGGTTGTTAAATTGATAAAATGTAAGTAGACCTACTTATCGTGGTTTTGTTTTTACATATTTTTCTTCGTTTTAATTTCAAAATTTTCCTTTAGATGATTTTAGTTTTTCTTGTTGTAAATTTTTTTCCCTTATAGCGGTTAAATGGAAAAACAATATACAAATTAAATCCATCGATAAAGGTGTGTTTTTAAATCGCATTAACCACTATTATTTAATAATTTTAAAATGCACGACATTATTAATGCCGGCAATCGATAATCCATTCGCGAAGATTCCAAGTGTTTTCTTTTTTTCCATTCTTATTGAGATTTCCACGAAAAATATCATAGACGAGCCCAACATAATTCTCATGTCAGGTTAGTGTAGCTATTTTCTAACATGCCTTCCAACCGTCGCGTCGGTCCATTCGATAGTGAAAGTAGGTATCTGAGTTATGGTGTTTATTAGATGAGTATAAATTGACAATAAAAACGTGAATTCTTGCACAAAATTAAATTAAATGGCAATTTTCTGGTATGAATATGCGCTATAAAAAAATCAAAACTGGATCTAAATCTACAAAAGTTGGTCATCATAGCGTGAAATTAACTTGGATTAATAAACGTGTTGTAATTGCAATTTTTTTGTATTGAAGAAAAAAAATGCAATTGGAGGTTTTTTTTTCAATTTATGGATTTTCTTCATTCTGTTTTTCATATTTCTATTTTTTTTTAAATTAAAGATTTTACCCTAGAGTTGAATCTGTGACAAAATTTTGATTGAACGAAAGATTTCAGCAAGAAACTTGGATTTTTGATTCTATCAATTTTAATTACTAAATGCTCAAAAAATAAACTAGGATGCATTCATCAGAGATTTGTGCGAATTGAGCTGATCGAATTTTTAAGGGGAGAGGGAGGGAGGGGGGGGGGGGGGGTGGGATAAAACAATTGTTACAAAAAAGTCTTCATTTTGTAGTTGAAAGGTAATTAGCTTCGCCAAAATTTCTTTGCGTAAGACTTAACCTTAGCGGAAGTCGAATTTTGGGTTCCAGTAAATATTTTTGATGGCCTGTAACGAGTTGTGAGCACCATTTAAGCCGAAACTGTACCGTTACAAAATGGCAGCCACCTATCACTGTATCTTCCAAATGCATCATCCGATTCCTACAAAATTATTTGTGGATTTTTGTAACAGAATGTATGAATAAAAATCAAACTTCTAGAGTGAAAAACCGCGGGGTTGCCATACATTTCTTTCTAATTTTTTTCCAAAGTAAAATGACCCCAAAACTCCACAATATCCAAATTTAAGGCCGGAATACAATTGGCCCAACACAACATTTACGGCGGCATTTCAGATTTTAAACTCATAGGATTCTATGCTTCTAAATACAATCAATCCGACCAACTTTGCAGCCGTAAAAAGTTCAATCGAATTTAACTTTTGTCGGCAGCTCACCCACAAAATTTAGTTGGTTGATCCAAAATGAAATCTTATGGGGATGTCATAAAATCTAAATTTCTTCACATAAAGCAAGAATTAGGAAATATAGTTCGTATGCTGTGTTGCTTAGATTTTATGATAATTGGGTACAAAAAATGTTATGCTACATTTACACTAATGACAAATTTGTCATTTTTTTTTGTCATTATGTTAATTCCCGTGTAAATGACATAATTTTTGTAATTTTTTCTGTCAGAAAATGTCAATCTCTCATAAAAGAATGAACTTGTCCATTCTTTTATGCCAGATTGTCATTCGTGCAAACGCAATATTAGTTATGAAAACTTTAATATTCAACTTTTGTCATAACTAATATTTCGTTTGCACGAATGACAATCTGGCATAAAAGAATGGACAAGTTCATTCTTTTATGAGAGATTGACATTTTCTGACAGAAAAAATTACAAAAATTATGCCATTTACACGGGAATTAACATAATGACAAAAAAAAATGACAAATTTGTCATTCGTGTAAATGTAGCATTATATGTAGCTCACTGACTGTCAAAATTCAAATCAAAGAAATACAGAATATTCAAGACCAAGGATTGAAAATATTAATTTCGAAGAACAATTAATTGAGTGCGTGCGCGAATGAAAAGTTTTATCTGTGAAAAGCAAGTTACATTTAGAACAACAAAGTGTGCGCAATTGTATATGGAGGGCGACAATGTCGCCGCAATCTGCTGTCGTAAATGTTGTGTTGGGCCAATTGTATTTTGGCCTTTATCGTGACCCCAAAAACCATCAAATTTTAATTTTGAGCTAAAACTTCACTCGCAGTTCGTGAAAAATGTTTGTTTCTATAAAAATGTGTATTTTTCACACTTTATTTTTTTTTAATAACAAATTGACAACTTATGCAAAACACTTTTCAACATTTCGTGTATGTCGAAAAGGAAGCCAAAAATCGGAAAAACCCCGACAAGAATCCCTCAAATACTTAAAAAGAACTGATTGCTTAGAATTTGTAAATTTCTAATCTGCATAAAGAGCAAAAGTAGCGCGATTGAATTGCAAAAATCTAAATTGAGAGTGTTAAAATCATGTCGTCGGCTAAAAGTGAAATTGTGCTAAGTCCATTTGGTATAACTTTCCCGAAGAGCAATGAAAACCTTGTTAAATCGTTTTAATTCTCTTTCAATAACACTGAGTTTTCTTTAAATGAGAAAAATTGGGCTAAGTTTTCTTTAAATGAGACTCTGTTTTCTTTAAATTAAAATTAAAATGATTTAACAAGGTTTTTTATTGCTCCTCTGTCAAATTTGGTATAATGGACTTAGCACAATTTCACTTTTAGCCGACGATGTGTCACAATGGTTTTCTGTAGGGATTTTCCAGAATACTATTCTAAAGTTTTGTAAAAACAACATAAAAAAATTGAGATCTCTAATTGTTCTAATGGATATATGAAATATTTTCTTAAGATTCATTGCAATTAAATCAATTTTCCTTAAATGTCAATCACCTTGATAAATATCGTAATTTTCTACCTTTACGTTTTCATTAATAAATAATTAAAAATTAAAAATCTATCCCCTGTAATTCCATTCAATTGAAAATATTTTCAACATTTTATAGCCTATTGACCTATAGTTACAAATGCCAATCCCGTTATATCTGTGTATATTTTAACTATGGGGCTAACGTGACTAACAAGGCAGATATAATTAAATATCGAACAAGTCGAATATAAATTGTCTTGTCTAGTTAAGAATGGAAATCATTATCACCACCATCGAGTGCAATATTAGTAATCATAGTAATATGTAATAATAATTTGTGATCAGATCATCATCATCTTCTAGTTTGCACTTTGTGGATGGTGACAACAATTGTGGACGCCATTTACTATTGACGCCGCAATATCATCACATACCGATTTGATTTGATAGTTGGTGATCGTTTTCATAGCAAAGCTTTGATTCACATCACTAAATGAAAGAAAAAGTCTTTGCCGGAACCAATTAACGATTCTTTTTTAGCTTTAGCTGAAAAACCAGAATTATTACTTTCTATGCGATCATCTCAAGGCCATACGAATAACGGTGATTCCAAGTGAACATTTTTTTATATACACTCGTGATACTTCTTTTCTTGCAAATTTTTTTCTCGTTTTGCAGATTCTTCTACTTGTCCAGATAGCTTCACAAAGAAGATCCACATTTTTCATTCGGCGTTTAAACATGGATCGATATGTACGAGTACGTCATTCCTTCCCCTCACCGGACTTTTTCGGCATCTTCATGCCGTTTTTACTTCTATATTTTGTTCAAATTCAGAACTGGAATCAATACCAAACAGAAGTCATCTGTGGATTATGTTAAAAAAAAATGTGTGTTTTTTGGTTAGTTTTCTGCATCAGTTTCAGCTTTAAAGTGGGATCAGTTATTTTTGAAAATATTTTCTGCCCGATTGTGAATATAAAAAAACTAGAAATTTCATTTGAATTTAGAGATAAAAATTTACTGCTAATATCTAGAAAGAAGTTTCAAGAACAGCACACGGTAGACATTCTAAAATTAATGAAAGGCAACGGTTCGGATGTGTAGGTATTTTATGAAAAACAAAATTGTCATCAGTAGCAGTAGCGATTTTATCATCATTATTTAATTTCGTTTTTGCAACATATTTAAAATTTTGTTAATATGTTCGTTCTATATGTACAAAAGTTGCTAAAACAAACACTTAATGAAATATAAGAAAAAACCGAAAATTTGATATGTAAATATATTGAAGCAAGGCCACTTCTAAATACGAGAGTAGATGTCTTCCTAAATTTATGTTTCAAGATTGACCGGATAGTGAGTCTGCAAGCCAACTAGATACATTTTTATCTTTGTACACAGTTTACGAACAAGACAAGATGTTCAAAGAAAATGCCATATGTGGTGCAAACATACTAGTTTTATTGAGAACGTAATACTCTCAATAATTATTTTTATTCATTTATCGTTTTTTTCCTGTTTTAAATTTTTCATCTTGTATTTTTTTTGCACCTCACAGCTGGGTTTATATTTAATTTTTCGATCTCTTTTTGCCGTAGATCAAAATGGCTAGTTAGATTTAGCTACTCTGATGTCAATAATTTTGTTTCATTACCAAACTACATAAAGTGCTACTAGAAGGTTACATACTAGATATAATCATTCGAAAACTGATCCTCTCTGCTCTTTTTTTTGGGTTTTTCTGTTTTAATCTTTTAATTTCAAGTGTTACCTAACTCAAGCAAGCATAAAAAACTTGTTTCATAAAATTAGTTTAAATGGAATTTTATCTTGATTTAAGTAACGGAATCGGTTATTTTGAAATTTCTAATTTCGAGTTTTAATGAAAGCAGTTTTATGAGGGTAGAAAAATTTTTAACACCTAGGATTTGGTGTTTCTTTCATTTAAACGAATCAGCAAGTCAAATTTTTAATACTATTTTAATATTGTATTTTTTAGTTGGTTTCGAATTAAAATATTTGTTCAAAACTCCCAAAACATTTGACATTGATTGCTGCTTGGAAGTCGAATATAAATTGTCTTGTCATTTGACATTGATTGCTGCTTGGAATTTTCGCTAAAATTTTTGTAGTTTTCTAATTAATATTTTAAAATTTTAGGAAAAAGCACATATTTTGCGTCTTCATTATTTTAAGCACAAGAAATGGAAAGTTTTGTTCGTAAAACATCCATAAACTTCTATACGTGAAATCCCATGTCAAAAAAATTTTTTTTTCCTTTTTATACCCGTATGGTGAAACCAAAGGGTATATTAACTTTGCCTTACCGTTTGTAACGCCAAGATCTCGTCATCGCACACAAAAATGAATTACACCAGTGTGTTTAGAATGATGAAAAAAGTTGAATTTAGCATGTCCGTCCGTCTGTCTGTCTGTCTGTCCGTCTGTCTGTGGCGCAGATTGCGGGCGCACGGATTGAGCTACAGACTTGAAATTTTCGCAGATCCGTTTTTCGTAAAATGCGAGGCTAAGTTCGTAGTTCCCATACATCAAAATCCGATTGGAACAAACTTTAAAAAATCTTATTGGAAAGTTTGACTTCATAGTGGAATTTTGATAAAACTGTTCGCCATTCACTTAAATCACCATACGGGTTTTCAATAATTGCCAGATTGGCAATTATAGCTTTTGTTATGTTTATTTCCTAAAATTGGACCACTAAGCCCGCCCAACTAATACAGGGTGGGCCAGAATAGACGCAGGGGTTTGAAGTCTTTATAACTTTTTTTTTATTTTTATTTTTTTAATTTTGTTTCAGCATTTTGTTAAAAAGACTTGGGCAATTTAAAATGGACCT
Organism: Chrysopilus asiliformis; assembly: GCA_964034945.1. Taxonomy (NCBI): domain Eukaryota; kingdom Metazoa; phylum Arthropoda; class Insecta; order Diptera; family Rhagionidae; genus Chrysopilus; species Chrysopilus asiliformis. The sequence goes on from OZ035960.1 coordinate 20,318,283, forward strand.
GTACACAATAGAACAACGAACCGGTGGGCGGTGGGCTCAATGGCTCTTTTACGGGACATGTTTGGCGGACGCATTATTTCTAAAAGTTGCGATTTCAATTGGCCTCCGCGTTCACCTGATCTAACGACTCCAGATTGTTTCCTTTGGGGATATTTGAAAGAAAAGGTGTACGTCAACAAGCCAACAACCATCAGCCAATTGAAAACCAACATTCGCAGTGAAATCGAGGCCATAACACGAAAGGTTATGGAAAATGTCTTGGAAAGAGCACGGATTTGCGAAGCAGAAAATGGCCACCACTTGCGGGATATAATTTTCCATGTTTAGACCAAAAATATTCCCCATCAATCAACTACATGTATTTGAAAAAAAAAATTATAGGTTTCGCTAAAATAAAAAATTTATAAAGAATTCAAACCCCCGCGTCTATTCTGGCCCACCCTGTATAAATAATATTATACGGTCGACATATTATCAAAATCATATATTTTTTATGAAAAATCAAATATATTTTATGTAATTTTTTGTGTATTTTTTATGTAATTTTTTGTGTATTTTTTATGTAATTTTTTGTGTTGCAAAAGTCACCAGAATTCGGCTGCCAAGCTCTTACAGATCCAGAAATGTTTAAATAACAGGCAAAATATATGTAGTTTTCTACACCAATAAAATTATTCCATTTGGATTTTAGGACATGAAAGTTTTGAACAAAATGTATTCGAAACAGCTTTTGATCCTAATTCAAAAAATATCAAGAAAATTTCTTGTATTTGTCCGGCAAAAAATCACTTGGCATTGAAACTGGCTAAATATAATAATATATAATAATCCGTCCTAAAAAATATGGTTTTGATGAAAAACGAGAACGGAGTTTGAGGTATGTACGCTTGAAACAATATGCGTCAAATTCTGTAACTTGTAAAATTTTACAAAGTTTTTGTCGAACATTCTTTCAAAGATAAATATTAAAAATTCTCACGACTTTTGCTTAAAATAGACTGGCACAAACATTTTTTGTGCATTGAAGTCTTAAGATTATGGACCTTAAATATTTTGTTGAAATTTTAAAAAAATGCGTTTGGAATGCAAATGGGCATTCTCAGACATTAAATTTAATCTTCTTGGGTTTTCGTCTTCAAAAGAATTTTCGATCAATTTGATTTTTTTTTGTTAGGGACATGTCAAGAAACGATGAAGGTGTAAAATCAATCGCAACCAAATAGAATAAAGGGTCAGATAGTGTGGACGGCAATATGAAACTCGAAAACCCTTCAAATATCAGGTCGATGGTCCGATAAGGCAAAAATTAGCGTCATGCATTTTATGGTCAGTCCCTTGTTACAGAGTTATTGCAAAAAGTTTACAACGCAACATTTTTACAATAGGATGGTTATTAAAAATTTTAATAAGAATTTTTGAAAAAAATCTACGACTTTTGTAAAGAAGTACATACAGTGAAACTGGTATAAGCCGGACTCACACGTTTCCTGCTTACATAGATTCATTTAATATGGAAAACTGAATCAATAGTACTTTCAAAGGCGTCCGGCTTACACAGGTTTGTAGCATATCCAGGGTCCGGCTTATAGAGGTCTCACTGTATCTGTATGTTCACGAAAAATTTTAATTAGAAATGAGAACTCTTACAGGTTTTTAAACAGAAAACTTTTAAGAACTATACTTAATACATACGTAAAAATTTCATCATTTTATAATTTGAAAAAAAATAATAAACAAATGTTAAGGGCCCTACCCAGAAAAACCGTTCAAAGATGAATCACACTTTGACAAAAAACGAAATTGCATCAAATATGATTGTTTAAAATATTCCTAAATTTAGAAATAATAAAATATTCAATGAAATATTACCGTCAATCGGGTAAAAATATCGATAAAAGAATACATTTAAATATTTTATTCTATCAACATAAATAAAATGAATTTTATTTTTATTGTTTTTTTAATGGCTCTTCTTATTGGCTTTTTTTATGTATCATGTTTATACCGTGGCAACACCAACAAACCGATATCCCATCCCAACCCATAAACTAGTCTTCATTTTTTCTTAACCTGGTCTTTAAACATTACGAGTATATGGATAGATAGATCAAATCCGCAAAAGCTGCTACAGTATCTTGTTTAAATTTTCTGTTTTTTTTTCTTTATTTCTTGAAGTTAGCTTGGATTGTATCTTCAGTTAATTTGAAGGTCGACTTGCATGCCATCCAGTAAGCTTTAAACTACTACTACTTATATCGGTATAAAGCGAGGGGGATTCATACTCCGGTATTCTCACAGTTCAGACGAATAAAACTGTATTGATCGCGAAAAAAATCGATTTTAAACTTTAATTCGCTGACTAATGCATGTAACGGTTCTCCATTAAAAAAGAAACGTGTTTCGGAATTTTTTTTCGTAAAATTAAAAAAAACTCGCAAACAAAAAAACCCGAACAACTCCACCAAGAAAGCTTTGTATCTGCAAAAAAACAAAATAATAATAAAATGCATTGAAAATTAACATTTTTATAGTTGCATTCCCACAGTGGCTTCTTCGGTGACTTTTTACGGGATTCGTTTAACCTCTTCTTGACTAAGCTTTCCGTTTGTTTTTCGCGTCACTCTTAACCGCCTCTATTTTTATTGGAAATGATGCGAGCCCAGTTACGTGATCGCGAATCGGTCGTGAACCGACATATGACATAAATAACAAAAACACTTTTTCTTTCGATGAGCGTTATTCATCCGTTATACGAGTGGCTAACTGGACTTGGAGTTTTGAAGTTCAATTTTCTAACCAAGTAAAAAATTACCCCACCATCAAATTACCCGTAAAATTAATTGCTGATCGATTACTACGTGAGTTCAATGGGATATTAATTGAATAGATCTTGCAAGGAAAAAAAAATCTCACATTTTTTTTAACGTTTTTTTTCATTCTGCGACGTTCTTTCAACTCTTTCCTAGAATACCTGATCATCTATGGATAGAATTTATAAAATAGATAAATGGACTACATTCCATCATGGTTTATTGTTATTTTTTTCTTGTTTTTAGAGTTTTTTTTTGCACACCAGTTACTATTTTAGATTGTTTTAGAATTTTAAATATTCTCACTTTCAATTTAATTCATTCGTTCGCTCGTTGATCTTTTTAATGGCGTAAGCTTTCTTGATGCTATCACGTGTAATGGCGGCGAGGCGCTATTGAAAACATTAATTGCATAGAATCGCATCCTATTAGATATTATACAGTTTGATTTTGATTCGGTTTAGTTTGAATTGGATTTAAATAAAGTTAGGTTAGGTTCCGGGTCTATATTTTGTCCGAGGCCATCTCCTTGTTATTTAATGGTGGTCGACGTTTTATGCCCAACCTACTCAATCTAATGCATCTTTTGTCTTTTATTGTTACGTTAGTGATGGATTACCATGGTCATCTGCTTTTAATTAATTTTATATTTGTCTTTGGATGCGCAATCCGATTGAGTGAAAGTCGTAATTAAAGTGGTTGATGTTACTTAAGTTTTCGTTTAAAATTAGGGTAATTTTCAATTTTGGCGCCATTTTAACGGGGGTGGTAATTGAAAGTTTGAGTTGATAAATAAAAAAATTTCTCTTTTAATGGTCTTGTGTGTCTGTTTGTTCAATTAAAACTCAAGAAATACTAACCGATTTAGATGAAATATTCAGGGAGATCTTACTGGCATCAAAAAACGGGGAAAACCTTCTCCCTGATATATTTCCGTCTGTTTTACTGTCTGTTCGCCCATAACTTGAGAACTACATTTTTTACTACATTTGTATAAAACTTTCAGAGAACCTTAGTGCATCAAAAGCGGGTTTTGTGATCAACATTCCCTAGCTTTCTTACCCACGACCCAACCACAACCAAATTTGTATATGAGCCGATATTTTTGAATGTGGTATAAGTCCTTAACAATTTCAAAATTTTAACAAATTTATATTCTTAAAAACATGACCCTAATATTTTTCCATTTGCAAATATTTTTAAATTATTCCAAACGCAAATTCTTAAATATCTTTATGTTAAATAAATGGACTTGTACCACTTTCAAAAATAACGGCTCATATCACGATTTAAATTTATAGCACGCCTGTTAAAATTAAGTATAACAGAATCTTAATAATTTATCAGGCTCGAAATATTCCGCATATTAAGATTTCTTTAGTCTGTGGCGCGGATTGCGGGCGCACGGATTGAGCTAGAGCAGCGGTGGCCAACCCGCGGCCCGCGGGCCGCATGCGGCCCGAGACGTTTGAAAATGCGGCCCGCCAAATGATTTGAAATTTACAAAAAAAAAAAAATATGTAACTAATAAAATATAAAATACTAAAACTGCTCATAAAGTTTATATGCAATTTTACAATTTAATTTTTATACCCGTATGGTGAAACCAAAGCGAATATTAACTTAGCCTTATCGTTTGTAACGCCAAGATCCCGTCATTACACACAAAAATGAATTGCGCCAATGCGTTTAGAATGATAAAATAAATTAATTTGTGCATGTCCGTCCGTCTGTCCGTCTGTGGCGCGGAGCTACAGACTTGAAATTTTACGCAGATTCGTTTTTCGTAAAATGCGAGGCTAAGTTCGTTAATGGGCAAAAACGGACCATTAGAGGGGGTACCCCCCATAACAAATGAAAACGTTTTTTGCGAATATCTCGAAAACGGTGCCTCTTATCTAAAAAGTACAAGAACAAAAGTTATTTAGGATATGATTCTACATAAAACTCCCATACCTCAAAATCCGATTGGAATAAATTTTAAAACATCTTCGACAGTTTGACTTCAAAGTGGAATTTTGATATACCTGTGGTGGGATTTTATAACGCGATCGCTTCGCCAAAAAACGCCAGGAGGCGAAGCGAACTGTCAAAAGTGTACGCAGCTATAACATTTGCCAGGCGAATCGCCTTATAAAATACCAACTTGGCGAAAAGTAGGCGAAAAGTAGGCGATCGCGTGGCGAATCGCCTTATAAAATCCCACCACTGTTCGCCGTTCACTTAAATCACCATACGGGGTTTCAATAATTGCCAGATTGGCAGTTTTAGCTTTTGTTATGTTTTATTTTACATAAGTACTACTCGTATATATACATTTACATTTACATAAGTCCATTTATACATATATTTGTTTAGCAAATATTTTTTTTTCTTATCCCACGACTCCATTAGACACTTTTCCAGATTGGATTTAAATCCAATCACGAAAAAGCCTAATGGAGACTCAAAAAATCTTGCATCATGATTTAAATCTCCTTACTGTCATGATTTTTTCGGCTACTGAAAAGTAGGATTTTTTTAGACATTTGTTCAGTCAAATTAGCTGATTTCTAGTTGGCTGCCCTGATTACCTCCTGGTTGACATTTCTAAGTACGCTATGGAGACACGATAAATATGAAAAATCATGACTGAAGATGCCCACGCGGTGATTTCTTTATTCGCCAAAATATGGAGTAGGGGAAAAAATCATGATTTTTAAAAGCCCAATGGAGTCGTGGGGTTATGCTCAACTTTTTGCATTTTGTTCTAAATTTTTTTTTAAACCAAGTGACTGTTAAAAAACAACATAAAATATTATTTGAAAATTTTACTAAGAAACGGCGGTTATTCTATTTTTTCATGTGCGGCCCGCCAAAAAAAAATGAATCATCAGCTTGGCCCGTGGAACGATTTGGGTTGGCCAGGCCTGAGCTAGAGACTTGAAATTTTGCGCAGATTTGTTTTTCGTAAAATGCGAGGCTAAGTTCTTTAATGGGCAAAAATGGACCATTAGGGGGGTACCCCCCATACGAATGAAAACGTTTTTTGCGAATATCTCAAAAACGGTACATGTTATCACAAAAGTCCAAGAACAAAAGTCATTTAGAATATTATTCTACATAAAACTCCCATACATCAAAATCCGATTGGAACAAGTTTTAAAAAAATCTTATTGGAAAATTTGAATTCAAATGAAATTTTGATACGCCGTTCAATTAAATCATCATACGGGTTTTCAATAATTGCAATTATAGCTTTTGTTATGTTTTCAACTAAATTCTGTTAGAAAATTTTCCACGAAAAAAGATTTAACGGCACTTAAAAAAACCCTCCAAGTTTGATTTTTGAAGTATTTTTTTTACCAAAAATTTTGTTTTCTGAAAAATCTTGCACAAATATCCAATTATCACACTTTCGACAAAATTTGAAAATATTAAATTTCCTTTGATTAATCTAAATTTTGATTTAAAGCAAACAAAAGTGAAATCTTTGAGTGCTAAACAAGAAGTAATTATCATTAGATAAAAACTAACTTTTCAATAAGAATGATCTTATTCCAATGAAATATCTTGTACATGTAATTGAGGAAGTTTCCTTCAAAAAATCAAGGTATTTTATTTTTGTGGATAAAAAAAGTTCGAAATAGATCCTGGCATTTGAACATATTATTAGACATTGCTAAAAATAATAATATGTAGCTATTTTTATCACAAAAGAGAAAATTATAATTATCTGGAATACTTTGCAAATTCGTCTATTCGCTCTTTAGAACCTTTTTGTAAACTAAGAAAAGTACTAGCCAATATATTTTTTACACACATTAAAAGATGATTTAATGTGGTTTAATTAAAGTTTTTCCTTATCTTATATTTATATTTAGATTTTTTTTGTTTGTGAAAAATTGAACTGTAATTTAATATTGGAAATATTTTATTATACTAGATTGTCAATGATCATTTGCGTCACAAAATATGTGTTTATTTATAGTTTATAGCAAAATATATTTATTTAAAAGTTATTGTCAAAACGACAATTTTTTTATTTTAATTTTATGTTTAAACATTGTGGAAACGAATAAAAACTTGTATAATTACATTTCTTTGGATTTTTTTCATTTATTGACATCCACAATTCTTCAAAAAAAAATCTTTTCAACTTTAAAGCATCTCCTGGAATTATCTGTTTAAGAACATTTCAAAATCTTTAACAAAAATACTTTCAAAGATTTTTGGGTGTGCATTGAAGAAAAATTCAAAGAAATGAAACATCTTGAATTTAAAAAAAAAAACTTGAAATATGATTAAAGCAAAAAGAAAGGCAGATTTCTGCACAGGATCCAGCCATTACTGGCTTTTAATTTTGGGCCCCTCGTAGAGCTATTTTCCAGAACGTTTGAAATTTGCAAAACAGTAAATTTTTCTACTAAGTGGTTAAACTAATTATAAACATAACAAAAGCTATAATTGCCAATCTGGCAATTATTGAAAACCCGTATGGTGATATTCGTATCATAATTCGAGCAGTTGTACCAAAATTCCACTTTGAAGTCAAACTTTCCAATAAGATTTTTTAAAATTTATTCCAATCGAATTTTGATGTATGGGAGTTTTATGTAGAATCATATCCTAAATAACTTTTGTTCTTGCACTTTTTTTGATAAGATGCACCGTTTTTGAGATATTCGCAAACAACGTTTTCGTTCGTATGGGGGGTACCCCCCCCCCCCCCCACCCCCCCCCCCCCCCTATTTTAGGAATTAGCTATTTTAGTTGTATTCAGCAATTTTTTCTTAACGTGTAATTTAAGAAAAAAAACATACAATTAGTAGTTCCATCGTTGTCAGGAAAACACAGGAAAAATATTAACGATATCAATTTCACTAATATTAATATTGTCGAAAGAACGACTGATTTTGGTAAATCTGATATATACCCCATTAATATTCCTTTATCAAAAATATAATGATTATAAAAATAGAATTTATAAAATCATGAAGATTATTGGGATAATCTTTCTATTTTCGTACAAGCTATTAATTTTTGATTTATTTTTGATCTCTACTAATTAATTAAAAACATATTTAATTTACAACAAAACGCTAAAGTATTATTATATTGGTTGCCCATATATTGCAAGTCATATTCCCAAATAGCATCAAATATTCTATTTTTGTAGTCTTTTGATTGATAATATTCGTGTACTGTTCAATTATCACCTATGTATACATTTCTTCCTTTCACGCTATATATAAAACTCAAATCTTCCGTCATAGAACATCGTTATTTAATTGTTGGAGAACAGTTAAAAGAGAGATAAAAATAACCTTAAATTGAAAAATTCAACCGTAACAATTTTGCGGGTGTACCAAAGTCACCGATAATAGGTTCTTTTTTACTTCATTCATTCATCATCCTACGCATTCAATCCATGACAAACGGCTGTATTGTAACAGTCAGGTAAATATAGCAACAAATCAAACAAAAAAAACCAGTACCTATGCGCTGGGAGTTTATTTTTAAAAGCATTTTACTATGCCTACAACCAGGACGGAAAGGACATACCGTCATCATTATGATTGAATCCAGCATTTTCAGCGAATCCGTGATTCCCTTTTGCCGTTGTCGAGACCACGAGTATTTTGTCTATTTTTATGCTGTTCCCACTGAATTCGTAGATGGCACACGTAGATTGATATACAGAGACAGGCAATTACAGATATAGATCTATCGAGTTTTTGATTTCCCCGGTTGCTTTGTCGTCATCGTTATTACGTATATTAAACTCTGTGATTCACGTGTTACTAAATTTATATCGTACAGCCGCTGCTGTCAAACCGTTCAACCATCCCCATTTCCAATGACGAATTACAGAAAAGAGAAATGAAATGCGTTGTTGTTGTGGGGTAGCCATTGGCAACCCTCCCGCATATGACGTCATTACTTTGATAGTCGATTTACTTTGGCTCAATGGACTTTCATCATTATAAACATCACCGAGGAAACTCTGTCGAATCAGCCCTCCAGTACCGACCCACTCCCCATACCCCTCTTGCCGCTCAAGGTTGTTTCGCTGTACTTCGTCCGTATCGGTTCCTTCCGGAAAACTCATTTTCGCTATGAAATCGGGTGCCGCCACCGTTCTATGGTACTGGTTGACGTCGTCGTGTGGTGTTAGGGAAATGGGAAAACGTGCTTCTACTAACCACTGGTGCAGGAAAATAGCCCGGTAAACCAAGAAAATTCAACAAGAAGTGTAAAGTTTCAAAGCCGGAAGTAACGGTAAATGCTCTTAAAATTCTTTCGAGTTTTGGTGTTTTGGTTTTGTCTTTTTTAAACGATTGTGATCTAAAAAATTGTTTGACTGCATATTCCGTGTATGACACGTATTTGCCACTATATTAGGTACATTTTTAGTGGTTGACATGTGACATATACAAAAAACGAATACTAGTAGAGCATATTTAAAAATTCTTCTGGACGACATTTAAATTTTTAATTTAGAAACCGGCAAATTCTTGATTAGCCACATCTCCTGGAGAGCTGAAAATTTACGGATCTTTTCTATGGAGATTTTTTTGATGCCCAAGGCCTTGCGAGGTCCTGCATGCTTAAGTTAGGGTCTGCCCATAAAAACCTTACATTTTTAGGGGGCTATGCGATAGTCAAACTTAAGTCCGTACAAAAAGCACAAAAAGTGGGGAGAGGTGGAAAGGGGGGTGGATCAGATCCGAGGGCGTAACTTTTTTTGCAGCCCCTCAAGCAATTTTTGGACTTTTTTGCAGGCTTTAGACCTCATACGATTCAGAAACAAATTTTTCCTCTATTCTTAGCCAAAAAAATCGCACATTTGAAAACTCAATTTTCAACAGTGAAATGGGGTTTTGTTAGAACCCTGAATTGAAAAAAAATCTCGGCAAGTTGTGTTGGTTTTGGGAATTTTCTTCTCTTCCTTGGCAGTACATCCCATAGCGGAATCGGTCGTACCGAAGTTTAGAGTTTGTCTTCTCCGCTGTTGCACCTACAGTAGTCTTACTTGTTGTGCCGCATGCTAAAACTGAATTCATGACCAGTTCAGTGCTTTGCATTAATACACGTTGCTACTAAAATTTTCCTTCCTATCAAACGGATAGTAATAATAGAACGTGTTGCCAAAGAAATTGGAGATGATTCTCTTAAAATTTTGGGAGAACTTTCAATTTTTTTGGTGAGAATTCCGTTTTTTTGGCAAGGACTCAGTTTAAAAAATTCAACAATCTCATACACACTCAGAAAAATGTTCAGGTCAACTTTTTGTCAGGTTAACTCTGACCTTACAGAGGTGTCTGTAAGCCAACTAGCGGTCAGAGTTAACCTATCTAAGGTCAACTCGTGCAGCTCCCAATGCCCTACTTCACCTGCTGGTGGCTTAATTTCAGAATTACTCAGTTTTACTTGCCCACATGCAGGCGAACGCGCGCCTGCCCGAGGCCAATTACGCCGTATGTAGGTCGTCGAGTTAGCCTCCATTTTTCTGAGTGCAGAACAAATTTTTTATCGAAATGTTCCCTATCCATTTCTCTCCATGTAAAATAGAAAATTTCTAACCGTTACCTAGAAATGATCTCGAGAATCGGTAGAAATTATTCTCGAACATTTTAAAAATCTGACGTGGTTGGTGAATTTTGATGGAAATATTTCGCGAAAATTTATTACGAAATAAAGTCATTAATTTTCATAGATTTTAAAAAGAATAAATATTTAAAAAATTTGTATTTTTATATAATTCTTTGGAAATCTTGGTCTTTCCCAAGCGTTTTGTAAGGGACACGAAATGATTTACACAAATAAATCTTCGTTAAATGATTCGGTATATTTCACCGCATCTGACAAAATCGAAAAACATATATAGCACTACGGCTATATGCAATTGAGTCTATATTAAAAAAATGATTACGCCGAGGGCGACGCAACAAACGCGACTAAAACGATGAAATTTACCCCCAAAAAAACACCTTACCCTTAATTTTTCCGTCCGGAAAATGCTGTTTTTCACTTGAGCGATTTCTCTCCGCATCCACACACCCCTACCCGACCGACACACTCATACATATGTGGCAAACAAGCAGGCCTGTACCTACCCTTCCTTCTATAAATAAATCAATGGTATTGATCAAAGGTCGTTTGACGTCATATGCAGCAGTATGTACTCGTCCTATCGATTTTACTCCAAACTTTATTCGTATACCTGCTGTACACACAAGCAAACGAATACATCACCAACACGGTTGAAATGGCGATGGCAACAGGACTCAAGAAAATTTCTTCCTTGTTTAATTCTTTTTCCCAAATGATTTTTCATTTTCAGGGTGAAGGTGGCCCATGAAAGGGGGTGTGTTTGTTCATTTTTAGGAAGCAGTTATGACGTCGTCAATGCGAATGACGAAACAACCCCAAGGAAAAATCTTTCTACCTCAATGTTCGGTTTTCTTTTTCTATTTTCCGTCACAGATTTTCTTGTTATTTCTTTGTCTTCAGTGAATTTTTCCGCTAGTAATAATGCACAGCTGATTCGATTGTATGTTTTTCAGTGATTCAGGTACCCTCTTTGTAACGGATAGGATAGCAAATATCTATAAGGAGCACGCTATACTGATTTTCTTATTGTTTTTTTTTAATAGAAAAAGGTTATATTTAGACTGCGAGTTAATAGATTCACGGCACAAAAAAAAACTAAAATAAAATCTGTGAAATTCATTTAGGATTTTCTTTTTACCCGAATTTGTCGAATTTAATCAAAATTAAATTTGGAAAAATTGGTTTTTATGAATCTCATCGTTAATTAAGTTTTAATTATTAACTATCGTAATTAAACAAGCCCTTTGATTTTAAATTTGAGAAAACTTTAATACAGGCTTTTAAATTTCAAGATAAATTTTTTTACGATAAAATCTTCGAGATTTATAGAGCTTTTTAAATATACAGACAATTGTTTGTCCTTCAAATCAATGTAAAACCATACCACGAACATCCCCAAGATTAGTAATTATATTTTCTGTTAGTAAATTCATCGATTTTTATTAATATCTAAGTTACATACGATGATGGTCATAATCCTTTTTTAATTTATTACTGCTGATTTGATTATCCGCTGTATTTTTGCCGATGAAGTTGGTGTTGTTGTTGTTGTTGCGATTGTTGGGGAAATTAATATGAATCGGTGGCTCCTGATGATTTTTACAAATGTTCTCATTTAAATTATTGTTATTGACAATTGAATTTTTATTATGATTATTTTCACTGATAATATCCTCAAATAGATTCGATTTTAATTCATTCTGTTTTAAAACTATCAGCGATGCTAATTGGGTTCTCATTTCTCAAACAAAATAAAATTATACAAAAACAAAAAATCAAGTGTTTTTTTCAAATTAACTATAGTTTTTATAAATTGTCAGTTTTGCTTGAAACACACTTAAGATATTAACATTACGTTCTCAACAGTACATTAAATTTAAAACACAAATGAAAAAAAAATTAAAACTTAAAAAATATACATTTATATACAATGAAGAACAAAATTAGTTCAAGGATACGCGTTTTTCTTTTGACTTTCACAAAAAAGTCTCTGCTGCTGAGTGTGATGTAAAATTTGGTCTACATTTTCCCTCCTTTGTAATTAAATCCTTTGGGAATATTTAGTTGTAGCGAATAATTGATGTATAGGTTTCAGGGGAGCACATTTAAATTAACACAAAAAAAAAATGTGACATAACATAAGAAACATTGCAACGAAACGAAATAATATTGAACATTTATTATTAATTAAAGAACAAACACCTGTGGAAGGTTCAAAAACCCTCTGGTGCTGATCTTCTTGTCCCTCCAGTACGAAACGGAAAAATCACAGTACTTTTTTATGTATTTTAGTAACTTTGTTTTGGCTCGATAAACTGTGATATGGTAAAAAGTCCTTTTTAAATCCTTGATTTCGTGCACACAAAAATTGGCGCCTGAATGTAGAAACTAAAACTCCAAACTGATGTGGTGTCGTTGATTTTGAAACGATATTCGTTATTTTTTGTGTGATTAGCACAGATTTTCAATGATGCCGGCTTAAATTTTTCTTATCAACTTTTATAATTTTTAACACTAAATTTTTGCAAAAATAATTTCTTATCAAAAACTTTCTTTAAATTTTTTTTTCTATAAATTCATAAATTTTACTGCGTTTTGTATAATAGAAAAATACTAGATTTGTGTATCATAGAAAAATATTTTAGATATAAGCAACAAATCACCAAGTTTTCAATATCCAAGCACTTGTTCTGTATTTGATCTCTTAACAATACCGCGGTTGTGACGCTACTAAGCTCATCTCGTGCATTACACAATACTATATTATGTTTTTAATAAAATTCTCTTGAACCTGTTCCTCAATGGTTAGCTTCTTCGTCCAAATGCCCCCGTACGACGCCCCACATTGGCTACAAACAAATTCAGCATATCAGTGTATATCTGACTGAGACTGTGTCATACTCCAATCTAGCCGAACTTCACCCCTCTATGTCTATTGAAGCGTTCGCCAACACCAATAAAGATCATCATCCCCCTCGAAGACAGCTCCGGACCTATCCAATATACTCGAATGCAGCACATGTGAATCGCGCCGCATAGATTCTCCACCACAACGGGACTAACGGAACTCAAAAAAATTCGAGCAAAAAAGTTTTTGTTATCGCCACCAATGTATTTGTGAACATTTATGCGCATGCTATGATAAACGACGGCGTCATCGTTTTCGTCATTCCTTTCGCTTTTTCTACTATTATGCTCGAAAGTATATAGATTTCCCCATAGCAAAAAGCCCTCCTCCAAAGCGTGTGGCACTTGGATAAAGTTTTATAAATAACGTTCAATCAACGAAGACTCAACGACGACGAGATTGATACGCAATAACAATGACGTCATATGCTAACGGAGAACCTAAATATATAAGTTTTGTTGGGGGCGCTGAATCGTTTATTTATAAAATTTTGTGCATTAGTTTGAGATACGCTTCACACCCCATCCAATACGATCCATCAATCACAGAAGTTTATGCGTGAAAGCTTTATGCTGGCTATGTTTTTACTCCTTAATTCTACACATAGTAATAGTATAGACAGCTATCTATCCGATAGATACGGTTAATATTTCAATTTGTATCTAAAATATAACTCTTTAATTCAATGGACATCGATCGTATTTTATATGCGATAGCACATGCTCCAATTTAATTATTATGTTTTCAATTTCAAGTTCAAGATTATTTTAATATATATGCAAGATTATATACTTATGCATTTGTAATAATATATAGGGCGGAATTCATTCATTCATATAGCAGAATAACAAAATCAGAAATGAATTTTTCGAAAAAAAAAACAGTCCAATGAAGTATCTGTGTGTTTCCGGGGGCAAATCGCCTACGTTATTAAATTTACTTGAAAATTTATTTATTTAAATTTAAGAATAGGGCGGATAAGTCTAACGTCCTGTAAATCGTTTTTTAGATTGATCTTTTATTTGATAAAAAATTTGGCTAAACTATTCCCACGTTTATTTCACCTGCTCGGTTTTGTTTTTAAAGTTCACAAATAAAAAAAATACTCTTTAGAAAGGTCCTTGACATGCATGGTTCTCCACGATTATAGATATCAAATTATTAGCTTAACAAGATCTGTCACATTCAATTGTTTCGAATGGTTTTCCAAAAAAATATTTGTATTTTTCCAAATTTTGTAAAAAACTATTTCAAACCCCGTTTTAATTTCCTCTGCGTAGCTATAGAAGGAAGTGTTGTATTAATAACCGACTCGAGAACGAAGATAGATAGAAACTTTCTGATCAATACGAAATCAGTAACAGGAAAAATGATGCGAATGTGACCCGGCCCTTACACGCGACTATAAAGTCTGTCAGTAGCACAGACTTCAAATGTCAAATTACTGACAACGCATTAAAATACATTTAGCGAACTGGCAGTCAGTGCATTTACACGAGACTGTGTCAGCGACTGTGTCAGCTCTACAGATGCGTGTAAGGGCCGGGTTATAGGGAAGTACCATCTGTTTGGAATGTCTGATGTCCGCATCTTAAATATCTCTGGAAATTTTTTAAGTTTTACCAAAATCGTAGTTACTATAATAGGTATTTCCCTATAACTATAGCAGGTACCTCCCCTAAATTTAAAAAAAAAACGTTTTTGAAAATTTTTCTACATCCATGCACTTTTAAGAAAAAACCAAATTTAAAGAAAAGAAAATTTTCCTATTTTGCTTTAATGAACAGTTTTTGAGATAGAAGAAAATCAGTTTTTTTTAGAAAGTTGCAAAAAAAACCTTTTCGTGTCAGAAAAATGTGAGGGAGATGCAAGAAAGGTATTTAAATGAAATCCCGTGTAGCATATTTGAATATTCCTTACTCTCAATATGAATTTCAAGTTTTGAACTAAAAAAATAATTCAGAATTTGAATTTTGATGTCAATCAGGCAATGGCAATAATAAAATAATAGTGTTAATCTAAAATTTCAATTCGATAAAGGAAAATCAGTTGAAAAAGCTGTTGTGATTGAATTTTTAAATAATTTAAAAGGATTATGTGAAATGGTGTACTAAGGCAGGGCACTTGGGGTGCTAAAATACATTTGCAAGCAGAAACTTTTTAATTCGTAAAATGATATTGAAAATTCAATTAAACTATTATATTTCAATTTAATTTGATTTCACAGTTCTAAAATTAGATTCAGTTTAATTCTAGATTTTGTGAGAATAAACTCAAAAAATTCATATATACACCAAGTTATATTAACCCATTTATTTAAGTCAGAATTTTATGAAATTTTTGGTAAAATATATTTAAATACGCCTAAAAACCATCAGAAACATACTTAAAAATCATTTTAACATATAAGGGTTGCTGAGTACCACTTAGCCAATATATCGTACGATAAACACACACATAATCAAAAAATTGTGACAGTACGTCAAGAAATTAATTAGTCCACTCTACCGTATATGGTACGGTGGGTCCAAATGGGTTAATTAAATACTAGGGGACTTCGGCCCTGACCGCTACGTAATGCATCGGCCTTCGGCCTCCCACTTTCGTCATATTTTTTCAAGGTGATTTTTTACGAGAGATAAGTACCGCCGTCACAGAGCCACCCTCCTTAACCCTTAGAGGCACAGAAAAATAACAAATATTTTTACCCGTGCGGCACACGAAAATATTTTTTTTTAATTTGAGTTTTTTAGTTATGCCATTTCAAAATTTCGTGCGGCAATGGAAGACGATTTAATCGGTGGTACAATTTTGGTACCACCGTGTAGCACTTGTTACGAAAAACGTGGTACATCGCGTATACCACCAAGCCTTTAAGGGTTAAAGTGAGACGTATTTTAGGACAGCGGCTTATTTTTGTTTCTAAAAACCGTTTTAAAATTGCATTTGTGTATTTGGTTGATGCGTAATTTTACCCTAACCATACAAGGAAAACGGTTTCCTTGTATTAAAGATGTAAAAAAATAATCAAATTTTCTACAGTACACTTAAGCCAAACTTAAATTATTTAAGGCTAAAATTTCTATGATTTCAGTATAGGCTAAGGTCGGCTTAATTTTCTAAGAAATGTTGATGTAAAATATTAATCAGAAATTATTTTTTATTTAAATATTCTTTAGTAAACTGTCAAGTATAGAACAAAATTTAAGAAACTCCTGTTTATAGGGAGACTTGAATTTTACATGTCCACAAAAGCGATCTTGTTTTTCCTATTATTAATATATTTTGATAAGTATTTGTTCTAAAAAAATCGTATACTTATAGCAAAATTTGGAAAAAATTTAAAAAAATAAGAAACTCTGACTAAATACTTGTATAAACATTTTATATTTCCAAGTAAAACCATAGATATGAGTTTTATGGTACATCTATATTATTCAAATGATCTAAGGAAAATACAATTTGCCTTAGTTAAATACAATCTGTTGCTAACCGAAAAATGAAATTTTTGTCCCATCAATCAAAATTAAGGAGGCAAATTAATCTTCTTTTTAGATTTTCCTTAAAAACTGTATTGATATTATTTTCATATAACCGAACGAAAGCAGTTTTTTTCCCCATTTGATAAATTTATATATGTAAAAAGTGTTCAGCAGAACATAAAACTGATGCAAAAATAGATAAAACTCAATCATAGATTGATAAACGGTATGAAACTAAACTTAAGGTACAAAATTAATAAACTCAACATAAACAGGTAGCTTGTAGTAGCATATCTATGTATGTTTTTTTTGTTTGGTAATATTTTTGTATCAAATCGTATCGTATTCGATGATGTCATGATTAAAAGTATATAACGGCAACAACTGCCCACACGTTTCAACATAAGATATACCGGCAATTTGAGCATGTGGTCGTATAACTGTATATATAACTGTATTACCCCCAAAAATTATGACGTAGCGGTTTGCTGCTCATCCAATTTTATGTGAGCACATTAAAGTGGGGACCAGCCGCCGATTTCAAATGACGTCATTATGTACAGTGACCGAATATAGACATTTCTCCACATGCGCATCGCTAGTGCTCCGGCCGCCCCCAACATAAATCGAATCACTGTGGGCAAACGGTGAATTGAGGTAGTTAGGGTAGTAGCACAGCATAGAAGAAATCCATGGCATCGCACGAGGAGACGCTAATTGTGTACATACCTGCCCATACATACAATCGATGAGCCAAGGTTGTTGGATTCGCTTTGGATTTACGGGCTTCCACCACCCGAATTCCATGTGCCATACCGATAGACCGATACCTGATGATGCCGGTTGCCGCCGCCGCGTCGAAAGTGAAAGGGGACGGATAATGACGTTTTTATGACGTCATTGTTGTATGTTTCTGGAAATCTCAAACATTGCTGAATTGAACTGAAGTGAACCAAAATCAGCAGAACATAAAAATCGATGGTGGGTTGTAGTAGCAGGCTCACATGGGCAATGCTCGCCCGAGTACATCTCATCACGTTTTCCTATGTTTCCCTTTGGTTTGGGCATCGCGGTTGTTATATTTGTCGTCCTACACCGAAACACAATCCAGGTATAAGGGGGTAGAAAATAACATCAGAATTATTGACTCTTCATTAATATCACATAGATTATATTTGTTCTGTATTAATAAAATTGGTGTTCGTTTAGTTTCAAATTTTCAAATTTTTTCACTTGTATTATTTGATTAACGGTAACTTATTTATCCGGACATTAAAAACCAACTACAAATTTTCGTTCCCCATATCGACGAAGGTAAAAATTAGGACTATACAAAAACCTTCGAACTTCTCAAAAAAAAAAACACAAGAAAAGCTACAATCGTCAAATACTCTATATTATGACAGACAAAATGTTTATTTAAAAAAATTCATTTGTATAGGGGAGGAGGAAAGGAGTGGTCCGATTGGATTGTGATGTATAAACAAGTTCGAGTAAAATGATATTCTAAACACATTTCACCTTTATAAATTTTTCGATACGATACACAATTTTTTTTAACATAGGAAAAAAGTATTCCATTTGTATGGAAGAGGGATGCAGTGGTCTGATTAAATTTTGATCTATGGATGCCTTATGTAAAATCCTATTATAAACACATTTTGCCTTTAGAAATTTTTCAATATGACTCACTGTTTTTTCGATTGCAAAAAACTGTTTCGTTTCTTTAGGGGAAAGGGAAGGAATGGTCCAATAGGAGCGTTTTGAATTGGTAAAAAATGAGTATTTGAAGTATTTTAATGCGTTTTTTGTTTGAGAAATGTTTAGTACATTAAGTGCCGTTTGCACCAACGAGACTTAGCAACTTATGTACAACTTAAAATATTTAAGTCGAAGAATTTCTACGGTTTAAGTAGGCTAACCACAACTTAATTTTTTAAGAATAATACGCGCAAACGGGCCTAAATCCTAAAAACTTTTCGACAGAAAAATCAGTGACTTAGGCCACGTGTACATTTGCAATTTTCTCTTGAATTTCTCCGCGAATTTTATTCAGAATTTATTCCGCGAATTTTTTTCAGAATTTATTCCGCGAATTTTATTCATCTATCGCAAAAAAAAATTTCAATTTATTTCGATTATTTTCTATGATAAAAATTCCAATGCCGTTGTCTTTCAGATATAAATTTCAGAATTTTCAGGAATTACATTTGTGTAGTAATGTAAATAATTGTGAAACGTGAATTTTTCTATCGCAGGATAAAATTCGAGGGAAAAAATATCGGATGTCAACGGCCCCTTAGTATTCTGTTCTATAACATTTTCGTCTTAATTATTATATACGAAATTGAAACGGATAAAATATTTCAAATGCTTGATTCCCATAAATCGATATCTCCAATTGTTCTCGAGATTTCACAGTCGGCGCTAATTTTTTACTAGAGAATGATAATTAAACTTCTAATCTAAAAATAAAACATTTTCATTTTTTGTGATTACGTTAGTATTTTTTTTTAATTTTTACGATCTTTTTTTAGATCAAAAATGGGTATATTCTAAATGTTAAAAAAAATTACAAAAATTTAGCTCGATACACAAAATCGAGCATGGAACGGCAAAACCGAGCATGAGCCCACACTCTACTAACGTTCGTGTACATTTTTTGCTAGCTTATTTCACCTTGACTTATGTACATAGTTTGTCTATTTTCTTTTGCGGTATAAATACCGGGAGATATTGTACGATACGATACGGTATAATGTGTAGCGATGACCCGTCAGATTGTAAGTGTGGGACGATGGGGGAGGGGAATAAGAAATCGCTTTATAAAACTTTAGTTACCTGCCTTGCCAAATCCATATCTGATATTTCAACTGAAACGAACAAACTGAAGTCGATATTGTACTAGGTGAGATTAATTTCCATTATAATGCCGAGATTCGGGTTTGAGTGCCACACCGCTCCTCTCATGGCTTGACTGGTCAAAATGTTTGTTTTTGTTGCGGTTACTGTCGGCTTTTTTTTGTAATATGATTCAGGATGTTATTGCGGTAACGGCAGGCGGCAATATTGTGGTTCTTTGGCATTCCATCATAGACACCATATCCAAAAATTTCTGTTTAAAATAGCAATCCATTTTTAACTCAAGTTTTATTTAAATTAAACCGTTTTATTGCTGTCAATGCCGCCGTAACTCTTTTTTCCTTTCCATTGTACTCTTTAAATAACTTGGCAGACTTTTCCTTGTTTCGTAGCCGCCTGTATGGCTTTTGATGATACAACAATGACGTGTTCTACACACCAAAATTAATGAAATTTTTAGCATAAGAATTATTTTAAAATAGAATTTCAAATGGGGTAAAGTATAAATATTTTAAAAACGACTACTACAATTAATGATTTGTAGCCGAATTGTTAATTACATTTTGTGGCCATAATTCGGAGAAAGACGAAAAAATATCAAACAAGGAAAGGAAATGTGAGTCCTTTAAATAGTACAATTAATAGACAGAAATAAGTAGTCGTTACTAGGGTGCTATATTTGTAAAGAGGGCTGCGGATAAAAATGATACCTAGACGAAGAGTAAGGGAAAGCGTATTTGCTCGTTTTTATTATTTGGCAAATCACGTTTTTGGTATATTTAGATGATGGTAAAAGAATTCATAATTTTA
This sequence comes from Chrysopilus asiliformis, assembly GCA_964034945.1. NCBI lineage: Eukaryota > Metazoa > Arthropoda > Insecta > Diptera > Rhagionidae > Chrysopilus > Chrysopilus asiliformis. Next base: position 20,338,751 of record OZ035960.1, read on the forward strand.
GCTCAAACTACGTAGGTCGATCAAAATAAGAGCGAACACTTGCCAGTTAGTTGTTCCTATAGTTTCAATTTATTGTAAAAGACGTCATCTGCGTGTATTTTTCATTCATCGATTCGGTTCAATGGGGCAGAAGCATCCTTTTATCCTTTTAATAGATTACTATTTATTGAAACTACGTATGACGTTATACTTTGCTGTGATTGCACAAGCATATATTGAACATTTTTTGCAATAATTAATTCCTATTAAAGAATAAAGATTTCTAAAATTATGTTTCGCGAAAACAATAATTGCATGAAAATTATAAGAATTCTTGAGATCAATTTACGTCATTCCAAAGATGTCAATGAACCCTAAATGAATGCACATAGAACGTGTTTTATTTATTACTTGTAACGTGAATTTTGTAATGTCGACCCGGCAAAAATTTAATGATAAAAGAAAACTAAGAAATAAAACATTAATATCTAATTTTCCTAACAGAATACGGGGTAATCTGAATAAGGCCAGTTTCTAGTATTTTTCAATTTTTTTATTGATTCTTACGAATCTTTCTCTTAGCATAAGATTTACAAAATTTCTAATATTATCAGTTACTTAGCAAATTTCCTTACCGTATGATTTTTTCTTGATATTTCGGGATTCTCTGTAGTGATGTCAATCACATTGGGTGCTGTTAATCCGCGTCACGTGAACTCTAGTTCTGCAAATATCGTCACATTGATTATAAGGAGATTTATTTTTATAAGTAGCAAACCTCATTCTAGAAAGTACTGAAAAAGTCGAATTTAAGGTGAAATTTAAATTTTTTTTGTAAATTTAATAAAAAAGTTTTAAAGTTCTACTTAAATACAAATTCTTTTTATTGTCTTTTAGATTTATGGAAATGTTTATTTTGATTCGGCTCTCAATTATTTTTCGCTTGTATATTCCGTAATATACTTCAAAGGAATTTCGGAAACTCCTCTCTTAAAAAACAAAAAAAAAATGTGATTTTTGTGTGCCTAGAAATTTTGAAGACCGATCAAAAACGTTTTTCAGAAGCAGTAGAACCAAAAGATACACGTAAGCGTCAAGGAATTTAATATCTAATAGGCCCTCTCGTCTCTACATTCTTAAAATTTGATATTTGGCAAAGAATACATTAGAGTTTAATATGTCCTCCGGCTTCCAAATTACTACGATATGGGCTAGAGCATGTATGACGCATTTTTTTATATTTTTCAGAGCATTTTTGTGGTCTGAATTTAACGTAGAAAATGTTCAAGTATTATAAATTAAAATGTCATTCTATGTATTAGAACCCAGCTTTTACAGGAATCATGAAATCCAATTACAGTGAAACCTATATAAGCCGGAACCGCATAGGACAAGGAAATTTGTCCGGCTTAGATAGGTTTCCAGCTAACACAGAATCATTTTGCTACGGAAAATAAAATCATGGCACTTGGAAAGGTGTGAGGCTTAGGCCCTTATTATGAATGTCAATTCAGAATTGGTAGTTAATAATTATCAACTAAGTTGATACATCGGTATTACGAATGTCAATCGGTGTCAACTTTGGTTGACAGCTATCAATAAAGTTGACACCGATTGACATTCGTAATACCGATGTATCAACTTAGCTGATAATTATCAACTATCAATTGTGAATTGTCATAGTAAGAGCCTTAGACGGGTTTCCGGGTTACCCAGGCCTCGGCTTATACAGATTTCACTGTAATACAAATTTTGATCATGCTACAGACTCATTGATTTTATGCTTATATTCAGTAATCAAATTTTAAATTTAAAAATGATAATAATTAACTTATAATATCTTTACAGTCAAGTGCTGCGAAATTCAGGGTGTAAATTATGTTTCACCTGTAATTATCTGTGATCTATAGCTTTTCCCTGTCAATTATATGAAATATTATAAATTTTAACAACACCAAATGATCCAATATAAATTTCATGGAAAACACGTTTTCCTTTTCGGAAACAAATTTAAAAAATAAATCAAAGTCACTGATCTCGCTGTCAATATTTTCATCATTCTTTATTTTCAATATGAAATGGAAAACACATTTAGATAGAACAGTAATTCAACTAGGCAAAATAGGTAAAAAAATTTAAAAATGTAAAAATACCGCGAGAGTGTGATTATAAACGTGGATGTAGATTTCCTTAGTATTTATTTTTTTTTTTTGCTTCTTTTGTAACCAACTTTTGCCTGAGGTTAATTAAGCATATTTATCAGAATATTTTATATCCCATTCCTTGAACAGCCATCATAAGCATTTTTAAATTACTACACATCGGACTGGACGAATTCGTACTCAAAAACATCTGGCAATTTCTGTACAGTTCACGCATCACTTTCGGTGCGTGTTCCTTTGTCACGGGATCGTTAAGATTTAGATTTAGTATGACATCCGAAAGATATCTGAAAACCGTCCAACAAAATTTTATTCATGAAATGTTAAAAGTAAAATATCTTAATTCTTACAGTTGTCTAATGTCGCTATGATTCGACATGTCAGCTGAAATTTGTTGAATTAAAGACAGCAAAACTGTCTGTTCCAGAACACATGGATTGAAAACACTTTTAAAATCAGCCTTTTCCAAAGTGAACTCCACCAGACTTAAATCATTCGCCAGCAGCGCCTGATGAAAAGCTTTATTGATCTGCCCTTGCGACAATAGGAAACGAATTTGATCCTGAACATCATAGTGGACAGGGGCAGGGGTCTGTGACTGTGATCGGACCACCGATAAAACTGAATCTTCGAGATTCGCCGTATGGATTTCGAAACTTTTCTTAATCTGTAAAAAAAATGTTATTAAAAATGTGGTAATTTAATAAATTAAAAATAAAATACTTCTGAATTTATTGTATCGGTGACAGTTTTCATTAAATTAGCCTCCCACGATTTAATTTCCTTTCTAATATCGAGAAGAATATCTTTTGTAACAACTTGTTTTTGGAGAAGCGACAAATCCAGTTGTTTCTGCAATTCACCAAGATTTTCTAAAATCTCATCTGTTCCATCATTAATTGGTGATAGTTGTAGGAAGTAGCCTTCAAATTGCTCCAGTACTAAAAAAGAAAATTCACAAATTAACGAGTTAAAAAAATTCTTAAAGGTTTCGCAAAAATAACAACTAACTCTCTCTAATTCCGGATGTGAAAACATCATGAAGCTGGCTAAACATTTCCTTTGATGATTTCTCGTAAGCGGGTATTAAAATATTCGACATTGATTCAACGTACGTTGCTTGCAACCCATTTTGTACGCCCAATAGAACAGAATTTCCAAACGCATCAATTATGCTCTGCGACATATTTGGGATTTTAAAAAGGTTTATAATCACAAAAAAATAGTTTACCTTGCTTTTACACACTTGGGATATATTTTCACGCAATAATTGATCGGTCACACTTAATTTCTGTGTAACATCTATCTGAATTTGTTGATTCATTTGATCCAATTTCGTTATCACGATTGGCACAATATTTCTTTGTAGTTCCATAACTAAAATACTGGATATCTTTTCCAAAAGCGTAGTAAATATAAACTGATTTAGCATGTGCAGAATGCCCTCTTGCATCTCTTTATATTTTATGTCCCTGCATTTTTACAAAAAATCGAAATGAATAAAAATTTAAAAAAAAATTCCGTGAAAATAATACCTCGCTGCAACAAAACTTTCCAGTTTCCGATTGTGTTCCTTTTCGTACCGTATCAAATACTCTTCCAATAGCTTTGATAATTTCATCTCTATTTTATATGCTACGTCTTTCATATGCTGTGAGTTACTTGGAATTGTTTTTTTTAGTTCATTCATACGCAATTGTAAATCAGTTATGTTTGCCGATTGTTGATTTATCACACCTAAAAATCAATGTTATTTCTTGAATATCGAAATCGTTCCTTTTATAATCAGTGATAAAAGTGCTTACCCAACATTTTGTCCAATTTTGAATTGATTTGCTCCAGTGTTGCATTTGTCGGTGGTGACGGTTGCTGTGTTGGGGCCTTATTCGGCACTGTTGCTGAATGTTTGGTGATATTTCGGATATCCGGAACTTTTGGCCACTCGGTACCATTCGACTTTTTAATCTGTTCCGCTACAATAGAGAATATAAATAAATGAATAAGTGTTAGGACCTTCAGGTGAAAACTTCAAAATGTTGACATCAGATATATTTTTTATTATAAAAAAAAACATTTTTTTCTTTCAGTTCGACAAATCCATAAACTGGGACTAGATCAATGATTTCATATATGCAGCGACTGGCCGATTTTTTAACACGTTCGTGACATCGTGTACCACTGGTGGTACATGTACAGTTTTTTAAAACCGCGCGAGTAAATAGTGCGGTAGGTTTTTTGTGGAAGTAATATAAAAACACGCACCGTGTACCACCGATGGCGCACAACCGCCAGAAAACAAATCGCTAGTGGTACACGATGACCAAATGTAAAAAAAGTTGAAAAAGCAAATGTCACGACCGTGTTAAATTAAAAATTGTGATAATCATTTCACCGAATATTCGGTATTCGACTTGGAAATTGGTCGAATATTGGTTTTGGCCGAATACACTATTCTTTGCAAACATAATTTCTACTAATTTATTTAAATTTCGTTATATTTTATAGACTTCGTTATCATAATACCGCTTACCGTCTTCAAATGGGCTCTTTAACTCCAATGATTTCTTCAGATTTGCCTGCAAGCTAGAAAGCGCATTGACATTTTCCTCATGAGTATTTTCAATGAATTTCGAAACATCTTGAAACGATAAAATTTCTTCAACTTCCCTACTAGGACTGGATTTACCACTTGCTATATTGTCTTGCATCGAAAGCTTCATATCGTCGGCTAAAAAATTAATAAAAATGTCATTGAAATAAACAAAAAATAAAAGCCATCATTGTTAGTAATATAAAAACTACTCTACAAATTAGAATGCATTTATGGCAAATTTCACTTACAGCTAAATTCTTTTTGTGATTCGACAAATTTTCTTTGTTCCTCATCCTCTATAGTTTTATTATTCATTAAATTAAGAAAGCTTTTCTCACCAATTTTATTATTCGTTCCGGTAACACTAGCCAGCATCAGAATTGTCGACATTACCTCGGAACTTACGCCATCTGGCGATTTTTTACCAACTAAACGTAACAAAAAAATGAATTTATTTTTGTCTAAAATTTCAAAGAAAAAAAAAATCTTAAGAAAAACCAACCCGTTGTGGAAGGACTAAATGAATCCGGCGTCATTAAATTAATTTGATTGAAATTCTTTTGAAATGTTGTATTATTGACTTTATTTGTGTTGGTTGCCTTTGGTGAAATATTCAGCTTTTTAGCCGGCTCGATTAAATTGATTGTGCTCTGACTGGGCGACGTGAATAAGCAATTCTCTGCACTGCTATTCTTACTATTCGCCACAAAGCCAATATCTGGGGCATTTGAGTTACCTTTACCTTGCGAAACATTACTGGAACTACCTGAGAAATCTGTTAATTCATCCTTAATACTGCTGTTGATACTTTCATCCGAAATGGAGCTCTTGACTTCAGCCGAGATGGGTAGCATTGGCTGGTATAAAATGTGACATTCCTGAACACTTTTTGGCTGAACGATAAACATTTTAATGACAACACAGTAAACGGCATTGTTCTCCTCGTCATAATCATCAAATTCGTCCATTGCGTAATTATCGTTAAGTGCACATTTATATTTCCTTACAGCCGCATCAACAATACCAAAACTAAGGATGGCCGATGAAAGGGGAAATTCCGAGATTGATTTTAAGAAAACAAGATTCTTCTTCGTCGTTGTTGAACTTTTATCCTTTGTTGTCGTCGGCTGACCTATTGTTGTCGTCGGCTGATTATCACTATTGCTTGACGATTTTGTTTTCTCACTTGGATTATTTATGATTTGTAGAACGTAAACTGTACGATTCTCAAGATTCGATAGTACTAAATACGACGATGTACGATCCAATTCGGCCAACAATGTATTTGAATTTGTATCGCGTGGAATTGTATCGCGTGCTGCAAATGTTAGCCGTTGAAGACATTCCCATGATTCACATTCCCACACTTTTATCTCTGTGTTGTTGTCAGTTGCGGTTATTGCGTTTTTCCAATATGCTCTGAAATTGCAGGAAATCAGAAATTTTACAAAAATATATGTTTCGATATTAATTTGCCGCAATGCGAGATTCTTTGGTAAAAACAGTCAAACAAATTTAAATGTTTCTCTTTCTATAAAAGGTTCTTATTTGCATAAACTTTATTTGTTCTTTTTTTAATTTGTTTGGTTGCGCAAATGAAAACTTTTGTAAACCGAAAAACATTTAAATTATTTTAGCTGTCTTTAAAAACCGCACGAAACGTAGCGCATTCGGTATACCGGAGCTCTAAATCTTACTCTTGTGATTTGGTTAAATCTTCTAAAAAGAAAAATGACGATATTGGTTTGCCGTTATGAGGATTCCAGTGATGTAGACATCTAGGCTCTTTCTCGTGGAAGTAAATCTGATAAAATCGAATAAAACCATCCTCGCTGCCAACTCCCAAAGTGCTGCCATCAGGCGATAAAACTATCCAAGTGATAAGCGTAGTGGTGTCAGAATAATGAAGATACCCCTCCGTTAGGTTTTCAGGTGAATGAGTACCAGCCTGTGTAGTGAAATTGAATTTACAATACCATCCGTTAATGAATTGTCCGTAAAATACGTCACACTCTTAGAGGGAAGGGAATCTGCGTGGATCTCCATCCAAAAATCCATTTTGGCGGAAAATGTGTAAGAAAAGAAGAAGTATCCAAAAAGCTGATAATTAGCGTGACGTATTTTATAGACTAATCTAATTCTCTTATACTCACGCCATCGGCTTGTAAAATCATAGAAATATTAAAACATTGAAATTTATTTCCGCGGGCCCATACTATTAGCTGGCTAACATCATCGTCGTAATCTTCACTACCATCCTCAGGCACATACGGGCACCACGAGATTTTGTCGTACTTTGGAATGTATTTCTGTATTGGATCTTCGATTCTTAAAAGCAAAATGCAGTCAATCGTATCCTCGTTTGGCAATCCAATTTTATGAATGTGCAAAACACTCTCCTCGATACACGCCAAAATGTACTCCTTTTCAATGTGAGCGAATTGAATATCTAAAATATCGCCTTTCATTCCTTTTATCAATGCACGGCGCCCAGTATGTGAATTGGCTACTCTTATCATGCCTTCTGTACCAGTGGCTTTATTACTCACTGTGGATTAATTACGTTGATTAGAAAGTGAAGTTGATCACATTCAAGATTTTCAATTACCTTTTATAACGTATGCAATGTGTTTGCCATCTATATGGACTGTAATTAAATGCCCTCGATAGTTTTTCGCTTCCCATTTATAATCGACAATGTTCTTGAGTTTGACTTTAGAACTACCATGATCATGTTTGCCTGAACTACCAAAGATTGTTACATCTTTGTCGGTGATTTCGAAGCAATTCTGCTTGTCGCCAGCCTTGAAAACACTGAAAAGTAAAATTGAATCGATTTTGATTATTTATTCTTTTTACAATGCTTTGATCTTTATCAGTGGCGTAACTACAAACTATTTTTTCAAATCATGGGATTTCGGGAAATAAAAGTTCTTGTTCCCGGCATTTGAAATGTTCTTTTTGGTCAATTAATAATTTCTCAAACGTGATAAGCATATTAATGCTGTATAAAACACGTTTTGTTGTTGAAAATCAGACGGAAAAATGTGATAAGGTTTAAATGCTTCATATAAAAGAATATGCATCCTTACAGAATCTTATTGAACACCTGTTTAAGCTGGGATCGAGGTAAAATTCGATTTCTTTCTTCACATTTTTGCTCCTTAAAAATATTTGTGCAAATACAGTCAAAGTCCTCTAACTCGAAATCCCTGTAATTCGAATTTTCCTGTAACTCGAATTTTTGAACCCTTTTTTGCGCTCCCTTTAGTTTGTTTTAAAAACTTCTAAAAACGAATAAATATACATATATGTACATGTACAGTAATCTCTCCAACTGCGCGGTTAAGTCTTAAATACCAAAATTTCGAACTGCGCGGTAAAAATTTCGCAGCTGCGCGGTTTTTTTTATATTTTTTGTTTAAAAAAAACATATTCCTAACCCCGTGGTTTCGGTTTGCGCGCTCTTTTTGTGGAACGTATCTATCGTTGGAGGGATTACTGTATTTAAAAAAAATTGTTTCAATTTCTCTAACTCGATAAGATTTTGATAACAGCAGACAATTCGAGTTAAAGGACTTTAACTGTACTTAGTACCTAGCAAAAATAGAATTAGCAAAAATAAAACAGACTTTAGCCCCCCTTCCCTTCCCATTATGATTAAATTTGGTTCTGAGATTCCTAGAAGCTCAGAATCCCGTGGCTTTCTTTGTCACTGGGTGTATCATTCCCTTGGATCTGTGTAGCTTTCAACTCAAAGGTACATATTTTGACTCGATAGGTGAAAGTTTTCACCTGTTGCTCATTTTGTTCAAAAATTGTCAAAATATTTCGCATTACTGTTTTAAAAGTATGTAAATATTTAAATTAAATTTCAGTATTAATATTAAAGAACTGCTACCGTATTTTTTTTTTTTTGTAAATCGGCTTGTTTGGTCTAGAAAACTCAATGTACTCTATTCGACCTTAAAAATAAAGCATAAACGTGTTGGCTGTAAAAATAGTTGCGAATATTGAAAAACGGACATTTCAGTTTTGTACAAACTCTAGTTTTTTCTCAGAATAGCACATTTTTAGGGCCAGTATATTTAGTTCCATTACACAAAATCATACAAAAGTGTTACAGAAAAAGACGAAAAATCTGTCAAATCTCTCGACAGAAGAAACTTAACTGGCGGCAAAAGCTAACATCCTCTACAAAAAAAAGGAAATACCTACATATTATTACTAGTTGCAGTAAACAATTAAATTTTTAGATAAAAACACAGCAGTTTGTTTTGTTTATCAACAGTATTTAAACGGAACAATGTTATTATTAAATTTTAGAGTTTTCATAACATTTGCTTGGGACTTTCTTCTGATTTTAACCACCATTTTAAAAATAATGAGCAATTTTAAAGGTTTGGGTATTTAAAAAGTGGATTCATTCGTGATTATTATAAACAGTGGTTTTAAAGTAAATTTGCTGACCAAGCAAAATTATATGCATGCATAAACAAAAAGTACTTAACTTTTATTGAAAAATTCGAAACCGATTTAAAAACGATCAAGTTGGAAATCATTTGATAACTGATATGTAAATATTATGGTTATTTATCAGATAAATATTGCTTTCAGTATTGTTGTTAAAGAAAAAACCAAAAAATAGCTAGAAATAAGCTAAAATTAGATTAAATGGAAATCCACTAATCTTGAACGGGATAAAAGCTTACATGAGCCATATGGCCCATATATGACACAACCCAAAAGTGCAAAATTTACAAGAAATATCAAAACTTTCAGATAATTGTTAATTCTATTAATAAGGGATTTTTTAAATTAATAAATGGTTAACTTTTGCATAGTGATAAGAGACTCGTTGTTTATTTTTGTCCTGTAAATTGTAAATAAACCCGTTTTAATTAATCTTTATTCCCCCACTTTCAAACGAGTCTTCGAATGAAATGGAAAATAAAAGATCCCAAAAAATCCAGGATATTCATAGGAAAACACCTGAAAAACATCGGCGAAAAAGTTTTTGTCAATGAAATTCTGTAGATTCGCGCAATAAATCAAAACTATTGCCTAGAAATGGAAAATTTTCTTTTATCCATTGATTTCGCTTGTCAAATCAGTTCCCGGCAACTTGAGAATCACGCCAATTAGGATGAATTTTATCTTAATCTGAAATCGCATCGAATACATTTACTGTAGTAAAATGTATTATTTTTCGTGTATTATTCACTGAAATTATTATTAAATATTGTAAATCAGATAAAAATCTATGAACTCACATGGAATTTGAGGCTATTGAAGAAGCTTGTGTTGAAAAATTATTCATGATTGACTTAATGCTGCAAAAATGTTCTCTTAAATAACTTATAGAAAATTTCTTTAGCACATTCTTAACAAACAGCAACGCCGACAAAAGAAATATCAACATTCCCTAAACGCCATCAATGAAAAATTATCTAAAAACTTTTGTAGTCTTTCCGTAAAATAAAACGAAACTCGAAACTCGTATACACGTAAAGTTACTCACGAAACACTTTCGAATCATCAAATGTGAGCTGTCAGATGGCGTGAAAATGGGATGTTGAATTAGGTAAAAACTCCTTGCGTTCAAAAGGAATTTTCTAAAAAAAAATTAAAATTTGTCAGGTAATTAAGAGAGCAAGGATTAAATCCTGATTGGGATTAGAACGTCTCTTTCACACTTTCCCCTGATTCCTCCAAAAGCAAAATAGTTTTTTTTTCAATTGTCTTGAAAAATGCGTCCTATTAACAAAAATGTAAAGACCAAAACTATTAATAATGTGATTTTACATTATATAATTTTACAATATTGTATAACTCTTTCTGCATATACAATATTCGATAATTCTTTTCCCAAACAAACTTTTTCCTCGATTACGTTAAAGATTTTGTTTTTTTCAAAAATGCCGAAAAACCAAACGTTAATCATGTGTGAGGAAGTTCAATTATGAAACAGTTTTTATCCTGTTCGCCGAAAAAATTTAAACAATGAAATTAATTACATTTAAATTAATAAGTTCATTTCAAAATATGTAAATTTAGCGGTTAATCATTTTCGATTTTATAAACATTTTCGTACAAGCAAAATGACAAATTAATTAATACATTTTTCATTACTACATAGGGTGATCATACCATAAAATATGGCTACCCTATTTCTAAACCATCAAGTGATGAATTTTTTGCTATTTTTAGTAAAATAAATATTTTAGTAATTTGGAATTTTTTCACATTTGTATTGTTTTAATTATTTAGTTTAGATGTTTTTAAGAATTTACTTTTCCATAAATTTCTTTCATTGAAATAAAATGAAAATTTAAAGAAAGCAGAGCTACTACTCAGTATAAACTCACCAAAATCTCGAAAGTAACATTTTCAGTACGTTTTGAGACATCGCTCTTAGTTCAGTTGTTTTTAGTTTGGAGTGCTTGAATTTTTGTTTTTCCGATAGTGCGAATGTTTTACGATTAGAACGAATTATCAGTCAACGATTTTCATCTACATTTTTTCATAAACGGCTTACATATAAATGTCTGTTGCAGTGGGTGCGAATTTAGCAGGAAATTAATGCAACAGAAGCGCAGCAGCCTTCAAGAGCGACCTGTCACCTAAATGACGTAAGAAAAAAATATTTGTTTGATTAGCAAGCGAGCGAAAATAATGGAAATTTCACTTGCGGTATTTTATTTATCCGCTTCGGATGTGTATTTTTAGTAAATTATTATTAACTACGACGCCAAAGTGAACGATTGCAAAATGAAGACGGGGAACATTTTGGAGAGCATCTTCGGAAAGCCAAAGGCGAAGAAACGTGGTGATGTTGGTTCGAATTCTTATGCCCGCCCAGTGTCCTCAACGGAGGCAGATGTGGACATCAACGAGCTGGAGACCGAGATCAAGAAGCTGTCCGAGGACGAGGTCGATCAGAAATTCGTTGAGATTCTGGAAGATATGAACATACCAAAAGACAAATGCCAACCACTTCTATTGAAGCCAGTGTCGGAGAAGCGTGAGATGATATTCATGCACTTAAAAGGTGAGAGAGACCAATACTAAACGCAATTGCGTCTGTCATTTTTTCATGGATCAACAGGTGCTACCTTATTTGGAGTTTTGCCAGAATCAAAAATGCAATCAAAAGTTTAATTTTAGGACTTGAAGGTTACGCGGACATTTAAAATTCCGTCGTCTATGGCGAACTCTTCGCAGTTCCAATCCGTTTTCCCTTAAACTAATGGCGAATCAGTGATAAAAGGCAAACAAAATTTTTCGCCTTCGAGGTCACATTCCAATCGCTGTTTCGTTTGCTCGTTTCGCTTAGGTGTGGCGGGTCGATTTGATTTATCAAAGCTCTGATAACCATTTCAACATGACAATTTGATAATCCCGCTGTATCTGAAATTACATCAAAATGTTTTATGCTCGATTATTTTGATAAGTTTATGTTCGGTTCTATTGGAATATTTTTGGAGGCTACATGAAGGGCTTAAAAACTGCGATATTTTGGATTTTTCCATCTTGTTATATACGTCAGAAAATTAATACAATTAATTAGTTGACTGTGATGTATACCTAGTTTATTTAAAAGCATAATATTTACTCTGGCTTATGTAGTTGGACCATAGATCCAAATTTTTTCTCTATCATTTAGTTCATTTACTTTTAATTGTTGGCCTTAAGAAGATGTGACGCTGATTAAAGATAACAGATAGATCATTGATAAGAAAAATTCCTAGGGTTTGAAGTTAACAAAATTATTTACCTGTTGATCTCTTTTTGTAAATCGATCGTTCTCGAGATATCTTATACAGTGAAACCTGTATAAGCCGAATCCTGAATAAACAGGAAAATTGTCTAAGCCGCCAAAGTATCACTGTAGAGAACGGGGGCAGATAGAAAATTTCTGATCAGTATGAAATCCGTTTCAGTCCGTGTCGGTCTGTCCGATTTACGTATATTAAATAACTCGAGAGCGCGTTGATCTAGCGATTTAAAATTGTAAATAAGTTTTACAAAAATCGTAGTTTCCCATCAACTTTTCGCACAGTAACGGTAGCTATAACGGGTACCTCTCATACCATTTTTTGAAAGGATATAAAATTTTCCACATTTTTGCTTTAACGGTTTTTTTTTGTATCTCTAAAGGTCCTCAAGAAAAAAAATGAGTTTTTGAAAATCTCGAAAACGGTGCACTTTTATGAAAAAAATCATATAACCAAATTTAAAGGAAATAAAACTTCCCGAATTTTTTCCTTTAAAGGTTTTTACGTATCTTGAACGGTTTTCGAGATATTTGACATATAATTTCTTACATATTTTTTCCGAAACTAAAGATTGCAGAGGAAAGTTTTGTATTTATCACAACTGATATTTTATTTAAACCCCTTTTTGAATAAATAAGATTAAAATTAATTTAATTTTCCTGATAGGAAAAAGTTCCGTTGACCATCGATCGAGTTCCCGTTTCGAGAAGCCAATCGATTATATCGAATATTTACGTGGCGGTGACCACAGCGAGCACAAAATCTACCAATGCGTAGAGAATTTACGAGTAGCTTTAACAAGTAATACAATCAGTTGGATAAAAGATTTTGGCGAAGATGGAATCAATGAAATTGTAAATTTATTACGAAAATGTAAAAAAGAACGAAACTACGATCGCATTGAATTCGAGTGCATACGATGTCTGAAAGCGGTTATGAACAATACGTGGGGATTGAATTTGATATTGAAACCAGATCAACATGCCGCTGTTCTACTATTAGCACAAAGTTTGGATCCCCAGAAACCCCAAACGATGTCCGAAGCACTAAAATTATTGGCGAGTTTCTGTCTGGTGCCCGAGCGGAATGGTTACGAGAAGGTGTTGAGTGCAATCTCCCAGTCAGCGTCGTCCTCGTATCGAGCGAATGAAAGATTCAAATCGATTGTGGACGGGCTGTTGGTGGAGGAAAAATACGATTCGAAGCGTGATTTGTGCTGTCACAGCTTGATTTTCATTAATACATTGACGAATACACCGAGTGACCTGAACTTCCGCCTGCATTTACGTTGCGAGATTATGCGAATGGGACTGTATGAGAAATTGGACGTTCTAACGAATATCGTGGAGAAGAGCAGTAATGAGGATTTGAAAAAACATTTTAAAATGTTCAATGAGATGCGTGAGGATGATTTCGAGGAATTTGTACAGAGATTCGATAATGTGCGATTCGAATTAGATGATATTAATGATTGTTTTGATGTTGTTAAGAATATTGTTGTTGATACATCCGCCGAGCCATATTTTTTATCAATACTACAACATTTACTTTATATTAAAGATGATCATATCTATCGTCCAGCATACTATCAACTGATCGAGGAGTGTATATCGCAAATAGTCCTGCATAAATCTGGCTGTGATCCAAATTTTGATAGTAGAAATTTCAACATTGACACATCAATGTTGGTCGATGATCTGGTGGAGAAATCCAAAGCGAAGGAAGTTAAACGAACTGAAGAATACGAGAAGAAACTCGAACAGCTGGAAATGGCGAAACAGGAGGCCGAAGCTAGGGCTGCACATTTGGAGGAGAAGTTGAAATTCATAGCCGGATCGGATCCTGCACAGGCAAATAAATTGGCCAAGTTTAATGAAGTTATTGGGGCGTTGCAAGGACAAGGGGCACCCACTGGTGGTGGACCACCGCCACCACCCCCGCCGCCCCCTCCACCTATGCCATTTGGTGGTGGTTCGGGTGCACCTCCACCACCGCCGCCTCCACCAGGAATGCCCGGAGTTCGCATGCCTCCTCCTCCACCACCTCCGCCTGGTCTAGGAATGCCCGGTATGCGAATGCCACCCCCTCCACCAATGATGGGAGCCGGTGGTATGCCCTTTCCGCCTCCGATGATGGCAAACATCTTACCTCACGGCTTAAAACCAAAAAAGAAATGGAATGTGCTGAGACCAATGAAACGCGCCAACTGGAAGGCCATAACTCCGCAGAAAATGTCGGAGAACGCTTTTTGGATCAAATGTCAGGAGGATAAACTGGCATCGGACGACTTCCTCGAGGAGCTCTCGGTGAAATTCTCATCGAAACCCATTAAGAAAGACAATAAAGAAACTGTAGATAAGCCAACAACTCTGAAGAAAAACATTATCAATTTCAAAGTGTTAGACTCGAAGACCGCACAAAATATTTCCATATTGCTGGGTGGTTCACTCAAACATTTGTCGTATGAACAAATTAAAGTCTGTCTCTTGAAATGTGATACTGCGATTCTATCAGCAAATGTTCTGCAGCAGCTGATCCAATATTTACCACCACCGGATCAGCTAAAGCGATTGCAAGAGATCAAATCGTCTGGTGAGGATTTATTCGGCGCTGAACAATTCGCTGTGACAATTGGCGAGATCAAAAGACTTAGTCCACGTTTACATAGTCTGCACTTTAAATTGACGTTCGCCGATATGATGCAGGATATAAAACCAGACATTGTTGCCGGTACGGCGGCATGCGAAGAAGTGAAGTCGAGTAAGAAATTTTCGAAAATCCTAGAATTAATTCTACTGTTAGGTAACTACATGAATTCTGCTTCCAAAAATGAACAGACCTATGGTTTTGAATTTAATTTCTTAACGAAATTAACAAATACCAAGGACGTTGAGAATAAACAGACACTGCTGCATTATATCGCCGAAGTTGTTGAACAAAAATTCCCTGAAGTTTTGAATTTCTACGATGACTTATCGCATGTTGATAAGGCATCACGCGTTAGTCTTGAAACAATTCAAAAGACTATGCGGCAAATGAATAGTTCTTTAAAGAATTTAGAAACGGATTTAGGTAATCACAAAGTTCCACAATCCGATAACGATGAATTCCCAAATGCCATGGGACAATTCGCAATTGAATGTCGACAGCAAGTCGAAGTGTTGGGCAAAATGCAAATCCAAATGGAGAAATTGTATAAAGAATTAGGCGAATACTACGCATTTGATAGTAATAAATACACAATGGAGGAGTTCTTCTCCGATATAAAAACCTTCAAGGATTCATTTATGCAAGCGTACCAGGACAACATCAACCAGCGCAAGGAGCAGGAGAAACAGAGGCGGTTACTTGAAGCCAGAGAACAATCACAGCGTGAACTGCTCGAACGACAGCAACGGAAGTTGGCATTGGTCGATATCGATGGCCCGCAAACGCAGGAGGGTGTAATGGACAGTTTGTTGGAGGCGTTGCAAACAGGATCGGCGTTTGGAAATCGAGATCAGCGGCAGAAGCGACGTCAGAGGCCAGCCGGTGCTGAACGTCGTGCGCAACTCAGTCGTAGTCGGTCGAGATCACGTGTCCTAGCCTAACAGCATTTAATTTTATTATCCTTATTATTTTTTTTTTCAAAAAAGAGTTAATTGAAAATAATTATTTTTTCACATGTAATAAAATATATGTTAATTATAAATTAATAATAATAATTATATTTCATTGTAAGTATTAGAATTTTACGACAAGTGCCAACTCAAAATTGTGCCTTAAATTGTTAATTTTTGTTGGCAATTTTTTATATGCTTTTTATATAAATACTATAAATATGAAATTAGAAATATTACTATAGAGTGTAAGAATTATTAAATAAAATATTTTATGACAAAAACAAAAAGTTTAAAAAAAATTTAATCAGCAAATTAAGTCACAATTTTATTGAGTGTGCAACTATTAGTGATCTTTTTGTGGGATTTCTCTTAGTAGAGAAAATAGTTTGTTTATCTGCTTATTCAAAAACGTACCTAAAAAACGTTCTGTATTTCCTCATTGAACCTTTTTAACAATTGTTTTGACAAAATCTCAGAAGAATACATTGGAAATTTGGTTTATAAACGCATCGATTGGTGAACAATTCGGATTATAAGCTTCTTGTCGAGATGGTTCAGGCTTGTGGAGTTTGGAGAAGTTACAAACCGATATAATTTTGATGTTTATGTATTCCCGTTTGTGCCAAGACAGACTACTTTTTTCCTCTCATAGGGTTATCTGGGGTGGTATTCCGTAACTTGATTCAAGCGTTTGTTTCGAGTTAGAAGAAAAAGTGGTATTTGCTATCTCGGTTTCTCTCTGTCATTTATGTCGGTCAAAACAGAGACAGCGAATACTTCTTGTTTTTCTAACTCGAAACAAACGCTTGAAACAAGTTACGGAATATCACTCCTAATCTCTTGCTTTGTCTGGTGTTACCACCTGACATTCTGTTGAGCTCAAGAGATGCGTTGGTTTATGAACAATTTTCACTTTTTAGGCAGCATTTCGGTTTTCGAAAAGCCAGTTGGTAGCAGCAAAAGTAGAACTAAAATTGTGCATTTTATCTATAAGTACGGATGGATGCGCGTGCAATGCAATTAACAGGTCGATTATTTTAGACGCGTCACTTTTCGTGACTCAAAATTGCCTGTTGTTGTTGGTGGTACAAAACAACAAATACAATAGGCAAAATCCGAGTCACGAAAAGTGACGCGTCTAAGATAATCGACCTGTTAGTTTATACACAAATCAAAATCACCAAACAATACACAAACAAAATTAATTTAGACGCAAACAACACATAGTGGTTACATTCATCCCGGCTGCTAAGTTTTAGCGGTAGAAAATTGCATAGCGATCAGCGAGGATGAATACACAAAAAAAGATGGATTTTATTGCACTATGTTATCATAAAACATAACAAAAGCTATAATTGCCAATCTGGCAATCATTGGAGACCCGTATGGTGATATTCGTATCAAAATTCGAACAGTTATACCAAAATTCCACTTTGAAGTCAAACTTTCCAATAAGATTTTTTAAAATTTATTCCAATCGGATTTTGATGTATGGGAGTTTTATGTAGAATCATATCCTAAATAACTTTTGTTCTTGGACTTTTTTGATAAGATGCACCGTTTTTGAGATATTCACAAAAAACGTTTTCGTTCGTATGGGGGGTACCCCCCCTAATGGACAATTTTTGCCCATTAACGAACTTAGCCTTGCATTTTACGAAAAACGGATCTGTACAAACTTTCAAGTCTCTAGCTCAATCCGTGCGCCCGCAATCCGCGCCACAGACAGACGGACGGACAGACGGACAGACGGACGGACAGACGGACGGACATGCAAAAATTAAATATTTTTATCATTCTAAACACACTGGTGTAATTAATTTTTTTGTGCGATGACGGGATCTTGGCGTTACAAACGGTAAGGCAAAGTTAATATACCCTTTGGTTTCACCATACGGGTATAAAAACGCATCTAACAGTTCCAATTAATATTTTTTCATTTATTAGTTACGGTAACAATGATTGTTCCTACATCAATACATTCAACACCAACGTCGACAATATTTTGAATTAAATGTTGAACAACATTTAAAAGTGATTGAAATTTTAATACGCAAGGCGAGCCATTTTCAGATCTTCGACCGTAACAGTCATTATTTGCTGGATCAAAAAGGCAAAAATTGCATTTGCTGTTTACTATGAGTACACAAAAACTAGACAACGAAATATACGCTACAGGATATTTCTCAAAGATAAATCGCAGTACGGTGAGTAAATTTTCTTGATCTGCGTGTTCTTTAAAAGGTTGTAAGACGACTGCTTTTATTTGACGGTTCCACAAAGACAAATTTTGTTCAAAATCACAAATCTTTAAATGTTCGTTTTGTCGCACTAAAAAATACAAAAACTTTAAATTGCAAAATGGTGAAATTATGGACAAAAGTAATTACCAGCAACTGAATTTATGTATAAATCATATCCAGATTCCATTATTGTATCTATTGTAGATTTACACCAATTATTTATATGAATTACTGCCGCCATGGTTGCTGCTATAATGCATGCTGCATATTGACACTAAAATTTCAAGAATATATGTAGTAAAACTTTTGAAATAAAGTTTTCAAATTAATTTAAAACTCACTTCAATTTTTTGATAATTTGGAAATTCTTGCGGGGATTTTTTATACACTGTGCCTCGCAGTAGCTCCACGCCTTCATCTAATAAGAAATATTGAGATTTTAAACAATAAGATTTGAATTTCCTTCGCCGATTTTTATCCTCCTCAATGAGGCACGGTATCTTCTCCGATTTAATTTTAAAATTTTTACAGGCCAACGATTTTTTCACGATGTACGGATGGAATTTTCTCAATTCATACCAATTTTCTGAATTTGAAAAGTCCACTTTCGATTCAATCCAATCAATTACCTCTTGCTGGCTTGGCGAAGCCACAACAAACATAGACAAATCGTTGATATCAGGGTAGAAGAGAAAATAGGATCCCTTTTCTTTCCAGATTGCACAGCTCATGTTTTTTGTTGAAAGCACCGCATAGTTGTTTGATTTGAAAAACATATCTAACGCTTGTTTAAATGATATTTTATGCGCCGCTCCATGGATGGTAATTGGTCCTCGAATCAAAAAATCTGTTTCTAAATGACAAACTTTATTGTCGATTGTGAAATTTTTTATCATTTGTTCTAGTGTGGTAGACGTAGTAGAATTTCCGAGCAAATTTTTAGCAATTGCTGTTATCTAAAATTGAGAAATATTGTAATTTCTTCGACAAACGTTTTCAAATTTAAAGTGTTTTTATTTGAGTAAATCGCAAAAAGTGGGTTGACTCAAAATCTCGGGACAACAAAGAAAAAAAGTTTTCCAAATTTTCGGTCTATCAAAAAAAGGATTTTTCGCTTGGCCAAGAAAAGGCTTTCAATCTTAGGAGGCGTTAAAAAATTTCTTGGGGCGAAAATTTGTGTGTGTCTTTCTTTAAAAATCGCATTTTTTTCAACAAAATTTGTATCTACTTGCATGTTTTTATCGACATTTTGTATCAATTGGGCCGGGTCAAATAGACTGTAGATGATGAATGAAAAAAATTAAAAATGTTTTACAAAATACCTTCTCAAAAGTATGCTGTGTCCAATATCCAACAAACTGCATTTCACTAACTATCAAAGCAGCGACACAATAAAAAGGAATCGAAACATCTTCGCAAAAGTCTTGACCTTTCAGAATATTAAGATTTTTTTGAATTTCAAAGGCGGGAAATTCACTCCAATCTAAAACATCTTCAGTGAATTGATTTTCTTCTTCATTTATCGAATTTTGCTCGTTCACTACTCTCACCTGTAAAAAAATATTATTTAAAAAATGAAACTGTTTAATAATTTCAAGTATACTCTATAAAACTCGCAAAATGTCACATTGGTTGGTCCATCCATTAAATTTAAAACATGTTGAAACACAAAATTCTTGTTGGTAAATCGTGAAATACTTGCGACACCTCCATTTAAACTCCGTTGACCGTGCGGATTTGTTTCATGAGGATCAAAAATATAATATGCTCCATCATTAGTTTGCCACATGGTAATATAATAGCCATTTAAATTTAAAATTTCACCCATATTTGATTCAATTGTTTGAAGATCTTCTAAGAAATTTTCAAAATCTTCGGTGGGCGAATCCAATCGATCGAAATTATTTATGAAAATAGTTTTTCCATCTTCAATATCCAATTGAAATTTTCTTTTACATATACTAAAAGCTGTTTCAATTTGCTCGAGATTCAATTTATAATTTGAGTGGAAAAATTCTGAGGTCTCACGTCGTACCTTTTCCATGGTTTTCGTATACAGACGATCTCCATATTTTAGAATTACATCAAGGATAGTCGGAGTAAATTTTTGACTTGGTGAGAGTTTTGCTAATGCCAAGCTAACAAAGCAATTACAAATATCTTGATTGCCTTTATTAGTAAATATAAAATCATTTTGTGCCATGGAGCCGCGCAGAACCCAATGTCCTTCGGGATTGACTACTTGAAAGTTTTCCAACAAATTATTTTCCATATTTTCTTGGTTATTCCATTTATTTGTTAGAAAAACTTTGTGCAACGTTACGGGTTGGTTTTTATGATCTTCAGGGACTTTCAATAGTAAATGTTCAATGAGTGCTTGGAGTGTAATAAACCAAGCAACATACGCTGACCCTTCATTTGGCAACTTTTTATAATCCTGGTCACTATTTTTGCTTATTTCAGAAACTTCCGTCGGTTTAGGTTCTATTTGATCAATTTCTGGTGAATTTTGCTCACCTAATTCCGTTTCATTGGTGATTTTCGACTCCTTTAATGATTTACTTTCTGAAATCGCTTTTTCTGCAATAAAAATTCTTCTCTCGGTTAACTTTCCATTCAAATCACTAGCCTTTGGATCAAAGATAAAATACAATCCTTCCTGCTTCCAAATTGAAACATCAAAAATATCTGATGATAAAATTGCTCCGATTTTTTCTTCCTTTTCCCAATCAGCTAAAAGCTTAACTAAATCTTTAATCTCTTCAATTTTTTTTTCGTCCGTATTTTCCATAACAGGTGTTTTCAAAATAACTTCCTCGTCGTCTTCATAATTTACTGTAATTACGTCTGATGAATTGCTAGTAATGTTTTTTGCGCTTTCAGGGTTTTCTAGAGGGTTCTGTTCAACATTTTGCAGTTCCTCTGGCTTGAAAAATACCCCCTGATGTTTTTCAGTTCTGAACTCAAAATTGTTTGCTCCAACATTAAAACCATTCGAAATATCTTCAAAGGTAAATTTTGATTTTCGTCCCTCACAGTCTGCGAATTTTTTGCTGGTTTGAAAATACATTTTGTCCCCAATTCTAAGTATGTCAATTAAATCTTCCTGATTCCATCGTGCAGCTTGAGAAATTTGTGCCAAACCCAGTGATATTAATAAATTACACAAAGTTTGTTTATCAGCCTGATTTCCAAAATTTTGATGACCTTCGTGGAAATCATTTATGGATCTTAAAATTGCACCAAAATCTGTAAATTCTGAATAGTTTTGTAAAGGCGGCCGCCCAGTCGTTGATGCTAAACTCGTATAAATTCCAGAGATACAAAACTTAAAGAAGAAAGTTTGATTTTTGTAAAAAAAAAAAAAGATTCTACAAATATTTACCTGATTGAAGCCTTCAAATTTTATATTCGCTAAAATAGTTTGATACAATTGGGAAAGTTTTTGAAATCTTAAAGCGGAAGACATTCCAAAAATTTCATCTGAGTTTTCATCCAAAATTTTAATTAAAATTCTTTTAGTTTTTAACTTTTAAAAAATTAAATTTGAATACCTTTAAAATTTGCGTTCGAAACTTTAGTTTCGTGCGGATTCATTAAATAAAAAAATTCATCATTTTTCCATATTGCTAATGAGGTGTTTTCCAAATTAAATAATCCGTAATTATGTTTATCAAAGAATTTGCTTAGACCTGTAAAAGTTGTTATCAGAAAGTTGTGTGAAAAATTATCCAAATAGCACATCACACGATAGAAAAAAAATCTGGTTTTCAAAATTCGTGGAAAAAACTACAATCTTACAACTCACCTTCATTAAGCTTGGAAACTCCATTTTCACCTGTTTCGAAAATAGATCCAGATACACTACAATCTTTAAAACTAAAAATCACATTTTGATCATTAATTTTTGCGTTTCGTTTGATATCTCTCAAGTCTAAATTTCTAACTTGCTCTTTTTCTTTCGGTTTTGAAAAGGCTTCCATAGATTCCCTATACAAATTATTTCCAGTTTCCAAAACTTTGTCTATCATATCCTGTGACCATTCACTTTCAGGGATTACTGTGAGAAAAAGTAAAGCGGATATTGCAACGCACTTTCCCAAATCTGATGCCAAAGTTCCTTCCTGAAGCCAATCACAAATTGAAGAAGAGCCCATAACAATCCATTGGTCAAGATCAATTCCCTTCCAGTTATACCAATCTTCTGATTTCTGCGGCTTTTTAAATAAACTTATTTGCAAAATTCGATATGAATCCGATTTGTGTTTCATGGGAATGTTATTCACATAAGACTTGGATAAAAGTTCCAAAGATCTAAAAGTAGTGAGACAGGCGCTTCCAGAATTTTTACTACTTCCTGTTTCTAGTGATAATAACTTTGTCCACTTCCTTCCATGGGTGTCTCGCTCTTTAGGGTCAAACATAAAAAACCATCCGCTTTCTTGCCAAATGGCTACCGTTTGAGGTCCTTGAATCAAACCGGAATCAAACGATTTAAAAAAATATTCCAGTCCTTTGTGCAAATCAAGCGTCTCTGGGTTTTCTGGCTGAATTTCTCCGAAAACAATCTTCTCGCAATCGATATTGAAAATTTCTTCTGCAAACTTTAGTTCCAACGTTTTTAAATCATTTAAATTTTGCACTAAAGATGCTGAAGTTCCTATATTTTCCTCAAATATTCGTTCACTCAATTTAATTATATCCGAAAGGGTTTCTTGTGTCCAAAACAAAGATCTTACATTTCTTTGTGTGACCAAGGCTGCCAAATTGGCGTAAATTATTTTCGCTGGATCACTTATAAATGAATTACAAGTTAAACTAGCAAAGTTGTCATTAATTTTAAGATATTCTGGGCTCAATATTATAGATATTTTTTGGGGGGTAGTCGCAGGTTCTTCTCTAGTGGTTTGTGGCTTCTCTTGAAAAATTTCAGCTACAAGTTTCTCACTTTTATCCTCTTCGGACATAGATTTAAAATTTTCATCAATAGTTCGAATTATTTTCAAAGGATAAATTTCATAATTCTCAATGGGATATGAATTTTTTAAATATTCTAAAAATCTGTCAGGGTTAACAAAACGAAGGACACAACTTTTCCCCATGTAAATTTTAACTGGTATGCCATCCTCATCTGTGTCGTAGGGTGAAAAGTGATAAATAACTTGGTCTTCTTGCCAAATAGTGAAATATTTTCCATTGAAGTTTAGAATCGCAGCATCATTTTCAGTAAAAATATTTTGTAAACCATCAAGTATTAAAGAAGAGTTTATTTCGCCATTTTTCGTCCTCATTGTTCCTGAAAAAACTTCTTGTCCTACTGAAACTGTCATTTTCCAGTCGTTTATATAAAAATGTGGTAATACGCAATATGGCTTCAAATCAGAGATATTTCGTGGTCGTATTTTCGATATGGTTGCTCGGTACAGTTTATCACCGATATTTAAGATCTCATCTAAATCAGAACAAATCCATTCTTCAATTGGTTTCGTTTTCGTATAAACTACAGCCACAATATTTGTAGAAGGACTCTTTTGAAAGAAATAATTTTTTTGAAGTTTTTTTGTACACTAGAAATATATCATTTTTACCTGTTTGTTTCTAGATAAAAATCCATATCTATATGAAGATTGAGCAAATGATCCACACAGTATTGAAAGATTTGGGTCTATATGTCGAAATTCATACCAAAAATTCTTTTTTGATAAATTTGATTTTCTCTGAGCGCCTGACAATTTCCTGCTGATATCAAGAAATATGCTAAAGATAATATTAACTTAATGGATTCGTAAATTTCTGAATTACATTTTGTCAGAATCCGCGCTTGTTTCAATAACACTAATTTTGCTCGACATTGAATAATACCAACGATCAAATTTTAAAAAGAATTTCACAAATGTAAAATCAAAAAAAGCTGGCAGTTACTATAAATTTAATGAAAAAGTGGTTTACTACAATTTAAAATGTTACTTACACAGAAACTATATTGACATTTATTTCTGGTGTGCCAGTACAACTATCTACTGTCTGCTAAAAAGCCAGTGTAGACCAATCTAGTTTACCAGTTTTACTGGTAAGACAGTGCTGGTATACCATTTTCGTAGACAGCGCTGGTATAACAGATTTTGACAGACAATAAAATTAAAATGGCGGAAAGTAGACTTTCGGAAAATGATATATTGCGATTTATGAATATTTTATGAGAAAAGGAATGCCTATGTATAAGACGATAGCAGCTACTTTAATAGCTTCTGTGAATACCCCTAATGATTTTTTTTTTCAAAATTGAGTTTAATATTGACAGAATTTCGGCCACTTAACTAAGAATAAGTAAATTAAAAATTTGTGTTACTCATGCGAAATTTCTCAAAATAATTATTGTTCACCAAATCGTCAATATTATTCGCTAAATATTAACGTCAAAAACCCAATATTTGATCAAGTGTTTTTCACAAAGTCTCAACAGATATTTAAGCAATAAAACCAGGTATTCACGAATCCACAATCATTTCCCGGGAAATTTTTGAACAGTGACAAAATACTCAAATAATCTAATCGAAAAATGTTTCAAATTGTGGTTTTTATAATTAGTTTAACGATTTTAGCTCAATCCCCAAGTTTAGCTTTCAATAATTTAAATTACGCTTGTCGCAACCTAAATCCCGGGCCTAGTTTTTATAGACCTAGTCGTTTCCCAACACCATTCTGCATTACGGCAAATAAAACTTCTGTAGTCCCAGGAGAAGCGCTCAATGTGACCATCTCAAGTTGTAACCGGCAAAGAATCCTTAATGGATTCATGGTTCAGGCTCAAATTCCAGGATCTCGAGTGGCTACTGGATCGTTTGCAATTCCCCGTAATGATAGATATGCGAAACCGATTAATTGCTTCAATGGACTTAATGTAAGTATATTCACATTCCGATAAGTCCAACCTCGATAGGTTTCTTTTTATGAAAAAATTTAACTTTTAAATCAATTTTAAAGAACACAGCAATTATGAAGAATACTATAACTCCACCAATACAAAATGTGACGTTAACTTGGATCGCTCCAAAGGATTATTTGGGGCCAGTGTTCTTCAATGCAACTGTATTAAAAGTTCATGAATATTGGACCAATCTTACATCAGCACAAATCAATGTTGGGCAAAAGAAAAAATCGTTCCCTTGGTTTGGTTAAACACAATTTAAGATGAAAATATACTTGCAAGTTTTATATTTTGCAGAAGTTCCAAAAGTAATAAAAATGATTTTCAAAATTTGGTGTTTGGTATAAAAAATGTGTAAATTAGCGAACTATGGACGGAGTGAGTATAGTTTAGTAAACGGTTTGATTGGAATTGAAGTTTCATTGGAATTTAAGCTATAATATTAGTCATTAACGTACATGAGCGCTGGTACTGGCATTTGAAAAAGATGAAAAATAAAAAAAAGGGAAATCAACAGAAAGTACGAAGGCTTTTTTTGTTTGAATCCGGTCAAAAATTTCTGATACATACAGAAATCTGATAAAAAAAAATCTAACAATGTATAAAAAATTTGTTTTCATTTGTGTACTGCAGTGGCGCTAAATTATAAAAAAACTAGCATTAATTATCGCAAAAACTATTTTCCTTTTATTGTTTACAGAAAACTAGGAGAGTTGTGAAAGACATTTAATTTTTGTACGCGTTTGTTTGCCAAAATTTAAAATCTAAATTGTATCTTGAAACTTAAGAGCACGAATTTTCACAGACAAATGCAAATTTTTCCCTACTTGGTCTAAAATCCGAGAACTTGCTTTAATTTTAAGTTCAATCTTGTTCGAAAGTTAATCGTATCGCTATATTCAGAA
Organism: Chrysopilus asiliformis; assembly: GCA_964034945.1. NCBI lineage: Eukaryota > Metazoa > Arthropoda > Insecta > Diptera > Rhagionidae > Chrysopilus > Chrysopilus asiliformis. The sequence continues at coordinate 20,364,941 of OZ035960.1, forward strand.
TTATGAAATTCGCTTTTTAATTTTTTATACCCGTATGGTGAAACCAAAGTGTATATTAACTTTGCCTTACCGTTTGTAACGCCAAGATCCCGTCATCACACACAAAAATGAATTACACCAGTGTGTTTAGAATGATAAAATTAATTAATTTTCGCATGTCCGTCCGTCCGTCTGTCCGTCCGTCCGTCTGTCCGTCTGTGGCGCGGATTGCGGGCGCATGGATTGAGCTAGAGACTTGAATTTTTGCGCAGATCCGTTTTTCGTACAAAAATTGACCATTAGGTGGGTGGGGGAGGGGGGGGTACCCCCCATAGGAACGAAAATGTTTTTCGCGAATATCTCAAAAACTGTGCATCCTATCAAAAAAGTGCAAGAACAAAAGTTATTTAGAATATGATTCTACATAAAACTCCCATACATCAAAATCCGATTGGAACAAGTTTAAAAAAAATCTTGTTGGAAAATTTGAATTCAAATGAAATTTTGATACGCCGTTCAATTAAATCACCAAGCAATTAAATCCAAAATTAAATCAAAAAGATTTCAATTAAATCAAAAAGCCAGATTGGCAATTATAGCTTTTGTTATGTTTTTATATTTCTTTTAAGTGTGGATTTTCAAAAGACTTGAAGAGAAATGTTTGTTTAGTGAATTTTATAAGGAAATTATTTAGGAGTAAGGGAACTTCCGAAAAAAAACTTGTAGGTTCTTTACATTAAGCTAAGAATTTAACACAAAACTGATTTTAAATCGCCTAAAACAAGATTTACAGCAGGCAAGCTTAACGTTCATCAAGCGTTTTAGATTACAATTGTCCCTTCCATCAAAGTAATTTTATAACATGTTCCCACTACTACCAAAAGTTAAATCGTGTGGGACAAACTCAAGAAAAGCCAAAGGTGATGATCCAACTTAATCATTGTTGATTTTAAGTTCGGTTCGAGAGGATCAATTTAAAACTAATAAATTTAATGTAAGTTAAATATTCAATGGAACATTTGTTTTAGTTTATTGGAAGTCTAAAATTTATGTTCCAAAAAAAAAATTTTTTTTCTCGTTTCTGATTAAATGGTAGCGATTCGATTATGAATTTGAAAGTAGTTTTACTAATAAAGAAAAGTGGTTTCCGTTAGTGAATTTTATGTGTGATAAATTTAAATTAAATTGATGCAAATTTTTAGTAGTTATAGTAAAATAAATACTTTAGTGCAATGTTCACAACCAGTCGAATTTTTAGTGAATTTACAATTGCTTTTTGTTGAAATATTGTGGGTTGGTTTTATTGTTTAAAGATAGATTAATAAAACAATTATGGGTGATGATTTTTGAAGAACTTAATGAGTTTTTGAAGATTTGCTTTCAAAATTATGTTAATTTGTATAAGATATTTTCATTGTTTGCCAATGAAAGAGGCGCATTTTCTTCCTGTTTGAAAAAATATTGAAAAATGTATTTGAATTAGAGGAATAATACGTTATTTCGTTCAAAATTGTTTTTAAATAATTTTTAAATGATTTCTAGCGTATCGAAATCTAGCGTAACGAAAACTATTACAAAATTTTGGTATTTACTCATTTTTTTTTTTTCAAATTATGTGTAATAAAATATGAAAAAACTGAAAGATCCGCAAAAATTACATTTAGTTAAATTATCTTAAAGTAAGTAAAAGTTTTAAAAGCGCCACATATGATTTTCTTAATAATACTCGAATGGGAAGTATGAACTTATAATAAATGCCTTGTATGTTTAATGTTCGTTTTTTGTGAAGATAATTCAAAAGTCAAGGCCATCGTCGAACAGATGAAAACCACCATGAACTTATCATTATTTATTTTATGAAAAACAAAATCAATTGACTGTAAAAAAATATGCTCATATGTTTCCGGTTTTTATAAAACCTTTTATTAGTTAGTGTTTTACGAAGTAACTTTTTAAAAAAAATATTTTTTACCAAATATTAAAAACATACTTTCTTGAATCACACTCAATGAAATTACAATATTTAGGATTTCAATATTACATTGAGTGCAATTAACCCAAATAGAAATTGAAATTTGTAGCCGTCAACGCAATCCAAACTAATGTGTTTTGTTAATTCAAAAACTGTAAAAAAGCTCGAATATAACAATGTAAAACTTTTCAATTAAAGAACGGATATCAATGAAGCAATAATTATTGAAAATTACTTCTATCCGGTGGTAATGCACTCTGAATGCAATAAAACATAAAAAATATGTTTAGAAATAAATGGCATGTGCCAGATTCATAACCGACCAGCAAATAGCCATAATATTGTGAATAATTGGTAAAAAAAAAGTAAGAAACTTTGTCTGCGGCTTTTGCATGACTATGTGAGAATTGATGTCTGTCTATCATTGAATGAATTAACCAAGCTAGCGCCCAGAAATCCCCGAAAAGGCAAGCAATCACTTTGAAACTTTTCAAGGTCTTCCAGTCTTCATGGGAGCACCTTAAATGATATTAATCATTGATACACGCCATCTAATGGTTTTTTGTTTAGCAATCGTTTCTGTGAATAAATCAACGGACAAAAACAAAGACTTTGTTAGATTTTTTTTTTTGCTAACGAGTTTTTATTCACATACGAAAGGTAATAGAATAATTGCTTTAACGATAGTTGATTGTTTGTAAACTATAAAGTAACCAAAGATATAATGTGCGTTTGAGCTTGCAAAATAAAACTTGTTTCAGAATTTCGTTTTTCAGAATATTCTTGATGATTTAGTCAAAATCTTTCTGATAAAAAAATTGTCTCCATGTAACATGTTAATGTACACATTGGACATGGACATAGAGAAAATTTATGTCTAGTCGAGACCACAGATGAAAGTGGTTTTCGGAATAAACTTATTATGAAAATCGTGATATTTTGATGGTTTAAAAAGATTTGATTGGCAGATTTTTTGAACTTACAAGTCACACATTTTCTGAGAAGGGGAGGGGGGGGGGGGGCTGAGTTAATGTAACAATAATATTAGATCCCATACAAAAGATCACAAAAAAGTTTAGCAGGAGAGGGGGACGATTCGAAAAAGTTATATTTTTAATTAGGATTTATTTTTTCTTTAAAAATTTATCTGAATTTATTGGAAAAAAATATTTGTATTTAATTTATTTCCTTTTTTGTGAATTTTCAAACGATCAAGTTTTCAGTTTTTATACAAAAAGGACATTCTCAACCCAGACGTGCTTTTTGTTTCTCTTCCTTAAACCTCGTATCAATTAGACATAAAAAGAAAGCGTTTTTTTTGGCCTGGTATTGAAATGTCCCGTAGACATGACATTTATCAGATTTTTTTTAAAATATCTTCGGAAAAAATGCTCTGAAAAACTATCTCTGCAAGTTTTAATGCCAAACCATGAAAAAAATGTCTAATCGAGACCTAAAGTTATAAAATAAAATCAACTTTAAATTGCAAAAAACCAGCATAGAACTTGATTTAAAGATTAATAAGGTTTTTATATAGCTAAATGACCTTTTCTTAAGACATAAGGTCAGACCTCCACATTATAAAATGCAAATTAAAGCGTAAGACATCGTTAATCTAATAAAAAGCTTACAAATTTGGGCGAATTTATGTCGTAAACCGCAACTCCACCACATAGCTACAAAGACCAGGTAGAAAAGATATTGGAATATGCAGCATTATAATAAATAATGGAAGCAACATTACAATCTGCTTAAAGCCATGGTCTTATGTCACCAACGAGTCTTCGTCCGGAGGTTTTTTTTTCTTTTCAATTCCAAGAAAACCCAAAACGCTAAACCAGTTCTTTTTACATCGACAATTTACTAGACGATCTTCAGCATATGTACAATATACTGATGCTAAATCCACATAAAGTGATTGGTTACCAAATTAAGCTTTGTCGTGCAAAGTAAAAAAAAAACAAAGTCTAGACTCTAGATTCATGACTTGTAAAAAGTGTTCCGCAATTTGTACTTTTTTATACCTAAGTCAAGAGATGTTTTTTGGAAAAATTTTCACTCCGCGATTTTTCTTAAAAAGCCGGTTACAGTCTTTTACTGCTTTGAAATATGTTCTGACGAAAATTTAGCAGCTTTCTAAAATCTGTACCTTTTTTTTGTAACTAGAGGGTATAAAACGCCGCAATGAAATGGGGGTGGAGGCTTCCTAGTAGTTTTAGGGCCATAAAATATTGGTATTCTTATGTATATGGTCAATCATTTACGTTTTTCAAGATATCTAATCAAATGTATTTTTTTAATTGTTCCTATTTTATTGGATAAAAAGGCCAAATGTAAATCAAACTTCTTACTATATGTATACAATATAGCCTGATATTATATTAATTTTTATATAAATATCATCTGATGACAAGATTTTTTTTCATGTAATTTTTATTTGTTTCTATCACGACCTGATCATCAAATTAAATTAATTCATTAATTATAACTTGGAAATTATTCATCATGATAGAATCAAGTGAAACTTTTCATACCTTTCAAAGATTTAAAAGATCAACCTCAAAGATTTAAAACGACTATCAATAACAAACAAAAGCCGCAATTAATAAATTTATCGAGTATGATTACGATAATTACGCTTTTACTGTTTTCTATTCAAATATTGAGAAAATTCAGTGGTGTTATGATAATTTTCCTGCAACTTTTACGGTCAATTGAATTGATCAATGCAAAAAAAGTGTTTCACTGCTTTCGATTTCCGCACTTATCAAGGTAGTTAATAGACTTCAGCGGAGGCTGATGATTTATGTTAAAAAACAACAAGTTCCTTGTTATCAAATGCTGCTGCACCTAAGAGAAGTCGTTTTGTTATGTTTTTTTAGTCAGATTTTATTTATCTCGCATTATGAAGGTTTAATTTCTATATTTAATTAATTAGTTGTTGGTTTTGATATTATAATGATTATGAGAAGCTTTGACAATAGTTCAGGAAATTTTAATAAAGGGTACAAAATCAGTTCGGTAATTCTTTATATTAAAAAACACATCTAGATTTCTGTAATTTCTTATTTAAAAAAAATTATTTAATAAAACTTCTTGTCGAATATGGTTTCTAATGGCCATCATACATTTTTATAAAAGTGTCCATGCTAAGTGTAACTATATAGTCCGTTATCGTCGCAAAATAATGAAAATTGACAAACTTTTGTTAATAGCAATTAAATTACCAGCAATATTCGTTTATAACTTTGAATTATTTTGTCATATCATGAATATCCCAAAAAGAAACTTAAATCGATATTTAACGTAATATTCTTTAATAATTTCATCATTTCGAATTCAAAGATAAAATAAAATAACAATATTCATTGCAATTTTTGTTTATTATGACTCTTAAATTAATTTCTGTTAAATGCCATTAACGACTCATTTGGACATTCACAAACCAGCCGACAATGTTTCTCGGTTAATGCCAACTGCTGCCAAGAAACCAGTTTCTATCTCGGGCAAACTTTGCAAAAAGTAACAGAAAATTACATAATTTTACTGCAACTGACCAGCCACATCAACCACAACTTTATGTTAATTAATTGACCAAATCAAAGTGCATACATTAACCCTAAGCTTGACATCAGTTTGGCTATCGTTTGGCAAAAAGATAATGATAGTCACGAAAAACCCACCTAACTTACAAACATAAATATATGTTTGTGTTTGGCATGAGTACAAAATTAAAATAACGAAATTTATTGTAATTTTTGCAGAATGGCATTACGCTACGTCGTTGTCCTTGGCTTATTAGCTGCACCGGTTTGGTCATATTCGGCTGGAGCACCTGGCGAGGCATGTAAAAATTTAACACCCAATCATGGTGTTGGCTCCAAGGCCCTTCCATCGAACTACATTATTTCGGTGTCACCGAAATCCGTCCCTGCCGGTCAAACGGTCGATGTTACTATCTCTGGAAAAACAGAGGGCGACACCATTAAAGGATTCTTAATGCAAGCCCGTGTTGGAGGCACCCCAATTGGCCAATTCGTCTTCACAGGATCAGAAACTCATGCACAGGCATTGGACTGCGCAGGAGGAAAAGGAGTAAGCATTACTTTATCTATCCATCTGAAATTATTGGAAGACTAATTAAAAAATTGTTTTTTCGTTTATAGAATGCTGCTACTCACAAAAAGATCACTGGCCCACCACCAAGGACGATTACCCTTAAATGGAAAGCACCTGAAAATCTGAAGGAGACAGTTGTATTTACAGGCACCATCGCTTTGAATGGAGCCGTTTTCTGGGTTGGTGAAACATCTGAACCAGTCACAGTTGTATAAAATATGCAACTATAAAAAACCAAATATGATAGCAAAAATATCTGGTGATAAATTTTAGAAATTCATTTAGTGTTTACAGTTTTATTGTCAACAAAGAGTCAAAAAATATAACTACATTTAGATTTCTGTTTCTTTTAAAGAACCATCAATTTTTTAATAATTTTCTTTTATTTGTCTTTCAGTTTTTTACAATTGATTCACTAGGGCCAAAGAAATCTGGAACTTTCTTTGTTTTTATAATTGTTTTATCATGACATGGTTTTGAAAGAAATCTCATAAAAGAGAAAAATTATCCGGTTTTAATCGCGAAACTATGGGGTTCTCGTCTTTGAAATGTGCAGAGGGAAAGAAATCATGGTTTTGGGGACCTTAAAAAATATCGATCGATTAAAAACGACTATTAAATTTTCGGCGTGCAAAAGAAGGTCCGACTCTATTCGTTGATTCTACGCACTTAAAATGATAACGTATAGGCAATAATTATATGAGTATTCATAACTACTAATTTATGAGTCTGTTTTTAAACTTTTTCTATATTTCTTGGAAAAGTCACACCGAGATTTTTTTTTGTTTATTTTTTATGGTAATTGATTGGACAAGATCTTGTGATTTTCCCGATTTAATTTTTGGTCACGCAATATAAAAATGTATCAATTTCATAGTAATTTTGCCTGACGTAAGCATCTAATTTGTTTTTTAACGTATCAAAATTGGCGAATGTTAATTTTAATTAACAAGCGTGTTTTAATTGCCTTTCTAAATTATCATTTATACTAAGACGCTAAATGTTTAGGTCAAAGACTTTAGTTTCAGGTATTTTGAAAGTTGTTAAGTTATTAACACTAGTTAGACGTAAATGAGTGCAAAAATCGAGCTAAAAACCACATGACAGATGCATATCACTTTTCCTTTTTGTAGTGATTTTCCGGTATCTAAATTTTTTGATTGCGAGTGTTCTAATCAGTAGCGTGACTATAAATAAATATTGAACCATCCCAATCCCACCCATCAAATCGGCTGAAAATGTGAAAACCGAAAAATGAAAAAAATTTATTGGATTTGAAAAGAGACTTCTGATACAAACTAGAGATGGAATGAATATTGACCAATGATGAATCAAAACACCGACCAATCTGACTATCCTTCGGAAGAATACAAACTCATATCAATCAAAGGTGGTTTTTTGCTATTTGGTTAATTTCGTTTTTAAAACCTTGTTGGGGGTCAATTTTCGGGTGCACCAACTCAGAATAATATATTAAAATTTAATAAAATTTAAACATTTTAAAAAAAATTGTATACATTTATTAAATGTTTGATTAAAAAGTTGAAATAAAAAAAATCATTGATTATAAAAAATGCATAAAATCAACTAAAAGCAATCGTTCAAAGGAATGTTATTTAATTTGTGATATGAACAACGTTCACAAAGTTATTTCTATAGAAAATTTCCACATCGTCTCTAAATCTCTCCCAATTTCTTAATGGCCGAAAATCCTTAAACCTATTGTCTTGTTCCTTCACCAATATTTGGTAGATGACTTGTTTCTGCATTGCAAATTGAATAAACCGCATCAAATCGAGTCGGGACTCCAAAAATGTATAGGATGTAAATAAGATTGGAATTCCGGTATACTCCATGAGGGCCCTAAGGCCACGGTTCCACGTATCCATTGGTGTGCCGACATATTCCGCGAACCCACAATTAAAGCAGGCAATTAGATCCGGCTTTTGTCCTTCGCTGGAGAAATCTTCGATCGCATTCGCATGAATTTGAATCTCAACCCATCGATCCACGTCAATTTTGTAAATCGTCAAACCAAGATTGTCGAACCTTAATACTTCTGGGCCAATTAGGAAAATTGATAAACTTTCAAGTTGCGGCAATTGGGATAAGAGGAAATCGCAATATTGTCGCTCAAAAGTTAGCATCTCATCGCGTGCTCCTACTAAATATATGCGGAGAGATTTTTTGGCTTTCTTTATCAACTGGAATTTATTAATTGCATAGAGGAGTGTGCCCACATTCGAATACAAACTGACTGCGCAAAATAATTGATATTCCTTTAAATTGCATGGTATGGTTGGGACCCGGTACCCTATATTTATGCAAGTCATTTGGATAAGCCTGAATAGATTTGGCGGAAAGGTAGACTTTGTGTAGGTCGGCGGCTCAAATTCTAATATCAATTCTCTTAAATTTGGATTTTCATAGAAGTCGTAGTATATTCGCAACTGTGGGCAGTATTTTGAGTGATTTCTAGCGTCCATTTGTTGATGTCGTTCGCTACAGTATGAAACTGCTTTACAGCCTTGGCAATGTTTAAGATCTTTTTGTATAAAACAGAGATTGCAGCATTTGGGATTAGAAATTAACTCCAGTTCGTGGGGTGCCAGTTCACGGCGCAAATTTATTTTCACGCAACTCTGGACAGTAACGACCACATTAAGGAGATCTTGCGGATGCAATATGGGACCGTTTATCTGATGTATTCGCTTTACTTTGTACTGTCTTAACAATCGCTGAACAACTGAGCATAATTCTTTATGGATCTGCCAATCGAGTCTCTGATGATCTTGTCCGCAATATGAAACCAAGCGACATGCCGAACATTCTTTTAAGTGCTCCTTCCGGCCTACTTCCGTGTTGTTGGGAAATACAACACAGAGGTTGCATCTTCGAGAGTTTACATGGAAATTTGCCATATTAGAATCTCAAGAACTTTTTAACTGAAATCGCCCAAACATACTTTTTTAAAATAAATTCTCTTTGCAGAAAACATTATTTCACATACCTTGAAATAATTTAAATACTATAAATGCTTATAATTTCAATGGAAAGTAATTTTTAGTGCGCTCTTAAATATTTGGCGGGTGAAAAACTGAATAATAACAGGAATTTCCCATACCAAAACATTTTACCACCTTATTTTCACCTAACCTAACTTTTGAAATAAACAACAAACAGTGGCCTGCAAAATATTCCCTATTGCTTTAAAAATAAATCCGAAATACTCCGAAAGTTTTTGATGGCGAAATAATTGAAACTACCCAGTGAACAAAAAATGTCTTATTAAGGCATTATAAAGGCATTATCTTAATGCATTATCTTTACCTTATTGTTGCCTTAATTTTGTATAGGCCATTTCCGCGTATATAAGGCCTTACAACTAAGGCAACATTAATAGTAGATGTTTTTTCCCCGGTGATGGCGCTGATTCCTTAGATGGTAAAAATTTCTTTATTAAAACGGTCTTTAAGCCTTAATCTATTACTTTTTCTATAAAAATATTTACCGAGTCGTTTAAAGCCAACACAAAACTTCAACAAAAAATAACTTTTGACACATAACTTTTAGTTCACTTTTCCAACACACGCATAAAAGGCGCGTTTTTCCTGAGATGAACTTCCATCTCATTTTAATTTGGAGGCTTTTATATTATTTGTCTCATGTCTTAAAGACACCTTAGCGATAATGCCTTAATAATTTTTCACTGGGTACTTTGAAGTCCGTATTTTAGTTTTAAAAAAATACTTTCCCTTTTCCATAGCTCTTAATATCGGTTATTGACCTTTACAATAAAATCCGATTAGAAATTAAACAAATAAACTTTTCGAATGTTAAAATGTAAAGTAGCTAAATTTATAATGAATTCAAAATAACAATCTTTATTACAACTCCCTATTGTATATAGGAATCTTCACTTTCCTGTATTTAGTATTTTCTTTTATAAATTATTGCAGCTAAAATCAGTTAGCATTTGCTTTAACTAATTGAATCACAGCTGAAAGCTGATTTAATTCAATTTATCTTAATACCAGCAGAGACAAATAAAGCAGAAAGTTCTAATATGGATTGAGATAAACCACAGAATCTAGAAGAATTCAATATTGCTTAATTTTTATTTATAACTATGTGAATTCTAAAAAAAATTTAAAAATCCTCACATATTTTTTTTTATAAAAAACATTTCGAAAAATATTTCGGAGTGTAATTAAAAGAGATGTGGCAATACTTTTCAAACAGCCGGCAAACGTCATTTTGACAGCGCCGCTTTATTTTCTTTGATTTTCTCAGACTTTCCCGCAATGAGTTCGTTTTTTATTGTCCGGTGTTTAATTAGAAGGATTCCCTCGACGGTTTGGTCAGGGTTACTTCCGCAGAAACGATTTCAAATAAGGAAACTTCACGTCAGCTACAATTTCGCAATTTATTCGCAACTTTCTGCACTACATCGTCGTCAAATCCCACAATCAGATTCTTCCGGCTATATAGATTCAGACGATTTAACGGTCATTCCTATGGATAGAGACCAAGAAATTTATATAAATCGACGAAAGCTTGCGGAGCTCTTGCGGACACAGTTAAAAATGACTGTTCCTCAAATAACCAAAATTATAACCACCGAGTTCAAGTTTAATAAAATACATTTTCGGGATTTCAAGAAGCTAATTGAACTTTTGGTAAACAAGGGTGTATCCTCCGCTAGTGTTATTGAGAATTCATGGATACTGTCAATGAATTTAAGTAAGAAACTGCTAGACTTAAGACCACTTTTTAATAATCGTTGAATAACTACCAAAATCCAATCTATATTTCAGATGCCCTAGAAGAAAAGATTTACTGGCTGGAAAAACTACATCCTCAGGATATAAACGATCTTGTTCCTTTGTTACGGATATCTGCTTCTCGACTTGCTCGAATCGCTGAACTTAATAGACATGAAGAGGACCACATTTTTGGAAGGAACCGGATTTACTTAATAGCGAATCAATTACAGCTAGAACCCAAAAATGTTTCAAAGTCTATCGCGAAAAGACTATTTATGTTGGAACTGCCTCTTGACTCTCTAATATCGAATCTTAATGCCCTGGTGAAGTATGGTGTCGCTCCCGAGAACATCATAAAAGATTTATGGGCATTTCGATATGCACCTCGATCAGTCGAGACGCGTTTAAATCGCGCTAAAGTCGCACAGAAAGACAAAATAATGCCTTGGATGGTACGATGTCCTGAACCTATTTTAGAGAAGTACTTTTTGAATTTATTTCACGATTTCTGCTTCTATACTTTCGCATTCATTCACAGATCACTAAATCTAAGTCGCGATGAAAAGAAAGTTCTTGGCGATTCAAACTCAGTTGTCGATTATATCTCCAAACGGCTAGAATTTGATACGGAAATTACGAAAGCGATTATGAATAAACATCCGGCTGTGTATAAAGTGCGTGTGAGAAAAGTAAGTCAACAATTCTTATAGCATATGAAATAACAGTTGTGGGGTAGAGCGAAGAAAATTTATCACAAAAATTCATTTTTACAATTTTACATTGCATTTTTAACACGTTCACTGTCAAATCGATTTTGTTGTGTGTAAAAACTACACTATACTATACTCGTAGTTGGCAGTTAACGTGTTAAAAACTTCCTTTCACAAACAACATCAGAACTAACTAAAAGAAAAAAAACTCGTCTGATATCAATCAATTCAGTAGAAGAACTAAAACCTTTGTGACAGTAATTTTTAATTAAAATGTGGATATTACTTATAATAGTTTAAGAAAATCTCGGTTAAGAGGTGCGAGAAATTTAAAAATGGCAAATCCTCTTCATCAGTTTGTGTACTCGCTCTACCCTATATTTATTTTCTATTAACTTAAAATCCTTAAACAAATGATAATCTCTTGTGTATGTAGATGAAGCAGGTGTTAGATTACCTTCTCAATGAAGCTGGATTCACTAGACTCGAGATTGCACAAGTACCGAGAATTTTATGTCATGGCTTGGACACAACAAAAAAACGGCTTAAAGAGTTAGAATCGTATGGATGTCGGCCAAGTAGTTTAGTTATAGTTTGTAAAAGTCGGACAGAGTACAATAAATTCCTTACTAATTGGATTAATTTAAAAAGTCGAATAAAAAATAGTAGTTCCACTTAGATTGTAGACCTTTTCGCAGTGTTTATTTTTTAAATTATTTTTTTTTTGTATTAAAAAATACTGTAATTAAAAAATGGGCAGATTTTATTTTTTCAATCCTTGAAAAATCTTTTCCAGTTTTCCCACATAAAAAGTGTGTTGAAAATATTGAAATACACTCATACCTCGCTATACGGCCGCTCTTTATACGGCTTTTCGCTATAACGGCCTTCTTTAATTATGGCACTTTTTCGATTTACGGCCCAAAAAAAATTGCGAAAAAAAACAAAAGCTATAATTGCCAATCTGGCAATTATTGAAAACCCGTATGGTGATTTAAGTGAACGGCGGTTCATTTTCGTCATCAGATTAGAACCGATTTAAGCATTTTAAATTATGTTTTTTATTCTGTATATGGACATGTACATATGATTTTTTTTTTGTTATTGAAGTTATCCTTATATTACTTGTTATGTATTTTTATTTTGTATGTAAGCATTTTTAAATGAAATAAAAAGAAAAAAATGCCTTTTAAACTAAAAACTACGTTATTTTTTAAAAAAATGGAACGGATCCTATTGAATGTGTATGGGTTTGTATGAAAATAATTGATTCGTTATACGGCTTTTCGCTTTACGGCCAACTTTCCCGGAACGTATCTAGGCCGTAAAGCGAGGTATGAGTGTACTGTATTTGAGATTTTTTTTTACGAAATCGACCTTTTTGGAAGCCAAAACCTAAGTAACGCAATGCGGGGTATTAAATGCCCTCTGGGATTCTGAATTTTAGACTTTAATTCAGGTTTACAACGATTGAAAGATGCGTTTTTTCTTTAAAAAGTGCTGATTTGGGTTTTAAAACGGAACACCAGAAACATTTCAATATTAGTGTTTTTTTAAACAAAAAAAAAAATAACTTGTAAAAAAAGTAAAATGATTAAAAGCACAAAATGTTTTTCTTTATTTTGATTTATTGATAACAAGATTGACCATAAAAGCATTATTCTTTGGTTAACACACACACATACATATTTATGTGCAATATTACTATTATTTATTTAGCTATTTTTTATAATACTTAAAACATTTCAAAGCAAAATAAATATAGAGATCGTTTTTTATCAAACTAACCAATTATAGGATAATGGCGAGTTTCACCAAATTTTTAGCTGCCACTAAATTGAGTTAGTGGACTAATTTTGCTTCAAATTCGCCCGCTAGCTCGATTTAGCGGTCGCTAAAACTTTCGGGAAATTATTTTGCTGTTGACCAGAGTGAATAATTTGGCCTTTTTTCGTGAAATGCGCCATAAGAAATTAAAAATAAAACAATTGAATTAATTTTTCTCATGGCCATTAACCACACTTTCTTTAATCGTACCTTTAAGACGTTGAACTTAAAATTCTGTGCCCCAGAGGTAAACTGTCGTAACTGACATTTTGCAAATTTTACAGTAGAGCCATTTTTAGTTCGGAATTGCAAACTTTTTATTGTGTATGATTTTCGGTAATTATTGAAACTTTTGTAGTTTATTTTATTTTAGGACATTGTTTAAACAAAATATTAGTTGATATAATATATACGTCCCCACAATGTAGTTACAACAATAACCCCAAAATCGCGGTTTTGGCAGTTACGAGAGTTTACCTCTGGGGTACAGAATTTAGGAAAAAAAACTTACATCGCTTGCTTCGGAAAGGTAACTCATGAAAAAACCAACTTTTTCGGGAAAACTCGGAAGATTTTAGAGTTTAGTATGCATATTAATAAAAAAAATACTTAAAAGTTGGTTTTTACGTTCTACAAAAATGCACTGTTTATGAAAATTATGATTTGTTTTCAATTACAAAACAAGTGTACGGATCACAGTTTTCTAACAATAAAATGCAATTGGAAGTTTTTCTAATTTCTTTGCATTAAAAAGAATGTTTTTACACGATCTTTAAAATATATAAAGTATCAAATTTAAAATGTAAAAAATACAAATTCTATAATTAAGATAATTTTAAACATTTTAATAAAATAAATATATACTGTTTTTGTTCTGTCTTGCACACGCACTGCATTATTATTTTTTCTTCTTATGGTTAAATTAAACTTTTAACTTTTTGAAAATGCAAAAGTTTTTTTTTTCAAATACTTAATAGGAATTTTAAAAATATATTTCATCTCATATTTCCATTATAGTATAGATTTTAATCACTAATGTTTATGTTTAAAAATGCATATGTTCAAAAAATACGTTACGATCATTTTGCGGTTTGTACCCCTTTTACCTAGTCCTACTCTTAATTTTTTTCATATCGCAGACCCCCTCCTCTTCTCTAACCGTGTGTTGTATTTTATGGACAATCACTTGAAAAATTTTCTCCATTTTCCAATTCCCTATATTTGCGCATAAAACATTGATTTGTCGCTGGCAAAAATAGAGTTCTAAAACCTCCCACAAAAAGCCTAAAAGCTAACAAAATACTTTTCTGCCGAAAATTGTATTTGTGTTGATAAAATGCATTAAAATATTTTTTTTATTGGATTCGAAAAAGCTCTTTCTTCACTTGAAAACATGTTTTAAGTATTTTTTTTACAACATTAAAATTAAAATACAATTTTTTATTACACACATTTTACCGAACATATTGTCGAATTTGTTTGATTTTTAATATTTTAAAATTTTCTTTATTTAATAAAAAGTTTTTTTGCCTTCACTATAGATAGATTTAAAAGAGCTTTAAGAGCACAAACTTTTTGAACTTCTTGGTAAATAATTACGAAACGTTTTGGAATTTTGTGGTCATTTGTATCTAGTAATTATCATGAGTTGAAAACGCAAAAATGTATTTATACAATATTTAATCGAACACAATTTTATAGCCGTTTTAATGTCGATTTCTCTGAGATTTACAATTAATGTAAGGGATTTTTACGAATACTTTTGTAGTTTTCTTACCATTTTGATTTCCCAAAACTAAAATGTTTTTTGCAGGCGCGGAAATAAGAGTGGGCAAAATTTGCCAATATAGCCTTATTAAAAATCTGAAGTCAATAAATCCATTACCTCGTAAAACAGAAAAAAATGAGTGCATTTAGACCGCGCTCAATGAATAATTTGTCAATTTTTCCAATTTATAGCAAGAAACAGACACAAAGGCTTAAGAAATAAAATCCACAGGGCCAAAAGGTAAGTTTAAAGTAAAAAATAACTTAATTTTGCAACTAAATGGAAGCGCCAAGAGTTACTAGTGCCAAAATACCGCTCCTACTCTGGCAGGCATTGCTGAAGTAAAACTCATTTATACCGGCGATGCTATATTGAAAAAAACTGCAAACTTAGCATCGGACTAAAAGCGCCCATTGATTGGTGCTAAAAGGGAATAGTTTTATTTTTTTGGAAATCGTTGTAATATTTTTTTGTGTGGGAAAATCCAAAAACCAATGTTGCTCCCTTCCGTTCCCCACAAAATTGACTGAAATGAATTGGTGGCACTTTTGGACTTGACAAAAATCACAGTTTGAAACGGATTGTCGCATCAGGATATAATTAACGGGTTTTTACGTGTTGGTTGATACAAGTTTCATTTTTTTTATAATACGTACACGTGCCATCACACAAGTGGCAAATCATTCGAGGCGAAAAAAACCTCTAGATGCGTAATTTTACGACACAGTTGCGATATTTGTTCGTCTAGATCCGTGGTTCCCAAACCGTGGTTGGAGGGTCGTGGGACCACGGGCAGGGGCGTGAAGCAATTTCAGCCGCGCCCCCCTTGGAAGGCGTAGAGCTACGGACGGTAGTCGTGAAGAAATTTGAAATTAACATTTCAAGATATTGTTCTCGTCTTGTCTAATAAAAACAAAGCAGCGTTGCAGACTTAATCTGGAAAGCGATCTCCGGTGTGCTCTGTCAAACATCATACCTAATATTCAGATTTTAGTGAAAGAAAAACAGTGTTACTCATCCCATTAATTTTCTATTTTTCCAGTTTTTTTTTTGTAGAAACTAGGGAAATAAATAATTGAAATGGACAGTAAAAGTGTCTGTGGATTTTTAATTCAAAATATTAGAATAGAACCACGGAGGTTTGACAGGTTTTCAAAAAAGGGGGCGTCAGCTGTTTGATAAGTGTTCAAGGGGGGCGTCAACTGAAAAAGTTTGGGAACCACGGGTCTAGATTGTGTTATTGTTAAACTTGTTCTCCGTGGAGTTATTCAAGTCACTCGTTTCAATGGTTCCCAATCCTTTTTCTTTGTCGACACCATTCTTTGAAACTTAGACCCGTTTGCACAAACTTTTATTAAATAATGAAGTTTACCATAGTCTGCTTAAATCACAGGAATTCTGGAACCTTAATAATTTAAGTTGAGCTGAAGTTGCTAAGTTAAGTTGGTGCAAACAACTATTAGAGTTAAAAAAGGATTCGCGACTCCCTTTTCTGACTATGGTTGACAGGTAATTGTAAATGTTCTTAAGAAAAATGCATTTTGGGAGTCGGTTAAAGAACCTCCGATAGCTCGTAGTGGAAAACCCTCATAATTACTAGTACCGATTTTTTTTTGAATTTTTTTCAAATTTATTCCCTTATGTTCAAAAACCCAATTGAGAATAATTAAAATCATACACTCTTTAAAAACACTTAAAACTTTCAAGCTCACTTTTAAGCACACTTAATCTCTACTAAAATTCTATAATTACACAATTTTACATCTATACAAATATTATTAAAATGTATTGTAAAAATCAATTGAAAAAAAGCATTTAAGTATAGTTTTTTGTTTTGTGAATACCGAAACAGTGGAAATAGTTCTAGAAAAATAGTTTTTAAAGCTTTTCACTTTTTTCATAAAAGGTTTTTTAGGCATCAATAAATATTTTATATATTTTTTAATCTAAAACATCAAATCTGTTGAGTTCTACTCAAGCGTTAGAGCAATCACAAACCAAAGAATTCGCACCAAAAATTTGTTTTTTTTCTTGTAAATAACTATAATTCAATAATATATATTACGGTAACTAATTGTAAAAAAAAACTAATTTCTTTTCTAAATGTATTGATTCCTTTTGTTTTTCTTGTCACTTGATTGTTAAATCTTTCTATATAAAACTTTGTGATATTTAAAATATTTTGTAAAAAACAGACAGCACCTTAGTTAATCATAATGAAGAAATGAACAAAAAAAAGTATATATATTTTAAATTTTCTTGTGTTTAATGAGGATGTGACATATTTTTTTTAGTTATTTATCACAAATCGAAAAAAGGGGCTTTAATTGTTTACAAGTTTAAAATGTATGTTGAATATTTAATATTGTTGTATTGCACACGCAAGCACCGTCTTTGAACTAAGAATAACTTGTACAATTAATTTGTAGATAAAATTTCTTCTGCAAGAAATCATTTTCACATTTTTAGGTAGATTTCGAAAGAAGTACTACCTATTTTATTTTTGTTAAGATCCTGCGTCTTATTTAATTGAAAATCTAATCTCTAATTGATTTTTTACGCTCCCAAGCGACCTGCATCGACCAAATACTCAATGGTCGCATGTACCCAATTGATCGGAAGCGACGTTCAGCATAGATAGCTTCTGGAGTGTCGTAATTCATACCACAGCGCTCCCAAATTGTTTTATACATACCGCCAGCGGTTTGGAATGCTTGCTCAAACATTCCCTAAAAATTGTATAGCATTAAAAAATAATAAAACCAATGGATTATAATAAATTTTACTTCATGAATCATGGTGGACGCTAAAGCGTAAGTGACACCAGTCCACATCTCTTCACTTTGAATTGTTATGGTATCTGGATGTCCGGGCTTCTCTGGATCAGCATTCGGTATGAAACCATTAACAGCTCCCGAAGATCCATTACAGAATCCCAAAACGTTGTTGTTGTAAATTGTCTTAAGTGCCTCTCGAACGTTTTCTTTTGGGAACACCTAAATGTGAAAAAAAATCAATAATACAAAAAATAAAGTTAGATTTTTGATTTTTTTACATCATAATCGAATCCACACATTTTTAAATACCAATGGCCACACAATTGATCAGACATTATTGTATTTTTACCACTGTTTGATGTGTCGAATTTGTAAAAACTCCCATTCCATAATTTCTCTTCAAATGATCGTTTCCCTTTCTCCAAAATCTCCTGATATCGAATGCAGTCATTTGGTTGGTCCAACATTGTAGCCATTGCTGAAATACATTGGAGTCCCGCCAGCCATAAACCACCACAATATGCACTAGAAATAATTATTTCAGTTTTGTGAAAATAAGTTTGCTACTTTTAAAGATTTTTTATCCAAAAACATTAAAAATTGGCGGTTAGGTTTTGTTTACACTTGCGATTTTTTCTTGAATTTCTCCGCGAATTTTATTCAGAATTTGTTCCCCGAATTTTTTACTTAGCAAAACTTGATAAAATTTGAATTTATTCGGACGGTTTTTTATGAAAAAATTCGAGTGTGTGTCGGGCGTCTGTGCTGGGAAATTTAAATTTAGTGTCAAAGAATAAAATTCGCGAAATAAAGTGTCAGGTGTATGTAATTGACGACTTAGAGCATACTAAGTGTGTTGGATTGCCTCATTAGGTAACTTTTACAGGCAGTCAAACAATTTTTAGACGTTATTTCTTCTATTTTCTCGCTCATTATCGCCTTTTCAATCCTCTTTCCCACGCCTACCTAGGCAATCAGCATTTGTATGAAATATAATATCGTCGTCACCCAAACAAGTACACCCCCCCCCCCCCCTCCCCTCTTGCTAACAAAATTTGTGAGTTATATATAGTCTCTTAGCCTACATTTCTTACCTTGGTCCATCCATAACCCAAGAATCGTAAGTTTGGTCGGGAAATTTGCTATTCTCGATTAATCCGTCATCATCTTTGTCCCATTCAAGAGTTTTGTCCATAATAAATTTACACGCTGGATACATGGCTTTAATATATGTCATGCCATCCATAAGATAAACTTTCCCATTCGCTTCATTTATGTACATTGAGGCCGATTTTTTATTTTCTAAAAAAAAAGAATCTTTGAAAACAATTTCGATCGCAACAGTGATTCAATTTACGTTTATCTTCGGGGGGTTTGTTTTTATTATCCTGTAAATACATTTCAAATAGGCTGTCCTTATCAATAAATTCAATCGAACTGAATTTGCTGGCATTGTCAGCTTGAGCTTGCGCGAGTTCATTCAGTACGAAGTAGTCACGGTAACATTGCAAAATGAATTTTACATTTAAATCTCGCCATTCGGCAACGTCATGGATGGGATAAGCGTTAATTAATGTAAATGGCTCCTCATCTAGAAATCCATCACGAAAATTTCATGAATAGGAACAAAATTTATATATTTTTTACTTACCAGGATCTCCAAGGTCATGCGGAACGGAATTTTTGACTTTTCGTGGGGTCACTTTACCGTCATATAAATGTTTTTTAGATTCAACAACTTCGGCGTAGATTGTGTCCTTAAAATCATACTGAAGACTTACCTAAAATTTTAAAAAAAGGTCGAATTATGGAATACTAGTTCTGGACAGATTGAATTCTGGTGTTTAAAAGAGTTATGTAATATTATACATATTTTAAATATTTTTTGTCTTTATAATTTTTTCGATAAAATGTACGGTTTAAAGAAAGTTGCAAAAAATCGTGTATGGGTGTGGGGAGATAAAAAAATATATGGATTTGGTAAAGCCGAGCTTCATGAAATGACATCCAACTGTTTTCAGGTGATGCAGCACAAACAGACAGTTAACCAGAGAAAAATTGAACTGGACCCATTTATGGTCATTACTCATCTAGATCGAAATATCAGGCAAACATTTTAACTCAGCCAAAAAAAGTGAATTTTATTTATATACAGGGTGCGCCATCTATTCCTCCGGTATGAGAATGTTGAATAAGTTTTGAAAGAAACAATAGATTGCAAAAAATGGTGTTTTTTTATTTAGTTCAATCCTTTACAATTTATGTGGACTACTTTTTGAAAACAACATCGATCAAATGACCACCTTTATTGGCCACCGCAAACTGTGCTCTTTTTCGGGCATTTTCCATCACTTCTTCGAGCATCTCCGTCGGTATGGCAGCTATTTCGGCACGAATATTGGTCTTGAGCTCGTCAATGGTCTTCGGGTTGCTGGCGTAAACTTTACTCTTCAAATAACCCCACAAAAAGAAGTCTGGGGGGGGTTAAATCAGGGGATCTTGGTGGCCAGTCAATATCGCCTCTTTTCGATATCACACGTCTAGGGAATTTTTGTTGCAAAAACCGTATTGTTTGGTCCGCTGTGTGGCATGGCGCCCCGTCTTGCTGAAACCAGAAGTCAGTCAGACCTTTTTCACGCATTTTCGGACACACAAAATGTGCCAACATCCACCGATATCGATTACCATTAACTGTTTCACCTTCATTGAAGAAAAATGGCCCAATGATGGTTTTTGCGCACACGCCGGCCCAAACAGTCACTTTTCGATCATGCAATGGTATTTCATGAATCTCGTGAGGATTTTCTGTCGCCCAAATGCGGCAATTTTGTTTATTAACACCGCCAGAGAGAGTGAAATGTGCCTCGTCGGTCATTAAAACTTGCATCCAAAAGTCCGGCATGGTTTCCAACATACATCGTCACTATTTCGGCGCGTTCTTTCGGTGTGAAGCGGTTCATGGTTAAAATTGTACTGGTTTGACGTTTCCAAAACGTGTCTAGGAAAGCAAATCGGTTGACAAATGGCGAAGTTATTGAATGTTTACATACCGGAGGAATAGATGGCGCACCCTGTAGATTTTTTGATTTTTTAGTTTCAGTGCTGCTAAAAGCTAAAGCTTTCCATTGCTGAGCCGAGATTTTGCTTAATTACTGTTTGGTGCTAACGACACCATCAGCCTAGACTGCAATCACAGCTTCTGCTGTTGATGGGTTACAATAAATGTTACACCCCAATGATAAATGTCCAAAAAGGGGAATAAGGCCCCCGAGTAAAAAATATCCGTCCTTCTAGTGGCCAGGATTTCAGTTAAAATCTATAGGACGTATTCATAGTCATTTTTAAACACAGTGTTTTGTTAATATGAGTTTAAACTGGCAGAAAGCCATAGTAAACTGTCAGTTTAAACTCATATTAAAGAAAAACTGTGTTTGAAAACGATTATGAATACGCCCCTATGTTTTATGACACAATTTTTTTTGGCGGGGAAATCTCGTAAAAGGCTTTTTAGACATTTTAATGGACCATCTAGAACCAAGTGAATATCACAAAAAAACAGCCCGAAAAATAACTTTGTAACTTTATTGAAGACCTTCATTTTATTCATTTACCTGCAAATTAGGCCAGAGATGCGCAAGTGTGTGAGATGCATAAAAATGTACATCGTACGTGTTGTACATTCGATATTCGTGTCCTTCAAGATATGCAAATCGCCCATACGCCAATCTTGAAATTTTCCAATTCATAAATGTTTAATTCAACAAAAAAATTACTTTAGTATACCTCGGATCGTCATATTCCAATTCCTTATCAAGGAACGAATCAACATTCAGCCATAAAGTTCCACCGTCTGATATGAAGTACAGTTCATTGAAAATAGCACTTTTATACCATTCTGGTAATCCACTATAATTTCATAATTTCAATTTAAAAAATACATTCAATCAGACAAGATATTTGCATTTTACCTATCATTTAAAATTGGTTTTTGCCATGCATCAATCAATTTCTCCCAACTAAAATAATTACGTAGTGCATAATCACAAATTTTTATACCCGCCTCGCCATCATCACCGAAATATTTCGTGTAATATCGAGAATATTTCTTCAACTTCTTTGGAAATTGAATAATTGGCATATCCCACGCAAGGATAAATTCAAGATCGTATGTAGTTTTTGGTTTAATGGAGATTTGTGAACAAAGTCCAACTGCAACATCTTTGCCTGAAATGTTTTTATGTTTAGAAAATTCGAACTACATTGGAATGTTTGTAAATGTTTACCTTTTAAATGTTCATCGATGCTTTTATCATTCAATTTTCCAGTCTCTTTCAGTTCATTCCAGAGCTTCTCGCCATTTCCAGCTGGATCGAATTGTGTACATCGCGTAATGTTAATTTCCGGTAGAACTCTACACGCTAGCGAATAGGTGCAAGGGATCGACGCAATCATCTGCTTGATTGAAACACCCTTGGCTTGGCCCTCAGAAAATGAATCTGTGGTTGGTGTGCCCTCGGCATCCTGTTTTTTATTTCCAGTGCCGTTCTTAAAAGTGAACGTTATTGAAACCTTACGTTCATGATCGCAGACATTTTCCACCGACCAAACGAACACAGCGCACGGTAAACATGAATCTTTGTATTCATGTGGGATAACTGGTGATATCTGCCGTCCAATCAGTTTCACACCGTATTCAGAGAGATCGATTTCAGTCCAGGATCGAGGATACAAACCTGTATAGGAGCATTGGGCTGGATCCAAATTACTTTCCCAGCTACTTAGCGCACCCTTTGGTCGACTGCAATTTGATTCACAAGTGACTTTATGTAATCTGAGCAAGTTTTGCGTTTTTGGCAAAGTTTTTCGGTGTTTTTATAAAGATTTAAAAGAATAACAGAAATTTTTGAAGCAACCAACATCCAGTTAGAAATCATTGCACGTGCATCAAGAATTTGTTCAGAAAAACACATTTTTTTTCAAATTTATTTTTTAAACCAAAACCCCATAAAAGCCATGTAGAATTTTGTGCAATTTTTATTCAGTATTATTAAGTTTAAGCAAAACATGTTGATGTGTTGAAATTGTAATGCATGCAAAAAGCAGAGAAATCAAGTAAGCACTAAAATAAACCATTGATCAAAAATTAAATCTTGTTTTCAATTCAGTTTAAGTCGATTGAGATTTTACTAAAAATACGAATCTTGAAAAAACTCCCAATATGTTAGAAAATTTACTTTGTTAAACTCTCTATAAAAGAGATAAAAGTGACTTTAGAGAAGAGGTCGCACAAAGTGGTTGCTAATGGTCGATACAAGTTATTTCAAATTGATCCTTAAGCTGCCGGTCCACATGAGAGTAAATATGCGAGTAACTCTCAAAAACTCTCGAGAGTTACTCGCAGGAGGTTGTTCATTTGAGAGTAAATTTTCGCGATTTTTCTCCTCCGGTGACAAATATCTTGATTTTTTTGACATCTTGTTTTGGCGAGTTCTTGAGAGCGACTCGCAAAATTCAAACGTCGTTCGTATCTGGCGAGCAACTCCCCGAGAGTTCAGTGGGTGCGTGTCGACTAGAGAGTAGAATCATTTTTGACAGCTCGCAGAAATTAGCTCGCGAGTTTCTGCGAGCGACTTTCAGAGACTTGTCCATTTGCGAGTAGCTGCTATCGAGAGGTTCTGGCCGGCATTTACTCTCATGTGGACCGGCACCTTTAGTGAAAGAAAATGGAAACGGCCCTAAACAAACTTCGGCTGTCGCGCATTTCTTTTCTTTTTTGTTTTATAACTGTTAAATACCTGGAGGACTGACCAATAATCGGAAAATACTTTTAATTAAAATCACAAATCTCGGTCGACTCTATTTATGCATAAGACATTAAAAGCAAAAACAAGAAAAAACTAAAAAAAAACTCACCTATACGTTGACAGCAAACTTTGAAAAATACTTTTATCCTTTTCATCCTTGATTGTAATAATAAATTGGTCAGCAGGTACAGTATAAAAATCATACATCCCTGGCTTCATTTGAAACCGGCAAAATTCACCGGCAAATCCGCGTCCAATCGACCCGGAACCGATGCCACCAATCGGAACCCCATAAATTTGCTTCGCCGACTCGGCGTAGTAATAATCCATTAAGACACGTCGACCATCTCGTGATGTCTTCCAATAATATGATAAATACCTACCGGATCAAACATTTGAAAAAACATTTTTTGTCGTGGTCATTGTTGTTGTTTTTGCGATGGTTTGGTGATTTTTAGGTGTGCGTTTAGTCCAGCAACGGTGACGAAGCATGAAATGGGAGAAGAAAGAAAATTGTAAATAATTATGTTGAAATAATTGATAGTTTTGCAAGTCTTGTCTATGAAAAAAGAGTCCCATGTGTGATTAAGAAAGCAAGGTTTAAAGAGTTAGGTTTTGACAACTTTTTAACAGCAATTGACGAAGACCACAAATTACTGGTCTTCAAGGTCGTCAGATTTTAGTTGGATTTTTGAAAATGCATTCCTCTAGTTTGCGACATAGCACTTGTTCAGGGGCAAACGCTTAGACACAAAAATTGACTGGCAAATTTTCTGTCATTTTAAAAACTGGAAAATTTAAGTAAAAAACAAGAAAAGCTACAATTTCCAGGTACCAATCGTCAAATATTCGATATGATGACACACAAAATGTTTATTAAAAAATCCATTTCTATAGGTGAGGGGGAAAGGAGGGGTCCGTTTGGATTTTGATGTAAGGAACGGTTATGTAAAATCATATTCTAAACATATTTTACCTTTACAGATTTTTCAATACGACTCACCGTTTTCGAGAAAACAGGAGAAACGAATTGCATTTGTATGGGAAAGGGGAGAAGCAGTGGTCCGATTGAATTTTGGTGTATGGATGAGTTATTTATAAATTTTTCAATATGATTAACCGTTTTCGAGAAAATTGCAAAAAACTGTTTCGTTTGTATGGGCGAGGGCGGAAGAAATGGTCAAATTTTGCCCGTTCAAGTTTAGCCATTTATGAGAAACGCAACTATACAAAATTCTGACTCAATACTTTCGAAAGTTATGGTGCCCACGGACAGACAGACGGACGGACATGCCAAAATAAAAATCTTTTTTCATCCCTAACACAGTTAAATTTGTGTCCGATGTTTGCTTCGCTGCAATACAAACGGTATACTAAATCTAATATACTCCTATATGATATATCATATAGAGCAGTGCTCCGCAACCTTTATTTGCATACGGCACACCAATTTTTTTTTCTGGAAATCCGGGGCACACCTAGGGATGCAACATCGTTCATAAAACCTCGATATATCGAAAATCGATGTTTTTTTTTAAGGCGACATCGATGTCAAAAAACATCGTCTTAAAAACATCGATACCTCGATGTTTTCCCGATGTTTTGAAAAAATTAAATTTAATAAATAATTTAGCTACCTGGCGGATGCTCTACTGTGGGTGAAGTGCACCCAGGTAGAATTAACACGGTTTTAATTATTCTTAAACGTTGAACCACCAAAACCCCGTTAGTTTTCGAGATATTCGCAAAATACTATTTTTTTTAAATACCGGCTTATCTTCATAACGGAGTTCTAGTAAAAGACATAAATTTAGCAAATTTTATTGTCTCCAAGTTTTGTAATACATAAGACTACTGGAAAATGGTTAGTTTCCGCGGCACACTGGTTGCGGAGCACTGATATAGAGTACAACAAAAAAAAATATGAGGAGAAGTTGCCATTTAATTTAAAGAATATAATAGCAACAACTTTTGTCCGAGAGATTCCTTATTCAAGTCAGAAAATCGCATCTCTATTCGTTGAACAGTTTCATAATGGACAGGTGAGGGGTCCCGAAGAAGGAGGGGAAAAGAGTGGGAGGAACGAGGGAATGTCGATACACTGCTGAAAGAAATATTCAGATACAAAACCGAAAGTTGATTTTTTTCTAGCTTGAAAACGATAAGTCTGTGAGTTAAAAAAAAATTGATGTTATATAAAAAAAAACCAAAAAAAAAGTCTGTAAATTAAAAAAAAAACATTTTTCACAACTTTCTTATATGTACAGATATTTAATAACAAAACAGTAAAAGCGGAAGCAAATACTTTTTTTCTGTAATTAATCTGGGTGTTACTTTGTGTTTAATCATCAGAAATTTTGCAAAAACCATTAGAAATGCTGTGGAAAAGGTCACAGTGGAAATAATCCAATTACAAGTTAAGTCTTAAACATTCATTTTCTGTATTTCAATAATAAATCGGTTCCCATCAAACGCTGAAGGAATAATCGCCAAGGTAAACCTTGTTACTAATCCACTAAAAACAAAATGGAAATGCCTGGAATCGAGACATGATCGGCCGCTTGTGTCAGCATTAACTGCGAACTAAAAATAAATAAAATAAACACATTTCTCCCATTTTTATTTTTTTATCATTAACAATTGATAGCTCAACTCAATCAATTTTATTTCGATAATAGATTTTTAGCGAAGGAAAAAAAAACATAGACTGACCCATATCGGCAACAAAATCAGAAATGTAATCAATTTCAGATGGCGGTTATGTTATAAGCTGATATCATTCATTTTTAGCTTATCAGAAATTCTATTTAGTTCAGATTATTTTATGGGATAAAGAAAACTATTGAACTTTATCAGATTTAATTCTAACTCAATAGCAGCCAGCAGGCAGAATAATATTGTATTATGGTGATTTGTTAATTAACATTAAATCTTTTTGTTCTTTTAATTTGGAGGAAATTTTACAAATTATACCATTGCCGTTTAATTACGCAAGTGTGTTTCTAGATTCAAACAAATAAATGTTTGCTCAATAAACGAATAATGATTTAATTAAGAGAAATAAATTAGCGAAGATTAGCAAAGGAGGAAACTTTCTTTTTCGTTTCATTCATTTAATCTTTTAAAGCTTGCTGAGAATGTAATGAAATACCAATCAACTTTGGGTTGTTTTTTTTTTTGGGTAGAAAAATTTACTCGGTGCCAATTAAGGGATGCGGTTAAGAGCTTTTTGCAGAGATTTTTTTAATGAAATATTTTTAAGCCGTACCACAGATTAAACTACCGACTTATTAGTCCAAAAACAACCTTTTACACATCACTTTGACCATTTTGCAAATCAAATTGGCTTCGTAGTCAAATTAAATAAAATGCGTCTAAAAAAAGTTTTTTCTTGGTGATAAATTTGAAGTTTTATGATTTTTTTCGAGTTTTGTAATTTAACATTTATAAAACTCAAATAATTTTCATAAAACTTCATTCTTAATTTATAAAAATCACAAAAATCAAATTTGCCACAAACGAAAAATTGCTAAACTTGTTTAAAAGTACTATTTGATATGAAAAATAGTCAATTTGATGTGTAAAAGTTGTATCTTGAGTGAAAACCCTGTAAATTTTGAAGCTTTTACTTTTTGGAAACCCAACCGAAATTGAGGCATTAAAATTTTGTGGGTGGTTTCCCCTAACAATGCGGTAAATACAACTCCGATCATTTAACCAAAGACGCGAGCCAAAAGTTTTCTGAGTGTGATTCGGTTCTACAAGCAATTCAAAAATCAATTGAATTTCTAATATTGGTAGCAAAAATTCCAAAAATTTGGTTCTAATTTGGGTTTTTTAAAGGTTCAATGGTTGCGTTTAGTCGGGGGGACCAGTCCAGTCTAATTAAATCGGTTCGGCGCAAAATGGCCCTGCATTTATGTGCGCAGTTTAATCTAACCAGAATTTTGAAATGTCATATTTTTTGCAAAAAAATTTCGGCAGGGATTTTTCTTGTTTAGTGAGTAGAAATGGACATCCCAAAACTCATGAAATTATATTAACGTAACCTGGAAGAGAATTTTCCAATTTCTTGTTCATAAAATGCGTGACGCTACACTCAGAAAAATGGAGGCTAACTCGACGACCTACATACGGCATAATTGGCCTCGGGCAGGCGCGCGTTCGCCTGCATGTGGGCAAGTAAAACTGAGTTGATCTGTGGTCGGAGAAATTCTGAAATTAAGCCACCAGCAGGTGAAGTAGGGCATTGGGAGCTGCACGAGTTGACCTTAGATAGGTTAACTCTGACCGCTAGCTGGCTTACAGACACCTCTTTAAGGTCAGAGTTAACCTGACAAAAAGTTGACCTGGACATTTTTCTGAGTGTAATTTTAGGCTTCTAGAAATTTCCGTTTTTCACGATTTTTGTATGCAGTTTCATTCTGCCGTCAAGCTACCGCAGACAACTTCTGCCTTTCAACGTATGACGTATTTTATGGACATCCCCTTATGAATAGATCGGAACCGAGTTTTTACTATACTGTGCAAATGTCTCTAACTTTGGGACATTTTTGGGCGAGCCAAATTGCGTCGTATATCGAAACATCGTGGTTTTTTTCTGTATTTATGTTGTGGAGCTAAAAATGTCTGGTGCATGGAAAATTTGGAATAAATTAAAAGTTCCATGATTTAAAATTAAAAAAAAAATGAAGAATTTTAAGGGACTTTTATCAAATTTTTATCGTCATATATCAAGGCCGGGTACAAAACATTCAACGTCGCATATCAAAATGTTTTAAATCAAGGCGTATTAAATCAAGAAATTGAAAGAAAGTTTGTTCAAAGTTTTTAAGCAATTTGTTTAAAAGTATGCTCTCTATAATTTCCTATACAATTTCCGGCCACTTTATCACACTATTTTCAAATAGCAAGCAAACTATTGACGAAGCTATCACTTTGATAGCGAACGGCTTCTCTGTTAGAAATTGATCGATGATGGGACAATTTTTAATCGTTTATGATGAGACAGTTTTTAAAATCAACAAAAAAAAAGTTGTCACGATTATGTAATGTTTGTTTTCATTATTTTTGAATCATCGATAAAAATGAAAGTTCCACGGATTTTTTTTTATAATTTTTATAGTTCTTATTGGAGTTTGCGTTGCTGTTGAATTCATAATACAAATCATTGAGCATATTTCGTAAATATTGACTGCATGATGGTTTGTGTTTCAATTTTGTGCTTTAATTTCATGTTAATGCCCTTTGAATGTATTTCCATGCCATGCAGCAGTCGGTATTCACTGGAGAAATTATATTTTATTATTGAATTTTACGGAGGGCACTCGCAGTAATGTATGGTACAATTTTTATACTCTGTAGGATATATCATATAGGAGTATATTAGATTTAGTATATCGTTTTTAATGCAGCGAAGCAAACATCGGACACGAAAAATGAACTACGCCAGAGTGTTGGGGATGACAAAAGATTTTGCTTTCCGCATCTCCGTCCATCTGTCAGTCTGTCCGTCTGTCTGTCCGTCCGTCCGTGAACACCATAACTTTTGAAGGGGTTGAGCTAGAGACTTGAAATTTGGTATAGTTGCATTTCTCGTAAAAGGCTAGGCAAAGTTCTTGAACGGGTAAAATTGGACCATTCCTCCCTCCTTCCCCAAACAAACGAAACAATTTCTTGAAATTTTCTCGAAAACGGTGAGTCATATTGAAAAATTTATAGAGATCAAATGTGCTTGGAATAGAATTTTACATAACTCATCCATACATCAAAATCCAATCGGACTACTCCTTCCCCCCTCCCCTATATAATTTTTTTTTTTATTTTTTCTCGAAAACGCTGAATTGTATTGAAAAATTTATGAGGTGAGAGGGTGTTCCCGTTCCGTACGAATTTTTCCTGAAAATCGATTGCGAAAAGCTTTTTGCGACATAAAAAAAAATTTGAGACCTCTTGCAGAACAGGCAAAATTCTAAACAAAAAAAGTTCATCGCCCCAAAGCAAGAAATCTATAAAAAGTTATCAATTTTCAGAGTAATTTCATTTTACTTAAGGCAAATTGACATGAAAATTTGTTGTAACAAATTATCAAAAATGCAACAATGTGCTAGTCCAGCTTATCACTGTCGGCGGTAAAGTTTATTTTGCTCGAAACACCCATTTGAAGCGTCTTGCCTTGTATGTTTCTTAAAATTTCTTGAGTGTGTCTTTTAATAACTTTCCATGGTTGGAAAATTCATTAGTGGTTTTTTTTTCAAATCAGCAAAGTTGCATAAGCATTTCTAAATTAGAGTTCAAGTGGCGGAAGTCTTGCTCAAGAACGCTAGAGTTAAGTAGATTGGGGTTAGGGGCTTTTCAATATCTACTGAGGATTTATTTCTACATTAATTTTCTTTGTACATTAATTTGCTTCTTTTTTTCAAAGTGTAGTTCGCTGTGGTTTTATGGGGTATTGCAAGTGCCAGCCGGTCTGGCTTTTTAGATTCGTTTTACGACAATACGTTCACGTGTCGAATGCTGTTCGTATTTGATCGATTTATGCTCTACTTTTCGTCTTTCGTGAAATTAGGTGCACTTGTTGTTTCATTTTCAAATCTATTTTGTCCTGCAGAGTTATTAAAATTTGATATTAGGCGAATGGACAAAAATGATAAATGCATACTGTATGACTTGTCAATATTCAATTGAATATTGACAGAAAAAGTTAATCGTAGATAAATATTAATTATGGAGAATTTCGGTGATAAAAAAAACCACTCAAGTTGATAGAAATTCGACTAAATTCGTTATCAATAATCGTAATTTTACAGAGATATTAAGATTAATTGAAAACAAACATTTTTAAATCAAAAAAATCGATGATGTCAGAGTTTGGCTATTAGGAGTATCGCAAAAAGATATATTTTGTGGACATGATTGATCATTGGTAAAAAATAAAATGATTTGCAATTTTCAAATAACAAAAAATCCAAAATTCTAAATACAAATTCATTTTTTAAGTACAAGTGATTAATCAGCAATTTTTTGATTTAGTTTTCAGTTTATTTCCTATCCTATTTTAGTCTCGATTAGACCTAAATTGCGACACTGGCAGAAATACTTTTTCTGAGCATTTTTGCCTAGATTATATAAAAATTTCTGATAATTGCTGTTTCCACTGGACATCCACGGGAATGGCAGTCAATGAAAAAAATCCCAATTTATGTCTAATCGAGATGAGGCTCTACAAAAATCTAATATAGAGATCTTGGAATAAAGACATGCAAACCGGTGTCTAAAAAATTTTGGTTTTTTAAATATTTTCAGATGTTTAGATTATTTAAGTAGGCGAAAGACTGAAAAATAGGATATTGGGAAAAATGGTTTTCTGAATTGTACGAAAAACTACCGAGCCATTAAAACTTTAGTCAGCCAAAATCGAATTTCAAAATTTTAAGAACCAAAACTATTCAATTTATCACATTTAAATACATTTTGTGTGCATAGAAAAAAAGATAGAAAAAAAACATTGTAAAACCTTGCCATTGGTTATTGGAATTATCTCTAAAATAGTTAAAAATATCCAAAAAGGTAAGATTGAAGAGTTATGACATACCAAGAGCGTTGCGTTGCCGGATTGCGGGATTTTTAAAGATAGCCAAACAAATTTAGTCGTTTTTCCTTCTACAAAAGACACTTTTGCGCACAATCTTTAAGTGTTTTGGTTTGGTTGTCCAAAACAAGGCCCTTTTGTAGGCGGAAAAAATTTCTAAAAATCGCGCAATGCGACAACGAAACTAACTCTATTTTTTTCTTTTTTTGGTACGCATTTCTAGAGTCCACCACATGGAAAAAAATAAGAAATTGCAAAGAGTTAAAATATTGGGGCGTATTCATAGTCGTTTTTAAATACAGTTTATCTTTAATATGAGTTTAACCTGATAGTTTCCTATGGTTACCTATCACTTTAAACTCATATTAAAGAAAAACTGTGTTTTAAAACGACTGTGAATACGCCCCAGTGGATAACAAGTCAAAAACCTGAAGGATTTTGATCCCAAGATTTTATTGAGATATCGGTGAGTGTAATTTTTGGTAGACAATATAATCGCTTTGCCAGGGAAATTCTCTATGCTTTAGAATGAGATCTTTTTCAATATTTACATAAAAGTTATAGCGTATAATTTAAAAATAGAAAAAATTCAGAAAAAAATATTGATGGTTGAGCAATAAAGTTCTAAAGTTCATATTTTATTAATGAAATCATTTGTATCCCTTTTCAGGATAACTTGAAGCTATTTTTAAACAAACAGCCAAAAATAATTATTTTAATGGACATCAAATCAAATTATCGTCTCCGTACAAAAAGAGATTTTATAAGGTATTAGACAATTTGCTATTCCAATATTAAAACATGCCAAATTAAGTTAGGAGTTCTGTATCCACAACACGCTAATAAAATTTCTACGTTTTGGGGCAGCCATAAATAAGGGTACGAGAAAGGGATTTGGATGGCGCCAGTTGGTCGTGAAGGACTATGCAGAAAAGAAGGAGCGCTAGGTGAATGTGCCGGGTGCTGAGATAGGCACGAATACCAACCACAATGTAGACGTTTTTAGTGGTCTCTTGTTGCTGTTAGCCTGACGTATTAAAAAAGTGTTTTTTTTAGTTTATTTTTTTTCGTTTACTGTTCACAGTTAATTGGCTGGAAATGCCTTCAGTATTCTGAATTGATCAATAAACAATTATATTGTTTGCTAGTGGAGAACTTTTCCCAATAAAAGCACTTCCAATGTTGAACAAGGAACAAAGGTTGAATTGAAAGGACCTACGGCAATAATTTTCCCATTGGACATGGATTGTCATCCCTTAATTCCCCATCAATATTTCTATTGTTTTTGTTACCTGCAGGCGAGAGGGATGAACGGGATAGTCTGCCTCCATGAAGGACGAAGATTTTGATTCCTTTTCTCCGGGAAAACATGATTGAACTTCAGCTTGACTCCGAATTGGGGAACAGCTGTTATTTCTCTTTTGAGGTCATCGCAATTTTCGGCTTCCATTTTTATGGACAAAAACTATCTGAAATCACTTTTCTTCACAGCACAACTACTTTGCAAACAACTATAATTGAACGATAGCACTATCACTGTGTAAATCCAATGGACTCCTGGCCAATTTGCAATTTATTGGAAACCAGTTCCGTGCCGATAATAGAATAATTAGAAAAGTAATCAATTCCCGGACGAACAGCGCACACCTCTTTCTAACCGCGATGACCGAAGTTTTCTGAAGAGAAAATCCCATAAAATTTTACGGGATTAATCTTATGACCGCCCAACAAGCAAATTTATGTGCTGTATTTGGCTCGTAAACGGTATATTTTCCATCGTCAGAATTGTGATTGGTGGGTTTCCAAATATTCACCATCGCTGTGGTGAAATGAAAGTTAAACATTTTTAAATTTTTTTCATACGTTTTAAATTTACGTTTTATATTATAATCAAAAGTGTTTGCTAAAATTGGTTAATTAATTATGGATCAATAAAATTGCAAAAAATAACAAAAATAGGCGTAACACAAGTTTCAAAAGAAATAGAATAGTGTTGTTGTATTTCACTTTTCTAACATATTTTTAAAAAAAGTAAGTATGTGGCCTATGTTTTCGGTTTATTGTTTGCGCTAAATTCACATTACCCAGTTACTGAACCATGCAACTAAACAAATTGATAGTGCAACATCAGACATGTGGGCCAAACACTTTCTTGGGTAAAATATGTTAGAAAATTGAAACGCGACAAAATTATTTTATTCTTTTGAGTGAATTGAGAAAGTTTGTGTAGGTGTGTTCTTTTTAATGTCCATGAGCTATATAGAACAACTATTTTGTGTTTAACAATTGAATTATTTCTGATTCATGATTTTTTCTCGACCTTTTTTAGTACTGAACTCTGTTGGAATTTCTCGGCTTATAAGTCATAAAAATATAACAAAATTTTACTTTATTTTTGCGGATGTATTCACACTCGAATGTTTTCCATACAAATCGCTGTAAAGCTGTTGCGGTTGTAAAACGCTGTTCTACATAGTTCAAGAACATTAAAAAAAGCTCTTTTGTTAAAAACGTTTTTACGCCTATATCATCTTTTTGTTATTTCAAGTTTTGTTTTACTTTACCATTTTTAGTTTTAAAATAAATAAAAATTGAATATTCAAAAAGAACAACCACTCGGAATTTGGCTCTCTTTTGGCCAATCAGAAACGTCAAATTATGTGGCACACCAATCTGTACTTCCGACTGCTTCCGACAAACCGATTTCCAAAAAGCCGCTGTCGCTAGTTCAAGTCATTTTTAGTTCGAAATATGCCACCGGAGCTAGTTTCTATGCGATTTTAGTACCGACTTTCGCCGTATCGCCAAATTGTCGTGCTGAGCGCGGTTTGGCGGCCATTACATTCTTTTTACTGTCCCCTCTGTTATGGTGGACGTTGATTCAGAAGTTGAAGAAATAAATTCGACGATTTAAAACAAAAAACTAGAGATAAAATGGTAAGATCTTTCGCAATTTGTTCTTTGGAAGTTTTGCAATCGAATCGCAAAGTGTTTAGCGCGTTAAAACTGCAAGTTTCCGAGTAAAATTCGCTTGAATTTCCGACACGTGCTTATGTGTCAAAATTTCTAAGCTTTCACGCTAAACGGGTGCTTCTCTATTGCAGAGTCTTTCGGCTGCTCGCCCGCTTGTAAGCGTTTATTCAGAGAAGAATGAGGCCGTCAAGGATAGCAACGTGTGCCTTCCCTTCGTTTTCAAGGCACCCATCCGGCCCGATGTGGTAAATGAAGTCCACCAATTGATGAGAAGAAATCGCCGTCAGGCCTATGCAGTCAGCGAACAGGCAGGTAAGAACCTAACCTCAAAACCGACACGCAATCCGGGAGTTTTTCAACTGTTTTTTGTTTGCAGGTCATCAAACCTCTGCCGAATCCTGGGGTACTGGCCGAGCTGTTGCTCGTATTCCCCGTGTTCGTGGCGGTGGTACTCACCGTTCCGGCCAGGGTGCTTTCGGTAACATGTGTCGTGGAGGTCGTATGTTCGCTCCGACCAAGCCTTGGCGCAGATGGCATAGGAAGATCAATGTCAATCAACGCCGGTACGCTTTGGTCTCGGCTATTGCTGCTTCCGGAGTTCCAGCCCTCGTCCAATCCAAGGGCCACATCATTGACGGAGTCTCCGAGTTCCCGTTGGTCGTCTCCGACGAGGTTCAGAAGTTGCAGAAGACCAAGCAGGCCGTCGTCTTCTTGAGGCGTCTTAAGATCTGGGCCGATATCCAAAAGGTAAGCAAACGGGTTCCGTTTGTACTGTAAACTAGTTGCAGTAGATGGAAGTAGAGTTGTATTGGGCATGGCTTTTGTGTATATAGTGCTGTGTAGATTGTAGTACAGTACATTTTCAAAGCGCTTTGCTAGATAGAATTGTTTATACAGGCGTTCCGTTCTTTTGCGTTTGATGCCTGAGAATCGGTTGCAGATTAAACAGACATCAAAAGTTCCTTCTTTAAATTCCAATGAATTTTACTGAGATTTCAAATAAATTTTTAGGTCTACAAGTCGCAGCGTTTCCGTGCTGGTCGTGGCAAGATGCGCAATCGTCGCCGCATTCAACGTTGTGGCCCATTGGTCGTCTACTACAAGGACGAAGGACTTCGCAAGGCTTTCCGCAATATTCCAGGCATTGAAACCATGTGTGTAGACAAGATGAATTTGCTGAAGATGGCTCCTGGCGGTCATGTCGGTCGTTTTGTTGTCTGGACCGAATCGGCTTTCAAACGTCTGAACGAACTCTTTGGATCCTGGAAGAAACCATCCGAGTTGAAGAAGGGATACAATTTGCCACAACCGA
The DNA here is from genome assembly GCA_964034945.1 of Chrysopilus asiliformis. Taxonomy (NCBI): domain Eukaryota; kingdom Metazoa; phylum Arthropoda; class Insecta; order Diptera; family Rhagionidae; genus Chrysopilus; species Chrysopilus asiliformis. Next base: position 20,400,539 of record OZ035960.1, read on the forward strand.
AAATGGCCAATACCGACTTGACCCGTCTGCTCAAGTCCGAGGAGATCCGCAAGGTTCTTAGAGATCCCAAGAAGAAGATCTTCCGTCGTGTCCGTCGTCTAAATCCACTAACAAATGCACGACAGATGATTAAATTGAACCCATACGCTCAGGTCCTGAAGCGTCGTGCACTTTTGGCCGCTGAGAAGAGGAAGATCGAGCGGGCTTTGGAGCAAGCTAAGCGTCGCAAGATCGAGCTGCCCAAGGATCACTTCGCCGTCAAGGCAACCAAGGTGGCTGAGGAGAGGAGCAAGACGATTGCGAAGACGTTAGCCGCGCGCAAGAAGAAATTGGCCGTGCAACGCGTGGCTAAGAAACAGAGAGCGCAAGTGGCAAAGAAGGCCGCAGCAGAAAAGAAGGAAGTTAAAAAAGTGGCCGCACCCAAAAAGAAGCCACTGGAAAAGAAATAATTTTCATTTTATGACTTTTAATGGAAATTTAATTATATTACAAAAATATAAACAATAAGAAGTTGCTTTTTTTATTTTAAATGAGTCGTTTTTTATATTTTTTTGCAGTGCAATCCTAAACATTTGTTTCGCAAAAAGACTGGATTTGTTTGCAATATAAGGTAAAATCTAATTTTCTTTGAGGCATTTTAAATCTATTGACTCGATTTAACATTTTTTTGGAGCAGATACTTGGGAATATTTTAGTAATTTTGATTCTCATACTTTTTATAAGTTCGTCTGTTTGTGAACACGATAACTATTCGACTGGATTGAGATAGACTTGAAATTTTAAACAAATAAAAGCGTTTCGAATAAAGGCGATAAGTTCTTGGAGGGGTGAAATCGAACTCTTTATTCTCGTTTTTTCCAAAGGAATGAAATTTTCCCGAAAATGGTGCATCGTATCAAAAAAAAAAAAAAAGAAAAATTAATGACAAAAGAATATTTAGAATATTCCATGAGTTAGATCACTTCCTCTCCGTTTTTCAAATTAAGGAGGTCTTGCGAGTTTCTCGGAAACAGCGCATCGTACCTAAATATTTTACAAAACTGAAAGTTTTGATTCCAATTGGAATAAGGGATGGTACTTGAAATGAGTCCATAACACATCGCGATTGTTTGTTTGAAATTTAATACCACCGTTACACAATTGCGGATCTCTACCCTTAAATTTGTGACATATTTTATGGACATACCTTAACTAATAAAAAACTTCACTTATATTTTATGCCTCGAATTTCAATTTCTATGGAAATTCTGTTCGAAAGTTGTAGATATTTTCATGTTAATCCTTTAGACTACTGGTATTCATTAAAATTATAGGTTTTTGTTTTGAATATTTGTTCTGTAATTGGAATGTACATATTGTGTGGAGTTGTCGAAATTGTATACCTAATGGTTAAAGAACCCCTTAATTTTAAATTAAAAGGTAAAAAAAAAGTTTTCATCATATTTTCTTTTCAGGTTTTGTAATCGGAAAAAGATAGTTTTGGGAAATTTGAATTCTTATGGAAATATTCATATTCAAAACGGCTCTACTTTTCATTTTTTTAATGAAAATTATTCAAAAATGTAGTTGTTTAACAAATTAACAGGGGATTAAATCGTTACACAATTAGTTATTTAATTATTAAATTTTAAGAGGCCTTTTTTGACCTTTCCAGGTCGTTAAATACCTAAAAAATCTTTCAACTGAGGATTTATAATTGAAATTTCCATATATGTACATGACTAATTAATGTTTCAGTAATTAATAAACTTGTCATCAATAACTTCAAAGAACCGCAATTTTCCTTTTGCAGTCCAAAGCATTCATTGCTAATTGGAAATTTCACAGTTGCTTGAAAGATTATCGAATCGACTTCGCCAACTACAAGTGGCAATGACTATACGGTCGCCAAATATAGTAAAATTCATCTAAAGCACGAGTTCAAGAAATTCTCGTAGAAGAATTGGAAATTTAGAAAAATGAAAAAAAAAACAATTATCGTTGTCTATATTTGTTTTGTTGTTTTTGTTGAATACTGTCTGTTTTTGGAATAATTCATGCATTTAACCTTTGTTTAGACAAAAGTTCAAGTCCACATTTATCAGATCCAGACGGAAATCCAAAAGATAAACATACGCTATCCAATCATTTGCAAATTGCATGTAAATGAGCTGGAATTTTGCTTAACTATCAACAATACGAGAGTGGGTACAACAAATAAGAAAAATCGTGAGCTCATAGATAACTTTTGAAAAGAATCAAACGAGCAGCTACATATTATAGATTCATTCCATAGCAAAGGTAATGTAGTTTTAGTTCAATAAACGTCAGTTCAATGCTGGGACATAACGTAGTATAATTACGAATACCGATTTTTTGTGATCTACACCGCCAATGTCACCTGAGGTCAACGATTTCTGTGGATCGAAGCATCACAAATTGCAAAATGTTTTCAGTTTCTACCTCCATCGAAGTGCATTAGAATTGAACTTGTAACAATGAACGATAACGATCACTTTGAGATGATCTTCAGAAACTATTTCGATGTGATTCGTAAATTCTAGTGCTCTGCAGGAGATAAGCTCAGCAATGGCTTTGGGATATAGCAAATGATGGATTGGAATCGATCATCAGAAGATCAAAGATTTGTTCTGTGGTCTGTGATCAATTACTGTGGATAATTTTATGAACAGTTTTAATATGAATCCATTTTACATTCGGTAATTTTGCGATGAATTAACAATAGTTAATTCTAACGGGTCAAACGATTATCTTAAATAGTTGTTCTAACATTATGATGGCAAAAGAGCCAAATCTATTATTTTTCATGAACCACAGACGCAAATGAAATAAGAGGCCGGCTTTTCTTTCAATTGTGCAAAATTTAAATGGTGGACATTAAATCTTCGTTCATAAAATTGGAATGGGCCATAAAATTGAGATCTAGTATAGAAACAAGCGCCTTTTAATAAGTTTAGCGGGATATGTCTTGGGAGGTCAAGTGGTTAAAATACCAGAGGTTCAAATGGATGCTTTTTTTTAAAACCACGTTCCCGGACTCGATATACGACGATAAAATTTCGATATCTAATGCTTTTTATAAAAAAAGTGATAAAAAAAGAGTTCGAAAGTTATACCAGAGTTTGCATCATACCCTATCCTATCCATCAAATAATATAATACAAGTAATAATTGAATGTTTTCATCGTTGTATGTACATTTTTTTCTCGAAAACGGCTCTATAGATTTTGATTAAACTTGGTTACTTTTAGTTTTCGGGGATAAAAATGGGACTGCGCTAAGTCCTATATTCGGGTAAATTTGTCATTTACACGAAATCCTTTTCCCAATTTTTTCTAGGGAAAAATATTTTTTTCCAATTTTTTCTCGGGAAAAATATGAAAGTTCCAAGCGAAAGGCCATGCAGTGATGACTATTTTTATATTGGCTATAACGATCAACATACATTCCGATTCTGATAGTCGTATCAATTTCGACAAGAATCGTTTTACGTGTTTTTCTACTAACAAAAACACGTATAACGACTTGACGAAACCACAGGATTATCAGCACCACACATCGCGGAATGGCCGGTACAGTCCCGGATTTAGGGCAGTTATCCTGTCGCCCCGGAAATTACACTTTTGTTCCGAAATCATGTAACTTAGCGTTGCAATTTCTTAATCACAAAAAAAAATTACTTCGAAATTCAAAAATGTTCACCTGCGGCACAATTTCTCTAGAAATTACTGCAGGTTTCAAACTTTTCAACTTAACTTCGTAAAATACTTCTGCTCAGATAGCACCGATTAACCAATCTAAAAAGTATATATGTACTGTACATATGTGAGGAAATCTTTAAACCAAGGATATTCTTAAAATCTTACACAATGAAACGTTGGATAAAACAAAAAAAAAGTTGTATAAAAATTTGGGTTAAGAAATAAATATTCGTAATAAATTTCAAGGATCGTTTTGAAGAACATTTTTACCCGTTTCATGTCCTTTTAAACAAAAAAAAAAAAATTGATGAACTAAAGAAATCTTAGAACCATCCATTTCTAATTGATAAATTATGTAGCTGTGCAGACACGGGACAGAAAAGGAAAGATCGAAATGAACTAAATCAACATATATACATATATGTGACTGATATGCTGAGTTCTAATATGTCTCTCGAAACACAGGTAAAAGTTATGCAGGTAGCCAAGATTGCGCCATTTGAATAGGACGCGAGTATCATGAGGTAAGATTTGTTGCGTGGGATATTCATTTCAGATTTTTCTCTTGTTTCGTTTCTCAATTGCATGAAAACGTGTCAAATTGAATTAAGCGCCTCCTTTTCTGTGAGTGTTCGGTATTAAATGGCTTTGTAAATCGATCTTATGTTTTTTTGTGTGGATAGACTTTGGATGGTTTAAAAAATCGAAGGTGAGTCGCGGCAGTCGGTTTTCCTCCTTTCCATTCGTTAAGGAATCTCGACTACAAACAGTGCGAAATTCAATAAATGTCTGATAAGTGTTGAACGTAACAAATTGCATCGCTAGGGGGTCCATTTTAGTGGAAACGATTTATGCACGTGATGTCGAACTAAAATGGTTTGCCTACCTAACATTTATAAGCGCCGCCTGTGCAGCATCACATCATTTTGCCAGCTTCTGCGGATATTTTGCTTGTTATGCTCAAAGAAACATATTTCTCCAGGTTTTTGATGAATTGTATGGATGACACAATTACAATTTAGATTACAGCCGATGGTTATGTGCCGTCGATGGATGTTAGATAAACTATGCTTATAAACATTGAACGAGAATTGATTTATTTATGTTGGTTAAATATGTTCCAGCTACCGTGAGAAAATTTCGTCTCAGGATTACGTGATTAGCAATTGATGAGCGATGAGCGTAATTTATTAGAACACATCTTGTTTTCCTTTAAAGTACTTCAATTAGTTTAATGATGGGTTGATTTATGCAGTCACACATATTTTATGAATAGCCTTGGTGGAATTCCTTAATGGTTGCAATGTGGTGTTTAATTGAAACTTTAAAATCGTTTTGTCATGAATTTTAATATTTTTTAAAAATTTCTTTAATGGAATGGGGAACAAGTAATAAATTTATATCAGCCTATTGATAATTTTTCACAAAAAACTTTCACAAAAATTTGCAGTTTATGAGTTGTCTATAAATACGTGTCACTTTTAGGAGGGAGCGAAGTTCTGCGGTCCTGTAACAGTCAATTTATACAAAAAGCGTAATGAGGGGGGATGGGAGTCTGAAAAGTCTTAAATTACCGTTTTTTTATGAACAGGCTTTAAAGATTTTTCAAGAAAACAATTTTAGCAAAACCAACATTTTGAAATCTGGAAAAACCCCAATTCACATTTGAAATTCTCGCTTTTTACCGGCTGATTTTTGATAAGTAACGGCATGTTTCCAAAATAAAAAGTATGTACAGCGAAAATGAAATCCGAAAATTCTTTAATAACATCTCCAACAAGCATCAATAATATTCCATCGCTAAAACTTAATTACAGGCCAATCGGTTGATTTCTTGAGATGGTATAATTTACAGAAATACGTTTTTCCAGCACCGAAATTACTTCTTGGGCGATTTAACACTTTAAGGTGAAATTTCGGTTTACGCCAATTATTCGTTTTGATATCTTATCCTTGTTTGAATTTATTTGAAGCAGCATTCATAAATGACCACATGTGAAAATCATGTGTTATGAAACCATAAAAATCACGGTGCAGCTGGTAATGCAATGCGTTCCTCCAATTTTGATAAAAAATTTAAGGCGGTCTCAGACGTGTTTTGGTGCATTGTAATCGTAATGGAAACTTGGTTGCAGTGCAATCGAAACGTCTCATATCGAAGTGTCAAAACCCGAGGGACGCCCGTATAATTCAATCTCAAAACTGTGATATATTGAAAAAAAATTTTTTTTCAAAAGTTCAAAATAAAAACTACATTTTCAAAAAGAAAATAAAAAGTGACTGAAAAAACGTTGAGCTAGAGAGCTCAAATTTCGTATAGTTGCATTTCTCGTAAATGGTAAGGCTAAGTCCTCGAACGGCCAAAATCGGACCAATCTTTCCCTCCTCTCCCATATAACCGACAGTTTCTTATAATTTTCTCGAATGCGGTGAGCCGTATAGAAAAATGTTTGAAGGTGAGATGTGTCTAGAATAGGATTTTACATAACTAATCCATACATCACCATCCAGTTGAACTCCTTCTTTTATACAATTGGAATACTTTTTTTCCTTTTTCTCGATAACGATGCATCGTATTAAAAAATTTATAAAGACGAAATGTTTTTAAAATATGATTTTACGTAACCGTTCCATACATCAAAATCCAATCAGACCACTCGTTTCTTCCTTTCTTACACAAATGAATTGTTCAAATAAAAATTTTATCTGTCAACAGATACACAGACCGAGCCGATAATGAACACATTTTTCGTGCTCTCAATATTCCATAAATAAATATGAGTAAAATTTTGAAAAGACAAATAAAGGGAAATGTGCCGCAGGCAAAATTTTTGAGAAACATGTGATCTTTGTAGAAAATTAATAAAAAACGTATTTCTCAGCAGACTACAGTCGAAATAGAGTATGTTTTGATTGAAAAAACGTATTTCACAGCAAGCTCCAGTTAAAATATAGTACCTATGTTTTGTTTTGTCATTAGGTTGATAACTGTGTAAGGTCTCTAAAGTCATACGCTTTCTGTTATTTACACTCGTATGCCTACACCTTTGATTTTGATAATTTTGCTGTGTGGATCGCTTTGTATTTATTATAAAAAAAAAATCATTATGAACAATCGTTATGCGTTTTCACATTAATTATATAATTAAAAATCAAATGACTACCTTAAAAAGTTTGGTTTCTTTCCAATTAGATATCAATGGGCATAACGATCAAAATTTCAATTAAAAGTTCCGTTAAAGGGCGTTGTTGGATCACTAAATTTTATAAATCGTATTAGTGGTCCAGAATCCGAAGTACAAGTATAAAACCATTGAAAAATTTAACTATGGGGATTTGATTGGTTTCTGGCTTTATTGCTTCCTATTTTGTTTGAATTTGGTGACCATAGAAAGAGAGCCATCTGGATTTATTTATCGAGATAGAAAAATATGTAAGACAGTCGGTGATTTCTTGTGAAAAGAGCAGTGGTGCATAATGAGAAAACTTGATCGAAATCTATTTGATCATTTCACGATTCAGAGTGGATGGTTTGTAGGGTTTGATGCTGAGCAAATGCAACTAAGAAACGTGCGTAAAATACTTAGAAATGAAACATGAAATAAGATTTCAGAGCAACGGTCGAAATGTGGTCAGCATGAACAGATCGTTGTGTACAGTAGTACATGGCATGAGAAAAGGAATAACAACATGATTTCCGGCTTTGGAATCTAATCTAAATAAGAATTGTAATCTTTGCAAGTGGTCAGTCGGCTTGTCCCCAAACGAATTGGTCACCTGAGATTGTTATATAGTTTCTCATCATCACTCAATCATTATGGATGACTGCAGAGTAAAATACTTATGTATCTATCATGCGTACTTATTAACTCCTTTTTGTACCTTTCATAATACCTGATTCTGAGATGAAATGCATTGATTTTGCGTATCAAAATCTAGAAGTATCTACCATTCATTCCAATCAATTGATTATTTTTTTAAATATTGCCGTTGCTTCTAATCTTCTACCTGGACGTGTTTGTATCTAAAATATCAAAGTATCTCTCGGTTACTTGCAATCGACCGCGATTCAATGAGTTATTGATATCTTTTCTTCCGTTTTCGTGACTTCGTCATCACGTCGATTCGTTAGTTGATTTATTAAATTTCTAGATATCGGTTCGGTGCATCTTAAGCAATCAATTCATTAAAGATTATCTGGAGTCTTGGCAGGCACTTAAATGTTTGGTGTTTGCTTTTAAACTATTTGAAAGTATTTATCATGGTTTTATGTCACTTCACTTTGATTTGGTTAAATTCAGAGTGAAACGAAATCTTACTATGAATTCTATTGCAATGCAATTAGTAAGAGTTGTTCTAACTACTAATGTTTTTTTTATTTTTTTTAATGTTTGAATAAGGGCTGTCCATTAAATACGTCACGCTAATTTTAGGATTTTTCGACCCCCCTCCCCTTTCGACAAAATTTAGAGATTTTTTGTATGCTTTTTTTGTAGTGATGCCGTCACTCTTCCATCCCCCCTAAAAGTTTGACGTCTGTATGGGCGGACCTAAAAGAAATCTTAAGCTGTTTTTGAGATAATTTCGAAAACCAAGAAAGAGGTGGAAAATCTGAACTCGGAAACCACTCGGTCGATTGAACTAAAACATTGGGATCGTGTTTTGAAGAGAGGAGCACTGATGGAATAGAACGAATCGTTACAAAGAAAATCGGTAATTTTTTGTGTTCATACTGTAAACGATAAAAAAATTAGGGATCTATATGAATAAATTTTTGGGAAATCAGACTATTTTGTCTATTTTTGTACTATATTTTTCCCTACGTGTGCTGGAACCAAAAAAAAATGTGATTTCAATGTTTTAAAATAAGTATTTTTGCTAGCTATACCTAGATTTTAATAAAATTTTAATGTGAAAATCCAGACTCACGAAAAATCAAAATATTTAGACTATGCATAGACACGTGTATCTAAAAATTCTTTATCTTCGGTATTCAGACATGTTTAACACGCGATTCACTTGTTCATGTTTACGTGAATCAATAGTTTTGTATTACTTATTGTAGTTGTCCCAAAGTGTTGTATACGTACACCATCAGGTGAGATATAAAGAAATATTTAATTAGCCTTATTAACATGTCCAGGAATTTCCTTCAGGTTGTCGCCTTACCACATTTTGACGGTGGTATTGATGGCTATGGACATTCGTTGGTTGGAAGTTTGTTTGGGATTGGGATTGATCGGCCCACGGCATACAGACAACCAAGGTATGCCGTAAACTCAAATCTGACATTTCTTTGCAACGTCACTTGTGCCGATTAGTTCGTCAAGTGCAGAGGGAATTTTGTATTCTGGATGGTTTTTTTTAAATTTGTGCGATTTAAATAAGATATTTGTAAATTAGTGGACTGATTGCATTAAATAGTGATAAATAAACATAAAAATTAATTAAAAAAAGTCGGCACAAATGACGTCACACCTGACTATCAAAAGTTTACAGCATACCTTGGTTGTCTGTATGCCGTGGATCGGCCTATCACTTGAGTTGAGCTGTCACCCAATTAACACATTCCCTTCTTATGGAATTTAATTGAGCAATTATCTCGGTCGTTGTCGTCTTTTAATTTATTTCCAATACGGACACCATCAGTTGAATGCTCTTTTCTTCACTATTGAATGTTTTCATTCACAAGTAGAAATCGGCAGAGTATTTTTTTTTTGGTTAAATTTAATCAAAAGTTGTTGCAGAGACATGACTTTTATGGGATGATAGCAAACTGAGAAATTATACATGTTGCGATTATTTTAATATTCATCTTCTATATTTTGGTACGATTCTATGGAATAATTGAAGTGTAATCAAAAATAATCGACAGTAAAATTATAATAAATCAAAGCAAATCATCGAATTGATCTTTACGGCCTCATCCAAGTATAATTACAATTTTACAAGTAACGATTAGTCTTTTGTAATGATTTTCTTTAAACAAAAATTAAAGGACTTTTTACCACAAGAGAAATTCGTCAACCAATGCGCTAAGAAAAAATTATCTTGGTGTAATTTTGATTTTTATCAATTTGATAAATCCTTTTATCAATTTGATAAAGCCTGTTTATCATACCCAAAATTGATAATGATTTTGTCAGAATGGTCGCTTTTTTATCAGATTGACAATACTTTTCGCAGAGTGGAGGAAAATTCGGATTTTTTTGTTCTTTTAATATTATTTTATATTGCATTTTAATCAGTAATTTCATACAATTTATTCGTGGCCAAAATTTAATATTCCTACTGTATTCAAGATTTTTATACCCGTATGGTGAAACCAAAGGGTATATTGACTTTGCCTTACCGTTTGTAATGCCAAGATCCCGCCATCACACACAAAAATGAATTACACCAGTGTGTTTAGAATGATAAGAATAATTAATTTCTGCATGTCCGTCCGTCCGTCTGTCTGTCCGTCCGTCCGTCTGTCTGTCCGTCTGTCTGTGGCGCGGATTGCGGGCGCACGGATTGAGCTAGAGACTTGAAATTTTGCGCAGATTCGTTTTTCATAAAATGCGAGGCTAAGTTCGTTAATGGGCAAAAATGGACCATTAGTGGGGGTACCCCCCATACGAACGAAAACGTTTTTTGTGAATATCTCAAAAACGGTGCATCTTATCAAAAAAGTCCAAGAACAAAAGTTATTTAGGATATGATTCTACATAAAACTCCCATACATCAAAATTCGATTGGAATAAATTTAAAAAAAATCTTTTTGGAAAGTTTGACTTCAAAATTGAATTTTGATACAACTGTTCGCCATTCACTTAAATCACCATACGGATTTTCAATAATTGCCAGATTGGCAATTATAGCTTTTGTTATGTTTTAAATAAAAATTTGTTTCCTTAATTTCCTTTTCACTAAAATTTCTTACTTAAATATCTATTGGCGATCGTTGTAGGCGGATCCACGTCTTCTGGCCGTCTCTACGAGACAGACACCTTGCTTTTTTTACCTAGTTTTGGTTTTTCGATTCAGTAATTTTCAACTCAATTTAAGATTTTCAATAATTTTAATTATTATAAACTAGGGGCTGCGCTCCGAACTGCTCCGCGGTTCATCCTCTCTGTACAGGTCGGCCTTCGATTACCCCTGTTCACGTCGACCTTCGGCCACCCCTGACTCTTCGGCTTCGTTTAATTATAAATTACTATTTGAATATCCATCTCTTATTTCTCAAATTTAATATCCAATCGGAAATTTTGTGGTGTCTAAAGTAGAACTTTTTTAAAAAAGGACATAATTCAAGAAGAAAAATGCGTCGTTTAACGCAAGTTGTGCTGCATGCGTAATCGCCGTGCAAGTGCATTTATTTTAAATAAACGAGTTTTTCCCATCAGATATGCTCAGTCGGTAAATTTTCTTACTTGGTAAAAATGTTTATTGCGTACCTATCTGTAGATATTCATCACGTAGATCTTGCGATGGTTAATTGCATGTAGTTGTTTGCATGGCCAAAACTCTGCTGAAATCACAATCTTATAAAAGGCTTCTCGAGGCGGCTCCGTTTTTGGGCTGGGCTACTTAACTTCATGCTACCACTAAGATGGTCAAAGTGGAGAATTTTTCATCGGCCATATGCACATTAAAATTGTTCATTTTCAAATTTTCACTTGAACTTGCAGATTCTTTTAGGGTAACTGGGAGTAGGTCAACGAAGGGATTTCTTGTCGGTTCAAGATGTACATAGCATATTGAGAAGTTCGAAATTTGGAAGCAGTAAAAATTTTAAAACATAATGGAGGAGTTAGGAGAAAAATCTCATGTGCGTGACGTAATATTTACGAGGATTTTTCCAATAAAAATTACTATTTATGGGAAAATGCGCTTGATGAACGACCAAAATGGGAATCTTCATTTTTTCACGTCGAAGAAATTTTATTACTTTCTCTCGTAAATTCCAAAATTTTAGTCTTTCTTCCACGGATATATAAAAAAACAACATTTCAGTAAATTTCATAACTTTGTTTAGCTGCTAATTAATGATTTAACTACCATCTGCATCTTTTGTTGGCTACGTAGGTGAGCATAGATTTTTCTACGTGTAAAATTGAGCAAAAATCGTTGCGAGGATCTAAAGTGCCGGCGTGAATTGGATGTAATGTGCACACGCCAAATAATCAAGAAGTGGTTTTAGTGATCAGATATAAGACCTCAAGTGGCGCCTATCTACAATTTAACATGCAAGACTGAGTAGAGAGCACTTTTAGCTCAACTAAAGATCTTCAACAAATTTTCAATTTATTCTTCATCATGCAGAAAGTGGAAGCGACTGTGGTCCATGAAAATGGGCGACTAATGAACTGGGATGGATTGACCAAAACTGCAAAACTGGTAGTCATCTCGTCTTGTCGACCATTCTCTAAGTGTTGTTGGGCTCGATTGCTTGTTAACAAAGGCCCAGCAAAGAATTGGCAATTCCGCAAGTACCAACTTGTTGATGGTGACCGCAGCATCTCCAGGCCAGGTAATCCAGGTAATCATCAGTGGCCAGTGGCTGACCACTGGCCATTATTGCCTTTTGGATAAACATGTTCGTATCATAATAGTAAGGAAGGGTCTGGCTGCCAATGAATTTCATATGTTGAACACCATGTAGGGATTTAAAGTTCCGCGGATGTACAAAACATCTGAAGGGAATAAAAGTTGAATGGTATTTCGATTTGGTTCCTAAGAACTTGAAGGTTCGATGATAAACTTGTAATAAGGTGGTTCCCGTGTTATAATTATTGGTCTTGGTGATGTCTTCCCAGAATAACGGTGTTTAACTCGAATAATATCATCGCGTTTAATGTTTTTGTCCCTGGGGCTTCGATTTCATACGGTCCTAATGTGTTTTTACATAAATTCCGTACTCATTTGGAGTTAATTTTGTTTTTCACAATATAAAATTTAAGGAATCTTAGAAATTAGTCGAGGTGTAATAATAACTGATTTTTTTAATAATCCGATCAGAGATCTATCGGAATCATGATCTGATTTGGTTTCTGAGTTATTGGGAAATAAAAAATTTAAAAAAAATATTGAGCTGGAGGCTTGAAATTTTTTGCAGTTGCGTTTCTCGAAAATGGGACGGCTAAGTTCTTGAACAAGAAAAATCGGACCATTTCTTACTCCCTCCCCCATACAAACGGAACAGTTTTTTGCAATTTTATCGAAAACGGTGAGTCGCATTGAAAAATTTGTAAAGATAATATGTGTTGAGAATGGGATTTTATATAACCTTTCCATACATCAAAATACAATTGGACCACTTCTTTTCCCATCTCTCATACAAATGGTTTTTTTTTAAATAAACATTTTGTTTGTCGTCATATATTAATTGACGATTGGCCCCTGACAATTGTAGTTTTTCTTATGAGAATTATTCTTTTTCAGCTTCTGACAATACGAGTCTTAACACACGAAGATTTTTCGAGACGAGTAATTATGAGAATTTGGAAGTATTACAATTGAAAATTTGTACAATGCGTGTGAAAATTAGAACAAAAATACTAAATCGTAGTACAAACCGGCCATATACGTCCAAAAATCGGCTCCCCTGTAAACCCCTCGCCTGCTATATCCTTAATCTATGTTGGAACTATGATTCGGTTTTCATAATTCGATAGGGTGTTGATTAAACAGCTTTTTTACTATTAAAACTTTCTCATCGCGTCCCGGGGTCCTCCTCCTCTGGTAACTCCTGAATCGGTGGAGAGCATTTTACTCGATTTTCGCCAGTAGATAGGAGGGAAATTTTCGCCAGTAGATAGGGGAAAGTTTCTGTTAAAGAAGAATAGAAAAGTGAAGATCACTTATCCAAAAATTTTGACTAAGTGGAAATATAACAAGTTAACAATTTCGAAATAAAATCCTTTCGGGCCATGAATTTCAAAATCGATGCAGGTCCTTCAACAAACATCATTAAATATTTAAAAGAAAGAAAAATTTCGATTAATTGGTAGCTTCTCGAAGATTCCAGCATGTCTTTAGGGTAATTAATTAATTTCGAAATCAGAGTCAAAAACGATGAAAAATTGTTTGCTTTATGGACCCTTTTTATGATCAATTATTTAAATCTTTCTCAACATGCACGCCCCCAGGGCCAAAATCGATTGATTTATGGATTAATTGCTTTTTAAAAATTATGTATATTGGATTCTGTTAGCTGGGAATGGAAAACTGTTGGACAAGATCATAAAAAAGTCGGTCAAATGAACTCCTACCGTATGAAGAAGTTTTTCATATTCGTCCATCATGATTAGCTATGGAATCTTTTAGAATAAAGAGGAAGAACTTTACAGATAGATAGCTGTCTATGTGGTTGGCTGAGATGACATACGAGATTACGTTGGTCACAGAGGGCACTTGTACACTCACCACGTATCCATATGGGTAAAATTCTAAATTGGCCATTATGGCATGGAAGTGGAATCTAAACAAACATCCAACGCTTAATTTGGTATGGAACTTCTTGGATCGTTCCTTTATATGGAAGTTAGCTAAGGATCTGGAATTTAAAGAGCCTCCATAGGTTCATAGTTTGGTGCGCGATTGTTAGTAGCATTAAAATTGCGGATGAGAACCTAAGAAAAAAGAATCATGGCCTATTGCCTATTAGAACCTTTAAAAAATTGCGCCAGGCCAAGAATGTGAGTCTTTGTCGTTAGAAGTTCAACTCCTTCAAACTTATTTAGTTTTAAAACAATGTCAAAATGCGTCCACCATAAGAAAAGTTGCAATATGCTGTCCTGGTAAATACACATTTGTAGCAGTATGGTTTATCTATGATGATGCTGCTATTGCGATGTTGCAAAAAAGAAAAAAAAAATACCTATACGATCCCTTCTTGTTGAACGTTTTTCGTTAAACTATTCTGATGTTCCATATATGGATTACTTATGGTTAAAACGTGACGTTTCATGGGAAACATATTGTTTAAGTAGTTTTCCTAGTTTTTATCGATAGTATACGATTGTATATATAGATGCTGGCTTTGTTTTGTAAACATCCATCAAAATGTTTTAATGTTAACTATGCTTGGCTATGCGGCGTTATTATTAGTTCCACCGATTACAAAGCAACGAACGTAATCTTAAATAGTGTAGAACAATGTAAAATCATAGGGGTTGACTAGTGACTGAATGAGTCATTTTATGTTAAATCTGTATGTTTATTATTCTGAATTAATCAGACTGGATTGATAGGAATGTGATCTAAATGTTAATTAGCCAATTATTGGATAAAAGCTTAGATCAAGCCGATGTTTTATCAAAAAGTTAATGTTTATTGTGTTTTATTAGATGGTAATTGGTTTTTATTCCATTTTCAAATGTTTTTGTGACCTCATTCTTTAATAAGCTAGTTTAAAAAAATACTAGAGTGAAATGTTTACGAAAAAAAAAATCTTCAAGGAACGAACTATGAGATTACAGAGGAAGGTTCACAGAGAAACGGAAGGGCAGATTTTAGTTAGCGAGAATTTTTCTTAAGAAATCACCTATCTAATTGTAAAAACAGACTCCAAATTTCTCTCGCGGTTTAAGAGATATCAGGAAAGGGGGGTAAGAAGGGAGGGAAATTTTGATAGCCAATGGTCTCTCTTTCCTCGCCGGCCCTCGGTCTCGTACTGCTAAGCCGAAGGCCGGCGGCCCAGAGAAACTCTTGGAAAGTCCTGCAAGGATAACAAATCTTTTGTTTTTTTAGGAAAATTTTCAGTACATGTTTTAAAGGTAATAATAATTGCGTCTTTTAGGCGTTGAATGTCAAAGTTTTGAAGGTACCCAAAGGTCCTCAAAGGTCCTCGAAGGGTAACGCTATTTTCTAGAAAGTTTTAGGAAACTAATTTCTGATTTTTGTTTGATATTTTTAAAATACGCATACAAAATACTTTAACTCGTCAACGACGACGGGTCCGCATTATAGTATATATAAAAAAATAAATTTATACTACGGTTAATGGATGAAAAATACAATATTTTCAGAGCAGACATGTTTGACTTATCACCAGAACACGAAATATTTTTCAAAATATATAATGGACGTCTATTCTTGAAAAAATGGCATCTTCTTTATTTTTAAGTACTTTTTTCTCTTTAATATTGTGGCAAGGATAAATCTTTTCGATAAAGACATTCTAAAAATTCCTTGGGCAAAAGAAAAAAAATGTTTTCTTCCATTTGTATTCGTTTAAATAAAATCTGATCGCTGATCAAGTTCTATGACCTATACGATTTCATTGAAAGGAGAGTAGAAGCAGGTTCAAATGTTATGCTATGCTAACAGTTTAATGTTACATCACAATAGCATAAAATAAGAAAAATCAGAACAAAATAATAGTAAAAAAAATCTCCGGCTTCCCTTTGCTATACGTAAGTTACATCTTTAACATTTTTTTTTTGTATTTAGAACGATGAAATTGAAAACCTTAAGATCGGTGGTGTATGAAATTTCCGGTGTTTTGGTCTTGTTTTGCGTTTCATCTTTTATATATGGGATAATAACCCTTTTAGAGGAGGGAAAAAAACGGAAGAACTAAGAACAGTGAACAATGGGCAAAATTCATGATTAAGTCGTGTTTCATATGAATTGGGTACTCCTCCTTCTTTTTATTATTGAAATGATGGAACAATACCAAATGCGCATTTATAGTACAATATTTTATTATTGAGAAAATCCCTCGGGGGCAAATATTAACAAAAGATTGGTATTTTTTTCTCTATTCAACATTAATTTTTTTTGGGACTCTTTCCTGATCGTATTAGACGCATTGTGTCTTTATAAATTTTGATTATACAAATTAGGTAATAAAGTTGTAATAAAATAGCATATGCAAATACCGCCTAATAATTATAGAAATTTTGAGATATGTATTCTGTTGAAGTTCGCAGATGCTATTGAATTTTAAGGTTATTAAGTCGAATTATTTATCGATATTATTCAAAAAATCTCTATTATTATCGATATTATTCAAAAAAAAAAGTAATAAGTCCGGCATGTCTGCTCTGAAAGCCTTTTCCTAATGTGGAACCTAGCTGAATGTCATCAGAGTCTGCTTTACTAGCTTTCGCAGATCCTAATACGATCTATAAGAACTCTTAAATAATAACATTAAGATGGCGATTATCCATTGAGACCTAAAAAAAGATTGGTTATTTCACAAAAGGAAAGGGAAGGAGTCAAAATTTATATAGTTGCTTAAATGATGATTTTATTACAGAAAGTCGGCTTTTACAATTGAATTTTTTTAAACTTTATATGGTATATTAGATTTAGTATACCGTTTGTAACGCATCGAACCAATAGTCGAACACAAAAATGAACTACACCAGGGTTTTTGGAATGACAAAAGATTTTGATTTCCGCATGCCCGTCCGTCTATCTGTTTGTCCGTGGGTTCGTGAACACCATAACTTTCGAAATGATTGAGCTAGAGACTTAAATTTTTTTACAGTTGCGTTTCTCGCAAACAGGAAAGCTAAGTTCTTGAACGGGCAAAATCGGACCATTCCTTTCCCCTGCCCTATACAAACGAAGTTATTGCAATTTTCTCGAAAACGGTGAGTCGTATCGAAAAATTTATAAAGACGAAATGTGTTCAAAAAATGATTTTACACAACCGTTCCATACATAAAAATCCAATCGGACTACTCCTTCCCGATCTCCCATACAAATGGATTTCTTTAAATACAAATTTTGTCTTTTAAGTATTTGACAATGAAAAAATACATAAAAAAATTTAAAAAAAATATTGTTTTAAAAAAAAGCTTTTATTTTAAAAAAATGTACTAAAAAATGCACAAAAAGGAAAAAAATAATCTTTTGGGTGCTGTGTATCACAATTGGAGGACATCGGCACGCGACCGGAACCTCTGGCGAGAGACATTGCGGCAGGCCAAGACCGGAAACCGGTTGTAGCGCTGAAAGAGAGAGAGAGAGAGAGAGAATCACAAATAAAAGCGAGATAAATATTTGTTTTATTTTATTTTTATGATTTATCTCGCTTTTATTTGTGATTCTCTCTCTCTCTCTCTTTCGGCGCTACAACCGGTTTCCGGTCTTGGCCTGCCGCAATGTCTCTCACTAGAGGTTCCGGTCGCGTGCCGATGTCCTCCAATTGTGATACACAGCACCCGAAAAATTATTTTTTTCCTTTTTAGTCATTTTTTTATTACTTCCTTTAGTTACCTTATTATTTATTTGTCAAGCGTACTTGTTCAGGTAAATCCGAATGTGAAATTAAAGTAGGGCAATAAATTTAATTAGCGTGCACTGGAATTAAGTTTTCTATCTTAGAGGACCTTCCGTTATCCTGACAGACTTCTTAATGCCAGAATCTGATTCAACGATCCAAAAAACCCCCAGGTGAGATTTTTTTCCGGAAAATTTGAGGAAAAGGATAGTCACGTTATCCTTACAGGACCTTCCGTTATCCTTATAGACTTGTTAACATCAGAATCGGATTCAGTGATCCCAAAAACCCTCAGGTGAGATTTTTTTCCGGAAAATTTGAGGAAAAGGATAATCATGTTATCCTTACAGCAACTTCCGTTATCCTTACAAGGACGAAGTAGTGAAAATATTGTATTGTCCTCGGATTTACGTCTGCGTGCAAAATTTCAAGTGAATCGGATGTGTGGAAGTGGGTCAAAATTTGATTGCAAGATTTGACCCTGACAGACAGACAAACAGACAAACAAGATAGCGAGCTAAATAAAAGCTTTTAAAAAATACTAACAGCTGGTAGAAAAATTTCAATCAGATATTAGAAAGTAAGTAAAAAAAGATACTAAGTAGTTAAATTTATTTTAAAAATAGTCGATTTTGACCTTAAATGAAATTATAGATTTTGACTATTTTTGTAATTGAAATTAACTATTTTAATTGTATAGACGATTACAAAATTGTTAAATTCCCGCAGAGAAACGTGTAATGATTAAATCATCATTTAAAAGGGAATTTTTTGTACTAGAACATTACACAATTTCCAGTATTTTTCAAAAACTTATTAACATAATCAATACATTAATTTAAAAAATATTATACACACATAAAACATTTACCATTAAATTTATAAGAATAAAAATTGTCATAGAGGCAAGTCATTTGTCTGTCATACATTTTAATCCAATAAGTCTGCAAATGGTATGAATTCAATATGGACTTCAGTACTTTTATGCTGTCTGCATCATTGAAAAATTACGATTTCAGCATTTGGCATATCAGGATTTTCATATGTGGAAAATGAATTTGCAAGACGCAATTGTGACGAAGGAGGTAGGTTGGTTGATGTGGATATGTCGATTATGTGCAATGTTGCGCCATGACTTTTATGCGTTGATGTCGAGCATGGCATGTGGCAAGAGTGATTCTATATTTTGATAAAATTCTTCACTATATGAGCATAATTAATGTGACGGGCTCGATTAGACATGAACGCATTTATTGCAAGATCACGACCGCTACATTAGACTGATTCGATTGATGAGAGATAATTATGAAATAGAATTCTATGCTATTGAACATGATGACCCTCATCTATTTATGCTCTATTAGACTTTCAGACATATTTGCGGAATCTTAAACTATTTCTACTATTTCTGTGCAATATGCGTATATAAAGAGTTATGAGATGAAAATTCAATTGAGGTTCATCGTTTCTTATTCAAAGGAATGTGGATAAAATATTTTCATTAATGTAAGAGTCTGTGATCTCAGATTGAGGTTAATTTAAAAATGATTTTGTTTTGAAAATTAAAAACTCGATAATAGATGATAACAAATTTGCATTGAACGTTGCATTTGTGAGAACAGAGTGATAAAAATTTAAAAAAACTGTCTTAAATCGTGCTAAGAAGAGCATAAAAAAATGTTTATGTGCGGTTTTCATTAGGACCACAGACGAAGTTCATATCGTCCGATATCTAATGTTGTATTTTCCGTTCGTTAAACTTGAATTTCCGTGGTGAATGTTTTCTTCGAGGTTTTTGAACAGTTTTTATAATTTTCGTTGAGAATTCACGGGACTCAATGAAGTTGGAAAATATAAACCGCCATTTAAAAAGTCATAAATCAGGGTTTTCATTGTGACAGCGTACAGACAGCGGTTTGACGGAACTCATGGAAAACATTGACGCAAAGGCATGAAAACATAAGATAAGATGTCTGAAGTGAACTCTAATCACTCGAGATGTGTTTGCATTTATGTCTTTTGCAATTAGAGAGATCTTTCATTATGTCTTTGTGTGCCTAAGAAAATCCCTTTAGAACTTTGCTGGGAATACTTAATTTGTAATTTAGTTCTGGAAAAAAATTTGTTGTACAAAAAAATGTTTTGTTTTGACACACAGAAAAAATTGTTTCTGAAATGAAGAAAATAAGGGACTATTCTCGTCTACACGTTTATTAATTCAAGAAAATTCACATTTAATGTAGAAAGTAACATTTTGACAGACATAGAAAATATTTCTAAAATTAAGAATATTATTTCTTATATCAAGAACTAAATTCCTTGAATCAAACAATTTTTATGCGATTTGCCTCACAGAAAAGAGTATATGCGTTCGATTGATGCTTTCAAAGAAGGACGTCCCCTTGTAACTTTTGAACCCCTCAACGGAAAACATTCAATCACATGCAGAGCCGTATTAACAAGTTTGAGCGCCCTGGGCTAAATAAAATTTTGCACCCTTACATAGTTTTATTGTAAAAATTCAATTTTATTTTTTAAAATATCTTTTAATTCAAAACACAGTAGGTACTAACTTAAATTACAGATACGCTAAATATAAAGAAAATTAAAAAAAAAAAAGCAATCAAAATTTCATCGCCTCGGATCAATGGCGCCCCTGGGCTGTAGCCCAATTAGCCCTATGGTTAATTGGGCCTTGATCACATGGTCTTAGACTGCTTGCAATGGCGCAGATATTTTTAGCCATGTTTGCAGCAGGCTTTCTCCTCCACGCTGACCCCCTCACCTGCTATCTCGTAAACCAGTCAACGAATTTTTATGGGGTTTCCTACATTGTATGGAGGACCTTTAAACAAATATAAACAAACAAAAAATCATATATTTTTAGACTTTTTTAAATCTTTTTTTTCTTACATTAAGAATTTAATTTTTAGCTAAGAAATAAATGCTCAATTTAAGAAAATAATTCTTAATTCAGGAAATTACGTTCTAGATGTAGAGTTATATCTTGAACGTAATTTCTTGGATGAAGAATTGTTGTTTCTTAGTTAAGAATTAATGTGAGATAAAAAAGTATTTAAAATGCTTATCTGAATATTAGAAATATTTTTAATTTAGTTTTTTAGATTTGAACTGAATATTTTCAAATTCAGAAGAGTTTTACTTGCACAAAAATCGTTTCATTTTCTAGATTCTAGAAAATTTTTTTCTCCGTGTATGGATTTTTTTAAAGATGAAACTTTGAATTTGAAAAAGTGCAAGAGTTTCCATTACGTGAATATTTTTATAATTATATATTTCACAAATAGTTGCTTCGAACTGCGTTTGAAAAAAATTGCAAGGTCAAAATTACGTCAAACATTGTTATTTTGATAAGAATGGTTTCTTGTTCTAAAATGAGATTTTAATGATTGACATGTTTTACATATTCTTGATAAGCAGCAAGCGAGAATATAATTTAAAAAAATGAATAATTCTTTTATCGTAGTTTTCAAACTATGGAAAAAAGTTCAATAAAAAAACCAGACGTTTATTTTTTTTGGACATCAAAAATAAGATTTTTGTTGTGAAAATCCTACAGGAAAGTTTCCTGAAAATCTTCAAACAGTTGTATTTTAAATTAAGAAAAATTGTATAGCATTTTATTAGAAAAAAAACATATTTATAATTCGCAAATGCTATTCAAAATGTCAAAACTGTCTCCGAATGACAAAACATTTCTTCTTTTAGTTATGCATTTAACAAACTAATCAATTTCACTCATTCTCACCTTGATTTATGCATCGTTGCTTATCTGGGCATCTTCATAACTCTGGCGACTTCTTAGGTCGTCCCATTGTCAGGAAGAAAATCTACCTGCCGCCGACAAAGTTTTTGAGATTATGCACCAGACTCTCAGTGCAACTGTAATTCCAAACACATCGGCCTGTTGGAAAGTGTAATCCAAGTAAAATATGAAATCGGTCTCAAAACGGCAAACTTCTTAGTACTAAAGCAAAAAAGAGGTTTCTCAGCAAATACCTAAAAAAATATGCAGATATCCTAGGCAGGTGACACATCGAGACTGTGGCAGTAACTTAAGAGATCAAATTTGATATGAAATTCTGATTATATTAAAATTTGATTTGTTTTGGGATTCATGAAATTTTTAAGACTCTTTATGAATACTTATTTATTATAATAAAAGTGAAGGGGTGTAACTAAGGGGATTTCGCGGTCTTAAAATTTTCATGAATTGAAGAAATTTTGTATAGTCTATAGAAAAAGGCCTCCAAAAAGATGTCTTGATAAAACCACGTTTTTCGAGGTTGCTAAATGAGACAAGTTGCTCCAAAAAAAAATTTACGTCCACAAAAATCAACCCCTTTTCCTACGAACCCCTCTCCTACCTAGAAAATTTAACGTTATATTGATCTGGTTTCCACCGCATTACAAATGCTGTCCTTCAAAAAATGTTTTAGCCGAGAAGATCTTTTATCTGCAATTTCTTCTTCACAGCGGCGGGACTAGAGGGTGTAGGATAGATTTCACAGTGCGCAGGAAGTTGAAGTTTTGTGTGTGCCTCTAAAATAAGTCTTTAAACTTTCGGCTGTCCAAAAAACGTTATAATATTATATATTATAAAAACCATACTCTTCTTGAACAGTTGTAAATGCCGGTGTGTCAACTGCCTTAAAGATTTCCCTAGGAGCGATACCACAAGGTATCTTCTTGGTGTTTTTCTGGTTGTGTTGGTTACGACTGCCTACAGTGGCCGAACAAGTGCAGAAGTGCATCAGAAGTGTGTGCATGAATCTTCAGCCTCTCCTAAGATCTTCGCCGAAAGAAGATTCCTTTTGTTTTTAGAATCTTCGGTTTCGCTTTCTTGACGAAATCCCGTACAAGATGAAGTGGAAGATTCAGCCGATGTGCTGGGCAGGGGCATAAAAACTCAGCACTATGACTTGGGTACGCGTTAGCATAGCCTTCAATATGGTTTTTGTTTGTGTTATGTTGCCCATGCCTACTAAGGCAAAGTGAGTACGTTCAAGGCATCCATTCCCAAGAAATCCATGTCGACGTCTTCTTATTTAGTTAGCATATATGAAACTTCTTGAAAACTTCTCAGAGGCTGGTGATGAAAGACCCGGCCAACCCAGCGCACTATGTTCTTCTGGGTGCATTAAGCAAAGCATATCAGTTTTTCAGCTATACGCTCGCATAATATCGAGAGTAAACATTGGTTCAGCTGGACGCTGTCGTTTCAGTTTCTCAGCGACTGTCTTTTAAAGCGCAAGTGCGACGCGATTACGCCGGTTGGACGCTTTAGAAACGCGGATCTTCAGAAATCGCGACGAATTGTTCTTATAGTAGATTTGATATCTTTCTTTTGTCGCTTGCGATTTTCATGCGATTTTCTTTTTTGGTTTCGGGGTGTCTGTGGACATAATTCGCTAATTTCGGCATTTTCTCGGATATTTTAAGACGACGCGGACGGCAAAAGGATATACGAAAATAGAATTAGCGATGCTAGCGTTAGTGACATATGCGTACGCAATGATTATTTCGCCAGTGACGACGACCGTGATTTCCTTTTGTGGTTTAATTTTATGTTTTTCCACTATTTATCTTTGCTGAGTTTTGTAATTAAATTGATGGTGTCACTGGACTATCTTAAAGACGGTGGACGCGCGCGCGCTCGTTTTGTAAGACATTTCGTGGATTTCTTAAGGATTACTCATGCGTCGGTTGATCGTGTTTTTGTCACTGAACTTCGGTGATTTCAATAAAGTGGATGCGTGCGATTAGAGTTCAGGGATATGATATATGAATGAATTAAGTTTTGTGTCTTAAGTTCAAGATATGTACGTCGTCGGTCGTGGGTTGTCTGCTACTTGATAACCGGATGAAGCTCCTCTTTATTTTTGATTATGTAAAATTCTTCAAAAAAGGGGTTTCTTTTATTCGAATTGTGCTGGCTGTCATGGTAAATTCTGACGAGTCCACTTTTTTTTGTACGCAATGAAGTTTTGTGAAAAAAATTCATTTCCCTGCAACTTGTACGCAAAAATGTTTATCTCCATGGGTTGAAGGATCCAGACGATCAGTTCATAAAAATTGTGCTCAGATTTAGTGCCATTCTTTGTATTTTTTTTTCGTTGTTTTTTCCTCAATGAGTTTCTTGTGCTGGTTTTTTCATACAATTGTAGTCGGTGATGTGTTGAAGTGTTCCGTCATCATTCAAAAGTTTCAAAGATGAATGCAAATAAATTAATAAAGATGTGCTTTAGATTAAAATGGTTTCAAATTACTGTTGTGTTGGCTCTCTACTTTCTTGCTGGATTAGATGCCAGCAAAAGCACAATGAAAAGTAGAAATTCACTATCAGATTGGCTATTGGCCGATGATAATTCGCCGGATAAGTTTTTACGTGCCGAAAGGAACGTGGCCCAAGATTTGGAATTTTTTAATGAGTCGTCTAGGACTATAAAAGGTCGCAATACTGGTGAGCGTTCAAGGAGTAACAATGGATCGAAGAAGCAGAACAATGGATTAGCGAAAAGTGGCAATAGTGCCAAGGAGAATCCACATCATCATCAGCGACGGGGTGGTGGAGGAGGTGGAGGAGGTGGAGGTAGCCGTGGTGGTGGCAGAGGTCAACGACAAAGGATGAACAAAAATGGTAAGGAACTTCTTCATCTTGTACCTATACTTGGCGTTGTAAGACCATTTTCGGAGTGATGCGATGGTAGCTTCTTAGTGGTCACTTGAGTCCATCTGCTTGGTAGCTTTACCATCACAGAAGTTGTGTTTTGTCTGTTTTTAGAAGAAAATGCACTTTCCTGCAAGATGGTATTTTTCCAAGTCTCTCATTATCTAGATGTGTAATTTTATTCCACAAACGGTGGATTATTTCCAGTTGACATGACGGAAAATTCTTCGATGACTCAACTATCAGCTAAATATGGCTTTGGTCGTTTTAGCTGAGAGGAGAAAAAAATCCTTTTCCGTTTCAAAATGAAAAACGTCTTTGTTTATTTTTGCGGGAGTTACTTTCAATATGAAAAAATGAATTGGAGGCAGTCCATAAAATATGTGAAATAATTAAAAGGTAGGGTGTGATCTGTGGTAGAGTGACTCTATTTAAAAAATTGGAAAAGTGTAACAATTGTAAAAATACCAAAGCCAAATAAAAGTTGATTCAGACGAAAACTAAGGGGAAAAATATTACAAGTGTGCGCATTTTTTATGCAACATGCGGGGCACTTATTTAAATCAAGAGCTACATAGTCACAAGCAAAAATTAACTCCAATTTTCGTTCTTTTAAATAGTCGCAACAGAAATTGTAAAAATACCAGAGCCAAATCTTTTGTGGAAAATTGTTGAAAAAATGTGCCGCAGGCGAAAAATTGTACTTTTGAGCAACCTTCAGTTAAGATAGATTAGATTTTGCATATTTAGTGATCGTTTTTCCGAGCGTTTGAAAAATTATTACACTAATTTGAAAAATCCGGGACAAAGTTTTGCTTTTGGAACACCGGGACAAAATGCGTACATCCGGGAATGTTCCAGCTATTCTGGGACGTATGAGAAAAGATATCATGCAATGGGATTTTTTTTATTTAAATGCTTTTAAAGCAGTGTTGTTCCTCTACGCGTAGACTTTAATTGTCTACACTTCAGTGTAGACAATAGCGTAGACAATAGATTTGGCGTAGACAATGTCGACTTTGGCGTAGACAATGTCGACTTTGCGTAGACAATGTAGACTTTCTCATATCTGTCAAAACAAAGTCATCAGTGAGTCATATATTCTCAAAGCCGAAATCGACTGACCTTTGAAAGGTCTAAAAAACTACTCCATATTTATTATTCTTGGCGAAAAAATGATAATTTATATTACGAAGAAGACAATGATTCTGATTATGATTGATTTATGTACAATACATATAAGCGCAAAAAATTAATTCTTGAATTAGTTTTGGTAGGTTTTTTTTAATATTTTTTATATTAGGGGTATTTGATTTACTTTATTTGATTTGAATGACTTCCGTATAGATTTCCGTCTATCTGTAAATACGATGACTCTCAACGGAATTAAGCTAAAGACTAGTGTTTTTCGAAAAAATTAAACAGATATTCTTAAATGAGCAAAGCCATCCCATACAAATGAATCAGTTTTTTAAATAAACGGTTCGTTATATAGAAAAATGTGTAAAGCAAAAAGATTTTAGAATTCAATGTGATTTCAATTGCAAAAATTAAAAAAAAGCCGCTTAGATTGCATGAAAAGAATTAGAATTGCCACTAAAGTTTGCTCTGAAGTTCTCCATTACAGCATTTGGCGATTGCTTCCTGGAAATTGTGCTTTATTATGTTAAAATTGATTGAAGAAAATGAGATTTTAAAACTAAATCAGCTATCCTTTATTTTATTGATTGTCTACATTGTCTACGCGTAGAGAATAGACCATTGTCTACAGTAATAGTCTACGCGTAGACAATGGTGTAGTCTACACCACGTAGACTACGCGGCACAACACTGTTTTAAAGTAATTTAAAGTCCTTTATTAAAAAAAAAAACAATTCAATTAAACACAGAAAAAAATTAACAAAAATTCACTTTACCTCGAAAGGCTTTAAATTTTCGCACCTAAAACCCACTGAAATTTTATTCAACTTTCAATGCAAGGGGATGCAGCGCACGACGCTTTCACTGTAATTTTACTTAGTAATTTTACTTTAATGGATTATAAAAACCCAATATCAACAGAAACAGTTTTTTTTCAAAATCTAGGGAGAGGGGGCGGGGGGCGCCTTGGCCTTAGGTACAATGTAAACTCCCGCAATTAAAAATGGTTTAAAATTGAAATGTCTTTTGATGTAACCAGCATGAATTCTGTTAGTTGTGTTAGCGGCCACAAAATTTTTATTAACTGATTAAGGTTCTTACTCCCTATAATTCACTCACTCATCGACATAATTAATCCTCATATTTCAATTTCGAAATACCCCAAGACTACATCCTTAAACTCTAGACTAGATCCAGACAAAAATATGAAAATTGATCTTTAATTAAAAATAAATAGCCGTCAAAATCGAATCCCAATCAATTTAAGCCAGTATTTTATTATAATCGTACATTTTATTGTCTGGCGGTGTGCACCACATGTTGAACATAACAAAACACAATCCTCCAGACAGAGCCACTTAAAATTCATTTTCCTGTTGTCCGACCATCCAGAACATTTGTTCAATAACAAAAAACTAGGAAGAAAAAAACACCGATTAAGCGCCTTGGAACAAATTTTTTTTTACCTCGACACATGCTTGCTGGTAGTCAAAGGTATCGAAGGTGAGGATCAAAATCAATTTGCATATCCAGTTCCAGTTGTCCAGGGGTTAACAGGCACAATTTTCCAGAAACAAATGAAATGCAATGGTGAATTGTGCAGACAATAACAGGACATGTTGTATAAGGGGTACCGACAATAACAGAATTCTTTATTTATGAATTGTTTTTCATGGAAATAATGGTATTTTTGCATAAAATGTCCAAAAATATGTAAATCCTTGTGAAAGGAAAGGTAATGCAGTGCGTTAAAATAACAATTACGTAAAAATAACAATGTCAATTGTAAATTATGCACTTAATGCTAACGTCCAGGAAATTATTGGCGAATGTATGCGAATCTTCACTCAGAAAAATGTAGGCTAACTCGACGACTTACATACGGCGTAATTGGCCTCGGGCAGGCGCGCGCTTTCCTGCATGTGGGCAAGTAAAACTGAGTTGACCTGTGGTCGGAGAAATTCTGAAATTAAGCCACCAGCAGGTGAAGTAGGGCATTGGGAGCTGCACGAGTTGACCTTAGATAGGTTAATTCTGACCGCTAGCTGGCTTACAGACACCTCTGTAAGGTCAGAGTTAACCTGACAAAAAGTTGACCTGGACATTTTTCTGAGTGTTGGCGAGCGATCGCGAAAGTATTCTTCTTGATCCGCCTAAGTTTGGAGTTCGCTTAATTTTGATAAATCATGTCAGATTGTCAATCGTTAATTCCCTTTAATCCCCTTGCCTAAGTGTTGGACTTCATGTTTACGAATTTTACAAAATATTGATAACAAAATAAGTTCATACACTAAAATATCAGTTGTGATCAACACAAAACTATCCTCTGCAATATTTAGTTTCGGAAAAAATCTGTTTTTTCAAATATCTTGCGAACCGTTAACGATACGTAAAAATCGTTAAAGGACAAAATGGAGGAAATTTTATTTCGTTATATTTATTTTTTCATAATACAGCATAGTTTCCAAGAAATTTTCAAAAAACTTAAATTTTTTGAAATTAGAGATACAAGAAACCGTTATAACAAAAAATGTGAAAAATTTTATTTCTTATACATTTGGTTATATGCATTTTTTATTTCGAGAGATTTTCAAAAAAACTGATTTTTTTTCAAATATCTTGAGTACCGTTAGAGATACCAAAAAACCGTTAAAGCAAAAAATAGCAAATTTCATATTATTTAAATTTTCTAATATTCATTTTTTTCCCAAAAACGCGTAGGTTTTGAGAAATTTTCAAAAACCTGATTTTTTTCAAAAAAAAGTTGTATGGTAGGTACCCGTTATAGCTATCGTTACTTTTCCAAAATTTGGTAGATTTTTGTAAAACTGATTTATAAAAAATTTCAAGTCGCTAGGTAAACGCGGTCTTGAGTTATTAAAGATACATAAAATGGACAGACCAACAGGCCGACAGACTGACAGACAGAGGGATGCACACGCACAGGCATTTTCATAATTTTAATATGATTTTGCATGAGCTTCCGGGCTCTTCTTATGAGATTTTTTTAAAAATAAACAGATTTTTCTATTTACCACCTCTCAATTAGAAATACAGTAATCCATCCCACTGCGCGGTTTCTAACTGCGCGGTTAAGTATTTAATACCAAAATTTCGAACTGCGCGGTAAAAATTTCGCAGCTGCGCGGTATTTTTTAAAAATTTCGTTTAGAAAAACATGTTTCTAACCCCAAAATTTCATACAAAGTGAAGTTCACAGTGCGCGGTTTCGGTTTGCGCGCTCTTTTTGTGGAACGTATCTACCGCGCAGTGGGAGGGATTACTGTATCTTCTTTTTAAGCGTTAAATCTCCCAAGATGCTCTCTATGTAGAAATTTTTCTCATAAAAAAACATTTACATTTTGAATAATTATGTTTTATTTAAAAGCCGATTAAAAGAGCTGTTTGTTCGTTCTTAATAACACGAGCATTTAATATCTCATTAGTAAATTAATTGGCAATTTGAAAGGCGTTCGGTTAACGAGTCGAACATTAATCTTAATTTCCACGGTGGCTTTGACGACTTTTCATGAGGAACCTTTTTGTCGCCAAAAAAAAAACAAAAAAAAACTAATAACAAGGGCTTCCGATTTAATCTCATGAATTATTAAGTTGACATTAATATAGAAGTTCGATTGAAAATTCTAAATACGTTGACAGCATGCATTCAAGGAATGTCACTTTTTTTTTTTTTTTTGGCTAGAAGGAATGAACCTCAAAAGTATATGCAGTGAAAAGCAAAAACAGATTTTTTTTGGGAAATATCAGCTAAATTACCTGCTGATGAGTTTGAAATCAATATAACTGTTCTTCTCGTTATGCATCCATAGGAAAATTCCAGTCTGGATTTTGTCTTTTTTCCAACTATAAGGTTCTAATAATAATTTCGACTCGAATATTTTGTTTTTAGGCAACAAAATCGACATATGGCTTCTACCTGTGCCGCAATTGTTTGCTTATAAAATACCAAAGATGTCTAATCAAATGGAAAATATGCCCAAAGTATAAGCTCCGAATTATATGCTTCGAAAGGGATCCAACGTAATGGATAGGCTTTCGTTCGTTTATTATACTTTCTTGGATGAGGCAAAAAATACACACAATTTTTATACGTTTTTATATTTTGGCTGCTGAAACATTAAAAGGGCAAACCTAAGAATTATACTAATATGGTGTCTCCGCATTTTCGGTGGGATAAGATCATCGTGAGTCTATTATGATGTGACTTGTGTCACTCTTAATAACTGTGATCAGAGTGACCTGCTTTTGTTAAAAGATGCAACCGTGAAACTGATCATTTGAGTTGACTGTGACTCGTTGAATTGCATGAGTGAGGTCTCAAAAAAGGGTTAAATTGAGCACCGTTGCGAGTCACGTAAGTTTGAATTATGTCCGAGGCAACATGGACGTGCATTAATGATGCGAAACGATAGTCATTTGTGATGATAATTGACCGAAAATGGGGACCACAATTATTTGTTTTCTTTGGAAATATTCAGTCAAAGGTCGTTGTTATTGTTTATAAATACTTTTTGTTTAGCTACAAAACTGAGCCAATTGATGAGGGGTGTTTATGCTACTTAAAATCTGTAAGTCTTCGGTACGTAAATATTTTTTGGTAAGAACTAAATTTTTTTTTTCAAATTCATTCATTTTTGGTGTTTTAATTGAGTTAGAACAGAAGTCTCTGAGTTTGAATTTTTGGCTGAAAGAATGTCTACAGATACTGTGGCTAGAAAAAAATCTACTATTGCGATTTTTTAGCCGACTACTTAATGAGGAGCGGTAATGGTTGTGTGCCAGGCGGACGGGCGGGCGGACGAGTATTTATGTTTTGTAACTCTGTAAGTCGATAACGCGGGAGTCGATTTCGACGATGTAAAGGTGCCGCTCCACATGAGGGTACATGCCGGCGAGAAGCTCTCGATAGCAGCTACTCGCAAATGGACACGTCTCTGAGAATCGCTCGCAGAAACTCGCAAAAACTCGCGAGCTAGTTTCTGCGAGCTGTCAAAAGTGATTCTACTCTGAACTCTCGGAGAGTAACTCGCCAGATACGAACAGCGTTTGAATTTTGCGAGTCGCTCTCGAGAACTCGCCAAATCAAGATCTCAAAAAAATAAAAATATTGGTCAAGATATTGAAAAATAGCAGAAATTTACTATCAAATGGACAACCTCCTGCGAGTAACTCTCGAGAGTTTTTGAGAGTTACTCGCGGATTTACTCTCATGTGGAGCGGCACCTTTAGTGTTGTTGAAATCGTATCAGTCTTGCGAGTAACATAGGCTAAACGAGGTCCTAAACAAATACAAAACGACGGACCCAGACGCCGAACGCCATTTTGTCTAAGTTGTATCAACATAAGACCTATCTTAATGGGTATCAAATGAAAGGTTTTAAAAAATTTCATAAATATGTAAAAAAAATATTCGAAAAAAAATAAAAATCAAAATAGTGGGCATCGAACACAAATTTTTGTTCACTCAGCGAACACTTTTATCAGATTGATAAAAATTATGTTGTTAAATTTTAATAAACATCAAATCAACAATATTTTGAGGTCTTAAAGAAGGGTTAAATTCAATAGTTTATTCAACTAAGAATTCAACAGTTGAAAGGCGTAATCAACTTGGATTTAAAAAAAAAAATAAATAAATAAACAAATAATAATAAAAGACCCACAACCAAGAATTTTTTGTTGAGTGCAGGTTTCACAATTTCTAAAGTGAACTACATCATTCTAGAGAAAATTCTAGCATTACAAAATACTAAAACAAATCTCTCTCTCAATCCTATAAAGCGCCTCTATTGTCAACATCAAAAAATTTATTCATTCTTTGACCTGTGAAATGCATGGACGAGTTGCTGTCCAAAACACAGGTATTGTCATTAATTAACAATATTTTTAACCCCTGCAATCAAAACTCTAGAAAACTTCACTAAAAATCAAAGTTAATTTTTTAGTCGAATTTGATTTGTAAATGGGTGAATTTGAAGTGTAATGCTGGGTTTACACGAATGACAGATAATGACAATCTGTCATAAAAGAATCGACAAGTTCATTCTTTTATGAGAGATTGTCATTTTTCTGACAGAAATAATGACAAAAATTATACTATTTACACGATAATGACAATTTATGACAAAAAAAATGACAAATTTGTCATTCGTGTAAACGCAGCATAAGAGGTTGAATTTATTCTGCAAAAAAGTTTATTTTGATTTGTAAAATGGGGCTAAAAAATCTGTACATGTACATCCCAGTAGTCGGAATTCAGTGTTTTCAAATTAAGGTCTGGTGACAATTTTCTTCTCCTCTGAATTGCAAATTTTTGGATGGAATTTTTGTAACATTTATAAGGCTTAAAACCTAGTGCTTTACAACTAAGCCACGCTATCACCCTAAAGTCCTGGTGAAGTCCTCTTTCAACCTTTAGTTTCAAGAAAACACTAAATTTTTTGAATTATTTATGTTTCATTAGCTATAGTCATGCTTGACGATTTTTGTAAGAAACGACAAAAAACAGTTCTCGATTTGTTAATTATCCCAGAATTAAACAAAACTTCGTGTCGCGGTCGTGATCAACTCATTATGGTGCGTCATCATTCAACTGCACTGCCCGCATTTGAAAGAGGTTCGGTTTAAGAGTTTTCCTTGAATTCGGTATGAAAATATCAGATTTGGGCCGCATCTTCGCTAAGCAAGCAGTTATAAAAGGAAAAGTAAAACATTGCGGTAGGTCTTTGGGGTCAGACACATTTCCTAAAAATAATTTCACTCTTTTCAACGGATAGTACGTAATCTGATCTGTGCCCGTTGTTTTCAAAGAGAAAAGAAATGTTTTTTTTGTTCAAAAGCCTTCTTGCTTTGGCATTTGATCCAAAACTTCAAAAAAGAAT
The DNA here is from genome assembly GCA_964034945.1 of Chrysopilus asiliformis. NCBI lineage: Eukaryota > Metazoa > Arthropoda > Insecta > Diptera > Rhagionidae > Chrysopilus > Chrysopilus asiliformis. Next base: position 20,433,197 of record OZ035960.1, read on the forward strand.
ATCATAGGGAGTTTCTCTCATTGGAACTCGAGTCCTTCAAATGACCGTAAATTCAGCAGAGTGGGACTGTTTTTTTCTTGTAGTTCAAGTGGAGACCATAAACCACCTGGTGTCAAGATGGTTTGTATTTAAGTGAGTGCCCACTGAAGACTCTTATCAAATAATGCTCACGAGTCGCTATAACATCACAAATTGCTTAGGGACGAAACGACGTAAAGGTAGATTTTTTAGAACACACCTTTAATTTGTTAGTTCATCCGCGCCTCCCTTCGACAATTAATCTAAAGCGCGGGCAGCTAGCGACGACCACGGCGACATGTTGTGCGAAGGCTTCATGTTTGATTCCAGTCAGACTGCTGAAATGACCGTGAGATTCTGGATTCTTTTTGGGATGAGAAATCTTGTTCCTTTCGACTTGACTGACGTCCGCTGGGATGGGGATCTTGCTGAACTTCTTCGGATTCCATTTCGGACGTCTCAAGTATTATTCCATTACAAATTATAGAGCCGTGGCTGAGACGTATATCCGAGAGATGCATTACTGCATTACTTCTTAAGTAATTCTTTGTACATACTGTAGATTCTATGTAATTTCTATGCTTATATGCCCACAACAGTTTCCCTTGTAGTACAAGTAAATGTTGTGGCAGGCAATTTATGGCGACGACATATTACTTAACTCGTTAATCGTTCTTAACCCATCTCCAGACTTCTGTCTGGCATCGCCCGTTGAGAGATTTCCTGCTATGCATCGGTGGAATTATGCTTGAGACGTGTGTTACATGTGTACCTCCTTCCTGTGCTAGCATTGGGTAAATTTATTCCATATTCTGCCAACTTAAGGCTTTTCAGCTTTTTGCATTCTCCTTAAGACATTCGAAGCACAAGCTTGACAGTTTTTCAGAGTCAAGTACAACACACACCTTGAAGGGTACCTTCAATCATGTAGAAGGAAAGCATTTTCCACTTTCTCACCGTAGATGTGATGTAATTTCTTCGATTTCTTAATAACTTCTACAAAGATGGAGTGATACAACTGCTTGGAATGCATTAAAAGTGGAAATCAATATGGGGTTTAACTGGTTTTTCATATTAATTTTCACACTATTTAAGAATAATTCTTGCTTTGCCATCAAAGACATTTTTCTTAGTTTTCATGCTTAAAAATTTTCCCTGCACTCAATGATTACAACTAATTGCAATTTTTCTACGAATTAACATTTTTTTTGCTTTCAATGTTGTTTAATTTGATATGCTGGCGGCATCGCTTTTTGCGAAATTTTCGTGAAAAAACATCTGTAGATGTGTAACCGATCAGCTTACTACAATTTGATATTAAATTTCACACACTCGACCACAAAAGGTGCTTAAAATACCTGACCCGGGATCGATGAGGCAATAATATGTCGTGTCGATCATCTGATCCAATTCTATCTAGAATTTCCCATGCAAGACCTGAAAAGAACACTCGTCTAGTGAGTAATGTCTTCTGGAATTATGGGAGACGAATGCGAAGACCGAGACTCTGAAGAAAAGAATGCTATCGATTGCAAAAATGTACGAACTCACCGGGTGGATCATGTTGATTGCAGCCGATTTTTATTACTTTGCAGAATTTAAATGGAACGACTGTATTTCGATTGGCGATGGACAGACATAGTTAAGAAATTCCCTTTCATCTTTGGTTAATATGCCGATTCTACTTGCTGTCTACGAAAACACTATTTTGCTTTCGTTAAAAAATTTTGTTTTGATTTTGAATCTTAAATTTTATCTGTACAGTCAGACGTCGACGAAACGGCATAATTTTGAAAAAATCAGATAAGAAAAAAAAAAGTTATTTGGGAAATTTGAATGATTCCCGTGGGAAAATAAATTAAAAGTAAAAGTGTAAAAGTGTAAGTACTGCTTTGTTTTCATTCTAAATGCTTACCATCGCAGTGTGCGCCTGCGCTAAGAAGAGTTTCCATCTAGTAAAACTTTTAATTCTGACCCATATTTTTTCGTATTTTTATCTTATATGTAAATTGTATTAAAATGACATAAAAAATCGAAATCATCACCCAGAAAAATAATAAAGCTTATCTAAGGCAACTTTTTGACAAGTCAACTCTGGCCTGTAGCAGGCAGACGGAGTTATCCTTCACGTGACATTACATTCTCGAAATACCTATTACAGGTCAACCTATGCAGCTCCTTATGCTCTAATTTACTTGTTGCGGGTTTGATTTTTGAATTTCTCCCGCCATAGGTTGACACATCTTTACTAATCCTAACGCAGATGAACGCGGGCCTAGCATAGGCTAAATTACCTTGCAGGAAGCCAATTACACCGTACGCAACTTGACGACTTTTATTCCAGTTTTGCTAGACGTCCCTTAGATATACCCTGCAATATGTTAACTCTTGTTGCTGCAAATAACAACATAGTATTAGAAAAGCCATCAAGGACACCCCGAAAAGTCCTCGAAAGGCTCACTAAACTCACAATAAGGGAGCAAAAAGGGTCTTATGTACCCATCGAATCAGTGCGATGAGTCCGGAAAATGTCAGTGTTCGTGTTGAAAGTATCTTACACAATTATGTTTCTAATTATTTCCTATGAGAATTTTTAATTTATTTAATATTTAAAAAAAACTAAGTGCATGGAACATTTCCAAAAAATCGGGAGGTTTTTTTGGACCGGAGATTTCAAACCTCAGGAAAGATCAGATAACATGAAAATACTTCTTTTACGTTCCCCGTTCCACCGAAAAGTCAATATAAGTATTTTGAGGTTGCTTTTTGAGCATGGCTTGGTCTTCCAGGTGTACTAACTTTCTTATTCAAAGTTCGGTATTTAACCCTTTCATGTATACATTTTTCTATGGAATTAATTTTCACGGTTTTTGGTATCCGAGGGTTTTTGGGGTCGCTGATTACGAATCTGAAGTCAAAACTTTAAAATTCAAAATGGCGGATCCAATATGGCGGTCAAAAAAGATAAAATTCATTAGATTACGCTGAAAACTAGTACGTTTTTTATAATTTTGTACAAAAAAAATTTCACAAAGAAAGGTTTTTAATTTTATAAAATCGTTTACTCTAAAAGAATTCTACCGTAATTTCTTAAGGCCGATTTTTTAAAAATTAGATTTGGTGGGTTGGTGTTTTATTTTTCTGAAGCATTTTTAATTTTGACAAAAACAGTTTTTTTATATTCTGGGCGACTATTTCGTGGAAACCAAATTTTTTTTCAATTTTTTGACGACAACATTTTTTTAGTCTTCAAACATAACTTTAAAAAAAATTCATTTTCTGTGTAATATTGTGTATTTTATTTGGTATAAAATGTTTAATGAAGGCCATTTTTTCTATTGAAGTCTGGAAGAAAAACTTTGTTGAAGAACATTTTTGAAAACTTTGTTGAGGAAATTTTTAAAAATGTTTATGGCGAGTGTCACGAAATTTTTAGCGAGTGCTAAATTGAGGTAGGGGACATCCTAAGTTTCGTAAAACCACATTACTTTTAACTTGACGGGGTTGTTTTGTAGTCGGGTTTCAGTGTAGTTTCGATTCGTCGATTAACGTCTTCATAAATTTCAATGTTTCTATGCTTGTAATATCGAAGATTTAAAACATTGGAGGGTATTAAACATTTAAAATGTAGGTATCAGGGGAAATTTATAGTTAAAAGTGCTATTTTTCTTGACGTTGATCATAACCATTGCTATTTAAATAATAAAAATAATATACAATAATGATGGGGCTTTAGATGCCGACATCAACAGTCCAACATAGTCTACTGTTCAGGGTAGAACGAATAAATGGACTTTACGCTGGCTGTTTGGAACATTCAATTTAATTTTCTTTACGATCGACACCGGCGCATATGGCACTTTTACGATTTGTTAAAACGATCGAAGACTTGGGGTATAGGCTGGGTTTAGAGGTGAACTCTTGAGTGGACTTTTAATGGTTCTGTTTAAGATTTTTAAAAACTCGAGATTGTTGACTGCGCGCTGCGTTTTAAGACATCGCCTCACTAATAGAGTTGCAACGCATAGTGCAAATAAAACGGCTGGAATCGCACGATTTGGTGGCGAACCACCGGTATAATTGGCGCCCAATTGGCAACCTGGGCAGGTGCCATAGAATAGATGTCAGTGATAGGTTTGCGATTTGATGCTTCAATCGGTTTGTTAGCTTCATATAGCGGAATCATTGACGACGTGCAATTTGATGTGCACCGCTTGAAGTCGTCTGGTGGTGAAGAAGTGTGCCAAAGCCTGTTTAATGTGCACACAAATTAATCGCATTATTTATGTTCGATGGTTTTCAGTTTTAAGATATCTTTTAAGGAAGTTTCACCAATTCAATAAACTATTGACAAATTTTATTTTTCATTACGAAAGTGCAAATATCTGACGTTGTGAATTTTATGGGATTTTCAATTGCATGCAAATTAACAAATATCTGATGAACTCATTTTCAGGTCTTTAATCTCTAATTACAACACGATTTACATGAAATTTGAAATATGAAATCCTTATAGAGTGACATTAGTTTTTAATGATCGTTTCCTACATGAAAACTCGTCATTCATTGCCTTACAAAGTTGTTTCATGTAGATATCGCATAACTTAATTCATGCTTTCCACAAAATTCTCACAAAATTCATCTTTATAAAATTAATTTAACTGATTGTTTTAAATAAATATATTGAATTCTAGCACGTTCTAGTAAAAGACAAAAGTGTAGAAAATTTTATTTTTTTCAGCTTTCGTCATACATAACACTAGTTTCGGGATAAATTGCAAAAAACGAAATTGCGATTTCGAAAGATCCGCCATTTTGGTTACTTCCAGATTTCTACCAATTCCACCACCAAATATTCCTGTAAAATTTCATGCTTCTAGCTCAAGTATTAATTATACTACATATAACAAAGCAAAAATATTATTATCACCTAGAATTATCCACGATTGCATTTCATCGTTTCCCACACTAAATGGAAATGGCTTTTCTAAAAATTAATCGAATATATGTTATGCCCTTTTATGCATCCAACGGAAGGTTTTGATTGAGGTAAATCTGTTAACCCAATGACATTTAATTATCTGTTTGTCTAATTTGCATCAGAATTGGTTGGATTGCATTTGTATACAAATGCTATTGGAGTTCTTTTTTGGTCGATTTTAAAGCTCTATTCATTCAATGTTTACATAATAATTTTTTTTTTGAAATCTTGAAAAATCTTAAAATGGAAATTGCTTATTCCTTCATTCGTCTAAATCGCTTCTCGTCATTTAAATGCATTTTTCACCAAAGAAAGTTTATCTTTGAATTTCAATCAATCATTAAATCTAAAAAGAAAAAAATCTAATGTTTTCTGTATTTATTCTTTTAAAATTTATTTTATTTTCAGTTTCAAATGGTTTTTAAATGGAAATCAAATTTATTCCGGAAGTATTTTTCTCGTTTTCTCGTATTGAGAGCCGTGTCTTAATTTTTTGATCAAGACATAAATTATTCTTTATTTGTTGTTGCTTTATGGTTTTGACCAATACGGGGAAAAATATTTTATGACTATTACTAATTTAATTTAGAGTTATTTTATATTGTGATCCATAACATCAAAAAATCTATAAAATTTCCCAGAAAGGTTTAAGATATCGCTTCTACAGCGATTATGAATTTGTTGAATGGATTTTACTTTGTGTTTGACATAAAAGTTTAATTTTAAGAATGGATTAGGTGAGAGTGCTGTTTTTTGGGAAGATCGAAATATTTTTGTTTGTGAGTTTCAGAACTTTGTTCTAAATTTCCTAAGACGTTTTTTATACCCGTATGGTGAAACCAAAGGGTATATTAGATTTGCCTTACCGTTTGTAACGCCAAGATCCCATCATTACACACAAAAATGAATTATACCAGTGTGTTTAGAATGATAAAAAAAAATTGATTTTCGCATGTCTGTCTGTCCGTCTGTCCGTCTGTCTATCTGTGGCGCGGATTGCGGGTGCACGGATTGAGCTAGAGACTTGAAAGTTTGCACAGATCCGTTTTTCGTAAAATGCGAGGCTAAGTTCGTTAATGGGTAAAAATGGACCATTAGGGGGGTACCCCCCATACGAACGAAATCGTTTTTTGTGAATATCTCAAAAACGGTGCATCTTATCTAAAAAGTCCAAGAACAAAAGTTATTTAGGGTATGATTCTACATAAAACTTCCATACATCAAAATCCGATTGGAATAAATTTTAAAAAATCTTATTGGAAAGTTTAACTTCAAAGTGGAATTTTGGTATAACTGTTAGAATTTTGATACGAATATCACCATACGGGTCTCCAATGATTGCCAGATTGGCAATTATAGCTTTTGTTATGTTTGTTATCTTTTTTCTCATGGCTTTTTACTGGAAAAATCCTTAGAATTTTGGTATATAAGGCTATTATGGTTAGAGAATTATTTGAATTAATATTCAATTATCCTCTTTTTAGAGGAATCAATTAATAATTTATGTATGGCATTTTAAGAATACAGAAGATAAGTTGATCAAAGAAAATTCTATCTATTCTACAATTAAATTGGATAAATTCCATTTCGATAATGTGAAAATAATGGCTTACTCGATGGCATATAATTCACTTCTTTGCATTTCGTTTATTTATCTTAATTTAATATCTCTGAACAATATGTAAGTTGGTAGATTTTCGGTGTAAAATGAAGATAATCGTAAAAACATGATACCATAAGTCTTGTTCCTATGATTTGAATGGCATTCATAAATCATTTTCTCGATGGCTAAGTGAGTGTCATTAATCAGTGAAATGCGTGCGTCTTTCTATTTTCAGCTTTGCGGCTTCTGTCTGGGGTCTCGGACAACATGGATGGCGGTGGTGCATTTCCGCCTTTGTTCAACATCGCGCCAAGGGCAATAATTACGGTCAATGCAACATGCGGCCAACATGGGCGAGAGGAATACTGCAAAATGCTGGATGCTCATCCGAAAAATGCTTGGTCGACGCAGTGCGGCATCTGTGATGGTCATAGTTTGGATTTTGATAAACGACATCCCATCGAATCGGTCCTGGATAGCGGGAATACCTGGTGGCAAAGTCCGACATTGCAAAACGGGCATAATCAGGAATATGTGACGATAACATTTGATTTGAAACAGGTACGTGATCTTGTCCTTCTTAATCATGAAGTTATTATTGGAAAAAATCTATTTAAATCGCGAGCCAAACTGCAAATATATTTACTTCACCTTTTTCGTCATCCTATCATCCTCCACTAATTTCGGACATTTCCATAAATATCTCTCTAAAAACGGCTACACCCAATTTTGGAAAATATTTGATAAAAAAATCATAAATGCAATTTCAAAAGAAAACCTGTTCAACATCTTAGTTTACACTTGGGGCGTCCATCAGGATTGAGTTGCTCCCGAGCAATGTTAATGCCGTCAACAAAAAGGATCTAATGAAATTAAATGTGTCGGTTAAGATTTTTTTTCTCCACTTGCACATCATTAACGAGATATTGACAACTTTTCCCATCACAAAAACTTTATTTAGAATTGCCACCTTTTATGGTGATGTTATTTTATGCGATTGCCAGTGGACTCCAGCCCCAAAATGCCGACACGTCTCCATTCTCAAATCCAATTTATGCTCTATAATTGTGATGAGAGGGAAAAAATCCACATATCCCATTTAAGGACAAGTGCATTGCGTTGACTCGTTTTGCGGTTTGAAAATTATTCGAGTCTAAGAGAAACGTCTGCCAATCTTATTGTGGAAGTTCATTATTGTGCAATACGTCCAAGAAATCAGGCGGTGCGTCGCGTAAATGGCCAGCGAAGCCTCCTGTCCCCATGACCATAATGGGGAAAATTCTGTGGCGAAAATAATACCTTAAGATCGATGTGATGTACGAAATTTTTATCCATTTTTGGCCTCAAAGTCAAAGTTTCTCTTTAGCTACTTTTGGAGTTGTATTTTGTAGACTGTGCCGAAGTGAATGCCATGAAGGAAATGCGTTTAAAAATTCAATTGAACGTGATTTTTTTTTTAAATTTAGAGCACTCAACAGTTCGGGCCATCTGCAAGTAATAAAAAATCATTAAAAAATTGATTTGAATGTTTTAAACTTTAGACTGTCGGGATTTTTTGGAATCTCCATAGCGTGGAGTTGCCGAGTGTGTATGTAGCCCTTTCGGGCCACCCCGGCAGATCCAAAAGTAGTCTATTTTTTTAAAAGTACTTTTTCGCATTAACAGGGTCATGTACCTCCTACAATGAAAAAAATTTCATTCATCAGATCTATGAAAATACTTCATTACATTCAGAAAAATTGAGTGAAAGTCGTCGCCTTGCATACGGCGTAATTAACTTCTTGCAAGAAAATTTAGCCTATACTAATCGCACGTTCACCTACGTTAGGAAAAATAAAATGTGCCAACCTGTGGCGGTAGAAATTCAAAAATTAAACCTGCAGCAAGTAAAGTAGGGTGCAAGGGGCTGCACTTGAGAGGTATTTTGAGGATGCAATGCCATGTAATGTATAACTGTGTCTGCCTGCTACAGGCCAGAGTTGACATGTCAAAAAGTTGACTTGAATCAGCTTTAATTTTTTTCTAAGTGTACTTTTGATACGTGCTTTTTTCCTTCAAAATAGGAAAAACTCCATAAAATAGAAGAAAAATCCTTCGGCTTATGAAAATTCATTTTAAGAAAAAGTATCTCATAATTTTTAAAACGATTTCATAAATTTTCATAAATTCAAAGACGATTTTTCATAGATTTTACATATGTAAGAATAAACATTGTTTTTAGAAACAATTCTTAAAATTAGTGAAAAAAATTTGCCTCCGGGATATAATTCGTACAACCAAAAATATTTCATAGTTGGCATATATAATTTTGAATGGGTACAGCGGTAATGTAAGTTTCAGGGCTCTATTACCATGAATCTCTATTCGCCAGATTTTTAGTGTCATATTTTTAGCTTAAGTCGATTTTTAGGCGAAGTCAAAGTGATCTGTGTGAAAATGTATACACAGATTAATTTAGCTCTGAAAATCGACTTAAGCTACTTTAACTTATTGCCACAGATACTAGGACTTATTAACCATTACTACGCCATTATTTAAAAAAAATCATAAAAACAAAACATTTTTGAGAAATCCAATCCTTTTTGTAAAGTGAGCGAAAAGTGTTTTCAATCTGAAGACACTCTAACTACTTTCCTAATCCATTGTAATTTCAATATAAAAATGTATCTATTCACACGGGTTTCGGAATTGATTTAATGTTATACAATTATAGAAAAATCCTTTTCAACTACATACCATAATGGTCAGCTTTCAGTTTCTAGGCTGTGGAGAATTCATTCAAATTATCTTGATTAAAATTTCACTATTATTGGGTGCACGTTTCGGATAAACATGCCGAAGAACGATTTTTATAGTAGAATTGAATTCGGGAAGTTATGCGGTAAAAGCGAAATTCAAATCGCAGTAAATCGCTACGGGCCATACAAATTGCCAATGAACTGTGAGTGCAGGTACCTACATGGAATCAGTTGGTAATTGCTTCATTTATATCGTCCATATATGGGAATGGCTAGGTAAATGTGCTGACAAGAAACAAATACGCAATTTAGAGACTACCATGAAATTCTATAGAAATGGACGAAAATGGTAGTTGGAAAAAATCTCTAACGACACGACACGATTCCGCGCATATACCAAGGATTTGAACACTAGAATCGTGATTGAGACTCTTCAAAATAGGGATTTTGGTGCTAGATTTTACCATTGCCGGTATTTTGCATATAGTAGAAAAATTTCAATAGAACAAGTGCAGCAGATGGTTGACGGTAGTTATCGTAAGTGAATAGTACGGGTGACATCTAACTACCTTGCGGCACACCAGTTTAACACTATGGGCAATTCTGATGGGAGGTACATTGTTGCATCATTGAAATTCATTTAGACAAGAATTTGAAGGTACACTGTTCGGTGTATGGCGTCCAGATGCACAAATGGCGATTACTCATCCATGTTGAATTCATGTTGTATGACGGTTTTTAGTTTATTAATTGCATCGAGTGTTGACACTATTCACCTTTTCGTCTACAGACAGTGGCTCCACATTTGGGGAGCTCTAAAGCCCTCAGAAGCTGGCATTCTTCTGTGGGATGGCATCTGGTCTCAAAGTCCGGATGATGATAGCCGGCGTCTTTGTAGTGTTGTTCCAGCCGCGCTGTTTCAGTCTTGGATGGGTCTTGGATCTTAGATCTGCTCCATGGATCCGAACGTATGTATCCAAACTAAATAGAATTCTGCTGTGTGGCAGATGTTGCCGATTAGGGAAATTATAAATTTAAATGACACGTGGATGTGTCGAGTCGAAGCTGTAATGTGTATAGTTGTGATTATTTATGGTTACATAGGTACGGTATGCTCGTTTTACAACTAATATTAGATTGTTTGCTGCCGCAACGCCAAACTGATGTTGATTTTGAGTAGATAAATTTCAACATTTGTCTAATCGATCAAAATTGTCGATCGGGTCAGCGGCAATGACGATTGCGGAAAAGGAAAAACATAAAAAGGAAGAAACTTTTCCGTTTCACAGATAATATTTTTGTTATGTCATACATTTGTCTGTTGCCGTGCATTTCAATGAGTGAATAATTTTATATCAATGTTAATATGGTGGTTAAATCTGTTGCTGACGTTGAGACATGTGATTATTATTTTAATTATGCTGCATACATAAATATTTGCGACTATTTAGTCTGCATATTGAATTTTATGGATGAATTTGTCTGGTATTATTTTTAGATCATATATAATCATAATATATTGTACAATGAACAAAAACTGTGCTGAATAGAATGTCTAATTGTAATTTTTATTGCATATGGGTGAAGTTCATTCGTTCCTTTGTCAACGAAAGCTCAGAAAAATAACTTTTAATGACTCTAAAAGTGTTTTAGATAAGGAAACAATTTGAGTAGATAAATGGAAGTTACCGACTCCAGGGTCGATTTAAACTTTTTGGGGTTTTGACTCTAGCTAGGGCTCAACTCAGGATTATATTTGAACCTAAATACGTGAGAACTTTCACCTACAGCACGATGGCACATTTGTTTTAAGAAAATTTTGGCTGAAGTGTATTTTTACTTTCTTATACGAATTATAATAAACACCTGTATTACGATTGTAATGTCGTTTTCGACGATAGTTGTTTTAAGTGTTGTTGTTGGTTGAAAAGTACTAACAACAACAAGTAAAACGACTCTTGTCGAAAACGACACGACGTTCGGAATACGGGTGAAAGTATCACATTCATGTCGACCTCTTAATTTTGCATAAAAAACATTTCCCGAGCATACCTGAGTCGTTTGGAGTCATATTACAAAAACGTCTTTCTGTCGGTCAGTCTGTGTACAAGATTTTTTAAAAACTACTGGAGCTAGAACCATGAAATTTTACAGGCATGTTTGGTCCTGAAATGGGACGATCCTGTCAATTTTTGGTGCAAATCCGTTAAGCGGAAGTAACCAAAATAGCGGCTTTTTAAAAAAGACCAATTCCGTTCTTCACAATTTACTCCGAAACTGGCAATTTCTCGGTAATCTTCCATATGACAAAAGTTGAAGACAAAGAAATATTCTAGATGTTTGTCTTTTACGAGAACTCCGTATCTCAAGTTGTTATAGAGATATACCGTTATTTAAACAAAAATCAATTTTTCATGACTATTTCGAAAATTAACAGCCATTTTTACATGTCCCATTGTCCACTTTCTAGATTATAGGTTCTCTAGTGACATCCACTGAAAATCGATTAGAGTGTAATTTAACACCTCACAAAAATTAATTCAGGAAAAAAGAAATTAGAAAATGGCCTTTCCTCGAATTTCCCTTAAAGTGCGAACACTTTTTTACCAAAATATTTTTTTCGGATTCGTAAGGAAATGTTATTCAAAGTTTAATTTATTTTAAATTTTAATTGAGTTGATTAATCACGAATGACATCTTATTTAAATGGTATCCAATCCGTGTTTATGTTGTTGTTTAGTTCATGCATTAGCGATCAATAGAATAGTTTTCTTTAAACTGTAATCAGGGACGCGTGGAATTTCCCACTGATTGCTAGGGTGTGACTGATATGAAACAAATGCTCCAACTGATCATTAACATCGATTTTCAATTTTAAACAAAACCCTTTGGTTTAACCCGAAAAGCCCTTCAACAGACAAAAATCCCAGGAATGCCTCCAAAATATACACACCGCCATGATCCCAATATTTGACAATCGCTTGATGCGTTTGCAGTCCGTATTGAGTGAAGGGCTGAGTAAGTATTCAGTTCCTACTTTCATTCAATTTATAGCATCGCTGCATAATACGATCATAAGGTAAACATTTGTTTGAAGAAAGCACTTATGTTGAATTCTGAATCCTTACAGGACCATAGTTTATCGATTGTGACAATGTAAACAAAAACAAAATAACTTGAATCTCGTTAGAGTTAATAAACAACATTATGAAGAAAAATAACCTAATGATGGGGATTCTCTTTAAACACGCACTCGCAACAGTACATTAGAAAAATCGAGCTAATTTTAAGATTTCTTGTATTTTAACATGAGTTTATGTTGACTGAAATATCCAAAGTTCACAAGATGCACTTTCAAACACAAACAATTACGTCCAGACTTACTATAAATACTTTAAAGTCTTTTTGGGCGATTAAAATGCCGATTGTGTCGTTGTTAGACTTTAAAATAGGGTCTTGGCATTGCAAAAAATTTATGAGCTGTAAAATTCAGAATATTGAATATTGAGAAATTGGATAATTTCTTTTCGGCTATCTTCTGAACCGTTAAAGCCATTTTGATGCGATTTTCAAAATTAGCTTCAAGGACTAAAACGCCCGGTAAAATCAACCTCGATACTCCCAGAATCGTCCTTTTTGCTATCTTTTAATCCTGTTACTGAAAGGAGTAAAGTGTGAAACCTCTAGTTTTATATAAAATTACCTCTTTGATCCGTCGCGTACTATGTGGTATTTGTCCCAAAAAGTTGGCCAAAAGCAAATTTTCCAAAAATCGAAGTTTGTTTTTAGGAAAGAAAACATATCTGGGTAATGGTTTTATTTGTTATTTAGGATAGAAATTTACATATTCACAAACAGAGCGACAAACAGAAAAATCGAACTGAACCTGGTTTTAATCATTAGGCACTCTTCTAGATCGGCGTAACCGACAAATAAGGCAAAAATTTCAAGCCTATCCATGAATAAATGTAAATTTCAAATTTATATTTAGACTGGATACGTGAAAAATTTCAAATGTAGCTCATTTTGTTTAAAAATTTTCGCATTCAGAGTAGATTTTTCGAAAAAAAACTCACCTACGGCGCATTTTCCCCTTTTATGTTCCGCAAGAACGTAAAAAAATGAAAATTTGCACAAAAATTGTTGCCGTATTTTTTTTTTTGTAATGCGGCCCGCGGTTTTTTTTATAGAATACTCAATATGGCCCTTGGTGGTGATTGAGTTTGACAGCCCTATCTTAGATCAATAGAAAATTAATTTCCTTTTAAAAGCGTTGCAAAGCTTTTCAAATGCTTCGTGATATTTCCAATTTTAGGCTATTTCTGATTATGCAAATCACTTTGGAATCTTTTTCGCACACAACGTTAACATCGACCACGATTAGTGTTTATGTTTTTTTATACCCGTATGGTGAAACCAAAGGGTATATTAACTTTGCCTTACCGTTTGTAACGCCAAGATCCCGTCATCGCACAAAAAAATGAATTACACCAGTGTGTTTAGAATGATAAAAAAAGTTGAATTTAGCATGTCCGTCCGTCTGTCCGTCCGTCCGTCTGTCCGTCCGTCCGTCTGTCCGTCCGTCCGTCTGTCCGTCTGTCCGTCTGTCTGTCTGTCTGTGGCGCGGATTGCGGGCGCACGGATTGAGCTAGAGACTTGAAATTTTGCGCAGATCCGTTTTTCGTAAAATGCGAGGCTAAGTTCGTTAATGGGCAAAAATGGACCATTAAGGGGGGTACCCCCCATACGAACGAAATCGTTTTTTGTGGATATCTCAAAAACGGTGCATCTTATCAAAAAAGTCCAAGAACAAAAGTTATTTAGGATATGATTCTACATAAAACTCCCATACATCAAAATCCGATTGGAATAAATTTTAAAAAATCTTATTGGAAAGTTTGACTTCAAAGTGGAATTCTGGTAGAACTGTTCGAATTTTGATACGAATATCACCATACGGGTCTCCAATGATTGCCCGATTGGCAATTATAGCTTTTGTTATGTTTTTTATTGTTGGTCTGCACTGAGTTTTGGCAGCACGACAATCGCAGCTCATCAATCATCAGTTGTTGCTTAATATTTGAATCTTGGATTCTCCTCTCAGAATAAACTGCATTCATCTGTCGGTATCTGAAAGATATCAAGACAAAATAGAAGTCGATTGTTGCAATCACGTGTGAATCTATTTTTGTAACATCATCATGTGTGTGATTCGATGGTATCAGATTTATCTCAATTTTGTATCCGTCGTGTTTCTTGGTTTGTATGGCAAATCGAATTTTACGGTTGCGGTAGGCAATGGCTACAGGAGTTTTGTGGTTTTTAATGTTGCATTAATGCGGGGCAATTCATTATGTTGACACGATTTGTAGGAAATGTGATTTTCTTGTCAGCAGAATGTTGTCTCGAGCGGGTGGCAGCATGTGTCGCTGTCGATGTAGACGCAAATGCTTAGTATAGTCTCGAGAAAAGCATAGAAAATTGCTTGAAAGTTTGCCTATAAATATTTGAGCTACTTGAGTGGCGGCTTTCCACTGTTTTAATTTGTTTCTTTTTCTTTTAAGTGGTGGGCAACATTATGCTCACATACATACGATGACTATACGATCGATGGATTTGTGGTTTAATCGCTCAATTATCGCATAAATATAACGCAAGAAGCATAGTTACAGTGGAAGGGCTTCATTCGAATGCGCACGTGCATTTTATTGTGATTTATGTGTCACTTATTCTCGGTAATTAAATTAATTTACGATTTACGAATTGGTCGGCTTAGTTTTATTATCCGTAAATTGGAGATCATTTTCGAAGTAGGATTTTTTTTTCAAATATCGATTGTTTACATTTTAGTGGGAAAGATCGTAGTAATCATTCGAAATCAATTTTACGTACTTGTAGTGCGACGAAAAGACATGCTATGTCCGCTATTGGCTGTTTATACCCGTATGGTGAAACCAAAGGGTATATTAACTTTGCCTTACCGTTTGTAACGCCAAGATCCCGTCATCACACACAAAAATGAATTACACCAGTGTGTTTAGAATGATAAAAAAAATTGAATTTTCCATGTCCGTCCGTCTGTCTGTCTGTCTGTCTGTCTGTCTGTCTGTCCGTCCGTCCGTCCATCTGTCTGTCTGTCTGTGGCGCGGATTACAGGCGCACGGATTGAGCTAGAGACTTGAAATTTTGCGCAGATTCGTTTTTCGTAAAATGCGAGGCTAAGTTCGTTAATGGGCAAAATTGGACCATTAAGGGGGGTACCCCCCATACGAACGAAAACGATTTTTCGAATATCTCAAAAACGGTGCATCTTATCAAAAAAAGTCCAAGAACAAAAGTTATTTAGGATATGATTCTACATAAAACTCCCATACATCAAAATCCGATTGGAATAGATTTTAAAAAATCTTATTGGAAAGTTTGACTTCAAAGTGGAATTTTGGTACAACTGTTCGAATTTTGATACGAATATCACCATACGGGTCTCCAATGATTGCCAGATTGGCAATTATAGCTTCTGTTATGTTTTTAGACGTATCTTCTTTGTCCGTTTTAAGATTTCGTCCATTGATTCTTATCGTGCACCGAACGCCATTTTTGACTTTTTCAACTAATTATGGGGGGTTTGGGTTCAACATCTTTTAAACGCGCCAGATCGCAGAGTTCTAGCGCTTTTGGTAGCAGAGAAAATTACTGAAATCAATTTTTTAACACTGTAAATTAGAATATTTCGAGAACGGATAAATATAAAAATTGACGGTCAAAAAGAAGTAGTGGGAACCATTACTTCCTTTAATTTATTTTTTACATAGCAGCATAAGAAGAATAAGGAAATAGTGGTCCGATTGGATTTTGATGTATGGTTGAGCTATATAAAATCCTATTCTTAACACATTTTACTTGTATAAATTTTTCAATATGACTTACCGTTTTCGAGAAAACTACAAAAAACTATTTCGGAGTGGTACAATTTTACCCGTTCAAGAACTTAGCTTAGCCATTTACGAGAAACCTAACTCTACAAATTTTCAATTCTCTAGCTCAATCCTTTCGAAAGTTATGAAAAATCATGTCATATAAAAAATGAACATCTTTTTATTTGGCAATCGTCAAATGGTTGTCAGGACGTCGTCGTCAAATAGTCGTTAGGTGGTCTTCAGGTGGTTGTCAGGCAGTCGTTGTACGCATAGATTACGCAAAATACTCCTTTTTGTACTCCTTTTGTTTTTTTGTAGAAGGGCGCAGGTTTTTTATACCCGTAACCAAAGGGTATATTAATTTGCCTTACCGTTTGTAACGCCAAGATCCCGTCATCACACACAAAAATGAATTACACCAGTGTGTTTAGAATGATAAAAAAAATTGAATTTTCCATGTCCGTCCGTCTGTCCGTCCGTCCGTCCGTCTGTCTGTCTGTCTGTGGCGCGGATTGCGGGCGCATGGATTGAGCTAGAGACTTGAAATTTTGTGCAGATCCGTTTTTCGTAAAATGTGAGGCTAAGTTCGTTAATGGGCAAAAATGGACCATTAGGGGGGGTACCCCCCATAGGAACGAAAATGTTTTTCGCGAATATCTCAAAAACTGTTCATTCTATCAAAAAAGTGCAAGAACAAAAGTTATTTAGGATATGATTCTACATAAAACTCCCATACATCAATATCCGATTGGAACAAGTTTTAAAAAAATCTTATTGTAAAATTTGAATTCAAATGAAATTTTGATACGCCGTTCAATTAAATCACCATACGGGTTTTCAATAATTGCCAGATTGGCAATTATAGCTTTTGTTATGTTTTTATAAAAGTCTTACATATTTATAAATTTTATCGTTTTGTGAATTAATTGATGTTTTTCAAATATGAAGATAAATTTTATCGCTTTTTTTTAATGCATTTTGTGTCAAAAAAGTTTGATTTTAGCCATTAACATTGCTAAGAATCTTAAATGATATGTAAAAACATCTCATGTGATGTACAACTATTTTCATATATTAAATTTTTAAATACTTTTCGGAAAGTTGAACAAAAGATAAATCAATAATGAATTTGATAAAATGGGAATATCTCACTGTTTGTTCTATAAAACAGATTTTCATATCTCAGTCTTTTACATACTTATGGTAAAATTAAAGAAATTTCCCATTGAATCACTTTAAATTGAATGATGGTGTAGAAATTAAAAGTTAATTTTATTGCACTAACAAACCATAAATTTAGTATAAAAGATAAATCCTTTATACTAAAGTGTTGTAAATTTGTTCAACAATAATCGAACGATTTGTCGGCGCCTTTGCACCTTTATCGCTCTTAATTGAGTTAAAATGTTAGATTCATCTAGACCTGCAGAGTTTACCGCCCATCTAGCAGCTAAGAAAAGTGAAAGAAAAAGGGAAAAGGGCCACCACTCACTCATTCAGATACAATTTGAATATCGACACCGGACAAGCATTATTAGACTATACTCGAGGGGACTAGAAAACCCTAAAAAGATTCGTAGATGGTGTAAATGTCGAAATCATGTTTGCTTACTTTATGTGTATCAGATAACCATAAAGGATGGCTGAGCTTTGTGGCTTTTTACGGCAAGATCTCGGCAGATTTCAGTGGATCGCACCCGAATCAAGAAGCTGCAGTGGTTAAGAAAATCGGTCAGACATCAAAATTGTAACGAGGAAGCAGATGCGGACAAGATGAGCTACAAAAACGAGCCCGCAGATCAGATTTATTTAAATTTTCGCTTTTACCATGGATCCATGCTTCATGTGGGATTTCGTTTAATTTAACCGCGAACAGGCAGATATGCTTCTCCTGCTGGGTGGCTTCCAGTTCAATCCAGACTTTCAGACTAGTGTTCGGTTTCCAGGTTTGATAAAACACCAAAACGGCCGGCAATATGAACAATGAGATTCTACACTTAACCGCAATTTTAATCAAAATAGATGCAACATTCCAGTTTGGCATTTGTTTTGCTATTGTGTTGCGATATTTGAAGAAAATAACTTAAACAATTTCTAGATAACACAATAAAATATTTCCAATTTTCTCCAAGTACATCACGCATATCTACATGTTTTTTATGAGATTGATTAAAGTTCGGAAGCTTCCTTACTAGTTAACATAATTTTTGTAGATATATG
Source organism: Chrysopilus asiliformis (assembly GCA_964034945.1). NCBI lineage: Eukaryota > Metazoa > Arthropoda > Insecta > Diptera > Rhagionidae > Chrysopilus > Chrysopilus asiliformis. Next base: position 20,451,674 of record OZ035960.1, read on the forward strand.
AAATAGGGCTATTCTACTTACTTTCAATATCACTTCTGTTAAAGAAAAATAATTTCTGGTATATTCAACATAATATGTTTGGGGTAACCAAATTATGTTTGAGGGAAAAACATATTTTTTTTGGGATAAGTCAAAATTTATTTGTGTCAAATATCATATTATTTGTTTAGGCGAAATTTCTTATGTTTAATGCACCAGAAAATATTTTTATGCGTGTAGTTTCGTATGACAATATGGATTTACCTGCAATTGCCTGAAAGCGAAAAAAGTAGTGAGAAAAAGAACCGATGGAAATCGGCAACAATTGTCTTTTTTGATCCGATTTGTGCGCTTACGCTAAAGAAAAGGTATTTCATGCACCCGATAGCAAAGAGATAAACATAAAAGAAGATACGAATATTTCCTTAAACTCGAATGAAGAGTTTTTCAAAAGAAATGCAAATGCATTGCAAAGAATTTGTAACTGAAAGAAGGTCCAATGGGATATCGATTTAAGGGCAAGTAACTCCCTCATTGATGGTTCACATATCATTTTTCGCTTTTTGGTGGTACCTCCATGTCAAATTCATGAGATGCAGTCGCGATAAAAGCACAAAGATGAGTATTGAGAAACATTTCTTATGGACTTATGTCCAATTAAAAACACATTTTAAAAATATTCGGTTGAAATTGGCCCGGGGGAATTTCATATTTGATATCTTTCGATCACAAGTGATCGTATCACATGTCACGTGGGATTTTTCTTGAAGACTCTCGAATCTGTCATCAAAAACTTGATTTGGAATATGTTGCTTTAATAATAACAAAAATAAAGGTAGTAATTTTGAATGTAAACATTTTTCTAAGAACCCTTTCGGTTCCCACATTGCATCATTGAAAGTGAGAAAAGTCAACATGAGTATTTACGGCTGAGATGCAATTAAAAAGCAAGAAGGTGTTTATCGGTAGGTTATGAAGATTGGGCGGCTGTTAAGTGCAGCAAATATACAGAGAAAAATACTGGAAGAAACTGAGTACTTTTTTTAAACATCTTACAAACGGATCCTAACTTGATTTGTAAGTAGTGGAAGGTGTATCTGTGACTATTTTGGCAACTGGTGTCTTTTGAGAAGACCGGCCTTAACACTTTGATGGCCGGTGGTTATCGATTGAAAATTGAATATCTTTGGAAACAACATCGGGGGCGGTAGCGAAAAAGGGGTGGGAATGTAATGCCGATCCCGGACACATGGGTTCAAGTGCGGCAAATTAGAGGCGTTGAGGAAGAAAAGTCTTCAAACTTGTGCAAATCTTTAAGAAAATATGTGAGACAGAAGAGGTAGACAAAATTGAAAGAGATAAGAGAGTGGAGAGAGGGAAGAGAGATAAAACAGAGCAAAAAAACAGAGAGAAAATAGAAAGAAGTGAAAGAAGGGAAAGAAGGGAAAGAAGGGAAAGAAGGGAAAGAAGGGAAAGAAGGGAAAGAAGGGAAAGAAGGGAAAGAAGGGAAAGAAGGGAAAGAAGGGAAAGAAGGGAAAGAAGGGAAAGAAGGGAAAGAAGGGAAAGAAGGGAAAGAAGGGAAAGAAGGGAAAGAAGGGAAGGAAGGGAAAGAAGGGAAAGAAGGGAAAGAAGGGAAAGAAGGGAAAGAAGGGAAAGAAGGGAAAGAAGGGAAAGAAGGGAAAGAAGGGAAAGAAGGGAAAGAAGGGAAAGAAGGGAAAGAAGGGAAAGAAGGGAAAGAAGGGAAAGAAGGGAAAGAAGGGAAAGAAGGGAAAGAAGGGAAAGAAGGGAAAGAAGAGAAAGAAGGGAAAGAAGGGAAAGAAGGGAAAGAAGGGAAAGAAGGGAAAGAAGGGAAAGAAGGGAAAGAAGGGAAAGAAGGGAAAGAAGGGAAAGAAGGGAAAGAAGGGAAAGAAGGGAAAGAAGGGAAAGAAGGGAAAGAAGGGAAAGAAGGGAAAGAAGGGAAAGAAGGGAAAGAAGAGAAAGAAGGGAAAGAAGGGAAAGAAGGGAAAGAAGGGAAAGAAGGGAAAGAAGGGAAAGAAGGGAAAGAAGGGAAAGAAGGGAAAGAAGGGAAAGAAGGGAAAGAAGGGAAAGAAGAGAAAGAAGAGCTTTTTGAAATTCTCGATCATTATTTATTTTGATAATTTTTGCGCAATAGGTTATATTCAAATATTTTCGCTTCTTCGAACCTTTAATGGCAGTAAATTTTAATATTCGCTCAGAGCGTCGGGAAATTTTGCTGTGTCACCTAAAATCTGGTCGGGTTGACAAGTTTGATTTCCTGAATATTTTCCGAAAGCAATTGAAAGGATTTTGGCAGCTGAACGTGAAAGTGTTAAAAATATGGTTGAAAAGTTTGCTGCTACAGAACAAACAAATTAAATGAGTGTAACGGGCTGTACGTCTTTGAAGATAGCAAGGGCACCTGGAACTATTCTGTCTAAAGTGGTTTTTCCCCCATAAACTCCTATTCTAAGTATTTGATGGTGGCGCTCATTTTATGCTAAGACGCGAGATATTGTTACAACCTATGCCGCTAAATTCAACGCCTTTAATTGCTCAAGGACCGTCAAAATAACTTGTCCAGGGATAAATGACGTATCAAATTATTTACATTTGAACATTTGGTTTTTCTGTGTTTTCTTACTTACCGTTGATGGTGTACATTTCACGTTAGTCGTTTTTATAATAATTTTAAATATTTTGAAAAATTTTAGGGCCTATAAAATTTTTATCAAATTAGGATTAAATTTAGGTTATCAAATTAGGAGCAAATTTTTGCAATTTTCTATTGTTTCAATTAAAATTAATTTCATTGTATTCAATCGTTAACCCTAAGCAATCTGGAGATGAAATTGAAATGGTTTCGAGGGAAACAAAAATATTCCAGATCACCAATAAGTCCAAAATTTTCATAGTATTTAAAAAAAAAATTAAAAATAGATTTTTGCCCTTTTTCTCTGCAAAATAAATTTTAATGTTTGAAAATTATTTTCAGACTTTTCAAGTATTTTTCATCATGATAAAAGCTGCTATATCACCTCGGCCAGCATCCTGGATCCTCGAGAAATCTTTGGACAACATAACATTCGAACCGTGGCAGTATTTTGGAATTAGTGATGTTGACTGCCGTGGAAGGTACAATTTGCCAGGTCAAACAGGAAAACACATTTTCCAAAACGACGATGAAGTCATCTGCACGACACAGTTCTCAAAAGCCGTACCACTGGAAAATGGTGAAATTCACGTATCATTGGTGAAAAATCGTCCTGGCGCCCTGTCCCAGTCTCAGCAGTTGATGAGTTTCATAACGGCGCGGTTCGTCAGGATTCGATTGCAGGGAATGCACTCAACTGCAAATGCAGATAACAGTATTGGATGGCTTTTGGACGCCCAGGCTATGGAAAAGCGAAGCTTTTATTCGATAAAATTAATAAGGATTAGTGGGAGGTTAGCTTGTAGTGGGCATGCGACGGACATTATTGAAGTTGGTGATGATGAAAGGGACACGATATTACGGTGCGATTGTTTGCATAACACTTGCGGAAGTGACTGTAGTGAATGCTGTCCGCTTTACAATCAGGTGCCATATCGAAGAGGAACTTTTAAGACTGAAAATATTTGTGAAGCTTGCCAGGTAAGATTATAAAATGCAGTTTCAAAAAATCAATCATTAAAATTATTTTTTTAGTGCTATGGCCATTCGAAAACTTGCATTTATGATGTCGATGTTGATAAAAATGGACTGAGTATAAATAAAATTGGAGTAATTACTGGTGGCGGAGTTTGCCTAAATTGCACGGTAAAATAAATTTTTAGTAACCTAAGGTTTCGATTGGCTATAAATTATAGTGACGGACGAAGACCGTTTTTTTCACAACCTTTTCCTCCACTCCCTTCTATTTTCTAAACCATTTTTTACAACATTTTTCTACAACACGACCAAAAATGCCATGCAAAATTGTTATGTTTATGTGACATTTTAATGGCAGGTCATGGACATAGACAGAATTTATGTCTGACCGAGACGAGATCTTCATAAGAACTATTAAAAGCAATTATATTTTTAAGTAATCTATTTGCTATTAACATTTATATTTCAGGGCTACACCACCGGAATAAATTGTGAAAAATGTCTGGATGGGTATTTTCGGCCATACGACATAAGTCTGCATATGCCATGCGAAAAATGCGAGTGCGATCTTTCTAGATCAACAGGATTTTGTGATCCAGACAGTGGAAGATGTGAGTGCCGCGAAGGATTCGATGGTTTCAACTGTGACTTCTGTGCTCCAGGATATCGAGGGGATTCGTGCACGAAATGCAGTTGCGATAGTCGTGGAACTATGCCCGGAGGGGAGTGCGAGGAGCATTGCCAATGCAAATTACATGTAGATGGAAAGGACTGCTCGGAATGTGTGCCTGGGTACTTTGGACTTCGAGCCAGTAGCCCTGAGGGATGCGTTAAATGTTTCTGTTCGGGCGTTGGACTCTCCTGCACGAGCTACGAGGTGGTTACGAAAGTATTTGAGTCCATGGAAGAGTGGCTTATCACGGATATTGCAAAGTCTACGATTTCCTATCCTGAAGTCGACGTGGAGACAGGAAATCTGGTATTTAATATGTATGAAATGACCGACATAGAAGCGATATATTGGTTAGCACCCAAAGGATATACGGGGAATAAACTCTTGAATTACGGTTCGATGGTGTCCTTTAAAATATCCTGGTCGGTGGTGCGCGGAGATACAAGCGGAAAACCTTGTTCCGGACCGAATTTGATCCTTATCGGTAAAAATGGGATAAAAATTGCTTTTGCGGATGAAATATTTGACGATGTTTCCAGTGCAACTATTGAGGTTCCTTTAATGGAAGAAGGGTGGTACCATGTTCCGTCAAGTGTTAAAGACATCGCTACTAGACATCGTCGAACCGAGTACCATGGAGATCCTGTAACCCGAGTGCAATTCATGTCCGTATTAACCGATATCGAATCGGTTCTGGTGCGAGGAACTTTTCATACCGATCAAGCCGATTGCACTTTGGAGCGTGCTGCTTTGTATTCTGGAAGTGTTGAAAGCACCAGCACTGAAATGAGCCTTGTCGAAAAATGTATGTGCCCACCAGGATATATGGGACTTTCCTGTGAGACTTGCTCTTTCGGATATATTCGAGTATATGAAAACTCCTCGGCTCATGAGCTAGTAGGAAAATGTTTGCCGTGTCCTTGCAATGGTCATGCGAAACAATGCAATTATGAAACAGGAGAATGTGGGGAATGTATTCATAATACTTTTGGTGAAAGGTAAATAATTGGAAAATAGTTTTTTTTAAATACAATTTTATAAAATATTATAGTTTTTCCAACATTTTTCGGAAATTTCACAGAAACGTTAACTTTTTTCAAATTATAGATGTGAACGCTGCAAAATGGGCTACTACGGAAACGCAATGTTGGGCAGCCCCGATGATTGTAGGCCCTGTGCTTGCCCTTTACTATCCGATGGAAATAACTTTTCGCCCAGTTGCCAGCTGAAGAAGTTTAGTCTGGACGCACACCATGTCGACCAAATTGAAAACGAAAGCTTTGCTGAATATGTTTGTACTCAGTGTCCGGCTGGATATCATGGGGACCATTGTGAATTGTATGTTGAAATTGTATATTGTGAATTGGAAAGCTTATGTTGCTGAAAAGACTTTTTTTTAAGTTTTTATGCTATTATTTTTTTTTGTAATTTCAGATGTGATGATGGCTACTGGGGAAATCCAACGATTGTCGGCTCGAAATGTCTGCCATGTCCTTGCAATGGTGGTCCTTGTGATCAGGATACTGGAAAATGCATGACGTGCCTGTAAGAATTCAAATTTTTTGACAAAGCTTTAAATTAGTTATTAAGTTTTTGCTAAAAATTTTCTTTTAAGTTGAATTGGATTTTTTTTTCTTCAATTTTCAGAAATTAAGGTGATTTTAACAGAGTATTTTAAGTGTTGCTTCAATGCTGAATTGGATTTCTGGTTTTTGCTTTGGTTTTGGTCCCTTAAATTTGAAAATTTGGTTCTTGCATTGGTTTTGGTCCCTTAAATTTGAAGATTTGGTTCTGCTTTTGGTTTTTAAAATTTTAGAAATTTGATTTTGGGTTACGTTCCCCAAAATTACTAAAAAAACCAAAACAAAAAGTCTTCGATTATCGCATCTCTTACCTGGCGGTCGAATATCCGACGAGTTCAGAAATTATTTTTTTTACACTAACGAAAATCCAGTAAAATGTCGGTACAGGTTTCTTAGTCAAGACACAACTTTTACATAACAAATTTTCCTTAAATCTGATTGGCTATTTTGCATAATGATTTTGGAAATCAGAGTAATGATTTTGGAAATCAAATTTGTCTAAACAAATAGTAATTTTTTTAATGATTTTTCTTGTGATTTCTTACCGAATTTAAAAATATTTAAATATTGTTATAAATTAATAACATTTTTAATCCCTTAGATTTTTTCAACCACTGTTCTAGTTAAATACAAAGAATTTTTTTCGGTTGTTTCACTTAAATACCTTAAGAATATTTTTCTCAAATAAATCAGGATTTTGTTAAAGTTTTGGCGCATTAGTAAATTTTGGTATTGATTTAAAAAAAAAACGTTTAATTTTATTTCAGTGGCAACACGGAGGGTTGGCGCTGTGAACGCTGCATTACAGGATACTGGGGTGACGCTTTTTCCGGTTGCGATCCTTGTGATTGTTACAAGGACGGCTCGGAGAGTGAATTTTGTGATATTGAGACTGGCCAGTGTGTGTGTAAACCGAATTTCGCTGGCCTAAAGTGCGACGAATGCGCGAGTGGATTCACCGAATTGGATCTCGATTGCGTTTCGTGTGGGTGTAATGAGAACGGATCCATTAGTTCGTACTGTGATCAGGACAACGGCCAATGTGTTTGCAAATTAGGTGTGCAGGGGCTAAAGTGTGACGAGTGCCAAGACGACTATTTCGGATTAACATTTGATGGATGCGAGGGTGAGTAGCATTTAACGTTTTTCTTCATGTTTTCCCGTCAACAACATAAATCATTTTAAATATATACCGACTACATATGCGATGTACGTAAGACAGAAGCAGAAAAAGTTTGAAACAAACAAAATTCGCGGAAAAACAAAACAAAAATCCTTTTTGGCCAAAAGATCAGCTCGATCCTCTGGGATCTTTCCAGCTGGCCTCGCTCCAATGTCTTTTTTTCTTTCGTTTCATTATCAGCAAAGTAGTCTACAAAATGACTTAGGGCGGGCGGAAGAATGGCACGAGTGCTCTTTTGGTAGATTTTTGGCTTCAAGTTTTGAATTTGTCAGTAAAGTACAACCAGTTTTTGGACCTGGGTTTTAAAACCATCCAAAAAGTCTAAAAAGAGTTTAATTTCACGGTACCACCGGTAACTAGTTCTAAGCGTTTTGTTATTGTGTAGTCGTGTAGCATATCACGTCGCTCGAATGTATGACAAATATCTGTCAAGATGAGGCGACAATCGCCCCGAAGAAACAAAAATCTGCTATGACTTTTGCTTGTGGATTTTGCAACTATTAAGAAACAGGCAGGATGGTTGACATCTTAGAGATTTAGTCAAGGCAACAGAAGAAGAACAAATAAATAGTAAAGTAAATCAACCAAGAACAAATGGCATGACATCATGAGATATTTTCTTAGGTAGATCGTCCATTAAGAAGGCAAGAAAATGGCAAAAAGAGGATAATTAATAGTGGAGACATTTATTCCTATTTTTTCATAAGCTCAGTGTGGATGCCGTTGGATTATGTAAGAACTTCAATGCTCTTAAATATTTTGCACAACTGATTTTAACACAGACTGAATGTTGCACTCTCAAATTTTGATAATAAAATTCAACTGCAGGTAATAAAAAGTTGCTCCAATTCGGTTTCTGACTTTAGAATTTGCGGTTTCTAACTCCAGATTTAGGACGGTTGAAGTTCTTGTATTATATCAGGACTTTATTAAGACTCGATCTAATGTCGTCTTATTGCGACGCCTTTAAATCTGCCACAACTGAAGGTGGATTCCGTATTTCCGTCTATCTGCTTAAATCTGTTTGAAATATTTACCACATTTGAGCCGAAACCTGCCAATTAGGACGGGAGAGTATTACGTACGCAATTTGCGAGTACTCGTCGTCGTTGTAGGGAATAAATGTATTAAATATGTTCGCTCGGTGTCTGCACTGCACTAGAAAATTGATTGTTTGATGTGACACGATAAACCGGGATTGCATCTTAAACGAGATTAGAAATTTGCCTCATTGAAGGTAATAAATGTCTTTCAAGGTGTCAGTCGCAACGCAATTCAATTATAGAGTTGGGTATATGAAACTGGATTTTGATTAAAATGACATAGACACCCGGATTTAAAATAGATTAGTGGACATTGGGAAAAGTTTCCCAGTGCATAATACGTAAAATCTTTAATTGGAGATAATCGGTCATTAAAAATATTTTATAATTTTTTTTTAAATTAGTTAAACATTTCCCGTTTATTTGGAAAATAAAGTAAATTTAGTTCTTAACCAAAATGTGAACCAAAATTAATTTTTCTTTGCTGTTAAATAAACAATCGTTCTGGGCCAGATGGAAAACTCTTATGACCATTTTGTGGCACAGGTGATAATTTTTCAAACTTTAAGGGACTTCCTGAATTTGAAATCCGTATTTCATTCTTTTTGGTCGTTTTGTTTTTAGTTTGTTCACACAAATATGTTTGAAACATCAAAATTTTCTCCTGCGGCGCATTTTTTCATTTATTTTGCTTTCCCAAAACTAGATTTTAAATTCCGTTTTTCTGAAAATTTTCTATTGACTTCTTCCATTGCCCCGTTGAAGCAGATTTTCAATGCAATTTTGGTTCTCGGGGCTGCCAAATTCTGTCCCATATATAGAAAGAAGAATATCATTGCCCGTTTTGTATTCTTTGAAAAATATTAAATATTACAGAAACAATCTTTAAGAACATACCGAAAATTAAGAGTATGTGAACTTTCTATGAACTTTCTAGTCAAAAAACCGTTTACTGAGATTGCAGAATTCAACAAATTGTACGATGAATTTTTAAGCAATTCTAATTGAAATAGGAAGAAGTATTTTTATAGTCTAATCCAATATATAGATCTTAGTATTGGTGAGTTAAAATCAAAAACATCACATTTCAACTGTGTGGTGCTTATACCAACTTTTAGTATCTATAAAAAAATTCTATTACCAATTATTATTTGTTGAAAGTAAAAAGGTATCTACTACCGAAGAAACAAACAGCGAAAAAATTGAGCCGCAGGCAAAATTTTTCAACACAAATGCTTGATCCGCTAAAATTAAGTATTTTAGTAAATATCGATTTCAATGGTTTCTCTTAGTGGTTGCTCTTGGTGGTTTCTCTACACCTGTAAAACATTTCGGCTCAAAGACATGTTAACAAAAGAAGCGAAATTCCAGCGTTCTAAAAAATTCCGACAGGTTCTTGCATTTTTCGGGGATTGGTCAACGGCAATCAATCATTGCAAGAAGAAGGTAGCCATGCAATCTGTTGAGCACTTGATTGCAGTTCAATCAGCAGTCAACTGATCATCAGTTGAATCTTCATCTTAGCTAATCCGGTTGGCATTCCAGTTGCATATATGGCATGTTGCATCCATGTGTATTTTATATCTTCGTCTATACTTGTATAACAATGCCTTCTCTTACCAAATAGGGTTTTTTAAAGTACGAAATTGTTTATACCTAGACCAATGCTAGGTTGGTTTAGATGGAATTGATGTGACTTTTATTATTTTAAACTTAATAGGTGTTTTTTAGGTATTATATTAAGAAACTTTTCGATATGAATTAAAATGGAGTGGAACTAATGACAAAAAAAATATTACAGCAATGTCTTAGCTGTGCAATAAAATCTCGAATTTCAAATAATTATGCGCCAGCTTATTTTGCAACAAATTGCCGATTAACCTGGAAATTATTCCACAATCTCTATATTATGAAACAATCCTTAATTTTATCTATATAGATATTGTGTGAAATTTTCATTTGTTTTTGCAATTCTGTCGAGGCGCCACTTTAAAATCGGTACATCTACACAGGTAAAAATGATCCTTCAATTCCAACAGTCAAAGTTGAAAGAAAAAATTTCAACCTGGTGAACTTGATTGAGCTGGACACGAGTACAGAATTTTTTTTTATTATTTCGTTAAAAGGGAAAATGCAGGAAATTTTATTTTCTTTGAATTTGTTTTACATCTTTTCCCAAACGCACATACTTGGATTGAAAACTAAGATTTCCGCAAAATTCATTTACAAAAAATTTCAAGTCGCTAGCTCAACGCGTTCTCGAGTTATTTATATAAAACGAACAGACTGACAGACCGACAGAGAGATCCATCATAATTTTGCCTGAATTGAATGTTGTAATTATTTTTAACTGTGTATGCTTTAGTATAGTGCAATAAATATTCAGACTAAATTAGAGTCTGTTTATCTGGGCAAGTTTGGGACACATGGGGGCCTGTACAAAATACAAAAGTCTATGTTTAAAGTTCCCATAATGAAGAGAAGAAAAAAACCACCCTTACCAGAAGTGGCGTCTCATTGTAGTCCATATATTGCAAAATTTTCATTTGTCTATCACAATAATGTTACGAATAACGTTAAGCATTTCTACAATTACATAAAAAACGGTTACAAATTCTCTTTTGTATTCAGTGATTTGTCTAGCATAAAATCTTCGTCCCGATTTTATGGTTTGTGCCCATCTAGGGTCATGTTTTACGGTGCACTTGGTCGAATGAAGGTGGATCAAGTTACCCTTTTGTATGGTTTGTATTGAAAATATGAAAAAAATACATGTACAAGTTTTTGATATCATTTTAATGTCGCTTTAGTAGTGACCCGTCTTTAAAAGTTTTCTATTGTTATAAACCTTTGTTGAGACATATTTGGGTTATGGACGTTGTTATGTTAAAAATTGTTTTGAAAAAAAAAAAATAAGAGCATACGTGTGACTGATTTTTTTCTAAAACTTTTATTTATGTAACATTCCATAATTTATTGATATCTTAAGGCATTCTAACTTAAAATAACGCGTTAAATGCCATGAGATGACAGTGTGCTTCTTAAACACTGTTGCATCTGCCGTCGTGAGATACATACGTGCTTCTCAATTCTAAACTTTCCTAAAAATTTAAAAAAAAGAAAAAAATTGGACGCAGAATTGAACAGAAATCATTTACTTATTTAAAATTTTAATCTCTTGGAACAATTTTTTTTTCACCACTGTGGCGTTTAACGTGTTAATGTTGTTTCTGCTGCAAATGTTTGTGACAGATCAAATGCGAGCAATTCGGCAGATCTTGACAGACGCGATAATCAATTTCAGGCCAACATTAGCCGCTTGCATCAGTTGTCACTGAATTATTTAAAATCTGTAAAATTGGTGCGGCTGCTTTGGTTTTTTTCCGCATTCGCCGTGATTCGCGTGCATTCGGCAAGAGTGTAGTGCCGACATTTGATCTGTCACGTGCAAGTACATTCCAAATTTATGTCTGCTGCCAGTTTGATTTGGCGTAAATTATGAATTGATTCTTCCTCGTTTACCTATAAAGCCTTTCTTTTCATCTTACCTGCGGAATGGAATCGTGCGGAGCAAAGGAGTTCTTCTCTCCTGTCGTCGAAAGCAAGAATATTTACACAATAGGGGTTTTCTACAATTCTATACTATATTTATAGCAAATTTATTATATTTAGAACTTTAAAGTATTTTTAAAATAGTTGAGGACAGCATACGAAAGTTGTACATTTGCCACGAATCCTCTGCCGAAAGATTCAATTCCTCACTGGTTAAGAGTTTTGATATTTTTATCTCATTCCCCCTCCATGATTTAACGCCTCGTCCATTTCTTACTATTTTAATGCATAATAAGTTTGCGGTACGAACGAACTTTTTTTTAATCGTTTACGATTTCATGGTACGGAAGAGATCCAGATAAGCAACCGCTGGCTAGTAAACCGAGTTTATATTGATATTTTTTCGCTTATGGAGCTATTTATGGCATCCAAAGTGCAAATCTGCCAATGCTAGCTAGCGCAGACTGCAGAGCATATTATAAGGTGTCAGATGGAAGTCATGTGTATAGACAGGCCATGTGCAACTTTGTTAAACGGTCGAACACTAAAAAGTGATTAATCAAAATTCTGTCCAGATGTTAAATCGAAGTGCAATGAAAGATGTTTGATCTGTTGTTGAAGTTGAAATTACATTAGAAACTGCTTATGCCGGTTTTATAAAATTTGTTGTTTTCGTTTCTTGATATCGTTTTACTTTAAAACATATGTAATCTGATATCAGATTTTTATTTAAATCAGCTTCGACAGAAATGTTTAATATTAGACTGTCATTTAATTGGCGCTGTCACCTTGTCGAGTTATAGTAAAAATTTTGTAAATGCAATTTAATGTAACATTTTTGTGAAGTCTATAATTATCTGAAGTACATATCTATTTATTTGTGGTTAAAAATTTTCTCAGATTTTAATTTATTTGAAACAAATTTATGCAAAAACACCTGAATATTTGTGGAAAACTTTTTTCAGTGAAACATTTTTCTCAAAAATTAAAAAAAAATTGTTCAAAAAGTATTTTACCAATTAGAAAAAAACTCATCTACATGCAAAATTTCTTTGGAAAAAATCACAAAATATTATCTAAAGGGTCTTTCAACAAGGACATAACAATTTTGTATTTTAATAAAAACGCACCCTAAAACTTTTTTTTATGATCTGGCAATGCTAAAACGTCAGTCAAGGTTTACATTTTTATCATGGTGAAGTTCAGGAACGAGCAACGTTTGGAAATTATTAAAACTTACTACCGAAATTCTGAGTCGGTGGTTGCAATCGTGTAATCTCGAGAAATGGTCCGGTCGAATGGCCACCTCGCTCATGCGATTTAACGCCGTTGGATTTATTTTTATGGGGTTATGTTAAGTCGTTGGTTTATGCCAACAAGCCAACAACGATAGAGGAGTTCAGGAACAATATCGAACGCGAAATTGCCAACGTTGCGGCCGATATGTGTGGAAGAGTGGTGGAAAATTGGCTCCAAAGAATCAATCTGCAAACGTGCTCGCGGTGGCCACATGAACGACATCGAATTTCATACTTAAATGTGACATGTCCACTACACCTGGAATAAATTTCAGCCCGATATCTCAATTATTCTGTGTTTTATTTAAATACAAAATTGTTATGTTCTTGTTGAAAGACCCGATATTATTAAACAGGCTTGTGTGTCTTTCTGTGTGTCTGTTCACTTAAAACTTTAGAACCACTATACTGATTAGGATGAAACTTTCCGAAGAACTTGCTAGCGTCCACGGACGGGTTTTTAACCACCGATCAAGCCGAGGTTCCCTTCTTTCTTACTAGTGTCCTCAATTTATGGATATTGCTTTCTCTTTTTCTGTCGGCTCGCTTAAAGCTCGAGAACCGCTGAAACAATTTGAAACAAAATTGGAGGGGAGCTTACTGGCATTAGGGAAGTCACAAAATTGAAAAAAAAATCCAAAGTATAGAAGTTTACAGAAATCCAAAGTGTAGAAGTTTTTTTTTCCTATTTTGGCTTCGGACATTTGCCATACCGAAAAATTGTTAAAATCCTTCAAATATTTTTTTCTCACCTGATTATTTTTTGAAGAAATTTTCGAGATATTTTATCAGATATTTTATCTAGGCAGGTACTCAAAGTTTTCAAAAAATTACTATCGTTCTCAGACGTTCTCAGACGTTCTCAGACGTTCTCAGTTCGTTCCCAATTTAAAAATATTAAAATGTATACAAACTTTTTCGCCACATTTTAGGCAAAATTACTTTCATGTGGAAACCCTTCAACTAAATTAATTTTATTTGTGAATTTTTAGGTGAATTTACATACCAATAAACTTAACTTTGTAAAAGAGACTTCCAACGCCTTTCCTATTGAAACCACGCATGCATTAAGCAATTTCAGTCGCACTTATTCACGGGTTCTTCAAAGTGTTATTATTATGACTGGTAATTATCATAATAAACTCATAATGAAATAATAATTTCATTGCATGAGCTGTAAATATCCCTAAAGATCAGTAAAAGCGCATCCAGATGGAGTTCTCGTCTTTGGTGTGTCATAAAAATCACACAAAATGCTCACAGCATGCGGAAATTCTACTGATCGAAATATTATTCTGCTCACGTCTAAAAGAACTCCCACTTGAAATATCTTTTATCTGAATTTTCCTTTTGCCATAGTTTAAAGCGAGAAAAATTCCTCAAAAAATATTGATCTTTGGTTTCGAAAGTCAGAAAATGGTAGAAATACCATTTTCTGACTTTCGAAAAACAGAGATCAATATTTCGATCGCTGTTAAAAGTATAGGCTTTAAAGAGTGCAAATTTGTGCATGACGTTGATCTGCACTCTAATGATGGAGGTCGCCGTGGGCTTTTGAGATTATGCAAAAATCTAGTGAAGGTGTGTAGATCAAAGATGGAAGAAACCTCTGAATCCTGTGGAGGTTTTGCAAAGATTGATAGATCAATTCTATGTTGCTGCGAGGAAAACTATTTAACTGTTCTTTATGTTGATTATAACTAAATGTTCTCCTCAAATTGATTAAATAAAAGTTAACTTAGTGCCAAAATAAAATGACTTATAGAGAGTTTCGAATTTTTTTTGAACTCAAATAATTAATAATTGAAGGATGCAGAAATATGGCTTGAAATATAAAACTGTCAATTTACGAGTAGGTACTTTGGAGTAGAATAGAGAAATCTTGAAGGTTCAGTATACAACGTTGACCATCAGTTATTCAAGATGGGACAAACTATGACTAACGTCTATATCTATAGAAGTATCTCCTGAACGATAAGATAATCGTATCATTGATTCATTTCCATTGACATTTGTTGGTAATTACGCGTTTCGCTTTGCGGTTGACTGCTGAATCTTGGCAAGTGCCGCCTAAAGTGAATCCCAACATAAATTCAATTCTACCTTAGAGTATAGAGTTTTAAGATCTCCTGCCTTGAGGCAATTTTGCTTCGTTTCGTTTCGCGGACAGAAAGGCAGAATTTTGCTGCTGTTTCCACCATTGACGTTTAACGATTTTATACTGAAATCTGAAATATCTAAATGGAAAACTTGCCTTGATTCCAGTTTTCCGCAGGCTCCCGGCGCAACTGACTGGATGTCGATAGGCACCTTGAATAGTAGTAGGTTTCCAATCGAATCGTAAGCATTGATGGGGTAACTATAAGATATATTCGTATGTTGTTCTTATATGTGCTCCGTTTTATTGAAGTGTATTCTTACGTTTTTACGGAAAACAGCAAAATAACTCTGGCGGCAATTTATTTTAATGTAACAGACATTTTGGTGCCACAACTGATGGCAGATTGAAATATCTCTGGCCGTATATAACGTTTAAAAATCGTCACTGGCCATCTGAATGTCGTTGATGGGTTCTAAAGACTTGAAATATTACGACAAATCAATGGTTTCAACAATTATATTGGAATTATTGATAACGGGTTGAAATGATTGGGAATTGCTTTACGCTTTTTTGTGGCCTACGAAAAATAAAGGGCAAACAAGTTGAATAAAGTTGTAGCGAAAATCGCGTGCAATAACCCGAGATTTTCTAGAAAAGTACCGGATGTATAGCAAGAAAAGACATGATTTATGACGAGCTTGAATTTTATACAAAAAATTCCGCGTTGAATTTTAACCCTGAAATTGATTCCGAAAATTCGATTTTTATTGTATTGTTCTCGAGACTTGTTACTGGAATAACTTCTGGAATTTTGTGTCGAAATGTAAATAGTTTGGATTTTTTACTGTCACCGAATAACACCGCGTCTTGATTAACAATTTTTTATCCCAAGAAATATCTCACCGCAATGAGATTTTTTTGACAGCTGGGCAGAGATATTTCATGGATGAAATGGATGCATGCCTTTGAAGTTAAAACAACTCGTCACAGTTATTGCAAAATATTCGAAAGAAAAACCTTTATGGTAAATATTCTCTTCCAAAATTAGTTATTTTCCCAACTATTTATCGGGAGAATTTAGATTCCGCCATCTTGAATCGGGAAATTCCATGAAATTTTGCAATTGCAGGATTTCTTGAAATTTATCTGTGGGATTTTTTATCGCTGTCAACTCGAGCTCTGATTGGTCAATCAAAAATCTCTGCGATGAAAAATCCCAAGTGGAGACACGGTATAAGATTCACGGCATAAAATGTCGGGGCCTTAGAAAGGATTTCAATTTCTATAGGAAACTCATAAAAGTTTTTCTCAGGGGTAGGATTGGTAATTATTTTTGTAGTTGCGCCACTGATCGGTGGGTATGGTAATCTAAACCGAAGGTGCATAATTGCCACCAAGGAGTATCTACTTTTAATCATTTCCAAAAAGCGAGTTGCAGTTTCTTAATCAATAGTATTAAATGGGTTGGAATCTCTCACTAGTGCTATATTGATTGCAAAACAGAAAATTAAATAAAACAATAGAAAAAAGTTAAGAAATTAATCTATGAATGTAAAAGTACTGAACTTTCTAAAAAAACAGATAGTGGGTTGTATCAGGTGCTGGATTACTAGTCATTATACGATACGACTCCGTTCCACTAATTGAATAGCATCACGTAAATAATTAACATTAGATTTTAATTAAGCAAACATAAATTGCTGGCCAGTGAGCAAGTAAACAGGCAAAAAGTAAGCGAAAACTAAAAACGAGGTCTGCCTTGCGGTCTTTGATTATAATTTCGCCTTATGAATTCGAATCGATCACGTTCGTCCCTCTCGAAAGGCTTCTGGACGGATATCGCGACCAACTTTAATGATGTTTTCGTTGCAACCACCGACAGATATCGAAGTTATCCTATATGGAGAGTAGGATACCAGGGACCCAATGCAGAATTCGTTACACTTCCAGTATCCAGCTGGAGTTTGAATGCATCGGGGCGGTTGTAATAGGAAGACTTCTTCTATATTTCAAATAACACTGAATGGTGGTCGTGTTTAGACTATGAAAAAAGAAACCATTCAGAGTTCGTGAAACTCATACTGGCAATCCTCAAACCCCTTGAATCCTAGCTCCGTAATGTAAATGCAATAAACCGATGGCATATCGAACTGAATGAGTAGGTGTGGTTGATTCATTTGCTGTATGTCCAGTCTTCGCGTTTACCGGCAGCTGAAACGATTTCAAAGTAACTTTTCGCTGGTTTTATGTAGTAACGGCAATGGGTTATATTTTCCAAGATTCAAGACATTCAACTGCATTCGGAATGGAGTTTTCTTATCCGGAAACTTAAATAGATTTCTTGAAAATTCCGCGCCAAGTTCAAACATGGGATCGACTTTGTCATTTGTCTACTTACGGTCATGTTTAACCAAAGTCTGTGAATGTACCTGCAGACATTGCAAATATTAATTCCGATTGTGTTCAACTGGTAGTAACAAAAAGGACGGATCAAGGGCAGTTCGGGGTTCGCTTTACTGTCTATATACATCTTGATATTTGGGTTCATTTATGAATTTTATAGAAGAGGGGATCGAATGTAGCCAGTTTGATAATAAATTTTACCGAAGCTTGATCCGCAATAAATTAGCTGATTATCTGCCCCCGGAGTGTTTGTTGAATGCATATCAAACATAACTCTGGACGATGCTATTTGATTTCAAAATAGAGAAATTTAATTTTGAAAATTACTGTTTCATCCTTTTTTTTTCTTGCAGTGTGTAGAATATTTCAAGTAAGTTTAGAGTTATTGAGCTAAAAATCCGGATAATTGCAGCTACATTGCCGATATTTGAGACAAGAAAAGTGCCACTTTGAGAATGAATCGGGAAATGTTTAAATTAATACCCTTATTCTAGCGTTGTGGCCAGTCACAATCTATATTGCGGTTTTGGCACAAAAAATGATAATTTTCGAGTGACTTTTCCCGTGATAAATGAAATGGCATGGTTTTCAAAGCTCAATTCAGATAGATACAAGGCACGGGGAATTATACCCCGAAAACTTGGAAATATTGTGACTGAGTTGTGACTAGTCATCAGAATAGTATGTTTTTTTTGGTAATGAGGTCGAATGTTTTTGTGGAAAACTTAATAACACTTAAAAATGTTAGAATCCTATTACGATCAACGTAACTGCATGAAAAATACATTCCATAAGTCTGCTTTATGCACAGAACAAAAAATGACTCAAACTCACACATAAAAATTTAATCAAAAATGCACTCAAGAATGTAAAAATTCACTCATAGAGTTATTATTTTAACTCTTAATTGATGAGGTGGGTCCAGTGGACCCACATTGACTTTTCGCTCTTTGCTACTTCTCATGTTTTCAGCACAGTGACTCTGAAATCTCCAGTACCTTCATACAGTATGGTGTTGTATGCCGAGTTAAAAGCACGGATTTGGTATGTGATTAGAACAAATCCATTACCACCTCATCATTTACGCATATGATTTTCGCCTCATAAATTAAGGGTTAATAAGAAACTTCGCTCTTTTTTAGATAGTTTGGGGAATGTTTAAATCCTATATTGATTAAATATAGGGAAAGTTTAGGTAAGAATGTTACTTTGCAACAAATAAATGTTACATTGAGCGAAGATGCGAAAAAAGACAGGGGTGGGCTGTTCATAAAAAAGTCACACCTTTAGGGCGAGGGCGAATTGTTTCACAAGTTTACATCAGTAAACGCTGTACCTAAATGAATTCCTTGGTCCAAGAACTTGATCCAAGTTTACTTAATCTGCCCTTCACCCCGTCCTACATGTTAAACTTCGTCACAAAAGAGTTTTTGCGGATATTGTTGCGCAACCGTTACTTTGTAACGATAGTTACAAAATAATTGGGCAAAAACGGTCACGTTGGGGTTACAGCAATGTTGGTGTGACGTAATTATGATCAATTTGTGGCCCCATGTATTTTGTAACCCACGTTGTGTGGCCGCCGCGTATCCGGTATGTAACTATTTTTAGTTATTTGGGACTTTTTTTGGGACTGGGGAGGGGTGGTGTCAGAAAAACCTGTAATCTCCGTGATGCGTTTTATGGACAGCCCCTTGGATTTTAATTTTTATTTGAGCGGCGAAAATTTGAAAAAAATCAAAAAAATGGGATTCCTTTTTACATAAAGAAGTGAGTATTTATAATTCTACTTTAGTCCCATGCATAGTCAGTACAGGATGATCTGATTTCCGTAAAGTTATTAAAAATCTATTCTACTCTTTAAAAAACATGAAATCTTACAAAGTTTTTCAGTTTTACTTCCATTCACCATGCTTTTTGCTTGTATTTTTCTTAGAGTTTTTGTATTTTTTTCATCCTATCGTAATTTTTTCTCAGCTAACGATATTATTTGTTGATTTCAGGACTTAATTGAATGTTTACATGGTAAGAACCAATTCTGTATAAGAAAAACCTCCAATAATCCACTTATTACTACCTCTCGAGATACATAATCTTAACTAAATAGCATAGCCCTATAATTTCTTTTATGTATGTATAGATAGATGGCAGTTCATTTGTTTAGATACAAACTGTATTTTCGATGTGCTAAAAAAAAAACATTTATTGTGTTCTGACGTAATGGCATAGCGAGCGTGGGGATAAACTCATTAAGAAACCTTCTCACATAGTAAACTTACAGATAGATCATCGTGAGTACTTCTATGCTATTCTATTTTATGCTATACGGTAAAGAGATAGATTTACCTACAATAGGGTGACATCAGCATCTTGTACCTAGTATACTGTCTATTTTTGATGGTTTCGTTTCTCGCAATTTCCATCGGTTCAAAGACAGACCATGTGTACGAAAAATGGTCGATAGAAACTTCTGCGACACTTGGTTCGGTTCATTAATGGAAGTTCTAAGGAAAGACAATCCCATCCCACACAGTTTCTAAACTTGGTTAGTTCATAGAACTGAGAGTGTTATGCTATTATGCTACAGGTAGAAAACATATTGACGAAGGTAGATATAGATGTCGATAGATTTGAACGAAAATTATCCGTAGGGATGGATAGTTGGTTTGAAAAGTTTCTAGCAGGATATTGCGTGCCAAAAGACAAACACAATAATGACAACACGCCGCGCATACCGGCTGATGTTTGTTGCATGGGATCTCAGGTGCATGATAGCCAAGCATAATAACTACGAGTATGACCAGATCGCACCTAAACTATTTATTTGAGTCGACATCATGATGGCGAGGAAAGCATTGCGGAAATAAGACCAAGTCGAGTGCATTCAATTACAAGATATGAAGTCAAGCATAAAATTTTATCGCACGTAAACACCGTTCATTTGATTCTTGTTATAGCCGTATTCCTTATTGTTTTCCCAGGCAATAAAATCACGCTATTCACCATGCAGAGAAAGATATATTGTTGCTGCATTGCTGCTGAATTAGATTCAGATGTGATTAGGATATTTCGATAAGGGATTATGTTTTTCCTGTAATGTTAGATTTTTCAATTTCTTTCACGTTGAAGGAATTAATTTATACGCGAGTTTTTAATTTTTTAAAATTCCTTTTTAACTTCTATATAGTGTTTAATTTGGAAATTGTTGATAATTGTACGCGGGTCAGAACTACATGGTAAAAATTTTTATGATTCATATGAACACATTTTTGTTTAAATATTTCACACCAAAATTTTATCAACCCGCATGTTTTTATCAACATTTGATATCAAATGTAAAAATTTGATAAATGGTTGGTATAATAAAATTCACCATCTTCATCTCCCCACTGACCCCCTGTTCTGCTATATCGAAAAAATAGTCTTTAAAACTTCGGTCATAAAAAAAATTTAACAAACGTATCAATTTTCGTGGTATTTTTTAGAGGGGATATAGGGGCGGGGGCAAAATTTGTACACCTCGGATAAATTTACAAATATACGGGTTGTTCAGGAAGTACCCTACTTTTGATATACAGTCGAAGTCCTCTAACTCGAATCGTCTGCTGCCATTTTTGAAAACAAACTAAAAATTTAAAGAAAAATTGAAGGGAGCGCAAAAAAAGGTTTAAAAAATTCGAGTTAGAGGAAAATTCGAATTTCAGGGATTTCGAGTTAGAGGACTTTGACTGTATTTACAAAATCTTAAAATTCGAGGTGTGAAATTTCTCGAAGCCCGGCTGAAAAAATTAGAAACTTGAACAAAAACAAAAAAACTACCAACAACTTTCCAAACACCCCTCGTACGTGAGGCTATGCATTGCTCAGTTCAATAGGTCATCGCATGATATGTTTTTCATCCCGAAGGCGTCTCATTGCGGTATCATATCAAGTGCAAATCTTAAATGTGGACTCGGCGAACTGCAATAGTTGCGAATTTCATAAAAATAATTTGAAGATGAAGTGAAGGCGATTGAATGAAAGAAAATAGTGATCGTTGCAAGACATTCTAAACTTCATTTTGAATGCGTTTCACATTCTTAACAGAATGCAACGGTTCTTCCTTGAGAACCAACTATGATATCGACCAACCTACGGCGATAATCGCTGATTTACAGGCTTCACATTAGTTTAGTATAAGAAGTTGAGGTGAACTAAGTTCTAATGGTTGTGTATTGTGATGAAAAAAAAAACGTTCCAGCAAACAAGAGTTTCATTGTTACAATCGCCCTAAACTACAGTGAAACGGAAGTCATTCATGTCTTTCCTTTAGCTCAGCTTCTTTGGCGACATTTCGAAATAGCCGTGACAATTACGGATACCTCATGGGCACAGAGATGGGTCTCGATAAGGAAGGGCAACAGCCACAATGAGGCTGGGCTCTAATGGGATCTCGTTGGGAAATAATAGGCATTTTTCTGGTTCGGTTTGGAATTTCTCAAGCTGTATAGCTAATTTACAGAGGTGAAGGTGGAAAAGCTTACTAAGAGTTAGGTGACTGAACAAATAGGCAAATGATGTGAACATGCAGGTCGCAAACGATATCTTATCTCTTTGGCATAGTAAGCTAACACTTCTTATCCACAGGTAAATTGGATATTGTCTAGTTGCATGAATTCAGGTAACTTTATTTTCATTCAGGGGGTATTTTGGGTAGAAGCATATGTGAACAAGAGTTTTTTTTTCAATTTTGTGCAGGTGGAAAACATGTTCTTAAGTAGGTTGATCATACGTCCCGGATTAGTCGAGACAGTCCCGGACTTTGTTCCGGAAACTAAATTTTTGTCCCGGATTATTCGATTTGGTCTTGAGACCTAGAAATTTTAGCCTGTATCGCAGTTCTTTTGAAGAGTTTTTGCATGCGGATAAATTTTTCAATTATAAGATCATTTTTTCTCAAAATTTTGGCCACCGTGTAATTTGTGCTATTTTCTAAGGACACATAAGACCATTTTTTTTGGAAAAGATTGAGGGGCGCAAGATACGG
Source organism: Chrysopilus asiliformis (assembly GCA_964034945.1). Taxonomy (NCBI): domain Eukaryota; kingdom Metazoa; phylum Arthropoda; class Insecta; order Diptera; family Rhagionidae; genus Chrysopilus; species Chrysopilus asiliformis. The sequence goes on from OZ035960.1 coordinate 20,474,143, forward strand.
TTTTTGGTATAACCGCAATTTACCTGTTTGAGTACTTATCAATTCATTTCAAATCAGCAAACATTTCTCCTTCCTCACACACCCCTCCCTCTACCACAATTGGATTCACAAAATAGAGTCCCTCTATCTTAAAGAAGTCAAAAAATTCTAACGAATTTTAAAGCGGTATAAAAGTGATACCAGTTTTAAAGATATGTATCTGTTTTAAAGGTAACGACATATTTATGTCAACTGCTAACGCAACGGTTGACAGAAAACTTCCAAGGTGGGACTAGAGCTTCACAATTGAGATTTCATAACAATTTTCTTTACTGCTGTGCGCAACAAAAGTTTACGTGGATTGCAAAGTTAAGATGAATTGCAGCATTTGTAAGTTTTTCTTGCAAGTCGCAAACTGCAGGAGCCGTGATTACAACCAAAATCTGTTACCAACTTAACTTCTGTGTTAACCTATGCCATGCTTTAATATTTTTTCACATCCATATACTAGACTTGCCAGCGGATTCTAGTGCATATTTGGTTACATAGTTGTGACAAATATCTGAATATACGAGCATAGATGCTCACCTGTGTTTATACATTCGTATGTTATATTGAAACTTCGTCTGCACAGGTAGTTACTCCCCAACGCCTAATGCTTCCCACCATTTCGTTATGTTTCTCCTCATTAATTTTTCGTTTTATTTGTTTTTCGGCGTTTATTACGGCTGCCGATGTTGCACTAGTCAGCGCCAGAATTAGGTGTTCCAGGTGTGCTTTTCTATAGACTCTGCGCTCGTGAGGTGCATTGTTTCCGCCGTTCATTCCTTGCCGGAAGCTTCTGTTGGACTCATATGCAAAACCATTTTCAATTAATTAAGGCGATATTAATCGAAACCACTTACAATCGTAATATTTTGTCATAACTTTGGGATTTCTCTGAAGAGTTTACTATTTCGGGATTGGATGGGATTCGGTCGGTTGGTCGGTTGGATTGCTGGGGTCATTGGGTTAATTTTTAGAAGTGCCGAAACTTGTTCCGTGGGCGATGGTTACGACGCCGTTTAATTAGGCTTCTTCGGATGTTTTTTTTTCGTTTATACTTGATGAGAAAACAAGCGCCGAAGTTTTTTTTTCGATCCTATTATAGTTTTGTGTAGAAACAATTTTTAATTTAAATGAGGGTTTAGATGAAAATTCATATCTGGTTTCGTGACGTCCGCCTTTGGAATGCATTATAATAGTCAAAAGACCCATTTGGTAAATTGTTTATGCATAAAGCTATCATTTTGAAGTCATTTAATGCGCTATTCTTGTAACATTTTTTTGGGGGTTTTGGCTTGATATTCTCTATATTGAAATAGGCATAATTACTGTCCAATGGTTGGAAGCAGGAAAAAACAGTTTTTGATTTAAAATTGCTACTATTTTATCTAATGGTTGTTAATTTAATAAAATAAAATGTTTTTGGATTAAAACTTAACTAATTAAAAAAAAAACCTTGTTTTTCGAATTGCTAGGTTTCTTGTAAAAAAGTCTGACGTTTTTAATTCGAAAAAAACCGGAACAACATTTTTTTTTTTGGAAAGTTTACTTGCCGATCGAAGGAAAAGCTTTACAGGGAAAAAAGTCAGAGATATTGAAAAAGTGTGCCGTCTTTTAAAGAAACACGAATTTGAACGAAAATCATGTAATCAAATTGCATCCTAACAAAAAAGTTAATAAGTATGCGCCGCAGGCGAAATATTTTTTACAGAATGCAAATTTTCTCAAAAATAGTTTTTTCTCCACTTTTTTTTTTTTGATTTTTCACGTTATATAAATAACTGTGACTGAATTTAAGGAGAAACCCGAAAATTTTACTGTTTAATCAAATTAGTCTTTTTTTTATTAAATCAAATTAATCTTTTTACAAATAAATTTCGTCGAATATTTTTTAGTAGTTGTTTGAATTGGTTTTTTCAGGTGATATATGAATTCGAAAACATTCAAACACTGTCATAAATCAAGAAAAAAAGAGCCTTTAAATAAAAAATCGAAAATCTTCCGAAAAATTTCAATCTATCAATACGAAGACAAGCAACGACGAATTGGATTTGTAAAAATATGAATTTGACATGCAAAATAGTGAATTTGATGTGTCAGAGGGTCAATTGAATTGACAAAAAGTCATATTGATGAGTAACAGGTTGGATTTGGACTGAAAAAACCTTTACATCACATCATATCTAATTACATAAATGAATTAACACATATGTTGTAAACCTGTAAAAACGATCAGCCACCGACAAGAAAATTGACTTAATTTTTATGACCTTGGAATGTTGACTGAAAGATCTTTCAAAATCTTAATTTCCCGAATCTGTGAAAACCTGTCCGTCGATCTCAACAAATTGCACGCGATCGTACAGAATTTCGCAGTATCAGTTGATGATCTTTTAATTTCACATAATCACCGATCTACTGATAATTTTAGTTGATACCTAATTAGCAGTCATGTCGATCAATTTAGTAAGAACGGTAATACTGTTTATCATATGAAACTGATGATCGTTCGATTTTATTGATACCTTCTCACTTTTTCATATAAGTTTTTTCTTGAGAGTAGTTTATATAGCACTTTATGTTTCTGTTATGTTGAATTTGAGACGTGTTAAAGTCTATCTTTAATGTTTTTTTTTGTTTTAAAATCTTTCGACATCAATCGTATAAACAATTGATCAATTTTTATCGCCGATATTTAGGAAGATTGATCGAGTCTTCGATCCGTATGTCGATTTTCTCTATTTAACAAGATGTTATGTTTTTGTCTTGTTGGCGTTTTCAGCTGATTAAAGAATTTGATTAAATTTTTATGGAGTTTCAATTTTTTAAAGATGTTTTTTTTTAATATATAGAGCTTTTTTTTACCGGAATTTTTAGGTGAGCACCGTTTTTAGTAAAAAAAAAATTAAGTCTACTTATTTTGATGTATTTTGATGATCAGATCATAAAAGATGATCAAAATTTTTGCTTGAGAATTTGAGAAAAACCCCAATTTTTAAACAATCAATACTCCCATCTGATTCAAAAGTTATTTTTTCCAGCTCGCTGATTAAATTTGAAAGAGATAGAAATATATCTCCAATCAAGAGTAATCCATCTTAGGTTCCTGTAATTAAATCCAAAGGTTGTCGGCTAATCTATTCTTCTGTATTTCTTCAAAGATTAAAACAATGCCATATTCAGCAGGCAACTTCCTGTTAAGGTAATTTTCAAATTAATATGCAAATTCAATAAAATACCATAACAAGTGCTCGAAAAGGTTGAATAAAAATCTTTCGCTGCCAGCAATTCGTTTTGGCACCAAAATATTTTTTATGCTGTTTTTATGTACTCGAAATAGTTAAGAGGTACGAGTATAGGAATTTGAATCTAGGAAATCGTGCGGCTTTCATTTCACTTACGTGAATTACGAAGAAAAATAAAATTAAATCTCCATCAAAGTTTCAGTATTACTTTTTGTTCATCGAATACGCTTAGCACTTATCGGATTCGGATTCGTAAAAGTAATAATTCGCACCTCATTTCAATACATCGGAATATCAATTTTGTTGATCATGCAAAGTAAATGAATGGTGATCGTGCCAAAAATGTAGAAATTAAGAGACCGAAGGGAAGGTGAATATGTGAAATAGTTTAGAGATTTTCACCTTATAAATTTGTATGGATCACGACTTTGATCGGGGTTCAAAAAATTGCAACTAACTACAAGCATGACTGTTGGTCTGTTAAATTTAGATGTGGAGCTGCAACAAGATCATTACAGGTTTATTTATGTTGCAGTGCCTCCCCGTTCAGGTTATGCTTTACGACTATCGTGGATGGGTTACGATCCTTTGCTTTAGATGCCCTCATCGATGTATGTCTTGTTCTACTTGACTGTATTTAATATCTGGACGTAGATAAGTCAATTCATTTGCATCCTCGTGCACGTTCTTAATCAATCAATCAATCGATCGCTGATCGTGTGCTCATAATGCAAACTTCTCAGAGATGCAGGCAGCTCCAATAGATTACCACGTCGATGATCTTTCCTGAACGTCGTTGTTCACTGTGACAAGGAAGTTGTCTGTCTACCTGACTGTTTGCCAATATTTCGTTGCAAAGTTATCTAACCATATTACCCGCATTTCGGTCTGAATATACACCCTGAACCTGTCTCCCTGTCTTAAGAATTCCTCGTGTAGGCCTGAAGGAAACCACCACTCCGAGGCTTCCGTAGTTGCATCGTCTTCTATCGCATTCTTTCATCATCCGTTACCGTAACTGACTTCAGGCTGGGATACTTCTTTTTGATCTTGAATGTTCTTCAATGTTTTCAAGCATGTTGTGTTGTTTTTTCCCATCCAGTGATCTTTAATCTGATAAATTCATTTAATGCATTATTTGATTGAAATTTACTCCCTAAATAATTTTATCAACATGGGAAACGATTTATTAAAATTTTAAAGTTGTGGTTGTTCTCGTACGCGCGAGGCATATAAACCAATTTTAGGCGGGAATATTTAAAAAAAAAGTTGGTAGAATTTTCATTCTGTTTGCAAACTTCAAAAGATCGTGGAATAGACATTTTAATGGAGTTTAATTTAAAAAAAAAAAAATCATAATAGATTCTCATGTATAGGAACCTCAAATAAAATTATATTCTTAGCATTTTTAAACGATTTTTGGTGGCCTGATTTAGTTATTTTTTACTAGAACTGTGTAATTGAAAAATTTAAGTCTCTAGATCAATGGTCCACCACTTTTTTCTCTTCTGACCTCATTTTTCGAAATTTAGAGTTTTAAAAAGATCGCCAACCTCCTTCTCCAAATTTGATCATTAGATTATAGGTTATTGTAAAATCTCTAAAGAAAAATGCGCCGCAGGTGAAACATAAAATTCACCGAACATTTTCAACTTTTGAAATATTGGGTGATGTGAAAAAAAATAGCTTTTGCTAAAACAGATGTTTTTTAGCTAATACAGTCTGTATGCAGTCTGCTTCTTCCTTAAATAGGATAAGCTTGATTCGACTTTAGTAGATGCATTATACTCTTCTAATTTTATACAAAAAATCGAAGAAAATTGTTATTGAAAAAATCTTGTAGCGCACATCACGACCCCTACAAAAAAAATTGGTGACCTACCGTGCTCGAGAAATCGTACTCTAGATTAATTCCTTCGAGAATTATTGTGCAAAGCCGAAACGTTTGGATAATTATAAATAAAAGTCTTTCAGCATTTTAAACAGACTGGTGTTATTCATTTTTTGATATTTGAGTGGTACTCCGCATTATCTACCAGCTTTGCGTCTCAACCCCTCTTAAAGTCGTCCTTCGGTTATCCGTTTTACTTGGCCTTCGATCTCGCAATTAAACAATCTATCTGTTGGCAAAAATCGAATCACTATACTTACAGAGGTTTAAAAGATAGAAGGGAAGGGGTTAGGCGAGACGGGGTAGATGGACTTTATTGGAGACAAATTTTGTTTGAGATTCAACTTATCTAATGGTAACGTCCGACTAAAATCCCTTCAGCCGTCCAGTAGATAACAAGCGAGGGATTATAGGGGAAAAAGATCGGGTATTTTTTTGAAAGAGAAAAGCTTGTAAAAAACCGGTTAAACTTTTTGACAGTTAAAAGCTTTTTATTAAAATTAATCATCGTCATCAAAAACGGTGCCGGTCTAGGTCTGCCTAACAAGGATTTTCAGACGACTCGGTCCAGCGCCGCGGTCATCCAATTCTATATCGAGAGCAAACTTCTCCGCGTGCTGGCTTACTTCGTCGCTCCACCACAGACGCCTGAGGTTAATGCACAGTTTAAATATTTAAAAACCTCAACAAAAACTAGTACTATAGACTTTCTGTATTTGTAAAGTATATGAAAATTTCCTTTTAAACTCTCAACTCGGCGAATTAAAGTAATTGCCAACATATAATGCCTTCTCGCATTGCGCAAAGAATCATCAATTTCAAGTTCAAAGAAATGTTTGCACAAAACAAATCCATAGTGTGCTCATATAAATTGGCCAATAAAAATAATTTACATAAATAGTGTATGGAGTCCGTGAGTCATACCACACCTAAAAAGCGTGCCTCGTCTAAATTGAATGGCGGTGGTTTTGGTCGACTGGAGACGAAGCGTGCGTTCGTTCTATGCTAACCGCACTAAGAAAAGAAAATAATCCCGTAGTTAACCCGCGTCTTGCGGGAGGTGGCATCTTGACGTTACCAAGTCATCAACATTATCCACCGTTTTTCAACATAAACATCAATGATTCCGATTTCCTCCGACTTCTTGCGACTGTCTTCAATCAAATCGAATATGGAATTCGCAAAAATCGCCGATCGCGAAATGGCAATTTTGTTCGAGCATCCATAGTCGTCGTTGGGTAGATTGAAACTATTCTGGAACGTGTCTAACTTGGCGATTGTAGCGAATAAATATAATCATATCGGAGAAGCGCCAAGCCAAAACAATGAAAGATGCTGCGCGTTGAAATGATGAAGAGCTCGTGAAAAAATGGCAAGATTTTCAGCAGAAGACGTTGCAAGGAAAAGGCACCTACTTTGCTTGGAGGCACAGAGCCAAAAAGTGATGTCGAGCGTCAAGTCTTGCGGCCAAGTGGTCTCTATCCATCCATCCATTCCATCAGATACATGCTTCCAAGATCGATGCGAGACAAACTCGAATAAAACTATCCACAGATCCAGCCAGTTCGGTAAGCTGTCATCAGGCGGGGAGAGCGCGAGGAGCTGCAGCCGCGAATACCCGAACCAGCCACCAGACGCTTCTACTTACCTACCAGACTTGGCCGAGCTAAGAAGACTAGGGAACCTCTCGAATGGATGATCTTCAGTTCTCGCCAGCAGTAGCTTTGGAGACTTCGTGGCGTAAAGAAATCAGCGGTTCCGCGAACTTAAATCACGTCTGTTGTGTGGTAGGCTATGCGATCCAATCAGGTTCAGGGCGCAGTTGTACTGTTAGACAATTAACTACCTGTGACCTGTCCTGGTCCTCGCGTCGACGCGATTCCTCGGTACCTCGGCGTATCCTCGCGTGTCTTCCCGTCATCAGCCAAGGTGACGCGACCGGATATCAAGAGTTTTTTTGCACTACGGGTAAAAAATGTTGCTGGCTGATCGTAGCGAACCGATCGATCGTAGGTTTTTCATAAGATCATCATTATGCTAAACGGCTAGCGAGTATTGGGATTCAATCGAATGGTCGTTGGAATCGGTTTTCGCGACATCGGAATATGTGTGGGCTAATTTTACTATTTTTAAAGTGAATTTAAACAAAGTTTTTTTAAAAAAAAAAAAAACGTCAAGTAGAAAAGGAAGGAAGAACCGATCTTCATATGTTTTTTTTTTTAAATTCTGTGAAAAATGATCAGTCAGAAATCTGAAATACGTATGGATTTACTTCTTTTTGTTGGATTTAAGTTTAGAGAAATCTGAGCTTCAAGTGTCTCGTCTCGGGTATATAATTGCCCAAATGTTTCATCTCTATATGATTTTCAACTGTGGCTGCTCTCCTCCTGGCCCATTAGGGCGAAATGTGTTTTAGTGATAAATTGATATTGTGCTCGGTGAAGATTATTATTTCGTACCAAGATTTTCGTTAAAGTGTTTGATTTGTCTTGCGGCAATTTCGTTTCATCCGTCATAATGAGTGAAAAAATCTCCGTTGTCCGAAAACTCAACGAGAATTAAATTATCTTAGTTATATCTCTAGCTAAATCGTTGTTTTCTTGTAAAATTCGGAAAACCTTTTTTTTATTTTTAGACTTTCCTATGAAGCGTAGTAAAAAGGTGTCGTAATGAATTTGTTGGTTGGGTGTATCACTGGAAATTTTTTTTTCAGTTAGTTACTAATTTCTTAACCTTAGAAGTTTCTGTGTTTAGGAAATATTTTTTTGGACTCCCCCCCCCCCCTCCGTTCCCTCTCGTGAGATTTTTTCAAGATTTATTTTGTGAAGTTTAAGACACTCTACCGCAGACCTCTCTCTCCACAAAAGTCTTAGGTATTTTATAGACCACCTTTAGCGCCACCAGAACCTTTTAGATATTTTTTAACATCATAAGTTTTTGTTTGTTTCAAATTTTTTCACTCTGAAAATATATAGTTACAAACGCCATAATTTATATACGCAAAAAGCTATAATTATGGTGAATTTTCAAAAGTGACAATTTGTAGGATTTTGTGGTGACACATTATAGCTAGGAACGCCATAAATATAGCTGCTGATGTCACGGTAATAATTTGTACACATTTACAAATGTTAGAAGGGTTTTGTTAATTTTTACTGGGAAAATTTGTATTAATATTAAGAACCGTTACCATTTGAAATTTTGCTGGAATTTCTATTAAAGAATTTATTCCCCGTTCTCAGAATTCGAATTTATTCCGGCGATTTTTTATGAAAAAAAAAATCCAGTAACGATTTTTTCCGCAATAAACTTTTGGAATTTTGTGTCGCAATTAATTTAAACGGTCGTGCAACATAGATTTTATGACACCAAATAAAATTCGCCCAATAAAGTGTCAGATGTAAACGGCCTTTTAGAGTTGTATGATTTGTCTGGTAAAAAATCCTCCTTTTACATATACAAAATAACTAGAAAATGCAATTAAAATATTTTAGCAATTCAATTTTCAAGCGGTAAATCATAAAGGTTTTCTTTCCATAAAACTTCTAACTGAAATTCCAATTATGTTTTTCTCCACACATTTCGAGCACAAATTTTATGTTTTTGGACCAGTTTCTCTTTGCATATTTTAATCATTCAACATTCAACATCAATCATCGTCTTGGACCAAAAAGAACGTGGCCATTTTGAAAAAAAAACCATACAAGATGAAAATTTAGTTAACTCGATTACAAGATAAAATGTAAACAGTGAAGTAATTTATTGGCAAAAAAAAAATACGTGCGTCTCAATTTATTGAAAATATGTCGTATACGAGGAAAGTGCCGTGGGGTATTTTCTCCTTTTCTGGAAAGGAAATTATTTCCTATACAAAATCAAGATAGCGTTTGAAGAATTTCTGAAAACACAAAAACGATAAGTGCGGATAACTTTAAGTGATTTCGGTGGCTCGATTATTATTTTTTTTGAACAACAAATTGACAGTAACATTTTCTTCGAAGAAGATTAATTTAATTTTGGATACAGTTATACATTTTTTGCGATGGTTTTTTCGGGAAAATTTTTTGCACTTTTTTATTTAAAATCTTGAAATTTTTTGGTACTGCTGCAAACTTTTGCATGTCCTAAAAACAGAATTTATTTTATTTTCAAAATTTAGAACGTTAATTGACCGCCCACTGATAAAACAATTAACTTTAAATGTTCGGTTTTCTTAAAAAAAAATTTTAGCTAGCCTTTTTTTGTATGTGCGTTTGTCTGCTTGTCTTTTAGTTTTTCTGTCAGGGTCAAATCTTGTAATCTAATTTTGACCCATTTCCACTTATTCGATTGACTTGCAATTTGGCAGACGTTATTCCGATGACGATACAATGGTTTTACTCCTTTAAGAGAGGTCCTGTAAGGATACCGTGATGATCGTTTCCTCACATTTTTGGGGCAAAATGTCATGTGGTGGTTTTTGGGGTCGCTGACTGAGATTCTGACGTTAAGAAGTCTGTAGGGATAACGGAAGGTCTTGTAAGGATAACCTTTTCCTCAAATTTTCCGGAAAAAATCTGATCTAAGGACAACTTGCTTAGCATTTTCCTCAAATTTTTCGAAAATAAAAAACTGATTTAGGTGTTTTTTTAGCAGTCGCCGAATCCGATTCTGACATTCAGGATACCGGAAAGTCCTGCGAGGATGACGTAATTATCCGTTGTCTCAAATTTTCTGGAAAAATCTCATCTGGGGATTTTTGGGGTAGTCACAGCGCCAAAATTTTTTTTACCTCGTTTAAGTACATTTTTATAAATGAAAGCTTTTTTTAAACAAAAATTGTTCAGGATTGAAAATTCACATTTTTCGACTTTTTCTTTAAAAATTGGCCTTTTTTCAATTATTTCTCGATTTATGGAAATAGTTGAAGCAATGACTTAATAGAAATACGAAACTGTATGTCTCAATGAATTTATTGGCTTCGTTAAGCCAGAAATTATCTGCAGATGCCCAAACAAAACCAATAGCCATATCAATAACATAAAGTCTATTCAATCAAATCAGATAAATTAAATCTTTTGCACTGATTTTTTCTCCTCGATTGAATCTTTTAAAAGTGCTAACCATAATTTCATATGCATTCAAATTCCATGATCGACACATAAAGTGGATCAATTGACAGACAGTTGAATGCGGACGAGACAATATCAGCCGTATAAGAACCTTGCGAAATTCTTAATATCTCCATTATGAAAGTATCCTCGCGAATATGCAGAAATGATTGACGTAATTATTACGATATTATAGACTATGATTATGGCGAGCAATTGATGGCGATACAATAAATTTCATAGGCTTTGCCCTACTGTACAGCATTGAGAAGAAAAAAAAACTTGTCTGAGGTTGTGCGTTCGTCATATTGAAAGATCAATTTCTTTTTTAACTGCACTTTTGCCTTTTCATTTGCCTCCACATAGAGTTTATCTATACTGTATAATTATGTAATTTCTTAGACAGGTCGGTGGTCTTTCCCCTGAAACATAAACAACAGCGTGCGGATTCAGTGATCATGCAGATGATGATCACGATGATAATATTCCAATATAGTAGTACTAGTGATATATTTATTCTTATACACCTGCTACAAATATATGGAATCAAGAATATAAATATGAAATGCTATTATATATGTTTGTCGGTGGAATATAATACACGTTGTCTAGATTATGATCACCGCACACAATCGATCAGTGATCGTTTTGCTTTGGACTTTTGCCACAAAAATAAACATATCTTGAGGATAGTTTGTCCTCTTCATGTATCTTTTGGGTTCAGGTTCACGTTCGTTCATCTTCGGATAGCTTCCTATATTATGTTTTAAAGAAAGACCCTATCATATACAACATACATCTTTTAGCAACACCACACATGAGTGTCATCCTCCTTCTTTTAGTCGCTGTTGAAGTATTTGTGGCATGCCTTAAGAGTTCGTCGAGCATATTCGATTGCTACTGTGCGGTAGAAAATTAAACGATTATCTGCATAAATGCGAAGATCATGATCTTATCTTGTACCTTATTTTGATTTTCCTTTTTTTTAGTTCGAGATTTGATTGTGGGCATGAGTCAATTTCATGGATGGAATTTAGTTGCGGTTCGATTAGGGGGAATAAGCAGTGAAGTTTCTTTTATTGTAAAATTACGAAATTTTTGATTTAAAAACTCTGACTAAAAGGACTAAAACAATGGATTTGTGCTTTTGTTATCGATCAGGAAATCCCTTGCTTTCTTCAAAATACTTAGATTACTTAACTGCAAATTTGCGCAATAAGATCGTGGTTTTATTGTTTAAATTACATAAGGAGATTCAAAGCTATGGTCAGATCATGATAATTTGGTCCTTTTCATCACGCTTTATGCCAAATTTTTGTAAGGCAGTCAATACCGTCGTCATAGTACCATAAACCAAGCCCTTCCCCAATATTGTGACGTATTTTATGAAGTGCCCATAAATCAGAAAAATTATTAAAAGCTTTTATTTAGCTTGATTTTTTAAATCTTTTATTTCTCTTGCTCTTTTGTTTGTTTATTTTTCAGAGTCAAATCGAATAATCCACATATGCACAATTATCTCCGATACGTATCTCCGGTAACAATCATACTAATATATAAACATTACAAAAGCTATAATTGCCAATCTGGCAATCATTGGAGACCCGTTTGGTGATATTCGTATCAAAATTCGAACAGTTGTACCAAAATTCCAATTTGAAGTCAAACTTTCCAATAAGATTTTTTAAAATTTATTCCAATCGGATTTTGATGTATGGGAGTTTTATGTAGAATCATATCCTAAATAACTTTTGTTCTTGAACTTTTTTGATAAGATGCACCGTTTTTGAGATATTCACAAAAACGATTTCGTTCGTATGGGGGGTACCCCCCCTAATGGTCCATTTTTGCTCATTAACGAACTTAGCCTCACATTTTACGAAAAACGGATCTGTGCAAACTTTCAAGTCTCTAGCTCAATCCGTGCGCCCGCAATCCGCGCCACAGACAGACGGACAGACAGACAGACAGACAGACGGACAGACAGACAGACAGACAGACGGACGGACATGCAGAAATTAAATATTTTTATCATTCTAAACACACTGGTGTAATTCATTTTTGTGTGTGGTAACAGGATCTTGGCGTTACAAACGGTAAGGCAAAGTTAATATACCCTTTGGTTTCACCATACGGGTATAAAAATGAGTTGGTGTCTGTCTGTCTGTCTGTTCCTCTTTCACGCAAAAACGGCTGAACCGATTGACTTGAAATTGGGCATGAGTGTCTGTGGTAGTTCTGGTTCCAACATAGGCATACTGAAAAGTAGCGCGAGGGGTGGGGGAGTAAGGGGAGGGGGTAAAGTCATCTCGAAACTTAGTTTTCCCTCTATGTTACTCTTTTGCGGGGAAACTACTGAACCGATTGGCCTGAAATTTTGGCATAGATGTTCGTCTGGGGTCCAGCCCTAACATAGACCCATTAAGAAGTTTTTAAGTTCTTTCCGGTTTTCTTCGTATTTTAAAACTTAGACAAAAAACTTAAGCCGGGAACGACGGGTATGCAAGCTAGTACAATATATTGTATACTTCATACTTGTAAGGATAACGAAGGGACCTGTAAGGATAACGTGATTATCCTTACCTCAAAATTTCCGGAAAAAACCACATCTGAGAGTTTGGGGTCGATGGATCCGTTTCTGACGTTAATAAGTCTGTAAGGATGACGTGAGGTCCTGTTTGGATAACGTGATTTACTAGAATTTTCTGGAAAAGTCTGGGTGGTGTGTATCACAAATAAAAGCGAAATAAAAGCATAAAAAAATATTTAGCTCGTTTTTATTTCTGATACACAACGCCCAAAAACATTTTTGTCCCTTATTTATCAGTACATTTTTTGAAATAAAAACTTTTTTTTTTTATTATTTTTTCATCTACCTTCAATTGCAATTAAATCTCGATTGTTTGGAAACAAAATCTCACAAAACAGCAATATCAAAAGGCCGCATTGGTTACGACATTAAAGTCATATATGGTGGTGGTGTATATCAACGAACAAGTTGACTCTTTACAAGTGTTTACACCGCAAAAAAACCCTATCGACCACGGGCTGGATTCTGCAAGCACTACTTTTGAAATGCGCGTGAAACTCCCCCTTTTCTCGGCCTAAGCTCCTCTGAAAGTTTCAGCAAAATTGGTTCAGGGGTTCTCGAGTTTTAAGCGAACATACAGACAGACACATAGAAAATTTCAATACCTTTTTTCAATTTTCTCCCAGATTACCTCAAGTTTAATTCTTCAGTATCTTGAATTATTAGTAAAATATTAATGGCTAGTCTAGGAGAAATCAGTGAAATAAAACATTCTTAAGTCGGCAATTTAAAATAACTTCACTGTAAATCATATTTAATATTTTTTCGCTTTCATAACTTTGTGTGTTTATGATTATATTATATTATTATATATTCTAATATATGGAAATGGTTTGCTAATGATAATTCAAATTGTAATTCGAGAATCCAAGCATTTCTATTAAAAGTTTTAAATTTCAGATATTCATAATTTCGTATTTATTTTTAATATGAACAAATGGGCATATCAATTCTCTTTAAATATCTTTGATATAGAGTAGATTGATCTTTGGTGTAGACTGATGTATGTAAAATGATCCATAATTGTTTAGGTTTTTTTTTGTGTTCGAAAAAACGCATTTCTAATGTTAGATTGGTTAATTTTGGTTGTCTCAATGTTATGTGGTTTGATATTATTTTTTTCACTTTTAATAAGGTTTTAAAATTTTTCAAAACTACATTTTAAAATCGAAATAAACGAACCTTTTTTTATTACACAAATTTTCGCCAGGTTTATCTAAAGCCGTGTATGCATTCTATGCTTATGAAATTTCTCCATGAACTCTTGTTTATCAGATAAAACAGTTTATATCTGTAAAACCTAAAATTAATTGTTTAATGTTTCAATTATGTAGCACATAATCATAAATTCTTAAAATACTTTCCATTTTCATACATATGTCGTTCTTATCGGACAAAAAATGCTCAACTATGCCAAGAATAAACTGAAAATTATAAATGTGATTAAAATCGCGTCTCCAACGTCTTGAAAAATGTAAGAAATTGCCGTAAGACATCAAAGTAATATTTACAGATAAAACAAAAAGTGTAACCCAAAACAAATTAGAAAAAAGTCGACTACGAGTATATTAGGAGCAGAGATAGAAACTAAACGCAAAAAAAAAAATATGCCTTACCCATTATGGTGGTTTGTGTTATCAGTGAACAGATTTTTGTATATGAAAACGTTGGAAACAAGTTGAATTTTGACTTTTCGTCCCCTCGCCATTTGCTCGTAAATGGCTATCAACAATTTAAATCATTTGCACGCACTTTCAAGTGAAATCAGTTAACTAATTGCAATGTAGTTAAATTATAATCGAAAAGTAGTTTTTTCTCCTATTTCTTTTTTCTCTTCTATATGTTAAAAAAAATTAATCGAAAAGTCGATTTAAATGAAATGAAGTTGGTTGATCACCTGCGATCGGTTTTCTATGAAAAATTTTATAAAATGATCGATTGTGCGAAAGCCGCCAAACGGCCACTTGTTCAAGTGTGTTAATTCAATCACGATCGAAAAATATAATTTTATGATAATATTCAAAGTTAAAAAATAAAAAATCGTAATAATAATATGGCCCCGGGCAATCGAATAATAAATCAGGGGCGAAAAAGAAAATTTTTCATATTTGGTGGCGGTGTGCCGTTGATCTTTATACGAATATCTGTGTATCTAGTCGGTATAAATGCGATCGCCGCATTAGAATGGAAAAATGTCGATCATAGTGTTAATAATTTAAGAAAATCGAAAAATGATCCGGAAGCAGTGTTACCATACCGATATGATGTTCAATTGGATATACCAGCGACACCTTCAAGTGTAACCAGTCCTGTATTATCATCGTCACCGTTCACGATCAATGATCGCAATGAAAATTCCAATGGTATTTCAAGTACAGCAAGTGATCTTAATGTTGAGAAAAAAGGAAGAAATAATAGTGGTAGTAGTAGTGTTACTGTGGTAAAAAATCACAAAAAGAAAACTAAACGAAAGTATAGTAGTGATCGTAAAACTCAACATCGTCAACATAAGGCTCAAAATTCGAAACATCGCAGGATTATGCAAAAAACAAGGGATAATAATCCCCAATATAGTGAAAAACGTGATCATTTAGCGCATAATAAGAATGACGATCATAATTTCGATCATGGTCACAGCAATTTAAATAATTCACCAAAGATTAGTAATATTAGTAATTTTGTAAATAATTCAACTAAGTTAAGTGATCAATTGTTTGTTGGAACCGATAATTTCGCTAATAGCAGCACTGATGAAATTGTCCGTTCCAAAAAGGATCAAGAGCTGGTCATTAGAGAAAATGAGGGAATTATCATTTATCGACATCAGTACCAGAGCAGTATTCCATGTCCACCACATCATCGGATTATTCATCCAAGACCGAAAATTCGGGGTAATTTTAAATTATTCATCAACGTGATTCGATTTTATATGATTTTTTATTTATAAAAAAAAATTCTTTTTTGTGGAATTTTAGTTAAGACTTCTGTGGGGTCTATGACTTTCATGTTATATGGTTGTGCGTTTTTACTCAAAAATTCACCTTTGAAATTAAGTTAGTCATAATTTGGTGTATCAAATTCAAATCTTTAAATTTTCCTTTTTATTTTTCGGGTGAGTTTTTTTCGTTAGTTAGATTTACAAAACGGTTTTACCTTTCTTACATATAATAAAGGTACTAAAATCACTTCAAAAACCGAAATCATAACGGGGCCCCGCACGTCCCCGGAACATATACTCATCGGCGCAGTTCCGCAACATGTACTCTGTGTGTGTGTTCGTGTGTGTGTATGCTTGGATGTGACAAGAAATTTGTAAAATCGACTTCAACCAGTAAACTTTAATGGACTTTGGTCCGGTTTTTTGAATTCGAAATCTGTTATTGTAAATCCCTATGGAAAAAGCGAACCGTTTTCGGGGAAATCGTTTCGATTTGAATGGGAGAGGGTGGAAAGAGTGGTTAGATTGAATTTTGATGTATGGCAGAGTTATGTAAAATCACATACTAAACACTTTTTGTCAACATTCTTTTTTAACCCTTTGGAGCCGATTGGTATTTTACATCCCAAAAATGTTTCTTTAATGTCAATTGTGATATTTTTCATAGTAAATGTAAGATCACAAAAAACGGCTGGGACTTATTATCCCAAAGATTTCCAGAACATCTACAAGGATTAGATGTTTCAAAATTTGTAAAAAGCTTATTTAGAGTTCTACCATTATGATTTAGTCATTGTTTTTTTTAAAACAACATTACCGAAAAGTCGTCCTCAAAGGGTTAAAGAATGAACCGTTTTCGAGAAAATTGCAAGAAATCTCTGCCATTTGTATGGTGGAGAGGGGAAGGAGGTGTAGATTTTTTTGTAATTTTTGAACGGAGTTTAATTTTTGGTAAAAGCTCCAATTAGTCGAGTTTTCAAAATTAAAGGTGCCGCTCCACATGAGAGTATATTCGCGAGTAACTCTCAAAAAATTCTAGAGCGTTACTCGCTTGTCTAGGTTGTCCATTTGAGAGTTAATTTCGGCGATTTTTCTCTTTTCAAAACCCTATATCTTGATTTTTTTGACATTTTGGTTTAACGAGTTCTCGAAAGCTACTAGCGAAATTCAAACGCCGTTCGTATCTGGCAAGCAACTCCCCGAGAGTTCAGTGGGTGCGTGTCGACTAGAGAGTAGAATAACTTTTGACAGCTCGCAGAAACTAGCTCGCGAGTTTTTGCGAGTTTCTGCGAGCGACTATCACAGACGTGTCCATTTGCGAGTAGCTGCTATCGAGAGGTTCTCGCCGGCATTTACTCTCATGTAGAGCGGCACCTTAAAAAAACATAACAAAAGCTGTAATTGCCAATCTGGCAATTATTGAAAACCCGTATGGTGATTTAAGTGAACGGCGAACAGTTGTATCAAAATTCCATTCCAATCAGATTTTGATGTATGGGAGTTTTATGTAGGATCATATCCTAAATAATTTTTGTTCTTGCACTTTTTTGATAAGATGCACCGTTTTTGAGATATTCGTCCATTAACGAACTTAACCCTGCATTTTACGAATCTGCGTAAAATTTCAAGTCTCTAGCACAATCCGTGCGCCCGCAATCCGCGCCACAGACGGACAGACGGACGGACGAACGGACGGACATGCAAAATTCTATTTTTTTTATCATTCTAAACACATTGTTGTAATTCATTTTTGTGTGTGGTAACGGGATCTTGGCGTTACAAACGGTAAGGCAAATTTAATATACCCTTTGGTTTCACCATACGGGTATAAAAAGTCAACATGAATATCAAATTTTTCATCATATGGCGTTTAATTATGTAGGAAAGATATAATCCACCGCTGAGTGAATAAAGCTATGTTTTTATATTAGTTTTTTGGGTAATCTGGAGTGCATAATTAATTTATACACCTAACAGCCGTCATTCTATTTTTTCCCTTCCGAATGCATGTATTTTTTTTTTGTTTTTGGGAAATCGCATAAAAAGTACTTTATATACAACCTTCTATACCCAAATTTAGTTATTTACAATTTCATTAAAAAATTAAAATAATTATAATATTTTATTTTTATGGTTTTTGAACATGTAAAACCAACTAAATAATTTTATTTTGCAATTTTATTCAATACGAACAATTCAATGACAATTATTTTGATTGACATTAACACGGTTTTCAACGAATTTCTTAACGATTTTTTTTTTATTACAGTTACTTGTAAATATTACTGAGGCATTGAGATTTCATTACCTATGAGCCATGTTAACAAACATTGCGTCTGTTATTACTAACGCGTTTTATGATTAATACAATATACGAACACAGCAAATAATCAATGTGTTCTAGTCATAAGTAAAAAAAATACAATTTTACATGAAATATCGATTTTTATCATGAACAATTGCCATACCCGATAAACAATCTGTTTTCTCATACAACAAGATTTACATTAAGTTACATAATAAATAAATACAGGAAAAAAAACTATTTGCTGGTACTTGTAAAAATTTATTGCGGCTCTTGTGAACTCGTACTTCGAATTTATGATTTTGGTTATAACTAAAGTAGGTATCGTTGGCCCTTGAATGACCTAACAGCGATTCCATTGAGGAATATTTACTTCCTATTCGATTGTGAACGTTTAAGGTATGCGAACTGTGGTTTAATAATATGCTCGTACCAAATGTATGTTTGTCTGCCTTAATCTAACTAATATGAATTCGAATATAAAGTCTGTGGTTTTATGTCGAATCAACTGAAATGTGGTTTTACGTTGGAAATTTATGTTAAGATCGATGTTAGAAATTCGTTTCAATTAATTTGTGGCATGTTGACAATATTGCACAATAATTTTCTTTTGAATGTGCAAATATTTTGCCGGGAAAAAGCACATCCACGAGATTTATGGAATGGTGATACTTAGTTTTACATGCCATTATGGTTACTCGTAAACCAACCTATATGAATCAGTCGTCGTGTTCTACAAATTCCAGTAAAGATGAAATTTGATTTAGTTGTGAGTTGTTTTTCTGTCTTAATGTGGAATTTCTAAAAAAAGATAAATAGGTTTAACCCACACCATTTTGATGGTTGAGTCATTATTCATAACAGAACAATTACTCAAAGTCATCTAATGCTCTAAAAATCTTGAAATGGAATACCTGTTGGTAAGGGCAGGCACTCACTATATTTAATAATAATACTATCCATTGTGTGTATACATGATGGTTACGATGATAGTACTATATAGTTTAGCTAGGTTTTTGACTGCAATTGGCTTGTGCCTAGGTAACCTTACACGGAACTTTCAGTTTGATAGGTAGACCTGGACAGGTAAAAAACTAAAAACTGATTCCCCCACACATAACAAGTGGATTGGCGACTCCAAGATCTCCGACCAACGATCGCCAGATCTCCAACAACCGATCGCCAGTCTATTTACCTCACTCCGGTTTACCTGGTACCGTCACCAGGTAAGACCTGATATAGCTAGACAGATCAATATGTGGCACCAACTTCATTGGGGGGACAGACGTATTCCACCATGACGAACACTCGTGGCGAAAAAACCATGCAAAATTCCGGCAAAAGGTATAAAAAATGATTGGCAGAACTCTTAATCCATGAAAACGCATTTAGCACTTGGCTTGACTTCGGATATAGTTGAGCGTTCACTTTCTTTGCCAACGGAATTCATTCATAAATTTCTTTCGTTCACTTGTTTTAAAAATTAATAACGTCACGTACTCAAACGCAAAGTCCGCCAACTGTTGAGTTCAATTGACGATGTTTAGGTCGAGTATCCACAGAACAACTCGTACATGGACTTTTAAGATGGACTTGAGATTTTCTCAGATCAAATAAAAGTCAACAGCGACTTCATTCATTTACAGCCTGCTCTATGCTTAATGTCTGTGCAGACTTTGGGAGGTTTTTTCTTTTTGAAATCCAGCTTCAGACGATTTGGATTTGGCTTAACTTCGGTTTGGTTGATCTTAAAGTCAGTTACCTAACCTGTTCAAAAAGGTAAATATGCGTATGGTATATATGAAATTTTTTTTCGTCGATAGCCCTAGTCTTGGTCGATCTCTGTTGGTGGTTTCGAATTCGTCATTTTCATGTTTTCGATTAGTTAAACAAAAGTAAAAAATAAGAACACCTGGAATGAAAATCAACATTAAAGTAAAATACAAGTTAAACTAGATGGAGGAGTTAGAGTTTTAGGAGAGTGTTGGGATGTCATGCAAATTTCAAAGATCCGGGCGAAATAAAGAATATGTTGTCATCGAATGGCGGGTCATTGTCTTGGCTGATTTAAATTATTTCAATTTTTATTGACATCACACGTGACTTTAGTAAATATTTTTGTTTATTTTTTTGCTTGCGATTGTAACAATTTGCTAATTTTTCCACGTTTTACTATGCCGTTGGTTTAACTTGGTTGTATTTGAAAATCTTTATATGTGTTTACAAAAACAGGGTTTTAAACGAGGAAAAAGACCTACGGAGAGTAGTGTATTTTTCAAGTTAAAATGCATACTGGGTGTGGGGAATGGGGAGGGGTAGTTAAATTTTATTCGACCTCTCGAGTAATTTACGTGACCTCGACAACATTTTTAAGCCTTTTTGGTGTCAGATTATAGTGTTCAGGGGGTGGTTTCATGTAATTTATTTTCGATCGACTGACTTAAAATCTGTTTTGAAGATGATTTTACATAACTTACCTTTACATCTCGCCTCCCCCATACAAATTAAACACTTTTTTTCTATTTTATCTAAAACGGTAACAAGCATCGAAAAATTTATAAAGAGAAAATGTATTTGAAAAAATATCTACATAACCGTTCCATACATCACAATCCAATCGGACCATTCCTCCCCTTCTCTCCCACACAAATGCATTTTTCCACAAAATTTTTGTGTGACCTCATATAGAGCATTTGACAAGAGACCCCCAGGCAATTGTATTGTAGGCTTTTTATGTCAACTTTTTATGTTTTTGGGACAATCCTGGACAAGATAAGTGTTTGAAGGGCGAGGGGGCGGGGCTGAGGAACACTAAGTGACTCGGAAGAAAAAAAAAATTATACAAAAACAAAACATACTAAAACGAAATCACGATATCAAATCCGGGAAAAGCAATCAATAAATATTCGCCACATGCGAATTTTTTTAATAGGAATGCGACGCAATGATTTAAAGCAAAAGTTATACAGCCCCATGCATTGAGCCACTTATTTTTTTTTGACTGTGGTGCGATCCATAACAAATTTAACTGAAACTGTAAAAACAAGCTGCAATAAAAATGCGCCGCAGGAAAAAAAAAATACAGTATCCCCCTGCCAGAGTCAAATATGGTTTTTTTTGATTGATTCAATCAATTTTGTCTGAAATTCTTTTATAATGACTAAATCTAAACAAGAAATACATTATTCAACTTACTTTTACCTACAGAAATTGTGACTTGTGATAAAAAATCAATAAAATTGTGACTTGTGATAAAAAATCAATAAAAAGTCAAATAAAGTCGATTTTTAAGCAATTTTCTGAAAAATATCTATTAGTAGGAGAAATTTATCGGGGGCGATTTACTTGATTGTTAGTGATTATAATTTCTGGTGGCGTTTTTCCGTACGTAAAAACATTTTCCGCCATCACTTTGAATAAAATTAAAATCTAATGTCAAGGAAATTTGATAGTTGATGACACCATTTTCATTCTTCATTAAAATCAGTTAGTTAAATATCTTCCCATCAATAATATTGTAATAATAATAACAAAAAAGATTTTATGGCGTAGCTGGCTGAAATTGAAGTTTTCCCGTGAGAAAATGTTGGAATGGCGCGTTGGTTGAAAGGAGCTACCGTGTCTTAAATGTTGTTAACAACGAAAATGTAATAAATGGAAATTGTTGACAAAAATTTACGATGTCTTCAATCTAAATGAATGTTAACGCATTTGAATGCATTTTATTGGTGTTCGTGCATTGGTAACATTAAGAGGGTATAGGGACGAAATTATATGGTGGTCACAAAAGTTGTATATCACCTGACATTATTCATTATAGCTGGTCGATTTGACAAAACGACAATAAACATAACTTTTATCATAAATTTACATAACGCACCAGGAACTCTAATCTTTAAAAGCACTCAACACCACATTGATTTTCACTCACACACAGTTCGATGTTGTTGAAGTTATTGTGCAAGAGTTGCATTTTGTTTAAAATTAAGCATCGCCAGCATGGTCTAAAATCCGTATGAAAAGCATCATAGATTAGTAACAGTAAAATGAGTATTTTTTATTATATTTGCAGAGTAAACATGAAAATTTTATAAATTGAAATTTATGGAGTTCAGAAATCAACAATTCAGCGAGGAAAACCCGTAAACTATTTATTTATTTATTTTGAAAATAAAGTGAGGCGGTAAACTGTTGGGATTGCAGAGCATAAACTAAATGAAACAGCGTGTAATTTACAACAATTCTCAGCTAGTGTAAATGGACAAACATAAAACTAAGAATAGACATTAAAAAACATAAATGGCTTCAAAGTATTTATGCATGAATGGAAACATAGTGTATGCATGAAACTCTAAATTTCTTTATAAGTTTTCCTCTTCTGCAGTTGAATTGTGTATGCGAAGTAATTTTCGCCGTTTGTCAGAATTTCGCCTATATGTTTCAAATTCATGTGTTTGATCGCCAATTGCTGGTGGATTGGTTACTTATGTTGATGTTGTGCCATTTTAAAAGGCTATCATTAAAATTATGTATTTGCTTTGATGATTAATCAGATCATGGAAAACGATTAATCACATATTCCAGGAAATTGAGAAGTTAATCAAAAATTATTATTTTATGACTTAATTAGATTCGCTTTATCTACATGAAGTGATCATAACTGAATTGAGTTGAGTCTGAGTTGGCGATCGTGAACTAACAACTTAAGATGTTGATGTTTATTATAAACATAAAACAGATTAAATGTTAGTCATTTCATTATGCTAGGCTATGTAATTATCTTTAACAAAGTATTAGTTAGACTTTAATTTGAGTTGAAATTATTATTTTTGCCATATTTTACTTGATAATTATGATTTTGAGCCTAATTTTTGAATCGTGACTTGAACTGGGTTTAATTTAGTTATTTTGGACAGGCCGAAATTAATGACTTCATTTAGAAATCTAAGTTGATTAATTTTTTGAACAGAGAATAATTTATGAGTTTTTTTTTCAAACAAATACAATTTAAAAAGTTTAATATTAGCTGTTTTATTTGTGTTTATTGTGGTTTTAAATTTGTTTTTAGGTTATGTTAATAGCCTGTATGTTGTGGCAATAACTTTTAAAATCGCAAGAACATATGGAAAAACAACCTATATAGGACGCTAGCTAGAAATGAGCTAGAAAAAATTACAACCTTCATAGGCTTCCCATTAGGGGGAGGGGGACGTTAGGGTCTCGAAATTATTTTTTAAGTTTACATAAAGCTCTAGAATTATTAGATTCAAGACGGCATACATCCCGGATTGTTTCATACTTTTTAATTTTTTTAGAGTTGTTATAAATAGCCCCATCCCTAAAAATACCCACCGGTCATCTGCCCTGGATTGGAACAAAAAAAGGTCTTTCTTAGCATCATTCAAAAACTAGCATCGGCTATTTTAAAACTAGTACTAGGAAGACCAAGCCATGCTCGGCGACCTCAAAATCCTACTTTTGCTGATTTTGGGGGAAAAACTAAATTCACATTATCTTTACAGAGCTTTTCCAGAGTTTTTAAATTCCCGATCTAGAAAGCTATAACTAAAACTAACGCGCGATAACAAAATTTTATAGAAATCGGTTGAGTGGTTATTGAGTAATCGCTGTCACCGATTTTGGAAACGTTGTTTTGAGAAACCAGGTGAGGGTTATCGAGGGGATGGAAATCAAGTTTGTAGTGGAAAAATCGAAATCCCTTAGCCCCGTTAGTAATACTGTAAAGATTCATTGTGATTGGACCACCCAATTCGAAGATACCAGGCGAGGGGTATCGAGGGGAAATTACCCAGAGGTGAGACCTATCTAGATCGATTCCTTGTCCCTGAAAATCCCTAACCGCCAAGTTTCATGAAAATCGTTAGGCGGGTTTTCGAGATCGTTTGTGCAGACAGACAGACAGACATTCCTCGTATTATATTTTAAAACTACTCATTGGCCAAAAAAATCCAAAAAAGACGTAGTGCTGCCAGATTAAAAAAAATTTCAAAATCCGGACATTGAAAATGGAAAAACCCTATAGTTTCTTGGTAATTTTACATATTCTTTTTGTAGTGTTGGTTCAAAAATAATTCCTGATTTTTTATTTGCAACAAAATGCGGTTCAATACACAATAATTTAAAAAAAGTGTCTTAATTCTATCACAATTTAAATTGGAAACATTTGGACTACATGTGACCGTTTAAATTTTTTCATTGGAAAGTACCTACTATAATAATCTTTCCAAGTAATTCCAAACTGTTCGAAAATTCTTTGATTTGCATTTAAAATAAATGTGTAAAAAAATTCAAACCTATCGAAAAAAAGAGTTTTTATTCCAATTTTGATATGTCAACAACTCAACAGATGCTACCCAAAAGGCGTTGAAAATTTCTTCACAAAAAAAAAAAAAGAATTTACACGAGCAAAAAAAAAGGTTCATGTGCTGGTTTTCAATCTCTGGTCTTGAAAGCTATTATCACATCATTTATGATATGTTCGAAATTTAATTTAACACACTTCGACCGCAATTAATTAACACCCAATTTGAAATACATCGGCATTGTGCCCAGCAGAAATATTTAGCATGATTTCACTTTTAAAATTTCGCAAGTTTACATAAAAATCTCCGTGTCGATCGCTCTCCGTCAATAAACATACACAAAAAATTACCATGGAAGTCTATATCTACATATCTCGATAGCAGTATAAGATTCTGGATTGTCTTAGTAGGAAATTTTCATTGTTTGCCCATAAAGCCATCGATTACTAATTATAGGCAAACTGATGGCGGCTCATCCCAGTGGGGTTACAGACCTTCGGATGTCTACAGGCTTCGCAAAAATCTCTATGGCAGAGCATTGAACGGGCAAGATGTGTTTAAAATTTGTTATAGTTGGCAAAAAAAAATCTGCCTAATAGACGAGATATATGCTGTGTACGAATTTTTTTTCAAATCATAGTTTGGACACTAATGTGTGCTTGAAGCCGCCTCATCAAGTTTGACTAGAAGCTGCGAACGTGCTTTGATTTGTTTATTTTGATTTTATGGGGCTTCTTATGTTTATTTTGATCAAATCCCAGAAGACATTCTGGACTCTGGCTTCTTGATAGAAGAATTGTTCAATCTCACAGTTTCACTTTCCATCATTTCAGTGGGATGGCACGGAAGTTGGCTTGGTGTAGGGCAGAAGCTACTTATGGGGAGTAATTTTCTACATTTAATTCCATGTTTCACAGCAGTTGAATTTTTTTTTCTTCTAACGAGTTACAAGTCGCAACCAAAGATGCTTAAAGTAGGAAGAAATTGTGATTTACTATTTTGCATAAACATCGCGGCACACATGATTTCATATTGTCTGAGTGTTAATTGCTGCATGTTATTGCCGGTGGAGTTTCTAATTTTAAAACGAGATTCAAAGATTTCTCAAAGAGTCACTTGGATCTTTCATCTTTGATGGCTGGTTGGTAGCAAAGAGATCTTTGGCATCTTGTCGAATAATTAGAGACAAAAGTGCTTCACTATATGCATATAAATGAATTTGATTAATTTTTGTACAAGGAAATTCAATGTTTTTTGTCTATCGCAATTAATCACAATGCTTTGCAAATTAATGGCAAGTCTTGTAATGGTAAATTATTTTTGTTGATAAAAATTTTAGGTTCATTGTAAGATTGTAAAATTATTCCAAAGTGATTAAAATGTTTTCTATTGATCTCGAGTTAAAAATTTCTTTTTTAAAATATAGATTTCTTCTCAAAATTCTAATCGATAGAAACAGAAGTCTGTAATATTGCAAAACACAAAATTAACAGTAAATCACAGCAAAGTTTTTGCTCTTTAGAAAATATTGTATCTTACATAATTACCAACATTGATTCAATGTTTGCCAATATTTTAATCTCCAAGATACATCTTACATCGGTAGATTTGTTTTTGACTTAAACATAGCCCTATGGACAGCGAAATTGCAAGTCAATATTCACATAGAATTTATTCAATCATCCATGAGTGCAAATACTGATCGTGACTTGAGATTTTTATTCACCTTTACCATTACTTTGACTTACCTGTACGTTAACTTAAGTCCAAATCGTCTGCGTGTCTAGCAGTGCTTGCCCAACATTGTAACCTTGAGGGCACTTGATAAAGTTTGCGCGTCTTAAACTGAAAAAAACACATATAAATCAATTGTTGTGCCACCCGCTTGACTAGCCCTAGACAGTCAATTTTAACTTCATATAAGAAGAGTAGATCCAATTATGTACTTAATTTTGTCCGACATGATGTAACAAGGTTTTTATGTCTTATTCCGCTACCACATACAATTATAGGAGTCCACCTTCAATTTGAAATTTTTCTTTTTCATTATTTCCTACGATCTCGATCTTCTGGCCACTGAAATTGAGAAAAAAATTGCGTAAAGGAAATCTCAAGAAGATCTGGTTTCCATCAAGATTCATCGCATGTGATTCCACTCAAATACGGATGAGGTTCTGGACTTCTGAATTAATAATCTCTCACCTTTCCGGGAGATATGCGTTTCATTAGGTATATAGCAATCTGGAATAAGATTCGCTTATCGCATTTAACTAATTTATGTGTGTTATTTAGATAACTGAAACACGCTGTTTTGCCATCAACAACTACGGCTGATCGCAGCTTCAGATTTGGTTCATTCTGAACTTAGTCAATAATAATCATTTTAGTAAAATTGTTGCTAACTTTATAAGAGATGTACAAAAATTCTTTCCGGTATTTATTTAAGTTTATATTTTTTGAAACGTATAGGGAAAGTCTCTAAGTTTGTAGGAATAGAATAATGTTAGGTCCAGTTTAACGATTTAAAGATTACTTTTTATTAAAAGAAATTAAATTTAATTACACTCCGAAAAGATTGTACCGTCTATAACGGGTTTAAAATTAGTTAGCTATAATGGCAATGTAAAATTTAGAATAGAAATGTTTTCCAAACTTTTAATGTAAAATAAAAAAGTCTTCCAAATGCTTTTTTCTCGTTTTTTCGCTGAGCTTTTCTCGAAATATTTTTATATTAGTTAATACTATTTCTTTCTTAATTTTTAAAACTACTGTCCTCTTTTGCAAATTTTCAAATCTTTGCTATCCGTTATTTAAATCAGACAAAATTTTTACTCAATTTTTTGATCTTTTTCAGCCTTTTCTCGTGTCTGAGGAAAACAACCAGTTCTTTTTTTTTAATTTCCAAGGATCTTCTTTTTCGATTTTACCCAATTTCGAAATAAAAGTTTTTACTTGGACAATTCGAAATTCCAGTAAATATGCGTTACCAAAATCTAACAAAAAAATTTTGTCATGAAATTGTAATTTTTCTTTTAGAAAAAATTAATAATTTCTAGCCTCGTATACACTAATTTTTAGGCCTCGTTTACACAAAATACAATTTCGAATTTCTATGCGAATTTAATGGCTGTCATAAAATGGAGTAGCCATTACTAACAAGGAACCTTTTTCAGGTGTCCGCCTCCGATTCTCTTCGCATTGACATATGTTATAGTACTCAAAAAACTAAGCGACACGTATTTTTTTATATCTGCGGATATTCGGTTTTAAGGGGGGAAACCCCCCCTCGAAAATCCTGCGAAAAATCGATTTTTGGCCATAACTCGGCAACTAATAGTCCGATTTAAACGAAACCAAAACGAAAAGTTTTCTTTTTGCGAGAAGAATGAAACTGCGAAAAGAAAAATTTAAAATTACTATGATAGGGTAGAGGGACCAATATTCGACCATGGTTTTTCAGCCCCCCTCCCGCCTATAATTGCCGCGCTTTAAAACTGATTACATATTTTGAAAGGCCTATCAAAACTAAAGTTTACCTGTTTTTGCATTTGACCAGAAAAACTCAAATAATAGGGTAAGTGACCCTTTTTCCATCCCTTCAAACTAATTTTTTTACAATAAATTTTCATCCAATTGGGAAAGAACTTTCATGAGCAAGACGTGTTTTTTTATATCGACAGACATTCGAGTTTATGGCAAAATTTGGGAGGGGAGGCTTTCTGAACCGTGTGCAAGTAACGTTCACTTAAAAGCAAATTCAAAAACTGCCGCAAATACAGCACTGATTTTTGTTCTCAAGGTAATGAAGTATTCTTTCGAACGGCACTACAATCCTAAATACATACACTCATACCTCGCTATACGGCCGCTCTTTATACGGCTTTTAGCTATAACGGCCTTCTTTAATTATGGCACTTTTTCGATTTACGGCCCAAAATGTTTCGTTATACGGCCCAAAAAAAATTGCGAAAAAAAAAACAAAAGCTATAATTGCCAATCTGGCAGATTAGAACCGATTTAAACATTTTAAATTATGTTTTTTATTATGTATATGGACATGTACATATGAATTTTTTTTGTTATTGAACTCATCCTTATATTACTTGTTATGTATTTTTATTTTGTATGTAAGTATTTTTAAATGAAAAAAAAGAAAAAAAAATGCATTTTAAACTAAAAACTACGTTATTTAAAAGAAATTGGAACGGATCCTATTGAATTTGTATGGGTTTGTATGAAAATAATTGATTCGTTATACGGCTTTTCGCTTTCCGGCCAACTTTCCCGGAACGTATCTAGGCCGTAAAGCGAGGTATGAGTGTATTATGCTTTTGGGTTAAAGGGTGATACAAAAGAGATTTTTTTTTTAATTTTCTACTTTTTTATATATTTTATACTTCAGCGAAAAAAATCCACAATACGATACATTTTTATAGATGCTCTTTTTTTCCTAACAAACTAGAAGATTAGCTTTCAAAAACTGGTATAACCATCATTTTAGATGCTGTGATTGCTGAGCTATGGTCTAAAATGTGTTAATTTTTTCATATATGTAAAATATAAAAATTTTGTCGAAATCCAATTGAAGTTTTTTTTTGTCTACTGCAAACTTTCCTTCGAACCTTGAAATCAAAACAACGGCCTCTAGTATTATTTTTTTTTATTTATCATTTCAATTTATTTTTTTATTAATTTATTTGATAACAATAATTGATACTGATCAAACTAAAAAAGCTTATTTTTCTTCATATTTTGAGCAAAAGTGGTATTCGTCAAAAAAATGCTTGAAGCGTAATGACTTCTTACACCATAACCAAGTTACAACTGCAACTTCTGAACATCCGTCAATTTCATATAGTGGCTGGGAAATTTTTTTAAATGCGAAGTCTACAAAATTTTCAAACTCATTGGGCATTTGGGAAATGTTACCACTTTTATACCAAGAGTATCGAAATAAGTTTATATATCTGGGAGAAGATAACTGGTTATGTACCAGTGATTGTAATTTGATTATGTTGTTTCTTAGGTGTAAGTTTAACTCAAGAAAAAAGATTTTTTTTTCGCCGAAGTATAAAATATATAAAAAAGTAGAAAAATTAAAAAAAAAATTCTCTTTTGTATCACCCTTTAACCCAAAAGCATAATATGTATTTAGGATTGTAGTGCCGTTCGAAAGAATACTTCATTACCTTGAGAACAAAAATCAGTGCTGTATTTGCGGCAGTTTTTGAATTTGCTTTTAAGTGAACGTTACTTGCACACGGTTCAGAAAGCCTCCCCTCCCAAATTTTGCCATAAACTCGAATGTCTGTCGATATAAAAAAACACGTCTTGCTCATGAAAGTTCTTTCCCAATTGGATGAAAATTTATTGTAAAAAAATTAGTTTGAAGGGATGGAAAAAGGGTCACTTACCCTATTATTTGAGTTTTTCTGGTCAAATGCAAAAACAGGTAAACTTTAGTTTTGATAGGCCTTTCAAAATATGTAATCAGTTTTAAAGCGCGGCAATTATAGGCGGGAGGGGGGCTGAAAAACCATGGTCGAATATTGGTCCCTCTACCCTATCATAGTAATTTTAAATTTTTCTTTTCGCAGTTTCATTCTTCTCGCAAAAAGAAAACTTTTCGTTTTGGTTTCGTTTAAATCGGACTATTAGTTGCCGAGTTATGGCCAAAAATCGATTTTTCGCAGGATTTTCGAGGGGGGGTTTCCCCCCTTAAAACCGAATATCCGCAGATATAAAAAAATACGTGTCGCTTAGTTTTTTGAGTACTATAACATATGTCAATGCGAAGAGAATCGGAGGCGGACACCTGAAAAAGGTTCCTTGTAAGTCGTCCTCTGTCGCTACTTTTAAGTTGCCCCTAGACGTGCAATATTATTGTGCAATATTTCAATATTGTGCAATATATTGACCGTCTAGGGGTAATATTGAACGGTTGTGCAATATATTGAAGGAATCAAAATTGGTTTGATTTTTATTGCACAATAAGGTTTTATTGTATAGTCTGAGGGCGATATTGCACAATATTGGCTCAGTATCGTATGAAATATCGCCGAGAGTACACCTAACTATGGCCAAGAAAATCCCTTGGTTCGCTTTTTTAAGTCATTCTTTTTTTTTAACCACTCCTTCAACCATCTGCGCTTTTTTTCAAACTTCTTTTTGAAGTTCACAGCCAGTGCAAGGGCTACACAACTAGCTTCAATGTCATTTAGAGACATGTTGACTGCTCACGAATCAAACGTAAAATGATTTATTGTGCAATAACATTGCATCGTCTAGGGGCATGTCAATAATAGAGTTTTCAGGGCAAACATGCCCGACCTGTTGGGGGGAAATTTTGGATGTGAAAACATCCGCAAAAAATATATTTTTTTGTATTATTTTTGTTTTTGCAGACCGTATAAGCCGAGAAATTCTAATAGTATAAGCCGAGAAATTCTAATAGGATATATTGCACAATAATATTGTACATCTAGGGACCGCATTAGACACATAAATATATGAAGAGTGTCAAGTTTTTCCGATTCTATAAAGAACTTGAGCCAAATCAAAGACAAAAAAAACCAGAATTAAAATACAGGTAGCTTTTAAGTTATTAATAGAAATACTTTTTGTTTACAACTTTTTCAAAATTTGTCTGCCGCCATTTTGTTTCTCAAACTTTGCGTACCCCTAGGAACCAGTCGATGTACCCTGTATTCTAAGTTGGGAAACACTGGCTCGGAATCTGTTTAATTAATTTCTTTAAACCCAGAAAAAATTAGACTTGAAAATTGTGATACTTTACTATACTTGCGATTTAGTAAAATTAGGGTTTACTAGTACATGCAACCAAATTATTTTCGCATGTTTCTAATGCTATCAGGTACGATTTTTTAATGCAGAGGTATGCTCGGGCCAAGCATATTCAGAGTTAATCTATATAAAAAATTTATGTAATGGCAAAATTGTTTACTTTACCTATGCTGAAATGTATACAACACTTGTTTGTAAGTAAGGTCTATGCCAATGATCTAAATGTTAAGTACTCAAGATGGAAACGTTGGCCTGATGGAGTGGATTCATTTTTTCTCTAATAAAGGTTTCAGTCGCTTGTTGGTAAACAATGAAATTATCATAATACTAAATTCTAATTTTTAGTAAATTATTTAATGATGTTTTTTTCGTAGCATCGAGAAACATTAATTATTTCCCCAATGATTTGAGATCCCTTCCAACTCGAGAGCATCAGAAAAATTGTTTTCTGGTCCTGACCAGGAGTTCGCCTCTATTTGTGTTAAACATTTGCGCAATTATAACCAAGTAAACAAGAATCTTAAAGGCCTATAATTACACAATTACTCAAACAACACTTGATGTCTCTGGGGATCTGGGAAACAGAAACATGAATGTAAGGAGGCTAAAAAAAAAATTAAGTGTTCTGCAGTCCTATAGGAAAGCAAACATAACTCGATACATAGGTGGAAGGTATTCTATGGATGGATCATTCATCCATTCAGTCATTCGTTCGTTGAAGACACGTGAAGATACATAAATGAGCATACGAATGGATAATGTTGAATCTTCAAATGGAAAAATAAAAAAAAAACACAGAAATAGAAATGAAAGACCGAGAATTCGTTTAATTGAATTTTTATTTATGGAATGTGGGTAAATTTATGGAGGAAAACACTTCAAAGCCGACACATAAGTCGGAACAATTATAGATTTTTATAAATCGTTTTCTACTGCGTGAAAAATTATGATTTAATTTGTGCTTTTTATGGTTGGTTTTTATCAGCCTTAATTTTGTTTTATGTGTGTATTTTTTTTTTCTAACCGCTCTAATTAAGGATATTTATGGATCGTTAGGATATTTTTAAACTTGGTCAAAGAAGTTTTAAATTTTCGGGGGAAAAAACTTGTCTGATTCTAAAATCTGGATTTAATTTGAAAGAAATTTTTATTTACCTTTCTAACATATAAGAAAGGTATTAAAATCGCTTCAAACACCGAAATTATAACGGAGCCCCGCACGTCCCCGGGACATATACGCATCGACTCAGTTTGATAAGTCCGCAACATCGCTCAGAGAAGAAAAATAGTAAATCTTATTATTTTATAATGGCGAATCTGTTAGATCGAATGCAATTTCGGAAAAAATTGACCATTTTCGAGAAAATTGCAAAAAATCCTTTCCATTTGTATGGCAGAGGATGGAAGTAGTGGTCAGATTGAATTTTGATGTATGGCAGAGTTATGTAGAATGATATGTTCAACACTCTTTCTTGATTTTTACTTTCTTCTAGGGAAAGTATTGTATTCATTTCATTTTAATTTCATTCATTTGCCGAGAAGGGGGGGGGGGGGCAGATATAAACTACGAAATCCGTTTTAGGCAAAACTATGAGGATGAGGATTTTTTCTAGTATTGAGGATTAGAGCAACTCATCTTTTTACCCAATTTGATTCTATTACAGTTTACTAAACTCTACTAGTAAGGTTGAATGTTCTTTTGAATGAAATGTACAAATTTTTCAAGATGCGGCTTAATCAATTTCAATTAAATTTCATGTCTTGACTAACCAATTTAAACGAGAGATAATCGTAATTCGATATTGAAATTGTTGGTGTAAATTCCTCAAATCAATTGATTTTATTGGTGGTGAAACAGTTTAATCGCACAGCTGGCGTTAACTCGTGTTTGCTTAAGATGCAATTCTTCACTAACGAAGTTTAAATTTTTCAATTAAGATCGCCAGCAATTTAATTGTCTCGCGAATTGTCTGCAAAGCGTTTTTGATCTGATCAATTAAATCAATTCGCTTTGTTTTGTGACCACGACGATGGGCGATAAATTAAGCGTTTTCCGGTGCTTGGCTTGGATAAAGATGTAAGATGTCCAATATGGAAATGAATCGCAAACCGACCAAAAGATTTAATAAAACATGTCTAATAATGGAAGATAAAATTCATGAAAATTTTATCCAATCAATTATAATCGAAAGGAATAATCATGTATTCAACTTCATTGACAGATCGGAGGATATCCATTTAACAGCGGTTTCTTCTTAGGTATGCAGATACATTTTCATTGAGAAAGCGACAAGAATTCCAAGTGCTAGGCTCTTTACTTTAGAGCTATATATATCATAGTTGTAGATAATTGCGGAGAATATATGCTTCTGTTTGATGGTAAAATGTCTTAAGATGAAAAACTGAAGAGGTATTCACGCGTATGTGACTACATAAGTTAATTAACCGAATTACATAAATTAAGATCAAAGATAGTTACATGATGAATTGCAAGTGATATTCGCACTAAAATATTCGACCACCATGTTATGGAGTAGACAGAAAGTAACGATTGTGTCAGAATAATAAAAAGATATCTAAATTTTAAAAGAAGAGGGAAATGTTTAAGCTGGACAAATTTCCTAGTAACGTGCGAGTCCGGCTTAGGTTTCACTCTATTGCCAATTTTTTGTCAATTCTTTGTCAATTTTTTGTCATTTTTTTTAAATGTTTATAAAATTTGAGACAAAAATTTTATGTTATTTCCCACCATCAAAATTTGTTTACTTAAGTCCCATTTACACTTGCGATTTTTTCTCGAATTTCGTCGAATTTCTTTATCACATAATAAATTCACTTAGCAAAACTTCTCAAAATTTGAATTTATTCTGTTGGTTTTATATGAAAAAATTCGAATTTGTGCGTCTTTCAGGAATAAATTTCTATTGTAAACGGTTGTGGAATATGAATGTCGAAGAATAAAATTCGCAAAATAAAGTGTCAGTTGCATTACAAGTTTAACATCCCATATTATTTCCTGTCAAACCCAATATAAGTTTTGCATATCAAAGCTTTTTACTAAATAAGGAATTC
The DNA here is from genome assembly GCA_964034945.1 of Chrysopilus asiliformis. Taxonomy (NCBI): domain Eukaryota; kingdom Metazoa; phylum Arthropoda; class Insecta; order Diptera; family Rhagionidae; genus Chrysopilus; species Chrysopilus asiliformis. The sequence continues at coordinate 20,508,425 of OZ035960.1, forward strand.
ACATTAATTGGATTATTAATCCTTAACCTCTTTTAGTTAAGGCTTTACCCAAATGCAATTGAATTTTTTGTGAAGCGAACATTTTCTATATTTTCTGTATACTTTTTATTAAAAACTCTTCATTAACCTTGGTTCTGAACATCTCAAGCCATTTTAACGACCCTAACAACCCTAAAGTGATTTAGTTTGCTTCTAATGGGTTATGCTCCATTAACATAATTCTTCAATCGTCTGCTTGACTCGCCCCAAAAATGTTTAACAAAACGTCTTGAGTAGGATCTAAAGTTTGCCACAGATTCAGAGTCACAAGCTTACCTACCGTACCTGTGTCTAATGAGTATTTTCTAAAATTCATCTCATTATGAAATTGAAGGTATTCAGGGAATAATTAGCTACGGTAACAAAGTGCGATGACTACGCTATGAAATTTACGCCTAACGACTATAAGCATGCACTCTCTGCCTAATTTGACTGATGTCCGTCGATTTCTGATTTAATTTTGACCCTCTTAGCGTTTTTCCTCTCCCCTTCAGTGTGGACTGTGTCGCTTGGGGCAATATTCATTCACGTCCCGAAGGATGATGATGAGGCATAAATGATTTTAATCAAAATCATTTAATTATCAATCAAGCTAAATTTGTACTGGCCGACTTTTTCCATGTCTCGTGGGGTATGATGTAGAGAATAGGGACACTTCTTAAGTACCATGACTTGTTATCGAGTGGCTGAGGTTCGAATAAAAGGGCCACACGCAGATTGGCTCTTGGTATCTTTTGTCCAGTTCTTGTAGTATGACGAAGCGCTGCTCAACGATAATTTTATCTATCTATCCATGCACAGAGGTTTTCCTAATGCTGAAATGGTTTCCGGATTTCAATACAAAATGATGAGCTTATTAAAGGGAAATGTAACGAAGTAGCTTGTTTCGTACCTTTCTTACATGTTTACGGTTTCAGGCCACACAATGGAATTTTATATGGAGTTTTGTTCCTCCGTAGTTAAAATGTGGTTCTCCACAGAAATATGACCTGCACGAAATGACTCTTAATTTTTCATGAAAATATTAGATTGTCTATTTGGTACCTACCAGGTATGATAGAAATGTTTTTCAAATTTTTAAAAAGTCACGAGCCTCAGATTGCTTTTGAGGGAAAACTTTTTTCTATAATGTTAGGAGAAACACATTTTGATATAATATTTTTGTGCAAATTGATGAAAAAATTGAATTTTTGATCAAAAGGATTTTATAAAAAAGTAGTAAGCATCTTTGAGGCAAGGGAAATTGTGAAAAGTGTTACAGCAATGTTGCTGCGACGTGGCAGCAACCAATTTGCAACCCCAGTTGTAAGACCCCTGCATAACCCAGTATGTAACCATTTTTGGTTACTTAAAATTGCTTGAAAATATCAAAAAAAAAAAATCGGTGTGAAAAACTGTAAATGTTTGCTAACAGTTGAGAAAACCTACCTATAACAAAACAAGTTTTAAAAAGTGGAAAAATAATTTTCTATCAGAAAACATATCAGTAAAAAAAGTCTTGCTTTCCGGCAAAAACTTTCAACTTGAAAATATTGTCAAAAAATTGAAGAAAAATTGTGCGAAATAAAAAAAGATTTAAAAGAAATAAGAGTGCCATTTCGCAATGATTTTTAACATATGTACGAAAATTCTCTATAAGAAATGCTATTAAAAATGTCTTTCAGAATACATCACTTACCATCGAATATATAACTTAATATAAAGCTCAAACATACGAAAAGTTACAACTGCCAGGCGTTAAACACCCTATATGAGGATAGAAAACATTTTTATTTAAAACATAAGAAAAACTACAATTGTCAGGGCTAATCGTCAAATTTTTAGTTAACTACATAAGGACAGAAAAAATGTTGTTTTAAAAAAATTCTTTTGTATGTGAGAGGTAGGAACGAGTGGTCTGAATGGATTTTGATGTATGGAATGGTTATTTAAAATCGTATTTTAAACACCTTTGGCCTGTATAAAATTTCAAGCTTCTAGCTCAATCCTTTCAATAGGTGTTCACAGATAGACAGATGGACAGATCGACGGACGGACAAGCGAAACACCATGGTGTAATTTATTTTTATATCCAACGATTGGTTCGATGCGATACAAACGGTACACTAAATGTAATATACTTTTATATGATTCTCATAGAGAGTATAAAAATTTAGTGTTGCTTAAATTCTACAATATTTCATTTATGAATTATGTTTTACGATTCGACTAATTTTTGTTGTTAATTTTAAAAGCAAATTCCATTACTGTATAAACAAAGAAAAGTATCTATGGTTTTGCTTTGGTATCTTTATGTCAGAGTTGAATCAACTCTTTTCGCGCACAAAAGCAACACTAACGATAATTAAGATGTTTCATGCCGGAATGTTTATGTTAATTAAGTGATTGAACTATGCTCAACTCGACCGCTATTTGATTATCTGTTCGGCTTTGCGTGTCTTTATCCTATTTAGGCATCTGCCAATTTTCATACGTGCATATACGTGGAACTGTACTATTATTTCATCAGTAAGCAATTTCCCAATTGGGATTTCATAAACATTTCCGAATGTTGGGTGGACGTCTGTTGAAGAACAGGCGCATGGCGCATAATATTCTTAACTATTCAAATATAGACGAGCAAGTTGATATTCCTTACTGTGACTGTAAAGTGGCCTGCGGTAGTTTACATAAAAGTCTAACATAACACCCACACGCATCACTTTGATCTATGCGATCGGCGATTGAAACATATACAGGAGGATTGCCATAAGTCGAATTTCCCAAAAATCGAATTATCCACTAACTGGAACTGCCCTTTTTTACCATTGTACAGTAAAACCTGTATAAGCCGGGTTCGCACGCGGCCGGGAAATTTGTCCGGCTGGCTTACACTGGTTGAACTATAAAATACTTATTATTTTGTTTTACGATAGTGTAACTATATACAAAAACTTACGGTGAAACCTTGGGTCTCAAAAACTCCTCGAAAAACTCCTCCGTTTGGGAACAATGTTTCAGTATATGAAAAAAAGGTTCTTGGACAGACATGTGGAAATAAAAATAGGAAGGTTTCGAAAAGGTTTTTTTCCTTTGGTGTTAAAAAATATATTGGAGATAGAGAAAACTGTCCACAAAACTGTTGTCTTATGTTTTATCTGCGATTGAAACAATGGTGTATGCCTTAGTCAATATGTGAAAGAACAGTAATTAATTTATCTTCTACGCAAGCCTTAACTCATATCAAAAGAGTGTATCACTTTTGAAATATTCTTCCTACGTCTTGTATTCGCATATAAATTAAAAGGTCATTCAGAGCTTCACCGACATGCGAGAAAATCTAAAATGCTGCATTGTTTCCCTTAAAGAAAAAAATCTTGATAAATTAAAATGTAAGTTTAGTGGGTCTAAAACTCCTGAAATTACATGTCCGGAAATTCGAATTTCTCGAAAACTGAAACGACCTTCGTTTTTTTAGGTTCGACTTTTCGTGATCCTACTGTAGTATGTATGGTAAATTAAAGAAATATCTGAAAATTATTAATTGATCAAATTCAAACGTTTGATGGCGTATTTACCTGAGCAGCATAGTTCTTTCAAACGACTTTTCAACTAATATTCATTCAAATAATTTTCTGATTTTGTTTCCATTTGATTTTTTTAGTGTTTTTTCTTCCATTTTTATAGAGTAAGATATTTTGATTGGAAAATTATGGTCACAGTCGATCTGTAGGGTCTAATCAGGGGACATAAGTCTTAACCAGCAGCAGCCGCCGCTGCAAGAACCTCCACAAGGCAATGTTTTGTGTGGGAGTCTTCCTCCTCAATTTGCATTCGTGCTGTTTTCACGGGTCAGGAATAAATTGCATATTTATGTAGTTAGCTAAATTGCCTACGCAAAGCTCTTCGGAAATGCGTGGTTCGTGCAGATTATGATTGAGTACACACCTTTGTTTATGCACTTCTTGTTGCATTATTGGATTTAACATTAATGTCAACAGTTATTGCAACAGCGAAGTAATTTTCTATGATGAAATTAGTTGAAGAAGATATGATTTCAATTTGCTGATATGGATTATAATTTAAACGATACTAATTTTTACTAATTTTTAGATTTTTACTTTCCCCAGAAAAAAGGCAACCACTATAAAGTACAGAAAATTTGTAATCCCAGTAAAATTCTCATATTTGAAAACCCGAAAGAACTGGAATAACAGTAATTTTTACTGGGAATCCTAGTAAAATTTACTGGGATCACTGTAAAATCTTTCCACTGTATTATAAAAATTTACTGTATTATCAGTCAAATTTACTGTGTTTCAGTAAATTTTACTGTCGTTGAGTAAATTTTACTAGAAAAACAGGAAAAAGGAATATTACTTTTTTCCCCAGTAAAATCCCAATAAAGTTTCGCTGGAAAATTTACTGGGAAAAGAGCGCCTGGTTTAGAGTGTATAAAGGAAAAGATTGTATTTGTGATGGAGACCGACTCGAGAACGGAAGCAGTCTGACAGACTGAAAGGCATTTTTGTAATATTACTCCAATTGACTCGGAATGTTTTTGAGGACGAAATTTTTCTTACTTCGTAAAAGAAAGTAAAAAAAAAACATACCAAAAGCTATAATTGCCAGTCTGGCAATCATTGGAGACCCGTATGGTGATATTCGTATCAAAATTCGAACAGTTGTACCAAAATTCCACTTTGAAGTCAAACTTTTCAATAAGATTTTTTAAAACTTGTTCCAATCGAATTTTGATGTATGGGAGTTTTATGCAGAATCATATCCTAAATAACTTTTGTTCTTGCACTTTTTTGATAAGATGCACCGTTTTTAGATATTCGCAAAAATCGTTTTCGTTCGTATGGGGGGTACCCCCTCATGGTCCATTTTTGCCCATTAACGAACTTAGCCTTGCATTTTACGAAAAACGAATCTGCGCAAAATTTCAAGTCTCTAGCTCAATCCGTGCACCCGCAACCCGCGCCACAGACGGACAGACGGACGGACGGACGGACGGACGGACATGCTAAATTCAACTTTTTTTTATCATTCTAAACACACTGGTGTAATTCATTTTTTTTGTGTGATGACGGGATCTTGGCGCTACAAACGGCAAGGCAAATCTAATACATATACCCTTTGGTTTCACCATACGGGTATAAAAACTTGACAAACGGCTCTGTAAGAACAACTTAAAATTTGGTTTATTTTGCTATTATACGAGTATACGTTCCATAACTATTTCAATTTTATTCTTGGCATCTTAAGTTTAAGAAATTTTCAATTCAATTACTTTGATTGAGGAAATCAAAACATCAAAAGCTACATAAGTGAAATATGAAATGAATGATTAACAGACTTTTGAGATTAACTTTGATTGATCTGCATTTTGTGTATAGTTATTTCATAATTTATGCGTCCATCCGGTACTTGATCCGTTTGTCTATAATCTTTGAAGAGTTTGGCAATCTCTTTAAAATTCACTTTCCGCCTCCTTTAAGAATTCACTTAAGTTAGTTACACTTTAAAGTTACGTATAGTAAATTCAATGCTGATGTTAGCTAAACTCCAAAGTAATTTATTGAATATGTTGCACTCATGAATCAAAGAGCTCGTTTAAAAGCAATGTTTAAGCATTTGATTGATGTTAATTTAATTCACTTGCGCTTAGCAAATTGCATAAAAGCGCAACTTTAAGTACGATTTTGTTGTACATATTTTAGACTTTATTACCGCCAAGTATTACCGTGCATTATAAATGTAGTCTTTATATCCAATAAATCTGTTTTCAAAAAGATTTAATTATTGTTAGCAAGGTGTATTAATGCATGTAAATGGGAAATGTGATTGATATTTAATGTATTTTAACAATTTGTAGTACTACAGTTTGATTTAATAATACTTCGTTAATGAGATGTAAGGAAATTTAATCAGCTTCTGTTTTTTTTTAAATTAGTGATTTTTTTTTAGATTTTTCTGGCCTTCTAAATTTTTTTCCATATGGCTTTACATCGATACTATCAAAATTTCATAACTTACATTAGTCAAATGGTTGTCCAATTTAAAATTAATTACGTACATCAGAATCATTATCTGATCATCATTAAAATAGTAATTAGGTCAACATCGTGTCAATAAAGTTTTGGGTCAACACTTTGATAACTTTATGTACAAAACGTGGCCCATCTCCTAAAAACCATAATCAACATCTTCGTAAAACATAAACTTTTTAAATTTTCCTATCAATTAATGTTGAAAATCAAAAGACTCAATTAACATAAATGAATAATAAGTGTACAGAATATTAATTTTGAGTGAAATTTAAATGAAAGACTATCGATTTCGAGACCTTATGATCACATTTTTACCTTTAGGGATTGTTAAGCTTGGGAAGGTCAGAGATTTCCTCGAAGTAAGAAGATGTCGGTTTTTTCCTAAAGCGTTTTCGTATTTTTTGTCTGAACTTATTTCTGGATTAGTAATGTTAATCATCTGGTGTCGGACATTTCTCCAAATCTTCCAATTAACTTGGCACTTTCGTGACATCAATCTGTGGTTCGTCGGAGTTGAAGAAGTGTGGAAAATTCACTCGGTGAGACGAAGACGATAACTTTCAATTTAAAGAGACACCTGCTAACAAGGTAAACTTTAGTACAGGTGAATCTGTGGGGTCCCTCTGCTACATCCATTCATTGGGGCATACCACAACAGCCTCCAGATTAGCCTTTAGACAAGAGCAGAGCATAACCGAGATTGTAGCGAGGAATTCACGACGGATCATTGGGCTATGTGGGTATGTTAACAACATTTGAATGAATGCGATGAGGAGAAACATGAGTTATGGCCACGGTCTGGCACCTTTAAATCCTCTAACATAAAGAATTATAGGCTCTTTCCATTATTGGTTTTCTCACATAAAATTCACATTTATGATCAATGTTTCTATGCTCGTCTCCGTACGTAAATTTGTGTTTTTCCTCATGTTTCTTTTTCTTTTTGCAGCCACAGATTCGATACAAATAAATGAAACCTACTCTCATATTCATTTTTTTTATACTTTTGTGGTTTTAATTCTATATTTTGGCATTTGTATATGCAGAATGAATTTCATTCATGAATTCGCAATGGCATTTTCGGCTTCACGTGTGTTGTAAATATTATTCGACCAACGCCCACCTGATTCCAGTTTTCACTTTTATTTTGAGACAAAAGCATGTTTTTCAGTTATTTTAGAGTCGTAATGAAAAGTTGTTGTAAATAAAATATTAAAAGATATTCAACATAAGAATTAGTAAACATTTATATGCTCTACTTCAGTGCTTTCCAACATTTTTCTTTGACGTACCCCCTAGCGGGTTAGTATTTTATTTCTGAAAATAGAATTGTGGATTTTTTTTTCCAAAAGTAGGAGTATGATAGCTGTAAGAAAGTAAACATTAAAGAAAGAAATGCGCCGCAGGCGTAATATGCTGTTATGTTCTTATGGGGGAGGGGGGAGAATGGTCCTATTTTGTCCGTTCAAGAACTTAGCATTGTCATTTGCGAGAAACGTATCTAAATATAAAAAAAATCAAGTATCTAGCTCAATCCTTTCAAGAGTTATGGTGTCTGTCAAAAGACAGACGGACAGAGTGACAGACTCTTCGTCACCCTAAACACAGGGTGTAGTTCATTTTTGTGTCTGGCGATTAGTTCGATGCGATACAAACTGTATACTAAATTTAAATACACTGCTATATGATGTATCATATAGGGTATGAATAGTGAAGATTAGTAAAAAATGGTAAAAAACCCCCAATTGTGACAAAAGCAAAATATCTTGAAATCCATTTCTATTCAAGTTAAAAGTTATCAAATAAAGTAATGGATTGAATTTTCAACACCATTTCATCTCATCGCTTTTAATTGAAACATTTTTGAATAGGAAACGAAACTACGATCGACGTTAATTAGAAAAGATGGACAGATGGCTTTCATGTATGTCACAAAGAAACATAAATCCTAATTAAAAATTCATTATGTTACCAACTTTGTTACTCTACTAAGTAGTATCTAAAAATAAACGACAAACTCGACGTGTAACAAACACCTCATCCATTTGAACACCTATCGATTTGAAGATGACAGTTTAAAATGACTCTAATTTTCTTGGTTTTCTTTCTAGATTGCAATTGCAATACATTGGGATCCTCTGGACGCGTCTGCGATAGACGAACTGGCCAGTGCTCTTGTCATCCGAACGTGACGGGTCGGAAGTGCGACAAATGTCGGCCTGGATCTTGGAATATCACCGCAGGAATTGGTTGTCTCGACTGTCAATGTGACTTCCTTGGATCGCACTCCAATGAGTGTCATCCGTGGACAGGCGAGTGTGACTGCAAGGGTGGTGTGGTCGGAAGAAGATGCGATCAATGTCAGGAAGGATTCTACGGGTTCTCGAACTTGGGATGTAGAAAGTGCGCGCCGTGCCCATCAGAGGCGTTTATGTGCGACGCTGACACGGGTCGTTGCGTTTGTCCTCGATTCAGCAAGGGTTCAGACTGCCGGCAGTGCTACCCGAATACTTGGGGATGGAGTCCAAAGGTTGGCTGCCAAGTCTGTGACTGTGGAACCACTGGGTCCATTGGGCAATCATGCGATTCACACACTGGCCAGTGTATCTGCAGAGAAGGATTTCAAGGACGCCGATGTGATGAATGTGCGCCGGGATATTTTGGTTATCCTGAATGTAGGCGTTGCAGCTGTAATATTCATGGGTCTGTAGCGAGAGGTGATGGAGTCATCGATTGTGACTTTCTGGGGCAATGTCCTTGCAAGGTTAGTACCTAATTTAGAAAAATCTGAAGGTGTTTCAAATTAAACAAAAAAAAATTGTTTTTTGTTCTTGCAGAACCTGGTGACAGGAGAAAAATGTGATCAATGTAAACCGACAACATTTGGTTTATCGAAATCTAATCCGGAAGGTTGTACGCGATGTTTCTGTTTCGGAAGATCTCAAGAGTGCGCGCAAAGTGATTTATCATGGGGCCATATTCGATTGCCAGGAGCTAGAAATTTAAGTATTCACTACATTCACACAGTGTCAGTTCCAACGAGAGAGTATGAATATGTTGTGGTTTGTGAAAATTGTTTTAAAATAAAAAAATGTTTCATGGAAAATAAAATTCTAGGTCATACAAATGGAAGGAACGCAAACCTATCAGGAAAACACCAAAATTCACGTTATGAATGGATTGAATTTAGTTCCTAGTTTCACTGGCAATGTCTCTATTGGATCATACACGGCATTTAATCGTCCATTGTATTTTCAATTACCGCCACAATTTTCTGGTGATCAAACGAGGAGCTACGGAGGCTTTCTTAGATTTAATTTAATGACCGAAGGATGTAATACACCATTAGAACGGCACATCCTTCAGCAATATCCACTCGTACAAATTCATTCTCATAATAAACTCATTCTAAACTATTACCAGGTGCGAATTAGATTGCCATCTTTATTATCCTTTCGAAGGAGCGTTATTTAAATTTCAATTTTCTTATAGCCACAACATAAATTTCAATATCTAAATATTACTTTCCCTTTTATAGTCTGATACATTTGACTCATCCTTGAATGAAACATTTGTTGTGCCATTGCGTGATCCATATTGGAAATATCATTTTAATGGACAGGATGTCAATCGAGAAGTTATGATGGCGGCTTTGCAGAATATCAAACATATATTTCTGCGCGGAACAGCATGGGCTGACTTCACTCAGGTCGTGTAGGTATAATTTATTGAAAAGCATAAATTAAGTCATTTGCAAAAACAACAATAACACAGCATAACAGTATAAACTTGTATAAAATGTAATCCAGAAGGCGCAGATAAACGGATATAAGCCAGCACGAGGTGGCTTTGAAATATGATAAAATCGTCTTAGGAAAACAAAGTTTCTTGGAAGACAAAGCGGGAAACCGATTCATCTTTATTTATTTGCTCAATGCTACTGTAAACATGCTGAACGAATTTAATTTTCATGTTTAAAATGTTTGAAATCGATTCAAGATTGATGGAGACAAAATTTCATGAATTTAAGGATACACCTCGGAAAGCAAACTTTTGAGCGATAGTCAATAGTCATGATTCGATAGTCATGATTGACATGACTTTATTTATTGGGCATGTTTTTATGTCATTGGGTGAATTGGATCTCGGGCGGATTTCGGATTTGTCCGATATTTTTTATATTACGTTCACCTGATATCCCCTGACTAGTTAACGGAGTTTTCATAAGATTTTTTTTATAAGACAGACAATATGCTGTCCAAGGAATGTTTTTGTCTGTTAAAATCGACCCCTTTCCTTATAATCGCTTTCCTTATTTCCTAGAAACTCCATAACCACTGACAGGATATTATTTTGTTCGTCTGTCCGTCCGTCCGTTCGTCTGTCCGTCCGTCTGTCTGTCCGTCTGTGGCGTGGATTGAGCTAGAGACTTGAAATTTTGCGCAGATTCGTTTTTCGTAAAATGCGAGGCTAAGTTCGTTAATGGGCAAAAATGGAACATTAGGGGGTGTACCCCCCATACGAACGAAAACGTTTTTTGCGACTACCCCAAAAACGGTGCATCTTATCAAAAAAGTCCAAGAACAAAAGTTATTTAGGATATGATTCTACATAAAACTCCCATACATCAAAATCCGATTGGAATAAATTTAAAAAAATCTTATTGAAAAGTTTGACTTCAAAGTGGAATTTTGTTACAACTGTTCGAATTTTGATATGAATATCACCATACGGGTTTTCAATAATTTCCAGATAGGAAATTATAGCTTTTGTTATGTTTTGTTATAAAAGCCAACGATCCGACATTCTCTCGTGTACTCCTGGGCACCAATCATGTTTTCCGACGCGTCTCTGTCTTTCGACTTCGACGCAGCTTTTAACTCTTGACTTCGTCATATCTGCAGCTTGAAATTTCTCGGAATCGTCACTATGAATCCAAGCGTGATTCTAACTGTCACTTCAGGAAATTTGAAGCTGCTGATATGGCGTAGTCAAGTGTTAAAAGTTGCGTCGAAGTCGAAAGACAGAGACGCGTCAGAATACATGATTGGTGCCCAGATAGAAAACAAACGACTGTCCCGTTTTTCTTTAATTTTAAAAAGTACCGGGTTTTTTGAACAGAGTAAATTGTTGTTTAAGCAAAATTTCCTGATTAAAAATATATTCATTTCAAACATCTTTTCCAGTTTACACAATGCCCATATCGATACTGCAATTTTCTTAGATGGAACCACAAATAGTATCGCTCACAGTATCGAGCAATGTTCATGTACGAATAGGTTCTCAGGATATTCCTGTCAAGATCCTGGACGAGGATTCTACAGATGGCGAAATCAATCAGACACCGAAACAATAGTCCTTGAGGACCTCGTTGGGCGGGTAGTTCCATGTGATTGCAGTAGTAGAAGCGGCGAATGTAACAGTGAGACTGGAGTGTGCCAAGTGAGATATTAAAAAAAAACAAAAAGATTTTCATTAATTTTAAAATAATTAATTCTGTGAATTTCAGAGCTGTGCAAATAATACCGGAGGCAACCATTGCGAACGATGCGCTGAAGGGTTTTACGGTGATCCAGATTTCGGGGGTTGCAGAACGTGTCCTTGTCCGGAGACAAGTCGTAACTATGCCAGGGGCTGCACTTTTTGGCAGGGGGAGGTGAGTTGCATTTGCAAGCCAGGATACACGGGACCATTGTGCGAGAAATGCATGAAAGGCTACTTTGGTTCACCTGAGCGAATCGATGGAAAATGTGAACCTTGCGATTGTAATCTAGATGGTATTGTGTCGGACGAGTGCGATGAGGAGACGGGGCAGTGCAATTGTAGAGCCGGTATTACAGGTCGGAAGTGCGACCGGTGTGAAATTTCGAGACACGTTCTGGAAGATCGCAGATGCAGACGTACGATTTTTGGAATATTTAAATTTAATTTAATTGAAATTCTGGATATATTTTTTTAAAAATAGTTTGCGACAATTGTACACTCACGCTGCTTGAATACTTGGATACAATCGTTTTCAAGTTTAATAGAGGAATTTCTCATATTGATTTGAGTGGAGTACCACCCCCTTGGTTGAAACTGCAGGACTATGAGTCGCAATTGGGAAGGTTTGGTCATACGCTAGACGATTTTATGCTGGCACGAGATGGACTGAATACATTTAATGAAAATAACATAGATGAGGTGAGATTCTGTATTTTAATAACGTATAACGACAACTAGAGTAAAGGGAAAATTCCCCTTTGGGTATCGACCAGCTTTCAGATTCCGTTCGATAACTATTGGAACCACCCGTTCCTTCCTAAAATATTTTTGCAATTTTCTTGAAAACGGCTAAAATTTTCGAAATTTTTTTTTTGCTATTCCTACATTTAAAATTTTTAACTAATTTTTTAACAATATTTTAGCTTTTTTCTGTGGCCACACACACTCAAATTCAGTGGATGAGACAACAGTCCATGGCAGAAAACCAACACATATCAGCCGACACAATTCGAAGGGATGCAGCAACCTTTTTAAAACTCGCTAGAACTTTCCAGGACAAAATCCGAAATGTGATTTTAACACTTAATAACTATGGAAGCCACAACCATCATGCTAACCTGCCATCGGCCGTTCATACAGCGAAATACTACTTGGAGCAAATAAAACAGCACGGCGCTTCATTAGATCACCTGCGAAAAGTTTGGCAACGGGCATTCAAAGATTTAAAGTTTTACACAGAAACGCTGGATATCGTCCATGACCAACTAAGCGAATTGGCCAAATTATCCATAGATTTATCCGAATTAAATTCTCGTCTAAGTGATGGAATTCTTTTGGCTGATAAAGCGTTGGCGATGAGTACCGCCGCGGAAGACACAAACGAACACAACCGGAACTACATTAATGAAATCCAGCGACAATATGCGGATATCGGGCAGCTAAGTTTAGAAATTCCATTAATTCTCAACAATAGTTTGGTTACAAGGACCGACGTTAATGTGGAGATGGCATTGAATGGCCAAGATAGAATAAAAACTGATATTGCGACAATAAAGGATTTACGTGACATTTTGAAGGATGTCCTGATGGAGGCTGAGGATGGCCTACGAGATATTCGAAAGCATTGGTTGCCGAAGGCCAAACGACGAACGGTTGATTTAATGAAGCGAGCTAATGAATATATGAGGCGTTTTCAATCGACTAAGGATGGGGCCAGGGTGGCTCTTATGGCAAGGTATTGCGTTTTTGCGAAGTATATTATACGTCATTATTAACTTCATTGTTATTTCACTGAATTGTAGTTCGGCGTATAAGAACATTTCTGATGCCATAGAAGCGGCTCGGCAGGCTGCCATAGAGGCTAGGGAGGGGGTGTTGATAGCAGAGGATAAATTATATCCACGCAACGATGAGTCTGTGATTGAACGTGGACGGAAATCCGTGAATAAGTCGAAGGATTTGCAAAAAGATGCTATGCAAGAAATGGCGAACATTCGAGGTAAGAGGTAGTGTTAGTGTTAAGTTTTTTTTTATTAACTACATGTAAATAACGTAATCAACGTATTCAATTGTAACTAATGTAATTAAACAGAATAATTTGATTTGTCTGTCAAAGAAAATTATATGTAGAAACATCGGGCGAAAATTTGACCAATTGTTTGATTGAAAAATGTTTATCTCGCAACGGGAATATTCTAGATTTTCTAATGTGAAATTCAATTCCTAATTTCCCTTAAATATTATTTTAGATCTTCAAAAATCCCTTCAAGTTCACGAAAACAAAGTGGATTCCATAAAATCTGTGATTTGGCAAACTGGACTAAAGAATAACAATTTATCGGCGACCTTAGCTAGTTTAGACAATGAGGAAACCATCGAAAAAGTTTTAGATACCATGAAAAAAGCAACAGAAATTTCCAAACAAATGAAGGAGGAGAGTCAAAAGGCCAAAAATATGAACAAAGATATTAACAAATTGCGACAAATGTTTGCCAATTTAGAACCGAATTGGGATTCAAAATTAGGTCTAGCCGAAGAAAATGTCTCACAGACGCTGAGTAATATTCGATTGGCAAATAAATCTTTAAATGTCCTGGAAATACATTCGCTGAAAAACCATGAGAAATTTCAGGCATGGAATGGGACGATTTCCCAGCAATTGCAGGAACTTCGAGATAAAATTGCAAAAGCCCGACATACTGCGGATGGGGTAAGTTTTTGCAATTTCTTAATCAACAAAATTAAAGAATTTTTCTTTTAGATAAAAATATCTGTGAAATCAACAGCGAAAGGTTGCGCTCGATCATATCTTCCAACGACATTCGGACTATCCACGTCCAACATAATCAAAATGACACTCGCGTTGAATACTAAACGTGAAAATTCGCCATTGTTATTCCTGCAGGGTGAAAATCGAAAGTTTATCGCACTGGAAATGATCGATAGGAAAATTCGTCTAGTATGGAATTTGGGCGGTGACACGGGAATCCTTACGCATCCACTGGAAATTGAAACTCGCGACCTGAAATACGATGACGCTTGGTATCATGTCGAGGCTAATCGAACTTTAAATATTGGTAGTCTTCTAGTCAGGTGTATGACAAATAATGGAATTCTAAAGGATTCACCTCTGCGCACTGGAGTTACAGACTCCGAGCATACGAGATTTTTTCGAACGACCACGAATCGTGTGTGGTTGGGCGGAGTCCCGAAAGATCTGAGACCGAAGGAGTTAGAGGCGGATGCTGGTCTAAATGTGGTCATTCATCAGGTATACATTGATCGGAAACCGCTGGGGATGTGGAATTTCGTGCATTCGGAAGGTGATTGTGGAGGTGCCATGTTTGGAGCTGATCAAAGATCTTCTACCTTAAATGCGCGACATTTTAACGGTGAAGGATACGCGGAAGTCAAGAAATCACGACCGAGACCGTATCGAAAGAATCTGTTTGGTCTGCAAATGACCTTCAAGACTTTGGATGAAAATGCCCTTCTGTTTCTTGCTGTCGATGACAAAAATGTAAGTTCTTTTGGGATTTCAAATGTGAGATTCACAAATATTTTACTTAAAATTCAGAACATTTAAACAGATCTTTTTTCTTTGTGATAATTTTGTTTTGTGAAAAATTTTCAAGTTGTGATTTCAATCAGGGTTTTAAAAATATTCCTCATTTGCAATAATTGTATCAATCCGAGACAAAATTAACGGGGGAGGGGCGGGGTTCATGAAGGACAAAAATTTTTGGAGAAATTTGCAATAACAATAATAAACATAAGAAAAGCTATAATTGCTAGGGGTCAATCGTCAAATACTCTTTATGATAACAGACAAAATGTTTATTAAAAAAAAATTCATTTGTATAGGAGAGGAAGGAAGGAATGGTCCGATTGGATTTTAATGTACATTACAGTTATGTAAAATCATATTTTAAACACATTTGGTCTTTATAAATTTTTCGATACGATGCACAGTTTTCGAGAAAACAGCAAAAAAGTATTAATAATTGTATGGGAGGGGGGGGGGGGAGCAGTGGTCCAATTGGATTTTGATGTATGGATGAGTTATGTAAAATCCTATTTCAAACACATTTTATCTTAATAATTTTTTCAATATGACATATTTTTTTAAAATTAGATTTATTTTTTTTTAAATTAGATTTATTTTTTTTTAAATTAGATTTTTTTCCAGTTTTTTTTTAAATTTTTAATTTTAAGTGAAATGTAAAACGTTATAATTTTGGGTTGTTTTCAGAATCGGTCGGTTTCCGTGACTCTCAATGGAGGCCGCATAGTGTTCCGAATTGATTACGGCGATGAATCAAAGTTGGAGATAAACACAACGAAGAAATACAACACAGGCACGTGGGTAAGCATAGCAGCCGCTAGAGAATTCGCACCGAAGAGAGGAACCGAAAACGGAAGTCTCAAAGTGAATAACGAGGAGCCCAAAAATGGATCTCCAACAACACCCATAAATGCTTCAATGCTTCCGGACCTTTCGAAGGCCGTCTATTATTTAGGCGGCGTACCACCAGGTAGTTGTAAAGAAAAATTCATACTCAATCAAACTAAATATAAACTACCGGATAAGGTTTCCGATCGGGAACATCGAAGGCACCTGGGGCCGATAATCCTTTCATGGGATGCATGATGGATGTGCAAATCAATGGAGAAACGTACGATCCGCTCGAGAGTACGACATTCTTTGGCGTTGAGCAATCGTGCAAGGATCAAATTACAAAGTATTTTCCCATATATCGAAACTGAACGGATACAATGTCCTTAATCCATAAATTATGTATTCCTTTCGCAGGGCTGGATTCTACGGAAATGGATACGTTGAACTTCCCTCACAATCTCTACGAAAACGAGCGAATGCAGGTTTTGTGTTTCGCACTCTACAGCCGGAGAGTTTAATCTTGTTATCTGCGTATCCTCCATCCATACACGAGGACTACGATTCGAAGGATGTACGGGCGAATTATTCGGTTAGTGTAATCGATGGCCAGATACACGTTTGGATTGATAACGGTCATGGACCCGTAAGAATGATGTCGAATGCGACCGTAAATGATGGAGAATTCCATGTGATAAACATCATAAAAACAGGACGACGCGTGGAACTGATGATAGATGATGACCTACAAGTGGTAAAAAGTCTTCCTGGTACCCCAGCTCTCGTGAACATGCCTAAAGATGCTGGTGGATTGTATTTCGGTGGGGCGCCCGATTTCCCCGAATACGAAGGTCTGGCGCCAACATATATGCCCTTCGAAGGCGCTATTCAGGACATCGTATTTAATAATCGTAGTCTCACATTTAACGAGGTCAGAAACTTTACTAATGTACATATTGGGCGATCTGGTCCCAGCATGGGATCCTACAATGGCTTGATTGATGTTCTGATGAAAACCGAACCAATTGGGAAAAGTTTCACCGCGTCGCCAGAGGGATGCCAAAGGGTATGTAATAAATTTATACGTACGTACATATGTTAGGAATTTGGCCCAGATTAACTTTATCTGTTATTTAGTTTTTGTTTAATATCCTGAAATTGCTATTAACTTTTTTGTATGTAGTAGTTTTTATTTGAGTTTCATGTGGTAGATTTTGTTGTATTTTGGCGTAAAATTAAGAAGAATTAATTAAAGTTGTTCAATAGAGGTGGGCTACTAATAGGGTGACCATGCGTCTTGTATTGGTTGGGCTGTCCCGGATTTAAGCAGATTGTTCTCGAGTCCGGGAAACTAAACTATTGTTCCGGATTTTTCAATTTAGTGATGTAATTTATAAATCGCTATAAAAACAATCACTAAATATTCAAAACATACTCTATCCCTCATAGGTTAGGTTAGGTTGAGAAGACCGCGCGCGCCCAGGCGTGAGCACAGCGCTACACTCGGAGGCCTACAGGCCCATTCTCTATCCCTCATACTGTCCTTAAGAAAAATAACGTATGATGTCTTCGTGGGTCAAGAATGACCCATTATGACCCATTTATGACCCATGGAGACTACAGTGCTCTTCAATGGATGAAAACATGAACAAATAGATTATTGTTTTCGGTATTCAAAAGAAATTTGTTCACAGAGCCTACACCATACAAACATTGTTCATGTAGTTGAGAAGATACTTTTAATTAAAATCGAATTTGGGTCAGAAATGACCCGAGGACAGTATGAGGGCTATTTCAGTTGGAAGTTGCTGCCAAAACCATTTTTTTCGGTTGCGGCACATTTTTTTTAACAATTTTCTACAAGAGTCACACGTCTTAAAAATTTTGCCTGCAGCGCATTTTTCTTTATTGGTATTTTCATAATTTTACTTACATTTATTGATGGAATATGTGGAGCATAAAAAAGTTAGTTGACCCGCGCTTGGAACTGTGTAGCTATTGATTTAAATCATTGTGCCGCATTCTGTTTAAAAAAATTCGTCTGCGGTATTATTTTTAAAAAATTTAGTCTGCGGCACACATTTCTTAACTGATTTTCGTTAAAATCGCGGTTCTTTATTAAATTTGTTGTTTTGATAGCGTTCCATTTCAACTATCCTCCCACACACAACCCCCCCCCCCCCCCCCCCCCCCCCTCCAACTCCGCCACGCTCATCTTGTCACGAATTAACCCAAAATAAATGGTCACCCTATCTAGTAACAAACTTTTTGTCGTTCGCATGATTTTTTTACATTTTCAGGTATTTTTTGTGAAAAATCGAAGGTTTCGATCCCGTTTACGTCATTCAGTCTATTTTAGTCGGAATATTTTAGTGCATAAACATTTAACTCTCCCTTAGACCCCCTGTTAATATATCTTTTGTTACACTGAACTGATTTAAATCTCGTTTTCATATTCCTGAAAAAAAAATATCAGTTTTGATCAACACAAAACTTTTCTCTGCAATATTTAGTTTCAACAAAAATTTGTGAAAAATGATATTTTTGCAAATATCTCAAGAATTGTTAAAGATACGTAAAAACTGTTAATGCGAAAAATGCATATAGTTTTCGAGAAATTTTAAAAAAATTCAAATATTTTGAGAACTGAGATACATAGAAACTGTAGAAAATTTTTGTGTATTTTTAGTTTTGTTATACTCATTTTTTCCCAAAAGCTCAAAGTTTTCGAAAAATTTTCAAAAAAATGTTTTTTTTCAAAAAAATTGTTATAGCAAACGTTACTTTTCCAAAAGTTGATAGAAAACTACGATTTTCGTAGAACTCATTTGCAAAAAAATTTAAGTTGTTAGCTCAACGCGTTCTTGAATATTTTAAGATACGTAAAATGGACAGACCAACAGACTGACAGACAGATGCACGGAAATCCGTATAATTTTGTCTGAAACGGATTCCGTACTGATAAGTAAGTTTCTATCTGTTCCCGTTCTCGAGTTGGTCTCCGTCATGAATACTATACTTTCCCTCTATAGCGGAGGAACAGGAATGTAAAAATTGTGAATTTAAAAACACATGACCATAAAAATACAAAAAACGGATATTAAAAAACCCAAAATTAAAAATTGTGGAAAACCCTACACGAGCGTTTCTCAACCTTTCAGTATTCGCGGCCCAATTTTCAATCAAAATTGTCATCAATACAATAAAATGTATACAATAATAACGTAATTTGAGTATTGTGGCGCTAAACCTACACTACTACCCTAATTTTAAACACAAATTACCAAGAAAACAGTAATTTATTGACATTTGGCAACACCGATCCTCAGCGTTGACAAAACAAGAATCCGGTGCCTTTTTATTGCTCTTGCGTCATTTTTGCGGTTTCGCGAGAAGTTGTTTTAACCCTGAAATCACATTGAACGCGAAACCGACGCGAAACTGGCGCAGAAACTGTCACTCAAAAGTTTGGTTCCCACAAATTGTTTGAAGTGAGCACAGTGAACGTATAGAACGCAGCTACAACGTAACCGCAACGCAAAAGTTTGCAAACTTCTAACTTTGCCGCAGAATTCTGCGTTGACAGTTCATAAAGTGAGGTTGGAAAAATGTCGTTCGAAGAAAAAATTGATAGCCTTAGTGCAAATAACAAAGATAAAGACCAACAAAGCAAATTATCGCTTCAAAATTATCGCTTCAAAATTATCCATTTTTGTAATTTTTCCAAGTTTATACCACTTTATATTATGTCACTTGTACTACTTCACGAGCTGCCATTGTGCTCTGCCGCTAGAATTTTGCACTGCGTGACAGTTCAGAGCGTTGTAGTTGCGTTGGTTTCGCGCTGGTTTCGCGTTCATTGTGCTCCAAGCGTAAGTTAATAAGTTAATTATTAAATATTATGTCGAAATGTATTTTGTTTTGTATGTGGGTATGTACTTTCCTTTCAGTCAATTAATAAACTATTTTAAATATTTTGTCTTGGATATGCTCGCGCCCCCCCTTAAATGTACTCGCGCGCCCCACAGGTTGAGAATCGCTACCCTACACTAAAATATTTTCAAAACCGGAAATAAAAACGATTCTTCTAAAAAGGATAAAATTGGTGTTCGTTGGTGAGTAAATTTAAAATTGATGTGTGTTGCTACACAAATCTAGCCTTGCTACACAAATCCAACGACAATTAGGCTTTCCCGATGCACACAAATTTTAATATCCTTTTTAAAGGATTTTTTTATTTCAAGGTTTTTAATATTTTTACTCTGGGGTATTTCAAAATTTTTGATTTTGTTTTAATGACCAGTTACTAATACTGGTGCCACATTTTTCCTTAACATTTCGCTTCACTACAATTTGACACAAATTTTAGAAGATGCAGTCTTGAATATATGAAAAGATAATCTTCTTGATTTTATGATTGCAGAAAACGTGTGATACTCGTATTGATTTAACAAAACGATAATAAATTTGATTGAATTTTAATCTATTATAAATCTTAATATATTTGAATATTCATAAAAATATATTTAACATCATTTTCACATTGCATAAATAATTTTAAGCAAGCATGGAACGCATCATCTACTAAAATTTTCATTGATTTGTTTAAAAAAAAATTCATCATTTTCATGATAGTTTCTGAACACAAAATTCTTCTCTAATTTTCTTTTGTAGGCCGCTTGTTGACATCACAAAAACTACTAACCAAGTTCGGGCACAGGGTCTTTTTTTCTATTTTTCTACTTTCAAATTATAGTTTCCCTACGAGCTTATTAACCAAAAATGAATTTTTAAAACTCAATATAATTTAATGCAGAATATAAATACACATAATACACATAAAGACGTAATAGTTTTTGTAAAATTCATTAATAAATTTAATTATTATTATTATTGGTAAAACAATTTGTGGCTTTGGTAAAAAAAAAAGTGAAATAAATTCAACATTGTGTAGAAATTTGTGTGAGTATATTAAAATTAAAAAAAAAACACTTTTCTGTTTGTTTTGTGTGCTTTAAATTGTTTTTACGAGTAACTATTTAAGCACTTGAATATTAATAAAAATCAAAGTAATTTTGCTTTAATTGGTTTTATTTAATTAATTACGAAATATTATTTTTTCTGCGTCGCACATCCGTTAACGTGTAGGCAGTGCTTATTCATACAGTCTCGATTTTAAATTTAATTATAGAAGCATTATTGGGTAATTGGTTTATTGATTTTTTGCGTTAATGAAATTTAACTTTTTTTTGTACACTGAATACAGTGGCGAGTATTTAACATTCATATGACCACACGGGCCAGACAATGGAATGTAATTAAATATTTTAAGTCTTTTTTGTTTAAAAAAAGTTTTTCCCTCTGAAAATTAGGGGAATTTTTAATTGGTTTTTCGTCAATTTTATTAAAAACATAGGAGTCGAATATAGATTCAAAAGTGGGATTTAAAATGCAAGAAAATTTGATTTGGAGGCCATATAAGACAAATTTACAGATTTTTAGTAATTTTAATCATAGACAGTACAATTTATGGACAACTAGTTTAAGTTACGATCTATATAATGATAAAAGCGCGATCTAAACTACTCAGATGCTGAAAAGTTACCTCTTGAGCATCTAAAAGGGGTTTAGATCACGCTATTATCATTATATAGATCAGTGCTCCGCAACCTTTATTTGCATACGGCATACAATTTTTTTTTCTGGAAATCCGCGGCACACCACAAAAGAAAATATAAGAAAAATTGTATTTAAAATTTAAACTATATTTAAAATCAAAAAAAAAAAAATCCTGAAAGAATTATTAAATAGCTATTTGAATTGTTAACCGCGGTACACCTAATATAATTTCCCGGCACACCAGTCTGCCGCGGCACACTGGTTGCGGAGCACTGATATAGATCGTAACTTAAACTAGTTGTCCATAAATTGTATTGTCTATGAGAGGTGGTATAAAAGAATTTATATCTACCCCATCAATTCTTTTATACCACCTCTCAGGGCAAGAAAATATTTTTAAATTATAGAGAACCGATCGAAATCTTACCGGAGGTCTAGGGGTGGGTAGGGGTTAAATAATAGATAGTTGGGTAGTTTTTTTGAAGTATTAAAGTTTAATTGGGAGATTATTTATTTAATTCAGAAAGGCGCAGCTTTAGTGGTTGAACTGTTCAAAAGTTAACTGACGAGGGGTCTTGAAAGAGATGGGCAGGGGGAAGTATTCTGCAAAAAAAAACTCTGTGCGTGTGTATTTTTTTTAAATTGGCTGATTTATTTTTCCATGATGACAAAACAAACAAACAAAGAGAAAATTTTCAAAATGATTTCTTTAGCTTTAAATCGAGTCAAACATGCTGATGTATGTACAGTAGGAACTCGGTATAGTGAACCTCGAAAAAAGTGAATCACTTGAAATAGTGAACACACAATTTTACTTATTCCATTTTGGAGTTTTGTGAACGTACACAGGAAATCTTGAACGTACGCAATATAATTAACGTCCTGGGCACCAATCATGTATTCCGACGCGTCTCTGTCTTTCGACTTCGACGCAGCTTTTAACTCATGACTTTGCCATATCTGCAGCTTGAAATTTCGCGCAATCGTCACTATGAATCGAAACGTGATTCTGACTGTCATTCCAAGAAATTTGGAGCTGCTGATATGGCGAAGTCAGGAGTTAAAAGTTGCGTCGAAGTCGAAAGACAGAGACGCGTCGGAACACATGATTGGTGCCCTGTTTTTTTTTTTTGCGGATTCACTATACTGAATTCCTACTGTATTACAAATTTTAAGCAATAAAAGTAAACAGAAATCCGAAATACGGTCTTAAATACTTTGTGATTTTTTTCATTTGAGTTTAAAAATCCAATTTTCAAATTAGTTAAAAAATCCTTCGGTGATAGTAACGGTATTAGAAATTAACAAAATAATGTAAAAAAAAAATCAATTTTTTGATGGGTGCATTAAATATTTATCCTTTCGCTTTTAATTGACTTTTAAAATAGAAACCTTGAATTTTAATCCTCACACACGCTTAGGTCGGAAGCTATTCATATGAGCCGAATGCTTTTAAATTCGGTGATGGCGAGCACAGTCACTCCCAGCTCAATCTAAACGTACGACATTTTTGGCAGAAGAATTTTAACATCAAATTTGATTTTCGTACATTTTACCCGAACGGTGTTATCCTTGTGGCACCTGGAACCAAGGAGAAACAGAAACATTTTGTAGCGCTACTCCTTCGGGATGGTCATCTGCTGTTCATTGTCCGTGGTAGGCGGCGAGAGGAGTTGAAACTAACGGCAAAACTAAATGATGGCCAGTGGCATCAAGTGGCCGTAAATTGCCAGGATCGCAAGGTAACAATGAGCGTCGAAATTGGCACGACAGGACAAAATACGTCGGCCCAAATGAAAATACCAAAGAAGATAAGTGCTTCGAACATGATGTTCATCGGTGGCATACCTGAGAATACCTTAACATTGCCAAGTGAGTTGGTTATGAAGCTGGAAGCGTTCAAGGGATGTATTCGGAAGATGAGCATTAATAACACGACACAGGATCTGGCGAGGCCAGGAAAACACATAAATGTTGGACAATGTTTCCCTCGGGTGGAGAAAGGCTCATACTTTCCCGGTGACGCATATGCTGTTTTTAGTAAGTGTACAATACATGAACGATGTGTATTATAGTAAAATGTCCTTTTTTTTGCTTTGTTTATTTGTTTGTCCATTTGGCTGACGTTGTTGCTCAATCGTTATTGTTATTATTATTTTTGTTTCGCCAGAGAAAAACTTCCAAGTGGGAAAGTATTTGGAACTGGAATTGGAGTTTCGGACGTCAGAGCTGAATGGTGTGCTTTTGAGTGTTTCGGAGCCGGTTGGATTCCCAGCCTTGTCTCTTGAAGTTCATGATGGAAACGTAGGTTTCATGTTACTCTTGATTCTATACTGACAGAATAAATTGGATTCTGTCATTCATTTATTTTTTTTGTTTATTTTTATTTCACTTGTATTGTTTTAATTTTTTCTTTGTT
The DNA here is from genome assembly GCA_964034945.1 of Chrysopilus asiliformis. NCBI lineage: Eukaryota > Metazoa > Arthropoda > Insecta > Diptera > Rhagionidae > Chrysopilus > Chrysopilus asiliformis. The sequence continues at coordinate 20,532,417 of OZ035960.1, forward strand.
TTTCGTTATGTTGTAGATAATTATGTCATGTGATCTTGGCGATGGTATTCCATTTCGTGTTCAGACAAATCTTGAATCAAAGTTTGCTTTCTGCGATAATAAATGGCACAACATTTCGGCCCTTTACAATTTCGAGCAAGTGACGCTACGAATCGATAATAATCCACCAATAGAATCGCTTGCACAGCATCAAATAGCCCGTAAAGTCAATATCAAGTCACCGTTATATATTGGCGGTCTACCAGGTAAATATAAATGACCCACATCCAAATATTTAGCATAGGACGATATAGCAATAGTTTTTGTCTTTTAAAATGCTTATCTTGAATTTCACGTTGATTTCATGTTTATTTTTGCACTGCGAAAAGTTTTCACGAAAAAAGAAAAGAAACCTCAGGTGTTTCGAAAAGTTTATGCGGTTTTTCATCTTATTTCCTAGTTGTGGAAGCAACAAAAATTTTTTTTCGAATAGCTTTTATATTTGTATAAAAGAAAAAAATATTTTTTTTTTGGGCGATGAGGCAAAAAGTTACGGGCTAGGGACGCAGGGCTCAAGGTTCAAAGAGAATCAGGAATACAACTAAAATAGTAAATTTCAATTACAGAAATACTCAAAACTTACTATATAAAATTTACTATTTTATGGTTAAACTAGCTTGCATACCCGTCGTTGTCGGGTTATTATACCCGTATGGTGAAACCAAAGGGTATATTAACTTTGCCTTACCGTTTGTAACGTCAAGATCCCGTCATCACACTTAAAAATGAATTACACCAGTGTGTTTAGAATGATAAAAATAATTAATTTCTGCATGTCTGTCCGTCTGTCTGTCTGTCTGTCTGTCTGTCTGTCTGTCTGTCTGTCCGTCTGTCTGTCCGTCTGTCTGTCTGTGGCGCGGATTGCGGGCGCACGGATTGAGCTAGAGACTTGAAATTTTGCGCAGATTCGTTTTTCGTAAAATGCGAGGCCAAGTTCGTTAATGGGCAAAAATGGACCATTAGGGGGGGGTACCCCTCATACGAACGAAAACTTTTTTTCTGAATATCTCAAAAACGGTGAATTTTATCAAAAAAGTCCAAGAACAAAAGTTATTTAGAATAGGATTCTACATAAAACTCCCATACATCAAAATCCAATTGGAATAAATTTTAAAAAATCTTATTGGAAAGTTTGACTTCAAAGTGGAATTTTCGTACAACTGTTCCAATTTTGATACAAATATCACCATACGGGTCTCCAATGATTGCCAGATAGGCAATTATAGCTTTTGTTATGTTTTTTGTATAAGTTTTAGAATACGAAGAAAACCGGAAAGAACGTAAAAACTTTTGGGGAAAATCTTATCCTTGCAGGACTCTCCGTTGCGAATTAATGTAACACCAGATTCGTGGTCAACGACCCCGAAAACCGCCTAATACCATTTTCCCCGGGAAAAATGGGGAAAAGGATATTTGCGTTATCCTTACAGGACCTTCCATTTCGAATTTTGAAAATCTAACACCGGATCCGTCATCAGAGACCCCGAAAACCCCTGAGTGAAACTCTCCTGCTCAATAGCCTCCTATTGAGCAGGATTCATGGCAAAAATAACGGTTTAAAAATACCCAAACCCCCTTTACCCCCCGTTTACCCCCTTAGCGGTAAAATTTCGGAAAACCTCGCCTTAGTGAGCGCCTACGTGATGGTTGGGACATACTGTGAAAGTTTCAAGTTTCTAGCTTCAGGGGTTTGGACTGGGCGTTGATGAGTCAGTCAATCAGGTTAAACGATTTTATATATGTATATAGATAGACTATTTTTGTAATTGAAATAAATTATTTTAGTAAAAGTCACAATTCTCCATTATAAAATAGTTAGATTTTCCATTATAATATATTCAGTATCTTAAATAACTCGATAACGTGTTGACCCAGGGACTTGAAATTTTTTGTAAATAAGTTGTACAAAAATTGTAGTCAACTTTTGAAAAAGTAACGTAAAGCTATAATGGGTACACTCAGAAAAATGGAGGCTAACTCGACGACCTACATACGGCGGCCTCGGGCAGGAAAATTTAGCCTATGCGAGCCGCGCGTTCGCCCGCATGAGGGAAAGTAAAACTTGTGTTGACCTGTGGCCGGAGAAATTCTGAAATTAAACCACCAGCAGGTGAAGTAGGGCATTGGGAGCTGCACGAGTTGACCTTAGATAGGCATTTCGAGGATGTAATGTCATGTAATGGAAACCTCTGTCAGCCACCTAGAGGTCAGAGTTAACCTGACAAAAAGTTGACCTGACATTTTTCTGAGTGTACCTCCCATACAAAATTTTCTAAAAAAACACAGATTTTTGAAAATTCCCCGAGAATTCTTCTATTAGGAAAATAAGATTTCTTGTATTTTTTCCTTTAATGGTTTTTACGTATCTCTGATGGTTCTCGAGATATTTGAAAAAAATATTATTTTTCACAGTTTTTTTACGCCCCCCTAATGGTCCATTTTTACCCATTAACGAACTTAGTCTTGCATTTTACGAAAAACGAATCTGCGTAAAATTTCAAGTCTCTAGCGCAATCCGTACGCCCGCAATCCGCGCCATAGACGGACGGACATGCATAATTTAATTTTTTATCATTCTAAACACACTGGTGCAATTCATTTTTGTGTGTGATGACGGGATCTTGGCGTTACAAACGCCAAATACCTTTTGGTTTTACCATACGGGTATAAAAATATTTAGAATATGGCAAAATTAAAGTGGAGTACTAGTTTCCCGTTTTCCTTTACATTTGAATTTAGAACTTGATCTTCTAATCGCTACAGCTGTAAGGGCTTTTTGCAAACGGATATATGAAAACCGTACGAACTTTTTATTAACCTAATAAATAACTGTATATGACTTGTTATGTACGTAAACATTAATGTTGACATCATTTTCTTTCGACACAGATATTGCCCCCAGTGGGACACTATTGAGCCGCGAAAACTTCAAAGGTTGCATACGAAATGTTTCCATACGAAATGAAAGGCGAGACTGGATCGATATGGATGGCCTCCACAATGTTCTTCTGAGCGAATGTCTGGCTGTTAATTGATTTTAGCTTAGGCTCAGACATCAATCATCGTTCAAATCAGAAAAAAAGAAATCTATTTTTAACGAATAACGAACCATTGTAGTCCAACAAACAAGAAAATTGCGGCAAACTAAATTCAACTTTTTTTTTATACCGGTTCATTACGACTATCATCATTAGTACTGGCATTTTTGGTTCACTTCACATTAATGTTCAATTAACTGGAAAAGTTTGAAGGATTTTGGAAAAAGTCAATCTTATAGGATATCGATTATCAAATTGGAGGCAATTTTTCTAAATTTAGTTTCAAATAAATACAAAAAAAAAAATTACATGTCATACGCTTAATATTTAATTATTATTTTATTTATTTATTATTTCTTTTTTAGTTTGTTTTTGAATATATATTTTTGTTTTTATTATTTTTCAAATGAAAATAATTAAGAAACATACCGAAGAAAATTTCATAATCATTTTACATTACATGTTGACTAATTAAATGTTATTATTTTTCACAATTGCGTCAATAGTTCACTTGATGTTTATAAAAGTGCATTGGTATTTTGCTGGAAAAACTCACGGTAAAAAGAAAGTATAACTTTTTCGTGGTTTTTAATAGTTAAAACGAACTCAAAGTTTATGTTGAAAAAATTTCCCGTTGAATCTTTTTTTGGAATCTTCTTAAAACCAACACCAACGAGTACATTTTTAAACATCAAGCAAAAAGTCAAACGCATTTGAAAATATAAATTTGTAAACTGCCATCACTGCCATGAGAAACTACAATAAATGTTGTAAGAATATAAAAGAGCTTAAACAAATTTTGAATTTGAATAGAATAATTAATTTAATTGGCAACTGCATATTAGAGCTCTAGCTGAGCTTTTCGATTTTAGTACAATTCTCTATATTTAAGTATTCGCGCATCATACCTACATATAAATAAATAAATACAATAATTAATTACTTTATTTTAATTTGCACAGTGCCACTGATTTTTTTATAAATCTTATACATTTATTAAACAAATAGCAAATAAATTAAAATAAATTATATTTAAGTGATGTAAATTTAATTATCGTAATAGTGTTAATATGAATTTAATATTATTTTGTATGTGTTCTGTAAATGAAATTAATTTATATGATAAATAAGTTTTTATAATTTGTAATTCATAATTGGCTAAACTTTAAAATTTTAAATTGATTTTTTCGTCAAAACGAAAAGTCGAAAATTTTAAATTCTTAACTCATTTGTTAAGTAGATATTTAAGTAAACACAAACAAATTGAATGGAAATGCAAAAAAAAAAAACTTAAGGCTATATTTTGTTTTTTACATAAATTTACTAATTCTAGTTACTTAAAATGCAATTCTGTATTATATTAAATAATAATAAGAAAAAATATATAATTTATGCATGCAGGGCAAATGCGTTGCGCTCATCGCTTAATAAAAAATAAAATATTTCTATGAAATATAAAAAATTAGTAAATATATATATTTATCGTGGATATCTACCTGGTTTTAATTCAAAAGCTAATTGAATTTTTGTGATATGGATTTAAATATAATCTGTTTCGTCATTAATTTAAAAAATACGAAAAAAAAAAATAAAAACACGTCTTTTTCATACGCAGGGCAGTTTGGCAGGGCAGACACATGATAGATTTAACAAAATTTAAAGTTATGAGCTTAATTTTTTAAAAGAAAGGTCCACTAGAAAAATAAAATTAGCCGCTAGTCTATTAGCAGAGGCGCGTGCTCTTTGTTGGTCATTAATTTTTCAACTGGCATGTTCCTTTTAAAAAGCGAGGCTCGTTATAGTTGACGATAATTCAAAAACTATTAATTTTAGAAATAGCAAGGCAACAGTTTTTTTACTTTCTCATCAAAAACTACTGTTTTTGATTGACCTGCAAGCAGCATGGCAAAACTTGCCCTGCATATGAAATAGACGCAATAAAAACACGTTTTTGAAATTAGAAAAACATTCGAAAAATATTCGTTTTCCGGTCAAAATATTTTTTATGCGATTTCCCACAAATAAAGAGGATATGCGATCGGTTGTAGCTCATTGGAGAACATTGTACCCACATTGCGTTGGATCGCTTGAGGTGGTGCGGATGTTTGGGCCATGTTTACAAGAGTTCCCCTTCCCTATTTCCCCCTCACCTGATACATCGTAAACGGGTCAACGAATTTTTATGAGGTTGCCTTCGTTGACTCTTTAGAGGCATAAACGACAAAAAAATCACCATCTTCTCCCAATTCTGACTCCCTGTCCTGCAATTATGAAACCAGTTAACAAATTTTAATAAGGTTTTTGGTATTGGATAGAGAATACTACGAGAGATATATGTATAGTTAAACATAACAAAAGCTATAATTGCCACTCTGGCAATTATTGGAGACCCGTATGGTGATATTCGTATCAAAATTCGAACAGTTGTAGCAAAATTCCACTTTGAGTCAAACTTTCCAATAAGATTTTTTTAAATTTATTCCAATCGGATTTTGATGTATGGGAGTTTTATGTAGAATCATATCCTAAATAACTTTTGTTCTTAGACTTTTTTGATAACATGCACCGTTTTTGAGATATTCGCAAAAAACGTTTTCGTTCGTATGGGAGGGACCCCCCCTCCACTAATGGTCCATTTTTGCTCATTAACGAACTTAGCCTTGCATTTTACGAAAAACGGATCTGCGTAAAATTTCAAGTCTGTAGCTCAACCCGTGCACCCGCAATCCGCGCCACAGACAGACGGACGGACGGACAGACAGACGGACGGACATGCAGAAATTAATTATTTTTATCATTCTAAACACACTGGTGTAATTCATTTTTGTGTGTGATGACGGGATCTTGGCGTTACAAACGGTAAGGCAAAGTTAGTATACCCTTTGGTTTCACCATACGGGTATAAAAATGTGCACTATTTATACCCGTATGGTGAAACCAAAGGGTATATTAGATTTGCCTTACCGTTTGTAACGCCAAGATCCCGTCATCGCACAAAAAAATGAATTACACCAGTGTGTTTAGAATGATAAAAAAAGTTGAATTTAGCATGTCCGTCCGTCCGTCTGTCCGTCCGTCCGTCCGTCCGTCCGTCTGTCCGTCCGTCTGTCTGTGGCGCGGATTGCGGGCGCACGGATTGAGCTAGAGACTTGAAATTTTGCACAGATCCGTTTTTCGTAAAATGTGAGGCTAAGTTCGTTAATGGGCAAAAATGGACCATTAGGGGGGGTACCCCCCATACGAACGAAAACTTTTTTTCTGAATATCTCAAAAACGGTGAATTTTATCAAAAAAGTCCAAGAACAAAAGTTATTTAGGATATGATTCTACATAAAACTCCCATACATGAAAATCCGATTGGAATAAATTTTAAAAAATCTTATTGGAAAATTTGACTTCATAGTGGAATTTTGATACAACTGTTCGCTTTTCACTTAAATCACCATACGGGTTTTCAATAATTGCCAGATTGGCAATTATAGCTTTTGTTATGTTTTGACTTCAAAGTGGAATTTTGGTACAACTGTTCGAATTTTGATACGAATATCACCATACGGGTCTCCAATGATTGCCAGATTGGCAGTTATGTTTCTTTCTGCTTATCCCTTCAATAACCACCAAAAAATATAATTTCCAATAGTTCATAAAATTGTTACAAAAAGTTGTTTTAAAAATTCTTTTTTTTACGTTTTAAAAATTCTACGTTTTAGAAATACAGAAGAAAAATCCGGGAATCACATTCTGAAGAACTTTTGAAGAAATTTGATAAACAACCCTAAAAAATCCAAAAATGTAAATTTTCCCGAGAAAAAAAGATGCTAAGTCCTTAAAATTAATCTGAAAATCAAATAAAAATTTTCGATTTTCCAAAACCTTTTTGTTAATTTTCCATACGTTTTTTTCCACATTTGTTCTCAAGATTTTTCGTCCAACAAAACTTCCAAAAAGTGAAATTTTTCACACAATCCACAATTCCAATAAAATCGATAAATATAAGGATATTTATATATTTCGTGGTGATGATATTTTAATAGTTGCAGAAAATAACTTTTGTTTGTGCTATTTTTAATGTGTGCAAGCACGTGTGAATGCGGATATTTTATTGTAAATCGACAGACACTTGTCGCTCCAACCGCTTTCCCCACAAAAAAAAATAGTGGTAACTTGGTTTTCGCATATAAAAGTATAAGAAAACCTTGTTGCTTTCCCACAATCTAAAAATAAATCTTTCGGCTTTTGTACAGGATGAACTTGAAAAGAATCGAATAAAAGTCTAATTGGCACCTTTGAATTCGATACGTTTAGACAGACAATAAAAATGTGCAAAAATAAACGAACACGACACCCGTTTCGAACTTGGCTATCGGCTATACCAGGCAAATGTGTGGCCTTACACGCGACTCACGCAAATATCTTGGCTTGGTGAAAACTTTCTGTTGTTTTTCCCTTTTGCAACAATAATAATCCAAAGAAAGCAGAGTTCCACGTGGGACCAGTAGCGGAGCTGGGGAAAATATACGGGTGATTGAAAGGAGCTGCAATTTTGTTGTCCAAGGAAGTTAAAAAAAATTTCGACTGCGGCGCATTTTGTCCAGAATGACTGGTATACATTTATTCGTAGAAAAAGAGTGAAATCATATCATCTCAGGATGATGGCTTTTATCACAATTAAATTGCTATCACCATTTAGAACGAAATGATTTTCCCGAACAGGGAAATCCAATGAGTTTTTCACTGGGGCCCCCGATTCTTAGTTACGCCACTGCGCGGGACACATGAAAGAGAAAGTGAATCCGGGAAAAATATGTTTTTCACCGGATTAAATATGTATCTTATAACAAAATAGATTGTAAGCAGAATATGAGTCGATGGAGTAAGGAAAGGAGGGGGTGTCTCAGGTTCAATTCTGGGGTTGTGGTAACGGTACCTCACGTTTACTCGAACGTGATCATATTTGCGCTATGAATTGAATACAAAAATCTTTTCCGGAGCTGAAAAAATACCATCAACGTATATAGTTTTCACTTTCACACCACCTTCGTAACACAATGGTATATTTTCTATTGTAGGTATTTTTAAGCACCTCTAATCTTAGATTTCGTATCATATTTTAGAATATTTCTCTGTGTTGATAGATTGAAACACAATATTTTTTTTTGTTTGACAAAAACAAAATTTTTTGGTTGTGGCCATGACCTTTTAGAAAAATTGATTGCGTATTGTAACGACTTCATCATTTTTATTTATTTTTCGTCACGTGAATATTGCGAGATATTCCGTTGTAATAAGAAATAATTTTGAATATTTTCGAGAATTAAAGGATCGTCAATTTTTTAAGAAATTACTTTTTTTTAACAAATCGAAACTAATTTGTTATCATACCTTCAACTGTATTGTATAATAGTAACAGATAAATGTCTTACTTTTCAGAAATATCATTAAGATTTTTTGATAAGAGAATAGAACACACTTAAAAAATAATTGTTTCTCTTATCGTATAAACTGCAATCACAACAAAATAAAAAAACAATCACAAACAATTTTTTTTATTTACATATTTCTGCACAGATAAGAAAGAAAATATTTTTAAAAAATTGCAATTGTCTAGAGATCGACTTGAAATACCCTAAATGATATTTTAATTAATATTAATCTAGACTCGAGTCATATATGTATTTCAATAAAATTTTTGGATATCCAATATTCTAAATTATTTGTTCCAATTTGACCTTGACACCTAAAAATGTTTATTTTTATTTTTAAAATTTCGTTTCCAAAAGCATTTGCCTGATTTTTTTAAAATGTCCCTGCGGCGCAATTTTTTTTGCAGCAATCATAAACAATAATGAAAGCCCTTTCTATATAATAGGTGAGAATAATATAGAAGTATATTAAAGAACCATGCAAGAAATAGCGTTTTTCACAGAAATCATGGCATAATCACAAGAAAGTTAGTTAACTCCTCACCATCCCCCTGCAATCCGGTGGCTTTTGACGCCATATATGGATGAAACTAGAGACTGTGTCCTTTCCAAAAAGTACTCAACCAAAGTGAAAACTACACTGATTCAAAAGTTAGTTTAGGGGGGTAAAATCGTGCATCGTTCTTTAGTATACCTTTTGTATTGCATCGAACCCATCGTCGAGCACAAAAATGAACTACACCACGATGTTTGGGATGACAACAGATTTTGATTTCCGCATGTCCGTCCGTCTGTCTGTGTGTGAAAACCGTAACTATCAAACGACTATGCTAGAGACTTGAAAATTTTTGCACTTGGGTCTCAAGTAAATACCAAGGCCCATACAGTTTTTTGCAGTTTTCTCGAAAACGGTATGTCATGTTAAAAAAAACTTTAAAGACGAAATGTATTTAGAATATGATTTTACATAACTCTTCATTACATCAAAATTCTATCGGACTATTCCCCTTCCACTCTTCTTTATACAAATGATTTTTTTTTAGCAAAATTCAGTCTGTCGTCATTTAGATTATTTGACAATTGCGATTGTAGTTTTTCGTATGTGTTTTTGTAAAGTTCGTCGAGAGGCATATTTATCACATATGGTATACAAATTCAAGAATGACACGCATAGTTACCGCATTGATAATCTGGAGTAAAAATTTATTCATTAATTAAACGATCATTCCCCGCTGGTGCTTATCAAAACAACAAAATTATGCTTCCAATTAACGGAATGCCATAAAGCTATTGATAACGAATTTTAACGCACCATGACAAGCACTAGCGTTGTTTATGAGTGCTTCAAGTTGATGATGAAGAAGGCGCCGAACGAGCACGCTTTGAATATTAAATATCAGATGATAAGTGACGTTGCATAGTGAGGCGATTTTGATTATTTTGCAGATTTCGAATGCGTAGTGATTTGTGGTTATCAGAAGTGAGCAACACTCGCACAATTTATGATGCATAAACAAGAATTAGTGCTCGATGCTTTTTAGGGTTATTTGCAAAAACTATTTAGAAAAATTTAAGTTACCGCGTTAAATTTTTTTAGATTTGAATAACTTAAGTTTAATTCAAGTTTCACTGGTGTTTGCTTTTGTGTATTTGTATAGTAATATACGAGTTTTGAAATAAAATAAATTTTTTAGTGTGTTTAGTGCTCATTTAAAATAAAAACCTTTAGTGGAACCGTGAAACCCGATGCCGAAAGAATTTCTACATTTTAAAAATACACAAGTGTGATGAAAATATTTATGTTGAACTAGGCGATAACTTCAAATTATTTGTCAATGGTTGTACTTTGGGTGAGTGTTACCTCAATTAAAAAATAGCAGGTGTGATCAACGCAAAAATTTCCTCCGTAATATTTAGTTTCGGAAAAAATATGTAAAAAACATAACAAAAGCTATAATTGCCAATCTGGCAATTATTGAAAACCCGTATGGTGATATTCGTATCAAAATTCGAACAGTTGTACCAAAATTCCACTTTGAAGTCAAACTTTCCAATAAGATTTTTTAAAATTTATTCCAATCGGATTTTGATGTATGGGAGTTTTATGTAGAATCATATCCTAAATAACTTTTGTTCTTGGACTTTTTTGATAAGATGCACCGTTTTCGAGATATTCACAAAAACCGTTTTCGTTCGTATGGGGGGTACTCCCCTAATGATCCATTTTTGCCCATTAACGAACTTAGCCTCGCATTTTACGAAAAACGGATCTGCGAAAAATTTCAAGTCTCTAGCACAATCCGTGCGCCCGCAATCCGCGCCACAGACAGACAGACGGACAGACGGACAGACGGACAGACGGACAGATGGACAGACGGACAGACGGACAGACGGACAGACGGACAGACGGACAGACGGACAGACGGACAGACGGACAGACGGACAGACGGACAGACGGACAGACGGACAGACGGACAGACGGATAGACGGACAGACGGACAGACGAACAGACGGACAGACGGACGGACATGCAGAAATCAATTATTTTTATCATTCTAAACACACTGGTGTAATTCATTCTTGTGTGTGATGACGGGATCTTGGCGTTACAAACGGTAAGGCAAAGTTAATATACCCTTTGGTTTCACCATACGGGTATAATAATGGTTTTTGAAATATTTCGATAACCGATAAAGATACGCAAAAACCGTTAAAGGGAAAAAGCAGGAAATTTTATTTCCTATAAAACTAATTCTATTCATTTTTCCCAAAAGCGCGTAGATTTTGAGAAATTTTCAAAAACTGTATATTTTTCGAAAAAATTGATCGTTACTTTTCCAAAAGTTGATAGAAAACAACGATTTTCGTACGACTTATTTACAAAAAATTTCATGTCGCTAGATCAACGCGTTCTCGAGTTATTAAAGATATATAAAACAGACAGACCGAGCCAGATGCACGGACATCCTCAGAATTTTGCCTCAAACGGATTTTGTACCAATCAGAAAGTTTCTATCTGCTTCCGTTCTCGAGTCGGTCTCCGTGATGAATAAAATAATATCCCTGCATAGAACAGGAAAGTAAATATTTTTAGAAAGAGTTTTTTTTTGAACAGTCATATTATGAATTGAGTCAATTATTATTGAATTGAAAAAATCTTTTTCTTTATAACATTTATAGTGAAAATCGTAAACTATTGTATTTCTATGTATATCGTAAGCCTGACGTAATTATAACTAAGCTACCCAAGCAATAATTTAGAGCCATTTGCAACTCAGGTTACAATTTGACTCTGGTCGCCAAGTGCCGGTTGCCAATCCGTTTATGCGACGGTTGCTTTGTGACCGGTTGAGAATTGGTTACATTGTGACCGATTACAACTCAACCATTGCAAATCGGTCACTTTGTGATCAGTTACAAAAAAAATAGTTGTAAATCGGTAACTTTGTGTCCAATCCGAAAGTTGTAATTGACTTACAAACAAACAGTGGTTTCGAATTATAAATAGTCAACTTTGGCCCAAGGAAAGCATTTTCTGATGTACACTTGGAATATTAGTTCGATCTGCCTCCTCCCCTTTCCTTTGTCAAACTTCGTCATAAAAGAGTTTCGCGGAAACTGTTGTTCAACTATAGCCACAAAAAATCTCTGCAAAATCGGTTGCTTTAGGAACGTTGCTGTGACGTTGCAGCAACCATTTTGTGAGGTTGTGTGACTGTTGTGACCACTGGAAATTCTACAACCGATTGACTTATACGAATTAAAAGGCAGTTACTCAATACAATAGAGAGTAGGCGGGTGATGTCCTGGATTTTTAAATTTCAGCCAAGATATTTATTTCCTTCTGGGAAATCAAAATTTTACCACGTGTCAGAAACTAAACAATTAATAATTAATAAATAAAATAAAACAATGAATGGTTAATTACGAGTCTTGTGAATAATATCTCCAATTTCAATTCCTAAAATAAAGACATACAATTAAATCTCTTCCTCCTCAATTACTTTACGTTTTACTGGACAATATGTATGTCTACTTCTCGAGACAATGTGACAGCGACTCCGCGAAGGGTGTATAAAACTCTTTTTTAAACTTCCCGAAAGCCTCATGCAAAAGGTTTTCAGGTGCGTGCCTAGGTCAATCAACTTATTATCGCGTGGTCACTTTCGCCATCGTAGGCTAATTTTAAACCCGTAGAAGTTTATCGACCGTACGAAGATCACGTGGGCCTACCACAGCATAGCACTTAAGGAAAGTGACACATCTTTTTCTGTAATTATTATTTAAAAAAAAAAACAATTAAAGACCAAAAACCTCATTCACATGGCTCTACCCGATCTCACCTGGATTGATGAAAATGTCGAAGTTTCTACGTCTGACGCCCACGAATTTTCCTTTTGATTATGTCGGGAACGTAGAATACTTCTTCAATGGCATACAACACTATTCACAAATTAAATTAGCGACATTTCAGCCCACATTGCTCGATGACGTCGAGGTGAATTCAAGCAGAATTTTTTAATTGAAAACATTTTCAAAGTGTTTGACATTTTGGATTTTATTGGATGTGGACAGTTTGGCACACAGAGAATATTTTCCAGTCGGTTAGTCGCCAACTACTCGTCGTAATCGGAATTAAGTAAAATTACTGCCACTTGAAGATTCAAAATATACTAAAGATCAGTAAACAGGAATCGTATGATTTGTGATCGCTTGTGAAAATTGATAGTAACCGGCGAAAACGGTTTCATATCGCACTTGGATTTAGCAGTTTGACTGTAAAGACGTTTGTGAACATCTTATGATCGGAAATCATATAAAACTACCGAAAAGTACTTCTCGGTTTTCTGTTTTTATTATCAGTTAGTGAATATAGTAATAAATTACTTGATAAAATTAGCTAAAAAAGTGTTGTTGTTTACATTTCTAGCAAAAAATTCCATTTTCCTTAACTTGTGTTGGTGTTTAATTGAAGTTTGATTGCAATTTAATGAATAGTTTAATACAGTTACAATTTGTGTATTGGAATCGTCCTACAATAGTTAAAATGGCATCATTTCTGAGAACTAAAAGTTATTTATTTACAGTCTAAAGTGCTATTGACGGGATTTGTCGTTGTTTGCTAATTGAATTCTTCCAATTAGAAGTGAAAATGTTTGAGCTCTTGAACATTGACTTCCTGTCAGCATTGAAAAGGTTTCGATTTTCATTAAAACTATGAGGAATAACATGACTAAATGTATTGTTTTTCTTTTATTATCCAGGCATTTGCAATATTTCTGCACGTTTCCATATCTGGATAACAGGCTTCTGACGAATGAGGTTTGTAATTGTTTCAAATTTTCGTTTTATTACTATTAACAACATTTTAAATCACAATTAAATTACAATACCACGAAAAATCTAAAATTTTCAATATTCATAAATAACCGTCAGATTTTAAGTGAAATTTTTTATTTTAATTTTCTCCGTTGATTTTATGTCGTTATGTCGAAAACGGATTTTTGTATATTTTTTGGGTGAATCCGGGGCGTTGACAAGTTGGAGAATGGGGCGGGGGAGGAGCTGAGGAAAGGAAAACTTTCAATGCCTGGAAATTAATTAGAAAATACTCAACAAGGCCAGGCGGCACTCGCGGCAATAGCTACGCTCCTCACTCTTTTCCAAAAAGTGAGCTTTTATGTCACATTATGTTTTATGTATTTCCATTCGAATATAGCACAAAATTTCTGCGCCGGTTAAATTTCCAGAAAGAAATATCTCATGATCGAATGTTTTACAATAATATGCGCCGCAGGCGACTTTTTGTTAAGAAAAAACACACACGAAGCAGAAACCTTCCAAAAAACTGCGTCATAAGCAAAAATCTTTAGGTTTCAAGAATAAATTGCAAAATCCAGAATAAAACATTAGTTTTCGGGATGCCGGATCAACATGCCTAAATCCGGATCAGTATGCGAGCGCGCCTAATGGTTGAAACTTTTGTTGGACCTTGTTAAGTAGGATCACTATACGTCTCGGATTAGTGGGATTAATCGGAATAGTCCCTGATTCAGGCATCTGTTCCGAGAACTAAATTTTTTTCCAGGAATAATTAATTTAATATTATTATTTCTTAAACCACTAAATATATTTTAATATTATTATTTATTTGTTAAAACCCCATTGCCTAAATATGAATAAAACGTACTCGAATCCGGCTGCGAATTTTTATAATTTTAAGTTTTTCCGCCTGTTAGAAAGGAAACACGATTTTTCAACATCTCCGAATTTTTTGACCAGTAAATCCTTTTTTATATCTGGTCTTTCAACAAGGACATAACAATTTTGTATTTAAATAAAACACAGAATAATTGAGATATCGGGCTGAAATTTATTCCAGGTGTAGTGGATATGTTACATTTAAGTATGAAATTCGATGTCGTTCATATGGCCACCGCGAGCATTTGCATTGATTGATTCTTTGGAGCCAATTTTCCACCACTCTTCCACACATATCGGCCGGAACGTTGGCAATTTCGCGTTCGATATTGTTCCTGAGCTCCTCTAACGGTGTTGGCTTGTTGGCATAAACCAACGACTTAACATAATCCCATAAAAAGAAATCCAACGGCGTTAAATCGCATGAGCGAGGTGGCCATTCGACCGGACCATTTCTCGAGATTACACGATTGCCACCACCGACTCAGAATTTCGGTAGTAAGTTTTAATAATTTCCAAACGTTACTCGTTCGTGAACTTCACCATGATAAAAATGTAAACCTTGACTGACGTTTTAGCATTGCCAGATCATAAAAAAAGTTTTAGTGTGCGTTTTTATTAAAATACAAAATTGTTATGCCCTTGTTGAAAGACCCTTTATAAAGTTTCTGATCAAAACAAAGTCCGTTTAAGGTCTGTCCAATGTACTCAAGACCGCGTTGAGCTATTGACTTGAAATTTGCTATGAATGAGTATGACTAAAATCGTAGTTTTTGATAACCTTTTTGAAAAGTCGCATGGATTGATTCCAAGCCTGGCGGAAAATAGCAGAATAAAAAAAAATCAAAATTTATCGAAAACTGTGCGCTTTTGAGAAAAGTTTCATATAATAAAATTGAAAGAAAATAAAATTTCCTACATTTTCTATTTTGAATATGTTTACATATTTTTAACGGTTCTTAAAATATTTGAAAAAATATTTTTTTCACAAATTTTTTTTCCGAAAACTTTTAATATTGTGAGGAAAGTTATGAATCGTTTATATAAGATTTTTTAAAGGAATTTTACTATATTTATACAAACTAGTCGAAGAAAGGGTTCGCCAGTCCTCTTTTAACTCTATATTTAAAAAAATGTAGTGTTAAAAGAGTACCGCGGGAAAAAATTATTGTTGTCCACTATTTTAAAGTAATGACTAAAAGCCAGCTGGAAATTCT
Organism: Chrysopilus asiliformis; assembly: GCA_964034945.1. Taxonomy (NCBI): domain Eukaryota; kingdom Metazoa; phylum Arthropoda; class Insecta; order Diptera; family Rhagionidae; genus Chrysopilus; species Chrysopilus asiliformis. The sequence goes on from OZ035960.1 coordinate 20,548,335, forward strand.
AAAATATTCAAATGCAAAATTTTAGAAAAAAATTCTGTTATTGTATTTTTCAAATACCATACTGTTTTTATAATCCAGAAAAAACTATCATTTAAAAATTTAAATGCATAGTGCCTTCCGTGATTATTTGTAAACAAATGACGTAACTATCAGCAATTATTACTATTATTATCTCTAAAATTATACGCTTAAATAAAATTGGTAGTCGTCACTCAAAATTATCATTGCCTTATCACATCTCTAAGTGGCGAGCAACGCCAATCTTTTATTTTGCTGCAATTACGATTAATGGAGTGAATTTAGCCACAATTTCCGCATTTTGTGCGGCTCAGCAAATTTTCAATTATTTAAATAAAATCTTGATCTCTGGAGGCGTCTTACGGTCACACTTTTAAACATTTAACTGGAAATTAGTGCCTTCAGCTGTTCAGTTGCTAAACTTGAAGCTAACGTAGCAAATCATAACTATTATAAGATAAGAAAATTTGGCGCGTGGTCGTCCTGGGTTCTTGATTACAGCAACTCTCAATTTAAATTCGATTATAATTTAATGCATATTTGTTCAAGATAAAAAAAATCAGCTGATGGAACCTGAATTCACGTGAGTAAACTACCCACAAAATACGAAAATAGCTCACAAAACACTTCCTTGAGTCGAGTTTAGCCGTTGCAAATATTACACAAAACACGTGTTTCAATGTCTCCGAATGCTTATTTTTATTGATATTTAATATAGTTTTAGTTCTGTTTTGCTCTGGTTCGGTGTGCAATTCTCTACAATTGACAATAATCGATTATTTCGTAACGATTCAAAATATTTGAACAAGTGTACCTAATCCCAAAAGCAAGTTTACATACCTGACGAAAAATAGCAGAATAAAAAAATTTGGTCGAGGTCATCCACACGGTCAGCTGAAGAATTTTCCACGGGGAAAACCAAGTCAGTCCCGAGGAAAATTCGAAGGAAAAGCGTGTCGCTTTTTTGAATTTAATGTAACTATTGATTATGGAAACCTTACAAATGCTCGTCATATTCAGAAGGTGAGAAGCTCCTAAAAGTATGCAAAGCAAATTGCTAGCACGAGTATGCTAATTTGCAAAATTCAAATTGGCGTCATTCCAGAAGTGGTGATTCGTCCAAACTTGAGGTATTTTCCCAGTATCACAGGTGCTTTGTAATATTCTGTGAAATTTGTTAGCTATCTCAGTAGCCGAAGTTGACGAAAGCTAAATTCATCAGTAGGTTTTTGGAGTTTCCGACTGTAATCAGGTGAAACATTCCACCTCAGCGACGAAAAGGTGTTTTTTTTACAATCAAATCAGTGTGATATCAATGTTTAGCGGGCGCGCTTTACGTTTATTTAATTATTTTTGTTTTTCACATGCGGCTGACGATAAGAAATATCATTTCACCTGAACTTACCCGAAGTGAAACACTTGTATCGTGTCTTGTTACGTTTTCGGGAATATCTAAAATAGAGGCAGTTTCATAGAATTATTCATTTTTGTTTATTTGAATACAGCACCGACAATAAATTTGATTCGAACTTGATGTAAAGTAATTTTTAATTTAAATATTGATAGTGATTGTAACAGAATTCCAAAGTGTTGCTTTTCCAAACGGAATTGTAAAAAAAAAATTCAAACAATCTTTGAGCTATGAAAACTTTATTCAATAGCTCTGGGAAATTGTGCGAAAGTGCGATAAGAATTTAGTGATTTATTGTACAATTTAGAAAAAAAGTTATACCTGGAACGTTTGGAATATACCAAAATTCCATTTCAAAAATTGTTTAGTTTAGCAGAAATGTTACAAGTTGAGGTGAGTTGACATATTTTCATGTTGCACAAGTTGTTTCTTTGCTCGGTGAAATTTGATCGTTTGCACGAATTTTATGTTTGCGATTTGTTAAATGAATTGTGAATTATTTTCAGTGAAACTGAATGAAAACGATTTTTATGAGTGGTTTTGACTGAGCTATGGTCGTTCGTTTTTCTTTTTCGTAAATTTAGTTGAAATGATTGAATTTTCATCGAAAAACGTTGCAATGCATATTTTTTTACATTGTAAATTTTTATAATTATAAAACGTTTTATATGGTTTGTGAACCTAAAGAAATGAAATTAAGTTTCACTTTAAGGGGATTTGCACTATCATACTAATATATAAAAATGAGTTAGTGTCTGTCTGTCTGTCTGTCTGTCTGTCTGTTCCTCTTTCACGCAAAAACGGCTGAACCGATTGACTTGAAATTTGGCATGAGTATCTGTTGAAGTTCTGGTTCCAATATAGGCATACGGAAAAGTAGCGCCAGGGGTGGAGGGAGTAAGGGGACGGGGTAAGGTGATTTCGAAACTTAGTTTTTGCGCTATGTTACTCTTTCGCGGGGAAACTGCTGAACCGATTGGCCTGAAATTTGGCATAGGTGTTCGTCGGCGGTCCAGCCCCAACATAGACCCATTAAAAAGTTTTTAAGTTCTTTCCGGTTTTCTTCGTATTCTAAAACTTAGACAAAAAGCTTAACTCGGCAACGACGGGTATGCAAGCTAGTATTTTCATAAAGCCCAGAGACTGAAGCTATTCAATTTAGATTCAGTGTTTTGTTTGGTTTAAGTTTCTGATTTTGAATTTAAAGAGTTGCGTATTTACGGAGTACAAAACCCCGCAATTTCCATGAACAAAGAAAGGGCATAGAAAATTGGTAATAAAAAGTCCCCAACCAACGAAAACCGTGTTCCTTGTATCGTTTGGGTAAAATTGGGCATCAAGAAAATGCGTCAAAAATAGTTTAATTTTGACGAAGATTTTTGAGTAAGTTTACGGAGATTTAAGGTAAGTTCAAAACGACATGATCATGAAGTCAAGATTTTTATATAATTTTTTTTTTGTTTTTTGGTTGTCTGATTTAGAATTCCTCCTTTTTTGGGGTAGATTTAAACAATTTTTGCGTAAACTTACGACAGGAATGCGGAAAACCAAACTTTTTGAAATTCTCAATTCATTTCCTACAGTGTAGAATAAACACTAAGGCGGGTAGAAATTTTATTGAAGGCTGTACCTGGAACCGGTGTCCCCTGTGGTCCCACCTTTTTTCTAATTTGTCGAGGATCTATCAATGATTTTTCCATCAGTTAAACAATAACTCTTATAGAAAAATATAAGATTTTTCAAATTAGAGTTAAGTATAATTAATGGTTCTACGATACAAATTTTATCCCCATTGTAAGGTTTTTTTGATTATTTAAAAATACTTCTTTTCTTTGAATAGTGTGTAGTTTATCATACCTATATTTTGTTGCCTTTTTACATTTTTTATCGTATTTTCCCATGTATCTCCATATAATCAATAATCAGTTTTTATACTCTATATGATATAACATATAGAAGTATATTAGATTTAGTAAGCCGTTTGTAACGCATCGAACCAATCGTCGGACACAAAAGATTTTGATATCCCCATGTCCGTCCATCTTTCTGTCTGTCTCTCCGTCTGTTCGTCTGTGTCTCTGTCCGTCTATCCGTGAATACCATAACTTTCCAAAGGATTGAGCTAGAGACTTGAAATGATGTATAGTTGCGTAAATGGCACGGCTAAGTTATTGAACGTAGGACCATTCCTTCTCCTTTTGCCAATATAAACAGTTTTCTCGAAAACTGTGTACCGTATCAGAAAATTTGTAAAGATAAAATGTGTTTATAATATGATTTTACATAAAAGTTCTATATATAAAAATCCAATCGGACCAATTCTTACCCCTTTTTTGGATTTTTTTTCATAAAAATTTTGTCTGTCCTCACATAGAGTATTTGACGATTGGCCCCGGGCAATTGTAGCTTTTCTCATGTTTTTAAACTACTAAATTCCATGCAATCGATAGATTAAAAGTAGCATTTTTCAGTTACAGAATCGTATATTCTAAACGTGTTCTGATTAGAAATGAAACAATCATGTATATTTCTTACAAATAACTTTGACATCCAATTAGCATAAGTATTTATGCAAAAGTTCGTTTAACAATTTATATGCAAAATTACCCATATTTATTATTCATCAATAGATAATAAAAGCTTTTCATAGAAATATTTTTTCTTGAAAAATTTGTCACAATTATCGTGAAGTCGTGTGACAATCTTTCTGATTCACTGGATAAATTCTTGCTGAACTTGAATATCGAGAGATTTGTTTACATAATTTATTAGATTAGACGTTCCCCAATGCATGTGAAATACCCGACATAATGATGTTCTATGACTATTTTAGAAATCTGTGAGGCACGTGCCGAAATCTCAAAATGTGTCTGCTCTCCGAATTTCAACAAACGCTCCATAGTTGGTTTAAGTCAAAAGAACCAGACATAATTCACCTCCATAACCAAAATACAGAAATGTTGCTTTATAAACAATGAAACTATGCTCCAAAAAACAACATCACTGCCATTCGTAAAATGTTTAATCCACCATCAAAGCATACTGAATATCGTTTGTTTGTCATCATCTAATTCAGTAAACAAGATCACTTTCCAATTGGTGTGCACGAGGTCTATTTTGATAAACTACCTCCGATCTGCTGGAAAAAATATCAAGATCTATAAAATTCGAGATCGGCTACTGTTTCACCATATGCACACAGATAGCCGTATTTATCTTGTAGTTGACCTACCTCCTCCTCTCGATTTTCACCAAACGAGTTTTCCCTCATTATACTAAAAACGATTAAATACCGCATCATGGGGCATAAACACTTTTCACAGCATAATTATGTTCACATCATGGAGCCATCAATAGTAGACACACATAACTCAAAACAAAACTAAAATCGGTTAGTGATTTTCTCCGATTTTGCCGTTAATTTTAATTTTCATCGATCTTGAGTTTTATATAAGTTTTCATTATCGTGATATTGCGATAATTATTTCATTATTCCATCTGAGATACCTGTTTGGTCACTATTAGATCTCGAACTCAATTGATCCATGATGAAATCATAGAAAAAACAATTTTTTTAAATGTACCGGTATTTAATCGGTCTGATGATATACTTTAATATCTAATTTACAACCAGTTAGCATATCTTTTTTACGAGTACTTAAATGGAAAGTAAAGATATTTTGTATTTGGAAAGTGATATAAAATATACTGATGTGTTATAAAATTCTCGGCGTCCAGTTTGACCAAAAAATCCAGTTTAAATCATATAAAAATTACTTTTAAAAAAGCTTTGTTGGTGTAACAGGAAATTCGATATGAATTTAGTGATGCAAGAATTTAAACTGCAATAAATTTTTTATGTTCGTTACTGGTTCGTCTTCATTTTTGTAATCGAGTTGTACTCTAAAAAAATCCACAGAAATTTTTGCTTCAATTGCATTTTTCGCAAAAATTTTTCCTTGTTATCTTTTTTATATTTATAAGAATTGCAGTTTTTAAAGCTGTGCTGCAAAAATTCCTGTTTCGATTTTCCTGGAATATTTTAGTTTATTAGAATGCTCTAAAATAGCAGAAATTTTCCAATGAAAATACCTTAAGTTTTGTGTTAAAGCTCCCAAGTAATAAAAATTATAAAAATTTCGCAATTTTACCGCTCAGTCTTCGCGCATTACCATCAGATATTTTCGCCACGAACTCAAACGTAATGAAATCATTTAGGTAAAGGCCCAACTACGATAGACATAGGGGCGCATATGTAAATGTCAAATTCCCAACGAATGTTGACATGCATAGCTGTCAACATAAAAGCTAACCATAATAGGCATAGACTGACATAAGTAAAGCTAAATTTTTCTCGATAGTAATTGACAAAGTTGAAGGAAAAAATGAGTGAATTGAAAAAAATTAAAGAAATATTTGAAATGAAATTGTGAAGTGCTTAAAAGAATTAAGTGACCTGGAAGATGAACTGGATGGATACGGCAGAAAGAAGCGTTCATGTGATGTACGAGAAATCAATCGCGACAGGAAAACGCACGGATAGTACGTAGTCACCTTCTTAAAAATAAAAAGGCTTGATCCGAATCAATTTTTTATTCATACGAGAATGACCACAAATGTCTTTGACTATCTGTTGTCCTGCTTGAGTCCCTTTTTGGAAAAATTTTAGGTTATGTTCACTATTTACATATGCCAGTTCCATTTGTATCGAATTATTCATGCTTAACGAATGTTTAACGAAGGTTTGAAAGTGGCAACACTCTTGACATATGTCTATTGTGGGTATTAACACTGACTTTCTTATTCTGGAAATGACATATGCAGCTACATATGCGTTCTTATGTCCATCATAGTTGAGCCTTAAGGGTGTACAAGTGCGAGAGCGGTTGACAAATTCATGTGACTCAAGCCGAACGTTGCCAAACTTAGGCGGATTACAGTAGATTAAGGCGAACTCTTGCGATCGTCGTGATTCGCTTGTATTCGTCAAAAGTGTAGTGCCAATATTAGAAAATTTCGCTTGTTGGCAGGCATACTTTTTTCAGCGTTATAACTAAGGGATACAAGAATCTTCAAATTCGAAGGTTTTGAAAGACTGATTCCACCAAAAAGTTCTTCAAATCTTCGATACCTTTAAATTTTCGGTTGCCGCAAGCAGACTTTATGAAGCATTAAAATTTTAGGAGTTTATAACAAAAATTCCATTTAAAAGGTGAAGTATTTGCACTTATGCTATTTACTTTGGTCACTAATTTTTATTAGTTAACGAAAAAAACAATTCTATCAGCTTTATATGTTTTTATTTTTAATCCCAGCAAATATGTTGTTTTTCATAAATGGTAAATTCCATTTTAATTTCAAGTTCGAATCAGATTTCACACTTCTTTATAAGTCCTTGCAGGAAATGTGTACGACATGCTCTAAAATATGCGTCTTCATTAATAATCGTCTAAACTAATGCAAGTGAAAGTTTTACAATTAACATTAAAATTTAGCGATTTCAAATTAAAAATACTGCATCTCTCTGCTAGATAACAAATGATATACGTTTTTATTAGATGGTCATTGCCTACAGAAACAAGCATGTATAATGTGAAATACATATGCCTAGCGTGGACAGGTAAATATCAGGTAAACATTCAAGATACCAAATACCGAGCGATTAACAATGTGGAAAATTTTAAACTAGACTTGAAAAGAAAAATATACTTGCGCATGTTGTGTTTATAAAAAATACGATATTTTAAATAAGAAAACGTTGGTAAGTTGAGCATAACATGACTATGCTCCACTGTTGCTTTTTGTTGCGGAACCCTCACGAATGCGACAAGCAATCCTATCAGAGGTGAGAATTTGTCTAGTTTCACATAACTTCAGTTTGTGCTTCAGCATAAAAAGAATTTTAAAATTCTGAAGCAAAACTTTTCGCTCAACCATTAAAATGACAAACATTGCACTTCACCCTGAGCCCTTCAACTCAACTGTTCGTGTTTTATGATTTCTCTGCTGGCAATAAAGAGCAATATATGGATTTTTGTTGTCGTCATGAGAGGATATTCATATCAAAATTTCATCCTTCAACAAGAATCCTTGAAATCCCTCTTTTGCTCATTAAGTTCTTCGTCTGCCTTAAAATTGTTGATTCACATTTATATCATATTTGTCACTTCATAATTATGGACTCTGTATGCTGCGCCTCGTCTGGTTTTCTGTAATTAAAAAAAATTAAATTCATCCTAAGATTGTGATGTGGAGAAATTGCATAAAGATTCAAACAGTTGATCACATATTTTTGCAGTTCGTTAGTTCTGCTAAGTTAAAAAATTTCTGGAAATATTTTCAGTTGTTAAAGATTTTGTGTCAACAAATATTTAAAATATAAATTAAAAACATGGCTTTATCCATCTAGCGGTGAGTTTCTTACTTATGTAAATAAACCTCATATGATGAAAAATTTCAGATTTATGTTGATTTTTTTCACACAAAAAAAAATTGAAAACTCAACCACTATTTGAGATAGACGGTTGAAATTTACAAAAGATTAGCCTTTTACTAAAACCTAAACTCTGTCCGTAAATGATAAAAATGAATCCACTCCTTCTCCTTTATCCCGGACAAATGGAAAACATTTTTGCAATTTTCTCGAAAACGGTTCATTTTTTAAAAATATTGTTTTACATAACTCTGCCATACATCAAACTGCTTCCCCTCTCTCCATGACTTGGTGGGCACGGCGACCACTTTTCTACCTTCTATGTAATTAGGGGTTTATTTTGAGAAATTTATCAACAAATCCCAATTAAAAGTGATCAGGGAAAAATTTGACCAATTTAATTTTAAAGCATGGAAGAGTTATGTAAAATTATATGTTAGACACAATATTTGTGATACAATGCGATGCTTTCGTACAAATTTCGAAAAAAAACCTTTTTTTGTATGGGGAAGGGAAGAGAGAAGAAGTAATCCGAATACCTTTTGATGCATCGAAGAGTTATGAAAATTTGTATTCGTAGAGACTTTTATCTTCATATTTTTTTTTATTTTCGTGTTATTTTCGAGAAAATTGGAAAAAAAGGGCGTGGAAAGATGCTATAATTTTTTACTGGTTTCTCAAACTAGTATTCTTATTTTTAAAAAACAGATTTCCAGCATGAAAAACGTTTCGAATAGGTAACAAAAGGAAAATAAAATTAACCAAACATAAAAATTAAAACCTTTTGTTTTCATGACGACTGTTAGAAAAATGGTGAAAAATTTGTATTTACTAAAAAACTCTTATGTACAAATCCTGGAAAAGAATAGTCTGTCGAAATTTGCAAAACTTGTCAGCTTGAACCAATTTGAAACAAAAAAACCCGATAACACCCAAATAATAAGAATTTGCTTTTATGAATGAGTGTGCAACGCTAGCAAATTTGTTAAAATTTAACACGAACAGTGGTGAAAATCAATCTGAAATGCGAATAATAATAATTAAAATTATGCTTACGAATTAAGATGTTCTGCAAGAAAGCGTATGAAGCATATTTGCTGAAAGCGCAGTACTTAACATCGGTTAAAATTTAATTAAATCTAATTGAAATCGTGAAAGCATATCTAGATTCTGGTAGAAAGTAAAAGTGCGTGTGTAAGGAAAAACCTTTTTATACAATGAATAAACGAAATATTAAGTTAAAGATAGAAATAAAATGTTTCCAAGGTAATAAAAGAAAAGAAAATATTTTCATTTGTCTTTGACAGAGAGATATGAAAGGCATGTGGGCGGTGGACGGATAATTTAGTGTTTTGTTGTATGGAATAGAAACCCGTGAACAATATGAAATTATGATTTAAACGAAAGCATTTCTTGCTCTGCTTGACGCGGCCTAATTAATTACTCAGACAAATCTTTAGACATTTAGACTGGTACGGACCGAAATCATCGGACTTCTGCATGAACTGGAAAAGTTTGCGTGGAGCGAGGAAAATATGCTATAGGAATGTGGAGTTTTTGGGATTTCAAAAGTGTTTCTATTGTTTTTGATCAAAAAAATCGCAAGAAATAATTCGCAGGAAACGGCCTTGTAGCAAGGTCTCAAACACACTGAGAAATTTATTAATGATGGTCGTTTATTGATTACACAGTAGAATAGAATAACTCCTAAATGGCTCGACTTATGTAAAATATAATAAGTTATCCAGTCTTTGAATAAAAAATACAGTCAAACCAGTCAAGGCCAAATCCTAGATAGGCCGGATGCCTGCTTATGTCGGAAACATTTCCTGCTGCCGAGCGATTCCGGCGTAAATCTCCTGATGTCGTACGTTTCCGGCTTACAACTATCAGTAGGGTAGCGAGGGTTAGTAGAGGCCCAAGGCGGATATTAAAATTACCGAGATTTTATTGGTTGTGGTTTTTTTCACAATCCTTCTGTGTAAATTTCTGTTGTCGACCGAAATTCGCTATTCACGAAAATTTGGTGATGCGCTATAAATTGATTAAGATTTTTGTTAAACTTTCAAAGACATTTTTTTATGAAGAACTTAATCGAAATCAATCTTTAATACAGCCATATTTAATCTGTATTTTGGGTGGAAAAATTCCCGGAACTGAACTCCCTTAACCGTTATTCATGTCGGTCTTCCCGACTCCCTCAACACGTTTTCCATGCAACCAACACTGATGCGAGTTTTGCTGGTAATGTGTTGTGGTGCGCCACCATTTCAATTTCACCTCGGATTATAAAGGTAACCCTAGCCTAGGTTACCCTACACCGCACTGTTCTTGGCCGTCTAAATTCCACAGACTCGAGGGATGGTAATTTGGGGATGATGTGAGGAATATTGATCGGCGCAGCATCTGTGCATCTCTGTATAACTTTCATCATGTTGGAGCAGGGCCACTTTGGTCGTCATTGCCGAAAGGCGCCTGCTGGTGGATGCTGGCGTTAGTTTTGAATACAAATCAATTTGGAAAATGGTCTGGGGTGAGCTTGGCAAGGCTTTCTTGTAGACTTCTTATGACGGCAAAACTGTGACGACATTATGTGGAGTTCAGTTCAGCGCCAACATCAATACCAACAACATTATCTACATCAGAGTCATGCATCTATTGGAAGCTGTAAAAGAGGGAATTGTAGAACTTAGCATGGAGAAGAAATCATTTAGATATGGGTGGGTGACTAGACGTCAACTGTTTGTAACATGATCCCATAATGTCGTCGTAGAAATGAAAAGGAGATAAACCTATAGAAAAATTACCATTGCCTTATGTTTGCTTCGGTTATAGTTGTATACAGAAAGCATAATTCGACTATAGTACATAAAACTACAACACAGCACAGCATAGCTACATTATGCTTTTTGAACATTTTTATGATTGTATGAGAATGAAAAGCAACTTCATTTCACTTGTTTCCAAACGAACAAAAAAGTAAACATCAGAATGTTACGCTAGATGCGGCATTTTCTTATTTTTCATTAAAATATTGGAGAAAATTTGTTCGTTCTAGGAAGCCATTTGGGATTTATTTTTAGTTTCGATCATTTCGCCTTTACCACTCAAATATAACTACGACATCGGATACTTTTTCTGGGATTTTTAGGCTTGAAGCAATATTTTTTTTGTTCCGAGAAAAAGTTTTTATTGATTGGTAATCCTTAATAGAAAAATTATTAATTGGAAATACATGAAGGTCAAAACGGAAGAGAAATAAATTCACAGAAATGAAATCAATTTTGGTGAAGTATTTGCAGAGTATTTTCAAAAACAAACATTTGAAACAACAGATCCAATTATTTTATAGTTTAACAAACGGGATGACGTTTTATTGTTGAAAATCCCTCTGTATATAATATTACAGAATTTGTAACATTTTCAGTTTTAAAAAAATTAACCGATTTCAAGAATATTGTAGAATACCATTCGATTTCGTGGTGAAAAAGAGAAAAAAAAATCTTTACTGCTGCGTAATTCATAAAAGAATTAAGGTGCGGCCAGAGGGGGTGGGCTAATCCGGACGGCGGATTTTTAGAGGCAATAAATTTGTATCCATAAATTTGAAAAACCTAAGCTGCATTTATGTCAACCGTGACGTTAATTATGTCAACCATGACGTTAGAAGACATTTGTAACGTCAAGGTTGACATGGGAGCTTTTAGTGACGACAAATCTTATTATTGTTCCGAAGGCCCCTTACTACTTTGCCACTGTTTTTAGATATGGTAAAAGTTTTTCATGTTATTCCATTTGCATTTATAAAAATTGACACCTATTGGATTTCGATGTATGGAAGAATTATTTTAGCTTAACACTTTTTGCATTAACACATTTTTTGAAAAAAAAAAACCGTTTTCGAGAAAATTGCACAAACTTTTTCTTGCTGGATGGTGAAGGGTAGTAAAGGTAGCTAATTTTTTCCTGTTTTGGACATGATTTAACTTCTGCTACAACCCGGATTTGTGCTAAATTCCAGGCCTATATCTCAATTACCCCCGTCGCACACTTCAACTAAGCTATGTGAGCGAGACTAGCTATAGTTACATAGCCTAACTGGGTTAGCTCACCTCGTTGCACACTTGAGCTAAGCTACGCGGCGATATTTTCGGTAAATATATGCATTTTTCCACTTTATCTGCAGCCATTTTTAGATATAAATTATTTAACGCGATTGAAAATATTCCGCAAAAGAATTCAATTTTCACGTTTTCCTTACACTTTTATGTCCACAAAATACTACACTTTTGCAAACACCGATTCTACACTGTATAACGCCGAAAATATTTATATGTGAGTGTCAGCGATGCCAGCGATGCCAGCGAATGTAACAAAGGTCACCACTTGGTGAATTCAGCTGTCATATAGATATTAATATCAAATTGAAAAATTTGTATAAAAATTCGGGTTCGATTTATATTAGAACATCTTTTAAAATTCTGTTTGAAACTTTATAGTACTGATTTTACGATTGCTTTTTGACAAATATTGTTAATTTTCGTATGCTTCCCTCGATTTCCAGTTTTTAAAGTTTTTTTTGTCTATTAATAACCCTCGCTAATTGAAGTTGGACTATTTAAAAATGAATAAATTTCCCACGATTAAATCAAATTATGTATTGATTTCGACATTATCTTTATTGATTCTTGTTAATTTATTTCAAGAAATATCTAAATTACCATAATAAGACACTAAATAGTATCAAAAACTTGATAAAATTTGATTAACGATCGAAATCAGTACAGCGATTTTTGTGCAAAAGGTGGTAAGTGATAAAAGCCGTGATAACAATAAAGACACAAATTCCTGTCAATGTATGCTTGTTTGCATGCACCTGTGTTGGTGAGATTTTATTGGAAAGTCGACTGGAAATTTCCCTCGAAATTTGTATATGGTCACACTAGCTGTGCTTTTCACTTTGAACTGTCACTGACGCACCGAGATTTTTCGAGGGTGGCTGAGTTTTGTTTTGTGTATTGAAATTTGTAATACGCGAATTCCTGTCATATTAGATGTGTCTCCTCCGCTATAAAATAAAATCAAAACTTCATCTGTAAAAAAACCATTTTGTGTAAATATAAGCCGCAATAAATTAAATTTGAACTTGAATTAAATTCAATGAATTTCAATTTTTGTGTTGATTGATTCGTGAAAAAATGTCACAAATTAATGTTAAAATTGTTAATGTCTAGGTTGCTAGGCCAACGGTGGAACAACGGCTGCTTCTCATAAATTTAGTGGAGAAGAACCTCTCTGTTTTGCACCACCGTCTAACCCCCAACGCAAAAGCCAACAAACAGCGTGTTTGCGAAGAGATAACAAGGGAGGTCAACAGAAAAGGGCCACCACAAAAAACTACAGGGCAACCGGGTTGCCATAACCAAATTTTTTTTTGTTTTCGAGATAAAATTTCCCAGTCTTGTGACTTTCTGAATTGAAATTTGAAAAACTTCCCATTTCATTTATCACGGGAAAGATCACGGGAAAATTATCACCTTTTGCACAAAAATCGCTGTACAGATGTGAATATTGGTGAAAAGATCTCGACTTCTGCCGGCAAGCAACATTAATTTAGCTCAAAAAGCAAAAGTTTCGCCAAACATCCACTTCTGTCATCAGACATTCAATTTTATTTGATACTTGATGTTATCGCTCAGAATACTACAATGATTCATAGAATCCAAGAAAAAAGTCTTTATTCCAGCTGAAGTGAGGGGAATTTCGGTACGGAGGCAAATAAAATATTTATAAGCTTCGTAAAATCGCTAATAAAATGGATCAGACACCACCACAATTCACCATATGACGTAGGCATAAAATATATCCTTCAAATAAGTCATGTGTGTCCTGTGCATAGTCCTTTTATATTCTACTTACTTGAGACGTTCCTTGTAGTTCAAGGTCTGTGTGTAAACTTCGTTTTCTATGGCTCGAAGCGATGTAAAAAAAGAGAAACGATTTTGTCGATGGAAGCTGTAAGGATGCCATACCATACATCCTCATCGAAAGGATAAGAGAAATTAAATATTGACAGTTTGCTGAAATTGGGATATCCATAAATACTTTTGTACCCATCTACCTTATACTAATGTACGTGTAATAAAATTGAAGTCTTCTTCGATTCAATAATCATGATCTGAATGTGATCTGGTCAGATCTGGATAGTCCTATCAAATCCCATTACGAAACTTTTTCAGATAATCTTGATAGGTCACGAAAACGTAAACTTAACCCTTTTTGTTAGTTAGACAAGTTGAATTCCCAAAGGTGTATCTCTCAATACTGGATCAAATAAACTATTGAAAGAGATATCTGAAACATGCAAGGACGCCGGCAGAATCGTATGCAGGGGGAGGGGGACGCATTTATTTCTCTGATTGCATTATTTGTGTTGTATTATATATGACAACAAGCACTGGTACACTCAGGATTTTATTTTAGAGAAGGGTTAGGGGGGAGGGGGATCGAGAAAAATTAAAAAAAAAACAAATGTAATAAAAAATAGAATTATAAAATACTTCGAAAAAAGCGCCGTAGGCGAAATGTTTTAGACTGATTGTGATTTAACTTAAAAATATTAAATAAAAATGCGCCACAGGAGAAATTGTTCGAAGACCAAGGTCACATATCCTTTCAAATTATTGGCTAAAGTTTCCAAAAAATCTGTGAAAATTCCATTGTTTCATGATCATTTTTTCAAAAACGAATATTTATCGAGAAATTTTCAAAAACACTGTATTAAAACAAAAAGGTTGGGAAGTACTGGTACAGTACCCGGTGTTTTTTTCAAAAGTTGATAGACAAATTCGATTTTGATAAAACTCATCCACAAAAGTTTTCAAATTCCCGGCTCAACGCGTTCTAGAGTTATTTGGCATAATATTGAGACGGACAAAACGACAGACAAATACACGGACATTCTTGTAATTTTCCCTGAAACGTATCTCATATTAATCTTATAAATACAGTAGAATCCCGATAATTCGTACCCCGATAATTCGTATATCCCGCTAATTCGTATGAATTTGCTGGTCCCTTGAAATACGAATTATCGGGATTTTACTTTTTTACAAAAATATTTTTTTTTATTTCACCCCCTTCCCGACGCCCATGGTAACAGGTGATGATGTCAAATAAAATTTTAATATTAAATAAGATTTTTTACGAAATGCTTAAATATTTAACAATTATGTATCTTGAAAGCTTAATATAAAAATTGCTCAGTCAGCATAATTTTTGGTCAATTTCGCATTCTTCATGGTGAAAAGCATTTTAACTTTTACTACGTGCCACCCACTCACCTTGATATGGCGCGCAAGGATACCTTCCTTGAACGCCTACGTAGGCGATTTTTTTATTCCTTACTTTGATAATTTATTGCGAGATAAAGGGCAGCAGATAAAAGGATAAAGATGTCGTCATCAAATTCATATACTTCAAAATTATTCCCGCCATTCAAAGAGACTTTGAGGCTAGTCCGACACATGTAAATTATAACTTACACTACACAGCATACATCAGAATAATAATAAAAAAAAGTTTCTTATTCTTTGCCTCCTTTCCCTAACACGATTTTGAGATACTTTTAGAGTCGTTCTGATACCTATATGGTGCTATAAATGTAAATGTTTATATCGTCCCTTTTAGTCCTTTCTCGTTCGTGCCCTTCGCAATGAATTGAATCGCTTGTTGCTGAGGAAGTTTAACTGGGCTTTCGGGATATCCTTTTGACTGTTCACTTCGATTCTGAAATTATATGCGCAATTGTCCTGTACTAGTAGTTGTGCAGGATGGCGTTTATTCCGATTTAGTTATTTAGCCCTACAATACCCGCGTTGGTGAGTTAGTGAGTGAGCGTTAATAGCCCTCTTTTTTCGAGGTTTTCATCTTGCACAATAAACGTAAAATATCTGCTTAGATGGATGTTGGTGTGGTCGTGATCATGTCAAGGACGTTGCCAGATTCTCAAGGATAATATGATATTAATTGGATTATTAAGCTGCTAATATTAAATCAATTTTATGAAGATTAGGCCTAGAAATAACATAAAATTGCTGAGAGTGAATTCGAAATGCTATAGCTTTTCCCAAAATTTTATTATTGAAAAATGTCAAGGATTAACCTTTTTGCTCTCAGTTAATCAATGTTTACTTTATAAGATTGTGTGACTCATAAAAATGTTAATTTGGGCAAAATATGTAGATAAGTAAAGTGTGTATAAGAAAGGTATTTTACGTAGGAAGCATAAAGGTAATTAGTTTGTTAGGCACGGAAGTGGGTATTGTAAAAGACTTCTTATTAATGATAGCCTGTGTTATTAATTCATGTTTATAAAGTGGTTACACCCCGCGCAACAAAAAAAGCCGCACTTAATATTTTCATGATATATGAGTTAAAAAAGTCAATGGAAACGTCGAATTTCTTTAATTTTGGTTGAAACACAAAGCTTATCATGTAAACTAACTAAAAATTTATTTGGCTGAATTTTTGAGTCAAAGGAATTTATATTAAAGACGGAAAGGGCAAAAGGGGACTAAAATGATCAATATTTATCAAGTAATAAATCAGTTAAAAAATTAATTAAAAGTGACAAACCGAATATGCAAACATTTTTTTTTATTTGTTTTGGATAGAAGAGACATCTTCAAGTATTATAAAATATAAAAATTAGCTATAGACGTAATTTAATATTTTGTGGAACCTCCTTTTGCCTTTATGACGTCTCGAATCCTTTTTGGCATAGAAGCATAAAGATTCGTCAGGTACTCATCAGTGATATCATCGTACCACACTTTCTCTATGATATCCTTCAGATCCTTTATGGTTTCTGGTTTCCGGCTTTGAATTTTGCGGCCCATAATAGCCCATACGTTCTCAATGGGGTTCAGGTCTGGGCTATTCCCCGGCCAACTTAAAGAGTTTATTCCCAGCTCATCCTTCAAACTGCTAACCTTTATAGGAAAACATCAAGCTAATATCACAATCTTACCTCTAGACTCCAAAATATAGAGAAATAAAGGGGAGCTACTTACAGATTTTGCTCTATGGCAAGGAGCTGAATCATCTTGAAAAATGGGATCCGATATCTTGTCGCTTAAAGCCTCAATGCTCGGTACAAGA
Organism: Chrysopilus asiliformis; assembly: GCA_964034945.1. Lineage (NCBI taxonomy): Eukaryota > Metazoa > Arthropoda > Insecta > Diptera > Rhagionidae > Chrysopilus > Chrysopilus asiliformis. The sequence continues at coordinate 20,565,359 of OZ035960.1, forward strand.
CCTTGCAGGATGATTTTCCTATACTCGATAGCATTAACGGTACCCTCAAGGATAATTATGAGTCCGACTCCATGGGCTGTAATGCATCCCCAAACCATAACATAAGGAGAATGCTTTACAGTACGAGCGACACATTCATCGCTATATCGCTATCCTTTTCTGCGGCGGACTACCTGCTTCCCATCTGGTCCAATCAAATTGAACTTAGACTCGTCGGAAAATACCACTTTTGACCAATCCAGGAAATTCCAATTTTGCCACTCCTTGGCCCATTTAAATCGGTTTTGCTTCATTTTTGCAGTCAGAAGTGGTTTTTTCGCTGGTCTTCTCGCCATCAAACCCATTTCATTGAGCCGGTTTTGGACAGTTCTCACACTGATATTAACACCAGAGGTCAATAGAAGATCTGTCCTCAACTGTGCTGCAGTTCTGAATCTGCTTTTTAAACTAAGTCTCTTCAGGTGTCGGTCTTCCCGGTGATTAGTGCTCTTTTTCGTCCCTGTACCAATTTTTCTTTCCAGGCTGTGATCCTGCCGGTATTTTGCAAGAAATCTCCTTACAGAACTTTCGTTGAATCTAATCTGACGAGCTATTTCACGTAGTGACACATTGCGATCTGATAAAGCCACAATAATTGCTTTCTGCTCCTTCCCCATTTGAAATTTTCGAGGCATCATTTTCACACACAATCAGAACTTTTCCACAAATAAAATCCACGCACTTCAAACCTCACTTACCACCGAAGCTATTTTGCAACTAATATCCCCACGTACCATTAAAAAATCCCCACGTGGCCATTGAACCGCTATTGCAGTATTTAGGAGGGATTACTCACAGTGAAAAGCGAAAAACCGTCGTGCGGCTTTTTTTGTTGCGCGGGGTGTATATCTATTTCTCGAAAAAAAAACCATTTTTACATTGCAAACAATTTTTAGGGAAAAGTTTTCTTAAAAAAAAGTGGGATAAAAATTTCCCTGATTTTTTTTTACCGAGAAAAATTAGTGAAATTTGATGGAAAATTATATCGGGTTGAAAAATTCGATGGGAAATATATGATAGAGAAAATATCTGATTGAAAGAGGACTTTCCACAGAAAATGCTTTGCTACTCTTTTTTGTATAAGATTTTTTGTATAAGAAAGTCAATGATTTTTTGCTGGCGGATGCTTAAGGAGCTGTCCACGGCGAAATTTGTTGTGACGGCCATGTCTGTAGTTCTATGTAAATTGAAGGTTAAACATTTATTTAATTGGAGGTTAAAAATTTAATTAATTGGAGGTTAAACATTTAATTAATAATTTTTGATTAACAATTTTTAAAATTAAAGTTAAGACTTTCTTGGCGTAGATTTTCCATTTTCCTCGAATCCGTCGTCTGAATGCTTGTCATTTTTGCTTGAAAAAATCCAGATCATATTTTTATTTGAAGCATTTTGTTTCTTTCCGGCTATTTAAAATTCCACAAAGTTATCATTCCTTCAAAAAATAGACATGACACATGCACAGCTGGACTAAAAATAATTAAATCATTTGCAGACACATGTATTTCCAGCATTACATTAGGAAAACATTTGAATAGAATGTCAACTTCAAAATAAACATAAATATTTTAATTTAGAATCCGATTTTGATTATTTTTGTTCCATAAATAAAACATATTCTCTAAATTTCAATGCAGATATTCTGCTCAATCAGACTTCTTTAATTACGATTTACGATTTCTAATCTGTGCAAGATTTTAGTCCTTGGTATGATATTTGTCGACAAATTTTTGTATATATGTAGTGTAGATACTTCACTGTCCATCTGCATAGATACTTTTGCATCCTTGGAGTATTTCAACGACATTTTATCCATGTTCTTCAATCCATAAAACCATAAGAGTAGAAATCACGTTGCTAGACCCGGCTAGCCATCAATTTTAATCCATAGCATAGTGTGAGATGCAAATGTATGCACATTTGAACGAGTCAACTTCGTAATGATGATGGGCGGTAGATTCCGAGAGCCAAAAACCATGGGACATATTTGTGGTTGATATTCCAAGGGCGATGGCGTATTGGTTTGTGGAAGTGCTATTTAGAGAAGGCCAAGGCCCTTCCTGGACTATACCTATATAACCTATCCTCTATTGACTAACGAGGGATGAGTTTGTGAAAGATGGATTTGCAGCGTTGCCAAGTTTTCGATGGGATGAGGATTGTTGTCATTTGGATAGTCACACCGTTTTTATTAATCTGAATCAAATACAGAAGTACCACTACAAGTCATTCCAACTCAGCCAGGGCAGCCATCCATCCGTCAAACTCGGCGGAAAACATACTTTCTCTTGCTCCGCGACCTCCTGTGGATGGTATATTGGAAATGGAACAGTCTCTGATAAAAATATGAGCTCTCCAGAAACACTGAGTACTATGTGTGCATTCTTTATAACGAATTTCGTTAGTGTTGGACAATATTGCATAGCTTGTGGATGTGTTTGCTAAATTTTTCATCTACATAAGTTTTTAGTAGCAAAAAAGGCAATGTTTGGAAACGCATGGGATGGAGTTGCCAACATTTGCTAGCTGAAAAGTGAAAAAAATGATGAGTTATACTTTGGCTGAAGCATGTTTAAGCAGTTTTTTTTAATTTGGATTAATGGCAAATAAAGGTTTAAGTTGCTTTCGGGAGTGGCCTTATCATACAAATTTTCTGTTAAAAATACTTTTAAAAAAATAATTTTTAGTGCTTCAGTTAGTCCCAACTGTCTATAAACAGCTTTTAGCAAATATGCCTAATACCTACATTGATTTTGACTAAGATGTCCAGACGTCACTTTAAAAGCTACAATAGTCATCAGTTCTTTCTTTTTTTTACTTCAGTCACTTTTTTTGCTCCAAAATCCACTATTTCGCTTTCAAAGTCTGATTACCCTAGCTAATATCAATATGATTATGAGTAATTTTCATAATTTTTACCATCATATAGAAGTTATCCAATACTTTTATCGGGATTTTTCGTGTTTATAGTCTCAACGAAGAATCTCTTTATGAAACTTGAACAGAGCAATGAATCTGTTGATAGTCAATGAAATGTTGATAATCAATGAATAGTCAATGAAAGTCAATGAAATTTTTTTTATACATACCATAGTTTTGTTTTGTTTTATTAAACTTGTAGATTTTTGTAGTAAATTCACTGCACTTCACACCAAACTATTCACTGCACTTAAAAACCAAACTATTCACTGCACTTCAAAACTAAACTATTCACTGCACTTCAAAACCTACCGCTTGGCAACCCGTATCATCACACAATTTTACTTACCGCATTGTTTCTGTATAGGCTTCCTGATTCCACTGAACTCAAATCCTATTGGATAAACAAGTAAAATCGTGCACAATTCACTACAAACAAGTCTAAACAAGTTTTGTTGTATGTTACATTGCGCAAACGCTTTCTGAACTCTTCTCCATGTTTTCGCTCTCCTGTCAAATGTTACACTTGGAAATTGAATATGAATACAAAGAAACTACCTACCATTCCGTCTCATATGTTGTTCAGTATCAAATGTTTACTCTACCTTCTGCTTTGATATCGAAATATACACAATTTTCTCGTTTTCAAAACCCGCAACACATTTTTGTGCAAGAATAGTGTATCGTGCGTCCGTGTGTGAGAGATTTTCGTGTACGACTGGTCGCCTTTGAGTAACCAGCAATCTTTGAACAAGGCAGAACAAGTTTCTCTGTTGGTTTCGTTCCCAATCAGTCCCGGACGGTAGCCCCGATAGTCAGCATAGTGTGTACGCTCCTTTAATGTCGACGACACAACTTTAGAATTTAAGTACCATTCTAAAGTGGCAGTCAGCATTTCAGTTGAATGGGATTCGACGTTAACTAAAAATAATTAGAAAAGTCTTTCAATTAAAATTTAAATTGGTAAAAAAATTAAAAGTCAATCGGTGGGAAAAAGTAAAAAAAAATCACATTTTTTCTAATCGTTTTGTGTTTAATTTGTTTTAATTAAAATTTCATAAAAAAAAAGTTTCTAAGTGCACTGTAGGGGGTCCCTACAACTGAGTTTTTGAATTAGTGTTGCAAGCCGTACCAAATATTCAAAACATTGTGATACCCCATACCACATAAATGCGACTAAAGCAAAAAAAGATAACGAGAAATAAGATGAAATTTTTTGTCTTCTGAGATAAATCTGTTTTGTGCATGTGTGAGTTGTGTATCCCTAGTTCTTGGAAGGATAACTTATTCACAAAGCGTTCAAGCATAAAAAAGAAGAAAATCAAATACATAAAAAATAATAATAACAAAAGCGTTCAGCCATATTTAGTACGAGATTTAAGAACATCCGCATATGTTATTGTCCACAGTCCAGCCTGCATATCTATGTTCTGTTCTGGGATCTTCGCTTTTCTGGAGAGCGTGGTGTGTAGTAAATCAGTCCCAAATTAATGTGATAAAAAATATTGTTCAAAATTAATACAAAAAAAGTAATCATTAATAAAAAGGCTTGAAACAAGAAATACTAATTGTCGTGAATTGAAATTTCGTTAACCATTAAACATATTAATATCTAACTAAAAAAGCTCATGCTCTATGTTAAAATATTGTGATAAAAATAATACTTAAATCTATTAAAAAAGGTACCTTTTAAGTAAAGAAAAATTGAAGAAAAAATTAATTTCTGGAACAAGAAACTACTTGAGATTGATTCAAACAAAGTATATAAAAACGGCGCCACCACGAAGCCAAGAGTTACCTTTTTTACTAACAAATCCAGCGACGACGGACGTCCAGACTCTTCTGGGATGCTCTTCGGAGTAAGTTGAAACTTCCCTTCTTTGTCCCCAAAACATTTTCTTATTGTTTTATCTCATATACATACCTGTATTTATTATAGCCTTATTATTACTGTTCTTCACCACCATCACTACTGTTTGGTTTGCCTCTTCCTGTTTTCCCATATTTATTTTTATTAAAAGGGCTTTGTTGCATTTAATCCCAATCCCGAAATGGGTTTAGTGTTGTTGCTTCCCGTGCACACAATTCAATTGCAAGGCATATTCTGTTGGATGATATACTATACAAGCTAAATGTGCATATAGCTACTGATATCATTTCATTTTCCATCCAACGTGCTCTGTGTATTTCTTCCCGTTTGTCTCTTTTCGGCTCTCTAATTATGCTCGCTCTGTTTCGCTAAAACACGCCATACATGAAATTTTTTTTATCAATGTGTGACTGGATATCAACGTTGCCAGATATTAAAATTAATGGCCATGTTTATATCTTTATTAAATGAGCTTTGTTTCTATGTTGAATTAATCTGCAGTAAGAATTATAGCTGGTGCGAATTTAGATATTTTACACAAAGCTTTCTTTGAGGGAATGTGTGTGTGTGCTATGTTGGACAATCGTCAAATACTCTCTAAACACAGTCATATTCATTAAAAAAATCTATTTGTACGGGAGAGGGGAGAAAGAGTGGTCTGATTGGATTTTGATGTACGGAAGAGTTATGTAAAATCATAGTCCAAATATTTACATTTTTGCTTAATAAATTTTTCGATTTGACTAGCCGTTTTCGAGCAAAGTACAAAAACTGTTTGGGGGAGGAGGGAAGGAATGGTTCGATTTTACACGTTCAAGAACTTAGCCTAGCAATTTCCGAGAAACGCAAATATACAAAATTTCAAGTTTTCGGCTCAATCCTTTTAAAAATTGTGATCTTTACAGCAGGGTGTCAAAAGATTTTGACGACAATCAAAATCTTTTGACATCCTAAATACCCTGGTGTAGTTTATTCTTGCTCCATGCGTTGCAAACGGTATGTCTATATGATTCCCACAATTATGAGGTAGAATAAAAAATAGAAAGAATTCCTCGAAACTCGAAATTCCAATTCCTTTTTATATGTAATAGATTTGTAATAAATCGCACGTTTCTAGCTCGATTCTTTCCCGATCAAGTAGTAAATGCCTATTACAGTAGAATCCCGATAATTCGTATTTCAAGGGACCAGCAAATTCATACGAATTAGCGGGATATACGAATTATATGTAATAGTTTCATTAATTGGTATACTGATTAATTTTTCTCTGAAATACTAATATTTTTCCGTCAACTTTTTTCCAATTTCTTCTGTAGCTCTTTATCTTTCCAATGAATTTAGATTTTAGCCCGAAATGACATCTGAAAATAAAAATATATTTATTAATAATAGGTATCTTACTGATAAAATTTCTAATGAAAAAAAAATTATGACTCGTACCATATTCTAGTTAATTTTGATGATTTTTCTGCTAATATAAAAAAAATGTGACTAATCTTATTTATCCTTCGAAAATTTTTATCTTATCATCAACTCAAAGATTAGCTTAAATATTTTTACTTATCAAGCTATCACCAGTAAATACCTAAACAGTAATAAACAAATATTATAAAAATACTTACCAGAACTCATTATTGCGGTGCATTAGGGGTTTATTTTCATTTTGTTTTTTTTTTCTAAATTGATTTTTGTTGTTAACCTATTTGAGTAACCTGAATCTTTGCCTAATCTACATTTTGAAATGCTGTAGATCAATTAACACGTGTAATTTTCTTGATAGTGGATTACTGAAATCTCATCGATTTATCAATTTTTTATATTGTGTGTGTACGCAAATCAATTGGGGGCATCAGTAAATGAAATTACGGTATTTTCCACAAAGAAAAACACTTTTTTAAGTGTTCTTTATAATATTTATATGTCACACATTTGGAGGGAGAGAGTCTGCGATAGTGTGGTGGTGGTATTATGGACAGATCCTTATACAAATTGGGTAAAAAATTACTTTCGAGTGCCCTGGTTTACAAAAAGGAACAAAATTCGCTCACGGAATTCGGTCAAATATTTAATTTATTTCTCCGCAACCGCGCCTACAGTTTGCCATGGATTGCGAATCATAAATAGGGTAGCAACATTTGTAGGGTGCTGCAACCAATCAACGGCAAAGCGTGTAATAAGAATGTATACCGATTGTCTCATGTCACTCAGGGAAAGCTATCACTTCTCAGTTCGGTCAAGCAAGTTGTGTGTAAAATCAAAGTAAAAAGTACGACATTTGTGAAAGAAGCATGATTTCATTAGGCGCCATATACACGAATCAAGCAATGAAGCAAATTTTCTTCAATTTAATTTTTTTTGAGTCCAGAATTTCTAGGGCTTTAGTAGGCCAACTTAAATCGTTAAGATTATACCCTGCAAACGACCCTAAGTTGAAAGTTCAAAGGTGTGTTAGAAAACACAGGAAATTAGTGTTAAAGCGCCCTAAAAAGTTTTGGTAACCATAATCCGAAATTTCACAAGGGGTATAAATCCTCCTTTGTTGACCTCAACCTTCTCTAAACTCCAGGGTTGTGGCAGGGGCGCATTAATTTACTATGGTGGTATAAATTATATAAAATCATTAAATTTGTTTTCCTAAATGGGAGGTTTTTTTCAAATTTAAACAAAGGTTTTTGTTTTGTAGACTGAATTTTACGGAAATGAGCTACTAACGGATATGAAAGCATTTAAATATTTCTATAGTGTAATTTATTTTTAGTGAAATGTGCTTACCTGGAATATTTTTAATTACAAAGTTCAATGAATGCCGCTATGTATGGCAAAAAAAGGAAATTTTGTTCAAAATTCAATTTTTTTAAAGAAATTGAAGTTTTTTTTAACTGTAATTTAATTATATGCCTTTAGTTCAAAAATATTTCTTTTATAAAATTTTCAACTCCAGTTGATATCAAGCGAAGCGTAGCAAGTTGTATCATACATCATTTTTTTGGCTATACATTTAAAACTGTGCAGGAATAAAAACCGAAAAAATACCTAACTGAAAAAAAAACAACGAAATGCGTATGATAAGAAAAACAATGACCCGAATAAAATGACTGGAAAGTCGAAAACGTTTTTTTTTCCTGTTTTTCTTGCCGATGCACGGCACACACGAAAATGTACATAATTGAGGCGAAAAGCGAATATGCTTTTAAAAAGTTAATTTCACGTTTAAATATGATTTATTATCTGTGGCTAATATTTGCCAAAGAGTTGAAATGAGTTTATCTCAAGACGTGAAAAATCAAAGGAAAATTAAAATTATTTAACACGTTGTAAATTCATTGTTGGCTCGAGAGCAACACCCATATTCACCACACTTTGTACTTCCGTAATCAATTTCCTTGGATTGGGCGATGCTGACTTTTTGACTTCGCAACATATAAAGTTTTGTCAGCGCCAATTGATGGTTTGGCTAAAAATAGCTAAAAATCTCGTTTTGGCCATTAACCGTGATATCATAATGTTTCAGATTGAAGGAAAGTAATTCCTGATGGAACGGAAATTTCAATTCAAATTCTATCTCATCCACCATACATCGAATGAGTTGCGTTCAATGACATTGAAACAGTTTTTTTTCAGTTTTTTTTTTTTTTCAAAATACATTTTACTCCGTAGCCACATTAGTTGAAGCACGTCGGCTAATATTGGCCGACATGGCGTAACACCGAAAAAAAAAATCGGAGTCATTGCACGTTGTTACCTTTACCTTTGCCTACCTGCTAGTAGTCGGCTTTGATTTTCTCTGATCTTCTCTTCAGACGATGTTCCTAAACGAGTACCAAGCCAAGCAGAAGTGAATCTTTACCACGCATGGAACATCTGGCGAAACAAAAAACTAGCAGACCATGCACAAAGATCGAAATCACGCAGGTTTACTTCTCCCCTTGATTTTTACTTGACTCCCACCTGGAAAGCAACCTGTTCGATAGGTTGAGACCACCACTTCGGTGCCACTCCGGTCTGATCTGAAGAACGAACGGGAACCCGATAAACCCCGTGAACGACTTCTAATAGAGTTTCTCGGACGCAAGAGAGAGAATTTCCTGGCGACGCGGCGAGACGGGTTCTGCAGACAGGTACAAAAAACCGGTCATTGATTCAGTCCAAATCCGTCGGACAAGTTACCTGGAGAAGCCCGTTGAAATCGTCGATAGTCCATGCAATCTTTCTCTGATGTTAGTCAGGAGACCGAGGCTGCTGCTCGCTTCGTCATCGAGGCAATCAGGCAAGACGAATCGAGCAGCAGGCGGTCGGGTGTTAAAGGTAAAAACGAATTTTCGGTCAAAGATTTTTAGTTCTTTTTTTTCATTTTTTTTTTGCGACTGGTTAATGACATTGACTGGTTAATGTCTTTTGGCCCGGTCCGGGTTGACTTACTCTTCCAAATTTGTTTCACAGTTTTCTACTTCTTTGGTTTTCGTGATATTTTGCATGAGACATTTATACCTACTGGACCAGTAATCAAGTAAACAGATCTTTGGTAAAACTTTTGGCATTTCATAAAACAGCACTTATGGCCATCATTTGGCTTATAAAAACATTTAAAAACATGATTTCTTACACTTTTCTTTCTTGAGATGGTTGAATGGTCATTTAAATCTGTTGCTACTAGCATGGATTTTCGCATTGATTTAATACTCTTTTATAAGCATATTTTCTTTTGTTTTGGTTTTATTACCGACACCTGCATCCTGTTGTTGTTAATTCGTCCCAGTTTTTCCCGATTGTCAGTCTTTTTTATTCGCATAACTACGTGTGTATAGCCTGTAGCCGGATATCCTTATTTTTCGGATTACTAGCAAGTTGTCTTTCTTTACAAGTGGTTATTCGTACTATTTTTTTTAAAATTTGAATACGGACACTCGTTGGAAATTGATTAAAAATTTCCGTTTTTTTGCAGTTTTTCGAATATTAAATATTGATTTTAAAAAATGTTTGAAAAAAGAAGCATTATGAAATTTTTTGTCAAAAATTTTATTGTGTGTTTAAAAGTTTTCAACAAAATCAGGCAAGTTGAATGATAAACGAGAGATCACTAATTTTTCCCATATATAATTGTTACTCCATTTCTAGTAATTTTTGTTTGATATTGAGGAAGTAATTATTTTTCGCTAATACTACACTGTAGAAAATGAATTTGAATTTGAACCGAAAAATGGGGTAAAAACGGGGTAAATTTGCAAAAACGTCGTAGAATTTCGAAAAAAATCAGAATTTAGCTCGCACACCATTTAAGTTGTAAAATCACCCAAAAAACATTAATCTTACACTAGAAATAGGGTAATTTTAAACCTTGCGTAAAATTTCGACCAATATTCGTATTTTTACTCTCATTTTGGTGTAAAAACACGCTCGCAGGGTATTTTTGCATTATTGTACGGACAATTTAACCTTAACCTTATAATTCGCATAAGGTTTGTGGCATCGGAGTATAAATACTCGAATCGAGGTTTACTCTACCAAAATCCTGTGTGGCGCCTGCCACATGGCAGACATGCCCGGGAAATTTGGATGTGAAAACATCCGCAAAAATAATATAATATTTTTGTTTTTGCAGACCGTATAAGCCGAGAAATTCTAATACCATTTTCGGTGTAATTTTAAACAAAAAATGTCGTAAAATTACACCTTTAAGACGCGGTTTTGCTACCAAATAGGAGGAAAATTACAACAAAAATGTGGTAATTTTAAACACCCATGGTGGTTATTACACTATTTTCGGTTTAATTTTAAACATCCATGTCGTAAAATTACACCCGTATTGTACTTTTACTTCTTATTTAGCTTAAAGTTCCCCCGTAAAAGTGGCTTTTGTAAGCCACAAAATGAGTAAAAATACATAGCTTTTAAGCCATTACGACTCGGTTTAATTTTACTACTATTATAGTAGGAAAATGGTTTCCTACGATTATAGGGGTAAAATTACAATAAAATTTTCTAGAGTGTACGTCAAATTTATCTATTATTGATGAAACCATTAATCAAAGTATTTTGTAATCGAAATGGTAAAACAATCGAAACGAGAAATCACTTTCGATTCAAAAAAAAAAAAATAGGAAATCTAAGAAAAAAGTACGAATTCATCGAATTGCCAATAGGCCGACTGACCCAAGGGCCCTTATCCATTTATCACTCAATACACCCCACTTTCATGTCAATCACCTCTATTCTTGAAAACGGCGTTAGGAGCAAAAATCTAACGTGCTCGATTCGATTCGCTACGCAATTGGTATTCTGGAATACGGCGGGTGCTTCGCGTTTGGTACATAAAATATCGCTTGGCAACGCGCTGTCAAACATCAGCTGATTTTATTGTTTGTTCTTAAATTTGAATAAAAGTGAAGTGTTTGCAGTGATTTGTTTCAGTAGCCATGGATTTTATGCTGATGTATCATTTATTAAGGCAAGAGGAGTTGAACTCGTTACCCCAACAAAGAAATTTTCTAAGACACTCTTCAGATTTGATGAGTTTAACCGATGAAGCGTAAGTGTATACAAATACTGGGAATCTCATAGATTTTTATTTGCAATTTTGTAGATTCAAAAAAGATTTCCGGTTCCGGTCGAATATATTGAATTTCCTCCCACAATAAATTCATCTCTATCGGCGACTTCCTCGTATATCCCTTGGCAATGTCCGGATTGTTTTTCATTTTTGAAATTAAATATGCGAATTGGTCATTGCTTCTAGTGTATTTTTCTTTGCACTCCTATTTTAAGAAATCACTGTTAAAATCTTTCATTTAAACATACAATATATTTACCTTACATTTTTGTAAACACCGAATTCAAACGTAAATGAAACGCGAGAAATTTGAAGTGAGTGATTTAACCTCAAAAAAGTGCTCCCGGCGTATTCAAGAATAACAATAATCGAATGCGTTGCAATGCGTTATTCCAAATCGAACGTTGATAGATACTGCGTATTCAAGAATACCGATTGCTCACGATCGAACACTAATCGAGCAAATAAACGTAACGCCGTATTCAAGAATAGAGGTGACTGACTTCGGCAACGACCATACCATGCTGAAAATACCGGTTCTCGTCCGATCACCGAAGTCAAGCAGCATTGGGCGCGGTTAGTACTTAGATGGGTGACCGCTTGGGAACACCGCGTGCCGTTGGCATTTTTTTTTCTACTTTTTAAAGTCTGCTCCTTTACTACCCCATTGCTTAATTTTAAATTTTCCTCTTTTTCACTGGATTTTCATTTTAAATTCCAATAAATTTGCGATGTCCCATTTGAAAGTTCGCGGTGTCTCCTATGACTGCAATAGGAGACCCCAGAAAATTTGATAAGAAATTTCAATATGAATCTGTTCAAAGTGGATTTATTTATTTGCGTTTTCTGAAATTCACCCTATCCTGTTTCTTTTCAAATTCAAATTGTCTTGAGTATAGTGAAAGCACGGCGCGGAGCAGATAGCTACAAGTCTGTTATTAAATAAAATCGGCGTTATATCCGGCTCTGGGCGTCATATTTGCCTGGGGTAGTTAGTTTTAATTTATCGTACTTCGCAATCGAAGTTCTTACAAAGAAATTTCGATTTATTTAACGGAAAAAACTTTGATATCGCTGCTGCTAAATGAGAGCAGCCATGATTGAGCGAAATTTATGTGCTATAGATAGAATTTTCCGCTATATGGTCTTCCATTAGACACACTCACCTCTATTCTTGAAAACGGCGTTAGGAGCAAAAATCTAACGTGCTCGATTCGATTCGCTACGCAATTGGTATTCTGGAATACGGCGGGTGCTTCGCGTTTGGTACATAAAATATCGCTTGGCAACGCGCTGTCAAACATCAGCTGATTTTATTGTTTGTTCTTAAATTTGAATAAAAGTGAAGTGTTTGCAGTGATTTGTTTCAGTAGCCATGGATTTTATGCTGATGTATCATTTATTAAGGCAAGAGGAGTTGAACTCGTTACCCCAACAAAGAAATTTTCTAAGACACTCTTCAGATTTGATGAGTTTAACCGATGAAGCGTAAGTGTATACAAATACTGGGAATCTCATAGATTTTTATTTGCAATTTTGTAGATTCAAAAAAGATTTCCGGTTCCGGTCGAATATATTGAATTTCCTCCCACAATAAATTCATCTCTATCGGCGACTTCCTCGTATATCCCTTGGCAATGTCCGGATTGTTTTTCATTTTTGAAATTAAATATGCGAATTGGTCATTGCTTCTAGTGTATTTTTCTTTGCACTCCTATTTTAAGAAATCACTGTTAAAATCTTTCATTTAAACATACAATATATTTACCTTACATTTTTGTAAACACCGAATTCAAACGTAAATGAAACGCGAGAAATTTGAAGTGAGTGATTTAACCTCAAAAAAGTGCTCCCGGCGTATTCAAGAATAACAATAATCGAATGCGTTGCAATGCGTTATTCCAAATCGAACGTTGATAGATACTGCGTATTCAAGAATACCGATTGCTCACGATCGAACACTAATCGAGCAAATAAACGTAACGCCGTATTCAAGAATAGAGGTGAATATCAACAGAACTTTTGTAACTTTTCTTTTATGCCTTGGTTTACCCATCATGTTTCGCAAAAGGACGTTCATCGACGGTTGGTTGTTCTTAATCCGGTATCGATTCACCACTTACAGCCAGATGTCAAGTATCCAATGGTCGACTTTCAATCACTTTTAGTTGATGTTTCATCAAAAAAGTTTGAAAAAGCGATACGAAATATTACAGTCTCCATAGTCTCATAACGATGAGTAGAAAATGTTTTTTGCTGTTTCACAATTTTTATAAGTTTTGTAGAACTTTTCTGTTTCGTTACAGAAATGCGAAACTTAAATCAACTATCAGACTGTATCGAGATTATTATTATTAAATTGAAAACAATGTAAATCTCATTAGTTGTATAGAATGGCACTGAAATGATATTAAAACATACAAAGATACAACTTGCAAGAATATAAACTCATGCATGCATGCAGTAAGTTAATTTCTTAGTTGGTTCTTGTAATTTCGAGGCGGCTCGCGATAGGTGAGGAAAGGTGCTAAATTGCGCTAAAATAAGCATTTCGACCCCATTTTTCCTTGAGGCAGCGTTCGGTGTACAGAAAATATCTAATTGTGGCACATTAGACCCAAAGTGAATCCACAAGTGCGTTATGTTGCTACTGATGCTATTTATGTTATTTATGCTCTCTTACTTCTATGTAATTAGCAGCAGACACTAATGTCCAAAAGGTATGTTAAACTCGGCGTCATCATAATCATTTGCAATTTTTGTTTCATCAGGCGCTAGATGTTTATTTTTAAAGAATGTTGGCATTGTATGTTGTCTATGTCTTTTTTTCTAATAAGATTAAATACAGGTTAACCCAGAAATAGATTTCCAAATCGCCTCAATAAAAGCTGTTTGATTTTTTCCAATTTTATTTTAAACTTTTGCAGTATTTGCGATGAAGTTGTTGAGATCGTTGATGTATTTCGTTTGTTGTTACTTGTTTTAATAAAAGTTGGAAAAGGTTTAAAAGTTTAGAACTGAAACTGGTTGAACAGGTAGTAAAAAGCAATATGCAAAAAGTTAACATCATTTTTTAAAGAATTGTTTATTTCATTAGTTTACCTTGAATTCTTAAACGATTTTTTGAGGGTTCTTGCAAGAAAAAATTCTACACAATCATTGCTCAAAAAAAATTCCAATATGTCCTATAGCCCGAAATTCCTCAAGAAAAAATATCAGTTGTGGTCAACACAAAACTTTCTTCTACAAAATCTACGACCCTGCGCAATTTACGCCAGAGCCCTGTCGCGTTGTCAACCTAAGACGACCTCCCAATAAATTCTTGGTTTATTCAAAAATATCAAAAACGTACAAAATTTGAGATAACTTGAGAACTGTAAAAGATATCAATTTACGATAAATGGCACAAATGTAGAAAATGTTAACATCTTTAATTATTCTTTTAACTGATTTGTCGAAAAACCGTTAGTTTGCAAATTATTCGCAAAAATATGATTTTTTACATATTAATGAAAATATCTCAATAACGGTAAAAGATAACGGATAATGGTAAAAGACAAAATTGTGCAGAATGCCATTCTCATTAATTCACTTCATACATTTAGTCAGCAAAAACCCGTTAGTTTTCGAGATAATCGCAAAAAACTGTTTTTTTGGAAATAACGGTTTATCTCGATAACAGGTGGAGATATCGAGTTATAGCTAAAGACAAAAGTGTGGGAAATTTTATTTTCTCCAAGTTTTGTCATACTTAAGGCCACTAAAAAACGCGTAGTTTGGGAGTAAATCGAGAAAAACGAAATTGCGATTTTTGAAAAACCGCCATTTTGTATACTTCCGGTTAACGGATTTCCACCAACAGTTGATAGGATCGTCCCATTTCAGGACCCAATATGCCTATAAAATTTCATGGCGCTAGCTCTATTAGTTTTTGAGAAATCTTGTACACAGACTGACAGACTGACTGACTGACAGACAGAAAGACATTTTTTTAATATGACTCCAATCGACTCAGGAGTGATCGGGAAATGTTTTTTAGGCAAAATTAAGAGGTCGAAATTTTTCATGAATACAATACTTTATTATACTCCGTAGAAGAAAGTAATATTGAAAAACCCTAGAGGGTTGTGTTTTAATACTCAGAAATGGTAGCGTATTTCGTGGATAGCCCATATACCCTTGGCAACAAATAGTAAGAGCCTAAATTGATTTTTAAACCCCGTTTACACTTGCGATTTTTTCTTGAACTTGTCCACGAATTTTATGCTGGATTTATTCCGAAAATTTTATTCTTCTATGGCGGTGTAGTTCATTTACAAGCAAAAGTTCTCAGAATTTATTCCGGTGGTTTTATATGAAAACATAACAAAAGCTATAATTGCCAATCTGGCAATTATTGAAAACCCGTATGGTGATTTAATTGAACGGCGTATCAAAATTCCACTTTGAAGTCAAATTTCCCAATAAGATTTTTTTAAATTATTCCAATCGGATTTTGATGTATGGGAGTTTTATGTAGAATCATATCCTAAATAACTTTTGTTCTTGGACTTTTTTGATCAGATGCACCGTTTTTGAGATATTCACAAAAAACGATTTCGTTCGTATGGGGGGTACCCCCCCCCCCCACCCCCCTAATGGTCCATTTTTGCCCATTAACGAACTTAGCCTCGCATTTTACGAAAAACGGATCCACGCAAAATTTCAAGTCTCTAGCTCAATCCGTGCGCCCGCAATCCGCGCCACAGACAGACGGACGGACAGACGGACAGACAGACGGACGGACATGCTAAATTCAACTTTTTTCATCATTCTAAACACACTGGTGTAATTCATTTTTTTTTGCGATGACGGGATCTTGGCGTTACAAACGGTAAGGCAAAGTTAATATACCCCTTGGTTTCACCATACGGGTATAAAAATTCGAGTTCCGGCGTCTTCCGGGAATAATTTTCAAAAATTTGTGTCGTGTAAACGGTTATGCAACATGAATTAAATGTCGCAGAATGAAATTCGCGGAATAAAATGTCAGATGTAAATGGCGCCTTAGACGAAGCCCAAAAATATTTTTAAACATAACAAAAGCTATAATTGCCAATCTGGCAATCATTGGAGACCCGTATGGTCATATTCGTATCAAAATTCGAACAGTTATACAAAAATTCCACTTTGAAGTCAAACTTTCCAAAAAGATTTTTTAAAATTTATTCCTGTATGGGAGTTTTATGTAGAATCATATCCTAAATAACTTTTGTTCTTGGACTTTTTTGATCAGATGCACCGTTTTTGAGATATTCACAAAAAACGATTTCGTCCGTATGGGGGGTACCCCCCCTAATGGTCCATTTTTGCCCATTAACGAACTTAGCCTTGCATTTTACGAAAAACGGATCTGCGTAAAATTTCAAGTCTGTAGCTCAACCCGTGCACCCGCAATCCGCGCCACAGACAGACGGACAGACAGACGGACAGACAGACGGACAGACGGACAAACAGACGGACAGACGGACGGACATGCAAAATTCAATTTTTTTTATCATTCTAAACATACTGGTGTAATTCAGTTTTTTGTGTGATGACGGGATCTTGGCGTTACAAACGGTAAGGCAAAGTTAATATACCCTTTGGTTTCACCATACGGGTATAAAAATAGGTTTAGGCCCTAATTACTTGCAGAAGTGGAAACCGGATTTTTAAACCGAACAAAAAGCCACTGAACCATTGGAATTTTAGTAAATTAAATCCGAAACCAAAATTTTAAGTACCTACCAAAATCGAAACCATATTTTGAAATTTTAGACGGCGTTGACATTTGACACTTTATTTTGTGAATTTTATTGAATTTACGTTTCACAAGTGTTTACATTGCGGCACAATTTTTCCTGGAAATTTTCCATACAAAATCGCCGGAATAAGTTCAAATTTGAACAACTTTTGCTAAATTAGTTTATTCTGCAATAGATGAATAAAATTCGCGGAATAAATTTTGAATAAAATTAAAAAAAATCGAAACCCAATTTTGAAATTTTAGTAACCAAAACCGAGGACTAAAAAATTCCAAAATAAACGCGACATATTTTATGAACAATCCCTAAAGTAATAATTACGTTGCGAAAAAGCGTAACGGGGAGTTCGGAACTCACAAAAATTAGCGTAACGTATTTTAGTGTAACACCATTCTGGAGAAATCAAGAACCAAAAATTATTTCGATGATTTCCGTCCCCCCTCTCCCATACATATTAAAAAATTTATAAAGGCACAATGTGTTTAGAATAGGATTTTATATAACTCATTCATACATCAAAATCCAATCGCACCATTCCTTTTCCCCTGTCCTATACAAATGTATATTTCTAAATAAACATTTTCTCTGTCATCATATAGAGTATTTGACGATTGGCCCCTAGCAATTGTAGCTTTTCTTATGTTTAAATAAACATTTTGCCTGTCATCATATGTTTTTTAAAAAAATATTTTCAATGTTAATGAAATTAAATTTTTGTCGGAACCACAGCCAATGTGGCTCAATAAATGTCTAATTATACAAGAAATCTTATCATAAAGTAGAGATTTATGTTTTGTAACTAAAGGAGAACAGTTTCTGTAGTACTATGCACAGTTTTCCTTTTGAGGTTTAAGGATTTCCATCATAAATTCGGCTTAATGGTTTTGAGGATTCTAATGATTGTATAAATTGGTGTAGCAAGTACGTTAAAATGTAAATGCAGTAGATTGAATATATTAAAGAATTTTTAAATGTATTAAAGAATTTGTGACGCCATGATGAAAATCGGGTCGCTTTAAAATGTTTAAACTCGAATTTTATAAAAGTTATTTGACTTTACATTATCCGTATTAAATATTTTGAAATGTATAAATAATGCTCATAATGTTTATTATGGGCCACTTTCCCTACCCCTTTGTAAGGCAAAGGGACAGGAGAGAGAAAGCCTGTGGCAGAAGTTTAGCGGCATGTCTTAGCCAGCTAAGCTCAGGGGAAAATGGGTGTGGGTCTTTGCTAAAATCCACCACAAAATAGAAATCGACATGCCTTCATCGCGATTATGATCTCTACCCTTCGCCAGGTCATCGAATCAAGGGGGGAGGAATGGTCTTTCTTATTGTTTCATAATACAGCAGATTAACAAATAAATAAGGTAAGATTCGACACGGGGAAAGCCATCATACGGTTAGGTGGCCAAGGAAATATAATTGTTCCAATTTGACAGCAATAAAACAAACTTCCCTATATTGCGACAACCATGAATTTAATGCCAAAAAAAATGCTTATAATGAAAATCAAATTTGAATATTTTAAGTAATTTAAAAGATTGAAATTGAACAAAAAAATAAAAATTTAAACTTTCTTAATCAAAACAAACGACTTATAAAAAAAATCAGTCAGCAACACTTCGCGTTAATTCAATAATAAACTTTAATCAAACTCACCAGGAGAGATTTGTACATACTTGTATATCCTTTTTTGATCCGACCATGTGCGCACACTTCAGGATTCCTATTTTTTTTAAAGAAAACTTAAATTATGTAAATTAGCACAAAGTGTTTGATGATCACTAACAAAAAAAATCGAATTTTATCTTGACAAACCAAAAAAAAATATGTTACTCTACTATTCAAAAAGCAAAGTTTAACTTTATCCCCCTTTATTTTTAATTAACCCCTTCTCCGATCCGTGGTCAGCGTGACGACAATTGATGCGGATTCCCGAAAGTGATGGAATTAAGCGCCACAATTTCTCCTTTAATCTGCGACTGGATTCGGGATCAATGCACAAATTTCCCTTCCTTCACTGGCTGGAACAATTTTCTTTTCTCACCATTGATACAAAAGACCAAAAGAAAAACTAAGTGGTCTCAAAAAAATGCGTGAGACCTGCAAATTTGTTTAAATTAATTACTTCACTTTTTATTTTGAAATAATCACTGCTTACCACTTAGGTAATAAAAAAATAGCCAAAAAAAAAAACTTTAAATTCTTTTAAATTCTCACAAAAAGTAATTTTAATTTATCTTTGCCTCGTTTATTTCCTTTAGTTTTTTTTTCTTTTTTTCATGTGATTTTCTGAATTTTATTATGTTTGTTTTATTTTAAAATTTTTGTAACTTTTGTTCAAATTTTATATTTTATTTTAATTTTTAAACGACAAAACACATTTTATAAAAAAAACTTTTAAATTATAAAGGGAGTAAAACAAACTTTTTTGAACTCCTCGAGGCTTGAAAAAGAACTCTTTTCTGAGCTTGGTTTCAAAAATTCAATCAAAAAAATGTTTGGTGAATTTGGGCTGAGCGAGTAACTGCTTTTTCGTTTCGGACTTTGAATTTATGCATTGATCCTGAAAAATTATTTAGAGAGAACAAAAGTTAAACGTTCCTTTTTTTAAAAAAAAAAAGATAATTTGACAAAGCGTTTGTTTGTTCAATTCTATTTGCGCGGTCCGCGAACGGGAGGAGGCCCTTTTTGAACAAAAACAATTTTGTGGCAAATTCTGCAGCTGTGCATTTTATTGCTTACAGAACTTGCAAAAAAAAATTTTTTGTTGCTATGGAAAAAAATTGTTGCCCTTCACCCTGGCAACCGTATCATGTTTCAAATGTTAGGAATGGTAAAAAATCCGGAGTACTTCCCTCCTCCCCCGCTATACAAACAAAACAATTTTTGTGCTTTTCTCGAAAACGGTTAGTCAAATCGAAAAATTCAGACATCAAAATATTCTATGTTCATTCGTATAGTTTTAAAATTTTGTACTGCCAACATTTCATTGACCAAACACTTTGAATGACAGATTTTTTTCTAACCAAAATCGCAGATTATATTCGAAGGCCTCCCCCAAGGTTTTATGATTCAGCAGAATTACGATTAAGCCCTATTACGATTTAAGTGAATTCAATGTCTACATTCATTAAGTTGATTATTATCGTGAAAATTTATGCTATAATATTGCAAAGTAATTAGCTTTTCGTATAATTCGCACTTGACTTTATTTTACAGAGAATTTTCCCACTCATTGGGGCGACATGAATGCGGGATTTTATCTACCTATCGCTTATTTCATTGTTTGTATTTTTTAAGATTATTTCAAAACAAAATTAACAATCCCGATTATCGCAATCTAACATTGACGTTAAAATAATAAAAATGATATCTTATTACACTGAAATATTAAACATGCGAAAGAAACGAACCACCGTCTTAGTTGTCGTTGGTGCTGTCGGTGGATAATAATTTATCATGTGAATTCTGAAAATTCCATCGTGAGGTTGAAATTTTCGTAGCTTCGTCTACGAACAGCCTCTATAAATTATGTAAGAATTTGTTTACATAAAATATTGCGTGGAAATCGAAATTTTCTCGAGATTATACGATGCGAGTACACGCCGTTTAGTATACGTATATTTCTTACGTACTTTGCTCAGCTGTTTGCTTACAGTTTTGGTAAAGAAGCCACCGATTAAATGAAATTCTTAAGTGACGTAGTCTTGAGTACAAAAAAAATTATCCATAAAATATACGAAAGCTGAGAACAAAAGTATAAAAAAAATACTCATATCTAGATATCAAATCCACTAACAGTGTGCGTTGAGCTTAAGAGGGATATAGAGGAGTAATGTTATAAAATTCCCTGAATCTCAAGAATTATGTTAATAACACTTATTTGTATTTCTGGCTCGGAAACTTTGCGTATTCTCTTCACATATTAATCATTCGGCTTTATACGACATGCCGATGTCGGCGGCGTTGGGGGTTGGGGCATTTGATGCACGTCGTCTTTCCACCGGAACTAGTTGTTAAACAAATTCCAAATTCCAAACGGCGATGATGTTTGTTGTGTCTGTGGGATGTTGGAATCAACCACAAATTGGAAGGTGTTATGAATTATGATTCATTATGATGAAAAACTCTGATAAAGGTGCGCCTGCATGAGTTAAGATAAGAGATTCCCATGGAAATTATTACTCGTATTATTATTAGATATTATTTCGCAGAAATCCAATGTTACCAATTCGGTTGCACGCAGTTTGTAACGCAAAATCTTGATGCTTGCATTAACAAATCGTCATGGGAAATTTCGTGTGTTCTGTAATAAATTTTGTACTATTTGTTATTATTTACTATATATTTGCACTGTTGATGATGTATTGTTTAATATATGGATGAAGCTGACAACCGACCACATACCTCGCTTGATATAAAAATCTAATGTTTGCTTATGGTATTTGAATATTTCCATTCATTCATATTTTGTTGCGTTCGAGTAAACAAAAGTTCATGTGCCAACGTTGGATGTCACCTTCGGAAAATTCGTCATTTCACATTGCAATTTCAAGTAATGTCGATATCAAGGTGTATATAGTTTCCTTACTTGGAGAAATTTATGTTTGACAAAAGTTTTTTTAATAGATTTTGTACAAATCAAAAAAACGCCCCAACAAAATTTTTGTTTTGCTATAACCCTAGAGTATGATTTAAAAATAGATACATACCAATTTTTTGAACCGAGCCAAAAACCACTATGGTATTTCAAACCATTGAAATTTTAGTAAACCAAACCATAAACCGAACCACTCTAAAAAAGAAATGACTGAACCGATCCAAATCCAAATCAGTTTTAAAAAAAGATAGCGTAGTTTTAGCGATTCGGATCAATTTACAATTGAATTATTATGATTGAAAATTTCTTGTTATTTTCTATTATTGACCAGATTTAGAGCCGAGGACTTTTCTACGTTAATTTACTCCTGAAAACACCGTTTCTGTGCCCTGTATCTCAAGAACCATAACTAATGTGTTCAGGAACTGAAATTTTAGAAACCGAAACCAGGACCAAATTTTGAAATTTTAAAAAACAAAACCAAATTTTCGAAATTTTAGAAACAAAAACCAGAACGTAATTTTGAAATTTTAAGAATCAAAACCAAAACCGAATTTTTGAAATGTTTAAAACTAGAACCAGATCGAAATTTTGAAATTTTATGACGAAAACTAAAACCAGAACCACATTTCTGAAATTTTAGAAATCATAACCGAAACCAGAACGAAACTTTGAAACTTTAAGAATCAAAACTAAAGCTGTTCTGGCTTCTTGAAAGTTTAGAAACCACAACCAGAACCAAATTTTCACATTTTAGGATCCAAAACCAGAACCAAATTTTGAAATTTTAAGACCAAAAAACCAGAACCAAATCTCTGAAATTTTAGAAATCAAAACCAGAACCAGAACGAAATTTTGAAATTTTAAGAACCAGAACAAAATTTGGAAATTTTAAGAATAAAAATTAAAGCCAAAAACAAATTTTTGAAAGTTTAAACATAACAAAAGCTATAATTGCCAATCTGGCAATCATTGGAGACCCGTATGGTGATATTCGTATCAAAATTGGAACAGTTGTACCAAAATTCCACTTTGAAGTCAAACTTTCCAATAAGATTTTTTAAATTTTATTCCAATCGGATTTTGATGTATGGGAGTTTTATGTAGAATCATATCCTAAATAACTTTTGTTCTTGCACTTTTTTGATGAGATGCACCGTTTTTGAGATATTCGCAAAAATGGACTAATGGTCCATTTTTGCCCATTAACGAACTTAGCCTCTCATTTTACAAAAAACGGATCTGTGCAAAATTTCAAGTCTCTAGCTCAATCCGTGCGCCCGCAATCCACGCCACAGACAGACGGATGGACAGACGGACAGACAGACGGACGGACAGACAGACGGACAGACAGACGGACAGACGGACGGACATGTAAAAATTAATTATTTTTATTTTTGTGTGTGATGACGGGATCTTGGCGTTACAAACGGTAAAGCAAAGTTAATATACCCTTTGGTTTCACCATACGGGTATAAAAATCAAAACCGGAACTAAATTTTCAAATTTTAGGAAACAAAACCAGAACCAAATTTTTGAAATTTAGAAACCAGAACCGGAATCAAATTTTGAAATTTTAAGAATCAAAACCAGAATCAGAACCAAATTTTCGTAGTTTTAGAAACCAATACCAGAACAGAATTTTCAAATTTAAGGAACCAAAATCAAAAACCCGAAATCCAATTCACCCGTGAACTAAAACCGAACCACACGCAAAAAAATTGGTTAGCATCTCCAAAAGTTTACTCAAAACGACTTATAAATTTCAGTAAAAAAAATCTTGAGAAAATTATTCAAAAAAGATTTCTCAGAATCTTGACAAATTTATCCAACCAAGAAAACTTTCAATTTACAAAGCAAAAATTCAGTGTTAATAAACTTTATCATAATCTAAAAATATTCTCTGTTAGTTTCTTCGAATTTCATTCTCAGCAAAAAATACCTGCAATGAACTAATTTTAATTATGCCCATTTAACAATAAAAATATTTTCACATTACATCACATAACAGTGTTTGTAAAAACGTAACTGAAATTATATTTAATTGTACAATGTTTTTAAATAAATTTAAATCGAGTGGAATTGAATTTCTGAATTATTTGCGAATGTTTTTGGCACACAGCAAGAACAAGTACTACAAGAAGCCGTTCAATGAATTTATTTTTATAACAAATCAAGTCAATGATCACGTAAAACGCGTTACTTGCACAAGATTTGAATTCATATCACAGCCGTTAATGTGAGAATTCCGTCAAATTTGAATTGATTGTAAATACATCTGACTTAAGTGTTAGACGTTTTTGTATAGTTTTTGGCATTTGTGGCTGTAATTGTATGTCATATTGATTGAGTGATCCCATCCAATCGTGCTGGCCACATCAATTTATCTTAATCACACCAGATTCTCGATGAAATAGAAAAAGCTAAGAAGCTATCAAGCTAAGCGATTTAAAAATGTTACATCAGGGACTTTAGCCTTGTTAAAGAATTCCTCGTCTTTAAATTTAGGCTGCCGAAATTGAGTAGAAGTCAAAGACATCATTCCGTATTGACAATCATTTTAAATTGATGCCTCAATTTCAATTGAAAGCCACAGAAGTTATTTCGATTTGTTATTAATTACAGCGATTGATGGATTTCTTTGAAATTTTCGAGTGAGGCCGCAATATTTTAATGCGAGTTGTCAATCTTCTGCATTCAAATTCTTGCTTCATTACTCATTTATCAATAAAAAATGTAAGAATTCATAAAACGAGCCCTATAAAAAGTAATTTTGAAAATATGTGGTTGTGGGCAAAAGCTCTGTGTATACACAGAAAAATGTTCAAGTCAACTTTTTGTCAGGTTAACTCTGACCTTACAGAGGTGTCTGTAAGCCAGCTAGCGGTCAGAGTTAACCTATCTAAGGTCAGCTCGTGCAGCTCCCAATACCCTACTTCACCTGCTGGTGGCTTAATTTCAGAATTTCTCCGACCACAGGTCAACTCAGTTTTACTTGCCCACATGCAGGCGAACGCGCGCCTGCCCGAGGCCAATTACGCCGTATGTAGGTCGTCGAGTTAGCCTCCATTTTTCTGGGTGTACTGGCGAGTATTGGCGTAACTACAAATTTTGGCTACCTAAAAATTTTTTTTCTGGATACCTACTTTAAAAATTAAAGAGCTTCCCTTTTAGAGAATGAGTGGTTCAACTGGATTTTGATGTATGGATCAGTTATGTAAAATTTCAATCTAAACACATTTGATCTCTATAAATTTTTCAATACGACTTTTGAGAAAATCGCAAAAGACTGTTTCGTTTGTATGGGGAGAGGAAAAGAAATGGTCCGATATTGTCCATTCAAGAACTTAGCCTTCCTATTCACCAAAAACGCCACCTTACAAAATTTCAAGTCTATAGCTCAATTCTTTCGAAAGTTGTGGTGCTCACGTACAGGCGGACAGATGGACAGACGGACATACTAGATTTGTCTTACAGGTGCTCGTTAAGAAACGGTTTCACCAAATTTTAAACGAAAAGCCTTGCTCCACATGAGAGTAAATATGCGAGTAACTCTTAAAAAATCTCGAGAGTTACTCGCAGGAGGTTATCCGTTTGAGAGTTAATTTCGGCGATTTTTCGCTTTTCAAGACCAATATCTTGATTTTCTTTACATCTTGCTTTGGCGAGTTCTCGAGAGCGACTCGCAAAATTCAAACGCTGTTCGTATCTGGCGAGCTACTTTCCGAGAGTTCAGTGGAGGCCTGTCGACTAGAGAGTAGAATCACTTTTGACAGCTCGCAGAAACTAGCTCGCGAGTTTCTGCGAGCGACTCTCAGAGACGTGTCCATTTGCGAGTACCTGCTATCGAGAGGTTCTCGCCGGCATTTACTCTCATGTGGAGCGGCACCTTAAGGATAACTCAAATATCCTTTTTCCTCCGAAAAACTGGTATTAGGAGGTTTTGGGGCCGGTGATCAGGAATCTGATGTTAGAATTCGAAACAGGAGGTCCTGAAAGCGAAAAAAAAAATCGAAACGAGAGGTCCTGAAGGCGTAAAAAAATTTGTTTTTCAAAAAATTTTAAGTTATTTCTTTGTTTTTTGTTGCGAAAAAACTTATGCAAAAAACTTTGACCCAGCAGTAGAGTATAAAAACAATTGTCTGAAATTGTCGAAAAGCTCAGGACTCGCTTAGAAGCACATGTTGCGAGTATTCGCTGCTTTAAATAGATATGTTAACAATTTTCATTTTCATTAATTAACGAAAAACTAAACAATAATAAATTTCAAGTATTTTTGATTTGTTGCTACCTGCCAACATCGACTCAACTCTTTTAAATGCAATTATTTTCTATCTGCATACATCTTGGCTTGCGGTCAAATACTCATTTGCGTATAGCTCATCGTTGATGGATTAACAACTGGGTCAGTCGGCTAAATTTGCGGGATTCCTGAGATTGATGAGTCTTTGCTGTGCGTTTTTTTCAGTTAAAATGATCGAAGCATCCTCTTAGATTGTTGCTGTCCATCTAGTAATTTTCTCTCGAGATGATTCTACTACAATCACTCGATAAATTTAGTTTATCTTCATATCATCTGCTTTTCAGCTAAGTTCCGATTCAAATAGTTTAATGACACCACCATAAACTTTATGAGAGTCTCTACGTTGATTTTATTAATATATATTTTCTCTATGTGATTCTCACGTCTTGCTTGCTGACATGGTTATTTTCCATTTTCCATTTTCCATTTTCATATGCGCAATTTGAAACAATTGTTGGACTGTGGAAATTCATCTCGGAGTTACCCAGCTCTCCAATGCATGTAAAATCATTCCAATTAGCTGCGGATTTAATGGATTCCTACTTGAGTTTAGAGGCACTCTAAAATCCATCTAGAGACCTTGAATGCAAATTAAATGGACCAATTGTTTTCGAAACAACAGCGACAAAACTTTTGGACCAAAAACTCACGGGCTAGCTAATAATAAATGATGTTTAAATTTGTTCGAAGGTACTATATCTATAGTATATGTTGCGAATATCTACATGATATTTGAATCATTATTGTAGTAAATTCCAGCTGCTATAATTTGCCTTTACTATTAGATATTTCTGTTCCACTTAAATTTAGAATTGGCATACATAGTTGTATGTATTTAGACTGATTTTTTCACCTTTTAACTCGCCATTATTTATTGGCTACTCATTTTTCAAAATAGAAAAGCAATTTCATAATTTCTGAGACGTGCGCCGTGCTGTTGTGCGGCTTTGCTAGATTTTCTAGTTTGATTTGTTTATTTATGTTTTGAATTCTTCAAACAAACTTGGCATCGAGTTTTTTGCTCCAATTTCAACCTCAAAATGTGTATATTTTTATTGGTTAAGAAAATTTGATTGCTTAAAATTGAGGTGATTCATTTCTGGTAAATCTCAAGTGAATTTGAATTTCAGCATAAAAAGTCGGTGATCTTTTGTTGTCCGATCGCTTAACTACTAAAATAGATCAGACATTAAATTAAACGTTTCCTTTTATTGAAAGTGATAACAACATTTGAATGGAGTGGACATGGATGAATTACTATTGAATAGTTGTAAATTATGGCTTCAATTATGCTTAACAAGATATGCTTCCAACCAGGAATTCATAGTATTGTTAAAGAGAATCATATAAAATAAATCTGAAGTTGAAAATTTATTAGATTTATGAAAATTTTCGTACTCAAATTTAAACGGTTTCTATTGAAATTTTTATCTCGTGTAGCAATTTATTTCCTTAAAACTATTGAGAATTTTCCGGCGTCTCACAGATTTTGTTTGATTTTATATTGCTTGGCATTTCTCATACATAAAAAGGATAAGAACAAACATTTTAATTAAATCTGACCGACTCTTTGTTTGAACTGTTATATTAGTGGTTTTTTAAGGATAATCTTTTACTGACGTCATTCCTGAGTACCTATGATCTATATGAGTGTTTCCCATTAAAATTCGTTTATTGGTTTAAATATAGCCGGATAAGGGTTTAGAGGTGAGGAGGATGATATAGATTTTTTTGGTTTTATCATCTCTAAGCGTCCTCGTTCCAGTTGTGAAAATGTAAAAGAAATCCTTAACTGGTTTACAAAGTTATCAGAAGAGGGGTTCAAGAAAGAAAAGAATTCTCGCTGTTATCATGGCTAAAATCCTTCAGGCCATTCCAAATAATCGAACGTAATTTTTTTCAATGTTCATCGTAGAGCGGTTGAAAAGATACAGAGGAACAGACTTATTAGATAGCGACAACCGAATGCATATACTCTGTTTTTAAAGAAATCGTGTTTTATACCAAAGCACAGGTTTTAAAGCAAGAAACCTCAATTTCAATGATTTTACATTAAAATTTTGATAATTTTCGCCTGCGGCGCATTTTTTCAAGGAGTTTTATAATATTCTATAATATAATTTATCGACCACAGTCGTAGGACAAGGTATTTGATATTTTTTTAATTCTAAATATATATTTTTTTAATTATAAATATATAAATGTGGAGAGAGGAGCTTTTAAGAACCATCCTTGCAGTACATTAAGGAAATACTCCTTCGTGAGGATAAAATGATACCAATTTCAAGTGATTTCAACATTTAAAAAGATAATCCTATTTTTCAAAAACATTAAATAAAAAAGTATTTATCCCTACCATTAGAAACGGTTATGTTTCATGTTGTTTACTGGTACCAAAATTTAATTTTATTTTCATGTTTGTATTATCCTAGGAGATTTTTCCATTTTTACGACCAAACTTAATAATTCAACACCGTGTGGAGTGATATTAGTCCGAAACATTTCTAAACTTTATTCAAGGTAAATGACCGCGCTTCTCAAAGCTAAGTGAATAGGAGATATGAGATCCTTATTCTAATATGTGACACATGGGAAAAGTTTATTCCTGGCTGTAAAAGTCTTTTCTGAAATTTCTTGCCAACAACGTAAGACTATTAAGCTGGTACGAAAAAAAGCTCCATCAAAATGTACAGGTGTGTGGAATATATTTTTTCACGTAATTTGCAAGGAACAAACATAAAATTATATTTGTTCCTACTAAGTGCTGTTTGTAGGTGTGATGCAAAAAAAGAAAAAAAAATCCAAACACAGGATGTGGCCTTCATACCTGGGAATTTTTTTTTATTAAATTTTCTCGTTTATATCAATTATGTGATGTGGTTTCAACTTTTCTTCAGAGTTTTCTTAAATTCAATTAAATGGCGCAATGGAAAAATACGTGATGTAAGCCAGTTAACTTAATTTATAAAAATCCTTCAGGAATTATTATGATTTATTATGTTAGGTGTGAAAAATTCAATATGCTGATTTGCGTTTGATTATATTTACGTGCACTGTGAACGAGGTGCCCTTTCCTCAGTAAATTTCTCAGCCAGATTTTACTGGGAAAACAGTAAATATTCTTTTTTTACTGCTTCCTCAGTAAAATTTACTGAACGACTGTAAAATTTTGCTGAACGATGGTAAAATTTACTGAAAACCGTAAATTTAACTGAAAATACATTTTTATTGGGAATTACTGATTTTGTGTCAGTATTTTATAATTATTATTCACGTTTAGAATTCGTTTAGAATATTATTTTGGACCCTGGAATAACCCTGGATTAGTCGCTTTTAGACTTATGTTCGTTGCCCAGCGTGAATCGAGTAAATCCATGCCCTCGCTTTTACATTTGCCTTTCTTGCGCCGTTCTTCAAAAAATATTTTCTAGGTGATGCGATCTGAGGAAATGCGCCCGGTTGTAGAAAGGTGTAAAAGCGGCCATTCACAGTAAAAACTATTGTTATTCCAGTCTGTTCCAGCCTATATTTGGCGTGACGTATTTTATGGATAGCCTTTTATAGATTTTTTTTTTGAAATCTCATCAAAAAACTCGATTAGGTTTTGGTTTCCTCAGAAAAATTTGGAAAAAATCAAAACCACACATAATTATTTGTCTTCAAATTCAAAATCATTAACCTAATCTGTCATTCAATTGCTAATAGAGAAAGCTCTAATCACTTTTAATAACTAATAGCTATTTAATATAACGTGAAAAAAAAAGTTGTTAACAAGATGTAATTTATTTTTATCACCTCGAAGCCATTGCCATCTAGAATTCAACGGCACGAAGGTGTTTGTACTGCAAAACTTTCTAACTTTTTCTTATTCTATTTTTGTTACTATGACGATGTCATCACTGGCCCAATTCTAAATATCACTTATTAATTTTGACTAATTTTTCATTAATGCTAAATGCTATTTACGTTTTTCTGACTTCACTAATCAATTGTGTGAGCTTTCAAAGGAATTGTCCATCTGTTGGCATTTGTCACCGTTTCACCTCCGTCGGACAAAGAATTAATTCAAAGAAAATTTTCTCATGTCAGTGATGATTGGATGCCGTCTGATTGATGCTACATAAAGCTAATTGTATTGTAAAAGAATCACTGAACTCATTTGCGGAGGGGTTAATAATCTCTCGAATACGATTGTAATTGTGCCAAATTTGTTGTTCATTCGAAATAGTAAAGAGTAAATCGTCAAAATTTTGACCACATGCCATATGTGTAACTAAAGAAAAGATAAATTTAATTAACCGAATAATAAATGCCACATCTGAAAGCTTAAGCGCGTATAAATTTCATCAGAATGTTAAACATTTAACGATAACTCAACATTGCGAAAATAATTTTCCAAGTAATTTTAAAATTTTGGAATTTTTTCCGGAAACACTACGACGAAATCTACTCTCGAAACCCAAGAAATTCGTTAATCATTTTTCTTGTTTTGTATGCTGAATGCAAAATGATTTTCTTCCAAGTGGTCAATGTGTGTTATTTTTTAACTCTTTTATGAGTCAATTTATTTATAACTTAAAGTTTTTGCCCGCAATACAAGCAATCTTCAATATGATTCATTTTGATGAGATTTTTTTTTGTCGCGCGTCGTAGTAGATGGTGATTGCCCTGAATAGAAAGCAGAACAGGAAATGGAATTGCTACTGGCAAAAAAGTCTTATGCAGTCTGATAGTATTTTTAAAATTTCAGAGAACTAAATTATGATAATTTGCAATTACGAATGATAGGGAAGGAAAATAATCCCCCAGGGAAACCCATATTTTTATGTAGGGAGAAACGCTTATCACTTTGGCAAATCTAAAAGTGCACGAAGCATTTTTTCGATTTTTATGCGAATAAAATGTCATTTCTGGCATCGATTGGCAGGCGTTATTGTTTTCCCCAAACAATGTCACAATGAAATTTCCTTTTTTCAGGTATGTAACTATGCTATGAGGGTTACCTAAATATTTAACCATCACATGTGCAAGGACAGTTGAACCCTGTTTAGAAATGTCTGAGTGAAATGTTTTATTATTTGTGAATTTCCAAATACAATCGCAAGACGGTTTGTCTTGAATTTTTTAAACATACCGCACAATAGTTTTGGCATTTAGATGCCGAAAATGAGATGTGGCATTTTTACATAGCAACACAGAAAAAACCTCTTGAAATCTCCACCAATAAAGGTTTTTGGGGGAAAAAAAATAAAAAAAATCAAACACAATTCCACACTCAGAAAAATGGAGGCTAACTCGACGACCTACATACGGCGTAATTGGCCTCGGGCAGGCGCGCGTTCGCCTGCATGTGGGCAAGTAAAACTGAGTTGACCTGTGGTCGGAGAAATTCTGAAATTAAGCCACCAGCAGGTGAAGTAGGGCATTGGGAGCTGCACGAGCTGACCTTAGATAGGTTAACTCTGACCGCTACCTGGCTTACAGACACCTCTGTAAGGTCAGAGTTAACCTGACAAAAAGTTGACCTGGACATTTTTCTGAGTGCAGTACCCTCTACTTTTTTTAAGCGAATTTTCACTTGCATGACACATATAGGATTAATATTAATCTTCATGACAGTCAAGTTGCCAAGTATTCAAATTTTTGAAAAGCTTCTTCCGCGTAGCAGGGGGGGGGGGTTTCCACAGAAAGTCATTCCGAAAGTGTCACAAGAAACTTACAAAATGGTGTGCTCTTATCAGGGTTGCACTGTTTCACCCCCGAGCAAATAATAAATTTTGTTGTTATTGAAAAAAGGGAAACGATTGGGTATTTAGCCATTTTAGAGGTTCACACAAATGTCAATCACGGTCGTGGATTGAGACAGTCGAATTCAGGGGAGACAATTCAATATATTTTAAGAAAGCAACCCCGATTGTTGTTACAAAATGATTTTAGTGGTAAACAAGTAGATATTTATGAGTATTTTTTGTTTAGCGATCTGCCTAACTATGTTCCATTTTATTTGAATTCATGCTCCCCAAAAAATAGGGGTAAATAACAACGGAAAAAAGGCAAATATCTATTTTGAAAAATAGTATGGATATTGACTGGATATTCTATGGGGGCCAATCAATGCATTTTTTCGGTTTGTTTTGCTTTCCTTGTTTTTTTTATTAGATATTTGTTTTTATTGCAAATATTATGCGATTAACTGTTTTGATATGTAAGTCAAATGGTTTGAGGTAACATGAAAAAAGCTGTTAACGATTCTAATTTCGGGGGTGAATTTTTGTGCAATTAATTGACAATAAAAAAACCTATGCGACGAGGCAAAGTGTAACATTGTTTGTTTGGTATCGATGCAAAAACACCTTATATTTGGTGCCACCTCGATTGAATTTTTACCCTCCCGTTTTTGCTAAATACGATAAAGAAAATTTTCGACAAATATTCAAAAGATTGTGATTTAAGATATACATAAAATTAATGTGCATTTTTAAGCACTATTGTAGTTTTTTGTCACCCTCTATGCATTCTGTAGGAAAAGTTTTCCAGAAAACTTCACCATTGTGAGGGTTAAAATAGACTTTTCCTAATCGTGCATGTTCAAGTTATTGTTATTTGTCAGGAGATTCAGGTGTATCGCGTATAGTAGGTGACATAGAAACAATAAATTTGGAGCAGGCCATTAAGCAATGCATTAAAAATCACATATGCTACAACTCCAGATGAAGTTGAAGCTTTTGAGAACGTCGAAACATATGCGACAAGTCGGAAATGCTAAAACAAACGATTGAAAACTGAAATCATAAATATTTGTCAAGATTTTTTGTTTGTCAGGGTCCCTTTTTTCTAAATGTTGTTGACTAGTAAATCATAAAAGCGGAAATTTCCCAAAAAATCCAAAAGAAATTTCACTTGTCTTATTTTTTTCTTCTTCCGTTTATTTTGCGTTTGATAAGAAGCTAACGAACCCATCAATCAAAATCTATTGGCATGATGTGACTCTTCTTTGCCTATTAGTTGTTTCACTGTGATTTTTTTGAAGAGAATTTCCATATTTGCCTATTCTTAGTAATTTTTGTTAGTTTTGGTTTCTTGACTACTTTTGGCCGCCCTTGAATCTCTAATTACATGCAAGAAACTCATTAATTTCAATTACGGTGTAACCAGAGTATCTAACTTTTTGCAAAAGAAACTATTTTTATCCTTTTGGCAAGTTTTTGCTATTAAAACAAATGAGATATTTTCTGATTTTCCGAACTATAAGGAAACAAACTAAAACATAAAAAAAACATTGCCTTTTTTATTCGAGGAATTATGTGGCATTTGCGTTAGGCAATGAGAAAATTTTCGGCCTTCGAACATCCATTCCGATCCATTCTATTGTAAGATATCAGGGATAAATCGATTCTGCATTTAGCATTGAGACATTTTAAAGATTTACTTTACGGTCTTTGCTCGAAAATAAATCTTTTACCTCCAATTGAATGGTGACGGACTTCGGTTCGATGCTCACCATTGAGCTAAAAGATGTGCAAATAGAAAATGGGAGCACATTGGACAAGTGCCAGATAATCCAATTACCTTAAGATATTTGGAAAATTCTCACTAATGTGAATTCGAATGCGAACGCGAATGAGAACTATGAGAATCGAAAATTCTTATATGAGTTTAGCAAACCAGGAAGTAAATGAACCGATCGTATTTAGAGTGTGGTCATACGACACTGAAAGATCATTATACCATCGCGAATGAACAACAAACAATAATATTGTGCATATTAACCCGTATGTGTTATTTTTGGATTGTTTTTTAAGAACAAACAATAAAGTTCTTTATGAAAATTCTACGTGGTACGAATTGATCAAAGATCTGAAGTGAATAATTACCTGCGGCTATTTATACGATTAATAAAATTCGTTTTTTACTTGGTTTTTTTTAAATGGCAAAGAGGGCAGGACGTCCGACAAGCACGTGTTTAAGGATGGGAAAATTTAAACTATGACAGAAAATTATACAAAATATGTAGGAAATCACAAAAAAATTTCTTTAAATGTTCGTCGAAAGACCTGACCTGAAGAAACGTGCTTTTTTGGCGATATCTATACTGTTTACTTAATACTATTTAGATTCTCCTCTTTTTGCATTTTATTAAGTACTGTCTTCCAGATTTTTTAATGTAAAAAATTATAGTATTAGTCTCGGTTTTTGTAAGCGTACGAAAGGACCTTTTTTGGTGGTGATTAGCCATTGTAATTTGCCATTCGTTTGAAGTTTAAACAAATCAATTTTGTTAGATTCAGTATTAGTAAAATGCTGTCATCTTGAAAAATCGTTTGGAATTTTGAAAAATCAATTACGCACAAAATGGTGTCCATTTTAAAGTACAGTATCGATTTTATGGTAAAAATTTGCCTGTTTTTTACTGTAAAAAAATTAAAAAAAAGCCTTCGTCAAGGACTACACTCAGAAAAATGTTCAGGTCAACTTTTTGTCAGGTTAACTCTGACCTTACAGAGGTTTCTGTAAGCCAGCTAGCGGTCAGAGTTAACCTATCTAAGGTCAACTCGTGCAGCTCCCAATGCCCTACTTCACCTGCTGGTGGCTTAATTTCAGAATTTCTCCGACCACAGGTCAACTCAGTTTTACTTGCCCACATGCAGGCGAACGCGCGCCTGCCCGAGGAAAAATGGAGGCTAATGCTACATTTACAGGAATGACAAATTTGTCATTTTTTTCTTGTCATTATGTTAATTCCCGTGTAAATGGCATAATTTTTGTAATTTTTTCTGTCAGAAAATGTCAATCTCTCATAAAAGAATGAACTTGTCCATTCTTTTATGCCAGATTGTCATTCGTACAAACGCAATATTAGTTATGACAAAAGTTGAATACTCAAGTTGTCATAACTAATATTGCGTTTGCACGAATGACAATCTGGCATAAAAGAATGGACAAGTTCATTCTTTTATGAGAGATTGACATTTTCTGACAGAAAAAATTACAAAAATTATGCCATTTACACGGGAATTAACATAATGACAAGAAAAAAATGACAAATTTGTCATTCGTGTAAATGTAGCATAACTCGACGACCTACATACGGCGTAATTGGCCTCGGGCAGGCGCGCGTTCGCCTGCATGAGGGAAAGTAAAACTTGTGTTGACCTGTGACCGGAGAAATGCTGAAATTAAGCCACCAGCAGGTGAAGTAGGGCCTTGGGAGCTGCACGAGTTGACCTTAGATAGGCATTTCGAGGATGTAATGTCATGTAATGGAAACCTCTGTCAGCCAGCTAGCGGTCAGAGTTAACTTGACAAAAAGTTGACCTGGACATTTTTCTGAGTGTAGTTTTGAGGAAATCTCGATAAAACTTTCAAGTTATTTCGTAAATACTCTAAAGTCGCATAACTTCGGCAACTTTCATTCGATTAACTTAATATTTTGACATATTAAAGTCGAAATGCTGTACTTTTAAAATATTTTCTAAAATCTACATAGCGACAAATTTTGTTATTACCAGGAGAGCCTTTAGGGGGGTAAAATTCAGAAAAAAATGCGTAAATTTCAGAAAAAATGCGTAAATTTCAGAAAAAATGCGTAAATTTCTCATTACCTAATTAGAAGAGAACTGGAAAATTATTCGCAGCAAAGTAGTACGCCGAATTTAAGTGGTAATAAAATTTCCTCGCAGTCGGATATGTCTTTTAGTATAAATTGGCTTAAGATTACTCCAACAGTTCAGGGAAATGGGAGGGGAGGGGGTAAGAAGATAAGAAAAATTTGGACTGGAGTAGCTTAAAAACACTTTTAACCCTTTGTTGACAGTCGGTACTTTTAAGTACCATCAACTTTAAATCCTTATATTTTTTGCTTATCCAATAGTATCAACATTCTATATACTTCTATATACCACAGGCGTAAATACCACCCCTCCATAAAATTAGTTCATGTCTTTTTTTGAATTCTGGAACCATTTTCAACTAAAACAAAGTCATGATTATTGATTTATTGTCAGTTCACTTCCTGGTCCACAAACGGCTAAGCTACTATTTCGACAAGAAGTCTCAAAGGGACACCAAACCATCTTAAAGGGTTAAGCTTTCATAAGACAGAATAAAATAACTTAAAATTTTTTGAAAGCGCATATTAACACCTCAATAATGAATCGACAATGTCTTAAGTTGATCGAGACAATTAAGTGTAATTTACAGAATTACTCACACAAAGTTCTGAATGTGAAAAAAAAAACAGTTGTGGTCTAGAATTGGACGACAAGAGAGGAAACGAATTTTATTCCTATAGTATGAAAATCAATTGTCGTTTTTTATGTGAATATTTCTCGTCCTCAATCGATATGCTAAATTGCTGTCTTAATGATTGATATATTGATGGGTATGGAGACCTTGGAATATGGTATTAACACATGGATCAATAAGTCCCGAGACTAACCCAGAGATGACGCTCGTAGTAAACCAGTAACCACGTCTTTCTAGAGTACTAACCTTTGCTTGAAACGTGTCAAAATTTTAAGTCGATCGGACCAGAAACAGCTGAGTTATCGAGGTTGGAGTAAAGTCGTTTTGTAGTTTGTTTAAAAAATGGAAAAAACCGAGTTTCGTGTTCTGATAAAACATTGTTTTTTAATGGATAAAAACACCGTGCAAGCGAAACAATGGATTGAAAAATGTTACCCGGACTCTTGTCCATCAAAAGCAACGATTTGTCGGTGGTTTGCCGAGTTTAAACGTGGTCGTACCGACACAAATGACGCGGAACGCTCGGGTAGACCTGTGGAAGCCGTTACACCGGAAAATGTGAGTGAAGTGACAAAAATTATAATGAAAGATCGTAAAGTGAAGCTCCGTGAGATTGCTGAGATAACACAGATATCATATGGAAGTGCATTTACTATCCTTCATGAAAAATTGAGCATGAAAAAGGTTTTTTCCAAGTGGGTGCCGCGATTGCTTTCGATGAAACAAAAACAGCAACGAGTCGATGATTCAGAAAGCTGTTTATCGCTATTTACTCGCAATAAAAAAGATTTCTTGCGTCGTTACGTGACCATGGACGAAACATGGATACATCACTACACTCCAGAGTCGAAGCGGCAGTCATCTGAGTGGCGCACAGCTGGCGAAAGCCGTCCGAAGCGTCCGAAAACGCAGCAGTCAGCTGGCAAAGTCATGGCGTCAGTTTTTTGGGATACGCATGGCGTGACGATTGTATCACCCTAAAAGGTGATTATATTGATGAATAAAAAAAAATTTTGCAAAAAAAATGTTGTTTTCATTGTTAGTCTCGGGACTTATTGATCCATGTGTTATATATCGGCTAGGTGTGATATGATTTTTATGTCTATATGCAGTTTCTTTTGTTTTGAGCCTGACTAGAATAGATTTTCATATCAAGATATCATTATTCAAATGCAATTAAAAGAAATGCATCCGTTGAGGTAAATCGCAATGATATTTCTAAGAAAAAACATTCTATGATATTCTTTCAATTTTATTGTTTTAAATAAAACAAATCTACGGTCGTGTGTTTAATATTTCATAATATTTTCTATTTTCATATCAATGACAAGAGACAGTCATTGTTCATGCACAAAAGACAGCGAAACAAAACCCGCGGTTGATTAAAGAAAG
The DNA here is from genome assembly GCA_964034945.1 of Chrysopilus asiliformis. NCBI lineage: Eukaryota > Metazoa > Arthropoda > Insecta > Diptera > Rhagionidae > Chrysopilus > Chrysopilus asiliformis. The sequence continues at coordinate 20,603,068 of OZ035960.1, forward strand.
GCGAGAGTTATTTTCAGGTGATTAATTTTAATGGCGTATTTCAACGAGTTTTCCACTGGCTATGGCCGATCATAATTCTTTATGTTCATAATAATCCAACATAACCATTAACCAGGCTTTCACGTACACCAAATGTTTGATTCTGGATAAAAATTCTTAATGTGTTTGAATTTTCAAAGCGATAAAGCAAGCACAAAATGGAATTCTCCATTCAGTGTATTATGTTGTTATGTTTTATTTATTGCTGTAAACACAGTACAGATAAATTGAAAATTTTATTATGGTGTATTTTAGCAGGACATTATGAGTACTTTTTGGGTGGTCACTTTAGTTGATGGATTTTATATCCAAGGTCTTATCGGATAAAACCCGGAAATGCGTTTCCTGCATAAAGGAGCAGATAATTTTTATGGAAGCATTACCTGAATTTATTTGTAATTCAGAAAAAAAATATATATTCCTCTGGTTATTGTTGGTTATTTTTTCAATTTTTTAGAAACAGAGAATTTTTTTCATTGAACATAAAGAAAAAAAATTAATTCTCTTTGAATTTTTTTATGGGGTAAGAGGATATTTTATTCATCTGTAAGGATATTCAAATTTGGGAACCAAACAGGGGCTTATAATATTTATATATTACTAGCGGCTCTGCCCTTGACCGCTTCACAGTCCAACCTCGTCTGATTCAGGGAATCGGCCCTCAACATTCTTTTCGGGCCATCCTAGAGAATTATTTTCCAGAAGTGCACAACTTTCAGGGAAAGGCAGATTTTAGTCGGTGAAAAATTCCCTCGAGGAGTGACTTCTTGAATGGTAAAGCCCTTCATAAATTGCTGGAGATAGCAAGAGAGGGGTTCACACGTGGGCGAACATTTTTCTTTAAGGTGCCGCTCCACATAGAGTAAATACGCGAGTAACTCTCAAAAACTCTCGAGAGTTACTCGCAGGAGGTTGTCCATTTGAGAGTTAATTTCGGCGATTTGTCTATCGCTACTAGCAAAATCGAGCTTCTAGCTTCTAGCGTTCTCAAGAGCTACTAGTAAAATTCAAACGCTGTTCGTATCTGGCGAGCTACTTTCCGAGAGTTCAGTGGAGGCCTGTCGACTAGAGAATAGAATCACTTTTGACAGCTCGCAGAAACTAGCTCGCGAGTTTTTGCGAGTTTCTGCGAGCGACTCTCAGAGACGTGTCCATTTGCGAGTAGCTGCTATCGAGAGGTTCTCGCCGGCATTTACTGTCATGTGGAGCGGCACCTTTAGTTTTGACCTCTTTAATGGCGACAATTGAATCCAAATCCCTTCAGCGATTCAAGAGATATCAGGAGAGGGGACAAGAAGAAGGGAGAATTGTGAAAAATTGTATAGCCGTACTATAGCCTTTATATCCCTGACATCTGAAACTTGTTTTTGTGCGCTCTTTTTTTCTGCGATTTATTTGTGAGTTTTTTATGCGTCCCTATTCACCGCAAAAACATTTCTCAAGGCCCCATTTACACTTGATTTTTTTCTTGAATTTCTCCGCAAATTTTATTCAGAATTTGTTCCTCGAATTTTATTCATCTATCGCAGAATAAACTCACCTAGCAAAAGTTGTCAAAATTTGAATTTATTCTGACGATTTATATGAAAAAACTCAAGGTTGGGGATATTTAAGGAAAAAGTTTCTGAATTTTGTGTCGTAGTGTAAATGGTTGTGCAACATAAGGTTTGTGCCAAAGAATAAAATTCGCGGAAAGGAGTGTGATGTGTAAACGATCCCCAAAGTATGTTCAAAACAATATTTGTGAACTTTCCGAATATTGTGTCTTTTTTTATGCGGTCCTTGAATCAAACGGTAAATTTTATTTATCAAAATTAGTTTAGTGGTTTTTCAGAACTTGTGTCAGAAAAAACTGACTTTCATTATATACCTAGTATGGTTAATTATAGAGCAGTTTCACCTCGAGTTCCAGAATTACATTTCGGACTTGCGTGCATCCATGGAAAATTAGAGGTCGCTGTGGTTAAAAAATCATAAAAAGATTTGTAAATATACCACAGAAATTGTAAATTTTACAAGCAATATTTTCAGAAACAATATTTTGTGGCAAGAGTTCAGTTTAGCGACAATGACGCTACAAAAAAAGTGTGGCTGAGCAGTTTGTCCGCTCATAAGTAAAATTGGTTTGTAGCTCAAGTTTTTTTTCGTCAGAAAAGTGAGGTTATATGAAAATTTTGAAATGAAATTTTGTAATTAAAACGGCGTCAGCAGTCATTTTAAACCATTTTTATAAGGTTTGCGAACCGAAATTGTGCTAGTAAAAGTAGTTTTGTTGCAAAATTCCACTTTTTTTTTGATGGGGTATAAATCGAAGGGTGAGGGGGGAAACCCTATCATGCTATATATTTTTGGAATGCACTCTTCATTACCACACACCCCTCTACCACCTTCCAGATAAAAGTTTCATACAAAGTTTAGGGACCCCTGGCGACGGTTAAAAATATCCATTTTGGATAGGGGATGCTTCTATCTACCCCTCCCTATACACGAAAAATTTCTAGCGTCATTGTCGCTAAACTGAACTTTAGCCTATTTTGCGATTCTTGAATATTTTAATAACAAACCTCGCGGTATCTGCAGAACTTGTTTACAATGAGCCGAAACTGATTACAAATTATCTTAGCATATTAATTTAGTACGCTTAAAAAATTACGAATATCTTTATGTTCGACAGTTTTAAATCAAATTTTCACAGCAGGATTTAATATGTTTAAATAATAAAATCTTTGCCACAATGACCACGACACACTTTGTCTATAGTTTTGGAAATATCGCGTAGTAAAAAAGCCAAAACTGCAATACGAAACGAGAGTAGTCAAGATCAAAAAAATGATTGACTGTCGAAAATGTTTTACATTTGCTGCATTTGCCAACGTAATACCAACAACGCAAAAATCTATCCAGAAAGTGGGTCATATGGCTAAAAGCAAGATAAATAATATATATTTTTTATTATATGTGTTTTTTGTGTTTCGGGTAATAACTCAACAGCATCATTTGATTAGACTATCACAAATCACGACACACCAACGAAATTATGAAATCCTCCAATAAATTAACATATTTAATAATTGACGCATGAAATCTATAGCCACCAGACGTGATGGTGCTGAGGCTGAGGCACAGCCCACCATATTATCGGAATTCATAAGTATCCATTTTGTATAGATTTCCACCTAATATTTCTCGTCAAGTTATTGCAGCAATACAGAATTAGTTTCACATTTTCATTGTCGTCGTTCCACAAATCATTAGTCACAGAAACAAAGATTCGAAATCAGAAATTATAGGCAAAGTAATACCTCTTAATAAGAAAATTTAGGTTCTACTACCTCTAGTTCAACGTCCTACGTGCCCTAAAAACATTTGACTATTTTAGGCCATCTACATTAATAGTCAGTGTCAACTACGAATATGAGTATAAAAGAAGTAAAAAAGGTTAACCACTTACGTTCTATGATGTAAACTGTAGCCCTCCTAATCAATAAACTTCCGCCCAAAAATCAGCGGTCGGCAACGGAATAGCCACTTTTCAACATTAGCATAATAATTTTTAACAAATTTTTCCCCTGTTTTAATTTTGAACAAACTATCCCCAACTAAACGTGAATACATTTCACTATGTTTGGGACAAATCGTCATGGAACTTTACTATCGTCATATGAATGTGAATTCTAATCGGAATCCATCTAAAACGCATCAATTTCCACGCCATGCCCACATTCACAATTTTCCCTTTTCATCGAAAAATTAGCAGCAAAAATGACTATGTCTAACCATTCAGTGCAACAGTAGAAAAATATTATTTCGAAATTTTTCCAAATGGAAATTAAGCCAAACCATTAATGATTTCTTCTTTGTTATGCTGTCATTTATGACATGAGCGTCCTCAAAAGCAAACTGAGTATGTAATTATAATTTATCGTCGGTATTCGTATGAGTGTTAATGTATTTTATTCGATAGTAGGCAAAAAAAAGTGGTATGACCTATGAATTTCTATCGTTATGTTGGATTAATGATGGTAACAGAGGAGAAACGCTTCAAATGCATGTTAACCTAATATTTTAGTGGCTACCAGACGGTCTTCAAGACTTACAGCTAGTAAAGACATAAACGAGTTTTAAAGATGAATAGGCCTAATGCCGATTTGATTGGCATTAAAACAGTTTAAATATTAATATACATACTCGCATACGATTTAAAAAACAACTTGTCCAAAACTAGAAAACTTGTTGTTTAATAAAAAAAAAATTCTTGGATTTTTTTTTATACATTTTTTACATAAATTACACTCAAGCGATTTGTTGCGCCAATCGCAACCTAACTTAATAAAACGTCTAACATTTTTATCAATTTACAAAAATTCTTTTGAGATTTTTAATTTTTACCAATTTACACAGTTTTATTGAAATGTAAATAAACATCTCAACAAATCTAAAGGTGCCGCTGCACATTAGAGTAAATACGCGAGTAACTCTCAAAAAATCTCGAGAGTTACTCGCAGGAGGTTATCCGTTAGAGAGTTAATTTCGGCGATTTTTCTCTTTTCAAGACCACTATCTTGATTTTTTTGACATCTTGAGTTGGCGAGTTCTCGAGAGCGACTCGCAAAATTCAAACGCCGTTCGTATTTGACGAGCAACTCCCCGAGAGTTCAGTGTGTGCGTGTCGACTAGAGAGTAGAATCACTTTTGACAACTCGCAGAAACTAGTTCGCGAGTTTTTGCGAGTTTCTGTAAGCAACTCTCAGAGACGTGTCCATTTACGAGTAGCTGCTATCGAGAGGTTCTCGCCGGCATTTCATGTGGAGTGGCACCTTAAGAGATCATTTAAATCTGACATTTTGTTTAGCGAATATAATTCTGTGAAACAAAATTCCTAGTGCACTATGTCTAGGACACAAAATTTTAGAAATTCCTCTTGGATGAAATTCCTACTGGAATTTTTTTTATATAAAATCGCCAAAATGATTTCGAATTTAAAAACTTTTAAAATAAAAAGAAAAATACATAAATAAATACTGTAAAATAAGTTATAGGAAGAAAATTGTGGCAAAAATCGCAAAAATAAATCGTCCTCAGACACCGTTTACACCCGACACTTTATTCCGCGAATTTTATTCTTCGACGGTTTACACGACGACACAAAATTCAGGAATTTATTCCTGAAAGACGGTTGAAATCGAATAGTTTCATATAAAACCGTTCGAATAAATTCAAATTTTTACAACTTTCTGAAAATTCTGAACAAAATTCGCGCTGAAATTCAAGAAAAAATCGCAGGTGTGGACGGTGCCTTAGGCTACACAGTTGTTTCTCTTGTTTCTTACCTTCTTCTTCTTCTGATCTCTTCTTCTGCTCTCTTGAAGAAATACTGATCGGGGCTTTAAAATCAGACATATAATTTAAGAAAATTTGTGGTTTACTAAAACCCTTATCCTTTTACCCCTTTCCCCTGCTTTCTTTAGGCCGAAAAACAAAGTTTTGATGTCAGAATTAGACCTAACGTGTCTCCAGAAAATTTCTGGGTTTCAATTTTACATCTTCTAGTGGGTAGAAGGTGGATCCCTACTAGAAATTTTGGTGTATGGCCTGCGAAATCCTTGAGAAATATATCGACAAAAATGAGTGTTTGCTTCAACTTGTACGGCAGAGAGAAATGAATTAGCAGGTTTTTGCAATTTGCCAAAAACAATGAAGAGTGGTGATTGCAGGTTTATGCCCTACACGTCTCAAATGATTCCAGAAAAAGATTTAATATACGAGATAGTGAGATTTTTTGAAATGACTCCCATTTTCATACCAAAAATAGGAAATATGGAATTTATCCTAAATTCTTCCAAAATTTAAGGATAAATTCCCTATTTTTTAGAAAATCGTGACAAAAAAGCTCACTGTTCATATATTAGGAATCTGTCCCATTATTTTTCTCTGAGAACTTTTTTTTTTTTGATTTTTAAGCTGGAAACATTTTCACACTTCAACAGTAAACTTTTGTTTCGATATAACTTCATGGAATCTATAATTTTTTCGCGAGAACTTTTAATTAAATTGTCTGCGAAGAACATTTCAATCGAATACCCCAAGTGCCTTTCATCCATACTCTATAATTGTGCGAAAAATCTATTTTAAGCCAAATGTTTTTTATTTTTATGCTTGTGTAGTCGATTTTCTTACGAAATTAATAAACGAGATCAGATATCGCCTATTTATTGATGTCAGTTAGCCACTTCAGCTGCGTTTAGTATGTCAATAACCCAGTTGAATGTGTTCACAGTTCTTAGCCACCTAATAAATCCCCACCTACTCCAGAGAGGAGCAGAGACACGAAAAAAAAACAGTCGGAACAATGGAAAATGCTCCGATTCCTGTCAATCAGTAACCAAGATAAACGTTCAAGTACCCTAGACGAAGTAGGTATACTCATTCCCGACGGTGTACTTCTATTGATTCTTCTATCGATATTTTATATAGTAAAAAAAGTCCAATTGACATTATTTTCATTCAATTCGACCTGTAATACGGCTAAGGCCTTTTCCTTTTATTTCTCAATCCCGCATTGAAAAACCAGATGTATCCCACTTTTGCGTTTCCCCAACTCAAGTACATTTCTCAAGTGCCATTTGATTTTTCCAAACAGTCTACTGCCCATGATATTTTAAAGTTGCGAAATTTCGAATACTTTTTAGCCTTATAAATAACCCCGTATCAGTTTCTTGTTGAGGAAATTTTTTTCTGCTTGATCGACGTTGAAAATGGAAAAATGATGGCGTGGAAAATTTATTATAGCCTAGACAAGAAGTCGCTTTGGTGACAAAGAAACGCTCGATTTGGATTCAAAAGATTTTTTTTAAAAGTTTAGTAGAGTGTGTGACATGGATGGAAATTCTGTATAAATTGAGCGAAATACAAAACACTAAGGGTATAGTGAAAAAAGGGTTCATCGTAGGCTTCTGTTCAATGGCAATGGCTAAATATAGTAATCGTTAAGATTCTAGAGTATCATTGAACTCATTCTTTAGTTGTGACACTTGCGCTTGGTGATATAGAAGTTTGCACTATTGTAAACTCTAGGTTTTGTCGTAGTTCAAGAAAAATTAACAAAAACATTAAAATTAGCAAAAAAAGGTTATTTTTAAAACGTTTAAATTTTTTAGGTAATTTTAGGTTTCGATTAAACATGAATTGCGATTTTCTTCATGGCCAGCACTATTGACAAAATTTGTTTTGTTAAATCTCAACATTTTTTGTTGTTAAATTGATAAAAGAATAGTTTGAAAAATAAAAATTTGTAAATATGACAATTTTTTGTCATTTTGACCAATTAGGCATTGCTAATTTCACATTTGTTTTAATGATTTAACAAAAAAATCATTTGTAAATTTATTTTTGTTAAAATAATAATTTTTTCAACAAAATCTTTTTTCATTTAACAATGATTTTATCCATATGACAATTTTTTTCATTTTCCGAGGAATAAATTTCCTTTTTATACCCGTATGGTGAAACCAAAGGGTATATTAGATTTGCCTTACCGTTTGTAACGCCAAGATCCCGTCATCACACAAAAAAATGAATTACGCCAGTGTGTTTAGAATGATAAAAAAAGTTGAATTTTGCATGTCCGTCCGTCTGTCTGTCCGTCTGTCTGTCCGGCTGTCCGTCTGTCTGTCTGTGGCGCGGATTGCGGGCGCACGGATTGAGCTAGAGACTTGAAATTTTGCACAGATCCGTTTTTCGGAAAATGTGAGGCTAAGTTCGTTAATGGGCAAAGATGGACCATTAGGGGGGTACCCTCCATACGAACGAAAACTTTTTTTCTGAATATCTGAAAAACGGTGCATCTTATCAAAAAAGTGCAAGAACAAAAGTTATTTAGGATATGATTCTACATAAAACTCCCATACATCAAAATCCGATTGAAATAAATTTTAAAAAATTTTATTGAAAAGTTTCACTTCAAAGGGGAATTTTTATACAACTGTTCGCCGTTCACTTAAATCACCATACGGGTTTTCAATAATTGCCAGAACGGCAATTATAGCTTTTGTTATTGTGGTAAATGAAACAAGAGAATTCAATGCTTCTAAAACAACGTGTTTATTCTTAGCTGGTCCAACTACTACTGACATATAACCTAAACAACTGCTAGAGTGTCTTGTACTCTAGTTGACTAGAGTACCACATCTCCTTTACATTATTTTGATTTTCTAAACATAATCTTGAAATTTGGCGGGCTTCGTTTTGGTACGACAAGGACGTTCCTGGTTTGCTCTGCCCCGCGGGACCAATTGACGTTGCCGTGTCTCGTCCTGTATGTCCTCCTCAACTGCGACTTCCTTCCTATTGGCTGCTTCTGTTAACGGTTCTGAAGTTTGCATAATTGAACACCTAGTGGGAGATAAAGGATTAATTTCAGTTGTTGGTGTATGTGCTGGAACACGCTTAAGATGGCTGGAGTTCCGTTGATACGTTTTTCCCGTGCCTTCATTTTCCACAGTAACCCTGGATCCTTGCTTGCTCAAGACTTTAACATTCTCCGTGTTGAATGTCGGAGTCAGCTTGTTACCTACTATTACGTTTTTCATCATCACTTTTTCTCCCGGAACAATATCCGAAATCCGAGCCTTTCGCTTCTTATCCTCCATGTATTTTCCTTTTTCTTTCCTGCTTTTGTCTAAATCGGCTAAATCTGACAAAAATCTAGGATGACTTATAGTGGCTAATCTTGGTAATTTGGATCGGATTGTTCTTCCAAAAAGGAGTTCCGTCGGAGTTCTTCCTGTGGTGGAGTGAGGTGTCGTATAATACATCATTAGATAGCCCTGCAAATCCTGCTTCCAGTCACGTTTTAGTGAATGACTAATTCTCAACCTTTTCAACAAAGACCGGTTCTGCCTTTCTACTTCGCCATTTTCAGATGGCCAATACGGTGTAATGAACATTAGCTGAATACCTCGTAGATGGCAGTAATCTTCGAACTCGGTGCTCACAAACTGCCTTCCATTATCCAACGTAATCGACTCGGGATATCCTAGACGTATAAATATTTCCTCCAGGTGTTTGATTACGTCCTTCGCCGTGATACTCCGCATTATCTTGACTTCTTTATAGCGACTATAGTAATCGACCACCACTAATAGATGTTCCTGACTAGGAAGAGGGCCCATGAAATCAATAGCTATTGCAACCCATGGAGCTCTTGGTAGCTCTCGTCTCTTCATAGGCTCTGGAGGATCCGGAGTACTAACAGCTAAACAACCTGCACACTTCCTTATGAAGTCTTTGATGTCGCGGTCTATTCCCGGCCACCAGCAAATATAGCGGAGCCTTCGTGTCATGACTGTTTGGCCAGGGTGACCCTCGTGTCCTAACTGCAACATGCGGAATCTTAGCGCTCGTGGAATTATTAGTCTGTCGCCTCTTATGACTAATCGACCAGATGAACCAAACTCGTCTCTAAATGGTAAGAAAGCTTTTAGATTTTCCATTTTAAAATCCCACTTACCGGATTCTAGACATTCCCGTAAGTCTCGAAGCTCATCGTCAGAGTCCGTTGCTTTTTCGACTTCTTCCAAATCCACAGCTGCTAATTCTGTTATGTTTCTTATAAAAACATCGCAATCCGGGTCGAACGGCATTGCGTTTTCTAGGTTAAGCAGGCGAGACAAAGGATCTGCAATATTTTCCTCACCCTTGCGGTATACTACATCAAACCTATACGCCTGTAACCTCAAAACCCACCGTTCTACTCGCATACATGGCTTGGAATCGGGCTTGAAAAGCATCGTCAGCGGTTTGTGATCCGTCTCTAGTACAAAACGTATCCCTAAAAGGTAAATTTTGAATCTCTCTACGGCCCATACCAAAGCTAGGGCTTCCTTTTCAGTTTGGTGATACTTTTGTTCTGTTTTCGTCAAAGCCTTTGAAGCATATGCAATTACGCGCGCTGTGCCCTTTTTGAACTGTAATAGAATAGCTCCCAACCCTACTGGGGAGGCGTCGGCTACGACTCTAGTTTGCAAAGACTGATCGAAATGAGCCAATATATTTATATTAGAGACTTCCTCCTTCAACCTTTCGAATGCCTCCTGCTCGACTTGCGTCCACTTGAATTCCGAGTTATTCTTCGAGATTTCACGCAACGGAAATGTCAATGTCGCTAAATCTCGTATAAACTGTCCAATATATGTAACTAAACCAAGAAAACTTCTTACCTCTGCCTTGTTTATTGGAGATCTACATTTGACTAAAGCTTCGATCTTGTCGTCTGATGGCGCAATCCCATCACCGTTAAAGCGATGTCCCACAAACTCGATCTCTTGTAGACGAAAAACGCATTTTGAAGAATTCAACAGGATATTATATTCCTTTATTGTGTTCAGAACCTTTTCCAACGCTATATCGTGCTGCTCCAGTGTTTTCCCAAAAACTATAATGTCATCGACAAAATTCAGAGCGAACTCGCAATCGGATAATATCGTTTCTAGAGTCTTCTGAAATATTTCTGGAGCCGACGACAATCCAAAAAGTAACCTCGTGAATCTGAACAAACCCTTATGCGTTATAAACGTTGACAAACTCCGGCTCTCTTCGTGTAATTCTAACTGGTGAAACGCATCTTTTATGTCTAGTCTCGAGAAATACTTCGCATCGCGTAATTTTACTCGGATGTCTTCGAGAGTAGGAAGTGGATGAATCTCCCTCTTCACTGCGGAATTTGCTCGTCTCATATCCAAACACAGCCGGATATCGCCGGAGTCTTTTAAAACAATTACCATTGGACTAATCCATTCGGATGGCTGTTGAACTTTCTCGATAATTCCTGATGCTAATAACTCGTCCAGCTTCTGCTCTACTTTTCTCAACACTGCAATGGGTAGCCTTCGTAACTTCTGAGCTATGGGAGGAACTGATTTATCGGTCGGGATCCTGACTTTTATTCCCTTGAACTTCGGAAATAATTTCGCTTGCGTAATATGCTGAATTCCTTGAGGATGTCGCTGGCTCGGTAACCCTATAACAAGCACCCCTAGCTCTTGTGCCGTATTTTTCCCGAGCAACGGTTGGGGTCCTTCTTTAATGACGTAAAATCGTGCCCTCGTTTGCAGTATTTTTCCTTTATCCTCTATTTCGATTGGGGCATCAAACATTCCCATCGTCTGCAAATTGTCTTTTTGAGCGTAAGCTCTAAACTTCCGATCAGCAGGTCGCACCTCCTTTATTTCATAATTATGTTTTTTCATTAAATTCCATGTTCCTTCGTCTATAATATTCGACCCAACCCCAGAATCAATCTGCATTTGGATCATCGTATTCCCAACTTTCGCCCATATGAACTCGTCCGTGTCTCCTACCGTAGCAACCATATCTACAGCTTCTACTTCTTCGTCCTCTTCCTCCTGCACCGCGTGTATTTTGCGACGCTTCTGGGTGGATATCTTGTTTGGCAAATAGGCCTGCTCGCTCACCCTTTTTTTCCCATAAACCTTAGGTCTTTTCTCATAACCACTGCTCGCATCGCTGGTCCTACGCAAAGGTAATGCACTGTCAGGAGTTCTACACGCCGCTCTAAAGTGATTTTTCCGGCCACAACGGCCGCATGTTTTCCCAATTGCCGGACATTTTCTCCACGAACCATGGTTCAATCCACACGCCGAGCAGTTCGGCGCTTTCGTTGCCTGTACTCTACAGATTGATTCCTCTCTGTTTTTCATCAATGAGGTCATTTGTTCACTAGTATTTTTTGTTTGCTGGTAAACCTTAGTTTTTTTTATAAGTGTATCGAGGGTTAATTTCGCATCTTGTAGTAGAATCTCACGTAATTCTCGAGGTGCTACCAGGAGAGCTTTATCTATGACCGCGATGCTTTGCCGCTCCAGCAAAGTCTCACCAAAATGACATTTTTTAGCTTGCATTTGCGATCGCATAATAAACTTTTCTAACGTCTCGTCTGGCTGTGGTGCTATTGTGTGGAACAGATATCTTTCGTGGCACTCGTGTCTCTTTGGAGCAAAGTACTCGTCGAGTTTTTCAAACGCTACCAAATAAGGGTCAATATCCTCATTAGGTTCTACATCTGCTTCCGGTATTCCGTAGAATATCTCCTGTAGTTCCATTCCTCCATAGCCCAACAACAAATTTCTTTTCGCCTTGCCATCTGTAATGGTAGTTGCATCACAGCAGATTGTGAATGCACGCTTCCACTTTTCCCAGGCTAATCTCTGGTCCGTTTGTGACACGCCTGCGATCGAGAATGCCGGCAAATTTCCGAAAACTCGGTCCATAATCGTGTGGTTTTTTCTCGCCTATTTCCCAGGGGACTCTCGTGCCCAGGACTTCTCGCGTCCCAGTTTTCTAGCGTCCAGGTTTTCTCGCGTACAAAACTTCTCGCGTTCAAAACTTCTCGCGTTCGAAACTTCTCGTGTCCAGGTTTTCTCGCGTTCAAAACTTCTCGCGTTCGAAACTTCTCGTGTCCAGGTTTTCTCGCGTTCAAAACCTCTCGCGTCCAGGCCTTTTTGCCTCAGGGACTTCTCGCTTCCGAGACTTCTCGCGTCAAGGTCTTCTCGCGTCAGGGACTTCTCGCGTCCGAGACTTCTAGCATCCGAGACTTCTCGCGTCCCGGTTTTCTCGTGGGGCTCACTGACTAGTCGTGGCGCCGTTCAAACTTTTCACTGTAACAGGGGACTTCTCGCAGTTTCAAAGTTTTATATATCTTGACTTTTCTGAATTTACCTTCTCAATGTGCTCATCCAATTAATTAATTGATTTACAAGATGAAAATTATTTCATCCTCGTCGCCATTTGTGGTAAATGAAACAAGAGAATTCAATGCTTCTAAAACAACGTGTTTATTCTTAGCTGGTCCAACTACTACTGACATATAACCTAAACAACTGCTAGAGTGTCTTGTACTCTAGTTGACTAGAGTACCACAGTTATGTTTTAATTTAAAAAAATTATTTTGTTGGCTGATATAGAATAAAAATTTTGTTGATTTGACAATGATTTTATCCACATTACCAATTTTCTCTCTGAGTGTGCCATTAAAATTACTTTTTCCGAACATTTGCCCTAGATATCACAAAAAAAAGCTGAAAAAACTGTCTACACAGGACATTTCAATAGGGCTGTATGTTTAATCCAGGCGAGGTTAAATAAAGATTTTGTCCTTTTAGTAGTCGCCAAATTTCCTTGACGGGCGCTTGTTTAATAGTGAAAATGGGATTAAAGTCGCTTGATTAGCAGGCAAAAGCTCTACTGGAGATGTTTCTTCACCCATGATCCTTTTTACGAGTTAAACATGTTATATTTTCAAAAGTAAATTAAAAAACTATGTTTTTTTAAATAAATGCTGGCAAATTTATTACACTGTTGGAATTAAATTGGCAAATTAATTAATATGAATATTGTTTTACTAAGCATTATTAAGTAATTAACATAATCTTTAATTTGTCAAGTTCTGACGCCACAAACTAAATCTGAATAACGCTTCTGTGGGGAAGTTTTTCTTTTCAAACGTTTAGCAGTGATTGTTTCGTGACAAATTGTCATATTTGATAATCAAATAGCATAAAAATTAATAAAAAAATGCTGGCGTTTTCCTACCGAGTGTTAAATAAAGTAAACATTCATGAATGAAGGACAGTCCATTGAATTTATTTCGTAGTAAATAAGTAAACAAATTGAAATAAAAAAATTGTGTTTTTAAAAACATTTAAGGCCAAATTTGAATGTAGTTTCATCATAAAATATTTAAGGCCATTTATTTGTTTGTATAATGCAAAAATAAAAAAAGTTTCTGATTTGAATTTATTAAAATCATTATTTTCTATAGGCTTATTGTACACGGCAAAACATTCTGCCGTATTTTCAATCCAAAAATTATATTAACGTAATTTTAATACATTTTGGATTGGAATTTAATACATGGGAATTATTAAAAAGATTTTAGACTTTTTTGTCCTCATATTTTAATAATTTTTTATTGAGGGTATTCACAATCCTCTTTTAATTTTCGGTATTCGGTATTTTCGGTAATATTAAAAGACTGAAAATATTCTGTTGTGAACATCCCACAGCACAGATTTGAGAACAGCGCTTTTATTTGATACGTGACCAAATCATGAACTGCGAATTTGATTGTAAAATATGTCACATACCTTTAAATCCATGTTTGATGTATTCTTTTGAATTTCTATTGTGGCAACGGCTATCAAAATTGAAAAAATTTGCAGTCCGATGAGATAACCAGCGAGAAAATTTGACAACTAAAAACATTACTAGCGCCACTCGCGGTTTATTCTTGATACCGAATAACCGGGCCAGAAAACACGACTTAAGGCATGTCTACAATTACCGAATCTGGTAATTCATTTTTACATGAACCAAGTTACCGTCTCGGTAAAAATCTGTTAAATTTGACTGAATTACCGAGCGGTAAATTTACCCGCAATTTAAAAGACGACTGTGAGTACCCTGATTATATATTGAACTTAAATACTTTTAATATTAATGTCTACAATGCAATCAAAATTGTAGATTTTAATAACTAAATTGAACCAATAGTATATTACGCAACAAGGGGCGAAAGTCAACGATTTCACGAGTGTGAAGTTAGCTGTACGAGCGAAGCTTCAGCAGAAGTAAATTTTTAAAAGAAACAAAACAACTATATTCTTTAAATTCGTTTTATTACTAAGAAATGTTGGTAAAAACAGATTTTAATTTTTAAATTTCTCTCCTCTGAAATAAAAAATCAACAAAACAAAAAAATGGAAATCGGCAATGCGCAACTAAATCACACTTCGCTCGTGCAGCTAACTTTACACTCGTTCAGTTTTATTCACAAATTTTCGTTTAGAAGCATATATGGCTGTACTGTTTACTCTAGTGTTTTCTGCCTATGAAGTTTGTCTTCTGTATTCTATGGTACGAGAAACACGTCACGAAAACACACTTTCGGTCAGCTGATCGCACTTTCGCCCCTACGGCCGAAAACGCAACTTTTGGCTCGCTACGGAGGGATCGAAAGGCATATTTTCGATGCATGTGTTATGAAAAAATAAATTTATAGGTCCAGCGTAATCCAATTTTGATTGGAATTTACTCCAAGATTTTTTACCGTGTACGTTATTTCGGGGCATTACTTGTAATGGTTAGCATTTCGGACATTAAGATTCTATTACAAAGAGAATTTTCTTTTCTTAGGCACTTGAAACAAAAGCACTAGAGTCTAAAATGACATTTTTGTAGTCTTAAAGGCAAAGACGATATCAAAAGTTCTTGACCTTAATTTTAATCTCTCAGTTATATGGCTTGAGGTTTTGTTTTTCCCTTGTTATAATTAGACTCGGACATTAATTTCTTTTGAGTTTTTTGTTTTGTTAAAGGTTTCTTTTTTTTTAGTATCAAAGTGAAAAATCCCTTTGTTTTTAGTAACTCATAGCTTAAATTTTTCAATTGACAATATTATAAATACATAATTTTTTGTTAGTATTTTTTTCCACCATAAAATCATATTGAATAGTTAGCTAATTAATCCTTGACTGTTTGCACACAATTTCAACATGAATTCCATTTTCAAATCACCGTAATTAGCATACAAGTTTCATTTCTATGCAAAAGCATTTTCCTTAGCAATCAATATATTCGCAGTTTATAATTTTTCATATTTTTACTTGTATTACCGTTGCATTTTCATCCCATTTTAATGATATTAATAAGATTTCCTCTATTAGGTTGTCGACAACAACGTGACAATATTTACAAGGCCGTGGCGATCATTGAATTAAATTAATTTCATAACAAAAACTTACGCAAATATCCAGGTGGCTACCATTGCAATGCTATTTGAGAATCTACCAAATATCTACAGTGCTTATAAGATTTTCTATCTTAAATGGAGTTGGGAAAAATAAAAACCATTACGATATAAGAGCTGGAAAATTTAAATTACGAAACTCTTATATAGAACTACCGTTTGGGCAAAAAAAAACTTACTTCCATAATTGGCAGTTGATAACTTCCAAATACAAAGTGGAAATCGATTTCAGTTCAAAGTTAATGCCATCGAGCCAAAAACGAATTCTAAACAAAAATTACTTAAAGGAAAAACGTTAAAATAGAATTGACTGTTTTACAATAAATAGTCATGCTTGATCGTGGTCCAATGCCAGTAAGTAAAACATGAGTTTGTTTTTTTTGTGGTGATTTGAAAATTGCCATTTAGTGAAATAGCGATTTAGACAAACTTCATTTATGTTGCTGTTTTATGTAAGCCTTATGTTTTCTCGTATTACAACTAAATCACGGAGATCACGAATATCTGTTTATCTCGTTTTACTTACGATTTTCGCTGCAATAAAATTTCTTAAGTTGTTTTCCATTATAAGGAGTTGATGTTTTTTCCTCACATCTTTTCCAGACATTTAGTTTCTTTTTTTTTTAAATTAAGTTTGGGAGCTTTTACACTTGTTTAATTGTACTGTTTTTGTATGTAGTT
This sequence comes from Chrysopilus asiliformis, assembly GCA_964034945.1. Taxonomy (NCBI): domain Eukaryota; kingdom Metazoa; phylum Arthropoda; class Insecta; order Diptera; family Rhagionidae; genus Chrysopilus; species Chrysopilus asiliformis. The sequence goes on from OZ035960.1 coordinate 20,619,611, forward strand.
TACTGAGCTTGGATATGAGTTGTTTTCCGCTTCCGCTTTTCGTCGTTCTGTCACGCGCCTTGGTTTGTTTTTCAAATGTGAAACTGACTTCATTCAAAGTTGAAAATGAAAAGTTCACATATCTGAGATCCCATATGGATACTGTCTGATATATTGCAAAAATATGCTAATATATAAATACAAATGTCTATAGAAGTGAAAAGTTTAGAAGGTTAACATAACTTTGGTTCCCAAGGGAATGAGGATCTGCCTTATTCTCGTCGTCAGTTCGAGGTTTGAATTTACAAAACATGAAATTACTGAAAATGGCATTATTGACAGAACGCACAACGTTTCTCTAGAAATTTGTTTCTTTTACCAAGTGCCGCGAACAAAAGTCAAGAATTTTTTAAAGCAAAAATAATTTTTTCAAGAAGTTTAAGGGATTTTATTGTATATTTTGCTTTCTTGCAAAAATCGTTCAGCTTTCTTAGCAGATGTTATGGAAAGACGATTTTATGCACACACATTTCAAAGAATTTAGGAAGAATTCTATGGAGAAAAATATCCGATGGGAACAGCATAAGACTTTCTTATACAAAATCTACGTTCCTGTACAATTTACACTATAACCCGACGAATAAATGAATTTTTATTTGACAAAATATGAAATATCTCGAGAAAAGTTTGCACGCGATTCGCAAAAATTTTTTTTTTTCTACTCCATAATGAAAATACCTCTATAACGGTAAAAGATAATGCATAACGGTAAAAGAGAAAATTGTGAAGAATGTGAGTATCATTAATTCATCTCATACATGCAACAAGCAAGAAATTGTTATTTTTCGATATAAACATAAAAAACTGCTTTTTTTCAAATTACGGTATATCTCGATAACGGCTTGAGATATGTAGTCCTAGAAAAAGACAAAAGTATACACAGAAAAAAACGATTCGAAATCTCATACAATGTGAATTGTATGAGCACAAATTATGAAACTCAACCAATATACTAACAATAACAAACATTTAATTAAACGACATTACTGTTTAAATTAATTGATATACCAAAGTGTGATTTATTGATGGTGAACATGTTTTTTTTTTGCGTGAATACGGGACAGGTTACCAGTGTGAACTCATACTTTTGCATTTTTGTGAGGTTAAAAGAAAAAAAAGTTGATGTCTTCAGCCGCCATATTTCCCATTGACATTTGATGGAAACGATTTCGTTTCGAGAATTAAATTTCTTATTTCAGGCGAATGACTGAAGGATATTGCATAAAAAATAGATAGGAGACATTTTTGAAACAGCACAATTTTATTGGCATCAAAATTTCATTGCAAAAGAAAAAAAAAAATTTGACCGGTAAAATAAAATTAAAGTAATTTTTGATTAAAAACAAAATAATTTGATGGCCCATTAAAATCTGTTTAAACTTCAGATCCAATATTGTCGAAAAATTTTCATGGCAACTAAAATCACGACATGCAATCGGAGGAAAAGTCCATTATAAAATAATACTCCACAAAAAGTTTCCATTAATTTGTCGCCATTAGATTTTTCTTGTTCGCTTTCTGTTTACGTTTTAATTTGTTCATCTTTGTTCACTTACTTCGAATGCTTACTCTGTTCGCATTCGAGGGAGAAAGAAAACGCCGCATATTTGCTAAATTGTATGATTAACAAAATATATTTTGTGTTTTCTTTAATTTAAATTTGTGAACTCTAAAGAATATGGCTGAGAACATCATAAAATGTGTTGTATGACCAATAATCATACAATAGATTCAATAAACTCAAACATTTCTTTTGCTGAGATCAACTAATCATTTTTTTCTGTGTAGGAAACTTTGCTGTCTTCAACTTTTGTTGTACATAAGACTACTGAAAAACGCTGAGTTTTGGATTAAATCGAAAAAAAAACGAAGTTGCGATTTTCAAAAAGCCATTTTGGTTATTTCCGGTTAACGAATTTCCACAAAAAGATGATAGGATCGTATTATTCCAGAACCAAACACCAATGAAAAATTTCTTGGCTCTGGGTCTATTAATTTTTTAGAAGCCTTGTAGACATACTGACAGAAAGAAAGACATTTTCGTGTATACAAATTTCTGGGTATACAAATAGGCAGCCATTAAATTTTCATGTTTTGAACCTGAACCCAACATTTTCAAAGTTAGACGTATATTTTTTTTACAGATTTTTACTTAGTGCAATCCATTTGGATTTATAGAAATTGTCTCCAATTGGATTTTGATGCATGGAAAAGTTATGTATAAACACTTTTGTCTAAAGGCTTTTTCAGTGGGAATGGCTGGGTCAATTTTTCTCATTTTCGGAAGAGATTTATTTAACTTTTAATAAAAGTTTGTTCTGTCCCAAATTTCAACTTTCTACCTCAATTAGTTCTCGAGTTTTTAATTTTTTTTTATATAACAATTTTCAACAATAATATATCCAATTATTCGTCATATGACGTTTGATTATGTAAGCAAGGTATCATGTTATATCGCTAGGTGGATTCAGATCTGTTTTATAATTTATTTTAAGACAGTTTTTAATCTGGAAATCCTTTTCTGTCTTGTTTTTCGAAGGGTTTTCTGCGCGGGTATTTTATAATTTTTAATCTAGATTTTTTAATTTTTTTTTCAAAGACGTGTGCTTTGCAGAAAGAAATTACAGAAAGACAAGCATTTGGCAATGTTTGAGTCTTTAAACAGAACATCTTAACACTCTAACTGCCACGACAGTTCTAAGCTTTTTTTGAATATTTAGTTGTCAGTCAAAAAGGCACTAAGAGAAAAAAAAATTGAAACTAAATTATACCTAAATGTTATTTTATGACCATAAAATGTGTGCAACTACAAAAAATCGTTGCGGTTGCAGCGAACACTTTAATAATTTTCATTGTGGCCGTTGTGTACAGTTAGGTGTCAGGTTTTTTTGACTGATGTGGCAGTTAGAGTGTTAATGTTGGCTTTTTGCAACATTTTCTTCAGGAAATGTCATGAGAAAAATACTTCTGAATAATAAATCTGATGGATCGGAAACCCAGCAAAAACTTTTAATTGGACATTATTTTTGCGATTTTAAAACAATTTTAATTTGCTTGTGTTTAACCGTTAAAAAAAGTAAAAAATTGTCGATGTCTCCGTGCAAGACTATCGTAACTTGACTTACGATATTCTTCAATGTTGAATTTTTTAATTGACTAAAAACTAAAACTTATTTGACATGTTAAGGATTAACAATTGCAGATTGAACAATTTTCTTCCAAAATAAGCAAAAAATAACTAAAATTGTTCCCAATATTAATATTTTAACGTGCAGTAGATTCGCGATTATGTGGACGTTCTATTATACGCATAGAAAATATTTGAGATTAAAAAATCTGTTATATGAACAGCTTAAAATTTCTTGTTCATATAATCGCGAGTGTACTGTACTTACAAAAACGTCAGAATTTTGAAAGAATTTTGACAGAATTTTGACAGAATTTTGACAGAATTTTGACAGAATTTTGACAGAATTTTGATAGTCTTGCACGGAGGCGTCGTTGTGTTTTGTTGATTGAAAAATTAATATTTGACGTTTTTTTCGACCTAGCAAAGCTGACCGTGCATGCGCAAAGCTTTTTCTTTAAAATAGTTGCCTGAAAATATGCAGACCAACTAACAATTTGTATTTTTGCTAACTTCTAGGTTCAAATCGATAACGACAAATGTCGTCGGGATCGAGAAAATCGTCTGTCGGGTTCCCGTCTGGATATATCAGCACTATGTAGCGGAACAGCGCGGGGGTCGTCGAGGGCGGGGCGATGTATTGACTCACACGGAAATTCATTGCCGCCCCTCAGCCCCCAGCCAAACAACAATAATTTAGCGTCGCCAACAACGACACCGAATTCAACAGCCGTTGCAAAAACGCAAGGAACAAATGGAACAAAATGTGATCAAAAACCTTTGACACCATCAGGTAAAGAAGACTTTTCTATTATTTGATAATCAATTTTTTTTTGTCAGGAAATAGCTACTTAACCTTGATTTTTGTGGATTCTATCGATAAATCAGCTCTGCACCAAATTATAGGATAAATAGCTGAAAACTGCAAACCGATATTTTGCTAGATTTTCTGGCTCCTCTCGAAAATACTCGGTGCATAAGACACACTCGTAAAACATTTTCTTGCGACAAAAAACAAGCATATATATTTTTTTTCTATTCCAATTGTTATAAAACAGAACCCTTTTTCCCGATTCTTTTTGAAATTTGGCATTCAGCCAGTCACAAAGTGCTAATCCTGGCAATTCAAAACGACCGATTTCAGGATCCCTGGCACACAGAAGCTAACGGAGACAATTTGTAATTCAATTTAAGTCCATGGCTTAAGGATAAAAATAAATTTCCCCTTTTGGGCTATTGTGTGTGCATAAAGCAAAAATGGAAAAGCGCAAATCCCGTTCAGAATGGAAACGGAATTGAATTGCTTAAGAAGAATCCCGGGCACGTCCTGCATGTTTGAACGCCTGCACAGTTGGCAAGAAAAGTCGAAAAAAAGGAGAAATTCAGCAAAAAGGCTGGTTGCTTACCTTCCCACAACGAATGTCTAGACACTGATTAAGACGCAGGACACTGTTGACAATTTGCGTTGAAGTGGCCAAACCCAGAAATTATGTTAATGGCGGGGCAAGACCATCCTCTATGTCCAAGAATTAGATTAGATCCGATTGGATTTTTGTGGGTTCAGGGATTTAGGGCTTTGAGACTTTCAGCTATAAGAAGTTTCCAGCCATGCTGTTGTTTATTTAAACCTTAAAAGCCTAAAAGGGCAAATAATCACTATGTCCGTGTTAACACAGAAACGATGGTCCTTTTTGATCAATTCAACTGAAGCGACCGGAAGAAGTGAATGAAGTGAAGAAAAGCTAAAAGCCGTCATCGTGTCTACCTGACGGGATTGAGGGTATTTTTATTCTTAATTACGTTGAATCCCTAATAACGTCCGAACTTTGGATTTTATTTTGTCCAGGGGTAATCCTGTTACGCGTGAAAATGTCATGTGTCCAGTTCTATTAATTAAGCAAATACACTCTACCTCCACCGACCAACGCTGGCGTGCTCCTGTGGATAAACTGAAAATAATTACCCTCATTTGACCACCCCCAACGCAACAGCCAGGTGCACGTGATAAAAAGCTTACTCTGTTTACATACAGTGCCGGCAAAATGCTTTTGTGTCAACTGATACCAATCTATATTCTAAGGGGTTTTTTGTGCTTTGACGTAAAGTGGCGGTTAAATCCGATACCAACGTCAGTGGACTATCGTTTACGTTTGCACAAAGCGACCTAAGTTCATATAAAATATAAAAAAAATTAAGACTTCACCCTTCATACGAATGCCTGTGAAGGGGGGTGGTGGGAGAGAGAATTTTCACGTATACAACACTCAAGGAATTTTGACTGATTAAGTGAGAAAGGTTAATTCTGTGTAACGCTACCTGAGCAATCCCTTTGACGGGGATATCCGAGGTGCTATCAATTAGCATACTCTCAGATTAATGATAAAGTCAACAGGATTTCAAATATTAATGAATGTATTAAACAAAATATCCAATTTATATTTTAATAACATACGAAAAAGTTTTAAATGAATACAAAAATTCGGATTTTAGGTACTTTTGATTCACACATGTCTAAGCTAATGAAATTTTAAGTAATGTTGATTTATTTACAAAGCCCTTTTTTGGAATAATTTCGTATACGAGTTTTAAGAGAAACTTCGTTAGGAAAGGATTTTGTTAGGGTTTTAAGAAATTTTTACCCTAAAAGCTTTCGTACTTCCATTACTTAGTGTCAAACCTTCTTTGAAAGCACTTTTAAAAAATTATGAAAAGGGCGTAAAATTCATCTTGACTAACAATGAACAACAATATTTTCTTACTGAATTTTTAAAACTTACCGTGGAATTCTTGAGCAAGAATGATTAAAGTAATTTACCCGGAAAATATATTTCTAAAAAAATATCCTCAAATTTTTACTCTCTGATAAAAGACCTTGAAATTTTCGGCCACCGAAAGAAGATTTAACAAAGATTTTATTTTTTAGGGAATTTTGTGGGAGGATTTAATTTGAACTCAAGCCCAACACAGGTTGAAATATTCACAAAAAAGTATTTTATAAATAATATCTTCTTAAAAACTTTGATTGAAAAATTTACGTTTTACTATTTTAAAAAATATGTTTGTTAAGGTTTTTTATGAATAGAAAACCTTTTTGTAAATTAGCTGACATACCACAAACCTGGGGACCCATCATGTATTCCGACGCGTTTCTGTCTTTCGACTTCGACGCAGCTTTTAACTCTTGACTTCGCCATATCTGCAGCTTGAAATTTCGCGGAATCGTCACTATGAATCGAAATGTGATTCTGACTGTCACTCCAGGAAATTTGCAGCTGCTAATATGGCGAAGTCAAGAGTTAAAAGCTGCGTCGAAGTCGGAAGACAGAGACGCGTCGGAATACATGATTGCTGCCCTGGTCTAGGTTTTAGGACCCTTCTCTGTTTCCTTGCTTTTTTCAAAAAAACGTCATTCAAATTTGTTCTCGGCAAATATTTTTATAGGTTTCATAGAATTTATTATAATTGTGATGCTAAAACTTTATTTTTCACAGTAAAGATTGTTTTATTGAAAGGTCAATTCATTTTTAACACCAAAAAAATTTCTAAACATTCCCAGGCAAAACCTTAAAAAAGGTTCCTTCGAATGAGTGTAGAGTTGAATAATAAAAATACTGCGTAGTTGTTTTTTCTTTGATTTTCTCATCCAATTAAAACTCAGCAAATTGCAAAAAGTTACGGGCCTTTGTTTCAACCTTCATTTAGCTCTAACACATTTTTGCTAACTTTTGTAAAATTCATCTCAGCCTGCACAGAATGCAAGCTAAATTAACCAAAGCTAGTAGCACTGAAACGTATATCTTTTTAAATTTCTTTTTAAATACTTTTCTGCTTCATACTGAAAAAAAAAGAAAAAAAAAACCTTCAAACACTGAAGTGCAAACGACGGATCCTGCATCCCTGGATTGATGTAGCTTTAACGTCCCTTCAAAATGATTCTACGGTCTAATTGGAATGAACTTTGTCCTTGCGTTTTTTTTTGCAATATTTCCGGCTGTTGCCTCATTTTCTGCAGTTTCCCTAAATGTATTGAAGTTTACCAGTTTTTAAAGAAAAACGAGAAAAAAATTCTCATATTTTCACTCTTATTTTCTGGTAATTGTTTTTACTTGAATTCAAAGAAAAATTCTTAATTTATGTTTTTTTATATAAAATGTGGCTTTTAGGGGTGTTCTTAGTTGAGCAATTAATTTTTCAACGAAAAAAAAAGTTGAAAGAATTTTCCATTCCAATTTAAATGTTTGAATTCAAGAAATTTATTTAAATTGAAAAACTTTTTAATTGATTGAAAACCAAATGATTTCTACCAGCAAAAAGCAAGAAAAAAATGGAAAGTTTATGAATAAATAACCCAAAAAATTCAATAAATATTGTCAATGAATAAATAAAAATACTTTATAAATAAATTACTTTGAATTTAATTCTTTGAATTACTTGCTGCTATAAAATATTAAATTTAATACGTAGTCTTTTCAAATTTCCAGATGTGATTAAAAAGTATAGCAGCTATTTGACTGAAATGGAATATGATGAACTCAAAGCGTACACAAAAGTTTGGTACTTTGGACAATCAGCTAACAAAATTAATGCCAAGCCAATGACATCTATGAACTGTGGTTATGATGATGAAAATGGAAATTATAAAATTGTAAGTTTTAGAAAACACTATTATAACATACGGAAAATATGAGAAAATTCAGGATAGATGTCAAAAACATAATAAGGTTGCATTACCATAAGTTTTGCGTGAGTGCAGTGGCGTAACTGGGGGGAGCAGGCGCCTGCAATGTGGGGTGGTGGTCCTCGAAGGAAAGGGAGCTCCCGGGAGGATGGGGGCCTCTAAATGTATTTCCGCCTGCGGCGCAGTTTTTTCGAAAAAGTATTCCTACGGTGTAGGTTTCTTTAAAAGAAATTTGCCTGCGGCGCATTTGATCGGAAATGTCTGGTGTGCACTTGTTCGTAGAAAAGAAGTGGAATTGGAATGAGCACCATCTTGGAATGAGCACCGAAACTATGGCTTTTATCACCATGAAATTGCTATCACCTTTCTGAGCCAAATGATTTTTCTGAGCAGAGGGAGGGGAAGTAATAAGTTTTTTCGCGGAGGGTACTCGATTCCTAGCTACGTCACTGCGTGTGTGGCAAATCGGTGATTTTAAAGGTTCTTAACTTTCTGGTCACAAAATTCGACTCACTATTACTAAATTTGGGGCAACTGAGCCCAAAAAAAAAACGAAAATTTCGATTTTATCCGTTTAGGAGATTTCAGTTTTTCCTGTCTAATTTTCTTGTCTAAGAAAGAATTAAATTTAGGGATATTAAACGGAAATAGTACTAATCTATGCTTTGTTTTTTCACTATTTTTTGACTTTTAGGTCGAGCATGACCATATCGCATATCGCTATGAAGTTCTCGAGGTTATCGGCAAAGGAAGCTTTGGCCAAGTGATACGAGCCTTAGACCATACAACTAATCAACATGTAGCTATTAAGATAATCAGAAATAAGAAGCGCTTCCTTAATCAAGCTGTCGTCGAACTGAATATTTTAGATGAACTTAGAGAAAAAGATGCAGATGGATCTCATAATGTCATCCATATGTTGGATTATATCTACTTTAGGAAACATCTTTGTATAACATTTGAACTGATGAGGTGAGTTTTTAATAATCGCTTGTATCTATGTTTGGCGTTTTAGCACCACAAATAAGGGGCGAAAATAATTTTAAAATATAGGGAGGTGTGCAAAGAAGTTATAAATGACAAGCGAGTCCTGACAATGGATGTTACCATATCTATATTAGACGGCAAAAATTTTTTTGTGGTATTTTCTGTGTAGTTATAAGTCTATGCCAAATTATTCAGTCCAAGCAGCACTTATGTCAACCCCATTTTTGGAAAAAAAAACTTAAGAAATTTGAAAAAAAACGTATTAATCGATTTCGTGAATGCATATGTCCAACCGCTAACGTCACAGTTGACATCAATGCCGTTTGGGAATGAAAATGTGATCGGGATATTTTCATGAATTAAAGATAAAAAAAACCTAAACTCTTACGGAATATTTCTTTGAAATCTGATTAAAAAAACTACGTTTTTATCTAGCAGACACATTTGAAATTATCAAAAGGTATTATTTATCACAAAATAATTGTTTATTAAATTGCCAATTAATTATAGTCACAAAACCTTTTTACGATTTTGCCTTTTCTGTTCAAAGAACAGACAATCTTTTTTCAAATCAGATAAATTCCAAAACCAGTAATAAAAGTTTGTAATGCTCATCAACGCAAAGCCCTTATTTGTAATATTTGGCAAGCAAATTACCGTAGCTTCGACGAAACGATCAAGATTTATAATTTTGTTTATTCCACGTGAATCAAATTATGTGGGTATTTGAAAGAATGAAAAGAAAAACCTTTACCTTGGAAAATTTCCCAAACTTCTCTATACAACTGTACAATCTAGAATCAACCTAAAAAAAATTCCATTGCTTCGCTTTTTACCAATTGGGAGAAGGGCTGTGCCTTACTCGAAATGGTTACGTTCAAAGATTTTATCACGAAAACTAAACCTAGAAAAGGACATTAAAAGGATTTATGCATAAATCATAAAGAAATTGTATTAACTAAGTATATTTTGTAGTTTTTTTTAGTTTGAAGAAAATTTGAGTAATGGAAAAACCATCTAAAATTAAATAACAAACCAATAAGAAGGAGTAAAACTAGTAAAAGAGTTCCAACTTGATTCAAATCAGTGATAAAAATAGAAATTTAGTTTTTTTTTCATTTCTGTTTTTGTTATTATTTCATTATAAATGAAAATCATTGATTTTTTTATGTAAATTGTCGTTAAGGCGCATAATGAACATAAATATTACTTCAAATGCAATAAAAACAAGTTAGAAGTTATTAACTACGAAAAGATTACTCATCAAGGATTGTTATTGCATAGATAAAGATTGCAATGTAAAAAATAGATTTTTATGGTTCCATCAAACAATCAAAGACGTTAACCTAGGCGATACAAGGACAAAAATCGTAAATACAACCTTGAATTTTCCTTATGCGTAAATAACAAAATTTCCTGATCGAATGTTAGTGACGTTCACTTCATGCGTCGCAAATTTATTACGTATAAACCAATACATTGCATAATTGTGAAACGATATTAGATTTCTGTACGAAAAGCTCATAACAATGGCTTGACGAAGAAATGAAATTATAAATAAGTCTTTATTCCAAAAATGGGGATTTCAGTCTTGTGGATATAATTAGGCATATATATCACCAAAAAAAGCAAATATTACTCTAGATTTTTTTTCTACTTTATACTGGCGTGTTTCGGATTACGACAAAAGGTGGCTGCACCAAAAAAAAAACTCGTTTTAATAGGATATGACGCAATTTGCCGCAATTTGTCATTGTAAATCTAGGGATGCATGTGATGTCAGAATTATGAATGATTTTTATATACGTGTGTCCGTTTGAGTTGGGGACTTGAAATACCATGTGAATTTTTTTAATATTAATGTGCGATTGAGCTTCCTCGACCAATGAGATCAAAGCTTTCATGCCTTTATCATTAAAAGCTTAGATCTCATTGGTTGAGAAGCTTCAATAGTTCAAACGATCGCAACCGTAATCGCAATCGTAATCGCAATCGTAACCGTAATCCCAATCATAATCGCAATCGTAATCGTAATCGTAACCGTAATCGTAATCGTAATCGTAATCGTAATCGTAATCGTAATCGTAATCGTAATCGTAATCGTAATCGTAATCGTAATCGTAATCGTAATCGTAATCGTAATCGTAATCGTAATCGTAATCGTAATCGTAATCGTAATCGTAATCGTAATCATAATTGCAATCGTAATCGCAATCGTAATCGCTATTATAATCGCAATCGTAATTGCAATCGTAATCATAATTGCAATCGCAATCGTAATCGCAATCGCAATCGTAATCGCAATCGTAATCGTAATCGCAATCGCAATCGTAATCGTAATCGTTACTCTGAATTGGGCTTTAGACGTAGCCAGTTACTAGCAGCGAATAAAGTTAATCGGGTAATTTGCTTCGTTTACATGTTTCCAGTAAATCGTTTATAGTAGAATGACAGCTAAACGAAAGCATAACCTAAAATTTTCTAAAAAAAAATATTACGACACTATTTTGCAGAAAAATTTGCGAATTTTGACCTAAAACTGTTTCCTGCTGACACACATAAAACCACCTCGTTGAATACGTCTTCATGTACTTGGATTGGTTTCTACTCGTCAAAAAAGTAGAAAAGCTTTCTACTCGTTTCTAGTGAGTTTCTATCGCGTGTATTTACATCTACTCGCTGCTAGTAACTGGCTACGTCTAAACTGCACTTAACCCATTCGGAATTTTGATGCCATATGGCAACGCAGTTAAAAGTTGCTAAAAAATTTGAATTGACTTATATTTATTTATTTTCAAACACTCTATTCTCATTCATTGCACCTTTAAGTGCATTTGAGACCCAATTTTGATTAGTTGAGTAAAAATCTGGACTACAGTGAACGTATTTGTGGAAAATTAAAAGTTTTTAATTTTTTTTTTGTTTTTTTATGAATACTAAAAGCTTAAAAATTATTTAGAGAGTATTTTTTACCCCCATAGAAAAAAACATGTACCGAACGGGTTAAATGAAACTTGGTTGCTGTGCAGCAGCAACAGTTCTCCAATCCTATCTCGTTGTCGTCAGTATTCTCCAACTTCTCACCCCAAAGGGTTTCTCTATAAAATTTGTCCACTTTTTTTTAAAGATCTTCCTCGGGCCATAGTACATTCCAGTTTTCTTTTCAAAGGCAATTAGAAAAAAAAATATTGCAGAACTCTTGCATAAAAATGAGATTTATTTGTTTTTCTGTTTCTTGTAATTTTTACATGTGTTCATGTCTTATCAACATTTTTACTGTCAAAATTACACGAAATTGACAGGAGTCAATGTCAAAACAACAGGAAATCTATGGTAGCTTGAAATTGTCGGTCCATATTTCTCTCAGAGCAAAAGTATTAAAATGACGATTTAACTTACCCCTACTTTTGATTTCAATTGGAAATTTAGCTAAATTGCATTTATAATGCTGTCTGGAGGTCTCATATAGGGTATTTTACGATCTTCTTTTCGCAATTGAATTTTTGTATGTTTTCAATAAAAGTTTTCTGGAAATTAAACTAAAGGACTAAAATTTAAGAAAAATCTGAAGCCAATAAAAAATTTACCAAACTTACTTTAACCAAAACTATACCAAAAGTTGTGGCTGTTTTTTTTCAAAACCTGAAAGCAAAGATGAAATTGTTGCAGTAATTTCATAACAAATGTATAGAATTTATTGTTTGTTTAATTTCAAAGAAATCCTTTTTAATAGCTAAACAACATCACTACGCTGTTATGTAAAACATGAAAAGTTACAGTTGAATTCCCTTCTAACCGGCATAAAGTACAAAATTTTCCATTTATTCTCAATTATGCAAATAAAATGTCATTTTTAATGTGGAAAATTGTAATATAAAAGTCAAATTAAAACTTTTGTTATTTCAACCGATTTATCACATTTAGTTGATGTCTGATTTTTCTTTTGTTGCGAGGCCGTGATTTGTAGCATAGCTATGCTCGTCTCAGTTACAATGCCGCACGAATTTGCAAGTTATAGGAAATATTCTTTCAAAGTCTTCCATTAAAGTAACGATATTGTTTATTATTTGTTCTTGCTGTCTATACAGAAGAGAATGCAATTTAAATTTTTAATATTTACGCGACATTTAGAAATCCCATCGGTGACCCTGAAAGTTATAATGGGTACGAATTTATTATCCAAAATGAGCTACACGGGCCAGACAGAAGGATTTCTTTTCTAAAGGATGTTAGTTCAATTCTGTCGTCATGTATGAAATGTAATGGTGCCATGTAGTGTCTGTTTCGCTAATCAAGCATAATTACAAATTAAGTTGACATGTAACCCAAACTGCTGTTCAAGAGTATGAGTGAGTATTCCGTAACTGTTTTCGTTGACTCGTGAGACATTGCTGACATTAACATGGAAGTCCCCTTTTTTAAAAATAGACTTTTTTTTGTTATCATACATATTGGAGTCTACCAATCTCCATCATCCCTTACGTAAATTCTTACCAGTCTCCCATCGGCGTCGTTTAAATACCCAAAGTACAATTAACCCCACCTGAATCAATTTTGAACTTCAGAAAAAGTAAATTCCGTGATTTTATTTATTCTTCTCCACGTCGAGTGACTGAAATTTGTCTTCTCCCAATACCCGGTAAGAAAATTTCCCATTTTTTGGGCTCCTGCTGGAGAGTTCATGGGGTTGAACTTTGCGCGTGTTCGGGGTGGGTATCAATTGAAGTTCAAGTTGATTTCAGAGGAATTTCTCATTCATTCACTCCGTCGAAATGTGCTTTAAATGTCATGCCTGAAGAGGTTGATGGATCGAGCCTTTATGCTTGACATTGCTTAATGGTATCATGTGTCTTCTACATGTTTTGCATTAATATTATGTTGTCTTCTCATATGTTTTAAGGTCCCGTTGAACAGGACTATAAAGCTTTTATCCGATTGGGTATTAGTGAAGGCCGTCCACGTGAACTAAAACTGAATTTAATAATAAGACTTTTTATTTTTCTGGGAAAGAACCCTATGACGACACCATCTGACATTATAATGGGTATTTCATTGTGATTTTGCTACACGTGTGCTTAAACAAAAGGAAATCAATACCTGTAATAGGTACATATAAATAAATCATTTTTGAAATGTTGCAGGGTCCCACAGTTTCTGTAACAGTGAAATATAATTGACATGACTACTGAATAATGCGTGGAAAGATTTTATCAAATGTCAACGCTTTTACATTTGGTTAATTTAATCTGACCAAAAGCTTTTCAAGTTTGTTAGTTTTTGAAACAAATTACGCTTTTGGCGAAAAAAAAACATTATTTCCTTTTTGGGAATTTTTAATTAAAAAATGAAATAAAGAAGAATTTTCTGTTTTCAGATAGTAATTGAGGATAAAATAAAAAATATTCTTTTCTGAAAATCTCTGCTTTAATACAATGATTTAAGCCCGCATATTTCTGGTAAAATGTTTTTCGACGCCGGTCAAGCTTTTGAGGGAGTTGCAAGCGTGACGTTAGCGGTTGACATATTACGTGAAGACACATGTCAACTGCTAACGTCGCAGTCGACATAAATGGTGATTGGTGGTTTTTTTCGGATAGTCGTGAAGGGGATGAGCTTAGTCAAGCATTTTAAGGGGGACGCTTATGTGTACTATGAAAAGGAGAATTTAAGAAAATGTGATGAAAGCTTTTTGAATTCAGCTCAAAAATTGCGGTAACAGCATATTTATACCCGTATGGTGAAACCAAAGGGTATATTAACTTTGCCTTACCGTTTGTAACGCCAAGATCCCGTCATCACACACAAAAATTAATTACACCAGTGTGTTTAGAATGATAAAAATAATTAAATTTTGCATGTCCGTCCGTCCGTCTGTCTGTCCGTCCGTCTGTCTGTCCGTCTGTCTGTCTGTGGCGCGGATTGCGAGCTAGAGACTTGAAATTTTGCGCAGATCCGTTTTTCGTAAAATGCAAGGCTAAGTTCGTTAATCGGCAAAAATAGGGGGGGCGGAGGGTGCCCTTCATACGAACGAAAACGTTTTTTGTCAAAAACGGTGCATCTTATCAAAAAAGTCCAAAAACAAAAGTTATTTAGGATATGATTCTACATAAAACTCCCATACATCAAAATCCGATTGGAATAAATTTTAAAAAATCTTATTGGAAAGTTTGACTTCATAGTGGAATTTTGATAAAACTGTTCGCCATTCACTTAAATCACCATACGGGTTTTCAATAATTACCAGATTGGCAATTATAGCTTTTGTTATGTTTTTAGTCACAAAACTTCACAATCAGCAGCACAAAAAGTTTTTTTTGCATCAAAAAATCAAGAAACAACTTAAAAAGTCTTGAATTTAAAATCCGTATATCTTCAGGACCTCCCGTTTTGAATTTCAAAATTCTAACACCAGATTCGTGATCATCGTCCCCGAAAACCCGTTATGGCCAGTTTTTCAGAGGAAAAACGGGGAAACGGATATCAGCGTTATCCTTGCAGGACCTTCCGTTCCGAATTTTGTAAAACCGTTTCTTAGCGAGCACTTATGAGGTAAGACGAATCTGTGTGAAGGTGGTGGGAGGAAAGGGGGGCAAAGCACTACTGGTTCTTGAGCATATCGGGGTGCCGCGCTAGGACCGTTTCTAAAAATCGGCCCATGTGTATTGTAGCATAGCTCGATATCGAATTTCTTTGCCCAATCAGGAACTTGTCTTTTATACCTCCTCGTCACGATGCTTTCTATAGAAGAGCGCTTATGAAGACCTTCTTCGCATTTCGGTTTTGAAAATATGTTTTACAAATTCATATTAATATTTTTCTTGGTTTTTTGGGGAAATATTTTACATCGTTACAACTTTTTGAATAAATATTAAACCAATTACCATATCACCATAAATCAGATCCAATAGAAAAGGTGTGTGTACACCATTAAATCGTATACTGGTGTCATAAGAAATAATTTTTAGTGCGGATATAAATGAAATGAAACGAAATCTAAATCCTCGATTTACTGGCTTACAGCTTTTTGTATAAAAAAACGAAATCCTAAAAAGGATTTACAGTCTATTAACAACGAGATACCTTCGTTACGTTGAATTCTTTCCCTATAACCACTTCGACAATAAAACGTTCAGGCAACTTACTTAAAGATGATTTATGAGATTACACTTCCATAAATTACTATCAACGATGGAGAAGGTATATAAATGAATAGTAAGCCAACTGTCTTGTTGGCAGTATTTTTTTTTATTCGTAGTGTGTCGTCGTTTCTGCGTGAGGTTTGATTATAAACCCCCGCTAATATAAAAGCTCATGGGAAACCACCACCCAGTTTAGCAGGATGTTCCCAAAAAGACTGCTAGTTCATATCTCGTTCATATTACTTCAATATGTTTTCAAACTGAAATCATAATTTCGTCAGAAGTGGGAGCCAAATCAAACAGACAACGTGCAAAGGCCGGGGGAATATCCATTCTGGATTGAAACCCTTAAGTCCGTGAAATATACACACAAAAAAACATCAACTTAGATATATGCAGTGAAAAGACGGTTACCAATTTGAATAATAAAATTAAATTTATCGCCAAATAAAACAGGAGGAGAGCAAACATTTACAGCATGAAAATTACTTCGTATACTTTTATTGATCTAATTCCTCTCGAAACTTTGCCTTTGGTTGTCGTTTAACTGCATTCAATTCGTATATTTTGTTCAAACAATGTTGTATATATTTTCATATATCATATAAATAAAAGAGCTGTACGTATGTATGTCTGTATGTAGATTCACTTATAATTGGTAAAATATATTTTACTATTTTCAATCTACTCTAATTTATATATGAAATTATATTTACCTCTATGTCGGTATGTCAACGCAAGTAGATCCACTTCATTCATGAAGCGAGTGAAGCGATCATAAGTAGGTACGTATCTATATTTTTGATATTTTATATCTATTCATACAAAAAGCTATCAGCAACATACAAAATAAGGGTAGTTGGAGTATCGCGAACAAGGGGTTCCTTACCTATAGCATATGTAGCGCAATAAGTTGCATGTCAAGTAACAATTTCTCGTTGTCGAATCGAATTAAGCGGGATATGATTTTATTTGCTTTGAATTCTATTTACCGTATCTACTTATTACGATTTAATGACTTTCTATGGGCCTGCGCTATTTTAGTCACATACCGATGTATTTTTAGATCAAAGATACCAAAAATAATTATGAAAAACTACGTTGGATGCTGGTAATTTGATCTTTGGTTGCATAAAGGGTTTAAAGTAACTGTGCGGTTATCTAATGGGGGTTTTTTTCACTAATTATGTTAAAATCGTTTACTTTGTCAGGTAAATTTTCCACAATACTGTTGTCCGTATTGTGCCATTTGTCCGTATTGTGCCATTAAAATGTAAAAGCAGACTTTTTCTTTGAATTTTTGTCCAAGACATCGAAAACACCAAAAAAATTCTGTCTTTGAGATATATTTTAATGTTGTTCCATGAACACGTTAACTGTTATAAGCTAGATAAATAAAATTTCGTAAAAATCAGTTTCTAGTAAGAAGTGCGGCTTAGTTATTGAACGGGAAAAATCGGACCAATTACATACAACTAATTTTTTTTTTCGATTTTCTCGAAAACGGTGTGTTACTACAAAAAAAATATGATGACAGAATGTTTTTTGAATCTGATTTTACATAATTCTTCCACACATTAAAGATCAATTGGACCATTCCTACTTCCCTCGCTTATACAAATGGGAAAAATTCTATTAAAATTTGTTTTTACGTTTTTTAATCGGCCATATGGTAAAGTGGAATTAGTTGGAAAATGATGTGAGAGTGTTCAGAGAAAATTTATTCACATTTGAATATCATAGAAAAAAGAAATAAATCTGAAAAATCTCACAAAGCGGTAAATTTTCGAGGAATGAACTTTTAATATTTATTTACAGAGTATTTATTTTCCCTCGTTTTACGTTTATTATATACTAGGGGCTGCGCCCCCAACCGCTTCGCGGTTCACCCCCCACGTGGTACGTTTCCCCGCGAAAGAGTAACATAGAGGAAGAGCTAAGTTTCGAAATCACTTTACCCCCTCCCCTTACTCCCCCCACCCCTCGCACTACTTTTCCGTATGCCTATGGCGGAACCAGAACTACCACAGACACTCATGCCAAATTTCAAGTCAATCGGTTCAGCCGTTTTTACGTGAAAGAGGAACAGACAGACAGACAGACAGACAGACAGACAGACAGACAGACACTAACTCATTTTTATATATGACTAGTACTAGTATGATGCTGATGATATGATTTAACCTTTCAGCCCAACTTTTTCTCTGCTGGTAGAAAAACAATTTTTTTTTCGATTGTTGCTCTTTAGTCCTAGAGAGTTACTGTGCAAAATTTCAAATTTTTACTTTTGTTTGAAGAACTGTGAAAAGGTAGTTATTAGTAGGGTGGCCATACGTCCCGGATTTAGGTGTGTTGTTCCGGCGTTCCGAAATCTAAAATATTGTCCCGGTATATTCGATTTATTTTTTTCATAAATTTCCACCTTCATTGTATATTTATTTGTTTATAAAACCGCCTGCGGCGCATTTTGTTCATTTTACATTATACTCACCTTTAAAAATGTTATCTGCGGCGCAACTTGTGTTGTATACTAAGGAAAAAAAATACCGCAAAAGTCACGGAAAAATTCACTCATTTTTGAACGGAATTGGGACTTAGAAGATTTGGGAGTTGGGGGGCGCAACGCTTTGATTTGTTTCGTACTTTTCTATTTTATCGAGGTATTAAGAATTTCCCCGCCTCGCCCCACCCCCTCTCAACGGTCTTCGTCTCAACGGTCATTTGGATACGAACAAGAAATATATTACAAGCAACATGGTGCATGAAAGGGTTAAACCACATTGTTGTCATCACTCTTTGTCAATTTTTTATTAATTAAATTTGTTAGCAAACATTTTGCGGCCAACAAATGTCAAATATATTTAACATGGCCTAAATAACAAAAATAACGATTGCTTATCAATGTGCAGTCATAATCCGTGTCTCACACCACCCTAAAAAGACATTTTTAACACTGAATTTGACCAAATCTGATTATCCTTTACGATCTTCTTGCCCCACATCGCGTCTGGATTAGATCCTTTCAACATGTATATAAAATTCCCTGAAACCAACACCACCAATCGATATTTATCTACAACGATGGAAGATGAAAAGTCTATTTTTGCATTCAATTTCCCTTTTATAGATGCCAAATATCTCCTACGCATTTCATGATACGTAAATAACATTTCAGAATCTACAGGCGAAACCGAAAATGAACACGTGAACAAGATTAGGCGGAAGGATTTATGGCCGTGGATACATTTTTAGTATGTTGACCTTATAAAACTCTGTTGTTAAGTTGATTTAATGCCATCCTCACAAAGTTTCATTTCGAACAGATAATAAAATATTCAAAAAGGATGTAAACAATCCTTTTTGCCACCCTAATACCTATTGGCATCCGTTTGGATAGAGTTGTTTTTTTTCGTCTTTGTATCGCAGGGTATTTCTTTGCGAAGAAATTTTTATAAATGTTTGCTAAAACGCCTTACAATGCAAATATATTAATTTTATTCAGGAGTTTATAATCCCTTTTTATGAATTTTTTTTTTCTATTCTTTCAGTTTAAATCTCTACGAATTAATAAAGAAAAATAATTATCAAGGATTCAGCCTTAGTCTTATTAGAAGATTTTGCAATTCAATTGTAAAATGCTTGAGGCTATTATACAAAGAAAATATTATTCACTGTGATCTCAAACCGGTAAGTTATTAATTTTTCATTGAAATCCTATTTTATTGTAAAGATTTTTTTTAAGGAATTCTATCTTTTAATTCTGAGAAAGTTGTTAAAAAGAGTTAAATACGCATCACGCTTATTTTTGCGTTTTCGAAACCCCTGCCTCCCCCCCTCCTTTCTACCACGTAACTAAATTTGTGACGTATTTTATGAACAACTCCAAAGAGAAATCGCGCGGTAACAAATCTTGGATTAAGTTCCAATCAAAATTGGATTACACTGGGCCTATCCCAAGCAACCAGATAAGGCATAATGCCTTAGATTAGGGCGTGACGTCTTAAAAAACGACCAATTTTAAGACACCACGCCCTAATCTAAGGCATTATGCCTTATCTGGTTGCTTGGGATATGTAATCCAATATGGATTAGAAATTTTTTAAAAATTTATTTTTGGTTCAATCTAGTATTAAAGTCTACAATTTTGATTAAATTGTAGACATTAATATTAACCGTATTTAAGTTCAATATATAACAAAAAATAATTGAAATATAAAGACAAAAAATACTAAAATATTTTCAGTACTTCGCATGTATTAAATTCTAATCCCAAATTGTATTAAGATTTCGTCAATCTAATTTTTGGGTTGAAAAATACTCCACGATTTTTAGCCCAAGCATCGCATTTTTAATATTTTTTTCTTTTTCGGCGGTTTTTTTTATTAATTTCATATTTTTTTTTAGGAAAATATCTTACTAAAACAGCGTGGAAGTAGCTCAATAAAAGTAATCGACTTTGGCAGTTCATGCTATTCAAATCGAAAAATTTACACGTATATCCAGTCAAGGTTCTATCGGTCACCTGAGGTCATTCTAGGCCTACCCTATGGGACACCAATCGACATGTGGAGTTTAGGTAAGCTAAAAATTCAATCGGATTTGTTAGGAAAATTTAAATATAGAAACATACATAAGAGAGTGTATTGTAAATATTTGCTTTTTGTATGCCAACATCCGGCTTATATGTGCTACTTTGTAGGATTAGGGAATTTAACAAATTAATTAATATCGAGTATCCTATAATGTTGCAACAACATTAGGCAGGCGGAACTCATATAAAGTGGTTGCGATAGGGAGGGAGCATTGCAACACATCATACTCTATTAGGACTGTCATAAATACCGCAAATTGTGGTAGTGTTGAATTGTGGTGCATTATGAAAATGTCGTGCTGACAAACATACATATGTAGGCTATTCAATTCTGTTGTTTCTATATGTAGCAACGTAAATAGGCGTTATTTGGTTTCTGTCAGTGGCGTGCGGTTCTGTCAGTACAGGTGCAGGGCACATCCTGAACATATCCCAAAAAGCAATGAGATAAATTGATATCAAAATTTAAAAAAATGTTCAAATGTTGATTAATGAAATACAGAGACAGCAAAACGAAGTCAGGAAGCAGTAAATCTGCTGTGATTTTCTATGGCTGCTTTAAATTGCCTTGGGTGCAGATGATATCGCTGTACCTATTTGAAGATAACTCGAAACGGGTAAGCAATATCGAATTACGGTAAAAGGCAATAATATATAGAATTTTATTGTCTTTACTAGAATTTGGACCCGGCTTCGCCCGGCTAAAAGCGTGAACAGAAAAAAAAACTTAAGAAAACTAAATTCAGTTGGTTAAAAATTAGGTAGCCTGCATGCTGTTCGTTAGTTTTTTCTCTTCGGAAAATGATTAACAAACTAACAAAAAATTCCAGTACTTGCATTCGGTATTACTTTACCCCCCTCCGCTTACTCCCCCCACCTCTTGGGCTACTTTTTAATGGGTCTGTGTTGGGGCTGGACTCCCGACGAACATCTATGCCAAATTTCAGGCCAATCGGTTCAGTCGTTTCCCGCGAAAGGGTAACATAGAGGAAGAGCTAAGTTTCGAGATCACTTTACCCCCTCCCCTTACTCCCCCCCCCCCTCGCGCTACTTTTCCGTGTGCCTATGTTGGAACCAGAACTACCACAGACACTCATGCCAAATTTCAAGTCAATCGGTTCAGCCGTTTTTGCGTGAAAGAGGAACAGACAGACAGACACCAACTCATTTTTATATATTAGTATGATTTTCCATTTAATAAATTTTTTGTTTCATTTGTACGAAATTTTCAATTTGTGCTTTCCATAACTTTAGTTAAAAACCTGGTTTAAGGGTTGTATGGAATTGAAGCAAATAAGGTTGTGATTATTCCAGCAAAAAAAAAAAAGTCTGACTCGGGATTATTCTAGGAAAATCGCGAAAATATTTTTGATTGTTTGAAGTCAATTCCTTTAATAAATTTGAAGAGCAGAAAGTTCCATTTTTAGTGAGAAATCCAAGGAAATCTTTTAAGAAACAGAAACAAAGTACATTCTGGAAATGTTTTCCATTAAATTTCTAGTAATAACGAGAAATTCCGGAGAAATCTGGCATTTTTTTTGGTAAGTTATTATTGTAATAAACTCTGTTTTCGTTGCATTGAAGAGGAACATTTTTAGAATGAGTATAAAAGGGGTATATTTAAAATTAATTTATCTTCACAAAATTCTACGTACCCCAAGAATTTCGCCACCACACGCCACTGGTTTATATATTGTAAAATGCAGTTGCATTCTATACTAAATTAAACGCGACTATTTGAGTATACATATTTGA
This sequence comes from Chrysopilus asiliformis, assembly GCA_964034945.1. Lineage (NCBI taxonomy): Eukaryota > Metazoa > Arthropoda > Insecta > Diptera > Rhagionidae > Chrysopilus > Chrysopilus asiliformis. Next base: position 20,641,927 of record OZ035960.1, read on the forward strand.
CATGTCCCACATATCGTGTAAGTTTCAATTTTCGTTACATACATACTCGACTGTATTGTGCACATAGAGGTGCAGTACTTTCATATCCTTTTGAGAGTTAAGCTTCAGGGACTTACTCGGTTTTCCAGATAAGCAAACACGCGAATGATTATGATATGCACGTAATATAGCTAATTGGAATTTTCAGCTTGTCGCGGGAACATTTGCATCGCTTTTTCCTCGAAATACTAATTGGATTTTTTTTTAAAAATAACAAATAGAAATGGTTTTTGAGTAATTTTCTGCGACGTTCAGAATTTTAGCTTGACATATCGATTTTAATTCAGTTTTCTTCGAGTAAAGGTCGTGTTTAGAAGACTGCTTTTTATTTTCATCATAACTACACATTATAATTATGAATTTTATAAGAATTAGAGCTTGCTAAATGCCATTTAATTCAAAATTTCCTTTTAATTAAAGACTTATCATTATAAACGTTCAATGGATCAATAAAAAATACCACGCGAAAAAAAATGGTTTGCTGGTTTTCTTTCGTCCCTCTAGATCCGTTTCACAGGCGGTTGGAAGTTTTTTTTTTGTGCGTAGGTTAGACAGAAATTGGCTATAAAATACAAGATCGCAATTATGTTCAAAATTTTTATAGGTCCCAAAATGAACTGGAAATAATTTTTTTTTTAAGATAAATGGGATTATAAATCAATTTTTTTTAAAGTTTAATCTGCTTTGCGAGCAAAAATAACAGGGCAGCAATCATGTATTCCGACGCTTCTCTGTCGTTCGACTTTTAACTCTTGACTTCGCCATATCAGCAGCTTCAAATTTCCTGGAGTGACAGTCAGAATCACGTTTCGATCCATAGTGACGATTCCGCGAAATTTCAAGCTGCAGATATGGCGAAGTCAAGAGTTAAAAGCTGCGTCGAAGTCGAAAGACAGAGACGCGTCGGAATACATGATTGGTGCTCTGATAATGATATAATTTGTAAAAAAATGTGCCGCAGATGAAAATGTTCGCCGTTTCTTCGTGTTTTTCTTTTAAAAAATGAGTTGTGCTTAACCGTAGAAATTGTGGAACTTAAATGATTTAAGTTGGACAAAACTTTCCAAGTTGCAAATATTATTTTTGACATATTTTTTTCCACAACTAAATACTGAAGAGGAAAGTTTTGTGTTGATCTCAACTGATATTTTTTTTAATTGTTAAAAAAAAGTCATCAATTTGAATGATTCCATCAATCAAAATAATAATTTGGCATGAATTTCATGTATAAACGTGGCTATCAAAAAATTGCCTCAGAATCATTTACTACCCCATCAAATTGACATTTACTGGTACATTCAGCAAAAATATTATTGCCGTCGCCTTTCCCGATATATTTTATTGTCCATTAGGAAAATCACATACGGGTCGAAATGGTGGATGGCTTCCAAAGTATAACTTTATCGTTCTATCAATAATAATAACTCACTTAGAGAAAATTTTCGTTACTTTTTCTTACCGTAGAACTTTTGAAATATCATAATAAACCTTTGGTTGGTAGCTTTGGGGAATAATATCCGACCTGTAGTAATTTATGATTCCAATTCACAAGGTAATCATTAAAGAGTAAATTGCGCATTCAATACAAATGTCGCTCAACATTAACAACGATTTCCATTTAAGGAAAATATGCTGAGATGAACCACCATCGACCATGATGGCCAATCTTAACGTATCTAACAAAAATTATGAGAGAAATATCTGAATACCTTTAGAATACCTTGAGCAGTAAAAGCAGGAGGGAAACTTAGTTTATAACTGAAACCGACTGAAAATACGGGCATTAGTCTATCCCTAAATTCACTGTAAATTACCCGTCGGATCAATTTCGTAATGGAACCTTTTTTTTCGTTTCCCATAAAAACAACAGCCCAACGAGCATCAAGGGGTAGTAATGCCAGCGGGCTGAGCAATTCCGGTGCTGTAGGGTAAAATGAGCCGTGAAAGGATAACACATACACATACATATACACCACACACATAAATAGGATTTAGGTTACTGAGGGGGGTTTTTTCTGAGCATCCTAACACTATAGAGTTTTCCCAATTGACATGGCACATTCCGTGCTTATCATAAATTTTACTCATCTTGTTACTATCGACTAGGTTCCACTTTGAGTGGGTGTGAAGATTTTATTTCTTTCAGGGAACGAGAGTAAATGAAATAAAAATAAAATGTTGTCAATGGCAGAAATTGGCGAAGAGAAAGTTTTTTGAGGAAAATAAAACCATCCAATGATGTCAACAAATAGGTCGACATACACAATTCACACACAAGGAGTCAAAAAGTTTTTGTGGCAAAATGATATTAAAGAAGTCGACAAATATGGGGAAGAAAGTTCACTTCCTACTCTTACGATTTACAAATTTTCAGGATTTAGGAAAATTTCAAGGAGTGGTGGGACATCGATATGTTATTTACGTTGAAACACTTTTCAGGAATCTCAACTTTCTCCTTACTTCAATTTTCCTTCTTGATTTTAAATTGAACCCTAAAACCCACAGGCCCGAAATCTGAAAAAATTAGGAAATTTCTGTATGATATAGGTTTGATGGGATCCTTTTTCCATTCTATTTACTAGGGAAATTCCTGAAATACACACTCTTTCCATTGTGCACGAAAGCCAAGTTAATAACATTTGATATGTACATCCTTGTGGATGACCAAAAGAAATTGCGATGCTATATTTAGGACAAAACAGATCCTCCCGACCACATATTAAACTAAAATAGGGACGAAACACAAAAAAATCCTCTGTTTTCTTCATGCATAAGAAATGGGCAAAACTAGGTCAATCCTTGATGGATGAAAATCTCGTTGTCCCAAAAAAAAAGATAATGTTTTGCTCATTTTTATTTTACTGTTAGAGATGGACACTTTTCACTATTTTAATTTGGCTAAATGCCAACACCGAAAAAAAATGCAAACATTATCATAAATCATATGCAGACATTTTCTATAAAAATTCGGTTTTCTGCTGTTTGGATGGAGTACGCTTCAGGGATTCGAACGCCTATTCCTGCAGTTAATGGCAGTATAGTCGATTACATTATTTTGCCCTTTTGAACAGCACTTGGAGCTACAGCGAAAATTTTAGGATGCTTGTGAGAAAAATTAAAAATCATTATTATGACTGGGCAGAAAGCTAAGGTCGATTTGAAAAATCATTTTTCAAGATAAAATAGTTTTTCGATATCAGAAAGAAGGCACTAGGATAATGATTTGCGATTTTAAAATTTGCTTCAATAAATACTAAATTAGGCACGATTTTTATCAGAGTAGGGTGGGCTGCATGCACCCTTAATTTCTTGGCAAATAAGAACCCAGAAGACAAATTTCTATACTCAAAGCATTGTCGAGAGAATAGACTAAACTAGGGGTCTTCAAAGTCGAGGATTTCTCAACATTTTTGGAGAAGTTTTCCATTTTTTCCCGATTATGTTCCAGTCATTTTGTATTAATGCTAAAATACAGTAAAATGATGTTAATGTGAAAAAAATTACAGATTTCTTCATTAGAAATTCACGAAGGCGCGTAAAAAAAGAAATATTTTCAAAAATCCCTGAAGTCTATCTAAGGGCAGGCGCGTAATGCAATAGCAAGCATGATGAATGACAGTATGGGCTTTTAAACACCTTTAAACTAATATTTCAGCGTACAACGATGCAGTTTTTAGTAGAAACAAGCAAGTAGTAAATAAGTAAGTCGAAATACACTTCATTTCCACCTCTCATATTGGTTTCTACACGTTTTAAAAACTAAAATTGTCACTTTGGCACCATTCTCCATGCTTGCCAACGCGCTGCGCGCCTACACTATATGGTGGCGGATACGTATCACACAACAAAACTGCTGGTTGAGAGACAGTTTCAAACCGAGTATAATGAAATGAAATTTAGGTTTCCTTATCTACAGGGACATTCTTAAAAGTAACATAACTTTTTAAAAGAAAAGCGCCCTGACTAAAAAAAACATCGAAAGGAAGAATCAATTATAACTGATACTAGGAGTATTCGCAAATACCTGGTAAACAAAATAAACCGGGTAAGTTTACCTCCCTGTAAATGATTTGTATGGAAAATCTTTTGCGCATTCATGAAACAATCCGCATAAAAATATGCAGATACGCAATTGGTCAACTTCTTCGGTTGCATTCAACAGCCCACTTACCCGACCCCTACATCAAACTCGACCTGAAACATTTTAAATCGATGTCTGGAACTCTAGACCTGAAATCTATGTCGTTTACTTTGCGAAAAATTTGAAATGCGTAAAAATATCAGTTGTGTGAAACGGTTCCATCCTACCCCATGTTTTTTGTTGGCTTAAAACACAAACCATTAAAATGATGAAAAAAAATCAATTCAATTTTCAATAATCAATGATGGTTTTAAAAAAAATCGAAGTTAATAAAAAATACGTTCTATTATGCGTAGAATACGCTTAGAAAAATGTTTGTTTTGGAGTTATTTCACTTTACTTTCAGTTGTTACTGGCAAAAAAATACTAATATTGATTTTTTTTTGCAGGCTGCATTTTGGCAGAGTTGTACACGGGATTCCCGATATTTCCTGGCGAAAACGAAGTCGAACAATTGGCCTGCATTATGGAAGTGCTTGGACTGCCCCCAGAAGATCTCATCAACACCGCAACTCGCAAGCGTTTATTCTTTGACTCCCGTGGCAGTCCCCGATGCATAACCAATCTGAAAGGACGCAGAAGGAAACCCGGAAGCAAAACACTGGGTCAAGCGCTGCGTTGTACCGACAGTCTCTTCATTGACTTCATTAGCCGCTGCCTGGAATGGGATCCTTCGAAGCGAATGACACCGGATGAAGCCGCCCACCACGAATGGCTACTGCCCAGCTCGTCATCATCTTACAGTCTAGCGAAGGCCCGTGAACGCCAAGAGAACGCTGAAAACAATGCACATATCTCGCCAAAAAGCCAAAAGTCAGGCCAAAGATCTCAGCATTTGACCCCGAACACCATCCTGCCAGAGATTAAGACGCCATCGATGAACAAATACGGAAGCATCCAGAAGACAACGCGCAACGCAAAGAACACTACAAATGGTGGCCTAACGTCGTCGGCTTCTGATCTTGAATCCGTACAACAGTATTCCTTGCATCGGCTGTACCACCACCAGGCCCAGCATCAGACGCCGTCAACCCGGAAGCCATCCGGCGCGAGCAAATTCGGGACAACGGGCGGTGGCGGAATGTCGCATTCGCAGAGTACAGGAGATGTATCCGCCATGTTCGGTCGCGCATGACGCGCTAAATTAGTCCGCCTCGAACTCAAGAAATGTAAACTAGTCAATATGGTGGATCTGTGGAGCTAAAGTAATTTTTCATTTAACGGTTTTTTTCGTATCCTTTCTAAATTAGGAGTAGAATTTTTGGGCAGGGATTCCCAAGTTTTGACAAGTTTTCAACACCTGTTGAGATTTGAGATTACATTACAAAGTTGTAAACAAAAAAATGAAGACAATTTAATATTTCTGTATCTTTTTTTAAAAAGTCAAACTATTATCCTTACGACTTCAACTATGCTGCAAAAAATGCATGAATTACAATTTTTTTTTGTCCATTTGTCTAACCACATCGTATTAGTTGATTTACTGTAATGAATTTAGTTTATTTATATTTTTAAAAAATATATATAAAAAATCGTTAAAATATTCTTTGATAATAATAATAATGTATTAACAATAAAATGAATAGCCAACTATCATTGGACTTGAGTAGATTTTTTAAAATGTAAGAATCTAATGTTATTCAAATTTTTTTAGACTATAAAAATGCTACAACACTCAAATTATTAGTTTATAAACATTATTTTAAATATTGTATTAGTAGTTTAATGAAAAAAAAATGAATAAAAAACTAAAAAAAAAAAAAACATGAAAATAATTCAAAAAAATATATATTGAAAAATAAATTGATATAGAGCTGTATTGCTGTAAATTTGAAGACTGTACTCGAATAAGAGTTTAGTGGTTTAGTCAATGTTTAACTGGATTTGGATTGAGCTTCCGGCTAATTTTTTTTAACAAAAAAAAGTGGTTCTCTCTAATGTGTTCGATGCGTATGATGTTGATGTTTTGCTTTGAAATTGGAAAAAAACAGAAATTTCCTAGATCGGCTGTAAGAATGATGAAAAACGTTGGTCGGTGATTGAAATGACTCTATCTAAAAAGTTGAGAATGTGTAATTAAAATGCAAGTACTTACAATACAGTATTCTAATTCATAGAGATTTGCAGAGTACTCGATTAACACAATTTTGTTAATACAGGAAACCATTCCATAGTACGGTGACCTACCCTACCACTCGGTTTCGTTCTAACACTATCACAGTGTTTAGTTTTCCAAATGTTTCAAATAATTCATTGATTACCAAATATATCGTGACACTCGCACATTTACGACGACAACAGTGTCATAATTCCAAACGCGATTTTTCAAGAGACACTTTCTGAGTTTTTGGATTGCGTGCTTTTGTACTAAATTCTGTTAGTACAAACATTTTAAAAATGGTCTGCCATGGCTAGTATTATTTTTAGAGCTAAGACGTTTTGTCAGATAATAAAACAAGTCAAAACTAGTCATTCTGTATCACTAACTCAAAACTGCTCATTTTTGAGTTAAGGCACTATTGTTGTAAATTGGCTATATTGATACCTATTCTGGAATCCGATGTAATGTTAAGTTTATTCGATTTCTCTCGATTGAACGCAATTTGTATTCTTGAATCCGCTGCGTTTCATTTCGGTTAGATTGCGTATGAGGTATGATACTTCTGTATGATGCGTGTACGAATCGACTGATTTTGGTTTTACGTTTTAACTTCGGATTCCGGAATAGCCTTGATTAACAGCTAACGTCACGGTTGATATAAATGTTGTTTAAGAATGCACACGACTTTATCTGCTCAAAATTAGAAAATCATAACTAAAACCCTTTGCTACTTGATATTACACCGCGTCTTGACAGCTGGGCCGAAAATCTCTTGAAATTTTATTTCTCAAGATGGCGATGAAAAGAAAACACCTCGTCGCCGCTCTCCCAATTAATTCAATACGTGAAATTGAAAAGGCTGAAACAGAAGAACACACGAAAAAAAACCTCTTAATGTTATATTTTCTCTTCCAAAGCTTTTTGTATAGTATTGTTTGTAAAAATTAGTTATTTTCGCAACTACTTGTCGGGAGAATTTAGATTCCGCCATCTTGAATCGGGAAATTCCATGAAATTTTGCAATTGCAAGATTTCATAAAATTTATCTCTGGGATTTTTTATCGCCGTCAACTCGAGCTCTGATTTGTCAATCAAAAATCTCTGCGATGAAAAATCCCAAGTGAAGACACCCCAAACAGCATCGAAAAGTACGGGAACATGAGATTTGTTCTTTGCGACTTGAAAGAGTAGAAATTTACACAATCGGGATTAAAAATTTACACCTATAATTCACATCCGCGTAAAAGAAGCGAAAGAAGTGACGAGCACGATCTTTGGGGCAACATTCGCTTCATGAAAATCCTGCGGCGATAGAGCAGCATTTGATGGTTTTCGGGCCGAAATAGTGATTGGCTGTGGAGCCTGAACGTCAGTTTAATTTTGAAGAAGCGTGTGATGGAAAAAGTGACGAAACTGCTACCACTAAAGTTTCATTAAAGCTCCCCGTCTGAGAAACACCAAAAAAAATTGATGCCTTCAGCCGCCATATTTCCCATTGACGTTTGATGAAAACGATTACGTTTCGAGAATTAAATTTCTTATTTCAGGCGAATGACTGAAGGATATTGCATAAAAAGTGGATAGCAGACATTTTTGAAACAGCGCAATTTTATTGGCATCAAAATTTTATTGCAAAAGAAAAAATAAATTTGACCGGTAAAATAAAATTAAAGAAATTTTTCATTAAAAACTAAATAATTTGATGGCCCATTAAAATTTGTTTAAATTTCAGATCCAATATTGTCGAAAAATTTTAATGGCAATTAAAATCACGACATGCAATCGGAAGAAAAGTCCATTATAAAATAATACTCCACAAAAAGTTTCCATTAATTTATCGCCATTAGATTTTTCTTGTTCGTTTCTGTTTACGTTTTTATTGTTCATCTCTGTTGACTCACCCAAGCTAAGTAAGAATTCGAGGGAGAAAGAAAACCCGCTCGATGATTTGTGTAATTGTGTGATATGCACGTCAGATGACGCTCGCGCATGAGGCTACTAATTATGTCCCTGTCGTTATATTTGCGACGTAGCAAACCGCAGAAAAGTGTTCCCCACTATGTGTGTCGTTGCGCGTCTCATACGCACGACTAAGGACGTGTTTTCTACATAAATTGCTTATCGCCGTGATCTGCATGGTGACGAACTATGGGGATAAACATCATATTTGCTACCTAAAATGCTATTTGGGACGGTGTAAGTGCAAAATACCAAGAATTTGGCGAAAAATCACGAAAAATAAAATTATATTTTAACATTTGCGTCTACTGGGTGATTCAAAAGTTTTACTACTAAAAAAAACTTTTTCTGTTGCCAAAGATATTACAGAAAAAGACAAGAACAGAAAAAGGTTTCTATTAGATTCGTCTAACAAAAAAAAAAAAAATTTCCTAATAAATAAAAAGCTAGACCCGATCTGGCAAAACCAATGTCAGTTTCGGAATCAGTGATAGCTGATTACTAAGAAAAGATTGTCTTTATCAACAAAATGGCTGTTGGCCAATGTTATTCATGGCGGAAAATATTTAATTTAAAGGTAAAATTCATGCGATACCTGCATATGTAATGCTATTTTAAGCGTTTTGTAGTAAATTATTGGATTTTTCTATGAAATTCAACTCAAGTTCAAAAATACCGAGAATCATTCTCAACTTTGGTGATATCGGCCTAGATAGATAGTCTCTATATTATTAATATCAAACAAATACTTAAAATTTACTTATACACAATAATTTCTATCATGTAAAAACAATTGTGGTAACATCTTTCTTAAGAAATTTTATAGCGAGAAAAATTAAAAAACAAAAAAAAAATCACCATTTGTACAGCCCTTAGATAGCATTTAAGGAAAATATAAAAAAAACAGCAAACAATATCAATGAAGAATCTTCACCATACGATTTTATCATGGGATCATTTTTAAAATACAAAAAAGAATTATAAATTTAGGATAAATAGAAAACTTAATTAAATTTTAAGTGAAGAAATCTAATTTACAACTCAATCAAAACGAGACAAATTTTCAAGCGGAATGGCAAAAACACAATAAAAAAATGTTAGTCTAGTAAGTCTCAAATAATAACCAATAAAAATACAATAAAAAAAAATATTAAAAAAAAAATACAAATTACTTTATCATGTAAACATAAATCATTTTTATAGACCATACTCTAAATATTATTAGCGGAAATAGTTAATTGAACAAAAATTTAATAAACCAATATGCTACAATAATTAAATACGAAAAATATAAACACAACTGTAAAAAAAATAATATCGAAAAAACAATAACATCTCAGTTAGATTTTATTGAAAATTTCTAGTACAGTCGAATTTGTTGTAATTCAGTCCACATTGTTGTTATTTCATAACATCCTTTGGAGATTTTCTCTTGTAAATATTTAATAAAAAGAAATTTTAGATGAACAAAATAATTAAATTACAAACAAAAAAAAACATCAGACTTCCAAAAATTGTTGGATCCGTATTATTATTAATTATGTACTTCTATGTGAATGTAAAAAAAGTGGAAATTCTTTAATTCTGTAAATTCTCTATCTGATGACAAGTAGTTTTTAGATTTGACCAAAAAAAAGGACAATTTAATTACAGAATAAATTTATTGTTTCATTAAAAAAAATGGTTTGTTTTAATTGTTATTTTCTATTTAAAGGGTGGTTAAATTTCAAGGGCCGATGTTGGATGTGAACCACACCTAAACGTCAAGTTTTTTTCTGCATTTCATTTGACATTTCTCAATTTCAGACTAACTCAATTTGAACCATGGAAAGATACACAATCGAGCAACGCGTTAAAGTTATTCAGGCTTATTATGAAAATGGGTGTTCAAATCAAAATGCATATCGTGCACTTCGTGAAATACGGCCCGATGATGCCGCCAGCCCATAAACCGCACCAAACAGTCACTCTTTGTGGGTGCATTGGTTTTTCGACAATCACTCTTGGATTATCATTCGCCCAAATGCGGCTGTTCTGCTTATTGACGAATCCACTGAGGTGAAAATGTGCCTCATCACTGAAGATGATTTTCTTCGAAAATTGATCATCCATCTGTTGCCATTTCTTGCCACCATTCTGACCATTGACGACGCTTGAAATGGTCAAGAGGCTTTAGTTCTGAGTCAATTGCACCTTGTAAGCGTGTAAATGCAAGTCTTTATGCATAATGTTCCTCAACGACGAGCGTGGGAGGTGCAATTGTTGGGCACGACGACGAGTTGAGGTGGACGGCTCTTCAGCCACACTATCGCGAACAGCAGCAATATTTTCTGCAGTACGAGCTGTACGAGCATGCACTGGTGTTTTCACATCTCCTACAGACCCGGTTTGCTCAAATTTTTGCACGATTTTTCCGATTGTACGCACATTTGGACGATTAAATTGACCGAAAAAATCACGAAGTGCACGATATGCATTTTGATTTGAACGCCCATTTTCATAATAAGCCTGAATAACTTTAACGCGTTGCTCGATTGTGTATCTTTCCATGGTTCAAATTGAGTTAGTCTGAAATTGAGAAATGTCAAATGAAATGCAGAAAAAAACTTGACGTTTAGGTGTGGTTCACATTCAACATCGGCCCTTGAAATTTAACCACCCTTTATAAGGGTTGACTATCTGTTTCTGTTGATTGGTAATTGTGAATGATCTTTAAAATTTCCAGTGGTTTAACAAAATGGTTTTTTAAGAATAGTTGCTGGACGTATTTTTTGAAGAATACGAAATTTTGAAAGGAAAAAAAATCTTTTGGAAAGCTGCCAATTGAAGCGAAAAGCGGATTACCAAATGAGTTCTTAAGGGCTATTCGTCACGCAAATTTTGGCAAAATTTTGATATTTTGTTGGGTAATAGTGGTTGGGTAATAGTGTAAATTGTGCAAGGATATAAAAAGTCATGTGCTGTTCACATCATATAGTTTTCAGTGCATTTAAAAACACATAAGGAAATCTACAATTTCCTGAGGCTAGGGTGACCAGAAGCGAAATATTGGGTTTTCGAGTAAAAAAAAGTTACTTATGTACACATTATTGATATATTCACGGCGATTCAGGAATCCGCAGTTAAAACGTAAAACCAAACTCAGTCGATTCTATTCGCCTCTCAATTGGTATACGCATCATACAGAAGTATCATACGTCATACGCACCCGAACAGAAGTTAAACGCAGCGGATTCAAGAATACAAATTGCGTCTCGATTAAACTTAACGTTACTTCGGATTCCAGAATAATAAAAAAAGTGATTCGAATGAATATTGATGTCTGGAAAAGTTACGTAAAATCACATCTCAAACATATTTTTTCCTTTATAAATTAGGAAGGGGAAGGAACGGTGCAAGAACTTAGCCTAACTTTTTACGAGAAACTTTTTTGTATGAGATTCTAAGTCTCTAGCTCAATTCTTTCAAAAATTATGACCTTCATGCACTGACGGATGGACAGTATATAATAAATAATAGTCACCCCAAACACCCTGGACACCAATCATGTATTCCGACGCGTCTCTGTCTTTCGACTGCGACGCAGCTTTTAACTCTTGACTTCGCCATATCTGCAGCTTGAAATTTCGCGGAATCGGCACTATGAATCGAAATGTGATTCTGACTGTCACTCCAGGAAATTTGAAGCTGCTGATATGGCGAAGTCAAGAGTGAAAAGCTGCGTCGAAGTCGAAAGACAGAGACGCGTCGGAATACATGATTGCCGCCCAGGTTTAGTTCATTTTTGTATTCGACGATTGGTTCGATGCGTTACAAACAGTATACTAATTAGACTAATTTGAAGTGCGGGTTGAACTTCAAATTTTCTATAACATTCGTCCCAAATTTGGCCGTTTAACCCTCAAATATCCAAACATGAAACTAAAGAATGTTCTTTCCATTAAAATAATGTATACAAATAAATTAATATGAAGTGAACAGCACATGACTTTCTTATACAAAATCTACGTTCTTGCATAGTTTATACTATAACCCGACAAATAAAATATAAGCTTATATAAAAATATGAATAAAAATATGTTTTACGAAATCTGAAATATCTCAATAACGGTAAAAGATAGCAGATAACTGTGAAAGACAAAATTGTGGTAAATATTATTTTCTTCAATTAATTTTTACAATGAACTACCGAAAAGCACTTAGTTTTCGAGAGAATCACATAAATCTGATTTTTTTGAAATAACGATATATCTCGATATCGGTTATTGATATCGAGTTCTAGTGAAAGACAAAAAGAAATTTTATTATCTCTAACTTTTGTCATACTACAGAAGAATTCGAAATTTCCGTGTAAACAGCAAAAAAACGAAAAAGCGATTTTTAGAAAGGCGGCATTTTGGTTATTTCTTGGCCGAGAAATATTTTTAGGCAAAAATAAGATGTCGACTACGTATAAGAAAGTAAAAATCGAAACTATTTCTATTCAAGTACCAGATGTTAATATTTCTTTACTATGATAATTTTCGAGCTATAGGCCATATGGAATATTTTTGCTTCTATAGAAACCATTTCTATTTATGTACCAGATATCTCATGGCCAGAATCGAATAATACCGTGAATTTTACTTGAAACAATGTGGAAAAATTATTGATATTGAAGCATCAACTTTCAATCCAGGGAATCTAATGTCTAGAACTTCATCAAAGTGACACCATAGATCTCTATCACTGATCTGATGACCACGAAGGATGTGTACAAATAAGGGCAGTTAAAATTTCGATAGGTATAGCTTAAAATTATTCAAAAAAATAAAATATTAAAAATCCTAGAATGCGAAAAAATTAAATAATTAATAAAAAATAAGAAAATATTTCAAAATATCGGACAATAATTCATTTCTGCACCTGCCTGAAGAGGTATTTTGTGTAAATCAACACAACAAATTTTTATTTTCCATTAGTTAAAAAAATTGCAATTAATTATATTCAAAAGATATTTACATAGTTTACAAAATGTGCTAACACTACAATAAACTAATGATGATTTTTTAAATAATTATTTATGCAAAGTCAACTCTTGACTCTCGACTTCGCCATTATTGATTCAGTTGGAAAAAAATTTCATCACTTTCCACTTTGAAAAGTGAAGGCTCCACTTGGACTGGTCAAAATAGAAAAAATTACCGAGCACCATGAATTTTTAATAAACTCAAATATGTGCAAATGAATTGAGCCTGTCTGGATGAACTGTTGAACGGCCTTGTTATTGGGAAATGGTATATATGTTTTTTTTCCACCCAAATAGATGTGTTTATTGATCCTCATAATACCGATTAGGTGATAATAATTCCATAGACGACGCATGTAATCAGTGTAAAAAAAAGTAGCAAATCATCGTATCAGATTACAAATTTTATGGAATAACCGATCATCGATGGTCCATAGTAGCCAGTGTCCATATCTCTTGATGGTTTTGATCACTTCCTAGGAAGACGAGTTGCGGCAGCTGCGTGTGAATGACACTTTTCATATCCCGTTTTCATTATTTTTATGTAAGACCCATCCCAGCCATAAATTGCCACGTAATCAATTTACCACTTAAATGAGCTCTAAATACTGGATGCTGCTCTTCGAAGATGATCTGTATTGGCAGCATCATTGGCAACATAGCCAACATAATATCGTGCCGTATTTTTATTTCACTTTATTGATTAATCAAGTAGAGCTCCTTCACTGATGATGAGGGAATTGCATAACATTGATCACACAAAGAGCATCATTTCTTAGCTCGTTGTCTACTTTTGCAAGATCATCTTTTTTTTGGTATATTTCACCTAAATAGATACTCTATAGTAAATCTTTAACCATATTTATGCTGTTTTTGTGGCATGTAATGCGTTTGACAGCTAAACCGTCGTCTGTTGCGCTTGTTGGTCCATTTCGTGTCCATCCAGATGACCACTTTGTCAAAAAGATTTTTATACTTCTATTGTAATGAATTGAATTGAATGAAATTTGTGGTCAAGTGATAAATCTACATCGACTGAAAGCAAATTAGTTGAACTTTTCTAGCTGTTTTCCACGTGCGTGACTTCTTCTCAATAATAACGTGCGAAGCCATCAGGGAAAATAATTGTGGTCTTCGAGGGGCTTTGATTTAGGGCCGTCTGTCTTCACGCCAAAATGTTTGGAGATGTGGGTTATGTGGGTGTGCTTTTCAAATTAAATACGCTGTAATTTGTCTTAAGATTTGCAAGTTATGTGATTCGCCACCGTAATTAATTATTGGTTAGCTGAACTGAATTGCGCAAAAATTTTTAAGGTTCATTTCCATTAATTCAATATTTATCTCGTTTATATAACACCTTTATTTAATTGAGTGATTTGTTTGAAATTCGAAATTATTAATTTTATGTTTTTCAATTGAAGCCGCTACAACCAGTAATTGATTTAATTTGATTTTATTATTTGTAAATCGTATCAATTAGTTAATAATATTTTTATAAACAAAACTAGGGCGATAATGATAAATGAATTCCGATTTCACCGAGAATATTATTTAAATTCGACTTCGGTAAAACTCATCTACAAAAGTTTACAAGTCGCTAGCTCAACGCATTTTAAACTTATTTGACATAGGACAGACAAAACGACAGACCGATAGTCAAATTTCGACCCTATACACATTTAAAATAAATACCAATGAATCACTTAGAACCACATTTTTTCGCGACTTTCCTACAAATCAAGTTTCTATAAACTTACCGAAGGATGGGACAAAACTGATCACAAGCTAAAATTTCCCATCATATTTCTCCTTCTTTCGAGCATCTCGTACATGTTTGCTTAACATTTTTCATGAACATTTTTTGGCCGTACAATAAAGCTCAGATGTTTTTTGTGTGCCGTAAACAACAAAACTTTGGGTAAACTTACCATCCAATATGTTCGTTCCAGATAACAACCGGTAAAAATTCAAAAGCTTTATAAATATATCGATACTAACTTTCTTTTGGAGCTGTGTTTTCGCATTGAAGCTTCATGTTCTTACACTCAGAAAAATGGAGGCTAACTCGACCTATATACGGCGTAATTGGCCTCGGGCAGGAAAATTTAGCATATGCGAGGCGCGCGTTCGCCTGCATGAGGGAAAGTAAAACTTGTGTTGACCTGTGGCCGGAGAAATTCTGAAATTAAGCCACGAGCAGGTGAAGTAGGGCATTGGGAGCTGCACGAGTTGACCTTAGATAGGCATTTCGAGGATGTAATGTCATGTAATGGAAACCTCTGTCAGCCAGCTAGAGGTCAGAGTTAACCTGACAAAAAGTTGACCTGACATTTTTCTGAGTGTACATTATTACCGACTATATTTAGCCAAAAAGCGAAAAAATGGTTATTGTAATGTCGAATTTTTTTTTAAATTTTAAATACGACAATCTAATTTTTTAATTCAGGCTTTTTGGACTAGCCCCTTCACATTTTTTCGTGAGTACCACCGTTACACTATCTTAGAACCACCCCCTTAAATTTTTACAACACATATACAGTGGAACGAAATTCCATGTAGCGTCATTCTCTATATAAACGACATTTTTTCGTCCCTAGCAATTTCGTTACAATAATCGACTATTTTCAGTGTAAAGATTTATAAATTTTCCCAAAATCAGGCAAAAAATTAAACCTCTCCTAAATCATATCAATCGTCTATTACTGTTAAGAAATGATTGATGTGAAAGTATCACAAAATTGTTATTACCACATTTGTTGCATCTTAACAATTATTCAAAAAAAAAAAATCGATATAATTTAGTTACGAAAATTATTACATAATTGACACGCTTCATGTGACTAACATCGAAATCACAATAAAACTAAATTATTTCAATTAAAAAGCCAAGGGCGACATATTTTCGAATAAAATTAAAAATAATCGACATTTTATTGCCAATTTTGCGTGCAATTTTCAGTCAATTTGTGAAAAAAATCACTCAAATCAAAGAAATTATTTAAAATTACGTTTTCTTGATGGGACAAAGAAAACGGATTTCGGGTGGGAGAATAGAGACCAGTTACGATTTTACAACATCTACCCATGTCTACGATATGTATAATTTTTAATGAAATTGTAGGCTTTTAATTTCGCAAGGTGCGTCGACTTTACTGCCCCATTATAGTTCGACATCACCAATGCTCATGACCCTCGAGATGTCCCCCTTTGGCACACTCGTCTGAATTTACCGGAACACGTTTGATTTAATGAAGCCTATATGAATATGGAAAATATTAATATCCCTCCAACGAGCCACATAATTTTTCCAAGTTGCAATGCTGTAAGAGCAACCTGTAGCAGGCCGACTGACCAATTTTAAATCAGCGTTTAAGATTGTTGAAAAAAATCAAACATAATTTGGAAAACGTCGCAAATATACGAATCTTACATTCGAAATTAGATAAAAATGGAAAGATATGTTTATGGAGATGGAGACAAAATGTTTGCCACAACTCACCAATTTTTGTGCATAGACCGATCTTCCTGGTGATGCTTTAAAAAAAATATACGCTCGTGTAGGTATTTGTGGACACATATACAAACGTTCGCTTACCACTTATGAAAAAAATGATATCTGAAGATGCTCAATGCGTCGGTTGCTGTTACATTCGTTGGTCGATTGCTTTCGGGAAGACTTTCACCTGAAACTTGATGGAGCCCCATTCAAAGAAGATGCGCCATCAATTTGAAAATTGAAGATTCAAGTTTTGTTTTCGCGCGTGTTTCTTTGCTACACCGAAGAAAATCTGAAAGCCTTTGGGTTTGTCTCTGCTAAAATGTCTTCAGACATAATATGAAATGAGTTGATTATTTTTCATGCATCATTTCTGTTTTTTATATTAATTTATCGTTATTTTTTTCATTTGTTGTGATGGCTGAACTTTATATGATGATATTTACTGTCGTTTTTGATTTTTGTCTTTGCCTTAATACTAATATGTTTATTGTCGATTGTTTTTTCGATTGATAATGGTAACAGTTCGAACGCCTTTTTTTCTATAGTTTTTTTGAAAAATATTTGAAAGTGAAAATATTTTCTTTAGTCTTTAATAGATTCAGTTTTCGAAACAAAAATATCATAAAATTAAGAAAAAACGTGTTTTCTTCGTTGAGTTCAACCTGCCTGGTCTAATGAACTAATGGAAATCAGACCTAAATGCAATCCACTGATAGCATATGATAGTCACAGGTTTTTTTTTTACTTACTAAAAAAATCTACATAAGAGAAAAATATTAATTGGAAATGTGTTGACCCACTATATTGCCTTTTCAATGAGAAATGAAATGTTACGGTAACTTCCATTGTCTAAAACACTTTTAATATAAATATTATGTTTCTGTTTACATTTTTTCATATTTGTTTCTTTTTTCAATACTTTTTAGGAAAAAATTGACATCAATTTCGTGAAATCTTATATATTTTATTTTAGATAACATGTTTTAACAGCAATCGATGGTTTGCATGATCATAGGAAGTTTGTCATACTAATTGCCGAACCTCGACAAGCCGAAGTTGACGGGACAAACCAAATTTCGGGTTATCGCGGATTTCGAGATATCCAGGTTCAATTTTGCTTAGTCTGTTTGTTCGATTATAACACAAACCAGTCAACCAAGTCAGGTTACTTTAAAGTTAATTAACAGTTTTTCAACCTGGGTTAGTTGTTAAAAATTGAATTATATAACGTTATAATACCGTTGCAGAAACGTTGCTACAACCGTGAAAGTCGCGTTTTTTTGTAACTCGAGTTAAAAATCGGTAATAATAAAAACAGATATTATTGCTTTGAATATAGTTATTTGCATTTTTTCTCAAAAGCGCATAGTGTCCGATAAATTTGCAAACTTAATTTTTTTTTTTAAATGGGTTAAGAACCGTTAGAGATATGTAAAAACCGTTGAACCAAAAAATGTAGAAAATTTTATTTTCTTTAAACTTGGCTATAAGTATTTTTTTTTCATAAAAACGCATAGTTTTCGAACAAAAAATTGTATGGGAATTAGCCGTTATAGCTAACGTTACTTTTCCAAAAATTGATAGAAAACTACGATTTTCGTAAAACTTTTTTACAAAAAATTTCAAGTGCCTAGCTCAAGGCATTCAAGTCACTAGCTCAACGCACTTATTAAAGGTGCCGCTCCACATGAGGGTAAATACGCGAGTAACTCTCAAAAACTCTCGAGAGATACTAGCAGGAGGTTGTCCATTTGAGAGTTAATTTCGGCCATTTTTCTCTTTTCAAGACCAATATCTTGATTTTTTGACATCTTGCTTTGGCGAGTTCTCGAGAGCTACTAGCGAAATTCAAACGCCGTTCGTATCTGGCGAGATACTCTCCGAGAGTTCAGTGGGTGCGTGTTGACTAGAGAGTAGAATCACATTTGACACTTCGCAGAAACTAGCTCGCGAGTTTTTGCGAGTTTTTGCGAGTTTTTGCGAGTTTCTGCGAGTTTCTGCGAGCAACTCTCAGAGACCTGTCCATTTGCGGGGAGCTGCTATCGAGAGGTTCTCGCCGACATTTACTCTCATGTGAAGCGGCACCTTAATATACGTAAAACGGACAGACCGATGCACGGATGCACGGACATCCTCATAACTTTGCCTGAAACAGATTTCGTACTGATCAACAAGTTTCTATCTGTCCCCATTCCCGAGTCGGTCTTCCTCATGAATACAATACTTTCCCTCTATAGCAGAGGAAAGTAAAAAGTACCTGTTAATTAAATCTATATTTTGGGTTACCTGGAAAACGGTTCCCAAAATAACTGAAAAGCAAGGGTTAGAATTTTTTGTTGAAAATGCACTATACGTTGTTACATTTGTGATTAAAGCTCGCTGAGTTTTCTATATGCATAATATAGTAAAACCAGTAAAAGCCGGAAACCTGCTTAAAACCCACTTCGGACTAACGATTACGATTACAATTGAAGCTACTCGACCAATGAGATCAAAGCTTTCAACGATAGGGACATGAAAGCTTTGTATAAAGTTTAAAATTTATCACTTATTCTTGTTCCGTTGACCTACCAATCCTCTTCTCTATATGTAAGACAAATTTAAGATAAGCGAACGAATAAAAGAATATAATATTATTTGGTTAACCATATTAAAAAAATCGTCTTAAAACATCACAAAACAAGAAAAAATTCAAAATTCCCGTTTTTAAATATCCCGACAGACACACGGTATTTATTTATATATAAATCGAGTTTCATATTTAAAAATCTCTTCAGTAAGTTTTCTTCAAAATTCTTGAAAGCGAAATTTTCTTTTGTGAAATTTTATAATCGTACTATTACACAAAATTAAATCGAACACGCCTTTCGGATTGTCTCCTTCCATTGTTTAATTGTCCAGATATCCTTTTAAAAAAAAGCTCTATGTTTGCTTTGATTATTCTAACAATTTCGTAAGAATCTTCACAGATGATACTTCCATCCATTTCCTCTGGATAAAAAATGCTCAAATAAGACAGCATGAAGAATGGCATTTTTTGTTGGGGTGTCATTGAATTCCACATCGATTCTGAACTTTTCACTATATAGTCAAATAGACTAATTCCATTTAATGGTAAATTGAGTGGGTCCATATTCGGAACATGAAGTGCAAAAAAGTTTTGAAAAGCATTCGATGCTATACGAAATTCTCTCGAAGGATTATCAACCAATGAAGCTGTAAGATAGTAGCTCAATTCTTTCTCGTCAAGTTCCTGAAATTTCTTCACTCCTTCAGCAATTAGTCTTTGCGGTATTTTTCTATCACGAACATTTTTCAACTCTTTTGCCAAAAATATATCGCAGGCCCGCAAAATAGTCGAGTCTACTTCAGGTAAATATTTGTGAGCCTGTTTTATGCGACGAATCTCGAAAAAAGATTCCATACATTTTTCCAAAATCTTTTTCTTATCCCATTTAGCAACAGAAGCTCGAAACAATTCCTCGGTTCGCCTTTGTATACCGCGATTGGCCATAAAGAATTCAGGATCCGGATGTCTTGTAGATTTTCTCATATTTTAGGAAAAATTGACACACGAATTTGGATTTTTTTTATTAGTTTTATTAATTTGATTTTATTTGTGTTGAATATTTAAAATTTGAAAAACCACTGCCTCCTAGTCTCGAAGTTTTTATTAATTTTCCAAAAATTGATTTTTTTACAGCAAAGGTATCAAAGATGTTTGTTCTAATGAATCTTAGCTATTGGCCGATAAGTATTCCATCGGTACACGCAATTGGACGGTTAATTATTGCTGAACCATTAGCCTCAAAATACATTCTAATCAATTAGTTAGCTATGAAACTGAGTGTGAATATGGGATGTGTGTGGAGCTGAACATCATGCGCTGGAAGAATTTTTCAAGGTATATTTTTGTATCAAATGTCATATTTCTGTCTTCAAAATACTGTAAAAATGTAAATGAGAATACCACTGGAATTTTATTTACTACCCGTGTGTTTAGAATGATAAAAAAAATTGAATTTTGCATGTCCGTCCGTCTGTCTGTCTGTCTGTCCGTCCGTCTGTCTGTCTGTCTGTCTGTCTGTCTGTCTGTCTGTGGCGCGGATTGCGGGCGCACGGATTGAGCTAGAGACTTGAAATTTTGCACAGATTCGTTTTTCATAAAATGCGAGGCTAAGTTCGTTAATGGGCAAAAATGGACCATTAGGGGGGCTACCCCCCATACAAACGAAAACGTTTTTTGCGAATATCTCAAAAACGGTACATGTTATCAAAAAAGTGCAAGAACAAAAGTTATTTAGAATATTATTCTACATAAAATTCCCATACATCAAAATCCGATTGGAACAAGTTTTAAAAAAATCTTATTGGAAAATTTGAATTCAAATGAAATTTTGATACGCCGTTCAATTAAATCACCATACGGGTTTTCAATAATTGCCAGATTGGCAATTATAGCTTTTGTTATGTTTAATATCGCCGTCACACTACCACTAACCCTTTCTACCTTTAATGTGTGACATATTTTTTTAGCAGCCTCTATGATTAGGGTGACACCTTTTTTTTGGGTTAATCGGAAACAAGATAAACGGAACAACAAAATTCAAAAATTTTTAGAAAAAAATTATTCTTTTCGACGAAAATCAAGTAAAAAGAATAAATAAATGTACACCGCGGGTTAAACAGAATGCGGCGCAATGTTTTAAATCAAGAGCTGCACAGTAGAAACCGAAAATACGCTTAACCTTGCACATTCTTCACATTCCATAAATAATGGGAACAGAAATTGTAAAAACACCAACAAAGACAAAAGCACCTCAGGTGAAATGGTTTCTCGTTGAAATATTGCTTCACATGTGAAAAAAATGTTTTTTCCCCCTGCCGAATTAGAATATTTTTTCCATCGAATATTTTTTCTATTTTTTCTGATAAATTATATAATACCAAATTTAAAAATCCGTGACAAGAGTTTAGTTTCCGTCATGCTAGTATAACACGTCAAAATGCGGGGCTGTCCCGACCATTTCGTTACGTATAATCACCCTATCTATGATCTACTTTGAAGGTAACAAGATAACATGGGATCAATCGTTTAAATGTACGGAAATATGGAGAATTTCATGCTGGAAAAGGTAAAGCTTGATAACTCATTTGCAAGCACTATCAAAAATCAAATTCCCTACGCTCTACACCAGGCGCCTTTTTTCCAGTTAATTTTCCAACAAAATTTTACTGGAATTTTACTAGGGAAAACAGTTTTTTCAGTAAAATTTACTGACCGATGGTAGAATTTACTTTAACTAAAAACACAGTTAATTTTCACTGGAAAATTATTGATTTCGTCTCAGTATTTTAGATTACTTGATAGTTTTATAAAAAGTTTTGTTTATTAATTTATATAAAATGATTTTTTTGTCCTTCCCTTTTTAAAAACTTTTATTTAGCTTGGTTTCGTATCTGTCTCTCTGTTTATTTGCCTGTTTGTTTATTTGCTTGTTTGTCTGTCAGGGTAAAATCTTGCAATCTAATTTTGGTCCACTTCCATTCTTCCGATTGGTTTGAAATTTTGACGTGAAATATACGTAACTCCAATGACAATACAATATTTTCACTGTCTCGTCCTTGCAAGGATAGGGAAGGTACTGTAAGAATAACGTGATTATCCTTTTCTTCAAATTGTCTAGAAAAAGACTTCATCTGGTGGTTTTTGAGATCACTGAGGATATCTCAAAGGCAAGGATATATATTTGGAGACTAAAAATAGAAAATAAAATAAAAAAGAAAATTTACAAAAAGTTTTTTTTTTTTAAAAAGCGTAGGTAGGTACTAAAAAAAAAATTTTGGGGCGCTGTTTATCAGAAATAAAAGTAAGATAAAAAATAAAATAAAATAAATATTTATCTCGCTTTTCTTTCTAATACGCAGCGCCCCAAAAATATTTTTTACATTTTAGTACATTTTTTAAAAATAAAAGCTTTTTTCATTTGATCTAAAACAGTGTCTGGAATTCTTCAGAGAAATGGCCACAATCAATAAAAAAATCACGCTTCGATGAAGATGAAATGAAGAAATTTCATCTTGTGCACAACAGAAAGTTGTGGGAATTTAATTTTTGTCAATTTAAATTGAAAAGCATTTAATGTTTTTTTTCGGCAGGTCTCACTCAATTACGGAAGTTTCATAATATTTTTTTTAAATGAAAACATGATAATAAAAAAAATACATTTTTGACAGTTAAAAGTTTATTAAAATTGTTGTTTTATTTATTTACATTTTTCACGAAAAAGTTGAATTTCGAATCAACAATGATTTTAAATGAACTATTTACCAAAATTATGACATTCTTTCATATCTTAATATTTTTTCCTCTTAATTACAAGTACACTTACCTACTGGCTCATAATCACCAACATCATATCTTCATTTGCATCTTGGTTAGCTGTTTTTTGTTTATAAATATTTCTCATATAGAAACGCACATAGTTATGGACAGGTATGAAATTGCAAATAATTTTGCGTATTCCCAGGCAAATGGAATGCAAAACAAACACCAACATAAACACGTCGTTTATCCAATTGAATTCCGTTGGTATTTAAAACCCGATTTATTGTAAATTGATGCTGAGTGGTGAAGACAGCACAATACAATCTTGCAAGTAACTTTTGAAAGCGACAAAATTTGCTTGCTTTCTTGTTTTGTTGGAAATTTGACTTAATACCTGTTGACGATGGATTCGGATGCTGGGGCTGATGCTGAAGATGAAGATGAAACTGAGGCTTATGGTGCTCCTCCTTGTAGCTAAAAGAAAGTTATTTCGCTATCAATGACGAATTCATCCCGCACTTTGTGGCCCATTGTTGATAGTAAGTAATTTAACTCATCTGACGTGATCGGAGGCTTTCGATACGGCATTCCTTTCATCAATTTCATCAATTTCTAGTATAGCGGAGGCTGCAGATAAACAGCCAAACTAATCGAATCACATTGGAATGCCTCAGCAATTCATATTTTGTTCGCAAATCATGTTTATGTCGATTGGATGGTAATTTTCATTTGCCGGATATCACTTTTGGGTGGGTTCAATATACTCCGCCAATTCTTTGTTTCATATCATAATAATGGATCTTTAACAAGCATTTAAATATTGATGGAGGTTACAAATTGAGAAATTTGTCCCATAAATACGAGTATTATTAAGTATTATGAATAAAGTTTGTAATCACAGCTTAAGTGTTTAATTAGATTGATCTCGGTTGAAATTTAACCAGATTTTTGAAATCATGTATAATAAAAAAATATTAACTATCCTATTACAAATATTCTTCCACGCCATTTCTTTTAATACCCGTATGGTGAAACCAAAGGGTATATTAACAGCCTTATTCTAGCTACGGTCACTAGTCACAACTCGGTCACAAGAGCCTCAAATTCTATGGACTTGTGACTTAAGTATCACAACGCCAGAATACGGCTGTAAATTTGCCTTACCGTTTGTAACGCCAAGATCCCGTTATCACACACAAAAATGAATTGCACCAGTGTGTTTAGAATGACAAAAAAAGTTGAATTTAGCATGTCCGTCTGTCCGTCCGTCTGTCCGTCCGTCTGTCCGCCCGTTCGTCTGTCCGTCTGTCCGTCCGTCTGTCCGTCCGTTTGTCCGTCCGTCTGTCCGTCCGTTTGTCCGTCCGTCTGTGGTGCACGGACTGAGCTACAGTTCGTTAATGGGCAAAAATGGACCATTAGGGGGGGTACCCCCGATACGAACGAAAACGTTTTTTGCGAATATCTCAAAAACGGTGCATCTTATCAAAAAAGTCCAAGAACAAAAGTTATTTAGGATATGATTCTACATAAAATTCCCATACATCAAAATCCGATTGGAATAAATGTAAATAAATCTTATTGGAAAGTGGAATTTTGATACAACTCTTCGAATTTTGTTACGAATATCACCATACGGGTTTTCAATTGGCAATTATAGCTTTTGTTATGTTTTTAAGCTAGGGGACAATCAGATTCACTAGGCTAACCATATTGATTTTATGTGTATGAAAAAATAGTATTTAAAAAATGTATCTACATTATAAATAAAAATTTTTACATTTTTCTGCAAAAAAAAAACTCTTGAAGTAGGTATATAAAAAGTTATAAAATTATAAAAATCGGGAGATTAGTTTAAAAAAAATATTTTTCATTAAATAAAAACTATTTTAATTTTTGCTCACTTTCTTATTATTTTTCATGCCAACAAATTTTTTTTAAATATTTAAATTTAAATCGTTCACCATAAGATGCGCAAAAACAGCACTAACAAAATTTTCCCAAAAAAAATCTAGGTTTGTTTTGATAGTCAATTAATTTTGCTTAATCGCTTCAATCGGTAAAAGGCAATCAGTGCTCGTGCTTCATGTAGGAGGTTCCGAATTCCGCTTTTGAATTTCTGCAGCATTACATGAGTTCTTATGATAAATTTCTTATGTGGTAATCAGCTCACTTTCCCATTATGAATCAGATAAGCCGTAATAAGTGCATATAAGCTACAGACCGACTAACCAAGTCTTCCATTTACAAATCCAGACACATTAATTTCTTCATTATAAAGTTACAATTACAGCCCATTGTGAGGGAAAGAAGAATTCAGGAAGAGGTTTTCGTTACGCGTATTTTCATAAAATTATACAAAATCTTCAAAACGATCAACAACAGAAGCAAAAAAAAAACAACATTTCCCCTACCGTAGATTTTGGTTTCCCATATTGTCAACAATTTACTTAATCGTTCGATGTTGGTATCTTTAGAGTTTAAGTCATTACCGAAATCCAAGCCTAAGCCAGACTCACCTGAAAAATATTGAATGCTCGTTTCAAGATGATTCCGACGTGGCTTATCATTATTTAAAGTGTAGGTCTGACTTCTGGCCACCTTTCCATATACTTTGAGAGATGCAGCTGTTTGCCTTGCGGAATCGAGAGAAAGACTTTTCTGCACAGTGCGACTGGTAGATGGTGGTCTTAAGGTAGCTCTGGTAGGTTTCTTCGTTGCTTGACTGGATGGATGGATGAATGGATGGATAGATGGCTTCAATGTTTCCAATTCTACGGCCATTCATATCGGATGGTGGTGGCTCCTCACCACAAAATCCAAATTCATCCAACGAAAGACTTCAGTTCAGGTGGGAACTTTGATTAGAAAGGAAGTTCGGGGTTTAACGCTTTACCGGTATTCCGTTTCAATCCAGTTGATTTTTAAATTCGCTATCGCTTTTCATTCCTTGATCGTTTGATATTTTTGAAGAAAAAAAAAACGGTTCGTGTATTTTTCCTTTTACAACTGTGAGGGGGTGAAACAGAAAAAAAAACTGATTTTTATGTGTTATGAAAACTTTGAATGTATTTCATGAAAACTGCTGAGGGACAATTATTTACAAGGATAACTGCAAGGATAATTGTGTGGTGAACGGATTTACTTGACACTAAAGTGGATTATTGAAATTATAAATACAAAATAAAAAAATATAAATAAATCATGAAGCTGTTGGTGATTTTCCTAGGTACCTGGTGCCTAGTATCACAAGTTCAATCTCAAGGATTTGTACAATCGGTTGATCTGGTGAGTTCAAACGTTTTATAATTTTTATTCGACAATTTAAAGTGTGTTAGAAAAATTCTTTTGGAAAAAATAAAAATTCATTTAGATGTTACAAAAGCTATGATTTAAGTTAATATTCAAAGAAAAAGTTTGGCTGATGATCAATCAGTGTTAATCATTACAATTCGCACAGGTTTTTAAATACCTCCGAAAAACAGAATTCTCTGATGGTATTATCAGAAAAAATATTCATTTGTTATCACAAAAGTTAAAAAAACTAAATTTGATTTTAAAAAAAATTTTAGAAATTTTAACCCATACCAATTTTTTGGAATAAATATTTTAACTTTTGGATATATTCAAAAAAATTTCAAGAGTTTTAAAAAACCGTAAATTATGAAAGCGATTGGCTTTTTTTCTACATAAAATGCTTTCACCAAAATAAGAATACGGGATTTGTAAACAAAACCGCAATTCCATCTCTATTATTAAAAAATGTTTTTTATTTGAAAAGCACTTCCGACAACAAAATTCGGTTGTGAAATTTAAAAAAAAATCTTGAATTTTTTTTTCTGTTTGTTTAAATATAGCTTTTAGGGTAGTTTTTTTTTGTTCAAATTTTGGCTCATTCTAAGAATATTAGCATTTAAAATTTCCATATCTGTTTGTTACCTGTAAACATAAACACGATTATATCCCAATTGACCAAATTGGTTGGAAAACCAATTGGATTTCCAATCATCTTCTACCAAATACCGAAGGTACGGTTTATGGAATTTTGTCTGGAAATCCAAGATTTTTTCCTGTGAAAATGGTCCTTTTTGTACCATTAGGTCCATACTTCCAAATGTTCCCAAAAATATTCTTAAACTTTATAAAGGAAAATTGCGTGGTACATTTGGACACGGTACAAAAATTCCAACATTGGTCAATTGGGATGGAATTTCATAAAACTGGGCAGTTAGCTCAATGACACACACTCAGAAAAATGTCCAGGTCAACTTTTTGTCAGGTTAACTCTGACCGCTAGCTGGCTGACAGAGGTTTCCATTACATGACATTACATCCTCGAAATGCGTATCTAAGGTCAACTCGTGCAGCTCCCAAGGCCCTATTTCACCTGCTGGTGGCTTAATTTCAGAATATCTCCAGTCACAGGTCAATACAAGTTTTACTTTCCCTCATGCAGGCGAACGCGCGCCTGCCCGAGGCCAATTACGCCGTATGTAGATCGTCGAGTTAGCCTCCATTTTTCTGAGTGCAGACGATAAATGATTTGGTTTGGTCATTTATTTCGCCACTGTCCGCGGTTCGAGCCAAACGGTTTTTTGCGATTTCCTCGAAAACGGTTCGCCGTATTAAAACAAGGAAGTGTTTAGAGTTTGATTTGAGATATTTTTTCACTTACAACAAAATTGAATGGTACTAGTATTTCTCCTCTCCCCAATAAAAACATACTACAACTTTTTTGCGAATTTGCCGAAAATTGTGCATTTTATCGAGAGGTTATTCCAGTAGAGTAGATTGAATGTCACAAAATATTTTTCTTTTTGTAGATGGGTTACAAAAACTGGTTTTCGATTTTCTAAAATATGTCTAGAAACATTTGTATTGTATTTGTTGAAAAGTGGCTTTTTTATGTTTTTGCACTATTGACATAAATGTGGAAATCTAATTTGTTTACAGTCGATGTCGAAAAGCTCGAAAACGGATGGATTCATTTTCATGAAACTCTAATTATATAGGCTGATGATAATACAGACTTTTTGGTACCGCTAATTCCAAATTCGGTAGTGGTTTGGTTGGATCAGCTCGAGCTTTTCAAATAAAGCAGGCGGCTCTTAAATTGATTCATACATTTCTCGGTAATTATGCGTATCCCAGAAATTATCACTGCCAAAATCAGAATAAGCGACACCAAATTACCGAAAAATAACTCTAATATTCCGCGCACCAAAGAAAGACTGAGTTTTTGCCTTGTTTCAAGCGTTTGTTTCGAGTTAGAAGAAAAAGTAGTATTCGCTATCACTGTTTGGACCAAAATAAATGACAGGGCAAAACAGAGCTAGCGAATACCACTTTTTCTTCTAACTCGATACAAACGCTTGAAACAAGTTATGGAATATCACTCCAGTTTGTGAAAGGATTGAATTTCAAAGGATTAAAATTTAAAATTGTACACTCAGAAAAATGGAGGCTAACTCGACGACCTACATACGGCGTAATTGGCCTCGGGCAGGCGCGCGTTCGCCTGCATGTGGGCAAGTAAAACTGAGTTGACCTGTGGTCGGAGAAATTCTGAAATTAAGCCACCAGCAGGTGAAGTAGGGCATTGGGAGCTGCACGAGTTGACCTCAGATAGGTTAACTCTGACCGCTAGCCGGCTTACAGACACCTCTGTAAGGTCAGAGTTAACCTGACAAAAAGTTGACCTGGACATTTTTCTGAGTGTATATGACTCAATTGATGAATTTCTCTTTAAAAGTACCAGATATTTTTAAGAATATGAATAAAGCGTTTTTATTTTTCACATTAACTTGGTTTCACTTAAAAAAATTGAGTTCATACACTATGGAAATTAAAGTTCTATTAGAAATTCCTTGTTTCTAAATCATATTATTTAATTAATTGATGATTTATTTCTTAAATAAATCATTCGAGATTAACTTCGAAAATATGCTTTGGTAGGAATTATTTTTACCACCAATTTATTTAAATTGGAAATCTGTAAAATTCACGAATATACGTCTTTAAAATTCAACAACAATTTCATCATTTTAGTTTGATTTTCTTAGTATGTATGAAGGATGTGTTTAATTTTCATGAATTAAACAATTATTTTTTTTTTCAAATAGTTCTCATTTTCGAATTACAATTTTATCCACACCTTTTTTACAATTGTTTGAATTTTTTTTTTGCTAACTACTCATAATTTCAAAATACAGTAAAAATTTGTTTTAACGCTGTCATTTCACATATATTTTTGTGAAAAGTATCCGGAAAAATTGTGATAAGAAATCACTATTAGCTTCAAAATGACAAAAACCAGATCGTCTATAGAAAAGTGAAAACGATGAAATAATTTAGTAAATTGGTACATAATAATTTTGTTAAAATTGATACATAGTGATGAATGCTTAGCCCATTTCCGGAGTTTTCTAAAATCTTTTAACAATATCTGAAACGATTTTATAAAATTAAAAGTAATTTGAGTTTGCCGAGTTTATGGCATGTTTAGTTTTCAGTATCTATATCCATATCTTGAGTATCTATAAGATAGTATGCCTGCCTACCTGTGGTATGTTTTTGGATATGAAAAAGCATGGGATGAACCAATTAACCTGTCACGACTTTGTGTCAATTCACATGAAAATTGAAGACAGCATAAAAAATAGGAAAAGCCCTTACCTTCGAGCGTATAACGTCAAGACAGAAAGTATGTATTTCTTTGGTATTTTAAGTTGTCTCTACGGTAATCTTCGACCTAGACCTATAGAGCAAAAGTATTATTTCTGCACGAATTGCAAATACAATAAGTTTTCGTATGTAGTTTCAGGTCTTGAGCATGTTGAGCATTTTTGGTTTGTCGTTTTTCCTATATGAAACTTGTACTTTAAAATCAAATAATCTTGGCGACATATGGATCTAATCCAGCCAACCTACATGCATTTTTACTTTCTCATATCTTAAATATCCCACGCTTAAAAAATTATCTCCATACAGGCGAAATTCTGCATATGAATATGAAGTGGAATGCTGTTAATTGAATATGTATAAATTAAAACTGCAATAAATAAACTGCAAAAAAAAAGTTGAAAATTAAAAACTACAGACGAAAAAAAAATCACAAAAAAAAAATACGAGAAAAGCGCAAAAGCATAAGGCAGCAGCCGGAGATAAAGTTAAAGATTCCCTTGGATGTGACCTAAGACGATTGAAGAAACCCGTTTAAAATTTTCACTTGCCAGCAGCCATCAGATTCAACTCACTTTCTTCGAAGAATTTCCAATAACGGCTGGTTTCTGTCGTGAGATGGTACCTTCGACTTGACCTACTCTTTTCCCGCATGCTTCTCTGGTGCTATTCGAATATATGACGATATTACCTCAAAGGCCAATGATAGTTAGATAGCTAAATATCATAGATACTCACAAGTGATAGCTATTCCGAAAACAAAAAAAAATATGTTTATCATAACCTCTGCATATCATTCGAACATAAAAATTTCAACGAATAGCGTAAAAGCTTGATGAAATCTTTTATAGCGGTTCGTCGTTAAATTTTCGGAAAAATTGAAAATAACTGGGAATTGGAAATAAATATTATGATCTGTACAATTAAAGGACGATTTTCTATGATCCTAATGAGATACATTAGTAAAGTCGCCCTTAATTTATGTGACACTACCAGGAAGACCGAGCCATGCTCGGCGATCTCAAAATCCTCCTTCTGCCTCTGTATCTGAGTAACTGAATCCGATTATAATTGCAACATGATTCGTATAATGAGGTTCAGGGAACTTGATTGTTTGTTAATTACTATCGCTGCCGATAGATATCTAAAAAGTGATATTTTTAGAATGCATATCGAAAAACCTTACTCCCCAGCAATATTGCTAATTTTCATTAAGATACGTTCACGTAATTCGAAGACACGATACCCCGAGGGGAGGGGAAAGTAAGGTTTGTAGTGGAAAAATCGAAAGCCCTTAGCCCCTTTAGTAATACTGTAAAGTTTCATTAAGATCGGACCACCCAATGCGAAGATACTAGGCGAGGGGTATCGAGGGGAATTTTCTCAGAGGTGAGACCTATCTAGATCGGTTTTTTGTCCCCGAAACTCCCAAGTTTCGTGAAAATGGTTAGGCGGGTTTTCGAGATCGTTGTGCAAGGATAATTGCTAGATTTTACATAAGGAGGCCAGCCACAGTTTCAAATTTTCGTTTTTACATAATCTTATTTGTTTAAAAAAGATTCTTAAGAACATTGCTGTAAAATTTAGTACAAAGTTCACCGAATTACAAGGCGTGATGGAGGGGCAAAATATGTAGTTACATCGATCACAAGATGCTTCCGCTTTCTATAGGGAGTATTTCCACTGAGGAATACAGGCGCAAAAAATTTAAGTTCGTCATAAATTGCCAAGTTTCGTTGAAGAAAATGGCCCTAAGTGACTCCAAGTGCCGTTTGCACTAACGAAACTAAGAGCGGTTTGCACCAACGAAACTTAGCAACTTATGTCGAACTTAAATTTGTCAAGTGCCAGAATTTCTATGGTTTAAGAAGGCTAAGCATAACTTAAATAATTATGACTTGTAACAGCAAACGGGCCTTAGCAACATATGGACAACTGAAATTAATTAAGTACCAGAATTTCTACGGTTTAAGCTGGCTAACCACATCTTAATTTTTTAACACTAGTACGCGCAAACGGGCCTAAATATCAGTATTTATTAGAAAAATTCCACCAAAACGTATGTAGCGCCAAATTACAAGAAACGCAACTATACAAAATTTCAAGTCTTTAGCTCAATCTCTTCGAAATTTATGATGTTCACGGACAGACGACCAGACGGACGGACAGAGGGATAGACGAACAGAGGGACGGACGGAAAAACAGACTGACAGACAGACAGACGGACGGACAGACAGACGGACGGACAGACAGACGGACGGACAGACAGACGGACGGACAGATGGTTAGATGAACAGAGGGTCGGACGGAAAAACAGACGGACAGACAGACGGGTACACGGATAGACGGACGGATAAACAGACTGACAGACTAACGGACAGACGGACAGACCGACAGACGGACAGACGGACAAACGGACAGACGAACAGACGGACAGACGAACAAACGGACAGACGGACAAACGGACAGACGAATATACGGACAGACAGACATGCAGGAAAGAATGATTGGTTCGATGCGTTACAAAAGGTGTACTTCTATATGATTTCCATATAGAGTATAACAGTTCAAAGTGTAACAAAATTTAGGAAAATTAAATTGTATTGAAAAGAAATTGTGTCAATAAATGTTTTTCTGAAGTGTGCATTTACAATTTCACCAAGTGTAGGCAATCGGGTCATCCTCGACTAATTGTAAGATAATTTCTTGTAGACAATGGACATCTGGAAAGGTCATTTGAAGCAATTTACAAACTTTTATATTTCTTTAGTTAACTTTCGAGTTATTTGCCAACATTTATCGGTGTTTATAAAATGTATAGGTTAGATAAGTGATATACTGCGGTTTACATTTATCTGAAAACCATTTTCAGCTCTATTGAATCAAAAGTCTCGTCACAATCGGGTATTTTTTGTGGCCATGCAAATATAAGGTTTAAATACAAAAAAATATGCAAGAAATCCATACACACCGGAACCGGTAATCAATAGAAATTCGACATGTGAAATGAAATTCCAATCGATTGTATTTACGAATAGTAAAAATTTACATAAAACAAATTAATTTAAATTCAATAATTTTGGTTTTCTTAAGATATTTATTTAAAAGAAAGAAAATGAAAAAAAATTGAATTTTTTAATATTAATTCAGTAT
Source organism: Chrysopilus asiliformis (assembly GCA_964034945.1). NCBI lineage: Eukaryota > Metazoa > Arthropoda > Insecta > Diptera > Rhagionidae > Chrysopilus > Chrysopilus asiliformis. The sequence continues at coordinate 20,674,833 of OZ035960.1, forward strand.
CACCAGCACCATTCACTAGTAACCTAAATTCTTGATTGGAAAGTGTTGAGTTGATACAAGATATAATAATAATTTTCCAATTTTTATCGTTTTTCATGAAAAGCCATTTCATTTTTCTTTTCTTGTTATTTTTTTTTATAAATAGCTCTTAATAGCAAAATGAACATACATTAGAAAAAGTCTTGCGTGCCTTTTCTACTCGCTAATGATTTTGTTTGAAAATTTTCCTTACGGCACACGATGCGCATTTATTGATCCAATTAATTACAGCATGAAATTCTCCAGACAAGTAAACAAACATAAATTAAAATCAATTCGCTCTAGTGAGTTCTAAAAAAAATTAACGCCCTGCTATACTAACCAGGAACTAAATTTCTTATGCTATCGACATAAAACATCATCATTAAATCACCTGAACATGCATTTTAAAAGTGAAAAGTTATTCCTGAATCATTCAAATTGACTAACATTTTCAACCGATTGAAAATACCTAAAATTGAAGAAATAAAAAGAGCTGATTGAAGAGTTTATTGAAACGGATGTAATTTCGCGGGGTAAACGACAGTTGCAAAAGTTTTATGTTTGGTTCAGAGGCCCCACCTTGGCAAAGAATTCACAAAAATATCGTGCAACAAAACAACCTTAATGCACACACGCGCACACACATATATACAAATATGTGATCTATCATCATCATCACAAGCATTTACATCACATAATGCCAAACCTACGTATATTATAAGCCGCAAACGAATATATAGATTATAATTGTTGGGAAAAAAAAGTCGCGAAAGCGGATGAATTTAAAGAAATCTTTCTTCCGACAGGCTATAAAATTTTTTATTTAATCGTTCATTCAAAAATTTATACAATCAAAGATACGATACGAAATGGCAAAGACAAAATAACACAAAAAAAAAAAATTGAAGATTTTTTATGTGAAACCTGTTCGATTAGCGGTGAATCTTCTTTCTCTTCATAGAGCATAAATATACGAAAGTTTTGCCGCCTTTAAGACAAAAATATCAACAAGCAACTTCCTATCCAAACTCCCATCCCAGACTTACAATAAAGTAAAATTCAAAGGTAATCATTTACCTAGGTCGAATGTCTTGCTCTTGGATAGATACAGTCAGATATTTTATCTTCAACCGTAAATAACCCAATTTGATCAAATTCAATGCTAAAGTCACGATAAACCGCCCTGAAGATTTGCACAAAATCTGAAATTGTGGCTGGAGAAGCTTCTTTAAGGCCCGCCAGCCACATTGTTGAAATTTTCGAATTTCCCGCGTCGAATGATTCTTCAGGTTAAAAAATGTAATCTTCTTTTTATTTTTTTTTATAGCCACGATTGATAGTGCGGCAGCATACGATGGGGTCATTGGTCAACTTGGCTTATTAACGAAATAGAAAGTTGATATTTACGGGCATATTGTTGCCAAAGAAGCATGACCTTAGCATTTTGTATTAATTGGCTACTGGTACTGGTGCGGCCGGTGCGCCTGGCGTATGTGATTTTTTTTTCCTGACGAAGCGCCTTTTTGAATTAGAAGTTTTTTTTTCTCAAATACAAATGGCCTGCCAACACCTATTTCTTGAGGTTATTGATTAAGTGCTTTAACCTTGTGAGAAAGTGGTTGGCATTTTTTTTTTAGAAACTTAGGTGACCGTTTTTGAAATATTAGAATTTTTAGCAAACACAGAAATGCATCATAGTTTTTTGTGATTAAAAATTTGCATGCTTCCTTAAACCATCTTTATGAAGCCTTGGTCTAAATTACCTGAAAAGTAAATCATTTCCCATTTAAATTATATTTTAATTAGCAAAATAATTGGAATTGTTGCATCTTATTTCTGAATAAAAATCGTAAAATTGAAAGGACGGCTGCAGACCTTGAAAATTTACCCATATTTGACACATCCCATGGCATAAATCGACAAAAATATAATAAAACATTAGAAAGGTTCGTTCATTTAAAATATTCAAGACAAACACCTTTTTTTAAAACAAATGTTTTATTATTTTCGTTGAAATTTGTTGAAAATTATAATATATGTATTTTTTTGGAAGGTGTTTTTATTTATTTAAAAGGTTTTTGGCCGCGCTGCCATAGCTAGGTGTTACTATATAAAAACTTGAAAAATCGTTCTGTGTCCGTAAGACATTAATTTCATTTAAAAAATTATGCAATTTAATAAAAGAATTTATTTGGGACCCTCTGGCCAAACATTTGGTTAATCTTTTGGAAGGTCAAAATGATGCAAATCTCTATTATACGGAAATGATTTATTATTGTTATTTATTGGTTTATATTTTTTCAAACTATTTTGCTTTAAGCTACAATTAAAATAATTCATAAAATTATTTTACAGAATTTCCTAGACTGGCTATACACAAATACAACTTTCTTGATGTAAAATATCTATATGTTAAATTTTTTTAAAATATCTATGTAAAAAAACAGTGCAAAGAGTAAAATAGAGTAAAATAGAGTAATATAGAGTAAAATAGAGTAAAATAGAGTAATATAGAGTAAAATAGAGTAAAATAGAGTAAAATAGAGTAAAATAGAGTAAAATAGGTAACACCCAGGAATTAGGAGCACTGAGTTTTTTGTGATTACCACCCACCAACGTTTTTCTCGTGTTTCACCCTATATTACAAAAAGAAATTGGGTTTCCTCAGATTTTGTAACAATTGTTCTTTCCCGCATCTGAAAACCATTAGTCTCTAACAATTTTGTTTCAATTTTGGTTAGAAGATATAATAAAGGTTTTGATTTTTAGAACTAAGCAAAATAAGCTGGAGGAGGAGTAAGTTTTCTTTTAGGAACTGTCTGGTGAACTCCACCTCAACTCATACTCACGTTTACAGTCATGTTCGATTTCTTAACTTTTTTCATTTGGATGTTCTTAGGGACTTAAAAAAAAGTTACCCGTATTTTTTTGTTTGGCGGAATAACGTCCGGTAGGCGGAGGGGAGGGGGTCAAAGTCGGCGAAAACTGGAAATCACAAAAACTTTAAAAATTTGTAACTTCTGAACGGCTTTACCGATTGGGATGATATTAAACATTTTGGAAAGGTAATTAAATTACCTTGTCACACAAAAATACCTTTTGACTCCCTCCCCCTCACTTTTATATTGTAAAATTCAATTTAGTGACAAAATTTAAAATATCTCGAGAAAGACATTTTTTTTTCTTTTGAAATTTTTTCTGTAAATACCTACCATTATACCATACAAATTCGCTAAATAAAATTTGGGGGTAAATGCGTTGTTGATTTTTAAAAAAATTTCAAAAAAAATCGAATACGAAATTTTTCATATATTTTACTGATTTTCGATTGGTTTTTATGTTTTATGTACATAATATTATTGCAAAAGTTTTAGGAGATTAAAATTAATTAGAAATTCATTTAAAAGAAAAGTTTTAAATATACATATCACCATAAGAAAATTTTTTTACTTTGAGAAAATTTCCGTTTTGAATAAATCCGTGAAAATTTTGAGATCCTGAAAGTGTTTTGACACTTTCAAACCTTCTTTGAAGTTGTTTTACCTCATATTCTCTCTGTGTTACAAATTAAACATAACAAAAGCTATAATTGCCAATCGGGCAATTTTTCAAAACCCGTATGGTGATTGACGGCGAACAGTTGTATCAAAATTTCACTTTGAAGGCAAACTTTTCAACAATATTTTTTAAAATTTATTCCAATCGGATTTCGGTGTATGGAAGTTTTATGTAGAATCATATCCTAAATAACTTTTGTTCTTGGACTTTTTTGATAAGATGCACCGTTTTTGAGTAATTCGTAAAAAATGGACAATTAGGGGGGTACACCCCATATACATATTAAAAACTTTTTCTTTTAAATAAATTTTTAATTAATTTCAATCTCCTAAAACTTTTGCATTAATATTATGTACATAGAACATAAAAACCAATCGAAAATCAGTAGAATATGTAAATTTTTCCTACATTCGATTTTTTTGAAATTTTTTTAAAAATCAACAACGCATTTACCCCCAAATTTTATTTAGCGAATTTGTATGGTATAATGGTAGGTATTTACAGAAAAAATTTCAAAAGAAAAAAAAATGTCTTTCTCGAGATATTTTAAATTTTGTCACTAAATTGAATTTTACAATATAAAAGTGAGGGGGGGAGTCAAAAGGTATTTTTGTGTGACAAGGTAATTTAATTACCTTTCCAAAATGTTTAATATCATCACAATCGGTAAAGCCGTTCAGAAGTTACAAATTTTTAAAGTTTTTGTGATTTCCAGTTTTCGCCGACTTTGACCCCCTCCCCTCCGCCTACCGGACGTTATTCCGCCAAACAAAAAAATACGGGTAACTTTTTTTTAAGTCCCTAACAACATCCAAATGAAAAAAGTTAAAAAAACAGAGGTGACTTCCAAGCTCCATACAAATCGAGTATGAGTTGGTGTGGAATTCACCGTCTATAAAATACGTTACACTTTTGAGTTAGAGGGCAGTGTGATGGCGGTATTAAACTCGATACAAAAAATCGTGAAAAAAACGTTGATGAAAAAGGGGAGGAAGGTTCGAAAGGTCAAAAATTAGCATGACGTTTTTTATGAACACCCCCTTACGCCATTGCCTTAAGGGTTCGTTTTAGGATAAAATGCAAACAATACTCTAATTGGATTCTGATGTATGATATATTTATATGAAATCTATCTATCTATCTGTTTTCTGTCTCTATATCAAGCCTGATTTTTGATTTCGGTCAAGGGTATGGGAAAATGTATGCACATGGTCGAAATCAGAATTCAAGTGACGATATACGATATATAAAATTTCCATTCTGTCTACATTTTGACGATCGATCTAATATTTTGATGTTACATTATACTTCGAATCAAGGTTGAGAGACTTACTGTTAAATAAGAAACAATATTACGACTTAGTCATAATATCCCGTAATCAAAGATATTAATAACAAATAACAAGTAATGAAATTGACAAATTAAACATTTGTAATTATGACACATTTTTTAGATTTTTATCCCCAATTCCAATGAAGCAAATTCAAATTAATAAAATGATAAAATCTTAAAAATATTAGAGAAAAAAAACTGAAAGTAGGTTAGTAACACTTTATGTTGAAAATGTGTCTTGTGGTTTCTTTTATATTTGGTAAAAGATTTCGTTGATGTTCATAATAATTAACATCATCGATTCCAAGCCCCCAAAATGGTCTCTTCGAAAAACGCAATATGCAAATAATTGTGTAATTTTTGGTCAAATCTCTGTGTCCTATCTGAGATAATATTCCGTGCGCATACTAATCAATGTACTCTCTCACCTTTTCCAATTTGAAACAATCGTTTCAACAGCTGCTGGGTTGTTGATTTGATTACATAACTGGGCAATTTTCCAATCAACTAAATGAAAATTTGTTACTTGACTCGTTTGAATACACGCGGGTAACCTACAAAGGTATTACTTCAAATGTTTACAAATTCAAAAGAATCATAATTATCTTCTTGAAGAATTACATAAATATCGGGGGTTGTAATTCCATATTTTTGACTGTTTTTTTAAATCTTATTAGCAAATCATTTGTGTAAGATCTTCATATATTATATAATAGGCTTGTCTGTCTGTATGTTTGTTTAAAACTTAAGAACAACCGAACCGATTAGGCTGAAACTTTCAAGAGAGTTTACAGGCATCAAAAAGCGGGTTTTAGACCGTGCGTTAACCCAAGGTTCCCTTTCTTTCTTACCAGTTTCTCGATTTATGTATATTGGTTTTTGTTTTTCTGTGTGTTCGCCTATAACTTCAGTACCATTGAACCAATTTCGATTAAACTTTCAGGAAAGCTTACTGGGACCCAAAAAATAAATAAAAAATACGTCGGAATTATCAAATGAAATTTTTAGCGATTTTTTCTATTAACCCTAATCAGCTCAGGCTAATTTTGTCCTTAATCCACGCAGGCGGTGTCTGAAAGACACCATGCCGGAAAAATAGAATAATTTAATAAAAAATTTTTTTTTTGAGTTTGCATTTTTTAATTCAGTTAATAATATTTATTTATTTGTATATACATTATTCGTACTTTTTATAATTGTAGCATAAAATTGATTTTTAAGAATTTTCGTTACAAACATTTTTTTTGGATTTGCACTTATCTGCTTCAAAGCGCGACCTTAGAAATGGGGACACAGGAAGCAACGTTTTCTCTTTTGGGAAGTGCTACAGTTATTATCGCCTACTACAGTCCGATATTTTGCGAAATAGAAGCAAAGTGATACCAAAATAACCTTTCTTTGCTGGTAAAACCGTTACGGTGTCTTTGAGACACCGCCTGCGTGGATTAAGGGTAAATTTCATAAAAGCGAAATATTATTGTTGTAGTAAAAAAAAATAATTTTTTTTTTCGTTTTTAAATAGTATTGGCTTAAAAAAACAAAGTCAAGGAGCATGAATGCAACAACTTTTTTAACATTCGTAACAATCACTCTCAAAACTGCATCGGTGTCTCAAAGACACCGCGAATGCGGATTAGGGTTAATATCATTAAGAAATCAGAATTTGGTCAAAATTTTCTGTTTTTTGGAAACGATATGGTCAAAAAATTAAAAAATGCGCCTGTAACAGGTAAAAATATAGACGGCCAATTAACACGTTCGTGACATCGTGTACCACCAGTGGTATATGAATAGTGTAATCGATTTTTGAATATTCCTGAGAGTCGTAAGTATAAAAACAGAGTTTTAACATTAATTGTCAGTATTTTATGAAGTAATATAAAATACTGACAATTTATGTTAAAACTATGTTTTTATACTTACGACTGTCAGGAATATTCAAAAATCGATTGCACTATGCTTGTACCACTGGTGGTACACAATGTCACGAACGTGTTAATAAATTGATTTTTCGTTTTTATTCTCTTAATGTTATTTATTGATCCTTTAATCTTTAATGGATCTTTGAAGAGATTTTTACTTTGTTTAGTGGGCCGAAGGCCGAGAAGAAGAGGTGGTCGAAGGCCGGGATGAATATGTGGTCGAAGGCTGATCCGTAAATAGGAGTTCGTCAAGGGCAAAGCTCCTTGTAATTGTATAATTTCCAATTATAACTTTTGTAGGCAGTTCATGGAATATTAAATGGTTTTGAGTCATAATGAAGTTAACATTTGCACAAAATATTTGAATAATTCAGCTAAATTTCTAACCAGTGAGTATATGTGTGTGATTTAATATTATTTTAGCCTTTGCCTTGCAAAGGGCTAAATTTGTTTGCCCGTGGATATGGGCATTTGTTTTGGTATTGAAAAATTAAAGAAAAAAAATCTTCAAAATGTCTTTCCCTAACTATTTACAATTGTTTAAATTAAAAAAACAACTTTTATTTATCAACATCTAACCGTGATTTTTTGATATCAACTCTTCTAAAAGTTGCCGCAGAAATAGAAATAACAATAATCTTTTTTGAGGATAAATTATAAAGATGATAATAATTACCAGTTTGGATTAATAAATTGTAATTATTCGAGTAGCAGCTTTTCTAATTTCAAATAGTCGAAGGCAATTTCCTCGAGAGAATCAATGATTTTTCTTTTAAATTGAAATAATTATGTCAAATTATTATCGAAGTAGAAAATTCACTTTCAACTTCATCTCAATTTTATTAATCATCATTTATGAGCATTTCCCCTATCAACGATGTAAACGTTGAATGAAACTCTCGTTTGACCATCGTAAAAACCTTACTATCAACTTTACTTACAGATTAACAAAAAAAAAAACTTCTAACGAAGTCCATCAAATACTCAATTCGGCGGATCGTTTAAACGGATGGGCTATTTTTGCTACCGTGGCGCGGCGGTTGAATTGTTGGAAGTCAGTCGATCATAGACGCATCCATCACCTCAACATTACACATTTTTCGCTTGTAAATGTCTACCTACAAGACGATTGTACATTAGTTAAGCATTTTTAACCGACATTTAGTTTTTTTTTAAAGTCTGTCTTTAGGCTATTGAAGATAAAATTCGTGTCTTGTTTAAGAGTCTGATTTCGAGCAAAAAAAAAACACAGAAAAGTAGACAAATGAAGAGGAAGACCTGTTGGCATGTGTCCAAAAAGAAAGTGAAGATGTTGCTTTAGTTGGCTTTCAAAATTTTCAGAAATAAATTTGATGTTTTTGTCAAATTTAATGGGTACTTTAAGGAAATAATACTGCAATATATACCATAGTCGATTGAAGAGTGAAAGCGTTCTTAATATTCAAAAGTTGTAAAGATGACGCAATTTTGAAAATTTTAAATCGATTTTATTAAAAGCTTTATCAGTTCTATAACATAGACTGGATTGGTGCACTCATTTTGATACACTCGATATTAGATTTTTATTTTCGTATAATTTAGTTCGCTGATTCTGAACCTGACAGTGGCTTGGCTAGATCAGCTCGAATTTTCCAAATATAGATTTGGAATCTGTAACCCCAAATTACTCAAAACGGGATTTAATATCAAATACATAAAAAAAAGTCTCGTTTCGTCGGCATGTGTCGGTAGTCGTATTTTTGATAGACAGAAAATAAATTGTAGAACTTGTGAAGTGGTCGCCGCGACTTAAATCATACTAATATATAAAAATGAGTTGGTGTCTGTCTGTCTGTATGTATGTCTCTCTGTCTGTCTGTCTATCTGTCTGTCTGTTCCTCTTTCACGCAAAAACGGCTGAACCGATTCACTTGAAATTTGGCATGAGTGTCTGTGGTAGTTCTAGTTCCAACATAGTCATACGGAAAATTATCGCGAGGGGTGGGGGGAGTAAGGGGAGGGGGTAAAATGATTTCGAAACTTAGTTTTTGCGCTATGTTACTCTTTCGCGGGGAAACTACTGAACCGATTAGCCTGAAATTTGGCACGGATGTTTGTTGTGGGCGTTGTTCTAACATAGATATATTGGATAGTAACCCGAGCAGTGAGAGGAGTCAGGAGAGGGGGTAGAGTGAATCCGAATACAAATGCTGGAATTTAATTTTTTTTGTTAATTTTTTAAGACCATATCCGAAGAAAAAAAAACTTGAAAGAAAAGCACGTACCACCCTACTCTAGGCTATCTAATTTATAGCCAACTGAATTTCTACTTACGCTTTTAACCGGGCGAAGCCGGGTTCAAATTCTAGTTTGGAATAATTTTTTGACTTACTGATCGCAACAAGTGCACAATGCGGCCCTTTGAGCAGATGCCACACTGGAATCAGTTTCTGATAATGATCCGATGCCGATATGGCTGTTGGTCATTTACTGAAATCAGTTAGTATGCCACAGTGTGCTGGTAAATTTTTGACAGATTAAAAATTAAGTTTATGGTGGAATGCTTTATGATTGTAGCACAGAATAGAGAAGACAAATTCGAAAATAATCCAATTAAACATGTAAGAGTAAAAAGCAGGCAGCAAACACTAGAGTCATATATGTTTGTAACCGAAAAATATATAAACAAAAGCGACACAGCTGATAGACATTTTTTTCAAAAAGCATTGCAGAGCCCAATTTTGTTGTTGTTGATATTATATTTGAGAGGCGGGAAATTTAAAATCTGTTTTGACCACTATTTCTTATAAACGTACAAAAACTAGGTTGAAATTTGATGCTATATTTAAATTGTCAGGATATAATTGAAAAGCAATTAATATCAAACTTTCGATCTGTCAAAATCATTTTACAAACGACGTGATGCTGATTTCAAAGCAACAACGTTTGACGAAAAATGCCATACCAGTTCTGGATGAATTTCTAGTTCTCTATATTCAAACGAACATAATGTACAACTTATTTTAGAACTGTTTTTAATTTGTAAAAAAAATACATTTCTCATCTAGCTCATCTGGTAACGCCGTTGTGTCTCTTATGTTTGACACTCTGTTTCACATTTATTAAATTTCTTTGTGGTCATATTACGCGGTCACACGATGCTGTTTAGCCAGCCGCTGGCTGCTGTTGGTTAGTAGCGCTGGCAAGTAGCAACAGCAGCCAGCGTACTGAGAGGGTTCACACGATTTATACTTCAGTAGCGCTGGCAAGTAGCAAAACAGTGGTTTGACATTTGAATCTGGGAGATTTTTTAAATAATAAACGTAACACACAAATTTAAATAAATAAACGTAAAATAACAAGTTACAATAAACAAACTTTACCACTTATCAGACTTTTGACAGCTCAGAAACCATGTGACAGGGTCACGTGATCCCTAGTAGCGCTGGTAAAGTAGAACGGTATCTACTTCACTAGCGCTACTAAAATCATCAAACTGCTGCTGGTCGTAGCAATGCATTAGGGCTCACACGGTGCTGCTGAAACGGCTGGTAACAGCCAAACAGCCACTAGCGCTGATAAAACAGCGTCGTGTGACCGCTGCAATAATGTATGGAGGTTTGTCTTCTGTATTCTGTGGATGTAGCTTAATGTTACCAGCTCAGATTATTTTCATTAGAGACGGGAATTTCAAAAATGAGTACACAATAAACTATTTTCACGACACTTTTAAATACAAAACATTCAAAAATACATTTTGTAACAATAAATATGCTTACATTTTAATTTCTGTAACAAGCAAAGCGAATTAAATATGTTTTGTTAAACACGTAATCGAAATCCAATAAAACTGCAATAAACAATTTCTATTTCTCTAAAATGTAGAAAAGTTGATATCAAGTAAAAGTTTTTTTTAGCTAAAAGCATCATTTAAAAAAATATCGTGTGGGAAAATCAAGTACGATAATAATAAATTTGCGTGACTCTTTCTATGCCGCTTTTTCAAAACAACAATAATAAGAAATTGTAAATCTTTAAACTGGCATAAAATAAAGAGGCATAACTGCTCAGATTCAATAAAAGTGCAGTTAATAGCAATTTGGCATGTAAGTTGCAGTTTATTTAGAGCATGCAAAATTCAATCGAGACTATATTTTAAGACAATACATTATTTCAAAATAAATAAAAAGTACTTTCTTGTGTTTTTATTGAAGACAAAAAAAAACCCTTGCATTTTTTGTTAATAGTGGTGGAAAAACATTTTCTAGTTTGCATGATGTTACTTATTTTTATGCATTTATCTTAAAGTGGGTCATATTAAATTAAAATCATGGAAATTAATTGAAACGATCAAGTATTTTACATACACATTCCTACTGAGGAAAACCAAGTACTTATACGTTTATTGAAGAAGTTCGAGGAATGGATTTGCTCAAATGATTCATTTATAAAAACTTTTAAAAAATTTAAGTTTAATAAGATTAATCAATTTTTTACTAACCTCAAACACTTTTGGGTTCAGTTTTTTTCCCAAATTTAATTAAAAATCAGATTAAAATAGATCATAATCTTTTAAATGTAAAGACGTTTTTTAATTCAATAAAAGTTCATTAAATTATTTCATTGTAATTGCGGTGAAAAGCCTAAAACCAACAAACCGTGGCCATCAAATTGACTTCACTTTCTTCACACTTAGGTGCAAGTCACACATGTGTTAATATAGTTGTCTTCGATTCTGCTTAACTAAGAGATACATTTATTCACTGCAATGAAATATTATGTTTAGATTTATGCAGCATTCTCGGATTCACTAAACATCACTTATAAATTAAATTAACATTAGGCATCATAGTGCCGACATGTTCCTTTTTCGTTAATAGCGTGAAATGTAAATTTCATGGTTTGAAAAACGTTCGTGACGCATTAAAATTTTTTGCTGAAGACACATTTTCTCGGATTAAAAGGTAATTCGAGGTGTCACTTTTTATTGTCAATGAACTCGGTAGGTTCTCTAGAAGATAAAATTAGCATCACTTTCTGTTGTTTACGTAGCATCAAACCAAACATTGCACTTGGGATTTTTTTATATAGAAAATGCTCAGGTGCTTAAAATCAACAATCTATATAACTATGCGATGTAGTTTCACGCCATGAAAGTAATTAATTTTTTGCGATTGACTGGCACTATTGTTTTGTTATTTGTGGATATTTTCAATTCTGAAAAATACTCCTAATAGACCCAGCCGATTTTTTTTAAATTCCCAAGCTAAGACCCCATTTCCAGTTTAGAATCCAGCGACTTTCATAAGGTGCAGCTTGCAGCATTATCAGTTTTCGCACTCACTGCTTAGCTAGAATTTTCTAAATGCTGTCAACAAGCTAGAATCTGAAAACGATTTAAACGTTTGAGTTTTATTTAAGGGTCTTAATAGTAAGGGGTAGTTTACACTTGCGATTTTTGGCGGCATTTTTCTCGGAACTTACTCGCATTTTGGGACACTTATTAATTTATCGCGAAATAGCCCAAAAGAGAAAAAATATGGCAAACATAATTTTCTTGTGCCAAATGACAAAATTCGCCAAGAAATTAAGTAGTTATATTTGGCGTTTTTAAAAAAAATAGAAAGTCTTTAAAAGTAAAAGCTTGCCTATGGATTTTCACAGCGTATTCAAACAGTGTTGAAAATTTTATTTTTTTTAATAGAATTTAAAAATTTTCACACGAAATCTGATTATTCAGTTTTAGGAAAGAATTTACACACGTTTAAAGCGTCAAGATTAACGAAAAAGTTATTAGAAACCATCAACATAATCGAGTACATAATTCATGAGAAAAAATCACTTAATTTGATATCAGTAACTTTTAGATGAAATTCGAGTTAACCTAAATGATGTTTTCTACTTAATCGAAATGTTTTACACATTCACACGGCAAAATGAAGATAAAATGCGTGGCAATTACAACCATTCACAAACGTAGTTGATCAAAATAAAATCCCACGAACATACCGAAATGTTAAATGGAAATTATGTATCTGCCGTTTAATGAAGACTTTATCTTCTGATTCATTGAATTCCTGCTTACTTTCAAGGTGTCACACTAACCCAGTGTCAAGATTTTTGCTTTCTTCGAGCCAATTTGTTGTTTATCTTGGTTATTCTATTTTTATTTATTTTTTCTTTATAAAATTTATTTATCTTCATTGACACGAAAGTTTTTTTTTTCTTTTTTAAGAAACTTTTACGACAATATATTCGAAGTGGATTTTATGCCATTCATAATGTAAACTCAAGTCTTAATGCTAATTGATGGTTTTTTTTTCATATTTTATGGTAGGCAAAATATAGATTCCTGTATAAATTCATATCTCTTTGATTTCAAATGTGCAAATGGGAGTGTCAGCATTACTTATTTTTTGCCATTCAAACGACGAGCGTAATTTTTTAATGTTCCACTCCTAATTTTTGTAAATTCTATTGATAAACAAAATAAAGGTAATCAATTTTTGAATAAATTGTATCGAGCACAATGAAAAGGCTGGGTTTTTTCAAAAAAAAATTATGGCAAACATACTAAAGTGCAGCACTTGCAAAAATTTAGGTGTTAAGAAAATCGTTTTTTGTTCATATTGATTTGGAATTAATTTGTTTTATTGCACAATAAACTATACTTTTTTTAAATGTGTAACTTTTTGCACCATTATACAAAAATATTTTTTATAAACTAGCTTTTAAAGTGTACAAAAAACATAACAAAAGCTACAATTGCCATGGGCCAATCGTTAAATACGCTACAAGAGGAGAGACAATATTTTCATGAAAAAAAATCAATTTTTATTGGAGAGGGAGGGAAGGAGTGACCCGATTGGACTATAAACACATTTTTCCTTTATAATTTTTTCCATGAAATGCACCTTTATATTATATACTAGCTTGCATACCCGTCGTTGCCGGGTTAAGTTTTTTCAATTTTTTTTTTTGATGGCTATGTTGGAGCTAAACTTCAGGCCAATCGGCTCGGTAGTTTCCCCGCGAAAGGGTAACATAGAGGGGAAATTAAGTTTCGAGATGACTTTACTCCCTCCCCTTACTCCCCACTAACTTGTTAACTCATACATAAATTTTCACTTGAAATCACTGACGAGTTCAATACAATGAAAGTGTAAGCTACAAAACAATTTAATTAACAAGAAAAAAAATTACTCACACGCTTGAAATTTCGTTTTTTCCCCTCACAGTTCGTTCCAATAGCACTGTGGTTTAACGACATTGGTTCACTGATAGCTGTCAGTCGACTGAATAAACAGTCCAATTCACGCAGGTTTGTTTTCAACCGTGGTTGACTTAACCGCAATGAGTCTACTTACCCCTATAGCCAACTAACCCCGGTCAGCCTTACAGTAGAACCTCGATAAGTTGAACATCGATAAATCGAAGATTTTCCAGTGCCTTGAACTTCCCTATCTTACTCCATGATATTTTACCTCGAAAACTCGAAAGTAACCCTCGACAGGTTGAAGTTTTGCAAGTTTCTGGATAACCTGTTACACCTCAATAAATACAAATTTCTACCCAGAAACACAATAACTCCAACAAACTTCGATTAACGGAACACAAATCATATAAATTTTAATAAATCGACGATTCGGAAGTAATTAAAAGTCCAGTGAGTCATAAATATTGTAAAACGATCGCGTAAAACTTTATCTTGCATGATGACTTATCATCGACGTCAATAACTTGAAATTTTTCGCTAATAACTTCGATAGGGTGAACTTCGATATTTCGAGATCCTTGATAACTCGAAGTTTTGTCTGTCGACGTCAACTGTGACTTATCGAGGTTGCCCTGTATCTATCTATTCTATACATATAATAAATCTGTAATTCTGTCTGTCTGTCGAATTTTGTTCCGGCATCACGTGAAAACGGCCCAACCGATTTCGACGAAACTTTGCACACACGTAGAGTTACTAGCAGAATAAATGATAGGCCACTTTTTATTGACCTCCCCCCTCTTCTTCGATACCCCTCCCCTGATAACTTTCGAACCGTTCAACCGATTGGGGTGCGGCTTTCACTAATAGAGAAGTCATTCCTCAAGTTAATTCTTTTTTCACTAATGGGGGGTTCTCACGGTAAACCCCCTCGGCTGCTATCTACTACAACACGGATGGGATTTGGGTTCGGTTTTCTTCATTAGGAAGGCCAGCCCTCAGAGGAATTTTTCGCCTACTAATATCTACCCCTTTCCCTCTCGGTAAACCCCCTCGCCTGCTATCTACTACAACACTGATGGGATTTGGGTTCGGTTTTCTCCATTAGGAAGGCCAGCCCTCAGGGAAATTTTTCGCCCACTAATATCTTCCCCCTGCCCTCTCGGTAAAGCCCCTCAACGAATATAACCATACGGGTTTCTTATAATTGCCAGATCGAGGCCGAAGGCCGACCTGTGGGTGGGGGGTTATTTATAATAAAAGTCTTAAACCCGTTAACTTTTCAGTTTCCAAGAAACAAAAATCAAAAATTCAAGTTTTTCCAAAATTTTAAGCCACTACATCCTCTCTTACTTTTGGGTATTTTTCAGGTGTCTGCCACTAGAAGTGTATTTAATATGTATAATGGCAATATAAAATACCATACAAGAAAATGCTATTAGAGTAGGGCGTAGAATTTTATTCAAAAATGTGCCTATACTTTATAAGTGAAATTTCCTTAAAAAACCTGAAACATTTTTCTTGATGGACAAACCGAAATTTTGTAGACTGAAACAAATTTTTTTTTTCTTAAATTTTGATGTTGTAAGAGTTTATCTTAATGTTTTATCACATATCATAGACACGTGATCATTAAATCATCTTCACATAAAAAAGATAAATATACCTGTAAAACTTGATCAAAGACTCTTTTAAGATTGCCTAATGTGGAACTATCTAAGACAGTGCAGAATGCAAAAAACATGTGTCTAAAAAATTTTTGGCCGCCCAGTATTACGTGCCAATAATGTTGTCACTTCCAACAATTTTGTACAAAACGGAATTTCATATATCAACTGAATATTTCCATTCACTAAAGTTAATTGGCATACGAAACGTTCACAACTACTAACTACCAGCTAAAGTGATTTGCTGAACTCTACTTAAAATTCGAAGAGTTGTTAGTTGGACAAGTTTTTTTTCTCCTTAAATATTAAATGTGGTACGTAGCAGTGTTGAAATTTTCAACCACTTTTTATATTGCTCTCAGGTGTATTTTTTTGATTTAATCAAATCTTTTTTATACCATCAGATATCAAAACCTAATCGTTTTGGTTGACGCTGTAAAAACATTGAACTCCAACTGGTCGACGACTAACAGCGAAATGCAGTGGAAAATCTGTAAGGAAAAACTGCAGTTCAAAAACTACTTTATGCTATTTCATACGAGTGTAATGTGCGAAAGAATTGTGCTAAAAGTGAAAGGAGAATTTTAAATTCAGAAAACTCGATTCTACAACGTCATATTTTTGGTTGAATGACGAGTTATGGCGAATTTTTCTATGGCTGAGATTTGCAATCAGTGAGGAAAAAAAAGGCTGTGATTTTTATCATATTTTTTAACAGAATATTCTATAACATCACATCTTTATCCAATATTTGGCAATTCGAACCTAATATATCATGTTTTGTTGTTTAATTGAAGTAGAAGTCTCGAATATGGAGACAATATCAAGATATTTACAAATTCCGAAGGCTGAATTCACAGATATCCTACTACTAGATCAAGCCATTTGGTATCTCAAATAGACCACTGAAACGTCAAAAAGCTATGACGAAAAAAAGGGACAAAGCTAGTAATTCTGGGAAATTAAAATTCTGGAAAAAAATGCTTATGCAGGTCCCCGACGGAATATTATTCAATCCCTATATGCAATATGCAATTCCCTAAACCGTGTATAAGTCTTATGAGTTCGACGTAAAACATATAATTCAAGTGTTATTGAGTTTGTTGATTCGAACGTCTGGCATCACTAAAATTCGAAGACAAAATGAGACAACCATAGTCACGCTGTCCCATATTTTTGCTATGGAATTGTTCGAGTGCCGCGATCTAGTAGTACGATATCTATGGCTGAATTTGATCAAAAAGTTGCTAGACTCTGAAATTATTAGCGAAGCAACTGGGGGGTTTAGTTTTAGGGGTGTAAATTTTGATTTGTGATAGAAAATCACATAAATCCATTGCGAAAAATCACAAAAAAAACATCAAACACTTTCCATCAAATTTTTGTTGTGAAAGTCTCGGGAAGACACAGGATGCAAATTTTCATATATTCAAATATTCATATATTCAAAAATTTCATTTTTTATATTGTCTGAACCAGACGGACTACTAAATCCGGGTGCCTCGGAGTTTTGGAGACATCAAATTTTCTTCCAAACGCGTTCTTGAATTAAATTTTTTGGTTTAAAAAAACATTGAAAAAGGAAATTAAATTTTTGAAGAGCGCCAAAATGTTTGAAGGGGCGCCAAAAATTTGTAGTTACGTCGTTGCGAAATTACTTTTCTGTTATGAGAAATCCCCAAAATCTTCTGTCGTTCTACATATTGTATTAAAATGTGCGACACTATTTGTTGGTTTACTCAATGTTCGCAAGATTTTGTCATATGTTGCCGTGAATAGTAACACAACAATCAGCAACAAAAACTGCGTTTAAATAGGCGGCTTTTTACCAATAGATTTTCTTCGATTCCAAGCAAATCCAAAAAGAAATAGCGGCAGAAATATGCGTTACGGAAATGTCTTTAAAAGGAGATTTTGTATGAATTTTGTCGTGGGATTGGAATCAAGAATTTCCAATCAAAACATCTTTCCTTCAAGTTGTGCAAAACTAGTCGATTTTACTCAACACTCCAATATGTAGCTATGGTTTAAGAGCCCCGTGAACCAGATTAAAATTCATGTTTTGTGCGAATTCTTGGTTACCTAACAGCAGATGCTGTGTGATCATTACCTTCGGTTTACATTTTGCTTAATAAATAAACATGGCTAGGAATTGTTTTTACCTCATCAGTTGATGGATTCACCTCTGGTTACTTAGACTGATGTCTGACGTGCATGATTACAAAATTTTCGTTAAGAGCTCGTCAAGATTTCCCATTTTATCTAGTTTTTCGGTGTAGCTATCGTTGGAGGAGATTGAACACATAATTGGACATGAAAAATGGTTTATTTATCACAGCGTGGTATTTATGTTTCGTAGCGCCGTTAATTGTTATATCGTGGATAAACGTCAGATCATAGATCAGATGGTAGAGTTAAAACTATCAACAATATGGTTCCGTAATCACCTTAATATTTTTTTCGGTTCTGGGTTGATTCACGTTAAATTTGTAGAAATAAAAAAATTTTTTTTTTGATTTTGAGAAGCTATTAATAAAACTATTGTAGTATACAGCAGTTTCTTAATAATCATTTTAGATTACAATATAATAATTAACATTTTGTAGATTTATGCATCTGATTAAAAACTAGGTTAATTTTCCATTATTATTTGATGTGTGTAGTCTAAATCAATTGACCTTGACCTTAATAATAATCGAAATGCTTTTAACGCAATTCTAAAGAAATCGCTTACAGCGAAAATACAATAATATTTCAAATGTCTGTCTGATGTTTAACAATATTGCAGCGTCCTTGAATGATTCAATCTGTACAAAAGTTTTCATGAATTTCATTTTTTTTAAATTTTATCAAACGTCATAAATCAGATTAAATTAATAAAAAAATTGAATTTCCATTTTTTTCATCAAAACAATAATATGTTCGCCAATGTAAAAAGGAAATATAATGACATAATTCAAATTGCACAATACAGCTACGAAATTTAAAAAAAAAAAACATTTTAAAAAACTAATAATTTTTATTGCTTTTCTCCAAATCTAAAAAGCTTGAGATTCAATGATTTTGCAACTCCTTTCAATTAACATAGGATTTTTTTTTGCCTCTAATAATTAATATTCATAAAAATTCATTAAAATTTGTGTTCAACACCTACAAATGCTTAGAGCATACAAAATTTTAGATAAATTTAGCATAAATTAGTTAAACCAAAGACTTTGAAATAAGTTTCCATAATCGATGAAATTAATTTATTTAAACTATAAGTAGGTACCGTTTTAGAGATATTCATAAAAAACGTTTTCGTTCGTATGGGGGGTACCCCCCCTAATGGTCAATTTTTGCGCATTAACGAACTTAGCCTTGCATTTTACGAAAAACGAACCTGCGGAAAATTTCAAGTCTCTAGCTCAATTCCTGCGCCTGCAATCCGCGCCACAGACAGACGGACGGACAGACGGGCGGACGGACGGACGGACGGATGGACAGACGGACGGACGGACATGCAAAATTCAATTTTTTTAATCATTCTAAACACACTGGTGTAATTTATTTTTGTGTGTGATAACAAGATCTTGGGGTTACAAACGGTAAGGCAAATCTAATATACCCTTTGGTTTCACCATACGGGTATAAAAAGCTACAATTAATTTTTGTTAAATACTCTACACTCTAGAAAATTTTATTGTAATTTTACCCCTATAATCGTAGGAAACCATTTTCCTACAATAATAGGAGTAAAATTAAATCGAGTTGTAATGGCTTAAAAGCTATGCATTTTTACTAATTTTGTGGCGTACAAAAGCCTCTTTTACGGGGGAACTTTAAGCTAAATAAGAAGTAAAAGTACAATACGGGTGTAATTTTACGACATGGATGTTTAAAATTACCACATTTTTGTTGTAATTTTCCTCCTATTTGGTAGCAAAACCGCGTCTTAAAGGTGTAATTTTACGACATTTTTTGTTTAAAATTACACCGAAAATGGTATTAGAATTTCTCGGCTTATACGGTCTGCAAAAACAAAAATATTATATTATTTTTGCGGATGTTTTCACATCCAAATTTCCCGGGCATGTTTGCCATGTGGCAGGCGCCACACAGGATTTTGGTAGAGTAAAACTCGATTCGAGTATTTATACTCCGAGTCCACAAACCTTATGCGAATTATAAGGTTAAGGTTAAATTGTGCGTACAATAATGCAAAAATACCCTGCGAGCGTGTTTTTACACCAAAATGAGAGTAAAAATACGAATATTGGTCGAAATTTTACGCAAGGTTTAAAATTACCCTATTTCTAGTGTAAGATTAATGTTTTTTTTGGGTGAGTTTACAACTTAAATGGTGTGCTAAATTCTGATTTTTTTCGAAATTTTACGACGTTTTTGCAAATTTACGACGTTTTTGCAAATTTACCCCGTTTTTACCCCATTTTGCGGTTTAAATTCAAATTCATTTTCTACAGTGTATATAAGTATTTACCGATTATGGACCGCAACTATATTATGGACCGTTTCCGAGAAAATATAAAAACAGTACTCAATATGTATGGAGAAAGGGGAACGAGTGGTCCAACTGGATTTTGATGTACAGATAAGTTATGGAAAATAATATTCTAAACACATTTTATCTTAATAAATTTTTCAATACGGCTCACCGTTTTCGAGAAAATTGTTAAAAAACTGTTTCGTTTTTATGGGTGAGGGGAAAAGGTATGATCCGATTTTGCGCGTTCAAGAACTTAACAGACGAAGGAATGTTTAATTCTTCGGAATTAATCGTGAAAGTTTTGAAAGCCCGATCAGAGGAAAAGGGTTTGTTTCTATTTTGTGTTTGTGATTACATACAAAGTGTTATGGGTGTTTTATGTTTTCAAAATGCATATAAGGAAAATTACGCCGCAGGCAAAACTTTTAGAATAGCACATTCCACCTCTGAAAATTTTTTAATGAAATGTGCCGCCGGCGAATTTTTTTTTTAAGAAAAATGCGCTAGAAGTGGTAAACTCTACAGAAACTTTGTCGCAGGCGAAATTTTTGAGTTGAGAGATCACTTTTTTTCGAGTTGCGAGGTCAATTTAAAATAGTTTTCTTAGTACTGCCGAAAGTGGGATTGGGCCCTCTTAAATGATGTTTCATAACAACAAAAAATCTTTCTCTCCGCAAGACCTACTACTACAAACGTTTCTCTGTCATTTGTGAATTTTTTTACACTTTAAAAAAAAATAATGAGATTTTTCCGGGGAAAAATTAAGGGCCAAATATGTGGCTAGAATTGCTTTATTGTAGTCGCGAACTATGCTAGCAACATGTAGAATAGTGCGAAACTGAGTTTTTGAATATTTATTTTTGCTAGACAATATTTTTTACGATCAATAGATTTGATTGAATATATTTATTGTGAAAATAATCCGTATGGCAAAAAAAATCTTTTTTTACATTTTAATGACAAAAAGATTACTTTTATCCATTTTGAATTGATCTACTTTACCATTTTGGATGGTTTCGCATATGGTAAGGTATTTTCATATACCATTGCTCATATATTTTACAGCAACATCGCGAAAATCGATAAGACATTCATTTAATTAATTAATTTAAAAAATATGAAACTCTATACAAATAAAACGCCTACACATTTCCTATACTTTCACCTCATTAAGCCTGAGGCGTTAAATGTATCTATCAATGCAAAAGCAGAAATGTATAGTTTAAGGCTTCTGACCTTTCCAAGGAGGTGCCTTGAGGTAAAACGATTGAATTCAAATGAATTATACGAATTACAATCAAAATTGATAGCAATTGAAGAAAACCAATTTGATTGTGAAACCTGAATCAAAAGAGTTGAAAAAAGTAATAAAAATGCAAAATTAACACAACCTTTTTTTGTTTTTCCGAAGAAAAGTGTTTTCATTCAATTGTTTAGAATCTGTGTTAGATAAAAACATGAAAAACTCAACTTTTAATACAATGAATCATCTCATATAATCGATTTGTGTTTTATTACCACTTTTACATGCACTTATGATGAAACAATTTGACCATTTGTTTTTTTTTTAATTTTACAAAAAAGTGGACTTGGCGTAGCTTCACGAAGACCAAAATGAGCCAGTGACTGAGAAAACAAAGGGTGAAAAAGAAAATTCCTAGTCAACAAAAGTATTATACGTAAAATGAAAAATGCTAATCGAGTAAAAGTTATCTCAGCAGATGACAGTATCTTGTAGATGTGGAGATATTATATTGGATCCACACAGATGGGAAGTAGATATACGTAGTTATATTAAAATCCGGAAGTTATTCAACAATTGAATATAACTTGCACTTTTCAGTTAATTTCATAAAACAATATTCATCAGAAAAATTCCAGAAAGGAAATTTTTTTTCTCACAATTATTAAGTGGAAAAACGCTGACGATGTAATTGTAACTCCCTGTTTAGCATAATTTAATGCAAAAATTAATTTTTTTTATTCAACTTTCATTTGATAAATAGTTACCTTTTGATGAATGTAAAACAACTACTAAAACCGAAATAATTTCCACAAACTGTTGTTTTAAATGTAAAGAAATTGATTAATCATTTTGTAGAGTTTTCAAGATCTTCGAAATAAGATAAGAATGTTTTTCTGTTGTTTTTAATGAATTTTTAATAATCTCGTGGTCCCGGTAGTTGTTTGATGGCCTGGGATGAGAGGAAAGGTGTATGAAGAGACACAGAAATTAGCCAAACGTATTTAACGTACAAGTTCTTATTATTTTTAAAATTCTTTCCAAGAGAAAGTGTTTTGCAGTGCGATTTTAAACATTTCGATTTTCAAACAAATCCAAATATTCTGTATTTGCATTTGCAGACATAACAAGTTCACTTTTATACTGAAAATCGAGTTAAAATATTACAACTTTCTGCAACAGAGGGGGCGTAATTTAATATTATAGCTAAGAATAGAATTGCCAAATGATCATTAATTTACTCAATTTAATCGCGGCAATTGGAATCGTTCTTATACAGGGTGCGCCATCTATTCCTCCGGTATGTAAACATTCAATAACTTCGCCATTTGTCAACCGATTTGCTTTCCTAGACACGTTTTGGAAACGTCAAACCAGTACAATTTTAACCATGAACCGCTTCACACCGAAAGAACGCGCCGAAATAGTGACGATGTACATTGCAAATAGTCGTTCAATTGTGCTAACTCAACGTGCATATCGTGCAAAATATCGTGGCAAAAAAGCGCCTACCGACAAAACAATTCGGGCGCTGGGTAAAAATTTCTTTGAGCACGGAACAGTAGGCAATCTAACCTATAATCATCCACGCCCAAGACGTTCCAATGAAATTATTGAAGCCGTGAGAGAGAGTGTTGCCGAGGACCCAAATGTCTCGTATGGCCACCGAACTCAGCGGTTGAAAATGAGTGGAACCACGTTGCGGCGCATTTTAAAGGACGATCTCCATTTGTTTCCTTACAAAATACAACTAACTCAAAGAATATTGGCAACAGACAAGTCGCGTCGTATAGAATACGGCAAATTAGTCGGCCGAATGTTGGAAACCATGCCGGACTTTTGGATGCAAGTTTTAATGACCGACGAGGCACATTTCACTCTCTCTGGCGGTGTTAATAAACAAAATTGCCGCATTTGGGCGACAGAAAATCCTCACGAGATTCATGAAATACCATTGCATGATCGAAAAGTGACTGTTTGGGCCGGCGTGTGCGCAAAAACCATCATTGGGCCATTTTTCTTCAATGAAGGTGAAACAGTTAATGGTAATCGATATCGGTGGATGTTGGCACATTTTGTGTGTCCGAAAATGCGTGAAAAAGGTCTGACTGACTTCTGGTTTCAGCAAGACGGGGCGCCATGCCACACAGCGGACCAAACAATACGGTTTTTGCAACAAAAATTCCCTAGACGTGTGATATCGAAAAGAGGCGATATTGACTGGCCACCAAGATCCCCTGATTTAACCCCCCCAGACTTCTTTTTGTGGGGTTATTTGAAGAGTAAAGTTTACGCCAGCAACCCGAAGACCATTGACGAGCTCAAGACCAATATTCGTGCCGAAATAGCTGCCATACCGACGGAGATGCTCGAAGAAGTGATGGAAAATGCCCGAAAAAGAGCACAGTTTGCGGTGGCCAATAAAGGTGGTCATTTGATCGATGTTGTTTTCAAAAAGTAGTCCACATAAATTGTAAAGGATTGAACTAAATAAAAAAACACCATTTCTTGCAATCTATTGTTTCTTTCAAAAGTTATTCAACATTCTCATACCGGAGGAATAGATGGCGCACCCTTTATAACAACACAAGAATCATTTTCAGTGAATACTCGTACCCAAAGATTTTTTTTTATTAAATCGTAAAATCGCTGATTAGGCAAACGTCACACAAAAGTGAAAGTATGTTATCTACGATTTTGGATACACTGCAGCATCTTGGATCAATATCTTTATAGTGTAGTGTAAATCAACATTTACTAGC
Organism: Chrysopilus asiliformis; assembly: GCA_964034945.1. Taxonomy (NCBI): domain Eukaryota; kingdom Metazoa; phylum Arthropoda; class Insecta; order Diptera; family Rhagionidae; genus Chrysopilus; species Chrysopilus asiliformis. The sequence continues at coordinate 20,699,020 of OZ035960.1, forward strand.
CACAGAGATATGGCCTTCGAAATATAGTGACACAAAAACTTGCAAAATCTTAAACAGTTTTAAGTCACTCGCACGCGCCACGATGATTTAGCTTTTTCTTATTCGTCTACGCGAAAAGTTTGTTAATCCTTAAATGCAGAATTTACCAGAAAATATCAAAGAAATAGATTTTTTTTGCGTATGAAATATTAACGATTTGCAGCGAGTTCATCCATTCTACAAAGTTTTGGCCAAGTTTGGGGTTTTCCAACTTCATCGAAGTCCAATGAGTATAAGAGAACGGGTGAAAGTTTTGTCCAACAAAAGTGATGATGCTATGAATACACCCAACGATAATGATCGGTCGCGGCTTTTGTTTACTTTTTGATGAATATATCTACATTTTATATATATTTTGCAGCGCAGTTCAATGACAGTGAACTGGAACAGCACAGAATCACTGAAATCGACGATCTCCGAAAATGACCGAGACGTGTTTAAATTAATTTGATTGAAAAATAATTAACTAGATACTTTCTTAAATAAATTTAATTCATTTAATTTGATTTAAAGAAATTTTCAAATGGCAAAAACATAATTTCAGTAGATTTTGATTTGAAAAAGCGATTTTGGTGAAATCTTGTCTTTAGAATTATTTTGGCTTTTGGACAATGTCTATTTCGTGCACAGGGCAAGTTTTGTCATGCTGCTTGCAGGTCGATCAAAAACAGTGGATTTTGATGAAAAAGTAAAGCAACGTCGCTATTTCTAAAATTCGTAGTTTTTTAAATATCGTAAAACTACCTAGGAAACGTTTCTTACGCAGGACAATGATTTATTTGCCCTGCATTTAGTACGCAATCCCATACATACTAACTATGCATTTCCCAAACAAGATAAGATCACCTGCTAACTCTAGGATGGCGACGAAAATGTTAAAATGATAACGAAACTCCACTTCCGTGCTGTTTGAGATATACTTCTAATTTCCGAGTTTTAGCTTCCAAAAATCAGATTTTTCAGAAAATTTCATGCGCAGGGCAAATTGCCCGGCATTTGATATACATGGCAAAGTCATCTTCTAATGACAGTATTGCAGAGGATAATTTGATTTTATAGCCCAATATAGCTATTCTCAGTGCCCTGCTATGTCAGGCATTGATAGAATTTAAAAAAAAAACTAAGACTTACTATGGCAAGCCACATTTTTCAAAAGAAAATGACTAGCGGCTTGTCTAGAAATCATACTCATATCATACTAATATATAAAAATGAGTTGGTGTCTGTCTGTCCATCTGTCTGTCTGTCTGTCTGTCTGTCTGTCTGTCTGTCTGTCTGTCTGTCTGTCTGTTCCTCTTTCACGCAAAAACGGCTCAACCGATTGACTTGAAATTTGGCATGAGTTTCTGTGGGAATTCTGGTTCCAACATAGGCATACGGAAAACTAGCGCGAGGAGTGAGGGGAGTAAGGGAAGGGGGTAAAGTGATTTCGAAACTTAGTTTTTGCGCTATGTAACTCTTTCGCGGGGAAACTACTGAACCGATTGGCCTGAAATTTGGCATAGATGTTCATCAAGGGTCCAGCCCCAACATAGACCCATTAAAAAGTTTTAAAGTTCTTTCCGGTTTTCTTCGTATTCTAAAACTTAGACAAAAAACTTAACCCGGCAACGACGGGTATGCAAGCTAGTACAATATAAAACATAGAGATAAAGCCTCATACTAAAATTGAGCAGATTTCGGATTGATTTTAGAACACCGATTCCTTTCCTTGTGATCCCGAAAACTTGTTTTTTTTTGTCTTTCTTTTTTGCAATTTTGAGTAACCAGCCATTTTTGGGAGTTTCTACAAATATGTGCAAAGCGGAAGTTTAAGCACAATCTACTGAACTTTTGCTCCGGTGAACTGTCCGCTACAGTGAACGCAAATATTTTGAATTCTCCATCTATGGATTGAAATTGAAAACAATGTTTTTTCACTAAATGATCCAATGACACTCAGATCGGCAAAAAAAATATTTGCAAATACATAAAAAAATTAAAAAACGATAACTGAATTAAACAAAAAGGAATTCCTTTCTAGTTTTATTTTTAGCCTCATTTTTTTACATTCGATGCTGTGAACATTCCGATAGAATAAACAACCGGTATTTCAATTATGCTCACTTTAGCAGACGTTGACTCTATAACAAATTCATATGCTGTTGGCTTTAAATAAGTCTTTCATTCAAAAATATACCCTCTTGAATAGCATCAAAAAAAATTCTGAAGTTTTCTGTCCAGGATTTTAATTTATAAAAATGTTTTCTTTTATTGCAGAATCAACACAATCCATATCGCCGACAGTTGACTTCTCAACAGCAGTCACACATACTAAGCGACATTCAGCAACATCAACACAGATTCAGCGGTCATAATCCTCAACAGTCGCAATCCCAGTTTTTGGTCCAACAACAATCAAGTGTTGAAATCCCATTGAATCCGACTCAGCATACAGCCACAAATCAGCGACTTCCTCCGATTCCGCAAGCAACATCGAATTCAGTCCGTTTTCCTCAAAACAATCAACAAGCCGTTCAACACCACACACAGACCGGGTTCATCCCGAATTTTGCTCAGCAATCGCAGTCTCAAAGAGAAAACTTCCAATACCAAAGATCCCTACAGAATCAGCTACAGCAACCCTTCCAAACACAACCACAATTGCAGCCCCAACCCAACAAATTTAACAACGCCTACGATCCAGAGTTTCACGCACAGAATTTCTTGACTGTGAGAAATCAATTCGTTCAAGTACCACAGCACCAATCTCAGCCAAATCAATTTGTTCAGCCGCAACAGTTCCAATCGAATCCTCAATTTACGTCGCCGAACCAGTTTTCTTCCTCGTCCCAATTCCACTCCGCACCACATTTCCAACAAAGCGCACAGCTCCAGCAGAAGCAGCCCTTCCCGACTGGACCCCAGTACCAATTTCCACCGAATTCACAAAACTTCCAAACAGCTCCTCAACTCTCGCCGGCCCCTCAATTCCAGCCGGTTACCCAATTCCAGACAGCGCCCCAATTCACACCGCAGTTTTCTTCGTCATCTTTGGATCCTGAGAAGCAGAAACTCATCCAGAAACACGAACAGTTCGTTCAGAAACAGTATGAAAAACAACAAAACAAGGTGAAGCAGCTGCACGACGAATTTCTGCAGAAGCAAGAGGAGCTCAAATCTTTCGGCACAACTGCCGGTGGAAACCTAGTTCCACTGCAATTCGGTCAAAATACACAGAGTAGAGGTCTTCTACCTGGTGAAACTCACCTGTTCAATAATGCTGTTCAAAAGTTCTACGATGAAAATCCAACAACAACATCGAAATCATCCGAGCAAGCGGGAAGATTGAAGAATAAAGATATAGATGACCAATTTGAACGCTTATTGCAAGCCCAACGAAAGGACATTTACGCCCAACTGAATCTTGAATCCGAAAAACCAAAGTCGTCCAAGGGCACAAAACAAAAATCGAAACAAAACAAAGGAGGACTGGGCCGTGATGACCTCTTGAAACAGCTGAAATTAGCTTTGGCGGATTCACCTCAATCTAGCTTGGGTAATAAAACATTTGACATGATGGACTTGGTGTTGCCGAATGGGCAGACAGTCCAAGTGATACGAACAAATGATCCAAATTTATTATCAGGCCAAAATCCACTTTCAGGAGATCTGGCATCGGCTCTGGGAGGAAAATCATCACCCGACCCATCTGCAGCGGGCAGGGCGTCCGCCGATAAGGATAAGAAGAAGAAAACCGATGAATTCCCCGAAGCATTGAAATCGGTGGCTCCTAGCCGCTCCAAGGATCTCGTTTTACCCAATGGCCAGCGCGTGGAAATTGTCCGATCGCCTGACCCAGGCGCTGCCGCAGGAGCAGTTTCCCAACTGCCTCCTGATCTGGCAAGTCTGTACAGTCAGAGTTTGACTAGTGAAGCGCGTGTGGTATCCGCGGATGGTGGTCCTCCATCTATCGAAGAGTTGGCCGCCAAAGGGTTGATCCCTGAGGGTTTCGAGATCGTTGGAGCTCCGGGCGCCGGATCAAAAGGACCTGCTGCCCCACCGCCGCCACCACCCCCTCCGAAGAAGCCTACCTACGTGTACCTGGAAGAACAGGCTGATGGTAGTTTCAAGGTACAGGGAGTGAAGGCCAATGGTGAAAACGAAGCTCAAACAAGTGGAGCCGAAGTTGATAGCATCTTGCATAGAATTAAGAATGGAGATATTCAATTACCGCCTACAGTTAAGAAGGTCCAATTGCCATCTCAAAATGATCCTCTAGCAAAACAATCAACGGCGGCAACTGCACCGGTATCTGTTTCAGCGTCAACGTCGGCAGCATCGACCGTTTCTCGCAGTGTTTCGACGCAAGCCGCTCCTAAACCGACAACTGCTACTCCCCAAGTCACATTCCCGAGCAGCACAGTGTCTCCCTATTCAACCCTCTCGCCCTCAGCCAGTACGGCTAGCACCATTCGATTGACGGCAGCTTCGAGCACATATCAGGCATCCTCCACACCAACAGTTGCCCCATACACTCCATCCCCAATCAGTTCCACCCACGCTCCAGTCACCGAACGGCTGATTGCCACAACACCCTTTCAACAGGGATCCGAATTGACGCAGATCCTCAAATCGAATGGGCTCTACGCTATGGCCAAGTATTTGAGGCAATCTGGCTTAGATAGTATCCTTAACGAGACAGGGCCCTACACCGTCTTCGCGCCAACCGATAAAGCCTTTAAGAATCTGCTGATTCAACTTGGTGGGCCTGAGAGAGCCGAGGAGAAATTCAAAACGAATCCAAGACTTCTAAGTGGAGTAAGAAACTCTCACCTGAAACACGACATTTATCTTTACTGAATTTGAATGTTTTTTTCCTCTTTTTCTTTCACAATTTCAGCTACTTCTGCATCACGTGATCCCGGGATCTTTTGAGATATCAGCGCTTCAAGACGAAATGACCGGTGTTTCTCTAGCAGGTACACAACTTCGTGTGAATCAATATTCAATGCACGATCAGGAATGGAATGATGTCATGGTAATAGAAGATTTCTGCCAAATTTGGCTGTGTTCAATTACTGAAAGTACCATTTCCAGGTGACAACAATCAATGGAGCTATGGTCGTTGGAGATAAACAAGATATTAAAATTCCACAAGGTGTCGCACATGGCGTCGACAGAGTTATGTTCCCACTGCCGGTTGGCGATTTGCTGCAAACTCTTCAATCTGACCGAGAACGACGTTTCACGACATTCCTAAAGGTGCTTTATGCGTCCGGAATGTCGGAACTTCTTCAAAATAAAGGTAAAAAATTTGTGAAATATTTAGAAATGGCTTTTTATCGACCTTCAAATTTTTATTGTGTGCGAGAAAGAACGGAACAAAAAACACAAAGGAAAATAATTGAAAGTTGTATCGGGTCTTTCAACAAGGACATAACAATTTTGTATTTAAATAAAACACAAAATAATTGAGATATCGGGCTGAAATTTATTCCAGGTGTAGTGGACATGTTACATTTAAGTATAAAATTCGATGTCGTTCATATGGCCACCGCGAGCACGTTTGCTGATTGATTCTTTGGAGCCAATTTTCCACCACTCTTCCACACATATCGGCCGGAACGTTGGCAATTTCGCGTTCGATATTGTTCTTGTGCTCCTCTAACGTTGTTGGCTTGTTAGCATAAACCAACGGCTTAACATAACCCCATAAAAAGAAATCCAATGGCGTTAAATCGCACGAGCGAGGTGGCCATTTGACCGGACCATCATTTCATTCATCATTCCATTCATCATTTCATTCATCATTTCATTCATCATTTCATTCATCATTTCATTTCATCGGATTCAGAATTTCGGTAGTAAGTTTTAATAATTTTAAAACGTTGCTCGTTCGTGAACTTCACCATGATAAAAATGTAAACCTTGACTGACGTTTTAGCATTGCCAGATCATAAAAAAAGTCTTACGGTGCGTTTTTATTAAAATACAAAATTGTTATGTCCTTGTTGAAAGAGCCTTTATATATGTTTTTTTTTTCTTTGTTTAAAGTACTCGTAGTTATGAACTTGTTTTGCTACAACCAGTATAAATTAAATTTTGAAACAAAATTTCGTAACGTTACAACATTTTTTTCATTTTCCATCCCTTTCTATAATATATCTACATATTACGTTATTTTTTGGCAGTTAACAGTTTTCGTAAAAAGAAACTTGTCACACAACATATTTATTTTTGCTATTTCAGGAACGAAAACATATACAGTGTTTGCACCAACGGATAAAGCTTTTGCTGAACTTGAGCCAGATGATTTAGAGAAATTAACTACTGATAAAGATGCTGCCCAGGCGTTTGCGATGCGACACGTGATGCCAGGCACACTTTTCTCAGCAGGTATGAGATTCTATCAGATCAAGGATTCCTTGCTGCCTGGAAAAACGATAACATTGCAAAAGACAAGCGCCGGAAAAATCAAAGTGAACGATTCACAGATGATAACATCGAATATTCCATCGACGAATGGTGTTATCCATGCATTAGATGGCTTACTTTAAAATACATAAAAAAAAACACCAATTGCATAGTACATAAAATTCAAATAATGGAAATGATTTGTTCTTGTTTTGTTTTAATAAAACACGTTAATTATCATTGATTTTATGAAATAGAAAATCAGCCGAACCAATTAACAAAAGTCACAATTATTAAAGAAATTAATTTTAAGTTTGTAATAAATATATAAAAAAAACTTCATAGACAAAAAAATATAAAAGAATATATTTGTGCTCTTATCGAACAAAAAGTGTGCTTTATGCCATCTACTAGTGAAATTATTTATATACCTACATAATATATGCTACAATGTACGTACACGTATATCTATCTTAAATTATTTTACTATTTTTTAAATATACATACATTATATACATATATTTTTAAATTTTTTTTGTTAATTAATTTTAGTTTTAAACATTAAAGAAATTATAATTTTCTTTTAGTAATCGGTCCAAATCACCAACTATTTTTTAAGTTAATGTAATTCCTTATAGAATTTTTAGTAAACTTATTTTCAGTAGATAATTAAGTAATGTTAATTTGAATATGTTCTTTCAGCGATTTTACTACATGTTGTACAGAGAGAGAGAGAGGGAGAGAGAAGGGTTTATTAATACTGCATGTTTCATCAATAGTTTTAAAATGAAATAAATAAACTTTGAACCAATCTAGTTTTTTTTTTAGAATTTTCAAATATTTCTTGAATAACTGACATTAATTTAGTTTTAAAAAGCTACGATATTTGACAAGACGACCTGAGCAACAATTTTAAATTTTAAGGTTAATAAAAACAATTGAAAATATTTTTAAAGGATATTTTGAAGGGTATTCACAAATCGCTGTTTCTGTAAATCATGATTCCAGTATATTTTCTTTGTCATTTCGCATTTTTCGGCATGAGAAAGTTTTACGAATTTTTGGGTGTCTTTTTCTCAAATAAAAAATAAGTTTAATTTTTTTTAATTGAAAGGCCTGCAGCAAGAAGGAGGTAAGTCCATTTTTTGGTTTTTTGGGAAATTAAAAAAAAAACGTTTTAAAAATTCAATTTTCAACTCTCATCAAAATTTTTTTTTACCACTTATGGTATATGCCTTTACACATGTTTTGGCACCATAATCATACAATAGTACCAATTCCGTTGAGAGGAAGAACTTTTTAAATTGTGGACTTACCTCGTTCTTGCCCCAAACTAAAGTTTAATATTTTGGCATGAATAAATTAATTAAACTACAAAATTGAGTATTCAGTAAACCAAAAATTTTTTTTTTCAGCATTAGAATAAGTCTTTTTCTGTTTTTAAGCAATGTGTTATGTCCGACTTCAGTTGCACTGTAAAAAATCCGTGTAAAATTACCCGAATTTTTTTCCATTTCCAAGTGGATTATTACACAGAAATGGGGTTTTTTACACGAATTGCTGAAAAAAGTATGTATTAATAAATTTTTTGGGTAAATTTACAAAGCCCTATAAAACATTTTCCATGTTTTTACACAATTTATCGATGCAAAAATCAATTCTCGAAAAGTAAATTTTACCCAACTTTGGTAACTTTACCCACAAGTAGGGAAAATTGCACATTTTATATTGTAAACGTACTTTGAGTTGTGTACATTTACTTGATGTACCGAGGCAGACATAACTGTAACTTTTCAAGAACCGATTTGTTGGGTAAAAATACATTTGCGAGTGTTACTAATACAATCTTTTTTGATGTGTTTTTACTCTCATTTTGTTAAAATTCCACATCGCAAATGCAGTTATGCACAAGTTATTGTTGTATTTTTCCACAGAGTAGGCATGAAGTGGAAAACATGTTTTGCTTTGTCATTCCATCGAGAAGTGTCATGGAGTTTGGGCAAGGTTCGAGTAGTGTTAAGAAATGGCTTTTAATTGTTTAATTTGTGAAGAATGTTTTGAAAATATCAAATGTTTTGAAAATATCGTGAAACATAGATCAGTTAAATGCGGTAAATTTCATTGCAAAAGGTGCGGTAAAATACTTTGATTATTAAAAATTGAAGATGCCAAATAAATGCCTAAAAGTATGGAATAAGTATGGAAGAACCGCCAAAAAATGTTTCATAGCAGAAGAAGTCAATATTGAGTACAGAAAGGTAAGAGCTGTTTTAAATCGTTTGATAGAAAACCTATTTATTTATTGATATTTTATTACACAGCAAATGCTATCGGCCTTAATGGCTCGCGCTTAGTTCTTGAAGAGGATGGGGCTGAAATTGAGAATGACGCTACTTTGGAATCTTTTGGTGATAAGGTGCTTCTACTCCTTATGGAAAACGAGCAGTTAATGTAAAAATATTAATGTAAAAATTCCGATTAAAAATTTAATGATGTTTATTTTCTATATTTACATTTGAATAAAACAATCTAAATTAAATTTTTGAGTTTTTTTTATTAAAATTGAAATTTTACAGCTTTCCAGTGTATTATGTAGAATTTACTATTATAAAATGCACTCTTACACATCTCTAGTGTATTTTTTACACAGTAACGAGGTAAACTGTACACATCGCTACTCCGGAGGAAGACTGTCACAACTCAAAAATTGTAAATTTTGGGAAATGACGTTTTAAAGTTATTCTGATATTTTGTGTTAGTATTTTTGATATTTAGAAAATATCTACAGTAACAAGCTTTTGCTTAAGTTACAATTGTGACACTCTTCTACAACTTCTACAACAAAGTATACCATATTTACCACTCTTCCGCACCTTTAGTACAAATTCGACATTTTTTGAGTTGTGACAGTCTTCCTCCGGAGTAGCGACATGTGTTAGTTAATTTTACATACAAGTTATGTAATTCTCCTTTTATAAATTGGATTTTTGCAATTGCCGTAGTTACTCATTATATGGCATTTTTACACATTCATTGGGCACTTCTCCATCGAATATGGAACTTTGCAACGATTATCGTTGGCACAAAAGTTGCCTACGATTATCGTTGTAAAATTACATGATTATTTTTTACTGTGTGGTTATAAAACCACATTTCATTTTGACCGACGCGACGTACTTTTAAGCTAAAATCATAACGTCTTTGAATTTGGGATCCTTTAGTGGGATTGCGTCATCATAGGTTCAAGTTGAAATAGATTTATTAGATTTTTAGAGTTATACACCCAGGACTTACCTCCTTCTTGCCCCAATGTACCGGTGGCGGTAACTCCATATCCTGAATAACGGAGAAACTAACCGTCGTAGCAAAGTCCTTGTTACATCAATCGATGGAGTGATTTTTTTAAAACTAGATTATGGACTTAACTCAAAATGGCCAAAAATGGACTTACCCCCTTCTTGTTGCAAACCCTTCAATTCTGCGGTGGAGTGGTCGGAAGTAAAAAGAAGCACTGTTAATATTCTTTTGACTAACTATATATTTATTATTACAAAGAATTCATTTAAACCGATATTTTGCGAGGTAATAATTTACCGACTCTTCCGGGCGGCGCGGCGGATCGATTGGGAAAAAGAACGAGTTTGATAACTTAGCCCTGGCATGGTGTTGCCATATCTTATGGTTTTTTCGCATAATTTTTAAGAATATCGAAAGAAAAGATATAACATTCTTCAAAACTTTCTAGAAAAAACGTTATCCTTTGAGAATTTAACATGGTTTTGACAAAATTTAAAAATTTCAGTCTTTGAGACATCATTAAGGACTTCTTAACATCAGAATCGGATTCAGCTACCCCAAAAACCCCAGATGATATTTTTTCCGGAAACTTTGAAGAAAATGCTAATCACGTTATTCTTACAGTACCTCGCGTTATCCTTACAAAGATTCATGTGAGCGGAAGTGGGTCAAAATCGGATTACAAAATTTGACCCTGAGAGACAAACTAACACTCAAACAGATAAAACAGCTATCTAAACAAAAGCTTTTAAAAACCAAGTTGATATTTCATCGGGCTTATAAGATATTAAGAAATTCGTGGACACATATTAACCTATTAACCGCCGGATACATTCTTCAGGGTTAGAATTTTGAAAAACCCCATTTCAGTAAAGGCCTTCATCACGTCGGAAGCATACTCTGAAAATTTCAGGTTTCTAGCTCTAAGAGTTTGATTCAAAGAAAACCTAAAACCTAAGAAAAGCTACAATTGCCAGGCGCCAATCCCCAAATACTCAATATGAGGGCAGACAGAATTTTCATGAAAAAAAATCCATTTGTACGGGGGAGATGAGAATGAGTGGTCCGATTGGATTTTGATGTGCGGAACAGTTATGCAAAATCATATTTTAAAAATATTTTATTCCTAATTTTTTTTGGATGTGAATCACCGTTCTCGATAACATCGCAAAAAACAATTTTATTTGTATCAGTAAGAAGGGGGGGGAGGGGGGGGGGGGTAAGATTTTGCCGGTTCAAGAAAGTTTATGAGAAACGCAACTGTAAAACATTACAAGTCTCTAGACCAGTGGTTCCCAAACTCTTTTGGCCCACGGACCCCTTTTCATAGTCAAAACTTGCCCACGGACCCTGGGTGAAAAACTACATAAATGCATAATAGAAAAATTGCAAATTTAACTTTGATGTCTTGAATGGTAAATGGTGACGTAAAAATAAAATATAAATAAAACATTTTGTTGAAGCAGTATTTATTGAAATTATAACAACAGAATATAATAATACACAGTAATATACAGTAATTCCAAACATTCGCGGAAGTAAACAAAATAAACAAAAATATAAAATAGTAAGCTATAAGTTTTAGGGTGCATTATATTAAATTATAAAACCCAATATATCTAACTATAAATATTTTACTTAGGACGTAAAAATCGCTAACATTTTTTCATTGTTATTTATTTTAACTTCCATATTAATAAAAATGTGTCACAATTTTTATACTCGTATGGTGAAACCAAAGGGTATATTAACTTTGCCTTACCGTTTGTAACGCGAAGATCCCGTTATCACACACAAAAATGAATTACACCAGTGTGTTTAGAATGATAAAAAAAATGAATTTTGCATGTCCGTCCGTCTGTCCGTCCGTCTGTCTGTGGCGCGGATTACGGGCGCACGGATTGAGCTACAGACTTTAAATTATCGGCAGATCCGTTTTTCGTAAAATGCGAGGCTAAGTTCGTTAATGGGCAAAAATGGACCATTAGGGGGGGTACCCCCCATACGAACGAAAACGACTTTTGCGAATATCTCAAAAACGGTACATCTTATCAAAAAAGTGCAAGAACAAAAGTTATTTAGGATATGATTCTACGTAAAACTCCCATACATCAAAATCTGATTGGAATAAATTTTAAAAAATCTTATTGGAAAGTTTGACTCAAAGTGGAATTTTGGTACAACTGTTCGAATTTTGATACGAATATCACCATACGGGTTTTCAATAATTGCCAGATTGGCAATTATAGGTTTTGTTATGTTTTTATTTTATATTAAACCTTGCGCGGACCCCCTGACGTTGTTCAGGGACCCCCAAATCAATTTTAATTTTCCACGGACCCCTTGAATGATCCCGGGGACCCCTGGGGGTCCGTAGGGACCACTTTGGGAACCACTGCTCTAGATCAATCATTTCAAAAGTTATTGTGTTAAAAAATGGACATCCTGGTTTAGTTCATTTTTGTGTCCGAAGATTCGTTCTATTCGCTACAAACGGTAAACTAAATCTAATATTCTACTATATGATTTACGTATAGAGTACAATAACCTAAGTAAAACAATTATTGAAATACATATGAAATGATTTATTAGAAATTAAAAGCCATATTTACATTTTTGTTATAAAATAACTTAAATTATTCCAAATTATTGGAAGTTAGTCTATCAAATAGACCATCTCTAAATTTTTCGAAACGTGTTTTTCTCATTATTCTATTTGTTTTACAATATTTTAAACTAATCATTATCTTGTTTTTAAATTCTTCTTTTTCTATAAATCTTGTTAGATTAATCTTTCGCAATTTTAAATTAGATGTTAAAATGTTTAGCACTTTTTTACAATATTTCAAATGTAATAAATGATAACCATATTTAAACTGTATATTGGCAATTCTTAAATTTAATTCCAGTTTCTGTTTTTCTAAATTTATGATTTCTTGCTCTGTTAAGTTTTTAATGTTTATCGCTTCTAAATCTTTACGAATTGAATAGCATAATTCCAAACACTGATAAAAATCGCGTTGTTTTTCAAAAACACGGGTTAATAAGATTTTTGCACAAGAAATATTTGTTTGCATTTCTATATTTTCTGTCAATAGTGGTAATGCTTCATCTATTTGATTAAGCTGTATGTACACTTCTGCAATTTCATTTTTAATGTCTGACTTTTCGTTTACCATATCGTCACGTTTAGCCGTTTTTTCGATATAGGAATTAAAGCATTTCAGGGCTTTTTTCGGCTTATTTTGTGATTTTAGAATTAATCCTTTGTACTTAAGCGTGAATAGAGTTAAGGGTAAATTACATTGTGAAGGAGTATCTGTTAAATTGAATAGGCTATCAATTTCGGTTAAAATGTCTGAAGCTTCTGTGTAATTTCCATTTTCTACCAAAAGCGTAATAAGATCTTGTTTTTCTAAAATTTCAGAAAATTCTTTGCGTTGCTTGTTATACAAAGAATCGCTCAATGGTTTATTTAGTTCAGCCAGCACAGCATGCTTTAATTTTTGTTCGTCAGATATTCTGGATTTTTTAACATTTGATAATTTTTCATATATAATTCGTATTGGTAAATTATTTTTGCACAGATCTTGTCTTGTATAAACATAAAGCATCAATAATGGATCTTGCATTTCAAATTCTTTTGTTTCAAAAATGTTGTGTATTTTTTTGTTGGCATAGAAAATTTTGGATAATTCATCAAAATTTTTGTTTTGAGTTAGTGCTATTTCAAATACAGTCTGTCCATTTAAATTCCTGGCGTTATATACGACACATTTGTTGTCCGGTTCAAGTGTGTGAAAAAATTCTAAGCTATTTTCTTGGATCGATCGAAAACCCTTTTGAACTAGTTTAAATAAACTTTTTATAGTTTCATCCGCTGCTGAATCCGATGGTTTCTTTCCATCGTTATTTTCTAATTCGTATATTGCACCCTCAGATAATAACAACTGGACATTCTCAAGAAGTCCTAGTTTGCATGCATGGTGAAGTGGAGTGTTCTTATTTAAATCGCATTCATTTATATTGGCACTATGTTGTAGTAGAAATCTAAGAGGATTATCATCGGTATATTTTTTAAGATTAAGTCTTGCCGCGTAATGAATCAAATAGAAACCCTTTCTGTCCTTTATTTTTAGGCAAAATGGATCGAAACATTCATGAAAATTATCGCAATTGAATTTTGTTTCAATGTTATCAAAAATTTCTTTTATCTTTCTGAAAACTTCCTTATTTTCTTTATTCGCAACGTCAAATGGAGTCTCACCACTCGCATTTATTGCATTATAATGCGCTCCAGACTCAAGGAGGAGTTTATTAATTTCCACAGTTGAGTGTTTTGCTGACATATGCAGAGGTGTTTGATCAGAACTATCATTTTTATTCAACTCACAGTCATGTTTTATAAGATATCTAATCACTTCTTGATTGGTGGTTTTGACAGCGAAATGCAGAAAATTTTCACCGCTTGAATTAGTATAGTTTATATCAACAACGAGTTTATCGTCATCTCCTTTTAATTCAATGAAATATTTTAAAATGTCTAAATCACTATTAATTATGGCCACTTGAATTGGATTTTGCCCCTTGGAGTTTTCTAAATAAAGGTTAGCAGATTTCTGCACTAATAATTTTACAATTTCCAAATTTCCTTGTTCACATGCCAAATGAAGTGGACTTAAGCCGTCTGTGACTTGCAAATTTATATTTACTGATTCGGTTTCTAATAAAAGTTGAACTATGGACAGATATTCCAGTTTGATGGCCATATGCAATGGAGGATCGCCAATTGATCCTGGCTCATTGACTATACTTCCCTTGTCGATTAAAACTTTTACAACATCATAATTATTACAGTTCACAGCACAATGTAGAGGAATATCCTTAGAAGGGTTTTGAGCATTAATATCAGCTTTTCTGTCAATTAAAGACTTCACTGCTTTCGAGTGAGAATATTTAGCAGCGAGATGAAGTGCACTATTCCCATCGGGAAATTTTAAATTAGGTTTTATAAACCATTTTGTTAGCAATATATCCACAAAATATTTATAGCCATTCTCAATAGCGAATTGAGTTATCTCTGCAATCAATGTTTCATTTTTTATCAAATCTTTGAAATTTTTGCTATCTAGTCTATCAACAGAATTACATCGGATTAATGTTTCCAGCAATGTTTTGGAAATATTTGCTTCAATTTTCAGATATTTGTTTTTTAAAAAAAATTCAAGAATCTCTTTTGTTTTGATATATTCTAAATTTGGACACGCTGCTCCCTTATCTGAAAGTAACTTTACTACATCAAAATTACATAACTCACATGCCACATCGATCGGTGTCATGTTTGTATGATTGACCATAGAAATTATCTTGTTGGATGAATCAAGCAGAACTTCGCAGATTTCCACATTATTCATAGTAATTGCATCGAAAAGTAATGTTGATAAGTCGCTTCCGTCTGTGGTATCATAATTTTTTAGTATTAACTTTACTGTATCTGCATTGCCGCTGCGAACTGCAATTTGTAAATCCTCAAAATCAAAGTTACCGTTTTCATCGTGCAAAAGCTCTACAACTTTAGAATTGCCAAAGAAAATCGCTGTGTCTATTGGCATATTGCACGCTGTATCTCTGGCACATTTATTTGCTCCGGCTTCCAGTAATTTTTTTGAAATTTCATCGTTGCTATGCATTGCTGCCATATGCAAAGGAGTTTGGTCCAAATATGCTTTGAAATTTACATTAGCCCCATATTTTATAAGAAGTTCGGTTTGTTCCAGATTACCCTCACATACTGCAACATGTAGGGGTGTGAATTGCTCCTCATTTATGCAATTTGCATTCACACCAGATTTCAAAATTTTCCTCAAAATTTTCAAATTATTGTTTTTCATTGCGCAAAAAATCACTGAATCGACTTTCGGTTCTTTTTCCCCAGAACCGACTTTCGATTTTTCTTCCAACGAAATTGCAGAACTGACTTTCGATTTTTTTTTCAAGAAAGTTGCAGAAATTGTAGAACCGACTTCCGATTTTTCTTCCAATGAAATCGCAGAACCGACTTTCGGTTTTTCTTCCAATGAAGTCGCAGAACCGATTTTCGGTTTTTCTTCCAATGAAATCGCAGAACCGATTTTCGGTTTTTTTTTGAATAATGTTGCAGAAATTGTAGAACCGACTTTCAATAAAATTTCAGTACCGACTTTCAGTTTTGTTTCCAATGAAATCGCAGAACCGACATCCGATTCTTGTCTAATTAAAATCGCAGACTCGACTTTCGGTTTTTCTTCCAATGAAATCGCAGAACCGATTTTCGGTTTTTTTTCCAATAAAATCGCTTCCAATAAAATATCCACGATATTTTCATTTTCTTTCAAAGTAGCGTAATGTAATGCTGATTGTCCTGCCTTTGTCTTGGTATTCGCTTTTACGCCATTTAAAAGTATTTCATTAAGGGCTTCGCCATTACCATAATAACTTGCGAAGTGTATTGGACGAATTTGCATAGCACTGTAATTGATATTGATGTTTTTTTGTTTTAAGTACTTTAAAATATCGATACGATTAAATTGAGAAGCTAAATTCCACAAATTTATTGGTTCTTTTAAACCACTATCAGAACTAGTTTCCTTCAAAAATAAATAATTAAATATTTCAATATGGGTTTTAACATTAATTATTGCCATATGTATGGGTCTAAGAAAATTCTTTGTTTGTTTGAAAATAATTTCACGGTTTTTCCCAACAAAGAATTTTACAATCTCAAAATGACTTTCTAAAACCGCATAATGAAGTGGAGTTTTACTGTCAAAGTCTTTTTCGTGCAAATATTTGCCACACGAATCGACATTTTTTATTAGAAATTCAATTAATTTTAAATCTCCGCTATTAGCGGCAAAGTGAAAAATATTTTGACCTTTTTTATTTTTTAATAAAATATCACTAGTTTTAAATTCATTGAAAGATGAATATAAGACATCCATGAAATTATCATCATTACGAATGCATAAAATTCCATTGGGGCATTTGATTAACACGTTTTCGTTTTTAAAATCCTTGAAGCGTATTTGAAGACAATCCTTTTTTTGATTGTCTAAACCCTCGGATGACGTTCCTTCGGTGGAAATCTTTTGTAAAAATTGCGAATTTTTTTGTTGAGTGGAGAAATTGATTTTTCTCGATTTACGATATCGACCGCAGTCATCGCTAATGAATTCTATTGCATTTGTTATGATTGATAAGGGTATATTACAGAATAAAATTTCTGTTTCTGGTGTCCCTAACACGATATAATCTCGAAGATCAGAGTCTGTCAACATCGGAAAGAGTTGTTCAAACATATGTGAATTTTGGTGGGTGTCTAATTCTTTTAATAAAAATATTTCAAGGATAAGCATTTCAATAATAGCAATTATTTCAAATTTTTTGTCACCTTCTAACACTGTTTTAATCGCATTTATTTTCTTCATCTCGTTCAGATCGTTGCTAATGCCGTACTTGTTCAAAAAATCTTTCAAAAAATTCAGTTTTTCATTTAAGAGAATTATATTTTTTTTGTCGGTTTTTTTACGATTTCTCATATTTTCCAAATATTCTTTAAGGAAATGAATATGTTTTGCTCGAAAGATTACAGTTTCAATTTTATCTAACATATGTTTTAAATGAGTAAAATTTAGATCACTTTTTGAAATCGATAAAATTTCACCTAAAATCGTTTGGATTTCTTCACAGCATTTCTTAATGATCGTAGTTCGATTTAGATAATCGCCAGTAAAATGAAATTCTTCGAAATTCTCAAAATACTCTAAAAAGTGAATAGATGTGTTTCTATGATCGTTTTTTTTTATTTTGTTTAGAATGCCTTCTAAAATTCTTATATATGTCCCATGTTTTTGCTCAATTGCTGTGCCTGAATTGAAGCGAATTTTATCGAGATTTTTCTTAATTCTGAAAATCAAAGACATTTGTTTTAATGACAATTTTTCAATTTCGTTGCAAAAATCATTTATCATCTGGAAAAGCTTATCGTGTAAACTCAATGATTTAAAACATTTTTTTTCTAACACCATATTACCGGAATTAAAAATCTTCTGCAAATGCGAATCATTTAATTTGCCGTTTCTTCCACGAAGATTTTTTATTTCACCAAGGACCGTATATTTCATAGTAAATATTAATTCATCTACTATCAATCTAATATCTTTTAAGTCATTTTTGATATTATCTAAAAAATCTTTTCGATTCTTATTATTGGCTATCCAATCAAAATTATATCCAACTATTTTCTCGCTGTTTAATAAATTTTGTAGATGTCCAACAATATTTCGAAAATCACATCGAAGTCCCTCTTTAAAGTAATTGTAAGTAATTTCGGACATATTTAGTGATCTTGGGTAATTTTTTACACAATCTCCAATGACTAACATACATCGTTGAATCAGTAGGCAATTTTCTTCAAAATTTTCACTGTCCGAAAATATTACAGTATCAATGGATTTAATTATGCTTTGCAGTGAGTACATATCCCTTATCTTGTAGTAATCTGATGTCAAGTATTTATCACCACAAATTTTTTTAGAAGGCTTCCAATTTTTGAATTCTTTTAAGAAGACTTGCAAATGTGCCCATACTTTTGATTTATCTATGATATACCGATAGTAAAAACCTATTTCATCATCATTTTCAAAATATTTTAGAAAAATTATTAAAATGAACCCAATTTGTTCAATGGAAATTTCTTCACAAATACTTTTTCTTATTCGTTTACTCCACTTAAACTCATAAAGTTCCTTAACTAATTCCCTAAGTTTAAATATAAAATATTTGTCTCTAGATTCTAGAATATCTGTTATTCTGGCTACAATCCCTTCATATCGGGCTTCAATTTCATCCTCGTCTCCCTCGAAATTTACTTGAAACCTAAGTTGATTTAACTTCAGTTCAATAAAAATTCTTGTTTCATCTTTGATTGGTAAATCCTGAATTAGGGCAGTTAAATATGATTTAGAGATGGCTTCATCGATATTGGCTTCATCGATATTGGTTTCATCGATATTGGCCTCCAATTTTTTAACTTGCCCTTCGTTGAATAATATATTTAGAAGCTCATAATTTTCATGATAAATTCCATAGTAGAAAGCGTTTCTTGAACGACTGTCTTCATGTGTTAACGATATGATGTCTGGATTTTTTAGCAAAGATTTCAGTTCATCAATTGAGTTATTCATGCATGCTTTGATAATTGAATCCATTTTAAAACTAGAAGAAAGAAAAATCTCTTTTAGAAGTTTTAAATATTTTGTTCAAAACAATGTGAGAAACATTAAATAATCGATACAAGTCAAATAATTTTTCCTTACAACTTTACATCGTTGCGTTGGATTTATATGGGTATAGGATTGCTATAATGAATTTTAGAAAACTAGGACTCGTGAGCAAAAAACCCTGCACACGACGAAACTATTAAAAAAAATTACTTAACGTCAAACCGTTTATATAGGGAAATTAGCCCCTTTTATTTTATACTAGCTTGCATACCCGTCGTTGCCGGTTTAAGTTTTTTGTGTAAGTTTTAGAATACGAAGAAAACCGGAAAGAACTTAAAAACTTTTTAATGGGTCTATGTTGGGGCTGGACCTCCGACGAACATCTATGCCAAATTTCAGGCCAATCGGTTCAGTAGTTTCCCCGCGAAAGAGTAACATAGCGCAAAAACTAAGTTTCGAAATCACTTTACCCCCTCCGCTTACACTCCCCACCCCTCGCGCTACTTTTCCGTATGCCTATGTTGGAACCAGAAGTACCACAGACACTCATGCCAAATTTCAAGTCAATCGGTTCAGCCGTTTTTGCGTGAAAGAGGAACAGACAGACAGACAGACAGACACCAACTCATTTTTAAAAGCTTTTATTTAGCTTGCCTTCGTGTCTGTCTGTTTGTCTGTTTGTCTGTCTGTCAGATCAAATCTTGCAACCCAATTTTGACCCATTTCCACTTGTCCGATTGACTTGAAATTTTGCACACTTATATAAGTCCGATGACAATACAATATTTTCACTACTTCGTCCTTGTAAGGATAACGGAAGGTCCTGCAAGGATAACGTGATTACCCTTTTCTCCAAATTTTCCGGAAAAAAATCTATTCTGGGGTTTTTTGGGGTCGCTGAATCCGAATCTGTCATTAAAAAGTCTGTAAGGATAACGAAAGGTCCTGTAAGGATAACGTGATTATCCTTTTCTCCAAATTTTCCGGAAAAAAATCTATTCTGGGGGTTTTTGGGGTCGCTGAATCCGAATCTGTCATTAAAAAATCAGTAAGGATAACGGAAGGTCCTGTACGGATAACGTGATTATCCTTTTCTCCAAATTTTCCGGAAAAAAATCTATTCTGGGGGTTTTTGAGGTCACTGAATCCGAATCTGTCATTAAAAAGTCTGTAAGGATAACGGAAGGTCCTGTAAGGATAACGTGATTATCCTTTTCTCCAAATTTTCCGGAAAAAAATCTATTCTGGGGGTTTTTGAGGTCGCTAAATCCGAATCTGCCATTAAAAAGTCTGTAAGGATAACGGAATGTCCTGTAAGGATAACGTGATTATCCCTTTCTCCAAATTTTCCGGAAAAAAATCTATTTTGGGGGTTTTTGGGGTCGCTGAATCCGAATCTGTCACTAAAAAGTCTGTAAGGATAACGGAAGGTCCTGTAAGGATAACGTGATTATCCTTTTCTCCAAATTTTCCGGAAAAAATCTATTCTGGGGGTTTTTGGGGTCGCTGAATACGATTCTCAAGTTAAAAAGCCTGTAAGGACATCTCAAATGTAAGGATATATATTCGAAGACTAAAAAGAACAAAATAAAAAAAAAATAAAAAAAAAATTTTAAAAAAAAGCTTTTATTAAAAAGAATGCACTAAAAAGAAAAAAATAATTTTCTGGACGCTGTGTATCACAAATATAAAAGCTTTTTAAAAGCGAGATAAATTTTTGTGATACACAGCGTCCAGAAAATTATTTTTTTCTTTTTAGTGCATTCTTTTTTAATAAAAGCTTTTTTTTCAAATTTTTTTTTATTTTTTTTATGCTCAATTTTTTTTACCCAAGCAACGCTGGGTGCTTGCAAGCTAATATTCCTTACAATAAAAAACGTTCAAAATAAATTGATAAGATGTTTTTTTTTTCAGTAATCGCTACTTCAGTAATTGGAAAAACACATTTTTATCTACTACTCACCAATTTCTGAAACGCAAATAGAAGATAAGTTAATACGAAGAAATTTAGTTTCTTACCTTAAGGTTCACCGTAATTTTTAAATCAAAATTTAGTATAATAATTTTTATAACACTTTTATTGATTCACTTTCATCTTAAACTCTTAAATCGCATTAATAAATATTGCAAACTTTATCTTATATGTTTTTCCAAGAACTGATTTAAAGTACGATGTATCCCTCACACAAAGCATAGAGCAACTGTGAAATAAATTCACATTTCACAGTATTTTATTTAAATAATCTTTTATAAGTTAATATACATATAAACTTCATAACATTAGCAGCCAAAAAAGCTTTCAACAAAAAGTTGTGAAATTAAAGTTTGTAAATGAATACTGGCGCGTTCCATATGTAGGTACGTATTCTATAAAAACATCACTTCAAGCGCTTGATTAGTCAGTTTAGAACAGAATTTCAATGAGGAGTGTTCGTATAACTTAAAGTTTTTATTCACAGACAACATTTTTTTGTAATAAGATGGTGAAGTTTTTAAAGTTTTAAACGTTTTCTTTTGCATTTTTTACACGATAAATTATAAAAACGAATATTAAATGTAAAAAGTAAAGAAAAATAATCTTTATTGCGATATAATTTAGTAAAAAAAACTCAAAAAGTTTTATCTCTCTAAACCATTCACATTTTTGAACAATAAATATACCAATACAAACTAAAAACGAATTTGATGAAAACATCATATGAGCTTATCCAGAATAAATAAATTCGTTTCACATAGATTCGTGTATATCACACGCATGAAACTAAGTAAACTTATGCGAATGTGAGAAAAACATTTTATCTTTTTTTTTTGTATGGTGTTTGGTTCGGCGGGTTAGTTAATGTTGATAACTTGCTCGAATGGTTGATATTGTGAAATTAATTGGTAACATAAAATATCGTTTTTTGAAGTTATCAACGAATTATTGAGAGATTTTATCTCTAATTTGATAATACAGTTTTAATCTTAAAAAGTGTTCTAAAAATACGACAAACTACTTGAAAAGAAGATAAGATAAAAACCTAGAAGTGAAAATTACCAAAAGAAATTTCATATTTGCAAGACTTCATATTAAATCAAAACCGATAGCTTGAAGGTAGAATTTTTGAACAATTCAATTAGTTTCTAATACATATTACTTCAATTTCTAGTTTTCATAACCAAATCTTGGCTTTGGGTGACTAACTGCAACAGAGTATCTGTCAAAAGTGAGTTTTTTTTTCTTTGCATTGCCTGAAAAACAATTGAAATTTGAATAATTTTATATTTTTTTAAGTTTTATTCATTCACAAATTGTATTGAAGACCGCAAAATACACTGCACTTACTAATTCTCTTCACCAAAAAAGGAAGATCAGATTTCGTAGATTACAAAGGACGATAGAGACGTTTTTCGAAGACATTTAGTTCGTGTTTGTGTGGTATTAGACTACTTCCAAAAGGAGGATCATTTAAAACTGCTAGACGTGAGTAAACATCTTTTTATATCAATATTTTCTGCATCTTCTTGTCTTGTGTATTGGTTTAGTGATTTAAGGTTTCTATTGTAGCTAAAACCAAACTAAAACCATCCCAAGCAACCAGATAAGGCATAATGCCTTAGATTAGGGAGTGGTGTCTTAAAAAACGAGCAATTTTAAGACACCACGCCCTAATCTAAGGCATTATGCCTTATCTGGTTGCTTGGGATGGCACTGGTTAAAAATCATACTTAAATCCTATTTACCTGAAATATAATATATTTTTTATTAATATTGTGTGTGATGTAAATTGATCCTAAAATTCATTTATAATTAAAGTGCATCTATCAGAGATGCCTACAAATTGAGTTATGGGTGATTCCATGTACTCTTAAAGGAAACATTGTAAAATTGTTGGCGCGATTTCTATTGGTTCGTGAGATAGTGTCCGTGAAATTCAAAACTTTTTGTTTTATAAAGGTGGGTTTAGAAACACGAGCATTTTCATTTTTACTGGCAAAGTGAGCGGGATAGCGAAATTCAAATTTACGTGCGCAAAAAGTCGATCACATCAGTGTCTCACACGTACTTTCCCTTCCAGCAGCCAGCAGCACAAGGCTGGCAGAAAAGCTCATGGCTGCTACGGCTGAAGTGGCTGCTATGGGTATTTATTTTTTGGAAGTTGAAATTCAATTTTGTTCTAGAATGGATTGAATGAAATTGTTAGTCTGCTTATGATTAGTTTGTGCTTATGCTATGAATATAGGAGCGGCTCCATTACCATGACTTTTTACCATGACAAAAAAAATGAGACACATTTATGTGAAGATGTCTTGGCGAGAAAGGGAGATAAGAATCAACTGCAAAAATTTGTCGGCAAATGCAAATATAATTTCCCCTCTTTTGTTATGGCGATTTTATGGCGATTTTATGGCGATTTCTACTACAACCACACATTGTCCCTGTAAGTGAATAGTAAGCACGGACACATTCAAACTGTTATTATAGCGTGATGTCATTTTTCTCCTTCGCATGCATAGTCAAAAGCTTTGTTACCATGCCAATTTGAACATTATATTCATAGCATAAGGTTTGATATGATTGCTATAAAATTGTAAAACTGGAAGGGATAGCGTTTAACTTGTATTCAGTTATTCCTATTTAGATCTACATAAGTCTATCTTGCTCTAGTTTCCTGCATTTTTTTGTCATGGTAAAAAGTCATGGTAATGGAGCGGCTCCTTAATGGAGCGGCTCCTTCATATCGCCATTTGAGCCGTGGCGTAACTAGAGAAAGCATACGCCGAAAATACGAGGGGCCCCGGATGTGAAGGGGGTCTCGAGAGGATAGGGCCAAAATCGCCACTGTGCCGTATGGAAATTTTATATCAATACAAAAGATTCTACTTTCCGCAACTTTTAAGTACTTTCGTAATTTATTGTTTACCGTTAAGAATTAATCAAGTGCAATAAGTTGACGAATTAGTTTTTAAAATCTAAAGGAAACACTAAAAGAAGTTGGATACTCATTTAAGATTTTTAATAGTGACAAGCAATTTTTTGTTGCTGCTAGGTATAATGTCCAAAGACTAAGGAATTCATTAAACTATCTTTAATCTTCAACCCTATTATAATCGGCGGGCGATCCGAATTATGTACATTTGGCAAGAATTGTTTTTATTGAAATTGTACAAATTTTTATTGAAATTGTACTCAGAAATTTCACAAAAAATGTGTGTTTTCAATAAATATGCACACAATGTATGTTTGAAAATTTTGTTTGAAAATTTTCACAGTCAAATTCTTATCTCTTGGCTTCAAAACAGCGATCCGAATTATATGAATTATTATATGAATTATAATTATTTTATTATAGAGTTAATCTTTTTTAAAAAGCTTTTATTTTTTTAAAAAATTCAATAAAAATGATAAAAAAAAAATTTGGGCACTGTGTATCAGAAATAAAAGCGAGGTAAACATTTATTTTATTTTTTTTATGCTCTTATCTCGCTTTTACTTCTGATACACAGTGCCCAACAAATTATTGTTTTTCCTTTTTAGTGCATTTCTTTAAAATAAAAGCTTTTCACAATTTTTTTTCCAATTTTTTTTTAATTTGATTCTTTTTAGTCATTTTGTATTTGATAAGTAAGACAAAATATAAATTAAAAAGGATAATCACATTATTCTAACAGGACCTTCCGTTTTCCTTACAGACTTCTTAATGTCAGAATCAGATTCGCTGATCTCAAAAATTCCCAGATGAGATTTTTCCGAAAAATTTGAGGAAAAGTATAACCACGTTAACCTTACAATCCCTTCCGTTATCGTTACGGACTTTTGACTCCAGAATCAGAGTCGGCGACCCCAAAAACTGTCAGATGAGATTTTTTTTCTAGAAAATTTTAATCACGCTATCCTTATAGGACCTTCCATTATTCTTACAAGAACGAAATAGAGAACATATGGTATTGCCATCGGACTTACGTATGTGTGCAAAATTTTAAGTCAATCGGCAGTGGATCAAAATTAGAAAATTTGACCCCGACAGACAAAAAGATACGAAGGAAAACTAAATGAAAGCTTTTAAAAATGTAAGACGTTTCTATACCATTACATGTCTTCGTTATCTTTTAATTGTGTTATCAACATAATTTTACGTGTTCCATAAAACTTTTTCTTATCAAAACATGCACTATATAACCTAAAGATCGGTATTGATTTGGTAAATTTTTAGTTTGCATTTGAAAAAAATATTCACTAAAAAAAATTCAGTAAAGTTTCTTCTAATTTTTGTGTATTAGATATGTGTTCAATTTTTTTCAAAACCAGTGATTCCTCGCCGGGAAGGGGCACCTAGGAGGGGGAGTAAAGCTACGAGGTGAAGTATGTTGGAACAATTTAAAATTAACATGCCAGCAAAAAAAAAATACAGTGAAAAATTTTTGCCTAGGAACCCCTGTATTGTGTCATTGTAAAATATGTTTTTACAATGAAAATACATTTACACAACACAAAAATTTTACTTCGCAACTAATAAAAAATACAACAGAATTACATTTTAGCGCGTGGCGTTACCCCAAAGCGGGAGTTTTAAAAACAGCCAGATAAATTGAGAAGCGCAATACGGCAAAGCGACTCACATGGTATACCATAGCTCTAAATTGTAATTATATTTTCCCCCCTATATCTACAAAAAATAGGTATTAGTTTTCAGTAACTGTAGGGTTTGTTACGCAAATTACTCTTTATTCAATAATAACGAAAAAAAATGTTTTTGCAAAGAAATAGTGTTATAATTAATAATTGTGGAAGTGTTGGGTGACATTCCAGCTGTTTAGAAATTTTTTTAAAGATTTTTTTAAGATTTTTTACCCAAATTAAAAATTGGCAAGTGATTTGTGTGAAAAAACTTTAAAACAGGTGATATTTTTTTTTGATTAATTTATAGTCTGATTAATCCTGCATAATATTTTATTCCAGATCGTTCAATAAAAGATCGTTAGCCAAAAATGGAAGTGGGGTACATACAAGAGAATCTAGAATCAATTATGCAAAGATTGAAAGACGCTATCAGGCAAGATGATGTAATAGTTACAAATACGATTATTACTGAATTGATTGAAACGGGAACAATAAGCATACTTCCAAAAGCCCTTAAAATAACAAATAATTCAACTGCAGATAAAAATATCTTATACTACTTAATAAAAGCAGGTAACGAAGAAGGACTGAAAGCGTTAATTGAAATTTGGCCACATCGAACACAAGGTTCGGAGAAATTGGCAAAAGCCCTTGCAAAAGCATACTCTGCAATTAATTTGACAGCAACAACAGAAGAAAAGGAAATTATGAAAAAATGTCAAGTTTTAATTGAAAGCTCAATTTTACATTTAAAATTTACATCTAACACATATGTGAGTGTTTCGAGGATCCCGTCAACGTTTGAGGCAACAAAAGTTCGTCTAGAAAGATTACTCAATTGCATTAATTCGATTAATTCTATAAATGAAGTTGGAAGGAAATTTTGGTTAATATTGGATGATATTATAAAGCAGATATATTCATTAAAACGTGAATTAAAGAATACGTTTAATGTAATTCCATGGATAGAAATCCGATTTATTTTAGTTATGTATTCGAAATTTTATAAAGAAAATAACCTGACAGAGGAAGAACTTGAAATGCGTGATAGTTTCGGATATATTTTTACTGATGGTAAAAAGATTTATGATTACCTGAGAATGTTTGGAAAATGCATTGAGGAGCTCATTCGCGATTTAAAACCGGGAGATGTGCCTAATTTAACATGTCCCCCTGATGAGAGACCAACTCCTGTACCACATAATAAGTTTGGGGATTTATATAAGGATTATTACGACATAAGAAATTTATATTCAATTCAAATAATTAAAAAATACATTAATTCAATTTTATACACTAGCTTCACAGGAAATAACAAGTGTTATTCATTACAAAGATCAATTCAAGTAATTTTCGAAAATTTGGTGAATTCTTGGGAACAACCAAATGCATCATCTGACATCATTGAAATAGTTGACAATATGTTTAAAGATAACATAAATGAAACCACTAAGAAACAGGGGGAAAACGAGAATGCTCTCCTAAAAGTAGTTAAAAATATTCGAAATTTTTTATCACATGATTACACACTAGAAAAACGTGACAATTGGTTTAACTATGAAAATAATCCTCACTTGCCACAAATAAAATATGACCTAATTAAAGAGGATTTGGGGTACGTTAAAAAAATTCTTATAGTTAAGGAAAAAAAAATAAAAGCTGAACTTACAAATGTTGATATACCTCAAAAAGACATACTTCAGAAATTAGAATCAAAACTGGCGAATCTAAAAATTGATGCACAATCAGACATACAAAACAAAAAGAATTCTAATATGAAAAAGAAGTCTGAATTGGTCACTGGTAAGAAAGTTACGGAATTTGTTAAGCAAGCTTGTCAAAATTTTCCGTTAAGTAACATTTTCAGTGATCGCGCATCAATGCTATTTCTTACGCAACATTGTCAAATACCTCCGTCAGTTGACGAAAATTCTTCATCGTTTAAAGGAGACCCCGAAATGAAACCCCCCAAAAAAAACAAACCCAAAAAAATCGATTATATCTTAAAACGAATTGAACATTTGAAAGAAATTTTTAGAAACACCGATATACACGATATAAATTCTATAAAATCATTCTATGAAAACCAAAAACATTTCGATCCAGTTATTGAAATGATTGTTTTTGATATCGTTAATCTTTTGGACTCATTAAGAGACAATTTGCATTTTTTACTAGACGAATATCCATTATTAGTTGGCATGGAATTGAGGCATTTTTTAGCTCATGGTACTGTAGAATTACTAATTTTACCATGTGACTTAAGACTAGCAATTATTTGTAATGCCATCGAATTTATTAAATATAATAAGAGCGACGATAATAACACATTATTTAGATATCATGGAAACAAAATTAACAGAATTCTGGCATTGTAAACTTTTTATTTTTCTATTAAAAAAAACAAATACTTCAGATTATTCTTTAATACCTATTTGCATTTATTGTTCTATGTATTTTAATATACATAATAACTTGTCATTTGTGGAAACATTATATTTACTTGTTAAATTTTTTGACTTTTACAATAGTAATATAAGATTTAAAGTGCCATTTTTCTTGTGATTTAAGCCAATATTTTGTTTTATAGAAATAATATAAAGTGCCAATGAGTTTACTTATTATTCTAAGTTTACAATCTAGAATTGTTTTTTGTCAAGTTTATTTCTAAAATTAAGTCAAAATGTAATCAAATGTAAAACTGTGCTGAACGGTCCGATTTTGCCTGTTAGCGAGGTGTCCCACTGGCCATCAGCTCCTGCAGCTTACTGATCCCGATATCAGTTGCACATGCAATCCAATGGCGCATGGCACACTGCAAAAAATGTGCAGCTCCATGTCTGTGACACAAAGCTGACTTTTTAAAACTGACCTAAATGTAGCTGATATCAGGAACATGTCGAGTAGTTCCTAATGCCATTTTTGTTAGATTAAATACAATAAAATGATAATTTTCAATATATTTTTTCGTCTGTCGGTAATAATTGTTGTCAGTAGCACAATCTATTGGCCACTCTCTAGGTTATAGGCTCTCTGCTTTATATAATGTTGACTTTAAAATAATTACTAGTTGGGGACATCATAAAATTTTCACAAGTCTGTTTAACTAATAAAGCGAAAACAAATACGATGTCCATCCAATAAGAGAAATTAAACACAGCAATCGTACCAGCTGTAGAAAAACGTAGATGCTTGTAGGATTGCACAGATTCAGTTTTTTTAGCAGAGAAACAAGGAGAAGTTCTTCCTCCAAGGCCGACATTTTGACGTTTCAGGTCAGCTGATCCCAGTTCAGTGTGCCATGTCAACTGATCGAATCAGTTCATGCAGCTGCGCGACCTGATGTCGGGATCAGTCAGCTGCAGGAGCTGATGCGCCAGTGGGACATCTCCCTTAGCCTTCCTATGTACGAGAAACGCAACTGAAAAAAAATTACAAGTCTCTAGCTCGATCGTTTTGAAGTTATGGTGTTCACGAACAGATAGACACGAACGGATGGATAAAAAGATATCAAAATCTATTGTCACTCTTGTGGGGGGTTCACTTTATGTCCGACGATTGGTTCGATGCGTTACAAACGGTATACCAAATCTAATATACTTCTATGTGATTCTCGCGATGACAGAAATTTTAAGAAATTTTCATGTATGTGTTCAGTGTTATGTTATGACGTACAGTGTTCATAATAATTTAACCCAAATAGGCCCAAACGAATTGGGTGGTTTGTATTGACAAAATTCGTTTACAAAATTACGTTTTACTGAAAAGAAATTAAACAAATAAAAACTTTTTTACGAAATTGTGTTAATTTTTAAACCCAATAACTTACCCTGGTAAGAGTGGAAATAGACGTTGCGATGGCCGGTACAATCGTCGGGCCGAATTGCGGTCGCATGCAATAATTGTATAGTGTATGCACATAAAATGACGGTTGGGCCCGATATCGCACGGTCGTACGTCGCTGAGCCAAAACCTGCGGTCGCACACGGCAGATTGTATCGATTGTGGTCAGCTATGCGACCGTCGATACGATATTATTTCACAACTGTGCTGTGTGCTTCGAGAGATATTTGATAGTAAAAACTGATTGTTCGATCAAAATCGCAAGTAAATCGTAACGTGTGTGTGGTATATACGACCGTCGGCCCGATATCGGTCCAACACAAGTCGGTACGACCATTGCAGCGTCTATTTCTACCTTAAGAATGTGTCAAATTTCTCACTAAATAGCAATAGGCAGTGAAAAAGCTTTTGACGCAAACAAAATTGAACGAAATCAATAAAATGTAGTGCATTAGGCTTATCTGGGTTAATTAATTTTAAGAAGTTATTGTTAATTGTTTTTATTCTGATTATGTTAAATATTGTAAAATGCCAAATGTTTTAACTGCTATATAATAAATAAAATAGAAAAATTTGATTTTAGTATTTCGTTTTATTAGACAGGACATTTATCCGCGGTAAAGTCAACTTTTGACGCTTGGTAATTACACGTTTGATATAGTGAGCTCAAAAAACTAAGGCTGGTCATATCGGAGTATTCGCTATATCGAACAGACTAAAAACAACACTCTTACAAGTTTTTTAGTACAGCGATCATCTTTTACAAATCAAATTCGAGTAGAAAGTTTTTTATTATAGTAATAAATATTAGTTGTTTTTTATGAAAAATTTTCGAGTTTGGGCTGCAATGGTTGAAAATTTTATTAATTTAAAATATTGTTTGGAATTTTTTGAATTTGGTTGAGGGTTTACCATTCAATTTATGGCAAAGAAAAATCTGGGGTAGGAATGGTCCGATTATGCCCCTTGAAGAACTTAGGCTAACTTTTTACGAGTATAGCAACCCTAAACAATTTTAAGTTTCTCTTTAAAGTTATGGTGTTCACATACAGACGAACGGATATGTGGAAATCAAAATCTTTTGTCATCCCTAACATCCTAGTTCATTTTTGTGTCCGATGATAAGTTCTATGCGTTACAAACGGTATACTAAATCTGATATACTTCTGTATGATTCTAATATAGAGTAGGGGAACCCGGGGCTAGAATTAACAGGGGTAAGTATTAACAAGCCTATTCCTGCCGAAATATACGAGCCAGAATCTCGAAATTTGGTTTTTGTCCATCATTCGATAAGGTCAATCATATTGTGACTCATCAGTCATAAACAGTTAATTGCCAGTGAATGTTTAGCACAAAGACCGAAATTTAGCTGGTAAACGAACTGTTTATGGTTTGCAATATTTTGATTTCTGTCTTAGTTTTGTATATTATTGAATATAACTTTGCCGATAATGTAAGTTAATGAAGCTTTAATTAATAATATCCTTTGGTTTTATTACAATCCTTAACTATATTTTTGTGTGTGGTTAATAATTCAAAAAAAGTAGTGTCGGGGCTAAAATTAATAAACCCATGGGGCAAGAATTAACAATATAATGTCATAGACATAGAGTAAGAATTCTCATACTATGTTTTTATAGATACAAATTATGTACAAAAAAGCTTCCCTGAGACCTTTTTTTAGATAATAATAATTGTTTTTGTTTTTTTAAAACGACTTAATTTTGTTGTCAATTTATGTTCCTTGAAAAGGATATTTATTTTGTTCATTTTATTAGTTTTTGTGATAATTAATATATTTGAATTTAAAAGGATATATATTTTGTTTATTTTATAATTTTTGTGAAAAAAAATCTTTTCTTTTAATTATTTCCATGTTAAAACTTATGTTAATACTTACCCCATCGTTGTTAAAACTAGCCCCGTGACCGGGGTTAGTTTTAACAGATGACATTTTTTCATAAAAATGATTTTTTTCATATAGTGACTACCTGGTTGAAACTTTTTTTTATTTCTTATGATACCTGAAGACCTATAGTATGGCTAGATATAAACACAATATCAAAAATATTACTTGTTAAAAAAATATGACCCGATTTCCAAATTTTGTTAATACTAGCCCCGGCTCCCCCTACTAGCTTGCATACCCGTCGTTGCCGGGTTAAGTTTTTTGTCTAAATTTTAGAATACGAAGAAAACCGGAAAGAACTTAAAAACTTTTTAATGGGTCTCTGTTGGGGCTGGACCCCCGACGAACATCTATGCCAAATTTCAGACCAATCGGTTCAGTAGTTTTCCCGCGAAAGAGTAACATAGAGGGAAAACTAAGTTTCGAGATGATGTTACCCCCTCCCCTTACTTCCCCTACCTCTCGGGGTACTTTTTAATGGGCCTATGTTGGGGCTGGACCCCTGACGAACATCTGTGCCAAATTTCAAGTTAATCGGTTCAGCTGCTTTTGCGTGAAAGAGGAACAGACAGACAGACAGAAACCAACTCATTTTTATATATTAATATGATAAAAATGATTAAAATTTGAAAGCGAAAAATACAATACTAAAATATTTTCAATAATTCGCATGTATTAAATTCTAATCCAAAATTACATTAAGATTTCGTCAATGTAATTTTTGAATTGAAAAGTACTCTAGGATGTTTTTTTACCGTGTAGGCAAACAAAAGTATGCACATTTTAAAAATATTTTTTCATTTTTTAAAAATATCAAATTTTTTTTGTGAAGTTCATTTAATTAATTTTACACTGATAAAACGACAAGTTGACTGAATTTCTGCCAGGCTTTAGTCATAAATTTATCAAATTCACAGAACGAGGTTCCGCTGTATATGCTTTCACTATTTTTCTTACACATTGGTACATTTTTGGATTTTTATAATGCAGGCAAATCTCGATTTACGTAATGTTCGGTTAACGCAATGCTCGGATAACGTAATGCACGATTTATGCAAATGCTCGAATTACGCACAAGAAGAAGTATTCGTTCTTATTTATAAATAAAAGTTCTAACAAAAATTTTTTTTTTAAATTTTATTAAATGCCTAAACATGTTTTCCCAGAATATTTTTTTGGCATTCGATCGTTGCATTCTCGCGGTTTGTGTAAACGGCATAAATCGAGCTTCGCCTTTATTTTGAGAAGATTTCACTGCTCAGCAAAAAAAAAAAGGTAATTTGTATTGCCAAAGATATTACATTACAACCTTTTTAGAAGAATTTGATGTCGCTGATTTCGTATCTGAAAATGGTTTGGCTAATTTCGCTCCAGTGCTCTATCGCTATAATCAACTGACGCAAAAATTTGGTTTCCTAAGCATGGCCGAATTATACAAGGTCTGATTGACAGCTCAGTTGCTTCTGGCTCTGACGTCATCGGCAAGAAATTCTTATAAGACTCAATGGGAATTTTCCCTAATTCTCAAATCTAGCTAACATCTAGCTAGACAACTCCATACGCACAATCAACATTACAAAGAATTTCTTGCCGATGACGTAACAAAATGGTGGCTGTCAAAAAATAACCAGCAGACCTTGTATAATTCGGCCATGTTTCCTAAGCAAAAGCGAATCGAGCAAACCACTACAATATTCGGAATATTTGGAACTAGTGATGTGAAATTATCCAAAAATGATTGTAATATCTTTGGCATCAAAGTGGCTGCTGGGCAGTAATTCGAATAATTGAAAAAAATTACCCTTAGATGGTAATTTAAATTTTTTATCTTGATATGCGTGTTTTTATTTTTTTAGACTCATCTTTGCATGGTTTTTTGGAACTTGAAAGTTCTGTTTCGAAAAAATGGACCCAAATTATTCAGTTTTGGATTTAATTAGCCAGATTTTTGATGCTGTGGCTAAAAATAACATAATTCAACTCGAAGAATGCGCTAAGCAGTTTGAAGTATTGAGAACAGATAAACAATCCGACGATGATGTTGATGCACAAGACGCTAATTTTCCATTCAGTAATACCAGCTTAATAACTTTCGCGTGTAAGCATAATTCACTGACAGCTTTGGATTTTATTTTGGAAAATAGGTTTAATATTTTAAATAATTTAAGTCATATTGAAACAAATAGAATTTTGCCAGAAGGCGAAGATTCGGATAAAAAGAATGCTTTCTATTATGCCATAAAATTAAATAATCTTCAAATATTGCAAAAAATATGTAAAAATTGGCCACTTGTAAGCGATTCGAATTGCATTTTAAGTGCATTATCCAAGGCATATTGGTTGATACAAATTAATAATATATGTTTAAGTGTCGATGTAAAATATCATATTGAATATTTGTTGCAAACATTAATGTTTAATTCTAGCACATATGGGAAATTACTAAAATATGATATAAAATCAGAAGAAATCAGAATACGGTCAGAGGTATTAAATTCTAGTTTAGAAGTATTAATAAGTTATGAAAATAGAGATATCGATAAAATATTTATAGGTATGTGTAAAGAATTAGTTTCACAGGTTTATGTTCTCAAATGGACACTAAAAGAAAAGACGTACTCTATTCTTCCATGGGAGGAAATTGAATTTTTTGTAATAATTTTTTTGCAATATTATAATAGTCTCGATGAAAATAGCTTTTATTATCGGTATTTTGTGGACAAATTAAAATTAATAGTGTATCTAAAAGAATTCCACAAGAAATTTAAGAAGATTTTTGATAAAATTTTATCAAATATCCCATTATCCTCTCGTCCAATGCACCAACTTCCTGAGAGAGGGAAATTAATCAAACAGATCGCTGAAAATAATGAAATTTTGCAGAAATTTTACCAGGACTACTACAGGATTCGAGATATGTATTCTTTGTTAACTATCAAATCATATTTAGATGCTACAATATTTAGTAAAATTCGTGATCCCAATGAACTTTTAGTACTAATTGAAAGATGTTTTCAAATCATTGGCGAGAATGTGCAAAATTACTGGCAATCTCCAAAACTTTCAAATGAATCATGCTCTGCACTTTTAGGTGAATATCGATTTGAATTAAGAAAAATGTTTGTGCACGTAAGGGACATACTTTGTGATGTTAATTTCATTGCATGTCGCGGAAAATGGATGAAGAAAAGTATTTATCGTAATGAAATCTTAGATATGATGATCAATGAATTAACTGGATTGTGTGCTAAAGTCAATGATTTAATTATTTCTTTTAAAATTGACGTATTACGGGATATTTTAAAATCAAAGAATATTCCACAGATTTGTACAATATTTAAAGAAGGACGACTTATACTGGAGAAACGTTATTTAGAGCGACCAAAATCCTTTATTATTTACCAAAAATTAAAAAAATCTGTAACTGAAATACTGAATAATTTCGAAAATCCAACAAAATCTCAAGAAGAGTTGTTTTGTGGAATTTTGAATGAAATTGAAATGATCAAAGTGAAAATTCCCAAAGAAATCGAACATAGCTACAAAACTTATTTCGAAACGCTAAAATACCTGAATGAATTGGCGAGAAATTCCTATATAAAAACGGTTAACGAAAATTTCAT
The DNA here is from genome assembly GCA_964034945.1 of Chrysopilus asiliformis. Classification (NCBI taxonomy): domain Eukaryota; kingdom Metazoa; phylum Arthropoda; class Insecta; order Diptera; family Rhagionidae; genus Chrysopilus; species Chrysopilus asiliformis. The sequence goes on from OZ035960.1 coordinate 20,733,994, forward strand.
CTTTAAGATTCAAATCAATGAGGAATTATTAGATAATTGCCTGAATTTTCAGAGGCTCTGTGAAGTTAGAAGACAACATTTAAAGGGAAACTATGAGGAAATAATAAAAAATCTGAATCTTGCAATATCTTCAAGTGGAAATGAAACCGACAATAATGTACGAAAAATGAGGGAAAAAATCGATCACATTTCAAGCTTTTTAGCGAATTGGGATATCGACATTCGTTGTTGTAAGGAATATCACAATTATTTGAAAAATGGTCTACCAAAATATAATCAACTGACGCAAGACCAAAAACACGATTTTTCAACCGATAAACTTAAACAGTTAAAGGAAATTCTTGAAGAAAATCACATTACTGATGAAATCTCATCAATAATTTCATTTTTAGATAATAAATTGAAACAAGATAAATTGGCAACAATTGAGATGTTACTATTGGATCTTACATCGTTACACGTTGATACTTTGCATCCAAATATGATTCTAATTGAAGATTACGTTGCAATTTTAAGGGGTATGGAGTTGCGCCATTACTTGATGTATCAAACGATCGAAACAGAAGTATTTAATACTGATATTAAATTCGCATTAATCGCCAGTGCTTTGAGTTTTGTAAAATCACATAGCGTCGAGGAAAAAGATAACACTCCAGATTACACTTTTGATGATTATAGAAAGAAGTTGAATTGGCTTATGGATATTTGTAGCAATCAAAATGATTTCATTAGTTCTTTAACGGGCGGTAAAATGGACAACATAGCAAAATTGCTTCAAAATCACAATTTAGATTTAAATTTCAGAGACTTTAAAAATAATGGAGTTTTACATTTTTGCGCTCAAAACTTTGACATTGATGTTTTCAAATATTATTTGGACAGAACTGCAGATAAATCTGTTGGAAATTGTAACGAATTTGGACAAAATTTCTTGCACCTAGCGGCGAAATCTGGAAATTTTGAATTGTTGGAATGTTTTTTAAAGAAATTTCCAACTAAAACTATTTTTTTAGAATCCAAAGATTTTGATCAACAAACCCCACTACATTATGCTGTTCTAAAAAATTCCCTACGTACAATTCAGTGTATAATTGAAAATAATCCAAATACTGTCAACATTACCGATGGAAAGCAATTTCGACCAATTCATTTGTCAGTAATATGTAATCACATAGAAATATTTCACCATCTACTTAAATTTGAGAAAAACTATGACGGTACCTGCGGAGAGGAAAACGTATTTTTACTCGGTCTAGCATCTAAATATAATCGAGTTGAAATGATGAAAATTTTAGTGGAAACGGGTGCACATTTATACTATGGGTTTATGAATACCGCAGCCATTCATTATGCATGTTCCGAAGGAAATGACGAAGCATTGGAATTTTTAATCAAGAATCAAGTAAACATGAATCAAATGACAGATTTTGGAAATATTCCATTGGAAATTGCCATCGAAAATGGACACAAAAATATTATTGAAAAATTATTGCACCACACAGAAAAGCTCAAACCGAGTTTGAATTTTAAGGAAACTGCCCTCTGTTTAGCGGCAGATAGTAATTTACCTGACCTTATAGTCGATTTGATTAAACTTGGCGCCAATGTAAATAGTCACCATGGATATCATAATAATAGTAATGCTCTACAAATTGCATGTCGTAATGGAAATTTAAAAATAGTAGAGCTTTTGATTGAAAAATTGGCTAATGTGAATTCCGTTGATAAAGATTTGCAACCAACTTTACATATTGCTGCTCAGAATGGAAATGTGGAAATTTTCGCCAAATTAATTGAAAACGGGGCGAATTTGAATATTTTAAACCCGAACCACCAGACAGCTAAAGATATCGCTGTGAAATATTCAAAAATTGAAATTTTACAATATTTGGTGATGAAAACAAATAAATTTAGTGTTTCTAATTTAATTGATGCGATCAAGAACAAGAATTTATTGATAGTGGAATTGATTCTTCAAAATCTTTTAAATTTCGAGAAATCCGAAATCAGTGAATCATTTCACCTTGCAATTAAAATTGGACAGATTGCAATCTGCGAGTTGTTATTGAAATACGAAGCGGATGTAAACTTTACAGATAAATTCGGTTTAAATTGTGCTGATTTAGCTTGTAATGGTAAATATTTGGATATTCTTAAGCTAATTTTAGATCATCATGGAGAGCCACCACACTCACAACATATAGCATCATCTTCAACAGAGATCTTGGAATTTCTATTGAAAAAAAAAATTGTGGAAATAAACAATGATTTTTTGGAAAATTTATTCACTTACATTATCAAAACAGATAACCGGGAATTGTTTGAATATCTTTTGGTGGCACAAAGAGGTCTTTTGATCAAAACGATAGTTAGTTGCCCTAATTTGATTGCATATGCTGTAGAATCAGCAAATTTTTCCATAGTGGAGAAATTATTGCAACAACCGAATAAACAAATAACTAATGTAAAAGTCAATCATAACAAAACTTTACTCCATTTAGCGGTACAATATTGCGATGCAAATGTAATTTCTCAACTTATATCTAGGGGTTGTGATTTATATGCAAAGGATGACTCTGGAAATATGCCCATCCATTTGGCGATATTGCATAACAATTTATATGCAGCAGAGCTTATACTTGCAAACACGGAGAATGTCGATGTCTTAAATGACGATAAAGAAACACCTCTTCAAATAGCAGTCGGAAAAGGAAGTGCACTTTTAACGGAATTTTTCTTAACCCAGAAATCAAATATGAACGTTTTATCAAATGTTTTAGAAGTTTTACAAGAAGCGATACAAAATGAAAACCTCGACTGTATTGATTTACTGGTGAGTAGGGGATCAATAGAAATTAATCAAATAGGAAAGCATGGATTAACACCTCTGCATTTTGCTGCAAAGCGAAATAACCCCTTAATAACAGCCCTGTTAATTTCGAAAGGTGCTGATCCGCATTGTGAAAATACCAATGGTGAATTGCCAATTCATATTGCTGCGTCTCATGGATGTTTAGATGTCGTTGAATATTTTCTTGACAATAAATTAAATACAATCAACGAATGCACCAAAGATGGTCAAAGTTTACTTCATTTGGCCGCTACTAGTGGAAATTTGGAAATTTTTAAATATTTACTGCGAAATGGTGCTCATGTAAATAACAAAGATAAAAATGGACAAACACCACTTCATATAACTGCAATACATTCTAATTGGGAGTTTAATAAATTATTACTTTTGTCCAACGCTTTTTATAATTTAAGAGATGTTGCAGGAAATTATGCCTTAGATGTTTCTAACAAATCAAACAAGAACCACTTTGATATAATCCACCTAGCGTTCAAAAATGTAATTAATAAAAATTACGAAAATTTCACTGATACGGTCAACAACGAAATGTGGGACTGGGACTATCTTAGTGTTAGAGATTTGGAAAATACGACTTTGTTACATCAAATTGTAAAAACAGGCGATGAAAAAATTATTGATGTGGTAATTCATGACGTTAAAAATATTAATCTCTACGATTCAAATAAAGATTCGGTTCTACATTACGCCTGTAGGCAAGGAAACCTTAATTTAGTCAAAGAATTGCTTAAAAGAGGAGCAATTTACGAGTGCGCTAACAACGATGAAAAAACTCCTGCAGATTCCACTGAAAATATTAGTATTAAAAAATTACTCCAATGTATTGACACCTATTTTAATGATTTTCGGTACAAAAACTTTGAGGAAATCATTCAATCATCTGATTGTGAACTGTTAAAAAATATAGATCTGTTTTTGAATTGTAAAAACGTCAAAAATGAAACCATATTTGACATTGCAAAAACACGAAATCATGAAAACTTTACAAAATTGTCTCAGTTTATTTTGAATCATTTAAAAGAGCTACAAAAAGGCTCGAAAAAGTTAAACAAAAAAAAAGTTAATCAACTTAAGAAAATCGTTGTTAAATATGAAGAAATTTTATCAAAAAATCATTGTTTCCTTTTATATGTTCAAAATCTAATTGAAAATATTACCGACATAAAACAATTCAAAAACATTGATATTTATAAAAAATATGTGAGTCCGAATCATGAAAAATTTGAAAACAAAAATCTAAATGATGTTGATTTAGAATTTATAAAAATTTGTAATGAAATTATTGACGATTTATCTGACTTTTCCGATCAAATAAGTATAGTTGCAGTCATAGATGATGAAGATATGATCAGATTTTACAATTTAGTAAGAAATTATCCGAATAATCAATTTGGAATTGTAAAGCATCAAAGTTTTAATAAAATCGTAAAACGATTCGAAATATCCGAAAAAATTCACTGCAGTGAAGAATTGTATTCGCAATTAAACAACTTGGATATCGCTTCAGTTTCAATTTGGAATCGTGATTACCAAAAATCAGTAAATATAATAAAAGAATTCCTAAAATCGAATACAAATTGTCAAAAATCAGATTGGATTTTAAATTATTTGGACACATTAGTCTTACATCAAGAAGAAAATTTCTCCATCAGTTTGAAAAACTACAAAACTTTACTAAAAACTAACGAAGAAAATATAAAAGTCTATATTAAAATGTGTATGTCTTATATCTATCGTAAATATGGCAATAATTTCAAGTTTTTAAAATTATCAAGTACTCTGTGCCCAAAACTGGAATTAACTTTTGGTGAAAACCATAAAAACGTTATAAAATTTCTAAATTGTGTCGCAGAATCGTCTAACGAATGCGAGAGATATTTATTCATAAAAAATAAGTTCAGAAAAAAATATCTGAAGAATATAAAAGAACACCTAATGACAAAAAATAATTTACAGCTGATATATGAAAAAATATGAAAAGTTAATTCATACTCATATCGAGATAGGACAAATACAAAAAATTAAAAGAGCAAAAATTACTCTTTTCATGTTGTTCAGTATTGAAGAGCTTAGTAGTTTTTATGACATTCAAATTACTATCTGACAAATATTAACATTTTATTTAAATTTTACAAAAAAAAAACACCAAAACTTAATAACATTGAAATTAGGGGTGTTTTAACACGTAGACTTAGGAATGGACAAAGTGTTAAATCTAAGAATTGTAAACAATCTAAGAATAAAGAAAATAGTTGTAAAAAAGATTTTTTTTATGAATTTTCCAATTTTTATTTATTATGCTCGAAGGCTTCAAACCAAACCCCTCCCTGCGCAAAACTCGATTTTTGTTGTTCGATAAAAAATGGAGATATTCAAGAGGTCTGTTTGTCCATTGTGAAGTCAGTAAAGCCATTCGCTCTTTATACTCTACTAGCAGACCCTTCGTTGGCAGCTAAAAGTCTTTTGTATAAATTTTAGAATGCCAAAAAAACCATAAATAACTTAAAAAGTTTTGGGAAAAAATGTTATCCTTACAGGACCTTCCGTTTCGAATTTTCAAATTCCAACTCCAGATTCGTAAGCAACCCTGAAAACCTCCCAAAGCCTGTTTTTGCGAGAAAAATTGGAAAAGGGACATCTCCGTTATCCTTAAGGTAAAGATACACGACGAGAGACTTTGGTCTCTGGTCTCCAGGGTACAAAAGGCAAAAATCTCCAAAGTGTATACACGATCACAGACATTTAAGTCTGGAGATCAAAAAATAGATCTCCGGAGACGTTTACTAAAAAGTCTCTAAAAGCAAAGTCTCTGGAGTTCATACACGACGCAGGTATCTCGTCTCCAAGCATAACAACAATATCACTAATCTAAAATATAAAATAAGTAAAAACACTTTTTTTCTTTATAAAAACTGACCTTTAATCTCAAAACAACGAAACAAATTCTGGTTCCCACAAAACAATTTCCTGAAATGTCAAAAGTCGTCTCCGGAGACCAAGAGATAGATATCAAAACGTTTTGAAGACCGGAGACGCATTAAAGAGACTCTCTCATTAGTAGCTACACGGCAAGAAACTTAAGTCTCCCAGAGACCCTAGAGACTTGATACTTGGAGACAAATCTCCGGTCTCCAAAAAGTATACACAGGTCTCTTTGTATGCAGAGGCGAAATTTTTGGTCTAAGAGACCAAAGTCTCTCGTCGTGTATTTCTACCTTTACAGGACCTTCCATTTAGCATTTGAAAAATCTAACACCGGATTCGCGATCAGCGACCCTGGAAACCCCCTTATGCCGATTTTTCCGGGAAAGAATGGGTAAAAGGATATTTTCGTTATCCTTAAAAGACCTTCTGTTTCGAATTTTGAAATCTAACATAGCTAAAAACCTGCTCCTGGCAACGCAGATCATTTTGCAAAAAACCGCATAAAAATCGGTCCAGTAGTTTTTGAGTTTTGTAATCTCAAACAGACAGACACCAACTCATTTTTATACCCGTATGGTGAAACCAAAGGGTATATTAGAGTTAGATTAGGTTAACGGGTAGTCCAAGACTAAGCCCTTATGCACTTAGACCACGCTGTGGGTCCATTGTGCATTTAGAGTAGGTTGGCTATGCATACTACAGTAGTCTTTTTGATCCGCAGATAAAGTTGGCTAAACGATTTAGTGGAATCTTTCCAATGTCCTGTAAGGCAAAGTAAGGCAAACGGTAAGGCAAAGTTAAAGGGTATATTAACTTTGCCTTACCGTTTGTAACGCCAAGATCCCATCATCGCACAAAAAAATGAATTACACCAGTGTGTTTAGAATGATGAAAAAAGTTGAATTTAGCATGTCCGTCCGTCCGTCCGTCCGTCTGTCCGTCCGTCCGTCTGTCTGTGGCGCGGATTGCGGGCGCACGGTTTGAGCTACAGACTTGAAATTTTGCATAGGTCCGTTTTTCATAAAATGTGAGGCTAAGTTCGTTAATGGGCAAAAATGGACCATTAGGGGGGGTACCCCCCATACGAACGAAATTGTTTTTTGTGAATATCTCAAAAACGGTGCATCTTATCAAAAAAGTCCAAGAACAAAAGTTATTTAGGATATGATTCTACATAAAACTTCCATACATCAAAATCCGATTGGAATAAATTTTAAAAAATCTTATTGGAAAGTTTGACTTCAAAGTGGAATTTTAGTATAACTGTTCGAATTTTGATACGAATATCACCATACGGGTCTCCAATGATTGCCAGATTGGCAATTATAGCTTTTGTTATGTTTTTATATACATATTAGTATGATATACATAGATATGATATATCATCTAGAAGTATACATTTATGATACCGTTTGTAACGCACGCATCGAACCAATTATCGGACAGAAAAATGAACTACACCAGGGTGTTAGGGATGACAAAAGATTTTGATTTCCGCATGTCCGTCCGGCTGTCTGCCCGTGAACACCATAACTTTCGAAAGGATTGAACTAGAGACTTGAAATTTTGTACAGTTGCGTTTCTCGTAAATGGCTATACTAAATTCTTGAACGGACAAAATAGGAATATTCGTTCCCCCTTCCCCCATACAAACGAAACAGTTTTTTCTGCAAGTGAACTTCCAGAAATTGTGACACCAGAAATCTCTTATAGAAACGACTTCTGCAAATAAACTTCCATGTGAACACAAGCTTTTATGTTAATAAATAATTTTTTTTATCGCTTCTCGTTTAATCCATTTTTGTCGATTTTGCTTAAATTCTAACTGAATCCGGTAAACTAGATAACATTTTTGATTTCATTTCAGGTTCCGATAAACATCTGGATGCTGTTTTAATGAAATTTTCGTGAAATCACCTTTTGTTGACCACTAATAATGGACATGATTAAAATTATAGATGATCTCAAGAGAGCTATAGTATCTAACAACAAAGAACATATGGAACTATGTGCAGAAAAACTTTTCCAATACATGCCGCAGGGCGATAAAGCACTGGAAATTTCAACAGATCTTTTCGATGGGACAAATCCACTCATTTTAGCCACTCAACATAATTCGTTAATAGTACTAGAATATTTGCTCAAAAATCACTTGAAAATTTTAGATAAAGTTACGATAGATTTAGGCAAACCAAGAATCTCCATCACTGATGAAGATAAAGACGATAGAAATGTTCTTTACTATGGATTTTATAATAATTCCGAAATCGCGATTTCTTTACTTTTAAACTCTTGGCCATATGAAATTAACAAATGTGACTTAGAAAATGCCTTGTCTAAATCCTATTCCCTTGCGTTAGTACAAAATCTTTACATTTCAGATAGTATCAAATTCCAAGTCGAATCAATTTTACTTAAACAGATTTTTGATATTGGCACTTACGGGAAAATGAAATTAATTCTAAAGAAGCCTGAAGTTTTTCAAAATTGTAAAATCCAAATGTTATTCCTTTTAGATTCGATTGATGTGATTCTACGTATTAATGATGTGGATGAAAAATTTATATTTTGCGCTACAGAATTGGCTAAGCAAATTTTTACATTGAAATTGCTATTGAAACCGACATACAATCGGATTCCGTGGGAAGAAATGGAATTTTTTCTCGTAATATTCGTAAAATACTTGAAGAGCGACGAAGAAATCAGCTTCTTTTATCGGTATTTTATTGATAAATCGAAAATTTTATTGTATCTTGGAGAATTTCGAAAAATTTTGGAAAAAGTTTATAACAACTTTAACAAAAATGATTTTGGTAAAACTGATCCAAAAATTGACCGCGAGAAGGTAATAGAAAGCTTGAAAAGCGAGTATCCTGTTTTGAGCGAATTTTATGACACTTACAGTAAAACTCGTGACATGCATTCTTTATTCGTTATTAGCAGATATACGTCCATTTTAGAATATAATAGATTTGATTTAACCTTGGAAGAACGCTGTATTTATACACAAAGATGCCTTCAAGTTTTCGGAGAGTACATTAAGAATTCCCATATGACACCAAAACTTACCTTGTCGGTCAACGAAGTTCTATTCAATTTTCTTCGTTTTGGAGCAAAAGATTTAGCAACTGATCTGCGGGATTCTTTGTCTCATTTTAAGGACATTGGCTATCGTGAAGATTGGTTAAACAAGAATAAAGATCGCATGGAATACGTTCGGAGTATTGAAGATGATTTGTATGCGTTAGATCGAGTCATTCAAGTAATAATTTTCGAAATGAAAGAAGCTACACTTAACAAAATTAAAAAATCCAATCTATCTGACGAACGATTGAAATATATTTTCAATAATGGCCTCATTAGTTTCAAAAAACAGTTCATATTTATTTTTAATAATACATTTCGTGATTCATTAGAGTCTTTGATAAATACGGTCGAAGAAGAGTTTCCCAATAAATCTGAATATGTTGAATTTTTATTCAAAAAGATTAAAAAAGAAATGGAAAACATTAGTGGCTTGAGATTTAAATATGGAAACTATTTGGGAAAATTTACCTCACTCCAAGAGAAAGCATTGGGAAAAAATTCCGATTATCAAAATACAAAAATCGCATCAAATATGTCTTCGAAAATTTCCCATCAGTATGACGTGGAATTTCATTCATATAAAAATATAAAATGTAATAATCCTAATAAGAGTATTGAAAGTATTTTGTCAAATTTAAAGCAAATTGCAACCATTTCAGAATTACAGGGTGGTGATAATCCAACAAAAATAAGAAACATTTTAGAAAAGGAAATCAAATATTTGGGACTTAATGCAAATACAATTGTTTATCTAAAAGAGTATCAAGAAAATGTGAAGACAAGTAAGAAAATTCAAATTGATCAAAATAAAAAAATCCAATGTCTTCAAAAAATCTTGGAACGATATAGAATTTCAGAAGACTATGCCTCGATTGTAGATTTTATTGAACGAGATGACAAAGAAAATCGTTATGCTGTTATTGAAATGTTAGTACTAGACATTATGACAATTCATGAAGCTACCTTATATGAAAATTACCATTTTCTGTATGAAAATTTTCCCATTTTGATTGGAAAACAATTGAGAAATCATTTGGTGCATGGCAATGCCGTGGTTGAAATTTTACGCTGTAATATAAAATGGACTATTATTAATGTTGCTCTGCAGTTAATTAAAGCTAGGAAAAATGACAAACTTGAAAAATACAGCTACAAATTTGAAAATTACAAAATTCGACATCAAACCATATTCGATTTGGTTAGCAAAAAAATGGAATTTTTCCGTGTATTAGAACAAGGTGACTGTGAAACGACTTTATGTTTATTCCATGAAAATCCTGGGATTTTAAAATCCAGAGATGAATTCGAAAACACCATTTTCCATATTGCTGCGGGCAATAAAGATGGTAGTCTATTTAAATGGTTTTCTTCATTGTGGGATTTTCACAGCATCGCAACATTATTAAATGTTTGGAAGCAGAATGTCTTTCACACTGCTGCAAAAGCAGGTAATATGGAAGTTATCGAATTTCTTTGCAAGGAAATTGTCTCATTTTCTGAGCGACTTGATTTGGAAGATTGCTTCGAAAACACAGCCATGGATTATGCTGCAATTGGTGGTTCATTGGGTACAATAAATTTCCTCTACGCTCTAAAAAACATTAAATTTATTAAAAAACACGCATACATCGCAATTATCGATGATAACGTTGAAATATTTAAATTTATTTTACAACATTCGTATCGATTTATTGAAGAACGAAATAAAGGGAATTTATTATGCTATGCTGCCAAATTTAACAGAGTTGATATGCTTGAATTACTTATAAATAAAGGTTTGAATCCAAATTCTTATGGTAAAGTTCGTGGATTTCTGCCAATTCACTACGCTATTTCAAATGAAAGTTTGGATTCGTTTCTATTTTTAATACAAAATGGTGCCGAAATCAATGCAGAATTTGAGGATTTTGAATGGTCGGGGAATGCCTTACACTTTGCAAGTTTCTATGGACACCATGAAATTGTCAAAAAAATTTTACTCAACACAAATGTGAATTTGAATGAAGTTACGAAACGCCAGGAAACCGCATTTGAAATCGCAGTTACTCAAAATCATTTTGAGACAACAAAATGTCTTTTAGATCATGGAGCAATAATTTATCTAACAAATAAAAGTCTTTATCAAATGCTAGAAAATACATTAAATAATAAAAATACCGAAATGTTTAAATTATTGATTGGGTATTTAGAAAATGTGAATACAGTGAATAAAAACTGTGATTCACTTTTACATATCGCTGCAAATAACGGAAATTCCGAAGAATTTCAAATCCTTTTGGAACGTGGTGGTGATGAAAAATTAAAAAACCAAGTTGGAAAAAATTCAGTAGAAATTGCTTTATGCTCTGGACAAAATGAAATTATAGAAATATTAATAGAAAACAATACAGAGTTTAATGCATCGGATTTGAAACTGGCAATTCAAAGTGACAGCGAAAAAACGGTTGAATTAATTTTAAAAAGCAATTTGAACCTTCAACTCAATGATCTTACACTAAACTTATTGGACTTTGCAATTTACAATCAAAATGTTACGATTTGTAAATTACTGAAAGAATTTTTAACTAAAAAGTTTGCAGCTAGTATTGAATCGAGCTCCTTGATTGCAATTCTTTTCGATACTATAGAAATACTAACGAAATTTAAGTACATAACTCACATGTCCGTAGAAATGATAGAATTTTTGATTGAGTGCAACGTAGACATAACACTAGAAATCGATGGAAAAACTATACTAATATTTGCCATTGAACATGGTAACCGCGAAGTTTTCGATTATATTTTAAAGGAAAATATTATTGATATAAATTCTGGTCATATTCGACCCATTGTTCGAGCAATTGAAATGGATCAACTTTATTTTGTGGAAAAACTTCTTGAGGAAAAAACTGAATTTGCGGGCATAGTGCAAACAGATGGGAAATCATTACTGCACTTGGCTGCAAGAAAATGTGACACTTCCATATTGAAATTATTGACTGAAAAGTGTGATATTAACGCTACGGATAATTTCAACAATATTCCATTACATTTTGCTGTGATGTTCAACAATTTAAGTGCGGCGCGATTACTTATTAAGAAGGGAAGTAAAATCGATGTACACGGGAGCGAGGACGAGACTCCACTATTCATTGCAGCCCGGAAGGATTACTATGAATTGGCAGAGCTACTTCTAGAAAATGGTGCCGATCCTAATACAAAGGTTGCAGGCAAATTATCACCTTTTGAAATCGCAATGGAGAATCATAACGAAAATACCGCTCAAACGATTGCAGAGTCAAATAAATTTAATGTAAATTCAATATTTGAAGACAGTCAATCCACCCCGTTACATTTGGCAGCCCGAAATGGAGATCTTGTTCTCACGAAAATACTAATTAGTAACGGTGCTGATTACAATCTGTACGATGAATGGGGTAATAAACCAATTCACGTTGCGTCCAAAAATGCACGCCTTTCTGTCCTCCAATACTACATTGAAGAGAATTTAATCGATGTGAATGAATGTAATTTAAGAGGTCAAAATTTAATTCATTTGGTAATGATCGACAGAAGCTATAAACAATTTGAAACTTTCAAGTTTTTAACATCGAAGAATATTGATACGAATTTAAGAGATCCGAAAGGAAGATTGCCACTTCAAATTGTTGCGAAATTATCGAAATGGGAGGATAACGAAATTTTACTGCGACATAATGCTGGATTCGATATTTTCGAAAAAACATGGACCGAAATTCATCAGAACTTTCAACAATATGAAGCGCATTTTCTTCAACAAGATTATCAAGAGAATGCAAAACAGTATTATAAAATTGAAATAACATTTAACGCTGTATGTAATAAAAATGAAAGAACTGTTGAAACAATGTTAAACGATAAAGTTATTGGAAATCTTCTTCTATGTGTGAGAAAATTGAACGGAATGGGACTTTTGCATTATGCTGTTAAACATGGCTGCACGAAAATTGTACAATTACTGATTTCCAAAGGTGCTGATGTCAATATGACAGATGTGGAGGATAGCACGCCATTACATTTTCTAAGTCAAGTAAATGGAGTGGAAATTGCGAAAATTCTTTTGAAAAATGGTGCACTGCGACATGCGATTAACAAAAATAATCAAACTCCTGAACAGGTGACTGACTGTGGGGCAGTAAAAAATTTCCTACAGAATGGAAATGTTGATGAGGCCGACAGTACTTGTGTGATTTCCTAACTATATTTAGTGAATTAGTTTTTTAAAGGGCTATAATACCAAAATGAGCAGTAAACCGATATAATGCTTCGCGTTTGGGATTCAAAGCGAATTCGCCTCTATTTTTAAAGTCAAATCCGCCTATTGTGAATTGTTGAACTATTGTGAAATGCGCATATGGCATACATTTTTACAAGACTATTTTATTTCAATACTTGCAATCTAATTATTATATGTGCTGATTATATGTAAAAGTCAAATTTCCAAGAAATTGGGGGGAGATCGTTGATATTCGACGTGTTGATAAACGACACTTAATGTTTTATTCTCGATCACAATATACGACCAGAAAAAATTCGTCTAAAAATTACTTGGTTTTTATTTTTAAATCATGAAATTTTTAATTAACTTTGTTTTTCCGCAGTGTATGGTACATTTTAACCTATTATTTTCACAATACAAACAATTTTACATACAAAAAAAAAGGCAAAAAAAAAATACAAAGCCTTGATAAACGACCTTTCGATATAAAGGGTCTTTCAATAAGGACATAACAGTTTTGTATTTTAATAAAAACGCACCCTAAAACTTTTTTTATGATCTGGCAATGCTAAAACGTCAGTCAAGGTTTACATTTTTATCATGGTGAAGTTCACGAACCAGTAACGTTTGGAAATTATTAAAACTTACTACCGAAATTGTGAGTCGGTGGTGGCAATCGTGTAATCTCGAGAAATGGTCCGGTCGAATGGCCACCTCGCTCATGCGATTTAACACCGTTGGACTTATTTTTATGGGGTTATGTTAAGTCGTTGGTTTATGCCAACAAGCCAACAACGTTAGAGGAGCTCAGGAACAATATCGAACGCGAAATTGGCCAACGTTCCGGCCGATATGTGTGGAATAGTGGTGAAAAATTGGCTCCAAAGAATCAATCAGCAAACGTGCTCGCGGTGGCCATATGAACGACATCGAATTTCATACTTAAATGTAACATGTCCACTACACCTGGAATAAATTCCAGTCCGATATCTCAATTATTCTGTGTTTTATTTAAATACAAAATTGTTATGTCCTTATTGAAAAACTCGATACATATACTCTTTTACAAATATAGGGGAAGGTGGGGTATTCTGGACCGCTTTTTCATTTTGGCTAAAAAATCGTAAAAAAATAACTTTTTCTGAAAATTTCAGAGCTTGAATTTGTAGTACGATAAATAACCTCTCTTTGGGTCACAGCAGTTCGGTCAAATTGTATTAAATTATACAAGTTTTATCAGTTGGCGCAAAAATGGCGTTTTTGCGATTTTGAAAAATCTCGGGGTATTGTGGACCACTTTGTAAATCGATTAAAAATGGAAAAATGTGATAGACAAACTTTTTTTTTTGATTCATATATTTATTATATAACAGACAAAGTGAAATGAAGTGAAAAATTGCAATGAAAATCAGTCCGAAACGCAATGTTCGCAAGTCCAGTAACTTGCAGTCATTCCGGAGCATCCCAAGTGAACAGCTCGATCGCACACGTTGCAATGGATGGTATGGATGGATGGGTTCATTTTTTTTGGCATATTTTTCTTACAAATTATGCAGAAATCTATGTATTCTTCCACCTCACAATAGGTTGAAGATGGTTGTTTCTTCTGTGATGTCTTCGATTTGACACGATCTTTTTGCTTTTTCGATTATGGTTTATCACCTTTTCTCTCCAATCTCTTTCGCTTCATATCAGCCTTCTCACGAAGGTCATTTACATCCTCTGGCGATGTCAAAACGGCCGATTTAGAAACTAGCTTGTATACCCGTCGTTGCCGGGTTAAGCTTTTTGTCTAAATTTTAGAATACGAAGAAAACCGGAAAGAACTTAAAAACTTTTTAATGGGTCTATGTTGGGGCTGGACCCCCGAAGAACATCTATGCCAAATTTCAGGCTAATCGGTTCAGTAGTTTCCCCGCGAAAGAGTAACATAGAGGGAAAACTAAGTTTCGAAATCACTTTACCCCCTCCCCTTACTCCCCCCACCCCTCGCGCTACTTTTCCGTATGCCGATGTTGGATCTAGAACTACCACAGACACTCATGCCAAATTTGAAGTCAATCGGTTCAGCAGTTTTTGCGTGAAAGAGGAACAGACAGACAGACAGACAGACACCAACTCATTTGTATATATGTATTAGTATGATTGCCGAAAATCTAATGCTGTGTTTTTGCATGAAAAAACACTTAAATGCATCAAATACACGAAGTTTGCTTGTCAAATGTCAAGAATTGAGTGGTCCATAATTCCCCGACAAAAGTGGTCCACAATTCCCCGAACGCTCTTTTTTACAATATGGCAGCTATTAGTAACACAATGCAAACTTCATGCAAAATTTTTTGTCAGTGTCGAATGCTTAAGGCTCCGTGAATATTATCAATATATTTACTTGAGTTGATTCTCGAAAAATGTGGTTAAATTTAAGCGAAACACAAAGTGAAAAAAAAAATTTCGAAGTATCACTTTTCTATTTGCTATCGAAGCGAGGTGATAGTGCGTATACACAAGTCGAGTACTGTTAGGAAAATTAGCTTAACATGAGGCAAACTGATTACAGTTATTTGCAGCTACCAACCACTACTAGGGGAAACAAAATGACGCTGGTCCGCAATTCCCCGTGGTCCAGAAAACCCCAGTTTCCCCTACGCTTTCGATATAACATTTACGAAGCAAAATGTCAAATGAATGGGGTGGAAGTTTGGAAATTTTCGCCTGTGGTGCATTTCTAAATTATTTTGTCTGCGCCGATTTTTTTTTAAGGAACGCGAGCCGCTTATCAAGACGATCACGAGGTAAATTTTATTGGAAGTTACTGGGCTAGAATACAAATTGGACAACGCGAAAGCGTAATTCGGTCTACTGAATTAATTTTACTTAGTTTAACTAAAGTCAAGTTATTTTATGCAACTTTATTAAATTTTTGATAAATATAAATAAAAATTTTATTACTACTAAAATTTAAATCAGGCAAGGTCTACAATTAGCAAACACCAAACATTAAAGTATAATTGCATTTATTTCTTAAAAATTTTTATCATCATGTATATATAATAATTATAATACGCCAGAATTTAACAGGAATGTGCTTTTATAAACAGACTTACACAATCGTTTACCTTCGTTTTTGCTAAATAATTATATTTCCGAAGATATTTAAAAAAAATATAATTTAAAAAAAATATCTATAATAGCAAACAAATCATAAATTAAGACTTTAACATTTGCACAAAAATGACCAGCATTGGCAAATTGAATTTTTAAACCTAAAATTGTTTTTTTTAATTATATGTATTTGATATTGTTAAATTATGATAAGGAATTATTAAGTTCTTTCATGTTAAGCAAAATATTTTTCATTTGAAATTTGAGACTAAATTTATATACATAACTAATTATGGATATTGATATTTAATTAAATTAAAAAAAATTAAATTCAGTTTTTTATAGTAAACATTTAAAATTGATTTAAGTACATAAAATAATACAAAATAATAACCAAAGAGATATTTAAGAATCGATAAAAATATTCGTTCGTTTTTTTCTAAATCAATCATCCCCAATTCCACTTTTTAGTGATTAACAGTTATTTTATATTATTTTCTTTCACTTCTCATCAATAAATAAATAGAAATTGTTTTTTTTTTTTAAGTTTTCTTTTCGACTATAATAAGATGAATTATCTTGCGTTAAGTACACAAACAAAATATTTTTCAAATGTTTTCTATTTAACTATTGAAATCGTTTGTTCTTTCTCGCGTCTAAATTACATGCACACAATTCAAAATTTACAGAAAAGGCGTTTTTATTTAAATTTTCTTTTATGTATATTTCTTATAAGCATTTATTTCCTTTTTCATTAAATATATTTCTCTAATAGGTTTTTGCTTCTTGGTAATAGTTTTTATATAGCTATGTATGTATATGAATTATTTCTTTAAGTTTTTTGTGCAATTTCAACTTTTTAAATTTAATAACATTTTGTGCATTTTTTTCAAAATTTTTAAGTGGTTGTCGTTATTTTTTTTTTAAATAAAGTATCATCAAATATTTTACCTCTTTTCTCTACTTCTATTTTGTTAACAATCTTACATCGAATTTTCACATTTACTATAAAAATTTACAATATCTCCATTCAGTGGGTTAAACTTTGAATTTCCTATTTTTTTTTGAAAAATATGTAACAGAGTCGTTGTGGCGGCAGACGAGTTTGAGCACTTTCATATAAACAGGTCTGTCACGTCTATTGCGTGCATGAACGAAGTGGTTTTTGTGTACATTTGAGTTGCTAAGTCCGAATATGTTGTTTAGTTCGGTTTGTTCTAGTTTTAGAGATATAAAAAGTGAGTTAAAATTGGATCAGAACTTCATCGGAGCCATCCTTATCTTAAAAACCAGGGCATCAATCGTGTAACGCGACGCAGACACAAAATTGCGTCTTTCATTAAGAAAAGCAATCGTGTTTGGCGACGCGTCGTTGCATACTAGCGACGCGTCTTTTCGTTCAGCGACACAGTTCGAGGCGTCGCTCAGTGTCATTTCGTCTGTCATTTCACAATGGACGAACCAAAGTAAATAGTATAGGTTTTTGTATTTAAATTATAATAAATTTATATTATATCAGACATTTAAAAAATTTTTTTAGTGTCGCGATACAAAATTAGAAAAACGTGTCGCGTCGATGTCGCCGTCTCAGCTCAAAGACGGAGACGCGTCTCGTTACACGATTGATGCCCAGAGCTCATCCAGCCAAACCAGCATCATACTCGGAATCAGTGATGTCAACTTATCCAAAATCAATTGCATCAAACCAATGTTGACCTGTATAACACAATCCACGTGCGCACCGCGATCACAGATAAAATTGTGTGTCGAATATTCACAAATAACATATTTTTTTCAGCGTACATATGAAAAGCAGAATCAATTTGGCTTTGACGTTGATTGAGAATTTTGTCCACAAGAAATATACAAACGCAGTGGCGTAACTACAAAATTAAGTGTGAATGTTCTTTTCGAAAAAACAGAAAACTTGAAGGCCTTTTCAGGAACTCTCAAGATTTCAAAGTTCTCGTATTGCCCGCGCAAAATTTCAAAGTTCTCGTCTTGCCCGCGCAAGTTATACCAATAGTTCTATTTTATTTGTCTTGATAACTGTGCGCTGATTGGAATCGTTTAAATGTTTTATGAAAGTGATATTAATTGGAATCGTTACGGTGTTTTTTGAAAGTTATATTTAGATTGTATTTAGATCTGCTCATCTTTATTTTAAAATGTAAAAAACGGTATTTTTTTTTTGAAAACTGATCTGAGATTTTTATAAAAACTAAGATGTCGAAAGCATGAATTATCATTTTAAAATCTCTAGTCATCCATTACCGATTACCAACAACGTCTTGAATAATTATAACGGTGGTTTTTATCTTCAGAAAAAACATAATTTAGATACAGATTTGTACAAAACATGATTTCAAAACAAAGACATACAACTCATATTTTCTACTTGAAATCATTTTTCTCCATTTTAATATCCACTGTGAAATTGCAAAATTTCCTTTTTTTTTGTGTGAAATCCTCCTCATATCAAACTTTTTTTTAATATTACTCAAGTGCCAGTAGAAATTTTTTTCCCATAATTTCCTCTATCATAAAAAGGCACTCGCATCTGAATAATTTTACCATGCTAATGCCAAAGTTAACCCACTAACCTAAAGCGAATCTCAAAATCAAATCTTCGAATTTGATTTAAATCAACAACACTGCAGACAACGAATGCGATTTTTTTATTATATTTATTCATTTTAGGAGGCAAGGAATCTCGCTAATCGATTTCTCATGAAAATTCAAGCATTGAGAGGCCAGCTTAATTCGAAAAGTTTATCTAATTTTGGTTTGTGTATTGAATTAACAGTGGTGTGCACAATTACCTCTATAGTGCTTTTGTATTCATTTTATCATATTTTTTTTGTTTTGCTAGCAGCGCCGTTTTCAATAATATAATAGATATCTTGTATAACAGTTAAATAAGTTGGTTGGAGCGCTAGATAACGTAAGGTGCATTTACACCTATCATCAAATTCATTTTGTTTATATCATATTTATTTGATTATCTTACAACGAGAAAAAAAAATTGTGGAATCAAAATCAACGGAAGCAATATTGAAAATATACATAAGTTTACGTTAGAATTAATAAAAAGAAAAAAAAATAACAAAAACAGTTAAGTCAGTTATTTAGACGGTTTGAAGTACATATTTTACACAACTAAATTATGATATGGATACATTTATAATACAATTTGTACAACTTATTAAGGATAGTAATATTAAATGAATTTTAAAAATTCTCCGGAAAATGGATACTTTTTGTTTGTTAAATAGATTTTATAATCATAGTAATAAAAACTATATTCGTCATACGATAATTAAAAACTTTTCGCCACCGTAAAATACAATATGAACATAAAAGGGGTAAAAAATTTTTGTGGAAAAAGGAATCATCATAATAATAAAACAAAGAATTTAAACTACTGGGGCGGATTCGGTGCGTCCCGCCGCCCCAACTGGAATTAGAGTTGAACTTGAAATGATTGGGCCGGTGGTTTCGGTGGTGATATGAATGGATTCGTACTGTGCATTTCGGCGGCGGTAGGTTTTGCTACGCCTGCGGCCCATTCCGCATCAAACGGATCACTGACGGCAGCTGTAAAGGACTTTGCTCGGCCATGCATACCGATCGGTGGCGCACGTCTAGGTGGAGCTGGTGATGTACTCTTCACCACTTGTCCGAGCCATTGATCAGGATTGGGAAGTGGATTCACAGTTTCCACAGGTACGACCCGCTGTGGGGATGTGGTGGAGGAAACCGCTGTTGTGGTGATGACGGATGTTCCTGTCACTGGTCCAGATGAATGTCCTAGATTGACAATTCCACTCGATATTCCTAATGGCGAAACGGCAGCCGTCGGACCGACGATATTCACCCGACTACGAGGCGATACCTGAGCTGTTGGCGGTGTAGTCACCTTGGTGCTGGACGATGAGGAAAGCGCCATTGCTATGCTATTTTGCTGCAGGATCGAGGACGATGTCGGTGTCGTTATGATACCATTTGTTGGAGATGTCGGTGTGCTGAGCACACCACTAAGATTTTGATTGATGCTCAGTGCATTATTGAAATTCAAATCGTCGATGTCGTTCTGGGTGAGAAGCGACAGTCCCTGACTCAACTCCTGACACAGCTGGCTGACAGTGTCGACCTGACGCTGCGGTGAGATCTCTGGTATTGGAGAAACGCTTCGCTGGGGAGTCGTCAGGGTGCCACCGCCCGCATCCAGAAACGCCTTCTGCCGCTCGGCATTGGACGGAAGATCATTGATTCGCAAGGACATCTGCCGCTTAAACGGTGACTGACTGCCAATCGTGCTGAAGGCCCGGAACGATCCCTGTCGCTCTAGCATGGAAGGAGTGGCATGTGGTCGCTCAATGGCGAATGGATTGAATGGCTTTGGCTGCGGTGTGACGACGGCCGAGGGTGTCTGAACGATGTCCACACCGCGTTCGTTGTTCGCCAAGCGTTCTGTGAGCGATTGCTGCCTGAAGGATCCGGTCCTTGTGAACGTTGAGTTCTTCATATCGAATGTCATCGTAACGCCACATTCCTTGTCGCGACGCTGCTTCCGTTCCAGGCACACAGCGAATGCACAGCCGACTGCATGCGATAGACGTTCACCGGAGTCCTTGTTAGCCAAAAAACCGTGGCACATCCATCTCCGTGTTGTGCCATCGCGGCAAATATAGCTGAAGCCGCGCTCGTGATTCCGGTCCGGAGCACAGAAGCTCACCTTTTCGATAGTTTGGTCGACTATTAGGCCCTTTGTTTCATCATCCACTACTCGGAGGCCGTCACCACTAACATGCAGAAGACCACGAATTGGACGACGTCTCGAATTCTAAAATGAAAATTCATCGAATTAGAAAAGGATTTTTCTAAAGAGTACTAAGAGAATGAAAATGTGAAAAAATTGCAAGGGGATTTCGCTTTTTTAACAGAAATTTTATTATATATCGATGCATTTTATCGTACTTAAGCCAAAAATAACATGTTGTCTGTCTGTCCTCCTGTATGTTTGTTTCGGCAACACGCGAAAATGCTCATTCGATTTCGATGAAATTGTTTACACGAGTAAAGTTACTTACAAAACACAGGATAGGATAGTTTATACCTCCCCTTATCCTTCGATAGCCCTCTCCAGATAACTTGTGAATCGTTTAATCGATTGGTATGCGGTTTTCTGTGTTGAATGAAGAACCTCGGAGACTAGCATCTACCATTAAAAAAAACTACCCCAAACCTCAACTCGTCAACCCCCTCCCCCCTCTACATCCTAGATCGCAGAAGGGATTTTGAACGGGTTTCTATCATTGAATAGGTTGTGGCACGAACAAATCTTCTGTACATTTAATTCTACACGTCGCATCTCCTTTAACCCTTCCCCAACTATCGGATGAACCACTGAAATGATTTTCCTCAGGTTTCTACCAATTAACTATAGGCAGTTTTAGAGCGAGGGCAAAGGACGTAAAGTATGGAAAAATCGCAAGCCAAAGGGGGCTGGAAGATCGTAAAAGGTCATGAGTAGCTTTTTTTTCTCGGGTAAATTTTCAGTAGAGCTTTTACCGACCGGTGATCAAAACTCGTATGTAAAAATTTTGGATTTTGTATCCGAAGGTTCTGCAAAGACAAGGCGATTTTCACAAAAAAATTTAAGCAATTTATTTCTGGATTTTTCGGTATTTCTAAAACTTAAACAAAATACTTCAATCCTGCAACGATGCACCCAAATCTATTAGCAAAATATAATTAATAAAATTGAACGAAAATCTAAACAAACCGATTCCATTCGCAATCGTGAGTTTGAAATGCGTACGAAAATTCCTATCAAACTTTCGTGCGGTTCTCAAGACTCACACTTTTGAAATCCGGCCCCTGAGATACATTCTACACACGAATTGAACATAGAAAAAAGTGAAAATCAAACGCTAACAATTACTAAAGTAAATATTTACATAGCAAATTATGTTAAGCAAATTTACAAATGCGAAATGTGGATATCGGGGAGCGCATATTAATAGATGCAAGATAGTTTCATCGAATCAGATATTTATGGGCATGTCCATATAATTAACAGTTAGTGCATCACCCATATAGAGACTCATTGCACAAATGAACCACTCAATGAGGCAAAAGTCCGACAAGCGTAAAGTTTACACTTCGGTAATAATCAACTCAATGATATGAAATCTTGATACGATAGCATAGCAACTTAAAGCCGTACAACGTACAACATGAATATTAAATTTAGAATATTAAGAATTCATCGGCATTACGCACTTTTGTGATAAAAAATTAAAAAAATAAAAACATAGTCTATCGATATTTAAAATCCCTTTAGTGCCTGAGCTACATAACAAGTGAGATCAGATTTCGGTAATTTTGCAGCTAGTAACATAATCTACTAGTATTCAGTGAAGAAACATTCGATATGCTGGCAACATAAAAATCAATTGAGTTTTTGTGAGATTCAAGTATTTTTAGATGAAGTTCACATCCAAAAATTTATTATTTACGAATAAGTTCTATGGAAATTGATCAGCATTATTTCTGTTTACTCTTTAATTATTCAAGTATACACATATCAGTGCGAAAAACATGACAAGAGAACACACATAAAAAAACACATAACGATCGAATTGAAAAGCTTTTCCAGTTTAAAATAAGAAAACCTTAGATTTTTTTATCAAATTTTAAATGTGGAAGAGCAAAAATAATTGCGCCTTTATGGATTTGAAAGATTTACAAGTATTGAAGAGAAAACGCGAAAAATCATTGAAGGTTTTTGCGTTTCACTTTTCTATAGGTAATGAAATTAAATTTTCATCAAAATCGACTATTTTTTACTACTTGGTAGTGAAGTTTACTATTTTGTGGTTAAATTGACTATTTTTGATAATGAATATAACTATTTTAATTATAGTCCCGATTCTCCATTATAATGTTGTTAAATTTACTATTTTTTCGTTGCGGGTTGTCTATGATTCTTCCTGTTAACGAGAAGCAAAACCATCCCATTTTAGATCTTGCAAAATTTCTAAAAAAAAAATTGTTTTATTTCTACAATTTTCTTACCCGTAAAACTTTAAGTGCTTCTTCACAAACTTGCATACCACGCGATTCAAATACTTCAACGCATCCTAAGTACTTAACAGAGAAGGAACATGTAGCCGATCTAACTGCCTGTTCATCGGCCTGCCATTGATGTGGCTTGGAAGATTCTGGCACTCGATCCTTTCTCCGGCGAAATGAGTCACGAAAGGATCGACGTAAACGATCCATCTTTTTTGGAGATCGTTTACTAAATCGAAATGATGCTGATTTCTAAAATGAGAAAAATAAATAATTAGAAAAGACCTTTTTTTCAAAAATAGAAAAATAATTTAGTTTAAATTTGGCTTTCTCATTTTTGTGAAAGTTGATAAAATATTTATTCAAAACTGAGATATTTTCCAGTGCGATGTAATATACACTTTAAAATACAAAAAAAAAGAATATTTTTTTTTAAATTAAATACCCACCGAGTGTTTGACATCCCCATATGTTCCTCGTGTGAAACCCCTTTCCAGGGGCTCATGTGTGTGTGATGAAGAGTTTCCCATAATGGAATTTCCTTTTACTTAAAATTCCTTTTGATTAAATTTCTCCAGTGGAATATGAAACTTTTCCACCTTTACAACGTTTTACGACTGAATATATTCTTTTTTTTTTATGATTATTGACGTTTTTTTTCTCGTTTTCTTTTAAATAATTCCTTGTTGTCTGTTAAGAAATATATGAAAATTCCAATGTTTTTTTAACTTTTTGATGGTGATATAATTTAAAATGACGAGGGATGTCAATCGTAAAAGCGATAATAAGGCGATATATCGATGAACTTTTCTTTATATGTCACGGAGAATATCTTTTCGGGAATTCAGGGCTCAATACATCTCAAAGTCAGAAATTTCGTGGCAATTGAATTAGAAGCGGATAGAATGAATTTCACATGGGGGTTTCAGCAGCTGCCTACACAATTTTTAGTTTCGAATACTCGAGTGTATTCTCCAATTATTTCCGAAAATTAAATCAATTTGCCTTAAGTGTCTTTAATTAATGATCGCTTATGGCACTTCTGAAGATGGATCCCTTACAGTCATTCACACAAGTTGTAAATTACATTAAAATCTGTAAAAAAATTAAAATTGTTTTTTGTAAAAAATCGTTGATATTTTGTTTTTCAACTCCGATGTTCACTTGCTAATTTACGCCAAAGCTGTAATGTATTTCGGGAATATTCCCTTTCAACAACACGAAACACATTTAGTTCACCAATTATTGATGAAAAGCCTTTGAAAAGTTGTTAAGAAACATTTAAAAGTCCGTCTAAAGTGCCAAAAGGATGAGCAGAAATTTTAATGTTCAATTAAGGGCGATTTTTCGGTTTCTAAAGGTGCCGCTCCACATGAGAGTAAATTCCGGCGAGAACCTCTCGATAGCAGCTACTCGGAAATGGACACGTCTCTGAGAGTCACTCGCAGCTAGTTTCTGCGAGCTGTCAAAAGTGATTCTACTCTCTAGTCGACAGGCCTTCACTGAACTCTCGGAAAGTAGCGCGCCGGATACGAACAGCGTTTGAATTTCGCTAGTAGCTCTCGAGAACGCTAGAAGCTAGACGCTCGATTTCGTTAGTAGCGATAGAAAAATCGCCGTAATTAACTCTCAAATGGACAACTTCCTGCGAGTAACTCTCGAGAGTTTTTAAGAGTTACTCGCGTATTTACTCTCATGTGGAGCGGCACCTTAATGCAGTTGAGTGGAAATTGAAATTTCCATTTAGATGCTAAAGAGAGTTTGTAAAAAACTCTTTGAAAAACTTTCAAAATTTCTAGAATTCTTTATTTTTACACTAAAAGTGTGGCGGCGCTTTTTAACCTCAATTTCCTAAAACTGGTCTTAAAATTTGATACTTTGAAACGATCTGGCATATAATTTTTTTGCGATTATCTCACGTAATCCAAATTAAACCGCCATGAAGCAACTGCGAAAACATTTTCCCTTAATTATCATAAAAGGCAGAGCGCTATAAAAAAAAGGAAACTCCGCTATAATATGATTTTACCACGATAACAGAGTATTTCAATTTAGCCATACTTAAGTAATCTTACATACACAAAAAAAAAGTATGTACAAAAACTAGAAAGAACAAAAGAAATTTATGAATTCCTCCCAGAAATAATGACCTTTATTAGAGAATAAGCGAAAAACAATTACCTTGTTGGATGAATACCAAAAGAAAATTCTTGTGTTCATTAAATAAAATTCACCAAAGAATTTCTCTATTCCTCGTTTATTCTCTAACAATAAAACTTAGTCTATTGCACGTCAAGAAATTTCACTCATCATCTATAATACATCAAAAGTGTATGTTAGTCAAGTTTTTGAAAGTTTACTTAAAGAAATAATTCCTATGGTTAAAGTAGACGATATTTAGACCAATTAACGGAAACCAATATCTTCTAATTAAATTACTTTGTTTCTTTGTTTTTAATAATTAGTTTTGACCCAAAAACAAACACACGATGGAAAATTAATTGAATATTGGATTTAATTTTATCTATACGCATAACATCCCTTGATAAACGTTTAAATTGTAAAGTACCTATACTTCAAGATTTTACACAAATTTCTCTTATCTAGTGTTAATTTAATGATTCAATTACCTACTTAAGGCCTCCAACTATTAACAAGTACATGTGATAAGGTTTAAAGTTTTATTATTTAATTAGATTCATTTATCGAAAAGATTTCTAATTGCCATCTTTCACGTTTGAATTGTAGATACCGAATCTACACACATTTTATTTTGGGAGAAATCTCTCTTTTGATTTTAGTTTATTATTCGATTGTTTTAATCTCTGTACTTTCAGAGCTGGGCCAAACTCAATTACTCAGTAATTTTGAACGAAATCGGAGATGGACGAAAAAATGTTAGTCGGTTGAACAATTTCCATACAGGTATTTTGCATACAAAACCTTACCGCATAAAAAAGGGATATCGGCATCAAAACCTCGTTAATTGGAAAAATCCAAAAACAGGTCGATTTTAGAATAAAAATATCAATTGTGGTCAACACAAAACTTTCTTCTACAAAATCTACGACCCTGCGCAATTTACGCTAGAGCCCTGTCGCGTTGTCAACCTAAGACGACCTCCCAATAAATTCTTGGTTTATTCAAAAATATCAAAAACATACAAAATTTGAGATAACTTGAGAACGGTAAAAGATATCAATTTACGGTAAATGGCAAAAATGTAGAAAATGTTAACATCTTTAATTATTCTTTGAAGTGATTTGTCGAAAAACCGTTAGTTTGCAAATTATTCGCAAAAATATGATTTTTTACATATTAATGAAAATATCTCAATAACGGTAAAAGATAACGGATAACGGGTAAAACAAAATTGTGCAGAATGCCATTCTCATTAATTCACTTCATACATTCAGTCAGCAAAAACCCGTTAGTTTTCGAGATAATCGCAAAAAACTGTTTTTTTGGAAATAACGGTTTATCTCGATAACAGGTGGAGATATCGAGTTATAGCTACAGACAAAAGTGTGGGAAATTTTATTTTCTCCAAGTTTTGTCATACTTAAGGCCACTAAAAAACGCGTAGTTTGGGAGTAAATCGAGAAAAACGAAATTGCGATTTTTGAAAAACCGCCATTTTGGATACTTCCGGTTAACGGATTTCCACCAAAAGTTGATAGGATCGTCCCATTTCAGGACCCAACATGCCTATAAAATTTCATGGTGCTAGCTCTATTAGTTTTTGAGAAATCTTGTACACAGACTGACAGACTGACAGACAGAAAGACATTTTTTAAATATGACTCCAATCGACTCAGGAGTGATCGGGAAATGTTTTTTAGGCAAAATTAAGAGGTCGAAATTTTTCATGAATACAATACTTTATTATACTCCGTAGAAGAAAGTAAAAACCATAACTAGATACAAAATTTCACAAAAATCGTGCCACTCATTTTCGCGCTATAGGGTAAAATAACCGATTTTGGAGCGGGGGGAAAATTTTTGGTGAGGTGGAAATTTTTTTTTTGTTCAGGGTCGAGTTTTCTCACCAATTTACACATCCCTGTAAAATTTCAGGTCGATACGTAGTCTATTGCTATGATTTTTTGCCAAAAATCGAAAAAGTAGGGTAATTTTAACGGTTCATTTTACCCCCTAAATATGGAAACTAGCCGCTATAAAAAAATACGTGTCTCTTATTTTGCGACCCCCTACAACATATCCAAAAATCATTCAAATCGTAGAGGGACACTTGACAACCTTTGCTTGTGAGCATTTTCCAATACAGTACATGAATACTAGAACTGAAATTTCTATTGCCAGTTTTTTTTTAGATTTTTTAAAACATTTTAAAGATATTTTTGAAGAGTTTTATTAAACGTTCACTTTTTTATGGTTTTTAACAGAAACAAAATGACCAAATTTATAGACCTGATTTTTTTGGGTGTTTTCTGATTAATTGAAACAGAATTACTCAAAATATACATAGTTTTTTTTTATTTTCGGAAAAATTACCAATATTGCCAATAAAAGCATTGATGGAAGTAGTTACTACTTTTTATAAGAAACACGTATGTTAAGGGATAAGACACAATCATGATTGAAGTCACAAATTTTATATTTTAGTGAGATATTAAAATAGTAAGCCAATATAAATTGGGTTAAAAAAAAATGCCACGGTTTATGAACCATGTTTCGGTGTATAAAAACCTGTTAGGAATGGATTTAGTACATGAACCAAAACTCCACGATTTATGTTCCACAGCAAAATCCCATATTGCTTAAATCTTCAGTACTTTTTTGTTCTGATTTCATAATATTATTAACGTAACTATAGTTGGAAGCAATTCGACGTAAACGCCCAGTAATTTCACCAATAAAGTTAGAGAAATTAATTTATTTTAAGGTTTTTTGATGCACAAAATTGTCATTCTCATGATTTAAGCGATTCCTCACATCTAAATCCTATAAATGATGAATACGTGAAAAATCAGGTAAAAGTTTCATTTACATTTTGACCAACAATTAGAGGTGAATTGTTAAAGGCCTACCCTATCCCTTTCAGAATCAAAAAGGACCTAGATTTTTATTTCTAACAAAAGGACATTGGAAATGATTTTCAATTTTTCATTGGTTCCGTGTGAATTTTTTTCGGTCCATATTGTTCATACGCTTAGTCGTAAACGAGAGAAACCTTTTTTACACGTCAAAATCTTCAACCCCAGGAATTTAAAAATTATTGCTAGCATTTTTAATACGAAGGGTGATCTAAGCGCAGCAGGAAGAAATCTCATGATGACTACAATACTTTAAATAGCGAAATGTTTTCTTGCATCTAATCTTAATACCTTCTTATACTTCTTTCAGTACATTGAGCCGTCTTTCAGTACATAAATGGCCGTTCATAAACGATAAATGCTGTTGGTCGGTAAACTCACTTCGCCAGAAAGGTAATAAGGACAACAGAAAATTGATAAGGGGAAAAATGTTTTCAGTGCGAGAAATGCGGATATACTTAGTCTTGCGGACAGAAGAAGGGTCTCCGGATAGCTCAAGAAAACTGTTTGCAGGAACAATTTCAGCGATTTTAGCGACTCGTACTTGCCTTATTTATTATGATATGTACACTGTTTCGTTAACATCTTGGAGAAGCTCTCGGAAAGGACAAACTGAGCCATTTCCAAGACCAAATAGGAAGAAAAAGTCACACGGAAGCCATAGAAAATGACAATATATCAAACTCAGTCTGAAGAAATTTCTTCCTTCGTTTAAATCGTCGTCTCGCAGGTAGATAATGCTTGGATTTTCGATGCACTTTTTATTTTCCCATGAGAATTAAAGAAGATCCGATAAAAATCATTCAAGGCGAATATGCATAAAATATCTGCATAGAAATAAAAAAAAATTACGTCTGGGAAATTATAAATTAACAGACTTTCAAAAAGAGAAAAATACGAAACTGTCTAAACGTCATCTTTTCACAAACAGCACTAGCTAAAAGTACAACATCGCAATGGGCGATTTAAAATTCATGGAAATTCTTTCTAAAATCCGATTCAAAGTAGAAACAAAAACAATGGCAGTTAAATAAAAACCATTTGGGATTTATGTTCGTTAATCATTTTGGGGGTTGAGAAGCAGGAATATTTAGAAGGGTCGTAAAAATGCCAAACAACATAAGAGAATGTAGTTTTCAAGCTTCTTGTTCTTGGTTATTATGAGTATCCAAAGCTCTCGGAAAGGTCAAATGTTCAACGATAAATAACACTTTATGTACGATGGTTGCTGAATTGAATTTATGGTCATTAGCCACGAACCTAGTGAACAGACACTATCATGGATCATTGCTGCATTCTATAAACGTCGATTAAAGAAACAGAAGAAAATTTAATTAGGTTATGGCGGGTTGTTATCTTCGTTAAAGTTTCGAAATGCAAAATTGTGTAAATTTTATTAAATTAAAATCTCTTGTCTGATCAGCAAAAAATACCCTACCCTAAGCATAGCTTTTCCAGTGCAAAGTTTAATAGCGATTGTAGATAATTACCATTGTGGATTTTTTTTAAGGGGCCAATTGCGTAACATAATCCTGGAACGCAGGGGGGGGGGGGGGGGGCTCCGGGAGGGCTCCTAGGTCAGTTGTATTTTCACAAAGTTTTTCGAAAAGTTTCTGCATACCATGTTTCTCAAAAAAAAAAAACAAAAAAATCTCCTGCGGCCCATTTCATTATGAAATTTTTGATTATAATTTTCGAGATATCCTTATATTTACGCTTAGATAATTACAAACAAAATTGAGTAAAAGCTTTCTTCTGATCGATCTTCCAAAATTTTAAAGCTTAGCACTGTTTTTTTGGGAAAGCGAAAGGGGGCGCAAGAAAAAGGTTTAATCCCTGAATCTTGTGTGTTACATGTTTTGTGTGTTACTGAAATTTGAACTTAGCTGCGCCCGGTCAAAAATATAAATACGGAAAACCTCGGAAAAAAAATTGCAAACCTAAAATTCATTTTCTTTTGTGTCTCCGACAAAGCCGGAAATTTGTCAAGGAACGGAGTCCCTGCATTTGATTTAAAACTGCTTAGGGTATGGAATACCCTGCTGTAGATTACGTTTGTTTTGGTTTTAAATCTAAAAAAAAAATATTTTTGCGGATTTTCTTCTTCTTTATTGCACGACACTGCATTTCACCCTTTCGACCCGGCGTTCGAATAGTAAAGTTAACCGGATAGGAACGTCTGTGATAAAAAACGTTGACCCAAAGGGGATTGTGATCAAGGAGGTGGTGGTACAACAACAAACAAACTTCAACATGTACCGTTACAATTTACTAAGATATCATTTAGAAACGAAGTGTTATAATAAACACCAAATTAATTAAATAAGATCTCTGACTTTTAGGGATGTTTAAACTTAAATATACAAGGTTTAAATGAAAAAATTGTGCATTATTAAACTGTATTCTTAAAAAAAATTACAAAAAAAAAATTTCCACGCAAAAATTTCGTAGATCCTTTTAAAAAACTATTTCTCCATTTGAGTGGATATTTAAGACACTTCTAACCGAACATCTAAATGGCAATTTCAACCTTTTTAAGGGATCTTCTTTTCATTTTACGAATTTCAATCAAATTTCCTTCTAAAAATCCGGGAATATTTCTTTGATTAAATACGATACTCACGTATACAAAATAGCATTTGAAAAGTTCTACAGAAAAAACGAAATCAATTTTACCCAAATTGGGAAAAACTTCATGAGAAAGTTATTCGTTATCTGAGTTTTTCAAGAATTTCAGTCCATGTTTCCCGTCAAGTGATGCCTTCTAGGAAAATATGACCATCAATTCAGCAAGTAGACATCGTTAGAGATTTGGATATGGACCTTTTTGAATTTCCGGACGGAAATGTCCACATCCCCTGAAATCTCTGTTGCCCTCAATTTAAATAACTTTACGATACAGCTTCATTCCCTCCTGTCCTTATACAAACGTTGAAACAGGTAATTACTTCTGATGGACCTCTTTTCTATCTTTCAACATTGACATTAACATCTTTACTGGAAACTTGTGAAAAAGGGCTATCTCGGCTAACAAGGGGACCGGTATTAGAAATATCAAGTGCCGAAAGGTAACGGCTCATATTAAATTTGATTTTCGGATTAAGTTGGCAAAGGACCGATGAATTAAGAAATAACCTTTAAGCAATTAAAAATTAATACTTTTATAATTTTCCTACACAGATAAAAATGTTATTAATTAGATTAATCAAAATTTACTCAGAATTATTCGTTGAATGGTTAGATATTTAATGCATTCGTGAATTAAGACAAATAAGTGTAAAATCACAATTATAAACAGAAACACTTTTGTTTGTGTGTATGTACAGGACGCAAAAACTGGGTGATATTTCTATTATAAATATTAACACACAGGCAAACGAAAACACAAGTTTTTGGTGCATTCGATATTTGTTTTTTCCTTATTGGGTGATTTGATGTCGCTAATTCCAAATCTGGCAGTGGTTTGGTTGGATCAGCTCTAGTATGTGAAAGATATAAAGCGGTTGAAAAATTGATTCGTACTTTTATATTTATAAAGCCCTCAGCATCTCAAAAAGCACTGCCAGATTCGGAATCACTGAAACCAAAAAACCAAAAAAAAATCTAATATAGAGTGTGTTATGTTATGGCTTTGTTTGAAAATTAGTTTTTTCAAAGCTTGAAAACAGGGATAGACTGGCTGTTGAGCTACCCTTGGCTATGATCCTTTTCACTCCTGGCTAGGTACGCAGTTCTGTGCCGGCTTGAACTCGTCGGTTTGGGTGGGATCTTGCCAGTGGAAAAGTGACTACATAACGAGAAAATTTTATCATCAAATTGTACCTATTGTTTTTCTACCATGTACATCCATAATTTGTATTTGTAATTTAGAATTAGTGGATAGGAAATTGAAATTAAAATGAAGAAAAATCAGAGAACTTTAATGAAAAGAAGAAAATTTCAGAATTAACTAAATACAAATCAAGAGCGTTTTATACTTCAGGAAAACAGAGTCCTTCAACACTCAATCCTGCCAGTCCGCAAAAGAATCAAGAATCACGTCCCCCCCATTTCCGAAGACTTAACCTGACATATTTAAATTTACACTAACACTATTTGAATTTAAAAAGAAACAATGCTTTAACATTTAGATTTAAAATCGTTGCCAGACACCTGACTTCGATTAGTCGTGCCAGCATAAAGAGCTCCAACTTCTTTCTCATAAAATCTATCGATCATCGAAAGAACTTTGGCGGGCAAACGGTCGGGAAATCTTCCACCAATTCCAAAAGAAAAGAATATCGTATGCCGTAGACAATATTTATATAAATTTATTTATGAAAAAAAAAGTATTAAATCTCAACTAATATTATTATCCGAGTTCTTACAAATAGTATCGGTCACAGAGTTATGCATTTTTCTCAGTTAAATTGACACAAAAATGATTATTTAAAAAAAAATGGAAATCAATATTACGATTCATAACCGTTGAATAGTTTGGTTATTTTTATTTCGGTTAGATAAATTTTAAGTTTGTACTTACAGTTTGGAAGTTCATTTATTTTATTTATGTTTATGTTCGCCTTACGTTTTGATGACTAGGAGATTGTGCGCACAAATCCTTCGCAATCAATGGCAGTATAATATGATCTTGACGATTTTGCTAAAATATACTAAAATGCTGAATTAAAATTTAATCTAACTGGAAGACAAAAATGGAACCAAACTTTCCTTTTACAAAATTCGTTACAGATTCTGATCTGATGATTCAATACAACTTCTCAAAAACAATAATGACAAAAACTAGTGAACAAACAATGATCATAAAACAAATGGTTGCTAGCGATAGTTCTTTTCCGTTCCCTGCGTTCGATCTCCTTTTGTTGTCTTTATCGCCTTGACAACAGGCTTTGGGACGTCTTTTAATCGAATCAAAAAAAATGGTGGCTGCCTTCCGCTTGAGTCCCCCTCGTTCTAGGACTGTTCGAGGTGCCCTCTTTTCACTCCCTGGGAAACGCGGCGTCTTCTAGTCTAAATGCGGCGTGAAAATACAGAATTTACTGCTGGACAATACTTCCTTTTCTATTTCGTCTTCTCCGAAGACGTTATACGCAAAATTCCTTTTTTATTGAAAACGTTGTCTCTATTTTATCTTGTACAAGATATTCAGTATGAGATGATGTTTTTACGATACACGGTACTTGGAAAGTATCCGTTTCTTTTCCGTTATTGATACAATACGGCACCCGTTCTTTTTAATACGGTATCCGAACCGCGTGTGTGACACGATCTCGAATTTTCCAGCACGTGAGGTGAAATCTTTTACCGTGTATAAATCTTGAATCGTGGGTAGATTTAACCCAAAAATTCAACCAGATTTTAGCGGCCGAATACCGTATTTAACCCTTTCTCTCTATTTTCGAGGACTGTTTTAAAAAAAGAAAACTGCGTTATTCACGGCACTCAGGTCACGCTAAATTAGGCTAGATATCACATACCTGTTATTTTATCTCCTAACTGCCCAGAATCTCCAAGAATTTTCACCTTTATTTCATTTCTAAAACTACACGTGCGGTTTTCACTTGTCTTTCTGATTGGACTTCTGGAACACGAATGAGAGAAGAACGATTTTCTAAGACTGTATTCGGCGCCATATGCTTTTTGGTACCGATCCTGTCAAAATTCTAACTACCTTTTCTTTCGCAACATTTCAAATGCTTTTTAACTTTTCAAATCTACATTTCCCCGATTACATTAAAGCATCCCATAGGTAAAGAAATTAGTTTGTAGATTATTCTTTAATCAATTTCTACCTCGTTTCGGGAAATTATGTATATTCAAATCTGATTTCCGTTTTGCAATTATTTATGAAATTTTCCATTTCAACTCTTCGTCTCCTATTCGATCGTTTCATCCTAGATTCGACTACAACTTATCCTAGACGCTAACCTTAGACTTAATTGTGGGTTCAAAAGCTTAAGTTTCAATGACTCTCAAACCTTTTTCAAACTATAATCTTTGATACAATGTCTAATAGGGAAATGTGAAATTTTTGGATTTAGCCACAGTACAGGGCAAAAAATTTATTGAGGCTTGCGAAAATAAATATTTTGAAAAAGTGGGTAATTCCAAATGTCAACGTGGGGCTGCCCCACCCTGAGATTAGTCTCATGTTATATATTGCTAGTCGGGCAATGAAATTCAATTTAAGATCGCCTATTCTGTAAAGTTTGTGTTGATAGCTCACTATTTTTTTTTTTTTTAAAATTACTATTTTAGATGTTTCTATAGTAGAGGAATCTGGTAAGCCTAACTGAATTGATGTGGGAGGCTTGAACTTTCCGTTCGAGTTTCCCCCGTTCTCTCGGCCCTTCGTTGATTTTCCGAATCACAATTGGTGCATCTACGACAAGTCACTTCTTTTTTTCCACACCTATAACAGAATAAATTCCGTACTGTGCTGGGACAATCCCAAAACGAATGCCCTAATGCATCACAATTCCAGCACTTATACCGAGACCTATCTATTCTGTTATGAGTGTCCTTTTTAAATTTCTCTAACGCTTCGATGGAATTCTGAAAGCAACCGTCTTCCAATTCCGTACTCTCTATAAGCTCGCTGACTTGTCTCCTTGGACCCGGGGTAAACGCCGTTTGAAAGGTATTCGATCTTTGCGCCTGGTATTTCTCGGCCTTCCGACATATATCCCTCAGATGGTTTAATGTATACGCATTTTGCGAAAATACCAACTGACCAATCCTAGGCTGAAGGTTGTTTACAATTATTTTTACCAAATCTGCCTCCGGCATTGGATTTACCATTCGCGCGTATTCGGACATGATTCGATCAAAATAAACATCAAACGATTCGTTCACATCCTGTTTTCTGTCCATAATGAGCCTTAGAATTTCGTAATCAGACGTGGATTTCCGGAATTGTCTAACCAACGCATTTCTCAATATTTCCCAGTTAATATTAGGATTCCGTCGGACAAATCGCCAATACCACGCCTCCGCAGTACCGGTCAATAGAACATGAAAATGGCTGACTATCTGGTCAGACGTATATCCTTGGGAAAAGGCCAACTTCTCTACCCGGAAGATGAAGTCTTCGACGGATAAGGTCGGTGAAGACCCATCGAACTTGAAACCCCACTTATGAAGTTTTACATCTATATTGGTTCGTGGCAGTCTTCGCGCTTCTCGACCTTCCCCTCTGAACCAATCATCATAATTATTGTGTTCACTACTCGTAACAAATGAATCGTGCAGACTTTCGTTCCGAGGTGGTCGACTACTACCCTGATATCTTATTCGCGCATCTGCTGGGATATAGGCGGTTTTGTCTGATGGTAAATCTTGACCCGCCGTATTGGAATCTCTTCCGCTTAACCTTACTCTCGCTATGTCTTCCAAGAGCTCTAGCAACTCATTTCTGTTTTTCTCCCAAACGTCTGTTTCAGATTGTTTTTTCGCGTGGTCAACTCGGCCTATATCTGCTTTCCGTTCTTTTGATTTAAATTCTTGTTCGATCGAATACGGCTCTTCATCCCGATGCTTTTCTTTTTGCCGTTCGTAAGTTTGAACTAAACCCTTGGCAGCTTTTAAAACTTCCCCCATGGAACCGAAATTGGAGTATTTATTTCCAACTTTAGGGTTAGCCCCTCTACCATGTTCAGTTTCGTATCGCGGTCTTTCGGGATCTATCTCGAACGTTACCCTCTTTGCTTCCTCAGAAAACCCAGACAGACTTGGAACTTCTTTTCCTGCCTCCAAAATATCTTGGATGTAAGAACGTTCCATTTCGGCTGATATACCTCGATTATCTCCTTTGTTTCTACTTGAAACTTCTTTCTCCCTCGCTTTACCCCCTATTGCACCTATTTCAGAATCTACAAATCTCTCGTCGTTGTCGACCAAAGGTATCCGACCCGCGTAACTATCTTGACCCCGCAACCGATTCGTAAAATATTCCAACCCTCTAGGCTGGGATGACATTGGTGTTTCGATTATCTTACTCGTATCAACCCCCTCTGGACTATCATTCTCTTCCGATTCATCGCTGCTTAACAGCCTTTCTACCGAGTCAGGGTATGGAGTTAAAGATAATCTTCTTCCTCTTCCACGACCTCTGCCTTTTATCACCCCCTTCTTACTTTGTTTTCTTGTAAGAACCATTATCAACTCTCTCTTCTAGCAAAGTAAACAAATGTATCTTTAGACTTATCCTTTACGCAAGCCCTTACAACTCGAATTTCAGCCCTTAACTCAAAACTATCTATAATCGAATAACTCAACTTATGGCCTAACAAAAAAAAACTATTTATATACCAATTAACAATCGCTACGAACTATAACCAAGACCTTAACAAACAACAAATACGGAAAGAAAACCCGTGACTTCCTAAATGAACTCACTCCTTTTTCTTTCTACTTATAATTTTTAGGTTATACTTATAATTTTCAAACTGAAAAAGATGTTCAACGGAATCTTTCTAGTTTTATTTATTCTACTAAAATTAACCAAAAATCGTTTTGCTATAACCAATTATCTCATAACATGGGTTTGGGACGTGACCCATAATTCCTTCACTTTGAAACAAGACTGAATGCTGTCTATCAAAATTCTGTTAAATAATATTAAAAAAACTATTTACTTTACTTTGAAATTTATTATTCATTGCAAAAAGTACTTGTTCAACCGAACGAGACTCACGGCCGAACAAAAACCCTCTGCATTAGTTAAAGACAAATTTTGGTACTACTATGCTTTATCAACGAGACTACGATAAAGCAACTATGTTAGAGACTCCTCTGTCATAGGATAGCAATCAAAATTTCTTCAACTTCCATTCCAGCACGATTCGAGTGCTTATCACTTTCTCAAGACGCAAAGCTCAAGGTACCCCTGAGCTGGACAGGAGAAAAGTTTTCGCAACTCATTTTACCAGACGTTCAAAAAAAATGAAAAGAAGATGTATTATTGGACTGTTTTCCTAAAGCAACTTACAAGTTCAACCTACCCCATGGGCGCCATCTGTTATGTTATGGCTTTGTTTGAAAATTAGTTTTTTCAAAGCTTGAAAACAGGGATAGACTGGCTGTTGAGCTACCCTTGGCTATGATCCTTTTCACTCCTGGCTAGGTACGCAGTTCTGTGCCGGCTTGAACTCGTCGGTTTGGGTGGGATCTTGCCAGTGGAAAAGTGACTACATAACGAGAAAATTTTATCATCAAATTGTACCTATTGTTTTTCTACCATGTACATCCATAATTTGTATTTGTAATTTAGAATTAGTGGATAGGAAATTGAAATTAAAATGAAGAAAAATCAGAGAACTTTAATGAAAAGAAGAAAATTTCAGAATTAACTAAATACAAATCAAGAGCGTTTTATACTTCAGGAAAACAGAGTCCTTCAACACTCAATCCTGCCAGTCCGCAAAAGAATCAAGAATCACGTCCCCCCCATTTCCGAAGACTTAACCTGACATATTTAAATTTACACTAACACTATTTGAATTTAAAAAGAAACAATGCTTTAACATTTAGATTTAAAATCGTTGCCAGACACCTGACTTCGATTAGTCGTGCCAGCATAAAGAGCTCCAACTTCTTTCTCATAAAATCTATCGATCATCGAAAGAACTTTGGCGGGCAAACGGTCGGGAAATCTTCCACCAATTCCAAAAGAAAAGAATATCGTATGCCGTAGACAATATTTATATAAATTTATTTATGAAAAAAAAAGTATTAAATCTCAACTAATATTATTATCCGAGTTCTTACAAATAGTATCGGTCACAGAGTTATGCATTTTTCTCAGTTAAATTGACACAAAAATGATTATTTAAAAAAAAATGGAAATCAATATTACGATTCATAACCGTTGAATAGTTTGGTTATTTTTATTTCGGTTAGATAAATTTTAAGTTTGTACTTACAGTTTGGAAGTTCATTTATTTTATTTATGTTTATGTTCGCCTTACGTTTTGATGACTAGGAGATTGTGCGCACAAATCCTTCGCAATCAATGGCAGTATAATATGATCTTGACGATTTTGCTAAAATATACTAAAATGCTGAATTAAAATTTAATCTAACTGGAAGACAAAAATGGAACCAAACTTTCCTTTTACAAAATTCGTTACAGATTCTGATCTGATGATTCAATACAACTTCTCAAAAACAATAATGACAAAAACTAGTGAACAAACAATGATCATAAAACAAATGGTTGCTAGCGATAGTTCTTTTCCGTTCCCTGCGTTCGATCTCCTTTTGTTGTCTTTATCGCCTTGACAACAGGCTTTGGGACGTCTTTTAATCGAATCAAAAAAAATGGTGGCTGCCTTCCGCTTGAGTCCCCCTCGTTCTAGGACTGTTCGAGGTGCCCTCTTTTCACTCCCTGGGAAACGCGGCGTCTTCTAGTCTAAATGCGGCGTGAAAATACAGAATTTACTGCTGGACAATACTTCCTTTTCTATTTCGTCTTCTCCGAAGACGTTATACGCAAAATTCCTTTTTTATTGAAAACGTTGTCTCTATTTTATCTTGTACAAGATATTCAGTATGAGATGATGTTTTTACGATACACGGTACTTGGAAAGTATCCGTTTCTTTTCCGTTATTGATACAATACGGCACCCGTTCTTTTTAATACGGTATCCGAACCGCGTGTGTGACACGATCTCGAATTTTCCAGCACGTGAGGTGAAATCTTTTACCGTGTATAAATCTTGAATCGTGGGTAGATTTAACCCAAAAATTCAACCAGATTTTAGCGGCCGAATACCGTATTTAACCCTTTCTCTCTATTTTCGAGGACTGTTTTAAAAAAAGAAAACTGCGTTATTCACGGCACTCAGGTCACGCTAAATTAGGCTAGATATCACATACCTGTTATTTTATCTCCTAACTGCCCAGAATCTCCAAGAATTTTCACCTTTATTTCATTTCTAAAACTACACGTGCGGTTTTCACTTGTCTTTCTGATTGGACTTCTGGAACACGAATGAGAGAAGAACGATTTTCTAAGACTGTATTCGGCGCCATATGCTTTTTGGTACCGATCCTGTCAAAATTCTAACTACCTTTTCTTTCGCAACATTTCAAATGCTTTTTAACTTTTCAAATCTACATTTCCCCGATTACATTAAAGCATCCCATAGGTAAAGAAATTAGTTTGTAGATTATTCTTTAATCAATTTCTACCTCGTTTCGGGAAATTATGTATATTCAAATCTGATTTCCGTTTTGCAATTATTTATGAAATTTTCCATTTCAACTCTTCGTCTCCTATTCGATCGTTTCATCCTAGATTCGACTACAACTTATCCTAGACGCTAACCTTAGACTTAATTGTGGGTTCAAAAGCTTAAGTTTCAATGACTCTCAAACCTTTTTCAAACTATAATCTTTGATACAATGTCTAATAGGGAAATGTGAAATTTTTGGATTTAGCCACAGTACAAGTGAACCAAAATGATTGTGCCTGTGTAATCTTTAAGATTTTATATTTGAACAGGGTGACCATATTTATTTTGGGTGAATCCGGGATAAAATGGGTGGCGAAGCGAGGGGGCGGGTCGGCTGAAACAGAATACAGTAATCCCTCTAACTGCGCGGTTTCTGACTGCGCGGTTTCGCAACTACGCGGTTAAGTTTTTAATACAAAAATTTCGAATTGCACGGTAAAAATTTCGCAGCTGCGCGGTTTTTTTTAATAATTTTCGTTTAAAAAAACATGTTTCTAACCCCAAAATTTCATACAAAGTAGGGTTCACAGTGCGCGGTTTCGGTTTGCGCGCTCTTTTTGTGGAACGTATCTACTG
Source organism: Chrysopilus asiliformis (assembly GCA_964034945.1). NCBI lineage: Eukaryota > Metazoa > Arthropoda > Insecta > Diptera > Rhagionidae > Chrysopilus > Chrysopilus asiliformis. The sequence goes on from OZ035960.1 coordinate 20,774,164, forward strand.
CGCAGTTGGAGGGATTACTGTACTAACGAAACTACAAATTTTATATGTTTTTATAATAAAATCTGATTTCGACATAAACCAAATAAAAACAATAAAGATTTTTGCGAAATTTTTAAACAGAATACGGCGTAATTATTTGATTCAAGAACTACACAGGACCATGCGAAAATTCATATATTTTTTCGCGCTCTTTTCATTCCATAAATAATGGCAACGGTATTCATAAAAACAGCAATAAAGAGAAATGCAACGCATGCCAAATCCTGTGAGATAATGTATCTGATGTGGAAAATTGTTGAAAAAAATGCGATGTAAATAGGTGAAAAAAATGTTATTTATAGCAACCCCCAAACGAAATCGAGTATGTTTTATATATTTTTTGGTGACTGATTGATAGATCTGGGACAAAAGTTTAATTTTCGGGATATCCGCAACGTATGGTCACCCAAAAATTTTTAAATAATTTGCTTTTTTTCCTCTGGAGAAAAAAAATCTAACATTTAAGGACCAAAAATTAACCAGGAGTTTGCAGAGGTTAAAATTAAACATTTTGCTGGGTAAAAATCAGGCATTTTTTAACTGTCAGTGAATTAATCTTTAATATATTATTTTTGCAGTTAATGGAGAAAATATAAACAGAATTAACATAATTGCAGAATTAAAAACGCAAAGTCGGTCTTTTAACTAAACGCTTATCGCTATCGCTTAGGTGCGAAGCAATCGTAAACAACATTCAACATAACTGGAGCATAAATATGCACATGATGCATAAAAACCATCTGAGAGACATGAAATAATTTTTTATGCTTGAAATTGCATCTGTCAATAGCAGGCGGGCATTTTTTTAGTATACCTTTTGGCTTCCAAAAGCATTTTCTGTAGCGATCACGGTTCATAATACGGACACGGCCAGAGTATGGAGAGGAGATAGGTTTTTCAGACTTTTTTTTCGGAATCAGAATACAGCAAAATGTACTTGAGTATTTTAAGAGGATGTCGGTTGCTCAAATAATGTCTCGGTATTGTGAAGCGTGTGTAGCTGAGCGAAAAGCAACAACTTTTCGAAACATCTGCCAATGGAAGGAGCAGAAGTCTACGCTTCCACACAAAACATAATTTATACCTTGAAGCATAAAAATCTATTCTCATTCTGGGTTCGCGCTAGGACAAACTGAATTACCCACACACTCAAGCACATACACATACTTTGCGGAAAAAAAGAAAAATATGTTTTTTTCTGAAGCGAAAATGGTGCAAATGTGAGAGTATCTGCCGGTGTATTAAAACACTCGAAAAGTACTTTTTTATCAAGGTTTAAGAAAAGACGATAAATGTTGAATAGAAATGAAACGAATGAAGAGGAAACATGGCATTTTGTGTTTTCCGTTTTTTTTTCTTACGTTGAGTGCCCAAGTCAAACAAAAACCGCGAAAGAAGCTGAAGAATCCTCCTCAGGAAGTGACTCCTTCCTTCCTGCGTAAATGGTTTTTACCGGCTAATGTTGATGAATTCTTCTTTTCCGTCGCCGTGGGTTCAAAATTCGTTCGAGGATTTTCATTATTTCAACTAAATTTGTAATCGTTTTTGCTGGTTTTTTTTTCGTTTGCACAGCATAATAATTTACTTGTAATTTGTCCTCTTGAGACGAAAATGTTGAGCAATATTTTTCATTTAGTCAAGGACAAAATGCTGAAAAATTAAAAAAAAAAGTTTTTTGTTTATTTTTGGTTTGATCCAAATTTTATGTCACTGGCGACTTTTTTTTCAATTTCCTGAGAAATGGCTTCAAATTATAAATAATATGGACGAACTTTTGGGGGGAAAAGTGGGAAATTTGTTTTTTTTCCTCAACATTTTTAAAATGATAATTTTGGCAATAAAATGAATAGAAACAAAGATGAACGGGAATGGTGTTATGGTAATACATTGAAATCCGTTTTACCCAGAATTGCACGAGGCCAGCAAACTTGTCCAGCTTAGACAGGTTGATGGCTTATCCAGGTTCATTTGCTATGATTTTCGGCATGTTCAGAATCCAGTTTAGATAGGTTTTAGTGTTTATCAAAGCCAATACAAAATTTACGAAAAAGCGGAATGATGTGAGAAAAGGGTCGGACAGGAAAAAAATAGTGTGACGCTATTTTATCGGCAGCTTCTTAGCATAGATGTAAAAATCATAAAGTACCTGTTGGATTTTTGAGAAATTCCGGAGAATTACACACAGAGAAAAATGAGTTTTTTTGCCTATTTAGTAGCCGAAATCGGGAATATATTAACCATTTTAATAACATAGTAAAAAAAATCAGTCAATTTCACTACTAATTACTATACAAATAGCCGATTTTAAACGTTTTGTCGAAAAATTGACTATTTCTTTACTATTTCATAGTTGAAATAAATTATTTTAATTGTATTTCCGATTTCGGCTACCAAATAATCAAATTGAATATTTTTTCTTTGAATGAGTGTCCATAAAATAGGTTAGAGGGCGTTTAGAGTTTTCAGCCCCCTCCCCCCGTTACACCTTTCTACGATTTATTGTAACTGCCAGGAAGATCGAACCATACTTGGTGACCACGAAATCCTCCTTTTGCTGATTTTTTGGGGAAAAAGTATAATCACCTTATCTCTACAGTACCTTGGTTTGAAATCCCCGATCCAAAAAAAGAGGTTTGAAATCCCGGATCAAAAAAAAACCCATCCTCTGCTAAAAAGGAAAAGAAAGGATATTTTTGTTATCACCACCGGACCTTTCGTTTCGAATTTCGATTTCCATAACCGAATTCAGGATTGGCGACCTTAAAAAGCGCCTATCCTAAATTTTCCCGATCAAAAATAGCAAAAAAGATATTTGCATAATCCTTTCAGGACCTCCCGTTTAGAATTTCGATATTTCAACGAAATCAGCGACCTCAGAATCCTCCTAATGTCAATTTTCCCGAAAAAAAAGAATATTCGCGTTATCCTTACAGGACCTTAACGAATTTTTCCGAAGATGGGACCTAGTTTGCTTCAAACAAAATTCGATCACCATAAATATAATTTTTATGGAATAAACATTATTATATTCGTTGTGAACGAAATGTGTTTGGGAAAACAGAATTTTCGTTGTAGCAACAACATTATATTTATCTCAAACCAAATATGTTTGCAGTAATTATATCATGGCTACATTAAAAATTCTTTCTTTTCGTGAATTAAATGTAAGCTCAACACCACTAGGTTTTCCAGACAAATTGTTGATAAGAAATTTAAAAAAATCGTTCCAAAGTTTTTTTTTGCTCAATTGTTTTGATAACAATTGAAGAAGTTAACCTCACCAGTCTATAGGTGTAAATAAACGTAACAAAAATACTATTCAAGTTTAATTTATAGTAAAAGAAAATCAACAATTCTAGTTGACACAGTTTAACGAACAAAAACTAAAAAACCTCGAACGTCTTCGTTTGTTTAATAAGTTATCAGAATATTGCTGGTTGTGTTATCTAACTATACTTGAAAAAACTCTTATCGAAATTCTAATTCAATTCAATTTCCGCCCCACATTCTATGAATCAGACTTCCAGTTACCAACACATGCAATCCATGCAATATTCACTACATGTGTAAGTTATAGGTGTGTTGCTCAAGTTGCATTCTGTTCTTTTACAATTCCAATACGATTTAAAACACAAAATCGACTCATTCCACGATTTGGAAGAAGAAAAAAAACCATCATTTGTATTGATTCTACTCAGGAGAAATGGTTTTTTTTACAGAGCCATGTGTTTTATTTGGCAAATATTCAATCTAAATGTATGCGAAAACTAAATTAAATCCAAGCTTTTGGCAAGAGTTTCCATTGTTCACAGTAGTTCAGTGACCGGCATTAATCTCAAAACTGAAAGGGTGAAATTGCACCACCTGCGAATAGTAATAAGGAAAAATTATTAACTGCCATCACAATTTATCCTCAGTGTATCAAAATTTAGAAACAAATCGCGAAAAATTTAAAACAATTTCTTAAGCACAAAGAAAATTGTGCAGATTAAAATTTCCTACAAAAATATTTGGCAAAAAACCATTCAACTGCAAATTTTATAGTGCCCAGAATGAAATTTGGTGGTAAACATCGAATCACGCGGCTGCGAAATCGAATGGTCAAAAAACCGCGCAGGACAAGAATCTGTACCAGAAATGATATTTCGTAGATTTGTAAAAATCTTACTAACGAGGTCAATTGAAGATTAAGGCGAATTGAGCACGAAATGTTCGCTTTTAACCTTTCCAACATTTCAACATTGGATGAGGGAAAAGTGAACAGAAGCGCACACTAAAGTAGAAAAAGGAACATTAAATGAAGTTTCTTATCCCACTAGTCAAACACTATGCCATCATTCGAATACATCAAGAAGGTTTTCCTTGTTTTCCTTCAAATTCAGCACGCGTCAAAGAGGCCTTTTTCCTTTTTTACTTAAGTGTTGTTCATTTCATTAAGGTGCCACTCATGGAAGAGTGGGACTGAGCATCATTTATCTTCAGCAAATAAGGAGCTCTGGTAGAATAGAAAAGAGAAAATTTGGGGGGAAACTTAAATGAAATTCCATTAGTTTCATAAAACGAGAACTAGTATTTCATAAATCCTGAAAAGTCACTTTCAGTTTTAAAGTAAAGTTCTTTTTTTTTAATTTTCTTTTTTGATTTTATTTTCCTTTTTGATTTTACTCCTTTATTTTATGCTTTTTCGGTTCTTTTTTTGCCTCGAAAAAAAAAATGTCAAAGAAACAACTGCAACCATACGTAATATCAATATTAAACGTAAACTCAGAAAATGTGGTAAAAGTCGTCGACTTGCTTACGGCATATTTGGCTTCTTGCAGGAAAAATCCTTTTTTTTTTGGTCAAAAAGAGTTGGTCGGACCAGGTATTATCCATTTCTACCATGAGATGACACCATATGTCAACACTATTCAATTCTAATGTAAATTATGGAATCCTCTTTTCAATTTTAAAAATACATGAAGATTTTTTTCTGTTCGACGAATCGAACATAATTCTATTTTTCGGTACTTCATACAAAATTTCTCGGAAAAAAGGTTACGACGGGAAAAGGGTTAAGTAAGAAATCTGAAGTTAGCGTGACGTATTTTATGGACAATTCCTACCTTAATACACGAAAAAGATGAAATTGTAGCAAAGATTATTCCGTATCAAGAAAATTAAATCAAAAACTCAACATTAGAAAAACCCATTTGCAGTTTACTTTGGTCTTAAGAAAAATTGCTACCGTTACATTATTGATTGCCTTCAAAACTTGATAAATGTTTATAAAAAGGAATAAAAAGGTATTTGAAAGGATATTTCCAGAATCTGAATAATTCTTAACATGCTAGCCTGTTAACTGACTCCCAATTTATTTCTCGCATTCAATCGATTTTGGTTTAAGGAAGAAATTTGAAAAAGAAGGAATCAACCAAAAAAAAAAAACAAAAACATTTCCATCGAAATCAAAGAATATTTAAAAAGTGCCACCATTCGAAATTCAATCGAATTCCAAATTAAAATTCAAAAACATTTTCAAAAAAATGCAACCTTTTGAAATTCAATTGAAATCCCTAAAGCTTCTGACTTTCGAATCTAAATTTAAAATTCAAAATAAATTATCTGTAATCAATCATAGGTTGTTTTTCATTCTGAATACAAAATTCAAAAGCACGAAAATTGCTACGAGACAAACTGTGTTATTTCACTATTTTTAAAATTCAAATATAGTATCGAATAAATTCAGTGCTATATGACAAAATAATACTATGCATATACAATAAAGTTACCACGTAGAAATGATTTTTGAAACACTTTTTATACATCCACCCTGTATCATATTAAGCATTTGAATACATAAAATATGGTAAATAAACGTTGATAAAAACGGTTTTGCCTTTTTTGCCATCCAATTTCCTTCATGGTAAAAACAAACACCGATCGATAAAGTTTTTTAGACACTGGCATACGAAACTCTACCAACAAATAACACAAAATATATATTAAAATGCTTTGAAAATGAGAACTTCATTTGCATTCGTACATAAAATCGATGTTACTTTAATGGAATACGGGAAGATTCTTATGACAAAAAGAGATTTTCCGGGAGCTTCTTAAATATTCAAACGCCCTTGATTAATATTTTGAATAATAAATTGAGTGTCTTAACATCGCGTAAAAAAATTATGGGCAAAAAAGTGGGTTATAAAACTTATGCTGGAGGGAGAAATTTGGTAAAAATCAGAGCATTTATAGAAAATTCGAAAATTAGAACTTTTTTGAAATCTTTAATCGTCAGTATTCCCAAAATTTTGAAATGGGCAAAAAAAAAACATGAGAAATGTCATACATTTCGGAGAGTGGAAACTCCAAAAATCTTTCCAAAAGTATTTTTCTTATCAAAGAAAGTGGACCTGTCGGTGTCGGGTTGAAGTATTTTGTATATATTTTAGAAATACTGAAAAAAAAATCAAAAATCAATTTATTAACAACTTTTGGAAAAAGACGTTGTACAAATTTCAAAATTGTGAGATCAGATTCGTGTTTACCGACTGCTAAAATCTCTACTGCAAATTTTCCCGAAACAAGGAAAAAGGACATTTATGTCATCCGTACAGGATATTCCTACACTGAGAGTAATCGTCCATGTAGTTGAATCAAGAACCGTCGTTTGATTTAACTGTTTTTTAATTAAATTTCGGGGAAAAATGCGACATGGGCAATTTTTTGTGATACTCTTGACGGCCCAGGCTACAAATAAACTGAAGTCAAATGAAATTTCAAAAATCAAATGTTTTTTTATTGAAATTTAAAAAACAACGTTTTTTATTCGAATTTAAAGAGAAAGTAGTAAAAATAAATTCTAAATCAGTTATTTCAAATGCAGGTTATTTAAAACAAATATCTTGTATTTGATTTAAATGCATCTAAATTTATTTTAATCAAATGTGTTTAAAATGAAAATCCAATCAGTTAATTTGACTGTCTGTCAAACAACCAAGCATTTGTTTTGAATGTATAGGCAATTAATGGAGGATATTAACAATCATCGCCGTTGGCGACACACAAAAATATATTTTCTTTGTTTGTATACACGTTGAATATCAAAAACGGCGATATGGTTTTCCTGATGATTTTACCACTTTTAAATACGCTATCAAGAAATTTCTATGTTGTGTCGTCGCTTCTTTCTCTGATCAAAAATAATAATCATTTGATTTAAATACTTTTCATTTAAATTAGATATCAAAACCGGCGCAAATTCAGCCATTTTTTTTATTTGATTCAACTGCTTTTCCATTAAACATAATGACAATTTTCCTTCAGTGTCCGCTTCAGCCTGCAGCTTTCGCATTCTTTTCGACCTTCGGCGTGAAACAGCTCTACGCGTGTACAAAACTTTATGGAAACGGGTTGAGCCGTTTCCGCGTTATACCAAAACACAGATACAGACAGATAAGTTTGTTGCCTTAGCGCGATATTACACACGGCAACTTTCGGGCTTATTTAAGCCGGCAACTTTTGGGCTTAATAAGCCACTGTGCTTACACTTGTGGCTTAAACAAGCCAATCCTGTTTGCATATGCTACACAAGTTTACATGGGAGTGTGTGAACTCAAACCATTGAAATTGCTGCTGCTCATATACTTCCCAGGATCTTTACCTGCTGACGGTCAGAACGAAAATGATTTCTGCCTACTACTTTTCACAAACCGGTTCACACGGTTTGCATGTATGCAGATTCTCGATAAGCCATGATTTCGAGTGGCAACTTTTCCCTCCTCAGTCGTTTCTCCCAAAAATCGGCTTAAGTAAGCCCGAAAGTTGCCGTGTGTAATATCGCGCTTAGAATAGGGACAAATATTACAAGTGAAATTTAGAAGATATGCCTGAAATTTTCATATGCAATTTGAATATCTAAGTTTATGTAACAAATCAAATCTGCACCTCACATTTGTTATGCTACATGGAATGTTATGTTAAATGGAATGGTTTTAAGATTTTCTAAACAAAAATCAAAAGAATTTAAAAATTTCATCTGTTTTCAATTCCAAATGAATTCAAAAATAAAGGAAGAAAAAAATCATTAAACAAACCTATCCCAATCAGGTTTTTAATAAATTTTCGTCAACTTTTTTTAAACATCGATACAAACATAATCTATTAATGACTATTTTGCTTGCTCACAGCACGACAACCTCTTTGATTATTATACTTCTATTATAAATTCAATTCAACTAGACAAATAGTTGTAGATATTTTTATCCAATCTCAACGTGTTTCGAGCTCCACTCCATTAGTGTGGCCTTGCAAAGCACACCTCTTAACCATAAAATATAAAAGTGAACTACAACTGGTTTTCTGCAAGACATTTTTAGTGCATTTCACACGAATCGCCTGCAACTTTTGCAAGTATAATCAGAAAAATTTCCTCACGCATGTTGGTATGGCTTAAGAAAAAGATTTGTGCTTGGAAAAAAGTTCAAATATGTTTAATGGTAAAAGAAATATTAGAAATTAAGTGCAAGAAGAAAAAATCAAATAAAAAAACGTCAATACATTTAAACGTAAAGCAAAAATACATGTATTGGTGACAACATATGGTGGTTTTTTTTCTAAAATATGCCAGCTAGATACAAAGACAACATCTCGCATGGTGTTCGATTTGAACCGGCAATAATGGTCATGTATAGTTTGTAAAAAAAAGGGAAACTGAGAAAACTCGTTTGCTTCTACTTTTCATAGTAGGTATTCGCATGCTTTTTTGCCACAGAAAAGCAACAACAGCATCCCCGACAGTGTCGCCGATTGAAATATGTTGCTGAATCTAAAATGAAACTAGATAAATCGCAACCTCCGGAAACTTGTTTACACGTTTAATATTTGCCAGGTTTTTACAGACAGCTCTGACTACCGCTGATATGGCATGCATATGGTGGACCAGGACAGCTACTAGATAATGTTGACAGGCAGCGTCTCATGTAGAAGAAGATTCACGTGAGATTTATGCGACATTAGTTACTGTGGTTTTAATTAATAAATTCAATTTTCTTAAACAGTATCAAATATCAAGAAAAAAAAATTGAAAAAAAAAATCTTTTTCTTGGATACGCAATCTTATGGCGGGTATCATGAAATTTTGTAAAGAGATTTTTCAATTTTGAGACAAATTCCGCGATGAAAGAATTCTTCATCTTTTGAAGCGATTCAAGACCCACTTTTTCATATCTCCGTCAGAACTCAGACGCAGTTCAGAAAGGTGGTTCTGTATGGATCGGAACAAGTGGTAATCAGAAGGAGCAATGTCTGGAGAGTACAGCAGGTGGAATAGAACAAAACGTCTGACGAGAGTCTGACGGCATACCGAGAGCCTAAAATCGCAAACAATTTTTTTCTGAAAAAATCCTATAATTCTTTCTACATAAAACTATTTTCAAATATCTGACAAATCCATTGTCATAATCAGAAATATTGATTATATTTTGCAGTAGACTCAACAAGCATTCATTGAACTTTAATTGATAATAATTGCAGCAAAATTGCCACTTATCAACTTAAAAATATGCGATGAACTGAAATAGACACTAGCAATAATATATATCGGTCACCTCCCCCATAATTACAGCATTTTTATATCATTGTGAAGAATTTTTAGACATTGTTTTTATGCTACATTTTTATGTATAAAAATACAAAGATTGATGGCTAAATACAAATAGCAAACAAAGGAAAAAAAATATTGCTGTGTATACTCTACTCATGTAAGTAACTAACATGTGTACAAGCAATAAAATCATCGACCTGTAATCGTTCTGTTCTTACAACTTTGTAATACTATTGCGATAACAATCTAGTGGTAGGCTTCGGTAAATTCACCTCGGTCAGGTAAATCACACATTTTGATTATGGCGAACGTTATTTTAACAATACAAAAATCGACACTTTATTGGCAAGCGAGAAATATGCATGACTTTGGCGGTTTTAGATCTATATTCGGGTTTTGAGAATTCGTATGTGATGCGATTTCGAGGAAAGAAGTTTTAAGATTTTTAATGCTTGCCAATTGCTTGGAAACACCTGACTTTCATCGGTTTATGGGGCACAAGACATCATGCTGAAATGGCAAATAAACATTACAACGAAATAATGAAACAATTCACATTTCCTTTGAATTCAATTCGATTTCAGTGTTGGTTCGGCATCCAAGAAAACCAACGGTAAAATCAATAATCGATTCAATCCAAAGAAAGAAGTGCATAACCTCAAGTTCAGGAGTTTTTTTTATATTACGTGGTGGAGGTTATACCTGTAGGGTGATTGCACTAGAAGTTGGCCAACTTAAGATGTTTTTTTTGGCTAAAAAATGTTCGAATTTGTGGTCTTCTAACACCCGTTTGCGCCAACTATTCTTAAAAAATTGAGTTGTGCTTAGCCATTTTAAACCATAAAAATTCTGGAACTTAAATAGTTTGAGTTGGGCTTAAATTGCTAAGTTTCGTTGGTGCAAACGACTACAAGGAGATTTGAATTTATATTTTTAGGGGGCCCACAGGCAACATTTTGTACAAAAATGTTTTCCAGCTTTTGTTAATAATACTGTTGTTGACGCCAATTTTCACCTTTTTGGTACTCGTCTTCCCCTTTTGTTCAATTTTTCCGGGATTTTGTGTTATAAACTTAATTGCCGTATTAACGTCACACTTCCGTAGACACTCTCTTCCCTAAAAATGTGACGGTCAAAAGTATTTCTTTATAAAAAGTCCTGAGAATTAAACGAAAAGGGTGGAAACCTCGGAGTATTCACATAAAATCTCCACACATCAATGTTCAACTGAAACACGGTAAAAAAATTTAGGTTACCGGATGAAACACGGCAAGATCCATAAAGAACACATTGATGGCTTTACCCTACATGTAAATATTATACAAGTAAGATTTGGGCGTGACATTTCCTCTACGCGAAAGACCTGATGAAAATTATCAATAACTGTCCAAAAATCTTATAACATGAGTATAGACGCTATTATTCGATCAGTGTCCAGGTGAAGCATCCAGCGGAACCAAAAGAACACAAGAAAAATCACATTAAAAAAAAGACGGACATAAATAAGAAAGGAAACTTCATGAACTGTTGGAATGCCATTCTCCACAATTTCTGATTGTAAACGAAGAAAGAATGGTCCATGATCCAAACAGACAAAACATCTCGAGTTCAGGCTTTGGGGATAAAATATTCCATCCACATTGTGCAGAATAAGTAAAAGAACTGAACTACCTAATGTTGGTACCAACCAACATCAAAGCAATGGAGCAAGGTAAATGAACTCACACCTGAAGTGTTCCACCGATCATGATGTGGAAATGGGGGGCCCTCAGCGTTTCCCTGGACATTGGCACTGCGGCCTTCAGAGCGAAAACTCGAAAGCATCCATTGTCAAAGTCCGAATGGAGCCATCAAAATTGTTGGCTAGCATTTTATTTGGCCATCCAACTCTCTCCGAATTTGATAGAAAAGCAAAGTTAACTGTCCGGATTTAGAGAATTTTAGGTAGCGCTATCAAAACCAGATTAAATAAGTGGTAAAACGGCGAAATTGTGTTTGGAAAATGCCAGAAAATAGCGTCCCATCGACCGTATAATGGACTGAGTTCGCGTCACAGCATTCATTAGAGATTAAATGTCTTCAATAACGTTGAGAAAACAAAATTCCAAAATGAAGGGGGAAAATATTTAGATTTGAAACTTTTGGATACCGCCAGTGGCAAATTTTATCGCGATGGGCAATGGACGATGATACTTTGACGAGTTTACAGTTTGTCCCCCAGTGATTTTGTTTAACCTATTTAAATATCACTAAGAAATCAACGAAGAAACAACATTTTAAGAAGCTAAACAAATGCGTTTCCAGTTTAAATTTCTAAGATCTCAGGGAGGGATGACAACTGATTGACCAATTATAAAGGTATTCCACTAAATCTATTCCTAGAAAACTATTATGACTAATACAAGATGACGTCATAAATCGAGGGTCAATATAGCTAAAATAATTACACAACACGACGTAGTAGTCTGACATCGATCATGGGCGGAATCCGGAATGTAAATTGAATGTGGATCTTTTCGGACTTCGAGATGAATCATAATGGAAAATGTTTATACAATTTTTTTTTAAATTTAAGAAATTCTTCCCCCTAGATCTTTATTCACCACGCGTGTCGGTATTTCGGAAACTGACATCGAATGAACTCTATATGGCCATTTGGACTTTTTGTTTGGATTGGGATTCATAAAAATTAACCCCACAAGCAAATCAGTGACCCAATTGAAGTTGTTTACTCGTATAGCAAAATTCTTGATTGATTAATTGGGGATTCTCAATTAAACTTGGCAAAAGAGCTAAGAATAGATTGGATAACTTAGTGGGGAAGGTAACGAATAAAAAAATCTCCAAAAATATCCTTTATAAGGGCGAATTTATTTCCAGCAGAGATCCTTCCTGAAAAAACGTCCCAACGTTTTCTAAAATAACAAAGATTTTAGTTTTAGGACTTGCCAAGAAACCAAACATTGTCAAGTGCGTCATATATTAGGTAAGTGAGTGCTCCATAAATCAATTTGTGGATGAAATAAAATAAAAGCAAACGCTGAAGTTTCTTGATGGAGAATCAATTTGTTTCGGTACAATGGAAGGTTGAAACTTTTGGCTTTGTTCTGCATCGATAGTCAATAACTCTTGCAAAACACACGCGTAAGAAACTTCATTAATTTCGAATTAAAACTATAAGTCGGTACACGAGTAAATATATTTCAAGTGTAAACATAAGAGAAAAAAAACTTTTTTTTCTTTTCAAAAAACAATGATAAAACCTTTTTTAATAGGCGCAAAAGTAACAATTTTTTTTTATCAATATGATAAAAGTATTTGTGTGTTTTGTACCTGATAAAATATATTTTATCAATTTTTTTTTCACTTGGTTCTAATACGCACATGTGTAACATAATTGCCTGATTCATTGCGCCCTGTTTTAAGTAATTGCACCATAATATTTTATGTTAACACTAGCACTTGGAACACTGGAAAAATATGTACAAAGCTGGAACACAAAGGCTCAGAACATACGTATAGTTGTTAAGCCCTTCAGTGCAAGCTTAACCCATTATCATTCAAAATGATCAACTCAGTCCTAGCGACCGAAATTAGTCCTAGCGACCGAAATTAGTCCTAGCTACTGCTTAGCCCCAACGACACCAGCCATTTCAAGACTACTATCACAGTCTTTGCTGCTGATAGATCGTAATAAGACCTTGCAAATATTGAAGTTCATTCGTTGTGTGCAATCCGTATAAACCAAAGCCCAATTCAGACTAACGATTGCGATTACGATTGAAGCTTCTCGACCAATGAGAACAAAGCTTTCAACGATAGGAAAATGAAAGCGTTGATCTCATTGGTCGAGGAAGCTCAATCGTAATTGCAATCGTTGGTCTGAATTGGACTTAAAGCTGCAGGCGCGAAACGCAGAGTAGAAAACTGTTTTGAGGAAGCCTAATACCGCCAAATATGTTTACAAAAATATACCTGATATGCATAATTTGTAAATCAATTAAAAACTATTTTAAGTGAAAATGCTAATTTTCATGACAAACCTATTCATTAAAAACGATGTTAATAAATGGTGATTCATACATTGCGAATAAATGAAAATAGTTTTATTCAAATGGAAAAATTTTAAAATATGAACTTATTGGCGAGAAGCCAGTACTATCAATGTTATAATAAGGGTATTCACGCTTAGTTGTATAGTCGCAAAGTTTAAAAAAAACTTGATATTAAACATTTAAATTCTTTATGAAATATCTGAAATTTTGAAAAAGTTCTTATTCGTCAGGCTAATTCAGTGCTTTCCGGACTTCCCTCTCCTTAAAACACTGTTTTCCCCCTTCTCTCCGTAAATGTGTAGCGTATTTTATGGACAGCCACTTAGGTAAAGAAAAGTAAATTTAAATAATTGACACCTTGATACATTTCACATCAAGGCTACACCTTCGACAGGCTAAAATTTATTTTTGATAAATGAAAGGTAATTTTACTTACAAGTTCATAGAAAATATGAATATTTTATCGATCGATTTGTACAGAAATGAAATTCAAGTTGTGAAAATATAAGAAATTATGCGCCATATAACAAGTTTAATGCGGACAATTTGTATAGAAATCTATTAGTATGAGTTCACTTAAGAAAAACACACCGAAAGAAAAAAAAAATATGTACGACTATAGTTTTCGATTTTAAGGATTAGAGAGCTTAGAACAAGAATTCTGTCCATCAACAAGATAAATCGATTACAATAAATCATCGCAAGATTAAAAACACAGATGAATGTTTTTATTTTATTTTATCTTCTCTACTGAAATCTATGTTGCTAGAAAAACCAAGATTAATCCCCATCATAGGTTCGTTCTACATGAATAAATATCATATTTTTACTAAAGTTTATTCAAGCTGCAAGTATAGTAAAAAAAAATCAATATTGAATTTGAATAATCTTTGATCTTTTTTATATGCGTGAAGGATTTTCTTTTAATTGATAGATTTTTCTTATTTGATTTTAGTTCAGTCAAGCTCTAATTATTAATATATTGAATTTGGATTATTGGCCCTTCAATATAAACCGAAGTTTTTTTTTGTTTTTATGTCTTTAATTCCTGTCGAAATTTTATGTAAAAAAATACGACACACATTTAGAGGGTATGGGCTGGGGTTGGGCAACGAAAGCAAACCATCGATAGCCGCCATCGAAAGTTAATTCGATACAGACCAACGATGGCGAGAAAACATCGACTATAAACCATCGATATTTACCGATAGGGTCGATGTTTTATTCTAAACCACAGCACTCTAACACCCCGATTCTGACAGACTTGTCACTTTCGACAAGAGTCGTTTTACGCGGTAGAAAAGCACTAACAACACGTAAAACAACTTTAATCGAAAACGACAAGTCTATCAGAATCGGGATGTAAATCACAGAATTTTAAACCGCATAATTTAATGATAATTCAATACCAATATAGGGTTTTAGCCTAATTACAATGTTTTACACATCAAATTATTTATTTTTCAAATAAAATTAATCCTTTTTCACATCGAATTCGCTTCGCTAATTCCGACAGATATGACATTTGCCTCCAAAAATGTTGTGCGAGCTTGGATGATTTCCACCGAACTTAATCGGTGGTCGAAAACCTAATCGATGGCAAAATTTCAAGTCAATCGGTGGCAAAATTTCAAGTCAATCGGTGGTCAAATTTGAAGGCAATCGGATATAAGGAAGATTGTAAAAATTCGTTTGGGTCACGAGGAAGCTAGTTAAATAAAAGTTTTTAATAAAAAGATTTTAATCAATTAAATTACTTCATTTACAATCAAAGTGAAAATATTCACAATGAAAATTAGATACTATCAGCACTATTAAAAGCCAACGATAAATAAATTTTCAACAAAACAATGAAAAAGACAAACAATTAATTTAAATATTTCCAAGAATCAAACTTTAACTGAATCAAATATGAAAAATTCGAGATCTAGATTAAGTAAATCTGGCATCAGTGATTTAGTACTATGCGTCAGTCTCTGATAAATATCAAGATATCCAGAAGCGCCACATTTCGAACAAAAAAAAAACTCCACAATTGTGATAGCTTAAATTAAAAACGGCATAAAATAAATAAATTGTCTCCACTACAAGTGATATCAGTTACATATCAGATGATTTAATGTGATATACTAATAGAAATAAATTATCCAATGTCAAGCGAGGCAGGGTCTCTAAAATAAAAATATAATCCAATTATGGCAGTCAAATGTCATTCTTGAAACACTTAAAAATTAAATAAAGCGAAAAACCTTTCTTCTTTTCTGATGAGAATGACTTTGAATAATGAGTTCCAAAATTGTTAACTATTTTTTGTTACAGTTACAGTTGGATACGTTGAAATTTTAAATGACGGTCTTTTGTGTTTGTTGCCGAGGTGCACGGAAAATGGTCCCAGGGCAGTTCACAAACGGTTGCTTTAGTGTAATTCTGCGTTTGTTCACTGGGCAAATGGAATATGATCCTAATTCAGTAAACATTATTATATTGGTAGTAGGGGCTGCAATACCGGAAACCGGTTTACCGGTTTACCGGTTTTACCGGCCAATTTTACTACCGAAATTACCGGTAAATTTTTTTAAAAAATACCGGTATTTCGGTATTTTTTTGTATTAGTGTGGCGGGCTTAGCGGTCCAATTTTTAGAAATAAAAGCAAAAGTTGTGTTTTAATTTTCCAGCCTGACGTTTCGAGCCTTGTTTTGGTTCATCTTCAAAGGCGTTAAACGATCATTTAAATGCAATATGTTATAACTGTTAATATTTAGCCGTAAAAACTTTGTGGAAATGTTACATTAAAAATGAGCCAAAACAAGGCTCGAAACGGCAGGCTGAAAATTAAAACACAACTTCTGGTAATTTTTTTTTCTAAATGAAGACCTCGGTGCAAAAAGCGGTCATCCCCACTTTTTCAAAATTTTCAGGAGAGACAAAAAAGATGTTAGCGTGAAGTTTTTGCTCTGGGACAAAGTTAAAAAATTACAATTTAAATCAAACATGTATTCTTACATCGTTTTAATTTGAGATAAATCTATGTATATTATTTTTTTTTTCGAAAAAGTTATAGACATTTTAAATTTTGGAGATAGCTGTTTCTGGCACCCAAGATAATATTAGCGGTTTTCAAAATGCATTATTGGCTACAAAATACAGTCCAAAATATGTTCAATAGCGTTTAAAAATAAACAAATAAAAAAATATTCAATTTCACAAAACAAAACTCTCACAAAAATTAAAGATTTTTTGAAAAAAAAATTCTGCGTCAAATTATATGAAACAATGCTTTCAGTCGTCTCCTTTTCTTTAATAACTTTTTACACAGTCCTCCAACGAGTCCGGAGTATGCAGCCAAATATGCGCATTCTTTTATTCTTGCGCCAACTGCAATAACTCATTTTCGTCAAAAAGTGGAGGTGGCCGCTTTTTGCACCGAGGTCTTCAAATGTTTTAATGAAAAACCTTATGATAATGGGCTTTTTTGATAATTCAAAAATGTTAAAATCGTATTTTTTTTTGTAAAAACCTTAATTATCGAAAAAGCCCAATATTTACAAGCTTTCCGAATGTAAGAGCAAACTGAAGTATACTTCTAGTACATGTACATAAGTAAATGATAAAATATGTAATATGCAATATACATATCGTCGGCTAAAAGTGAAATTGTGCTAAGTCCATTATACCAAATTTGACAGAAGAGCAATAAAAACCCTTGTTAAATCATTTTAATTTTCACTTAAAGAAAACAGAGTCTCATTTAAAGAAAACTGAGCCCAATTTTTCTCATTTAAAGAAAACTCAGTATTATTGAAAGAGAATTAAAACGATTTAACAAGGTTTTCATTGCTCTTCTGGAATATTATACCAAATGGACTTAGCACAATTTCACTTTTAGCCGACGATATTACATTAGAGAAAAAAAATCAAAACGAAACAGAAAAGAAAAAACAACCATATTTGGCATTTGTAGCCATAATTAATGTATTTTGGTTTTATTATTGAATTGTTATAATTATGTGTTCTTGTTTTCTTGATTTTATGATGTACACTATAAATATTATAAAATTATTGTTACTTATTTCTTCGTACGTTTTTTTTCCTCTCACTGTCACTAATATGCTATACATGATTTGTTTTATCTAAATAGCGATTTACCGGTAAATACCGGTAAACCGGTTTTTACTAAAAATATTTACCGTTTACCGGTAAATCCGAAACCCGGTATTTTTGCAGGCCCTAATTGGTAGTGAACAAATATTGTTTTCGGCAAACGTAGTTTCGGTTGTAGTAAGAACCTTTTATTTATCGAAAAAATATTTTATTCGCCTAAGCAGCCTTTATTTGGATGTTTTTACATCCGAAATTACACTCTAGAAAATTTTATTGTAATTTTACCCCTATTATCGTAGGAAACCATTTTCCTACGATAATAGGGGTAAAATTACACCGAGTCGTAATGGCTTAAAAGCTATGCATTTTTACTCATTTTGTGGCGTACAAAACCCTCTTTTACGGGGGAACTTTAAGCTAAATAAGAAGTAAAAGTACAATACGGGTGTAATTTTACGACATGGATGTTTAAAATTACCACATTTTTGTTGCAATTTTCCTCCTATTTGGTAGCAAAACCGCGTCTTAAAGGTGTAATTTTACGACATTTTTTGTTTAAAATTACACCGAAAATGGTATTAGAATTTCTCGGCTTATACGGTCTGAAAAAAAAATAATATATTATTTTTGCGGATGTTTTCACATCCAAATTTCCCGGGCATGTCTGCCATGTGGCAGGCGCCACACAGGATTTTGGTAGAGTAAAACTCGATTCGAGTATTTATACTCCGATGCCACAAACCTTATGCGAATTATAAGGTTAAGGTTAAATTGTCCGTACAATAATGCAAAAATACCCTGCGAGCGTGTTTTTACACCAAAATGAGAGTAAAAATACGAATATTGGTCGAAATTTTACGCAAGGTTTAAAATTACCCTATTTCTAGTATAAGATTAATGTTTTTTGGGTGATTTTACAACTTAAATGGTGTGCGAGCTAAATTCTGATTTTTTTTCGAAATTTTACGACGTTTTTGCAAATTTACCCCGTTTTTACCCCATTTTTCGGTTTAAATTCAAATTCATTTTCTACAGTGTACTTTTGAAAAACGGGTACCAGGTTCCGAGACCCAGAACCGCACTCAGAGAAAAGATAGTATATTTAACTATTTATACCCGTATGGTGAAACCAAAGGGTATATTAACTTTGCCTTACCGTTTGTAACGCCAAGTTCCCGTCATCGCAGAAAAAAATGAATTACACCAGTGTGTTTAGAATGATAAAAATATTTAATTTCTGCATGTCCGTCCGTCTGTCTGTCTGTCTGTCCGTCTGTCTGTCCGTCTGTCTGTCCGTCTGTCTGTCCGTCTGTCTGTCCGTCTGTCTGTGGCGCGGATTGCGGGCGCACGGATTGAGATAGAGACTTGAAAGTTTGCACAGATCCGTTTTTCGTAAAATGTGAGGCTAAGTTCGTTAATGGGCAAAAATTGACCATTAGGGGGGGTACCCCCCATACGAACGAAATCGTTTTTTGTGAATATCTCAAAAACGGTGCATCTTATCAAAAAAGTCCAAGAACTTTAAGCGTGAGAAATGGAGTAAGTTATTTAGGATATGATTCTACATAAAACTCCCATACATCAAAATCCGATTGGAATAAATTTAAAAAAATCTTATTGGAAAGTTTGACTTCAAAGTGGAATTTTGGTATAACTGTTCGAATTTTGATACGAATATCACGGGTCTCCAATGATTGCCAGATTGGCAATTATAGCTTTTGTTATGTTTTAATAATCGTGACTGTTACTAAAATGGTTAATGTTAATTACAGAAACAATCAAAAACTTCAATTTTTATAAGAAATTTAACTTCTTAGTACTAAAATTTACTATTTTGTATTTAAATTGACTATTTTTTCAATTAAAATAAACTATTTTGTACTGAAAATTAACTATTTTAGTAATAGTCGCGATTTCCCATTATAAAGTTGTCAGATTCACTATTTTTAAAGTAGTTAGATGTACTATTTTTAAAATAGTTAGATTTTCTCTGCGTGCGGCTTCCGATTCCAAGAGCCAAGAACTGCGTCCAAAAGTCGAGATCCCGAGTCCAAAAATTCTCGTTCCGAGTCCGAAAATTCTTTTTTTGTCCGAGTGAAAGAAAAAAAACTTCTCTTTTTTTTGTTTGGAAGGAATTTTCTTTTTCTTTGTTTTTTGTCTTCAACTCGGAACCGGTTCTCGTTTCTTACGTATCCGGGGAACCGGGTACCAGGTTTCTAATAAAACTACAGAAAACTACGGTTTTCAAAAGCCCTATAGTTCCTAATAGGCGCAAACCTACATGGAATGCGAATCATAATATTTATAAGGTTTTTCGTTGCAACCAATCAACAGTAGAGGTCGTGACCGCTGTCTAAAGTGATGGTGTCGTTAGGACCAAGCATGATAATCCTCATTTCGAAAAATCATGTTGTTTATAATCTTATTTTTTTGTGTTAATAAATGTCTTTTTTAAGAGCGAGGTGCTAAAAAATCGCAGAATTTTGCAATTTTGATAGATTAAAAAGTTTCTATTAGTGTAGAAACAATTTCGTATAACAAGCAAAATAATTCAGTTGCTGTCACGTGTGAACAATTTGTGGTAGCGTTGGAAATTTTCTACTGATAACACCAGATTTCACTCAATCTTCATAAAATGTTTGTTTACCTTGAGTGTCGGCCATTTGGTCTCATGAAAAATAAAATTCCTCCGCGAATTTCTCGTTAATCCTACATCAAATTTTCCAAGATGATCTGCAGTGGCAAATAAACTTTACCACCTGATGGTTAACCTTACGTCATTAATTCCATATGTTATGCCCATAATACATAAAATATCCGTGTCTATATTAAAACATTTTACAACTTGATACTATTTCGCAGTCATTAAACTCAAGACTCTGCCAGTGAGAGTTACCCAATTTAATGATTTTCATGCTTATTTTATGAATTTTCGCAATAATTTACATATTGTGCCATAAAGGTATATAAGTGTCCGAGATGATGATGTTTTTTTTAAACCAGAAATAATTTAAATTTCACTCATTCGGGGATTTCTCACAAAAACCTAAATAAAAACCGAAATATTTTCATGGCGTAAAAATTTCTAGCAAGAAAAAATAATTATTACTCGAAAACATATGATTTCATCGTTTATGCACAAGCAACGCCAATAAAGTCTTCAATTGTAGTTACCTGTAATATACACGAACATCTGAATAGATAATTTCAGGTGTTTTTATTAGTTTTGGCACGTATAGGGCGATTTCAGTTTGCGTATCTTTCATTTTGACCGTATGTTACGATTGAAAAGCAAAAGTCACTGGACAACCAGGTTTGTTTTATTGAGAAAATTATGAAATTGAATATTGGAAAATCGTATCTACATACTAATGAGGTTGACAGGTATGGATAGCTGAATTGGTTTTAACTTCGTTAACGGATTAATAAATTTGTTTATTTTATTATTCATTAAAACTTGTCGTTTTCGCTATAGGTGGGTCCTATATATTTCTTAGAATATTTGATTTAGCCAGAAATTTATCACAAATCATAAATCATTTTCGGAATGTTACATAATTAATATAATTTACACGTTTCATCGTCATTTTTCAACAAATCATGCGCCAGTCGACTATACCGAATGATACAGGAAAAAAAATTGTTAAGACAATACACGCGAATATAATTTTTGTGTGAGTACCAGAGTCAGAATAAAGATCTCTAAAATTAAAAATTATCTAATTTTGATTACAGAGTTTATTAAAAAGCTTCATTTTGCAAGTACGAGTGTTGTTAATTTTTATAACCGTATAGTGAAACCAAAGGGTATATTAAATTTGCGTTACCGTTTGTAACGTAAAAAAAGCAACTGAATAACTTAAGACTACCACTTCGGAAATTTTGAAGCGCTTAAATCATACTTCCGCCAGAAAAGCTTGAGATTTTTCCTATTGGAATGCTTATCTAATTAAGAATATCGGTCGTTTTGCTAATTCAGGGCTATTATATCAGCTATCGGTCTAGCTCTTACTCATGTAAGATTTACCTGATTAATTAAACTGTCTACACGTTAAATAATTGTAATGCTGCTATTGGGAATTATTCATTCTGAAATACCAGTAATTAAAAGTAAAACACTGCAGTGAACGGGAAATATTCATTAGCTCTTCAAATAGAGCACTAAAAAGGCCTTTATCAACAGAAACATCGTTAAATAAAGAATTTTAAAATCTATTACCACTGAATTTCACCTGGTCTGGGTTGTTAGCATTTATTAGGGCCAATAGATGTTGTTTTACCGTAATACCCAATACACGCTGGTACCCACGTTTTCAATGTGTTACCTGAGCTTTTAACCGGTAGCAAAGGGGGAATATAATTCAATTATTTCTTAGATTGCGGAAATTACGTTGTCGCCTGTCGCTACTGCTAACATCGACGTTTTTCAGTTAGTTCAGCTGAATTTTCCTATTGGAAAATTCTTCTGCACGCTTAAAATTCTTATACTTGAATTACAACCAGTGCTGCATATATAGAAATAAATTTTCAATTTGGCTGAAGAATAGAATAGGGAAAAATCAACAATAAACGTTTTTTCTATGAAAATGATTAGAAATTTATACCGTATGTAGTGCTCATTGGGAACAACTTTCCAAATTTGAAGTACGTTTAAATTAAGGCCTAAAGTAAGACCTAAAAGTAAAGGTCGACTTAATTCCGTCGATGTAGACACCTCAAAAGTCTTCTTAAGGGTAGAATTCGACTCGTTTGCGTGTACTATTCTTAAAGATTATGATGTTCTTAGCCTAATTTAATCATAGAAATGCTGAGATTTAAATAATTTAAGATGGACATAAATTGCTAAGTTTCGTTGGTGCAAACGGTTTTTGGTGGCGTAACTCTGCAATGCAGGAGTCTTTAGGATGAAAGACAGATCTTCTGATTTGCGACCTCGTAAAAAAAGTTCTTAAATTTTCGGTCGTCAAAAGAAAATCTAACCATAAGAAAAGCTACAATTGCCAGTGGCCAATCGTCAAACACTCTATTTCAGTGGTCCGCAACCAGTGTGCCGCGGCACACTGGTGTGCCGGGAAATGATATTAGGTGTGTCGCGGTAAACATTTCAAAAAGCTATTTAATAATTCTTTCAGGATTTCTTTTTAAATTTTTTCATTATAAATATTTTATACACAAATTTTTTTATATTTTATTTTGTGGTGTGCTCCGAATTTCCAGAAAAAAAAATTGGTGTGCTGTATGCAAATAAAGGTTGCGGAGCACTGCTCTATTTGATGACAGAGAAAATGTTTATTTAATGAAATCCATTTGTATGGGAAAGGGGGAAAGCAGTGATCCGATTGGATTTTGAAGTATGGAACAGTTATGTAAAATCCTATTGTAAAAACATTTCATCTTTATAAATTTTTCGATACGATGCACAGTTTTCGGGAAACCAGGGAAAAAGTGTTCAATTTGTATAGGAGAGGGGGAAAGGAGTGGTCCGATTGGATTTTCATGTATGGATGATTTATGTAAAATTCTGTTTTAAACACGTTTTACGTTTATAAATTTTTCAATATGATTTACTGTTCTCGAGAAAATCGCAAAAAACTGTTTCGTTTGTATGGGGAGGGAGGAAACGAATGGTCCAATTTTACCGGTTCAAGAATTGAGCCTAGCTATTTACGAGAAACGTAACTGCACAAAATTTCAAGTCTCTAGCTTAACCCATTCGAAAGTTATGTTGTCCACGGAGAAACAGATAGACGGACAGACAGATAGACGGACAAACAGATAGACGGACAGACAGATAGACGGACAGACAGATAGACGGACAGACAGATAGACGGACAGACAGATAGACGGACATAGGGAAATGAAATTTTTTTGTACATCCCAAACAACCTGGTGTAGTTCATTTTTGTATCCGACGATTGGTTCGATGCGTTACAAACGGTATACTAAATCTAATATACATCTATGTATATGATATATCATACAGAGTATAAAAATGTAGTGAGAAATTTTGTTAGCCTTTTACCCCTGAATAATAATTAAAACTAATTCATTTTAATATTAATGATTTTAAGCCATGTTGATCGTTAAGATTCGCGTGGTACCACAATGGGTCATTTCTGGCCTAAGTGTGGTTTTTTAGGAGCCACTCCAACCTAACTAACCTAAGCCATGTTGAATAATATCGAGAAATACACTGAATTATTATTTGACTGATTCAACAATATTCATTGTAAGAATGCATTGAATGAAAAATAGTTTGTAATGTCACTTGAAAATAAAACGAACATCATATGAACTTTGTCTCCTTAATTCATTGCTCCACCACCCAAATTCTACAAACCCCAAACACACTAAACAATTGTAAATATCATATTAAAGTATTTTAACTCATTAGATATACTTCGACCCCCCGGAATATTAAATAAACTCCCTTAGAAAATAAATTGAATACCAATAAACGGTTGTCCATCTTTTACACCAATAGTGGGAAACAAAGTTCTGTCCCTTTCTCAATTTCGCATTAACAAAACAAGGTATTAAAAAATCGATTTGTGGAGAATTTCCCTTACTTTTACTTCCAAGAATATTACACAGCTATAACGTTCAGTTTCTTGCTATATTTTACGAATGCTCTGGCTGGCGTTTAAATAAGTTTCCCTGATAGCTATTTACTCCATCCCCCCCAAAAAACAACAAATATTTTCATTTACACTCTCCATCTGTGACTGGTGGATATCCTTTTGCTATTATATTAAAACTACCCTCTGTGGTTCAATTATTAATAAAGAATGTTCTTCATCCAACTTAATGGAGTCGTGACGGGTCTGCTCGCTATTGGATTATTGTTCTGTGAATGTTTGGTTATTATTCGGGCTATTTTTAAACGTTTATAGGCGAGTAATTGAGGAAAACAGGTTTTAATAATGAAGAGGATTTTCCTTTTCCATTTTTTTTTCAGTTTTCATAACGAATTCTTCAACACATTCCAAGGAGTCATGAAAACTTTAGTGATCAAATCAAACCGTAAGTTAAAAATATATTTTAATGGACAAGTGTATCTGCATATTAAATTAACAGTAAATTAAAATATTAATAAATATTACTTTTCAGCTAGTGTTTTTTGATTAAAACGTAAGATGCTGATTTATGGGGAAAGAAAATCTTAAATTTTATAGAACATTTTTGGATTAAAAATCAAATACTTAATGCGAAAAAATTCAGAAGAATCTATACTGACTTTTATGATTTTGCGAAGAAAGAAATAATAAAAAGTGCAAAGAACCAGAAAAAAAATTACGAATTCTTCTCTAGAATTTATCAATAGGAACCTAACATAACCAGATAAAATGCACTTAAAATAACACTTGATGTCTGCCGGAGAATCCAAAAATAATTTCGCTAGCAAATTGAACAAGTCAAAAGAATTTTATCGCAAAACTTCGATCTATAATCAAAAGAGATCTTGCTGTTTTTTCTTATTTTTTTTTTTTGTGTTCTTTAGACAATTTCTGAAACAAGTTCAGGTTTTTTTTTGCATACAGGTATCACCGACGAAAGGATCGAAATTTCCGGTAATTTAAAGGCTGAAACCACAAAATCTATATCGGTTTTGGCCATAAAC
This sequence comes from Chrysopilus asiliformis, assembly GCA_964034945.1. NCBI lineage: Eukaryota > Metazoa > Arthropoda > Insecta > Diptera > Rhagionidae > Chrysopilus > Chrysopilus asiliformis. The sequence continues at coordinate 20,799,567 of OZ035960.1, forward strand.
CAGAGCAAAAGATCGTGAAATAAAAATAATTCTTCCAGAAGTTTCATTTTTTACACCCAAAAAATATCGATCGATTGGAGAAGTTTATAAATTTCGCAATCTTCTGGAATGAATTTAAAAGAAGACAATTCTTTTGGTCATCCCGTGTATAAGAAAGTGGTTTTCGGGCATGAAACGAAACGATTTGAAACCGGTTCCCTCACCTTTGGATCTTTGATATCGATGATCATCCGAGCTCAACATCATCATCATCATCGGAGTTCGATTGATCATCACTGTTGGTAGATGGACACCGGTGGCATCAACTTACCATACATGCTCGAATATGGACAGGTAAAGCCGGTATGTTTTCAGGTGGGATATAAATAGTATTGTATATGACAACTAATACAAGAAAATCCAGTCTGCTATCTCATCAAAACATACCCGATTCTAATATGTGGTGTGGGCAGTTTTGTTACAAACACAATGCAACAATATGTTGTCTAACCATTTATTTATTTATTTATTTATTTATTTATGTACAAGTATTTATTTATTTATGAGTTGCGATGAAATAAATAACCAAGTTGACGTCTCATCCATGCGCTGACGTCAAGTGGTGAGTATTTAATGTGGAAATTTATGCAATTTCGTACGAAATTGATAAACGATACGGTTTTCAAATGTCCATTGACTGCATAACAGCCGAAAAAAAACACTGAAATTGTCTGGTTGACAAGATTTAAATAAAACTTTGGATAAATTTTACAAAGACATGGAGATTAAGATTTCTAGTGATTTGATAAATATTGGATTAGAGTGAACTTAACTTTAAACACATGTAAACTAAATATTTACTCGTTGTTCCTTCTATTTTATTATTTAAAGAATTTCTAAGATGTCAACTTGTGAAAATTTATGTGGTCAGATTGCCTGATTTCTTGGAAATTTCTAACAAACCACTAAAGTAAGAAACCATGAATTCATATTGAAATTCTAAAAGAGACAATCGTACAGACTTTATCGTGATGTCTTCAAAACCAAATTGAACAAATCTTTATCCGAAATCATGTTCGAATAGTAGAATTTACATGAATTGAATAAAACTGTTTAACATGGAAAGGTTTTGTAAAATCTATGTTCAAATTATAACTCTTCGTACATAATTCGCATGCAGTTAGCAGCACTTAAGTCCAGTTGAAGAATCTCAAATCCCAAATTTCTGTCAGAAACAGGCTTTTAGGGGGAGGAATTTTTGGGATTTCACATCGAAGTTTTTATACTCTATATGATATATCATATAGGAATATATTGGATTTAGTATACCGTTTGTAACGCATCGAACCAATCGTCGGATACAAAAATGAAGTACACCAGGATGTTTGGAATGTACAAACAATTTTCATTTCCGCACATATGTCCATCTGTCTGTTTCTCTGTCTGTCTCTCCGTGGACACCATAACTTTCGAAAGGATTAAGCTAGAAACTTGAAATTTTGTATAGTTACGTTTCTCGTAAATAGTTCTTGAACGGGTAAAATTGGACCATTCCTTCCCCTCTCCCCCAATTTTTCATCAATTTTTACAATATTCTCGAGAACGGTAAGTCATATTGAAAAATTTATAAAGGTAAAACGTGTTTAGAATAGGATTTTACATAACTCATCCATACATCAAAATCCAATTGGACAACTCCTTTCCCCCTCTCCTATACAAATGGAACACTTTTTTCCTATTTTCTCGAATACTGTGCGTCGGATCGAAAAATTTATAGAGATGAAATGTTTTTAGAATATGATTCTACATAACCGTTCCATACATCAAAATCCAATCGGACCACTGCTTTCTCCCTCTCCCCTACAAATTGAAGACTTTTTTCCTGGTTTCTCGAGAAACTCATTTTGTGTTGTTGAGCACAGAAAAAAGGAAACTTATTAAGAAAACTGTTTAAAGCCAGCATCACACACTATGGTCTACCAGAGTCGTTTTTCTGTCTGTCTGTGCGTGCGATAAAACATCAATTTTTGGCCTGGCATCAATTTTTATAATACACACATTCGAAAAGGGGTACAATATAGAAAATCCCTTTGATAAATCATAGCGTGTATGGCCCAATTAAGGAAGTCCAATCCTAGCTGACTATGCAAGGGCAAGGGAAAGAAGACGAGGAAAATAATAGCCATAAGTATCATACCATTTATGTTGAATTAATATTGGTTTAGTTTAAGAAAATCGAAATCAAAATATCAACTAGGGTAAAGTCGGGTGATATGGCACTTTAGGTGATATGGCACCCTTTCAAATTCTCCCATTGGCAACACTAGAATCAAAATCATTCTCCAAGAACTTAGTTCAGTTTCTCCAATAAGGCCGAAGTGTGAAGACCGCGAAACAAAAGCTCTTTTCATTTTGTTTTTGTGTGACAGAACAGGAAAAAAAAGTTGAAATTTTAGACGAACTACTTTTTGTTGTTTTTTGAGTGGCTGAATTTTGGTAAGTACAGTTGGAGCAAGTTTACCGTTCACAAACCAAAACAAGCAGAATCTGATGTGTTTTCGTTTGTGTGTATGAAACAGACTTGATTGAGCGCGAGTTTTCAGTAAAATATGAAAATCATTGGCGATGTGTGAAAGGAGAAATGGCACCTTTTTTCTGAGGTGATATGGAACGGGTGCCAAACCCGAGAAAACAAAAGGCTCCAATCCTTACTTCCTCAGAAAACGTAACTAATCAAAAAAAATCAATTACGAAAGAACGAGCGATGGTAGATGAAACCACATCTGAAGAAGAAAATATTGCATTACAAGACGACTCCGATAGGTTTGAAGATTTTGAGGAAAACATTTGCACTGGATGTGGTGAAGACTATGCTAAGACCACTAAACCCGACGAGTGGGTTAAATGCATTGTTTGCCATTTGTGGTCCCATGACTCATGCACATCATTTGTCAACACTTGCAACTCGTGTGGCAAAAAGGACTTCAAAAACAAGTAGGGTGCCATATCACCTAAGGTAGGGTGCCGTATCCCCTACACTTTTGGGGGATATGGTTTTTTCAATGAATTTATATTTTGTTGAAATTTTTACTTTTTTAGGAGTGAAATCCTATTTATTTTTTATTTTTGTTTTACTAGTTGATTTTAAGAATAAAAACGTTTTTGTTTGAATCAAAAATCTCTTTTACTTTTTGGGTTATGCCGATTTAAAAAAAAGGGTGCCATATCACCCGACTTTACCCTAATCTAAAAAAAAACTTGCACGTGTTATACATATAACCGAAAACTATTTATAACACAAAATCATGGGTCATTCTCAGTTTATATTAGATTTATGTAAACAATTTTTTCCATGATTCATAAAACGATAAATGAATTTATTTGTTAGTCAATTTACAACTTATTAGTCACAAGAATTATAATAAAAAAATGATGAAGTTCAAAAAAAATTGTAGATTTTTCATTGCTTTTCGTAAATTTAAAGACACATTACTTTTCAAACATTACTAATTATTTAAGTTTTATAAATTATTATTGCTTAATTTGTCATATAAATCTTTATAGAGCTATTATGGTGGCATAAAAATTATTATATGTAGGTATATTCTTGGAAAACTCAACTCGATTCGCTGAAAATGATTGAAAACGAGTTTTCCATTAAAAATCAATTATGTATTTGAAATTCTTCAAGATATTAAAATGCAGGCAAACTACCCAACAACCGCAATTATTATTGCAGTATAGTGCATTGTACGACATCAAGAACAGAGAATATACGATAATCGAATTCCTGAAGGTATGAAAAAATATTTTGCAGGTGAGTGTAATTGAATTCCTGTCTTGTCAATAATTGTAATCAGATAGGTGTATCTACGTCTACGTCTATGGTTTAATACCATAAAAGCGCGGTAAGAAACACAAAATTATGAAATTTATTTTTCGTGTGCTGATTTAACATACGTTAGTGGTGGAATTGCAGCCTTGGCATATTGTAAATTAGCATAAATTGAATATCGTTGTTTTCTTAATTTTTCAACAGATTTATTTTACATTTCTGGATTTTTTTTTTCTCTCCCATCCAGTTTTTTAGATGCGACTCTTCGTGTGTGTATCCAATTCGTAATTATTAATATTCCACAACAAAAACGATGATAAGGTGACGACCAGTTGAAGAAGTAATAATCAGATTTTATCACTTTTCTGTCATTCACGACAGGTTGAAAATTACGGTTCACTTTTTCACAAAAAAAAATCACACTCAAGTGGAACCGAAAATTTCACGGTTTTATGTCACCTTCTTTAAAACTTCTGGTTCATCTTTTTTTAGTTTAGCGATTAGGTATTTAAAAATCTTATTTTTAGTTGCAGAGTTAAAATTATATTGCAAAACGCGTTAATCAATCAAAAATCTTAAAAATTCGAGGGTCTGCAAATTTTCGAAAAAAAACCGCTGAGGTCAACGGAAAAATTAACGCGACAGGACAAAAAAACGCGACCAACGACGACGACGAATGTTGAAACGCAGGAATCGCGCAACAGAAAACTCTTGAACGGATCAACTGAACAAGCCAAACTGGCTAACGTTTGCCGATTGTCGAACTACCAACGGTCGTATGGCATAGTAGTCATCCACATAATCTTATTGTGGATGGACTACACACAATAATAATCAACGATAGTGCCAACAGGGAGGGAGGGAGGGGACTGAGACGCATTGGAAGCCCAAGGTATTTAACGTTTGCTTCGGGTCTTGTTGTGCTTCTATGGCTGCTATGAAACGTCAAAGCCAACATACATTTGAAAATAACCGTCATTCGCAACTACATTCCCACAGAGTTGACAGAAATTTCGTGTTTTTACAGATTTCAGTTACACTATTTTTACACGATATATCGATGTGTAAATGGTCTTTAAAAATGGTTGAGTGTGTTGCAGTTTTTAATTCGAACGATAGAATGTACATTTAACACCGTCGTCGGATTATTGAATAAAATAGGTTTGTTTAAAGTGATGCCAGTAATTGAGTTTTTTTGTATGACAGTTAAATTATTTTTAACTATAGAAAGTAATCAATGACAAAATAGGGGTAGAAAATTTATGTGTTCTAATAAGAAGGCGGCAATGTTTTTAAAACACGGTGAGCCACAAAAAAAATTCTTTTGTTACTAATTATCATGCATAATAGGAATGTGAATAGAAGCAACACAGCATACGAACTACATTTCCTAAAACCTTCTTTAATTTCTACTTGAGTGACGAAATTTAGATTTTATGACGGTCCACAAGATTTCATTTTGAATCAATCATAAAATTTGGTGGCAAAATCACCGACAAAAGTTAAATTCGATACAACTTTTAACGACGACTGAGTTGGTCGGATTGATTGTATGCAGAAGCATAGGATAATATGAGTTTAAAATCTGAAATGTCGCCGTAAATGTTGTGTCGGGCCAATTGTATTCCGGCCTTTATACTTTTTTTCTTGATTTTTTTACAATACAGGTAATCTTTCTATAACACGGTAGATTGGATCTTGAAAAATGTCGTGTGGTAAGAAACCGTGTTATAGGAGACTCATAGGCAGTACAAAACGAGAGGTTAAATTCCGGAGATCTAATAAAAAAAATTGAAAAAAATTGAATTCTTGTAAGAAACTCCATTTTCATTAATAAATATTACCATATGTGTATATCAGAAATCAAAAATAAACAAAATATAATTATTTTCATTTTAATAACTTTATTTAATAATATTATTTCCATTATTGCTCGGTACAAACTTGTTACATTTTTTTTACTTGGACAGTTCGAATCGTTTCTGCTTACTTTCAGATTTACGCCAATTTTCGGATATTTTTATTAAAAGTAAGTCCAATGAATCCAGCCTATTGTCAACGGGGCAAAAATATTCAAATATAATTTTGAATTTAAAGAAATCCAATAATTTAAATTTTGTTTTATCCGCGAATTTGTTTACTTCACTTTTCTTCTACTAATGAGAAAGCCAAATTGAATAAAATAAACGATAACTAGTACTTACTTTGAAGCCAAATCTATTCAACGCATATCAAAAATATCTGAAAAAAGAAATAAAAGGTATAAAAAAGGTATTTTATTTTTTAACAAAATAAAATTTTTTAAAAATTATAGATTTTAACGAATAGAGAAGCTAGTGTTAAAAGTTTAACTATCAAATAAGATGAATGATAGATTTTGGAATGGCCGGGACAGTCCCGCATTTAGGTAAGTTGTTCCAGCGTCCCGGTAACTAAACTTTTCTCCTGGATTTTTCAAATTAGTGTAATAATTTTTCCAATGCTAGAAAAAGCAATTACTAAATATGCAAAACGTACTCCAAAGTACATTTTTTTCGCCTGCGACACATTTTTTCAGCAATATACCACAAAAGGAGCATTATTTTAAAGCATTTGTTTGGCCTGCGACGCATTTTTCTGTATTGGTATTTTTGCGATTTCCGTTGCAACTAATTATCTAAAGGGAAGAGCCCGAAAATTTTAGTTATTTTCGCTTAGAACTGAGTATCTTTTTATTCAAAAAACTACGCCGCATGCTGTTTAAAAAAATTCACCTGCGACACCTATTTATCAGTTTTTTCCTTGCGTTTTTGTCTACATCAAGCTTGATTTTCTATAAAAAAAATTGTTTATCTTGTCCCGGATTGACCAAAAAACATAACAAAAGCTATAATTGCCAATCTGGCAATCATTGGAGACCCGTATGGTGATATTCGTATCAAAATTCGAACAGTTGTACCAAAATTCCACTTTGAAGTCAAACTTTCCAATAAGATTTTTTAAAATTTATTCTAATCGGATTTTGATGTATGGGAGTTTTATGTAGAATCATATCCTAAATAACTTTTGTTCTTGGACTTTTTTGATAAGATGCACCGTTTTCGAGATATTCACAAAAACCGTTTTCGTTCGTATGGGGGGTACCCCCCCTAATGGTCCATTTTTGCCCATTAACGAACTTAGCCTCGCATTTTACGAAAAACGGATCTGCGCAAAATTTCAAGTCTCTAGCTCAATCCGTGCGCCCGCAATCCGCGCCACAGACAAACGGACAGACGGACAGACAGACGGACAGACGGACGGACATGCAAAGTTCAACTTTTTTTTATCATTCTAAACACACTGGTGTAATTCATTTTTGTGTGTGATGACGGGTTCTTGGCGTTACAAACGGTAAGGCAAATCTAATATACCCTTTGGTTTCACCATACGGGTATAAAAATATGGTCATCCTAGTTATTTGTCCCATTTTTTCAATTAAAAAAAAATCGGAAAATTTGCGGATTTTTTCAATTACAGCATTAACAAAACTAAAGCAAAATTCTTTTCAGTGGTAACATTATATTTGATTGAAATTGGTAAAACTTAAAATGTATAACAGTTAACCAATGTGTAAACGTGTTAGTTTACCAATCCATTTGAATTAATTGTCTAAGTATGTGTGCGGTTAACACTTTTTTTTACCTAGGTTTCTACTTTCGTGAAGAAAATTTTTGTAACCGTAATTCCCACAGTTCATGTGAACTTTTCACGGTGCAACAGTCAGTCGTTATGATGGTAATTTTTGCATACGGATATACAGGGGTTCAAATGTACATTCATTCATACAAATGTACATAGCTTAGCTATAGAACAAGAAAAATACCACTCTTTAATAGTGGTCGTTTTGTTCTTGATATCCAGCCAATGTTTCATTTACCTGTAAACACCTATTAAAATACCGTCTCCTATTACCCGATGATGTTGAACGAAAAAAGCACTTCACTCAGGCTTTTGAAGCTAAATGCCATAAAAAAAGTATTGCGCCTAAATAATTTCATTCACAAATGAGTCACAGCAATAAAGTATCTATCATTTTAATCGTTGATAACGAAATCACTATGCCCCATTAAACTGTACGGTCAAATAAAAATCAATTGAATACCTTTAGTCTTTTGGCTCGTGACATTTTATCAGATTTCATTGTGCGATGGTGTGAGTTTCCAGTTAAAAATATCCAAAAATATGTTAAACGCCAAAATTTATGCAATATATAAATCCAGCGATACTCAAAATGTCAAGGTCGCGTTTGCAGAATTCTATAAATACATTTTAATAATAGCTTTACAGTCCAACCGTTTGGAATTTATTGAAATTGGGGAGTTTTTCATTAATTACAACTGACATAATTGATTTTTTTTGCTTAATTAAAGGAAATTGTGATGTGGCCCCTATTTTTGATGTGGTAAATGGATTTACACTATGGAAAGCGTAAATATGAAAGGCGAGATGACTGGAAGAAGATATCTCGAGAATGGATCAAGAATTACATATAATAAAAATGCAAAGCTTAAATTCTTGGGAATTTCTTCATCTTATGGCTAATTCGAATCACAGATTAAGAGCATGTGCTACTTTGGAGGCGAAGAGCGACTACGTTATTCAATACAATTAGAAGAAAGAAGAAGAAATTTGTTTTTTTTTTTTGTTACAAGAAAATTGTGAAAATTTTCTATCCGATTTAAAATATAAAAAGACCAGGCCATTCGAATTCGCCATTAAACTTTTTAAAAATTAAAGAACTGAAAAAATTGAGTTTCATGGTAGCACGGATTGCTAAGTTTTCCCCTATATGCAGGGTAACCATATTTATTTTATGGGTATTGATACAAAGGAGATAAATTTACCGATTGCCTATATGCATATTTTTTTACGCGGACTGTACCCTCAAATAATTTGTGTAGATTGATCACCTTTTCGGATGACAACACGCAGGGAAAAATAGTAAATCTAACTTATTTTATAATGAAGAGTCGGGTATACAACTAAAATAGTTAATTTCAATTACAAAAATAGTCAAAATTGACTATTTTTATAATAGATATGTACTTAATAGTAAAATTTAATATTTTGTTGTTAAATTGACTATTTCTGTAATTGAAATTAACTATTTTTAATTGGAATTAACTATTTTAGTAATAGTCCCGTTTACTCATTATAAAATAGTTAGATTTACTCTTTTTTCCTCTGCGTGTACTGTCAGCAGTATTTTTCGATACGACGCATCTTTTTCGACAAAATGTGAAAAAGGAATTCCACTTGTATGGGAGAGGGAGAAGTTGTGGTTCAACTGGATTTTGACGTATGGATGAGTTATGTAAAATCCTGTTGTAAATACGTTTTACCTTTATAATTTTATCAAGATGACTCACCGTTTTCGAGAAAATCGCAAAAAACAGTTTCGTTTGTATGGGGGTGGGAGGAGCGAATGGTCCAATTTTGCCCGTTTAAGAACTAAGTATAGCGATTTACAAGAAACGTAACTGTACCAAATTTCAAGTCTCTAAAAGTTATGGTGTTCACGGACAGATAGACAGACACACAGTTAGACGTTGGACGGTCGGACGGACAAACATACGGACGAACAGACGGACGGACGGACGGACGGACAGACATACGGACGAACAGACAAACATACAGACAGGCAAACAAACAGACAGACAAACGGACGAACATGCGGAAATCAAAATCTGTTGCCATGCCTAACACCCCGCTTTAGTTAATTTTTATGTTCGGCGATTGGTTCGAGGCGTTACAAATGGTATACTAAATCCAATATACTCCTATATGATATATCAGAGTATAAAAAATATTTTATTGACATAATATACACTGAATCAATTGGTATCAATTAAATTATCTTGCTGCATACAAAATGCAAATTGAATGAACTTCAATTCTATTGAGAATAATTGATTACAGTCAATTATTTGTCTGGATTTGACCCTTTAAGTTTAACAAGACATTATATCAAATGTGATTTATTAAATTAAATTACATAATTTTCTACGAAATTAAAAATAATGCGCTGCCAATTTAATTGACAAGAAACAATCATTTTCACAAATTTTTAAAAGTTTTAAATAAATAAATTCTGTTTTTTACATAAAAATTTTAGAAAACGATCGCCTAATTGAAATTTCTATCTTAACAGATAATAGGTTGATAAGATATGTGATATTTTAGTACACATTAATAGGTACCCAAAAATTTTTTATTGACACAAAATTGATAAGATAATCAACAGAAATACTTGACTGTGATGCTTTTATTTTCATTAGGGCCATTTGGATTTGATTTGAAGTCCGAATAAATTTTTATTGAAAATCAGGGCAGCAATCATGTATTCCGACGCGTCTCTGTCTTTCGACTTCGACGCAGCTTTTAACTCTTAACTTCGCCATATCAGCAGCTGCAAATTTCCTGGAGTGACAGTCAGAATCACGTTTCGATTCATAGTGACGATTCCGCGAAATTTCAAGTTGCAGATATGGCGAAGTCAAGAGTTAAAAGCTGCGTCGAAGTCGAAAGACAGAGACGCGTCGGAATACATGATTGGTGCCCTGGATGGTTTGTGTTTCCTTATGTTTGTTGTGATAAAATGTAAATTTTTAATTGATATTTCATTGCTGCTAATATTAAAGAACTCCTACCGCTTGTAATGCGTCGGCCCGCGGTTTGGTGTAGAAAACTCAATCTAGCCCTTGGTGGTAATTGAGTTAAACAGCCCTGTTCTACATACCCCCCCCCCCCCACACTTTGATATATCTATAGATACGCCCATGGTTACAACCAATATCAATGGAGTTTTCTTTCAATTATTGAGACTTCTTAATCACCAAAAAAGGTTTCAATATTAATTGCGTTCAAAGAACTCTTTTTGAAAAAAATATGCTTTTCTACCATCTGTATCAATATGAAACTAAATGTTTGATCTAAATTGACGACAATTCATATCTTCACGGCTATCAAGCGCTAATTAATCAATTTTCCTCCCATATAGACAGGTATAAATTCAAGTACACTCACACCGATAACAAACACGAATTAATCGGTTACTTAAACATAAAACCGAATAAGGATCAGATATTCTCATCTCGTTATTAAAAACTCCAACTCTCTTCATTGGTATAAATTACAACTTGGTCTATGACCCCGTTAAACAATAATTCCCACAACATAAATGTTGTTATGCAAAGCAATTGAAACATCTGTTCAGGAATCCCTAAAAAGTCGTATCCCATCAGTTAAAAAACCCTCAACGACCTTTGAATTTAGGCGGCGGAGGACTTTTACCGCATAAAAATGTTAAAAATGCAAAGGAATCCAATCCAGGAACTGTTTGAAAACTCTGGCCCCCTCTTGATTAATATTCGTAATAAGAGGGTGAATTAAAGAAATACGGTGAAACTCACTGAAGTGAACAAACTGAATTTGGTCGGAGGACAGCGGAGAAGAAATGAAACTCTAGGGTGTGTGCGATATGGTCATATGTGATCAGCCATGTGTGGAGGAAGACGATGATCAATTCGCTGGATGTATTTTTTTTTACCGAAACGTAGACATTTAAATGGGAATACCTGAAGCAAAACCATCCTAAAGAACAGAAAATATATGAGATTCTATTAGATCTGAATCTTTCGCTCTAGGGTGGAACGGAAAAGAAAATCTCTTAATGAGAATTTAACAAGATGCAGTTTTTTGAGAACCGATTTAACCTCAAGACCTACTAAAAAAATCCCAGAGATTTTGAATGTTTTTGCCCCAAGTTTTCAGAGGGAATTCATCTTCGAATACGAATTGAGTCTTGTGAGAAAATTGATTATTGGAATTTCGTGTTTTCAAAATTACAATATGTTTTCTCATATTTACAATATGCCCTAAGAAAAGAAAACAAAAATAATTGCTTATGTATCGAGGAGGATAAAAAATAAAATGTATCGAGTCGGACAAGGGTAGAATGTATTAATTTTTCTTTATTCCTTATTGGAGATTACTTCTGGTCAGAGAACTTTTCGCACGGGTGATAAATGCACTTTATTGTCTTTAAAAAAAAGACATTCGCCAGAGAATTATCATTTTTTATATTCCTTTTATTTGTCTACATCACAGAAAGAATGAAACTCATGTGAAGGTAACGACAAAATATATTTTTTTTAATATCCGCTTGTTAATTATGTACGGGAGACTGTATAACAGTAGTCGTATGGCATATGATGGTGTATTTAATCTTTAACACGTTCGTGACATTTGCTTTTTCAACTTTTTTCACATTTGGACATCGTGTACCACGGGTGGTACACTAGCGATTTGTTTTCTGGCGGTTGTGCACCATCGGTGGTACACGGTGCGTGTTTTTATATTACTTCCACAAAAAAACTACCGCACTATTTACTCGCGCGGTTTTAAAAAACTGTACATGTACCACCAGTGGTACACGATGTCACGAACGTGTTAAGTAAAAAAAAAAAGAATATTTTTACTTTTTGCCACAATGTAATGTCTACCAAATATTAAACTTTGACAAGGCAGATGCTAGTGGACCTCCCCAATATAAAGCTACCCGACGCTAGCGTGTGTCTTTGGGTGATGCGGCTTCAAAATCAGTACTACATGAATGACTGTAGTATGAAAGATGTGTTATTTTATACTTTTCAGAGCCTTTTTGAAACTTTTTTTTATTTGTTTTATTTCACACTTTTTAGGAGCTTCTTAGTCTCGTAGGTTCACCCTTTCCTATTATGGGGCTGTTTCAAAAGCTTTCTTAGCTATATACTTAATATAGAAAGGCCACATCCGCAGTGACAATTATTTTATAATGAAAATTCTGAGGCAAATCGGTCCACCTGTTTCTATTTTATAGCAATTTTTATTTTTCCCCCTCTCCTTAGCACCGACCCCCGACCAGTATTTTTTTGGATGCGTCCCGTAAGATGAATATACATTGAAAATTTGAAGCAAATCGGTTTACCGGTTCTCTTTTAATAACGTTTCTTCGTCCCTCACCCCACTTCCCTTCTATCCCGTAAAGTGGAGGAAGTACTCTATGACACCATTAAAGTGCTAACTCACCAAATGCAGCTAACCGGATGTCTTTCCGACCCATAGAAGCGGAAATACGATAATTTTTTAAATTTTAGGCACGACAAAACGCTTTTTGAAACCGTGTTTTTTTTAAACAAGAGTTTTCAAAAAAAAACCTTTAATGATCCGTAATGGTGTTTTGTCCTGCGCAACTGCTAACAATTGCCTAAATGGGATTTAGAATTTAGTCCATTGAACCAAAACATTTTTTCTGCGGATATTCTTATCAACAAATAGTTTAACAATACGGAAAAGTAGTCTTCCATGGAGGTATTAACTCCAACTCTGACTCTTTCGGCTAAAACAAATCTTTAAATCACCTCAAACTCCAAATCAAACATTGTTTTTGAGTGCAAAATATTGAGGTTTGACCTATATTAGAGGGACTTTCTAGTCAAATGGGCCACTCTGTAGTCCAGTGGGGGTCAAAAAAATCGGTTCGGAGTTGGAGTCAACAAATTTTCTCCGGCTTCGATTCTTAAACTCTCTTGTGAAAATTGACCGACGCCGACTCCTAAAGCAATATTTTTGTCCCGACTCCGACTCCACAGCCCTGCTATACATCCCACATCTACACCGGAAGTGTAATTTGAGGTTTCGTGACGATTTTTCTTCACCACCGCCCGCACCTACAGTTTTACATAGATTGCAAATCATGGTTGAGTTGCGACATTTCTATATAGGCTTTAATTGCCATGTCATTTAAAAGATACGACATAAAAATCTTTTAGAAATATGTCAAGAATTTTGTATTGAAAGAATTTTAGTTTGATGTCTATTCACGGTAAAAACTGGAGTCTAATTTTAAGACTTTTTCCTTCTATTTTTTAAACTTTTGAAAGTTTAATGGAATTTTAAACTATTTTCTCTATTTTTAAAACTTTTTGAAAGTTTAGAGTATATTTTAGTCGAAAAGTTTAATATTTAGTGAGTTTCGGTTTATTTTTAAGACTATAGTTTAAAAAGTAAACTTTTTCTTTCTTAAAAATTTGTTTTAAACCTCTCCGCCTTATTTCTAGACTTTTAATCGAAATATTAGACCTATAAGTTTGAGAACTAAACCTTGTAAGTTTTACTTCAATTCGGATAAAATTGAATTAAACTTTTTGTCTAATATTTAGTCTTTTCAGTTTATTTTTCTTTTTCAAATTCATCAGTCGGTCGGTCAATTTTTAGAAAAGTCGCGAGGCTCGAATTCGACTTTTCGGTCTAAAAACAAAACTTCAAAGTCTACAATTTATTCAGTTTTAGAAAATTGTGACTACTTTTTAATCGTTTCAGCCTATAATTAAAACTCATTATTCTAAAATTTAGAAAGTAAAGTCTGGAATTGGTTTATTTTAGAAGTCTGAGTATATTTTCTATACATATTAATCTAAAATTAAGATATGCGGGCGTGGATGGCTCAGTCAGCTAAGTGCTTGCCTTGTGATCCAAAGAGCAGTGGTTCAAATCCCACTCAGGGCAAATATAATTCGGCTTGAATTTGAATTTGGAAGTTTTCTGCTCATGAACCTAAACACTTCGGCATTAGAGGCAATTTCCCTAAGCTCCTGGCATAAACATAAAAAAAAGGTTTGAAATTTAAACTTCGAAGTCTAAATTTGAGTCAGTTTTAGAAAATTGTAACTACTTTTTAGTAATTTCAGTTTGAAATTAAAACTTTTAAGTCTTAAATTTAGACCGGATAGTCTTATTTACCCGGATAATTCACGAATTTTAGAAGTTTATGACTATTTTTTAACCATTCCAGTCTTAATTTAAGACTCAGACATCTTAAACTTAAACCATAAGGTTTTAATTTGAGAATTTTTAGAAATTTGGAACTAATTTTTAGATTTTTTAGACTAAAATTTAAACTTTAAAACCTTAAATTTAGACCGGATAATACTATTTAAAAGGAAAATAATTTCAAACTTTTAAAGTTTGATTTTTAGGCTCAAAAAGGTGTTGACCTATATGTAGGAAAAAAAGTCTTAAAATTAGACTCCAGTTTTTACCGTGTTTAAACAAAACAGAAATAGCAACAGAAGAATTTCATAAACGTAATATAAAAACTTGATATAATTATATTCTTGAGAAAAATATAGAAATGTACAAAAAAGCACTTTGTGCTTTCATTGTACAAAGAAATTTAATAAACATTTTGATAGATTGACTGAATGTCACCGACAAACAACTTGACATTAATTTCAATAAAATTTGGGAGACTCGAAAATACGACCAGGTATAAATTAAACTTCGCTTTTACTACATGATAATATTTAATATAATCCCACGGATGAATTTCATACAAAATCATTTTGAAAATAATGTAGGTTTCAGTATTCAGTAAAATCCCCTACCCTTGCTATAAACAATGATGAAAAAGCAAAATCCACGGAACATCGTCATCTCGAAGACTTGAACAAGTCATCGCCCTTAAAATTGATGTCAAAGGTGTTCAATGACAATTATTTCCTCCAATGAGACATACATAGCAGTCTCTTAAATACGTTATGAGACGAATTCGAGTCTTGTCATTTATGTACAACAACTAAATTTATCTCTTCTTCTGTAAATTAGTCATTTATTAGCCACTGATGGTATTCTCTGGTGTGACTACTATAAAGGACGGCGAAATGACAATTCTTGTGCAAGTTTAATGGACCTATTTCGAGTTCAATTCACAGTAAATAAATCAAAAATCTAATTGATAATAATTGTGGCAGAGGTGAATTTCCTGGACAATTTACTAACAAATGGAAATTTATAATTTATCATATCGATGTTTGTTTGTTTGTTTGTTCGTTGAATGGCATGGCATGGTACAATATCGAATTATAATTTATGGAATATTTTTGGATCAGTTTTGTGTATAAAAATTTGGCAGAGAATTGATTATCATAACTGAAATAGTAAATGACTTTGAAGTCATCGCTTGTCAAGCACATCCGCAAATGTTTTCGGTCAATTTATAGATTAGCAATAAATGTTGAATAACTTTAATGTAAGCTGATTTGTAAATCGATAAGATTTTGTCACTAGATAATAAATAAATTCTTATAAAAATCGATAGCAAATAGCCTTTCTTATGTTGATTTTTCATCGTGAGTTTCTCATAAAATATTCTAGTTTCAAGTAAAAATTTAATACATTTAAATCTTAACTAGCATTGTTGGTGTATGGCACGTATCTGCCACTACAAGGGCATATTATTTAGTATCGGGCACGTGCCATACACCGAAAAGGTATATTTTTACTTCATATTAGTAACTGGCTATAGCAAGATTTGGGGCTAGGAGTTGCAGAACTCCAAGGTTATTGAGAAAAATTTTTTTTTGTTAAATTTCAGTGGGCTGATGAAGTCGTACCAATGATTTAAAATAACCTGGCTCGGGAAATCTTCTGCGGTAGATAACTCTGTGGTCACAAGGAAAAACTGCTTAAGTCGAAAAAGCGTGTTTTGAGTAATTTGGGTTTAAAGTTTTGATTATTTTTTTTTTTCAAGCAAAACTGACTTAGGTTATATGGTTTTTGCTCTGCCATTCCTCAGAGCGGTACAGCATGAAAACCAAATTTTGACAGAATATAGAACTGAATATGGAGAATTCAAATATTGACCAACCTTTAAAACTACATAACTCGACTTAAGCGGTTTTCCTTGTGACCACAGAACTAATAACCAGGCGATGAGGGAGACTCAACCTCAGATGGCAAAATGGCGTTGACCAGAACGCGAAGAGAATGGAGATGCAAAACTGATATTGCGGCAAGTCAAAATCGGAAACCGATTGCAGTGCCGAAACAGAAAAAAATTTCGGCGTCCTAAAAAAATGCCCTTAAATTTCCGGTTGTCAAAAAAGTATTTAACAAGAGTTAAGGGTCTTTATTCTCAGAAAGCTCCCAAAAGTTGTTTGTGAGCTTCCTGAGAGTTACGACCCTTAACCCACGACACTTGTATTTTAGTAACCATAGAATTTAATAAAAAAAATCTCCATTTATTTTTTTTACACGTCCAACTTCTACTTTAATTTAAATGTTGAAAATGGTTGAAATTTTGGAAATTTAATTTTGATTAATTGTAGTTGTTTTAAGCTATTTAAATATGTATATCCTTTTAGCTGTCTTATATATAAGAATGGTATTAAAATCTTTTGAAAAATCGAATTTAAAACGGGGCCGGCACGTTCCCGGGACATATACTTAAATGACTCAGTTCGATGAATCTGCAACAAGCGAGTGTGTGTGTATGTGCGGTCTGTGTGTGTGTATGTCTGTGTGTAGGTATTTATGCATGTGACAAAAATTTGGAAGATCGATTTCTCTCACAAAGCCTCAATCGATTACGCCGCTGTTTGACTAACGTGAGCCAGACCTGCCTGTATTTAGATATATGGGAAAGGTTTGTAAAATCATATTCTAAACACCTTTTGTGTTGCCAATTTTTTTGAAAAAAAAAATGTTAAATTCTTTTACATCTGATGGGGAAAGAGGGCAAGGAGTAGTGACATTTTTCGCATTTTCGGACGGAATTTAACTTTTGTCAAAGCCTGTTCTGTGCCGAAAATTGAAATCTGTTCTCGAGTTTTCGAATTGTTTTAAATCGAGAAACCTAAATTTCGAGTTTTATCTTACATAAAAAGTTAGTTTAAACGTTTGAAATAGGCCCTATCACAGAATCCGATACGAATGGTTCGGATCGTAAACTCAATGTTGTTGTTGGTATAAAACACTAACAACAACATTGAGTTTACGATCCGAATCATTCGTATCGGATTCTGTGATTTTGGCCCAGCCTTGTGATTCAATAATAGCAACTTTGACTTCTATGTGGTACCAATAATGATCAAAATTGTTCAAAGTACTGGTCGTTAAACCGACGATTTAGGCCAAAATGGGTTAACCTGGAGAGGTATCTCTTAAAGAATCTAAGAATCTTCTGTTTCCCAAATTAACCAATAATTACAATTAAATGTAGATTAATATAAAGTTCAATGTCTATTGATTTTCTTCATGAATTTGTAAATTGAAGACTATTTCAATTTAATGCTCAAGAAATGGTAATTACATAAATATCATTTGCCATGTTTTCAAATTGCTCTAACCGTCCAATTAATCAAAATGAAAAATGAGAAGGATATTCTCACGGTAAATCAATTTCATTCACAAATGAAAATGAGACGATTTTATGTCCTCAATTACATGACGACATCGTGTCCTTTTATCCCCGTTGAAACATCAACATTCATATAAGGGAGAAAAGACCTCACACGTTTTAATTTTTCACTATGAAAGCGGATTAGAGGTTCGAAAAATTCCCAATTTACTTTTTATTCTGTGTACAAATACTGCCTCCCTCATCATTTGACGAGCGCTTCGCCATGGACACTTTTTTATTTCGTTAACGCAACAATGAAAACAGAAAAATAATTGTCACGTGAGTAAACAAAATAAGGGAAAAAAACTCACTGGATGAATGGCGCAAAAAAAAATTTGAATTAACCCTAATTTTAGTGATTATTGCGTAAATAATACAGTGGGTAAAAAAATTATACTTTATGTAAGAATAATCAAAAGTTATTTTCCATTCATAAGAGGCGGATAATTTTTCGGTTTGGATAAAATATTCTTGCCTGACAAATAGTTTTAATATTTAAAAAAAAATCTTGTTATTAAAATTGTTTGTCAGTCGAAATTTCCACAGCTTACACAAATATTTGTTTTCTTAGAAGAAAATTAAATGACAAAAGGAAATTTTAATTAAAATATGGAAAAGGGAAATTGATTTAAAAAAAATCTCGATGACAATTTATTGAGTTAAATTAAATTCCGATTCAGATGAGAAAGGGCTTAGCAAAAATTATTCTGTCCCTCGTCATCGTCAACCGGTGTCAATTCATCGTTCGAAAAGGATTTATGAAATTTTCCGAGGTATTTTCAACAAATAATCGAAATCAAAATCGTTTTAAATAAATTAATATAAATACAAGTGTAAGAGATCCAGTCGTAGAATTGCTAATGCTTTTAAATCAGAAAGAAAAGTAAAATGGAATCCATTAGGGTTTGTTTTTTTGCCAGATGAACAGGATGTATAAAAATTGTCTAATAAACAATTGGATTTTATAGTAATTAAAAGTTTTAACCAACTTTTCATTTCCTTTTCTACTCAATGAGCCTTCATCCTTCTGTCAGAAGATATCTTTCCAAGCCCATTCAGACAACCAGCCAAACGTTGAGAATAAATCTGAAACTTTTTCTCCACAAGAATAAACTTCAACAACTTTTTTTTTTCAACGAATTTTTTTCAAGTTAATTCCGTTCCTGACATTTTTTTTTGAAAAGAAAATCTGATTGAGTTAAACAAAATTACGTAATTTATTGAACCACAGCAAAACCAAAAGGCAGACTATAAACTTTTTTATGGATTTTTCGGTTTGTTATGTAATCAAAGGCATGGTTTGTGGCTTTACTTCCCATTTGATATAAAAAAAACCCTTCCGTTTCGCAATGCTGTAAAGTAAATCTTTTTGTCTCAAGGACCTTTACTTAGCTTACAAAGAAATTCCTTGAATTTTTGTCAAGGTATTT
Source organism: Chrysopilus asiliformis (assembly GCA_964034945.1). NCBI lineage: Eukaryota > Metazoa > Arthropoda > Insecta > Diptera > Rhagionidae > Chrysopilus > Chrysopilus asiliformis. Next base: position 20,819,053 of record OZ035960.1, read on the forward strand.
GTGTAGTACCATGCCGCGTGTACATTTTTAGATACAGATACAATCCATTAAATAGTTGATAAATGTTTATTTTGTAGCAGTAGCACGCGATTTGAACACCAATTGAATTTCAATTAGGTCGTGGGACCAGAAATTTCAACAATTCCAAGCGATTCGAAATCAGAAACTAAAAAAAAACCAATCACGATGGAAGGAGTTATGGGTTCACAGGATTTACCCACACATAGACACTCGACTGAATAGGGGTAGTGAAATCTATGCTCGACATACACTAGAAATACACATCTATATGATCTAAACCTAAACGGATGTCACAAAAGAAAAACTCTTCAGTTTGAACAAATTCCCGGCGTGGCCACTTCCGATTCGATGGTTGATTTACGTTCATGACATCTGTAATAACGTATCAATTCCACCCATATGCATATGTATTTATATGAAAATTATACGCCTTGAGTGTGGGCTTCAATTTGTCTTGTTGATTGGCCACATTCAGATTACAAGATAATTTTAAGGGTTCACCACATTAGGGATTAATGTCTAAAAAGCGTTAATTATACAGTGGGTTACAAAATCGACATGGATATTGAAATAAGGCGTGGCCATCGTAAGTACGGGCCGGATGGCAAAAGTAATGACGTCACAGAATACTACATAGAAACTACTTATCAAATGGGAAAAATGCAATAGCAAAGCAGTTAATACTCGATTCGTCACGTTTATTAAATATTCCAGGGCTTTATCAGGGAACTCGAATCGAAAGTCAAAAGCACGGAAATGTTTGAAGCGGTATCAGCTAACTCGATTTAGATCAAATATTTATTATTCATTTTCGGAAATTAACTCGAACACTTTTCAGCCGCCGAAAATGAAACTCGAAAAGAAAATTTAAGTCATTTCAATGTTTTTTTATGTAAGGATTTTTTTTCTTGCATTATATATTTAAATTGCTTGGAGAATCTATAAAAAATTAGGAAAAGTTGGCTCTAACATATAATATTTAGTTAATTACGATGATATACGAAGTCCATTCCGTATGAATTTTCTTAGAATTCTTGGATTAAAAACCCGGTCATCACATTCATCATTTTAATCTGGCACCTATTTCACATCACTTTTATTCACACTTATCACTTTTATTGACATTTGGAAAAAGAGCTACATTTCGCGACACAAGTTCGCGACATTTCTACAAAACAAACATGAAATGTAATTCCAAATTGTGGAAAACATAAATGAAAAGAGGTAGCACTAAATTTATACACTTGATTTGTGAATTCTTCCATAATTTTTTGTTATTTATTTGTTTTTAAAGATTTTCACATCTCACAGTTCACTTTTGAGGTTACAAATAGTTTCACTGAAAATACAACTTTTTCGGTGAAAATTCAATGTAATTCACAATCCACGCATAACTAAGTCTATAAAATAAAGACACTCATCGAAAAAACAATGAAATTAAACGTTTTTGCTACTATTTCGGCGAAGCAAAAAGCGCACGCGTTCAACCGGCACAGCTGTCAACGATAAACTACCAAGTAGTAAATGATGACGTCACATCGTTTGACATTTATCATGCCTCCGGCCCGTACTTACGATGGCCACGAATAAGGTCAACAATTTAAATTTGAGATATATTCAATTGAACTGTGACTATTTCTAACATGTTAGCAATTAGCAATTTTTGTAGAGAAATTTATTTGACCAGAATTTCATGTTCCTGGTAAATTTTTAGTAAAACCGGATAACAGAAATTCTAATTAACTTTTTGACACAGTAACATACACGGAGAGAGATAATTTGTGTCATTTTTCGCTGTATACTGAAACGTCGTATATCAAGGCTTTATAGTTTTTCTGTTATTTTTTCTAAATGTATATGCTGTGGAAATAATAGAGGTGAAATTGTGTCATTCATGGCAACATTTAGGATAAATTAAATAGTCAATTCAAAAAAAAAATATTTTTTTTTAAGAAAAGAAGCGTGTTTGTTTGTCGTATACCATCGTATATCGTCTTATACCAAGGCGTCTTAAATCAAGGCATATTTGTATATAAGTCCAGCGTGGTCCAAGTGGTAAAGTACTTGGTCCGTATTCCGGAGGTCGGTGGTTCAATTCCCGACTGTCGAACGCTGTGATTCAAGTCTACTCAACTTGCTTTACGAAATGAGTAGTGACGGCTTGGTCGCTAACACTAGATTGCTATTACGGCCTCTGCTGTTGATGGGTTGCAACGTAAAAAAGACCTTACAAATGTCGTAATTCATCCATGGTTCACAATCTATGTAAAAAAAACTGTAGGTGCGAAGCAGGGAAGAAATTGTTATGAAACCTCAATTGAGGAGGCCCAGGCTCTCCGAGTGCTGTATCGACGAGGATCATGATATTTGTAAAGGGTCTTTCAATAAGGACATAACAATTTTGTATTTTAATAAAAACGTACCCTAAAACTTCTTTTATGATCTGGCAATGCTAAAACGTCAGTCAATGTTTACATTTTTATCATGGTGAAGTTCACGAACGAGCAATGCCACACAGCTGGTCAAACAATTGATCTATTGAAGGAGAAGTTCGGTAATCGTGTAATCTGGAGAAATGGTCCGGTCGAATGGCCACCTCGCTCATGCGATTTAACGCCGTTGGACTTATTTTTATGGGGTTATGTTAAGTCGTTGGTTTATGCTCACAAGCCAACAACGTTAGAGGAGCTCAGGAACAATATCGAACGCGAAATTGCCAACGTTCCGGCCGATATGTGTGGAAGAGTGGTGGAAAATTGGCTCCAAAGAATCAATCAGCAAACGTGCTCGCGGTGGCCATATGAACGACATCGAATTTCATACTTAAATGTAACATGTCCACTACACCTGGAATGAATTTCAGCCCGATATCTCAATTATTCTGTGTTTTATTTAAATACAAAATTGTTATGTCCTTATTGAAAGACCCGATATATAAGTCAGAGTTATCAACTTACAATAAGAAACAAAAATGTAGACATTTTTCTCAAAAATGAAATTTTTAAACATAAATTATGTCTGGCAAAATTGCAAAAAAATGACTAAGAAAAATAAGTATTTTTTTCTTTTTCAAAGCTCTTTCATTTGAGTCCTCATGCGATGCGGACTTATTTTGTTCGATATGGACGAAGGGGCGTTTGCCAGCCACCATTTTGTTTTTTCCATGTGAGCAAAAAGTGTGGATTAGTGGAAGTTTTTTGTGTGTGATTCGGTTTTGGTTCAAGGGTGAATTGGATTTCTGGTTTTTGGTTTTGGTTCCTAAAAATTCAAAATTTGATTCTGGTTTTGGTTTCTCAGGTTTCAAAAATTTGCTGAAATTTTTTCACAGAATTTTTTAAAGTTAAGTGGTTCTTTCATAAAACTGCTAGAGGGAATGTTTGGTGGTACTAGATTAACATAAAAAAACGTGCTCGACTCTTAAGCCGGCCATACATTATGAGACTTGTTCTAAAACCATGTTGTAACTTGTCTTTACGGAGGCAAAATCAACAGGGTTTTGATTTTTGTCGAACCTAAAATTTGGTACTACAACCGGCCCATATACGATCCAACATTGCCTATAACCGAACCAAGTTGTACAACAAGTCTCATAATGTATGGCCGGCTTAAATCTGGTCGGAAATTTTGATCCTAAAAATTCAAATATGAACCGAACGGAACCACTGAAAACAAGTTCTGGTTTTTGGTTTGGTTACAGTATTTGTTTTAAAAACTGGTTTGATGTTTGTTTGGTTCGGTCATCTTTTTAAAAAAATGATTTGGGTTCGCTACAGACATCTTTTTTTCAGAGTGGTACGTTTCATGGTTTGGTTTTGCACTCTCGAAAAAATCCGGGGACGAATTAACTCCGCCTGAAAACATAGCTAAAAGTTTAACACCGTAGCGCGGAGTTATTTTTATATTTGTATTTTACGGAGCTAAATATTCAATTTAACACCGTTTTGACCTAAATTTTAAATGAACTCCGAAAAGGAGTCAAAAATTCACTACAACTCCTTTTAGGAGTTATTTCATTGTAAAGGGTGTTCACGTTTAGAAGAGGCTTGCCAATTGGCTTCAACAGCCTATGGGGAAGGCAAATGGTTTACAATTCGAGAGGTCCCGTGTTCGAGTCCCGGAAGAGAGACATGCAAGAAAAGTTTTTAACAAGTCAATATTAACTTTGGAAACACGAAAAAAAACTCAAAACATCTCAAATGCTTGCAAAAAAAAGAGAATTTGTGAGGTTTTTTTTCTTGGTAATAAATTGGTTTAACACCGAAAAATTGTTAAAAATTAACACCCATAAGGAATTGTTGTGAACTCCTAGCCCGGTGCTCGATTTTCTCCAATAGGTGATGGACTCCCTCAAACTCCCTTTCGGTGCGTAATCGACTCCATTTTTTCGAGAGTGTGGTTTACTTAAATTTCAATAAACAAATTTCTTTTTGCATAATTAAAAATGTTATCAGGATTTCATAGAAAGCGGTTCAATGCTTTGTAAAAATATTTGCTCAGGTGGCTGAAATACGTTTTGACTCTACTAATTTATGCTCTCACACATTACATCTCTAAACTAATTTTATATTACAGTATTTTACAAACATTTATATGGAATATATTTAAAATAATTCTAAGTGGCTTAATAAAACATTCTAAAACAAAATTTACGTAGGAAATATGCGAAATCCACAGATAATAACAGACTTGAAAATATTATCTAGTATTTCTTTGGTGCTTTTCGTCGAATCTATATACATATGTATTTAATTACCTTGATTCATTGTGCATAACTACCTGTTAAATATGCCTTGATTTGATTAAAATGAAATAAATTTTATGGTGAATTAGGAACCAAACTGTGGCAGAGGAATTTAAGGAATTGCGGAATATTCCCTTTCTAACTTCTTTGATACAAAACTTAATTTCAGGCAAAATTAATTCCATTAAGTAACAAAGCCGCTGTTGGTTTAATTATATTACAAAATATGGCTCTTTTTGCTGTACTTATATTATGAATAAAACAAATTTGAGATAGAATGTTAAAATTAATTTATATTATACACAAGTAATTTAAAGTAGATGAGCTTATAAGGTTTAATAACAGTAAAACTAAATTCCAATTTTAACAAGGATTTGAAAAAAAAAACTTTAAATGTCAAGTTAGGCATCTTACATTTTTGGTAAACTATACCGACGTTCACCAAAATGTTAAAAATCTCAAATCGTAAGAAATTGAGAAAAATCTGATATAAACTTCAAATTTATTACCAATATTTACGAGGAAACTACTACAGTTGATATTACGTAATCCACTCAAATAGACTAAATGATAAATCCCAAGAAGAAATATTCAAACAAAGAGAAATTTCTTTATCTCTTTAGCATAAAGGAATTTACGAAATCCATTTACCCTTCCATTTTGCATATTTTTCATGATTTAAGTTCGTAGCCATTTGCATAAAAAAATGCATCTTCTATTCGCGATAAACTATCTAAAATCCTTGACTATTCTCGCTTAAAAAATACGTGACCAAATTATCTCAATTCTTAAGACACTGGCGATGTTCAAGAATTTGAACAGATTTTGGAAACCAGACGAGAGAAATTTATACTATGTTCAAATTCAAGCTCGTCTATTGTTGAGATTGAGAGAAATTCTTTAAGCATAATTTGTTGATTTTTTCATGGACACAATTTTAAGACTTATAAGCCAAGAAATTTCAATAAAAAAAATTTTCACATTAACACTAGAATGCCCGATGGAGTCATTTTGACTCCTTGCGAACATTTTTTGTCATCAATTTTTTCCTAATTAATATTTTACTGTAAAAACCTCTCATTCATTTTGAAAATAATATTAGCACACTTTTATCGTCTATTTTTTAAAAATTACGTCCAATGCCCAAGGGAGTAAAAATTTCAAAATGACTCCATTTGGGCATCTAAGGGTATTGCTAGTATCGGTAGTGGTCGCAATGCCGGAGACCCCATTCCCCCTAAAAGTGTCATGATTTCCCCCTAAAAGTGTCATGATTTCCCCCTAAAAGTCTCTAATACGTGATCTAGTATACCTAAAGGTAAGGATACACGACGAGAGACTTTGGTCTCTGAGACCAAAAATTTCGCCTCTGGATACAAAGAGACCTGTGTATACACTTCGGAGACCGGAGATTTGTACTCTAGACCCTAGAGACTTGATACTTGGAGACAAATCTCCGGTCTCCGAAGTGTATACACAGGTCTCTTTGTATCCATAGGCGAAATTTTTGGTCTCAGAGACCAAAGTCTCTCGTCGTGTATCCTTACCCTAAAGCTTGTTGAGAGATCAATTATACTAGAGAAGAAGTCCGCATCAAAATCGGTTCAATTAATGATGTAATAGTTAGAGAAGGGTTGAGGAGGTACGTTTCGGCCAACAAAGTCTATTTTGAGCACAAGGAAGAATATAAGCTATAAAACCACTTTTTAGATAAACAATTCCGTTGATTAATTTAAAAAACATAACAAAAGCTATAATTGCCAATCTGGAAATTATTGAAAACCCGTATGGTGATATTCGTATCAAAATTCGAACAGTTGTACCAAAATTCCACTTTGAGTCAAACTTTCCAATAAGATTTTTTTAAATTTATTCCAATCGGATTTTGATGTATGGGAGTTTTATGTAGAATCATATCCTAAATAACTTTTGTTCTTGGACTTTTTTGATAAGATGCGCCGTTTTCGATATATTTGCAAGAAACCTTTTCGTTCGTATGGGGGGTCCCCACCCCCCCCCCCCCCCCCCCCTTCAAATGGTCCATTTTTGCCCATGAACGAACTTGGCCTCGCATTTTACGAAAAACGGATCTGTGCAAAATTTCAAGTCTCTAGCTCAATCCGTGCGCCCGCAATCCGCGCCACAGACGGTCAGACGGACAGACAGACAGACAGACAGACAGACAGACGGACGGACGGACGGACGGACGGACGGACATGCTAAATTCAACTTCTTGTATCATTAAACACACTGGTGTAATTCATTTTTTTGTGTGATGACGGGATCTTGGCGTTACAAACGGTAAGGCAAATCTAATATACCCTTTGGTTTCACCATACGGGTATAAAAATATATATATGAAGAAAAAGGGGTGGGAACAAGAGCAAAAATAGGACAGATGAGCAATTTAGTACATAGCGTTAAAGCAGATGCGTAACTAGGAATACAAGACTCAAGTTTAGGAACCCTGCGGAAACTGAACCCCTGAACAAGCCCAGCATATCCTAAATAATTGTCGTCTTAAAAATTTTTCCGTTAAAAAATATATGAAAATGGAAAATTCAAGATTGTTGTGCAATGAGAGTTCACTCAACTAATTCCAATAAACATTTGGCTCCATGTTGATCTAAAGTAAGTGTTAATATGTTTTTTTTTGAGATATCAGTTTCGACAAACAACATCGTAAGTATATATTTATACAAATTCAGTTTATTATGACAATTAGCACACTCGAGGAGATGTTTTTCATTTATCGTTGTTATCTTATACAAACGACGAACCCTATAGAATGTCTTTGTGCTACATGCCCTTTATAACAAAGAAGAAAATCCAATCCGTAAAAAAATATTTCTTTAAGACGTTCATCTTAATTGCACAGCACGCCCAGTTTTTGACCTATATAGACAACATCGAGTTGTAGAAAGAATTTCTTATTTCCTCAATCATTAAACACACAAAACATACTACTATCGCGATGCACAGAAATTCAATTAATCATCTTGAGACTTTTTTTTTGTTTTTGTGAACTTTTAGAAATCTTAAGATGTATTCATTTATTGTATTCGATGATTTTTTTTTTCTTAAAAGTGCATTTGTGCTTTCGCTTGATTTTCAATGTTACCTTTCCATTCATTATTTCCTCATGTTTTTTCATTTTTTTTTCCTGACAGCATTTAAAAATACTTTTCCATGTGAAAAAGAAAGTGAATAGCCTCAAAAGAAACAACCAAAGAAACAATCGGTGAACGAAAGCTTATGGAGTGTAAAAATTGGACTTAAAAAAAACTGTAAATGGAAAAAAATGGTGAATATGTGGTCATTATTTCCGCACATAATACGCTGAAATTTGTAAAATTCAGGGGAAATAGGGTGATTGAAATGTTTAAAAGTGAAAATCCAGAAATAGATTCTACGTATTCATTCAGATATTAGAATTGTTGTGTGTTTTCTATTTTCTGTGACGTCGTTCTAAGAGTTCGAATATCCAATGAAGCGTTTGAAATCCACCGAAGTAGAAAAATGTTATGAGCTTAAAAATGTATTCTGTGTTGTACGATTTCACTAAAGTTCATTGAATAACAATCGAACTTAAGATAATCTTTGAAAACAATCTTATGTTTTAAAAAATTATAAAATTATAATTATTTTGTCTTAATATCTATACATAGGGTGACCATTTTTTTGTCATAGTTTCAGCCAGAGTTTAGGGGAAGACCCCTTAATGCCGAAGCACAGCTCAGGATGGTCGGAAGAACGAAAGATGTCGGTTTATGTTCTCCTTGAACTTTTGCAGGTTATAGTCCAGAGGAACACATTGGATGGTAAATCATTCCAGTCTTGTTGTACAAGGAATTCCTAAACTTTACTGTTCCGGAATGGCCAGGACAGGCCCGGAGTTCCGGCATCTCGAAAACTAAACTTTAGTCCCGGGTTTTTCATTTTAGTGTTATCAAACGTTGGGAAAAACTATCACTAAATATCCAATGCGTATTCTATTTCAGCTGGCGGTTGCTCCAAATTACACTTTTTTCGCCCGCGGCGCATTTTTTTAGCAATTTCTGAAAACAAAAGTCGCATTTTTTTTAGAAATTTCTGAAACCACAAAGCGCATGAAGCGGAAAAAATTGGCTTGCAACGCAATTTCCATTATTGGTATTTTTACCACTTCCGCTGCGATTATGAAGCGTAAACGTCAATTATCGCTTGAGCTATTGATTAAGTCAATTACCGCTTGAGCTATTGATTTAAAACAATGCGCCGCATTCTGTTTAAAAACACATCACATTTCTTAATTGTTTTCCATGGTCTCCGTCCAAATCCATTTTTTTCTATTTATTGTTTCGTTGTGGTATTACGTTTCAGCACCTCCCCACCGCCCACCAACCCCCTCCCCACCTTCCCTCTCCACACCGTCTCCCTCCCCACACTATATCTCAAACTTTTGCTCCCCTCCAAAGGTCCGTAATCTTCGAACCTTTTGATAGGATATTGTTATAGTTTTTACCATTCGATGGACCGTCGCTTAAACAACTTTCCAAAGCTTACTCTCATCCCAGAAGCACCCACACCCCTTTCCCTTGCTCCACCTTTCTTTTTTTTGAAACTCTAAAGCGAGATAGATCTAATTTCCACTCCATTGGACATATCGTGCCCACGGGAAACTTTTTGTCCACTAAAACTATACCCGTCTCTCCTGTCAAACCCCTCACCTGCTATCTTCTGAACCACTAGAGAGTTTTTGATTCGATTTTCACCATTAGATAAGTTATTCAAGTGCGAGGCCGAACATCAAGTAAAACGAAGGGATTGTAACGCAACCGATCGGGGAAACTTTCTTCAGAAAAGAACAACAAATTCAACGTATCACAATTTTTTTACTCACACTTTTTATTCGTGTCTTCTCGCTCAGATGTTGAAATCGTAACTTGATATTTTACTTTAAAAAATTTAACAAAAAAAACCAACAAAATTATTTCAGACGTTTTAAAAACGAATGGAAATCTTTAATTAATTTAACCAAGTGTAAATCGATATTCTCTAATGAAAGCTAATATGATTAGGAAAAGACAAACAAGTTTTTAGCTAACTAAAGTGTAGCAATCAAGAATCCAAAACTGGCTATGATTTTGTAACAATCTTCAAGACCTCAATGGCCTTATAGAAAAACTGTTGAAGGTAAATAAACGCCATGTAGGACTTCAATAGCAAATTATGTTCTTTTTTTTCATTGCAAAATCAAATATTTTGATGTTTTTTTTTGCACTTGGAATGTGGAAATAATACAAAGTATAGGAAGAAACCAATCCTATTCTTGTTGGGTGTATCTAAAAAAAATGCAAAGATGCAGCCCACAATCCACAGAAAAGTCAAAGTGCGCAATAAAATGAAATCTGAAGACATTATGTGGAGTCAACATAGCCCAACATATGCCGCATATGAAGAATATTATGACGACCACACGTCATACGATGATTGTACTCGTATTATGTTGGGCGCCATTCAATGGAAAGCACCCAAAGTCTAAAAAAAACACAAGCAAAATTCTATTTATGTAACTTTCGAAAAGCATCAAATTACTAAGCCACAAGTAATAACTTCACTGTCAGAGGTTGCCAACTTGGATTCGGCTCGGGTAAATTGACTCCAGCATTGAATTTTCGCAAATAATCCCATCTGGCAGGAGGCTTTTCATGAAGACTTTCACAATTCACGACAAGCTATCAAAATGATAACCTCATGCTGTGAATCGTTTTATTTCATTTCTCATTTGGCCAATCGAATTTGTTTCTTCTGCAGATCCTTGGAAGCATCTTCGTTGGGAGTAATTTTCGTGGAAAATGTGAATGTGATCCCGAAAACGAAATCAGTCGGTTCTGGAAAAATTATTTCTGGTTTCTATTTTCACAATTTTCCAGTATTTTTATTAAGGAAATTCACCAAATGCCGAAGACAGTTTTATTATAGAGGGTTCTTCTTCGATTACAGGAGTTATAATCGATATTATTTTATTATGTGGAGCAGAAAAAAGAGAAAAAAAATGGTTTGTGGATTTTTTATTTTATGTATGTGTTCATAGAATATGTGTTGGTTTTATGGGAACATTTATTCGGACTCATGCTGCTTTGCATAAATTATCACAAATGTTTCCTATGGTTGTGCCGTCTAAGACTGGCTAAAATGTCCAGATTGGCATTGGCCTCGAGGGCCTTAACTGTTGCATAATTAATGCTATAAATGTTGCGTGCGGACGTGATTTAAAGTTATTCTACCAATTTCTCTCTCCAGATTTCTGCCAAAACTACAGATTTTCCTTCATCCTTTATACTTGCTAAAAATTAACACCCTTGTGGCAATTATTATCCTCTTTCGATTGTGATTTATCAAATAAAAATTTATGTTGATTTTATTCATCAGTTTAGCGGTTTTTTATTTGTTGGAAATTGTTCCGAAAGGTTGCTCATACAAATTTGGGTGTTTGTCCATAAAATTGTGACGTAGGAAGTAATTTGACAGTGACCCACATAAAAGAACGCAAAAAAGGTAGGGAGGAGGGAGGGGTGGTCCGAAAAGTCCTCCTACAGGACGAATTTCATGAACAGCCAACGCCTTTTTAATGGAGCCCCCAACAATGGCTGATTTATTTTAACTTCCGATTAAAATTACCGTCCTTAGCTATGCTTCGGCATTAAAGGCTCTCCCCCTAAGCTCTGGCTGAAAGTACCTATAAAAAAATATTTAGAACCAAAACTAAAATTGAAAATCCGCATCTGAAATATTTATAAAAAGCTTGAAATCGCATTAAATCTAGCATTATCTATCCTCGAGTTTGAACTTTTTATGGAACAAACTATTTTATTTGTAAACTGAAATAACATCCATCCAATTATTCTGCTCTATAAAATTGGAAAACTAATTTGAAAGTGAGGTGTGCAAGGAAACTCCATCTCACCAACTCAATTTCAATCAATTCAAGTTTATTTGATCATCAATACTTTTCCACATAACAAGATTTTCTCATTTACCCACTTTTAGGAGAAAAAGATTCTTCCATATTTTTAGATAAATCTAGAAAGTTAAACTATCAATTTTATAAACGATTTTTCACTAAGGATTCTCGACTCAAGTTTCATTTAACTGAAGATAATCCCTACCAATCGAAACCCACAGAATCTGGAGATTAAACTAGATAAGAAATCCATCTTAAATCCGAACTGAAGTGAAATTGATGAATGGTTCTAATTTGGTTTCATTTGCGCGAATTCTTTGATTTATTGTGGAATTTAGGATGCGGAATTTTAATTAGGTCTGAAAAGCACAAAAGAAAAATTCAAATTAAACACTTTAACGCAATTGAAAGAAAATTCATTTACTTTTTGCGGTTTGCATAATCAATATTTAAATTTTATAGATGCTCTCATTAGAATTTTAATGCCTGTAAAGTCGAAACTATCAGGTAGGTTTTTTTTAAAGAGGCTATCAGGTAGCTTTTTTTTTAAATCACATTCTTTTGGTTTAGTAAAAACATGTTGAAGATTTTAATGGACCAAAAAAAAAAATAAAGTTGACCATCAAAACGTTACCTAAAATTCATTAAAAACTGGGATGTTTTTTTCTTGATGAACAGCAATTTTCGCAGAAGAATTTTTTTGTTCTAGAAACTTTTTTATGCACAAATTATGCACAAATACACCAGTGTTTTTTGGTACTCAACAATTATTGAAATAATTATTGAAATACCTTTTTTTCTTATAAAGGGTCTTTCAATAAGGACGCTCGAAGTTTGTTAGGTTATAGCGGCCATTTTGTTAAAGCAACATCTGTCAAATTTGTTGTGAATTGTTCAGTAGTGTATGGAAAATCACCATGCAAGCTTATAGCGTTGACCAACGTGTGCAAATCATCAAATTTTATTTTCAAAAGCAGTGCTCATCATCAGTGCTCAAAAGCATCTTTAGCGACGAGGCTCGCTTTTGGATGAATGGACATATGAACACGCCAAATAGTCGGTATTTGGGGTGATATCAATCCACCAGCACCAAATTTATACAACAGCACCAAATGCATCCCGAGAAACTCACTGTTTGATGCGGATTTTGGTCTGGCGAAATCATCGGTCCGTACTTCTTCCAATAAAACGAAACTGGCATTGCCATAACCGTCAACGGCGACCGCTACAGATTGATGATTAGTAATTTCTTGTGGTCTAAACTAGATGATATGGGTACCAACAACATGGGGTTCCAACAGGACGCCGCTACATGCCACACAGCGCATGCCACGATGGACATTCTGCACGAGAGATTTGAGGACATGGTTATCTTGAGCGGCGGCGACGTGAACTGGCGACCGAGATCGTACAATTTAACGCCTTTAGACTTCTTCCTTTCGGGCTATCTTAAATCGCAGGTCTATGCGAATAAACCGGAAGCAATTGATGCCCTCAAAGCCAACATAACGAACGACATCCAGCAAATTCAGCCAGATTTATGCGACAAAGTTATCGAAAAGTGGACCTCCCGAATACGTCCCACCAAGCAAAGCCATTTGAACCACGTTATATTCTATACTTAATGACATAACATATTCTTTCAAAAAAATTGAGTGGATATCTGACACACAACTTGTTTTATTTACATTTAAAAATCGAGCGTCCTTATTGAAAGATGAAAGACCCTTTATTTGAATATAAAGTACACTCAGAAAAATGGAGGCTAACTCGACCACCTACATACGGCGTAATTGGCCTCGGGCAGGCGCGCGTTCGCCTGCATGTGGGCAAGTAAAACTGAGTTGACCTGTGGTCGGAGAAATTCTGAAATTAAGCCACCAGCAGGTGAAGTAGGGCATTGGGAGCTGCACGAGTTGACCTTAGATAGGTTAACTCTGACCGCTAGCCGGCTTACAGAAACTCTGTAAGGTCAGAGTTAACCTGACAAAAAGTTGACCTGGACATTTTTCTGAGTGTATCAGTGTATCAGTCATGTATCGTGTATAACGCCCTTAAGCTTCAAAAAACCTATTTAAAAAAAATTCTCTAGAATCTAAATTAAATTCCATGGGAATTCGCAACATTAAATTTTTTTTCTGACAACGAGTTTCATTTTATTTACTCGATTAGTAGTTAAAACAAAACATCGCCTTTTTCTGTGACGAACATTTTTATGACATTTTCAACAAGAAGGTTTGAATAACACACAAAGAGGAAAAGGTCTGCTATTCTTTGAAATTCATATCAAACTTGTGTTTTCTTAAATATAATAAGAAACCACTTTTCGTATAGATGTGACTCTGTGGAGCAAACTAACCCGTTCCATTTTTCGTCATTATTTTTTTTTTTGTTGTTTTCGCTTCAAAATTAACCACTTTTTGTGGTCAGCGACATTGTTTTTATGATTTAGTTGAAAAAAAATGGGAAAAATTGGACTTGATCACCACATGAATTTGCTATTTGGAGTAATTTAAAATGTCGTGATATTGACATGATTTGGAAATGGAAGGTGGTATAAAATACTGTTCTAGGCAAATGCAGTAGATTCTCATTGACTTCTTTTTCCCTCCAAAAAATGACTCGGTTTATGAACAGGATTTTAGGGTTTCAGATTTACCAAATCTATATTCTGGCAATAAAAATTTAGACAGAATAACCATTCTTTTGACATACAAAAATCATTAATTCACTTAGCACTGGTTTTTTTTAAAGAAGAAAAATTGTTTTAAGGCTTTTTATTAAAAGAAGAAAAAATGTTTCGGTTTATCAAATGACACAGAAAACAAGATCTGCTGTAAAAATCGGGGAAAACGGCTGTCAAAATTTAAACTGCTGGGTTCTCTACACGATTTTCAACAGCCCTAGTAGTTTTTAAAGAAAAAGAAGAAAGAAATGGGTGGTTAGGGGTACCCTTAGCCCTCAAAAAGTAGGAGATTTTTTTCACAAATCTGTGCCAGAAGTATATTTTTACTTTCCTCTGCTAAAGAGGGAAAGTATTGTATTCATGACGAAGACCGACTCGAGAACGGGGGCAGATAGAAAATTTCTAATCAGTGATAAATCCGTTTTCGGCGAAATTAAGAGGATGTCCGTGTATTTGTTTATCGGTCTCTTGGTGTGTCTGTCGGTCTGTCGGTCTGCCGGTCTACCGGACTGTCGGTCTGTCCGTTGTACGTATCTTAAAATACTCCAGAACGCGTTGAGCTAGCGACTTGAAATTTTTTGTGAATTACTCTTACAAAAATCGTAGTTTTATGTCAACTTTTGAAAAAGTAATGGTAACTATAAGGGGTACCTTTCATACAATTTTTTTTTTTTAAATACCGTTTTTTGAAAAATTTCTCGGGACTTATGCGCTTTTAGCAGATTTAAAGGATATGAAATTTTCTACATTTTCTGCTTATCCGGTTTTTTTTTGTATCTCTAACGGTACTCCAGATATTTGAAAAAAAGTTTTTTTTTTTGATTTCTCGGTTTTTTGAAAAATTTTCGAAAACTATGCGCTATTATGAAAAAATGTACATAAACAAATTTAAAGGAAATAAAAATTCCTGCATTTTTCGCTTTAGCGGTTTTTACGTATTCAAACGCTTCTCAAGATATTTGAACAAATATAATTTTTTACATATTTTGTCCAAAACTAAATATTGCAGAGGAAAGTTTTGAGTTGATCACAACTGATGTTTTTTTTAAAGACTTTTGTAAGGATATCCATAATCACAAACCTGTTGGTCGAGAGATTTTGGGTGTCTCAAAAAAAAATTCCTTACATTTTTGATTATAAGTTGGAGAGAAGCGTTTTTTGGGGTTTAGAAAAATTGTTTGTGTAGGAAAAAGGGGAGGGAAGGGAGAGGTCGAATTTGTACTTACGCCAGCGGCAGAATTCATACTTACGCCATGTCCCATAGTAGTTTTGTACAATTTTCCATCATGAACAGAAGTTTTCCTTTCTAAAAATGTAAGAAATCATGCGCGCAAATCAGATTGTTGCATATGAGTAGTATTTTGCCTTCATTCTGGGAAATCTTTCAAAAATCGCTAAGAAAGATCTTAATTTATTTCATGGGCGCCCAATCAAAATCTCTACTCCATAATAGTTAAGAAAAAATAAAAAAAGACGGATTTTATTAAACAATTGAATTTTTCTATCCAAATTTTTCGACAATTTTAATGAAAAACAATTACTTTATTGTATTTCGTATACTAAAATAAAAATGTAAGACAAACAAAAAAAAAACATGGGCCAAAAATTGTTCTTGCATAACACCACGGATTTGGATTACCACAATTCGAACAATGAAACACTGAAAAATTACAAGAAAAAGTGAGAATTTAGCGGAAAATCTGAGTCACTAGGCAGGTTTTTTTTTGTGGATTTTCATTGCGCCCGCTTTACATTTCCCGCCCACCGCCCTTCGCCCACCCCAACATGTTTTGCGCTAAAGATTTTCGTAGTTCAGCAGAAACGAATGGAAATATCGATTTTTCTCTGATTCCTTGACGTATTTTTCAGTCCAGTTTTCTGAATGGGTTTCATGGTTATTTTTTCCGTTTCGCTTTAGATTGATTAACAGCAGACGGTCAGACTACTTCTTCTGCATTTAAAAGTTCAGTTAATTGACCGTTAATTGCACCGTTATTTTTTTTTATCGCTGGCGGGAATGAGGAACCATAAAGCGGTTAATCCTGTGAAAAGAGCAAATTTTAAAGGAATTGCAAAACCAACCTTTCACTTTGATTGACGCAAATGCACACCACCGACCGTCACCAAAATCGACAGGTAATCCAAGGTGATTCTCTCAATCCAATTTTAATGCGATCCGCTACTGCAACTGCAATTTCTAATTGGCAAACACGAAAACCATTGACGAATTCACAGAAAGTTCGCCGGCAAGGTAAAACGGGAGGCAAACTAATTCCTCGATTACACAATCGCTGCGGCAGGACGAACAAAAACAACAAAAATAACAAATCAAGTGGAATTTAACCTTTTCGGGTAGTTTTTTTTTCTTTGATTTTTTTTTAATTAACGGCACTTACACCTTTCTTTGCCACCTGCGCGATTTTTCGGAAACGATTAGAATTTCACTTGCTTTCAGGAAATGTCGGCACCAAAATAAATCTAAAGATTCCTCGCTTTTGCTGGATTTCCGGGATTTTCACTAAAAAATTTACAAAAAAATACAGAAACACGTGAAAATATATCGGTTTGGGGAATGTTGTTTTTTCCAATTGGATTTAATGTTGCTTATAGCGATTTCTTATTTAAGCTGGTTTTCTGATTGGAATCGCGTAGCGAGCGAACGACCGACTGAATTCGCTGCACTTTCGTCAATTTGAGAAGAAAAAGATTGCCTGTCCGAAATGTATAACGTGTAATAGATTGCTGTTCAAAACGTACAACATGTAATGTGTGAAACGTACTAAGCGGTAAAACTCCAGGGTTGAGTCGAAAAATTTGCGAGTTGCAAGTTCCCTTTTCGGCCCCGCGCGGCGCCACGTTCTTTGTCTGCAGAAAGTGTTTTGTGTCTTTGCTTTATTCCGCCTTAGACCGAAACCAAAATCGCGAGTAACCTACTAAATGTTTACAAAATGAGAATCAAATGTTTAAAAATAAGTTGCAACAAGTTTTTATGCTTTAATTTTTTGGCGAAATTAAATTGCGAAATTAAATTGAAATATATAGAATTATTAAATTAAATAAACATTTTCTGTT
Source organism: Chrysopilus asiliformis (assembly GCA_964034945.1). Lineage (NCBI taxonomy): Eukaryota > Metazoa > Arthropoda > Insecta > Diptera > Rhagionidae > Chrysopilus > Chrysopilus asiliformis. The sequence goes on from OZ035960.1 coordinate 20,836,519, forward strand.
ATCTAATTCATAACCAACTGAATTTTGTTTTCCTAGGCTTTGTTCTACTCATGGTTTTAGCCGGGTGAAGTCCGGTACAAATTTTAATACTCTATATGGAGACTGACAAAATTTAAAAAAAAACCATTTATAGAGAGGGGGAAGAACTGGTCTAACTGTATTTTAATGTATGGAACGGTTATGTAAAATGATATTCTAAACACATTTTGTCTTCATAAATTTTTCAATGCGACTACCGTTTTCGAGAAAACTGCAAAAAACTGTTTTGTTTGCATGGGGGCGGCGGAAGGAATGGTCCGATTTTGCCCGCTGAAGAACATAGCCTTGATTATTACTAGAAACCGAATTTCAAGCCTCTAGCTCAAGCCTCTAGCTCAAGCCTCTAGCTCAAGCCTCTAGCCCAAGCCTCTAGCTCAAGCCTCTATCTCAAGCCTCTATCTCAAGCCTTTCGAAAATTATGGTGTTCACAGACAGACAGACACACGAAGGCTAGCTAAAAAAAGCTTTTAAAATAGAAATAACAGATTTTTGTGGAATTAGAAATTACAGCGATACAAATATATTTTTGATTTTTTGATGCTTTTATCTTTCTTTTTTTTTTTGATACACAACGCCCAAAAATTGATTTGTTCCTTCTTAGTACATTTTTTTAAATAAAATCTTTATCGAAAATATCGAAATTCCGTCACATGTCCTTGACAAACATTCAAACAAGCGAGCCAAATAAAGCTTTTAAAAAAGAATAGATCAAAAAAATCTGAATAAAATTTTAAATATTGTGCTAAATATCCTTAAAATGAAAACTTATAAGATCAAAGGTTTTTACTAATTTTTTTTATTCACAAATTAAGATCAACTTTGGGGACAATTCCATTAACCAAAGGTAACCAACATGACGTTTTTTTTGGTTCAAATTTCATTTATTGTCATTTTCTCGGAAACCAAAACGTTTTTCAATGCATACCTAATCTTAAGTATGAAGTTGAAACTTTTGTTTTAAATGAAAACAATATTTTCAAGTTGTTTTATTTAGACAATTTGACACAGTCTACATTTTAAGATTTATTAACAATTGAATAACAGACAATGTGAACAATATGTTCATTTAATTAAAATATCATCTAAAAAATAAAAGAACTAACACAGAACGTTCAACATTTAGATGAATTTTGTAGTATTTCTGAATTTAATAGTATTTCTTAATAAACATAAAAATAAACATACATAACAAAAAATATTTCTCTGTGATTTTAAATTTAATGCGATCAAACAATAATTTTATTCGTTTTAAATTGGCAAAAATTATTCATCAGCTCCGTAGCGAGTCGTCTTTACCAGTTTCGGTGACTAAATGGTTATGCTGGAGAATTGGATGCTCCACTCGATTGAAATTTCCGGGGGGCGGTGTTCGCAATATTATCCGTGGCTGGATAATTGGCGTCATTTCCTGTGGCAACATCAACTGCTCCTCCGGGAAGTCGTGTTCGCAATGATGCTCGCCACATATTTTACATTCGTACAAATTTGGTTTAACTGATGATTTCAGTTTCTAAAGAAAATATGAATATTAATAAATTATATTCCACTTTGGACTAAATATCGAAAAATTTAGTGAAATTACATCACAAACATTTGTTCCTTCCGCTCGAATTAAATTAAATACCGCATACGTCGGTATGCAAATCAATGAGGACGCGGCAATCCCCCATCCAATTCCGTGTGCCCAGCCAGGATATTGATATTTGCCGTTGTGATAGTCGGGCGCTTGATAATTTATTAAACTAAAAATCCACAATGACTGTAAATACAAAATTTCATCAAATAACGAATGGTTTCTTTTTTAAATTACATACGAATAATAAGAGTGGTCCACAGACCATCCAGCATGACCGGAAGTAGAATGAGGGGGACTTTGAGGTCATTTGCTTAACATTTTTAGATAATCGGTCAACACCATAGAACCAGGCAATCGCTATTATTTGGAAAAATGCCAGAAACATTATCGATACTGATGCGGCATAGTGATCAATCAATTGGAAGAAATAAATTCCACCCTGTGGGAAAAATGAAAATTTTTTAATCGTATTTTTTTTTTGAAATTTCAGGTTTGAAGATTTTAGAATTTAGTTAAATTATTTTTTAAGCTGCCTCCAAAAACTTACGTGAATTAAATTTGGAAGACCAAAGAAAAAGGACACAACGCAGACAATAAGAACAAGAAGTTCATGGTAGACGAGCTTCTTTTTAATCCAATTCGGGAAACCATCCTGTATTGATGTGACCACCACTTCTACAATGGCAAACTACAATGAAATTTCAATTTAAAAAAAATGAATATTTGATATAAAAATAAAAAGTTTTAAAATAGGGTTCTGTTCGACTGTTATCTGTAACCGCACAATTGTCGCAAACCATCTCTAATTAACAACTGATGGGTTGTGGGTAGGGTGATCAGATTTCTTTTGGCCCAAGCCGGTACAAAATTAGAGCGGTGGAGGGGGGGGGGGGGGGACCTTAATCGGAACACCAACGAAACAACAAAATTTTATATTTTTTAGAATGAAACTTTCTTTTTTACCGAAAAACACACATAAAGAATTAATAAATGCACCGTTGACGAAATTTTTTAAACAAGGTGCGGCGCAAAGATTTTTTTTAAATCCCAAGCGAAAACGCTCTTCAGATTTCTAATAAATAATGATGACGAAGATTGTAAAATCAGCAATGAAGACAAAAGAGCCGCAGGCGAAATTTTTGTGATAAATACATACACCATTTGTGGAAAATCGTTATTATAATACTAATTATAAAATTTAATTGAAAATTCTGACACAAAAGGTAATTGAAAATTAATAAAAAGAAAATTCCCGGACAAAAGTTTTGTTCCCGGGACGCTCGGAGAGCATGCCTTATTCCGGGACTGTTGCGGTCACCCCGAGACGTATGGTCACCCTAATTATGGGTTTTTTTTATGTCTATCCCGGAACGATATCCCATGGCGGAATTCAGCAGTAGATGTCGTTGTAGAAGCCTAGACTGACAGATGTCGTTGTAGAAGCCTAGCACCAAACACACTCAGAAAAATGTCCAGGTCAACTTTTTGTCAGGTTAACTCTGACCTTACAGAGGTGTCTGTAAGCCAGCTAGCGGTCAGAGTTAACCTATCTAAGGTCAACTCGTGCAGCTCCCAATGCCCTACTTCACCTGCTGGTGGCTTAATTTCAGAATTTCTCCGAGCACAGGTCAACTCAGTTTTACTTGCCCACATGCAGGCGAACGCGCGCCTGCCCGAGGCCAATTACGCCGTATGTAGGTCGTCGAGTTAGCCTCCATTTTTCTGAGTGCAGTTACTGATGTCTTCACGCACAACAAAATAGTGAGGGCACACGGCAAAAAATCTTGGAGTGAATTCCAATCAAAACTGGATTACGCTGGACCTATATGTAATCCAATGGAAAATTCTAATCCAATAATATGGATTGGAAATTTTTATAAATTTATTTTTGGTTTAATTCAGTATTAAAGTCTAAAATTTTGATTAAATTGTAGACATTAATGTTAAAAGTACTTAAGTTCGATACATAATAAAAAACTGTTCAAATATGACTGCAAAAAAGGCTAAAATATTATCAAAAAATCGCATGTATTAAATTTCAATCCAAAATATGTATTAAGATTTCGTCAATATAATTGTTGGATTGAAAAATACTCCAGGATTTTTTGCCGTGCAGTGTATTATTTTTTCGATTTTGGATTTTCTTGAAACTTTTGATATACTCAAGGTATTTGATTGCACTGAACTCAAAAAATACCCCTCTCCCGCTGTCTCCTTAGAGCGGGAGCCGTGGAACAAAAAACAACGACGAATAGTTTACGGGACGAAATATGTTTGAATACCTGGATCTTGATCTAACTAAGAAAAAAATCTTCTACGGCGACCAAGTGGTGCTAAATGGGCGACAGATGGCGTTTTATTCCGCGGTTTCGTTGTTAAAAAAAACGACGAGTTACCGGGACGAAATTTATTGCAGGATCTAGATCTTGGTCCAACTAAGAAAAAAATGTTCTACGGCGACCTTGTCAGGTGCTGCTAAATGGGTGACAGATCGCGATAAATGACATTACGTTTTAGTAGTTTGGCAAGAGTTCAGTTTAGCGACAATGACGCTACAGATTCTTGGTGTATAGGGAGGGATAGAGGGAAGCATCCCCTATCCAAAATGGGTATTTTTCCTCAAACTTTCCTCAAACTCCAGGGGTCCTCAAACTTTGTATGAAACTTTTTTCTGGGGGGTGGTAGGGAGGTGTGTGGTACCTAATGAAGAGTACATTCCAAAAATATATAGCATAATGGGATTTCCCCCCTCACCCTTCGAATACCCCTTCGTGGGATTTTATAGCAATTTTGATGTGGTTTGCGCCATTAGGTAAATTGTTCCCAGTAAAACCATTAACTTTTACTAGAATTAAAGCCCGCCCAATGACGGGTGAGCGCAATCCTGGTAGGAATGACGTAGGGTCACAGGTGACTTTTCAAGTTGATCGCATCAAGTAACTTGTCAAATCGACAGGCGACTGTGATTTTTCGGAATTCCTACCAAGATTGTGGTTACTCGTCATTGAACGGGCTTTAATTCTAGTTATTTACTAACAAACAATTTTTTTTGTTAAAAGTATTGGTTTAAAGTTCTTTCCTCTTAATATTTATATAAATTTTGGTAGTCCTTTTCAGAATTTCATTCTTTTACCTGACTATTCAATCCCAAACATAACAGCATAAAGAAGAACATAACAGCCCACATTTGTCCAGCCGGCATTTTCGCCATAACTTGAGGATAAACGACGAATATAAATCCTGGGCCATCACTAATTACGTCCTCAATTCTGGTGCTCTGCTCTAGCGCCAAATTACCCAAAGTCGCAAAGGCGAAAATCCCAACCAAAACACTGGTAATTGCATTTACAAAAGATACTGCCAGCGTGTCATGTAATATGTTGTTGTTGTACTTATTATAGCTGGCAAATGATATCATCGAACCAAATGAGATGCCCAAAGAGTTAAAATTCTGTGCAGCGGCATTAATCCACACCTATATTGAATAATAATTCGGAAAATGTCATCCGATTAGAAATGTTTTGAACATGTTCCAATAAAATTAATTTATGTTTTGATGTATCTTACATTTGCATTCTGTAACAGTTCCCATTTCGGTTTAAAGAAGAATCTTAGCCCGTTTATGGCTCCGTCGAGTGTTAGTGCACGACCCATAAAAACTATGATCAGAACAAATGGGAAGGTTGCTGTCAAATAACGTACCTAAAAGGTCAACAAAAAATATTTTAATATTTATTGTGGAATTTTTTTTTATCATTATGCCACAAGTTTGATGAGGTTTACCTTGGCTGATGATTTGATTGATTTCCAAATAGCGAAATACACAAGAATCCAGGCACAAACGAGGCATGCAACCAATTCCCAGCGCATTCCACCAGGATATTCAATGCCATCACTAATTTGCAATACTTTATTTCTTGAATTAGAATAATTTTCCAATTATGTGAACAATAATAGCAATAATATTTATTTAAAAAAAAAAGAGAGTTAAAAAAATTTACTCGAAAAACTCTTCGGATGGAGTTCGCGATAGTTGCGGTCGAGTCATATTCACATCTAATCGCTGTGGGATCCAACAGTCTGGTGTATTCCACCTGAAAAATAATTTCACTTCATTTACATGAAATTTAATGGGAATTTTTATGTGCAGTTTACCTGTTGCTGCAGTCAGTCCATGGCATCACGGGCTTAAATGATGTGAAGAAATAGTAAATGGCATAAGCGATTATTACACTATAGTATGTTGACATTAAGAAGGACACCACCACGCTAGCGAGACCAGCTCCTGCAATAATCAAGATTTTTAAGGGTTGAAAAAATTTCATGACATTTTTAAACATTTTTTTTTATTATTAGCAAAATTTGAGTATCGCGAATTGAACATTTGAGAATTAATAAAGCCGCAGGTATTCACCGTCATCCGGTTACCTAAGAAATGCTATCGGTTCCCAAAAAAGTCCTTAAATTTTTAGTTTTAATACGGAAAGGAAAGAAGTTTTTTGAAGAGTTTTATATCGAGCCTCTGCAAACTTCTCCTCCCATACCCACAGAACGGGGTTTCTAAGTTATTTTAATTGAAACCATAACAATATTTTCTCCCCGCAGTAGCGCATACCCCTCGTATAACTCTTTGATTTGAGATCGGTATACGGTATCAAAATTCCAATGTATAAAGTTTTTTTTTCAAGAAAACTAAAGTGATATTTCACCTGAAATGCCTGCGGAGCATCGCTTTTTATACCCGTATGGTGAAACCAAAGGGTATATTAACTTTGCCTTACCATTTGTAACGCCAAGATCCCGTCATCACACACAAAAATGAATTACACCAGTGTGTTTAGAATGATAAAAATAATTAATGTCTGCATGTCCGTCCGTCTGTCTGTCCGTCTGTCTGTCTGTCTGTCCGTCCGTCTGTCTGTCTGTGGCGCGGATTGCGGGCGCACGGATTGAGGTAGAGACTTGAAATTTTGCGCAGATCCGTTTTTCGTAAAATGCGAGGCTAAGTTCGTTAATGGGCAAAAATGGACCATTAGGGGGGTACCCCCCATACGAACGAAAACGGTTTTTGTGAATATCTCAAAAACGGTGCATCTTATCAAAAAAGTCCAAGAACAAAAGTTATTTAGGATATGATTCTACATAAAACTCCCATACATCAAAATCCGATTGGAATAAATTTTAAAAATTCTTATTGGAAAGTTTGACTTCAAAGTGGAATTTTGGTAGAACTGTTCGAATTTTGATACGAATATCACCATACGGGTCTCCAATGATTGCCAGATTGGCAATTATAGCTTTTGTTATGTTTAAAAAATAATTTCATACGTAGTTTCATATTCGCCTGCGACGCATTTTGTCTATGGACTTTTGCAATAACTTCATAATACTTGGTTGAGACGAAAGAGGTTGAGAACCACTGAATTAAACCACTTTGTGCCATTCCACCCTCCGCGCCCTTCTACCCCTAATTTTTTCTTTAGAAAGCTCAACCCTTATAACCTTTTGAATGATATAAATTAGTTTTACGTTTATTTATTTAATTTTAATGAAAATTCCACCCCATTCACATAAATTAATAAAACAGCTTTCCGGATTCCATAAAAAAAAGTTAAACTTGATAAAAATATTATGACAATAATTTATTTAACCAATCATGGAATGACAAAAGATTTATTGTTAAATTAATAAACTCAAATAGTGTAGGTTGATGGGCACAGTCTAGTTATAAATACAGTTGCTTCCTAGTCAAGTGATTTGATTAAAAATTCAATAAATATTTATAAACTGATTGAATATTTACAAAACTTGTGGCTAAAATAATTTATAAAAATCGATTTTGTTCATATGTATATAAATTATAATCTGCATATTTAATTTATGTTTACAATTCACATTAATTCTGAAAAAGTTATCTGAAGAAACTTTTCGTATTATAGCGACATATTAGTCAACATATTGTGACTATGTGAGTAAAAAAATAATGATAATACCTGAAGATAGTGAAATTACCTTTGAAAAGCGGGCAGATTTGCCCTAACGCTCCAATTGGCCCCCGTCCAGTGTATTGTCCAACCGCCAACTCCAGAAAGAGCATGGGAACACCACATACTACAAGGATTATGAAATAAGGCACTAAAAATACACCTAAAAAAATATACGCAAAAATTAGTACCATTTTGATAAGCAAGCAAGCATACCCAACACATGCCAAAAAAAGAACAATCTCAATCAAATAAATATAAAGCAAGATGAAATTTAACACTTTTCAATGCCATAATATTTTATGATGATAAAATTTCAAAGCAACCGCTTAAGATTTTGCTATTAGATGAGCATCATTTAAAACGGAAGTAGAAGATTTTCATCACTTGCTTTGAGATATTCATAAAAATTATCGCTTAAAAGTTTCTAGCAATCATCTCTAAAGCAATCTGACTGAATGTACGAATAATAGAATATAGCCTAACGTGTTTAACATGTGCTAATGATAGGAAGTGGCTGATATACATTGAATACATAAATTTATATCGTTTTAGAACATGAGCGCGTGGGACTGAATACTAAAACGGTGACTAGTAAGTTATAAATTATAGAATAGTGCAAAACATTTACATATAATAAATATATGTGCTCTTATATTACATTTTTTTTCTGTTTTTTTTAAATTTATAAAATTTTACGATTTTTTTAAAGCTTGGATTCAATAATGATGCTCGTGCCTAAAACGTGATCATAATTACTGCCGTTAAAGTGTTTAGTTACGTTATTAATTTACAAAATGCAACAAACAATTAGATATGTAAATTGGTGGCTAAGCATCGGACTTACCTCCTCCACTTTTATAGCATAAATATGGAAATCTCCAGACATTTCCTAAGCCCACTGAATATCCAATGCAGGCCAATACGAATTGCATTTTATTCGCCCAATGTTGCCTTCGCGGCTTGAGATTTGCTGTTTCTTGATCATCAGATACATCGCCATAACTGTCATCATCATAATCGTCGCCAGGTGGACTGTAAAATTATATTATTTAGTACTTTCTGTGTAAAGGAGGGAAAATTAGTGAAATTTCAAAATCTTGAAACCATATATATGGGGAACCTTAAAAGTAGGTTTCATAAAAAAAATCTCGGCTAAAGCACCAGCATTTTTACATGCATTAATAACCCTGAATTAGATTGCAATACTTGTTAACCCCTGGAGCCCAATGAACGCAACTAAAACGCACAAACTGACACTTACAAGTTTGTTCCATAGAAATCATTTGAAGAAAACGCACCTATAACGCAAACGCAGAAAACGCACGCAGAAAACGCAGAGCACAGTGAACGCAGAAACGCACCTACAACGCAAAAGTTTGCAAACTTCTAACTTTGCCGCAGCAATTCTGCGTTGACAGTGAAATGTCGTTATTTTTATTGATTCCCATAACATACTAATAACAAAGATAAAAACCATCAAAGCAAATTATCGCTCAAAATTATCCATTTTTCGTCGGCTAAAAGTGAAATTGTGCTAAGTCCATCATACCAAATTTGAGAGAAGAGCAATAAAAAACCTGGTTAAATCAGTTTAATTTTCATTTAAAGAAAACAGAGTTTCGTTTAAAGAAAACTGAGCCCAATTTTTCTCATTTAAAGAAAACTCAGTGTTATTGAAAGAGAATTAAAACGATTTAACAAGGTTTTCATTGCTCTTCTCGAAAATTATACCAAATGGACTTAGCACAATTTCACTTTTAGCCGACGTTTTGTAATTTTGCCAACTTTATACCACTTTATATAATGTCACTTGTACTACTTCACAAGATGCCATTGGCCTCTGCCGCTGAAATGTTGCGCTGGGTGACAGTTCACAGCGCTGCAGTTGCGTTCGCGTTGCGTTCATTGGGCTCCAGGGGTAAGTTTGCAAGCCACCAACAGCAGAGGCATTGATAGCAATTCGATGATGCTTTGTTTCCATAAAACACTTCACAAAAATTCGCAGTTTTTTTTTGTTCCATTTCCACCTTTTTCCTGAGAAAAAAATAGTAAAATAACTATTTTATAGTGGGGATTCGCTAACATATTTAATTTCAGTTACAAAATACAGTGATCCCCGCTATACGGACGCTCGTTTTACGGAAATTCGAAGTTACGCACATGACTAATATAGGAACAAATTCGCTATACGGATAAAAAAAATTCTTAAGCGAGAACTCCAATTGGGCAGAGGCAGTAGCAGAGGCAGAAGCAGAAGCAGCAGCAGAAGCAGAATCTGCTTTCTGTCCCACAATGAAATTTGAATTCTGACGAAACTAGCAGAAACCTACGTAGAAACAGCTACGTTTTTTTGTCCGCGGCATGATTTCTCCCATAATATTTTGTTGGTTTTAACATATTCAATTGATTTATGCTCCATTTCAAGTAGTATAAATATTTTTTTCTATAATTATATAGTTTTCTCATTATTCTAGTGGTTAAATAATCATTTTAATATATTATACTAATCTGTTTCGTATTACGGATTTTTTTGGTACGCATCTATCTATTTTTAATACGATCTCATACTAAAATAGGTTTCGTTTTACGGACATTTCTATTTATTGGAACACATCTATTTATTCCCAGTACAATCTCATACTAAAATAGGTTTCGTTTTACGGATTTTCGATATACGGACAGTTTCCGTAGAACGCATCCCGTCCGTAAAGCGGGGGATTACTGTAGTTGTTTTCAATAACAAAAATAGTCAATTTAACTACGAAATAATAAATTTTGTTATTAAGTAGTTAAATTTATTATAAAAATAGTCGATTTTGCCCATTTTTGTAATTGAAATTATTACCGATTCCATATTATAAAATAGTTAGATTTACTATTTTTTTTCTGCTTGTAGGAAACTCCTCTCCCACCTAAATGTATGACGTATCTTATGTGCAGTCACTTAGGACCACACGGTAATTAAGAGTCTTTAGTAAAGCTTATACCGCAATTACGCGCAAAGCGGCGCGGCGCGGTGACAGATGGTAGTAGAAACTATAGGTTTATATGAGTTGGTTTATAATTGCGCGGTGACCAAACGCGGCAGCCGCGAAGAGTAGGTCTAGTTTCTACTTTCAGACGCGGTTGGAAGCGGTGACAGTTGTTTATGTTTTCTGAGTGTTGTTGCAAATATTTTTATCAAGTAAAAAGATGGAAAATAACTTTAAAACGTATTCGAAACCGAAAATGAAACGGAAAAATTAATAATCGTCAAATTTTCTGCGATTTTTAGGTTATGAGAACACAAATTGAGCTGTCACCACGCCGCAACCGCGCCGCGTAATTTCGGTTTAAAAATGACTGCGGCTGTCGCCCTGCCGCTCTGAGCTAACCGCGCCGCTGCCGCACCGCTCCAATTGTGGGACCAGCTTAAGGGTTCAGGATGTGTTTTACAAAAACTACTCTATAGGGTAATTCCTATTACGTCACTATTCTAGTGTCAATATTTGATTCCGCGTATATGTATGTATCTCAAGTGGAAAAACAAACCAACTTTCAAAAATTATGTCATCTATTTTAGATGATTGCCAAATTCTGTACAACTTAAATTCGGGAAGACGAAGTAATGTGACTTTATTCAGGGCTGTGGAGTCGATCGATTAACCTGCGAATCCGACTCCTACTCCTAAAGCAATAATTTTGTCCCGACTCCGATTGCTCGACTCATCCCTATCGTTGTTATACAATTTCCACAATCTTCATAGAATTTTTGACAATTGGTTTGTTTTCCCACTTGAGTCACTCATATGTTAGTGTAAGAAATACCATATTTTCTACAAGTTTTCTATTTATTTATAAAATTGACAGTAATTTTATTCCCTATTGTTTTGTTATTTGGTGCAATCTGGTTATTTACTAGCAGATTAACCTTTATAGCAGTGCTCCGCAACACTGGTGTGCCGGGAGATGATATTAGGTGTGCCGCGGTAAACATTTCAAATAGCTATTTAATAATTCTTTCAGGATTTTTTTTTAATTTTTTCATTATAAATATTTTATACACAAATTTTTTTATATTTTCTTTTGTGGTGTGCCCCGGATTTCCAGAAAAAAAAATTGGTGTGCCGTATGCAAATAAAGGTTGCGGAGCACTGCTTTATAGAATGATAATGTTTTGACAAAAATACAAGGTACTAGCAGTTCAATTAAAATGATGAAAATTCACGTGAATTTTCTAAGAAATAATACAAATAGAAATACATTACGTAAAAGCATATTTTTGTTCAAATCTATTATGTATGGTTAAAAAATAATTCCAGACAAATATCCATCATAACGACAATACTTTATTTTCGCTTTTATTCAGGTAAATATTTGCGAATTAGATTAACACGTTACCACGATATTAAAGTATCTACCAAAACGTTTATGAGTACAAAAAAAATGTAAATCACACTTAGCTATAAAATGGAATGTAAACACATAATTAAGGTTATATTTACGCAAGTGAAATGTTTATAAAATTTCATACAAAAAAAAATCGATTTACGCAGAAAAATATTAAAATCACTGGAAAATTGATTGAAAATATGAAATTTTTGTTATAATTAAGTAAGAAAAAAAACAATTATCCACTAGACGTCCAATTAAAAGCTGTGTTGATTTGATTAAAGCAAGTGATTGAATAATTAAACATAATGTACGTATTTGAATATGTACAGCATTGCATTTCATTGTATTTGTCAAATGGTCACCCAAAGTGCAATAATTTACCAATTATCCCAACACTTTATCCAGTTGATCTTGATTGAATTATTTCCGCGATGCTTCAGCGTGTCATTTTATATTAACAGATTGTTGTAACGATTGCCACACAATTTTCAAAAAAATTAAATTGAAATAGTAGGGCTTCAAAGTGTTATAAATAAAAATGAATCTAATTACGGATTTTATATTAACAAATGCAAAAATCTGAATATATAAAAAAAAAATAAAAAAAAAGCGATTTTTTACTAAACGAGCTCACAAAAAAAATAATATGCAATTTTCTTAAAACACTTTTTATCACCTGTCGGAAATTTCGGAAAAGAAGAAATTTGCACTAAACTGAACAAAGCAACCTATATTCCAGTTAAAGTACTTAAAGGTCTGTGTCCACATGGAAGTTTATTTGCTTCTAGAAGAGATTTCTGGTGTCACAACTTCTGGAAGTTCACTTGCAGTTAGTGTTTCCATGGGAAAAACTTCTAGAAGTCTCTGCTAGAAGCGACTTTTGCAAATAAACTTCCATGTGGACACAGGCCTTAAGTTACCAAATTGCTTAGTTATGATTGAAACACTTGAAGGACAAGTAATCTTAGAATTTGGCGAAAAAAATCAAGAATTGTTTGGGTTGTATGCTCTCTAAAGAGTCTTCTACCCAATGGAGGGAACCCCATAAAAACTGTTGACTGGTTTACGAGATAAGTGATGAAGGGATCATAAGGGAGAGGAACTCCTGCTGGAAATATATAGAAGGAGTTCCGCCATCTCAAGCAATCCATCGCAATATTCTGAGATGAGGGGTTCAAAAATTACAGGAGAGCAAACATCTTTCTTTGATAGCTACAACCGAACGCAAATATCACTGAACTACTGAACCAATGTGGAGTACCCTTTATGGCGAGCCTCTTATCAAGGCCAGAGTGAGTTAATGGTCAATCATCAGTCTTCTTCGAATATGGACTGTTCAAAAAGTCCTTCTTCGAAAATAGATTGTTCAAAGTGTGTATCATGAGGATATTCTCATTTTCTTTCAATTTTTTGAAACAATTGGCGTGATTTAAATTTTTGTTAAGCAACATTTCCATATTAAAAGGTCACAGTTGTTATTTTGCACATCTGTGATTATTTGAAAATATATTTTAAAAAATAGCACCAAAAGCTGATTTCAAATTGACCACACTCTGTCGCTCTAATCAAGGCTATGCGTTAATCCAAAGTTCCCCTTTCTTGTTATCCCTTCCCAAGCTACTTCCTGAACCGTTAAATAAGATTTGATCTGGTTTTCAATAATTGCTCTACCCTTGACGAAAATTTCAATTCGTCAAAATTAACTCCCTTTCCTTGTAAACACTCTAACCTGCTATCACCTGAACCCCTGACGGAGATATTGAAACAGTTTTCAAAGGCTGACTTTTATTTTCAAAAACAAAAACGCACATTTTTGGACTATTTTGATCACCAAAATCAATGTCTGTTACTTTCCCGTCACAACAAAATAACATAGCATAAACAAATTATGTTTTTTATTAAAAAATTATTTTTTTCGTTATCAGAAAAAATTACTAGAAATATTGCTAACATTCACGACAGCAACAATAACAAAAAAATAATCATTTATATTTGTTTTCTTGCAAAAACTGGATTTTCTTGCAAAAGTCAAATTTTCTTTTTTTGATTATGTCAAAAACTAGATCCAATCTGGCCAAACCCCCTCCATATTCGGTGTCAGGATGTCAAATTATTCAAAAACGATTGAAATATGATCGCCAAAAATCGGCAGTAATTTATAACTAAATAAATTTTTAACTTTTATATACTTTAAAAAATGTTAGTGTTACATCCGCCAGGAAATCACCAATAAATTTAAAAAAAATATTTTAAATGTAACTCACATTTTCGCAATTCGATTATACTGATAAAAGCTAGTTTCAAACAACGATCTTCCAGGTGGTGTTACATTGAGAGGTGAATTCGGTTCTGTTGTATTCGGAGGCATTGTGATAATCACCTCCGGTATTCCGTTTGGTGCCGACAGGTTTAAGAATTTTTTGTTCAAAATTAAATTTTTTTCAACAAAAAAAATTCACACTTTGGAACCGAAGTAAAAAACTACACGTTGTCGAGAAATTTTTCTTAATTTACACCGAATTAGCAAGTGCGAAATTGCCTCCAGTTAAGAAATGGTGAAACAAGAGAAAATTTCTGATTTTATTTTTTTTTTTAGAAAAAAAAGTAACGCAATGTTTTAAACTTTTAACTTTGGTTCACATTTCTTAAGCGGCACCAAAATAGATCTTTACGAACCGAAGATGTTTGGCGAACTATTTTTGATTTTTACTTAAATTCTGTGAGAAACATTTTCCTGATTCCTAAACGAAGTGTTCAGGTGGTAATTGAAAGTCAAACGAATTGATCGTATCGTAACTAATATTGGCAAAAATGTGGTAATTGGAATGGATTTGATGAAAGGATTATATTTAAAGCCGTGGCGCTATAACCTGATCATTAATTTAATATGATTAGCGGATTTTAATGGTAATTGATATCAAAATGTTATATGGCTGTCTGTATAGGTTATCTACCTCAACAGATATTCATTCAAAAAAATAATTTTATGTAGTTTTTGATAACTTTGTTACAGTAATGTTACTAAAAAAATACGTGCGGTAAAAAAATATCTACTAGGTACCAAGGTTTACAAACGTCGAAAAACGCTTTTGTTTATGAACAGGTTTTGTATTGGTTGGTTGAGTAAGGGAGAGGGTTTTACAAGAATTTCATTGAATTGAAAATATTAAATTTTTTTTGGATCACACCAACAAATCCCACCACTTGTTTTTTCACACGCTAATTTTCAAAGTATCTAATCTTACAGTAAAGTCCATTTGAAAATCGCTATACGGTAAAACCTGAATAAGCCGGAATCGCACGGGACCAGAAAATTTGTCCGGCTTAAGGTGCTGGTCCACATGAGAGTAAATAAACTCTCGAGAGTTACTCGCAGGAGGTTGTCCATTTGAGAGCTAATTTCGGTGATTTTTCTATCGCTACTAGCAAAATCGAGCTTCTAGCTTCTAGCGTTCTCGAGAGCTACTAGCGAAATTCAAACGCTGTTCGTATCTGGTGAGCTACTCCCCGAGAGTTCAGTGGAGGCCTGTCGGCTAGAGAGTAGAATCACTTTTAACAGCTCGCCGAAACTAGCTCGCGAGTTTTTGCGAATTTCTGCGAGCGACTCTCAGAGATGTGTCCATTTGCGAGTAGCTGCTATCGAGAGGTTCTCGCCGGCATTTACTCTCATGTGGAGCGGCACCTTTAGACAAGCTTCCGGTTTACCAGGTTCATTTACTATGGAAAACCAAACCATCGGACTTTGAAAGGTTTGCGGCTTAAACAGGTTTTCGGTTTATCCAGGGTATAGCTTATACAGGTTTTACTGTATAAAGTTCAACTTGAAAACTCCAAATTAACAGCAACAATCGTTAAAATATTCAAAAGATCTGTTACCAAAGTCTTAAAAATCGAGTCAAGGCAAATATTTGCCAATTTATCAAAAATACTGAAAAGCAAACAATCCGATAACGCAAATGCAAATAAATATGAGTATCTGACAAACTCACAGATTGGTAACGATAAAAATCTTAAATGCACATATCGCTGCCGCCAGGTATTTTTGAAGTGGAACTGCCATCAAGTTGACTGGGCGAGGATATTAACTTGGAATTAGCACCTGCTTACTGATAAAAACATGTAGTAAAAATACTTTTAATTCGAAGTTTGCTGAACGTCATGTTGCTAATAGCACACCCATTGAGGTTGGCTGAGGTGAGTATTAACTGTCAATCTTTTTGATGGGTTCGAAAAGGGCGGTGTTTGGATAATAAAATTAATTAATTAACAGCCTTATTAATAAACGTTAGTTAATTTTTATCAATGGTTTACGCAGTGGATAACTCGAAATTCTTATTAATAAAAAATTTTAAGAGTTAACTGACGTTAGTTAACTCTGTGTTAGCTAACATACCGATTTCCTCGAGTTAAGGAGTTGATAACTCTTGACGGCACATAACTCTTGCAATAAAGACTGGAAGAAGCAATTATCCATTAAAAAAAATGCAATTTATGTTGTTATATTATATTACCTTATCACTTGAACACCAATTTTCTGATCGCTTTCGTTTAATTTTTAAATTTTCCATTTTTAATTACTTTGCAGTCAATCACAATCAAAATGAAAACACTAATTTCACTCGTATTTTAATACCGTCTCCAAGGAAACGAATTTAAAAAACCCAAATATGAGTCAAATGTAAAAGATTTTCGTATTTTTTGGTACAATTTGGCACAAGGGTTGCCGCATTCCAGATAAATTTTTAAATAAAATACGAGTTAGCTATTATATGGAGGAAAATTTTTTATTAATAAGAATAGTTATCTAATGGATAAGTTTGCTATCTCGGAGTTAGTTAGCACATGAGTTATCTCCGTGTTAGGGATTTTTTATTAATAAGGCTGCAAGTGTTTAGCTAATAAAATTTAATTCGCGTTTTCTCGTATGATGTTGTTAAGTTCAAATAATTATTTACATAAAGACATGTGATTTTGACAATAATAACGAATTTAGTATGTTTTCATTGCTTCTAGAGCAAAATTACGAAACAATATTATATTATATTTCACTTATGTTAATTTCCGTATAAATAATTGTGAGCACATGCTGTAATTTTCCATCTAATATTTAGTGAGTATTACAGAGCATGATTTCTGCTATCATATGCAATTGAATTCCGGTACTGATGCTATCATTATTACACTTCTTTATTATGCATTTATATACATTTTTAATGATGCAACCGGCCATAGAAGACTTATGACAATTTCCTCAATTTAAAGGTTCTCACATTCGAGTCACATTCACGGTCAACTAATTGTCGATTTTAGCCATAAATTTAGTTTTTTTTCCAACGCATATATATTTTGTGTATTATAAAATTTCCTTGCAAAACTTACATTTGCATTTAAATTTTCTTTCTCTCTTGTAATTTTCGTCTGGACAATCAATTGACCAAATAGATTTTAGTACTTATTTCCTTCAGAATATTAAAACAATTGCACATTTTAAGTTTTGTCTTAAGAAATTCTTAATTTTCCAGTTCATTACCATTGCAAATAATTTAGTTGCATTTAAGAGTTTAATTGTTTTTCCGGTCATCTAACGAATCAATTTTTTTCCATTTTATTCATTTTGCAAAACAGCTCTAAGGCCTCGTTTAGACTTGCGATTTTTTCTTGAATTTCTCCACGATTTTATTCAAAATTGATTCTGTGAATTTTATTCATCCATTGCAGAATAAATTCAGTTGGCAAAAGTTTCAAAATTTGAATTTATTCTGGCGATTTTGTATGAAAAATTACCAATTCCGGAGTTTTTTCAGGAATAAATTGTCCAATTTGAAGTTCATACATATTTCCTACTATTTTAGAGATGTATCTACCATGTAATATTTACTAAAGGAACGATTTTAATAAACTTTATATAATTTGACTATTTTTCTCTTTTTTGAGGTTGAGTTGAACCGTAATAAAACGCTTACGAACCGGTTTCCGTAGCCTCAAGGATATCTGTCTTTTTAATCGAAGCGTAACTGGAAACAAACAAAACTAAAGAGCAAAATCGGAATCCGGAGCGACAAAAAAATACCTGGTTCGAAGCTCTGGAGCGAGCATAACTAGTATTAGAAATTTTCAATTAACCCCATCCGATTTCTTTGCACAAACATCAAAATACATATTTGTGTTGCAGTTATAAATTTGATTACAGATCAAACCACGTTGCTAAGCTATAACTTTGACCGATTAGCAAGAGATCATTTTTTTTAATATATGGATTGAAAAGTTATTAATGTCACACTTTCTGATAAACCCCGAAATGTTTAATTGAGCGCAACGCTCATAGCTAATTAGTATGTAATAATATGACATTTGATTAGGTTTAATAGAAAAATGGCGTTAACTGGGGGCTGTAAATTTTTATACCCGTATGGTGAAACCAAAGGGTATATTAACTTTGCCTTACCGTTTGTAACGCCAAGATCCCGTCATCACACATAAAAATGAATTACACCAGTGTGTTTAGAATGATAAAAATAATTAATTTCTGCATGTCCGTCCGTCTGTCTGTCCGTCTGTCTGTCTGTCTGTCTGTGGCGCGGATTGCGGGCGCACGGATTGAGCTAGAGACTTGAAATTTTGCGCAGATCCGTTTTTCGTAAAATGCGAGGTCAAGTTCGTTAATGGGCAAAAATGGACCATTAGGGGGGGTACCCCCCATACGAACGAAAACGTTTTTTGTAAATATCGCAAAAACCGTGCATCTCATCAAAAAAGTCAAGAACAAAAGTTATTTAGGATATGATTCTACATAAAACTCCTATACATTAAAATCCGATTGGAATAAATTTTAAAAAATCTTATTGGAAAATTTGACTTCAAAGTGGAATTTTGATACAACTGTTCGCTGTTCACTTAAATCACCATACGGGTTTTCAATAATTGCCAGATTGGCAATTATAGCTTTTGTTATGTTTTAAAATTAAAGCTAAAATTGCTACTTACTTTCGTGATAATGATCTTATCTTTAATTCAAGAAATATGTACATAAATCATTTTTCCCACCATACATAAGTCATAAATTGGATGTTCAAAAAATTGTATTTATCTTCATTCAAGAGTAATCTATTTAGAGGAGATTAAAATTTATCGTGAGACATTACGTTCCTTTCATTATTGTTTGAATTGTAATGTTTGAGAAGTTTTACCCGGAATTTTTGAAGAAATTCTAGAAATTAATTTCATTTGACATTTTTTATCTGTTCACTTAAAGTTTTCGCGTCACAGATAATATTTTTATGCGAATTTCTCAAAAAAGAGTATTGTTTTCTATTTTCAGTGTCCGGATTTTAAAACTGAATAACCAGGAAACGGAGTGGAATTTCTACAATATTTTTATTGTCAGTGAAAGCGCCATCAATGCCAGAATGGAAAATAATATCATTTTGGCATAAATTAGGCTCCACAATTTAGCATACAACGTTGTTCTTTAGCTCCTGAATTGTTCTTAGCTTGTTGGCATAGACGAGTGACTTGACATAACCCCGAAGAAAAAAGTCAAATCACACGATCTTGGGGTCCAATTATCGTCACCATTTCGTGAAATGACACGTCCAGAGAACTTTTTATGCAATAGAACAATTGTTCTGTGACTTGTGACAATAAATTTTTCACCACATTTTTTTTTTATTAGAATAAATATTTAACTAATAAATGTAGATCTCTCTTTTACTTTTTGTGAAAAACTATGAATTCCCTTTTGAAAATCTAGTGTTAAGGTGCCGGTCCACATGAGAGTAAATGCCGGCGAGAACCTCTCGATAGCAGCTACTCGCAAATGGACACGTCTCTGAGAGTCGCTCGCAGAAACTCGCAAAAACTCGCGAGCTAGTTTCTGCGAGCTGTCGAAAGTGATTCTACTCTCTAGTCGACAGGCCTCCACTGAACTCTCGGAGAGTAGCTCGCCAGATACGAACAGCGTTTGAATTTCGCTAGTAGCTCTCGAGAACTCGCCAAAAAATCAAGACATTGGTCTTGAAAAGAGAAAAATCGTCGAAATTAACTCTCAAATGGACAACCTTCTGGGAGTAACTCTCGAGAGTTTTTGAGAGTTACTCGCGTATTTACTCTCACGTGGAGCGGCACCTTTAGAATTGCAATATTCGACATGGAAGTCCTAAAGGCATACGGATTTTTTTTCTTAAAAGTTTTTAAGGTATTTCTCTTTTTTTTGTGCTAAAAAACTTATGCAAAACTTGTCAACGACGGGTATGCAAGCTAGTAAAGGATAATTCTTAATTATAATGTGGTAAATTCAATTTAAATACCAGTAAAATAAACCTAATCCCCCGAAAAATTGGATATCGTTTATCAGAAATATGGATTAAAAAATAATTACACAGCCATATTTATTTGAGAATTAATATAAAAAAAACACTACTGTATGTAAGCAAAATACTTTTGCACAGTTCTCCATTTACTAATAAAAACGGAATATGAACTGCATTATTAGAGTAAAAAAAAGCAAAGACCAGTAGTTATTTGACCGAAGTCGAACGTTTAATCGGACAAAAGTACATATACTTACTAAAGTAACAAGGGACACAAAATACTATTTTCCTTTCTGCGTGGAGAAATTTTTCCATTCACTACGACGACATTTACTAAGGCAGGGTTTTTCGAAAACGTCAACGTGGTGGATGGAGATATTTCTCTACATTGATTTTTGTCATGAAGTCTGCCCTTTAATAGGCTGTTCAAAATTTCTCGGGAGTTTTCGGGGTCGCTGATCACGAAATATCATGTCCTGCAAGGATAACGCAAATATCCTTTTTCTTATTTTTCCTCGACGAAATTGACAATAGGGGGTTTTATGGTTCAGTGATCACGAATTTTAAAATCCTGTGAGGATAACGCAATTATCCTTTTTAACAATTTTTCCTCAAAAAAACCGGCATTTGGGGGTTTTCGGGGTCGCTGATCACCCATCTGGTGTTAGAATTTCATTTTAAGATAAGATTTTAAGATAAGATTTTTTTCCTAAGCTGTTTCTGAGTTTTTGTTTGTGCAAAATATTTTATGCAAATAAACTTTAACCCAACAGCGACTGGTATATATCTAGTATTTTAGAAAATCATAACAAAAGTTATTAAGAAAAATAGTTTCAAATATAAAATTCCTCTCTACAGGTAATGAATGCAATTTAAACAAATACAAATTTTACTTACGATGATACTGTTGGACTAATTATACTAAGAAGTTCGATGGGTGAATTCGGCACTCTCCTGATGACCATTTTCCTGCCATCAGTTGAGCCCATTCCAATCGACGCTAACGATCTTACAGATGTCGCATCGGTGAATATTTTACTAGAAATTGTATCACTAAAAATGTACGACCCTGTTCGAATCATATTGCCGGACACTGGAGATGTGATACAGCAAGGAGATCCCAGATCAGTCTCAGTTTGTGGAAAATGAGCTGAAATTTTAATAAAATCTATTCTAGCATAATACATATGGAATTGAAGCATCTTATAAGAGCGACAATAATAGATAAATTGCAGTTGAATATAGTAGCTTCAATTGAATGTATCTAATTTATTGAAATTAATCTAGTTCTACCTATATTGAAATGAAAGATTCGCGTACCTGATCTAACAGATCGCATGCTGTTATAGTGATGTTTAGGTCTCAAGTTGACCGTAAGTGATGAACTAATTGGGACAATTGATGGGCTAATGTAGCCACCGATGGTTGTTGGTGCGACGGCGACGGCGGCAGAAGATACGGTAGCGACTGGACCATTCTCTCGCTGATGAATGGCATCCGACTGGCTAACGAGCATATTACTACCATCGACGGCACTTTCATAATTCACACTTTGTTGGCCATTTGATGATGTATGATGTGACGTAGGTGTTGAAATTGCTGGTATTATCAATGTTGGGCCGGTTGTTGTTTTTGTTATTGTTGTTGCTGGTGCTGCACATAATTCACCAGCAGGCGGCGATTTTACTGCTGCGAATGATGTTGACGCTTCAACATGTTGTTGATGTCCAGCCCCTTCGGCAGCCATTGCTGCACCTGACGGAAAAACCATAAATTTCCGTGTGCCCGACGATGACTGAACTAATTTCTGTTGATCATCACCACCAATAGTCCAATTATTTTGTTGCTTATGATTTTGATTTTGTAATTTACTATTTCGTATACTGGTAATTTTATTTATTGGTGATTCACTTGATAAATTCGTATCCATTGCCTTAGCCGCATAATGCCTACTATTAGTAATGCTTGAAATCGGAACTTGAATCTGACCAATCGTTTCGTTCGTTTCCATATAATTGAACCATATGAATGATTTCCACGTGATTTTTATACTTTTTAATATTTGATATCATTTATCACATTGAATAACTATACTTGTTAGATGCTATATATCACATTTTTCTTCTTCTCTAGTTTATCTTCTAGTTACGTATTTTATTGGGTTAGCTAGACACTTGTGTGGTGCGTTAACCAAGATTTTGAAGATGAAGATAACTAAATGTCACTCAAATTGTCGCTCGTGTACTCAAAGTTTACTCAATATTTATTTTCGAATTTTTTATGTCACATGATGTGCAATTTTCTACTTGTCGCAGACAAAAATTTAATACACTAAAAGAAAACATATCTCGCATTCAAAAAGAATAGCTATAAAAATATTTATTATTTTTGATACTTTTTAATAAATAATCCGAGCTGTTTGAAGAAACGTGGCCGCAATTCACGCATAAATATTTACTAATAAATAATACTTTTACATTTCTTTCATATGAGAAGGGCATTAAATGCAGTTCAAAAATTGTATTAAGGTGCCGCTCCACATGAGAGTAAATGCCGGCGAGAACCTCTCGATAGCAGCTACTCGCAAATGGACACGTCTCTGAGAGTCGCTCGCAAAAACTCGCGAGCTGGTTTCTGCGAGTTGTCAAAAGTGATTCTACTCTCTAGTCGACACGCGCCCACTGAACTCTCAGGGAGTTGCTCGCCAGATACGAACGGCGTTTGAATTTCGCTAGTAGCTCTCGAGAACTCGCCAAAGCAAGATGTCAAAAAAATCAAGATATTGGGCTTGAAAAGAGAAAAATCGCCGAAATTAACTCTCAAATGGCGAGTAACTCTCGAGAGTTTTTGACAGTTACCCGCGTATTTACTCTCATGTGGAGCGGCACCTTTAGAGCGGGACTCCGGACATTATATCCAACAACATGTCAGCGTGTGAGTGCGTATGTGTGTAACGAAAATTTGCCAGATCACTTTCTACCAGTAAACCTCAACCGATTTTAATGAGGATTTTTTGCATTTGAAAGCAATTATGGTTCCAATTAGATTTTTATGTATTAAAAAGTTATGTGGAATCACATTCTAAACATTTTAAAAAAAATTTAAAAAAAAAACAAATTTCCAATTGACCAATGTTGGAATTTTTGTACCGTGTCCAAAAGTTTAAGAATATTTGTGGGAACATTTGGAATTATGGACCTTATGGTACAAAAACGACCATTTTCACAGGAAAAAATCTTGGATTTCCAGTCAAAATTTCATAAATCGTACATTCAGTACTTGGTACAAGATGATTGGAAATCCAATTGGTTTTCCAACCAATTTGGTCAATTGGGTTTTTGGAAAAATTCACAGTGTTTAAGAAAATTGCATTTGTATGGAGGAGGGGGAAAAGAACGGTTTTTTTTCAGTTTTCGGAAGGGGTTTATATTTTGAGCCTAATCCATGGCAAATCTTAACTTTCTATCGCAATTGTTTCTCGAATGTTTAAATGTTTTTTTGCAGTCATACCCAATTTTTTACCATATTGGGTTTAATTATGTGAGAAAGGTATTACCTCACCGCTAGGTGGATAAGACTATGTTTTAATTTCTAAATATAAATAAAGTCTGAAACTTCTTACGTGTTTTACAGTGAAATAATTTTTTTTATTCGAAATACAACGGGTTTCACATCAAATTTACTATTATTCTATTGATCATTTTACAGATCAATTTAACCATTTTACAAATCAAATCCATCTAGATTTTTTAAATAATTTTCTTCTCGTATTCTAGATTTCTTGTCATCAAAATTTTTATCTACGGCTATTAAATTCAAATTATACTACAAAACACTTCTATGCTCATATAATGAAAGATTTTTATCGGTAATTCAAAATTAATTCTAATTAATTCCACCTTATCTTAATGCTCAAATTAAGTGCATACTTGGAAATTAAGTTTTCGGTGAAAACGTACAAATCAAGTAAGATATGAACTGACACTATGTTTAAGTGATGTGATCAAATTTTAGCATCAGTTTAATATTGCGTGCTATAAATATTTTTTTCATTAGTTTCATATTTGAATGACCACATCGTAACTCAACGCAAATATAATAATTGTTCTTTGATAGAAAATTTGTTTTAATTTGACTTGTGAAAAGAAAATTACATCTACGTGGGCGTTGGTTCTTGGACAGCTGAACAAAAATTAAGAAAAATCTGATAAGAAAAGTTTAGATTCGAGACGGATGCTATTAATTTGTGGAGTAAAAAATTCTTTGCGAAAAATGCAACAAAATATATCAACTGTTTTTTGTTGTTCAAAAAATACTTCGAAAAAGTTTTCGTCATTCCAAAAAAATCAAAAGAAATTTTGCGTTAGGCCTTTAACTATATTCGTACAATACACTAATCCCTCCAACTGCGCGGTTTCGCAACTGCGCGGTTTTTAACTGCGCGATTTCGCAACTGCGCGGTTAAGTTTTTAATACCAAAATTTCGAACTGCGCTGTAAGAATTTCGCAGCTGCGCCTAACCCTAAAATTCCATACAAAGTAGGGCTCACAGTGCGCGGTTTCGGTTTGCGCGCTCTTTTTGTGGAACGTATCTACCGCGCAGTTGGAGGGATTGCTGTATATTGTACACATCTAAAAATTCACAATGTTTATTATTATATGCGATCAATTTCGGGAAACTGATATTTTTTTTGGAATCTACAAGGTCTCCTGGAGGTACTGAAAGAGTTGAGGGGTGGAAGAAGAAAGTTCAACTTCAACGATTTTTCAACAAAATTATAGTTATATTTCACTTAAAACAGTGAAAATGGTCTCCTGCTCCACCTCATCCTACAAACATGTCAAGTTTACCGAAAACAGTATATTTTTTCAACAATTTTTTGTTATTAGAATAAATTCTTAACCAATAACTATAGATCTCTTCTACTTTTTTGTGAAAAACTATGAATTCCCTTTTGAAAATCTATTGTTAGAATTTTAATATTCAACATGAAAGTCTTGAAGTCATAACGAAAAGTTTTTCAGGTGTTTCTCGGTTTTTTGGTACTACAAAAATTTTGCAAAAAACTTTAACCCATCAAGGACGGATATGCAAAATAGTTAACTATAAAATCTATCGAGACCATTATATCGAGTTAAACTGCCGTCAAAATTACATTTTATTTGATTTGTGATTCGATCGCGTTATTGACCCCACAATGGAGAATGGAAGCGCCGGTACTTGTATAAACTTAATTTTCGAAAAATTTAGGGACCACTCCTCCAAACACGCGGCTGATTCACGCAATTATAATTTTTTAAAAGCATTTCATTTGCAAAATCAAACTTTAGCCGTTTGCAAAAATAGTAACATTTAAATTTTTCGAAAAGAGTAACTCAACGCATCCCATTAATATACTTACCTCTGGAGCCCAATGAACGCAACGCGAACGCAACTAAAACGCACAAACTGTCACGCAGCGCAACATTTCAGCGGCAAAGCCCAATGGCATCTCGTGAAGTAGTACAAGCGACATAGTATAAAGTGGTATAAAGTTGGCAAAATTACAAAAATGGATAATTTTGAAGCGATAATTTGCTTTGTTGGTCTTTATCTTTGTTATTTGCACTAAGGCTATCAATTTTTCCTCGAACAACATTTCCCCAACCTCACTTTATGAACTGTCAACGCAGAATTGCTGCGGCAAAGTTAGAAGTTTGCAAACTTTTGCGTTGTAGTTGCGTTCACTGCATTCACTGTGCTCACTTCAAATTATTTCTATTGAACAAACTTGTAAGTGACAGTTTCTGCGTTCGCGTTGCGTTCATTGGGCTCCAGGCATTAAGCCCTTTTGTGCGTACTATTCTTAAAAAATTATGTTGTGGCTAGCCAACTTAACGCGAAAAAATTCTAGGACTTAAATAATTTAAGTTGTACATAAGTTGGTGCAAACTGCACTTAAAGCCATTTCAGAAACGTCGTTAAAAACTTTTTTGAACCTCCACAATTCTCACTTTTGACGTCTTTTTTAAAGAAAAAAAAACCTCACGAAAAACAACAATTCTGTTAAAAGAAAATTTTAATTGTAAAATTTATTACCCCAAATTCATCACATCAATCTTGCTGTTATAAAATTTTTGACAAGACAACACATCATATGTTTTATGTTTATATTATTTTTTATATGTATCTACAGTTAAGGTCAACTTAATTCAATTATCGAAAGAATCTAATTAAGCGATAATTTCGATCACATATTCCACATTCAGATGTTCAAATACAACATTTTGAATGACAGCTACAAGTGTTTACTAGTTTTGATAACTTTTTGGACTGTTAAAATAGAATGCCGGTAGAATTTGTGCTTAAACAGCTGTAGTTGTTTTTAGCGAAAAGCTTGTAACCGTAGACAAAAATTTTATGAAATTTGCTCACATATGAGAAGGCCTTGCTACTAATTAATTGAAGCAAATTTCATTTGTATTAAGCCACATACTTTGAGGATTTTACTTAAATATAGTTTATTGTACACATTGTGTATATCGGATTAAATGATGGTGTCGTATATGCTATGGGCACGAATCTTTGACCCAGAACATGCGTTCTCTAGCCGGCTCTAAGTGACTAACGAACACAATTAACTTATAATTTAAAGTTTCTTCGTTATTTCCGTCAAGTGCGAAATTTTTTTTTGAAAAAAAGGTAAACTAAATAAATATGTTTTCAAAAAAAATATTTTGAAATTGAGAATGCAATCGGAATGAGTTGAAATTTCTTATGGCATATAAAAAATGAGGTGAAATAAAAATTGTAAGATAAAAAACGAAAGAAAATTAAATCATATTTTATGATATTTTGATAAGAAATTACAGATAAGATCGGTTGAGTTCCTAAATGACACTTGATATCGGTTACCTGCACTTTTAATACGTCTGGATAAAGTCGTTAAGATCGGTAATAATATAATTATGATCATACTATTTTTTTAATTAAAATAAACGTGATAACGGGTAATATTTCTTATATCAATAATAAAACTGTTGATAATTTAGAGATTTTTACATTTTTAAAGTGGTTTGCACACACGATCGGAGGAATTCGTTGCGATGATTACAATTAAGTAGTAGGAATTTTTTTCAGTAAGGGCAACAACGAAACTGTTATTTTAGAACTTCAGACCCCACCTATGATTTTTGAAAAATCGCACAAGAATTTTTGTAGTAGGTACAGTGCACGACAGAATTTAACGTTTTAACCACCATTTATTCTCCACTTAATCGAGATTTAAGTAAACATTTTTATTGTGAATTGCAGCTATAATTTCTTCATTCTTCATTAGAATTTTTAATTAATATAACAAAACTATGCACGAATTGAAATCAAATCCGCAATTATCGGAGACTTACATCTGCTGGTATATCACTCAATGCACACATCTGTCGTTTAAATAATTTTCGATATAATCATTTGATTTGTAAGTAAATTCGATATCACTAGTCACAAATCTATAATTATTTTTTTAAATGTAATTTTATGTTAATTTGATGAGGAAGTTAAAACACTTGTCTCGAACGCGTTATGCTACCGATCTTTTCCATAAAATTCTATATAACGGGTTTAAATTTCAAATTATCACAATTCAAAATAACAATTATTTTTATGCACTATTAACATTTGAATATTTATATACATATGTGGATATATTTCGATATTCAAGTAGGTACCACAATAATCGTATTTATAACCATATTATAATAATTTGATATCAACGATAGGAAAATTATACGGTTTACACTTAATAATTCGATGCGATCGCTTATATAGTAGTCCAGTCCGCCAGTAACCGCTTCTGCGGCTGACAAATGTCAACTGATCGCGAATTAAAGAGTTTTGCTCGACTTATCTTGTAAAGTTTACTAATATGTGTTTGGAATGAAAAAACAAAAAAATAAGTACAGAAAACGTCATAATATAGTATATAGTGATAGTAATGAGCAGAATTGAGCAGAACCAACCAGACTGACTGGCTGACGATAGAGTAGAACTCTACTTACGTTGATAAACTATAAGCCCACGCTTAGTGATTCCACTTTAATGAGAGTTAGAATTTTGTACTTTTAAACAGTTTAACTTTAATAAAAATTATGGTAAACTCAGCTAATATATATGCACTAAACTATAGTAGATCATCTCAATTGTGATCTTTTATTTTGTGAATTAACTTTTTAAACGCTGACAAGTGCTGACAATCAAACTTAATCGTAATCTTTAACGTTTACCTTTTTGTTATCAAGTGACGTTACACATTTTGTTTCTCATTCATTCGGAGTACGATTTTTTTACACTTTGGATTGATTTTTGATTGGTGCAAAACTTTCAAGACTTGGTATTTGTCGTAAACATCCAATGACTCTCTCTTAATCTAAACAATTACTCAAAAATAGTAATAAGTAATTACACATTTGGAAGTCAACAGAAATTCACCTAGATTAACGAGGAGATATGATTACCTGTGTGGAGTTTTTGATCTGATTCACTACAACCAATTTTTTTTTCATGTTAATGTTTAACTTTTACAGTGTTTTTTGCGATGCAATAAGTACTGCTTAAAAAAGTTTTGAGAAATTTACATAAACCCCTCCGCTCAAAAATTTGACCGGCCAAGATAAAAAATTTTAGCATATGGACACGTTTTCTATGAAAACTGTAAATGAATTTTCCGATTTTCCCAAAACGAGATTGAAAAACCCGTATTTTGCGAGCGGTTTTTCAATTTTTATATGAAAACTAGAAGACCCTTCGTTCCAAGCTTAAAGTTTTTTGTATAAATTTTAGAATGCCAAAAAAAACCATAAATTGCTTAAAAACTTTTGGGAAAAAATCCTTACAGGACCTTCTGTTTCGAATTTTGAAATTCCAACACCGGATTTGTGGTCAGCGACCCCGGAAACCCCCTAATGCCGATTTTTTCCGGGGAAAAGGATATTTGCGTTATCCTTTCAGGACCTTCCGTTTCGAATTTTGAAAATCTAATACCGGATTCGTGATCAGCGACCCCGGAAACCCCATGACATCAATTTTTCCGGGAAAAAATGGGAAAAAGGATATTTTCGTTAG
This sequence comes from Chrysopilus asiliformis, assembly GCA_964034945.1. Taxonomy (NCBI): domain Eukaryota; kingdom Metazoa; phylum Arthropoda; class Insecta; order Diptera; family Rhagionidae; genus Chrysopilus; species Chrysopilus asiliformis. The sequence continues at coordinate 20,865,901 of OZ035960.1, forward strand.
CTTTGCAGGACCCTCTGTAGATAGATAGATAATATGAATGGAGCCGATGTACTCAGCCCCTAAAAGCACTTAGACCATCAGTTGGGTCCATTGTGCTTTGTTGTAGGAATCTGGCTATTACTAGCTTACTCATGCAAGAATCTTCTGGATCCACTAATGAAGCTGTAAATTTTATTCGGAGGGATCTTACCGATGTCCAGTGGTTTTAAGAAGCGGCTGCCAAAGGTGTTTAGTCTGCGGTTTTGGAAGAAAGGGCACAAGCTTGCAGGACCCTCTGTTTCGAATTTCTAAAATCTAACATAGCTATAAACCTGCTCCTGGCAACGCAGATCATCTTGCATAAAAACTGCGTAAAAATCGGTCCAGTAGTTTTTGAGTTTCGTAATCTCAAACAAACCAACAAACATCCATAGAAGAATAGATGTAAAAAAGTTGTCTAAGCTTTTTAAAACAAAAAAAAAAAATATGAAACCTCGATTCGTGAACATCTTCGTGTGTGAATATTTGAATTCGGAAAATACTTTTTAACCGTAAAAATGATGTTTTTACTATCCTCTTTTATAGAGGGAAAGTATTGCATTTATGACGAAGACAGACTCAAGAACGGGCTCGAATAGAAACCTTCTGATCAGTACGAAATGCGTTTCAGGCAAAATTATGAAGATGTGCGTGCATCTGGATGTCGGCTCGAGGCCACATTGAGCTAGCGACTTGATTTTTTTTGTGAATGAATTTACGAAAATCGTGGTTTTCCTTCAATTTTTGGAAAAGTAACGTTAGCCACACAATTATTTAAAAAAAAACAATTTGTTTGTTGGAATCCATTTGTAATAATTTCCCAAAAACGGAATTTTCCCTAAAATTTTTGGGAGAATTTCCAATTTTTATACCCGTATGGTGAAACCATCACCTTACCGTTTGTAACGCCAAGATCCCGTCATCACAAAAAAAAAATGAATTACACCAGTGTTTTTAGAATGATAAAAAAATTGAATTTAGCATGTCCGTCCGTCTGTCCGTCCGTCCGTCCGTCCGTCTGTCCGTCCGTCTGTCCGTCCGTCCGTCTGTCCGTCCGTCTGTCCGTCTGTCCGTCCGTCTGTCTGTCCGTCTGTCTGTCCGTCCGTCTGTCTGTCCGTCGGTCCGTCTGTCTGTCCGTCCGTCTGTCTGTCTGTCCGTCCATCTGTCTATCCGTCTGTTTGTGGCGCGCAGATTCGTTTTTCGTAAAATGCGAGGCTAAGTTCGTCAATGGGCAAAAATGGACCATTAGGGGGGGTACCCCCCATATGAACGAAAACGTTTTTTGCAAATATCTCAAAAATTGTGCATCTTATCAAAAAAGTGCAAGAACAAAAGTTATTTAGGATATGATTCTACATAAAACTCCCATAGATCAAAATCCGATTGGAATAAATTAAAAAAAAATCTTATTGGAAAGTTTGACTTCAAAGTGGAATTTTGGTACAATTGTTCGAATTTTGATCCGAATATCACCATACAGGTTTTCAGTAATTGCCAGATTGGCTATTATAGCTTTTGTTATGTTTTAGAATGAATTTTCCTTTTTTCTGGGAGTCATTACAAAAAATGTTACTATATATCTTGATTTTTATACGAATCATTTCTCTCCGTGTTGTATTTGTAATAAAAAAAACTGTTACATGGTAGTTTTAGTCCGCTCGTTAGAGTGAACAATTCGATATAGTGACCAGTCTTGGTCTTTTTTGATTTTACTATATCTAGCGAGTACTGTATTTAATAAGTTCACGTCAATTGAAGCAAATTCGAGGATTATGGCTTGAAATGTAATATCGTAATTTTCACATCCTGCACAGCTCTGTAAACAGGACTTGAACATTTATCTGGATCGTCAAATATTTTTGAAAAACATTTCAGGTACAAATATAAACACAATATTTAATTATTTATTGTTATTGTTTTATTTAATAAAGGCGATTTTTTTAGATTTACATTAGTGTTTTGATTTAAATTGTATTTTACAATGCATAATAATATTTAGATAACAGCAATAAGAATGCAGTGCAAAAAGAAATCTTTTTTTTTAAATAAAATTTCATTATTAACAAAACATTTATGCCATTAAAATAGATTTACGGAGTATTTTATACCAATTGAGGTTCAATCAAGTTCAAAGAAAAAAACATTTTGAAGGGATATCTAAAAATTCATAAAAATTTCACTTTTTTATCATGTAATTTAAATATAAGTACTTCCCAAAATTGAGATAACCATTTAATAGATATTATTTTTGTTTTAAATCTATTCACAAAACTTATATTAATGACTATATATTTCTTTTCGAATGTTTTCCATGCAAATACAATTAAGAAAAATTTAACAAATGATATTTATAGTCTTGCCGCCAATCTTTGAAAGATCGTTGAGCAAAGAAACTACTCGCTGCAAATATTCATTTCGAAAATCTTTCATAATGGTATTGCGATTTGTTGGAAAACATTTTTTTTTAATTATCATTTTTAAATAACCGAAAGCAAATTTGCGCGCGCGTTTTCTCATTGATAGTTAAAAATAATTCTAAAATTAATTTAAATAATTAAAACAAGAATCGTTAATTCAATCACAACAAACATACTGTAAATATACAAAAATAAAACATTATAAGGGTGTTGACTAAAATATTTCATTTTTAAATTGATTTTTTTTTAACGTTATTAGATTTTTTTTTATTAGTTAAACCTATTTCAAATCTTCCATTAGCCGTCGAGTTTTTTTTTTGTATTAAATTGATATTTAATATAATTATGATAAAATAAACTAAGATATAGACATTTTTAATTAAAATAATAATTCGAGTGAAGATTTAATTACACTTAAGTAATCCACAGTGCTTATTATAAAATAATGATCGTTGTTGTGTCTAGCTATTAACTAAATACGACACAGAGTATTTTTTGTTCCTTTCTTCAAGGTTATGGTGTAAAATCTTGTAAAAAAATTCAAAATGGGCAGTATTTTTTTGCATGAATAAAGGTAAGGGGTGATAAAAACCTCTTTTTTCGCTTTGTTTTTATACGAAAACAAATCCTTCACCGTCGAATCTGTTTAAATACTAAAATATATTAAATTAAATATTTTCGGCTAACGGAGGAGTTGTCGTCTGGGAACACAGATCACCCGCTTAAATTTCTATTATAAAATTCTATGTGACTTTGGCAGTATTCAAAAATAACAAAAAATTTTATTATAATTTTTCTGTACATTATTTTATGTCGTTAAGACATGCATTGCGTAGATTTCTGTGTTCCAATAATATTCCATATAAAAAAAATTGTTTACTTCTCATATATGTAAATGGCCCCGTTTTCCTCGATGTCTAGTACGATTTTTGTTTGGAGTGGTTTTACTTAATTATGGAAAAAATTTACACAAGGATTGGATATTTAAAAAAAAAAATACAGCTCTATAATACATTTCTAACAAATTGAATTGAAAAATTGTTTATCTAAAATTTTCGGTGGAAGTATTTTCAAAATAAAATATTTTTTTCCTGGGAAAAACAAGGCCCTTAAAATTGTTTTCTTCTTCACTTAAACGATAAATTCAAGTTTTTAAAACTTTTGACACATTTTTGTTTAAATTAGTTTTGAGTGCTTTCTTTTTGCACATATATGCTTACAATTAAAGGAATTCTTTTATTTAAACTTTTTCTACGGTATATTTTTAAAGGTTTTTTTTCTCTTCTATTAGCCTAATGTTTTTTTTTACGATTTTTTAAATATATTTTTTACGTTTCATTAAATTAAGTTATAGCACCAGATGTTGATATTATTTATTATGATAAATAGTCTGGTGTTGGTTCGGGTACGGCATCCGGATTTGTGAACAGTGGATTCGGGAATTCAGGTGGATGTGGTAATGGTCCAACTGTTTTCGGTCGTTTCCGGTATGCCATTAACCAACAGGACACTGCAACGGCCACCGCTACAAGAGCAAGAAGCGCTGTTATCGCTAGTGCTATGATGAGACCAACCACTGAGACACAAATGTCTTCAACGCGTTGTGCAGCTGGTTTAACTGGAAATTAAAATCAATTTGATTAAGAAATGCTTACAAAAAATTTCATGTAATATCCTTACTGTTTCCATCTTGTGAATCTGTGAATCTTTCCTCTCTTCTTTCAAACGTCAGAATAGCATTCGATTCGATTGTGATTTCCTCGCGTAATTGACCCTCAACACCTAATCCGGTATTGGTGGCAATCGCTGTGCTGGGAACGGTCGAATTTTGATCGGCTATTTCACGTCTTCTCCTCTTTCCAAAGGCATTATATCCTCTACAGTTCACTGGTTGACATTTTCCAAAGCAAACACGTATATTACATTGGAATCTTATGTTATCACTAGATGGGAATTTGAATGCATTGAAACTAGCTAAAAGGCTGTTCGTTTCCGCATTGTATTCCCATTCGCCGAAGATACTTGGATCTGTGGCGCATCCGTTTTCGTCTGTTACTGTGTATTCATTCTCGACGTTATCCTCCATGGTCTTCGCTATACAACTTCTCGCGAATCCACCATAGATTGCTGAAAGGAAGTAAATTTTTAATTATTTTTTGGAAATTTAAATCAATTTTTTTTTTAAATATTTTAAGAATTCTTTTATTCTAAATTTTTTTTTACTACTTTTTACACTTACTTGCTGGTTCAACGTCAACTTGAAGCATAAGATTATCACCAATCTCGGCTGAGTTGATTTCTTGTCCCTTATGTGTAACGATCTTCATTTGACAAATTGGTGGGGGACCTGTATTCGCAATCGTTCCAGCGGTCGTCAACATCGAAACATTGAAGCCAAGAGTAACATTTCGCTCTCCGGTTTGATACATACACTTGATGTTATAAGCCTGAGCCTTGTACGTTACCAATTTAGGATGTTTCTGAATGACTAGCACGAAGCTAGCGACTCCATTCACATGAATGAGACCACAGCTACCAAAGTGCACCTTGAATATTTCGGTACGTGGAGATGGTTTCGAAAGATTTACAACTCGTCGACATTCTTCTTCTTTGCTGTGTCCCTTAACGTACAAAACGCCATTGAATCCGGACTCTTCGATGTGGATCTCGACTTGGACACCATCAGCAAGACAACTTACGACCATGTCTGGTTTTGGGAAGTCTGTACGGAATGGATCTGAAAAGAAATTTTTTCCTTAAATTACACTCTTCAAAAAAAATGTCTCCCAAAGTCACTTACTGCATTGAATTTCAGGATTTCCATTGTAGCGAGCGATGCACTGACAGACTGCAATGTGATTGGTGGCATTACACAACGCATTAACACCACACACTTTCTGTAAGCAAGGATCTTCACAAGTCTTTGTATCAAGACGACAATATCTATTGTCAGCGCAATCGAAATCAGTTTCGCATTCGGGTTGTCCTGATGGGATACATTCGCCACGCTCAGTTAAGCGATAGCCCTGTTGAACTGGACAAATACATCTGCCACGTTCATCAATGATCATACCACGTTCTAATGCGCACGCGCAATGTCCTGTTTCATCAATCTTGAAGCCCTTTTCAGGAGCACATGGTGTACAATATTCGTACACGTCTAGAGCTGTTCCTGGTGGACAAACACAGCGTCCATCGATGTCACGAACGAATCCTTTCTCAATATGGCAAAGCGATGCTGTAAAGAAAAATAGAACATTAGATTTTTTGCCAAAATTTAGAAATTGCCAAAAGTTATAAAATCTCATTCATATTCTCGCAAGAAGCGAAGGACCGATAGATAAACACTTACTCAAATCACATTGAACGGCAGGATTTCCCTGATAACCTGGCAAGCAGTCGCAAATCATAGTTCGAACTGGGATACTATCCAAAACCTTACAAACTGCATTGACTCCACAGGGTTCGGTGGCGTTACAAGGATTTACACACTCTCCTCCAATGCAAGCCTTTTGCGTTGGACACTCATAATCGTATGTGCACAATGGATACTGTTCGACTCTACAAACATCTCTGTCCAATATATATCCAGGTGGACAAGCGCATTCCGGACGATGGTGATACACTTTACAGATTTCGTCCTGAGCACAGGCAGCTGTCGCATCACATGGATTTACGCATTGGCCGTTTACGCATGCCTTATCCGTTGGGCATTCGGAATCAGTTCTACATCCGAGAAGTACACAAGATACTCGAGGATTGCCGCTGTATCCTGGTTGACATTCGCAGGTGGCTCTATGATTTATTCCATAGCACTCAGCTTGTTGGCCGCATGGATGGCCGTCCGCAGAGCAGACTGGGATACACTGTCGATTAATGCAAGAGTGTTGAGTTGAACATTCGTCGTCTGTTCGACATCCGACCTTAATGCATTGAATCTCTGCATTTCCTTCGAATCCTTGTTTGCAGGAACATACTGGTTTATGATTTTTGATTCGACATTCAGCGTTAAGTCCGCAGTTGCAAGGATCGCGGCACACCGCGTTAATGCAGGCCTTATCTGATGGACAATCCGTATCGGAAATACATCCGCCGGTGTCTTTTACTGTTTCTGTTGGTCTACACTGTCCGCTACCGCTACTAATGTAACCTTCTGGACATACACAAATCATTGTTCGGACCGGGGATGACGGCGTCACTTCACAGCGCGCAGGACGAGTGCATGGTTCGAGTACAAGACATGGATCTACGCATTTATTGTCTATACAGGCAAGTTTCGCTGGACAATCTGGATCGATTGTGCATTCAGGTCGAATTTCAGGTCGGCAATCAATGTAAGGATTACCCATGAATCCAGGTGTACATCTACAAACAGCTTGATGGTTTTGGGGACGGCATTCTGCTCTCGGTGCGCATTGATTATCGTAGATGCAAGGATCGACGCACTGTTGATTTTCGCACGCCTTCTCCGATGGACAATCGCTATTCGTTCGACAGCCAATGATATTACAACGCTCATAAGGATTACCTCGATATCCAGTCCTACATCTGCAATTAGCTCTATTTGCCACCACATAGCACTCAGCATTGGTACCGCAAGGATCGTTGACGATGCAAGGATTGATGCAGTTTCCATTGACACATGCTTTGTCTGAATCGCATTCGCCATCGACACGACAGCCAACGGTTCTACAGGCGGTGTAGGGATTTCCTTCGAAGCCCACATCACAAGAGCATGTTGCACGATGATTTTGGACGTGGCAAATAGCATTGGTTCCACAATTACATGGGTTGCGACACTGTCGGTTTACGCAGGCTTCATTTTCTGGACATTCGGTGTTCGAGGAGCATCCTGGTGGGGAATCAATTACAATCCGCTTACATTCACCTCTTTCGTCCGGTACATAGAGTTCAGGACATTGGCAGACCATAGTTCTAACTGGTATGCTGTCTAGAACACTGCATTGTGCAGATTTCGCGCAAGGTGATAATTCCAAACATGGATTTACGCATCTATTGTTTATGCATGCCAATTTGCTTGGGCAGTCAGGATCTTGTCGGCATTCTGGTTCATCTTTCTGAACTGGACGCTTCTCGCAATATGAGAATGGATTTCCTAGTGGCATATCTTCTGGACACTTGCAGTGGGCCGCGTGATTAACCGCAAAGCAGACAGCATTTTGGGCGCATCGATTATCATTGCAAGGATTGACGCAGTGGTTTTGCACGCACGCTTGGTTTCCGGCGCATTCGTAATCAGAGTGGCATTCAACTCGTTCGCACCTTCTAAACGGATCTCCAGACATTCCACTTGGGCATCGGCAAGCTGATCTATGGCTCTTGCCGTAGCAAATCGCATTAACTGCACAAGGATCGCTGATGAGACACGGATTGACGCAATCGCCGTTGTAACATTGTTTGTCGCCAGCGCATTCGTCATCCTTCTGGCAACCAACTTGGAAGCATCCATATTGAGCGTTTCCGGAGAAACCTGGTTTGCAATAGCATACAGGATGATGATTGGCGATTGTACACTCGGCATTTGGCCCGCAATTGCATGGACTCACGCAAACATTATTAATACAGGCTTCGGAAAGTGGGCATTCCGTATTGGATTTGCATCCTACTGTACCTTCGTGAGCTATAGAAAAATTTGGTTTGAGTTATTTTAAAAAAATTTTAGTGTAAAAAAAATGTTTCTTACGTGGAATACATGCGACTTCTGGTGTGCCAGAGTAGCCAGTTGGACATCTGCATACTGGTCTACGATTTTCAACATGACAGAAGGCTCCTCGGCCGCAAGGATCTGATTCAAGGCATGGGTTCACACAGAGTTGATTAATACATCTTCGGTCGTCTGGGCAATTATCATCTGAGTAACATTCAGGTTGTGGTACTTCGCTTGGCAAGCGTGGTTCTGAAAATCATTGGTTATTGTTAGTTGAAATCTCAATGATGTTAAAATATCAATGGTGTAGGTTTCAAACGTATGCACAAGGGAAATTTGTAATCTACGATATTTACCTGATTGACATTCAATACGTGGATTTCCGTTATATCCAGGTGGACATTTACATTGTGCGTGGTGATTGGTCGACAAGCATTGAGCGTTAACTCCGCATTTATCTACTTGACAGGCTACAACGCAACTTCCGCGCAGACAAATTTCTGGATCCCCACAATCTTCGCTCACTTGGCATCCTGACGTGTCATGGTGTTTGATTGGAACGCAATTTCTCGCGTTATCGGTTATCGTATCAGGTGGACACTTGCAGATCATTGTGCGTAGTGGAAGTGTGTCAAGAACAGTGCACGTTTGTTGTGGTGAACAAATATTGGGATTGTTGCATGGATTGGCGCATCGATTGCTTAGACACGCGAGTTGTGGTGGACAGTCCGCATCAACAGTACATTCAGGTCTTGCCGGTGTGACTGGTGTGAAGGAATCGCATTGTACGTAAGGATTTCCACTGGTACCTGGTTTGCATTCGCAGTGGGGTTGATGATGACGACCAATACAAATTGCCGATATGGCGCAGGTGTCGCTATCGCAAACTGGCCTACAGACTCTATTCAAACGGTCGCAGGCTTCATGATCAGCACAGTCTTCATTGTATTGACAGACGCCACGGATACAGGCTACTAATGGATTTCCTTGAGTTCCTGGTTCACAAACACAATTGGCTTGATGGTTTTCAGCCAAGCACTTCGCTCCGGAACCGCATTGTCGGGATCCGTACGTGCATGGATTGAGGCATTTTTCATTAATGCAAGCCTTATCGTATGGACAATCAGAATTGATTTTACATTCCGCTATAAAATAATTAATTAATTAATTTTTTATCTAAGTAGAATAAATTAGTGATTTATTTACGTTTGTAACATTGAACTTGCGGATCTCCGCCCCATCCAGTTGGACAGAAGCATAGTGGACGATGTTGCGACACTCGGCATTCAGCATTTCCAGCACATGGATTGCTCTCAGCGCATGGATTCTGGCATCGTTGATTGATACAAGCCATTGTCGCACTACATTCTGAGTCACGGGTACATTCAGCGGTTGTTTGTGGAACTATAATAAAAAAAATTATGAAATCAATTTAAATATATTTTTTTTATGTGTTTTTTTTACCCTCATAGCAGTTAGTAAATGGATTTCCTTGCAAGTGAGGTGGGCAGGTACACTGTGCTCGATGATTCTTCGTTACACATTGGGCAGTTCTGGCGCACGGTGAGTTTTCAACGCAAGGATCAACACAAATTCCAAAGCGACAGATTTCATTATCTCGACATTCATCGTTCGAATGGCAACCTGATTCCTTGAGTTCTTCTATATAAAAAAATACTTATTTAGAAAAAAAACTCACAACTAAAAGGTAGATTTTTTCATAAAAAATTTAGTGTGCAAACAAACGTGTTTATACACTTTAGAGACTGTAGGAATTTATATACATTTTTATAAATATTTACAATGAAATGCTGAAAGTAAAAATCTAAAATATTACTTTTTAAATAAATCTTTTCAATGGTTAAAAAAGTTTTTGTAAGAATTTTTGAATTACCTTTTCTACATCCTACATCAGCATCCCCAACATAACCAGGTTCACATTGGCAAATCATCGTCCTTAGCGGTAATGTGTCTATAACCGAGCAAGTAGCATGGACTCCGCATGGTGAAGTTACCAAACATGGATTTTTACATTCACCACTGAAACATGCCATTCTACTTGGGCAATCTGCATCCATTTGGCATTGCGATGTATCTTTTTGTGGTACTGGAAGAATGAAAATTTATGAATTACAAGAGTTAGTATTGGAAAATATTAAAATAATTTTACTTAATGTGCATGTAATTTGTGGATTTCCAGTATATCCTGTTGGACATCTACATTGAGCACGATGATTATCGACTCTGCATTGCGCTCCCTCACCGCAATCACATGGGTTTCGGCATTTCTCGCTTATGCATGCCATATCGAAGGAGCATTCATGATCATTAGTACATTCTGGTCGTTCACATTGGACCAAAGGATTTCCGCGATAACCGTCGAGACAGTGACATCTAGCCTTGTGATTGTAATCCGCTCGGCAGAGAGCGTTTCTGCCACATTGAGTATACAAGCATGGATCTGTGCATTGTTTATTGATGCAAGCTTCAGTGGCAGGACACTCTTCATCTGATCGGCAGCCGACTGGAAGAGAATTTTATATTAGCAATATTCCGAGCTTTTACGATAGACGAAAAAAATGAACTTACTTTGATGACATAGTAGTTGTGGATTTCCTGTGTATCCCTCGTTGCACACACACAATGGTCGATGGAGTTGTACATGGCACTTGGCATTCTGTCCGCAAGCATTCGATTGCGAGCATGGATTTCTGCATTCCTGATTAATACAAGCCTTGTCGTTTGTGCAATCGTTATCCGTGACACATTCTGGTTTAGGTGGTATAACGTCCATTTGTGGCGAACATTCGATGTACGGTGACCCATAGTATCCGTTCGGGCATGAGCAAACTGCCTTATGATTAATGGTGTTACAAACAGCATTGCGTCCGCATGCATTTGCACAGGGATCTACGCATTTCTGGTTCAGACAAGCTCGATCTCTAGCGCAATCCTCATTAGTGACACATTCTGGATATAAGCAAGTGGCAGCTCCATTAACTTGTCTACAAACACCGTTCGATCTGCACGGAGATGGATTGCATGGATCTACTGGTTCGTCCTTGGGAGCATCATGGCATTCAACAAATGGATTTCCAACCGTTGGCGGCGGACAGCTACAGATAGGGTTATGGTTGAGAGTCCTGCATTCAGCTCCGTAACCACAGACTCCGGGACATGGGTCCACGCATTTAAGATTGATGCATGCCTTATCCTTGGAACAATCAGAGCTTAATGTACACTCAGGTTTGCAACCGAAACCGGTCGGGTTGCCAAAGTATCCTGGAAGACATTCACAAACTGCATTGTTCTGCACTCGTCTGCAGATAGAATTGAGGCCACACGGTGATGGGTAGCATGGATCTGCCTCTTTCACAGTTTCATCTATGATGGAATATTATTTATTAAATACTTCTTCAGTGCTAAAAATCAAAGTACCTCTATCAACAATAGGTGAGCAATATCGGAAAGCGTCGCCAGTCAGTCCTGGAGGACATGAGCATACTGGAATGTGATTGGTTACTGAACAAATAGCCTCGGTGCCACAAACTCCTTGGCAAGGATCTCGGCATTTGTATTTGATGCAAGCCAGATTCGAAGCACATTCAGAGTTTCCAACGCACTCGGGGCGACAACCGTCGTAAGGATTTCCAATATAATTCTCCGTGCATTCGCAAATGAAACTATCGCGATTGACGCGGCAGTACGCATTGCTACCGCATGGAGAAGGATCGCATGGATTCCTTGGTTCAACTGGTGTTGGTGGGACTATACAAAAACAAATACAATTTTATAATTAGTTATCAAATTAAGAAATTTTTTTTTACATTAATATAAAATTAATTTTTTCTTTCGATGCGCTTAAACCCCATTTTATTTTAGCAAGCAATGTACTCACTTTCTTCTTTTTGACACTGATAGAACGGATCACCGACATATCCATTTATACAAATACAATTTGGTATATGCATCGTAACGAGACAATTTGCATTCCTTCCGCAGGATCCAATGCAAGGATCGACACATTTCTTATTAACACAAGCTAAATTATTGCTACAATCGTCGTTATTTACACATTCTGGATGGCAATATGGCGGAGATCCAATATAATCTGGCAAGCAAGAGCATTGTGCATTGCCATTGACCGGTGTACATCTTGAATTTAAGCCGCAAGGTGAGGGATGGCAAGGGTCTTTTTCAACCTCCACTGTAGGTTCTGGATTTTAAGAGGATTCGTGTTAAATGTAATTATTTTTTATATATTTTATGGACATGATGAACCAACAATAACGGAAACCTTGAACGGATTTTGCAGAAAACACTAAGTGAGAAATAAATTTTCTCAGGTATTTCCTATTTTTACGCAATTAAACTTTAAATTATTAAACCATTGTAAAGTTTTTTTTTTGTTATTGTTATTATATGTACAGTGTTTTTTAACATTATTATAAGAAAATGTTCGAAAGATTATAAATGTATTTCCTTGATTTAAAAAAAAATCGTCCAAAAGTTTGAAAAAATATATCAACCACTTAAAGCTTGCCTTTCACAATCAGTATTTTTGCTTCAATAATTTTATGTTGTTCGTGCAAGGGCTATATTGAAGCAAAAATCAAACGATTTTGAAGGCCTTTCAGTATATTGAGCAAAAATATTGACCGTGTAAAGCAGGCTTTCTAATACACGATTTTTTGTTGAAAAAAAGTCGGGCCAGAAATTTCTTCCTTCTTGAAAGTTTTTTGTCGATTTTTTAAGCAAAATACCACCAAAAAACGTGCAAAAATGAAAAAAGTCATATTAGTTGGTATTACGATATGCACGTCGCTGAGCTTAAGTGGTTAAAGCCATAAAAAAATTTGTTTAATATCATCAATTACTCAAAAAAAAATTTTGTTAAAAGAAATTTTTTTTAAAGATTTCCCATGAGAGTAGGTAGTTTTTTTTAAATTCGGGAAACATGTGAATTTAAAATTAAATTGATTATGTTTTAATAGTGAAACTCCTTAAATGCAGATATTTTTTCGGCACGTGAAATTCCTGTTAGGCAAGATTTCTGCCTGATCGTGAAAGGAATTTCACTGAAGTGTTTCAAATTTCTCAAAGGCATGTTATTGACGGAATTTTTTTAAAATTTATCCCAATTCCCTCTTAGGATGTAGTACCGTAACATCCTTGAAGGGGATTGCGACTACTTAATTATCAAAAAAAATTTCCCTGTTACCCGCATTTACAATTTTTCTAGAACTGCGAACCATATATGAATTGTAACATCTGTAAGGTTTTTTTCATTAAAACACATCAACAGCAGAGGTCATTATAGCAGCCTAGACTGATGGCATTGTTAGCACAAATCAGTATCTATCACTACTCATTTCGATAAAATAAGTAGCGAAGCAGCAAATTGTTTTTTTTTTTTTTGGTGTGGCAAACAATTTTTGTAGTTTTCCAAAATGTTTATAAAAAATATTTGTTATTAATTTTTAATAATAGTCCTGTTGATATTTTCAGAACCGATCATTGTACGTAGATTCAGATTTTTTAAATCTCATAGTTTATATAGCGTCGTCATATTTTGTTACACAAGCTTACAATTTTTTTGTTTTAAATTAGTTATTAAAATTAAATACTCATAAAAATTATCAAACTCTAAAAATATTAATATGTATTATTATATCAATAAAGTTTTAACCATCAATTAATAGAAATTTTATCTACTAGTGTATAAATTATTTAAAAAAAAAAACATGTTGGACTTTTACTCAAGGATAGAAAAACGTTCAAGATTTTCCGCTGGTTTGAAGATTCATTGTGTATTATCGTTTAAAAAAATCATACCTATTATTCTATGACAAGAAGAGAATGGACTGCCAGTAAAACCAGGTAAACATTCACAAAGTGGTCGATGTTGAACAGTTTTGCAAATGGCATTGAGGCCACATTTGCCTGGACAAGGATCGATGCATTTACTATTCACACAGGCAAGATTTGACGAACAGTCAGAACTTGTGTAGCACTCTAATCGACAGTTCGGTGGTTGTCCAATAAATCCGGTTATACATGAACATATCGCATGGGAATTATGATCCCTGCACTGACTGTTCGGTCCGCAAGGTGATGGCAGGCAAGGGTTAATTGGATCAGCAGGTCCTGAATTTTAGGAAAAAATTAGTTTAAGATCTTATGGGGATGAATTTTTAATCGAGGTAATACTTGTAACAGGTTGGCAGGCTATAAATGCATTTCCGGTGGTTCCCTCGGGACAGGTACATACTGGAATGTGATTGATGACGTCGCATATAGCCTTTTCGCCACATGTGCCCGGGCAAGGATCGGCACATTTATTCCGTATACATGCCCGGTTTCTTGCGCAATCAGAATTTATGACACATTCAGGACGACAACCTGTATATGGATCGCCGTGATATTCAGGTAGACACGAACAAATGCCATTCGTACAATCAGCATTTGATCCGCATGGGGAAGGATTGCAAGGATCTTCATGTTGTGGTTGCGCTAGAAGATTGGTGTTTAGATTAGGATTTCGTATATCAGTATAGATCGAATTGCAATTGAGATTTTTTCACAGCTAGGCCCTACTTGACAAAACTCCAGAGAAACCTATGATTTAACTTTAAAAAATTACTTTCGATTGGACAAGAGAATAATTTCCGAAAACTCAATTTTTACCACATCTTAAAAATACTTTCATCATAGTTAAGTACAAAGAGTAATGTCAAGTATTCACCATTTGATTAGGGCGGTGCTTTCTTACTTGGTTCTGGAGGTTTAGGATAACAGTTTACAAATGGATCACCAATGTATCCAATTTGACAACTACACGACGGGGTATGATTGATCACATTACAAATAGCATTGAACCCACAAGATCCTGGACACGGATCTCCACACTTTTGATTGATACACGCCTTGTTACTGGAACATTCTGCATTTATTGTGCATTCTGGACGGCAGTTTGGTGGTGATCCAGTGTAGGTTGGAATGCAAGAGCATGACGCAACACCATTCACCTGTCTACAATTTGAATATGGACCGCAGGGAGATGGGAAGCATGGGTCTCTTGGTTCTTCATCTTTCGGTTGTATTGGAGCTGCAAGAACATTAACAATCGATTCTACTTTTAGGAAAAAATATTTTATTGAATTTACGTGGAATTGGTACACATCTTTCGAATGCTTCTCCAGTAAATCCTGGCTGACAGGCACAGAGTGGGCTATGGTTCCGTACATGGCAGACGGCGTTTATTCCACATGATCCTGGGCAAGGATCTTGACATTTTTGATTTATACAGGCCTTATCTGAGGAACACTCAGAACTAATTGTACATTCTGGTCTACATCCTGGCGGTGAGCCTACATAATTAGGAAGGCAAGAGCAAACAGCTTGGCTATTTACTTCCCTACATTGACTATTCGGGCCACAAGGAGACGGTTGACAGGGATTCACGTATTCAGTTGGAACAGCTATATTAAAATTGTTTAAATTATAAATCAAAAATCCGATTTTCGATTAATTTGAATTTTTCTTACGATCAGCAGGTCGATTACAGAATCGATATGGATCTCCTACATAACCAACGAAGCAACTACATTGTGGTAAGTGATTGAGAACGTGGCATTCCGCATTTTGTCCACATGTACCCGGGCAAGGATCTTTACACTTGTTTTGCACACAAGCCTTATTCGATGGGCAATCAGAGTTGATGACACATTCTGGTTTACAGCCCTCGTAGGGATTTCCATAATATTCCGGTATACAGACGCATGATCCAGCACCATTTTGTTCCTTGCAGATTGCATTTGAACCGCAAGGACTTGGCTGGCAGGGCGATGTTAAATCTACTATTGTTTCATCACGCACTCGACAGCCTGTAAACGGATCTCCAACAAAACCAGACACACAGATACACATTGGGGTATGGGAATATACACGGCATTCTGCATTATTTCCGCATAAACCAGGGCATGGGTCTTTGCATTTCTGATTTATGCAAGCCAGATGAGTTGGACATTCTGAATTTGTGATACATTCCGGTCTACAATTTGGCGCTGTTCCGGTGTAGCCTTCCAAGCAAGAACATGATGGCGAATTATTAATTTCTCTACATTCGGAATAAGGACCGCATGGCGATGGCTGGCATGGATGCTGGGGCTCAACATCATGTGATGGTTCGACTATATATTTAAAATTTGATTTAAATTCCATTACAAAAATAACATCATTCTTCAATACCTATGGGCCGGCACTGAACAAATGCGTTTCCGGTATGGCGAGCAATACAACTACAATGCGGATTATGATTAATCACGCGACATTCAGCGTTATAACCGCACGTTCCAGGGCAAGGATCTCGGCAAGCTTGGTTTACACAAGCTTTATTCGGCGGGCATTCAGAATTTATTGTACATTCAGGACGGCAAGTTGGTGGACTTCCTATAAATCCAGTGACGCAAGAGCATATGGCTTGCTGATTCACTTCACGGCAGTGGCTATTGGGGCCGCAGGGAGACGGGCGACAGGGATCCTTATGTTCAAGTTCTAAATTTAAAACGTTGCCATAAGTACTTGATAAGGGTTTTTCTAGAAATAATAAAGCATACGTGGCAAGGGGCTGCATTGAAGGAAGGCGTTTCCGGCCATGCCATCTGGACAGCGACACATGGGGATGTGATTAATAACTTCGCAAATTGCATTTGAAGCACAAGTTCCGGGGCATGGATCGATGCATTTATTTCTGATGCAGGCCTTGTCTCTCGCACAATCGGAATTGAGGACACATTCTGGTCGGCAGCCCGAGTAGGGATCTCCATGATATTCAGCTATACAAGTACACGTTCCGTCGTTGCAAATCGCGTTCGGCCCGCATGGTGAAGGATTGCATGGGTCTCTAACTGGGTCTTCTGTTAATGTTGATTAATTAGGAAAATACTTTTATGGGTGATCAAAATATAAATATTACTTTGTGGTGGTGGCGCTGGTTGACAGTTTGTAAATGGATCGCCTGTATATCCATCTGGACATGTGCAAATCGGCGTATGATTAATGACGTTGCATCTAGCATTAAAGCCACATGATCCCGGGCAAGGATCAACACACTTCTCTCGAATACAAGCTTTAACGCTCGGACATTCACTACTAATAGTACACTCAGGACGGCAATTAGGTGGCGATCCGATGTAATTTGGCACACACGAACACGAAGGGAAACCATTATTGTGGAGACAAATTGCATGTGAACCACATGGTGAAGGCACACATGGATCTCTAACTTCTTCGTCTTTAATTACAGGTGGTTGTTCTATAAGAAAAAACAGTTCGTCGTATCACGCTGAGCATCCTAAATCAATGTTGCATACTACCTTTGTAACAGCGAGTAAAAGCATCGCCAGTATAACCTGGTGTACAAGAGCAAAGTGGGCTATGGTTACGTACTCGGCATTCAGCGTTTGTGCCGCAAGTTCCAGGGCAAGGATCAACACATTTCTGATTGACGCAGGCCTTATCCGAAGGACATTCAGAACTTATGACACATTCAGGGCGACACGCTGGTGGACTTCCTACATAGGTGGGCAAACAAGAGCAAACGGCTTGCCCGTTCACTTCTCGACACTGACTATTTGGTCCACAAGGGGACGGTTGGCAAGGATTTACGTATTCAGTCGGAACAGCTAATCGATAAATATTTATGATTACAGTTTATAGAAGCAAAACAATGTTTTCGACAAGTAAAAATATGTTTTTGTAAATAAAGATCAATAAATTGTTAGTGTCATTTAATGTAAATGAGTTTTTAAAATAGTAAATTTCTTACGGTCAGCGGGTCGATTACAGAATCGATATGGATCACCCACATATCCGGTAAAACAGGTACATTGCGGTAAATGGTTAACAACGTGACATTCTGCGTTCTGGCCGCAGGTACCCGGGCAGGGATCTCTACATTTATTTTGGGTACATGCCTTATTCGATGGGCAATCAGTATTCACAACACATTCAGGTCGGCAAGCTTCATAGGGATTTCCAAAGTATTCGGGTATACAAACACACGATCCAGCTCCATTTTGTTCTTTGCACACTGCGTTTGCTCCGCATGGACTGGGGTTGCAAGGGTTGATGTGTTCGATCTGCGGATCTCTTTGCAAATCACAGTGAGAGAATGGATCTCCAGTGTGACCAGCAGGACAAATACACATTGGGGTATGGCTTATGACTCGACATTCAGCATTAGTTCCACAAAGACCAGGGCAAGGATCCTTACATTTTTGGTTAATACACACCAAATTGCTTGGACATTCTGTGCTAGTCACACATTCAGGCCTGCAGTTTGGAGGCGATCCGGTGAAATTATCTAGGCAAGAGCAAGATGGTGAATCGCCCACTGCCTTACATTGCGAATTGGGTCCGCAAGGCGATGGTCGGCATGGGTCTGATGGTGGAATGTCCGCTTGAGGTTCAACTAAAGGTAAGCAGGGTTAGATCATATCCTAAAATTTTCATCTTGAAGTCTTATTACTTATTTGCTGGCATCGAACAAAAGCATTTCCTGTAAAGCGCGGTGGACAGCTGCAGAATGGATTATGGTTGACAACAGTACATTTGGCTCCGATTCCACAAGTTCCAGGACAGGGATCTCGACATTTCTGATTCAAACAAGCTCTGTCTGGGGCACAGTCAGAATTAGATACACATTCGGGTCTACAA
Organism: Chrysopilus asiliformis; assembly: GCA_964034945.1. NCBI lineage: Eukaryota > Metazoa > Arthropoda > Insecta > Diptera > Rhagionidae > Chrysopilus > Chrysopilus asiliformis. Next base: position 20,884,723 of record OZ035960.1, read on the forward strand.
GATGGTGGACTTCCAATATATCCCTCGATACAAGAACAAACTGCTTGTTGATTGATTTCGCGGCACTGGCTATTAGGACCACATGGAGATGGGTGGCAAGGATTTATTACAACAGGAGCTAAAATCGCATGAATATTACAGTTACATTGAGCGATTTGCAAATTTCTTAAGAAATCTTACGTGGCAATGGAGTGCATTGAATAAAGGCATTGCCGGTCATTTCATCTGGGCATCTACACATTGGAATATGGTTGTTAACTTCGCAAATCGCATTATGACCACACGTTCCTGGGCAAGGGTCAACACATTTACGTCGAATACAAGCTTTATCGCGAGGGCAATCTGCGTTCAAAATACATTCTGGGCGACATCCAGAATATGGATCCCCCTGATACTCCGGCAAACAGATACAAGTGCCATCTCTGCAGACAGCGTTTGATCCACAGGGCGACGGATTGCAAGGGTCTTCGTGTTGGGGCAATTCTATTTTGACAGAGGAGTTATAATTAGACACACACTGAAACACTACTCCAGAGTACAAGTTCTTACGTGGAGGTGGTGCCGGATTACAAATGGTGAAGGGATCTCCGGTATAACCGTCTGGGCAAGTACAGCTTGGGGTGTGATTGATAACATTGCAAATGGCATAAACTCCACAGGATCCTGGGCAAGGGTCGACACATTTTTCTCTAATACAAGCCTTGTTGCTAGGGCATTCTGCACTTATTGTACATTCAGGGCGACAATTTGGTGGAGATCCAAAATAGTTTGGTAGGCATGAACACGCAGGAGCGCCATTTCTATTATGGCATTCAGCGTGTTGTCCACATGGTGATGGTACGCAGGGATCTCTGACTTCGTCCTGGGGAGGTGCTGGCTCAGGTTCTAAGCACAAAGAATTATGAAGAAGTTAAGCAAAATCTGCGACAATCTTCTTTGAAGAAATTTTACCTTTATAGCATCTCGTGAATGCATCACCAGTGTAACCTGGTTTACAAGAGCAAAGCGGACTATGGTTACGCACTCGGCATTCAGCGTTTGTGCCACATGTTCCAGGGCAAGGATCAACACATTTCTGATTGACACAAGCCTTGTCCGAAGGACATTCAGAACTTATGACACATTCCGGTCTACAACCTGGTGGTGTTCCTACATAAGTTGGCAGACAAGAACAAATTGCTTGATTATTTATTTGTCGACATTGGCTATTTGGACCGCAAGGTGAGGGCTGGCACGGGTCTACGTAATCAGGTACTTGTGCTATTAGGGAATGAAAAATATAAAGTTTGTTTTAAATTTGTTATTTGTTGCAAACATTGGGTTAGAGTAACAATGAATATTTTGGGAATCTTACGTTCAGCTGGGCGAATACATAAACGGTAAGGATCTCCAGTATATCCTACATAGCATGTGCATGAAGGAATATGATTTCTAACATGACATTCAGCATTTTGGCCACATGTGCCCGGGCATGGATCTTTGCACTTATTTTGTATACATGCTTTATTAGATGGGCAATCTGAGTTCACGACACATTCAGGCCTACAACCTTCGTATGGATTTCCGAAATAATCTGGTAGACATTGACAGGATCCGGCAGTTCCCTGCTCTTTGCAAATTGCATTTGCCCCACAAGGACTCGGAATACAAGGAGTCAAGGGAGCAACGTCTTTTTGAACATCGGGTTGACACTGAGTAAATGGATCACCAACGTAGCCTGCTATACACGTACAAATGGCTGCGTGACTGATTACTCTGCATTCTGCGTTTCTTCCACATAGACCGGGACAAGGATCTTTACATTTCTGAGTTATACAGGCGAGATTACTTGGACAATCAGAATTGGAAACACATTCTGGTCTACAATTTGGTGGGCTTCCAATATAACTAACCAAACAGGCACAGCGCGGTGAGTCATTGATTGGTTGGCACTCCGAATATGGTCCGCATGGTGATGGTATGCAAGGATTCTTGGGGGTTTCATCTTGGACAGGTTCCACTAAGAATTTAAATTATATTTGTATTCAAACTGATGACGACTTTTTGTAATTTTTATATTACCTATGAGTTGGCAAAGGACAAAGGCATTTCCAGTGTAGCGCGGAGGGCAACTGCAGTACGGTTGGTGGTTAACCACGGTGCATTTCGCACTTTGACCACACGAACCCGGGCAGGGATCCTTACATTTTTGATTCTGACACGCTAAATTAGATGGGCATTCCGAGTTAATTGTGCACTCAGGCCTACACGCCGGTGGGCTTCCAAGATATCCAAGGACACAGGAACAAACTGCTTGATCATTTATTCTTCGGCACTGACTATTGGGTCCACAAGGGCTTGGGTGGCATGGATCACTTATTGGTGGTTCTGGACGAGAATTTAATTAAAAAATTGTTACATTCTAGCGTAATATTTGAATTACTTTCGACTAGGTTGCATTGAATAAACGCATTTCCAGATGTTCCAGGCGGACATGTGCATATTGGGATATGGTTTATTGTTTCGCAAAGAGCATTATGTCCACAAGTTCCAGGGCAAGGATTGGTACACTTATTTCGTATGCAAGCCTTATCACGAGGACAGTCAGCATTCAAAACACACTCAGGTCTGCATCCGGAATAGGCGTCACCAGAATATTCGGGTATACACGAACAAATTCCGTCATTACAAACAGCGTTAGGCCCACAAGGTGACGGGTTGCAGGGATCAATGTCAGCTAAGGGAGCTAAATAGGCATTTTAAAATCTTTCTTTTAGATGATTCGTTTTTTTTCTTACGTTCTGGGGGTGGCGCTGGATTACAAATTGTAAATGGATCTCCAATATAACCAGTTATACAAGTACAGCTTGGAGTGTGATTAATAACACTGCATTGGGCATTCAGACCACACAGACCTGGGCAAGGATCCACGCATTTTTCTCGTATACAAGCTTTGTCACTCGGACATTCGGCATTTATGACACATTCTGGGCGACAATTTGGTGGAGCCCCAATATATGAAAGTTTGCAGGAGCACGATGGAATACCGTTTATATCGCGACATTCGGAATATGGACCACACGGTGAAGGAACACACGGATTTCTATATTCATCCTTCTGCACAGGTGGTTCGATTTCTATATTTTATGTAGAGTAAAATTTATGATTTTCCAATAACATTCAGTTCAAAGGAAATTTTACCTTTGTAACAGCGAGTAAAAGCATCGCCAGTATAACCTGGTTTACACGAGCAAAGTGGGCTATGGTTACGCACTCGGCATTCAGCGTTTGTGCCGCAAGTTCCAGGGCAAGGATCAACACATTTCTGATTGACGCAGGCCTTATCCGAAGGACATTCAGAACTTATGACACATTCAGGGCGACACGCTGGTGGACTTCCTACATAGGTGGGCAAACAAGAGCAAACGGCTTGCCCGTTCACTTCTCGACACTGACTATTTGGTCCACAAGGGGACGGTTGGCAAGGATTTACGTATTCAGTCGGAACAGCTAATCGATAAATATTTATGATTACAGTTTATAGAAGCAAAACAATGTTTTCGACAAGTAAAAATATGTTTTTGTAAATAAAGATCAATAAATTGTTAGTGTCATTTAATGTAAATGAGTTTTTAAAATAGTAAATTTCTTACGGTCAGCGGGTCGATTACAGAATCGATATGGATCACCCACATATCCGGTAAAACAGGTACATTGCGGTAAATGGTTAACAACGTGACATTCTGCGTTCTGGCCGCAGGTACCCGGGCAGGGATCTCTACATTTATTTTGGGTACATGCCTTATTCGATGGGCAATCAGTATTCACAACACATTCAGGTCGGCAAGCTTCATAGGGATTTCCAAAGTATTCGGGTATACAAACACACGATCCAGCTCCATTTTGTTCTTTGCACACTGCGTTTGCTCCGCATGGACTGGGGTTGCAAGGGTTGATGTGTTCGATCTGCGGATCTCTTTGCAAATCACAGTGAGAGAATGGATCTCCAGTGTGACCAGCAGGACAAATACACATTGGGGTATGGCTTATGACTCGACATTCAGCATTAGTTCCACAAAGACCAGGGCAAGGATCCTTACATTTTTGGTTAATACACACCAAATTGCTTGGACATTCTGTGCTAGTCACACATTCAGGCCTGCAGTTTGGAGGCGATCCGGTGAAATTATCTAGGCAAGAGCAAGATGGTGAATCGCCCACTGCCTTACATTGCGAATTGGGTCCGCAAGGCGATGGTCGGCATGGGTCTGATGGTGGAATGTCCGCTTGAGGTTCAACTAAAGGTAAGCAGGGTTAGATCACATCCTAAAATTTTCATCTTGAAGTCTTATTACTTATTTGCTGGCATCGAACAAAAGCATTTCCTGTAAAGCGCGGTGGACAGCTGCAGAATGGATTATGGTTGACAACCGTACATTTGGCTCCGATTCCACAAGTTCCAGGACAGGGATCTCGACATTTCTGATTCAAACAAGCTCTGTCTGGGGCACAGTCAGAATTAGATACACATTCGGGTCTACAAGATGGTGGACTTCCAATATATCCCTCGATACAAGAACAAACTGCTTGTTGATTGATTTCGCGGCACTGGCTATTAGGACCACATGGAGATGGGTGGCAAGGATTTATTACAACAGGAGCTAAAATCGCATGAATATTACAGTTACATTGAGCGATTTGCAAATTTCTTAAGAAATCTTACGTGGCAGTGGATTGCATTGAATAAAGGCATTGCCGGTCATTTCATCTGGGCATCTACACATTGGAATATGGTTGTTAACTTCGCAAATCGCATTATGACCACACGTTCCTGGGCAAGGGTCAACACATTTACGTCGAATACAAGCTTTATCGCGAGGGCAATCTGCGTTCAAAATACATTCTGGGCGACATCCAGTATATGGGTCCCCCTGATACTCCGGCAAACAGGTACAAGTGCCATCTCTGCAGACAGCGTTTGATCCACAGGGCGACGGATTGCAAGGGTCTTCATGTTGGGGCAATTCTATTTTCACAGAGGAGTTATAATTAGACACACACTGAAACACTACTCCAGAGTACAAGTTCTTACGTGGAGGTGGTGCCGGATTACAAATGGTGAAGGGATCTCCGGTATAACCGTCTGGGCAAGTACAGCTTGGGGTGTGATTGATAACATTGCAAATGGCATAAACTCCACAGGATCCTGGGCAAGGGTCGACACATTTTTCTCTAATACAAGCCTTGTTGCTAGGGCATTCTGCACTTATCGTACATTCAGGGCGGCAATTTGGTGGAGATCCAAAATAGTTTGGTAGGCATGAACACGCAGGAGCACCATTTCTATTATGGCATTCAGCGTGTTGTCCACATGGTGATGGTACGCAGGGATCTCTGACTTCGTCCTGGGGAGGTGCTGGCTCAGGTTCTAAGCACAAAGAATTATGAGGAAGTTAAGCAAAATCTGCGACAATCTTCTTTGAAGAAATTTTACCTTTATAGCATCTCGTGAATGCATCACCAGTGTAACCTGGTTTACAAGAGCAAAGCGGACTATGGTTACGAACTCGGCATTCAGCGTTTGTGCCGCAAGTTCCAGGGCAAGGATCAACACATTTCTGATTGACACAAGCCTTATCCGAAGGACATTCAGAACTTATGACACATTCTGGGCGACACGCTGGTGGACTTCCTATGTATGTCGGAAGACAAGAACACACCGCTTGACCGTTAATTTCGCGACATTGACTATTTGGACCGCAAGGAGACGGTTGACAAGGATTCACATATTCAGTTGGAATAGCTAGTTAAAAAATATTTAAATTATCGATCAATAATCAGTTTGGTTAAAAATATGAAGTTTTCTTACGGTCAGCTGGGCGATTACAGAATCGATATGGGTCTCCCACATATCCTACATAACAAGTACACTGAGGTAAGTGATTAACAACGTGACATTCCGCATTCTGCCCACAGGTTCCCGGGCAAGGATCTTTACACTTGTTTTGCACACAGGCCTTATTCGATGGGCAATCGGAATTAATTACACATTCTGGTTTACAACCTTCGTAGGGATTTCCAAAGTACTCAGGAAGACATTGACAGGATCCAGCGTTATTTTGTTCCCGACAAATCGCATTCGCTCCACATGGACTAGGGTTGCAAGGGTTGATATGTTCAATTTGCGGATCTCTTTGCAAATCACAGTGAGAGAACGGATCTCCAGTGTGTCCGTCTGGACAGACACAAAGCGGTGTGTGACTAATCACTCGGCATTCTGCGTTGATTCCACAAAGTCCAGGGCATGGGTCCTTACATTTTTGTTGAATACAAGCTAAGTTACTGGGGCATTCTGAACTAGTAACACATTCAGGTCTGCAGTTTGGTGGCGCTCCTACATAAGTGTCTAGACATGAACAAGACGGCGAGTCACCGATGGGCTTGCATTGCGAATATGGCCCACAGGGTGAGGGAATGCAAGGATCTCTTGGAGGCTCATCGTCAAGTGGTTGGACTGAGAGAATTTTTGTTATTAAAAATCAGGGGTTGAATATTAGAGGTCTTACTAATTGGTTGGCATCTAACAAATGGATTTCCACTGTGTCTTGGTGGACAAGCACAGAATGGGTTGTGATTTACGACAGAACATTTAGCTCCTATTCCGCATGTGCCTGGACAAGGATCTCCACATTTTTGGTTTAGACACGCTTGATTCGGTGGACACTCAGAATTCGTTGAACATTCGGGCCTGCAATTCGGTGGGCTGCCAATATATCCTAGTAGGCACGAGCAAACCGCTTGTTGGTTAATTTCACGGCACTGGCTATTAGGTCCGCAGGGGGACGGGCGACATGGATCTCTATGTTCAGGCGCTAAATTAAAATCGTTGTTATGAGTATTGGTTTCAGTTTTCTTTTGGAAATTATAGAGCATACGTGGTAAGGGGTTGCATTGGAAGAAAGCGTTTCCGGTCATTCCGTCTGGGCATCGACACATCGGGATATGATTAATAACATCGCATATTGCATTGGAAGCACAAGTTCCGGGACATGGATCCACGCATTTATTTCTGATGCAAGCCTTATCTCTCGCACAGTCAGCATTAAGAACGCATTCTGGTCTACATTGCGAATAGGGGTCGCCATGGTACTCGGGAATACAAGTGCAAACACCATCATTACAAATTGCGTTTGGACCGCAAGGTGAAGGATTGCAAGGATCATCGAACACTTGAGCTACAGAGTAGAATATTGGATAAATTTGATTCTGGAAATTGTTATGTTTCTTACGCTTTGGTGGAGGGGCTGGTTGACAGCTTACGAATGGATCTCCAGTGTAGCCATCAGGACATGTGCACGAAGGAGTGTGATTTATTACGTTACATTGGGCATTTAGTCCGCACGATCCTGGACATGGATCAACACATTTTTCTCGTATGCATGCTTTATTGCTAGGACACTCAGGATTTATTGTACACTCAGGTCGGCAATTTGGTGGTGACCCGATATAATTGGCGAGACACGTACATGACGGAACACCATTAACATCGCGACATATAGCGTTTTGTCCACATGGGGACGGAAAACATGGATTTCGTACTTCATCTTGTATAATCGGTGGTTTTTCTTCTAAAAAATTGGTTTCTTTCGAATAGGATTCAATAACACTAGGACTGTGAGTTTTACCTTTATAACACCGTGTAAATGCATCGCCAGTAAATCCTGGCTTACATGAACAAAGAGGACTGTGATTTCGAACGCGGCAATCTGCATTAGTTCCGCAAGTTCCAGGACATGGATCAACACATTTCTGATTAACACAAGCTTTGTCCGAAGGACATTCAGAACTTATGACACATTCAGGGCGACACGCTGGGGGACTTCCTACATAGGTTGGCAAACAAGAACATACGGCTTGACCATTTATTTCGCGACATTGGCTATTTGGACCACAAGGAGATGGTTGGCAAGGATTCACATATTCAGTAGGAACCGCTGTAGAAAAAAGTTTCATATAATTTTCTATAACACATATTGTTTTGTTCAATCAAAATTTGTTAGATCTTTTCGATAATAAAGTTTAGTGGTCAAAATTATGTTGTTTTTCTTACGGTCTGCTGGACGATTACAGAATCGATATGGATCTCCTACATATCCTACAAAGCATGTGCATTGGGGTAAATGATTTAGGACGTGACATTCCGCATTCTGTCCACAAGTGCCCGGGCAAGGATCTCTACATTTGTTTTGCACACAGGCTTTATTCGATGGGCAATCAGAGTTGATGACACATTCTGGTTTACAGCCTTCATAGGGGTTTCCAAAATACTCCGGAAGACACTGGCAAGATCCGGCTCCATTTTGTTCTCGACAAATGGCATTAGCTCCGCAAGGACTCGGGTTACAAGGATTGATATGTTCGATTTGGGTGTCACGCTGTTGATCGCATTGAGTGAATGGATCACCCGTAAATCCAAGAGGACACACGCAGGTTGGAGTATGGCTAATTACTCGACATTCAGCATTTGAACCGCACAGACCAGGGCAAGGATCCTTGCATTTTTGACGGATACATGCTAAATTCGTGGGACACTCAGAGCTAGATACGCATTCGGGTCGGCAATTTGGTGGAGTTCCAGTAAAGTCGAGTAAACATGTGCAGGATGGTGAATCGTTAATAGGTTTGCATTCTGCATTTGGTCCGCAAGGTGATGGCTGACATGGAGAAACTGGTACTGGTACGTCTTGCTCAGGCTCAACTAATAAATGTTATTTATAAAAAAAGGTTTTTTTTTCAATGTAGTGGCATTTTACTTATTGGCTGGCATCTGACAAATGGATTTCCGGTGTATCTTGGTGGGCAAGTGCAGAATGGATTATGGTTAACGACGTTGCATTTTGCTACTAATCCACAGGTTCCTGGACAAGGATCAGAGCATTTTTGATTAAGGCAAGCCAAATGCGGTGGACATTCAGAATTTATCGTACACTCGGGACGACATGATGGTGGGGTGCCTATAAAACCTGGTATGCAAGAGCAGACGGCTTGCTCGTTAATTTCTCGACATTGACTGTTCGGACCGCATGGTGTCGGGTTACATGGATTTCTATTGATTGGTCCTAGAGATTTTAAAGAATTCGATATCATCGATGCACATTTTTATATTAAAAGTTTATACTTTGTATAGCATGGCATTGAATAAACGCATTTCCAGACATTCCATCCGGACACCGACACATTGGAATATGGTTCGTTACTTCGCAAATGGCATTCGGCGCACAAGTTCCTGGGCATGGATCCACACATTTGTTTCTAATACATGCTTTGTCACGAGGGCAATCGTTATTTATGACACATTCAGGACGGCATCCTGAATAAGGATCTCCGTGATATTCTGCTATACAGGTACATGTTCCATCCTCACATATGGCGTTCGGTCCGCATGGGGAGGGATTGCATGGGTCTTCGTAGGTAATTTCTAATTCGAAGTATTCAAGTGAGTTTTGGTAAAAAGTTCAATAACAGATCAATCTTACGTGGTAGAACTGGGGCAGGCTGGCAGCTTATAAATGCATCCCCGGTATAACCCGTAGGACAAGTACAGGTCGGAGTGTGATTTATAACATTACATACGGCATACACTCCACAAGACCCTGGGCAAGGATCTGTGCACTTCTCTCGTATACATGCCTTATCACTTGGGCATTCAGCATTTATTGTACATTCTGGACGACAATTCGGTGGAGAGCCAATGTAATTAGGCAAGCAACTACAAGACGGTGCACTATTGATTTGACGGCATTCTGCATATTGGCCACAAGGCGATGGAACGCATGGATCTCTAAATTCGTCTTGGGCAATATGGACTGGTGCTGTAAGTTAACTCGGAGTCAGAAAAATATTTAGACCCAGGCATGTTTAAAATCTTACGCGGTATGGGATAACATCTTGTAAATGCGTCACCAGTGTATCCGTGTCTGCATGAACAGAGCGGACTATGGTTTCGCACACGGCAATCAGCATTCGTGCCGCAAGTTCCAGGGCAAGGATCCACACATTTTTGGTTAACACAGGCCTTATCAGAAGGACATTCGGAGCTTAAAACGCATTCCGGTCGACACGCAGGTGGACTTCCTACATAATTTAGTAAGCAAGAGCACACCGCTTGGCCGTTGATTTCTCTGCATTGACTATTAGGTCCGCATGGGGATGGTTGACATGGATTTTTGTATTCAGTGTCTTGAGCTAAATAAGGGAATATAAAAGTGGTTGGTTTTGAAGACTTTACATCAAAGATTTGGGAAAGCTGGGTAGTATTGTTATCAAGCTGTTTTGTAAAGGGTGATTTAAGGTGTGTTTCGCAGGACAAAGGAAAGCTGTAAATATAAACCTTAGAAAAACCGAAAACACTGTGGTACCTGTAATTAGCTATGTTTGGATAAAGGCAAAAAGTTGGCAGGTTTACATTATTATTGCGAAATAAATATTTAGAGTTTGTGATTTAAAGGTAATCAGTAAAATTTCAATCATTTCAGAGTCAGTCAATACAAAAATCATGCATTTCAGAGTCAATCAGATTTTATAAAATTTGTTTATACTAATTGCAAGGTTGTGTCAGTCATTAGAGGCATTTTTATGAGCCACTAAGCGAAAAGTGTTTGTGAGTATTTTAATAAAAAATAAAACGGTTACAATTCAAAAAGTCGTGCGGGAAAGTGTAATAAAGAGTCATAATAAAAATAATATTGGTTGTTAGTAACTTATAAAATAAATAAGTCGGATAAAATAACTTTAGCAAAAAGCCAAAAAAATTTCTTCCATTTCTTATTCTGCATAGAAGCAATAAAAACTTGTGATTAATCTTACGTTTCGCAGGTAGATTACAGTAGCGATAAGGATCTCCTTCGTAGCCAACGAAACACGTACATTGGGGCAAATGATTAACAACGTGACATTCTGCGTTCTGGCCGCAGGTACCCGGGCAAGGATCTCTACATTTATTTTGGGTGCATGCCTTATTCGAAGGGCAATCAGTATTCACAACACATTCAGGTCGACATCCTTCATAAGGATTTCCAAAATATTCCGGTATACAAATACAAGATCCTGCACCATTTTGTTCTTTGCACACTGCGTTTGCTCCACATGGACTGGGGTTGCAAGGATTAATAAATTCAATTTGAGGATCCCTCTGTCGATCACATTGTGTGAATGGATCTCCCGTATGATCTGCTGGGCAAATACACATTGGAGTGTGACTTATCACTCTGCACTCTGCATTAACTCCACATAATCCTGGGCACGGATCTTTGCATTTTTGGTTGACACAAACAAGATTACTTGGACATTCCGTACTAGTTACACATTCAGGATGACAATTTGGTGGTGATCCAATAAAGCTTTCTAGACAGATGCAAGATGGTGAGTCTCCAATAGGTTTGCATTGAGAGTTAGGCCCACAAGGCGATGGTCGACAAGGATCAGTTGGGGTCTCGTCATGTGGCGGTTCAACTAAGTAGTCAAAATAAAATATATAGAAGATGGACTTGGTTGTGATTTAAAAGGTTAATACTTATTGGCTGGCAGCTAACGAATGGGTTTCCACTATATCGAGGTGGACACCGGCAGAACGGGTTATGGTTTACAACTGTACATTCAGCCTGAAGACCACAAGTTCCAGGGCACGGATCCCTACATTTTTGATTCAAGCATGATTGATTTGGAGGACAGTCAGAATTGGCAATACATTCTGGTCGGCAACTAGGCGGGCTTCCAATAAATCCTTGAATACAAGAACACACCGCTTGACCGTTGATTTCTCTACATTGACTGTTAGGTCCACATGGAGATGGGCGGCAAGGATCTTGTTGAACAGGCGCTAAATTTTAAACATATTTCAATAAAACCGATCGTCAGCTCAGAAAATCATTATTTACGTGTGAAAGGCGAACATTGAATAAATGCACTTCCGGTTGTCCGTTCGGGGCATGTACAGATCGGAATATGGTTCACTACTTGACAAACTGCATTCGTACCACAAGTACCGATGCAAGGATCAACACATTTCCGTCTTATACATGCTTTTTCACGCGGACATTCGGTGTTTAGAATACATTCAGGTCGACAACCGGTGTAAGGATCTCCTTGGAATTCAGGCAAACAGATACAAGTTCCATCTTGACAGGCAGCATTTGGTCCACAAGGTGATGGGTCACAAGGGTCCTCATGTTGGGGCACTTCTGTTGTAAGTTGAGGTTGAAAATTAAAAATCCATTACTTTATTATCGGGGGTTAAATTCTTACGAGGTTTCGGTGGGGCAGGATTACAACTTGTAAACGGATCTCCAACGTATCCGTCAGGACAAATACATGTTGGAATATGGTTTAAAACATTGCATAAAGCACCAACTCCACAAGAACCCGGGCATGGGTCGATACATCTTTCTCGAATACAGGCCTTTATACTTGGACATTCTGCATTAATGGTGCACTCGGGTCTGCAGTTCGGTGGAGATCCAAAATAATTTGATAGGCATGAACACGCAGGAGCGCCATTTCGATTATGGCATTCCGCGTGTTGTCCACAGGGTGATGGTACGCAGGGGTCTCTTACTTCTTCTTGTTGAATAATTGGAGGTTGTTCTACAATTGAAAATATATATGTTGCATCATAGGGGACATCTCAAGTTGAAGTCTTTTACTACCTTTGTAACAGCGAGTGAAAGCATCACCAGTATATCCAGGTCTACACGAACAAAGAGGGCTATGGTTACGAACTCGGCATTCAGCGTTTGTGCCGCAAGTTCCAGGGCAAGGATCAACACATTTCTGATTGACACAAGCCTTGTCCGAAGGACATTCAGAACTTATGACACATTCTGGGCGACACGCTGGTGGACTTCCTATGTATGTCGGAAGACAAGAACACACCGCTTGACCGTTAATTTCGCGACATTGACTATTTGGACCGCAAGGAGACGGTTGACAAGGATTCACATATTCAGTTGGAATAGCTAGTTTAAAAATATTTAAATTATCGATCAATAATCAGTTTGGTTAAAAATATGAAGTTTTCTTACGGTCAGCTGGGCGATTACAGAATCGATATGGGTCTCCCACATATCCTACATAACAAGTACACTGAGGTAAGTGATTAACAACGTGACATTCCGCATTCTGCCCACAGGTTCCCGGGCAAGGATCTTTACACTTGTTTTGCACACAGGCCTTATTCGATGGGCAATCGGAATTAATTACACATTCTGGTTTACAACCTTCGTAGGGATTTCCAAAGTACTCAGGAAGACATTGACAGGATCCAGCGTTATTTTGTTCCCGACAAATCGCATTCGCTCCACATGGACTAGGGTTGCAAGGGTTGATATGTTCAATTTGCGGATCTCTTTGCAAATCACAGTGAGAGAACGGATCTCCAGTGTGTCCGTCTGGACAGACACAAAGCGGTGTGTGACTAATCACTCGGCATTCTGCGTTGATTCCACAAAGTCCAGGGCATGGGTCCTTACATTTTTGTTGAATACAAGCTAAGTTACTGGGGCATTCTGAACTAGTAACACATTCAGGTCTGCAGTTTGGTGGCGCTCCTACATAAGTGTCTAGACATGAACAAGACGGCGAGTCACCGATAGGCTTGCATTGCGAATATGGCCCACAGGGTGAGGGAATGCAAGGATCTCTGGGAGGCTCATCGTCAAGTGGTTGGACTGAGAGAATTTGTTTTATTAAAAAGCAGGGGTTGAATATTAGAGGTCTTACTAATTGGTTGGCATCTAACAAATGGATTTCCACTGTGTCTTGGTGGACAAGCACAGAATGGGTTGTGATTTACGACAGAACATTTAGCTCCTATTCCGCATGTGCCTGGACAAGGATCTCCACATTTTTGGTTTAGACACGCTTGATTCGGTGGACACTCAGAATTCGTTGAACATTCGGGCCTACAATTCGGTGGGCTGCCAATATATCCTAGTAGGCACGAGCAAACCGCTTGTTGGTTGATTTCACGGCACTGGCTATTAGGTCCGCAGGGAGACGGGCGGCATGGATCTCTATGTTCAGTTGCTAAATTAAAATCGTTGTTATGAGTATTGGTTTCAGTTTTCTTTTGGAAATTATAGAGCATACGTGGTAAGGGGTTGCATTGGAAGAAAGCGTTTCCGGTCATTCCGTCTGGGCATCGACACATCGGGATGTGATTAATAACATCGCATATTGCATTCGAAGCACAAGTTCCAGGACATGGATCGACGCATTTATTTCTGATGCAAGCCTTATCTCTCGCACAATCAGCATTTAGAACGCATTCTGGTCTACATTGCGAATAGGGATCGCCATGGTACTCGGGAATACAAGTGCAAACACCATCATTACAAATTGCGTTTGGACCGCAAGGTGAAGGATTGCAAGGATCATCGAACACTTGAGCTACAGAGTAGAATATTGGATAAATTTGATTCTGGAAATTGTTATGTTTCTTACGCTTTGGTGGAGGGGCTGGTTGACAGCTTACGAATGGATCTCCAGTGTAGCCATCAGGACATGTGCACGAAGGAGTGTGATTTATTACGTTACATTGGGCATTTAGTCCGCACGATCCTGGACATGGATCAACACATTTTTCTCGTATGCATGCTTTATTGCTAGGACACTCAGGATTTATTGTACACTCAGGTCGGCAATTTGGTGGTGACCCGATATAATCGCGTGAACAAGAACAAGATGGCGACTGATTGAATACGCGACACTCTGAATTTGGTCCACATGGGGATGGAACACACGGATCTCTTACTTCTTCATGTTCAATTAATGGAGGCTCTAAATTTGTTAAGATTGTAAGCAATTAAGTAACATTTTGGAGACATAAAAATTTGGCGAATCTTACTTGGTGCAGGATAACATCTAACAAATGGATCTCCGGTAAAACCGATTTTACAAGAGCAGATTGGACTGTGATTACGTACGCGACATTCTGCATTAGTACCGCAAGGACCCGGACATGGATCTATACATTTTTGATTTACACATGCTTTGTCTGCTGGACACTCCGCGCTTATTACACATTCCGGTCTACACGCTGGGGGACTTCCGATATAATTTGGTAGACAAGAGCACACGGCTTGACCATTAATTTCGCGACATTGACTGTTTGGTCCACACGGGGATGGTTGGCAAGGGTTCACATATTCATGTGCTACAGCTATTTATATTGAGAAAAAAGTGTTTTACTATTTTTATTTCTATTAAAAGGAATTAGCTTACGCTTATCAGGAAGAATACAGAAACGGTATGGATCTCCAGTATAACCTATGAAACAGTTGCAGGTCGGCAAGTGATTAACTACGTGGCACTCGGCATTTTGTCCGCAGGTACCAGGGCAAGGATCTGTGCATTTGTTCTGTGTGCAAGCTTTATTTGAGGGACAATCCGAGTTTATAATGCACTCCGGCTTGCAAGCCTCGTAGGGATTTCCAAAGTATTCTGGCAAGCATTGGCAGGACCCGGCTCCATTTTGCTCCTTGCAAATGGCGTTTGCGCCACATGGGCTGGGATTACATGGGTTTAATTCTTCGGTCACTTGGTCTCTTTGAAGCGCACACTGAGTAAAGGGATCTCCTGTATGTCCTACTGGGCAAACACAAGTTGGTGTATGGCTGACAACTCTACATTCTGCATTGGAGCCGCACAATCCTGGACATGGATCTGTGCATTTCTGATTGATGCATGCTAAGTTACTTGGACACTCTGTACTAGTGACGCATTCTGGTCTACAGTTCGGTGGGGCTCCAATATATAGTTCTAGACACGTGCAAGATGGCGAATCACCAACGGGCCTACATTGTGAGTATGGTCCGCATGGGGATGGATTACAAGGATCTCTTGGTATTTCATCGCGCTGGGGTTCAACTAAGTTACAAATACTCGTGAGAAATATTTTCTTAAATTTTGTGTTACGATCATACTTATTTCCTGACATCGCACAAACGGATTTCCAGTGAATCTTGGTGGGCAAGTACAGAATGGATTGTGATTAACGACACTACATTTAGCTTGAACACCACAAGTTCCTGGACATGGGTCTTGACATTTTTGGTTTAGACAAGCTTTGTCTGGGGCACATTCTGAATTAGATGTACATTCTGGTCGACAGGATGGTGGACTTCCGATGTACGTGGGCAGACACGAGCAGACTGCAACTTGATTAACTTCCCGGCATTGGCTGTTAGGTCCACATGGTGATGGTTGACAAGGGATATTTTGTACAGGTTCTAAAGAATACATTCATTTTCAGTCAGATTCTACACGTTTTGCTCTAAAAGCTAAGCATTTACTTGGTGCAGGATTGCATTGAATGAAAGCATTGCCAGACATTCCATCTGGACAACGGCACATTGGGATATGGTTGAAGACTTCGCAAATAGCATTTGGTGCACAAGTTCCTGGACAAGGGTCAACACATTTGTTTCTAATGCATGCCTTATTTCGGGGGCAGTCAGCATTTAGAACACATTCGGGACGACATCCAGAATAGGGATCACCTTGATATTCAGCTATACAGATGCATGTTCCGTCATCGCAGATGGCATTCGGTCCGCATGGTGAAGGATTGCAAGGGTCTTCGTGTTGGGGCAGTTCTATTTTTGTAAGAGGAATGATAATAAAACACATTCTGAGTTACAGCCTGGAGTAAAAGTTCTTACGTGGAGGTGGCGCCGGATTACAAATGGTGAAAGGATCTCCGGTATAACCGTCTGGGCAGGTACAGCTTGGGGTGTGATTGATAACATTACAAATAGCAGAGACTCCACAGGATCCTGGACAAGGGTCTACACATTTTTCCCTAATACAAGCTTTATTGCTGGGACATTCGGCGTTTATGGTACACTCTGGTCTACAATTCGGTGGTGCACCAATGTAATTTGCTAGACATATGCAAGACGGGGCATTATTGATTGCTCGGCATTCGGCATATTGGCCACAGGGTGATGGTACGCAGGGATCTCTTACTTCATCCTGAACTGGTATCGATGGAGGTGCTGCATACCAATTGTTTTATTAAAAACTGTTTAAGACAACAACACTACCATTTTAAACTTACGAGGTATTGGGCTACATCGGGTGAATGGATCACCAGTGAATCCGTTTCTACATGAACAAAGAGGACTGTGATTTCGTACTCGACATTCTGCATGTGTACCACAAGCATTGATACAAGGATCTTGGCATTTTTGATTTATGCAAGCCTTGTCAGATGGACATTCGGTACTTATGACACATTCAGGACGACAAGCGGGTGGACTTCCAACATAATTAGCTAAGCAAGAACACACGGCCTGACCATTTATTTCACGACATTGACTGTTCGGGCCACAAGGTGACGGTTGGCAGGGATTCACGTAAACGTCTTGTATCGCTGTAGGAAAAATTATTGGAATTCATAGTGTTTGAGTTAAAAATTGCGTAAAATAAATATAATTCTGGAAATACTTGAAAACGCCTATTGAAACGTTATTAAGTGTATTTTTTGATTTTTGTGTTAGAAGTATTAATAAAAGATTTTCGTCCTTCAAATTAGTTGTATTAATTCTAATATGGTTATTAGAAATCTTACGCTTGGCGGGCAGACTGCAAATTCGATATGGATCTCCTGTATATCCGGTAAAACAGTTACATGTGGGTATATGATTGACTACATGACATTCAGCATTCTGTCCGCAAGTTCCTGGGCATGGATCAGTGCATTTATTTTGTGTGCAAGCCCGATTCGATGGGCAGTCTGAATTCAAAATACATTCCGGTTTGCATGCTTCATAGGGATTTCCGAAATATTCTGGTAGACATTGACAGGATCCAGCTCCATGTTGTTCTTTACATATTGCATTTGTACCGCAAGGACTTGGCTCGCATGGAGTTATATGTTCTATTTGATCGCGTTGTGGCGAGCATTGACTGAATGCATCTCCTGTGAAGCCCGCAATACAAACACACATTGGAGTATGACTAATAACACGACATTCGGCATTTGTGCCACAAAGTCCTGGGCAAGGATCTTTACATTTTTGATTTATACAGGCTAAATGGCTGGCACATTCTGAGCTCGTTATGCATTCAGGTTTACAATTCGGTGGGTATCCAACATATTCACTCAGACAAGAGCAGGATGGGGCTTCTCCGATTGGTTTGCATTGGGAATATGGTCCGCATGGTGATGGATGGCAAGGATCTCTTTGCGGCTCATCGCGTTGTGGTTCAACTATGATATGGATTTAAACTGTAGACTAAAAATCTGTTGACAAATGTTTTAAAAGTCATACTTATACGTTGACAACGAACAAATGGGTTTCCAGTATGATCTGGTGGACATGTACAGAATGGATTATGATTAACAACAGAACATTTTGCGGCAACACCACACGTTCCGGGGCAAGGATCACGGCATTTCTGATTCAGACATGCTTCGTGAGGTGGACATTCTGAATTTGTTGTACATTCGGGCCGACACGTTGGAGGACTTCCAATATAACCTTGAATACAGCTACAAACTGCTTGCTGATGGACCTCACGACATTGGCTGTTCGGTCCACATGGTGATGGTCGACAAGGATCTCTCGGAACAGGCTCTAAAGATTTATCAATAATTTTATTTGAGAAGCTGATTTTTAAATTACATTTCAATGGGCATTACTTGGTGCAGGAGTACATTGAATAAATGCATTGCCAACAGTTCCTTCCGGACAGCGACACATTGGAATATGATTTATAACTTCACAGATCGCAGCAGGGGCACAAGTTCCAGGACAAGGATCTACACATTTACTCCTAATGCAAGCCTTATTTCGCGGGCAATCTGCATTTAAAACACATTCCGGACGACATCCAGAATATGGGTCTCCATGATATTCTGGTATACATATGCATGTTCCGTCACCAGAACATAGAGCATTGGGTCCACACGGAGATGGGTTACAAGGATCATCATGAACAGCGGCTGTGTTTGAAGATAGCTATAAAATTGTTGAGAATCATAAAAATTGAGTATCTTACGTTGCGGAGGTGGCGCTGGTTGGCAACTAGTGAATGGATCACCAGTGTAACCATCAGGACATGTACATATAGGAGTATGATTTATTACATTGCACAATGCATAGATCCCGCAAGATCCAGGACATGGATCAATGCATTTTTCTCTAATACAAGCTTTATCGCTTGGGCATTCAGCACTAATTGTACATTCAGGACGACAATTCGGTGGGGCTCCAATATAATTTGGTGCACATGAGCAACTGGGCGAACCATTTAATTGGCGACAGATTGAATTGGGACCGCAAGGTGTTGGGAAACATGGATCTCGCGGTTCGTCGCGTTCTTTTTCTGGAAGGGGCTCTGAAAATGTTTACGTTATACTATATGGTATTCAAAGACTGCAAAGTAAAACTCTTACGAGGCTCTCGGTAACATCTTGTGAAAGCATCGCCGATATAACCCGGCTTGCATGAACACAACGGACTGTGATTTCTAACGTGGCAGTTGGCATTTATACCACAAGTTCCGGGACAAGGATCGGCACACCTTTGATTGATGCATGCCTTATCTGAAGGACATTCGGAACTCATAACACATTCAGGTCTACACGCCGGTGGGGTACCAATAAACTCTGGTAGACAAGAACAAACAGCTTGATCGTTTATATTTCTACACTGGCTGTGAGGACCGCAGGGTGATGGTTGACAAGGGTTAGTTACAACAGAGGGCACTGGAGCTATTTGATAGGAAATAACAATGATTTTTCAATTAGACAAATTTGATATATGTTCGAGGAAATGTGGTAAATCTTACGTTCTCTGAAAACATTACAGAATCGATACGGATCTCCGGTATAACCAGTTCGACAAGTGCAAGATGGTACATGATTAACAACTCTACAATCTGCATTCTGTCCGCATGTTCCTGGGCAAGGATCTCGGCATTTATTTTGGGTACATGCTTTATTCGAAGGACAGTCTGCATTGTGTATACATTCAGGTCTACAACTTTCGTATGGATTGCCATAATATTCGGGCAAACATTGACAAGATCCGATTCCATTTTGTTCACGGCAAACAGCATTACTTCCACAAGGATTGGGTTCACAAGGGCGGATATGTTCGACTGGGGTGTCTGAAAAATAAAGGTAGATGATGACAGATTTGAGATATTTCAATTTCCAGTTATTTATTGCGGTTGCGGCAAGGCGTGTTCCAATTACCATTAATAATAATCCATTAATTCCACATCATTTTCTCATTAGGTGCTTGCTTTGCAAAAAAAAATTGGTTTGGTCAGTAATGCGGGGATTTTCACTTGGTAACAAAGGCAAGGTGTTTGGGTGGTTTGATTAATGCAGACTTGAGTGGGTTAGGTAAACTTCAATCAATGGCATTGTGTAAAAATCGTTTATTTTGTTTAGTTGATGTTTAAAGCATTTGTTAAGTGGCACTGAAAAGTGCGTTTCAAACAACAAAAGTTAATATTGGTTATAAAACCAGGTTATAAGCGGTGTTTTGCATTTTTACGTTTAACATAAACCAGTTTTAATATTTTCTGACAATTTGCCATTTAAGCTATAAATTCTCTTCATTAGAAGCTAGTTATCCTATTTCATTGTGCTTTTGTAAGGCGATTAATAAATCGAATAATTCGATATCAATTTCAACATATTATTGCATCCTAATTTGTGAGTATATAATTTTGTGCTGTTATTGTAAGTAGTTTGATAATTTTTTTTATTAATTTTATTGTAAGCTTGTGTCTTTGAATTGTGTAACAAATATATCAATTTCTCCGCATTTGTTTAGTATCAAATTCATTGCATTGCTTGCTTGCTTTTTGGGGTTTAAGCGTAATACCGTAACTTAAATAATATCCTAAGCATTAAATTCAATTTGCAATAGCGTAGGCATTTGCTTATTATATTTAAAAAAAAAGCAACAACAAAAAAACAACATAACCAGCAATAAAATATTACATCTACTCTATTTTTGAGGAAAATCTCTACAAAAGAGTTTTTATATTGGATTATTTGTTTTTTCTAAGATCCTTGCATCTCAAACTTTGTTATTAGACAAAATCTGCTGATTTTACAGGCAATCTCAAAGGTGTCGACTTCCTTTGAAAAGTCTTTATTACAAATCGGCAAAATTCTTAAATTTTCAAAGTCCAATCGCAAGTTTTTTTTTTTTGTTTAATTTCTTATAAAAACTTAACAACAAAACATTCGAATTTCCTATTGCTGGTTACTGGATAAGAAAAAGGGCACCTACCTTGTACAGGAACACATCCGCTGAATGGATCTCCATTGAATCCTGGCTCACAAGAACAAATCGGCATATGATTAGCAACAGAGCAACGAGCATTTGTACCACAAGAACTGATGCATGGGTCAGCACACCTTTGATTGATACACGCTTGCGTTGAAGGACATTCCGGATTAATTGTGCACTCCGGTCTACAACTTGGCGGCGTACCGATATGCTGCGGAAGACATGAGCACGCGGGACTATCACCGATCGTTTTACATTCTGAATTCGGACCACATGGCGACGGAATGCAAGGATCGAGAGAAGGTCGTGGCTTCTCTTCCGGCGTTTCGTAACATCGCGTAAACGGATCACCAGTATAACCGACGTTACAACTGCACGACGGATTATGATTGATCACTTGACACCTGGCATTCTGACCACATGCACCGGGACACGGATCTACACATTTCTTATTCAAACAAGCTCGTTGCAATGAACACTCAGCACTAACAACACACTCTGGTTTACATGCTGGTGGTGAACCTAGCATTCCCGCTTGGCAGGCACATACAGCTCCAGCGCTTGATTTATGACAGATACTGTTGGGTCCACATGGAGATGGATTGCATGGATCCACTGGTTTGTCTAGAATTCAAGCAAGTAACTCAATTAGTTATCATATTTTTAAAAACGTCCAGCAATGATTGCGTTTTACCTTGTTGTTCACGTCGACATTGTATAAATGCATCGCCCACAAAGCCTTTGGGACAACTGCAAATTGGAATGTGATTCGAAACATGGCACTCTGCACTTTCTCCGCACGTTCCGGGACAGGGATCAACACAGTGTTTGTTCAAACATGCTTTCGTAGGAGAACAATCTGTGCTTAAAGTACATTCTGGTCTACAGCCCGAATAGGCATCTCCGAAGTAGTCTCTGATGCATGAGCATACACCATTTTCACATAAAGCGTTCGCTCCACATGGCGATGGATCGCAAGGATCTGTTGATGGTGTGGGTTCTACAGGAACTACAAAAAGTAACATTTTTTGTAAAATATTTTCTTCAAATCTGAATTAAATAAAGTAATCATACCTATTATTTCGACGCACTGAGTAAACGGATCGCCAGTAAAACCAGTTCTACAATTGCATATTGGAATATGATTTTGAATTCGACATTCAGAGTTGATTCCGCAAGATCCATCGCATGGGTCTCTGCATTTCTCTGCAATACAAGCCTTGTCTGATGAACAATCAGTGTTTACAATGCACTCCGGACGACAATTTGGTGGAGATCCAATATAATTAGCAAGGCACGAGCATGCGGGTGAATCTCCAATTGGACGACATTCTGAATAAAGTCCACATGGTGACGGATAGCAAGGATTAATCGGTACAACTGTTGGGTCTCTTTTTGGAGCTATACATAAAAAATACAATTGTTAACTTTTTGCAAAAGATTACTGGATATTTATAGAATTACTTGGATAACAACGAGTGAATGGATCGCCCGTCATATCTAATGGACAGCTACAAATCGGATTATGATTGATGACTTCGCATTTAGCTCCTATTCCACATGTTCCAGAACAAGGATTAGCACATTTGAATTTGTGACAGGCCTTATTTTGTGGACATTCGGCATTTACAGTACACTCAGGCTTACAATTTGGTGGCGTACCAGTGTACTCTTCAATACAAGAGCAAACTGCAACATCATTAATATTCCTGCATTTGCTATTTGGTCCACAAGGCGAGGGGCTGCATGGGTCTGAAATTGTTGGTTGTGTCGGTGGTATGAAACGTTGACAAGCGGTAAATGGATCTCCCGTGAAACCGTCAACACAGACGCAATTTGGTACATGATTAACAGCATAGCACTGAGCATTTTGACCGCATATACCAGGACATGGATCCTTGCATTTATTTCGTATACATGCTTTGTCGGTCGGGCAATCAGAGCTGAGAACACATTCGGGTCTGCAACCTTCATAAGGATTACCGTGATATTCATCAATACATTTGCATGAGCCTGCGCCATTCCGTTCGACACATACTGCATTCGGACCACATGGCGATGGTTCGCAAGGGTTGATGGGTTCATCTGTAAAAACACACAAATAGGTTAACCAATATTTTCCTACTAATTTCTATTATTCTTACTTTGTTCTGGTATGCACTGCACAAATGCGTTGCCAGTAAATCCTGCGGGGCAAGAGCACAAAACCGTATGACTAATAACTCTGCATTCGGCATTTGTTCCGCATGAGCCTGGACACGGATCTTTGCATTTATTGTTGATGCAAGCTTGTGTAGAAACGCAATCGGGATTTATGATGCACTCTGGTCGGCAATTTGGAGCCGTACCGAAGAAATCTGGCAAGCACTGACACGACGGAGTTCCATCAACATTGCGACAAACTGCATTTGATCCGCATGGCGAAGGATTGCATGGGTCGATGTTTTCATCGTGTCTGTCATCTGGACGGGGTGTCGGTGGCAAGTCCACACATCTTTGGAATGGATCGCCTGTTTGACCCGGCGGACAACCACAAATTGGGCTGTGATTTATTACTTCACACCGAGCACTGATACCGCAAGCTCCACGACACGGATCAACGCATTTCTTATTAACGCATGCTTGGACTGGAGAGCATTCACTGCTTACCACACATTCTGGTCTGCATTGTGGTGGTGCTCCAATATAACCGTCCAAACAAGAACATACAGCGTGATCGTTGATATTTTTGCAAACGCTGTTAGCACCACATGGTGATGGTCGGCACGGGTCTGTCGATGGAATTGGATCACGCGGTTTGAGACGGCAATTCGAGAATGGATCTCCTTCATAACCGGGCAAGCATGAACATGTTGGAATATGGTTAATAACCTCACATTTGGCATTCACACCGCATGTGCCTGGACAAGGATCTACGCATTTGTTTCTCAAGCACGCTTTGTCGCGAGGACAATCTGAACTAAGAGTACATTCAGGACGACAGCCATCGTATGGGTTTCCTCTATAATTAGTTTGACATCTGCATTCTCCATTGAAGCAATCCGCGTTTGAACCACAAGGAGATGGATTGCATGGGTCAGTAATCTGCGGTTCGTCGGGCACTACAAAAAAAACGATGATAATTATATTTCTTTGATAACAAATTCATCTTGCATACCTCTTGGAACTGGACTACACCGCACAAATGGATCACCGGTAAATCCTTCGAAACATGTGCAAATTGGCAGATGATTGATAACATGGCAATTCGCCTCGAAACCACAAGAACCTGGACATGGATCCTTACATTTTTGATTGATACACGCTTCTCTGCTACCACATTCTGAGTTAAGAACACATTCCGGTCGGCAATCTGGTGGACTTCCAATGAAGTCTGGTAAACACGAGCAAGCTGGGTTTCCTCCAACTAATTGGCATTTAGAGTTAGGGCCGCATGGTGAAGGAACGCAGGACGGTGGTCGCTCCGTTGGTTCTGGGTCATACGATATCGCTAAAACGAACATACATTTCATTACATATACAATCGATTTCAAATATATTTCAATCCTTACGTATTCTAGTACACTCCACGAATGGATTACCCGTATGCCCGTTAGGGCAAGTACAAATTGGACTATGATTTTTGGTCGTACAATGAGCTCCTCTGCCGCAAGTGTTTGGGCACGGATCTATACATTTGTTGTTGTTACAAGCCTTATCTGCCGGGCACTCCGAATTCACTACGCATTCTGGCCTACAGCTAGGCGGTTGACCAACAAAGCCAGATTGACACGAGCAAACTGCTTGACTATTTATATTTCTGCAAACACTATTTGGTCCACATGGTGATGGCACACAAGGGTTTGTCGATGGCGCTGGTATACCTTTAATATAAAAACAAGTTACTAAACACCTAGCATGTGTGAAAAAAAAAACTCACGAATTTCTTTGCACTGGAAGAACGGATCTCCGGTCATTCCCGCTGGACAAGTACATATAGGAATATGCCTTTCAACGCTGCAAATTGCATATGTTCCACAAATATCGGTGCAAGGATTAATGCACTTGAATCGAATACAGGCTTGAACATCACTGCAATCGTCATTGACTTCACATTCGCGTCTACAACCTCGGTCTGTATCGTACGCATTTCCTTCGTAGCCTTCGTGACAATAGCATGCTCCGGCTCCGTTACGTTCCCTGCATTCAGCATTTGGTCCGCAAGGAGATGGTTCGCAAGGTGAAATTGCGGGCTCGCGTTGCGTGGCTAAAAGAAAAATTTGTGGTCAAATTAACAAAAATAACCGATTATTGGGTCGAGGCCAACTTACGTGTTACTGATGGCAGACAAGATATAAATGGATCACCTTCATAACCATCGGTGCAGGAACAAACTGGGTTATGCTGCACAACTTTGCAAATCGCATTTTGGCCACAGGATCCGGGGCATGGATCTATGCAACGTTCATTCGTACACGAGAGATGGCTGGGACATTCTTCATTATTTGTGCATTCTGGTCTGCAATTTGGCGGTCTTCCAATATAGTTCTCAGCACACGAACACGCAGCTTGGTTTCCAATTTCTCGGCATATTGAGTTGGGTCCGCAGGGCGAGGGAATACATGGATTGTCCTGGTGTTTTGGTGCTTCTGGCTCATCGATACAAGCAACGAATGGATCACCAGTAAGACCCGGCGAGCACGTACAAATTGGGTTGTGGTTAACAACTTGGCATCTAGCATTTGTACCACAGGTTCCTGGACATGGATCTGCACACTTTTGATTTATGCAGGCTTTGTTCTGGGGACATTCTGAGCTCACTACACACTCTGGTCGACAATTTGGAGGTGCGCCAATAAAGTTTGTATCGCATGAGCATACAGCATGTCCATTCATCTCGCGACACTGACTGTGGGGTCCACATGGTGATGGTCTGCATGGATTTGTTATTGGTGGCTCCGTGACTGTTTTAAAAGTATCAAAGTTTTAGTATCGTTAAAGTGAGTGGGGGAGATAAACAAAATTCGTTAACGAAGCTTTCGTAAATAACACTTTTCCTGGCAATAATAATTTTCGTATTCAGTTTAGTGTTAAAAAATTGGAAAACAACTTTAAAACGCGTTTAAATCTTTTATCTAAGAATCTACATTTTTTGTTGCGATTCTTCACTTACATATTTCTATTTGTGTACAGGAGCTCAATGGATCGCCAGTGTAACCAGTTATGCATACGCAGTTCGGAGCGTGATTAAGAACTCTACATTCTGCATTGAAGCCACAAACTCCAGGACATGGATCTTGGCATTTATTGTTCATGCAGGCTCTCGTTCGATCACAGTCAGAATTCTGTACACATTCAGGTCGGCAACCGCTGTACGGATCGCCAAAGTATTCTGATAAGCATGCACAAGACCCGGCGCCATTTCTTTCCCGGCATACAGCATTGGCTCCACACGGTGATGGATTACATGGATTCCTTGGCTCTTCAGTTGGTGGTGCTTTACGATCAAAAAAGTTACATTTAATATTTTTTTATATAAAGTAATGTTAGTTAATTCAGTGATATTTGTCATACTTTGCTGAATTTCATTACAGCTGGAGAAAGGATCTCCAGTATATCCAACACTACACTGGCATGTTGGATTGTGTTTAATTACAGTACATATTGTATTTATTCCACACGCTCCCACACACGGGTCACTACATTTTTGATTAATACATGCCAAACTTGCTGGGCAATCAGAGCTACTAACACATTCGGGTCGACAACTTGGTGGACGACCGATATAGTTTGGTAGACATGAGCATGCAGGCGAACCACCAACCTCGAGACACTGAGAATTGGGGCCGCATGGAGATGGGATACATGGATCACCACTCGGAGCAGGAGGATCTACTAGAATTTTACATACGAGAAAGAAAAGAAAATATTGATATTTTATACATGCAAAGAATAGAATAAAATGGAAAATATAGAGTACAGAAAATAGTATTCATGCTTACATTGAACTTTTTCACATCGTTTGAAAGGATCACCAGTATAACCAGGAGGACAGGAACAGGCCGCATAATGATTAATTACTTTACATAGAGCATCAGGTCCACATGTTCCTGGACATGGATCTACACATTTCTGATTTGTACAGGCTTTGTCTTGTGGGCATTCAGAGCTAACAACACACTCGGGTCTACAATTTGGAGGTGAGCCGATATATTCAATTTGGCATGAACATACAGCGTGTCCGTTTATTTCACGACATTGACTGTAAGGTCCACAAGGAGACGGTTGACATGGATTTGAAGGTAATTCTGCGTTAATATTAAAATATTTTACAAATTTGTTCCCTTAAAAATTAATTTCATTTTATTTACTTGGTTCGTCGACATATATTTCACGGCAAGAAGACAATGCGTTTCCAGTGAAACCAGGTAGGCAATTACAATTGGGCGCATGATTCGATACATAGCATTCGGCGTTTAATCCACAGACACCAGGG
Organism: Chrysopilus asiliformis; assembly: GCA_964034945.1. Taxonomy (NCBI): domain Eukaryota; kingdom Metazoa; phylum Arthropoda; class Insecta; order Diptera; family Rhagionidae; genus Chrysopilus; species Chrysopilus asiliformis. Next base: position 20,912,494 of record OZ035960.1, read on the forward strand.
CAGGGGTCTTTGCATTTATTGTTAACGCAGGCCTTATCTCTTGGACAATCACTATTTGAGACGCATTCAGGCCGGCAACCGCTGTAAGGATCACCAAAATATTCTGGCACACAAGTACATGAGCCGGCTCCATTTCGTTCGTTACAGATAGCATTGGGTCCACAAGGTGATGGGTTGCAGGGATCAATGACTTCTTCGTGTTGAGTAGCTGTTAATATTATTCATAAAATAAGGATTCGGCGTTATACATTTGGAATAATGGGTCTTACGTTGTTTGGGCTGACAGCCAGAGAATGGATCTCCAGTATATTCAGGTTGACAAATACAAATTGGCGAATGTTTAACAACATTGCAGATAGCGTTGAACCCACAAGAACCCGGGCATGGATCTTTACATCTTTCATTGATACAAGCCAAGTTAGCAGGACATTCAGCGTTGAGAGTGCACTCGGGACGGCAATTTGGTGGTTTTCCGACATAATTTGGTTGACATGAGCAAACAGGGGTATCTCTAATTTCCCTACATTGTGAATTGGGACCACACGGTGATGGTATGCAAGGATTCAGAGGTTCTGTAGGTTCTGGATCTCCTAAAATATTTGTTATACAATAAACTTAAAAATTCCGATTCGAAATTGATTTTCTATACTTTTAATTGGATCGCAGCGTATAAATGGATCACCACTGAAACCGTTTTCGCAGGTACAAATAGGATTGTGATTGGTGACTTTACATCTTGAGTTCAGACCACAGGTGCCTGGGCAAGGATCTACGCATTTTAAGTTGATACATGCTCGGTCCTGTGAGCATTCCGTACTAACAGAGCATTCTGGTCTACACGAAGGCGGCGTACCGATGTGATTTTGCAGGCAAGAGCACACAGCATGATTATTTATTTCGCGGCAAACACTATAAGGTCCACATGGTGAGGGTTTGCATGGGTTTTGAGGTATGTTATCGGCTTCTGTGTATTTTTTAGAGAGAAAATAAATAGTGAGTTTTGACGGCACTTTGGTTTTTTTTTTATTGAGACATACGTTTGGGATTCTCATGGCAAACTTGTGATGGATTTCCAGTGTATCCCGACAAACAAGAACAACTTGGCGAATGATTGACCACACTACATTCGGCGTTGACCCCACAAACACCTGGGCAGGGGTCTCTACATTTATTATTCATGCAAGCTCTATTCTTGGCACAGTCAGAGTTCAGAACACATTCCGGTCGACATTCAGTATACGGGTCGCCAAAGTAATCAGGTAAACAGGAACAGGATCCGGCTCCATTACGTTCTTTGCAAATAGCATTTGCTCCACACGGTGATGGATCGCATGGTTGAGCGATCTCTGGTGGGGTTGGAACTAAATAAATTCAAAGTTTTTTTTTATTATCTATTCGTATCCTTAAGCGATGGAAACCACAAAAATGCGTATGTAAATAGTTTTATGATATCTTACGTATAATGGGATTGCATTCGGAAAATGGATCTCCCGTATAATGATCGTAGCATCTACACACAGGTCTATGATTATTTACAGTGCATGTAGCATATAGTCCGCAAGAACCCGGACAAGGGTCTTTGCATTTCTGATTTATACAGGCGAAATTGCCCCGGCATTCCGAATTCGATGTACACTCGGGTCGGCAATTCGGAGCCCTACCGATATAATTTTCTAAACAGGTGCAAACTGCTCGTTCATTCAGTACTCGACATTGGGAATTCGGTCCACATGGTGATGGCACACAAGGATTTTCAGGATCTCTTTGCACAGGTTCTAAAATACGAAATGATAAAGCATATTGTCATGCAAGCTACCTAATGAATAAAGCAATGTGATATGTGCTTACTCTGGTCTGGGATGCATCGGATAAATGGATCGCCGACGTAACCGTTCGTACAAGTGCATATCGGATTATGATTGACAACACGACACTTGGCGTTCTGACCACATGTTCCCGGACATGGGTCCTTACATTTTTCATTTAAACAGGACCTCTCTTGGCCACAATCTGAGCTTCTGGTACATTCAGGTCGACAATTTGGCGGGGAGCCAATATAATTCGATATGCACGAGCAAACGGCATGTCCATTAGCTTCTCTACAGTGACTATAGCGACCGCATGGTGATGGTATGCAAGGATTCTCAAATACTGTTGGTTCGGGGACTAGATTTTGTTAAGAAAACATAATTTAACAGGTGCAAAAGCTAATCAAATTAATGGATATCCTTTGATTCCTACCCAAAGAGACACAAACGATTCTAATAATTCCTTGATTCGTTCATCTTATCAATTTCTAGAGACATAATTTCACAACCGACTGCATAATAGTTAGATCTTTAGGTAAGATTCAAAAGACATCGCAGGACACGATCAAATGATCATATTCTTACTTGGGGGTGGAGGGCTACACGATCTAAGAGGATTTCCAATATACCCAGGGAAACATTCACATTGAGGTGCATGATTAACTGTTCGGCATTCTGCGTTTACGCCACAAGTCCCTGGACAAGGATCAATACATTTGTTATTAACGCAGGCCCGATTCTTTGCACAGTCAGGATTTATGACACATTCGGGTCGACATTCAACATACGGATCTCCGAAATATTCGGGAATACATTTACAAGCGACTGCATTATTTCTTGTATCGCATATTGCGTTTATTCCACATGGACTTGGTTCACAAGGATGAGAAGGGATATCAAATTCTGAAAGAATTATGTTTGTTGTAAAATCTCATTCAACTTTTAGTTTCGGGCTTCTATAGTTTTCTTACGTGGCACATCACGATGACAACCAGAGAACGGATCTCCAGTGTACCCGTGTTCGCAGAAGCATCGCGGTGTATGTGAAACAACGCGGCATTCTGCATAAATTCCACATGACCCTGGACACGGATCAAGGCACTTCATATTCATGCAAGCCAAATTCGGTGGACATTCCGCATTAATTGTACATTCGGGACGGCAATTCGGTGGTCTTCCTATGTAATTCGCTACACATGAACATACAGCGCGGGAATTAACATTGCGGCATAAGGAATTAGGTCCGCATGGTGACGGTACACAAGGATTCACATTGTCAGGAGGTAAATATTCATTGGGGCCTATAATTAAATACAAAATGTAATGCGGCACTTTAAAGTTTTCTCTCGGATTTCTTACTTCTCTCTGGCAGACATTGACTAAATGGATCGCCGACATATCCTTCAATACAGCTGCAAATTGGCGAGTGATTTGTAACGCGACATCTAGCATTATGACCGCATGTTCCCGGACAAGGATCTATACATTTTTGATTTATACACGCCTTATCGTAGGAACATTCAGAAGTGACCATACATTCGGGGCGACAATTCGGTGGAGCCCCTATAAAATCTGGCAGACATGAGCAAACTGGACGGTCATTAAGAACTCTGCAATGGCTATACAAGCCACACGGAGAAGGTTTGCATGGGTCACGATGGGGTTCGTCAAGCGCAACTACAAGATTTTAGATTTTAAGGTTGATTAACAGTGGCGCGATATTAAAATTTGTTTATCTTACTTTTTGGTATTTCATGGCATATTCGTAGTGGATTTCCTGTATAGCCAGGAATACAGTTGCAAACGGGAAGATGATTTGTAACCCTACATTCAGAATTAATGCCGCACAAATTAGCGCATGGATTGACACATTTCATATTTACACATGACTTAATACTAGGACAGTCAGAATTTTGTACACATTCTGGTCGACAGTTTACATATGGATCACCGAAATAGTTTTGCATGCAAACACAAGAACCAGCCCCATTTCTTTCTTTACAAATAGCATTCGATCCGCATGGTGAAGGATGGCACGGATCAGAAAACACTGGTACTACTATAATACATAAAAAAGATGAAATAAAAATAGAAAACATGCATTGAAAATACAAGCAATAAGAAATACAAATCAACAAATAGGTGAATGAAAGCTAAGGACTTAGATCTAGACTTACTTTGACGCATGTTACAACCGGCATATGGGTCACCTTCGTGACCCTCAATACAATTACAAACTGGGCGATGATTATGTGTGGTGCACAGAGCATTAAAGCCACATGCTCCAATGCAAGGATCTTCGCATTTATTACGTAAACAGGCTCGGTTAGAGGGACAGTCCTGATGGATAACACATTCCGGTCGGCAGTTTGGTGGTGCACCAAACATTCCCATGGAACAAGAGCAAACCGCGCGACCATCCATTTCACGACACTCAGCATTCGGTCCACAAGGCGATGGCAAACAGGGGTTTATTGCTGGTATAGGATCACGGGCTAAATGGAAACAACATTTTCAGTAAAATACCCTTTACGTCGCACTTATATATTCTTACGCTGCGGCGAGCATTGTTCGAATGGATCACCAATATATTCTCTGGGGCATGAGCAAATTGGATTATGATTAATAACTTGACATTCCGCATTGAATCCGCACACTCCCAGGCAGGGGTTGGTACACTTTTGATTGATACACGCGAGTTCTTGGCTACATTCAGAGCTTACAACACATTCAGGTCGGCAAGATGGTGGGGATCCCATATAACCAACGATACACGAGCAAGCGGGCCTACCTTCCACAACTCTACAAATACTATTAGGACCGCACGGAGAAGGCTCACATGGGCTTCGTGTCGGCGTTGCTAAAGAAATAGTAAATATTTTGTTGTCATTATTTTCGCAAATAAAGTTTAATGGAAAAACCTACGTTGTATTGGGGTTCTCTTACAGCCAGTGAATGGATCACCTTCGTATCCTCGTTCACAAATACAAGTTGGAATATGGTTTACTACTTGACAATCGGAATTGGAACCACAAGTTCCAGCGCAAGGATCTCGGCAGTGCTGCTTTATACAAGCCAAATGGCTTGGACATTCAGAGTTGTAAACACATTCTGGGCGACATCCTGTTGTGTATGGGTCTCCAATATACGGCGAAATACAAGTACACCGGGCAACACCGTTTCGATCTGAGCATACGGCATTTTCTCCACATGGATTAGGATAACATGGTTCCGGTTCCGGAGCGATTTGCGGCATTCTTGAACAACCTACGAATGCATCACCCTCATATCCGTTTTCACAACTGCAGTGAGCAGCATGCGATATAACACTGCATATGGCGTTTGTACCGCACGTATTTATGCAAGGATCTTGGCATTTTTCATGAATGCAAGCTTTGTTTTGTGGACACTCGTTATTATGAGTACATTCTGGGCGACAATATGGTGGACTTCCAATGTAGTTGGCAACGCATGAGCAAACGGGATGGTTTTGTTTGATTTGACATATCGAGTTGGGTCCGCAGGGCGATGGATTACAAGGATTCTCTGGTGTTCGTTGATCGTCTTGTTCGGGTGATCGAGAGCAAGATACAAACGGATCTCCAGTATACCCAATATCACAGCTACAAATTGGATTATGGCTTAGAACTTCACATCTTGCTGATATGCCACAGGTTCCAGGACATGGATCTACACATTTGTAATTCAGACAGGCTCTGTTTTGTGGACATTCTGAGCTAACAATACACTCCGGCTGACAGAGAGGGGGTGATCCTCTGTATTCAGGTAAGCACGAACATACCGCGTGTCCACTCGAAACCAAACAACGACTGTTTGGACCACAGGGCGACGGTTCACAAGGATTTTGTGGTGCTACTGGTGGTAAGTAGTATGGAGTACATGATATCAAAGCGTCCCCTGTATAACCTGTTGGGCAGTGACATACTGGTGCATGATTAATCACATTACACAGAGCTCCATGTCCACAAACACCCACGCAAGGGTCTACACATTTTGTATTTGAACAGGCTTTGTCGTATGCGCAGTCCGTATTTATTACACATTCTGGTCGGCAGCCAATCAACGCGTCGCCATAATAGCCGCGCTGACATACACATGATAATACACCATCTCTTTCCGCACATTCAGCATTGGCTCCACATTGCACAGTATCGCAAGTTTCTGTCCTCGATGGAATGATTGATGATGGCACCGAACAATGTTCAAATGGATTTCCAAAGAGTCCTTGTGGGCAGGTACAGATCGGGTTGTGATTGTAAACATGGCAAATAGCATTATGGCCACAAGATCCAGGGCAAGGATCAACACACCGCTGACCTAAACATGCTCTATCGAAGGCACAATCAGAATTCGACAGGCATTCGGGGCGGCAACGCGGATTATGGTAAGCATTTGGTCCTAAACAAGGATCACACAGAGCTATGCCATTTTCGTAAGCTGAGCAAACATCAGTTGGTCCGCAAGGTGATGGAGAACATGGGTCTCTAGTTATATTTGTTATTACGGACACTGGTATACATTGTATGAAGGCATCGCCAGTGAAACCAGTTATACAGGCACAAAGTGGTGTATGTTGGGTAACACGGCATTCCGCATTGACTCCGCAAATGGTTCCTTGACATGGATCAATACAATGTCTGTTTATACAAGCCTTGCTGGAAGGACAGTCCGAATTAATGACGCATTCTGGTGAGCATCCGCTTTGTGGGTCTCCAAGATAGTCTGGTAGGCAGGAACAGACGGCTCTGTTTCCCATAACATGGCACTGAGTATTCAATCCACATGGGCTAGGGGCGCAAGGACTACGAGGAGTTTCTGGATAATCGGCAGTAGAACATCTTATCGCTGGGTTACCAGTGAGGCCGACATCGCATGAGCACACGGGGTGGTGACGTTCAACTCTACAAATTGCGTTCGCTCCGCACGCCCCTGGGCAAGGATCTCGGCATCTGAATCCTAAGCAAGCTTTATCATTGGAGCAGTCATCATCTACTTGGCATTCATAGCCCTTGCAACCAGAAATACTGGTAGGATCTCCTCCCATACCGTCAGGACAGGTACACATACTCTGGCCTGTAGGTGAAACAATGCACAACGCATTAGGACCACATGGATTGGGATCACAGACAGTTTTCGGTGAATCTCTACATCCTGCGTAAGGGTCGCCAATATAACCAGGGCGACAGAAACATTCTTCACGGCTATTTGCAACATAGCAATCAGCATTTCTTCCGCACGGGCCTGGTCTACATAGATCGACGGTGACAGTTGGTTCAGTACATTGTCTGAATGGATTTCCAACGGTGGGCTCGGGACAGAAGCAAACAGGATTTCTGGACGCATCACAAATCGCGTTGAATCCACAGGGATTCGGTTCGCAAGGATTCTTTGGCTCAACGCATCCTCGAATAGTATTTGGACTTTCGATGAAACCAGGAAGACACGTACATTTCGAGAATCCATTGCTTAAAATATTGCATTGTGTATTAGGACCACAAGGTGATGGATCACATGGATTTGATGGAAGCTCGCATGGTACGCGAGGTGGTTGACCTTCGTATTCCGGCAAACAGAAGCAAAGTGGATCATTGTTAACGACACGGCAACCACTGTTTGGTCCACAGGGGTTCGGTAAACATTCATCACCTTCCGGAACTAGTTTGTGTGTTTATGGTGTTAAATTAATTGTTTAATGGGAAAATAAGGTAATACTTACTGCAATTTTTGAATGGATTCCCAGTTAATCCCTTTGGACAGTAGCAAATTGGATTTCCTCGATCAATCTCACACATAGCTCCCAAGCCACATGGATTCGGCTCACATGGATTGGAAGGTGGCTCACAAGCAACATCAGCACTACCAACGTATCCTGGTGGACACTTACAGATTCCTCGATGATTGATGACGTCGCAAAGTGCATTCAATCCGCAACGACATGGTGAGGTACATTCGCCGTTGACGCATGCTTCATATGTATTGCATTCGGAGTCAGATCGACATCCCTGAACATGACTGCATTCAAGATAAGGATTTCCTACGTAGCCTGGGAAACAGTTACATTCTATTCCGTGATTAGCTGGAATACATTCAGCATTTTCTCCACAGGAGTCATGCTGACAAGGACTGATGCACCGACGATTTAGTCTATCACACAATTTGTCTGGTGGGCAATCTTCATTGTATTGACAAACCGGTTGATGGGTCATTACTAGAAATAATAATTTTTAAATGGTCAAAACATTGATTGCATTTCAATCTGGTCTGGCGGTCTGGTCTGGGAAAATTGAAATACTCACCGGGTTGACATCCAATATAACCATTTCCTTGATATCCATCAACACAACTACAATCGGAACCATGATTTATATTTACACAAACCGCATTATGTGCGCATGGATTGCGTATATCACATGGCCGTTGGCACATATCTCCAATACAGGCCTCAGTCAATGGGCAATCCTCATTTCTAAAGCATTTAACTGTGTGCAAAAATTTTTTAAAAGAAAATTTGTGTATGAGACAACAGTGATTTGTGCGTTTGATAAAAAGAAAAAATCTCAAACAAAATTTTACACATTTTTTTACAAATTAAATTTTACAATGTATACAATTTAATTTTTTGATCAAAAATAAAAATTTAAAGATATTTTGATATACTTTCATCATTCAGGTAATATAATTGGTTCATGAGAGACAGAAGACATAGATTTGGAACAAACGAAGCAGACCAAAGATTTTCTTTAAGAATATTGACCTATTTATTTTTTATAAAAATCCTAATGCCGAAAATTGTAAATAATTGTTGATTTCATTGCAAAATCAATGATAAATACATTAGAGAAATGTGTTTTTAGAAACGATCGAATTAGTTACCGGTTGACATATGTCGTCGTCACGGTTGACATAATGCTGCTTAGTGAAAAAGCTGTAAATTTCTGTTTAACAAATCGTGGGAAGGTTTTGGTAGTGAATAACGACTGCAGATCACTTTCTTTTAAAGAAAGCAATTAAAACACACAAAAAAAACCATTTAAGGTGTAAAGATTTGCTTAATTTCTTCAAAAATATAGAAGAAAAAACATAAAAGCGCTTGGGTTTAAAGGTTTTGGCAACAACTTCATGTTTACGGAATCAGATTTTGCAGGTTGTTAAGACAGAAAAATTGTATGTGACAGGGATATCCTAACCCAGGTAGCAAACAAGGACGTAAAGTCGTCGCCGCAACCATACAGTCACGAAACTAAAATCGCAACGACCACTTTACGACCTTTTGTGCTCCTTGGGAAGTAACACAACAGGTCGTCAAGTGGTCGCCGCGTCTTAAATTCAGATTAATTTCTTGACTTTTGGATTGCTGTGCGTACCATGTGTAAGGATGACATTCCTATGACCTCAATATTTTATTAATTGCAAGAAATTTTCCATTTGCTTAAAATCCTTTCACAGAGTATGGTAAGAACGTCACATTTAAAATTAATTTTGTTGGTTTAATATCGTTAATCGAATTATTAATTTTTGTTGATTAGACATAAAAGCAAATAAGCATTGAATTATAAATTAGTAACAAAAAAATGAATATCTTACGTGGTCCGATTGGTGTACATTTCACTGTTGGATTTCCTTCATGATCTTTTGGGCATGAGCACATGGGTCTATGCATTTTTGCTTGGCATTTAGCGGTTGGTGCACAATTATTAGCAAATTCGCATGGATCCTGACATAAGCCCATATAGCAAGCCTCAGTTTCGATGCAATCATTATCAGATTGACAAGGTTCTGGTATTTTAGGTGAGCCATTCGGTTCTACTTAACGAGTTATTTGTTGGTTAAATTATTATTTTTTTTTATTATTTTTTGTTAACATATTTTTAAGCAAAAAATGTAATTGACTTTGACACAAAAACTTTATCTTTAACAAAAAATCAAGCTAATAAAATTTGCACTTTGCAAAAAAAGTAAATATTTACAGAAACATTTACACAAAAACAATAACTGTTTGCTTTGGAGGTGCATACGTGTACAGCCAAATACTACTTTTTTTAAAAAATTTAAATTTTGAAAATTGTGATTAGAGTTGCCATTTTAGATTATTTTGTTAGAAAAGTGTGTTGTAAAAAAATGTACCAAAAGATAGAAAATCATTAATTTTGCAGGTGAACCTCCGAAGCATTACTAGTTAAAAACTACTTTTTTTATTAGTATTAAAAAAAACAAAACAAATATATTAATAGCTGTAAAATATACCTTCCACACAATCGGTGTTAGAGGAGTTATCTTGGCATTTAGCTAAACATAAACCGTTTATACAAGTTTCATTAGAAGCACACTCATGTAGTTTCGAACATGTTTTTTGAATTAATATGGTCGTAGTTTCCGTCACAATCGTTTGACCACCAAATGGCGTTGGAGTTGTATCAACAATGAAATTCGTTGTTGTTCCAATTGGGATATCCGTTGTTGTACTCAACGTTTTACCAGAATGTTCTGTAGTACTGGTGCTAGTTCCGGCGTCCTCTGTCGTGGTAGTAGTATTGTAATCGAATTCAAGAGAGGTATCGCCACGTGTTGATGGTTTTCTGGTGTTTTCTACAAAAACTGTTGTCGTCATTGTACTATCAACACCGATCGTTGTTGTTTCTGGTGAAACATTTTCAACTGTAGTAGTATCAGGCTTTGTGATACTCGCAGTCGTCGTTTCCTCGCGCAATGTTATGGCTTCGACTTTAGTGGTACTACTAGACGTAATTACACTAGTCGACGTTGTAGATTCACCACTTGGAGTAGTGGTTTCAACAGAGAGTGTTGTTGTTCCCACATCCGTTGTTGGGGTAGAATCTGCTGGCCTGAATAGCGTAGTAATAGTATCGCTTTCCGTGGTCGTGTCTAATTTAGTGCTACCTGTAGTAACATCTATAGGCGTGGTCGGTAAAGCCCTAGGACTACTCGACGAAATTGTTGTATCGACAGCTATCGTGGTCGTTTCATCGGTGCTTGGCGTCGACTTTGTAGTATGAAGACTTAAGGATGGTTCAGTAGTCATATTCGTTGATGGCTGTTCAGTTGTAGTTAAAACGGGATATGATTCCGTACTATTGTCATATCTATATCCTTTTGTCGGTATAGTGAAAGTAGTAGCTGGCGCTTCAGGGGTCGTAGTTTCAGTATCAATTGGCGTAGTACTCTTTTCGCTAGACGGTTTGGGTGTTGGTGCGGTGGTTGTTTCATTTGTTGACGACGATACCGTTGTTATTAAGTTAGTATTATCAGTGGTGGTATCAGTTAGAGGAGTAAGAGATATAGTAGTGGATTCAGTGGTTACATCAGTTAATTGTTTCATAGTAGTAGTTGAAATCGTGTCTAGGATTATTTACAAAAGTTTTTTTAAAAAAATAATAATAATATTGGTCGGCTGTTTCAAAAATTGAAATTATTAAATCTGTAGTCAAATATTTACAATAGATTTATAAAAAAAAAATTTTTCAAGTGTGTACGTGCAGTCATAGAGGTTTAGTTATTATAATAGCAAAATTGAATAATCGTCACTACCATTGTGTCTAAAGAATTTTTAACGACAAATAGGGATTCACAAAAGGTAACAGAAGTAAAACAAAATCAAATTATATATACGAATATTGTTTGCAAACATAAAATAGTAGAATATTTCTACTACTGTCTTTTTTTTTCTTTGTTCATTTGGTCAAATTATCTACAACGGCTAAAATAATGGCCTGTAAAATCATACCTCTGACACATGCTCCAGTTGTAGGATCACAGGAAACGCCCGGTGGACAATGTTCACAACCTGGTGTAACCGAAGGGTCACGCTCTGTAATAAATAATTAACAAAAACAATCAATCATAATCAATTACATTAAAAAAAAAATATTCTTACGTATACAATTACATCCATCACAACGCAATGATCCTCTGCAATCAGCATCTCTCTGGCATTGGCAAACTAAAATTTTTTTTTCATGTAGTTATCAAAAGGATTGAAATTTCCATTAAAAAAAATTTGGCAAATACATTTTAAAGGGCTCAGAATTTTGAAACGAAATATTTTCAAAAATATCAACCTGTTCTATAGTTGGGAAAAATTGTGGAGAAGATGGTGAAATCTATAAATCTACCATATATAGTACAGTAGAACCTCGATAAGTCGAAGATGAGGGGAACAGACGAAATTTCGAGCTATCGAAGAATTCGAGTTATACGAGTTATCGAGGAATTTTGATTATCGAGTTCTACTGTATATAAGGGGTCTTTCAATAAGGACATAACAATTTTGTATTTTAATAAAAACGCACCCTAAAACTTTTTTTATGATCTGGCAATGCTAAAACGTCAGTCAAGGTTTACATTTTTTATCATGGTGAAGTTCACGAACGAGCAATGGCACACAGCTGGTCAAACAATTGATCTATTGAAGGAGAAGTTCGGTAATCGTGTAATCTCGAGAAATGGTCCGGTCGAATGGCCAACTCGCTCATGCGATTTAACGCCGTTGGATTTCTTTTTATGGGGTTATGTTAAGTCGTTGGTTTATGCCAACAAGCCAACAACGTTAGAGGAGCTCCGGAACAATATCGAACGCGAAATTGCCAACGTTCCGGCCGATATGTGTGGAAGAGTGGTGAAAAATTGGCTCCAAAGAATCAATCAGCAAACGTGCTCGCGGTGGCCATATGAACGACATCGAATTTCATACTTAAATGTAACATGTCCACTACACCTGGAACAAATTTCAGCCCGATATCTCAATTATTCTGTGTTTTTTTTAAATACAAAATTGTTATGTCCTTATTGAAAGACCCGATATAAATAGCATTAGCCTGATTTACTGATTTCAGAAATTATCTCGTTAACAGACAGGTGGAGACATTTGCCCAGTCCCCCGACAGCTGAAATAAGGTTCATATGTTAAAGAAATATCAAAATTAAATTTTGGAGCCTAGTTTTTTGGACCTCATGACTTGAATACATCAAAATTTTCTCCTGCGGCCCCTTTGTTAGATATTTTTTGTCTATAGTGTAAGTATTTTAAAAATTTCATCTGCGGCGAAGTTCCTTTTGTTGTTATTTTTATATATAGATAAAACAAATCTTTCATTCAAAAATTTATAATTTCGAATTTTATTGAATAGATAATATATAGATTTCAACATAGATCAAGAAAATTGGATTTTTTTTTTTAATTTTGTTACATTTTTCGTAAAAAGTTTATATTAGATCAAAATAAAGAGTAACCTTTTGTGATTAATATATTGTCGGTGGGCAAGAAATGAAGGAAACCTCGGTGGTCGATTTTCATAAAAATTTTGAACATTCCACCGTGGAAGGTGGGGAGACAAATATAAATTTACCCCAAGGCCCCTAAAATTGGTCCGTGCCAGGAACTAATGCGCGAAAATGAAAACTGTTTGACATCCTCAACGTCCCAGTATAATAAATTTATTTTTCCAACTATTGCTTCGATACGTTACAGATATATGTTTCTCGTGAATCTCGAGTAACGCCCAAAGTAAAACTAAATATTGGCTGGTTTTAAAGTTATCCCAGCGAAATATGAAATGAAAAAAATTTCGAAACATTTTAGTGTGATTTTCTGAAAAAAGGTTTTTCCTTCTATGAACGCCTTAGTTTTTAAACAATTTTCAAGAACGAATTAAGTTCTTAAACTCTGAGCCCCCCGATCTGTGGGATTGTTTTAAAATTAATGTTGATCAAACCTTTTACACAAACGGCTTGATGATTTTGAACCTGACATTCTTGTTCTCCAGCGCAAGGATTAGAATATGAGCATGGATCAACACACAGAGCATTGACACAAGCTCTCTGAGATGGACAGTCTGAGCTTGTTGTACATCCAATTTCTGAAAATTTTCATAACATTTGCAAATAAGACCAATGAAGCAAAAACAAAAACAAAATCACTCTAAACAAAAACATTTTACTTATCAACTACAAAAAAAAAGCATCACATAAATGAACATATACATACATGTTTAAAGCAAACTAATACATTTACTATACATTCAGTGTTAATAAATACACCAACCATTTACCATACATGCAACAAAGCGTAAGAACCTATAGTAATATGTACCTAAATATATATTTATATACAATAACTACGAACTTCAATCAAATAATCAATTTTTAATACACAGTATTTCGATACCTAATTTATAATCATGCCCAAACCGATTTCCAATTTTGCAGAGGCTAGTAAAATACACAGCCAATGGAAGAGATTTCCAAATGATAGATAAAATGACGCATTCTATACAAAGGCAGCAACAATTTTTATAACAAATAAATATCACAGTAATTTGCCATCAAGAAGATTCGCAATTATAAATAGAAAAACCATTTTTGTCTTATTTTTATCATGCATCTGCAGAACTTCTACAGTAAGAATAATGGGCCAATGATTGTCCAATGATCGAGCCGCATCAGAAATCTGTCCAGGTATGCAGGTGCCAGAATTTTTATATATTTTTTATATTTATAATCAATTGATATACGGATCGACTCCATAACTTGCAGAGCCAATTTGAGGTTTTTCGCCGGAAGTCAATAGCTCGCAATCAATAATATAATAAGAAGAATATAGAAGTATCACATCAGAGACAAGATGTAGATAAAGTACACAATTTTCTTGACTCATTGTGAATTATGCCCATTTCACCGCAATTTCTTTTCATATCCTTTTTCAACATAAGAGTAATAAAAAGAAATGAATATTTTTGATTTATATCATATAATAATATGAAATAACGTTTAAAGGCATATTTCTTTTACCTGCAATTTTGTGACATTCTGGTGTGGTGAGGTCTGCACTAGCATTGCAAAAGCACAATGCCGTATGATTAATTGTACGGCATATTTCGAAATCTAAGCACAGCGAATAAAATTCACAAGGATTTACACAAAAATGTCCTATGCATGAAAATGAATCCTCACAGTCATTATCTTGTCGACAGGCTAAAGAAACGTTTGACTGTATTGTCGGAGCTGTAAATATTTGCGTATCTGCAGTCGTAATGTTCTCGTAAATATTTTCAGTTGTCAAAGTTGTTGGGAAATCAGTCACTGTAGAACGTGAATATATCGTAGTACCAAAACGAATATCAATGTCAGGTTCAGTGCGACTTTCAACCAAATCCGTGAAGTTATCGGGGAACCCAGTCGTGATACTACTGGAAGTAGTAACAGTATATGAATGCATTGGCACAGTACTATCAGTAAAAACATTAATGGGGCGAGTTCGGCCAAATTCCAACGTAGAAAGAGAATTGTTAGAAGTTGAAATAATAGTAGTTTCAGTCTTTTGCGAAATTGGAGAAAATGTCGTACCACTTTCCCTAGGTGACGAACTGGGAAATGTTGTGACAAATTCTTCAGGAATCATACTTTCCGTTGAGTCTTCTGTTGTGGAACCTACTGTAGGAGCAATTGTCGTCGGTGTCGTGTTTTCTGCGAATTGAGTGGTTTGCGAGAAACGGCTCTCAACGGTAGTTCCCCCAGGTGTAGTTTCAGTTACTCGAGTTATAGGAGAGAACGTCGTAACACGTTCCTCGGATGTCGAACTGGGAATAGTTGTGCCGAGTTCTTCAGAGATAGTACTTCCGGTTGAGTGTTCTGTCATGGAACCTACTGTAGGAAAACTTGTCGTCGGCCTCGTGGTTTCTGCGGATTGAGTGGTTTGCGAGAAAGGGCTCTCAACGGTAGTTCCCCCAGTTGTAGTATCAGTTACTCGAGGTATAGGAGAGAACGTCGTAACACGTTCCTCGGGTGTCGAACTGGGAATTGTTGTGCCAAGTTCTTCAGAGACCGTACTTCCCGTTGAATATTCTGTCGTGGAACCTACTGTAGGAGAAACTGTCGTCGGCCTCGTGGTTTCAGAAAATTGAGTGGTTTGCGAGAAACGGCTCTCAACGGTAGTTCCCCCAGTTGTAGTATCAGTTACTCGAGGTATAGGAGAGAACGTCGTAACACGTTCCTCGGGTGTCGAACTGGAAATTGTTGTACCAACTTCTTCAGAAATCGTACTTCCCGTTGAATATTCTGTCGTGGAACCTACTGTAGGAGAAACTGTCGTCGGCCTCGTGGTTTCAGAAAATTGAGTGGTTTGCGAGAAACGGCTCTCAACGGTAGTTCCCCCAGTTGTAGTATCAGTTACTCGGGGTATAGGAGAGAACGTTGTAACACGTTCCTCGGGTGTCGAACCGGGAATTGTTGTACCAAGTTCTTCAGAGACCGTACTTCCCGTTGAATATTCTGTCGTGGAACCTACTGTAGGGGAAACTGTCGTCGGCCTCGTGGTTTCTGCGGATTGAGTGGTTTGCGAGAAACGGCTCTCAACGGTAGTTCCCCCAGTTGTAGTTTCAGTTACTCGAGGTATAGGAGAGAACGTCGTAGCACGATTCTCGGGTGTCGAACCGGGAATTGTTGTACCAAGTTCTTCAGAGACCGTACTTCCCGTTAAATATTCTGTCGTGGAACCGACTGTAGGAGAAACTGTCGTCGGCCTCGTGGTTTCAGAAAATTGAGTGGTTTGCGAGAAACGGCTCTCAACGGTAGTTCCCCCAGTTGTAGTATCAGTTACTCGAGGTATAGGAGAGAACGTCCTAACACGTTCCTCGGGTGTCGAACTGGAAATTGTTGTACCAAGTTCTTCAGAGACCGTACTTCCCGTTGAATATTCTGTCGTGGAACCTACTGTAGGAGAAACTGTCGTCTGCCTCGTGGTTTCAGAAAATTGAGTGGTTTGCGAGAAACGGCTCTCAACGGTAGTTCCCCCAGTTGTAGTATCAGTTACTCGAGGTATAGGAGAGAACGTTGTAACACGTTCCTCGGGTGTCGAACCGGGAATTGTTGTACCAAGTTCTTCAGAGACCGTACTTCCCGTTGAATATTCTGTCGTGGAACCTACTGTAGGAGAAACTGTCGTCGGCCTCGTGGTTTCAGAAAATTGAGTGGTTTGCGAGAAACGGCTCTCAACGGTAGTTCCCCCAGTTGTAGTATCAGTTACTCGGGGTATAGGAGAGAACGTTGTAACACGTTCCTCGGGTGTCGAACCGGGAATTGTTGTACCAAGTTCTTCAGAGACCGTACTTCCCGTTGAATATTCTGTCGTGGAACCTACTGTAGGAGATACTGTCGTCGGCCTCGTGGTTTCAGAAAATTGAGTGGTTTGCGAGAAACGGCTCTCAACGGTAGTTCCCCCAGGTGTAGTTTCAGTTACTCGAGTTATAGGAGAGAACGACGTAACACGTTCCTCGGGTGTCGAACTGGGAATTGTTGTACCAAGTTCTTCAGAGACCGTACTTCCCGTTGAAAATTCTGTCGTGGAACCTACTGTAGGAGAAACTGTCGTCGGCCTCGTGGTTTCAGAAAATTGAGTGGTTTGCGAGAAACGGCTCTCAACGGTAGTTCCCCCAGTTGTAGTATCAGTTACTCGAGGTATAGGAGAGAACGTCGTAACACGTTCCTCGGGTGTCGAACCGGGAATTGTTGTGCCAAGTTCTTCAGAGACTGTACTTCCCATTGAATATTCTGTCGTGGAACCTACTGTAGGAGAAACTGTCGTCGGCCTCGTGGTTTCAGAAAATTGAGTGGTTTGCGAGAAACGGCTCTCAACGGTAGTTCCCCCAGTTGTAGTATCAGTTACTCGGGGTATAGGAGAGAACGTTGTAACACGTTCCTCGGGTGTCGAACCGGGAATTGTTGTGCCAAGTTCTTCAGAGACTGTACTTCCCATTGAATATTCTGTCGTGGAACCTACTGTAGGAGAAACTGTCGTCGGCCTCGTAGTTTCAGAAAATTGAGTGGTTTGCGAGAAACGGCTCTCAACGGTAGTTCCCCCAGTTGTAGTATCAGTTACTCGAGGTATAGGAGAGAACGTTGTAACACGTTCCTCGGGTGTCGAACCGGGAATTGTTGTACCAAGTTCTTCAGAGACCGTACTTCCCGTTGAATATTCTGTCGTGGAACCTACTGTAGGAGAAACTGTCGTCGGCCTCGTGGTTTCAGAAAATTGAGTGGTTTGCGAGAAACGGCTCTCAACGGTAGTTCCCCCAGTTGTAGTATCAGTTACTCGGGGTATAGGAGAGAACGTTGTAACACGTTCCTCGGGTGTCGAACCGGGAATTGTTGTACCAAGTTCTTCAGAGACCGTACTTCCCGTTGAATATTCTGTCGTGGAACCTACTGTAGGAGAAACTGTCGTCGGCCTCGTGGTTTCAGAAAATTGAGTGGTTTGCGAGAAACGGCTCTCAACGGTAGTTCCCCCAGTTGTAGTATCAGTTACTCGAGGTATAGGAGAGAACGTCCTAACACGTTCCTCGGGTGTCGAACTGGAAATTGTTGTACCAACTTCTTCAGAAATCGTACTTCCCGTTGAATATTCTGTCGTGGAACCTACTGTAAGAGAAACTGTCGTCGGCCTCGTGGTTTCAGAAAATTGAGTGGTTTGCGAGAAACGGCTCTCAACGGTAGTTCCCCCAGTTGTAGTATCACTTACACGAGGTATAGGAGAGAACGTCGTAACACGTTCCTCGGGTGTCGAACTGGGAATAGTTGTGCCGAGTTCTTCAGAGATAGTACTTCCGGTTGAGTGTTCTGTCATGGAACCTACTGTAGGAAAACTCGTCGTCGGCCTCGTGGTTTCTGCGGATTGAGTGGTTTGCGAGAAAGGGCTCTCAACGGTAGTTCCCCCAGTTGTAGTATCAGTTACTCGAGGTATAGGAGAGAATGTTGTAACACGTTCCTCGGGTGCCGAACCGGGAATTGTTGTACCAAGTTCTTCAGGGATCGTACTTCCCGTTGAATATTCTGTCGTGGAACCTACTGTAGGAGATACTGTCGTCGGCCTCGTGATTTCAGAAAATTGAGTGGTTTGCGAGAAACGGCTCTCAACGGTAGTTCCCCCAGTTGTAGTATCAGTTACTCGAGGTATAGGAGAGAACGTTGTAACACGTTCCTCGGGTGTCGAACCGGGAATTGTTGTACCAAGTTCTTCAGAGACCGTACCTCCCGTTGAATATTCTGTCGTGGAACCTACTGTAGGAGATACTGTCGTCGGCCTCGTGGTTTCAGAAAATTGAGTAGTTTGCGAGAAACGGCTCTCAATGGTAGTTCCCCTAGTTGGAGTTTCAGTTACTCGAGGTATAGGAGAGAACGTCGTAACACGTTCCTCGGGTGTCGAACCGGGAATTGTTGTACCAAGTTCTTCAGAGACCGTACTTCCCGTTGAAAATTCTGTCGTGGAACCTACTGTAGGAGAAACTGTCGTCGGCCTCGTGGTTTCTGCGGATTGAGTGGTTTGCGAGAAATGTCTCTCAATGGTAGTTCCCCTAGTTGGAGTTTCAGTTACTCGAGGTATAGGAGAGAACGTCGTATAACGTTCCTCGGGTGTCGAACCGGGAATTGTTGTACCAACTTCTTCAGAAATCGTACTTCCCGTTGAATATTCTGTCGTAGAACCTACTGTAGGAGAAACTGTCGTCGGCCTCGTGGTTTCTGCGGATTGAGTGGTTTGCGAGAAACGGCTCTCAACGGTAGTTCCCCCAGTTGTAGTTTCAGTTACTCGAGGTATAGGAGAGAACGTCGTATAATGTTCCTCGGATGTCGAACCGGGAATTGTTGTACCAAGTTCTTCAGAGACCGTACTTCCCGTTGAATATTCTGTCGTGGAACCGACTGTAGGAGAAACTGTCGTCGGCCGCGTGCTTTCGGAAAATTGAGTGGTTTGAATGAATTGAGTTTCTGGCGTAGTACCTTGTAAAGGAACATCAGTCCTGCGTGTTATAGGATGATAAGTTGTAACCCGACTCTCATGTGTGGAACTTTGAATTGTTGTACCAAGTTCTTCAGAGATCGTACTTCCGGTTGAGTGTTCTGTCATGGAACCTACTGTAGGAAAAAGTGTCGTCGGCCTCGTGGTTTCTGCGGATTGAGTGGTTTGCGAGAAACGGCTCTCACCGGTAGTTCCCCTAGTTGGAGTTTCAGTTACTCGAGGTAAAGGAGAGAACGTCGTATAACGTTCCTCGGGTGTCGGACCGGGAATTGTTGTACCAAGTTCTTCAGAGATCGTACTTCCCGTTGAATATTCTGTCGTGGAACCTACTGTAGGAGAAACTGTCGTCGGCCTCGTGGTTTCAGAAAATTGAGTAGTTTGCGACAAACGGCTCTCAACGGTAGTTCCCCCAGTTGTAGTATCAGTTACTCGAGGTATAGGAGAGAACGTCGTAACACGTTCCTCGGGTGTCGAACTGGGAATTGTTGTACCAAGTTCTTCAGAGATCGTACTTCCGGTTGAGTGTTCTGTCATGGAACCTACTGTAGGAAAAATTGTCGTCGGCCTCGTGGTTTCTGCGGATTGAGTGGTTTGCGAGAAACGGCTCTCAACGGTAGTTCCCCTAGTTGGAGTTTCAGTTACTCGAGGTATAGGAGAGAACGTCGTATAACGTTCCTCGGGTGTCGAACCGGGAATTGTTGTACCAAGTTCTTCAGAGATCGTACTTCCGGTTGAGTGTTCTGTCATGGAACCTACTGTAGGAGACACTGTCGTCGGCTTCGTGGTTTCTGCGGATTGAGTGGTTTGCGAGAAACGGCTCTCAATGGTAGTTCCCCTAGTTGGAGTTTCAGTTACTCGAGGTATAGGAGAGAACGTCGTATAACGTTCCTCGGGTGTCGAACCGGGAATTGTTGTACCAACTTCTTCAGAAATCGTACTTCCCGTTGAATATTCTGTCGTAGAACCTACTGTAGGAGAAACTGTCGTCGGCCTCGTGGTTTCTGCGGATTGAGTGGTTTGCGAGAAACGGCTCTCAACGGTAGTTCCCCCAGTTGTAGTTTCAGTTACTCGAGGTATAGGAGAGAACGTCGTATAATGTTCCTCGGATGTCGAACCGGGAATTGTTGTACCAAGTTCTTCAGAGATCGTACTTCCAGTTGAGTGTTCTGTCATGGAACCTACTGTAGGAAAAAATGTCGTCGGCCTCGTGGTTTCTGCGGATTGAGTGGTTTGCGAGAAACGACTCTCAACGGTAGTTCCCCTAGTTGGAGTTTCAGTTAGTCGAGGTATAGGAGAGAACGTCGTATAACGTTCCCCGGGTGTCGAACCGGGAATTGTTGTACCAAGTTCTTCAGAGATCGTACTTCCGGTTGAATATTCTGTCGTGGAACCTACTGTAGGAGAAACTGTCGTCGGCCTCGTGGTTTCAGAAAATTGAGTGGTTTGCGAGAAACGGCTCTCAATGGTAGTTCCCCTAGTTGCAGTTTCAGTTAGTCGAGGTATAGGAGAGAACGTCGTATAACGTTCCCCGGGTGTCGAACCGGGAATTGTTGTACCAAGTTCTTCAGAGATCGTACTTCCGGTTGAGTGTTCTGTCATGGAACCTACTGTAGGAGACACTGTCATCGGCTTCGTGGTTTCAGAAAATTGAGTGGTTTGCGAGAAACGGCTCTCAACGGTAGTTCCCCCAGTTGTAGTATCAGTTACTCGAGGTATTGGAGAGAACGTCGTAACACGTTCCTCGCGTGTCGGACCGGGAATTGTTGTACCAAGTTCTTCAGAGATCGTACTTCCCGTTGAATATTCTGTCGTGGAACCTACTGTAGAAGAAACTGTCGTCGGCCTCGTGGTTTCAGAAAATTGAGTAGTTTGCGAGAAACGGCTCTCAACGGTAGTTCCCCCAGTTGTAGTATCAGTTACTCGAGGTATAGGAGAGAACGTCGTAACACGTTCCTCGGGTGTCGAACTGGGAATTGTTGTGCCAAGTTCTTCAGAGATCGTACTTCCGGTTGAATGTTCTGTCATGGAACCTACTGTAGGGAAAATTGTCGTCGGCCTCGTGGTTTCTGCGGATTGAGTGGTTTGCGAGAAACGGCTCTCAACGGTAGTTCCCCTAGTTGGAGTTTCAGTTACTCGAGGTATAGGAGAGAACGTCGTATAACGTTCCTCGGGTGTCAAACCGGGAATTGTTGTACCAAGTTCTTCAGAGATCCTACTTCCCGTTGAATATTCTGTCGTGGAACCTACTGTAGGAGAAACTGTCGTCGGCCTCGTGGTTTCAGAAAATTGAGTAGTTTGCGAGAAACGGCTCTCAATGGTAGTTCCCCTAGTTGGAGTTTCAGTTAGTCGAGGTATAGGAGAGAACGTCGTATAACGTTCCTCGGGTGTCGAACTGGGAATTGTTGTACCAAGTTCTTCAGAGATCGTACTTCCAGTTGAGTGTTCTGTCATGGAACCTACTGTAGGAAAAAATGTCGTCGGCCTCGTGGTTTCCGCGGATTGAGTGGTTTGCGGGAAACGACTCTCAACGGTAGTTCCCCTAGTTGGAGTTTCAGTTACTCGAGGTATAGGAGAGAACGTCGTATAACGTTCCCCGGGTGTCGAACCGGGAATTGTTGTACCAAGTTCTTCAGAGATCGTACTTCCGGTTGAGTGTTCTGTCATGGAACCTACTGTAGGAGACACTGTCATCGGCTTCGTGGTTTCAGAAAATTGAGTGGTTTGCGAGAAACGGCTCTCAACGGTAGTTCCCCCAGTTGTAGTATCAGTTACTCGAGGTATAGGAGAGAACGTCGTAACACGTTCCTCGCGTGTCGGACCGGGAATTGTTGTACCAAGTTCTTCAGAGATCGTACTTCCCGTTGAATATTCTGTCGTGGAACCTACTGTAGAAGAAACTGTCGTCGGCCTCGTGGTTTCAGAAAATTGAGTAGTTTGCGAGAAACGGCTCTCAACGGTAGTTCCCCCAGTTGTAGTATCAGTTACTCGAGGTATAGGAGAGAACGTCGTAACACGTTCCTCGGGTGTCGAACTGGGAATTGTTGTGGCAAGTTCTTCAGAGATCGTACTTCCGGTTGAATGTTCTGTCGTGGAACCTACTGTAGGGAAAATTGTCGTCGGCCTCGTGGTTTCTGCGGATTGAGTGGTTTGCGAGAAACGGCTCTCAACGGTAGTTCCCCTAGTTGGAGTTTCAGTTACTCGAGGTATAGGAGAGAACGTCGTATAACGTTC
Source organism: Chrysopilus asiliformis (assembly GCA_964034945.1). Classification (NCBI taxonomy): domain Eukaryota; kingdom Metazoa; phylum Arthropoda; class Insecta; order Diptera; family Rhagionidae; genus Chrysopilus; species Chrysopilus asiliformis. The sequence continues at coordinate 20,935,357 of OZ035960.1, forward strand.
CTCGGGTGTCAAACCGGGAATTGTTGTACCAAGTTCTTCAGAGATCCTACTTCCCGTTGAATATTCTGTCGTGGAACCTACTGTAGGAGAAACTGTCGTCGGCCTCGTGGTTTCAGAAAATTGAGTAGTTTGCGAGAAACGGCTCTCAACGGTAGTTCCCCCAGTTGTAGTATCAGTTACTCGAGGTATAGGAGAGAACGTCGTATAACGTTCCTCGGGTGTCGAACTGGGAATTGTTGTGCCAAGTTCTTCAGAGATTGTACTTCCGGTTGAGTGTTCTGTCATGGAACCTACTGTAGGAAAAATTGTCGTCGGCCTCGTGGTTTCTGCGGATTGAGTGGTTTGCGAGAAACGGCTCTCACCGGTAGTTCCCCTATTTGGAGTTTCAGTTACTCGAGGTAAAGGAGAGAACGTCGTATAACGTTCCTCGGGTGTCGGACCGGGAATTGTTGTACCAAGTTCTTCAGAGATCGTACTTCCCGTTGAATATTCTGTCGTGGAACCTACTGTAGGAGAAACTGTCGTCGGCCTCGTGGTTTCAGAAAATTGAGTAGTTTGCGAGAAACGGCTCTCAACGGTAGTTCCCCCAGTTGTAGTATCAGTTACTCGAGGTATAGGAGAGAACGTCGTATAACGTTCCTCGGGTGTCGAATCGGGAATTGTTGTACCAAGTTCTTCAGAGATCGTACTTCCGGTTGAGTGTTCTGTCATGGAACCTACTGTAGGAAAAATTGTCGTCGGCCTCGTGGTTTCTGCGGATTGAGTAGTTTGCGAGAAACGGCTCTCAACGGTAGTTCCCCCAGTTGTAGTATCAGTTACTCGAGGTATAGGAGAGAACGTCGTAACACGTTCCTCGGGTGTCGAACTGGGAATTGTTGTGCCAAGTTCTTCAGAGATCGTACTTCCGGTTGAGTGTTCTGTCATGGAACCTACTGTAGGAGACACTGTCGTCGGCCTCGTGGTTTCTGCGGATTGAGTGGTTTGCGAGAAACGGCTCTCAATGGTAGTTCCCCTAGTTGGAGTTTCAGTTACTCGAGGTATAGGAGAGAACGTCGTATAACGTTCCTCGGGTGTCGAACTGGGAATTGTTGTGCCAAGTTCTTCAGAGATCGTACTTCCGGTTGAGTGTTCTGTCATGGAACCTACTGTAGGAGACACTGTCGTCGGCCGCGTGGTTTCTGCGGATTGAGTGGTTTGAATGAATTGAGTTTCTGGCGTAGTACCTTGTAAAGGAACATCAGTCCCGCGTGTTATAGGATGATAAGTTGTAACCCGACTCTCATGTGTCGAACTGGGAATTGTTGTACCAAGTTCTTCAGAGATCGTACTTCCGGTTGAGTGTTCTGTCATGGAACCTACTGTAGGAAAAATTGTCGTCGGCCTCGTGGTTTCTGCGGATTGAGTGGTTTGCGAGAAACGGCTCTCATCGGTAGTTCCCCTAGTTGGAGTTTCAGTTACTCGAGGTAAAGGAGAGAACGTCGTATAACGTTCCTCGGGTGTCGGACCGGGAATTGTTGTACCAAGTTCTTCCGAGATCGTACTTCCCGTTGAATATTCTGTCGTGGAACCTACTGTAGGAGAAACTGTCGTCGGCCTCGTGGTTTCAGAAAATTGAGTGGTTTGCGAGAAACGGCTCTCAATGGTAGTTCCCCTAGTTGCAGTTTCAGTTAGTCGAGGTATAGGAGAGAACGTCGTATAACGTTCCTCGGGTGTCGAACTGGGAATTGTTGTACCAAGTTCTTCAGAGATCGTACTTCCAGTTGAGTGTTCTGTCATGGAACCTACTGTAGGAAAAAATGTCGTCGGCCTCGTGGTTTCTGCGGATTGAGTAGTTTGCGAGAAACGGCTCTCAACGGTAGTTCCCCCAGTTGTAGTATCAGTTACTCGAGGTATAGGAGAGAACGTCGTAACACGTTCCTCGGGTGTCGAACTGGGAATTGTTGTGCCAAGTTCTTCAGAGATCGTACTTCCGGTTGAGTGTTCTGTCATGGAACCTACTGTAGGAGACACTGTCGTCGGCCTCGTGGTTTCTGCGGATTGAGTGGTTTGCGAGAAACGGCTCTCAATGGTAGTTCCCCTAGTTGGAGTTTCAGTTACTCGAGGTATAGGAGGGAATGTCGTATAACGTTCCTCGGGTGTCGAACTGGGAATTGTTGTACCAAATTCTTCAGAGACCGTACTTCCCGTTGAATATTCTGTCGTGGAACCTACTGTAGGGGAAACTGTCGTCGGCCTCGTGGTTTCTGCGGATTGAGTGGTTTGCGAGAAACGGCTCTCAACGGTAGTTCCCCCAGTTGTAGTTTCAGTTACTCGAGGTATAGGAGAGAACGTCGTAGCATGATTCTCGGGTGTCGAACCGGGAATTGTTGTACCAAGTTCTTCAGAGACCGTACTTCCCGTTAAATATTCTGTCGTGGAACCGACTGTAGGAGAAACTGTCGTCGGCCGCGTGCTTTCGGAAAATTGAGTGGTTTGAATGAATTGAGTTTCTGGCGTAGTACCTTGTAAAGGAACATCAGTCCCGCTTGTTATAGGATGATAAGTTGTAACCCGACTCTCATGTGTGGAACTGGGAATTTTTGTACCAAGTTCTTCAGAGATCGTACTTCCGGTTGAGTGTTCTGTCATGGAACCTACTGTAGGAAAAATTGTCGTCGGCCTCGTGGTTTCTGCGGATTGAGTGGTTTGCGAGAAACGGCTCTCACCGGTAGTTCCCCTAGTTGGAGTTTCAGTTACTCGAGGTAAAGGAGAGAACGTCGTATAACGTTCCTCGGGTGTCGGACCGGGAATTGTTGTACCAAGTTCTTCAGAGATCGTACTTCCCGTTGAATATTCTGTCGTGGAACCTACTGTAGGAGAAACTGTCGTGGGCCTCGTGGTTTCAGAAAATTGAGTAGTTTGCGAGAAACGGCTCTCAATGGTAGTTCCCCCAGTTGTAGTATCAGTTACTCGAGGTATAGGAGAGAACGTCGTATAACGTTCCTCGGGTGTCGAACCGGGAATTGTTGTACCAAGTTCTTCAGAGATCGTACTTCCCGTTGAGTGTTCTGTCATGGAACCTACTGTAGGAGACACTGTCGTCTGCCTCGTGGTTTCTGCGGATTGAGTGGTTTGCGAGAAACGGCTCTCAATGGTAGTTCCCCTAGATGGAGTTTCAGTTACTCGAGGTATAGGAGAGAACGTCGTATAACGTTCCTCGGGTGTCGAACCGGGAATTGTTGTACCAAGTTCTTCAGAGATCGTACTTCCCATTGAACATTCTGTCATGGAACCGACTGTAGGATAAATTGTTGTCGGTCTTGTACCTTCAGTAAATGGAGTTTCTGGTGTAGTACTTTGGAAAGAACCTTCATTTTCTCGCGTTATGGGATGATACGTTGTAACCCGGCCCCCAGATGTCGAAGTTGGAATTGCTGTACCAGGATCTTCGTTGCCAGTAGTCGGCACAAATGTGTGGTCGTTAATATTTGTTGTGTCATTTGTTTGGCTAAAAATTGTAGTTGTATCACTTTCTGGAGTTACTGTAATTGCTTTAGCGATTGTAGGCTCTGTAACATAAGTATAAGTTGTGTCCTCATACGTTTGAGTAGGGTTATATGGATATGTCAGTAAAGTAGATTGAGTTGAGAATATGTCTTCGTCGGTAGTCGGTGTATCTGTGCTTGCCAGCGTAGTGTTTTCGTCAGTTTCAGTTTGACCGAAACGTATGTCAATAATATTAGTAGTGGTTTCTGGGAGTTCTGTAGTGACATTAACTTTGTGTAAATCTGTGCATTTTCCATTAAAAATCATGGAATCATTTTGTGGACATACGCATTCAATATTATGTGCTTTAACAATGCATAATGCGGGATAGCCACATTCAGATGTACACGGATCTATACAATTCCCCCCCAAACATTGTTGTGTATCGCTGCAGTCATCGTGTTTTGTACAGTTGGCCACCTGTGATATATCACCTGCTGCGGATATAAGTTTTTGTGTTTTTGTTCGTTTTTCTTTAATGCGTATTTACATACAGAGCATAAAACATTAAATATTTACAAATAAAACAACAAAAAATAACAAATATAAAAAATAAGTAAAACTTAGTCCTAATAAATAAAATACAAACGTTTTTAGCTAAAGCTCAAAAACACTAATTCCAACAAAATACGATTTCATCTCCAATTGAAGCATGTCGAATTTGAATAAAAAAAAATAATACGAGTACAAAGTGGTACAGGTAAGTGGCAAAAGCTTTGGTTTATTTTATTTTAATTTTTAGTGAAATAAATTATTGTTTGTGTTTATGTGTTGGTTTAATAGTAATTACTTTACTTTTTAAAATTACGGAATAAAATTTGTCTAATATATAGGTATATATATGTGAAAATAATTGGTTTTTTGGTTAAAATTTAATATGCAGTCTGATCAAATTTATACAGGTAAGTACCTTAGTAAAAAAAAGCTATAATACAATTTTTGGTTAGGGTATTAGGTCAAATGTACAAGTTGAATGCAATATATAGTGATTAAGACAAAGTTCTTTTAGAGATAGACAGATAGCAGATATTTTAGTGATACAAAAGTGAGCATGAGCATGTGTGAATGTATAAAAGGAGACGATAATTTGATATATCATCTTAATTCTTTAAAAGACAGATGTCCTTAAAAGATTTTAATTTATTCATTTTAAAATATTTTTATTTCAGAAATTAGTTCCGAATTCTCCAATTCAAAATAAAAGGGGCTTTTTTATCTTTAATTTACGTTATTTGCAAAAAAAATCTAGTTAATTGAAAAAAAGAGATACAGAAGGAAAAGTTTCAGACATTTTGTTTAATTTTATTTTGCATTTTGGCATATTAAAAAAATTTTGAATTCTTAAATATTAATAAGATAAAAAAAATTATATTTTTATTTCTGAATTTTAATTGAAAAGCTATTCCCTGCGTAATAATCCCTAAAAACATTAATATTGAAAAGAAGGGGAGGTTTTTATTTGCATTTGTAATTAAAATTATTGCTTATTTATAATTTGGTTTGTTTTGTAAATAGGTAGAGAAATTTAATAAATAGTTTTTTAATGTTTTTTTTTTTGTAAAATTCAATCAAAGGAGCGGTTAAGAATTTTGAAAATAGTTGAGCGACTTACAATGCATATTTTTGGTTTTAAAATAAAGAGATAATATAAAAAAAGTAAAATATAATTTGGTTTCACACCTAAACATATCAATTTTATCTAATACTATAATTTTCCTTTTATTTAATTGATTTTTTTTGGAAAAATTTGTTATTTGTTTTGTGTTTTTTGTTTGTTTACCTTTTTGACATCCATTACGTGAATCAGCAACAAATCCAGGTGGGCAGAATTTACATATTGGCTTATGATCCTCAACAATGCATGGTGAATTGGCGGCACACGTTGCAAAATCGCACGGATTAACGCACTGATAATTTCGACATGCGAGGCCAGCCGGGCATCCGTTATCTCTGAGACATATCGATATCGATGGCATACAATCCTTTAGGCATATACAAACGGGTTTATGATCCTGCACCTGACATGTTTTGTTCGTTGGACATACGGGACCACGCGAGGATAGCGTCATACACGGATTCCGACATTTACTATCGATACAAGCCATATTCGAGGCGCAATCATCATCGCGATAGCACTCACGTCTTTCTGGTGCACATGTTAACTCTCCATATTCATTAACAACAAATCCGGATTTGCAAACGCAAACTGGCCTATGACGATGCGTCTCACATTTCTTATTGCCTTCGCAAAGGAATAATGGATTCTCACAGGGATCAGTACACTGACCATAATGATCGCAACGTAATGTCTCACTACAATCATCATCGCTTCCGCAACTCGCGCGAAGGGTCGGATCTAGTGGTTTCGGCGTTATTTGCTCATCGCATTTCGGATCCGGTCGACATTCAACATTTGGTCGACCAATATAGCAATTCGGACACGAGCAACGAGGCCTATGTAAGACGGTTTTGCATAGAGCATTTCCACCGCATACACCACGCATTGTACATGGATCAGAGCATATTCCTTGGATACATGCCTTTTCGCTGGGGCAATCGATGTCGGAGATGCATTCTCTGTCTAAATTCCAGGAATATATAATTTATAGGGTATTGCAAAGTTTATACACACACATAAAAATATTTTTAAAAAATTTCTTTGTTTTTTTTTTAAATTGTCTAAACCTTTTATTCTCTTTTTCTTGTACTTAAGTTAACTACAGATAAACTATAAAATTTTTTCGGCTTACATTTTTGCTTTTTTTCTTGGATACAAAATGTTTTGAAAATATTGCATTGATATTACATGCACGGAGAGAAATTTAGAGGTGAGTTTACGTCAACTTCGTTCTTGATTAATTCAACCAAGGACACATTGCCATTCATCAAAACGATACAATTTTCATTATGCTTTGCGTGATTAAATGAACACTTTCACTGTAAATTTGTGATCACGTTTATTGTCAGCTTTGTCTAGTTCACCGCTAATTGACAATGACCATGATAATTTAATCACGCAAAGTATCGCTTTGATAAATGACAATGTGTTTTTGGTTTAATTAATTACGAACAAAATTGACGCAAAATCAAATTTGAAATTTCTCTTCATGTAGTACAAGATTCCACAAGCGTTTAGACGGAAATATTTCTGGTGCTGGATAAAATATGTCTAAAACTTTTTTTCTAACCCTAGAAACACAAAAGGACACAAAATGGACGTGGCGACTACAAAGTCAAAGCAGAGAAAAAAGAATCTAGAGAATAAACTCTTAGAACAAATTTTTAGAGAAAATTTTTCCACCGTGAGAGGAAGCAAGAGGATCCGATGTAACACGCAAAAAAATTATCCATTCGATTCCTCCATCTCATTGAATAGATACGACGAAAATGATTATCTTTGCTTCGTGCTCCCTAGTCTAAAAGTATTTAACTTTTAGGCCGTAGCTAGTAAATGATAGGGACCTTTTCCCCCCCTTCGACGGGGAAATTTGTCGAAAATTTGTTCGGCAGAGTTTTTTCTATGTTTCCTTATTCTATGGTCAAAGACTTGATGCATATTTAAGGTGTGGCGTCCGTTTTATGAACTTTCGTGCTACCAGGGAATAGCACTGAATAAGAGAAATTTAATTATTGCCACAAACTAATAACCTCCAGCAAAAGACATGCCGTCTAAATAAAATTATAAATTATATTTTTTCTAAAAACAATTTATTTTTTTTCAAAAATCATCCTTGTGGTGAGATTGTGGTGAGACAATACATATTTGTCCAGAACAACACAGAACGATTTCAAAAATTATTTAAAAAAATTTCACTGCTGTAATATTAAACTCTTTAATAGAATTAATTACACTTAAAATTTTATTGTTCAAATTTTTGTACTACTACAATACCTTCAGCCAATAATTTTGTATCCAATTTACAATATATTTAGCAATGATTGATTTTTCAACTATTAAAATAATATATTTTTTCATATCAATGTAACAAAAAAAAACTAAAACATAATAATAAAAAAATAAATGGTGGGATGGAAAAAAGAAAATAATTTTGAGAATTTGGTAATGCATTTATAGAAATTGGAACTGAAACTGAAAAAATGCAACATAAAAATAACAGTATGAAATTAAAAATAATAACATTTTTAGAGAACTGTGAAAGGGAAACTCTTCTCACAACCTTTGATCGTTTCGTTTATTGAAATATCGTTTGATAATATTTTTTTTCTTGTTTTAACGGTGAAGTTTTCTTTTTTTTTAAAAATAGCAGAATAAGACATCCAACACATGCGCTCTGCCCGGGAGAGACACGGAAGGAAAATTCACATACTATGAAAATATCCACATAACAAAGTAAAATAGCATAAAAATTAAGAAAACAAAACAACATTTACAAAAAAATTCCATAAAGTAAAAAATTACAAAATCAAAGTAAAGTAATTGACTGCAAATTTCATTCTCACCATTTAAAAAAAAATATTTTTTGCATAATACTTTCTTTACTAAAGCAAATTTTATAACGACAGTGTAGCTTATTTCACAAAAATTCAAATACCAATACGATTTCCAAACTCTCTCTCTCTCTCTATATCTTTTTTTTTTTTTTTTTTTTTTTTTTTTGAAAACATAACTCTGTATGATATTTTTATTTTGTTTATATACAACTTAAGCTTATTTACCAAGGGAAGATAAAATATATACTATAAATTATATAAAAGGGATTTTAAATTATAGTTTAAATTGAAACTTCGTTTAATTTTGCAAAATACCGCATTCAAAGATTGAAAAAAAAAACCCAAAATAGTAATAAACAACTGTAGAAGTACAAAAAATTATAGGTAGAAAAAACAATACATAATAATAGTAATATCATTTTGTACATAGCCCCAGTCCTCAAATATATTTATATTTAAAAAAAAATACGTGCAAGCATGAACTATGTGAGAATTGTCCCGTCCACAGTTCCCAATCTGACATACCTTTCTCAAAATTATTTTATTTTTTTGTATTTTAATTGATCTTTTGTTGTTTAATAAATCAAATCTAAATAAAACAAAAAAAATCGTTCGTACAACGAAAAAAATTCTCGTTTTCCGCAACAAAAAAAAACATCTTAAAATTATATACAAAAAAAACAACAAAAATAGTCAAAGATCGGCTAAGAGAAATAACGAAAAATTCAGGAAAAGTGTCTACTTCACTTGGGATTTATTATTTTAATTTAAACTATCGTACATATTCATAGCTACTTTATAAATTTAAAGTGTAATAGTGCATGCGACGCTATCGCGGTAAAATTTTAAAAAAACTATCCACAAACAGTTCGCAAAATAACTAAAATTTTGGAAAAATACGAAGTTAAGGAAACAACTACAAAATTATCACCAATTTTTTTCATGAATTAAAAAATGCATTAAAATTTATTGATAGTTTTTGGCACAATTTTTCACATTTTGGTGAATACCGTCGTTTTTGTCCACCAAAAAAAACACAATTTTGACAAAAATTTCAGAACAAGTCTTTAAATAAGTTGCATAACTAGGAACACAATATCTCGCAAGCTGGGTGGGCTTAGAAGTTTCAGAGGGCCCCAAAGTTTTAGAGGGCCTATAATATCGATTTCCTAGAAAACGTCTTCATATTTTCGATTTTCTAAAAATAACTACTTAAATGTTCGGTCTTCGAAAGAATATTGCATAGAGATTATAATTTTGAAGAAGTCAAAAAAATTAGGGGATGCTAAATTTGTAGTTACGCCACATTATTCGATATCATATTCCAAACATCAAAATTTTTCTCTAAGAAAAGCTTATACAGTAATCCCTCCAACTGCGCGATTTCGCAACTGCGCGGTTAAGTTTTTAATACCAAAATGTCGAACTGCGCGGTAAAAATTTCGCAGCTGCGCAGTTTTTTTAATAATTTTCGTTTAAAAAAACATGTTCCTAACCCCAAAAGTTCATACAAAATAGGGTTCACAGTGCGCGGTTTCGGTTTGCGCGCTCTTTTTGTAGAACGTATCTACCGCGCAGTTGGAGGGATTACTGTATTAGAATTAAAATCTGAACTTTCATGGTTTGTTTTGCTCTAGGGCATCGATGACCTTAACTAATTTCTTGCCTAAGGAGCATTTTTGTGCCAGCATGTTATGGATTGTGTTTACATTGGGATTCACTTTGCGGCGGCACGTCTTTCCTCATTTCTCTGCCGTGTGCACACGGTTCGCTTCATCTGGATTCATAATCCGGTTTCATCAACAAAACTAAACGACAGGTTTCAACGACCAGACTCAAAAACCGGTTTGCGACCGATAATTTTAAGTGAATCTAAACTTCGTTCGCTCTTTTTGGTTTCCCTCCCCACTGCGTCCCTTACCCTCACGAATGACGTGCCGCCTCAAAGTGAGTCTCAATGTAAACACAATCTTAAAGGGCAGGATTGTTTGTCAACTTTTTGTTTACTCGAAAAAACTTTATTGGCGGTTTGAAAAGCTCGCCCTAAATTGCATATCCAAATAATCACGTCCATTTCGGGTGGTGGCAAGAAATGGGTAGATTTTTTTTTTACTGAATAATTTTCATTTATCAAAAATTAATTATAGTTTGTGACTACCTTTAAATAGTATGTTTATACTAAAATTTTAGGCCGAAACAAAAATTTCAACAATTTTCAATTATTTTTTCTTCTAGGTATGCTAAGTAGAAAGAAAGCATAAAACAAATTTTCAGAAAGTTTTGAAGCAAATTTTTTTTCCAAATAAAAGATTTTAAGCACAGAAAATTTAAATGAAAATGGTGAATGAATTCACAAAAAAAAACTTTTATGAAAAATATGTAATGGCAAACTTGTTCATAAGATATAAAATCAGTATGTATCTTGAATAAATCGAAAAGACATTTGCGAGGATCTTCGTTTTGGACTATTTTGAGTTGAATTCCGAGAAGTTGTGCTAATTTTAATTCAAGTTAACAACAAACTTTTCCAGTTTTCTCTTTAAATTGGAAAAATATGTTTCCTAAAATTAGAAAAATGTGTCAAAAATTTCAACAAAAATTTCACCGAATATTTTGCATTTATGAGGTTTTTTTGAGTAATCAAATTTTCAAATCAATCTCTAAAAAAACATATAAAACTTGTTTCTGATTACAAAGTAATATTTTTTGCCAAAATTGTGTCCTCTTTTCTAATGCAACTAAAATGTTGCTGTATTTTTCATTACAGCTTAATTAAATCACATCCGACTAAATCCAAATCACAAAAAATTTAAACACATCTTGTAGCTATAAAATAAAAAAAACAATTCTAACATTTCGTAGATAAAAAAATAACGTAAGTAGACACTTTTACATCTAAAGATTTTTAAATTACATATGCGACTATTCAAAAAAAACCGTGGTAATATTATTTATTTGTATTTTTTAAATTCATTATGGATATTTGTATCTGGTAGGTTTCTTTGGTTTGGCTGGTTTCTTTGGTAATTTTTTTTTCTCGTGGTTGTTGCTTTTAAAAAAATGATCGTGTAAAATGGAGATAGAAATGAATGACTGTAATGGATAATGGTTGTTGGTGTTTCAGGTGTGGTATATTAAGGATGAATGGAATAATTTGGCCAATATTTATAACAGCATTGAATTTGAATGGATGGATATGAGGATGGATTGACTAAAATATTTCTATACAAATTAATCAAAGTTAATTATAATTTTTGTATAATATAAACATACCGAAATTAATTCGATTTAAAATATATATATATATATATAATACGGAAAAGGCAAATAGGAGGATGAGACAGAAAAAGGCACAGATTGGGAAACCGCGATAGCGACAGCGACATTCCACTATTTCTGCGCTCCTACTAATTATAACTTAAATCTAGTATGATTATTTAAAAAATGTTTGAATTATTTTCATTATCTTAACTTCCATTAAGAAAATAATGTTTTGCGTATATGTAAAAAAAGGATAATATTAAAAGTGCAATTTATATACGAGTTATATGTATTTCTTTTATATCTAAATCCTTATAACTCATTGGTGTTTCATGTTTCTTTTGTGTGTATGTGTGATTTAATTTACAAAATGCTTTCCTCAAACGAGTTTTTGCTAATGCTTAGCTTTTCTATGTTTAAAACCATTTCACGATTTTAAATTGTAAAAAAAATTATTAAAATATCGATCTCAATGAAATTTCAAAAAAAAACGCATATATACACACTAAATTATCTTCTGTCTTTTTGATTTTAATAATAATGGTAATAATTTTACTTGTTTTAATAATGATTCAATTTTTACAAAATTGATAATAACTTTGTTATCTGTATTTGAAAAATTTAAAATCTGATTTAACATAAAAACATGTTTTTTTTACTCATTTTTATTGAATTTTCGTATAGATAACAAAATTACCATCAATAGTTTTTATTTAATTTTTTTTATATTTTTAACGATAAGACGATCAAATTGTTAAACTAAATAAATTAATTTATTTCTTCAAAATCAAAAAAATTAATTCAACTAATCTCCATGTTATGCGTTTAGCCTACGGCTACCTCCATTACATGGTTATGTTACTCACAACGGTAATTTATTTTATTAATTTATTAAAAAAAATTAATATTTCAAATTAAAACACAACAAAATATTTTTTTTATCTTCATTATCTCAAATATATTATGAATTAAGACGTGCGTTTAATCTGAATCTAAGTTTAAGTTTAATTTAAAAAATAAATTATTTTTTTTATTAATCAATTGCATTTAATAATCTTTGGTTCGTTGAAATACGATTTTCATCAAATACAAATCATAAGAATATTTTACAAAATTACTTACCTTGTTTGCAAACGTAATTTACCCCTTCACGTACACATTCTCCTACTTGGCAACCTGTTGTACGACAGTCCTCATTTGAACGGTATGAAGAACCTATGGAAATTAATGTTTTTTATTTTTTTCTAACAATAAAGGTTAAAACACCTCCCCCCTTGCCCTTCCTAATAGGGTTATTGGAAAATTCGAGTCTAAAGGAATCAACTTATTTGCAATTGCAAATTAATTAATTCTTTGATACTTGCCGTGAAGCGGCAAAACTAAAACCCGTTCACGTGTCGCGTTGTCATCCAAATTTCTGACAAACGATAATGTCATTCGAAATTATGACAAATTACCCAAGTTTCTTAACATATATATATATGAAAACCCCAACATAATCATCCTTTATTACATAAAAAAGGAAGTACTTACATTCGGTATATGGATTTCCGTGCGGGAAGTCATCTGGGCAGTAACATTCGGGTTCGCCAAGATTAATAACCCTGCAAGCGGCATTCACACCACACGGTTGATGGTGACAAACATTGATTTGAGGTTCACCGCAGACACAACCCTTGTGAGGGTCACCGATACAGCCATCCATACAGCTGCATTCATATCCACCAGGCAGATCCCTACATTTTGAATTTGCTCCGCAAGGGTTCTTGGCGCAACCGGTCATCGTAAGCTGTTGACATTCAATTTCGGGATTTCCAAAGTAATCAGGTGGACAAGAGCATTGCGGACGTCTTTGAACGACTCTGCATTGGGCATTAACACCACAGGATCCAGAATCAAGGCAAGGATTCTTGCAACTTCCGCCATCACAGCGTTTGTTCTCCTCACAGTCATCGTTCGTTTGACATTCAAATTGTTGGCAACGTTTGCTTGGTTCACCTTGGTATCCATCTGGGCAGAAGCAAAGAACGTGATGATTAGACACCGTACACAATGCATTTTCACCGCAAGCTCCATCTCGACTACATGGGTCGACGCATTGACCGTTGACACACGAATGTTCAGTGGAGCAATCGGAATCACTCCTACATCCAGCAATACAAGCATTATTCTTGCAAAGTTGACCGTGTGGACAGGATCCTGAGTCGCATTGCGCTCGACATCTGTTTTTGTAACAGGTTTGTCCGCAGGAACAGTCACCTTCAGAATTGCAGGGTTCCGCGCAGAAAACTCCGAGCTCATCGCATTTGCAGTAAGAGTTGCAATGCTGTGGTGGTAGAATACAGCCGGACAAAGCATTGCCTAAGAAACCGTTTGGACAGCTACATTGCACCCCGTGGTTAAGGACTTGGCAATTCGCACATGGACCACATTGTCCTGATGTTTCACATGGATCTGTAGAAAGTTTTTATTTTTGAAATAAATAATGTATGTGAATTAAAAATATTTTTCTTACTTGTGCATTTTTTGTTGATACAGGCTTGATCACTTGGACAAACCAAATCGTTTCGACATCCAATTTCACAGACGCGTCCTTCACAGATTTGACCTTGTGGGCACACTGTGTCGGTGTTGCAAATAGTTCGGCAAGTTCCACGGATACAACGTTCATCATTCAAGCAATTCTGATCGTTGCGGCATTTTGCTTGACAGACATTTCCATAGCAAGAATGATTTGGAGGACATTCTGAGTCAACTGCACAAATCGTTGGCTGATATTTGCATCCAATCTCTGGATTACCAACGAGCGGCGGGGGACATGAGCATTGTTTCTGATGGAAGGACACGTGACACTCGGAATTTGTTCCGCAGGCAGTAGGATTATCGCAAGGATTTACGCACTGCTGGTTAATACAAGACAGATTGTCTGGGCATCCTTGATCGGAGCGGCATCCAAGAATACAAGTTAATCCTTGGCAGACTTCATTGCTACGGCAGTCATCGTCCCGTCTACACAGCGGTTTGCAAGCGCCACTTTCGCAACGTTCATTGCTTAGACAGCCGTTATCGTTGGCACACAATGGACGGCACAGATTTTCGAAACAAGCGAGTCCATCTGGACAGTTTCTGTTTTCAGCGCATGGTAGAGGTGGTGATCGTACGCAGCCAATCTTAGCTGTCGGATTCGGTACCATACCCAATTGACAAGAGCAAGAGGCACGATGGTTGGAAACTGTACATAAGGCGTTGGGTCCGCAAGGATTCTCCGCACATGGGTTGATGCATTTGTTATCGCGGCACGATTCCGAAGCACTGCAATCATCATCGCTATGGCAACCGAATATACATTTGTTGTGTAAGCAAATGTGGCCAAGGAAGCAATCGTTATCCACGCGGCAGGTAACTGAAATGTTTTATAAAAAATTGCGCCTTAAATAAGCACAAACAATTTTTACTACTAATAAAAGATTTTAACTTACGCATGCAAACATCTCTGAGACATTTTTCATTGAGTGCGCAGTCCTGATCCGATGCACATCGAGGCAAGCACATATAGTCCTTACAGTAGTGGTTATCGGAACAATCTCTGTCTGATGAACAGGACAGTGGAACTGGAACAAAAATGTGATTTAAAAAGAATTTTATATTTGATAATGGTCAAATCTAAACATACTTCTAACACACTCCACTTCGGGACTTCCAGTAAATCCTTGTGGGCAACTGCATTGTTTGACATGTGAGCTAATAAAACAGTCAGCGTTCATACCACATGCTTGAGGCTCTTCGCAAGGATTGATACATTGACCGCTACGACAAACCTCAAATGATTTACATTCAGTATCAAGAATACAAGCCGCTGAAAGAGAAAAAATCCTTGTTGACAAATTTCATTAATAACAACAAAAAACGAGTCTTACGTTTACAAATTGTTTCAGCACAATAGGTGCTTGGTGGGCAATCAGTTGTAGTCTGGCATGGAACAGGAAGTGGCTGACAGCCGTTAAGAAGATCATTTGGATCACCTCCGTAGCCATTTCTACAGGCACAATAAGCGACGTGTCCCTTGGGAACGCAATCAGCATTTGGTCCACATCGCGCTGTTTCACAGACATCTCTACATTTCGGCACACCATTTATACTGTCACAAACGGCGGCGGCAGGGCAGTCTTCATTCTTTTCGCACTCGACTGCTGTACGGCAACCTTCGTTGTATGGATCGCCCACTAAACCAGCTGGACAAGAACACCGGAACGTTCCACGAGAATTCTTACACCTGGAACCGGGTCCACAAGGAGCATCCTTACAAAAATCGATAACATCGCATCTGACTCTTGGGTCACCACTAAATCCTGGCTGGCAGTAGCAAACTTGTTTGTGATTTTCCGTAGAGCACAACGCGTTTTCACCGCAAGGATGTCCAATGAGACATGCAATTTTGCACATATGATTATCGCACGTTTTATCGCTAGAACAATCATTATCAGTTTGACATTCGATTTTTCTGCATCCTGTTTTAGCGTCTCCGAAGAAACCTTCTTTGCATTCACAGTCGGCATTATGATTACGAGCATTGCAATTTGCGTTTCGTCCACACAAAACACGGCCCAAACAAGAATCCTGACAATTAGCACGACCAAAGCTATCAACAATGCAGTTTTCGTTAATATCACAATCGTCATCTGTGCGACATCGAATTTCTTGTGTACAAATATTGTTGAGACAATATTGTAAGTCTGGACAGCTGGAGTTCGATTTGCATGTGGGCTGGCAAATTCCTTGAATACACAATTGATCTGCAATGCAGTCACGGTTACTTGTACATAAGGATCCGCACAAGCCGTTATTGCAAATTGTTCCAGAAGGACACTGTTGATCAGTATTACAATATTGCAATGGAACACAGCCGAGTAGGGGATTTCCTGTGGTGCCAGCCTGGCAAGTACAAAGACCGACGTGATTCTGTGCGATACAGTCAGCTTGCTGGCCGCAAGCATTCGGCAGTGAACATGGATTAACGCACTTGGAGTCAACGCAGGCCTTTTCATTAGAGCAGTCATAGTTGTTTGAGCATTCGATATGAACACAAATTTCGGTAGGATCGCCTTTCGAATTCGGCGAACATCTGCAAACAGCCCTATGAGCAGATGCTGAACATTCAGCATTCTGGCCACAAGCATTTGGTGATTCACAAGGATTTTTGCAGCGAGAGTTCTCGCAAATGGCAGTGGTAGGACAGTCGGAATCAGACAGACATTCATTCGGATCACGGCAGCCTGTAGACACAGGATCGCCAACCAAGCCTTCAGGACAGGAACAAATAAAGTTTCCGGCAGTGTTCTGGCAAATTGCAGATGAATGGCAAGGATGATTCAAACATTCGTCAATATCTTCGCAGATTCCATCGAACAAGTAGTATCCTTGATAGCAAGTGCAATGTGCGTTGTGTTCGCTAACGCTACACGATCCTTTTCCACAATCCAGAATATCACATGGATCTGCAATTGAAAATTTATTAAAATATATCTAAACAAAATTCTTAATTTCAACTTACTTATGCATTTATTGCTCTCCGAATGGCAGTGTTTATCCAAAGCACAATCCTCATTGCTTATACATTCGACGCGGAAGCAACCCACTGTTCTATCAGAAGGATCACCCAGATGACCTGCCGGACAACTGCAAACACTTCGGTGAGCGCTAGTTTGACATATCGCATTTGGTCCGCATTCACTAACGTAGCATGGATCGGAGCATTTTCCCTCAAAGCATGCCAAATTGTCGGCACAATCTTCATTTCGGTAGCATTCCTTTGGTGCTGCACATTCAATATATGGGTCACCAACAGTATTTTCGGGGCAGATGCATTTAAAGGAGCCAGGTAAGTTTTCGCAACGGGCACTTGGGTGGCATGGATTCTCCGAACATTCGTCAATATCTGTACAACCAAAAGGTGTGCCAATGAATCCTGTTGCGCATTTACATTTCGAATTAATGCACAGTTCTGTTGCTGGACAATCGGATTCAGAGTCGCATCCTGGTTGACAAGTCCCATCATTGTTACAAATTTCTCCAGGTAGACAGTTGTTGCTGGTGTAGCAGACTTTTGCGCAAACATTGTTGTAGCATCTTTCACCAACCGCACAGCGTGAGGTGTCACTACAAGGTAAGTTACATTGATTGGCGATACACATATGGCCAGGTGGACATTGGTTTGTCGCCTGACAACTCGCGGGAACTCGAACACAGCCTTGTTCTGGAGTGGGGTTTCCTTCGAATCCTGGGGGACATTCACAAGCCGTGACGTGATTGTGTGAACTACACAAGGCATTGGGACCGCAAACTCTCTGACTTTCGCAGGGATTCTGGCATTTGGTATTAACGCAAGCTTCATCGCTGGAGCAGTCTTTGTTACTCCTGCAACCCAATGAACAAATTCCTCCCTGACAAGCGAGTTTGTTGGGGCACTGACTGTGATCCAAACAAGGTAGCACGCAAATACTCTGCACACACTTTTCTCCAAAGGAACAGTCATTTGAATTTCGGCATACAACTTTACACTGCCCATTATGGCAAGCATCTCCTCCGCAATCGATGTCACTTGTACATTTGGAGATGGATCGAGTACAACCATCTTGCGCGCCACCAGTTGCCGGATCAAATTTAAGCGGGCACGAACAAACTGGTTTGCGATTAACAACTTTACAAACTGAGTTCAAACCACAAGCATTTTCGCATGGATCTACGCAAGAACCTTGTAAGCAAACAGCATTTGGAGGGCAGTCAGCATCTCCATTTGGACATTGTCCCTCTGGGCGGCAACCGGTTCTCATTGGATCACCAATATAATTCGTCGGACATTTGCAAATCGGTCCTGCAGTAGTGACCTCACAGATGGCAGTTGGGTGGCACATTCCGGGACTACAACCGCCAGTTTTAACGCATTCAACTTCGGGAAGTGGATTTCCCTTGTATCCTGGCGGACACTGACAAATTGCACGATGATCTTCTGCAATACAAACGGCATTTGCACCGCATGAATCGTCTTCACAAACATCGTAGCAGGTATGCGTTAATCTGTTACATAACTGAGTGGGAGGACAATCGATATTGTAAACGCAGGGCACTGTCTCACATCCATTAGTAGCATCGTATGGATCACCAGCAAATGGTCCTGGTGGACACTGACATTGTGCGACGTGGTTATTTGTTATGCATACAGCATGCGGACCGCATTTTACACTTTCGCATGCCGGTCGGCAAACTAAGGTTTCCGCTGGACCAAACTTGACGCACGTTTCGGATTCTGAACATTCTGCGCTAGTTCTGCATTGATTTTTCTGTTCAGGCTGACAACCGTTGCGATCATTTGGATTCCCTACGAAACCAGGTAAGCAATTACATGAGCCTACATGATTCTTAGCAACACAGGCTGAATTCGCGGGGCAGGTAAAAGCGGAACAAACTTGAGTACATTTCAAAACACCCAAAACATCTGGTCGACAAGCATCTGTACGTTGGCAGTCATCATCAGTTGTGCAATCTGGAATAGACGGTTTTTCACAAGTCGATGATTCTGGATTCCATACATAGCTGTCTTGACAATGACAAACAGGATGTCCAGTTCCATCAATTTTACATATTTCATTCTTTCCGCAATATACTGAAGAACATAGATTAACACAAGATCGTCCACCGGATGCGTCTTGAGTGCAAGCGAATCCTCTTTCACACTCTGCATCGGATTTGCACTTGTCTTTCGGAACAACCACTTTTTCTTCTGGTTGACAACCAACTTGTAGATTACTGGGATTTCCGAAGAACCCTTCTGAACAGATACAGGTAGATCGATGATCATCTGATACACAAAGTGCGTTTGGTCCACATTGTATCTTGCTACAGGCATCCACGCATTTGCGAACTCCTTTTCCGAATTGGAAGCAAATTTCTGAGTGTTTGCAATCAGCATCGTTACTACACTGTCCTTGAATCACACAACCTTTACGCAAATCGCTAGCATCTCCCTCGTAGCCAGGAGGACAAACACACTTTCCAGAATCACAAGCAGCTCTTGGTCCGCATTTCACTTCTGCGCACAAATCGATGCATCTGTTATTTTGACAATTAAAACCGATTGGGCAATGATCTCTGGAACTGCATTCGCAATTATTCGGATCTTCGCAGTAATTCTTTTGTACTGGCAAGCAGTTACTAAATGGATTTCCAGCATAGCCAGGCTTGCACTTGCAATCGAAGCTTCCAGGGGTATTAATGCATACCGCCGACTCACCGCAGGGTTGTGTAGAACACTCGTCAATATCGAAGCACTGAACTTGGGGATGACCACTGTATCCCTGAGGACATTCGCAATGAATTCCTTGACCATCAGAGTGACATTCTGCAAATGCGCCACAGCTGCTTGGTTCACAAAGTGTTTTCTTCTGAGCACCACATCCATTGTAGGGATTACCAGTGGTACCAGGATTGCACACACAACTACTGTAGAGAAGTCCATATTCGCAGTGGGCGTTGACACCACACTCGGGTTCACATTTGGCATAGGTGATCGCTAAAATTAAATGTTTTATTAAAAACAGTTTATAAAAATCTAGAAATTATAATTATTACGAGGCATGCAAAGAAGATCTGGATTGCCATTGAAATTCGGTTCGCAAACGCATCTTCCAGAGGTTTTGTCACAAGTAGCTCCAACGCCGCAAACAACATTTTCACATCGTTCCTTACATCTTCCGCCAATGCAAACTTGTGGCTCGGCACACGGACGAGAAGAAGAGCACTGATCAACTGAACAAACACCACCGGGGAAGGGATTTCCAAGAAGTCCTTGGGGACATTTACAAGTTGGTCCATCAGCTGTTGGTATGCAAATTGCTCCTTCACCGCAAAGATAGTCTTGGCATTCTAAATTTTAAATTTTATTTGATGAAATCGAATTTGTTTAAGAATCTCTACACAACGACTTACGAGAAACGCACTCTCCATTCGCTCCTTCAGCGAATCCAACACGGCAACGACACCAAGCAGCGTGATTATCGGGCTCGCAGAATGCATTTGGACCACATAGAAGGCTAACGCAGGGACTAATACAAGTACCCGTAACACAAGCCAAGTTGCTAGCGCAATCTTCATTTTCAGTGCATTGACTCTTCACTGAGCCATCTTCTAAAATACATCCACTCTTGTATGCATCACCGGTCATTCCATGTGGGCAAACACATTGATATCCTCCCTTTTTGTTGACACAGTGAGCTCCATAAGCACAAGGAGCATTGGCGCACTCATCCTCATCAACACATCCCAAAAGTGGATCGCCTTTGAAACCAACTTCACACATACACTGTGGAGGATCACTTGGCGTACATTTTGCATTGATTCCGCAAGGGAACCTCTCGCAAGGATTTTTACATTTGTTTCCATCGGAAGTGTCGAGGAAGAAGGGCGGTGGACAAACGCATTCTCCGGGTTGAACACATTTCTCATTGGTTCCACATTCTCGGTCAGCTGAACATCTCCTCAGCGCTGGTGAACACATTGTATTATACGGATCGCCTCCGTATCCTGGTGGACAGTGGCAAGTAAATCCTCCGTCATTATTCACGCATTCAGCCCCATAACCGCAGACATGTCCTTCAAGACATTCGTCAACATCTGCAAAAAAAAAATATTGATTTACTACCATTTCTTATATTTGTTTTGAATTCGAATATTACCTATACATGATCCATCCGGTTGTGTTCTGTATCCCTTCGGACAAGCGCAATAACTAACACCTCCAGCGATGGAGATACATTCAGCGCCCTTGGGACATTTTTCCCCGTTAGAGCAACCAGCCAGTATGCAATTATTTCCGACTAGCTTGTAAGGAGCTTGACACTGACAATCAGGACTATTACATTCTTCGCATAAATTGTAGGGATTTCCATTGAAACCAGGTGGACATTGACATTCGTAGCTACCCGGCAAGTTCTTGCAAATAGCATTAACCCCGCAAGCAACCTTATCACGATTCGCTGAGCACTCATTAACGTCTCTGCATTTTCCGGATTCCTGATCTCTCTCGTATCCTTGTCTGCAAATGCATACTCCAGTATCTGAATAAGTGTCCGTCACACAATTTTCTCCCGGCGGACATGGATTCGAGTCACTACAGCTGAATGGCTTCAAAGATTTTGTGCAACCCTCACGATATGGATCTCCAGATGAACCTCCTGGACACTGACATAGATATCCTCCAGGTGTGTTTGTGCAAATAGCTCCATTTGGACATGGGTTTCCAACGCACTCGTCAATATCATTGCAACCTCCCAGAGTTTGTGCACTTCCAGTATATCCTTCACCACACAAACACTGAGCTGCTCCATTCACTAACATACAATGGGCGTTCGGGCCGCACGTAATTGTCTCACATGGATGACGGCAATCATTTCCTACATTTGGATTCGGACAAAGACATCTCTTCTGATCATCACAAATTGCATTGCCAGGACAATCGGCATCCGCCTTGCACGTTACAATGGCCACACATCGGATTAAAGGATCTGGATCGGGAATTGCATTTTCTGGGCACTTGCATGAGTAGCCACCGTTCAAATTTACGCAAATTGCACCCTCTCCGCATTTGTTGGGTTTAGAGCACTCATCGATGTCATTACATTTAATGGTGGCGTCGCCTGTGAATCCTGGAGGACATCGGCAAAGGTAGCCACCAGGATTATTTGTGCAAGTCGCATTAGTTCCACAACGTCCGAATGGTCCATGGATTAGGTCACATTCATCAATATCTATGCAACCAGCAGATATATCGTTCGGATTAAACGTCCAGCCATCATCGCAGATACAATAAGCTTCATTGCCATCCGGTTTGCAGTATGCGTGATCTCCGCATTTCACATCTTCGCAGGGCTGTTTGCATTGGACTCGCGGTGGGGTTCCGACATATCCTGCTTCACATTCGCAACGGTAAGATCCAGGTGTATTTACGCAACTCGCATGGAGTCCGCAGGCATCAGAATGGGTTCGACATTCATCGATATCCACACAAATCGATCCTACAGGTTCGAAACCATCTTGGCAGAAACATTGTCCTTCAATACATTCCGCGTTGTTCGTGCAGTCAAAGTTGCTTGTGCATAAAATATTTACGTCAACCTGTTCGCAGGCAACTTTCGGGTCCGGTTTGCCTTCATATCCTTGGGGACAAAGACACGTATAACCTGGATCAGCATTCTGACAAACGGCATGGTTTCCGCATGGTTTGTCTAATGCTCTGCATTCGTCGATGTCGACACATCCCTTGAAGGGATCACCTGTATATTCTGGAAGACAGTTACATACGAAACTGCCAACTGTATCTGTGCACAGAGCGTTTACACCGCACGGATTATCTTGGCATTCGTTTACATCTGGAATTGATAAATTCATTAAAGCATGACCAATTTTAAAGCTATATAAGAGTCCATGAAAAATTGGTTTAACTATGACAAAGTTTACTGTTTCAGTTTATGTATTCATGAGTTATGTAGTGTGTAAAAAGCGTTTACTAACTTTCACAAAATAAATCCCCCTGTCCGGAGAATCCTGGCGGGCAAAGGCATTTGAATGAACCCGGAAAATTTATGCATTTTGCGTTAATTCCACAAGCATTTGGCCTCGTGCATTCATTAATATCGACGCATTCCCTATCATCGTAACCCGCAGTGAAACCTGGGGGACACTTGCATTCAAATCCTCCATCCGTATTAATACATTCAGCACCCTCGGCACAAGGGTTGTTAAGGCATTCGTTATTATCTTTAAATGTGTTCGGTTCGTAGGCATTGGTTATTTGATGTGTGAGCAATATGAATGTGTTTGTTTATGTGTGTTTATGATATTGTGATCCGATTTTATTTTTGTGATGTATTAGATTCATGAAATTAGTATAGTTATAAATTAAATTAGTGATTTTTGAAAATTATGGTTAAAAAAGCCTTTGATAATACATACCTTCACAGCCAAGCATGGGATCGCCCCGGAAACCTTCCGGGCACAAACACTTGAAACTACCATCCATATTCGTGCATTGCGCATTTCGGCCACATGGTGATCTCCCACATTCATCATAGTCCAGGCAACCTGTCGTTGAGCGGGCATCACCTTCATAACCTGGAGGACAGTTGCAGCGATAACTACCCTCAAGATTAGTACAGATAGCACCAGGGCCACATGCAGATTTCGCATCCGCACATTCATCAACGTCTATGCACCCATCATATGGATTTCCGATAAAACCTTGTTTACACTGGCATGTGTAATTTCCAGGAACATTTACACAATCCGTATTATGACCACACACATTTGGCTTTTGACATTCGTCGATATCTGGAATGTAATTTAAAAGTGTTAATTTCAATTCAATTAAAAAAATTTTAATTTCCAGACTGCACCCTAGCAGCTGTGTTGGTGTATAACATGAATCTGCCACTAGAAATGTCTCTAATATAGTGGCAGATACGTGTCATACACCAAAAATTTTAAATATGGCAACATATCTCTTAAAGTAGCTTAAGTCGATCTTCAAACGAAGCAAAAATCCTGAAAATTGACTTAAGCTACTTTAACTTATTTCCACAGATATATTGTATCAAACAGAAATTGACCTTCTTCCAATATTAATTTTAAAAAAATATAAATGTAGGTAATTATTTTAAATGCAATTTTTGCAAATAGCACACTTACCGGTACAAAGCTGTTCGCCATCACCTTCATAGCCATCTTTACATTTACATAAGAAATGGGCAGGTAAATTACAGCATTCAGCATTTTCAACACATCTTGCCGCTATCGCTGGATCTTCGCACTCATCGATATCTAAATAAAAACAAATCATATTAATTTTTTTGTTATTAACACAGAAGTTAACAGAAATATGCTCTGAGATTATGGCAACAACCATAATTTTCAATTTTTGCAAGATTGCGATTTACTGATATAAATACGTTAATCAAGTATACGTAATTAACAGAAAGGTCAAAAATCGTTAAGCTTTCAAGAAAGTCATTCCCGCATCGTGGCTCTTCAACTTTTTTTAAAAAAAAGTACCAACAAAAAAAGGTCTTCCATTTTCCGTTGTTTGAAATTCCTGCTTAATTTACTCCCTACCGCGAGGTCATCAAATCCCGAATGATTTGTTTTGGTCAACGAAGAGCCACTGCTCCCTCAGATGCCACCGGGAAATCAAATAACCGGTCATCATTATGGGATACCCATGGTAATAATCAGGGAATGTTTAACATGTAAAAGTATTTCCATTATACTGGCATTTGGAGAGAAGATAAATTACTACTTGAAGTCAATTTGTCCAGACCAAATTCTTTTATTTTTCTAGTTTAGAATGATATCCCGAATTGAATTAATTAAATTATAAATCACCTGAGAAGTCCAGGACCATTTGGGTTTGGTTGAATAAACATACTTTGTTCATATGATAAGTAATTTCAACTCCACTTTAGGTGTTGGGCTCCCACTTTTATGTTATTTTAATTTTAAGATTTATTACAAGGAAACTCATTTCGTGCTGTTGGTGGAGAATTGATTTATGTAAAGCCACAGTTTTTTTCATTTATTCGGAAGATTGATTAACTTAAGCGTTGTAATAAATATAATTTGCCGAAAAATTGTTTCGAAAAGGCACATGCAGAAACGTACCAAAAATAAGAAGCACAGAGCAAGTGGGAGGCTTTTTAGGGGAGGCAATTATGCAAAAAGTATTGTGAAAATCACAAAAACGGAGTCTTAACATTTTTGCCGGGAGAACCTCTGAGAAAGGCAAATTTTTAATGTTTTTGCGGGACTTTTGAATATGCGAATTTTATTGCAGAAATCAAGCAAATCTTCGGTGTAATTACTGAATCGGAATATCAATGGAACGACAAAATTAAATAAAAACTCTTGGAAAATAGCCATTAAGCCGTATTTCGAACTTTTAGGGAACAACAAAATGACGGATACATGATGCCATTTTGCCGGAATCAGACAAACGGAGAGGATTCTCCCAAACGGTCGTTTTCGAACTCTTCCCTATTTTCATCCCTAACGATCCGTTTTGACAAAATTGATTTTTTCCTCTTTTTTGGTACGCTTTATGAGGTTTCTAACAAAATATTAGACCCTCATACATCAGGTTTCTAACAGATGAGGTTTCTAACAAAATATTTGATAAAAAAAAAGTTTTGGAATGGTAGGAGGTTTAAAGTTAGCTGAGTTAAGGATCTAAATGGGTTAACCCAATTTTTAGGAACCTCCAAAGATCAGTCTTCAAGGAAGTTCTTCTAAGTTATTTATTTTTACTTTCGGTCACTCTTTGTCGAAATTTCTCTTCGTCGAAATTTCTCTACGTCGAAATGTCTATCGAAATTTCTATTGCACCCGCCAAACTGATTCCTGGAGATGGGCCTCATCTATACAGGCACGCCACTGGACACTGTACTTTGGTAATTGAATTTTTTTTAAAATTAATGTTTACATATCGTGTAACATAAATATTATAAACATGTACTGGCCGCTTCAAGTATAGTTCACAGTATTATGACCTTCAACTGCACCGACATACATTTTAGAAAATTTGCCGTTTCTACTCAAAATTCCAATTTAATTGGTGTGCTTTGAAATCGTAAACTCCCACGATCCGTCCGTCCGTCTGCGAAGATGATCACCTTATAGCCAGATCACATGAATTTGAAACAGGTATGAAAAAAGCCCCTACGGTGTTTCTCAGCGCGATATTCTTATTGTTGTGGTAAATTATATTACCGAGAGACGTAATATTCGCACGTTTAGTCCGTTAGACAGTGGAATTCATGCTCAAACCACAGGCAAAAAAAAATAATCATTCGATACAGACGAAAAAAATCAGGTAAGTATTTAATTTATTATCACCCCTGCGAAATGGGAGATGTCGGTAAAAGATCCGCCATGAATAATTCCGTATAGAAGATGTGCGCTTCGTACGCGATACGGGGATAAGTTTCAGGGTTGAATTGTATGGAAATGAAGGTTGACTATGTAAATAAATGTGGCAATGATGATGGGCTCCACTTAATGCCAGTCAGGATGATGTGATGCGATTTGATCGCACGTTACAAGATCACCATGTCGCATTGTGCGTTTGAAAATAGTTTGCGCACTGTACCAGATAAAGAGGGCAACCGACAAGCGCAATGAAGAAAAACAAGCCAGAATAAATATAAAAACGCCAGAGCAAAATAATGAAAAAAAATTAAGTCTATAAGCGAAGAATTATCCAACGCAATTAATTCAGGTGTGCGGTGATTGCGATTGTTTTTCTGGCACTATACGCGTCACAAAAGTGGCACAAAGCGCGGCCGCCATGTGAAGGTGTCAAGTACAATACTGAGATTCATGGATGCATTTCATATACCTTTAGAAATCCATAGTGCGTCATGCAGATTTTCTCTTTTTCCCGCAGATTGCATGGAGGTGTCCCGTAAATTATGCATGAAATTATGCTATTATGCTATAATTTTAGTCTACACGCCGCAGTAATTCACGTCAGGCTAATTCTCGATTTTTTCCACTGAATATATACAAAAATGTGTCAATTTGCTATTTGAATACGTTGTACACACGCATGATGATATAAAGAAGAGTTATTCGCTATTCTTGTAAACGCAAAATCGATTTTCTATTTTACTATATTACTGTTGTAGGATTTCGCACTAACAGTGATTTATGTTTTTATCGCAACATTAAGATCTCTAAGAGCAGGTAATTAAGAAGAAGAAAAAAGAATTTCTTGAGGTTACGTTGACGCGAGGTTAGAGGCATTCGCCATTCTTGACCAAGCGCAAGTACCAAAGCCACGGCTCTATAGATGCTGATGGTGAATGCTAAGCTAGCAAGGTCGATGACTTCTTTGTTGAAGATTACTTGAAGATTTCCAAAGTCATGGCTTTTCTGATGAGATGATTAATTGCAAGTTGTAAAAGCTCAAATGATTTACCGCTTAAGCTCGGAGGGAAATTGAACCAATTAGCGGAGATTTGTTCGGCTAAACATTTTTGAAAAAATCAAAATAATCATTAAATGATTTCTGTCCCATATGATGATCACGACTCCATTTTGGCCAGTGGCGAAAATGCGTAAAATCCATGCTGAGAAAACGAAATTCTATCGAAGGTAGTTTTCGTATTGGAAAATCTCTTGCTGATTTTCAATAATGGAATTCTATTGTGGCATACTTGCATAAAGTTCACATCATTGCCCATAGAAAACAATAATCAATTCTGATTTTTTTATTCGAAAAAGGTTCTATAAAATGTTCTAAACAATGCGAAATTCTATACAATTAAGGAATAACTGCGTTTCATTATGAAGAGGTACGAAATTTACATCACAAAAACAAATTTTGTGGGTTTAAAATTTTATTTATTAGTTTTATAACACGTATGATTAACTCATTCTAAAGTGACAATCTTTCTCTGTGTTTTACAAAATCTACATGAATTTTCTCATAACATTTCGATGTTTCTATCAAAATGTAAAAATTTTTCAGTATAAACGGTTTTTTGGCTAAACATTATAATATTTGGCTGAACATTATATAAAAAAATAACGGTAAATATCGATAACGGTTCGAGATATAGAGTTCTCGTGAAAAGTAAAAACATGGCAAATATTAATGTCTTCAATTTCCTTCGTGTGAACCATTATCGGTTAGTTTGGGAAGAAAACGCAATTTTTTTTATTCAAATCAGAGTACGTCTCGCGCAAAATTTTTTAAATGGAAATTTCAGTTAACCAACTAGTGTAAAACCCGCCCATTGGTACTAAAAATCTCTCCTTAATATTTCATCTCAATCGGATCAATGGTTCACAAGCTATAAGCGAACATACAGCCAGACACACAACGCTTCTTTTATAACACCATATATTTTCGCACCTTCTTTGAAATCTTAAAGTTATTCTTCTATCCAACACAAGGTTTAGTTCTTTCGTTTGATTTGCGTTTTTTTTCTCCCATCCCTCTAAAATACCTCGTCCGATTGAACTGAAATTTCGTCTTAGGTTTTCTAAAGCGAAGAACTCACCGCAGTCTCATAAAGACTTCGTATATTATGAGTTTTGATTATTATGTCAGGCGCTTTTTACTCTACCCAGTACATAAATTTATGTTAAACAAAAGTTAAACAGAATTGATTTTTCTTACGTTATTTCCAGAAGGAGTTTAAGAGCAATCAAGTAAAATCGCACAAATTTTCTGATCGAAAGCATTAAAAATTTAAATTAAACGTAATTTACAATAATGTGAAAGCAAAATGTGGCTATTTCTTAGCCCAGTCATCCTGATTGATGGACATGCATAATAAAAATAATGCATATTTCATAATGAAAATAATGAATTGAAAAATACCAAATAAACCGAATTGCTTGGAAAACCTATGATCATTTTAAAATTCATGATCATTAACGTCTCTAATTGCGTAGAAAATGCAACATAGTACACTTTAAGTTCATCGTAAAATAATGTAAGGTTATCCCTTTAATGTTCAAAAGTGGCATTAGAGTTGAATGCAACACTCAAGATGTGCCCACATATGAATCGTTGAATCATTAAAAAATCTTGGTCTCGGTCAGTCTATGGAAGTAGGCTTGATAAATTTCTCAGACCGTAATTACTCTTAATAACCAAATGATTTATTCCTCAAGCAACTCTCACTTATTATTATTTATTATAATAATTGTTTCTTAGCATCACGTAAACAAACGCTGTACAAAGTGAAATATTTTTACAATCTATCTAAACATTTTTTTTTCATACATATACTATAAAAATGTAGTTAATACTTTTATGTTTTATAGAAGTTAGATTAAAGGGTTTTTGAAAAAAAATCATAAAAAAAAGTGGAAAAATCTTGTGTTTTAGACAGCTTTTACATTATTTTAGACAGCTTTTACATTATTTTAGACAGCTTTTACATCTGACACCTTATTTTAGACAGCTTTTACATCTGACTCTTTATTTTAGACAGCTTTTACATCTAACACAGCGAATTTTATTCTTCGACACTAAATTCGTGTTGCACAGTTTACACTGCGACACAAAACTCTGAAATTTATTCTGTGATAGATTAATAAAATTTGCGGAATAAATTCTGAAAAAAATTCGCGGACAAATTCAAGAAAAAAATCGCAGGTGTAAACAGGGTCTTAAGGGCAATTTCGAACTGAAATGACAAAAAGTGTTTTCTACTAATTATGCTCTTCAAATTAATCCTCTTACTAAAATATGTTTACGCTGTGAAATGGCTTAATGCTTATTTTCTATGAAGTCCCTTCAAGTTATTTTCGTTTAATATTTTCAAAAGTTAATCTACTTTGGCCGATCATGGTTTTCGCTATTTCCCTATTTCGCTATCTCGTATAGCAAATCGTCGGGTTGTCTTCTCTTCCTGTGCCCGGAAAGTAGGTAGAATACATACCTTAGAATTTCCAGCGATTCGGTGACGTTGAACTAACAACCATCACCATCTTAATCGCATGGGGGCAATGATCTCTTTGCCCGGTTGATGTTTCATGCAGCAATAACTTCTAACATGTGATTTTATATGGCATTTCCTCGATGTGGAGAAACTTATGGTTAGAAAACATAAGAAGAAAAGAAATAGCCCTAGAAAAGCGCGCACTCCAGCGAAAGGTTTAGAATTAGCTACACTCGTATAGAATCGCTATAGACCCACCATAGACGCAACGAGAAATGTCAGCCCATTAGGCAGAGTAGAATCCCAACAGATCCACTGGAATATCATCGTAATCTTTGGATATTTTTGCAGGTAAATTGCAAGACTAGCAGAGCTACTCGTTGAACTCTTTTCTCTAGTTTCTGCGGCTTTCAAAGCTTCTACTTTCGGTGTTGTTGACTCAAAACTCACTTCTTCCGTGATCGTAATCGAAAACAAAAGGTCGCACAGAGTTCGACAAAGTGAATTAAAATTTCCTCCAGATGTAAGAATAAGAAATGAAAAAACTATTCTCAATGACCAAGAGTATCTGGCTGATACAACTCTGCGGTATATTCCGAGTTATGTGGCATATTTATGTTGTATCTCAAAGATTTTCATGCACGAATTCTTCTTTGGCGTTTGCATCAGTGAAAAAAAAAAGATTGGCATAACCTTAGAACGCTGCGAGCATAGAATGGCCAATCCTGGCAGTTGTTACACATTGAAAGTCCATTAAAATTGGCAAATCGTGAATTTTCCATTTGACCATATTGCCCAGAATTCTTTGATCGAAATGCTCACGGATTGGCGAAATGTGAAAACTATTTTCGCAAATATTGCAATAGTGAATCTGTTCTGTTTTATGGTTTGATTTCGTGACACTGCAAATCACCTATTCTATATGTACTCTTCCTAGTGTTTATGGTTTATTTGCAGCAGGTATTAATGATAGTTTTCTGCAGTGCCAGTAGCAATAACAAAAACGATTGTAGAATTTACGATTGCATGAAATCGGGATTGGCATTTGACCTCGAGGACGTTCACATTTATTGTGTTTTTTTTTACCATGCAGCTAAACCAGATTTTTACGGAAATAAAAAGCGAAATTTTCTACTCGTTAAGCTGCATTTTTAACCTTTTCTGGTCTTCTTTTGTTTTTTTTTTCTTTTATTGTAGTTAAAAGTTATAATGAAAACAAAATCATTATAAAAGCAAACATTAAAAAATTAAGGGTTCAAACTTCAAAACCAGATAAAAGCTAACCGATGAAATTGTTTATAAAAAGTGAAAAAATTTAAGGTGTGATCAACACAAGACTTTGCTCTGCAATATTTAGTTTCGGAAAAATATATAAAAAATAATATTTCAAAACCCGTTAAAGATATGTAAAAACCGTTATAGGAAAAAATGCAAGAAATGTTATATGCTTCAAATTTTGTAGGGTAACCATATTTTTTTTGTATCAATCTGGGGATGACTGTTGTAATCGGGTGGCAGACATTTGATGGTAAGTTATTACAAAGTTTGATTGTTCGTAGAAAGAAAATCTCCTGAATTTCACTGTACGGCCGAACAGGAATTTAAAAAAAATAATTGTACGCGTGTGGGATTACCCATCGCGAAGAAACATTCTATAGAAATTTAAGGACATTTACCCTCAAAGAGTAGAAGATTCTGGAGTAACGAAAGAGTATAGATTTTTCTCTTATCAGTATAGATTTTTCTCTTATCTCTAGTATAGACTTTTCTCTTATCATTTGTATTGCATTTTTATACCCGTATGCTGAAACCAAAGGGTATATTAAATTTGCGTTACCGTTTGTAACGCCAAGATCCCGTTATCACACACAAAAATGAATTACACCAGTGTGTTTAGAATGATAAAAAAAATGAATTTTGCATGTCCGTCCGTCTGCCCGTCCGTTTGTGGTGCGGACTATGGGCCCACGGATTGAGCTAGAGACTTGAAATTTTACGCAGATTCGTTTTTCGTAAAATGCGAGGCTAAGTTCGTTCATGGGAAAAAATTGACTTAATAGTCCATTAGGGGGGGAACCCCCTATACCAACGAAAACGTTTTTTGTGAATATCTCAAAAACGGTGCATCTTATCAAAAAAGTCCAGGAACAAAAGTTATTTAGGATATGATTCTACATCAAACTTCCATACATCAAAATCCGATTGGAAAAAATTTTAAAAAATCTTATTGAAAAGTTTGACTTCAAAATGGAATTTTGATACATTTGTTCGCCGTTCACTTAAACTTCGAACAATGCCATATCACCATACGGGTTTTCAATAATTGCCAGATTGGCAACTATAGCTTTTGTTATGTTTTTAAGTCAGTCCAGCACATGTAGGAAAATTTTTGGACAAATATTTTAAATATTTCTGATTTATATTAAATATAGATGATTTTCCATGGTTCTTCATAACTTCTCAACTATATCAAATATCATTACTGCAAAACGGTAGTAAATTACATGTTAGTTGTGCACTATATCATATAACACTAAAATAATAAAGTACAACCTGAACTACATTTTAATATGCAAATTGCATTCTGATATGCACTTGTACGAATTATATAACATAGAACAAAATAATCATAATATCGCATGACCATTGCTCAGCGATTGTACCTCGTGTTCAATTCTGATGGTAGGCGCCCGTCTTCTTTATGGCAAATCTAGAGAATATTGCAAACATAGCATCATCAATGAGTTTCTTATCATTAAATGAAAATCTGAAAAACCTCCGGTAATTATATGCAATACTGTAGCATGGCCATATTCCGTTATAATGATACGATCATCAAGTTTAAGCCTTGAATTTTAAGTAATTTCATACTTTTTCACTTGAACAGACGACCGACGCCGCCGCACGTCACCAAAAACTATGTGGCTTTGAATTTAGGGAAATAGGCGCAGTAACCAATCATGTTTGTTATTCTAAATTTGTGGCAGACGTAAAAAAATGTTTACTGCTTTTAGATTAATTTTCTCGTTTTAATATCCATTCTGTTTTTCACCAATGCAGGAAAATTTGTATAAGCTGACAAACTGATTGTTACGCAGAATAAGGAAGTTACCATGTGATATCATATCCAGCCACATTCAGTAATAATATTAAATGTCACTTTGTTACTTAATCGATTTTTTTTCCTAGTTGTAGTTATTCGAGTATTACGGTCAGTCGTGATAGTCAATGAAGCATATTCAATAAATTTACGTTATAATTTCTCGTTTGTAGGCGCATATTCGCAACTATTAATTAATTTATCCATGTTGGTATATTATACCGGAGAAAAACTAGATTTTAGATTTGTGTTATGAGATTTTAAGATAGCCTATATCTTGAATTTCGATACTCATTCTGCATATTCGACTGCCACGTAATTGACTAAGGTAAGAAATTCAATGTAGGTTAATAAAAGTACAGTTATAAGAAACGATTTAATGTAATTATTACCTGAATTATATTGTAAATAATATTACAAGAAGATTAAAACCAATTAAACGGATTTTAAGCCGTTTCATATCGATCCGATACATCGTTCAGAAGATGTTTCAAAACTATGTAATTAAATTTGATACCGTAAATAGCATTAAAAAAAACTTTTAGCATGTTCAAATGCCAGTTTTTTTGAAATTTGTATGAAGTTGACTATCCTGCAATTTTGTATGAGGATTGAAAGGTCTTGTAAAATTTTCTTAGACATTTCTACTAAGAGAGGATGTATTTTTATACTTGATATACTTGATATACTTGCAGGTACCAGCAGGGAGACCGTGCCCTCAGGAACCAACCCCCTACCCCTTCCTGCCCCTTGTATTATTAAAAAATCTTGTTTTTTTATATTTATGCATTAAATATTGGTGTTTAATATTCCTAAAATAAAGGTGAAATAACAGTGAAAGCGTCATGTGGTGCATCACGTGAAAAAATCCTTCGGACGCATATGAAAACATTCTCTTCATGGTTGAAACTTTTATTCAAATGTTGTCGTTTGGACCTCTACTTTACAAGCGTGTCAAGAGGTTACTACAAGACCAACCCGAAGTGGTTTTAGTCACGTTTAGATTTTGGGCAGGTTTTGGTCCATTCAAAATAACGTTCAAATCTTCGGTTTGTTCTCCTAACAAAGGTCCTTGAATTCTCGGTAATAAAAACATTTGGCAAAGGTTTTAATTTTCAGGGGATGCAGAAAAATCGTTCAGTGTCAAAATTTCTTCTTCGAAAATTGTGTGTTTTTAACCAAACTTTTAAACCCAAATAAAACCGCCTTTATCTTAAACTTGTTTCAGAACCAATAAAAATAGCAAAATGTGATTTTTTATGTTATTTGTCTAATCAAAAAAAGAAATTTTTCCCCGTAAAACAACCGCGCGATAAGCTTTATTAAGAAATTTATTTCATATTCTTTGTGAAAAATTCGAAAAATTGTATTGCAAAACACCGATCCAATACCATTACAACAGTGAGGTGATGATAAAAATTATTCATTTTACTTAAAATACGCTTTAACCCTTTCTTCACTGTAGTCAGTATCACATCTCAGTTGCGAGGGG
This sequence comes from Chrysopilus asiliformis, assembly GCA_964034945.1. NCBI lineage: Eukaryota > Metazoa > Arthropoda > Insecta > Diptera > Rhagionidae > Chrysopilus > Chrysopilus asiliformis. The sequence goes on from OZ035960.1 coordinate 20,969,684, forward strand.
ATTTTTGTTCCAGCCAAGTGGACATGGAATGCAACTTCAGTCACTCAATTAAGCAATTCGGAGAATAAGAATTAACTTAACAAAAAAAATTAGCCACGAACGATTTACTTGAAAACTCTTAACGCATCACGGATTCACAAAATAAAACACTTGAATTTCAAGAAGTTTTTGATTGTCAAAAAAAAACGTTAAAATTATTCAACATTGACAATTGTATATACAAAATAGAGACATAGATAAATATGTAATAAATAAGAAAAATCCTATCTAAACCAAAGTATAGAATCACCTGTGACGACCTTGACTGGTTGGCTTGTCATCTTGTCCAAATACCTGTAATTTTCTACCTTGTCACTCACTTTAGTGAGATGCCTTGTCGAGGCACTGAACCACAATTTCGTTATGAACTTTTCCTTTCTTTTGAGTTCAAGTGTTTTTTCACATTTTTTTTTGTGGACATTAAGTGCATGTCTTGCTTTTTAAAACGTGTATTTTTGAGACTGCACAACACACCCTTGAACAACCTTTGTGTTACGTAACAAAATAATGTAATTTAACCCCAGAGCATATCAAATATATATTTTTTTTTAAATTGCATAGACATTTCTATATTGACTTACCTTCACAGTGGAGTCCATCGCCACGATATCCAGGAAAGCAGGTACATGTGAAACTGCCTAGCGTGTTGGTACAATGTGCAAATACATCACATGGCCGATACTTGCACTCGTTCTCATCTGAAATAATATCAAAGATTTTTTAATATGGAATTTAGAATATTGGCTGTGAAATTAAAAACAAATCTGATGATTCAAGATGCGTTCGCTTCAACTTCGAGTCGTAAATGAATTTAATTCAATTTTTGTAATAATTTTAAAATAAAACGAGAATGTGAACCCGTCATTGCCGGGTTAAAAAAAACCCTAATGCTACATTTACACGAATGACAAATTTGTCATTTTTTTCTTGTCATTATGTTAATTCCCGTGTAAATGGCATAATTTTTGTATTTTTTTCTGTCAGAAAATATCAATCTCTCATAAAAAAATGAACTTGTCCATTCTTTTATGCCAGATTGTCATTCGTGCAAACGCAATATTAGTTATGACAACTTTAGTATTTAACTTTTGTCATAACTAATATTGCGTTTGCACGAATGACAATCTGGCATAAAAGAATGGACAAGTTCATTCTTTTATGAGAGATTGACATTTTCTGACAGAAAAAATTTCAAAAATTATGCCATTTACACGGGAATTAACATAATGACAAGAAAAAAATGACAAATTTGTCATTCGTGTAAATGTAGCATAATGCTAATTTTCCCAGGAAAAAATTGAAAAAAACTATATATGCGTTATCCTTACAGGACCTGCTGTCTCGAATTTTGAAAGTACGACGTCAGATTCGTGATCAGCGACCTCAAAAACCACTAAATCAGATATACTCCTAAATGATTCTCAATCGTTAAAGTATGTCTGGCGAATCTTTACAACTACACGCAGAGAAAAAATAGTAAATTTAACTACGAGTATATTATATTGAGGAGTCGGCACGATAGTTGATTTAAATTACAAATATGGCCAAAATCGACAAGTTTTATAATAAACTAGCTTGCATACCCGTCGTTGCCGGGTTAAGTTTTTTCAATTTTTTTTTATGGTCGATGTTGGAGCTAAACTTCAGGCCAATCGGCTCGGTAGTTTCCCCGCGAAAGGGTAACATAGAAGAAGGGCTAAATTTCGAGATTACTTTACTCCCTCCCCTTACTCCCCCCACCTCTCGGGCTACTTTTTAATGGGTCTATGTTGGGGCTGAACCCCCGATGAACATCTATGCCAAATTTCAGGCCAATCGGTTCAGTAGTTTCCCCGCGAAAGAGTAACATAGCGCAAAAACTAAGTTTCGAAATCACTTTACCCTCTCCCCTTACTCCCCTCACCCCTCGCGCTACTTTTGCGTATGCCTATGTTGGAACCAGAACTACCACGGACACTCATGCCAAATTTCAAGTCAATCGATTCAGTCGTTTTTGCGTGAAAGAGGAACAGACAGACAGACAGACACCAACTCATTTTTATATATTAGTATGATTTAACTACTTAGTAGTAAAATTGACAATTTTGTGGTTAAATTGACTATTTTTGTAATTGAAATTAACGATTTTAGTCCTAATCCTGATAAAATAGTTCGATTTTACATTTTTTTTTTTTGCATGTAAGGATGTATGAAATTCTTTTGTCCGAAATATAGTATAAAGATTCTTACCTGGAACTTGGCAATTGCATCCGCCAAAGCCATCATTGCAGTGACACACGCCATTCAGGCAAACACCATTTGTACACGAAGTACCGTCTTTATCACAGTCATCTATATTTAAAGAAAAAATACATTTTAGCAAACACATTTCAAAGTAAACCAATTTTATATTATATTTTTATTCAAAAAGTATTTAATTTAACCTACTTGTGCATTTAAGTTCTTTGCTCAGCTCATCTGAACCAAGAAAGCAGTCTTGGCTACCGTCGCATAATTTCGATAGTTCGTATAGTTGCAAGTAATCTGTTGATTCATTCACTTGACAACCAAAGTAGCCATCCTCGAGATTTAGAAAAAACACTTCACCTTTAAATCTACCAGTTTTACTTCTGTAGGATTGTGAATGTACCTGTTTTATAACAATATTTAAAAAAAAAAAAACGAAATAAATATAAAATCTATTGTAAATAAATTCAAAATTTAACAAACACATTATTTATGATGCCATGAATATTATAGCACTTAACAAAAAAAGAGATATTTTGCAACAAAACAAAGATCATAGGATATAATTCAAAAATCTATCAAGTAGATTAAGAATGGTGGAGTGACCACTTCCGCGCTTTGTTTCTCATGCCGAAGTTTATTTTCGTTACGTTATATTTTTTCACCTTTCCACCTTCGATTTCCAAGTATATAAATTGAAAGATGCCGCGGTTCCGCGGTTTTTTCATTTCCATGCCACATTGTTACGGTTTTCACTTTAGAATTATTTTGCATTATGTTACCTATACCAATCACTTTTTTTCTTCTACTCGGCCCGGAATATGAACTTATGTTTTGATAGGTAGCACACCTGACAATTAATAACAATTTTTACGATTTAATGGTGTGATGAAAACTGCACGGGCTTCAAAATTTGCGTACTGGAAACTTTTAAAATCGTAGAAACGTGCAATCAACATAAATTACTAGTTCATAGTCTGGATTTTATAGGTCAAATAGGAAGATTTTCGGTGTTATTATGGGAAGATAATTCTACGTTTCATGAATAAATTTGTATCAGATGTTATGATTTTCATAGTAATCTAGAAACACCAAGAAAATTACGAGGAAGTAACATTTCTTTCTAATTTTCATTTATACTCTTTAGTAAAAATGTGTGTCAGATAGTCATTAATTTTTTCAGTTATACAGTAATCTTTACATCGAATTCATGGTTGAGTTTCTGAGATGGAAAACTTGTATGTTAGTCAACATATCAAAATTTAAATCTTTCAAAATTAATTAATAGGGCAATGAATACCGTTGAGTATTTGTAATAATATGAACATAACGCACTATATTTATTTGATTTTTTTTAAGGAAAAAACAAGTTTTCCATTGTTTACTGTACGGATTTTCTTATATTGGATTGATTTATGAGAACTCTGATGTGAGATGAACTAAATTGATATAATGTGTTTCGGGTATATTAAAATGTGGTACAAATAACAATGCTCTGAATTTAAAAATTATCAACATTATAAACTAAGTTCATTCCTTTGTTTGGATTTGGTATAACAACACTTTTGTATGATTAATCATTGTAAATTGGCTTTTAAGCGGCCATATGGTTTTGCAATTTACTTTCTTATTAATAATAGTGGTAAAACCAGTGGGACCAAAATCTTTGCATGTCAAATCACTTGATAAAATCCATTAACCAAAATTCGTATATTTTACCCTCGGAACGTCACATATTCAATAATTGAGCATATTTTGGGCTAAAGGGTCCTAAACTACTTTCTTGAAAATTTTAGTAAAAAAAGCGTGTTTAATAATGAAATTCCGTTTCAAAATCATTTGAAAAATCGAAATCGGAACAGGATCCAACACATTTTCGGGATATACAGGGTTGTGCAAAAGTTCCCGTACATTTTTTGGTACAAATAAATGCGAGAATGTTTCAAAATGTCATGTTAAAAATTGCTTTTCTCGGCAAATTATGTTTTATTATTATCAAATAACATAAATGAAATAATTTTTATTACAGTAAATGCTCAAAATTTGAGCCATTTGCTTTTATGCACGCTCGCACCCGTTTTCGAAAATTTTGAACAATGGTCGCTAATTGTTCAACAGAAATTTCGTCCCAAGCGCGTATTAAAGCTCTTTTTAAAGCATCAACATTACAGTAACTTTTTCCTGAATCAATGTATATCGCTCGAATCAGTTCGACGAATCGACAATATGCCAGTGTAAGTATGAGTATGTAGTGGTAAAAATCAGAAAGCCTGAACCGATTTTTCGCAAAGAAATCCTATTGAACTCAATTATTAAATATTCCAATTGGAGTCAGGACATCCAATTGGATATTGATGTTTGGAAAAGTTATATAAAACCATATTCTGATCATTATTCAATTTTTTGTTTTGAAAATTAAAATTTTTTTTGCAAAAAAAAAATTCTGTTTATGTGGGGGAGGAAGGAAAGAATGGCGTAATTTTTCCATTTTTAGATATGAATTAACTATTGATAAATGTCGCATTTTTATCAAATTTCAAGTTTATACCTCAATTAGTTTTCGAGGTTACGCGTGGTTGTTATAAGCTTTTATTTAGTCTCACTTGTTAGTTTGTTTGTTAGGGTCAAATCTTGTCATCTAATCTTTACCTACTTCCGCTCATCCAATTGACTTGAAACTTTTAATTATTTAACACTCTAACTGCCACGTCAGTCAAAAAGACCTGACACCTAACTGTTGTGTACAGTGAAACAATGAAAATTATTAAAGTGTTCGCTGCAACCGCAACGATTTTTTGTAAGTGCACACATTTTATGGTAATAAAATAACATTTAGGTATAATTTTGTTTCAATTTTTTTTTCTCTTAGTGCATCCTTTTTGACTGACAACTAAATATTCGAAAAAGGCTTAAAACTGTCGTGGCAGTTAGAGTGTTAAGAAAGGTGTCATCTTTCAGATTGCCAGATTAACCCATGTTTTTAATTTGTAAGTAAATTTTAAACATTTTAATTGCTAAATGTTGTAAATCAGATGTCTATGTAAGGTATTACTGAAATTCAATTAGCAGAGAACGTTTTTTTTTATTTTTTTTTTAATCTCCTAATAATTTGAGAAAAAAAAATCAAATACCATTGCCTCTAACAAAAAAAAATTGATAAAAATTTACCGAAAAACATCAATCAAATATAATAATAACTTACTTTCAAGTGATTTACACTTTTCTCGAGTAAACGTTACATAAAAAAGATACAGCTTGATAGATATGACTATGATAGGTGAAAGCAAATCGATTATAAAATGTATCTTCTCTATTTGAATCTGATTGACTAGCATTAGATTTTGGTAAATATCAAAAGCTCAAATGGAAATTTGTGCCAAACAAAAATGCCAACTGACCTCACCTTACAGGTTTGCTAATTTTTAATTTTTTTAACTCAAATCTTTCATCTTCGTTAAACCTGTAAATTCATGCTTATTTCGTTCAAAAAAAAATCTTTTTGTTGCTAATTTATTCACGTAACTGAATTCGTCTGGATCAAAACCATAACTTTTTGCATGAAATCTTGATAAGGCCACCCGAAAATCTGGTTTTACTCTTTTTATGCAGTGAAGACAAAATCCACACAATTTTGTCCGCCCATATTGCAACTAAAATGTATCTTTCAGTGTGTTTAATGATCACCATAAAACGAGGTGGAGATCTTTGACATTTCAAGGCATAAATGAAACAGTCTTTATTTGTTTTATTCGAATGTTCATTTAAATGTCAAAAAGCAGAGAACCAGTTATGCCTGTTAGTAAAAGTGATAAAAAAAAAATTTTAGTTGATATTTACTTTAAAAGTTTATAACCTAATTTAACTTGTTTTAAAAAAAATTGATCTTCTTTCCTCACATCTACAATTTCTATTAACACTTTTTAATTGAATTAAACGTTATACTCATTGATTTGACGGACAACCGAATAAAATGTAATTTTCTTTGGCAATCTTCGGCGTGATTTGCAAAATGCATTCCAGCCATACTAGAATTAATCTCGGGTCGATTTTTTATTTAATCTCAACTTCTTTCTGGGAAAAAAACGATCGAGAATATCAGCGACCTTGTACCTAAAACCGTCAATTAATCATGGTTTTTTAATTTAACCGAAAGCTTGTATAGAGCAAAAGCTAAGTATTTAATATTGTCCGGTGTGATATTTACTTTATTCACGATTTGCGTAGGTATTTAGTATCAAGATTAGTAAACGATTCCTCAGAGAATTCCTGTTTAGTTGAACTTTAAGTTGAATTTCGCAAATAGTCGTAATGAAAATTTCAATTGGTTTTCAATCGATTTACTTTGGAATCCGAATCTATAAATTTAATTATTCTTAAACGGTTTTTATAAAAATTTTACCTTTTCCCTATTTTTTTAACCATTATTCGTCGCTGAAAAAAGTAACGTATTCTTATTCAAATCATTTTCTCACCATTTAGAAAAACACCATGTGCTACTTAAGATTCGACTCCTAAAACACACCTGGAGAAATATTCCTAAGCTGTTTTTAATCAGCCTGAAAACTGCAATATCTCTTATCAAAATTCTGTAGTTCAGTCAAAAAAATTTACAGAATAGAAGAGAATCTGAATTTCTGACGCCTTTTTTGCAAAAACGACACGGCATTAAGAAAACAATAAACAAAAGTCATCTACAGGGTTAACAAAAGGTAATTAAAGCTGACCCCCCCTTCTCCTGCATTCCAACCTTTCAGAGAAAAATAATTCTTCTAACTGGCGGTTTTGCTTAAACGTCTTGAAATATTCTTACTTGCACGCGATATTAATAATCTTGGGAAAATAAGTTAATCCGATTCTAAACTGTTTAGTAGTCAGCATAGTAATTGTTGAAATGAGAACTAGAAACAAAACTCGAGGAATACAAAATGAATGAATTTTCTGAGGTTGCTACTTGTTAGAATTGAGATGAGATGCCGTGTGAGAAATTATCTAACGTCTAAATATGATGCTTTAACTGTATTTTTATATTGTATGGCCTCAGGTTTTATTTGTTTTTTTTTTTTTGGGTTACTAAAGGTATATTTTTTGTGAAAAAAAAACTTTTCGCATAACTGTTGTATAAATTCTTTTCATATTTCTTTGAATTAAAACATAATTTTATTCAATGACCAAAAAATTTTAAGAATCTATTCGAAATGAGAAATGTTCAAAGACAGTTAGTAATTGTAATTATTTTGAATGTCTCGACCTCTGGGATTTTAATATTACTTATTTTAATACTTTTCAGGCTATAGGTCATATTGGAATATTTTTTACTTCTATCGACATCATTTCTATTCAAGTTTTCTCACGGAATAATACAAAATGACATGAAATTTAAATGGAAACAATGAGGAATCGGACAAGATTTTTTCAAAGGATACACCAAGTTTCGATCCCGAGAATCAATGGCTGGATCTCATCAGAGTGACGCCATTAATTGTAATTATGCTGTTTTAATTTAAAAACATTCAAAAATCCAGCCCGAGAGGTCGAAGATTTTTTTTTATAATTCCAGGGAGACCCTTTAATACCGAAGCATATTTGACAGGTATTTAGTATAAGCTGGTAGAAAATTTTTGACTCATCGTAATCAAAGAAGCGGAGCTCAAACAATTCTAGGACACCATTTTTTCATTATTTTTTTCCCCTTCAAATATTTAAAAACTAGCTTGCCGGATTAAGTTTTTTCATTTTTTTTTTTTTTTTGATGGTCTATGTTGGAATTAAATTTCAGGCCAATCGGCTCGGTAGTTTCCCCGCGAAAGAGTAACATAGGGCAAAAACTAAGTTTCGAAATCACTTTAGCCCCTCCCCCTACTCCCCCCACCCCTCGCGCTACTTTGCTGTATGCCTATGTTGGAACCAGGGCATCAATCGTGTAACGAGACGCAGACACGAAATCGCGTCTTTCATTAAGAAAAGGAATCGTGTATGGAGAAGCGTCGTTGCATACTAATAGACGCGTCTTTTCGTTCAGCGACACAGTTCGAGGTGTTGTTCAGTGTCATTTCGTCTGTCATTTCACAATGGACGAACCAAAGTAAATAGTATAGGTTTTTGTATTTAAATTATAATAAATTTATATTATTTCAGACATTTAAGAATTTTTTTAGTGTCGCGATACACGATTAGAAAAACGTGTCGCTTCGATGTCGCTGTCTCAGCTCAAAGACGGAGACGCGTCTCGTTACACGATTGATGCCCAGAACTACCACAGACACTCATACGAAATTTCAAGTCAATCGGTTCAGCCGTTTTTGCGTGAAAGAGGAACAGACAGACAGACAGACACCAACTCATTTTTATATAAATATTAGTATGATTAAATGCTGAATAAGAATGTATAAACCTTTCATAGACCACGAATGGTAACCTCGATTTCAGAGTAATTTTTTGGTAAAAAAAACCCCGATTTTTGTTTTGTTGCAAAATAATAAAAATATGAAAAATAAAATATGAAAAAACTACATTAATAAAAATATAAAAATTAAACAGAACTTACCGAGCTCGAGAACAGCACTATCCACGTGACTAGTGGCAAAAATATTTTCATTTTTGCTGTAAAAGAAAAAAAAAACAACCATTAAATTTTGTAATTTTCAATCAAGACTTTTTAAAGGAGTCCAAAAGGTTTTGTGAATCAAAATACAAAACATTTCAATTCAATGGAAACCATATTAAGTAAAAATATTGTAAAACCAAATCATCTCATTTAAAATACTTTCTATAAAATCAATCTCATACCTATAGTAATATTGTGCTAACCACAAAGTTAAACAACTGAGCAAATATTGCACTAAAAATGGGTATTACTTTAACAAAAGTAAGAGCCCACACAAACATTATTGCCGATAGATAAACATTTTCAATATTACCTGCAAACTCGGGAATCTAAACAGATGAACCTGAAGAGGAGAAACTTAAAAAAAACGTCTAAAGAAGCCATCAAGCTTGAGTCTATCTAAATCATAGTGCGGAACGCCGCAACTTATAGTTTTACTATGCTATCCGTATAAGATGAAGGGTGCAAAGACCTTTCGGTGGCTTGTAAAATGCAAACGCGTGACTATCTCAAGCTAAAGGTACACAATCTAGACCTAAAAACAGGTAATGTACAAAATCCGAATGTCTATTCCATCTGGATTGTAGAAATAAGAAAAACCAACCCTTGACCTGTTCAAAATAACCATTTAAAAAGTGTTGAAATTCCTACTGAGGTATCTTCCTAAATATTTTTTTGGATCATTATGGATCCTGCACCTTATCTAGACATAACAAGAGACACACTTTTTATTGTGTCTCAACTATGTTATAGAAGTGAATTTATGTCTTTGAGGTGATGTGTGAATAAATCCTGAAAGTGATAAAAAGGGCTTAACGATTGAGGATTTTTGAACTTCTGAATGAGCACGTGTTGGACCGTACTAGTGTTCAAAAAAATCGACCGAATTTATGTTTAACTTTATTTGATAGCATTTTAGATAAATGTGCAAAGCCGTTTATCTGGTTCCAATTTTTCATCAAATACATATACCACACCATTCCAAAAAAAAAAGCGCAGTAAATATTTTTAATCCAATGGTATTTGGAAGTCACCTACCGCGAAGACATTTCCTTAAAGAATGTATAACAAAACGATCACGTAGAGATTGTACTTCCTGGGCTCCGATCAACTCGATATTCCACTCATTTTTTGTGGTAGTTATTTTCTCACCTGCAGTAGTGAACAGCTTGGTTAAGAGCTCACCTTGCAACATTTCATCAGACCATGTCAATGCAACAGCAATACCACGAATGCGTCCAAATCATCTTGACTATGTTTGGCTACCTGACATCGGCCATTCGATTTACGTATCTTTAATAAATTATTCTTAATGGGTGCCGGTAGTGACTTTATTAAGAGGAACTCTTCGGATCTGATTAATAGGCTTCACCTCATACCTGTGATACCAACTAGTAACCAAAAAACATACATACATACCATATTATGTGGTACGGTTTAGCTATTGATAATATTTGACATGTATGTATGTATTTTCTTTGTGAATCTTCATGGATTGTTGTTTGTCGCGTTGTTTCTTCGAGTGACACATTGATACGCATCGAAAAGCTGGATAGATTGGACAACGTTGTTGTCAAGGTGTTGTGTCTCCGCTTGGGGTTTACCGTTTGTCTAGGAGTTAAACATGCCAAGATTAATGTTCTGTACGTGAAGGAACTTCTTTTTTGAAGAATGATGACATGAAAGGTAAACTCTTTTTCGTTTTCGTCCAGCAGAGAATAGATACAACGTTCTATAACTTTGTCATCGAATAATACATTTCAAATAAAAAGTTTTATATTTTTTTTAATAATGATCGTTTTTTTTCTTACTTAAATCGTATACATTCAAGGTTGTGGAGCTTAATGCATAAAACCGATTTCTAATGGTTAAAGCTGAGATGGATGTCCGATTAGGCACAACGAGTCAACCAGATTAGTGTCTTCCAATATAATTGACCATTTAAATGGTATATATGTAAGTTTTCCAACTAACGTGATCAGATTATATTCATTTTTACGTTTACTGCATTTTTAATAGCTACCCTAGCTACTTTAGACATGATTTTGCATAACCATTAGTTTGATTTTATCTGTATATTTTTTTTAAGGTTTTACCCAGGGAAGAAATGTTTGTAAAAAGAATTCTGATAACCCACTTATTTGAATTAATTCTGTTATATAATCATCAGAAATTTAAAAAAAACGAATGTTGCGCAATGAGTCCTCTAATATATTTATCAAATATCGAAAATTATGGAATAAATCTAAGAGATCTTTTATCAGTCTTGTTTCAATTCTAACCATTTTTTCAATAATAGTTAATAGGCAATTTGATGTCTTTTTAAACAGAATAGAAGTGACTTTGTTTCTTTAGTACATGGCTTTTATTCCGCAATTTACAATAGTTGGCAACACTATTTTAAGAAAATGTCTTGCTATTTTTTATTATTTTTATCTTTTGTGAACGCAACAATTCGCAAATTTTTAGAATTTTGTATTTTTGTCTAAAATTTTTAGTGTGCCGGGTTTTTTCTAAGGTACCGTTTCCACCTGACAAATTCCGCAAACTCTATTCTTCTACACTAAATTTATCCTGCACAATCATTTTCACTACGACACAAAATTGAGAAAGGCCATAGAGGGATAAGGGAACAAAAAGTGCCCCCAGAGATAGAAGCTTGAAATTTTTTTCGTAAGTTGCTACCATTACAACAAATAATTTCCCAAAATTTCAGTCCAAAAAAACGGGTAGTTTTGGAGAAAAAAAATAAAATATGATTTTTTTCAAAAAATTCTAGCTCCGTAACGGGTTAACCGATTTTGATGAAACTTGTCGCAATTTTTTCACTGAAAGTCATAGTTTTCAAAAAAAATTATAGCAAAAAAATTAAGTGTGAGGAACCGTTAGGAAAAAATATTTTTTGTTTTTAAAAAATTATAACGGTAACTTAACGGTTTTGCACTACTTTTATTTTTTTCTCAAAAACTCCTTAATCCCTTACCTACAAAACAAAAAAAATTACAGGGCAATCGGAGAGGTACTTCATATTCAAAAAGAATAAAATGTGAAAGATGAATCAATTTGTGAACTGAAAAGTTTAGGCGAAGAGGTAAAGGAGGGCGAAAAACGCAGATACTTAAAACCCGGCATTATATCTATGCTTTTATGACAAAGTCACTTAAGTCGACTTAAGCTAATTTCGAGTTATGTTAAGAATCGTGTTATGCTCTTAAAGAACTTTTTTTTTGTATTTTCGGTATGTTTCATAATAGATACAGAGATATTAAACCGCCTAAATAACTTAACCCTTTTTGTCGCCATGTTGCAGTTCTGCAACATACCTAAAAACCTCTCTTGTAAAAGGCCGAGAGATATTTAACGATGCTTTAACGCATTGTTAGAATAGCGCAACGTTTCGTCTACTGAAAAAAAAACTTATTTGGTTGACAGCATATGCCGTTATATGTGGATTGTTCTCAGTTGAAACTTTATTTTGGTTGCGTTAGAATTCGGTCGAGAAATGCGCTTTTGAAAAAATCTTAGAAATTATTAAAAATCATTAAAAACAGTGATTGAAAAAAAATACGAAGAAATGAGTATAATTTATCTATATATTTGAAAAAAAAATTGAAAAACATGTAATTTAGTCAGAACAATGGAATTTTAGTTCCTTGCATTGTGCTGCGTTTTTTTGCTGAACACAATGTTTTTTTATCCAAAATGAAGCCAAAAATCTAGATTTGCTTCAAAACTAACATGTTGCGCTACAAAGGGTTTTAAGTACAGTTTTGATACACAATGGTTTTCGAAAAATATTTTAGGTATATATTAGTTATTTTGTACATAGTTAGCTTCTAAAAATAATTCTGGTAAAAAAACTTATGTCAAAAATTTCCCGCAAAAAAACCGTCTAACTGTAATTTTTCGTTTTGAAAAACTTCTTAAGTCGAGATTATGGTTTTTACCAAATTAAGAATTCTTACAAGCTTACTCCTAAGTTTACATATGATGATTTCGAAAGGTTATTGAAACATAAAATCTTTTTCGTAAAACAACTTAAGTCGACATTATACAACGTTTTGGTATTTCATTTTTTTGGTAAAAGCCTTTATGTTACATAAGTTTTTCTGGGATTTGAATTAATCGTATTTCTTGATAAGTCAAAAGAACTTATTTTATGTTTTTAATAGTATCGCTTTTTTAAAACAAGATATGCAAATACAGTCTATGGATGAAATACGGAGCTCCCATTTGGCTATCGAATGGTATACTTCACGTGTGTTAAAACTTATAGTTTTTTTCAGAATTTTATTTTACTCTTAAAATCGCTCTCCTGAAAAATGCCGATTTTCGACTTAAGTGACTTTGTCATAAAAGCATAGATATAATGCCGGGTTTTAAGTATCTGCGTTTTTCGCCCTCCTTTACCTCTTCGCCTAAACTTTTCAGTTCACAAATTGATTCATCTTTCACATTTTATTCTTTTTGAATATGAAGTACCTCTCCGATTGCCCTGTAATTTTTTTTGTTTTGTAGGTAAGGGATTAAGGAGTTTTTGAGAAAAAAATAAAAGTAGTGCAAAACCGTTAAGTTACCGTTATAATTTTTTAAAAACAAAAAATATTTTTTCCTAACGGTTCCTCACACTTAATTTTTTTGCTATAATTTTTTTTGAAAACTATGACTTTCAACGAAAAAATTGCGACAAGTGTCATCAAAATCGGTTAACCCGTTACGGAGCTAGAATTTTTTCAAAAAAATCATATTTTATTTTTTTTCTCCAAAACTACCCGTTTTTTCGGACTGAAATTTTGGGAAATTATTTGTTGTAATGGTGGCAACTTACGAAAAAAATTTCAAGCTTCTATCTCTGGGGGCACTTTTTGTTCCCTTATCCCTCTATGGCCTTTGTATAATGAATAACACTTCAATACGTTTTACTTAGAAACAGAACGAATTTAAGGTACACATTTTAAGGCCAACTTTAAACCCCTACAGGACAAGTTTTTTTGGAAAGAACACATCATGTTAAATCCATTTTAAATTGAGGCGTTAAAAGCTAGAGTGGACCAAGCCACATAATCGAGTTTTTGAAGCTTTTGCACTTTTGTACTATTATTGACTGTAAATTTTTGGAAAAAAAAATTTCTGTGGACTTTATTACTCAATGTTGAAATGTTCTTTTGTGCATCCAAACATTTTTATCTAAAAACTCACTCGCAATAGTGATTCAAACACAAAAAAATTCACGATTTCGACATGTGGGTTGGTCCACTCTAGCTTTTAACGCCTCAATTATGTTTGCCGCAAAATGTTAATGGATATTACAAACTTGCTACATTTAAAAATATGTTGCTTAATTCAACTTTATAGTTCTTACTATTCATTTCAAACATAAATTAGCATTGCAGTTCAAAGACCTTGCAATTAAATGCCAATTCATATCTTATTTATGTATAGCAAATTTTATAGGCCCTCACATGTTATATTTTACAAATGCAATTGGTTTTAGTATAATATCGAATTTCAATACATGATCATCGCATTAACAGAAATCTTCAACATCATGCAATGCAATTAAAATGTTTACAGCATCATTGACTTTGCCTGGAATGTGTTAACCTCCTCCATTCAAAAGAAATACCGTTCATCAAATTCTATGCCCAACGTTAAAAAAGTATGTTCAAAACACGATAATCTCATAAATTTTCAAATAAATTGATCACCATAAAACCCGTCCGAAAAGAAATCATTTTTTAGTCATTTAATACTCCATCAATGTTGAACGATTATCATCCAGTATTATTATCCGACACACACATATACACATTTAAAGTGCATTTAATACTGAACTTGTACCGAAACGAATGAATTTTACAATCTATACTTGTATCTAAATATTTATCTGTTCTATAGTGAATAAGGATGATGGCTATTAAAAAAGAAATAGCCGGATATAAATGATTCGAATGATGCGCTGACATTGATTCTCTTCTATTCAAAAACATTGCACTTATCACAGGCAACATATCGTTGTTAAGAAGAAAGAAATGCATCATTTGGCTCAAGCAACGTTCAATTCAGTACAAGATATAAATTTTAAGAAAGTCCAGTATGAAGTTACTAAGTGTGCATAGAATCAGCATAAAGTGTGCTTATATAGATGGCATTTAACGGTAAAACATAATCAACGAACTCGTTCTTTCGATAGCTTCAAGGTAAATTTTTAGCCAGGCCTGGTTATCTTACAATTTTCATAAACAGGCAAAGAACTTTTGAGTGCAGATGGGATGAAGACCGGACTGTCCAGTTAAAACAACTCTTTAACAGCATCACATTATCACATTAACTATCAACTGTGCAAAAAAAATCACATCAAGACACGAAATTTGCGACGAAAAGAAAATTCACAGTTTTATGATTAAATTGGCCAAAGAATATTAATGTTATTTAATAAAAGAAATGTAGGATGCGATAAGAGCTTTTCAGAATTTTAATATAATAAGTTAATTTTTAACAAATTTTTATAGCAAAATGTAAGAATCATTTTACCATAGCTTCATTCATATAGACACTATCTTCAAAATTATCATTTGTAAAATATGTTAATATTTTAAAATTCACGCTAAACACAAACTAAGATGAGGATTTATTAAATGTTAAAGCTCTATTAACTGAAATTTTTCCTAAAATCTTGAATTAGTTGAGTATTGAATCCTTGTCAGAGATGAACTAAACGTGAATATCTTGAACGAAGTAAAGTAGAAATTTAGTAAAGCTCACCTACACAAAATCTAAAGTGAAACTAGTCTTGCCAAAACTCTTAATATACATAACTGGTATTTAAAATTAACAAAATTGGTAAATTAGTCACATATTCTGCAAATAGTTTGTTGCAAAAAACTGCAAAAACAAAAGATAACTTTGATATTATTAACAAATCGAAAAGTTTAGTTGAGACCGGTTATAATGAACTGACCATAAAATACGTCATGCTAATTTTAGACTTTTCGCGATTTTCTCCGTGAAAGTAATACCGTCTTTACACTAGATCTAGATCAGACCCTTCCCCCCTCTTCCCTAAAAGTGTGTCGTGTGTTGTAATGACTTACAAGGTATCGAAAAATTTGATCAATAAATATGATTGGTGGTTAGAACTGACAGAAAAATATTTTATGGGCCTTATGGGTTCCAGTAAATGTTGTCGTTACAGCAGGGTGTTCGTAAAAAATATCTCGTTACTAACGATTTTCGTTTTTTGAAATTATAAAAAGTTTAAAAAAAAGATCGTTATATTCGGTTGATTGTTACTACCAATAGAAGAATTCCTTATTAACTCCTGCCGAAAAATATGGAAAATACGGTAGTTATTGCCGATATTTGGACATAAAAAATTTCATTATTAACAATTGCTAGAGAAATTTAAATATTTGAAGATATTGTGAGAATAAATATTGTACCACTTCGATGAAAAGAAGTAAACCCATCGTTCCCCAAAATATTTTGAAAGTTCATTTCAAGTTACAAAAAATTCTTAGGTAATTCTACCAATTTTCTGTAAATTGCGCAGTAAATTTATTTTTTTTACTTTTATAAAAAAAGAAAGATGTTAAAAAAAACATTTGAATATTATAATTATCTTGACGCCGCCCCTGAATAGATTCATTTACCTTTCCAGATATTTTCTACAAAAAAAAAAACCAACAAAACAGCATCATCGATCCAAAAAACCTAAGCTAACTGTTTATTCACCCACAACGTTTTCTGGCCATTTCACAATGCGAAGCTGGAGCGTTTTCTTTTTTTTTTCTTCAGATCAACACGTAGTGATGTTGAATCTTTAAAAGTCAGTGAAAAACCCCCCGACGAAGAGGTAAAGTGAGATTCCAAAGAAAAGAAACAGCAACGGCACCTATAGATCCATTAACGACAATGTGGTGGTAATAGGTAACGAAGAGGTGAAGGTATTCTGGGGGCAACTTAGCGAAAATTGCCGTTTCGATGGACTTTCTGAAGGTATTAAAACGATAAAAAGTTATAAACAAGTTCGCAAGGTAATACGATTTTTATTATTATTATTTTTTCATATGGGTATCAGTCGGTTCTCCACTCGCATCTACACCAGTTTCTCTCGAATCCACCGCTGGTAATGAAAATCGCATAGAAACTATCAAGCAGAAACCACTATGGCCCGTAGTCGTAGATACAGACGATAGCTTGTGCCATTTTCAGTTCGTCGCGATTACGTGCAAAATGATCTTTCCAGTTGCGTGGGGAGAAGTTTGCAGTCGCGACGCCAACAACAACAACAACAACTGTTGGAGCCAAGCAATCGCCAAATGGTAAAATATTCATAGCATAGTTTTGTATATCATGTCATGGCGGCTTAGTGTACCATCAACAAAAAACTGGTTATTAGCGTTATGAGTCGTAATGATCCAAGCAACGATTTTTAAATTCGCCCAGATCTTAACGTAGAGTACGCTTGGCCCTCCTATTAGTGGATACAAGTTCCCTGCAGCCTAGCCGCAAAGCACATTGTTTGGTTAACATAGAAGATCATATGCAAAGATTTCGCCGGTGCTAATATTGATCTCTGGCGGCTTAACGATACAAAATCGTATCGTTTTGTGAAAATTTCAGTAAATTGGCAAATATCAGCTGAAGGAATTGCTCCACCATGTATCCAAGTCCAGTGGATTGTGTTGGCAGCACAAACAATGCTATTTAGACTTTCTTTATACAAGGGCGTGACATGTTTCTTAACTTTCTGCCGATGTTATCGACCACCACATGTTTGTATGAGATATTGAAGGCTCCGTACTCAACTCAACAAGACTGCACTAAATCCGTAATCAAATAATTGCGAATAGCCATGGTAAACGATTGTAAAGGTATCAAGTTGGGTTGTTGGATTTTCCAGTACAGTTTCTGCGAAGAAATCACGATATATGATTGCTTAATTAGCCACAAACATCCACACTTCGACAACCACGCAACACACGTCTTACAATTGGATTTTCAAAATATTTTTACCACCATATGACAAAAATATTTAAAAATCTAGATCAGTCATTGATTTATTATTGCATAATTATTAAATCATTCATAAATTGTTCACAAAGCAACAACATTATAAAAAAAATCTATAATGTTCGATGCCCGTAATTCGGATTACCAAATCGGGTAAGGTTGAAGCAGTTACATTTTTATTTATTTGTTAAATTAATAATTCCGTTGGCAGTTTAATCGTTTATTATTTTTGGTCTTCCCCGAAAATATCAATGTCATTCCATATTGGTGTAGAAAACTTATTGCTTACTTAGTTTGTCATCGTAATGACAAGGCCTTGATTGATCCTATTGATGATTGGTAATCGTGTGGGATCAATCGGGAAGTGAAAATTTGTTTTTATTTCGCTTGAACTGTGTCAAAATTAGATATCATCTGGTAGATAATCTTTGCTAACACCTACTCTACATATGTCAAGGTAATCGGCCTGTAATCGGAAATGTAATGAGACACTATTAAGTAATTTCCAGTAAACAAATCAATAAATAATTTAAATATCTTTATCTCAACAGATTATTCAGTTTGACACTTTCAACAGCTGTTGTGTGTTGAAGCATTTTTTTAAATTTCGCTTGCGGCGTACATTTCTTGATTATTTTTTCCTGAATTTTCGTCCAAATCAAATTTAATTTTCTATATAAAATTTGTATAATAGGTGTTCGGATTTAGTCATCCTCCCACACACCTGTCTCCTCCCCTCAACAGCCAATCTATTTCTAAAATACGTTATTCAAAAAAAAATCGCAGATCTTTATACCCGTATGGTGAAACCAAAGGGTATATTAACTTTGCCTTACCGTTTGTAACGCCAAGATCCCGTCATCACACAAAAAAATGAATTACACCAGTGTGTTTAGAATGATAAAAATATTTAATTTCTGCATGTCCGTTCGTCTGTCCGTCTGTCCGTCGGTCCGTCTGTCCGTCTGTCCGTCTGTCCGTCTGTCCGTCTGTCCGTCTGTCCGTCTGTCCGTCTGTCCGTCTGTCCGTCTGTCCGTCTGTCCGTCTGTCCGTCTGTCCGTCTGTCCGTCTGTCCGTCTGTCCGTCTGTCTGTCTGTCCGTCTGTCTGTCTGTCTGTCTCTCGGATTGCGGGCGCACGGATTGAGCTAGAGACTTGAAAGTTTGCACAGATCCGTTTTTCGTAAAATGCGAGGCTAAGTTCGTTAATGGGCAAAAATGGACCATTAGGGGGGTACTCCCCATACGAACGAAATCATTTTTTTGTAAATATCTCAAAAACGGTGCATCTTATCAAAAAAGTCGGAGAACAAAAGTTATTTAGGATATGATTCTACATAAAACTCCCATACATCAAAATCCGATTGGAATAAATTTTAAAAAATCTTATTGGAAAGTTTGACTTCAAACTGGAATTTTGGTATAACTATTCGAATTTTGATACGAATATCACCATACGGGTCTCCAATTATTGCCAGATTGGCAATTATAGCTTTTGTTATGTTCATTATTAACAATGATTTAGCAAGTGCACCGATGTTGTGGTGGCTGAAGTTCAAGAACCGATTTTTAATGTCCAAGAACCGATTCGAAATCGAGTCAGGGAGTTCAGCTTTTTTTTAACATTGATTTATTCAAGATTTTCTATTTAAACACTTTTTACAAAACATTTTAATTATTCAAAAACATGTAGTAAATTTTCTAAGTGGTTCGATTTGATAGGGTGTTAGACCTAGATCATTTTTGCAAATCTCAGACAAAGATGGTTTTCTTTATCTTTCGTGCAAAAATATTTTTGAGAGTAAGGATAAAACTGGAAACTGACATCCCGCACGATCAAAATATGAGGACAAATCAAACCTAAAATCTCTCTTGTGTTATCTGGGATAGTGCGGAGGAAAATCCTCCCACAATTTTAAAAAAAAATTAAATTTTCAATTCATATTTTTGTATTAAAATTGGTTTCATTTGTCAAACGCCCGAAACAATATTAAAATTTTTAGAAACCTTCAGACTTTGTTGAATATTTTTTCCAAATCGAGTTTAGACTTGATTCTAAGCTGAAGGAAAAGATTTCGATAAAAAAATTAATTAAACATGTGCGAAAAATCATGTATCCAGCATCATTTAAAGCCGCCTTACATATTTTCTCATCCTGATAGATGAATTATACCGAAACCCACCAAAGATGTCGTTTTTCATAAATTAATCTGGATAAGTCGAAAACTTGTCCATGCAGGACAAATTTCATGGTCTCGTGCAACTCCGGTTTATAAAGAGTTCTCTTTAATTTTCTTCTTGTGCCCAGCAAAGAACTCTTCCCGGAAAATAAAACCTACAAAGAACGATTAACTTGGAAAAAAAACTATAAAATTACGGATTCCACCAAAAAACCCAAAATGACGATTATGCATGAATCAAATGTTAACCTTCATAGAAAATCTTCCGCAAAATCCCCTTGAATCAGTTCGGCTTAATTATCGAGCACAATAAGAATAACCCAAGAAAAAATGTTTATTGTTCATCGGGATCGGGCGGAACTTATCTCATTAATCCATTCAAATTCTTCAAGATTCACAATTCGAATCACCATCAGCAACCAACTGAGAACATTAGAGAACAAATCATTCTGATTAATGTTTCGATGATTTTTTTTATCAGATCCCTTGCATGCAACCACTTCCTTCATTAGCAACTGAAAATTGAAATTAACTTTTACTCGACAAAGAATTTCCTTGTTGATTGAACCGGAGTCACAATTGATCAACTGATCAGTCAACGCCAGGCCAGGTAATCAACTTTATCACCATGCCTCTCTATCTCCAGCTTAACTAAATTAACATTGCATGGATAGAAAAATGTGGTCTAATATAGTTAAAGGCTGCTGGTGGTACCTGTTCACGTTTATTATTGGCTTTGATCAAAGGTATCAATTATGATTAGACCCTCTTAATGGAAATGAGTACCGTTAATAATAGAAGATAGAAGCAAAAACATGGCGCTATTAAAGAAAATAACAGCAGGTAAAATTCCTTTACGAAACTGGAGTATCAGTGGTTGGTATTAAATGTGGATAAAGTATGCAGCCAATGGTTCAAGTATTTTACAATTTCGATTCTGGCTGGGCTGGGCTGGGTGTAAGAATTGAATGCAATGTGGCTATGCGGCCCTGTACTAAAGCGGAACATAACTAGAACTAAGCTGCAACTACAACAAAATAAGTATCTACATCCACCTTACTCTGTTAATTAATGTTTAAAGTAAAACAGCATTCGGTGGATATGTTTTTCTATAAATCTGATACAGTAACATGAAAACAACGTAAAACCGAAGGAGTTTCATTTAAACGAACTAGGAATGTTTTATGAAAAAGACAACATGCCAGTATGATAGGCTATGAATCTTCTCCGGCGCTTATAGATAGAATGAAAAGAAGCCTTATGTTCAGGTGGTAAAGTGTGTGGACGATGAAGATGCCAAAGGTAAATAAAAATTAAAAGCCCTTGCAGTTTTTCTGCATCGGCAAACACTTACGGGACATTGCGGTTTATAACCAAGTTGAACTACAATTAAAACCACTAAAATTCATAGCAATAACTCAGCTAGTTACGGCAGAAAAATGTAGGTGACATTAATTGGTGAAAAAAAGACAAAGAAAAAATAAGAAAACGAACAAAATAAAAAATAAAACAGAGAAAAATAACCAAAACCCCGTAAGATATGATGACGATAAAAAAACATCAACCAATTCTGGTATTTATTTTATTTTTATTTATTTATTTGTGCCTGCATAAATATTTTATAAAGACTTTTTTAAGGCCAAATTCATTCAAGTTGAATGCTGAAACTTTTTAACGACGATATTACCAAGAAATTATATGATGCTATATAGATGTCTCCTCTTATCCAAGGTAACAGTGGGTTTTCAGTAAATTGACTTAAAAAATCATTAAAGTAAGGTGACACGTTCTCTGAATATTCGCTTAATCAACTTTTAGTTTTTTTAAAAAAACTGTTTTTATTTTAAGATATATAAAATTTGTCAAAAATGACTATTCCAAAATTTAAACCGTTTTTTCTATGTCTTGGAATCAAAAGTAAAATTAATTTTTTTTATTAGTAATTCCGGTTTTTAAAGGTCTTTTTCTAATTTTTTTATTCTATCTCACTTTAAAGATTTGCTCACAATTTTCAACGTTTAAAAATTTTTACGATCATAAAAAATTTTATTCACTTTTGAACTCTGGACCAATACTATCCAAACGTTATATATCTGTAATTTTTTGATGCATCAAATATCAAATTATCGAGAAAACCTGTTATTTTATTAAAACTCTGAATCCGCAAAAACCTTCAAACTTTCCTAATTGGTCACCTTTGTGCATAATAAAATTTAACTAGATCAAATTAAGATGAAAAAACGGAACACCAGTGAGGAAATCATAGAAAATTATTTTTAAGTGCACCTTTTATTGCTATTAGAAGAGTCTTGGCGTCCGCTCAGTGTAAAAAAATTACTCCCTGATACCGACTTTCGCATCAAAAACCGTAATTGCAACAATTCGGTGGCTCAATAGCTATTAACCTAAGATTACTTGAATAATTTTTACAATTTAAGTGTCCATACAAAGCATCAATAAACATGTTCGCGTCCTTGGTATTAAGCCATATAACGTGCTCGCTTAGCCAAAGAAACGATCAACAACAACAAAATTACCAGAATTAATGACAAACGAAAGATTTAAGCGACGAACCCAACGACATTCGTCGACGTCCATCGTCGTCGTTGGCAAACGAAAGATTTAAGCGAAGAACTTGATGTTTCGTGACATAAAGCTAAAAATATCTTTAATTGATTTCGCGACATAAAATTTTTTAATGGATTCTAACTGTAAACGTTTGCTATAGGTAAAACACACAAAGAAATTCTGAAATTCGCAAAACGAAATTATTACTTCCCAAAGTAATTTAGGGAGTTGGCTGTGTCCACTTTAATTAACTCTAATTATTTTTTTGCTTGTACGTTTTCTGAATAAAATTTTAAATTGAGTTGAATGTATCTGACAGGAGCCCTGCCTATATTTTGACTCTTGTTAACCTTATGAGAACACTATTATCCATTAAAGAATTTAATGCTTATATAATTGTCGGAATCATTAGATAATTTGCCAGGATGGTACGAAAAACTTGCTAAGATTAAGGAAAAAAATAATAGTTTACGGACAAAAATTAAATGGTTTCCCGCACTTAAGATGATTTTCTTGTTAAATTCTAAGAAGATTACAGCGTCATGCACCAGTTTTAGTCTTCAGAGGTAAATGGCGCCATTGGCCAATTACCTGTTCTTTGAATGGATATTCTAACCATCTGTTTTCGAGCATTCAATATTGTAGTAACAAAAAATAATGAAAGCTTCTTGTTATAAGGAGGGAAAAAAGCTTTTAACGAAATACTAAAACAAACTAGTGCCTGAACCACCATGTGAAGAATTGAGAAAAACAAAAAACCTATTTTCGTATTTGGTGAATAAATATGGAGTGACTAATGAGAATATTTTTATCCAGCCAACCATCCAAATCAATGATTGAATTTTTCGACTAGAGCTTAGCCGAAGGACAACCAGCTATCTTAGATCACGTGGGTGTGTCAAGTTATTTAGCGGAAGAAGGTCATTCTATATGAAAAAAAATATCATTCAAAATAGTTTCTATGCTTAATAATAATTTGTCTGGAGCATAAAATTGGTAAATGCAAACGTATGTAGAGAGTAGGCGAAATATACGTGTAATTTTTTATATGACAAATATTTTCTAATTATATGTTTTTTTTTCAATTAATATTTACATTAATGTAAATTAATTGATAAATGTTGTATATTTTTCATTTGTATTTGAAATACCGAACTGAAAAGATATTCCTTTTTTATCTGCTTAACAAATTTTTAGCGGTCAATTCAAAAAAACATATCTGATGAATGAGGGAATTTCAACAAAAACCATCCGGAGAAATAAAAAATTGTGAATCAGACTGGGATTTTTCATGAATGTGACATGAATTTCTTATAATTTTCATACAATGATCACCAAGTAATTTAAAGTTATCAAATACGACTTTTTAAAGAATTTCTATCATAAAAAAATCATATATGACATTCAGTCATTAAAGATGACTTGCTTCTGAAGTGGTTTAAATTTGTAATTTTCGTTGACCTGGTAATGGGTTAATAGAGAATTACGTAACGAAATTATCAACCATAATGTCGGCATGAAAATAAGGAAATCGGACTTACATATTTTATTTTTTGGCTTCGAGTACACTTAAGCTAATTTGATAAAATTTTATTTCAAGCGTAACATTTGTAGAGTCTTTATGGTTTTAGAAACAATTTATTTTCTGGCTAAAAAAAACGATTTCTTTTTAATAGTGAAACTTTTCTGAGACGTAAGAGCTATGGCATTCCAGGTATGTTCGTGATCGTTGCACGATTGCTAAATGCAGCCACACAAATTTTGGCCGTTTTCCTTACACAAAAGGTTTACATTTGCATAGGTTTATATTGGCAAATAAAAATTGTGAAACCAGAACCTATTTTAGAACGAAAAACATCTTTATTTGTCTGGCTGCAGTGTATAATTTACGTCGAACTGAATACTCAAATAATTACGCGTAAATAATGTATTTAACCCCCTCCGATTTTAAACGTAAATAATGTATTTTATGTAAATAATGTAATTAATTCGAAATTAAAGGAGTACAATAAATGAAATATAAGAAAAACTTGATATGTTTGATATGGAACGAATTGACGAAATTCGTTTTACGAAACCTGATTTAAAATTTTAAATTTTCAGCTTGCGAAATCAATATTTTTTAAAAAATTGATTGTATAGATTTTTTACGATTTGTTCCTACATCTGCTAGTAATACTTTTTAACAGAAAGATCAATTTTTTTTCATTACATTAGTTACAATTAATTACATTAATTACCAATTATTACATTGATTACATGTAATTAATGAAAATCAACCATTTACGCGTAATTTACCAACACTATTTGGCTGTCTTTAAATATTACTCAGTTCGGCAACGCAGTGCATTGGTATACCACACGGAGAGAAAAAATTGAAGTCATGACCGAATTTTCCGGTGAAGCGCCCCAACCTGGATGACAATATACGAAACAGTGCGAGTTTTTGATAACCTGGGGAAAGTTTTCTATCATCGATGGGATGCCTGCTACTGTTAAGTGGAACTGGAAACCTTCAGCTACGGGTTGGAACGCTTTTTATAAAGTTTCTGACACTTTTACTGAAAAGTTTAGAGGGTTAGATAGGAGAGCTTCCCAGAAAATTGAAAAAGAAAATTGGCAATGGTATCTGAAGTGATTGCCGAAATTTGGCCTACTAGAGAATAAAGGAATAATTTAAAAAAATTAGAGGGTATTCGCCCCTGATCGTGTCGCGGTCCATGCCTTACCCGCGGACCGGCCTCCGGCCACCCTGGCCCCGTCGGTCTACAGCCGCCCCTTCTTATTATTGAATTGATATTTTCAGGCTATTTATTATTGAATTTATAGTTCTACTTTGACATAATCACACTCCCATTCGAGAAAAAATTTAATTACACCAGATTTAATTCTAACTTTATTCAAGAAACTGGTCACATTTTCTAAACGAGTAGAAGTTGCTATGCGGACTAACCATAAATACATGATGTCAATTAAAGACTGAACTGCAAGCCATAACAAGCCAACAATAAAAGTGAACTGAACCAGTCCAAATTAAATGCGTATTGTTATTAAAAGTGAATGGCAATCTTGCAAGAATCAAAAATAGACTTCTTTAAATTGAATGCCATCATTCAGTTGAATTGAACTTAATTTTTTCTTCTTTTTTTTTCTCATGTGAATTTCAAAATTCAAACAAAAGTTTTTACGCCATCGCATCACATCAAAAAAAAATTTCACAGTTTTTAGATTTGATTTCATATTTGAACAGCATAACCAATTGAAAGCAAAGGAAAATAATTTGAAAATAGCACAATTAAAAATCTGATTTTTCAACTTTTGATGCAAGAGATTCATTTTCATTGGGTATTCAGTTCAATTTTGGAGGTCCGGCGAATGCGATTATTATTGTGATTACTCTAGCATAAACTCCTTCATTTCTCGCTAAATAAAAGACTTGGCGCAACTATTAAGATTTATCGTGAAATCTCATTACATTATCAAAGTTTCCATTATTTTCGCTTAATGGGAATTAAATTTATACACAAAAAAAATGCGTTTCGCTAAAAATCTGTGATGCATCAGAGTATCACATGCACTCGGGATGAAAATATCGGAACTTTATTGAGATGTGGTTTTTACGAGATTGTCCTTGAATTAATAAAAATACATTCATTCGAAACGAGTACAAGAGAAACGGTAACCTTTACCTATGGAACCGGTTCGACGAGATGCCCATGTGAACATCTCCTGTGAAATTCTTTAACTGATAAAAATTATCGAAAAAATATCGAAAGTGAACGCTATTTATTTTTAATGTTATAACCCTGGAAGTGCTAGTATAAACAATATCGACATAGAAAGTGTCAAATAACTATCCTCCCACAAAAACACTAACAACAGGTAATATTTCTCTTGCGAAAATGTTAAAATCAGTACCATCTGGGTTGGTGAAAATTCAATGGAAGACACGACTTTCGTTTCGAACAATATGAGAACATAGTCCACCGCTAAAACAATAGAGACCCCATGAACGAGCCCGCAAATTAAAACTGAAAGGCCTTTTTATAAGACGCATGACTAGAGAGTAACTTTTTCCAAAAAAAAATAATTACACCCCTTGTTCCTCTCTACTTCAAAGATCACCACAAATCCGTGGTTCGAACGCGTTTTGTATGATCGTAAACGCCACCACATTGAGGCCGTTGTTGAACAGAAAAAAAACAGACTCTTCAAACGTGAAAACTTTCACCTGGGCCGGCTCAACTCCATCTTGAGACGTTTTCAAAGATGCTGTTTTTAGTCGCTGACATGATGTCAGAAAAATTATGGCTTTTAACCTAGCCAAGCAACCTCAGCAACATATATTCCTCCGTTGCAGAAAGATTTTGTAGACGGAGGTAGTTTGTCGTCACTCGATGTCAGTAAATCGGGTCAAATCATTTAAATTCGCTGATTATATTCAAAAAATATGATGACAAATGATCATTTCGGTCTTTACAAACCATGAATGTAGACGCGTCCAAAGTGAACTTGAGGACAATAATGCAAAAATAAATCGTTTGCGTACGAATAAATGCTAACTATCACATGTCATCGTCGCCTGACTATTGAGCTGGAAGAATGCCTCTATTTTGCGAAATGTTTTTATGTATTTTATGATACAATACTGAAGTGATCGCAATTGAATCTGAAATCAAGTCATGTGGGTCGATTTCGTAATGTTTTTAATATGCAACACTGCGCTAAGACGCCTGCGCTTTGACGGTTTGTAGGTAAATCGAATCGAACAGCAGTGAGCAATGTTTTTTAACCCTATACTGCATGGAAGGCAATTTTTGGTGTATGCCCCATATTTTTGGACTCCTAGTGGCAAATACGTGCCATGTACCAAAAATTCTAATAAGGAATCCATTTTATAAAAAAAAATACTAAAAATATTATTAACCATGCGTTTAATTTTATATGGCTGGGTGTCTGCGTGTTTCTATGTTCGGACATAACTCGAAAAATCAGGGTTTAAACCTCAAAGGGACGTTTCAAACAAATGAAACCTAGAAATTAAAAAAAATCAAGAAAAAAAGTCTTTAGAAATTTTATCTTGATTGTATGTTTTTTTTCTGCAAGAGAATGGTGACAACGGAAACCTTGATGTATAAATTTGAGAAAATAAAACTGTTGGCCTCATAAGGTATTGTTTAGTGAAAAATTGAAAACATCCCCCCGCTCATCCTTCCTCCATTTCTTAAATTACTGAGTAGGGTCGTTATCGCCACCATAAGCATCGTGAATCTTCTTAATAGATCATTTCAGACGAAAATCTCTAAAAAAAATTAAAATAATTTATTTTTTATGTTGAATAACGTCGTGATTTTCGCAATGCATTTTTTTTCTTTTCTGTTTATCGGTTTTTATATTTTAAAGAAAATATCTTGATTTTCCTAACTAATGCATTTCAGGGTTAATAACTGTAATCCATAGGTGACTGAGCTACCTGGTATTAAAAGTGATTACGCGAACATACCTCAATAGTATTGATTGTGAGTAATTGTCTAGCAGTTTAATGGCATTGTGTAGGCGCCTAACCGTTTACCATTAGTTTTTCATACAACAAGTCCGCCTTAAACATCTTGCAGATTTTTACATATCTGACATCAGATTCCAGCTGATTTACAGTAACCAAACTCAACCGAAATTAATCTGACAGTCAAGAATCATTGATTTGAAACAATATTTTCTCAGTTAGTTGCGTCTAGAATGAATTTCTTTAAGACATTTTGCCATGTACTCGGGGTATGATGTCAGCCGTTTGTAATTTAGATCTTATTTGAATTTGAATGACATCGAAACAAACAACATTCGCTTAAAATTATCGCCTTTGCAGAATATTTAAAATTACAAACACCATTGAATTAATTCTATGGCGTTATAAATCCCATAAAATTAGCCACCTTGTCTTCGGCCAGGTGAATCATTTTTGCTTAACAACTTCCGTAATTCGAATTTAGCCAAACAAGAGACAGGAACGAAATTCAGTTACCCAAGCGAAATGTCTTATTGTCTAAAAAATGTAAGAAGGTGCTAGTCCTATCTTCATAGGCGTTTCATTATCATCGCATAAATTTTGAATAACATTTCTTGCGCACTGACTGACTGAATTAAGAGTTTGAAAAGTTTTTCTTTTTATAAAATTCGAAAGACCCCTTCAAATAATATACTCTCTATAACGCTATCCGCCGGAAATGAGCCATCTTCATATCGACAATCAAGAAAACCACCGAACGCGTCAACATCAAGTGACATGCAAAGGCAATGAGAAGTTGTATCTTCTATCATTCAAGCCCATGCGATTGTTATTGTTGGCGGTAGTTGATGGCATACCTGTTATTATGTCTTCTTTCACCTGAGCCAATCGGCTGTGGAAGAAGGTAATCACTAAGGGAAACACCAACAGAATACGAAAACAAAAGGTCTCCGCTGCCTTCGATCATCAGGCAAAGAACAATTTGAATGCCTTGAATGTAGATGAGATGGAATCCAAAGAATAGAAATCGTCATCGAAATGTGCGTTTATTGTTATTTGATGGGTTTATATCTGCATGAACTCGATACTCTAATCGCGAGATCCGAAAGGAAACATGAGTTCCACGCGTATCACCCGTATTCCTTTAATCATTGATAGTTTCTTACACCATTTGGTCAGATCGGGGTCTAGCCCACACAATAACGCTGAATACAAAGTCGCGGTGAACACCCAATTACCCATCTACCTACGACAAGTTTCAATGTTTTATTTAGATTTCTGAATCGATGGCTTGTACTTGCCTTCCTCGCAATGCACTCAATAAACATATTGACACCTTAATGTCTATTGTTTATTTGAAAAGTGCAAGACGAACCGAACCAGGATGAGCAATCGATTACATTCTCGACCAGTCACGGAACCTTTTCACGATCAACTGAGTTACCAAACCCACTCCTACTTTGTATATTTTTGATTTAAGTATATTTTAGCAATCACTACTGAATATGAAGAGACACCTCATTGCCGATGCATTGCCACCAGTGCCGGTGACTTTCATCGTCAGGGACTACTTTGAATCCAAACGGGTTAAACTCCAGGGTATATTATCCTCATATCCGTTCAATATAGGAAATGCACACTCTTCATACCTTTATCGGCCATAACCTGTCTATGCAAATAGCTAAGTTGATGTCGTGGCATATATTATGGATATGACTGTTGATTTTCTATATTCAACTATCGACAGACTAACGACCGCGACCGATCGACCTTATCGTCAGATACTGATGTATAATTTTGGAATTTTATTCAGAAAAAAAATATCAACATGATCATCAAGAAAATGCCACACATTACTATTTATTTATGGCTGTAATTATATCTACAACATACATATGATATCACTCATCTTTGACAAAATAAAATAATGTAAGGATGTTTTTAGAAGCAATTAGAAGATTGCAAAGATTGTATGCAAATTTAATTTTATTCATTTTTTAGCCAATTTGAAACTATTTATAAATAAAATATTTTAATTTATTTTAAATGATGATCATATACTGTACTTATGAAATCGCATGATAACGACGATGATATAATCACTACTGATTTGTAATCTAAACAGTATTTTATGAGCGTATCTGAATGTTTATTGATCATAAATCAATAGCATAATTAGTTTTGCAGTATTGATGCTGACGTTTTATGCAACAAAATACTAATGTTAACTCCATTAATTTCTAAACTCTATTGAATTTTTCGGATTTTTGATCATACGGGTATAACAAAATGATATATGATAGGTTCCTTTTAATAACCTCAAGCTTGTGTGCTCTAAAAAGTCAAAAAGGAGCCCTTTTCTAGTTTAGAAGCCAACGACAATCTTGAGAAGCAGCTATAGTCCGAGGTAGGTTTGAAAAAGCGTTTAAAAATGCGCCGCATGCAAAAAAAAATGTGATTTGGAACAATCCTCAACCGTTTTTCATATTCAGTGACCGTTTTTTCTATTATCTGATAAATTATAACACTAGTGAACAATTAGATATAATAAATAGCTTTGGTTTTTTAAGTTCACTATATGTAGCGCGGACTGTGATTTCAAAATTGTTTTTGTCTCCTTTTCTCCTTTTCCAACAAGTAGTAACTTAAAAAAATATTTCTATGAAATACAAATAATTATGTTTTAAATGAATTCAAAAAATAATGACCAATCGACCTTTTATAAGACCAGATCTCTTTCCAATGTATAAATAAGTAATTAAAAACTAGTCCAAACATATCAATAACTCCCCTTTTCATAGAACGTAAATTAAAATCATTGCTTTACTTATTATTATATAAAAGGTGCAGACACCTTGTTATTAAAAAATTGGCTACATGCAGAATATCTGTGATTTTTATCATGAAACCTTGATAATTTCATCATAAATGCGACAACTAACACCAAAGTTCATTGCAATGCGCCACGAATTTTTGCTAATTAAATTTTTACCAATAATTGAGTCCGTGAAAATCAGTTTATCGCTAAGAAAAAAAAATCTTTACAATGCATAATAGTCGCAAAATAAAAAACTAAATAGATAAAAAGATAAAATCGCATAGAATGTTTGAACTACATATTCATTATTTGCCTTGCGGCAAAGTTACCGGCAGTTCAGATCAAATCAAATAAAATTAAATCGGCGGCTCCAAACTTTCCAAAATGAAAGAAAATCTCACACAAGCCGAATGTCGAATTAAAAATGTCACGGCCATCTTAAGAAGCCATGCTCGTGAATGATCTCGATCTATCGATTATAGCGGAATTTTGTTTTTTTCAAGGAAGGCTCTTTTTAAACTGGTTCGCTTTACGAAAACGAAATCAACATTTTTTCTAATTAGACAATTACCAAGTAGACAGTTTATAATCAACAAAAATCGGAAATTATGAATTAGTATGTTAAAAGATTTCGTATGCATTCAGTTTTTGATCTATTAAGGTCACATGCAGGAATTAATAAAAAAGTGCAATTAGTTAGACGTGCTAAACTTTCAATATCAAATTCTGGTTTGAAATTTTAAGAGGTGTGCAATAATCGTGAGTCATTTTGTTTATTACAAACAGTTTATGAAAACAAGCAATAGAATTCATTTTTTATCGACTAAAGTAAGGAATTCAGTTCCGGTTCAAAAAACTGTGTTAAAATTTTAGCAAAATTTGTTACATTCACAGAGAGTTACATCAAGTCTAGACTAGCAACATTATCAAAAAAAACTTACATGACCATTAGAAGACTTTTTCACACAAAATTAAATATATATCATATTTATTTATGAGCAGATGATCAATTTTTACTGATGCCTGTCAAGTTTGAATGATTTTCAAATTTTTAAACAAGTTTTTGAACACAACATCGACTATAATAGTTGTGGGTAGACACGGTGGCGTACCAAGGGTTGGTTTGGTGGTCCCCGAGGCGAATATTATAAATCACTACCCCCAAAATGTTTCCCGTTTAAAATTTGGAGGTGTTTTTTGGGGTTACTTGCCGCTTCGAGAGATTTTTCCGGTCAAAACTGAAAATTTTTCTTTTTACTTTTCTTTTTACTTGTTACAATACTTTTTGAGCGATTTTTTATTACCGGCATATATAAAAGTGACAGCGCTAACGATTGCTAAGTTATAGGGAAATACCGTTATTTGTTAAAAATTCAGTTTTTTTTTTAAATCCGTAAACGATTATGTGTAAATATATGATACTAGAATTTGGACCCGGCTAAAAGCGTGAGTAGAACAAAGTCTAAGAAAACAAAATTCAATTAGCAATAAATTAGATAGAATAAGTTGTCCGTGCTTTTCTTTAAAAGATTCGGATTTTCTTTACCTCCTCCCCTTAATCCCCCACCTCTCGGGCTATTTTTTAATGGATCTATGTTGGGGCTGGACCCCCGACGAACATCTATGCCAAATTTCAGGCCAATCGGTTCAGTAGTTTCCCCGTGAAAGAGTAACATAGCGCAAAAACTAAGTTTCGAAATCACTTTACCCCCTCCCCTTACTCCCCCCACCCCTCGCGCTACTTTTCCGTATGCCTATGTTGGAAACAGAACTACCACAGACACTCTTGCCCAATTTCAAGTCAATCGGTTCAGTCGTTTTTGCGTGAAAGAGGGACAGACAGACAGACAGACAGACACCAACTCATTTTTATACCCGTATGGTGAAACCAAAGGGTATATTAACTTTGCCTTACCGTTTGTAACGCCAAGATCCCGTCATCACACATAAAAATGAATTACACCATTGTGTTTAGAATGATAAAAATAATTAATTTCTGCATGTCCGTCCGTCTGTCCGTCTGTCTGTCTGTCCGTCTGTCTGTCTGTCTGTCTGTCTGTGGCGCGGATTGCGGGCGCATGGATTGAGCTAGAGACTTGAAATTTTGCCCAGATCCGTTTTTCGTAAAATGTGAGGCTAAGTTCGTTAATGGGCAAAAATTGACCATTAGGGGGGGTACCCCCCATACGAACGAAATCGTTTTCTGTGAATATCTCGAAAACGGTGCATTTTATCAAAAAAGTCCAAGAACAAAAGTTATTTAGGATATGATTCTACATAAAACTCCCATACATCAAAATCCGATTGGAATAAATTTAAAAAAATCTTATTGGAAACTTTGACTTCAAAGTGGAATTTTGGTACAACTGTTCGAATTTTGATACGAATATCACCATACGGGTCTCCAATGATTGCCAGATTGGCAATTATAGCTTTTGTTATGTTTATATATTAGTATGATGATAGATCAAAATCCAACAAAATTTCTTCAGAGAGAAACTTGATTAGCTATTTTCTAGAAAATTTTTTCCTAGATGGTAAATTTTCTACTAACTCATCTGAAGACATAAAATTGTCTATTCTAACGGTTTTAAAATTAAAAATCGAAAACTAACTTATATATTTGCTAGCTAAACATATTTTTCGCGATTTTTCTAAAAACTAGTTTCGTTAAAAAATCGTAAAAATTTTGTAAAAAAAGCACCCTTAGAAATCAATCGCTTGTTTTTGGTCTGCGTCACGTATCTGCCGCTAAAAGTGTATATTATTAGGTGGCAAATATGTGCTATGCACTAAATATCCTAGTGGCGAAATTAACCCTTGATGTATTTTGTGTACAATGAAAATCTATGGTAAATTACATGTCAATTGGTTCAGCCATTTTCATGTAAACGAATAACAGATAAAATGCGTCACATTTTTCGAAAATGCCATTTTTTAAGTTTTGAAGTCGAAGTTTTTACTAAATACAAAGTTCTTCTATATTAATTCTCTACAAAAAAAAATGAAAAAAATTAATTTAATTCCTGATATGAATGAAATAAAAAGCAATTACCAAAAGGATATCAACTTTCACTTCAATGAACATATAAAGTCATGCTATTATCAGCCTACACTGCTACGGAGGGAATAATTTAAAGAAAAAATCAACATTCTCAGCTTATATCGAGTAATAACTTTGTTTAATACCGGATTGGCTAACAAACATGAAGCAAAAGATGCCAACACCCCAAAAATGGTAAACTTACATAAATTAGCTCGCAAACAGATGACAAACAAAGTGCTGTTATATCATCAACATCATCATACACATACAGGCAGTCGCAGACTTGATCAATTATATCGCAAGAAATCTTAACAAAAAACAGTCAAGCGAAACAACTGCCTTAGATCAGCGGAAAGATCTTTCGATCGATTCAGCTATTGTCAGTTAAGAAGCTCGGCTAGAGATACAAGCGAAATCGTCTGCCTTATGCTATACTATTTATAATGACGATCTTACTAATGTATTTTTGTAACATAAGTCGTATATTAATAACATCTAGTCTTATGTCAAATAATGATGACGGTTCTAGCAGTTCAAAATAACAGATGACAGCATTTCAGATTACAGGTCCAAAAGTTAGTTAACAGATGATCATCCTGATTTTTATTAGAGTTTTTCTTAACAGTTTCAAGAAGATTCTTTCGAGAAGATTTTTATACTGATGGTAGACGCTTCCAATCTTCTCCGACTCGTTCTTCTCGTTTCATCATTTATTTTTCATCTTTTGTGATTTTTTTTTTGCAGTTAAATGCGGTGCGGCAAGAACTATTCTCCAAACAGTCAGTCGTGACCTTAAGGTGCAAAATGCTCAAAAGTCTCGATCCTCGACCGATCGCTATTTATTAATGCAAAAACTTGTTCTTTAACAGTTAAGCAGAGAGTAACATATCGTTTATTGATATATCTATATGACTGTTTTGAGCTTAAATCCAATATGCCTGAATTAATCTGTTAGGTTCTTTACAAAAATATCTTTCACTTCAGCGATCAGGTAATCCAAACCTAAAACTCCATCTCTGACTAACAAAAGCAGTTAGCGGCTCACAGCGGGTATTATGAATATAGCGAAATAAATTTTTAGCAATTCGTGCGTAGCATACGTCAATCTTTAGGAATGGCGACCATATGATCATACCGTTTATCGAATTCGCAATAAAAAAAAATAAGTCGAGATCCAGAACATACTAGGGGATCACAAGACCTTCGAATTGAGTTCGAGAGTTGGTAGCGTTGGCGACCAACTGACGAGTTGATGCAATTTCGAAACCTGAATTATCACCAGTGTTGAATTTTGTAGTCCCACACACACGATCACCTTAAATGCCTTAAATTGGTCTTTTTCACTACGCCCAGTCGCGGTACGTTTACTCTGTGCAATCGCAAAGTACCAGAAAAATCGCTACATCTTACGTGGTATTTGTGGATACCCCGTAAAATTCATGGAAACTCGACTTCCAGTCCAAGTCCGCTTCTGTTTTCTTGAACACCAAAAGAGTTAAAAATTCACATAAAATTGATCATGGTGTTGGCGAATTTGTGCCGCCGCCATGGTGTACCGCGAAGCAGAGCAGAGCAAAGTTAAGCATTTCATATGTTCAACAG
Organism: Chrysopilus asiliformis; assembly: GCA_964034945.1. Lineage (NCBI taxonomy): Eukaryota > Metazoa > Arthropoda > Insecta > Diptera > Rhagionidae > Chrysopilus > Chrysopilus asiliformis. Next base: position 21,005,282 of record OZ035960.1, read on the forward strand.
TTGACTTCAGTTATAGGTTGGTATGCTGTTAATTTTTTCAACTTTTCAACGGATGTGTATGGGTTAAAAGTATGCGCACCGTGCGGCTTTTGCCTTGGCTTGCGAGGCCTTTTCGAAAGTTGCTTTTGATTTCTCAAGACGAAAGGAAAGGAAATGCTATGAACTCGACGTTATACGAGCGTTAAACATAAAGTTGAAAAGTAGACTTTTTTTTAATGCCTTAACCGAATATAATCGCCGAATGACGTCACTCATCTGTATCTGGTCGATGGTTTTCAGTGAAAGAGTTCAAGTATGGTGAATGGGCTCCATCCACTTCAAGATGTTGTTTAAACTGTTTACCTGATCAAGTTTCTTTCTAAAGAATATGCCTACATTTTTTTTACAGATATTCCGATTGATACAAAAGTTCCGTGATTTTAATAATGTTATTCGATTAGATTGACTCTCCTCAATCTATACACAAATAGCATCAAACTGAAAGAATTTCTGAAAAAAAATTCAATTAATAATATTGAAGAAGCTGGAAAAACATTTTCAGTCTACCAGCAAATTCGAAATATATCAATAAATCAATTTCGATAATGATATCATGAAAATCGATGAATTGTAAAACGCAATAATTATGCCCCACAGATACACAAAGGTATCACAGACGGAGATCTCAAGTTTTAAAAAAAAAATCTTAAGATATAGAAAAACTCTTGGTTTATTTCTAATGTGCATAAAAAGTAATCTCTTTTTTTAGCATTTTAACCGGAGTTCATTATTTTTTGCGTTTCGATCAATTTCATGGGTATAATTTAGATTTAATAATTTCAGTTGATTTTCGAATTATTGAATTTGACTTAAGCAGGTTTTCATTACATAACAAATTGATTGAAAGATCAATGCCCTCCTAATTACAAAATGAGTGCATAAACAAAAGTTTACATCATCTTTTGACGACGATCGGTTTTTTTTTTCTTAGACATATTTTATCAGTTGAATTGTTTTTTCGGCGCAATTACAAATAAAGTAATTTTTTTGCATTAGCTTGCAAAATCTTTTTTCAGATTTAGTTCGCAAAAGTAAATACGGAACATAAACAGTGAGTAGAATTTTTTTAAAAGAGACCTTTTTAATATTAATTTGTCATCTCAGATAATTAATATGAAATGATTTTTTTTATGGAAAATACTAGTTTCGATATAAACCGTTTAAGTTGTAGCTGTTTAAAGATCCGAAGGTCAAGTAATATAAGAAATATTTTTAAATCAAGTATAAAATTACAAGAGGTTTCGTGTTTTATGGCACTGAATATTAAAAGACTTGATAATTATTTAAAGTCTGGATAAAATTACCACCTCTTGGAGGGATTTATTTTTAGTACTTGTCCAAAAACGTTTTTAAGAATTTCTGCGAAGCATAATTGAACATGGGTTTCTAGAACTATGTATGAATAAATCAAAGATTTGAAATGCTTTTTTTAAGAAAAATTGCAACATATATCAACAAAAAAAATTAAATCATTAAAAAGGCATTGAAATTTTAATTAACAACAGAACGTCTAGATTAAAAATTTTAAAAATTTATTAGAATTTAAAAAATGCCATAGCTTTTTGCCTCAAAAAAAGATGTTTGCTGGAGAAGATTTTTCAATATTATTCTTCGAGATTTTTAGAAAAAAAAATTTTTATGTGGAGCTTTTTGATCAAACAACATAAAATCAGGAATATTTTTCGCAACTCTTAAAAACGCGAAATTTGCGGTCCAAATTACGCAAAATTTATTACCTACAATCTCGAAAGCGCCAGGAGGGAATTTGATGAATTTTAAAGCTTAAGTCAGCGGTAACGAAGATTTAAAAAATAGTTACTAGTGTAGTTTTGCTTACAAAAACAAAACAGATTTTTGCGTTTTTTTTTCGGAAATTGTGTACATTTTCGCCCAAAATTCTTAACACACATTTTTCTAGAATAAGTTTTTGGAACTTTAGTTTGAATTAAAGGAAATATATAATTACCAAATCACAGAGACTTTTTGAAAACTTTAACTAAAAGATTATCTACAGGGAACATTCGACAATCCATCAATAATTTCTAAATACTGCTAGTAAATACCAATAATGAATAAATTTTTTTTTTCTAAAAATCCTGATAAAATAAACACTTTCCAAGTAAGTAATAATTGAATAAAGATATTAAGAAATGAATTGGCTATGTACCATCCTTGAATTTATGCCCAACCTTTAATCCAGCCAAATTTAGTTTATAAATTTTTTAAATTTTGTGCTTGGTTGGCAATTCACACTTTCAAAAAATTTATGGACAGAAAATGAAAACTTTTTCGTATATTTCACCCAATTTTTGTAGTGATAATTTTTGATGAGATCATCATGGACAGATTTGATCATATGTACCGATATAATGAACTGATGTTCATTTTCACTTTTTTGAAAGCATTCTCATTTACATAACAAAAGTTATCAATTTTTTGCAATTAAATATATTGCAGAATTCATTCACATTAAATTTTAATCAGTGCAACATTTGCATAATTAAAAAATTAAATTTTGAAAATTTGGCATTTTCTGTCATTTCGAATAGTTTGAAGAATTTATAATTTATTTTTAGTTTTTTCTAACATTTAATCGTTATGGGAACCGATTTTTTTGCTAAACACATTCTTGCACATTTTCTTTAAAAATATTGTCGGATTTAAAAATTTTTGAGAAACTTTGTGTTAAAAAATTTAGAGGCGGTCTTAAAAGGAGCTGCTGAAAAAGCGAATTTTGGGGTGAAAATGTAAACTCGGTATGGTTTTAAGTACAGTTTTTTCAATTTTCGTTTCAAATCTTTCAACCACAATTTTTATACACTCAAAAAAATTTGTTTGTTTTAAGGAAAATATTCAACGCAAACCTATTTTTATACCCGTATGGTGAAACCAAAGGGTATACTAACTTTGCCTTACCGTTTGTAACGCACAAAATGAATTACACCAGTGTGTTTAGAATGATAAAAAAAATGAATTTTGCATGTCCGTCTGTCTGTCCGTCTGTCTGTCTGTGGCGCGGATTGCGGGCGTACGGATTGAGCTAGAGACTTGAAATTTTGCGTGGATCCGTTTTTCGTAAAATGAAAGGCTAAGTTCGTTAATGGGCAAAAATGGACCATTAGGGGGGTACCCCCCATTCGAACGAAAACGTTTTTTTGCGAATACCTCAAAAACGGTGCATCTTATCAAAAAAGTCCAAGAACAAAAGTTATTTAGGATATAATTCTACATAAAACTCCCATACATCAAAATCCAATTGGAATAAATTTTAAAAAATCTTATTGGAAAGTTTGACTTCAAAGTGGAATTTTGGTACAACTGTTCCAATTTTGATACGAATATCACCATACAGGTCTCCAATGATTGCCAGATAGGCAATTGTAGCTTTTGTTATGTTTTTTTCTATCAATAGGTACATAAAATAAAACCTGAATGAATTTAGAAAGCCTGATCAACTGGAAAAAAAATTTGCAAGTCCAATTCATCATTAAATTACTGAAAAATCGTGACGATGTCCTAAAATTGACTGCCATTTAACACAATAAATGCTCAGTTACAAAACTTACAATCTAAACAAACCTTTTTGATGTACTATAATAATTTTTTATTCCAAGAGATGATTTGGCTTTTGTTTGGTTAATTTTTTAATAGAAAACATGTTAGAAATCAATTTAGTAAAATATATTAAATTGATTGATTTTAGTAAACACTAGTTGAAACAACATTTAATTTCTCCAATGAAAAAAAAAATTAGTGGAGCAATTTTTAACCAAAAACAATGAAATCACAAGATTTACCAATTTTTCATTGAATTTCATGTCTCCGAATGGAAAATTTGTTTTTTTTTTATTTAATTTTCTTTTTCTAATTTTTCATTAAACACTCGTCGCTCATACAACTTGAAAAAAAATATCACTTTTGGTAATCCAATAATATTCTCTGAATCAATATATCCAAATGTGTTGATGCAATAATATCCAATTTTTTAATGTAATGCAGCACAAAATATTCTTGCTTCAAAAAAAAAACCACTATCACTTCCACTTTTTATGTATATTTATTTTTATTCTTTTTCAATTTTTCAAATTTCCTTTCAAACTGATTTTCTTCAATTCATTTTAACATTTTTCCAATTTTTTCACTTTTCAGCTTATTTTATTGTCATCACTGGTTTTCTCCCTTACTGCAAAGAACATAAAACAGAACGATTTAAATTTTCAAATGAAACGAAGACTCCTTTAAAAACTATCCTCATCATCATCATAGTGATTATGTTAAGATTTAACGAGTTCATGTAGAATTTGTTGTTTCAACTATTTCGCTTTTATATTATTTATATTTCTTTTTTGTTGAACTTGTTTTTCACTACTGTTTTGCGAGAACGAGTTCTGCTAATTGCTGAAGATCACTCTAATTGGAGTTTTACAACCTATGCAGGGTACCAAGAAAGACTTGTCCTAAGATTGAACATCATTGAAGTAACTCGAAGTAACTATTCGTGAAGGTATCATCTTGTAGTTATCAAAATAACAAAAAATTGAAAAAAAACTTATGTTGTTGGAAAAACAATTGGGAAAGAGCAACAAAACAGCGCAGAATAACAGAAATGTAGCGAACATTTTAAGATTTAAGTGAACTCATGTAAGTTGTCTGCTAATTACAACTAAGCAGGCAAACCAAATTAACGAAAATTCGCTTCATCATGAATTCCCAATCGCTGGATTAAGTAAAATTAAGTACCAGCAAATAGTTTTGCTTCGTCGTCGTCTTGTTGCTAATTTTCTTTAACTCAGCATAAATACCTGTAAATCGATTAAATCCGTCAAACTTGGAGCAAAACAGAAGAAAAATGAGAGTTCAATGAAAACCCCTGAGGGATTCCAAGAAAAAATGCAAATAATCTTTTTTACCTACAGGACGATTGATCAAACGAAACCGAAGAATCGATTATGATCGATGTTATCGGCTTCATTCAACAATCGATAAAACATAAGACAAAGAAAATTAAGGATCAAGTTTTTTTGCCTTTAATGGACCATTGAAATTTTTTGCAGACATGTTAATCGGGATGCCTTTATCCCGACTGAATGTCGCGACTAAATCGACTAAAAAAAATTCAACACGATTAAAGTATCTGAACAGACAATTTGGTCACGATTGCATATAATTTTTGCCATTTTTGACTTTTCTTGAACCGGATGTAACTCTCCACTTCACATCTGCTAGAGTTTCTTCGAGAAAAAATCAATTCCAAGAAGGAAAATCATTTTTCTTGAATAATCTTTGATAACATTCAGCAAAATGTAAAAATTCGTGGTAATAAATCCTTTTAGTCCTTGATATCCTTGACTCCAACAAAGTGATCAGCTTCAGTTGTGAAAAACACAAGTTCCTCAGCGATTTCGTTAGTTGCGAATTAATAGTTTTAATTTTTATTTTGTTTAATATTTTTAATCGAAGCGTATATATATATTTTTTTTAATAAAAGCGATATTAACGCGAGTTTTTTTTTTAATATTCCGAATTTTCTGTTAAACTGATCGCGATTCAACGCCACAGAAATAAAAACTCGATTCATCGAACACTCACCATTCACCATGGCTTTACGGCCACAGTGTTAGGAAAAAAGTCTCAAAAACGAAAATTTCCGGCGATTTTTACCACTTTTCAATTAAGAAAAAATTAATTTTCAAGTTTTAAGAAAGAAATTTTTTTTCTTAACTTAAAAAAAATAAATATATTATAATTTAACGGCACTATAAACTAAGCACTTGTGCTCCACTCGAAGTCTAGAGAAAGACTAAAGTTTGAAGCTGGTACAAGTAAGATGCTCGCATAGCGTATAACTCTTTTCGATTGAACGTTACTGGAATGGAATGGGTTGCGGTAAATCAACAGTACCGCAGAATTAAGGCGATCTACCTTAAACTGTAGCTTTAGCTAAGTAAATCCACCTTCATTCATCTCATCGTCTCACCGATTCTCTCCAGTGGCTCTCAAAAGAGTATAATTGAGGAAATTTGATACTTCCAGGTGAGAACAGATGAGCACAGGTGTTTCGCGGTTAAGATTTCAATTACGTCACCAATTCCAGGTGAATCCGACTAAGAAATTCAACTGACTGTAACGAAAGATTTTTAATCGAAAGGCGATGACGACATTGAATAACGCAATATCTTACAACCGGTAAAAGAGAATCTCGAAAGCATAACTAAAGAGTATTTTGTGCGTTTGGAAGAAATTTATCACAGAGAGTTCTTCACATCTGCCAAGATCTTGGTGGAAAAAGTTTGTGGCAAAAAAATGTTAAAAATACGAAAGACACAGGCGACGAACTTGAGTTTTTGTGTTCTTCGACTTTGGTGCATTTCGGTTCGATTCTTGTGCTGGTGGTTAATTTTAACATTTTTTGTTGTTTTTGTGCACCTTTGCACGGCATGCACGAATAATTTGCTCTTCCTTGCAAGATACTTTTGAGGTTTATAGATATAAATATGTTTATATATTTTATTACCTTTTGTTATTCGTGCTTTTTGAATCGTGGCAATTTCTTTAAAGGGATTTCCGTAGTTTTCTTGACTTTTGCACCAGGTTTTACACAATTTTGCAGCAGCTAAATAGAATTCTAAAGTTAAAATCATTCAATACTCGTCAAATGACCATAAAAATTAAAGAACTCAAAGCATAACATTTTGTAAAAAAAAAATATTTATAAAAAATATCGCTTTAAAATGTCCTTGAAAAACTGCGATACTGTAAACCTGTATAAGAACGAGAAAAAATCTATTATTAAAACATTTTTTTAATTGAAACCCAGTCTAGAGTCTGAATTTCTAAAACATTTTTACGATTTCTTAGGAAAAAATCTATATAAAGATTTAGCGGCACGTTTTTTATTAGTTCGTATCAGGAAATTCACAGAAATTCAAATATTCTCCGAAAAAAGCATTGACAGTGACATTTTTAAGCTGTCTAATCAAGGTTTTTCGAATTATAGACAAGAAATCTTTTGGAAGATAAGTTTTACATCCACCAAGTTATAACTTGGGAGGAATATCCTATAAAACTGGGAAAATATAACATAATGAAATTTTAAAGTAGCGATTCTTAAAAATCGAGAGCATGTATGAAAATAATAGGAAGCTTCCCAAATTATTGGTACACATTTCCTATACGTATTTAATTTCACTAGCCATATTTTCCCATTTTTTAGGAATTGTTTCCATCCAAATTTTTTGTGTCAGACCCACTGCTGTATACATTTAAAAACATAACAAAAGCTATAATTGCCAATCTGGCAATTATTGAAAACCCGTATGGTGATTTAAGTGAATGGCGAACAGTTTTATCAAAATTCCACTATGAAGTCAAACTTTCCAATAAGATTTTTTAAAATTTATTCCAATCGGATTTTGATGTATGGGAGTTTTATATAGAATAATATCCTAAATAACTTTTGTTCTTGGACTTTTTTGATAAGATGCACCGTTTTTGAGATATTCGCAAAAATCGTTTTCGTTCGTATGGGGGGTACCCCCCCTAATGGTCCGTTTTTACCCATTAACGAACTTAGCCTTGCATTTTACGAAAAACGGATCCACGCAAAATTTCAAGTCTCTAGCTCAATCCGTGCGCCTGCAATCCGCGCCACAGACGGACGGACAGACAGACAGACAGACAGACAGACAGACGGACGGACGGACATGGAAAATTCAATTTTTTTTATCATTCTAAACACACTGGTGTAATTCATTTTTGTGTGTGATGACGGGATCTTGGCGTTACAAACGGTAAAGCAAAGTTAATATACCCTTTGGTTTCACCATACGGGTATAATCATATTTAAATTACTTTTTTATACTCGTATGGTGAAACCAAAGGGTATATTAGATTTGCCTTACCGTTTGTAACGCCAAGATCCCGTCATCACACAAAAAAATGAATTACACCATTGTGTTTAGAATGATAAAAAAAAGTTGAATTTAGCATGTCCGTCCGTCCGTTAGTCCGTCCGTCCGTCCGTCTGTCTGTGGCGTGGATTGCGGGCGCACGGATTGAGCTAGAGACTTGAAATTTTGCACAGATCCGTTTTTCGTAAAATGTGAGGCTAAGTTCGTTAATGGGCAAAAATTGACCATTAGGGGGGGTACCCCCCATACGAACGAAAACTTTTTTTCTGAATATCTCGAAAACGGTGAATTTTATCAAAAAAGTCCAAGAACAAAAGTTATTTAGGATATGATTCTACATAAAACTCCCATACATGAAAATCCGATTGGAATACATTTTAAAAATCTTATTGGAAAATTTGACTTCAAAGTGGAATTTTGATACAACTGTTCGCTGTTCACTTAAATCACCATACGGGTTTTCAATAATTGCCAGATTGGCAATTATAGCTTTTGTTATATTTATTTATATATTTTTTTAGTGCGTCGGACCGCTTTCGAGAAAATTGCAAAAAAAATACTTTTTAAGGGGGGAAATATGTCCGGTTTAGTTCATTTATTTAGGAACTAGTCCGACTTGTTAGAAAAAAATTGTCTCTACAGAACTTCAAAAAATATGATTTTTTTGCGAACAAAAATGTGAAGAAAAAAATCCTTTTTCAAGTGACCCTCAATCTTTCAAGTGATCTTAGGGGGCCTCAAACAAATGGAGAACCATTTGCGAGGTCTTTCGCATTCTTGTTACACGTAATATTTTATCATCTCAAACCGAATTCCGCATAAAATGGCACAATCTACCGAAAAACTCTGGAAAAAACCATTATTTTATTACAATTTTTAGTTTATTTAAATTGTTTTACATATTTGAAGGCGACAATCATTCATCTATTAATACCAAAATAAATTAAACCATGTGCTTCTAATATTCAATATCTCTGAAAATACACAATGTTTCATTTCTTATTTATTCAAGTGAAATAAATCGAATATTTTAAATTGAAGTGGTTTATTTGTTCGCATATGTTGGTAGGTTTTTTTTCGCTTTCCATATTTAAGATCGAAATTCTGTCAACGCCTTCGTTAAATATGTAAAGTATAACGATCTCAATGATTGTGAGGAAAGTTTATTACCCCTTTTGTTTTTTAAGTAAAGCGTTTCCCATCTAATTTAGCTCCGAAATTGTCACCAAGAATATTATTTTAATCAGTATGTGGGATGGACATTAGAACGAGGGTATTGGCATGATTGAATGTAAACAAGATTAACAGAAATTCTGGATGTGATTTTGTTTGCATATATGTTTTAAAAAAATGCGGGGAATTTTGGTGTATAGCAAATAACTTCTACTGGAAGTATGTGTCTATTAGTGTCAGATACATGCCTTATACAGAAAATGCTAGTGGGGCGGGGGTTACAATTTTTACCTGCACTTCGTCACAAACTGTTACGTCATCTCAATATTTCTCTAAAAATCAAAAAAAAAAACCAAGAAAGAATGTCAAATATCTTAAATTTGATGTTCGAAGATGCGTGTAACGCTATTTACTAACAACACACACGTACTCTTATGTTCAAATAAGAAAATAAAATATTTGCAAATAAATCCATTTGAATGTTAAATAGAATAAATTGGGACAGTTATTCAAGAAACAAGCCGCACCGAAAAAATATTTGCCGAAATTACAAACTCATTTTGTTGACTTTGCAAAATTGTCATGACATAATGTTAAGTTTTGTATATAGGCGAAAAAAATCTTCGGAGTAAAATAACGCGTGGTTGCAAAAAAAAACCCCCCGCCATCGTTCTGCTCTCTGTGTATACAAAAATTCTAAAAACTGTTTACCTGATGCTCAGAGTTTAATAAACTCAAGGCCGCTAATCTAATCATCGAGTACTGCCGTTGTTCAAATTTATTCCTCATTAGCCATCCACACACCCATTTTCTGGATAAAGCTCAGACTCCATCAGGCATAGTTCCAGCTTTAGCTCAATTCCAAGTCTTAATCCAGCCAGCGACCGCAAAGTATCTCTCCCAATGTGAGAATCAGTTTGAAATACGGGCGAATGTGAGCATTTCTAAGCGATTGGCGCAATGTATTGTATATTCTATTGAGATTGCTTTGAGAATGGACCAAGATGAATCTTAGATGGATTTTTGATCTTCAACCGACAGATCACCGCTATAGATTTATCGTCCGTGTGGGCTGGCCACAAATTAATTTGCAGCCCGTGAGATTGGTTTCTTCAGCGGATACTCAGCTGAGCGACTTCGGTGAGAACAACTTCTAAACCGGGGCCGAAGTCAAAAGCGATTACAGAACTGCTAAGCTATGTAACAACGTGATTCTCAACTTTGAATGCCCGAGCCGATCCCCACTCGAAAAGTGTGTTTCGGGGAGCTATAAAGCAACTTTGGGTAGCGATCTTAACTTTCGAGAGTCATCTTGGCCAGCGATCTGACGATGATTGACTGTTACATTGGGCTCCATCTGATCCACGAATGTAAGTATAGAAGTCATCTCTCGAGTTGGTAGTTTTTCTTTTGTCAGAGTTGATTGCCTCATACTTCCTAATATTCTATGCTAGCCACGGATTTCTACAAGAAATTGTACGTTATTTGCGTTCTTCAAGAAAACCAAGTTAATAATAAAGAACAACGTGATTTCTATTTAGGAGACCTTTTTTGCTGCGGAAAATACATTTTGTGTAAGAAGTGTTGACATGCGATCACCTAAATGTTCCCCAAACGGAAAATTGATTTAGCATTTCCGTGCAGCTTTTACGAAAAGGTCTAAATTTTCAATTTAAAAAATTGTACTTTGCCTAACAGAACGAATTTTCTTAATGAGGAAATTGCACGAATTGTTATTTTTTGTTCTTTGCAGAACCATCAAAATAGTTAATCTTTTTGAATTTTACCTTCATTTTTATTTTGTGGTTCTGCCGGTCACACAATTTTACTAAATATTTTTCTTTAACTGACCTTTTTTTAAAAAGTTGCTGAAATATTGAGATATTGACTCGAAAAGCGTCGCATGTGCTAGAAAAAGACCAACAAAATTTGATATTTGAGTCCATAACCTTCGAAATATATTTAGTATAAAACCACTCAACTGATTAATCTGAAATTTTGAATTCTTTTTACAGATGAGAGGGCCAAAAGCAAAAATCGTGTAGTTTAGAGAAAAAATAGTAGATCTAACTATTTTATAAGAGGAAATACAACTAAGACTAATTTCAATCACAAAAAAAAATTTGGAAAAAAAAGTTTTTAAAAAACCTTCAAAATCGGATTCAGCGATCCTAAAAAACCCCAGATGAGATTTTTCCCGGAAAATTTGAGGAAAAGGATAAGAAAGTTTGAGGGAAAGGATAATCACGTCAAACTTTTTTTCTGCGTGCAATAAAAAAATATCGGCACAAATCATGTGTTTCATAATAAATAAAATATCAGTTGTGGTCAACACAAAACTTTCTTGTACAAAATCTACGACCCTGCGCAATTTACGCTAGAGCCCTGTCGCGTTGTCAACCTAAGACGACCTCCCAATAAATTCTTGGTTTATTCAAAAATATCAAAAACGTACAAAATTTGAGATAACATGAGAACGGTAAAAGATATCAATTTACGGTAAATGGCAAAAATGTAGAAAATGTTAACATCTTTAATTATTCTTTTAACTGATTTGTCGAAAAATCGTTAGTTTGCAAATTATTCGCAAAAATATGATTTTTTACATATTAATGAAAATATCTCAATAACGGTAAAAGATAACGGATAACGGTAAGAAACAAAATTGTGCAGAATGCCATTCTCATTAATTCACTTCATACATTCAGTCAGCAAAAACCCGTTTATTTTCGAGATAATCGCAAAAAACTGTTTTTTTGGAAATAACGGTTTATCTCGATAACAGGTGGAGATATCGAGTTATAGCTAAAGACAAAAGTGTGGGAAATTTTATTTTCCCCAAGTTTTGTCATACTTAAGGCCACTAAAAAACGCGTAGTTTGGGAGTAAATCGAGAAAAACAAAATTGCGATTTTTGAAAAACCGCCATTTTGGATACTTTCGGTTAACGGATTTCCACCAAAAGTTGATAGGATCGTCCCATTTCAGGACCCAACATGCCTATAAAATTTCATGGCGCTAGCTCTATTAGTTTTTGAGAAATCTTGTACACAGACTGACACACAGAAGACATTTTTTAAATATGACTCCAATCGACTCAGGAGTGATCGGGAAATGTTTTTTAGGCAAAATTAAGAGGTCGAAATTTTTCATGAATACAATACTTTATTATACTCCGTAGAAGAAAGTAAAAATATGTGCGGTGAAAAAATTAAAATTATATGAAAATTTTTGTATATCGAATTTCCATTGTTTTTAAAATAGCTAAAAAATGATATTATTTCAGATAAAACTTGAAAAGGGGTGCAGACTCTGAACAGCGAGAGGGAGTCGAGGTTGTTGAAGCTTTGAAGATCTACATCTCCTTCTTTCTATTTTTGTTAAGTCCTCTTTTTAAAATCGCGAAAAAGTGCAACTCTAAAAAGTTTCAAATTAGAGAGACATAAATACGTCGCTCTGTTGGTGTCATAAGAACAATAATTATTGTTTATTTTTGCGGATAAATTTAATATTTTTTTAAAATAAATTTGTAAATGAATAATTTTAAATTATTTAATAAACACTTATGTATTTTAAAACTTCTTTAGATAATTAAAATATTAATGCAAGTCAAATATAGTTTCAAAAGCCCTCGCATATCGCCCAAAATGTCTAAAATGCATCGTTATAACTTATAGAATGACGTCACACGACAATATTTGCTTCCCCGCAAAGCAGCCAAATTTTGGAATAAATAAATCCGGTTTAAAATATTATTCTTCAATTTCCGCCATTTATCTTCAATTGTTTAAAAGGAAAAAATCAAATTTACCAGCTCGAAAAAACATTTTCGTACTAAGAGAAGGTCATCATCATCGCAACAGGCACCTACAAACCCGATTCTAGTTTCACCTTTAAAATGATGCGACAGGTAATTAAATTCATCACCTAAACAGCTTTATTTGCCTCGGTAATACTGTTTACTGTTATTTGAAATTTAATAGCCTTAACAGTAGTAAAGCCAGCATTCGACGCCAGCATGTGACTAATAGATTTAATTTAACCAAATTTAAATAACACAAACTTAGATCATTCGAGCGATTATCGTCAAGCCAATATAATTCAAAGATTTAGTGACATTAAAGTTTTCGGTAAGATAAAATTAGACGAAATCTAGAAATCCGTTATAGTTCAACTTTTATGACGTTAAATTGGTTACGCTCATTTAATTTTGTATGACAATATTTTGTTTTAAATTTTAAGATTAGAGTTGTGAGATAAATTTAGAATTATGAACACATAGAATAAGAAGAAAAAGTTCGTCGGTAATATAACACTAATTTGTATTTATCTCATGTGAGATTTAGTTAATGTGAACACGGAGTTCTAAATGTTGATTTCTTTTCCTTGCATCAAAATTGTGGAAGTAGGAATGTTTTTTAACACATTTTTTCCATAGTAATCCTAAAGTCAGATAATCTCATTCCTTTTTTTCATATCTAAAATTGAAATTTATGCAATTCGTAACACCAGAATACTGGAAAATTTATCATATGTTTGCATCGTTTTTAAACATTTCTCACTACCTGAAGGGAATTTTTCTTTATTTACTCAAATCGCAATTACCCTTAAGTTATTGTCCTCTCACCCTTGATTGTGGAGATAGCTTTGGACTTGGCTATAAGTTACTACCGAATAAGAAGATACACTTCTTTGGTTGTTTTACAATCTTATCTATTTCAGAATACTCGTGGCGGAAAAAGCCCTTTTTTATGTACTTTAGACATGATTCTGAAATGGATTTCAGAACGTTACTTGATCCAACACGATAAGATCCGACATTAATAATCCCTACAGTAGCACAATACTTCGCGTTCACTGAATGAAACTCACGTCAGTTTTTTCCAAGATACTTTGAGTGGCATTCAAGGTAGGTACTGTATCTAATAAAACCAATATATGTAACGAATAATATTTGTATAGATCCTCGACAGGGTTGGGGCTTCGCTATGTATGTATGTAGTAGATCTACTACCTTTTTATAGAATTTACTATCCTTCTACCACAGGCCATAAATCTGGTAGCGTTTCATGATTTCCACAAAAGATTGATTCTATCTGGATTAAAAACCATCACTTTTCTCACTTTTTTCTGACTGGAAGTTTGGATTTGTGATTATATTTTAGTAATTTAGTAATTGTCAAGTTTATCGAATTAATGATATGGAGTGATATTTTCAGCCGATCCTAAAAAAGACCTGCATTGTATCATCCTCGACAATAGAAGGGTTAGTGTTGATTGTTGTTTTGTGGCCGTTTAGTGAATATATCAATCTCTTCCGGCCATACCAATTTCTTTTTGTGAGAAATTTAAAGAAAATAGTGAGAAATAAGTTCTGAGCTCCCGCACCAAATGTGATGTGAGCCGGCTTGTTAGCGCGATATTACACACGGCAACTTTCGGGCTTACTTAAGCCGATTTTTGGGAGAAACGACTGAGGAGGGAAAAGTTGCCACTCGAAATGATGGCTTATCGACAATCTGTATACATGCAAAGCGTGTGAACCGGTTTGGGAAAAGTAGTAGGCAGAAATCATTTTCGTTCTGACCGTCAGCAGGTAAAGATCTTGGGAAGTATATGAGCAGCAGCAATTCCAATGGTTTGAGTCCACACACACACATGTAAACTTGTGTAGCATATGCAAACAGGATTGGCTTATTTAAGCCACAAATGTAAGCACATTGGCTTATTAAGCCCAAAAGTTGCCGGCTTAAATAAGCCAAGTGTAATATCGGACTTAGTTTTACAGGAAAATAAGAAACATTCTCCATTAAACCAACTAAATACCATCATGATTCAAGTCAAGATTGCTTCAATACTCAGCACTCGATACTAATGAAAGGTGAACTCAGAACTGGATTGGGGGGGATTTTTCACATTTTTATCCACCTTAAACGTATTTATACGCTCTAAACACCAAGTTTCATGATTTTTTCTCCTAAAATTACGAGTTTTAGAATATTAAAAGCGCATTTTGGTTGAACTTTTGTTAAATAAAATCTACTCATTCTTGCAATCCACTACACTTTCTGGGAAAATCTACTACCTTTTACCCATCCTCAAGTCCCATTCCTGATCCTCGGCACAACGATTAAACTATAGATTTGAATTATTCTTCGGACAACTAGACTGTCAGATTGTATGACTTTTGTTGGAATTATCTTGGCATCCGGTAAAACTTTGCAAAGTGTTTTCTGCTGTTTTCGTTACTTCGCGTATCTTTTATAAGAAGTAACAAGACTTTGAAGTAAACCAGAGCTCTAAAGAATCAGCGAAATTCTACTTGGCACACTGATATCCACGTAAGATACTCCAAAAGATCGTATTTAAGGCCAGTTCACTAAAAAAAATCTTTTATTCCTGGTTTTCTGTTGTTTATCTATATAGCAAGTATTCCAGCGATGAATGTTCAAGAGGTGGCATTCGGTACCTGATGCGGTTTCCATTTCTCACAATAATTTTACGATCTTATCTGCAGTCCTGGGTGAAAATATTGCGTTGAAACACGTAACCGAATTGAAATCCAACATAAAGAAAATAAATGAACTTTGATGAAGTTAGAAGTATTCTGAATGCGGGATGGCATCGACCATCATCTCAGCGAATAAATGATAAATTGCTGAAAAATATCAGAAAATAAATATGATCAGGTTTATTGAACTCTATCGATTCATCAGTCAAAAATTTTTGCAAACAACAATATTTTCGAATGTTGTGAATATTTACAGTAACATATTTAAATGATATATCGATATCAGATATAGAATTCTGTCAGATATAGAATTTCTGGGGAATTGAAGATAATCTTCTCTCTTTAGTCTTTAAACATTTTTTTAAAACGTTTTTTTATGGGAAGAAATTTCTTTAAGCCACAAACCTAGTTAATGGTAAAAGCCCGATGAAAATTTATGGCGTGGCATGATTCAGGAAATTCCCAAAGAGGAGGCCGGGGGAAGGATCCCATTATGACGATTTCAACAATAAAAATAAAACTATTTAAGGAACCACCCATATCTATCGTAAAAATTTCGGTAAAATTATCTTTTTAGGAAATAGCAGGCGAGGGTATGAAAGAAAAGTAGGTGGCGAAAAATTTAATAACAAAAGTTTATTAAAAAAATTCCTTATCCAACACTAAAAACCGCAGTCCGATTAGTTGCGCGATTCAAAAGATAACAGGCGAGGGGTTCCAGGCAAGGTGAGGGAGGATCACCATAAAAAGTATCTTATCCGCAATTTTTCAAATAAATTTACCAGTGTAAAGGTTTTAAGTTGAAAAGTAACAGCCAAATAAATATAAAAATACCAAAAACTATAAAAAGGCTCTATGATAAATAAATCTACGACAAATTTCTAATTAGTAGCATGCTGTTATAACAATCCAAATATCGTTGAAACGTTTTTTGCTTTTTGTATTTTTTCAAGTTTTATGCAAAAAAACAAATTTTTCATTGAAAAATGCAATTATTCAACATAGCGGTTCTATCAATTTGTCTTATGTTTCAGGAAGTAACATCATTTCGTGACAATAAAAACCAAAATATCCAAATTTTCTCTCTTATTGGAATTCCAAGCACCTAATTTACTTTGACTGCTTTAATGGCAACAACTTATCGCCTCCGATGTCACATTGCTTGTGCGTTCTATCTGTAAACACTTAAAAAATATTCAAGGAAGAAAACATAAAAATGTACAGGTTTAAATAAAATATCAACGATGCTTTTAAGTACACACCTTTCACACCGTAAATTTTTTTTAAATAAAACGAATAAAAAGAATATTCCGCCTGATCCCAAGTAAACAGAAATAATATCGTCAAGTGCTGAACTGTTTGTATTTGCTTAGTCGTGAGGCGGGTAGAGTAGAGCGGCGAAATTGTGTTCTTATTTCTGGATTTTACATTCTGACCACTTGGCCGGCCCGATCCATTGAAATCCTTTTGGACCTCGTCAAAGTTCATATAAAACCTGTTTTGCATTCTACCACTTTAGAAGCGATAATGAAGTTAAACATCGTCCAAATATTATCAGAAAAGATATTCGTACAAATGTACAAAAATCCAATGAAGCAAAAAACTCATCTTGCGGACGAGGACTTTATGGCGACATATTTGTTTCTTGTATTCAATTAGCGTATTATGGATATTTTCAGAAACAGCGCACCGCCGACATCACCACCAACCATTCTCAAACGTCATTTACCATTTCGCATAACGGATAGAGTGCAAAAGGTGGGCAGCATGAAAATGTCTTGTCCAATTTAACATTCAAGGTGTCAAAGTTCGCCGACAGTCAAATAGAATAGCGTATGTTAAGTTAAATGAACTTCATCGTAGCGAAAATTAAAATAATCATTCAGATTCACTCCCACATTTATTTAACAGAAGTGTGTAATTTGTCTCTTGAAATTATTGCATCGTTTCCAAAACATTCAATTCGATGTCAAAATTCAATTTTGGTTTTGCTGGTTTAACTTGTCAAGGTGGAGTTGCGGATTTCACTGTATGCCACCACCTACTTGCAAACATCCCAAATTAACCACCGCACAAGCTTGTGTAGTTTCACTTAAAGATACAATGCAAATTTTTAAGTTTTCAACCAATTCTACGATGAAATTTGGTTAAATGATAAATGAATCGTAAATTTTGCACTAATAAGGATTTAATTAGTGAAATATTTCTTTTCCTAATGCATTACTTCGTTAACGTTTTTTTTAAAACTAATATAAAATAGTACGAAGAAAAAGTTATAAGAGTTTTTCAAACAACAAAATTTATGATAGCAGCGAAGAAGAGAACACTAAAAATCTTTATACATACAAAAAAAAAAGGTTTTTCATACAACTTTAGCTATGGAGTTCTGCCGAATCGATTTAAATTATTCTTTTTTTAATTGAAAGCTACACAAAAATCTAAATAGTCGCGATTTTTACTTCTGGTTACTACTTATTTGCTTTAAAAATAAATGAGGTACCAATAATAATGTTCGTCCCCACATAAAACTAATTTTCACCACTATAAATGAGTACAGGACTTACTCAGTGAGTAAAAAATGAACAAGATTGTTCTTAAATTCTTGCAAATTACCCCAAATCTTAGGCCCCGCTCACACCTGCAATTTTTTCGAAGAATTTTATTCTTTTTTTTTGAAATTTTTTTGAAATTTATTTAGAAAACTCGATTCTTAATGTAAACGCGTGTGAATTTTATTGTGGTGACCAGAGCTGGGCAAAACTCAAATACTCAAGTAAATTTTGTACTGGTATTGCTCTGACTGAGCAGTACAAAAATACCAACATCGGTACTGGTACTGAAACTCCAGTACCAGTGCTATGTACTTGAAAAATATCAGTACTTTTGCAAAAACTCCAGTACTTTTGCAGTACAAAAAGTACTGGTACTGCAAAAACCAAAACCAGTACAAAAATATAAATATTGTAAAAAACCAGTACCAGTACTTTTTGTACGAGGACTGCATCCATGCATCTATTACCAGTACTTCAAGTACTGGTACTGATCGTGTAGTACCAATATTTAAGGTATTGATACTGGTGGCAAGACCAGTACAAGTATCTATGTACTGGTACTGCTCGTGTACTGCAGTAATCAAATGTACTGAAGTATGCCCAGCTCTGGTGGTGACTTATTCCCGAGACTTGTTTTAGAAACAAACTTCTGGAATTTTGTGTCGTAATGTAAACGTAAACTTGACCTTAATTAAGGATTTTTATCCCATGAAATATCTCTGAGATTTTTTGCCCCTTGTCCAGAGTATGTCATGAAATATTATTTCTTAAAAAAATAAAAAGTACTAAATCGTCGGCTAAAAGTGAAATTGTGCTAAGTCCATTATACCAAATTTGACAGAAGAGCAATAAAAACCCTTGTTAAATCATTTTAATTTTCAGTTAAAGAAAACAGAGTCTCATTTAAAGAAAACTGAGCCCAATTTTTCTCATTTAAAGAAAACTCAGTATTATTGAAAGAGAATTAAAACGATTTAACAAGGTTTTCATTGCTCTTCTGGAATATTATACCAAATGGACTTAGCACAATTTCACTTTTAGCCGACGAAATATTATTTAAATCGTCTATTAAAGCCTTTACAATCGTGTTGTTTGTGAAAATTATTTATTTTGGCGACTTCTTGTCGAGTAAATTTCTATTCCGCCATCTTGAATTGAGAAATGTTATAATAATTGCTTGAAATTGCAGCATTGAAATCTTTCATGGACTTTTTTTTGAAATTTTTCTTTGCCACTAACTCGAGCTCTGATTCAGTCAATGGGATTAAAATTTCATGGATTAAAAAACCGCAAGTTGATGTTGGTGACGAAAAAGCCATTTCGCTTAGTCTCATCTTTAGGAAAATTTGTTAAGATCCTGTCAGAATTACGCGAACTTCCTTTTTTCTACTTCTTTCAGGAAAAAAAATACGAATTTTTTGTCATATTATTGAAATTTTGACACGAATTGAATGTCATATTATTGAAATTTTGTAAGAAAATAGCTTTGCAAATTTCCTGCTATAAAGAATAAATTCTGAATAAAATTCGTGGAAAAGTCAAGAAAATATCAGATTGATAATCACATGACTTTTCTCTACAAGGTTTAAAGTTTTGGAGAAAATATTTAAAAAAATGTGAGAACCGTTAGAGATACGTAAGAACCGTCAATGCCAAAAATGTAGAAAATTTTATTTCCTTTAAATTTGGTTATATGGTTTTTTGTCAAAAGCGCACAGTATTTAATAAATTTCAAAAAAAAAAGAACTTTAAAAGGGGCAGCAGCAGAAAGGTTTAAATGGAATCGATTTTTTTATACCCAGATTGCTAGCTTAACGACTGAATATTTTCTTACAGTTTTTCAACTGAATGTTGATCAACCCTATAAACGAGGAAAAATTGTTGATAAATACAAGGGGTGAAGGGAGTACGATTGCAAGTAACACATAAATTACCCGGATTATCAAGCTAAATATATTTAAGACATATTAACGTCGGCTAAATGATTGTCAAGCCATCTTGGGTCATACAGACATTCAGTTTTCATGTTGTATTAGACAATTGATCTAAAACTCTATTTAAAAATAGTCTGCTGTCAAGTTAAAACTGAATTTTCTAAACTTTAGCTGCATTTGTTATTTGAAAAGTTGAACATAGAAAATGTTTCAGATAAGTTTCAAAGCAGATGGACATTTTGAAAGTTTTCCCACATAAAATTACTGACAAGGAATTTCAAACATATTTTTTATTTATTTATAAATGACTAATATCCAGATGTGCGATTAGGTCAAAGTTAACACGTAAAAATTTCATTACTTAATACAGCACAAAAATGTGAATTGTTAAGTAGTAAAATTAATTAATGGTGACATCATTTATCACCCGTTGATTGTTTTTCAATAAAGGTAGCAGAAAAAATTACTAATATTGATGAATACCTTGACTGCTTTTTGAATAGAAACATTTGAATGCATCTCACGTGAGTTACTATGTATCTAAAATGTACACTTTTAGCTTACCTTGTGCTTAACTCCTTCTTAAAATGTTATCACAGAACGTCATGAAAATAGTTTCAACTTAGCAAATGCTCATTTCAGTTAAACATAGAATATTTATTATTCAGTCGTGATAACCCCATAGAACTTAAAACTGAACTTAGATCGAACTGTGGCTAAATTGAGATCCTCATTATACAGGATTCCATGTCACATGTCGACAAAAAGCCTTTCGCTGAAATTTCATGTTCTTAAATAATCCACGACAGCTCTCTAAGCAAATAATCTTTCTTCGGGTATCAAGAGTCAAGTACAAAGTAATCTTATGTTCACAAGACCTCTGCAAATTGCAATTTCATCCACTTAACTTTGAGAATTACGATCAAACTAGAATGCGATCCGATGCATTGCATTGCATTTGAAATCTATTTGTACTCTCGTATGGTTGTACAATGCCAAGGTAGTATATTTTATTCTTTTGCGACCAACATCAACATCAAGGTAACAACATTCGCCCATTACCGTCTCCGTAGAGCTATTATTTGTACAATTTGAGAACTCTATACCATCGAAATGTCGATGTCGTCGTGTTTTCCCATTTAGTTACTTCGATGGAGAGAAAAACATTTTGATAAAATCACGGAAGTGAAAAGTTACAAACAATAAGAACAGAGGGAAAAATCTTAAGGTAAACTTAAGGTACTTAAATAATACAACTACATGTTATCATGTAGCCAGGCCAGGTGCAATGCCCTTCAATTACAACATTTTGTTACCTTAACCACTCGCATTATTTTTGTACCATTGAGCGATTGCAGCGCCATATGCAACACAACCATCTGTATGAATAGAATTTCCTTTAAACATCGTCAAAGAACATGAAAATCATATAGATTTAAAAAACGCATACCTCGCATAGTTACAATTGTAGTTAGTAACGCTATGGTGGTTATCTTGGCGAAAATTCAATGAAATTGGTCTAATTACATGGCTGTGTAGACACGTTCTATTGCTCCAGCACGTCTGACTATGAAATAGGGGGACGTTTTAGACAATTTCATGCGGACGATCAATGGAGGGTCTTTGAGTTTTCTTGGATAGCTTGGTAAACATTGTTTATTGATATCTTTAACCGTTAAAAACACTTAAGTGGGATCTTAACTGGATTGAAACAGGCAAACGTACAGAAAGATATACTACTCCATAGCTAGCTGAAGGAAAAATCTAAAAGATTGCCCTCTAGACTTTCCTTTGGTTAGAAATCAGGAAAATCGCTCCATTCCTCCTTGCACATTGACATTTTGCTCCGATTTATCCATGATGTTGTTTAATTTTATTGCCGCTACAATAGCATGATCAAGATAAACTGGTTAAAACTTATGTTAAATTTGTTCTCCTGATACTAAAGAAATTTTATGGTCGTTTGTTAGGCGCATAATTGCTGTCAATCGTGATCTTCGTAAATGGACAATTTGATTTACACCGAAGAGGAATTTTATGACAACAGCAAAGCACCCACTATTAATATCAAATGGATGTGTTCTTTGAACCTAATTATCGTGTTTGAAAAGAGGTTCTAAAGCGATTTTATAGAATGCTATTAATAGCAATTAACTTGATTCACATGAATATAAAAAATATAGATTCAAAGTTGAAAAAAGAACGTTTTATTTGAATCATAAATTAAATTCTTCCGGTTAAAAACTAAATAAACATTTTTAGAATATTAAAAATTGCTAAAATCTTTTTTTATTATTGAGTGGGAGAAAAGTTTTGTGAAATTTTGGCAAAAACGTTTTCTTTCCCATACTTTTTCTTTAAAACTTATAACTTTATAAGGACTTTTTTTATCACAACGATCTAATTTGAATATGCAAGACACTTACAAGTAGATTTGTTACACGTCGTCTTTTTCCTCGACACTATGCTTTTAATAACGACATCAAGAGACGTCCAAAAGCGTCCGCTGGAATTTTTCAAATGTGTCTTGGACAGGCCCGTATCCAGGATATGTTTTCCGGGTCGACTTCTTGGACTCTCAGTACTACATTTAGTCATAATAGAATGTGACAGTTTATGCAATATTTTAGCATTTTGTACCGTGTTACGCATGCCAACTAAATTCTGCCATTGAATTAAAACACCTTAAAACAATTTTATATAACACAACACCAAGCTTTCGCGAATCTGCTCACTTTTTACTTTCTTCTACGGAGTATAATAAAGTAGGTATTGTATTCATGAAAAATTTCGACCTCTTAATTTTGCCTAAAAAACATTTCCCGATCACTCCTGAGTCGATTGGAGTCATATTTAAAAAATGTCTTTCTGTCTGTCAGTCTGTCTGTCAGTCTGTGTACAAGATTTCTCAAAAACTAATAGAGCTAGCGCCATGAAATTTTATAGGCATGTTGGGTCCTGAAATGGGACGATCCTATCAACTTTTGGTGGAAATCCGTTAACCGGAAGTATCCAAAATGGCGGTTTTTCAATTTCGTTTTTCTCGATTTACTCCCAAACTACGCGTTTTTTTAGTGGCCTTAAGTATGACAAAACTTGTAGAAAATAAAATTTCCCACACTTTTGTCTTTAACTATAACTCGATATCTCCACCTGTTATCGAGATAAACCGTTATTTCCAAAAAAAACAGTTTTTTGCGATTATCTCGAAAACTAACGGGTTTTTGCTGACTGAATGTATGAAGTGAATTAATGAGAATGGCATTCTGCACAATTTTGTCTTCTACCGTTATCCGTTATCTTTTACCGTTATTGAGATATTTTCATTAATATTTAAAAAATCATATTTTTGCGAATAATTTGCAAACTAACGGTTTTTCGACAAATCATTTAAAAGAATAATTAAAGATGTTAACATTTTCTACATTTTTGCCATTTACCGTAAATTGATATATTTTACAGTTCTCAAGTTATCTCAAATTTTGTACGTTTTTGATATTTTTGGATGAACCAACAATTTATTGGGAGGTCGTTTTAGGTTGACAACGCGACAGGGCTCTAGCGTAAATTGCGCAGGGTCGTAGATTTTGTAGAAGAAAGTTTTGTGTTGACCACAACTGATATTTTTATTGGTGATGTCGAGCAGCATTCTCGATGGCGACGACTGTCCAAATGTTCTATTAATCCCGTCTATTAATCCAATGTCTTTGGTCCATACATAAGGACGTTTATGTAGCTAGCTATGTAGCTACGGCCCTGGTTTCTTATATTTAACATACGCACTTTCGTATTATGGGAAATTTAGTATTGATGATAAATTTCAAAATCCTTGCAAATTGTTTTTTTAGGAATCCAGAAGAAGGTGGTTTTCCTTTAGAAATCAAATGTTCAGTCAAATATACAAACTCATGTGTTAAAGGGTTAAAACGACACCACGTAGTACAAGGATTCTCTGTATATAGCAAAAACCTAATTGATCTCAATTTTTAAAATTATCATCCATCAATAGCTCTGATAATTTAAATTCACGTCTCAACTATCAATTTAAATAAATTATGACAGATACTCACACTCCACGTGATTCATTCGGATTTTGTTGCTTTTAATTTTAACAATAGTCTAATAAATAAAAAACTGATAGCCGTCTATGCTAATTAAGATTGATCACCTTTGCGGATACGATACGTTTTGATATGAAATCAAAGTTGCGATGACACCGCTATTACGGATGAAGTGATATAATCGTATACTGTAAATCTATTTATAGGACTTATATCATACACATGTCAATTCCCTTGTAAGCAATTATTCAACAAAATATATAGAATTCTATAAAAAATACCTGTACTTTCGGCTGCATAATTCTAGATAATGACTAACTCCATTGAAAGATGAGGTGTAAAAATTCATGTTTAACAGTTGCATCAAAGACTTCACTTATAATTAATTCGTTGTTTAAAAAAATAAAAAATAATATTAGATTTGCATGTTAGTTAAATTGATACTCATCGCATCGAGTTTTTACAAGGAAAAATAACATTTTTGAATCATGCAAATTATGAAATTCATGTAAAACCTGAGTGCAAAAAGGAACGGACACATTTTTTAAGACCAATTACTGTATATTTGTAGTAACAATTTTTTTTCGCGAATTTCTTGCGAAAACAAAATTATAAGACGCAAAAACTAATTGAAAAAATTAAGAAATTTTACACAAAGAAACCTACTTTATTAATTGGTTTTTAAATATTTATCGAAAGAACATCGTTGTATGACGTAAAAAGCTCTAACTGGGAAGCTACTCGACTATTAGAGTGGAAATTTTGGATCATTTCTAAATGTCCGTACTGGTCCCAAGTAGCACTAAAGGTTATAAAGTGGTCGTCGCGACCATATAGTCGCAGTTTTTAAGTCACGTCGATCAATTTACAGCCTTTTGTGCTCTTTGGAGTGCTTCAACTACAAATTTCGGGCTTGCTCACGAAAAATTCCCGTGGGCGTTTAAAATAAAATTCCTTGTTAAATTGACAAACGAGAATCTTAAAAGCGAAGCACGTCACTAGAAGCGAGATGGGACCTCAAAACTGGACAATATTGCATCTTTTAAAATTTACCCAAAGAAAGTGTTATAAAAATTGTACCGATTTTACAGACAGATACAAAAGTTTTCAAAAAAAAATCACTAAAATTTATTAAAAAACTGGATTTTTCTTCAATAAAGTAAAAATTATTAGTCTGCCACACTTTTTGAAAAGAGTTCTGCGACTGGTTTTCCCACATAGGAATGATGACAAAGTTTGAAAACAACATCGCAAATAAGAAGTGTTAAGAAAACTGGTAGTAAGAAAATTACACAGAAAATGAGAATCTTGAAATTTACATATTTTGCACAATTTCTAAAACTAATAATCATCCACCATTTAAACCTCGGAATTATAATATTTCCAATGAATTCTTCGAACCAAATAAAAAAATTCTTCTAAAGAAATAAAGCGTGAATATTTCTCAGGTGATTCTTAAGGCAAATTTCTTATACTCTATTCCAACAACATGTCCGCAATAGCCCAGAAGTCAGACAACTCGGATAGACAAAAAAAAGAACCCGCCTTTAAGACAAACTGGCGGAAAGGGCTTTTAGAAACATCAAAATAAAACAATAACTCTCGACATAATATACTCAATCATAACAAAGAATCGCGTCTGGAGATCAAGAAGACATTTTTAAGATGGATTCCCGCAGATGGATCCAAAGATATGCGATGAACGATGAACAATTTTTTGTCTTCGAAGGCCAAATTTTTTCGCAACAGGAATTTTTAATGTTCAGCCAACATAAAAAATTAAATAAAAATAACAAAATGTTAGCAATGTTCAACATTAGTTTGAAGTTGACTGCTAATCGAGATTTTATATCGTCTTCACAATAGAAACCAATAATTATCTGACCAGACGATTTATCAGACAAATGGTGGTCAACAATAAGAACAGAGGGAAAAATCTTAAGGTAAACTTAAGGTACTTAAATAATACAACTACATGTTATCATGTAGCCAGGCCAGGTGCAATGCCCTTCAATTACA
Source organism: Chrysopilus asiliformis (assembly GCA_964034945.1). Classification (NCBI taxonomy): domain Eukaryota; kingdom Metazoa; phylum Arthropoda; class Insecta; order Diptera; family Rhagionidae; genus Chrysopilus; species Chrysopilus asiliformis. The sequence goes on from OZ035960.1 coordinate 21,031,481, forward strand.
ACATTTTGTTACCTTAACCACTCGCATTATTTTTGTACCATTGAGCGATTGCAGCGCCATATGCAACACAACCATCTGTATGAATAGAATTTCCTTTAAACATCGTCAAAGAACATGAAAATCATATAGATTTAAAAAACGCATACCTCGCATAGTTACAATTGTAGTTAGTAACGCTATGGTGGTTATCTTGGCGAAAATTCAATGAAATTGGTCTAATTACATGGCTGTGTAGACACGTTCTATTGCTCCAGCACGTCTGACTATGAAATAGGGGGACGTTTTAGACAATTTCATGCGGACGATCAATGGAGGGTCTTTGAGTTTTCTTGGATAGCTTGGTAAACATTGTTTATTGATATCTTTAACCGTTAAAAACACTTAAGTGGGATCTTAACTGGATTGAAACAGGCAAACGTACAGAAAGATATACTACTCCATAGCTAGCTGAAGGAAAAATCTAAAAGATTGCCCTCTAGACTTTCCTTTGGTTAGAAATCAGGAAAATCGCTCCATTCCTCCTTGCACATTGACATTTTGCTCCGATTTATCCATGATGTTGTTTAATTTTATTGCCGCTACAATAGCATGATCAAGATAAACTGGTTAAAACTTATGTTAAATTTGTTCTCCTGATACTAAAGAAATTTTATGGTCGTTTGTTAGGCGCATAATTGCTGTCAATCGTGATCTTCGTAAATGGACAATTTGATTTACACCGAAGAGGAATTTTATGACAACAGCAAAGCACCCACTATTAATATCAAATGGATGTGTTCTTTGAACCTAATTATCGTGTTTGAAAAGAGGTTCTAAAGCGATTTTATAGAATGCTATTAATAGCAATTAACTTGATTCACATGAATATAAAAAATATAGATTCAAAGTTGAAAAAAGAACGTTTTATTTGAATCATAAATTAAATTCTTCCGGTTAAAAACTAAATAAACATTTTTAGAATATTAAAAATTGCTAAAATCTTTTTTTATTATTGAGTGGGAGAAAAGTTTTGTGAAATTTTGGCAAAAACGTTTTCTTTCCCATACTTTTTCTTTAAAACTTATAACTTTATAAGGACTTTTTTTATCACAACGATCTAATTTGAATATGCAAGACACTTACAAGTAGATTTGTTACACGTCGTCTTTTTCCTCGACACTATGCTTTTAATAACGACATCAAGAGACGTCCAAAAGCGTCCGCTGGAATTTTTCAAATGTGTCTTGGACAGGCCCGTATCCAGGATATGTTTTCCGGGTCGACTTCTTGGACTCTCAGTACTACATTTAGTCATAATAGAATGTGACAGTTTATGCAATATTTTAGCATTTTGTACCGTGTTACGCATGCCAACTAAATTCTGCCATTGAATTAAAACACCTTAAAACAATTTTATATAACACAACACCAAGCTTTCGCGAATCTGCTCACTTTTTACTTTCTTCTACGGAGTATAATAAAGTAGGTATTGTATTCATGAAAAATTTCGACCTCTTAATTTTGCCTAAAAAACATTTCCCGATCACTCCTGAGTCGATTGGAGTCATATTTAAAAAATGTCTTTCTGTCTGTCAGTCTGTCTGTCAGTCTGTGTACAAGATTTCTCAAAAACTAATAGAGCTAGCGCCATGAAATTTTATAGGCATGTTGGGTCCTGAAATGGGACGATCCTATCAACTTTTGGTGGAAATCCGTTAACCGGAAGTATCCAAAATGGCGGTTTTTCAATTTCGTTTTTCTCGATTTACTCCCAAACTACGCGTTTTTTTAGTGGCCTTAAGTATGACAAAACTTGTAGAAAATAAAATTTCCCACACTTTTGTCTTTAACTATAACTCGATATCTCCACCTGTTATCGAGATAAACCGTTATTTCCAAAAAAAACAGTTTTTTGCGATTATCTCGAAAACTAACGGGTTTTTGCTGACTGAATGTATGAAGTGAATTAATGAGAATGGCATAATATACTCAAATATACTCAATCATAACAAAGAATCGCGTCTGGAGATCAAGAAGACATTTTTAAGATGGATTCCCGCAGATGGATCCAAAGATATGCGATGAACGATGAACAATTTTTTGTCTTCGAAGGCCAAATTTTTTCGCAACAGGAATTTTTAATGTTCAGCCAACATAAAAAATTAAATAAAAATAACAAAATGTTAGCAATGTTCAACATTAGTTTGAAGTTGACTGCTAATCGAGATTTTATATCGTCTTCACAATAGAAACCAATAATTATCTGACCAGACGATTTATCAGACAAATGGTGGTCAATGGTGGATTGTATCGCTTTGCTGCAAAGTGCTGTGATATTATTGGTGTGGTTACCAGTTACCAGAGCAAAAAAAAAGTAATATAAATCGATGACAAACCGGTTTCTACCAAAAAATTTTAATCAAAGTCTCGATTTTTTAATTTAATTCCAAACAGCAGGCAGCTCGATCGATTTGACTCGAGTTTTGGCAGAAGAAACATTTTCGCAGGTTACTTTATGCTACGAAGAACATGAAATCCACTAACATGACATCATCCACGGGTTACTTGGAATACAGGAAAAGGTTCCTCTTGTCTGTGCATTGAAGTCATCTAAAGTCTGGATGAAATAAAACTCCCAGACGACGAAGACTGCTGCAGAATTTTGCAAGCAACCAGAAAATTTTCAGGTGCCATTCAAGGCATGGTCTCGAAACAGAAACCATCCGAAGCAATAAAAGACGGTTGGCGAGGAACCAACGCACGTCGCGTCGTCAACTTCGACCACCGCGAACTTTTTGGTGCGGTCTTTTTTGGATTTTCGTGGTTGGGCCCATATCGCCACAGCAGAAGGCCGAACAATATAATTTTAACATTGAAGATTTTCACATCTTCTTTTTTCACGATTTTGAAATATCTTCGAGCGGGCAAAATGAACGACCGTTCGATAGAGTAAGCGACCTCTTGCAGGTTTATCGAGACCAGGCGTAGGCTTTTATGATGTCGATTGGGAATTAAAATTAACTGAATGCCATTTATTATAACGAACCACACACTTTTTTTCACAAAAGCCAAAAATTATTGTCAAGATGGTATTTTTTTCCATTTTACCAGCATTGGTCTTCAAACTATACTTTAGTTTGGAGTGGGCCACAAGACAAATACCTCTTAAATAATGAAGATTTTTCTTAATCCTGTCATAAGAATTTATTGTAAATCTTTTAAAAGTGAAACGTATAGCCAGGTGATGGTATAAAAACATCATAATTTTAACGCCCCGACTAAGAAAATCGCAACCAAAATAAATCTCATTTTCCGTAAAGATCTAATCTTTTAATTGCTTGGCTTGTTTTGTTATTACTCTATGCTTCTTAAATTAGTTATGGCGTGTTTTTGTTATACACACAAAAAACAACGAAAATATCAGTAACATTGCTTTGGGGATTTCAAACTAGAAAATTCTGGAAAAAAATCTAATCTAAATTGTGAATATAATATCTCAGAAAGAAAAATTCTAGAAAAATATTATAGTTACAAAACAGATTTTATTTGCATGTTCATTTATTAAGTCAGAAAAAAAATTAGTTACCAGTAGGAGGAAAAAAACAATTTAAATATTAATTTCTTTAAATCATTAACTATTATTTCAAAATTTGGTTGCCGCCATTTTATTCAAAAACCTGGAGTGCAATCGCGTAAGCTGGTAGTTGATGGTGGCTGTTACCCGTCAATTTTTCGAACTTCAATAAGATTGCAACTACAAACATTTTAGGCAAACATTTTTAATAAAAAGCCACAACGTGATTCCATTTTGATTGAAATTTGTAAAATTTTCGCACTACCCCAAAAAAAGTCCCAAAAAAAGACGGGTGAGAGTCACTATCACTTGTCACCGTATGCGATTCCACCCCAGATACATACGAAGTTATCCATTACACGACATTACATTCTCGAAATACCTGTTTCCAGACGATTTATCAGACAAATCGCATCTCCTTACGCCCTACAGCTGCAAATTTAATTTTTTAATTTCTCCCGCCACAGGTTGACACATTTTTACTTTTCCTAACGCAGGTGAATGCGCGCCTACCATAGGCTAAACTTTCCAGCAGGAAGTCAGTTACAAGTCGACAACTTTTACTCCATTTTTCTAAGTGTGAGAACCAAAATCATAAAAAAAATCCTTATATTTAGGAAGAGAAGCTTTGGGCTGCTTCTAATAATTCTGTACCCAAACAAAATATTTCGCATAATAAAATACCAGCAATCAAACGATAAAATTATAATTTAGCAATGAACATTTTAAAAATCAAAATCAAATTTAAACATTTCTAAAACTAAAAGGGAATTTTTTCAGGTCTCTTTTGCAATTACGAATTCCAAATAGGGAATAAAATCTTTCAAATATTTTATCTTGTGGTTTCTTTAGAATAGCAAATCACGTTAAATAAAATAAAATCAAGTTTATCTTTCTTTTTTTAAAAAAAGTTTGTCGCATGTACACAAATCTTGAATGTCTAAAATCTCAATAGTTTATTATTATTAAATATTGATAGTAATTTTCTTCCTGACAAAGTTGTTAAATTAAATATCATTTCGCCCACTTGCTATATTTTAATTAAAGAAAAACTTCGTCTGGAAATTGTGTAAATTGAAACCAAGAGTACTAAAATGTTTTGTCAATGGATACTTTTGCAAACATGCATAAAAATAGTTAAATATCGACCTTAACTTTGTCAAAGACTGTCAAGAGCGCCCTCGCACGAATAACATTCTATTCTTTATTGTTATTCCACCATTAACTATTTGCTAAGTGGTAATTTTACAAAGTTAAGTCCGTCTAGCCACGAACTGACCATTAAATGATGACAATTAAAGTGAACAAATCAAATAAATATTTGCCCCCGCATTGAAGAAAAATGATGGCGACAAGGTAATGTAATGTAAGTAATTTTTATGAATCCCTCAGCATTTTCTTCTCAGTGCAAAAAAGTCTCGTCAGTCCAGAAACCACTGCCACTGGCAATCAGATCAAAAAGAAAATAGTAGCATTGACTGCAAAGATGGATGGTTGAATGAATAGATGAATGGACGGATAGATGCTGCTGCTGAGATACATTTATAGGGAAATGTTATGCAAATGTTAATTTTTTGTATCTTCTCTTGCACGGGCAGGTAGGCAGAGACTATCTCTGAATCGGTTTCTTGATGGGTAAGCAAATGTCGTTAATGTCTTGCAATCAATTTGCGTGAAATTGACGTGAAGGATGAAATTTCCGTTTACCTTTGGATTGACATGAGTTCATCGATAAATAGTTGGTACTCGAACAACATATGGCGGTGACAATTGTGAGGCATCTGCAAATGGTCTATAGAAGCGTTGGACGGGATTCACTTAGTCACATCAATCTACTATAGGAGTGCTGCTGCTTCTCTCTATCCACTTTTCGGTTCAGTGTTGTTTTGTGGAGGTCTACCACCATTAGCATCACGTCCAATCCATTTTTTCTTTAATCAACATTGCTACGATTTCTTTTGTAAAACGCATAGCTTATGAATAAAGTCGCGGGTCGATAGGAAAAAAATCACGCGTAGGCGGTTGCAAATGACCTCCGAGAAGTGGCTCCAAAGATTTGCAAATATCTCATAAGAATGGAATGAATTTCGGATTCGTGGCGATCGATCGATCGTGTGCCAAGCCAAGTGTTGCGACCACCATTAATATATCGGATCTATCCACATACCCTACAACTCTGATGAATCACTAAAATTTATGGAAGAAACCAATAAGCGATTTCAAATCCACCTACCATTATTTCATTCCAATTGGCGAGAATATATTCAGATTGAGGCTGTGGTGGCCAACGTGTGGTAGATGGACCTTTAAAGCATCCAATTCCACTTTTCATAGACTTCCAAGTTTGTTAAATCCAGTTGGATTATTTCGTGATTTCGATTGCTATTTAATGATTAGGAAAGAAGGTCGTTCGTTCATCCACAGATGGGAAAGACCAAATGCGTGGTCGTCTCCCAGTATCAGATTTACTTTGGAGACGAAACAATTTTGTACCCGGTACGAATTTAAAGCGTAACGTCCAACACTGATTTTTTTTAATAAAGTTAAAAATTTTATGATAAAATAATGTTGTAATATATATATACATATATGTAATATATATATATATAGAAAACTTCAGTAGGCGTCACAGTTTCATTTTTTAGATGAAATTGAAAAAAATCGACTTCATGCTGATCAGTCGCTAAAAGTAAGTTTTTAAATTCTGGCAACTTTCACACTTTAATTTTTGCAAACTTGCCTTTTTGCGATTCTCCTTCTTACACTTTTTACTGACCATAATACCATAAAATTAATTAAGCTCTTTATGCAGTCCTTACCTGATTTATTTATGGTACTGAATTGAAATCAAATTTGGCATTTTGATGTTTTTATCCAAATTTCGTTTTGAAGTGATGTTTTTGACCTGTGAATAATGTGAATTCAGACCCATAAATTTTCTTCAATTTCTTTGGACTCGATTAAATATTTTAAGCTGAACAGGATCAAATCCGGGTTATATTTTTGGATAATCTACAATTTCTAAACTTTTAGTTTCAAAGAAATGTTAATTCAGACAGTAATTCCCAGTCACTTAAAAAAAACACAAAATTACTATGTACCTAATAAAATATTTTATTATTATTTTTTAAATTTCTATAACCCTTTTGATATTGTATATGATATATCATATAGGAGTATATTAGATTTAGTATACCGTTTGTAACGCATCAAACCAATCGTCGGACACAAAAATGAACTACACCAGAGGTATGGGATAACAAAAAATTTTGATTTTGCATGTCTGTCCATCTATCTGTTTGTCTATCAATCTGTCTGTCTGTCCGTCTGTCTGTCTGTACAAACGAAACAGATACAAACGAAACAGTTTTTTTACAATTCCCTGAAAAACGGTGAGCCATATTGAAAAATTTATAAAGGTAAAATTTATTTAGATTATAATTTTACAAAACCGTTCCATACATCAAATTCCAATCAGACCAATCCTTCTCCCCTCTCCCATTCAAAATGAATTTTTTTCATGAAAACTTTGTCTGCTCTCATATCGAGTATTTGACGATTGCCCCCTGGCAATTGTAGCTTTTGTTATGTTTTTATTTATATTTAACTATCGAAAGGGTAATTCCCATTTAAATTTATTATTAATTAAAAATTCTCACTTATCGCGCTAAGACCCACACGAAGCTTGTATAATCTAAAATTAATTAATATTTTTGTTCAATTTAATTTCAGTTAAATATGACATTTCTAATAGATTTAATTTTCATTTAACGGAACATTTTTTCTGCGTTCAACACAAAATTATTTCGATAATTGAAGACATCCGAAGTTAAAAATTTTGATTGATTGATGTTGGAAAGTAATTTATCATTTATCATTTACAAGTAATCTAGCAAACCTGTACGTATAAGCTGGATAGTGGCTTCAACCCACATTCTTTAGGGTCATTTGAAGGCAATTTAAGTACATTAAAACTGTTTTTGGAAAAAATTTAATAATCAACAATCGATTTGTTACTTGTGCAGGTGAAAATTTGGTTCAATGCTAAACATAATTAAGATACATGTAGGTGAGTTTCAGTCATTTAAGTTTTTATAGACTTTTTCGAACATTGTGTTTTTTATTCGATATTTTACGTCATTCTAATTTTTGCCCCCAGATTTGTGATCCGCTGTCCCGAAAACCCCCGTTTAGCAGTTTTTTCGAGGAAAAATGTGAAGAGGTTATTCTTAAAGGACCGTTCGTTTCGAATTTTGAAAACCCCCTAAAGCCATTTTTCCCAGAGGAAAAAGGAAAAATATTTGTGATAGTACCTTCCATTTCGAATTCTGAAATTTCAACACCAGATTCGTGATTAGCGACCCCGAAAACCCTCGAGTGATATTTCTCAGCCTCCAAACGGGCAGGCTTCATCAATTGCATTTTTATACCCGTATGGTGAAACCAAGGGGTATATTAACTTTGCCTTACCGTTTGTAACGCCAAGATCCCGTCATCGCAAAAAAAAAATGAATTACACCAGTGTGTTTAGAATGATGAAAAAAGTTGAATTTAGCATGTCCGTCCGTCTGTCTGTCCGTCTGTCCGTCTGTCTGTCCGTCTGTCCGTCTGTCCGTCTGTCCGTCTGTCCGTCTGTCCGTCCGTCTATCCGTCTGTCTGTGGCGCGGATTGCGGGCGCACGGATTGAGCTAGAGACTTGAAATTTTGCGTGGATCCGTTTTTCGTAAAATGCGAGGCTAAGTTCGTTAATGGGCAAAAATGGACCATTAGGGGGGGTACCCCCCATACGAACGAAATCGTTTTTTGTGAATATCTCAAAAACGGTGCATCTGATCAAAAAAGTCCAAGAACAAAAGTTATTTAGGATATGATTCTACATAAAACTCCCATACATTAAAATCCGATTGGAATAAGTTTTAAAAAAATCTTTTTGGAAAGTTTGATTTCAAAGTGGAATTTTGATACGCCGTTCAATTAAATCACCATACGGGTTTTCAATAATTGCCAGATTGGCAATTATAGCTTTTGTTATGTTTTCTTTAAAAAAAACTACGCAAAGTTGTAGTAGTGGTGGTATTGAAGAAAATATTGCACCGCAGGTGATAAATTTTCTTGATGCCTGTCAAAACTCGAAAGAGTACGAAAGAATGAATAAAAAATAAGACCTATAATTTCAAAAGGAAATAAAAATAGAAACGAGTGTAACACTTAACAACAAGTATAAATGTGTCGCAGGTAAAAATCCTTAAAAACGAAACGAATCCTTAAAAACGAAAGTCTTAAAAACGAAAAAATCCTTAAAAACGAAAAAAAAATCTTCCTGCATTTATTTGTTTGTGTTTGTACAGGGTGCGCCATCTGTTCCTCCGGTATGAGAATGTTGAATAACTTTTTAAAGAAACAATAGATTGCAAAAAATGGTGTTTTTTTATTTAGTTCAATCCTTTACAATTTATGTGGACTACTTTTTGAAAACAACATCGATCAAATGACCACCTTTATTGGCCACCGCAAACTGTGCTCTTTTTCGGGCATTTTCCATCACTTCTTCGAGCATCTCCGTCGGTATGGCAGCTATTTCGGCACGAATATTGGTCTTGAGCTCGTCAATGGTCTTCGGGTTGCTGGCGTAAACTTTACTCTTCAAATAACCCCACAAAAAGAAGTCTGGGGGGGTTAAATCAGGGGATCTTGGTGGCCAGTCAATATCGCCTCTTTTCGATATCACACGTCTAGGGAATTTTTGTTGCAAAAACCGTATTGTTTGGTCCGCTGTGTGGCATGGCGCCCCGTCTTGCTGAAACCAGAAGTCAGTCAGACCTTTTTCACGCATTTTCGGACACACAAAATGTGCCAACATCCACCGATATCGATTACCATTAACTGTTTCACCTTCATTGAAGAAAAATGGCCCAATGATGGTTTTTGCGCACACGCCGGCCCAAACAGTCACTTTTCGATCATGCAATGGTATTTCATGAATCTCGTGAGGATTTTCTGTCGCCCAAATGCGGCAATTTTGTTTATTAACACCGCCAGAGAGAGTGAAATGTGCCTCGTCGGTCATTAAAACTTGCATCCAAAATTGAACGACTATTTTCAATGTACATCGTCACTATTTCGGCGCGTTCTTTCGGTGTGAAGCGGTTCATGGTTAAAATTGTACTGGTTTGACGTTTCCAAAACGTGTCTAGGAAAGCAAATCGGTTGACAAATGGCGAAGTTATTCAATGTTTACATACCGGAGGAACAGATGGCGCACCCTGTATAAGTTATGATCCACTGAACTGATTTTCGTTCTGTTTTTGGAATTCGAACAAAAATGAGACAGATAAGATACACACTAGAGTAAATTTAAAATTTGGTATGTGTCGGGAAAGGCATTTTTGTCGTGGGATTTGTAAAAGCTAGCTTTTTCAACGCACAACAATTTTAAATTTAGTCCAATGATTATTTTATCTTTTTTAAAAGATTATTTTTAGTCGGGAGTTTTTCAAGATTTTTAATTTTGGTTTTTTTTGTACTGCCCTTTGTGTATATTCTCTATTAATTTACCACATACAAAAAATACAGACCAAAATTAAATCAATTACAATACATTTTCTATTCAAACAAATTAAATTAATTTTGAAATTAACTTTATACCATGAAGTCATTATGTTCATTTAATTTTAATCTAATACATAATTAAAAGTCTCTAATGGAATCCTTAATAATATTCATTTAAGAAAACCATTGTAATTTTACATGGTAATTTAGGACAGTACGACTGTACGAATTGAATGAAAATTAGTCAGGTTCCAGTCCAAGTACAAGTTCAAGCCAACATAGCCACAATTTCAATTTGAAAAGTTATGTTCGAAGCATGTTTTCTACATTAGTGAAAAGTGTTGTCAGATGATGAGGTGCCCGGGTCCACTGAGGGCCATAGCACGAGATACATTTCTCACTTAATGTTATATAAACGAGATCTTCCCCGGGGATATCTTTAAGTATGCAAAAATCTCGTTCGCTAAGTGTTATGCAAGAATTCATTGCCACTTTAAATACCGGTTACTGTCAACCAACAGAATTACAACTGGTACCACCGGACGTCAACATCTTCATGCCATCAAATTAAAATTTAATATGCAGCAAAATTTATTATCAACAGTGGAGCTTTTTTCTCCATTTGGAACGGGTTTTACAAACTCTACAAAAGAGCTTCAGTTTTAATCTCAATATAATTTGCACTAGTAATACTTGAATTAAATAGCATGGGATTGTGAAAAGTAACTGAATTGGGGTAGAGTTTCCAATATTAGTATGCCAATTGATGTAATTTTCATTGAACCATTCTCACCTCGTTCGATTGTTCCACTAAAACGAAAAACATGTTTGCATAGGATTTTAATATCGCTGGTAAGAAAATTTTATCAATTCGTTAAATTGTCTAAAAATAAACCTCGAGTCATAAAACTTTTAGCGACCTCTCACCTCTAATCGCATATTTTTTCACATTTCACACTCATTGCGATTTCTCTTCGCCAGACATTGGTAAACAACGTCTTAAGTTTCCAAAGAAATAGAATTCTTTTTACTCTTATGACGTATGACAGGGCCGGTTTCCATAATAATTTCCACATAAATACAAGTATCTTATTGGGCAGCGCATAAAATTGAGAGGGTTATACGCTCGGCACAATAGCCCAGAAATGGATTTTTCACCTTTATTAATTCGAAATGGCATTCGTAGCAAAGCGAATCATAAGATCAGACCAGACCATCGTACAGCATCCCAGGAGAGTCTCTAATGCCGTCAATTTAATAGTCCTTACATGGAATGCAATTAAATATGAGATTTTCCTTCTATAGGCCCGTATGGTGAAGCGAATAAGGCTTAGTTTTCTCAAATCAAAGGGAATAATGGGGAATACCGAGAAATAACTTTAAGTTCGTCCCGACATGAAGGACGGCGCTGGCTTAAAATTCTACCATCTTATGACCAATGTTGATGATCGTCGATGGAGCGAGTAATAAGTTTGGATTTTGCTCGCATTCCTTTCAATGTCGGAAATCTAGTTATTTAATGCGATTAAGGTAATGGCAAATATGAGTACAAAAAATCTCTTCCAGGCAAATACCATACAAAAGATAAATAAAAATGATTGACTGCATGAAATATGCTAAAAAATTAAGAGGATTACAATAACAGAACGACATTTGCAAAAAAAAAAGCTACTTTTTTTAAAATTTCATTATATTTATATCATTAATAGAACAGATTTTAACAAAACTCTACTTGTGACTTCATTGAACCTTGGGGAGTAGATTAGGATATGAGCAGCCCATAAAATACGTCACACTTTTAGATGAAGTGGTGTCGGCTATACTAAACTCACGACAAAACCTCGCGGATAAGAGAGACGAGCGGAGAGGTAGCACCAAAAAATACTAAATTTATCGTAACGTATTTTATGAGCAGCCCCTAAGTCCGGTATTACTTATTTAAGCCGGCAACTTTTGGACTTAATAAGCCAATGTGCTTACATATGTGGCTTAAATAAGCCAATCCTGTTTGCATATGCTACACAAGTTTACATGTGTGTGTGTGTGGACTCAAACCATTGAAATTGCTGTTGCTCATATACTTCCCAAGATCTTTACCTGCTGACGGTCAGAACGGAAATGATTTCTGCCTACTACTTTTCCCAAACCGGTTCACACGCTTTGCATGTATGCAGATTGTCGATAAGCCATGATTTCGAGTGGCAACTTTTCCCTCCGCAGTCGTTTCTCCCGAAAATCGGCTTAAGTAAGCCCGAAAGTTACCGTGTGTAATACCGCGCTAAGCATCTTTTTAAAATTCCCCCCTTCTTCTTTACCTCTCTCCTGATATCTCCTGACTTGCTGAATGGATTTGGTTCAGGTATCCATCATTACAGTGACCATCCTTTAATGGAATTTTTCAACCACTAAAATCGCCCTGTAAACCCCTCTCCAGGAATCCTTGTTTCACAGTAACACACATCACCTCGCGATTTCTCGCCCACACCCTCTCTACACCGCTACCTATCCACAACCCTCTTTCCTAGTAAACTTATCTCCAGACATTTCGTGTATTTCTTTTTGTGATTTACATAGCAAGAGAAACCATCAAACCAAATCAAATTAACTGCCACGAAAATATCCTCCTCAAGTGATTTCCTGTAAAAACTTTATGAGAATTGCAAAACACATAAACAGGATTTTAAGTGAAAAACTTATCGAAGCATAAAAAAGTATTCAAATATATTTTTTTACGATATCTTGTCTTCGGTTTCCTAAATAATCTGCATAACCATTAAAAAACTTGAAATCGCCCCTAACGTTCCATCCATTATACAGCTTCCAACAAATTGATTTACATACAATCTCTGCACCTTATAATCTTATTCAAATCCTTTCATAAATTTAACGATTTTGACGAAAATTTATGAATAGCAATCTCTCATTTTAATAGGAAACAGTGCTCCAGATTTCTACGATAAACTAGAAAAGATGGTATTTCCCTAAAGAAAACAACCAGTTGCTAAAAAGACTCAACAAATTTACGAAAATAATGCAAAGCCATTACAGATGTTAAAATCTAGGTCAAATTTAGGTGTTACAGTTTAGAAATTTGTTTATTTGATGCCATCAACTCTGACAACTAAATGACATCAACAATTGAGATTTCCTCCATTCCCCATCAACAGTGACTCCAAAAATGCCTTTTCTAACACGTTTTACGAATAAAGTTGGTCAAGACGCCGAATTCATCTTCCCATCACGAATTAAGAGATGCTTTTTTTAATCAAAAGCTAAAGATATTTTTTGCTAATGAGCAAATTATGCAAAGATTTTATTGAAGCGCAGTGCTTTTTGGGCTTTTGTTTCTCAAAAAAATCGGATGTCGGTTTATACGGTGTGACGGCTTCAAGTTGATGACTTCATTAACCTGAATGGTAAAATGTTGAAAGTGCATTTACCTTCTTTCAATTGTTCAAATGGTTTTGTGCCTTTTTCATTTCATTTTCCGCTCAAATCACCTGTATTTGTCTGGACAACTTCTACAATAAATCAATTCCATTAATATTTAAAATGTGCGTGCTGCCGATGAGTTAATAATAAGTTGCTAACATATGACGTCGAATTAATTCTAAGATATAATTTGAAGGGAATTAACAAAATGCCCATAAATATTATGACCAGCGTCGAAAACGACGTTTTTTATGATATTACAAATCAGAATTTGAATGGCAAATTTTCAGTCCCGACATTTTGCTTATATGCGTTCGAGTAAACTTACTGAATGCCTATTTCGAAGATTATCCTTTACATTTTATGGATTCCAAGAAAACTCCTCGCAGTGTTCATCTCATCTGCTATAATTCACTGTTCGTTGACCAAAAGGTAATCGAAAGAAATTTTTTTTCATATACCATTTAGTAATAAATCAAATGAGTTTAGCACCTATACCGGTATACATTTATGTTTGCTTATGTGCAGAATGCAAAATTAAAAATTTCTGACTGGTTCATCAGTTATTTTTCCTATATGAAATCTAATTTTATTTAGAAGATCTTTGAATTGAAGTTTCATTGCAAAATAGGTAAAAATTTAAGACAAAATTTAATTGAAGTATATTAAAGTTTGTTAATTTGTATTTTTATATATGGAGGCGTTTTTATACCCGTATGGTGAAACCAAATGATATATTAACTTTGCCTTACCGTTTGTAACGCCAAGATCCCATCATCACACACAAAAATGAATTACACCAGTGTGTTTAGAATGATAAAAAAAATTGATTTTTGCATGTCCGTCCGTCCGTCTGTGGCGCGGATTGCGGGCGCACGGATTGAGCTACAGACTTGAAATTTTGCGCAGATCCGTTTTTCGTAAAATGCGAGGCCAAGTCATTCATGGGCAAAAATGGACCATTAGGGAGGGTAAGTATCCCCCATACAAACGAGAACCGTTTTTGCGAATATCTCAAAAACGGTGCATCTTATCAAAAAAGTGCAAGAACGCAGGATATGATGCTACATAAAACTCCCATACATCAAAATCCGATTGGAATAAATTTAAAAAAATCTTCTTGGAAAGTTTGACTTCAAAGTGGAATTTCCGTACAACTGTTCGAATTTTAATACGCATATTGGCAATTATAGCTTTTGTTATGTTTTAAACTATATACTCTCAATTTTTTTATAAAAAAAAGTCCGAAAGATTCCGGGAAAAACATAAAGAAGTTGTGTTTATAGAAGGATAAGGGTAAACAGTGATCCAAAATGTAGGATCCTCGCACTATTCGCTAAAAATCTTGAATTAAATTCTAATCAAAACCAGTCTTTGAACCTGTATTTAAATTAACTTAACTATCAAAGTTCATTAAATTCCATCCCACCGTTTATCATTTACAAATCAGAATTTTCATTTTATTGCCAATTTCCATAAAATCACTACCTAAAATATGAGTTGTGCAAAAAATACGTTTTCGCCGCCCAGTTTTCGCCTCCCCCTCCTCGTCATACTTTTTTGCGATTTTTAACAATACCTGATAAAAGTTTTGTACCACCGCACAGTCACACGATCGCAGACTTTTTCTTCCCTACTAAGATTGTGATGAATTTCCTGACAGCCCCATAAGATTTTATGAACAAACAGACATACACATTTTTTTCTTTTACAGTATTTGCCTCAAGAACTCAATATAATAAAGTGAAATACTCGTAAATATATTGTTGAAAAAAAAAACAACAGCAAAATGGAATGATATGCATTCCATATGGGCATTACTAAATTTACATAAATGACAATACCTGATAAAATATCGCGATGGTATCCGATAAGGAGCGCATTCTATCGTGCATCTATTTTAAAGATATTTTGTGGTCACTATGGCCTTAGCCCGAGGGTTCACAATGTGGAAATGAGTTAAAAAGAGTTCTGCCCATCCATTAAGGGATTTACAGATTTAACCCGAGGATATTTGTTCCTTATTCATATGGACCCAGGCTTTATTATTTATAGAATGGTGTTGGATCTACCTGCAATTAAGTTTGAAATTTTTTGCATAAAATAACTTAATTTAATACACTTTAACTGGGGTTCTGTAAAATTTATAAAATATTTTTCTCAAAATGTTATCTACTGTAATTAATTCAATTTTCGTAGTTTTGAAGTGATTTAAGGGTTTACCCATAATCTTTTGCTTCAGGGTTTTTGATAGTAATTTTATGCGAAAGATTGTAGATTTTATATGTGATTCTGAGAACTTGCTCTAACTCAGTTAAATTCAATAAAAAAAATTGCTGAAATCTATTATGTTTTCAATATCAAAAAACATACAATTTGCAGAAGTTCCTTTAACTTTTAAAACAAGGCAATGTATTTCGCAGCTCAGTACCTTATTAGGAAAATCGTGACGAATGCTTCACAAAATGAAAGTGAATTATGGGAAACATTTTTTTTTCGAATGCAAAAAACAAAACAAACTTTATTGCCTGATGTTGATTTCAACATATCGTACATCACTCATTCCTAAAATACTGCGGCGAACTGGCAAACACGTAAGATTTTAAAATGTTTATCACCTCAAAAAACCATTAATTCTATTAATAAGTCTCATTTAACATCAATTAGTTTCATTACTTTCAGGCCGATTGTGAATAAATAAAAAACCATAAGAAAATTATGGAAAAATATGATAAAAGCGAAAATTACCTCAGCAATGTATGACTCTAGACTCAAACAACGCAATTTGGATGGATTCCTAATTCTAATTAGCAAGGTCATCATAATACATCCATTCGGTTATGCCAGTGTATATAATTCGAACAGGTAACATACGTTCATTTATATTTTGCTCATTTGTATCACTATGTTTTAGATATTTTCCTTTTAATTGCATGAGTATCTCATTATTAAACATCTCTACAAGATACAATCAAGAAAGATAATTCGCGCATATTCTTTTAGATTTTATGGTGCCAAGAAAAATCGGTATTTTATGCTATGAAATCGAAACGGGAGGTCTCGACTTGTCGACGTAAATCTATCAAGTCCACAGGTGATGTAGACATGGTCTCGGTACAAATAATTTACAGGTTAACAAAGTTAATTACCTGTTCAGATGTATTCGACAATTAAGTCAGCGGCATATCCAAGCCGTGTATTTTTTTTTACCGAAATCAATGAAAAGTACCCGAAAACATATTGCCCCCAGTTTGTCATACCGTTGATTTATTAGTTTTAATTAATTATCTCAGGTTAATAAAACGTGCCTTAAACTCCAGGTTTCGATCAAAAAATCTAACGAAGCTTGGATGAGCATTTATATATTCGCAAAAAAGCTTTGTAAATTGATACACACATAAATTTTTGTCTAGTTTATACGGAAAACGGATGAGCAAAGAATGGAAAATATGTTTACAAAAGATATCACATAGATAAGTAATTTTCCGACAAAAAAATTTCACTATCTATAAAAAAATCCTAACGCTAAAAAAACACTTGATTTAAAAACAAAAAATATGCTGGAAATATTTTTTTAATTCACTTGATGGTAAAATTTGGGCGCCATTTAATTTCACAAACGTGCAAGATCCAAATATGAAGAACTTATTCAAAAAGTTCGCTGTCTTAATTTGGAGATTCAAACCTTAATGAGCTGCCTTATTTACAACTCAACAAGAATTAAAGAAATCGTGATTTTCTATAATCAACCAGTTAATGTTTAAAATTCTTAATAGAGAGGAAAAACCATCAACAATCTGTCATGCTGCGATAAAATCAATTTTTAAAGTGCTTCCTCAATTTGTATATACTCGCATCACAGATTTCCGCATATTGTAAAAAGAATAGTTTTATTTATGAATATATTGTAGAAATGCTCAAAACACATTAAAAAAATCTCGTAAAGTTCTTATTAAGAATATGTGTTTTATTCTTTGTATATTTTTTTCACAGGAAAAAATTTTGGAAAAACAACTTTTTCTCATGAGACAATTTCTTTTTTTGCAGAGAAAGTAGATTTTAATATTATGTTTTTGATAATTTTCGCGAAATGCCGAAAATTAGCGTGACGTATTTTATGAAAAACCACTAGCAAAAGTCATAAAATTTTACAGAATTTGAAAGGAATGGTCCGATTTTGATCATTTAAGAACTTAACTTCCCTTTTCACGAAAAAATTTTTTGTGCTAAATTTTAAGTCTCTAGCGCATTTCTTTCGGGGGTTATCATATTAATAGAGGGATGGACAGGCGGGAATCGAAAGCTTTTGTTGTACTAAATACCCTGGAATAGTTAATATTTTTGTCCGACGATTGATTCGATGCGTTGATTTGAGAAAACTATCAGACTCAGATCTTTGAAAATACTGTCCATCGGCAGCTACGACCTTCTCCCATCTTTCAGGTAGCATGCGGATTCCATGCTGGAAAAAGTCTTGGACTTTTGGGGCAATCCAGTCATCGACCCATTTTTTGGTATCGTCATAAGAAGAAAATCGCTGCTCAGCCAGGCCATGTGTCATCGACCGGAACAAATGGTAATCGGAGGGGGCAATGTCTGGTGAATACGGCGGGTGGGGTAGGACTTCTCATTTGAGGTTCTCCAGGTAGTTTTTTACAACATTTGCAACATGGAGTCGTGCGTTGTCATGTTGCAAAATAACTTTGTCGTGTCTGTCAGTGAATTGCCGCCGTTTTTCTGTTGATTGATCGACTCCCAATATTTCGGCAAGCTCTTCCTGTGTCTGGCATGAATCTTCATCTAGTAATGCCTCCAAATCGGTATCTTCAAACTTTTTCTGAGCACCAGGATGTTCTTCATCTTCGAGGTCAAAATCACCACCCTTGAATTGTTGAAACCATCTTCTGCATGTTTGTTCTGAAAGAGCATTGTCGCCGTATGCTTCCACTAATATTCTATGCCCCTCAGCTGCTGTTGTCTTTCGGTGGAAGTAATGTAAAAGAATTCCCCGCAAAAACGGTTTTGTAGGCACGAACTCAGCCATGTTTAAAATTTGGGATAAAAACGTCTTTACACTCCGGCAGTTGAAATTGGACTGATGTTTGCAGCCTAGGCTTTCAGGTAAAATTTATTTGAGCCCGATCGGATATACCTGCCGAATTATGAGTCTCAATACAAAACGCTCATTTTCAATGCATACTCCCAATAGTTCTCAGGTATTTTTGTTTTTTAATTCCTCTTATTTTACGTAATTCTTTACAAACTTTTTATGATAATTTTTATGTCACCATCCATCGAGTCCATCCGAATTTGCCTAATTTTTAGGAACAATTAAATTCTTTTCGCATCTCTACTTTCCATTTAATTAATTAATTAATAAAAATAGAGAAGAGAGCCAAATTTAGTTTGTTTAGAATTCAATGTAATTTGTCTCGTTTGAATTATAACACAAAGCCCAAATAGTGCTTAATTTTTTGTATAATTACTTTGAATAGCTAATTATGAGAACATTAAGTCGAATGTTATCGCGGGAATGGAGCCAAATTCTTGCTAATAAGATCTTATATTTGTAAAATGACGTAGTCCCTTATGAATTATTCAACAAAAGACGGAAAGAATCTTTTGCCCTCATCACACAATAAATTATATGTTTAAAAGAATTGGCGAGAAAAAGTTGTTCTGCATCTTTTTCACAAACTACATCTGATTTTTTTGATCCAAAGTGAGAAACAGTTATGCCATAAAATCAAACTGATAATACGTTCGTTGAGACATGATAAAAATTGTGGATTTTAAAACACGAGAAACACATGCAGATCGTTTCACTGTTCTCAGAATCATTCCAGAGATCAAGATTCCATTTTCTGGTAGTTTTGTTTATTATGATACAAATGCTATGATATGATGTTTATAAATGTTCTAGGTTGCTGCTACTAACATTGGACTCAATCCATCCGAATCTATCCCGGCTTGGCTTCATTTCGGTTGTGTTGTAGAGAAACAAGATTTATATCGAACTTCTTAAAGAAGTCCAGTGACTGGAGGCCGTGCTGAAACTGGTGAAGTTAATTACTTACTGAAGAGATTCATTGGATGCAAAACATGCCACGAGAATTTTTTATTCCTTTTTTTTAATTCCGATGTCTTATTAGGTTTTCAGCAGTGAATCAGGTTCTTGACAGGAGGCGCCCCGTTGGATATTTGTTTGGGGACAAGGGTCAATGCCTCCGTATGCCAAAATCATTTACTGATCGCTAAAAATGCACAAACAAAAAAAAACGAATTTAATTTCTTTTCTCTTCGGATTTTATTCGAGATTTTAAAATTATTTCTTGGCTCCAAGAAACGATATTCTTTATTACTGTAATCAATGCAGAGAAATTGCAAACCATTCAAAATAACTGTGATGCAATGAACATTTCTCAGAAGAGTTTTATTGGAAAATGCATTTTTGGCAATTCAAATTTAAATACAAGCAATTTTGATGGAAGTTACTTAAAATCTTTCTGGTAAATGCAATTGCGGTGAAGCCTAATTTATTTTAATATTCTTTTGCAAGTTTTATTGTTCCTCAAATTGGCAATGAAATAAAAAATATTAAAGCCGTGTCTATTGGCAAAAACTGGCGTAAGCAAGATCAGATTGTTTTGGGCTGCAATCTTTCCGAGGTGGAAAATTTCGACCTTTGTCTACAGAGCAATGAGAGGATACCTTTCCCACATAATTAAACCGCATATGATGAAGAAGCGGATATTTATCTCGAATTTTTTAGACAAAAAGAATTTGAAAACTCGTCAACTAATTGAGATAAAAAGCTGGAATTAAGAACAGAACAAGCTTTTACCAAAAGTTAAACCTTGTCGGAAAATGGCAAATATTGAACCACTTCTTTCCCCCTCCCCCATACAAATGAGAAATTATTTGCAATTTTCTCAAAAATAGTTAATTTAGTGTAAGAACTAGAATTTAGAACCGTCCTATGACGGGTAACAGCAATATTGGTAAGCATTCCGTAAGATCACATACAACTATTGATTCGACGACTTTGCAAGTTTATCGCTTCACGCTTAACTTGTAGTCTAAATTAATTGCGAAAACCGCATTAGAATTGCTCCAAAAGTTCAGAAGGTAGCATGAGAGGGATTTACCTTCAGAGGAAGGGTGAAAACTTTCCTTGGGGACAATCTCCCTAATCGCCCAAATCGTCTCAAAATTGCACCAATGGTTGGGAAGTTAGCAGGAGAGGGGTTTACAGGCAAGTCGAAGGATAAATAACAGTAGGCGAAAACTTTCCTCGGGGAAAAACCTACCCAATGGCAAAAACTATGTCAAAATTTATCTTATGGTTAAGAACATAGAAGGGGAAGGGTTAAGAAGTAGGGGAAGCACTGAGTTGACGTATAGCCTAGTACATGCCCCTCATTACTCAGCTATGTACTTCTTAGAACTAACAATATCATCAGTCTAAACTGCTATCTCAGCCTCTACCAAGATTGATGTGTTGCAAAACCTCACAAATGTCGGAATCCCTTACATCGCTCGCATTCCAAGAGAAATTGGAAGTGTGATAGCGCAGAACAAAATGATTATAAAATCTAATTCTCAGAAATCCAACTTTTTTTTACTATCGAGAAATCAAGAAAAAATTTTTTGCAATTATCCGAAAATTCTAGAGAAATCGAAAAAAATATTTCTCGAGATCAAATACAATTTTTAACTTAACAAAATTTAGTATTTATTTTTATCAATTTAAATAAGATCACTCTACTACAACTGAAATTGCAGAAAACCTAGTGCTTAATCTCAATCAAAACACGAAATTCAAACTCTTCAATTTCATCATTTACTATCAAAATACGCCTTAAAATTCACACCCTACTCAATATAGACATAAATTCCATTACTCAATCAAAACTGCCGATTGATGTAATCATGAATTTAATTCAAAAATGCAACTTGCATAATATTTTAACGTGTAAAATTTGAGGACATGTCCTGTGGAATTTATATAAATTTTATTGAATTCAATTTACCGTCTTTTGTAGAAAATGTACAAAACAACTAAAAGAAAATTAAAAGTCATGTTAACAAGAAATTCACCATATTGAGGCTGTACCCACAAAGAATAACTTTCTCCTCGATTGACTTGACTTGTGAATCAATTTGTGTTATGACCATGCAGGCTTATGGCTGACATTTCATATGGTTGACGCTTTCTTGAAATCCAACATGCATTGGTAACTGGGTCACCTAGTGTCCAGTGCCATCCCATATGAAGCAATTGACGATTAAGTGAACACCACAGAAACTCTGCAAAATGACATAAAAATGCACTTTTAAGGTAGATCTCAACTGCACTTATCAGATTATCGCAATGGATGCTGGGATTGTCTTTAAAAAAAAATTTATCACCCTGTGGTTGACGTGAGAATAATTTCCCTTGAATTACATAAGAATATTAATTTTATATTTTTTTTTTTTGCAAATTTCCTCATAGATTGATAATTTCTATAGTAACCGCGATGATAAGTTAATTATAAATTCCAGTTTCTCGCTTAAGTCTTTCGTTTCAATGGCATTACAATCAGTCGGTGTGACAAATAAAATTCAAATATTTCAAAAGCTACTGCGAGCAGGATAGAATGGGAATTCTTATTGCTATTTTCTTGAGTTAATTCACCCACATGGGTTCGCGTGCCACTAAATCAGAGACCATAATTCTGAGAAACGGCAGAGTGATGACACCAGCGGCTAATCCCGTCATAAGAAATCATTCCGTGCGTTCCAGGTAATTGTGTGACATGCAGAGACTCTTGTCTTGACAATAGCCAAACGTGGCAAACTAAAGTAATAATGCCCAAAAGGCTAAAAATATTGCAATCACACAAAAAATACGCAAATTTCTATTCTTAAGCGTCATTCACAATTGTTCAGAAAGTGTTATCAGAAACTCAAAAACTCTCGTGAACTGCAACTATTTTCTAAAAAATCACAAAAATCGATAGCTTCCAAATTTGCCACCATGAAAGGTATTATATGAAAAGTTTAACACATCTGCTGCCATAACAGGCAACAATGTCCTGACTAGAATAGCGCCAGTATTTCATGGTAGTCAGTGCGTTAATAACTTCAGAAAAAAAAATCCCGACTCACTGGACAAATTTGGCTTGTACACAACTCATAGTCCGTCCATGCGTGTTTTGTAGTACAAAATCTTATTAAGGTGCAGATTCGCGTAGATATTCGCGCTAGAAGTACGGTAAAAGAGCAAAGCAAAAGAAATAGAGGAAAATGTTAAACCCGCGGTAAGATCAATGCCCTCGCAGAACTTTCAGACCATGCACTGCTAATTTTGTCTTGAGGTCGTTTTATGACTTTACCAGCATCTTAGCGTGAGTGGCTTTCAGTAAAAAGAAGACGCAGAAAACTTTGACTTAAGGGTATCTCAATGAGTAGGTACTTTGCTGATTTTTCTTTTTTTGAGAAAAAAAAAATCTTTTCCAAAGAAGTTTTTGTCAAGAACTACATTTTTCGTAATTTTTTTCTCAATACTTCTCCTCTTGCTGTTGCTTCTGTTCTCAAGATTTATGTTTGTGTTGTATGCAGACCATTTGATGTTCACTTTTATGTTCCAGTGATATAAAAGGCATAAAGTTATGGTGCGTGGAAGAACATTGACTACAAATTACACGGCCAGATTTTCTAAATCATAATCTGTGAGTCTTATGGTTAAAGAAAAGCGTGAAAATAAAAATTACTCTATAATAAAGAGATAAAAACTCTTCCAGTCATACTGTCAACTTATTTAAACAACATTAAAAATGCCAATTTGCCGACAATACAACTTCATGTTGTTATTTACTCTTAATTACAGAAAAACATACAATCTTTAATAATTTTTTACTGAACGTTTTTAAAAATGCCTTAAAATCACAAAGGCGTGAACATTTTATGAAGAGCATTTGAACTCATAAACAACATCAAACAAACAATACTAAAAAATCAATAACGTGATTTTACGGGACAGTTTACGTCCAATGAATTTATTTTTATAAATTATTGAGTGAGAGAGAAATTTACGTCTTAAATCAACTTTATTTATTATAATTTGGTTGCGGCAACCGAACATTTTTTTTATAATTTGGTTTCCGCAATCATTTCTTTTAAACTCGGTTACCGCATTCAAGTTTATTTTTAAATCTCGGTTGCTGCAAGCGAGTTTTTTTTATTCAGCTACCAGAACCAAATTTTTCTAATAATTTGGTTGCGGCAATTAATTTTTTTTATAATTTAATTGCGAAATTTATTTTAAAACTTCTTCAAATTTTCGGTCTCCTAAAAGAAATTGTTAAGATTTCGATCGTCGGAAGAATATATATAAACAAAAAATAAATTTGTAGACTAAACTTCTTTTTCGGTCTAAAAATTTATAAGTTATATGTCTGTAAAAATACTTAAACATAGAAATAATGATTACACCACACAGTTGGCAAAATCGTGGACAATCTTCGCACAATCCCAGGAAATCAAGAAATTTTTGCAATTCCATCAGTATCCCTTGGCTAAGGTGCAATACGTGGTCAAATGAAAAATTCGAAACGCAGCTGTTTTATGCGTTTTAAACTCGGCAAATATCTTCGATGTGAGCATTATATGCAAAACATATGAAAAATGATTTCCGATTTGTTAATTATGCTAAACAAATGCAAGACACTTATCTCCCATTTAGTAAACCGCACTAATTGAAATTCCGGCTGCAAATTTCACTTTTGCTTAACCTCTTGCAGTGTTTCAAAAACTTATCGCGTCCAGCACTCTTGAATACCATCCAACTGCTAGCCATACGCAAATAAATGACTTAAAATTAAGCGAGAGACCCTAATATGCCCACCGACCAACCATATGGGGGCTACGTTGTGCACCTGAGATTAAGTTGGCGAAATAGATTGCGTTCTATGCAACATAAGAAATTTTCATTAGTAGCCAATTGGACAGGCCAGCGCACCACATAACCGCAAAACAAATTCGCATGAATGTAGTATATTTTATAAGATTTATCATTGAAATGGGATGCCATGCGAATGGTGTGAGATCATCAAGATAAATTCTAACTTTGGGTCATCAATCAGGACCGATGGCTGACTTAAGTGCTAATGTGGAAACATTAGGCTTACATCAGAGTATAAATCTTTTTAGCTTTTTATAATAGTTGCAGAGATTCTAATGAAATTTGTCTATTCGAACATAGTTTCTTACAACTTGAACATAGTCTTTTGCAATTTTTAGCCATGTAGATTTTTTTCTTTCGTCACAAATCATTTAATGCGTTCGAGTGGCCAATGAATTGCGCATAAGTGTGAAATGGTTCTTCTCTATACTCAAAAGAATACCCTTCTCTTATTTGTTTTGTAGTCAGAACCCATTGCTTTAGGATAAAAATATCAAAAGAAAAATTCAACTATAAGGCTTTTCAGAAATTACGAGGAAAATCCTGGAAATTAATCCTAAAACCACGCTAAAAACCAATTAATTGAAAAACTATTTCTTAATTAACGCCGCATTAGTGCGAATCGACTTAAATGACACAGGTACGGCGAAGATAAATACCTCCAGAATCCCAAACTCCGTATTTGAGGAGAGCCATAGCCTATGCAGGGATCCATTCGCCCTCCTGTCAAGCCCCTCCTCTGCTATCTTCTGATCTACAACTAATGGGATTCTGATCAGGTTTTCACTATTATATAGTCTGTTATTTAATGGGATTTTTTTATGCACTGGATTTAGTCCACCATCCCTGTAATCCGCTACGAACTTAAAAGCGGTTTTTCTCGGAGATGCAAACCAATTTTTTGAACCTAACTAAAAACCATTAAAATTCTAGTATTTATATTAAAACAAAACCATAAGTGGAATAACTCCAAAAAATATCAGTTGTCATTAACACAAAACTTTCCTCTGATATTTTTAGTTGCGGAAAAATATGTAAAAAATAATATTTTTTTCAAATTTCTCGAGAACCGTTAAATACACGTAGGTTAGGTTAGGTTCGGTGGCGGCCTGCTAGATTGCAGGGCCTCGCATAGACCGCTAGGGTCCATAGCGCTACCACAATGGATGCCTAAGTCCTACTTTTCGTTATGGCTATGTCCTTGTGAGTTCAAAGACTCCCGTAGCCAGCGCGAAGTTCAAGAGTTTTTTCAGGTCCAGATTGGAAGCTACCTCTAGGCTTCCAAGCGAGTGCCCGCCCAGATGCTGGAGCCTTGCTCTTACCAACGCAGGGCATTCACATAATAAATGTTCTAGGGTTTCTGCTGTTCCGGGCTCCTCGCAGCTCCTGCACAAGTTAGAGTCCACTAGGCCCAACCGAAAAGCGTGTTCGCCTATAAGAACGTGTCTTGTATAAATTCCTACCAGTGTCCGACATCGCGCTCGTGGTAGCTGTAGAAGACTACACGTAAATACACGTAATAATGGAAATTTTATTTTCTTTGAATTCGGTTATATGCATTTTTTTCAAAACCGCATAGTTTCCGAGAAATTTTCAAAAACTTAATTTTTTAACGGACAGACCGCCAGACAGGCAAATGCACGGACATCCTCATAATTTTGCCTGAAACAGATTTCGTACTGATCAGAACATTTCAATCTGTCCCCGTACTCGAGATTTTCGTTCCTTGGTAATGGCAGCTATTTTTATATTTTCTTATTGACTTTTATGTACTAACGGATGTGAAAAGGGTATTTAGTAAATATTCCAAAGAAACCTTGCAGAGCATGACAGTTTCTGATAAAAATTCACAAGATATAACCATGGATTCTTCTGTCTGTCGCTAAATTGACAGAACTTTAATTCCATAATGTTACGGACTGTAGTCAAACCAAACAAGTGCGTGCCTAAATGCTACAGAGCCGTTCCCCTAACAACCTTTGATTTTCCCATGTTGTTCGCCAAACATTTAATAAAAAAAATTACCCAAGAAAATCAAGTCGCAGACATAACGGATAAACGATTATATTAGCAAAACCTGCGTAAACTGAATGAACAATTCAAATTATTGTTATTATTACTATTATAATTTTTTTATTTGACTTTTTCGCGCGAATTCACTACTCCTCCAAGTACATATTTAACTTTCACGCGAATCAATTATTCAGATCATACCTGTATGACGCAATGCTTCAATCGGTCACACTCACTCCACCCATAAAAAACCTGGAAGCGGTACAACATGAGCTTCGAGATCCACTTGTGGGTGGATAAGGTCAAAGAACCTACGGAAAACGAAGCGGACGACGACATGTTATCCCGAAATGGATTACTTGGCAACTGAACCAGCCAAAAAAAATTCCATTCAGTGACAATATCCACATCTACATATTGAAAAATCTCCAGCATAATTTCAATAAAAACATCTGGTACGTGACTTTTCAAAATAATTCCAAAATTCACGCAATCGATCAGTGGCAGACACTTTTTCTACCAACAATACGAAAAATGACCAGCAAAATGAAGAAATCCACGAAAAATAACAAACATTTTACAGTCTTGTGGGAAAAAAAGTACAGTACGGAGTAGATATTTATTCAAAACTTATAAATTGTTCAATCCCCACCCGCCAGTCAGACTCTAGAAGCGATCATGTTTAAAGTGGCGTCCTCAATTATACAATATAAGATTTTATTTTAAAGTCGTTTCATGATTTTGATGTAATCAAATCAAACCCCAATAAAAGTGAAATTGTATATTCTGACGGCTCATGTTCTCATCACCTGTTTAAGATAGAACTGTTTGAAGAAGTCTGTCGGCTATGCGAGTATAAAACGTGACAAATAAATTATATAAGAAGTGGTTTAAGTATTTTCTACTAAATTAACACCTAATTGTGAAAACCTCTGTCGTAAGTTGTAATGACAGAGATTCTACGAGTAACAGAATCTAGTTTTTTTTAAATATTTTACGCGGAATACAAATACCTCAATTTAAAACGTGCAAATCATGTCTCAAGGCTATTAATATTTTGTCAGGTCAAAGGCAAAAAAACTGCAGAAATTATGATTTGTTTTCTGGGACAATAAAATCTGTAGGTAGTTTATATTTGTAGTCACAAGATGGAAACTACCCTATTTCTTTTAAATATAAACCCCTTTTAAATATTTTTGTGATTGCCGAATATTTAATAGTACCACTACACCTTGGCAAAATGCAGGCGAATCGAACTTTGGCAAGCCATAGCTTCATAAAGCAGATCTAGGCGAACGCGAGTCTCCACATTCTAGCCTAAATCCGCCGAGTGCCTCAGTCGTCACAAAATTACTGAAAATTTGCTAAAATTGCTCGTGTAGTTGCTTAAGTTTTTTCTTCCACAAACAAAAATTCAGTCAGCCATCATACACCACAATGACCGCTTTTACACCTTTCTTCAACCTGGCGTATTTGCACTAATTTAGTTTGCCAGAGGAGAGCGGAAACTACCATCGAAATGTGCCTCCAAGGACTGGGTGCAACTTTGAAGACACGTACACATAAACAAGCGAATGGTTCTCTGTTCGCATCAACTATAAAAAAATGCCTATGTAACACGCACACATGGAAATATTTTGAAGAACGACGCAAGGAAGACAAATGTAAAAGCGAAGACATAGACTTACTCGACTTACGCTAGGCAAAGAAAACAGGTCTAAAAGCGGCCAATTAGATATTTTTTGGTCACAAACTCAAATAAAGAACTAAACCCATTTAGACAAGGGGGTACAAGGGCGAGAGCGGTTCGCACATTCATCTGAGTCAAGCCGAACGTAGCCAAACTTTGGCAAATCACAACAGATCAAGGTGAACACACCATCTACACTCATGTAGTACGCATGCATTCGACAACAGTGTAGTGCCGACATAAGGATCCATTTCTCTCAAATACTTTTAATTGAATTCAAACAAATTTAATGTCTTCCAAAATATTTTTATAGGTCATA
Organism: Chrysopilus asiliformis; assembly: GCA_964034945.1. Taxonomy (NCBI): domain Eukaryota; kingdom Metazoa; phylum Arthropoda; class Insecta; order Diptera; family Rhagionidae; genus Chrysopilus; species Chrysopilus asiliformis. The sequence goes on from OZ035960.1 coordinate 21,059,985, forward strand.
AATCCTTGTTAAACGTCATCAAAATTATAGTTTTTCTACCCTTTGTACTTACAGTTTTTTTTCCTTAATTACTGTTTATAATCAGCAATTTATAATTATAAAAACTATCGAAAAAAATGTTAATTTGTCAGCAAAAATATTCGAAGTAGCTAATTGAAGCGACTTATCGTATTATTAGACATCATCATTATTATTATCACAATAAAATGTGGGAAAAAATGACTCAATGCCATTTTATTGGCATTAAATTTAAAAGCTCTGTACAAAGTTACTTGAAATTGTCATTGAGAAAATTTACTGTCGGTTTTTAGTCTCAAAACTTAACAAACTTCACCATAACTCAAGTAGAAAAAGTACCAACAGTTATTGGGTTATGCAAATATAATCACCTGGTGATAATAATAAAGAAAATTCATTGTCCACCGGAATACCATTTGAGAAAACAACATTAATAAAAATATCTTGCAAATTAGATACTAGAATAATGACTCAAGCCATATTTAAGGCGCCCATGTCATTAAAAAAAAAAGGTTCACCTGACTCCCGTTAAAAAAGTTTTTCTGTTTAATTGAAAATTTAACTCAATTTCCCACACATGTTCACTTAAAAAGAGTACACAAAACTTTTCATTTCAATTGTACACTAATTTAAGATACACTTGTTTGATATCTAGCAAAAAGTATCTGCACAAGAATTTGTAAATGGAGAAACAATAGTTTGAGTTAATTGCCAAATATTCGTTATTTATTCATGTATGTATTTGCGAATCTAATTAACTTCTCTTTTAATTCCATTCAGTTGACCTTTGATCAATAAAATGTCTATAGGTTTTGGAAATATTAGCGTACAACTGACAGAATAAATGTGTTTAGAATATGATTTTACATAACCGTTCCATACATAAAAGTCCAATCGGACTGCTACTTCTTATAAATGGATTTTTTTTAATAAACATTTTGTCTGTCCTCATATAGAGTATTTGACGATTGGTTTCTGGCAATTAAAGCTTTTTTTATGTTTCTACACAAAATTGAAGAAAATTTTTCTAAAACAACTGAGAGTTTTCCTTCTAATCACTTACTTATATCCGCTCCTACACCCTCCCCGCCTTGGTATCGGGATCTATTCGAAAACCGAACTAATTTTTTTGTTAAAAATGTAAAGAGCAATTAAAATACCAAAAAAAAATAATCCAGGAAACCAATTTATAAGAATCAATTACTAAACGCATCTACGAGCAAGCAAAATCCGAAAAAGGATTCAAAATACCTTGTCTTTATATGCACATTATATAAAATTCACTGTTTTTCTGTTCAGTTAAAATGTTTGCCTCTTATTTAGTTTTTATGCCGATCTAGATGAGTAATGACCAAAACCGAATCAAATAAAATTTTTCTCTGTTTTTCTGCTCGGATCGCGAGAAAACGTCTGGACGGAATTTCAAGAAATTTGAAGCCTAAGTTACTTATATTATTGGGTTTTCCGAAAATTCTGAAATAATTCTGTTTTCTTAATAGTATTAATATAAACAATTCTGACGTATTTTAGTATCGACGGCTAATAAACAATAGGGCTATTCACTCTTTATCGTAGTTGATCGTAAACTCGTAGAATCGTAGAATCGTAAATAAAATCGTGGTTTTTTGACAGTTCTCCATACAATTTTTTTTACGACGAAAACTACAATCTACCACACCCGAAGGTATGGTAAAATCGTAGTTTTTGTCGTACTTCTAATAAAGTGAGGTTAAGACATGTTTTGTGACATGTCAACTTGGTTCCAACTCTAAAATGGACATTGGAAAAGCAAGTAAATTAAAGTATTTATATGATTTAGTATAAATTAACACGTTGGCTGCCATGTCGCACATTTTCGTGCGACACCCAAATGTTACCCTGAGGCCGCGTCGCACATTTTCGTGCGACGTGGCCCACAGGATGTTTTATGTTCTCCCAGGTCATGTCGCACGAAGACACAAAAAAACCGCTATAACTGCAAAATTAGGACCAATAATAAAGTCGCGAGTAGTCAAAAATGATTTTTAGGAACAAAAAATAACAAAAAAAAGTTGACAAAGAAACAAAAAATAACAAAAAAAAGTTGGCCTCAGGTGACCAAAATCGTGAAAAGACGTTGGCACTGCACGATCAAAATCCTGAAAAGGCTTTGGCAGCCAACGTGTTAAGAGTTAAAAAATGCTTTAAACAATTTAGGTAAAGAAAATAAATAAAAGAGTAAAAAATTTACGACAAAACCCACAACCTCTAGTAAAGCGCTGCTCACGCTTCGTTGTACTTTTCCATCGTAGATGTACAGTACAATCTACGATTTTACTATCTACGATCAAGAGTGATTTGCCCTAATATAAAAGGTAACACGAATTGGGTTTATTGGGTTAATCCATATCTGAAAACTCGCGCCTTAATGTTACTAAACTTCAAGGAAAGTTTCGTCCAAATTGTACTCCCGAGTATTAGGCAAACACACATAGATACACTGTCATAACTTATTAAAGTATTTTTAACCCTTTCGAATCGCAATTCGTTTGTTTGACCTATAGGTGGTCCATATATGTACCATGCAATTCGAAAGGGTTAATGCATTTTTCAAATCCGGAAATATTTTTCGAATTTTTCAAAGCCACAAATTATAGAAGTTTTTTCATTGAAACATTTCTCACACAAGACAATTTCTCTGGTCTCAAGATATTTTCATACCGGAACATATTTTTTCTTTATAATGTAAACATAAACTACTCGGTTGATGCATTTTCCATGACCATTTTCTATATTTCATGCTAAATTACATCAAAATTATTGCTCCCACAAATGATTTAAGTACCTACTCGTACAAGAAATAGGACTTAAAGGTTTTTTTAAGTGAATCCATTCTAACTGTTAAATAATTACTATCTGGAATAAGTGCACCGAGTTCGTGCTAATAAATTTACCTCTTAAAGTCTCAAATAACTTAAGTGTTACAAACAACCTATTTTTGTAGTAACAGGGCTATAATTTGGATGTCTATTAACACAAGATTTGGATCAGTACAATATTCTATGTTAATCTTATTCTTCTTCTTGTTTGTAAAAATTTTATAGCCGGCTTTCATGGCTAGTATTAGCGATAAATTTTGATGTTTTGTTGGTTAAATTGAGTGCTCGTTTTTTTTTAAGAAACATCGCCTTTAGCTAAGAAAATGTTCATTAACTACTTGGATGTATCGAAGACCGTGTAAAGAATATCAGATAAAAATTAAAATGAACAACAGTAAATTTTTCAATTGAATGTAAAAAGTTACAAAAAATTGAAAGCTCTATCAAATTATTGAGATTTTCCACCGAATTTTAAAAAAAATGCTAGCAATAATATTCACACCTTAATGGTTGAGTGATTTTTTTATTGCGTGTAAAATGAAAAACATTTTTTTGCACTAAATTTTTTAACATAAAGAAATTCCATGATTTCTGTTTTAGAGATATTGATTTCAAGTGAAAGTTAAAACTGGAATTTTAAAATAAAAATCATTATTAGTCCAAATTTCAATGTCTTCTACTAGTATTGCATGTTTCATAAATCACATAAAATATGAAAATGATTTCTATTTTATTTTGTTCAGTATTTCCTTTCATTATTGTCTACTTGCAGCCTATTAATTACAGCAGAATAAATAGACGTTGATCATGATATCAAGACAATATGAGAATGAGGAAAGATCTTATAACTGTGAACCTTAACGCACCGAAAACATCTAAGAGATGGAAATCTATACTATTAAAGTAAATCTTTTAAAAAACATATTAAATGACTAGACGGCGGCGATGAGATTATTTGAACTAAAGTTAATAAAATTTTTATAGGAAATCGAAAGAAGATAAGTTTATTTGATTTTCTTATATTGTTTTCCAAAAATACAGTTATCAGATTTTTCCATATTTTGTCAGTAAAGAACATCAACTAATTGTACTGAAATCAATTTATCTACAGTTAAAAAATAAGTTATTAAAAAAAGTGTTTCCTCCAACTACGAGTATTGATTCAAAAAAAAAACAACTTTTGATAATGCATAAATTGTGCTGGACTCACATTGTTCAATTGAAGCGAAGAGTTTACAAAATTAGATCCGGAGATCAAAAGAAATAAACTTCAAGTTCAAGTTTTGCCCGAATATTAATCATAAGTGACATGTGTGGAGACCTAACTGATTATTTGCTAGACCTCCTCCGTAGCACTACAACTCTACTTCCTCTTGACCATTGTTGGGTTTGATTAACATATAATGCCCAACCTCAACAATTTGATTGATTACGGGTAGGTAACTGAGAATGGGTCTGAAATATTAGGAAAAAGATTTAAAAATTAGAAGTTTTTTTTCTAAATTTTTTATGTTTTAACTGCCTGGACATCCGATGAGAATAAAATTTTTTTGTGAGAAAAATAAAATGTGGGCAGTTACAAAATATATTTTTAGGACACACACACATGATATATACCCCTCCCCACTCGCTTTTCTACATATCCGCACCCACGCCACTGGCATATTACGTGCAAATTTTGAGTAAAAAAATTAATTTTAATCAACAAATTTCAAAACATTTTTAGTACGGAAAAAACCTCCCAAAAACTGATTGTTGCAATATAATTCGCATATCCAAATTATAGCCCGACTGCGATAAAAAAAAACCCCCCCACTAGGGTAACAGAAGAGTAGAGAACAAGTGCGCTTGAAACTTTTAACGTAGTCAGAGACCTGTATAAAAGTCTATGAAAATTAGCTTTCTCGCACGAAAATACTAATTTTTTTAGAATATATGGGAGAAAAGAGAATTTTAGTGAAATTGAGTCATTGAGAGATAGGGAATTCAGGTTTTAAAAAAAAAAATCGCCCGAGAAACAATTTGTAACCGTGGTTACAAAAAAAACCTTCAATTTAGGTTACATTTTGGTTACATTTTAGATGATTTCCGAATAAACCCGCCAAAAACGGTTATTTTAAAACCACACTCAGAAAAATGGAGGCTAACTCGACGACCTACATACCACGTAATTGGCCTCGGGCAGGCGCGCGTCCGCCTGCATGTGGGCAAGTAAAACTTGTGTTGACCTGTGGTCGGAGAAATTCTGAAATTAAGTCACCAGCAGGTGAAGTAGGGCATTGAGAGCTGCACGAGTTGACCTTAGATAGGTTAACTCTGACCGCTAGCTGGCTTACAGAAACCTCTGTAAGGTCAGAGTTAACCTAACAAAAAGTTGACCTGGACATTTTTCTGACTGCAGCTTCTAAATAGGATTTCTAAAATGTTTCTGAAAGGTTACAGAAACCAAATGTGAAACTTGTTACCATGGTTTCAAATACGTTTCTTAACCGGAATGTAACCTCAAATTGTTACTTGGGCGTAGTCGGGTTTTAATTTTTATGATTTTTTTTTTTTTTGGTTTCAAACTTTTTAGTTCGAAATTTCCCAAAGGTTGATCATTTTTATTTATCCAAGTTTTTAACTTTTTTTTGATAGTCGGGTTTTAATTTTTTTTAAGTAAGTATTTTATAGATATTAGTAAGCTTTTTCTTTAAACTTTTCATTTGGCACCTCGCCATTTTGATTTTTTTGGAACATGTTGTACATGTTTATGAGTCTTTTTTGAGACCTTTTATTTGACACCCAACATAATAGGTCTTATGCTACATTTACACGAATGACAAATTTGTCATTTTTTTCTTGTCATTATGTTAATTCCCGTGTAAATGGCATAATTTTTGTAATTTTTTCTGTCAGAAAATGTCAATCTCTCATAAAATAATGAACTTGTCCATTCTTTTATGCCAGATTGTCATTCGTGCAAACGCAATATTAATTATGACAAAAGTTGAATACTAAAGCTAGCATCAGACGAGCACACAAAACCTTAACACGTGTGATGACTGACGTAATTTTGACGTCACAAAATTGTAACACCAGTTAACACCGTCTGATAACTTAAATTGTGACAGAATTTTTGTTTACACACCGTGTTATAACCTGTGTTACAACAATTTTTTTGACGTGTGTTAAACTAATTTTGCCTCCGTCTGATAACCCTGTGTAAAACGTGGTATGTGCGATGACATTTTTCGGTCTGTGTTAAGACTGTGGGAAAATGTCCCAATGTGTAAACTGGCATGAATTCCTGCCATTTCACACGCACTGTGTTATAGCGAATATCTTAAAAACGGCGCATCTTATCAAAAAAGTGCAAGAACAAAAGTTGTTTAGGACATGATTCTACATTAAAGTTCCATACATGAAAAGCCAATTGGAACAAGTTTTAAAAAAATCCTATTGAAAAGTTTGACTTCAAAGTGGAATTTTGATACAACTGTTCGCTGTTAAATTAAACTTCAAACAATGCCATATCACCAAACGGGTTTTCAATTATAGCTTTTGTTATGTTTCTATCTGCGACTTCACCAATTGTTAGCAAATTATCGAATTGACCGACCGACATCCGTAAGAAATTCCGATACAATTCGAGTTCTTCAGAGCGCAATTCCACCATCAATTTGGCAAAAAAAACCCTCCTTCTCGCGACGCGACACCCAATCCTTTGTCCAACAACTGCACTTTCGAGCCATTGACTCGTCGTCGTCGTCGTCACTGCTTTTCAAAATATAGGCTGCCAAAACCTCCATATCCAACATCTCCTCATATTTCCTTTTTGACATTTTAATTTAATTTTATTTTTCTTCACAAATTTAAAATAGCGCACAATTTTGACAAGCAATGACCGAGAAAAATACACAAAATGTCAGAGAGCTATCACACCGTCTGATAGCAAATCAGTGTGTCAGACGATTTCGACTGCTGTCAAACGTCTTTCATCATCACACGTTTTAAGGCTTTTCACTCCGTCTGATAACTACTCAATCTACGTCACACAGTGTGTAATTGTGTGACAAAATTTCGTGGGAAGACTAGCGACGTTAACACGTTTTGGGACAAAAATCCGATTGTGTGGAAAAAAAAATCACACCGTCTGATAGCAACACTTTTCAAGTGTAAGGACGTGTCGTGTCAGATGTGTTTTGAGTTTTTTTCGTGACGTCAGTCATCACACGTGTTAAGGTTTTGTGTGCTCGTCTGATGCTAGCTTAAAGCTAGCATCAGACGAGCACACAAAACCTTAACACGTGTGATGACTGACGTCACGAAAAAAACTCAAAACACATTTCAAACACATCTGACACGACACGTCCTTACACTTGAAATGTGTTGTTATCAGACGGTGTGAAATTTTTTTCCACACAATCGGATTTTTGTCCCAAAACGTGTTAACGTCGCTAGTCTTCCCACGAAATTTTGTCACACAATTACACACTGTGTTACGCAGATTGAGTAGTTATCAGACGGAGTGAAAAGCCTCAAAAGGTGTGATGATGAAAGACGTGTGACAGCAGTCGAAATCGTCTGATTTGCTATGACACACTGATTTGCTATCAGACGGTGTGATAGCTCTCTGACATTTTGTGTATTTTTCTCGGTCATTGCTTGTCAAAATTGTGCGGTATTTTCAATTTGTGAAGAAAAATAAAATCAAATTAAAATGTCAAAAAGGAAATATAAGGAGATGATGGATATGGCGATTTTATCAGCCTATATTGTGGAAAGCAGTGACGACGACGAAAACCTTTACGACGATGGGTCGAAAGCACAGTTGTTGGACAAAGGATTGGGTGTCGCGTCGCGAGAAGGAGGGTTTCTTTGCCAAATTGATGGTGGAATTGGGCTCTGAAGAACCCGAATTGTATCGGAATTTCTTACGGATGTCGGTCGGTCAATTCGATAATTTGCTAACAATTGGTGAAGTCGCAGATAGAAACATAACAAAAGCTATAATTGAAAACCCGTTTGGTGATATGGCATTATTTGAAGTTTAATCGAACAGCGAACAGTTGTATCAAAATTCCACTTTGAAGTCAAACTTTTCAATAAGATTTTTTAAAAATTCTCCGAATTGGATTTTGATGTATGGGAGTTTTATGTAGAATCATATCCTAAACAACTTTTGTTCTTGCACTTTTTTGATAAGATACACCGTTTTTCAGATATTCGCTATAACACAGTGCGTGTGAAATGGCACGAATTCATGCCAGTTTACACATTGGGACATTTTCCCACAGTCTCAACACAGACCGAAAAATGTCAAAACACATACCACGTTTTACACAGGGTTATCAGACGGAGGCAAAATTCGTTTAACACACGTCAAAAAAATTGTCGTAACACAGGTTATAACACGGTGTGTAAACAAAAATTCTGTCACAATTTAAGTTATCAGACGGTGTTAACTGGTGTTACAATTTTGTGACGTCAAAATTACGTCAGTCATCACACGTGTTAAGGTTTTGTGTGCTCGTCTGATGCTAGCTTTAAAGTTGTCATAACTAATATTGCGTTTGCACGAATGACAATCTGGCATAAAAGAATGGACAAGTTCATTCTTTTATGAGAGATTGACATTTTCTGACAGAAAAAATTACAAAAATTATGCCATTTACACGGGAATTAACATAATGACAAGAAAAAAATGACAAATTTGTCATTCGTGTAAATGTAGCATTATATTCGTACAATTTAGACAAAATGATGTCTGGCGTTCGCCATTTTGTATTTTCTAGAACCTCACTTAGCCTATGTTACTCGAAAAAATCGGTTATCAGCTTACAGCGGTATAAAAATAGATACGTTTTCCATTTTTTTTTCTATAGGTTTTCCAATGGATACGTTTTCCATTTCCGCCCGCTCGCCCACCACCTTACAGGCAATCATATTACCCTTCCTCCTTACGTATTCGGGTAAAAAAAAACACAAATTATAAATCTTTGTTTGATTATCTCAACAGTAGCTTCGCTTTAAATGTCCGCTCATGTTTTTACTTTGATTGGATTTGCATGATTATTACAAGACAACTCACCAATTAAATTTTATTTAGCCAGCATGCGACGACAATTTAAGAATCATTTAAATCGACTCTTCGGCTCGTAAATGGCTCGACATGAACCGTTTTAATGCGTTTTGCAAGCGGCTAATCACATCGCCGAAAGAAATTCAACCGCTTTCCGTATTCGTATCTGGAAATATCATAAAAATCGGATACAGTCAGAAATTAAAGGCACTGCGAAAGGTTCTTGTACAGAAAACAACCGGTTCCAGTTAAGAATATCCAAAAATGTACTTTCATACTTTCTGCATCTTATATTTGTACCTCATCACATTCATATTCACGTACACACCTCATTTATGAGATCATTTTCAAGATGTTCATTTATTAGGCGTATAAAATTTTTAACCAAGTTCACGTATCCCATTCGATAAGTGATTCATTCGAAATTGGTGGAGGAGTCATTAATTTCCAACATCCAAAGACCTCAAAAAGGTCCATAAGATTTCTAATTTGGCTTAACATCAATTTAAGATTAAAGCGATTGTCCATTTGGAAGGCATCCATGTCTCCGTCCGCTTTCGCATTCATTTGCAAAGATTAAATCGGATGATAGGTACTCAAATTCTTGGGAATAGAATCAAATTTCACAAATTAAAAACGCTGATGACCTCAAGAACGAACCAAAGGATGTTTGTGATTAATAAAAATAAGAATAAGAACAAAAAGAAATTCACGTGTTTGTTGTTTTCCTGGTAAATTAATTTCAGTTTTTATCTGTTATGCGTGTAAGGATTTCCAAGGTTATTGGTATTTTCACTCGACCTTGATGAATCATAAAATTTTATTTGGATTTTCCAAATTGGCCGTTTTATCACCTTAATTAAATTGTTTTTAGTGTTTTTTGTTTTGTTTCGCTTTTTGTTCTCACCCTATGTTAATAAACGCCGGCAATAATTAAAAGAATATTGCTTCAAGTAGATAAAAATGAAAAAACTTTTTTCTGTTTTGGAAAATTTGAAAAAAAAATCGTAATTTCGATTCGATGAACTTACAATTAACTTAAGGAGTTATTCATAAAATACTTCACGCTAATTTTGGGCCTTCCAGGCTCCCCTTCATCACTCTTTGTCACAGTTTTTTGTAGTTAGTTAAATACTGCCATTAAACCACCTCAAACCGTCTTTCTAAAAGCATGACGTATTTTATGGACAGCAATTTTATTAAACGACAAAAAATATTTTATGTGACAATTTCCGATAGTAATATACGTTTCTAAAATATCTTCACTCTCTGACCCTGTGCAAATTTTCTGAGTTAAATTACAGGCTATATAAAAAATTCGCTTCGAACACGTTTTGGAATTTTAAAATCAAATCCGGTCAAAGGCCTTCCGCGTGCGCGTCGTACCCGAAAGTAGGTTAATTCAATAAACTGCTATTCCAATAAAATAATAAAATTCCAGAGAATAATATGAAATTGCATATATCTAACCTGTATTCGTGTAAGATTTACCTGATCACGACTGCAAATCTCCTCCATTGACTTTTTCAAAATTTTGCCGCCACCGCCAACATCGTCACAGTTTACGCGCAAATGCACGTTCTTTGCGAAGCATATTTTTGTTTGCGCGATGGCAATATTTTTTCAAACTGGATACAGCAGCATTGATGGCAAAGAAAAAAATGAAATAAAATCAGCGGAAAACATTTTAAAATGCATAAACTCGAAATTTATGTTCACGTTTACATAAATAAATAGCCAAAGTGGATTGAACAGTTAGGAAGAATACAAGAATAATGATTATGTTTATATGTTGATGCTCGGCTAGTATTTCCCTAAAAAACGTCCGGACTGTATCGCGTCATCGTTCCGTTCCGCCAATGCAACTCAAAAACCTATGTTGCTGTTGTTAATTTCAGCAAATACTGACCCATTGTTGCTTTTGCATGTGCATAATTGCAATCTGTTCTCTGTTGAATAAAATAACAAAACATCCGCCACTCAATCAAAAGACACAAATCTTAAAGGAGTATCTATGGTCGCGTTTGCATTTAAGACAACCAAAGATCGCATCGTTATATAATAGAGAGAGAATTTAATACTCAATACTTAAATTTGTATGCACTATCTATGCTGAAAAGTCATGTTGTATGTACACTTGCGGCATGAAGATGACTTTTTAAATAAATCGACTGTTGACAATATTCCTACTCGTATATGCAGAAAGTTCTTCATTTGGAATTCAAATTGCCACAAAATGATCATTCTTGAATACCATGGCCGATTATACGTGCAGATATTAGGACCCCCGGGATGAGTCTAAAAGCTGTTAGAAAAGTGTTTTTTTTTTTCATTTAATTTCACAGTCGAACTTGTTTTGAAGTTTCTCCGTAGTATAAAAAAATAAAGTTCGAAGGTTGAGGGTCAAAAAATGGAGAACAAAGATTGTTTTCTATCCAAAACTACAAAATAGAAAAAACCTTAAAAAAGTTCTATTCTAATTCTAAAAATCAGTGGTTTGGAGTCGGAGTCGCAGGGTTGGAGTTATTAGTTTTTGCCCCCAATTGGCGTCGGAGTCGTTATAAAAGCCACGACTCCGACCCCGACAAAAAAAATATCTTCAAACACAGCGGAAAATTTGAGTTGATTTTCTCAACTTCATTCAACTATTTCGTTTAAAAATTTTCAAATAATGTGGTTTAAAAATGGTTCGAAACGCTATTTTTACCGCAACGGCGTTGCCACCGACTTAAGTGTCCGTCAAGCGGTTGTTTTTAGCCCTCAAAATCGTAAGATCGGATTTAAGGACACGAATGAAGCCGGACATATTAGAAGCTATTCTATTTTTAAGGACAAATTCCCGATCATTCGTTTTTCAAACATTTTTTTTACAATATTTTTAATTAAGTTAATTTTAATTCTGTTTACTAGCTTGCATACCCGTCGTTGCCGGGTTAAGTTTTTTCCATTTTTTTTTTGATGGTCTATGTTGGAGCTAAACTTTAGGCCAATCGGCTCGGAAGTTTCCCCGCGAAAGGGTAACATAGATGAAGAGCTAAGTTTCGAGATCACTTTACCCCCTCCCCTTACTCCCCCACCTCTTGGGCTACTTTTCCATATGCCTATGTTGGAACCAGAACTACCACAGACACTCATGCCAAACTGCAAGTCAAATCGGTTCAGCCGTTTTTGCGTGAAAGAGGAACAGACAGACAGACAGACACCAACTCATTTTTATATATTAGTATGATATGATTGATATTAATATTAGGTGTTATATGCTACAAAAATGAAGCTTTTGTTTTCTAGTATCTTAAAAAAATGCAGTGATTTTAAAATATTCAAAAATGTCTGCAACACATTTAATGTTAGACCTATTTTTCCTAGGTTTGTCTGTATCCTCATAAAAATAATAGTTTCTTTCAGTCAATCTTTAATACTGATAACTCTCTGAGCAACAAAGCAACACATTTGAGAATTGAAAAGGAATACCTTTTAATAACGTGATTATTTCCATAAAAGTATATCCTTATGCACATTTACAGTTGAAACAGCATACTTTAACAAATGATTTGTTGTTATCCATTGAGACATCTTAATATCCACGTGAAAAAGCTCTCACATGTCTATGTTAATACTTTGAAAAAAAAGTAATGGACAATTGTCTTTCTTAAGTTCCTTATTGTTGTTATTCTACTGTTTTAACGAATATTTACGATCATGTCATTGATTTTATTTGGGAATTATTCAAATATCCATGGTCAAAGTACTATGATGAGTTCATTTCAGATCCGATTTAAAGATTTAAATGTCTGATATCGTCACAATTTTTTTTTTCGAGAGGTCCACTATCATAATATGAACTAGGAAGCTTTTTTGAAAAAAAAACCAGCACCTTTGAATAAACACAGAAAAAACAAATTCTAAGAAACTCAATAATAATTCTTCAATTCGTGATGCGAAGCTTAGATTTAAAACTTGCGAATAATGTCTCGTTAAATGTAAGACAGGCAGTCGTTCCTAATTCAATTTTTTTTCTCTTCGTCAAATTACAGATTATTACAACTGTTTTCCATCCCCAACATAAAATACAGACCATAGTATTGGATTCTATTCATCCATCAAGATTCTATCTCATCTAAACGGTCCATCAAAAACTTTATCAAAGTCGATCGAATCCGATCAATCGATCGATCAGCCGTACTCGTTCTTTAATAATTTGTTTTTTTCGCCTCCTTTTGATTCAATTGGCCTACAGGTAATTTGTAGTCGTCAAAATGAAATTTCTATCTACCGATCTGTATACTGATGTACCCTGGATGAACAAAAGACCATATAGCAGTCAATATTGGATGTGATGTTGAACAATCAAATTGCGTCGGTTCACGATGGTTCAGAAATGGGAGCACGCAAAACCGCGACTAAATTGAATTCTATCTTTTCTGAAAATAAATTGAGATTGGCTTCTGGAATTTAACTGTTCATCATAGTTATCGCTCGCATAATATTAATCTTATTTTGAACAATGTTAAAGTTGTTATTTTCTTAACATTCTGTATAATGTCTTGGTACCCCGAGATTCGTTATATGCAGGAAATTAAAATCAATCTCTAATCTCAATTTTAGGTATTTTGATTTTGTTCGAAATCTTAAGATTTTTTTCAGAACTTTTGGTATTTTTCAATTAAGTGAAGTACCCAGTTGACCAATGTTGGAATATTTGTATCATGTCCAAATGTACCACATAATTTTCGCTCGTAAAGTGGTATAGTATTCCATCTCTGCTCCATTTTTCTATCTAGCGCTGAAAAATAATAGGATAAGTACCAGTAGAATTTCCATGTGACCGACGCCACAATTTTTAGAACCAAACTTTTTAGGAGTCCATTCTACCAATAAATTTCTCACAACCAGAGGAGCTTAAGCTCAGTAATAAAATACGCCCAATTTTTCTACTTATAGAGAAAAGCCTGTGGGGCATTCAAAATCATCCATTAAAAAGTGTAAATTTCATTTTTTTGGTAATTGCTGAATTTATCCACAAAATGTAATTTTTCATTATGACAAAACATTAATCTTCTCGCTTGGAGACTTTCATAGCTTTTTTCCGCCACATTTCAGTCAAATATTCTTAAGGCAGACTTTTTTTTTCTTCGTGGCACAACTGAAAATAGCAGCTGGGCATATTTTTTTATAAATTGTCCCCAGGTTGAGAATTCTTTAGAAGAAGCCAACATCCGCGTTACAGCATCCCACGTTTTTTTTTAAATATAAATGCAAAAACGAAAATTTTACCTTCGACTTTAAGAACCTGACTCGACTGTCATCCATAACAAATGACCATAAAGTCGATAAAGCGAACGACCTTCCCAGCCATATTGAAGCATCAAAAGAAATTTCGTGATCTGGTGGGTGTCCATGTTCAACCCGTCGCGCTTTTTATCGAAGATTTTCCAAGAAGGAAAAAATCTTTAAAGATGAACACCAAGAAGTAAATATACTTTTTGCTATAAGAACTGCAAAAGCGGTATTTACTTTGCTTAGAAAGACCGTAAGACGAACGATGGAATAATTTGATGACTCTATTTACCTGGACAGAAGATGAAGATGGAAGACATTTATCCAGGAATCTTAAATTCACAATCATAGATCTATTGAAGCATTGAATCCGAAATTGATCCTCAATCAAATCGCTATGTCATTCAATTTAGCAGCTAAGACTTCAGTAATGATCAATATGCTGATTATCTCGGGATCTTGGCAACTTAAAAGCATTTAATAAGATCATGGCGGTAATCATAATGAATTTGATTACTTTTATTTTGCAATTCTAGGTATGTACAAACTGTAGTTCCACATAGAAATTTCTCATCGCTAACTTTGGCCATGGTGATGACTTCTTAACAACTTCTTCATATTTACTTAAGATTTTTATTTGTCAGAGATTCGAATTTTTGCACTGAAATTATGAAGAAAACTCTTAGACAAGCATCAAACATGCAAATAAACATAATTTCTTATAAATATTGTAAAACAACTTCATAGCAGTGTGATCAGAAAATCCCGCACGGGTTGACAAATATTTAATCATTTTGCGGTTTTTCCTTGAATTGCAATCTGCCTGACGTTCAAGTTGGCGGGCATATCATCTGCAAATTTAATCAGAAGAAGAGTTCTCCAATTTATTCTTTCATTTAATATCTGCTGCGAGCAAATGCACGTTGTCTTGTCGGTAAAATGTACACGAACAGTTTATAAATTCATAAAACGTAAAATCAATATTACTGGAATTTTATTTGAAGACAAAGATGGCGTGGGAGAATCACATAACAAATTCATAAGCCTTGGCTTCTCAATTGATTTTGCAAATATTATAATTGTAAAACAATTTAACTAGCTATATAGTAAAACATATTTAATTTTTTTTATATTAAAGTTTAAAAAAAAATCTATCATTATTTTCAGATATTAACAATTTTAAAGTACACTGGGAACCCGGGCACCAATCATGTATTCCGACGCGTCTCTGTCTTTCGACTTCGACGCAGCTTTTAACTCTTGACTTCGCAATATCAGCAGCTTCAAATTTCCTGGAATGAGAGTCAGAATTACCTTTCGATTCATAGTTACGATTTCGCGAAATTTCAAGCTGCAGATATGGCGAAGTCAAGAGTCAAAAGCTGCGTCGAAGTCGAAAGACAGAGATGCGTCGGAATACATGATTGGTGCCCCGATTTTATAAACAATTTCATTTATAGACAATTCGGTTTGTGGATAATTTACGGTTTATAGGCCACTTCCGGTTTATAGGTAACTTTCAGCGTATGAACAGGATTTCAGTTCCTGCGCCGGAATAGACCCAGTAAATTTTAATCGGCCTCGAGTAGAGTAAAAAATTCAGACAGGAAAAACACTCTTAAAAAAGCTGCTATCAACAAAATAACTAAAAAGGTCTCAAACAACAGAGGAGAGAGATTTGGTTTTTTGGAAAAAAAGGGGTTACTGTTTGTTAAAAAGAAAAGCCCCTGAATTTGCGGTCGCCAAATAAAAGATTTACGCTACTGACTTTTATCCCCTTTTTATACCCGTATGGTGAAACCAAAGGGTATACTAACTTTGCCTTACCGTTTGTAACGCCAAGATCCCGTCATCACACACAAAAATGAATTACACCAGTGTGTTTAGAATGATAAAAACAATTGAATTTTGCATGGCCGTTCGTCCGTCTGTAACGCGGATTGCGGGCGCAAGGATTGAGCTAGAGACTTGAAATTTTGCGCAGATTGGTTTTTCGTAAAATGCAAGGCTAAGTTCGTTAATGGGCAAAAATGGACCATTAAACGAAAACGATTTTTGCGAATATCTCAAAAACGGTTCATCTTATCAAAAAAGTGCAAGAACAAAAGTTATTTAGGATATGATTCTATACATCAAAATCCGATTGGAATAAATTTCAAAAAATCTTATTGGAAAGTTTGACTTCAAAGTGGAATTTTGATACGCCGTTCAATTAAATCACCATACGGGTTTTCAATAATCGCCAGATTGGCAATTATAGCTTTTGTTATCTTTTTATTTTATTTTTTTTTAAAGTTTTTAGTTAAGCCCAATTTTTTACAAAATTTTTAGTCAAGTGCAATTTTCCACAAAATTTTTTAAAATTTTTTGGCAAAATTAGCTGAAGAAAAAATCATGAAAATCGGTGGGAAGGAAAAAGATTTTTCGCATAAATTTCCTGTGCCTTAAAAAATTGTGTAAACACCTTTTTCCCTATTTTTCTTTCTTTTACTTCTGAAAGTAAAAAAAAAAACCTAGACAGTTTTATTGCATTTTAACCGAAAAATTACGACAAACGGTAGACACGATTTTTTTTTAAATAGTTAATTTTGAAAAAAACGGAAAATCTCTTATAGTTTTCACAGAAAATCTGCTGTGTAAAGAACCTATCAGCGCAATCTGTACGGTAATAAAAAAACGTGCATATACACTCAGAAAAATTGAGGCTAACTCGACGACCTACATACGGCGTAATTATCCTCGGGCAGGCGCGCGTTCGCCTGCATGTCGGCAAGTAAAACTGAGTTGACCTGTGGTCGGAGAAATTCTGAAATTAAACCACCAGCAGGTAAAGTAGGGCATTGGGAGCTGCACGAGTTGACCTTAGATAGGTTAACTCTGACCGCTAGCTAGCTTACAGAAACCTCTGTAAGGTCAGAGTTAACCTGACAAAAAGTTGACCTGGACATTTTTCTGAGTGTATATCTTTATGATAATAATTTAATAATATTATAACTTATGCGTAATTTGGTGTCATCCCCAACAACATATCGTGACCAATTTCTATAAATACCAGTTGCAATATTTGTTTACTTAATCCCAGAGATTAATTACGAAAACCGCAAAAGTGGTTTTGCGTGACACTTGATTCTGAAAAAAAAATTCCACTCTATGTTTTTGCTGAAATGAAGTGCAGTATGTGGAAATCTCCAAAGTCTAAGAGTTCTTACGAATCATTTTGTTTCTTTTTCTTTTGCTAAAAATCCGTGACTGATTAATTTTCCCTAGAATTCGAAATATTTCCGGCGTTTATTTAAATTTACCAGCCAGCTTCTGTCAACCAAAATGCTATTAATTAATTTTTCCCAAATTCAGACATTTCTATACCAAATTGAGATCAGCATAGAATTTTTTTTAAACATGTTTACCTCACATGTTGCTTCAGGTGAATAGATGAAAATGAAGTAATAAAGCAGCTGGTGTTCAATGGAAATGTGGAAAAAAATTCCAAACAAGTTCGACCTTTAATTGAGTTGTTAAAAGCTTTTATTTTTTTTAATTGCAAGCATTGGAAATTCAATTAATACAATTATGCGAATAAATTGTATTAAGAAAAGTTTTTCTTCAATCGAACTAGAGGTCTCAGTACTTTCCCATTAATCATGATTTCCACGGGTTACTTGTACCCAAAATATTTGGTGTTTTAAAATTTTATCTATTCGTATTGACTGTCGAATTGATCAGGTGATTCGATTGTATCAACACCATCTTACCTAGTTATTGACATATGAGTCGAGATCATTGGAATGATATTTAATTTATCTATGATTAAACGTAAAATTACCAAACAATCAATTACCAGTGTCTATTTTAAGGCTTGATCTCGAGATCGTCAGATCAAGACAATAAATTGTTACCTTCTGATATCATCACGATTTTCATCGAACAGAATCTTAAAGATATACTTCTCTGTATGTACGTACGAGTATTCTTTACTGGTCATTCGAGTGTAGAATGATAATTTTCCCACAGAGAATATCGCGGCTATAGCAACACAATCATCGATCGCATCGATCTATTGGATCGATTAAAGACGGATGAATCAAGCAGCAATCTGCAATACCTGGACGGTTGCATTGGATGATCAAAAAACCCCAGAAAAAGATCGATTGGAGAAGCGAAAACAAACAGACTCGGTGGGACACGACCATATATTTAATTCCAATTGAGCGATTAAAGGAATGATCCTAAATCTTACTGCGTTGCATTGAAAACCCCATCTTATTCTTTCACTTTGGCGTGCATTTAAAAAAGATTCCAGGCTGAAAAAACACCTCGAGGTCAAAGTTGACTGAAATTTTCCAGAATCCGGCAATTTCGGCACTCAAGTGATCAAAAGGTGAAGTTTTTGGGCAAATGAATACCTGTACATATAAGGTGGGTGGATCACAAAGTAAATAACTTTGCCATGCGTAAAAATTTAATTGTATTTTTGTTGGTTTTCTCAAGAAATAACAAATGAAGATGATATGCTGATTTATACAAAATCGCTGAATTTTTTCTATGTTGCATTGAATTATGCTTAAAATGTATTTGCTTTTAAATCTTTGACTAATGATGTTACCTTGATACGTGCCTCAATAGTTGCCATTCATCGAACAATAGAATTTATATGAGATTGAAGACGCAGTAATATTTTATCACATAATTGAAGATTTGCTTAGCGGGTGTTACATAACTTCTATGACTTGTTATGAGAGAATTCTTTAAGGAATTGATTTTTTTGCTTTAATTTCATTATTATAATATGGTATTTTAAATTGAATAGTGATGATGGCGATGAAGTTAAAAACGGGTGCAATTAATTATGAACGGCTGACTTCATCGCATTAACTTTGTATTGCTTGTAATTGGATCCTTAAGAAATCATTCTTATGAAATTGAAAATTTTTATGCCTCACCTTATTTAATGGCGTTTTAATGGCAATCGCGTATTTATTTATTGATCCTTTTTTTATATTTTTGCGCTTTAAATTGTTTATTTTTCGATTATTGCTTCAAATATACCTGCCTTGCGGTTCCACAATAAAACGCTAATAATTTGTATTCTAATAGTTTTTGAACAATTTAAAAAAAAAAAATTTTCTGCGTGATATAAAAATTTTATTACTTGTATAAAACATTTGTATCAACCGTGACGTTCCGAGTTGCCATATGTCAGGACGATTGAAACATCACGGTTGGCATAAATGCTGTTTGAGTTGTCGGTATGCTTGGCTTAAGTAGGCGGCGCACGAAACAACCCCTAAAAATTTGATGACCTTTTTTGTGGTTTCGCACAATACAGTGAAAATCTTTCGTAGCGACATCAATATTTTATACTTTTTGATCGGTGATAGTAACCAACCGGATGTAACGACCACACTCAGAAAAATGGAGGCTAACTCGACGACCTACATACGGCGTAATTGGCCTCGGGCAGGCGCGCGTTCGCCTGCATGTGGGCAACTAAAACTGAGTTAACCTGTGGTCGGAGAAATTCTGAAATTAAGCCACCAGCAGGTGAAGTAGGGCATTGGGAGCTGCACGAGTTGACCTTAGATAGGTTAACTCTGACCGCTAGCTGGCTTGTTATAGGCGATTTTCACTGTACTTTAATTTTCCACCAAAATTTGCTGCCTCCCCATGTCGCTACGCCACTGGTCGCCTCGTTAACGATAATCTGGAGTGGGGGATAAAAAACTTCGAGGACGATTTCCAGGCTACAGGGGTTCGACTTATCAAGGCTGTCGAAGGTCAATCAAGCTATTACAGATCGCAGGAGGGTTCCAGGCAATCCTTTGGGATTGACAAAATTCAGTCCTTCACAGAAAATCACACAAAAGTGCTGACGCTATGGAAAACTTTTAAGGCCGACAATTTTTAAGGTCTGCCGAGCATTACCGGCTCTTGCTATGCTACTCTCCGATCCCTTACGGCAGGCGCGCACTGCGATTGTAAGCATGTAGAATAATTTCCAGTACGGAGCGCGTATTGAAGCCTACTTCTAAATACGTATTTAGGTCTAATTTGAAGCGCCCTACCATACTGGTGTTCACGTGTTTCAAAAACTTAAATTGCTACCTTATCACCATTTTACACCCTTACTATCATCCGCACTAAAGTTTTTGAGCTAAAAACACACTAGTAGTATAAACAATATCAATTATGCATGCCTTAAAACCCTGTTTTGATACTTTTAAAGATTGCGAGTATTGATTCATCGACGTCATCTTATTCACAGAAAAAAAATTCACCTTTTTAGCACTTAACTAATTAATTTTTTTGTTTTGCTCAGATCTTGTTTTCAAACCGGATTTCTAAAATTAATCGATCTAATTATGAGATCAAAACAAAATTCAAATCGAATGCAATCAATTTGATTGATAAAAAAAAATGAAACTAATAAAAAAGATAAAAATTCATTTTAACGATAGAGAAGACCTTTTGAAGATCGTTTCCAAGTTCTCAAATAACATTGAAGCGTTGGTGGCAAAAACAATTTCATACAATTAATCTTTTTCTATACTTGAACAAAAGTCCATTATAACTAGCCCCGTCTTTAGTGTTCCTGAAGGATGCTGCACAAAAAGGTTCAAGTGCCAAAGTCTCTCTATTACACAATTAATTTAAATAGCGAATTCAAGAGGATTAGCAGCGATCATCGAATGAACCGTGACTAAATTGGATTGGAGCTCCCGTAAATGGATTCTTGACAAATTTTAAGTGAGCACTTGAGAACAATTACTTTGACAGTCAAATAAATGATCAAAACTCTTATGTGGGCTTAAAAGATGTTTTTTTTTTCTTAGTTCTCGTTCTGGAGATCAAAAGGCAATGCTTATGTTCTCCTTTGTTTAAAATTGACCAGATATAGTTTGTCAAAAATTATCTAAAATAGAAATCTTCTCCTAAACATAACGAGGTAATTGACCGAACCATTAGTTAAAAGTGAACTAGAAATAAATTAAAATACTTTTGAAAGAATAATGCTTGATAATAATCCTGTAATTTGTGGGAAAATTATAAACAACTTGGACAGAAACAGTCTTCAATCGAAAAAGAACATTTATTAAAAATTTTCTTTATTGTAGAAAATTTTGTTATGTAGGGGAAGCCGGGCCTAGTATTAACAAAATTTGGAAATTGGGTCATATTTTTTTAACAAGTAATATTTTTGATATTGTGTTTATATCTAGCCATACTGTAGGTCTTCAGGTATCATAAGAAATAAAAAAAAAGTTTCAACCAGGTAGTCACTATATGAAAAAAATCATTTTTACGAAAAAATGTCATCTGTTAAAACTAACCCCGGTCACGGGGCTAGTTTTAACAACGATGGGGCAAGTATTAACATAAGTTTTAACATGGAAATAATTAAAAGAAAAGATTTTTTTTTCACAAAAATTATAAAATAAACAAAATATATATCCTTTTAAATTCAAATATATTAATTATCACAAAAACTAATAAAATGAACCAAATAAATATCCTTTTCAAGGAACCTAAATTTAAAAAAAAAATTAAGTCGTTTTAAAAAACAAAAATAATTATTATTATCTAAAAAAGGTCTCAGCGAAGCTTTTTTGTACATAATTTGTATCTATAAAAACATAGTATGAGAATTCTTACTCTATGTCTATGACATTAATATTGTTAATTCTTGCCCCATGGGTTTGTTAATTTTAGCCCCGACACTACTTTTTTTGAATTATTAACCATACACAAAAATATAGTTAAGGATTGTAATAAAACCAAAGGATATTATTAATTATAGCTTCATTAACTTACATTATCGGCAAAGTTATATTCAATAATATAAAAAACTAAGACAGAAATCAAAATATTGCAAACCATAAAAAGTTCGTTTACCAGCTAAATTTCGGTCTTTGTGCTAAACATTCATTGGCAATGAACAGTTTTTGACTGATGAGTCACGATATGATTGACCTTATCGAATGATGGACAAAAACCAAATTTCGAGATTCTGGCTCGTATATTTCGGCGGGAATAGGCTTGTTAATACTTACCCCTGTTAATTCTAGCCCCGGGTTCCCCTACCTATTTTTTTATTTTTTTTTTTTGTTGAGAAAGTTCTTTTGAATATTGGTTGGTCGGTTGGTTTTGTAGGAGGGGGGCTTCTGTAGAAGGGGGTTTTGTAGAATGGGGGGGGGCTTACAAGGGAACCCCACGCACGTAAGGGGGGGCTTACAAGGGAACCCCACGCACGTAAGCCTCAAATTGGGCCCATTGTACACCTCCGATGTCCCTCGTTGGAGCAGATTCTTTTGGATATTGATATACATATCAGTTACGAACCCTTCCCCTTTACTTGAGACCACACACTAGTCGAAATTATTCGCATAATATATTCTTAACTACAGGTAAAATAATGTAAAATACATTTAGGAACACTACATTGAGGGAAAAAGTCAGTGGGAGAAAAAATAACCATTTGAGCCATTTGATCCGTCAAAAATTTCTTTAACTCAACTCGATTTACAACCTAACGTAACAATTTTCGTATTAATTAAATAATAATAAATGTGCTATTAAAATCAAATCTAAAATCTCTTATAATTAACTTTTGATTAGCACAAATTGGTATCATTCAACGTATAGTGAGAATTAAAATAAGAACTTAACATATAATTAAATTCTCATGTGGGACAACTTCCGTGTCTCAGCGGACAAACAAATCATAAAAAAAAACTTTTAGATTGAAAGAAATGTCCGGCATTTCTTTACATATTGAACCAACATAAGATATACAATTTTATTGATGTAAACTAACAATTAGCAGCTCACCTGGACTTCATATAATTTTATGTCATGGCTTTATAATTTTATTCAACACCGCAGACAAATATAATCTTCTTTTAAGTTGTTCATTTGAATTCATTTTTATTTATTCATTTTCATTATGTTCGTCATCATTGCCGGCATCATCTTTTACCTCATCGAAGGTGTCCACTGTGGCAGTCCATTTTAACCGCAAGATGATAGCAATTTGAAGGCAGAAAAACACCTCATCTCCGGTAATAGTTTACAGTCATCGGCATAGCATATTCAGCAATCTTAGCAGAACACTCAACAAACTATAATATAAGAAAATAAAAATGTGGTCCGTTGACCATTCCAACAGATGATCCATCCGGATGCTATTCTAACGCTGCGGCTAGACAGTTTTACGATCTTAGCGATCTTAAAGAATAACGTTAAGCTAGCATCCCATAATTATCCATAAAAACAAATAATTTCCATGTCAAAACTTAATCGGCCTGAAGTGATTCTCGAGTGCATTCAGAAACTGTAATTATATTGTCGATATGAACGGAGTAGTGACTGCTTCGCTGGCAAAAATTTCAATTAAAATAAATAACTGACTTCAAACGAAGAAAAATTACCTTTTTTAGACGCGTTTTTTTCCTTACCACCTAATTTATGTTCGATGTTGGCTCGTGGTGCAGCTTAAATATACTAAAATTAAAAATTTACGGCGATTTGACCTTTAGCATAAGAAATAAATACTAAAATCAATAATTTTAAATGATTTTTTTAAGTTTGGCCAATGGTTTTAAATCGCTGATAGCCGGAAATTTTTGTATCGCTGTTATACAACATCAGTTCAAATTTACAACTCATACAGTTTGTCATTAAACATGATTATGACTGGTGATAATTTATTTCTCAAGAGGCAATTAATTTTTTTTTTGTTTTCAGTGGATTTGTTCAAAAATTAGTCAAAAAGCAAATGAAAATTAATTTACCATATTTGTATATTTAGAATTTAATCATTACTTGTCTCAAGTTAGAAGGATTTTTTAATTGCTCTGGCATCACAGCAGGTTTGTTTAAAATTAAACTTACACAAGACTTTTTCTGATAATTATGAAATTGTTTTTCATGAAAAGAATTGTTTCGAATTTTTAAAGAACTTCTTCATATCAGCTTTTCAAAAAATTTAAAGTTATTTTTCACATAAGAGAATTTTTTTCATTGTAAAGATATATTTCTATTTCCCTTTTTAAAGTTTTCTAGCCTTTCATCCCCCAATTTCGCCCCGAAATTGGAAAAACAATTATTGCCGCTTATTGTTTCTAATGTATTTAGACCACTTGCCAGCTGATGCCGATTTGGCAATTAGCAAATCAGCAGTATTTTACAGTTCATATTACCAGCACATTTCTCTTGTAATCAACTATTTAGTGTATTTCTCTTTGCCACGATTTTTATAGTCGAGAATTGTACAATTCCACTGGCACGGTTTCGACAGGAAAAAAAATATTCCAATATGACCTATAGCTACTAGGGTGACCATCTTTTTTGGGTCAATCCGAAACAAGATGAACAACAAACAATAAAACTCGATTTGAACGAAAATAACGAGAAACCAATTAATAAATGTGCGCCGCAGGTAAAAATTTTTAAACAGAATGTAGCGCAGTTTTTTTAAATCAACAAGTTAACTTAAATTTTCGAGCTCTAAACTTTTTATAAACAATCACCACGGAAATTGTAAAAATACCCATAAATAGCAATGCACCGTATGTCAAATCTTTTGAAATAATGCGCTTTTTTAGGAAATAGTACTTTGAAGCAACCTTAGACCGATTATAAGGAAATCGTCTTTCTAGCGTCTGAAAATTAAAACACTTATTTGAAAAATCCGTAGCAAAAATTTGGTTTTCGGTACGCCGAAACAACATACTTAAACCCGGAACTGTCCCGGCCAATCCGGGACGAGTGGTTACGATATAGGTACTATAGCCTGAAAATTATTCAAATAAAATATGAACCAATATCTTAGAGGTCGAGAAAATTAACTAATTAACTCGTATTTTACTATAGATTGTAATAAACTTTATTGTTGACTACAACTAAATGTATTTACAGTCGCCATTTGGAATCTCACTAGCATGAGCTATATAAGTTTGAAATTCACAACAAGTCTGATGCTAGTTCAACCAGCAGCTAATAGCAATCACGGCACGGTTGACATTTTGATGATTGTATGCTAGTCGCTGGTGGGACGTTATTCCTAGAGAAGAGCCATGCAAAATCTTTGCTTTGGAAAATGTTTCGGAACAAGGGTTAAATCACTTTTTGAAAGCGCTATTCGTATCTGGGCACCAATCATGTAGTCCGACGCGTCTCTGTCTTTCGACTTCGACGCAGCTTTTAACTCTTGACTTCGCCATATCTGCAGCTTGAAATTTCGCGGAATCGTCACTATGAATCGAAGCGTGATTCTAACGGTCACTCCAGGAAATTTGAAGCTGCTGATATGGCGAAGTCAAGAGTTAAAAGCTGCGTCGAAGTCGAAAGACAGAGACGCGTCGGAATACATGATTGCTGCCCTGACTTTTTTCAAAATTGTAAAAAAAACTTCGTTTAACTTTTTTGAATTTTCTATTTATGTGCTTAATCCCAAATACCATAACAAAAAATTTAAGCGACGAACTCGTTTCTTAAATAATTAACTACATCTTAGAGCTAATAGAATTGATTAATCGGAAATTATGGAGTGCTTGAATTAAACATTTAATTAATGGTTCCTCAGGCGTTACTATTTTTCGGTTTAAAAACAGAAGAAAAAAACATTTTTTTGTAATAAAATTCTTCTCTTAAAATCTAAATTAAAACCTATAGCATATTCTGTTCCTTTAGTGAAAGATTTAGCCATTTAAGAATAATGACTTTTAACTTACCCGTAATTACATACTGAGGTTGGTTGGAATTTTAAACAAGAACAATTCCAAATTAAACGAATTCTCAAAGTTCTTGTGGACCTCTTTTACCAAAAACGAATCGCGTTGCCAACGGAGCTTTTTTTCCGTCTGTTGCCAAGTATGGAAACACCAATTTTAAGCGACTTCCATCCCAATTATAAAACTTCCCAGTCGAAGACGCTCAAGGAATTATAAATTCTTGATAAACAGAGCAAGAAATATAATCGACATCTTCTTAGCCTTACGCAACAAGTTACCTTGAGAAGGCCATTTGTCATCACTGAAAGATAGAAAAGATACTTGAATCTTGGTTCAGTTTTCTGCATCACGCGTTTATTTCAATCTTAAATCATTCGCACAGTAACCTCCTCAGCAATACCAATGTCTTCTATAGTGTTGTATGAAAAACGCCGCCTTGCATGCCAAAGATTCCATATATCCAGAGTACGCGCGTTTTAGTTTTTCCCAGCGCGAGAGATGTCAAGGTATATAAATATGATATTGACCATATGATGAGCATTTTGTGCACCTGTATATCTATACATTAATTGAGGAGATTCAGGTAATTGCTGAAAGTAAACATAAGAAAAGCTACAATTGCCAAGGGCCAATCGTCGAGTACTCTATATGATGACAGAGAAAATGTTTATTTAAAAAACTCCATTTGTATAGAAGAGGGGGAAAGGAGTGGTTTGATTGGATTTAGATGTATAGATAAGTTATGTAAAACCATATTCTAAATACATTTCATCTTTACAAATTTTTCGATACGATGCACAGTTTTCGAGAAAACAGAAGCAAAGTATTCCATTTGTATGGGAGAGTGGGGAAGAAGTCGTCCGATTGAATATTGATGTATGTATGAGTTATATAAAATCCTATTCTTAACACATTTTACCTTTACAAATTTTTCAATATGACTCACGGTTTTCGAAAAACTTGCAAAAAACTTCCGTTTGTATGGGCGAGGGGGAAAGGAATGATCCAATTTTGCCCGTTCAAGAACCTAGCCGAGCCATTTACGAGAAACGTAACTATACAAAATTTCAAGTCTCTAGCTCAATCCTTTCGAAAGTTATGGTGTTAACGGACAGACGGACGGACGGACGGAGGAACATGCAGAAATCAAAATCTTTTGTCATCCCTAACACCCTGGTGTAGTTCTTTTTTGTGTCCGATGATTAGTTCGATGCGTTACAAACGGTATACTAGATACTTCTATATGGTATATCATACAGAGTATAAAAAAGTGAGACGCACGGTCATAGACAGCCAATTTATGCTTGCTGGAAGCATTTTTATCCAAGGAACAAGACCGAGAACCTGAAGTTTCTGATGACGAAACTGCTGCGACGGTTCGCAAGGCCTCATGGAGCGGATCTTCAATTACTTTAAGTAATGATGGACCATTAAGCATAGTAATACAACCGTGATATAGGCGAAACAAATAAACGCGCCCTGTCCACCACGAATTGATATTATTGGCAGCTAACGAAGAATTGATGGTACCAACATTTAACATTGAACATGAAGATGAGAAATTCAATATCCATTGGAAATTACAACAAAATTGTTGGAACGTGATTTCGTAATTAGAATATCGGATGGAAAAAAGGATAATCTTCCATTCGATTCGATTCCGATGAAATGTTAAACTCAAGTGGACGACGATTAAGTTTTAATTTACTACACGTTAAGGATCGAATCGTTTAAAAAACTGTTTTGCTCTTGTTCTCAGGTAAATTTCCAATGTCCTCAAATTGTCTTTCGATATCTGATTGGCTTGTTGAAGAGTGATGTGACGTCCATTGACACACCATACGCATTCATGTGTTTTGGTATTGATAATCATCATTGGAGAATTATCGTCTTCTTTCAACCTATCTCGGAAATTCTTGAGGTGACCCAGTAGTAATGCCATATTTTATTATTAAAAACTTCAAAAGTACAAAGATTGGTGCAAGTAAAAATTCCTCTGAAATTATTATAAAATTATCGCAAATGGTAACAAACGTGTTGTCATAATGAAATTTGAAATTTAATTTCAACTATTTTTTCCGAAACCCCAAGGATTTATGCCCGTATCACGCTGACGATTGCGATTACGATTGAAGCTTCTCGACCAATTAGAGCAAACCTTTCAACGATAGGGACATGTAAGCTTTGATCTCATTGGTCGACGAAGCTCACTCGTAATCGCAATGAAGCTAGGTGAGCCAAAGGTGGACAACACTGTTCTAGATGGTAAATCCAATTGCCGATCATTTCAATTTTCTATCATACTAATATATAAAAATGAGTTGGTGTCTGTATGACAGAAAAGTATCGCGAGGGGTGGGGGGAGTAAGGGGATGGAGTAAAGTGATTTCGAAACTTAGTTTTTGCGCTATGTTACTCTTTCGCGGAGAAACTACTGAACCGATTGGCCTGAAATTTGGCATAGATGTTCGTCGGGGGTCTAGCCCCAACATAAACCCATTCCATTCACGCTTTTAGCCGGGCATGAAAATGTTTTCTGTGTGAACTGAAATAGACGTCATTTGTTTCGTAAAATCGTATAATATCCGTAAAGTTTTCATGTTGATCTGCCATTTTACTGTATAAAGTTTTTCTTCAATTTTTATTAAAATCCAACATTACATTATTTACAACCAAATATAGAAATTCACTCTTTCCATAGAACATAATCTCAATTAGTTCGGAAAGCAACAAGTGAAAAAACCTCTGAAAACAATTTAAAATCGTATAACATAGCCGCATAGTAAAAACCTATCGATTTTGTTGTCTAGTAAAAGTATGATGACTTCTAGGTATGTAGGAACATGGAATGGTCAGTACAAAACATCTATATATAGATTTACTAATACTTATATTGGTTACCTACCTATAAATAGATAGCTGAATGCGATTGATTAATGGCTTTTCTATAGTTCTTAATAAATTCTAATCCTTGTCTGAAGAAGAGTCATTAATAACAGATTGGTTAGAGGTTGAAACGTTTTTTGCATGCACACTGACCATAAATTGCTCGAAATCGATTTATTTCTTGTGTACATCATCTTCGTATTTTGTAATACATCAACGCATTAAACTTTTAGGCAAGGGTGCTCCATCATAGAAAAAAACAGTGACTTTGAACTTTTAGGAATTTTTATTATTCCCTAATTTGAACTTGAGCTACGGTTCTTTCGCTAATTGAACTAATTTCACTGTGTGGTATAAGATTTCGGTTTTATAGATAAAAACTCTGATTTAGGCAGAGCAAATATTTGTGCTGGTTTTTTTTTAATCTTGCCCAGTGAAGTTGCATCGGTAAAAGTTGTGAAAGTAAGTCTACAAAGGAAAGCAAAGTTAACTTTTCTTCACAACAAAAAATCACATAAAAATATCTTTCAAAAAAAATCTTTTGAAAAGGTTTTAAAAATATGCACAGAACACAACAGCACACTCTTATAGAGTCAAACTATAGTATAATTTCAATGGTACCGAAATTCATGAATACCTACTTGAATGTTTGTAAAGTAAAATTTATTAAAACTTTTTAGGTTCTGTCAAAAAGATTATAAAGAAAAAATACGTGACTGAAAATAGTGCAGTCGACCAAAAATCGGATATGAAAAATTACTAGAATGCAAACACCCCATTGTCGTGTTGAAGAATTTTCTATACGTCTTACCCCTAATTTATTCACTAGGAGTTAAGCCGAGTTAGTGAGTTAAGGGAGTTAGCTAACGTTATTTTCCATGTTAAAGGTGAGTTAAGGGAGTTAAGGCGATTTAACTCCTAGTGAATAAATTGGCCGCTAGTGAATAAATTGGCCGTTAGAGATACGAAAAAAAAACCTAAAATAACTTTCTTAGCAACTTTTGAGAAAATAGATTTTCCGTGCAGGAACTGCGAGTAAAAAATTCAAAATTTTGATATTAAATTCGGAATTTGTAACGTATAGAACTAACATCGGACAAAAAAATAAATTACACCAGTGTGTTTAGAATGAAGAATTTTTGCATGTTCGTCCGCCCGTAGACACGTTAACTTGAGAACGCATTGAGCTAGAGACTTGAATATTGACACAGCTGTTTTTATACCCGTATGGTGACACCAAAGGGTATATTAACTTTGCCTTACCGTTTGTAACGCCAAGATCCCGTCATCACACACAAAAATGAATTACACCAGTGTGTATAGAATGATAAAAAAAAATTGAATTCTCCATGTCCGTTCGTCTGTCCGTCTGTCTGTCTGTCTGTCTGTCTATCTGTCTGTGGCGCGGATTGCGGGCGCATGGATTGAGCTAGAGACTTGAAATTTTGCGCAGATCCGTTTTTCGTAAAATGCGAGGCCACGGCATAGAGACAAACAAGGTATGCTGTAAACTTTTGATAGTCAGGTGTGACGTCATTTGTGCCGATTTTTTTTAATTAATTTTTATGTTTATTGATCACTATTTAATGCAATCAGTCCACTAATTTACAAATATCTTATTAAGATCGCACAAAAATTTAAATAACCATCCACAAAACAAAATTCCTTCTGAACTTGACGAACTAATCGGCACAAGTGACGTTGCAACGAAACGTCAGATTTGAGTTTATGGCATACCTTGGTTGTCTCTATGCCGTGATGCGAGGCTAAGTTCATTAATGGGCAAAAATGAACCATTAGGGGGGGTACCCCCCATAGGAACGAAAATGTTTTTCGCGAATATCTCAAAAACTGTGCATCCTATAAAAAAAGGGCAAGAACAAAAGTTATTCATAATATGATTCTACATAAAACTCCCATACATCAAAATCCGATTGGAATAAGTTTTAAAAAAGTCTTATTGGAAAATTTGAATTCAAATGAAATTTTGATACGCCGTTCAATTAAATCACCATACGGGTTTTCAATAATTGCCAGATTGGCAATTATAGCTTTTGTTATGTTTTATTCATAAAATGGGAGGTCGAGTTCGCTAACAGACAAAATCGGTCCACTCTTTTTCCCCTCCCCTGTATGGAACCGTTTTTGCGATTTTCTCAAAAATTGTACACAGTACCGAAAAAATTGCTGAGACAAAATTGTGAATAATGAAATTTGACCAAATTTTCTGTTACATCAAAATCCAACCACCAGAGCACTCCTTTCCGAAACCCCCTCCCCTCCCCCTCCTACTCCTATTAGAAATTTTGGAAGCACGTCATAGTGTGTTTGACGATTGCCCGGCAATTTCCATTATGTATTTATGTATCAAAATATCAAAAAGTATTACAAGACGTAGAATAGCTTACGACAGTGGCGCAACAAGAGTTTGAAGCGGCCAAGGAAGCGGTTTATAAAATTCGTCACAGTTTTAGGAGGAAAAGCGGTAGCGTAACGAAAATACTAAACGATTTCCAAAAAAGTGCGAAAAATTCTGTTGACAAGGAAATCTGAAACTGAAGTGACTTATTTTATGGACAGCCCCTTACTTGTTTTGATTTCGATGTTTTAAATAAAATTACGAATAGTTACTACATATATACATGCCGCGCCTTACAGAACCATTAAATACATATATACAGTAAACATCCAGCAAACCATTGGAACTTAAATTCTCTAAAGAAATCTAGATTCAATTAACTTATGATTTAATGAGATTGAGGCAAAGGTCACCGACTTAAATGAAATACAGCATAAAAACGAAAAAAAAATTATATATTTCATATTCTAACCAATATGTATTTAAAAGGTGTTGCAAATTGCTATTGTTCATCTTGAAGCTTTCAACTTTGGACACATAATAAATTCAATCCAATTTGCCCAGAGGCATCAGATTCTTGCTACTCACCAAACTCTTTAACACCTTCAACTTCAACTATTTTACCATTTTCGCTACTATTTTCACTCTACCACATCATTTGAACTATTTCGGACCTCCTCCCCATAGTTAAGGTTATTAATAAATTTTTCAATTCTGCGATCTCAGCTCTTTTTGGCTCTCGTACTTTTGCTATTCTTATCGCTATTATTATTATCATGCTTTTTATACCCGTATGGTGAAACCAAAGGGTATATTAACTTTGCCTTACCGTTTGTAACGCCAAGATCCCGTCATCGCACAAAAAAATGAATTACACCAGTGTGTTTAGAATAATAAAAAAAATTGAATTTTGCATGTCCGTCCGTCTGTCTGTCCGTCTGTCCGTCTGTCTGTCCGTCTGTCTGTCCGTCTGTCTGTCCGTCCGTCTGTGGCGCGGATTGCGGGCGCACGGATTGAGATAGAGACTTGAAATTTTGCGTGGATCCGTTTTTCGTAAAATGCGAGGCTAAGTTCGTTAATGGGCAAAAATGGACCATTAGGGGGGGTACCCCCCATACGAACGAAAACTTTTTTTGCGAATATCTCAAAAACGGTGCATCTTATCAAAAAAGTGCAAGAACAAAAGTTATTTAGGATATGATTCTACATAAAACTCCCATACATCAAAATCCGATTCGAATAAATTTTAAAAAATCTTATTGGAAAGTTTGACTTCAAAGTGGAATTTTGGTATAACTGTTCGAATTTTGATACGAATATCACCATACGGGTCTCCAATGATTGCCAGATTGGCAATTATAGCTTTTGTTATGTTTTTATATATCGTTACTTAGTTAGTTACCTTGTTGGTCATTTCTTATACTTTCCAACCATTTCGCGCTTCCACAACTTGAACTCTCCAACCTTTTCAGCCAACAACAATCCGACTTTTATCCAGACTCATCCGAAACACCTGAAAACCAGTTTTTCGCGCATTTAAATATTTTCAAAAGAGTGCAACTCATACCGATAGAAAACATTCAAAGTTCCTAAAATACAAAGAAAAAAAGACCGTATTCTGACGATAAATCTTAGAAGGAAGGAATCTTCTTAGCGCTAAGTCTGTCCACATTGTTCATACGGCAACAAAAGTTTACAATAGAGAAGCGATAATTCTGTACAGCGGATGATGATTTATAAAAATCCGTTGGAAAGTTCTATTATTTATTGCTAAATTAAAAATTAATGATAACATCCAATGGATCGAACTGTCAGAAATCAACGCTTTACAATATTATGAATCGCCGATAGGGTCAATTACCTCGTTTTGTTTACTATCGAAAAGTATTTTACTATTTTTGACACCACGAGACGTAAAAGGGGCAATTCATTGTAAAAATTTTTGCATTCAACAAGAACTGGATCGCTCTATAGAATTGATTTGAGACGTTGAAATACAGTTAAATTACTTTTCATTGATATGATCACACGTTAAACGATTTGAATTTGAATTAATTTAAAAACAACTTTTTTTATACCCGTATGGTGAAACCAAAGGGTATATTAACTTTGCCTTACCGTTTGTAACGCCAAGATCCCATCATCGCACAAAAAAATGAATTACACCAGTGTGTTTAGAAGGACAAAAATATTTAATTTTTGCATGTCCGTCCGTCTGTCCGTCCGTCCGTCCGTCCGTCTGTCTGTCTGTGGCGCGGATTGCGGGCGCACGGATTGAGCTAGAGACTTGAAATTTTGCAAAGATTCGTTTTTCGTAAAATGCGAGGCTAAGTTCGTTAATGGGTAAAAATGGACCATTAGGGGGGGTACCCCCCATACGAACGAAATCGTTTTTTGTGAATATCTCAAAAACGGTGTATCTTATCAAAAAAGTCCAAGAACAAAAGTTATTTAGGATGTGATTCTACATAAAACTCCCATACATCAAAATCCGATTTGAATAAATTTTAAAAAAATCTTATTGGAAAGTTTGACTTCAAAGTGGAATTTTGGTATAACTGTTCGAATTTTGATACGAATATCACCATACGGGTCTCCAATGATTGCCAGATTGGCAATTATAGCCTTTGTTATGTTTTAATACTGAAATTTAAATGAATTGAAATTTAAAATTGTAATGAAATGGCAATATTCATAGAAAAAATACTTTTACAATGAATTAAGGGTATTCACATTATGCTGTATCTCTTCTGCTGTCGGGTACAGGCAAATAAAAGGCACGAAGGTGATGTCAATAAAAAACGTTACGTGAATTTTCGCCTCTCCATATATTTTTTTTTAAAAATGCTAAGGAATGACATTTTTGTTACAGTATAGAAAATTACATTTTTTAACAATTTTTTTCAAAATTTTATTATTTAAAAATACTAGGCATTTCTACCCTAAAAAATTTCACAAGCACATCCTTTTCCTCCTGTTGTATAGATTTTACAGAAACCTTTTTTGAGGGCACCCTATTTAATGGTAAAAACCTAAAAAAAAATCCCTTCATCGATCCAGCAAATAGCTGGAGAAGGGATTGTAGGGGAGAGGACAAAACAATTATGAAATTTTCAAAATCCTATAACGTTTTGTTTATACGGAAAACCAATTTCTTAAAATCAAGAAACGACAAACAATGTTTCTTTTTCAGAACACGACGGCTGGTGAAGGAAATCCAAATATCTAAAGCTGTTCAATTATTTTTATTGAAAAAATCAAAGTGTTTGTAGAATAACTCATTTATATATTTCTCTGAATATTCAAAGAAAATAACTTATCTGAAGAATGTTTTAAGTATTTAATGCACAACTCCGGCCATTTAAATAACACTTAAGTCTGTAACCACATATTTATTAATTATTAAAAGATCCAACACGAACTAAATAAACGCTGAAGATGTTTGCTTAGTCTGTTGGATGAAAGAATATTTTACATTTTTTGTAACAAGTTTATAAACTGCAAAAACATAAATTTATGTGATGAATTTTTAATTAGAACTGACATAACCAGCCCTCAGTGTGATGTGATATAACCACATATTTATTTTCTTCAGATGTCCTTTTTACGCATAAAATAAAAGGATTAAACGATATATTTTAATAAGAACTACGAGTATTCAGTGTGATGCCATATTTTTAATTACAAAAAGTTACAATGTGTTCCGTTGAAATTGAAAAACTCGTTTCTTATTAATTGCTGAATATTGGTATAATTGGTTGTTGAGACGAGAATTATTGATAAATGGTGTAGCAAAATATGTAATATGGCAGACATGAACGTGAAACAAACATCTTTTTCAACAAAAACGTTTGAAATACAATGAAATCTTTAAAGAAGTAAGTAATGCCACTTTATAATCCCGGGCACCCAAAGAGTTACTTTGATATTTTTTACATTTGTTACATTGAAGTATATGAGGCGTTAAAAGCTAGAGTGGACCAACCCACATGTCAAAATCGTGAATTTTTTTGTGTTTGAATCACTATTGCGAGTTTTTAGATAAAAATGTTTGGATGCACAAAAGAACATTTCAACATTGAGTAATAAAGTCCACAGAAATTTTTTTTTCCAAGAATTTACAGTAAATAATAGTACAAAAGTGAAAAAGCTTCAAAAACTCGATTATGTGGGTTGGTCCACTCTAGCTTTTAACGCCTCATATATACTTCAAAAACCGAAATCATAACATTGCTCCGCCGGGTTCAATAAGTTCGCAACACGTCTGCATATGTGTGTATTCCTGTGCTCGTGCGTATGTATGTATGTAAAGAAATTTATAAGATCGACTTCTACTAGTAAACCTTAACCTATTTTGTCGCGGCGAAAGCTGTTATCGTCCCATAAACCCCTATGACTGTGTTTACATTAGGATTCACTTTGAGGCGGCACGTCTTTCGTCATTTTTCTCCCATGTGCACACGGTTCGCTTCATCTGGATTCACTAAACCGGTTTCATCAACAAAACTAAAGACACAGCTTTCAACGACCAGACTCAAAAACCGGTTTGCGACCGATAATTTTAAGTGAATCTAAACTTCGTTCGCTCTTTTTGTTTCCCTCCCCACTGCGTCCCTCACCCTCACTTGGCCGGAGCGAATGACGTGCTGCCTCAAAGTGAGTCCTAATGTAAACACAGTCAATGTCTAAGGAACACGATTTTGGAAAAAAAGAACCGCTTTTTAGAAAATCGCGAAAGTCTTTTCCATTTGTATGGGAGAGAGAGAGAACGGGGGGTTCAATTTTCTCCATTTTCGGGAGAGGTTTATTTTTTGATAAAAGCTTCTTTCATGCAAAAGATATCGACGATAAATTTATAGAGAATTTTAATGTATTCAGCAAGCAATTCGCAAAAATTTGATTTGTTTACTTGTTAATGAAAAGGTCTCAATAGCGGTAAAATATACAGGATAACAGTAGAAGACAAAATTTTCGTGATCGTTATTCTCTTTAATTCGTCTTATACATATACCGAAAAACCGTTGAATTTCGAGATAAAAGAAAAAAAAACCGATTTTTTCGAAATAACGGTATATCTGGATACCGGTTTGAGATATCGAGTTCTAGTAAAAGACAAAGATGCAGAAAATTTTATTCCTATTAGAATTTCTCGACTTATACGGTCTGCAAAAACAAAAATAATACAACAAAATTATTATATGATTTTTGAGGATGTTTTCACATCCAAATTTCCCCCCAACAGGTCGGGCATGTCTGTCCTGAAAACCCATCAGGAGCCTGTTTCTGGTATGGAAGCTGGCTCACCGTCATCAGAGCCTGCTTTACCAACTTCCACGCAGGCTTACAGGATTTTAGTGGAGTAAAACTCGATTCGAGTATTTATAGTTTTAAAAAACCGCCATTTTGGTTACTTGCGGTTAACGGATTTCCACCAAAAGTTGATAGGATTGTCCCATTCCAAAACCAAACATGTCTGTAAAATGTCATGGCCCTAGCTCTATTAGTTTTTGAGAAATCTTGTACACAGGCTGAAAGACAAAAATACATTTTTATAATAATGGTCCAATCGACTCAGGAGTGCTCGGGAAATGTTTTTTAACCGATTTTCTTTTAAATTCATAAGAAATTGCCGTTTTTTATATTAAAAAAAATTTATTCGTGTACCGCTTTTTGACAAAATTAAGAGGTCGATTTTTTTCATGAATACAATACTTTATTATACTACGTAAAAAAAGTAAGAACACAAAGAAAATCGTTTTGCAGCAAAAGTTTTTTTTCCCAAAAATTTCGTTTTTATAAAATCTACAGAATTTTGAATTTATATTAATTTAAACCTCAAAACCCGACAGCTTGCAATACGTTAATTAAATTCGTTTTTCGTGTCTTGAGTAACAATTTGTTTGAATAACCAAAAATAATCAAATTCTTAAATAAGAAAAGTCAGGAAATCTATCGATGAAAAATCATTTAACGTTTTTTATCTTACAAGTTAATTAGACGGTTTTAATTATTTTGAACAACTTTTCGTTAATTTTAATTAGCAAATCCTAAGAGATATTCAAAATGGAGTTTACCCAACAAATACTTGGGGTAATTTTTGATCTACGACCAAAAATGTTTTAGGAAGTCTAGATTTTAAAGATAAATTGTTCAGAGCACGTGGTTAGAGTACATCAATATTTTTGAATTTATTTATACATAAATATGAATATCAATGCAATTAACTCAATGGGAAACATTTGAAACTGTGCAAGTTAATAAAAATCGTGGAGATAAATTTTGACCTTGCTAAAATTTGAATGTAAAATTTGGCAGTGTTTTATCTAATGGTGAACTGGAAATATATTTTTTAATGAAAATAATATATTATGTGAAAAAGAAAATAAATGAGTGATTTTGAATAATTAATACAATAGTTTTAGACAGTTTATAAGTTATTTTAAAACGATTTGTTTAAATAGTTTACTTAAATTATTAGATTAGTTCATTTCTAAATTTATTCAACATCACAAAAAGATCTTTTTAACATTTCTGAAGACACTGATTACATTTTTTTTAAATAAAATATTTATTTTCTCATACAAACTAGAATACAAAACAGAATTGTAAAAAACAGGAAAACTTTCATAAATTGATTTTGAATGACATATAGAACGATGGAAACACAAAAAACGTATCAACTGATATTGGAATTTGAATGATTAGAATGTTAAATTGACGATTTCAGTCTAATTTTTTGTCATGTTAATGCAAATCATGTCACTGTAGGAATATTAAATTGTTTCCCAACAGTAGATTCTTTTTCCATATTAATGGAAAACCCAAAGAATGATACAGTTTATCTCTGTCAGAATTGTTTTCACCTAAAATTTATGTACATAACATAAATATCAAAATGACAATCACTTTCCTCTTTCATACTGTAAACGTACAGTCATTAATTCTTAAATTCCTCTTATGCGAATGCATCACCTGCATTTCTCATTCTATTTTTAAAATAGTAATTCTTTTCAATGGAATTGATATTCGATTCCATAAATAAAAAAGGCATTCAACAAAAATGAACTAGATGTCATTTTAAAAATCAATTGAGTTAAATAAAATTGTTTTTTGTTGTTTGAAAACAACATTTCAGACAATCTTATTCTTATGACTGTAAGTAGTTTAACCGTACCTATGTTATTTCATGTTAAGGAGTTTTGTTAAAGCAGCAGTACAGCAACGTGAATTTTTAGTTAGAACAAGTATTTATTTATTGATTTTTAACCACCGTTTAATAAGAATTAATAATCAAAATGTTTTTCAAATAAATAATTTCCTATATTTTATTTATGATAGATAAAAACTTTTCAAAATTGTGCTTTGTATGTAATTTACGAGTTTCCTTAATTATTTTCAAAAAGAAAAGTGATTTTATCAGGGAAAAATAAATAAATAATTGTTAGCGAACAATCGTCCATCGTGAAATTCTCTCTATAAGATAAATTTAGACCGACAGATTTTGATAGAAATCCTTAGTCCGGTATTACACACGGCAATTTTCGGGCTTACTTAAGCCGATTTTTGGGAGAAACGACTGAGGAGGGAAAAGTTGCCACTCGAAATCATGGCTTATCGACAATCTGCATACATGCAAAGCGTGTGAACCGGTTTGGGAAAAGTAGTAGGCAGAAATCATTTCCGTTCTGACCGTCAGCAGGTAAAGATCTTGGGAAGTATATGAGCAACAGCAATTTCAATGGTTTGAGTCCACACACACACACATGTAAACTTGTGTAGCATATGCAAACAGGATTGGCTTATTTAAGCCACATATGTAAGCACATTGGCTTATTAAGCCCAAAAGTTGCCGGCTTAACCCTGGACCCGTGTACTGGGCACTGAGTGCCCAGAACGATTTTCGAACCGAAATTAACCATATTTTTAATAAAGAATATGATGAAATGCAATATATTTCTGAAAGATACTGAAATTTAGAGTACAAAAACAAAAAAAAAATCCAAATTACATATCTTCGGGGGGGTTGTGGAAGGTGTCAAAAAAAAAGCGTAATATCGTGTACTTGGGCACTCAGTGCCCAAGTCAGTACATTTTGTATGAATTTTGTTTTTATTTTGATTACAGCTTTGGGTTTTTCCCCTTTTATGATTTTTCTTGTATGCAGATATTATATTGTAATGTTATATTATTTATATTATAATATTTATATTGCATTGTTGTCATGTATTGCATTTTCTTTCGTGGAGTACATGATTTGTTGGAGAAATCGAGTACCAGATTCGCGAGCTTACAAGGTGGTCTATATTCTCAGTCGATTTTTGCAAATTATATTTTCCCATTGTATTTCTACTTGTTTAACGAATAAACCAATTTTTATGGTTTCTAAACAAACCAGCCATACATTTTCTATTGGAATTGCATCTGGGCACTGAGTGCCCAAGTACACGATAAATGGAAGTTTTATAGTACACGGGTCCAGGGTTAAATAAGCCAAGTGTAATATCGGACTTAGAAGCATCTAATTTTTTTTTTTGTTGAAATTAATTCCACATTTGTTTTTCTAGACAACGCAAATTATTTAACAGATCAACAAAACAGCAAAAAAAATCTATTTGATTGGGCTGAGCGAAGAGGCTATCTAAAAATCTTGTTTTGTAACTTCTTTTTGAACCTAGTATTTCGTTAACCCAACACCCAAGTTTCATGAAAGTGTGTACGACAGTTTGTGCATTTAGTTTTAACAAAAAAACAGAATCTGAGATTGGATGCAAATCTTCTGGCATTAAAAAAACTTAAATTAATATTTTTGGTGCTTTATCGCAAAATCTAAATTATAATTTTAACCATTAACAATCACTTCAAATATCTGTACCCTAGAGGTAAACTGTCGTAACTGACATTTTGCAAATTACAGGAGAGCCATTTTTAGTTCGGAATTGCAAACTTTTTATTGTGTATGATTTTCGGTAATTATTTGAAACTTTTGTAGTTTATTTTATTTTAGGACATTGTTTAAACAAATTATTAGTTGATATAATATATACGTCCCCACAATGTAGTTACAACAATAACCCCAAAATCGCGCTTTTGGCAGTTAAGACAGTTTACCTCTGGGGTACAGATATTTGATCTACAAATTAATAATACTTACTTATCGTGTTAAAAATACATTTTTAAGAATATCGTCTTAAAAACATAAGTGATAATTAATTCAAAAAGTTTTATTCGGCTTTTAAACTGTTGTTAAATAATACGTGTTTCAACCATTTCTATGGCAATAAGTGTTATGAAACGCGTGGGTATGTGAATTTAGATCACTATTTTTAGAATAAAAATTTTTCATTTATTATAAAACATAATTTTAAAACATTATTTCCAATAAAGAAATTCAAATTTCCAATAATGTTGGGGTAATTTTTCCCGCGCAGTTTCGGCCGAAGTTTACAACGTCTGACAGCGCCAAATTCGACCATTCCCAAATCTAGTGTAAATGTCACTTTCGACCATTTCGCCAACTGTGATTCTTCAAGTCAATTTTTTAGTTCAAGAAATCGAGGCTTTTATCAATTAATTCTTAGTGAAAATCTAACAAGGCAAATCAAATTAGAATTTAAGTGTAATAAAATGAAAGTTCATTTCCGTGAGCAATATGGTACAAAAGGGGAAGAAATTCTATACGTAACTCCCGCAGGTTGTTTTTGTTTTATCCGATTTTCTTTTAAATTCATAGGAAATTGCCGTTTTTCAGATCAAAAAAATATCGTTCGTGTACCGCTGAAGAATGATCGAATGGTAATACGAGAGACATTCGCCCTGGTGAAGGTGCTGCAGAACATTTTCTTGCCGAAAGGATATCCGGACAGTGTCTCTGATGATTATCTTTCATATCAAATATGGGACACCGTGCAGGCGTTTTGTAGCACTATTAATGGTTTATTATATACTAAAACAGCTCGTTTAATATTTGAAATAATTGAAATGTTTGTTAGGAACGCTGACAACTCATGCAATCCTTCAGGGAATTGGTGTCGGAAACGATGTCGCTAACCCGCTTTCCGCAACGGTTACTTGGGTACTTAAGGAAGGCA
The DNA here is from genome assembly GCA_964034945.1 of Chrysopilus asiliformis. Taxonomy (NCBI): domain Eukaryota; kingdom Metazoa; phylum Arthropoda; class Insecta; order Diptera; family Rhagionidae; genus Chrysopilus; species Chrysopilus asiliformis. The sequence goes on from OZ035960.1 coordinate 21,101,264, forward strand.
CTGGCCACCTTGGCAAGATTCTGTTTGCTTGGTGTAAAGGGTGAGGAAATAATATTTGCACAATAAACTTTTTTTTATTCTTCTTTGAGAAAATAAGAAATGCCCGACGTTTGAATTTTCGTTATGTTTGTAGTTCTGAGCTGGATATCGACTCGAAAAAGTGGCGACTACGGGCAGATGTTCTCAATGACGTCGCAATGGGTATTGAAATATTCGTTTTACCCAAATATCCAAACTATGCGACTTTTATACTTTGCGGAACGACGACACTAAAGTCAATCGTTGGAGTTGCTGGTGGGTTTTTTTAATTATTGATACTTTAATGTAGATTTTAGGCCGTGTAACAGATATTTCGCTTTCTATATCGTTTTTAATTGTTTTTTTTTAACTTGTTTTCAAGAATTACGAACGATCTGCCGCGTTCTCACTATTTAACCGTTAAAACTTTCATATTTATTTCTAGGCGGTGCTACAAGAGTCGCCCTAACGCAACATCACGCGATTCGCGGAAATTTAGCGGACGTGTCATCAAAGGACAGTGCACAGGAGACATGTGTAAATCTTGTGGCTTCCTTTATTGGACTATATCTCTTAACAGCAATCAAAAGCCAAACGTGAGTTAAATGGGAAGGTTTTCGAGAACTTCATACAAGTATTTGAAATCAGAATGAAAAAACCCTCTTTCCAAAAAAATCCCATTTAAAATCGCTTTATATTTATCTCTTTACAGTGTACTATATACAATATTTTTCTTCGTTACCTGCATACATATTTATGCGAATATAAAGGCTGTAAAATCAGTATGTTTAAAAACTTTTAACGAATCTCGGTACCTAATCGCTTTAGAAGAATATTTTCGATCAAGTCGAATGCTAACCCCATTCCAGGTAAATATGTTCAGAATTTCAAAAAGAAATACTCATAATTTCAATTGAAATTCAATTATAGGTGAATAAATTGGAACGTGTAACACTGGGTCAAACAGTTTCCGTTTCGTTGCAAGTCCGGCTTGGCTTATCAGCTAGAAACTTAGTCGAGCAATTTAAAACTGGTCATGATATCGATAATATTGTATCGTCGTTTGATCCGCATGAGAAATTTATTATAGCGGAGAGTAGAAAACATTTAGGCGTTTATTTACATTTCGATACTCGACAGCAAGATGTTCTGAAGGCGTATTTCTTTGCTGTTTCGTATCTGCAGGACAGAAGTCAAATTAAAGAGAGATATTGGGAGATACAAAGTAAATGGAATGAATTTTTAAATATGGCACAGAATGAAGGTAATTATTTTTGACTTTTTTAGGAAATTTATTGTTTGCTTACGCAGTACGTTGCGTTATTTTTATGCGATTTTTTTGCGTTTTCCCAAAAAAAAAAAAGAGTATATGCGGTCCGTTGTAGCTATCAAATATGGATCTCGAAAACTCCTCAACGCAAAAGATTGTAACACATTGCGTTGAATTGCTTGAAACGATCCGAATGTTTTTAGCAATGTTTGCGGCGAGAATTCCCCTCCCCTCTGGACCCTTCACCGGATATCGCGTAAACCAATAAACGAATTTTAATAGGATTTTCGATATTGGATAAAGAATATTACGCGAAGTGTATGCACTTAAAATGTACCCTATTTTCCTCTCCAAGAAAAATCGCACTTTGACTTCAAATATTTTCAAAATCTTTTATTTCGCTTGCTTTTTTGTTGTAATTTTGTAATTTAATTTTGACCCATTTCCAGTCATTTGATTTTTTTGATATTTTGGACACATACTCCTGTAAAAATACAACATTTTCATCTTGTAAGGATAATGGAAGGTCCTGTGATTATTTTCTTCAAATTTTCCATAACAAAAATCTCATCTGAAGGTCTTTGGGGTTCCTGAATCCAATTCTAACGTTAAGAAGTCTGTAAGGATAGCGTAACGTTAAGAAGTCTGTAAGGATAGTGGAAGGTAATGTAAGATTAACGTGATTATTCTTTTCCTCAAATTTCCCGGAAAAAATCTCATCTGAGGATTTTGGGGTCGCTAAATCCGATTCTAGAGTCAAAAAGTCCGTAAAGATATCTGAAATATCGCTCACTAAATTTAATAATGGCACAACCCAGAGAAATAATAACGCCATAATAATTAAAATTCAACTATCCACATTTCTGTAGTATCGGCACATCGATATCTCTTGTAAATTTTACAGAAAAGCGACGAAATAATAATAAAAGCGAGATAAAAACAGAAAAAAAAATCTATTTTGTGTTTAACCATTGAATCATTTCTGAAGCAAAATTAGCGATTTTTCTATTCTTCCTTTTATCAAGCAAATTTTTCATCATAGATGTTATCTGATTAGAAACCTCATCAAATCTTTAAATGTTGTTAACAGCGCCTTATTGGCTGCGTTCAGACGAGGTTGAAACTGGTGGACTTCACCAAGTTTCCACTCGATTTTACGGGCCAGACGCTATCGGGTCGATTTTACGGGCCAGACGCTAACCTCGTCTGAACGCAGCCATTGTTAGTGTGGACTCAAACCATTGAAATTGCTGTTGCTCATATACTTCCCAAGATCTTTACCTGCTGACGGTCAGAACGAAAATGATTTCTGCCTACTACTTTTCCCAAACCGGTTTGCATGTATGCAGATTGTCGATAAGCCATGATTTCGAGTGGCAACTATTCCCTCCGCAGTCGTTTCTCCCGAAAATCGGCTTAAGTAAGCCCGAAAGTTGCCGTGTGTAATATCGCGCTTAGTGTAAAATTTAACCCCTCCCAAAAATATTAATATTTTCCAAATTTCCAGGGTGGTGTACAACAAGTCATTTGCTGCTAGTTGACGAGTATCGGATCGATTGGAAAGCATAGAATTACGCCAACTCCTCCACAGTTAAGTGCCAGAATTGTGTTGACCAAAAGAAACAAAACGAAGTAATAAACTACAAATATAGCAAAGACAAGTACACAAAAAGTAATCTAAAAAATCCAAGAACATTTTCAGAATTCAATTGAAGTAAAGTTGTAACGAAAATTATGTGAAAAAAAATATTTTAGCAGAAAGCAAACAAACAAAATAATATATATTTACTGAATCACATTCTATTTAAACAGAAAAAAAAACGTAGATTTTAAGTCTTCTCAAACATCTATTTTTATACCTCCGATGCTAAAAGACACCTAATTGTCTACAGTCCACAAAATTTGAATGCTTTTTAAATGGCCGCGCACCGCTTTAAAAAAATAAAACTTATCTTTACAAAAAAAATGTCCATATGGGCGCTGTCTCGATTATTTTGAGTGAGTCGAAATTTTTGAAAAAAAAAATCAATTCCATTTTAAAGTATATTTCGTAGGACAGCTTTAAATAAATTTAACAAAAAAATCATACTTAAACAGAGTGAAAAAGACTACTATTAAATTATGTATTACTTTTTTGCTAATAAAATGAATGTGCAGTGCAAGTTTGCCGAATAATTATCTATAAATTAAAATAGAAATCTATAAAATAATTAAGATTGTAAATATTTTAGGCGTGTGTTTTCAAATTAATCGAAATGATGAAGAAAAAAAAAACATAAAACAATTCAAATCTTAATGCACTAACAATAATTTGTCTTTAATTAACGACATCGAATGTTTTTTTTATATTTGTAAATATAATTCATTAGTCCTTAGTGGAGGAAAATTCTTAAAATAAGCTGAAAAAAAAAATTAAAGTTAGAAGTAATCAATTTAATATTTTTATCAACTAAGAGCATTTATTAAGTTGCCTAATCTTTTTTTCTTTTCTCTTTGTACTTTTAATATTAAAGTCACGTTAAAGTTCACACGAATTTTTGTTGATTTGTTTAAAAAGGTTGACAATTTTATGCATTTTGCACTAATATTTTTAAGCATTTTCATTTACTAGATAAGTTTTTAATATGTTGCATACCAGGTACAGCTACGTCCGTCGAATTTAAGTAATTTAAGTAAAGTCTATAATATTCTTTCTGTCGTTATCACATTTTAGTGGTATGATTTATTTTTTATTGCAATTTCACATCTAGTCGGGAAAGACGCATGTATTTTACATAATAAAATTAGTACACAATTTTTTGTGAGACACACATTTACTCAATATTGTTTTAATTTTTCGATGGTTACCTTTTGAAAACGTTGCAGATGAAAATTTTATTTATCTTCACTTGGTTTCGTTGAAATTGTTTCAACTGGTGGTAGCTATTTGCAATTTTATCGAGCATCAAAGAAATAACGATTATTCAAATTGTAATCCATATTTTTTCGTATCTTTGCATACAGTAGAAACGTGAGAAAATAACGAAGGCAATCGTAATGTGAAATCCGAACCAAATTTTAATAGAAATTTATTATATTGTATGGGGATAGAAGAAGGAGAGGTCCAACTTGTATGGAAGAGTTATATAAAATCAAATTTTAAACATCTAACTTGTATGGAAGAATTCTGTGGTGAAAAGTAATAAGGGCTTAAGTCGAATTTCTTGATTTTTCAGGAGAAGCATTTTAATATTTATGAAACTTTAACTGTCGGTGGCAAAAGGGTATCAAAGCGAATTTAAAAATCTATAACTACAAAATATTATGAAAAGTAAGCTTTTTACGATTGGTTTAATCTGGTTTATTCAAACTTAATATTTTCAGAGAAATTAAGGATTATTTTACTTTAGCCACTCTTTCAAAACTTTTTTATATCTTAGAAATGGCTACAATCAATGACTAAAGTCAAGTTAAGCCCCTAAAAACCTATACCCCGATTTGAAAAAGAGGGCAAACCAGACTTTAGCCTGCTCGTTTGGGAAAAGTTAAAAACGAAGAATGAACTAACTCGACTTAAGCCACTATTCCACGTGCAAAAACGATCAAATTAATGCAGCTTCGCGCCCATAAGAGTGGATTAAGTCTATACAAAAATATATGGGATCTGACTTTAGCCGTTCTTCCAAATGCAACTTGGAATTTTTTTGACTTTAGCCGTTTGGTGTAGTAGCCTATAACGGTCAAAAATGGTCGTAGAAACTAACGGGTTAGTGCAACTAAGAGCATTTTGAAAGGAGAACACGATTTTGTAAAAACATTGAAAACAGCTAAAGTCGAGTTAATCCCTTATAACTTGTGACCACAGAATTATATAAAATCAAAAGTAATTTTTCGATATGAAGCACCATTTTTGAGAAAATCACAAAAAACTGTTGAATTTCTATGGAGCAGAGGAAAAGGAATTTGTCCGATTTTGCCTGTGCAAGAACGTTTCAAGTCTTTAGGTCAATCCTTTCGAAAGTTATCTTGTTCATGGACAGACGGACAGGCGGAAAAAATATATTTTATCATCGTAAACACCCTCTGGTGTACTTCATTTTTTTGTCCGATTCTTTTTCCGATGCGTTACAAACGGGGTAAAAATTTTATAAACTATATGGTTCTCACAGAGTATACAATCATTCATAAATCAAAGCAGATTTTCTTTTGTTATTCCCTTAATAAACAAATTTAAAAAAAATAATAATGGAGTTTTATACAAAAAAAATATATGTACATAATAGGGTGGATCGCTTTTCTTTTTCTCGGATTTCGGAAACGCCGGGGGTGGAAAAGTTGTGAATTGATATAAAAACAAATTGTGGAAAGTTTCAGCTCGATCGGAGGTTATCTTCAGTTTCCGCTTTTCGTTTGAAAATTTGGCATAACAGTGTGTATGCGCTAAGTGAATTTCTATGTATTTTACAAATTTTCGCTAATAAATTTTGCTGTGTCGCCGCGTGGAATCCGAAATCCTTTTTGGTTTTTTTTTGTTATTTGTTAACTAATTCAAGCTTTTTTGGAAATCCTCCTTGGTTTTGGTGAAAGTTGAAATTTTTAGTTTAATGGCAGATTTTCAAAATTTCAAATGAAAAGCGAAAACTGAAAATGACCTCCGATCAAGCTGAAATTTTCCAAATTTCATTTTTACATATATTCACATCTTTTCCATACCCCCCGCTGTTCACATTGCCACATTTATTTTTTTTGTTCTAGCCGCGATCCACCCTAGTACATAATCATTAAGATCAAATCAGTCGAAAAGTAAATTTACGGATAAAAGTTGAAAATCGTAAGAACGTCTCTAAGTGCTTATGGGCTGTACACATCAGCTTCATACATATATATAATCTATAAGAACGGGAAAAGGGTGATACATGAGACCACAGTTCAAATGGGATTTATCGCCTTCTCTGCTTATTGACTATAGTTTAAATTCACTGGATATTTTCTCCAAGTTCAAGAACCAAAATCCCATTTATAAACCGAAGCAGTTTCGTGGCTCAAAAGTACTTCATAAACTGAGGTGTTACTGTAAAACCAATTATTTCTATAGAGCTTTTCAACACTAATGGTAAACAAAATCCACAATCATTTAAAACTCGAAATTATCTATTCTGTAAAAGTTACTTTATTTTTCTTCCAACGTGTTATCAAAAGTCAATCATCGATGTGCTGAGCATTAAAGATTGTTCTTTAACCCTTAAGGATTAACTAAATAGAAAATTATCCAAACCATTGCAATTCATTATCATATTTAAATACAGATAAAAGTCATGAGTTCATTTATATTTTATAGCAACAGATTTCGGAACAATATGCAAAAGAAAATCTTTTTATACCCGTATGGTGAAACCAAAGGGTATATTAACTTTGCCTTACCGTTTGTAACGCCAAGATCCCGTCATCGCACAAAAAAATGAATTACACCAGTGTGTTTAGAATGATAAAAAAAGTTGAATTTAGCATGTCCGTCCGTCTGTCTGTCTGTCCGTCTGTCTGTCTGTCCGTCTGTCTGTGGCGCGGATTGCGGGCGCACGGATTGAGCTAGAGACTTGAAATTTTGCACAGATCCGTTTTTCGTAAAATGTGAGGCTAAGTTCGATAATGGGCAAAAACGGACCATTAGGGGGGGTACCCCCCATACGAACGAAATCGTTTTTTGTGAATATCTCAAAAACGGTGCATCTTATCAAAAAAGTCCAAGAACAAAAGTTATTCAGGATGTGATTCTACATAAAACTCCCATACATCAAAATCCGATTGGAATAAATTTTAAAAAATCTTTTTGGAAAGTTTGACTTCAAAGTGGAATTTTGGTACAACTGTTCGAATTTTGATACGAATATCACCATACGGGTTTTCAATATCACGTGTGTACAGAATTTGACCTTTAATATGTCAAATTTTTCGCATGGAGCGTATTTCAGAATGGCGTTCCTTTTTCGCCTACGGCGTAATTTTTTTTTGTTGTTTTTTTTAACAAATTCACTTTCAAATAATTGAAATCGCAAAAAAAAACATTTGACAAATTAAAATTTTGTGTTGAGAACTGAGCGATGGGGTCTTTTGGTTATATTCAAAATACTTTGATAAAAAAAGAGCCATATCCAGCCCTAAGAGTCAGTTGATGACAGTCACTGAGACATGATTGATCTTATCAATTGCCGTGTGCCTGACGATTAGACTTGCGCGACTAAAAATATGAGTTTTGTGTACTTGACATTCGTTTCATAAATTTGTACATTTGCGCACAAAATTGTAATTACTTAATCGTTATCAACGTAAACATAATAAACCATTTCGTTGTAATTTGAAATTTCATTAGTACAAAATTGTATAACCCAATTTTTAAACAATAAAAACCATGAAAGCAATAACTTTCTTAAAAGATTAATGAGAAAAAGAAAAATTTCTTAGTTAAAATTTATATTTTAATGTTTTGGTCATTTTTACGTATTTTTTACCTTTTTTCATCCCTCGTTTGCATGAAAAAATCATTTAATATAAATTTTTAATATTAATTCCAATTTTTTTATGGGAAAAATCAACGATTCAAAAACGCAATATGTTTTTTTTATTAACCTTTAACTGTAGACGTGTGATCCCACAGGCTTTTTTCGATTTCTAAGAATCGAAAACTTTTCTCCTAACCACGCAGCTGAACTTCCTTTTATTTTAGACCTATACCTCAGTGATTTTATTTTAAAGCTTGATTGTTACTTCTTGAAAAATCTCAAAATGAAATATAGGGTTATGTGAGACTCCACGTTCATGGAACTGTGAAATATAAATCACGTCCATGGTTAAAGGTTAATAATAGTAGAAAAATCTACTTTTAATATAAGATTTCGTTGCCTTCATGAGTAAAACTTTTAATTTAAATAACTTAAAATAACTTAAAAATTATGTAAAAAAAAGAGAAAACTTCCAAACTTATGCCTTAGAGATCCTACTGTAAATTTCAGCGAAAAATAAAATTTTAAAAAAAAAAACTTTGACAAAATGTTCATTCAAGTTTTAAGAATTAAATAAAGAGAAGAAAATATTTTAAAAAAATTTTATGAATAACTAAAGGAAATTAATATTTTTTAGATAATAAAATGTTCAAAATTAATCTTCGATTGAATTTAAATTTATAATTTCCTAAAGTATGAAACAAGGATTAAACTGTTCGACAAACTTATTTTTTTATCAAGAATATTTTGAAGGTTTAGCTAACTAAACATCTTTGGCAGAACCAGGCTCCTAGTGGGGTTTCAGAGCACATTAGCCTGACCAGGGCAAATTTTTCGGATCCGAAAATATCCACAAAAATAATATAACATTTTGTTATGTTTTTTTATGACCTTTAAACCGAGAAATTCCAATAGAGTTCAATGCTAAAAAAGTTCCATGGATTAGAAAAGTTCCATGGTTCCATGGATGGTGAAACACAAAATAGACCTCTTTATATAAAACAAGTGATTTTTTAACTCGTGCGCCCTTTGCCGTCCCTCTACAAACTTTATTATAATTGAAAGCAGTTAAAAATTGTTCTATTTACGAATTTATTTACCTACTTTTAGTACTTTTTGTAATTTCAAATCCCTATTCACAAAATTATTGAAATATAATCGTAAGAAAATTAAAAAGCATGCTAAAAAGTCAAATTGTGTAAATGATATGAAATTGTTTTTACAATCAAGATTCTCCGTTATCACATACCGAGATCATTTTGGTTCACGCGATATAAGAGCCTTTTTGGCTAATTTGGGGCCCGTGAATCCAAATTTCATAGTAGTTTGGTTGTACCACCTCTACTTTTTAAGATATGAAGGGTTATAAATATTTAAAGTCGTGAAAATTGACAATTTGTTTTCTTTCATATCTCAAAAGTAGAGCTGATACAGGAAAACTACGGCCAGATTCGGATTCAGTTACCCCAAATTACCCAAAAAAGACTACAATACCGAATGCACCGAGAAAAAAGTTTGTTTTTCTGAATAGGGTCAAATCGATGTCAATTACCTGCCATTTTATTTCATTCAAATTCTTTTGGTCATCCGCTAATCGATCCACATCGACTTTTCCATGGACTTTCGAAAATCGAAACAAACGATTTCTCGTCGTCCAATTTCGGGCTGTTCGTCTCTCTCCTTCTCTAGCACTGTTTCAAAAAGCAGAATAGAATTTGAATTTGCGGAAAATTTTCATGATAAAAAAAGTGTTGAACATTATCTGATTTCATCTAATCAAATAGGCAGTATTTTATCAAAATACTTTTTCAAATAGGTTGTATTTTATCAAAATCTATTTAAAAGCAGTTAAAATTTCATTAAAAAAAACTTGCAATCTGAAATAAAAATAAATTGTATATTTTTAAAATCTTGAATGTAGTGATTATAAAAGATTAAATAACAAAAAGAATAACAGATTAAGATTTTCTGGTGCTCAATTTATTTAGAAATAAAGAATGCTCCAAAATTATTTTAAAGGGATTTTTTTATTTAAGAGGTATGAAAGGAGATCGTTTCGAAGATAAACAGGAATGCACGAAGGAAAACGACGAATTGTTCTATGTACGAATAACTTGTACTAAATTACTGTTCTGGCAGACGACATAAAACAACAGTTACCAACAATAACAAATAAAAAGTTGTTAGGATGTGAAAAGTCATGCATAACTAAGGGTGGATTTTAATGAATAATAATTTCAAAACGATTTAGGTGTTTTCTTTGATGGATAAACATCCATCCAACATATATTTAGGGAAATTCGTACTTTATTTCTAGCAACAAAAAGGATATTTGTTTTAAATATAATGAAAACAATAGAATTTACTTTAAAATTGTACCTTTATTACATTTTTCAATTAATGAAATTATTAACAACTAACATACTAGTATATTTACAATTAAAATTTCAATCCGCAACATTGAGAAGAAAAACTTCTACCAGTAATCGAAATTTTCTAATTTTTGCGAGGACAACGTTCGCTGGCTCAAAGAATTGAGCCACATTTAACTTTCTATGAGTAATCCTAAACATTTATGTTTCTAAATTACTGAGTATGCGAAGAGCTGGCATTCATAGACGAACTCAGACCCAAAGTGGAAACATTCCTCTGTCCTGCAGCGGCCGTTTGCTGATATCTGGAAATGTGATCAAGTGACAATGGGAGAATCGGCCTAACCGAATGAATCTCCAATAAAGTGAGATTATCAAGTCGGGCATAAGTGCCTTCACCTTTTATAAAAGTGTCTATCGAAGTACGAAGCTTTGATGCTCTGATATCGAAAATATCCTTGATGATTGTTCTCACCTCCTCTGCCCGTGGGACATCAGTTGAAGCAGCACCGAGAATCAATTGCGCTTCCACCATATAGTGTTCACTTGGCATTTTTGTGAAGAGTCTGAAAATATGAATTCGTATTAAACTTGTCTCCAGTAGTTTAATGGAATTTTACTAACCGTGACCTCTTCTCTTGATCCTTAATTTCCTCTAGTACATCGACTTCCATCCATTCTGGTGGAACAATTCGACATTTCTGCTGTTTCTTAAGATGAATGGCTAACCAGAGTGGGACATGTACTGGAATTCCTAATTTTTTTGAAAAATTTAGAGTTTAAAACTACTTTCAATAAATTTTCCATAACCTTTTGTTTACCTGCCCGAAAATTTCCAATACTTCCGGAAATCAAATGAATTGGATCGAAGTTGAAATTTGGAATGATACCCACTTCGCTCTTTTCACCTATAAACTCGATTTCACAGGGCTCCAGTGCCATTATTTTCTCTAATTAAATTTAATTCAAAAATAAATTTGTGTACAACTCTTCGGCGAAAACATTTTCAGCAATTTTCAGATTGGCGCGAAAATCGAAATGTCAAACTGAGGTACGTACAAACATAGAATATACAGTGGAACGAGCATAACTTTTTATTTCGGGTATAGCTAAGTCCTGTTCCAATTTGGAAATTACCCTTGATGGCACAAAAATTCCAATAAAGAAAAATATCAAGTATCTGGGTGTCAATTTCGACAATCTTTTTAAATTTAACAACCACATTAGGATAACACTAAACAGAGCGAATGGTGTCTATCAAAACTTAGCATCTTTGATCCATCATAATAGCAAATTGTACCCTAAAACGAAGTTGCTCCTTTACAAACAAATCATCAGGCCTGTGATTACATATGGCTACCCCTGTTGGTTCTCAGTTTCCACGACCTGGGCTAAAAAGATTGAAGTTTTCGAGAGAAAGATACTTAGAAACTGCGTCTCTATGAAATTTAAATCAAGAAATAGGTATTATTCCAATCAGGAAATTTATGAATCGGCCAAAATTGTCCCTCTTCTCCAATTCTGCACCAAGCTGTGGAAAAAATCTTCATCTCGTCTTGAGACACACGATAATGGTATTATGAAATACATCTATTCCTCCCAGTTGGCAAATACTCAATCTTCTGGATTTGCGCATGATTTTTATCTATCCCCATTGGACCTGATTAATTGCAGTGATTTCCTACAAATTACTAATCCTAACGGAGATCTTAATTTCTATTATTGTAAAGATAATGTTCATCACAGAGGATGAACCTCTAAATGTTATTTTGTTTTTTTTTTTATTTCAATTATATTTTTAGTTTTATTTTTTTATTCTTATATTTTTTATTTTTATACTTATATATCTTTCTTTTATTTTATTTTTATTTTTATTTTAATTTTATTTTGATTTGTTTTGTTATCTGGCAATGCCAGAATTTTAGATTTTGATTAAACTCAGGGTACATATGCTGATTTGCAATTGGTTTATGTGTGTAAATTTTACAAGTGTATTTACTAATGTCAGTTTAATATAAATTAATAATAAAGTACCAATGTTAAACGTAGGCATTGTTTGCCATAAGTTATGATAAATATTGACTGAACTTATGTATTCAGATTTATTTTTGCAATAAAGAATTGAATTGAATTGAATTGAACTTTTTATTTCCGTACAAAGTATATTTTTTTGACTAAAATTTCTTCGGTTTTTATTGGAAAAGTCAACTTTATAATTTTTTTCTTAATTCGCAGGCGAAATTTTTTAAAAAATTGATCTCACGACTTATATCTAATTTTAGTTCTAATGAACACCACATAAAGCATTAAATGTACCAAAATCATTTGAGAAATTTCGGAAAAGAATCTTTTGTTATTTATTAAATCATTTGGAAAATAATCTTTTGCTATTTAAAATTGCGATATTGGTTTAGAACCAAATTTTCGTAACTTTTTTTTAGATTTTTATTATAAAAAAAAGATTGTTTAGAACCGCGATAACTTTTTTGCCAAATGGTGACTGCATCGAACTGGCAACGCCTATTGAAATGTCAAAAAATTTCAGTACATTTCGAGTACATGTGTTGAGTATAGTTTTTTTTTTTATTTATTCGCATTTATTTATTCGGAGGAACTTATCTCCAAATTAGCAATGTCAGAAAATAAGGAACTGCAGGACGAAGAACGGGAAGCATTAATTTCGATATATGAAGGAGATCCGGCTTTTAAGCAAGTTAATTCCACCACATTTCAATACAAGGTATTCACAATTTTTCAATCATTAACACCTGATCGAAATTAAATTTTCTACATTTTCATTGTTAGTATGGTGAAGACAACGATTATAAATCATTTTTAGTTGAAATTATTTGGGGCGAAAAGTATCCCGACGAACTACCAACTATAAATTTGGACACTTTCTACAATCGAGACTTGTGAGTCGAACTTCCTACAGTAAGTGCGGATAATGTGGAACTGGCAGGTGCTCTTATATGTCGGATCGTGCACAATTTATTGAAGAAAATCCGCCAATACAACAATAAAAACGTCGAAAATATTTGGTCTTCCAAGAACACCATTAAGAATCCCAATTGACAGCGACAAATATGAAGATTTAAAAGATGAATCCAAGAAAAAGGGAAAAGAGCTCGTTTAAAATATGCTTCATAAAGAGGCCTTTGGTGTAACACGACGAAATATGGGATACTTGGCGTACTAAGTGGTTCTAAGAAATAAAATAACAAACACTTCCTATGAAGTAAGAGAAAATGCTGGAAAAGATTGACTAAAATCATTTTTATGCAGGCATGCCAGTTAAACAAGCCTACAAAGACCGCCTGGGAACTGATTTGATCAAGCCCAAAGGTCTGCTAAAAAGAATATTTCCAATTTGTTCGATATCTTAGAGTATTTTTGTGCACTTTGTAATAAGTGGCTCTGTGACTATGTACCTACCAATATTTTCAAATATTTCGGAAACTATATAACCTAAGAAGAGTTCCTGTAAGGATAACGTCTTTTTCCTTTTCCTCAAATTTTCCGGATAAAAATCTCATCCGGGGGTTTTTGGGATCGCTGGATCCGATTCTGAAGTCAAAAAGTCCTTGAGGATATCTCAAAGGCAAGGATATATATATTCAAAGACTAAAAAGTATAAATTTCTTTGTTCTTTGTTCAAATTCTTTGAATAAAATAATACTGTGAATAAAATTTAAGTGATACATTTTATTATTTACAAATGTCTCCAAAAAAAAAACAAGTTTTGATGCTTGTTCTAGACCACATTTTACCCTACTCCGTATTCCACATTGTCCGCACCAAAAGCTACTTGACTGATCGTTACTTTATATACATTTATCGATCTAAAAAGACTAAAAATCGTCAGATCAGAATTATTCAATTTTCTATTAAAAGGTGAAGAGTTTTTTCTTTAATAGCCAATTGTTTTTAAAACAAAAATCTTAGAGTGACTTCGCATGAGTAAGAAATAAAAACAGTAGTCCACATTATCCGCACTTATTGTATTTCCTTATTGAAGAACCTACCAAAACTTCTTGATTTACTTGCAGAATATTATCGATCAAATCAAAAATAATGGCAGTCCTAGTCGATGAAGCCGAACAGTGGCTAGGTTCTGGTATGACGTATACTCTGTTCGAGTCTGTTAAAGACCGAACTGAAGAACTTCTCCGAGACCAGCCGGAACCTATTGCTTCTGTTCCCGACTTTCTTCTAGATGTAGACCAACTGAATATTGGCGATGCAGCGAAGAAATTGCAACCGAAAAAAGAACAATTAACAAAAGCTCAAAAACGACGCCAATGGGAGAGGACGGACCACAAGGGAGAGAGAGCCCGTGGATGGAATTGGGTTGATATTATAAAACATCTTTCGCAGACTGGAGGCAGTAAAGACGACACGTCGAGTAGTCAAAGTGCTCCAGTGGAGACTTCGTAATAGCGTATTTTGTAGATAGTAATTATTATTTTCCATTGTGAATCCGATTAAACGTTTATTGAAGCAAGGTTTATTTGTTTTAACTGAAGGAAGGAAGATTTTCTGTAGGTGACTCTGTCTGATATCGAAGTACCAGAATGTACCGGAAAATTGAAACAAAAATGCGATTTGGTGACCCAACAAGTAAGAATTTGTGGTCACAGACGCTTGCCAGGAAAACTAACAGTTAAATCTTTAAACCAATAAAACCCTGTCTATAAAATACGTCACACATTTAAGGACGCCGCATTAAATCTCAGAAAAAATCACGAAAAAACGTTACGGTCCTCCCCTTCGTTTGAAAAACCGAAAATTATCAGGCTTTTGGCTATGAAAAAATCCCGCTAATTTTCAACGATTATTTCAAAATGTCTGACAAGAAAAAACGAAAAAGTGCAATCTTGTAATGCAATGCAACGGATTTTTATACGATTTTTGGTGTTGGATAGGTTAGGTTATCTGTCAAGGTAAATTTTCGACCAATCCCCTTCTCAGCTATCTCTGAAATTATTTTATGGATGTTCAACATACATATGTTACAACATAAATGCAAAAATCTTAGGTATCTGGCGACAAGGGAATTCGCTCTATTCCCTTTCTCCCAAGCAAATGGAAAAAATATTTGCAATTTTTCTTGAAAACAGTGCGGAAACCAAAAAAGCTATGAACAAAAAATTTTTTGAAATATTATTACTGCATAATTTACATAAAAATACTTTTGAAAAAAAAAAGAATTTTTTTTATTACTACCCGGGCAACGCCGGGTTCTTGCAAGCTAGTTTATAATCATAATAATCAATATAGGACAGTTATAATATTTATCATTACATTACAGTTTTTAACAAAAAAAATCTCATTCTCATGTTATTTTTTTTAAGTTTTGTAGTTTTATTTATACTGTTTTAATGGGCATTACCTTCTCAATCGCGTTTTGTTTTCAATATATCAGTGTGTGTGTGTGTCTATGGGCGGGTATGTGTTTTGTTATAATTACATGTCTACTAAAGAAGCACAAAGATATGGTAAAAAACGGAAATATTTCTATATTCCTTATTCTAAAAACAATCAGGGTATTCACAGTCGTCTTTTAAAATGCGGGTAAAATTACCGCTCGGTAATTCAGTCAAATTTAACAGATTTTTACCGAGACGGTAACTTGGTTCATGTAAAAATGAATTACCGGATTCGGTAATTGTATACATGCCTTGAGTCGTGTTTTTCGGCCCGGGTATTCGGTATCAAGAATCAACCGCAAGTGGCGCTAGTAATGTTTTTCGTTGTCAAATTTTCTCGCTGGTTATCTCATCGGACTGCAATTTTTTTCAATTTTGATAGCCGTTGCCACAATAGAAATTCAAAAGAATAGATCAAACATGGATTTAAAGTTATGTGACATATTTTACAATCAAATTCGCAGTTCATGATTTGGTCACGTATCAAATAAAAGCGCTGTTCTCAAATCTGTGCTGTGGGATGTTCACAGCAGAATATTTTCAGTCTTTTAATATTACCGAAAATACCGAATACCGAAAATTAAAAGAGGATTGTGAATACCCTCATTGTGTTTTTTATTTATTGGAACCACTACAGCGTTTTTTTGTTAATCATTTGTTTATAATATTCTGCGCGTCTGAATATCCTTCATTTATAAAAGTAAAAAAATGAAAAGATTATGTACATGTTTTATATATAACTATAAAGCGATAATAAACTACTAATATTTTGCATTAATTTGCACAGTGCTTTTTTAGTACTCGTCGATAATTTCCACTACCTCTCTCAGATCGCGGAACGATGGTCGATCTTCTGGACTATGTGACCAACATTTCCTCATTACCTAAAAACAAAAGAATATGATCAAATTAAATGGAAATAATAATGCAAAAAAAATGATAAATCGTACATCGTAAATTTTCTTGGTACAGGCCCTTGGTCTCTTTAGAATATTGCCACGTTGGACACATTTAACGACTTCGGCATTCTCTAGGGAGCCATATGGTGTGTTACCACAAGTAAACACTTCCCACATTAGGACTCCTAAACAATCAAATTAAAAGAGAATTTTTTTTTTAGTTTTTACAAATTTTGTGCAATTTGATTTTGTTTTCTCTTACCGTATGCCCAGACATCACTTTTTGATGAGTAACGATTATCATTTATTACTTCTGGCGGTATCCATCTGAGTGGGAATCCTTTCGAACTTGTGTATTGACCATTTGAAACATATCGCGCTAAGCCGAAATCCGCTACTTTCACGACATTTTCCGATCCGACTAGGCAATTACGTGCCGCTAAATCACGATGGATATAGTTATGCCTTTCGAGATATGCCATGCCTCTGCTAACCTGTAAAATTTTAGTAATGAGAATTATGAAAAGCATGTTATGATATTTTTCAGGCTTATCAAATAATAACTTGTCTGACTGAGAAAACCTTAAACTCAAACAGACTTAGGACCTGACTTAGAAAGCCTTTAAAATTTCCTAATCTAAATGTCGTTTAAAATTTCCTAATCTACCGCCGAGTGTTCTGAAAGCTGATGTTAGCGATTGACGTATTTCAACATATGTCATTGGCTAACGTCACATATCGTCCCTTTATTATTATATTGTGCCAAATGCCGAAACGACGATAATCAACTTTTAAACTTTGAGGGAAAATTGCGGGAAAACTGTTCGAAACAGGTTATATTTTATTGTAAAACCATTAATATATTTCGAGAATAACGGGATTTTCAAAAAATTCGTTTTCAAAACGTTGTACGTCGAAAAACCAAAATTTGATTTGCAAAAAAAAATAGATTTGGTTTTTAGCGTTTTACTCCGAAACTAAGCGTTTTTCGATAGTTGTTCATATGAAGGTAATTGAAGATATTAATATTTGCCATATTTTTGCTTTTACAAGTCCATATGTAGAACCATTATCGAGATTTACCGTTATTTCTAAAAAAAAATAGCTTTTGGCGTTTTTATCGAAAACTAACGGGTTTTTAACTAAGGAAAAAAAGTTTTTTTAAGAGTTGGGTGTACCCGACTACGACGAGCCAAGCTAAACAAATTAAAACTCAAACTAGCTTTACTTCCTTTTACCGATGGCTTGAATCAATGCACGTCCATGAATCAATGCAAGGACCGAGTAACGAATAAAAGTATCGATTGAAAAGTAACGATTACTTTCCCAAAAGTAACAAATAAGTTTCTGATCGTAAAAATAACGAACTCAGCCCATCACTAATGGGCATTGAAAAAAATAGAAACGGTTTTTATCCGTAGGGATATTTGGAATTCTCGGAACAAAAAAATCACTGAAAGCTTTGATTTTAAACATGAAATTCTCTTAGTTATGAAACTAATTTTTTGTGGTATTTCGCATGAAAATGCCTTTAACAAAATATTGTAACTGGACTTTCATAATTAATTAATTATTGTGCGACCACCTTATTATTCTTTTCTGCAAAATATATATATATATATATATATGAGGTCGGTGCGACTATCCATAACTCGGCCGATTTGCATGGGGATTTCTTTGTTGGATTCGTATCGACCCAGGTAAAAACACTACGGAGCCAAAAATTGGAAATTTCCATCGGAAAGGTCGGTAAATCTTGAAAAACCGAAATTTCATACTTTCAGGGGTTGCTGGTGGCAGCGGTTTTCTGGCTTGCACTTTAACACATTGACTGCCATGGCTATCATTTTGGATAGCCAGCGAAAATTGGCACTATGATTCATGAGCAGCCAAGGCTAGCATTATCGATAGCTGGGCATACATACATACATTCATACATACGTACATTCTACATACGTCTACATGTATTGGCATCTCCCTTACATTTTTGCAAAATTGGTCTGGCAGTCAACGTGTTAAACAATTCCAAATTAAAAATCCAGATTCTTTTTTCGTTTTGTTGAAAAAGTCGAGAATAATTTTGGGGAAAAGCGGGAATATCGAAAAAATGGAAATTTGCATTTTGTATGGGATTATGGTATGGAAGGAGAAAATGTTGTATTTGGAACTGAAAAACGGATAATTTTGTCCCTCACGATAATGTTATCGCCAACAGATGGCATTACGCTCCCAGACGTTTGACAGCTGAGAAATATATTCGCTCTTTCCTCATTGATGATCGATGCGAAGCGTTTATTTATTGATATAGTGCGGAAATTATCGCTGTTTTTCCAGTTTTAAATCATCGAAAGTATTTTATTTTGTAATCAACGAAGTGAATCACGGTATTTACTCAGTGACCAGGTGAAATTAAAAGGATTGGTGTTGAATTTATGCTTTTTTCCAGAACTTTTTGTGCTTTTTGATTTCCAAAAGTGAGGTTAGCGGTACATCGAATCTGGAGTTGCATCAACAAAAATTTCCTTTATTCGTCCACTGTTTTTGTGGGATTTGATAATTTAAATTATTCATTTTGTGGGGAACGAATTTAAATAAGGTATTTTGTCACCGAACAATTCGTTTATTTTTAAAAAATGTATTTGTATGGGAGAGGGAGGTAGGACTGGTTCAACTGGATAGATAAGTTGTATAAAATCATATTCTAAACACATTTCGTCTTCATAAACTTTTTGATTCAATGCACCGTTTTCGAGAAAATTGCGAAAAATTTTCATTTATATGGGGAAGGGAATGGTCCGATTTTGCCAGTTCAAGAACTTAGCATGGCCATTTACGAGAAACGCAACTGTAAATATTTCAAATCTCTGGCTCAATCCTTCAGAAAGTTATGATATTCACGGATATATAGACGGACAGACGACATAGAGACAGACGGACATACGACAGAGAGACAGACGGACATACGACAGAGAGACAGACGGGCAGACAGACTGTCGGACATGCCAAAATCAAAATCTTTTGTCATCCCAAACACCCTGGTGTAGTTCATTTTTGTGTCCAGCGATTGGTTTGATACGTTACAACTAAATCTAATATACTTAAATATGATTCTCATGGAGTAACGTATAAACTCAAGAACTACTGCACCAACATAGACTATGTATTATGACCACGGTCTATAGTTAGGTGTAGTCGCGGTATCGGTTCCCCTTTCACCCCTTCGCGTATCATCTTCTGAACCACTGAAGGGATTTGAATACGGTTTTCGGTGTTGGACAGGTCAATCATCGAACGAATTTTTATACGATTTTTAGTGTTGGATAGGTTATCTGTCAAGGTAAATTTTCGACCAATCCCCTCCTCAGCTATCTCTGAAACTATTTTATGGATGTTCAACATACATATGTTACAACATAAATGCAAAAATCTTAGGTATCTGGCGATAAGAGAATTCGCTCTATTCCCTTTCTCCCAAGCAAATGGAAAAAAACCAAAAAAGTTATGAACAAAAAATTATTTGAAATATTATTACTGCATAATTTTTCTATAACATAAAAATACTTTTGAAAAAAAAAAAGAATTTTTTTTTATTACTATCCGCCGGGTTCTTGCAAGCTAGTGTTTAATAATTTACCTGAAAGCACATATCAAGCAGAAAACCCATATTTCCGATTAGCGATGTTTTATGCCTTTGTAGGTAATTGAGTAGAGATCCATGTTTCATATATTCAGTAACGATATAAATCGGTCTATGCTTTGAGCAAACACCGTACAATTGAACTAAATTCTGATGCTGAAGTTTTCTAAAGTAAACCAAAAAAAAACAACAAAAATAAATTACAACAGATCAAAACAAGTACAGCAAACGTTGACAACTTACGTCATAACTTTTGCTTCTTTGATGAAATCGTCTTCGGACATTTTACCTTCTTTCATCATTTTAACAGCAATATCAATATGGCCACGCCATTTACCACGTTTAACGACACCAAAAGATCCAGATCCGAGCTTCTCGAACAACGTCAGCTCCGATCGATGAATTTCCCATTTGTCTGACGGGAAAAAAGACTTGAGTTATTACACTTACACACAGGAATGACACTTCATTCGCAACAATAAAACAGCTATAATTACAATAACTAATAGTATTCAAAATGGATAATAATTTAAAGCAATGAACGATAATAATGAAGGTCATTTATGCTAAATGGCAGGCAACTACATTTTGTTGCATTTTCAAGATGTTGTATTGTGCTCTACTCTAAATTGTGGTTTACCATGTGACAATCCAGCGGTTGGTGGAACGGGTCTATCACAGGGCGATGACTTTAAACGAGAGACATCGTATCCCGAATGATGTCGGTGGTAGTTTATTAAGTCAGGAATTGTTTCGCAGCAATGCTTCTCCGATAAATAGTATTCACCTCGGGAATTCTGCTTAATGTGATAATGCGTAACATGAGAATGGCGACTGTAAATAATATGAAATTATCAATCATGTTGAATTTCATTTTTTTTAAAACTTACCCTTTGGTAAGAAGCGAAACAGTATATAAACCCGACGATGATGATTTCCTGACTAGAAAACAGCCTTCTTTATCGCCTTGCTTTAGTAGATATTTGGCTCGATGTCGAGACATTTCTCCTACGTACCAACTGATAAAAATACAATTCAAAAATTATTATTAAAATTCATTTATTGGAATCTATAGTTTTAATTGAAGCTATTGTAGTTGAATTCAACTTACTCATATCTTTCAAGGCCTAGTCGACCTTTCGCTTTAACGTAGTTGCTTGGTATATAGCCAGTATTCCCATGTTGATCTTCAACTATCCACCAATGCTGTTGGGAATCATCGATTACTACATATTCGGCGTTCTAAAAATAATGAGGAATTTTTTTTTCGTTAGAAATCTTCATTTATAGGCAATAATCTGGGATTTTTAAAGAAAGGGTTCACAAAAGATATTTTTTAAATCATCTAGAGTAATTTTTTAACTTGTTTTGTGAATGATTTCTTGTTGAATTTTTTTTTCTTATTTTTAAACTGGATTTTTTAAAGTCATTTTTCTTCCCGGTGGAAAAATAACGATTTAATAGCAGTTTGAATTTTTTAGAAAAAAAAACTTTAGGACGCCACTCTGTGGCCCTGAATATGTTTTGGCAAGCACTATATCCCCGCAATATTTTAATTTGCAGGATTTTTCTTTCTTTAATTTTTGAAGACTTCAATTCACAAGGCATTTTTCTTGCCAATGCCAATGTCAGTGTGCGCTACAAAAACAAAAATATACTAGTGATTTTCTTGAATAGAAAGCTTTGTTTTACCAAAAAGGACAAAAAGGATTTTTCACTTTTTTGTGCGAATTTTCACTACCATTGTAATTGTGGGTTTATTTGCAAGAGTCAGTTATCTCTTTGATATCTCGTTTTTGCATAAATTTCACTTGTTGACGAACATTCATAGGAAAAAGGTTTCGCACATTATTCATATTATTCGTTATCGCTTTTAAGCACAGGTTTGATTAAAGATGAGCTTAAACTGACAAAAAACCATAACAAACTGTCAATTCAAACACATGTTTAACCTATATTTAAAAATTTACTATAAATACGTGCCATTGGTTTCATCAACGTCAAGATTTTGGGTACAATTATACTTGAGTCGTTCTCAGCGATTTTATAAAAAAATCCGTTTATCTGTTAGTATAAGATTTTATAAAACTTCGTGTAAGATTTTATAAAACTTATTGTATCGTCATGAAACTTTGCAAACATGTACAGTTTAGGTCTTCAAAAATTCGAATCTCATCTTTTGTGATTTACTCCGGGACCATCCGTTTTTCGATAGTTTCGTGTTTGAGAAAAATTCAAGATGATAAAAATTGCCATACGTTTGTCCTTTCCTACAACCGCATATCGCAAACCGTTCTCGAGATATTACCCGTTTTTGAAAATTTCATGTCTGCTGACAAGGTACTTAGAGGTCGTCGTAGGCAACATAAAAGATTTGTGATGTGATCTGGAGCGAAGCTTTTGTAGAAGAAAGTCGAGTTGTGTGCAAATCAAATTTCTAAAGACATTTTCAAGCATTTTAAAGAAAAAAAAATTAAGAGATTTCTTCATGCCGAATTCTTTATTAATTTTGTAAACTAAATTCACATACCGGTAGTTTTCGTTATAATTTCAAAAATCTTTTTCTTATCAGACTTTTTTTTTCAAATTTTTTCATAGCATTACCCTATGGCGAAACATCAAAGGATTAAGTATAAACAACGCTTGGTCAAAAAAAAACAATTTTTTGCATAGTTATAGTAAATATCATTATTATCACATTTTAGTGTTTCTGTTTCTTTTCCAATTTTTCAATGAATTCTGTCTATAATGTCTCCCCTGGTGCCTCGCTATTGCATTAAACTTAAACTTCGAAACTAATTCCTCCAACTTTCGACTAATAACGAACACATTTTTCTACACGATTTCAAATAACCCATCTTTTAATACATTTAGCTCTACTATTCATCATTCATAAACTGTTGAGAGGCATTTAATCTTGAGTGAAACATAAAAATCCCTACAACAAAATTTTCACTCACAGAGAGCAATAAAGAAAAGGCGCCTCGCCGCAAGGTAAATATTATAAATGATTCTCTTTCACCAACGATTGTTTGATGATTATCTCCCTAAATGAAATCAAATAAAAAATAATTTTTTAAAAAAAAGCTTTTATTAAAAAAGAATGCACTAAAAAGAAAAAAATAATTTTCTGGACGCTGTGTATCACAAATATAAAAGCTTTTTAAAAGCGAGATAAATTTTTATTTTATTGTTTTATGCTTCATCTCGCTTTTTAAAAGCTTTTATATTTGTGATACACAGCGTCCAGAAAATTATTTTTTTCTTTTTAGTGCATTCTTTTTTAATAAAAGCTTTTTTTTAAAAAAAATTTTTTTATTTTTTTTATTTTGTTCTTTGTAGTCTTCGAATATATATCCTTACATTTGAGATGTCCTTACAGGCTTTTTAACTTGAGAATCGTATTCAGCGACCCCAAAAACCCCCAGGATAGATTTTTTTCCGGAAAATTTGGAGAAAAGGATAATCACGTTATCCTTACAGGACCTTCCGTTATCCTTACAAGGACGAAGTAAAGAAAATATTGTATTGTCATCGGACTTATATAAGTGTGCAAAATTTCAAGTCAATCGGACAAGTGGAAGTGGGTCAAAATTTGATTGCAAGATTTGACCCCGACAAACAAACAAACAAACAAACAAACAAACAGACAAGATAGCGAGCTAAATAAAAGCTTTTAAAAATTACGACAATAGTAAATTCTTATCACATTAAAGTCGTTTTATTTCTCATCATTGAAAGTAGAAAAAAAATCACCAAAAAAAGACGAAACAAGCAAATATTCCTAGAAAGAAATCATGTTTTTTGCCTTTCATTCAAAAAACTTCAATTGTCTTTCAAATTAACGTAAAAACGAATAAAAACGCAAGCAAAACTGTCCAATTTAGAACTTTCCCATGAAATTTTCAAATGAAAATGTCGAGAAAAAGCCTCACAAGTGAAGATAGTCACAAAAAAAGTTAAATTGTTGTCCATTTAATGAGCAATCCTACATTCTTAGTGGACAATGTAAAAGCGAAATTAAAGTTTTATAAGAAATTTAATAGCCAACTACTGAAAATCCTATTCATTCACTGGATGAACTTTTATAGTCTTCGGCTGACAATGCATAGAAATGTTTAGACTTATGCTGAACTTGTCGTTTTTGTCGCAAAAATTCATTCAACTAAGACTACCCGAAGGAAACGAAGCAGGGAAATTAATGGATATCCAAAAATACAAAAAGTCTGAAGTTCCTTGCGGAATTATCTACACCCAGAGAAAAATCTCATTCAATCTGACGAAAATGCTACGTATAATTAACAAATATAGCGTCAATATACGTCCAACACAACTTTGTGTTTTCCTAACAAAATTGAGTTTGTTAATTTTACGTTGTCACGTTTTTCAGATGGTTACTGAAAAATCTATGTTATCTTAACAAAAACAATACGTAAACTCAACACAACTTCTGTTATATTGCTCTTAACAAAATTTTGTGTTGTCTTAACAAAAATTCTTACGTCAATTTTACCTTGCAACTTTTCTGTAATGTTTGTTGTTTCAACACAAAAGTAGGTTTGTTGTACAGAATTTTGTGTTATGTGAACAAGATTTTCAGTAACATTGAAGAAAACACTGTGTTCAACGTACACAACCCAGACGTGTAATGAACAAATTTTTGGTTCACATTACATATAATCACTACGTTAATACTACGTCAAATTTTGTTGCTTTTACATTTATACCGTGTGGAAACTAGCATAAAATCTGTGTTAGTTTTACACATAAAATATGTCTTTCATACACGGAAAAAACATATAGGAACCGTTCCACCAAAATCGCATGCTCCAGTGGGAAAAAAGGGAAAAAAAGGCATAAAAGGGCATATGGGAAAAAAGGGCATAAAAGGGCATATGGGAAAAAAGGGCATAGTGGCCAAATATAGCAGTCATTCATATAAAAAAGTTGTAACGGCTCCCAAATTTTAGGCAGGTTCAAGCTATATAAACTCCGAGTTTGCAAACCACGTGTGAATTATAATAGAAGAAAAAAAATCGACTTGAATTATTACGTGAAGTTTTGTTAGCTTTACTCGGAATTGTGTTATAGATACATAGATAATATGTAACAGAGAGCTTCTTCATGTTTTTGATTATTTGTATCAACAACAAACGATATTTGTAATTTTCACAACCTTATGTGTTGTTACTACACAACTTATTTTCGATATACGATTTCTTTGGGTAAAAATTAAACACAAGCACTTTTGTTGGCTGCACATGTATGTACGTAAATCCTACATATTCTATGTTATTAGAATAACACAATTTTTCGTTCGGAGAACAGAACTTCTGTTATCTATACATTTTTTCTTGTGTTAAAGTTCAACACAAAGTCTTTTGTTAATTTTACTAAGATTTTACTAAGATTTTTCTCTGGGTGTATATATAGGCTTTGGCGTATATCTACAATAATATTAAAACATGCGACAATTAATCTTCTTCCATGTGACTTAAGTTACCATATCTAATGACAGACGAGAACAACGACGAGTGACTTTAAATTAGTGGCCAAGCATTAGAACTTTTATGTTTCGTTTCGCTTCTATTCTCCTATCTAAAAACGGTCATTTTTTCTTCTTTTCGGTTCTGGAATGCGTTTTCTTTTCGTAATGAATTTAAGAATATTTTTACGCGCGATAAAAAGTGTCGAGTATCACAGAATGGGCCTATTAGATAAGTACCCGTGAATTTCGATGGCACAGTAGCAAGTTTTCTTTGTTTGTTTTTTAACATAATGATGGGAACATCATATGCTGCGGATATTGTTTGACAATTTTTATTTGTTGCGGATATTGTTTAACAGACGGACGAACAGACGGACGGACGGACGGAGGGACGGACAGACGGACGGACGGACAGACATGTAAAAATTAATTATTTTTATCATTCTAAACACACTGGTGTAATTCATTTTTGTGTGTGATGACGGGATCTTGGCGTTACAAACGGTAAGGCAAAGTTAATATACCCTTTGGTTTCACCATACGGGTATAAAAATGGATGTTTGTTTGTCTGTTTGAGATTACAAAACTCAAAAACTACTGGACCGATTTTTACGCCGTTTTTTGCAAAATGATCTGCGTTGCCAGGAGCAGGTTTTTAGCTATGTTAGATATTTGAAATTCGAAACCGAAGGTCCTGTAAGAATAACGCATATATCTTTTTTCCCATTTTTCACCGGAAAAATCGGCATTATGTGGTTTTTAGGGTTGCTGATCACGAATCCGGAATTAGATTTTCAAAATTCAAAATGGAAGGTCCTGTAAGGATAAAGCGGTCCCTACACGTTCAATCTTCCCTACACGGTCCCCACAGCATTTTGAACGTCTATGGTGATGCTGTCATGCAAAATTCCATGATTGACAGCATGCTGGTCAATATCAAAATCATTTTGATATTTTTCAAGGGAGCTTTTTGAATCACAGCATGCTTGAACGTGTATGGCGAAGCTGTCAATCAATTCGTCATTTCAGTGTAATTTTTTGTAGTGAAAAGGTGTCGCATATAAAAGATAAAGTTTTTTCGGGAATCCTTTTTCGAGTTATATCGACAAAGAAGTGAGTTGTGGATGACGAAAAGTGAAAAATATAAGGACAAAGATTTTTTAAATTTATATTAAGTGTTGTATTATATATAGTTTTTTTTAAATTTTATAACGAGTGTTGTGTGCTGTCGGTTTGGCTGTATCGAAATAAGTGATACTTGCGTGCATGATTGAGCGTTTAGTGCAAATAAGCTTTTTGCTGTGACAGCATAATTGACTGCCAGATTGAACGTGTAGGGGCCGCTTTACGCAAATACCCTTTTACCCATTTTTCCCCGGAAAAATCGGCATAAGAGGTTTCCGGGGTCGCTAATTACGAATCCGGCGTTTCAGTTTCAATAACTCTAACGAAAGGTCCTGTAAGGATTACGTTGATTCTAAGTTTTTATACACTTATGGTGAAACCAAAGGGTATATTAGATTTGCCTTACCGTTTGTAACGCCAAGATCCCGACATCACACAACAAAAGCTATAATTTCCAATCTGGCAATTATTGAAAACCCGTATCGTGATATTCGTATCAAAATTCGAACAGTTGTCCCAAAATTCCACTTTAAAGTCAAATTTTCCAATAAGATTTTTTAAAATTTATTCCAAGAAACACTTCTTTTTAGGCACTCTAAACCAAATACAATAGGGTAGGAGCGGGCATGTTGAATTACTTTTTAGAATTTAGGTTGTAGCGCGCACATAAAGTCACATATCGCTCCAATGGTTAAGCCTTTCGATAGAGGGATTCCTTGACTACCTTTCATATAAGAAAAAAAATTTAAATGTTTTATTAACTGCCCTCCAGCTCAATTTAAAGGGTGATTCAACATGCCCGCCGATTTGCAAGTGGTGCGGGTAAGTGGAATAATTGTAAGTTTTCATACTTAAGAATGAAAAAAACGTTATTTTTTAAGAAAAAAAAGAATGAAATAAAGTATTTTATTAAGCAAAAAAATTTTAATATACGTTATATAATGTAAATATGAAAAAAAAAAATGAAATTTACAATTTAGTTAATCGCTTATTTGGTTTTTTTAGTTGACCAATTTTTGATTGTTTTCCTGCTGCGTTTTTATAAAAAATGTAAAAAATCATCAAGAAACAAACAAAAATTGATAAAAGAACAAAGGAAATGTAAAACGAACGTCAAAAAACCAAAAAATACGTAAGAAGAAATGATTCAACTTGCCCGCCAAGCCGTTATTCAACTTACCCGCAATCCACTTTTTTGATATTTTCTCTTAGAAAAATCACAAAAACAATAAATTTGAATGTCCCACGAGGTTTTTTTTATTCTAGAGGTGTTGCACAACACTTTTAATACAAAAAATTTCCAGATTGACAAAAATTT
The DNA here is from genome assembly GCA_964034945.1 of Chrysopilus asiliformis. NCBI lineage: Eukaryota > Metazoa > Arthropoda > Insecta > Diptera > Rhagionidae > Chrysopilus > Chrysopilus asiliformis. The sequence continues at coordinate 21,129,296 of OZ035960.1, forward strand.
GTATGAGAAATGGGTAAATCACTGTATAGTCTATCCTCTTAATGGATATTTACTTTTAGAGCCAAAAACACACATATTTCTGTCACTTACGATATAAATAAGGTATCGCTGTCAAAATTTTATGGCAAGTAAAGGACATCAGTACTACCCAATTGACCAAATTGGTTGGAAAACCAATTGGATTTCCAATCATGTTGTACCAAGTACCGAAGGTACGATTTATGGAATTTTGACTGGAAATCCAAGAATTTTTCCTGTGAAAATGGTCCTTTTTGTACCATAAGGTCCATAATTCCAAATGTTCCCACAAATATTCTTAAACGTTATAAAGGAAAATTGCGTGGTATATTTGGACACGGTACAAGAATTCCAACATTGGTCAATTGGGTAACAACATACTAACATTTCAAAAAAATTGACTGAGTAGTTTTTTTTAATTTTGCAATAATTCAACATGCCCGGTAATTCAACATTCCCGCTCCTACCCTATTATATTGTGCCATTTATGGCCTCTTAATGGATTATATGGCACTTCACGTCTTTTGTTTGTATTATAGTGTATTTATTGTGTCTAAACCTAACCTACCCAATTTGAACAAAACGGTTTTTCAGTGTTTTAATAACCGGTTTTTTGGACCCGATTAAACCGGCTCGGTTTAAACCGAAGTCTTAAAAACCGGTTTTTTCAAAAATTTGACATCCCTACTTCATAGAGGCTAGCCTCCGATTCGTTGCCTGCTCATTTCAAATATACACGAGCCGCCACTGTTGGGGAGGTTTTCAGGGTTGCTTATCAAGAGTCTGGTGTTGGAATTTAAAAATTCGAAACGAAGGTCCTGTAAGGATAACGTTTTTTCCCAAAAGTTTTTAGATTTTTTGTGGTTTTATAAAATTTATACAAAAATGTTTAAGCTGGCAACGAAGGGTCTGCTAGTTGGCTATAAAGTTGTTAAAATTAGTGGAGTAAAAGAAACTGGCGTTAGTATTTCTAATAATATTTAAGATTTTCACATTAACAAAACATCTCAAAAAAGCAGGGACGGGAAACGAAATAAAAAATCGTAACGTTATTCATTTCGTTACGTAACGAAATTGAACTTTTATTCCGTTACGTTATTTCGTTTTGTAACGATAAAAAATTTCATTTCGTTACGTTATAACGTTATATTTCGTTACACATTGTATGGAAACTGAAAACAAAAAAATGCACTTTAATAATAGTTTGTCACAAAGTAAATCAGTTCAGTTTCCATAAAAATAAGTTATATAAAAAATAATAAAACTTAGCAAAAAGAAAATACAAATAAAAACAAAAATAAAATAATATAGTGATTACTAAGTTAAACAATCGACATTTTGGTCAATATCAAAGATATAGAATTTTAGGCTATTTTGACGTCGCTGATTCTGAGTCGCACTTAGCTTTCGCGAAATTCACTCTACTTCTGGAGTTACTAAAAAGAAAATATTTTCGATACCAAAAAAGTTGCTTGAAATATTTCCTTTTTGGTATCTCCAGAAATAGGGGGAATCGGGCCAAAACAAAATCCGATTTATGTAAGGGCCACATCTATCAGTTTTCCATCAATCACAACTGTTACGGTACTCGTCAGTTTTCCATCAGTTTTTTACATCCAGTTAAGCGTTCACATCTATCAATTGAGACTGACAGTTTTTTGTGAAAATTTTCGCATCATTTTGATTGTAGAGTTCAAAAAATACCGGTGGATAATAAAGAGAGAGTGTGTGTATGCATTATTATTGCATTAAGTTCAAAAAATTATATTTGGTTCTATTCTAATGCGATACGACTGATGCGACTGACGCGAACGTTCACACCAATCAGTTTCCCATCAATTTCCCAAAAACTGATGGAAAACTGATAGATGTGGCCCCTACATTAGAATCAAAATACGATTAAAAATACTACTCCAATATTTTTAATTACTGGTGGCAGGTCTGTGGGGTTATACTTGATGAACTTTTGTGGAAAATTTCACAAAAATATAATACTGAACAAAACAAAGAAAAATTAATAAATAACGAAAAAACGTAATATTTTTTTCGTTTTTCGTTACGTTTTTCGTGATTGTAACGGAATTTAATTTCTATAACGTTATCACGTAATTAGGGCCTGCAAAATTACCGAGTTTCGGATTTACCGGTAAACGGTAAATATTTTTAGTAAAAACCGGTTTACCGGTATTTACCGGTAAATCGCTATTTAGATAAAACAAATCATGTTTAGCATATTAGTGACGGTGGGAGGACAAAATAACGTACGAAGAAATAAGTAACAATAATTTTATAATATTTGTAGCGTAAATTATAAAATTTTAATTCATTTGTCACGAAAACAAGACAACATAATTATAACAATTCAATAATAAAACCAAAATACATTAATTACGGCTACAAATGCCAAATATGGTTGTTTTTTCTTTTCTGTCTTGTTTTGATTTTTTTTCTCTAATGTAATATGTATATTGCATATTACATATTTTATCATTTACTTATGTACATGTACTAGAAGTATACTTCAGTTTGCTCTTACATTCGGAAAGCTTGTAAATATTGGACTTTTTTGATAATTAAGGTTTTTACAAAAAATTTTACGATTTTGACATTTCTGAATTATCAAAAAAGCCCATTATCAAAAGTTATTTCATTAAAATATTTGAAGACCTCGGTGCAAAAAGCGGTCATCTCCACTTTTTGACAAAAATGAGTTATTGATGCCAACTGCAAGAATAAATGTATGCGCATATTTGGCTACAAACAACATACTTATTGGAGGTCTGCGTAAAAAGTTATTAAAGAAAAGGAGACGACTGAAAGCATTGTTTCATATAATTTGATGCAGAATTTTTTTTTCAAAAAATCTTTAATTTTTTTTTCTGAGAGTTTTGTTTTGTGAAATTGAATATTTTTTTATTTGTTTATTTTTAAACGCTATTGAACATTTTTTTGACTGTATTTTAATGCATTTTGATAATGCATTTTGAAATCCGCTAATGTCGTCTTGGGTGCAAGAAACAGCTATCTCCAAAATTTAAAATGTCTACCTATAACTTTTTCAAAAAAAAAATGGATTTATCTCAAATTAAAACGATGTAAGAATACATGCTTGATTTAAATTGTAATTTTTAACTTTGTCCCAGAGCAAAAATTTCACGCTAATATCTTTTTTGTCTCTCCTGAAAAATTTGAAAAAGTGGAGATGACCGCTTTTTGCACCGAGGTCTTCATTTAGAAAAAAAAATTACCAGAAGTTGTGTTTTAATTTTCAGCCTGACGTTTCGATCCGTGTTTTGGCTCATTTTTAATGTAACATTTCGACAAAGTTTTTACGGCTAAATATTAACAGTTATAACATAGTGCATTTAAATGATCGTTTAACGCCTCTGAAGATAAACCAAAACAAGGCTCGAAACGTCAGGCTGGAAAATTAAAACACAACTTTTGTTTTTATTTCTTAAAATTGGACTGCTAAACCCGCCAAACTAATACAAAAAAAAAATACCCAAATTACCGGTATTTTCTTAAAAAATTTACCGGTAATTTCGGTAGTGAAATTGGCCGGTAAAACCGGTTTCCGGTATTGCAGCCCCTACACGTAATTATGAAGAAATAGCCCGAAAATCATTTCGTTATTTCGTTATTTCGTTACGTTACGATAACGTTTCCCATCCCTGCAAAAAAGAAATCTCCCTCGTGGGAAATCATCGTGACAAGTAATTGACGACTGAACTGTTGTCAAAGTTGTATCACTCGACAAACATTGATTTGCCCGCATTCGCCAAGAGTGGGAAGCTAGCATAAGATACAAAAAAAACTAAAATCGCTTACTATTTTTCAAAGATTAAAATGAATATTTACCGAATTGCAATCAGTTCCAATGCAAAAAAAAATAATCAATTTATACTCAAATTACAGACCAATAAACTCGAAGTTCGAAATATTTTAAAAAATCATCCAACAATTAAAACTCAGCATAAATCGTTAAAGAATTCCCAAATTCAGCAAACAAACATTTTAAATTATAAATCAAATTCAAAAAAACTTGACCTATGATCTTTTAGCGGTTACGTTTATATATTCGATCTAGAAATCTACAACAATTTAAAGTTGATCATAAAAAAACATCAAAAATTCAAATCTAAGCTCAGTTTCAATAACAAAATAAATAAACATGACCATAAATCGATTAACAGCACACTCGATCGTATCGCATCGGATTGTATCGAAATCGACAAATCCAGTGAATTGATTCGATTACAACATATTTTCAATAACACCTTGTCTCAAATACAAAATCAGCCTTAAGCGCTAAATGTCACTCAGCAGCAGCCCAATAAATCATTTTATTTCTACTATTTTTTTGCAAGGTAAAATTTAATTGACAATCGATATTTACCCTTTCTAATGATATATGATCAAATTCGATAGCTTTGTATGAATAAATTGCAACAAACATCTTTACAAAATGCGAGTTATCCTGCAAAGAAATGTAAAAGAAAAAAAACATTAACATTAATAACCAAAACAATGAATGAGAAATTTTGAAATTGTTTTATTTGTTAGATATTGCAAATCACACAAAAATATATGTTTTGGTGAAACCAAAGGGTCTATTAACTTTGCCTTACCATTTGTAACGCCAAGATCCCGACATCACAAAAAAAATGAATTATCACTCAGAGAAATAATTTCGTAAGGTTTACAAAAACAAGAAAAATTTGCTTCGTCAATTTTTTTTCGTATATTTAAAGAAATTTTCGTCGATTGAACGAAATTTTTGTTGAAACTACTTTGCGCTTTTACGAAGCACTCGTTGAAATAACGATCACCCCTTCGTTAAGGCGAAAATTCTGAATTTAACAAAATTTCTTTTATGAAAAACTTGATGCTTCGTACAATTTACAAAGTGCTTGGTCATTCTCAAAATTAACAAAAAAATTTCGTAGAATAAGTAAAATCCCTCGTAGATTTAACGAAACCCGCTTCGTATTAATATCAAAATTTTTATTCTTTCTACCAAAACTCTTCGTTATTCTTTACCGTTTAAGGGGATTTGGTAAAGATTACTAAACGCGAAGTATAATAAACAAAAGCTTTCGTTATTTCTACGAAGTTCGTGGTATATTATGTTTTATTTAGTAAGAACAACGAAAATTTCGTAACAACTCTGCCTTGAACGCTCCTGTACAGTCGAAATGGCGTCATATGCAATCCAGTCAAGATCGTAAGTACGTCGTGTGGAATTTCGTGCACTGAAAAGAAATTTAGTAAGTGAAATAATGAGTGACCGCGAAAGTATTACTGAAAACGCCAATATTATATTTACATGTTCTTCTGAAACTGGTGCAATTGAAATCTTGCATGCAGACGAATTAGCTGAATTGCTTTTCGAGTGGGGCTTCGCTGATTTCTATCAACATTTCAAAGGTAAGTCCCATTCAAACAGTCGCTCTTTAATAATTTTTGTACCTTAATTCTACTTTAAATAATATTCTAGATCACAGTGTAGATTACGATGCCTTGACAGACATAAAATTGCATCAATTAGATATTTTGTTTCCATTACTTGGCCCAAGGGTTAGATTCGAAAAATTATTTTCGAAAAAAACATTATTGGAATGGGAGAAAGCAAACGTAATATTGTATAGGTGCACTTAGGCGAATCTTTGAAAACAGTCGATATCACAAATGTAACAGAAAGTTGTACATCAACACCACGTAAAATGGTAACATTGATGTAATAGAATATTTTTAAATAAAGCTGCCCTTTATTTTACAGAATCAGATGGCGAAGAATTAATGCTTTGGCTTCAATTCAATAATGTACCATGAAAATTAATAGAAGAGAAATGGGTGGCGTGCAGCGATTTTAGACGCAATGATAATAAGTCCAGCAGCAACATTAATTATGTATTAGAAAGGTGGCCCCTTTATTCGCACCCTTTTGGACACACTCTGGTATAATTAGTATTGTCAATATATGAAGAAGTTAGCTAATGTATCATTTTTCGTAAAGATTTAATTAGATTTCAAGTAAAAAAAATTACTCAGGACATGAAAATCTTCTTTTCCATAAATGGGCCAAATTTCAATTATTATGCCAATATTTAAAGAAAATGTTAAAGATGAAAAAAGCTTGAAATTAATCTCTAAATTAGGAGAGCCAGACAATGGAAAAGGTAAAGTATTTGCTGTTCATATAATTAAAACGCTATATTTATTTGATTTTTGATTTATTTCCAGAGTCTTTGAACCACAGAACTATATACATAGAACGCTCAATCTTCTATCTCTTATAAGTCATTTTTTAGCAGTTCAGTGGGGTAAAAAAATTGGGCCAAAGGGAGACAAATATATATAAAATCTGAGTAGTTGTCACTTTTCCACTGTAAATAAGTTACTCGAACTGTCATATAATTTGACGGTTTTCATAACCTAAGTTAATTGAACTGTCATCATATGACAGAACATGATTCGATTTCGTTTTGAAATTAAATTCAAAATAGTTTGCAGTCAATATTAAAAGTGATTATAAAATTTATTTGTGTGAATTAAATTCTGTCGCGTCATCATGCCACGGCCTAAAAAAGGCTTATCAAAATGTATTGTCGAAAGTTGTGGAAATACTGAAGAAGATGTGGTGGCAATGTTTCAGTGATTCGTTTTTTTTAATTTTTCAATTTAATTATTGGAAATTTCAGCAAATTGCTGCGAAATTTAAATATGATTTTATTACTGAATTAATGGGAATAAATATTTGCGTAGAATGTTTATTTCAAGTAATCACGCAGACATTTTATTCAATCAAATTGTAGCGTGAAGGCGGGAGATCTTTCTGGGTTGATAAGAAGGTAGGCGGATAGGCACGCTGGTTTTTTCCCTTCCGGCTTAGCTCAGTGGTGGGGAGGGATCTTGCCTACTTCTCTCAACGGCCATCTACTACAAAAAAAATCGTGCCTGGAACGGACTGACATCGGCTTCATCTTCTCGGATCAAAGGAGGAGGGAAAGGGGAAAACTATGCCTTGAGAACGCTGTGCCTCATACCCTTAAAACTCACCTTAGCCGTGCATCTGCCCAAACTTGCGACTTAATATGCCATTACAAAACTAAATAAAATCGAAACTACTGAAAAATCCATTCATAAATAAAATTCAAATATTACTAAACAATCATTTAATTTATTAAAAGCATTCAAAAGCCAACCATATCCATTTGAAAATAATTGAGTGTAAGTAATGTGAAAACTCAAATTAGTTTAAAATATATATATATATAAAATATAGGACAAATATTGTTGAAAAAATCTTAATATTAAATATTGGAACAAATATTTGTACATAACAAATCAGAGATATTTGAACCTAAAATTAAATAAAATGACAAAAAAAATTACTGTCGGAGAAAATACATCAAAAAAAAACCAAATCGATTATAACCACCAAAATTAAAAGCATAAAATATGTGCTGGTCGACGAAAAGGATAAAAGGTAATATTTCTTTGAGCTCAGAGAAAAAAATTCGTATTTGTATTCAAAATTGAAAATCGAGGTATAAAAAAATTTAAATTATGACGCGGAATAAGTGGTGATAATTCACAAAAAAAAATGTTAGCTTTAAAAAAATTAGAATCAAAAAAAAGAATTAGAATAAAAAAAGTACGTTAGAAAAAAACACAATAAAGCTTATAAGCTATTTAAAATTTAAACGGGAAGCTAATAGAAGATCTAAACGTTGTTTCGGTGACTATGAATCATAGGATTCGAGCGGAACTGGGGAGTTTCTGTTTCGCTTTGTCCCTTCAATATGATGACTCAGTGTCCCAACCGAATTGAACTCAAAGTGTAACTGCTCGATGAAATTATCTGTTATATCAAAACTTATGCGACGACTTTTTACTTTTGGTGATTGCATAAATATTTCCCTTTTTAGGTGGGTGCCAGAGACGCTTAAGCGTAATCCAACTGGCTTTGAATATTACTCTTAGTTCGACGAAAAATTCGAAATTTTGTACTTTTACAGATTGTAAAAGGATTTTAACGAATTTAACAAATTTAATAATTTGATGGGAAAGACCGAATGAGGACTATCTAAGTATTGAAATATCTTCGGGAGGTTTAATAAAATTAATTATACAATACTTGTATTAAGTTTTCACCCATTCGTCCTTTGTGGCTAATCTTGCTGCCTCCAGACCAAGAAAAGTCGTTGACGCTCGTTCAATTCGGTCTTTCCCTTTAGCAATCACTTCACTAAACTTTTAAACTTAAAATTTTTATGTTTCTCGAACTTGTCGAGCTCAAATCCCAACAGCTACTACTTCAACCGTGAATAGTCAAATTTTGAAAAACTCCCCAAAATCTTTTAATCGCCGTAAGTGACATCTGGCGAAAATTGTTACAGGTAAGTCAACAAAATTTGATCCATTTAGGATAATATCCCCCCATTGACAATAAACAATCCATCTGTCAAACGATCATGAGAAATACACAGCAACAGGTAGGATTATAAATATTTTATTCTATTAGATTTGCTAAGATACCTTATTTTATTTCAGGATACCACCCAAGGAACTCCTTGAACACCGCGGGAATGTCTCATATGTGCGGGATCGCCGAGATACACCAGAGAACAGATATTTATGGACCTAACTAACAGGTAAAGCATTTGTTTTGATTAGCAAATCAAAACAAATTTAGAATAATTCGTTTCTAATGCTTTGCGGTGTGAGATTTTAGGTATCCTGTTACCTTCGGAAGAGCTGAGCGAGCCTCGCACATCGATTCAGACTGCCTAACGGACGAAGATCCCGCGAGAGACCGGAATTACTACGGACGGACCCGCGAGTGTCATCTGTAGGAGCCACTTGAGCTAAGTATTTCCATTTTCATTTTTTTCCTGTTTAATTAATACTTTGCTGTTGTGTTTCAGGCGGATGCTACAACATCAGGGTTTTCGACGGGCTGAAGCGGAGGTGAAAATCTTGAAAACACATCTGCCGGAGTATGTGCTGACAACTAGAACAACGTGGGGAAGAACCCACTTTATGCAGCTAGCCGGGTGAATCTTTGCAATTGACACCTCGAGTAAGAAAGGTAGACTCAATAAAGTTGGTAACATTTTCATTTAACTTTATTCGGAGTTTGATTTATATTTTCATCTTTTTAGGTCTTTCGCATGGTAAACGCCGACCTTCTTACCACTACAATCTTCGATTTCATACATATTCGTCCCCACTACCTTCGAAATTCTGCCCTTGACAAATTTAGGACATAGCTTCGCGTTTAGATTTTTAGCTTTGTCGCTTAGCACAAAATTTCTACGGTAGATTTCTTGACCGGGTTGAAAAGAAATTTTTCGGGCTCGTAAATTATAATACGAAGATCTTTTTTCGAATGCCGTATGCATGTTTTCTTTAAGTTTTGTTCTTAGCAATTCGATTCGGTGATGATTAGGAATATGTAGAAACTCCGAGTTTTCTAACGAACCTAACTTCCTCGCAACTTCATAACTAGTTCCGTATGACATCATGTTACACCCAAACAACGCGAAATACGGAGTTGTCCCGATAGAAGAATGTTGTGATGTGCGTAGCGCCCATTCTATATCGGAAAGATGGACGTCCCATTCTTTCTGGTTTTCTTTTAAGTAGCAACGAATCGCCGATAAAATTGACTGGTTCACGCGTTCGGCCGCATTCGCTTGAGGAGCATATACTGCCGTTTTCCAATGCTTAACACCATATTTCGTAAGAAAGGCCTGGAAATCTTTGCCTACAAATTGTTTGCCGTTATCGGTGTGTATGATTTCCGGTACGCCATATTTCTTAAAAATTTCGACATCTAAATACGGAATTATTTTACTTGAACTTGCCTGTCTCAAAGCTTTAAGAAATACGAATTTAGTTTGGTGATCCAGGATAATAAATATAAACGCGTTTCCGTTTTTAGATCGAGGGTAGGGACCTAAGAAGTCTAGATAAAGCTTCTGGAACGGACGATCCGTTACTATTTCTTTTCCCATACACGGACGAAGTACTGTATTCGGTGGCTTGTTTTGTTTACACTCGGAACAATTTTGTACGTAATTCCGGATTTCAGTCACCATGTTTGGCCAATAATAATATTCTCTAATTCGAGACAGAGTTTTGGCCATTCCGCCGTGTGCAGCCTGTAATGAATCATGGGCTCGCGAGACCAGTGTACTAGTTAGACCAGCTGGAACCCAAAGTTTCCATGCAAACTCCTCGGTTGCCACATCGCCTGAATACGGAGTAGTTCGTTTATACACAAAGCCATCCACGACCTTCAAATCGGGTAGTCGCTCTTTGTTTCTGTTAATTGTATCTACAAGCTGTAGATAGTCATCCGATTTGAAGTCCGTGGATTCCAAGTCTACGGTTAGAACTTGGTCTTCGACAATACTGTCCATAAAGGCTCGGGAAAGTGTATCTGGAACCACATTTTTAGACCCCTTTCTGTGTTCGATCTTAAAGCTGAAACTTTGGAGTTTTAAGCTCCATCTAGCTAATCTCCCGCTTAAATCTTTTAGGCCCATAAGCCATTTTAAACTGGAATGATCTGTTATTATGGTGAACTTCATGCCTTCAATATATTGCCGAAATTTCTGAACTGCTGTGACGGCCGCTAGGCATTCGCGTTCAGTAACCGAATAATTAGCCTGACATTTATTTAGCTTTTTCGAAATGTAGGCAATTACTCTTTCCTCACCACTATCATTTTGTTGAAACAGAACAGCTCCAATCCCGGTTGACGAAGCATCACACTGGACGAAAAATTCTCGGTGAAAATCTGGATGCGTGAGAACTGGTGCCGTTGTTAAAGCCATTTTGAGTTCATCAAACGCCTTTTTCGCTTCCGGTGTGATGACAAATTTCTTGGCCTTTTTCAGGCATTCCGTGAGGGGTGCGGAGATGGTAGCATAATTGTTCACAAACTTCCTATACCATCCCGTCATTCCCAAAAACCTGCGCAACTGACGTGCCGTAGATGGTATTGGAAACTTTTGGATGGCGTCGATTTTATCCGGGTTTGTTTTTAGCTCCCCTTCCCCAATTATATAACCGAGATATGGCAATCTCCTACAACAAAAACGAGACTTTTTAATGTTGATAGTCAGGTTGGCCGTTCTCAAACAGTCAGCGACTTCTGCCAAAACTTTCAGGTGGGTTTCGAAGTCTGCTGATACGACAAGTAGGTCGTCCAGATAGACGAAGACATTGTCCCTAAGCCGAGACGGCACCACTTTATCCATGAGCCTGCAAAGTCGTTGCGGGCTGTTGCACAAACCAAAGCACATGACTTTGAATTGATAAAGGGGGCGTCCCGGGATAGTAAACGCCGTCTTCTCTCTACTCCGTTTCTCCAGCGGGATTTGCCAAAATGCATCTTTTAAATCGATGCTGGATATATAATGAGTATCCTGCAGGCGGCTGAGAAGTCCATCTATATGAGGAAGAGGATAGGCGTCTTTCTCCGTGAGTTCATTGAGTTTTCGAGAGTCCAAGCACAGTCGATTCTTACCCGGTTTCCGGATAAGCACCACTGGCGAACTCCATGGACTTTGACTCTCCTCAATGACACCGAGTGAGATCATCCTATCCAGTTCCTCATACAGAAGGACTTGCACGGCTGGGGAAACGGGGTAGTGCTTCTGTTTGATTGGAACTGCGTTACCTGTCTCTATAGTGTGTTCCTCCAACGCGGTTTGACCCAAGCCAAATTTTGTGGAACACAAAAACTTATCTGTAATAATTTCTAGCTGGTTTCGTTGTAGAGTAGTGAGAACATGTATATCCGGATTCTCGGGTGGCTCTACGTTTTCGTTGACAACGTTTAATGCGCTAATTAGGTGTGGCGCTAAATTAAAAACACGCCAGAAATCAATGCCTAAGTAAACCTCTTGTTCCAAATTAGGGACTACATAAAAAGTTATTATTTCCGTTTGTGACTTGTATGTAACCGGAACACGTATTTTCCCAACTATCATCTGGCCATTACCATCTGCGGTTCGCACTCGAGATTTGTAATTGATCAAGCTTAGGTTCAATTCTTTAATAATGTTAAGCCCATTTTTCCCTAGGCAAGAAATGTTAGCGCCACTATCAAGCAAACCGACTAGTTCTAAATGCAAAATTTTTATCTTTGCGTACGGACGCAAATCTGACGATAAATCTAAGGTCGTGCTTGAAATAGATTTTCTGATATTTCGGCGATCTATGAATCTTGATCGGGCCTTAGACGCATTTTTAGATAAAGGATTCGGGTATATTTTGCCAAACTCTTCATCAGGGGTATCAAATATTCTTTGACGAATAGCTTGATATTCGCGCAATCGGACATGGTACGGCTTAATACTATTTTGAGAATTGAGAATAGGTTCTGTATTACTGACAATTGTAGTGTTAGTGAGTATACTTTTGGGTGATTTAGGAATATCTATTATTTTTGAATTCAAATTTGGGCTATTGTAAGAGGATTGAATTATTCCGGGTGTGTTTGCGTCTGACGCGAGCATCCCGGCATGTTTGCGTCCCGCTTCAAGTTTTCCTTGCACTTTGGACAATTCCGAGGTACAACATTATCGGTGCCACATTTGTAACAAAATATATTTCGCGGCTCTAAACAATCCATGAAAGCGTGCCCAGGTTTCTTACAATTCCAACACTTAAACTCTCTTCTTTCCGCATTGGAATTTGAATTAGCAGGTTTGTTGCTCGACATTCTGTTGAACGCTTCCACATATGGTTCGTTGCCGGAGTACTCGTCCTGGTAATCACCGTAGTTGATCTCATTAACTTTTCTCGCGACCGGGGGAATGTTTCGAGTACGGTTCACATCCATATTTGAAAAAGTGTTTTCAGTTGTGCGACAAGCTTCTTTCAACTGATCTAGGGTGTGAATCGTCATCGGATAAACAAACCGTGTCAGCCATGGTTTGAGATTACGTTTAATTAAGGATATTATTTCACTGTCGCCAATCGGTACTCGCATTCTACTACGAATTCGCAACATTTCCGAGAAAAACTCATCAAAACTTTCATGTGGCTGCTGCTTTTTTTCTAGCATCTTACCGATGATTTCGAAGTCGTTTTCGGTAGATTTGAATTGACCTAACAGAGCCAAGCGAAGTTCGGGCCAAGTATTTGATTGTTTTAGTCGCAAATGTTGCCACAGCCATGTACGCGCATTTCCTTGCAATAGCAAATGAAAATTGGCTATGACTTCATTCCAAGGAGTTTTATAGCTGTTTTGTAAGTACTCTACTTGGAATATGAAGTCCTCAATGGTCATTTTGTTCGTTGTACCATCGAAACATATTCCCCATTTATCTAGCTTTAACCTATTGAACCTATTATACCCAGCCTCTGAATAATTATTATTATATGGGTTTGGAGGAGTTATTGATGTCGGTTGATTTTGGTGAAGGAGGTTTTGCAACAGTTGCATCTGTGCTAGAAAATTTGTCCCATTGGAGCCATCAGAAGCTATTTCAGAATTAGTCACTCTAGAACTCATTGGCATTGTTTGAGTAACTTGCGGTTCTGGTCTACTGTTAAAATTCCCTGCCTGACTAATATGTCCGCTAACTCCCACCTGTGGAGTATGTGTTGGAGGTGGTGTGGAATTAGTAGAAACCAGTTCCTGTCGCAACCCTGCTATAGCATTTCCCACACATAAACGTAATTCTTCCCGCAACGATGTGACAATATTTGACTGGGATATTCCTACTTCCGTACGCATGGATTCTAAGAGGGATGATTTAAGCTGTAAAATTTCTGCCGATAAGTTTATATTCGAGGACAGTGCATTTGCTCGATCATTTGAAGGATTAATTAGACTAACTTCCGGACGGTCCTCACCCAAACTGTTATTGTTATTTGCTACTTCTGGGTCTACATTTTCTTCCCCATTACCCGTGCCTGTGTCCTGTGCAGATGCACTCGTACTCGGGAGAGGAGAGCGCTCTAAAGGCATATTTGAAAGATTCCTGGATAAATTTAACGACTTACTCATTGACCTAGTGGTCGGCCTATTCTCGTCAAAACTCAAACTTCTTCGCACTTTGACCGCTTTTATTATCTTTTGCGTTTTGTCTGTAGACATCCCCTACTTATAAGGCGATTTCGGATAACTATTTTTATGTCCCGATAATGTAATTTACTAATAATTAAATTTTTACTCACAATCTTAACACAATAATAATAAATATAATAAATACAATAAAATAAATACCATAAAATACTATCAAACCAATCTTGCACCCAATTTCAGCAAGAATTAACAAAACTTGTACTATAAACTTTAAAATTAATTAAACGTTAAAGTTTTCCAACAATATTCGATACGTTCTTTTTTTTTCTTTTCCTTTCAACAATTTTCATAAAAATTGGGCAGATACAAAAACCAAAAGTTCATTTACAGGGCGAAGAACAGCTTTTTCACAAGGCGTTATTAAAATTACAGGAGAAAATTCATTACTCTACTATGTATACTATCGAATCAATCATTTAACTTGTTTACTGATTAGTAATTGTACTAGGCAAACGCAACACAATTATGATAATGTTTTGGGACTCCAGCCAATTACTACATCGCTTATTAATTTCTGTTCGTCGCGAAGAATATGTTGGCAAACGCGTGTTGATGTTGATCATCTACACGGGACACAACATATTCGCGATGCTATTCTTTCGACAACATTACTATTCCGAACTTACTACTGTTTCTTGGTTGACATCGTGGCAAACGCGAGTATCACATCGCTTACAAGCTTTATGCCCCGGGACACACGATGCTCCAATCAACCGTAGCATTTCAAAAAAAAAATAAAAAAAATGAGAAGATGAAGGATCTGAGCTAAAAACGAACGGACTAGGAACTCTGAACTCTTGTAACGATAAAAAAATTTAATAATAGACAAAAAAAATTGCCTGATATGGAATTGGGAAAACGGTGGATTTACGGACAACTGGGGATGAAAAGCCTTAGCATTTTCGGAAAAGATTGGGGAGCACTTTCCGTGAAGGACTCGGCTTTGTGTCTGAGTTTTCCGTGAAGGACTACTGTGCGACACGTTGGGCGCCATTTTTGTAGCGTGAAGGCGGGAGATCTTTCTGGGTTGATAAGAAGGTAGGCGGATAGGCACGCTGGTTTTTTCCCTTCCGGCTTAGCTCAGTGGTGGGGAGGGATCTTGCCTACTTCTCTCAACGGCCATCTACTACAAAAAAAATCGTGCCTGGAACGGACTGACATCGGCTTCATCTTCTCGGATCAAAGGAGGAGGGAAAGGGGAAAACTATGCCTTGAGAACGCTGTGCCTCATACCCTTAAAACTCACCTTAGCCGTGCATCTGCCCAAACTTGCGACTTAATATGCCATTACAAAACTAAATAAAATCGAAACTACTGAAAAATCCATTCATAAATAAAATTCAAATATTACTAAACAATCATTTAATTTATTAAAAGCATTCAAAAGCCAACCATATCCATTTGAAAATAATTGAGTGTAAGTAATGTGAAAACTCAAATTAGTTTAAAATATATATATATATAAAATATAGGACAAATATTGTTGAAAAAATCTTAATATTAAATATTGGAACAAATATTTGTACATAACAAATCAGAGATATTTGAACCTAAAATTAAATAAAATGACAAAAAAAATTACTGTCGGAGAAAATACATCAAAAAAAAACCAAATCGATTATAACCACCAAAATTAAAAGCATAAAATATGTGCTGGTCGACGAAAAGGATAAAAGGTAATATTTCTTTGAGCTCAGAGAAAAAAATTCGTATTTGTATTCAAAATTGAAAATCGAGGTATAAAAAAATTTAAATTATGACGCGGAATAAGTGGTGATAATTCACAAAAAAAAAATGTTAGCTTTAAAAAAATTAGAATCAAAAAAAAGAATTAGAATAAAAAAAGTACGTTAGAAAAAAACACAATAAAGCTTATAAGCTATTTAAAATTTAAACGGGAAGCTAATAGAAGATCTAAACGTTGTTTCGGTGACTATGAATCATAGGATTCGAGCGGAACTGGGGAGTTTCTGTTTCGCTTTGTCCCTTCAATATGATGACTCAGTGTCCCAACCGAATTGAACTCAAAGTGTAACTGCTCGATGAAATTATCTGTTATATCAAAACTTATGCGACGACTTTTTACTTTTGGTGATTGCATAAATATTTCCCTTTTTAGGTGGGTGCCAGAGACGCTTAAGCGTAATCCAACTGGCTTTGAATATTACTCTTAGTTCGACGAAAAATTCGAAATTTTGTACTTTTACAGATTGTAAAAGGATTTTAACGAATTTAACAAATTTAATAATTTGAAGGGAAAGACCGAATGAGGACTATCTAAGTATTGAAATATCTTCGGGAGGTTTAATAAAATTAATTATACAATACTTGTATTAAGTTTTCACCCATTCGTCCTTTGTGGCTAATCTTGCTGCCTCCAGACCAAGAAAAGTCGTTGACGCTCGTTCAATTCGGTCTTTCCCTTTAGCAATCACTTCACTAAACTTTTAAACTTAAAATTTTTATGTTTCTCGAACTTGTCGAGCTCAAATCCCAACAGCTACTACTTCAACCGTGAATAGTCAAATTTTGAAAAACTCCCCAAAATCTTTTAATCGCCGTAAGTGACATCTGGCGAAAATTGTTACAGGTAAGTCAACAAAATTTGATCCATTTAGGATAATATCCCCCCATTGACAATAAACAATCCATCTGTCAAACGATCATGAGAAATACACAGCAACAGGTAGGATTATAAATATTTTATTCTATTAGATTTGCTAAGATACCTTATTTTATTTCAGGATACCACCCAAGGAACTCCTTGAACACCGCGGGAATGTCTCATATGTGCGGGATCGCCGAGATACACCAGAGAACAGATATTTATGGACCTAACTAACAGGTAAAGCATTTGTTTTGATTAGCAAATCAAAACAAATTTAGAATAATTCGTTTCTAATGCTTTGCGGTGTGAGATTTTAGGTATCCTGTTACCTTCGGAAGAGCTGAGCGAGCCTCGCACATCGATTCAGACTGCCTAACGGACGAAGATCCCGCGAGAGACCGGAATTACTACGGACGGACCCGCGAGTGTCATCTGTAGGAGCCACTTGAGCTAAGTATTTCCATTTTCATTTTTTTCCTGTTTAATTAATACTTTGCTGTTGTGTTTCAGGCGGATGCTACAAAATATAAACTAATTTTGACACAAAGGACGGTTTCGACTATTTAACTTTGTCATTTTTTTTACATTAGTTCATTTGATTTTGATATGACTGGGTTTGCTAAGATTAAAAGAAATCCTTGAGTAAACATTTTTAGGAGAAATTGGGCACAAGAATGAACTTGGAAGAAAAAATATTCAGTATATTAATTTGATTAAGTTTTGTGTTTGTCCACATCTTGGTAACAAAATCACTTGAGTGGAAGTCGGTCAAAAAGGGGGTACAAAAATCCTAACTCTCAATTAATATATAGAATTAAAACAACAAAAATTTCTAATGCGATGGAAATTTTGGATTTATCGCCGGAAAAAATTCAAATCTTAGCGCCTTAGGTAGCTATACATTTCAATTTCAGTTCAGTGAATGAAAGTCACATGAAATGTCATTGAAACGAAATATAGCCGGACAGAGAAAGCAATAATTTTTGACTTACTTTTAATGCTAGGCTTTATATGGCCATGAGCGTTCTATGTATATAGTTCTGTGCTTTGAACACAGTTACAACACTGCTGCTACATGGCCTCTTAGTACCAACCAACAAAACCTATGTTTATGACGAAATGAGCAAGAAGAAGACGCTAGTTAAATCCTCGATTCAAGATTCTGAAGATAGTATTTCCTTGCATGTGACTACCAGCAACGACATTAAAGTTAAGTTGTCCCAACTAACAGAAAAACGATTTCAAGCAAAAAATACCATTCAACCTTTAATAGTAGGAAAAGGAACAGATATTTTTCACCTGAATGAATTTTTCGTGTATTTTTATCCAATAGAATATAAGTTTTCCATATTTTTGTATTTTTATCCAATAGAATATAAGTTTTCCATAGCGCGCTTAATTGCTGCTTCAAAGCATTTAAAATTCTCAATTTGAAGTATCCCAACGAGAGTGAATTAGTTTTGTAAAAGAAAGTTCAATTGAATTAAAAATAAAATGTATGAATGAATTTAATACTCCACCACCCAATTGACCAAATTGGTTGGAAAACCAATTGGATTTCCAATCATCTTGTACCAAGTATTTTTGGTACAAGCTATGGAAATTTGACTGGAAATCCAAGATTTTTTCCTGTGAAAATGTTCCTTTTTTGTACCATATGGTACATAATTCCAATTGTTCCCACAAATAGTCTTAAATTTTATAAAGGAAAATTGCGTGGTACATTTGGACACGGTACAAAAATTCCAACATTGGTCAATTGGGCAGTTTATTTAAATTATTTAACAACTGATGAATTGGCGATCAGGCCAAAAAATTTCTTTTAATATGTTTTTTTAAGTCTCATAATAGATAAAATAATGTAAAAATGTTCTGAATATTTTTTTGTCAACATAATGCAGTGTTTTTTATTTAGTACAGTAAATCAAAATTTTGTAAAAATTACGATGTGTTTAATTACGATAAAATTACAATCACAAAAAACATTTAGTTAAAATTACTAAATTTTCGTAAAATTTACCAAAAGAAATATTTACGAAATATTGAGTACATTTTACAATGGATTTGGTAAATTTTTTACAAAATACTTCGTTAAAATTACTTCACTTTGGTCAAATTAACGAAACCTGTTGGTCCGTATTTACCGTGCATCCCGTAGATTCAACGAAATTTCTTTTGTTGGGTTTACGACATGCGAATCGTTAAATCTACTAAAAATTCGATTGGCTCATTTTTTGGTAATATTTACACCATTTTTCGTACTATTTACTAGATTTTTCTCTGAGTGACCATTGTGTTTAGAATCTGTGGCGTGGATTGCGGGCGCACGGATTGAGCTAGAGACTTGAAATTTTACGCGGATTCGTTTTTCGTAAAATGCAAGGCTAAGTTCGTTAATGGGCAAAAATGGACCATACGAACGAAAACGTTTTTTTGCGAATATCTCAAAAAGGGTGCATCTTATCAAAAAAAGTTCAAGAACAAAAGTTATTTAGGATATGATTCTACATAAAACTCGCATATATCAAAATCCGGTTGGAATAAATTTTAAAAAATCTTATTGGAAAGTTTGACTTCAAAGTGGAATTTTGGGACAACTATTCGAATTTTGATACGGATATCACCATAGGGGTTTTCAATAATTGCCAGATTGGCAATTATGGCTTTTGTTATTTTTATATATTAAGATAGCTCAAACTATTTTCAAAAGTTACTTAAATAATTTTTGCAACTTACCGATTGACAAAAAAAAAGGTTTTAACTCAAAAAAAATAATATGATTGCAGTTTGATTAACTACTGTCGAATCGCAATAAATATTCTCCTTATATAGAAAAACTAATCTACGTTATCAGAAAGTTAAAGTCAAGACAAGTTATCAATTTTTGTTTTCTTGGAACACTCCACTGCAATATAAAGTCATTCACTGATAGTATTGTTTTCGTAAACTTTTAATGCTAAATTCGAGTTTTCTTGCTAATTTTAGGAAAACCCGAAAAATAAAAGAATAATCAAGGTATTCACAGTCCTCCTTAAATTGCGGGTAAATTTACCGCTCGGTAATTCAGTCAAATTTAACAGATTTTTACCGAGACGGTAATTTGGTTCATCTAAAATGAATTACCGGATTCGGTAATTGTAGACATGCCTTGAGCCGTGTTTTTCGGCCCGGTTATTCAGTATCAAGAATCAACCGCGAGTGGCGCTAGTAATGTTTATACCCGTATGGTGAAACCAAAGGGTATATTAACTTTGCCTTACCGTTTGTAACGCCAAAATCCCGTCATCACACACAAAAATGAATTACACCAGTGTGTTTAGAATGATAAAAAAAATTGAATTTTGCATGTCCGTCCGTCTGTCTGTCCGTCTGTCTGTCTGTCCGTCTGTCCGTCTGTGGCGCGGATTGCGGGCGCACGGATTGAGCTAGAGACTTGAAATTTTGCGCCGATTCGTTTTTCGTAAAATGCGAGGCTAAGTTCGTCAATGGGGAAAAACGGGCCATTAGAGGGGGTACCCCCCATACGAACGAAAACGTTTTTTGCGAATATCTCAAAAACGGTATATGTTATCAAAAAAGTGCAAGAACAAAAGTTATTTAGAATATTATTCTACATAAAACTCCCATACATCAAAATCCGATTGGAACAAGTTTTAAAAAAATCTTATTGGAAAATTTGAACTCAAATGAAATTTTGATACGCTGTTCAATTAAATCACCATACGGGTTTTCAATAATTGCCAGATTGGCAATTATAGCTTTTGCTATGTTTTTAGTTGTCAAATTTTCCCGCTGGTTATCTCATCGGACTGATGCAATTTTTTTCAATTTTGATAGCCGTTGCCACAATAGAAATTCAAAAGAATAAATCAAACATGGATTTAAAGGTATGTGACATATTTTACAATCAAATTCGCAGTTCATGATTTGGTCAGGTATCAAATAAAAGCGCTGTTCTCAAATCTGTGCTGTGGGATGTTCACAGCAGAATATTTTCAGTCTTTTAATATTACCGAAAATACCGAATACCGAAAATTCGTTAATGGGCAAAAATGGACCATACGAACGAAAACGTTTTTTTGCGAATATCTCAAAAAGGGTGCATCTTATCAAAAAAAGTTCAAGAACAAAAGTTATTTAGGATATGATTCTACATAAAACTCGCATATATCAAAATCCGGTTGGAATAAATTTTAAAAAATCTTATTGGAAAGTTTGACTTCAAAGTGGAATTTTGGGACAACTATTCGAATTTTGATACGGATATCACCATAGGGGTTTTCAATAATTGCCAGATTGGCAATTATGGCTTTTGTTATTTTTATATATTAAGATAGCTCAAACTATTTTCAAAAGTTACTTAAATAATTTTTGCAACTTACCGATTGACAAAAAAAAAGGTTTTAACTCAAAAAAAATAATATGATTGCAGTTTGATTAACTACTGTCGAATCGCAATAAATATTCTCCTTATATAGAAAAACTAATCTACGTTATCAGAAAGTTAAAGTCAAGACAAGTTATCAATTTTTGTTTTCTTGGAACACTCCACTGCAATATAAAGTCATTCACTGATAGTATTGTTTTCGTAAACTTTTAATGCTAAATTCGAGTTTTCTTGCTAATTTTAGGAAAACCCGAAAAATAAAAGAATAATCAAGGTATTCACAGTCCTCCTTAAATTGCGGGTAAATTTACCGCTCGGTAATTCAGTCAAATTTAACAGATTTTTACCGAGACGGTAATTTGGTTCATCTAAAATGAATTACCGGATTCGGTAATTGTAGACATGCCTTGAGCCGTGTTTTTCGGCCCGGTTATTCAGTATCAAGAATCAACCGCGAGTGGCGCTAGTAATGTTTATACCCGTATGGTGAAACCAAAGGGTATATTAACTTTGCCTTACCGTTTGTAACGCCAAAATCCCGTCATCACACACAAAAATGAATTACACCAGTGTGTTTAGAATGATAAAAAAAATTGAATTTTGCATGTCCGTCCGTCTGTCTGTCCGTCTGTCTGTCTGTCCGTCTGTCCGTCTGTGGCGCGGATTGCGGGCGCACGGATTGAGCTAGAGACTTGAAATTTTGCGCCGATTCGTTTTTCGTAAAATGCGAGGCTAAGTTCGTCAATGGGGAAAAACGGGCCATTAGAGGGGGTACCCCCCATACGAACGAAAACGTTTTTTGCGAATATCTCAAAAACGGTATATGTTATCAAAAAAGTGCAAGAACAAAAGTTATTTAGAATGTTATTCTACATAAAACTCCCATACATCAAAATCCGATTGGAACAAGTTTTAAAAAAATCTTATTGGAAAATTTGAACTCAAATGAAATTTTGATACGCTGTTCAATTAAATCACCATACGGGTTTTCAATAATTGCCAGATTGGCAATTATAGCTTTTGCTATGTTTTTAGTTGTCAAATTTTCCCGCTGGTTATCTCATCGGACTGATGCAATTTTTTTCAATTTTGATAGCCGTTGCCACAATAGAAATTCAAAAGAATAAATCAAACATGGATTTAAAGGTATGTGACATATTTTACAATCAAATTCGCAGTTCATGATTTGGTCAGGTATCAAATAAAAGCGCTGTTCTCAAATCTGTGCTGTGGGATGTTCACAGCAGAATATTTTCAGTCTTTTAATATTACCGAAAATACCGAATACCGAAAATTAAAAGAGGATTTACATTTACATTTCTTATTTAAATTTACTTTGAAATTTGTAACAAAAGAGCTGCGTTCAATAAAACGAGTTTAAACGTGTGCGTTCAATAACACGAGTATGTGAAAAAAGTGCGTTCAAATCATTGAAAAAAATTTTTTTTTGTGAATTTAAAAACCGTGTAAAAGCGAAACCGTGTAAAAGCGAAACCGTGTAAATCAAGGGATGTGTGTAATACTGTGAATAAAATTTAAGTGATACATTTTATTATATTCAAATGTCTCCAAAATAAAACAAGTTTTGATGCTTGTTCTAGACCACTAGTCTATTTTACCCTACTCCGTGGTCCACATTGTCCGCACCAAAAGCAACTTGACTGATCGTTACTTCATATACATACATTTATCGATCTAAAAAGACTAAAAATCGTCAGATCAGAATTATTCAATTTTCTATTAAAAGGTGAAGATTTTATCCTTTATAACAAATTGTTTTTAGAACAAAAATCTTAGAGTGACTTCGCATGAGTAAGAAATAAAAACAGTAGTCCACATTATCCGCACTTATTGTATTTCCTTATTGAAGAACCTACCAAAACTTCTTGATTTACTTGCAGAATATTATCGATCAAATCAAAAATAATGGCAGTCCTAGTCGATGAAGCCGAACAGTGGCTAGGTTCTGGTATGACGTATACTCTGTTCGAGTCTGTTAAAGACCGAACTGAAGAACTTCTCCGAGACCAGCCGGAACCTATTGCTTCTGTTCCCGACTTTCTTCTAGATGTAGACCAACTGAATATTGGCGATGCAGCGAAGAAATTGCAACCGAAAAAAGAACAATTAACCAAATCTCAAAAACGACGTCAATGGGAGAGGACTGACCACAAGGGGGAGAGAGCCCGTGGATGGAATTGGGTTGATATTATAAAACACCTTCGCAGACTGGAGGCAGTAAAGACGACACGTCGAGTAGTCAAAGTGCTCCAGTGGAGACTTCGTAATAGCGTATTTTGTAGATAGTAATTATTATTTTCCATTGTGAATCCGATTAAACGTTTATTGAAGCAAGGTTTGTTTGTTTTAAATGAAGGAAGGAAGTTTTCTGTAGGTGACTGTCTGATATCAAAGTACCAGAATGTACCGGAAAATCGAAACGAAAATGCGATTTGGTGACCTAACAAGTAAGAATTTGTGGTCACAAACTCTTGCCAGGAAAACCCTGTCCATAAAATACGTCACACATTTAACCCTTATGGGAACACCTTAAAATTAATACGAATCGGCACACCTGGGGTCTTTTAAGACCCCATTAAAATTCAAAGCAATTATTTGTGAAACATGTTTATATTTTATTTTTTTAAGACATTTTACATATTCCTTTACGACATTTTTATTTTTGAGAAAAAATATATTAAAAAAAGTAATAAAAAAATTATTTTTGGCAGTTCATGCAGACTATATCCATGGTCGAATGATCTTTGCATACATTATTGTTGCAACCATTACAGATACTTTTCACTTTTCGATCCCTGCCGCGCTCACATAAATAGCATATTTTTCTGGGACCATCTTGTGAGGATGCCACAGCAATCGTCTGAAAAGAGTATTCAAGAAGCTCTAATAGGGGTTTAACCACGGCATACAGACAAACAAGGTATGCTGTAAACTTTTGATAGTCAGGTGTGACGTCATTTGTACCGATTTTTTTTAATTGATTTTTATGTTTATTGATCACTATTTAATGCAATCAGTCCACTAATTTACAAATATCTTATTTAGATCGCACAAATTTAAAAAAAACCACCCAGAATACAAAATTCCTTCTGCACTTGACGAACTAATCGGCACAAGTGACGTAGCAACGAAATGTCAGATTTGAGTTTACAGCATACCTTGCTTGTCTCTATGCCGTGGGTTTAACACCTTTTTGTACAGCTTGCGCGTTGTGTGCTCTTTCGTCGAGCGTGAAGTGGCACATTTGTCTCCCTAGCGCTATAAGAAACTGACACCGCCAATTTTCTTTTCTCGGTTTGTAGATGAAATTGGTCCACTAGCTTCAGAAAAGATATTGTGTGCCGGAGCGCGACCTGATGTACCTCTTGGTAACTTATCCCAAATGCTGCCATCCTTACCGATATAGCTATCACTACTATTAGAAGGTTGTTCCTGTGCTAATTCTTCTGGGGGAGATATGTCATCATCACTTTCAGTCTGGTTACTACTATCGCTCTCATGATGTTCAGAAAACTCAATATCTTCAGCATCTTTTGGTGGCACCCAATCTTCGTCTTCGGAGAGGCATTCGATTTCAGACTCATCGTTATCATCAGAGTCTGCTAAAAGCCCCAAAATGCGCCTTTCTTCCTGCTCGTATGTTAGCCTGGTACAAAATTGGACACTAATACAAAACTTTCATGATAAAAATTGTTACAAACCGATTCATTTTAATTTTTCTAAAATCCACGCGATCCACATGTGAAATATGCGATTCCTGCGGCGCACAATCAATTTTTTATACTATATGGTTTATTACACCGCGATATACGTTCAACTAGGCACGAATCGTACAAAACAGTTCCCAATCAAATCTAACGCTTTGAAATAACGGTGTTGGCTATTAGAAATATAGCAAAATTGTATAAGGTTTACATGGGGTCTTTGAAGACCCCAGGTGTGCGGGAACAGACTATTCTCATTTAAGTGTAAAAAAACAATATTTTCAGTAATTTTTAGTACTTATACTTTTTACTTTTAGAAACTAGTTTGCTAAAATTGTAAAGTCAAAGGATTTCATATTCAACGCTTAAATTTTTTTAAAGATATTCACAAAAATATTTGTCTGGGGTCTTCAAAGACCCCAGGTGTTCCAATTAGGGTTAAGGACGCCGCATTAAATCTCAGAAAAAATCACGAAAAAACGTTACGGTCCTCCCCTTTGTTTGAAAAAGCGAAAATTATCGGGATTTTGGCTATGAAAAAATCTCTATGAAAAATTTTCAATGATTATTTCAAAATGTCTGACAAGAAAAAAGGAAAAAGTACAATCTTGTTATGCAATGCTTTTAAAAATCCAATCTTCAAAGTAAATGGAAATAAAACAACACAATTACATATACTCGTATATTGATATAAATATATTTCGTATAAATAATGTAAAAGACAAAATATTTTAAAACATTCCTGCACTTTATTTTATTATTATTTTGTTTATTAATTAATTTTGTTCATTTGTATATTTTAAGCTGAATGAACAGTCGCTTTCCATCCTCTTCTTATATTTTTATTAAATTTTTAATTAATAATTTTTACAATACGTACGGGAGTTTTTCACTCGAAATCCCATATTTCATCCTGGTATAAATCTTTTGAGTCTGTTTATGTCTTATTTTTTTTCGTTATTACTGGCAGGCTATAAAAATTTAATATAAAATTCTGGCAGTTTCTGTGTGTGTGTAATTTTTTGTTGGAAACCGAAATAGTTGTCTCTCGTCCTTATAAAAAGTAGGTAAGTTTTAGCTTTTTTTAATCTTAATACAATTTTATGGAAAACCTTGGACTTAAAAAGTATTTTCGAACCTAGGCTAGAATCATGCAAGGCGTTATAAACCCTTTGTCTTTCTTGTTCTCCTTAAAAACGACTCGCGGTAAATGCAAACTTTAATATTTTTTATAGTTTTTATAGTTTTTGTACATAAAACAAAGAAAAATCACCGTAATACACATGAGGGTTCAATGGACCTCAAAGGTAGTTCTAACAAGGTTTTTTTTTAATACGCGGCGGATTAAAAATGTTAATTTTTTAAAAAGAACAAGAGCTTAAACTCGTCGAGGATTTGAAGTTAAGTGATTGAATACACAGGAAACTTTCATGAAAATTAAATTTCTCCCCAAAAAGAAATCATGGACATAAATAGATGTACTCAATATACTCGCGAAAAAAAAGAAATTCAGAAAACAATTCATGTACAGGATTTTTATTTGTCGAGAAATTTAAACGTTGCGCTGAATGTGTTTTTTAATTACCTGCGCCATGCGGAGTTCCAAAAGACCAAAAATTGACTTCACATGATTCTAGCTCTGATTTGCATAGAAAAAAAAATTAAACTTACTGAAATTGTTTGTGATGATGATTTTTAATTACGATTCAATCCAGTTTAAATTTTTGGTGGTCTTAATTACTTATTATGGTTTTTTATCTTATAATTTTCTTATTTTTGATGTGATGAATGAGTTTAATTAAATACTAAAAACAGTGCCCAAACTTCAAAAAAAATCATCAAAAAATTTACTGGTGTGAAATTTCACAAAAACTCAGTCTAAAAATCGACAAAAAAAAAAGAAGATATTGCATGCGGAGAATCAGTTCCGATTTTCTCAATAATTTATTAATCGCTAAGCTTTATTAGTTTCTTTGCCCTCTAAAGCGGCCCCTACACATTCAATCTTGCAGTCAATCCTGCTGTCACAGCAAAAAGCTTATTTGCACTAGACGCTCAATCATGCACACAAGCATCATGTTATTGGAAACAGCCAAACCGACAGCACACAGCACAAATATCAATTTACAAAATTTTTGTCCTTATATTTTTCGCTTTTCGTCATCCACAACTCACTTCTTTGTCTATATAACTCGAAAAAGGATTCCCAAAAAACTTTGTCTTTTATAATGTCGCATATACTAAAAATTCCCCTGAAATGACGAAATG
This sequence comes from Chrysopilus asiliformis, assembly GCA_964034945.1. NCBI lineage: Eukaryota > Metazoa > Arthropoda > Insecta > Diptera > Rhagionidae > Chrysopilus > Chrysopilus asiliformis. The sequence continues at coordinate 21,156,418 of OZ035960.1, forward strand.
ATTGACAGCATCACCATAGACGTTCAAAATGCTGTAACAGCATGCGATGATTGACTGCAAGATTGTATGTGTAGGGACCGCTTAACTTGAATTGAATGTAATCCCGTATTACCAGTCATATTAATCCGGAAACCCAATTTTTGTTCTGTATTACAATTTCATAGCGAATATCACGAAAGTTTTAGCGACCAATAAATCTAGTTAGCGGGCTGATTTCAAGCAAAAAGAGCCTGCTAACTCGATTTAGTGGTCGCTAAAAATTTCGAGGTGCACCATTAAATTCATGATTGATTAAACCTTAAACAGCCATGGGGTTGCTGTAAGTTAAATTTTTTTCGCATGCGGCACATTTTTTTTAACGACGGCGAAGATATCCTACCATTTAAAGCCTGCGGCGCTTTTTATATTAGTATTTTCATAATTTAAATTGCAGGTCTTTGTAGAACGTGGAAAAAAGTTTGGGTGTCCAAATTTTGAGCCTCCTGTGAATTGAAATTCTTAAATCTTCTTTCGGCCTTCTAGGCTTTGAGCGGGCCCGAATTTCAAGTCCACTCCCTTCCTCATTGTGGAGCCTTGCACCGCCTAGTTACACCGCTGCGCGTTAATTTTGCAATGGCGTACCGCGCAAAAAATTTGTTTCATGTCGTTACAAAACCCCAACTTTCAAACATCGATATGCAAAAATCAAAAAGTTCACAGAAACCAAATAAAAACAAATCATATTAATAATTAAAAATTATTTATATTCAGTAATTATTCGATAAAGTAATAAAAAATAATTACAAAAAGTCATAATAGTCTATAGAATTAATTATACGATAATAAAAATATTAAATTTTACTCGTTTCTTTCAATTGTTTTTACTCTAAATTAATTTAAAAGCAAATATTGCTATGCCTAATAATATATAATTAAAAATAATAATAAAATAATAATAATTGAAACTGACATGCAAAACAAATTAATTAAATTACAAAATTAAAATCATAATAATTGCTTTTTTGTATAAAAAAATATTTAATTAAAAAATGAGAAAACGTTTAAAAAAATTATAAAATTAAAAAGAAGATCAACATCATGAGCATGAAATGACGATAAATCAATCTCTCTACAATTTTTATTATGTTTCCCTAGTGTTTTATATGAATTTCCCTTTTCTTTTTATTCATAAATATTTAATTTTGTAACAGAAATTTCAACGTTCATATGAACCGAATTTCGCGTTTAATGTACTTAAAACTTAATGATTTATAAACGTTTTCTCACATTTCTTTTGTCATTAAATATATTCTCTTATTATGAATTAATTTAATCATAGTTTTGTTTTTCTTAATAATTTTTAAATGTTTGCCATTTTGTTTGTTTGAAACATTTTATCTTTTATTAGCACTTAAAAACAGACGTTATCGACACATTAAAATACCTATCAAGAGAAAATATTCGCATTTTCTTTTTCTAATCTTGTCACTATTTGAGTTTTATACATTAAATCAGTTATTATTTATAATCATAATAATCAATATAGGAGAGTTATAATATTTATCATTACATTACAGTTTTTAAAAAAAAAAAATTCTCATTCTCATGTTATTTTTTTTTTAAGTTTTGTAGTTTTATTTATACTGTTTTAATGGGCATTACCTTCTCAATCGCGTTTTGTTTTCAATATATATCATATGTGTGTGAGTGTGTGTCTATGGGCGGGTATGTGTTTTGTTATAATTACTTGTTTAGAAAAAGAAGCACAAAGATATGGTAAAAAACGGAAATATTTCTATATTCCTTATTCCTAAAAACAATGTGTTTATTTTTTTTTTTATTGGAACCACTACAGCGTTCTTTTGTTAATCATTTGTTTATAATATTCTGCGCGTCTGAATATCCTTCATTTATAAAAGTAAAAAAATGAAAAGATTATGTATATATGTTTTATATATAACTATAAAGCGATAATAAACTACTAGTATTTTGCATTAATTTGCACAGTGCTTTTTTTTAGTCGGTTAGGGACTGGGCGACCAATACCAATTGCTCTTTCAGAACGCGGAACGATGGTCGATCTTCTGGACTATGTGACCAACATTTCTTCATTACCTAAAAACAAAAGAATATAATCAAATTAAATGAAAATAATAATGCAAATAAAAATGATAAATCGTACATCGTAAATTTCCTTGGCACAGGCCTTTGGTTTCTCTAGAATATTGCCACGTTGGACACGTTCAACGACTTCGGTATTCTTTAGGCGGCCATATGGCATTTTACCACAAGTAAACACTTCCCACATCAGGACTCCTAAACAATCAAATTAAAAGAGAAATTTTTTTTTTTTAGTTTTTACTAATTCTGTGCAATTTGATTTTGTTTTCTCTTACCGTATGCCCAAACATCACTTTTTGATGAGAAACGAGTATAATTTAATACTTCTGGCGGTGCCCATTTGATTGGGAATTTTGTTCCACCCGAACTTGTGTATTGATCATCTAAAACGTATCGCGCTAAACCGAAATCGGCTACTTTGACGACATTTTCCGATCCGACTAGGCAATTACGTGCCGCTAAATCACGATGGATATAGTTGTGCCTTTCGAGATATGCCATGCCTTTGCTAACCTGTAAAATTTCAATAATGAGAATTATGAAAAGAATGTTATGATATTTTTCTGGCTTATCAAATAATAACTTGTCTGACTGAGAAAGCCTAAAGTAGAGCACACATCTATCAGTTTTCCACCAGTTTTTAATACCCGTATGGTGAAACCAAAGGGTATATTAACTTTGCCTTACCGTTTGTAACGCCAAGATCCCGTCATCACACATAAAAATGAATTACACCAGTGTGTTTAGAATGATAAACATAACAAAAGCTATAATTGCCTATCTGGCAATCATTGGAGACCCGTATGGTGATATTCGTATCAAAATTTGAACAGTTGTACCAAAATTCCACTTTGAAGTCAAACTTTCCAATAAGATTTTTTAAAACTTGTTCCAATTGGATTTTGATGTATGCAACTTTAATGTAGAATCATGTCTTAAACAACTTTTATTCTTGGACTTTTTTGATAAGATGCACCGTTTTTGAAATATTCGCAAAAAACGTTTTCGTTCGTATGGGGGGTACCCCCCCTAATAGTCCATTTTTGCCCATTAACGAACTTAGCCTCGCATTTTACGAAAAACGGATCTGCGCAAAATTTCAAGTCTCTAGCTCAATCCGTGCGCCCGCAATCCGCGCCACAGACGGACAGACGGACAGACGGACAGACGGACAGACAGACAGACAGACGGACAGACAGACGGACAGACAGACGGACGGACATGCAAAATTCAATTTTTTTTATAATTCTAAACACACTGGTGTAATTCATTTTTGTGTGTGATGACGGGATCTTGGCGTTACAAACGGTAAGGCAAAGTTAATATACCCTTTGGTTTCACCATACGGGTATAAAAATAATTAATTTCTGCATGTCCGTCCGTCTGTCTGTCTGTCCGTCCGTCTGTGGCGCGGATTACAGGCGCACGGATTGAGCTAGAGACTTGAAATTTCGCGCAGATCCGTTTTTCGTAAAATGCGAGGCTAAGTTCGTTAATGGGCAAAAATGGACTATTAGGGGGGGTACCCCCCATACGAACGAAAACGTTTTTTGCGAATATTTCAAAAACGGTGCATCTTATCAAAAAAGTCTAAGAACAAAAGTTATTTAGGATATGATTCTACATAAAACTCCCATACATCAAAATCCGATTGGAATAAATTTTAAAAAATCTTTTTGGAAAGTTTGACTTCAAAGTGGAATTTTGGTATAACTGTTCGAATTTTGATACGAATATCACAATACGGGTCTCCAATGATTGCCAGATTGGCAATTATACCTTTTGTTATGTTTACATCTAGTTATGCGTTCACATCTATCAGTTGCGACTGACAGTTTTTTGTGAAAAGTTTCTATTCATTTTGATTGGAGAGTTCAAAAAATACCGGTGGATAATAAAGAGAGAGTGTTTGTATGCATTTTTCTTGCATTAAGTTCAAAAAATAATATTTGGTACCTACTATTTCTAATGCGGTACGACTGATGCGACTGACGCGAACGTTTACACCAATCAGTTTGCTAAAAAAAACTGATCTTCCCACGAATTTTTTCGTGGTTGCCCATCAGTCGTCTGATTTTACTTTGACACCAATCAGTTTCCCATCAATTTCCCGAAAACTGATGGAAAACTGATAGATGTGTGCTCTACTTTAAACTCAAACAGCCTTAGGACCTGACTTAGAAAGCCTTAAAAATTTCCCAATCTAAATCTCCTTTAAAATTTTCTAATCTACCGATGATAACCCGAGTGTTCTGAAAGCTGATGTTAGCGATTGGCATATTTTAACATATGCCAACCGCTAACGTCACATATCGTCCCTTGATTATTATCTTATACCAAACGCCAAAACGTGTTTTTTAGGTAATCAACTTTTAAACTTTGAGGAGGAAATTGCGGAAAAACTATTCGAAACAGGTTATATTTTATTGTAAAACCATTAATATATTTCGAGAATAACGGGATTTTCAAAAAATTCGTTTTCAAAACGTTGTACTTTGAAAAAGCAAAATTGGATTTGCAAAAAAAAATTAGATTTGGTTTTTAGCGTTTTACTCCGAAACTAAGCGTTCTTCGATAGTTGTTCATATGAAGATATTAATATTTGCGATATTTTTTCTTCTCACACGTCCATATCTCGAACCATTATCGAGATTTACCGTTATTTCTCAAAAAAATAGCTTTTGGGTTTTTATCGAAAACTAACGGGTTTTTAACAGAGGAAAAAAAAAGTTTTTTTTAGAGTTGGGTGTACCCGACTACGACGAGCCAAGCTAAACAAATTAAAACTCAAACTAGCTTTGCTTCCTTTTACCGATGGCTTGAATCAATGCACGTCCATGAATCAATGCAGGGCCCGAGTAACGAATAAAAGTACCGATTGAAAAGTAACGATTACTTTCTCAAAAGTAACAAATGAGTTTCTGATCATAAAAGTTAACGAACTCAGCCCATCACTAATGGGCATTGAGAAAAAATAGAAACATAGTTTTTTTACGCAAGGATATTTGGAATTCTCGGGACAAAAAAAAATGACTGAAAGTTTTGATTTTAAACATGAAATTCTCTTAGCTGTTAAACTAAGTTTTTGTGGTTTTTTCGTTTGAAAATGAATTTTTTTTTTAAATATTTCATAACGAATTAATTATGGTGCGATAAATATTGTAACAGGCAAAAAGTTTTTCCAAATCTTCCAAAAACAAAACCGCCTTATTATTCTTTTTTGCAAAATCTTTAATAATTTACCTGAATGCACATATCAAGCAGCAAACCCATATTTCCGATTAGCGATGTTTCATGCCTTCGTAGGTAATTGAGTAGAGATCCATGTTTCATATATTCAGTAACGATATAAATCGGTCTATGCTTTGAGCAAACACCGTACAATTGAACTAAATTCTGATGCTGAAGTTTTCTAAAGTAAACCAAAAAAAACAACAAAAATAAATTACAACAGATCAAAACAAGTACAGCAAACGTTGACAACTTACGTCATAACTTTTGCTTCTTCGATGAAATCGTCTTCGGACATTGTTCCTTCTTTCATCATTTTAACGGCAGTATCAATGGAGCCACGCCATTTACCCCGTCTAACGACACCAAATTGTCCAGATCCGAGCTCCTCGAGCAACATCAGCTCCGATGGATGAATTTCCCATTTGTCTGACGGGAAAAAAGAGACTTGAGTTATTACACTTTCACACAGTAATGACACTTCATTCGCAACAATAAAACAGCTATAATTACAATAATAGTATTCAAAATGGATAATAATTTAAAGCAATGAACGATAATAATGAAGGTCATTTATGCTATATGACAGGCAACTACATTTTGTTGCATTTTCAAGATGTTATATTGTGCTCTACTCTAAATTGTGGTTTACCATGTGACAATCCAGCGGTTGGTGGAACGGGTCTATCACAGGGCGATGACTTTAAACGACAGGCGAGGCCTCCCGAATTATGTCGGTGGTAGTTTATTAAGTCAGGAATTGTTTCGCAGCAATGCTTTTCCGATAAATAGTATTCACCTCGGGCATTCTGCTTAATGTGATAATGCTTAACATGAGATTGGGGACTGTAATTAATATGAAATTATCAATCGTGTTGAATTTCATTTTTATTTTTTTTTATTTTTTTTAAAACTTACACTTTGGTATGAAGCGAAAGAGTATATAAACCCTTCGTTGATGATTTCCTAACTACAAAACAGCCTTCTTTATCGCCTTGCTTTAGTAGAGATTCGGCTCGCTGTCGAGACATATCTCCTACGTACCAGCTGACAAAAATACAATTCAGAAATTATTATTAAAATTCATTTATTGGAAGCTATAGTTATTTAATTGAAGCTATTGTAGTTGAATTCAACTTACTCGTATCTTTCAAGGCCCAGTAGACCTTTCGCTTTAACGTAGTTGCTTGGTATATAGCCAATATTCCCATGTTGATCTTTAACTTTCCACCAATGCTCTTGGGAATCATCGATTACTTCATATTCGGCGTTCTAAAAATAATAGGGAAATTTTTTTTAATGAATTAATGCAGTTACTTGTGTGTAAAATATAGTGAAATACGTTAGAAATCTTCATTTATAGGCAATAACCTGGGATTTTTAAAGAAATGGTTCACAAAAGATATTTTTTAAAGCTTCTACAGTAATTTTTTAACTTGTTTTGTAAATGATTTTTTGTGGAATTTTTTTTTCTAATTTTTTAGCTGGATTTTGTTTTCTAATTTTCACATGTAAGATATTTTTGTAGTAATTTTTAAAGTAATTTTTCTTGCCGGTTTAAAAATAACGGTTTAATAGCAGTTTGAAATTTTTTAGAAAAAAAAACTTTAGGACGCCACTCCGCGGCCCCTGAATATGTTTTGGCAAGCACTATATCCCCGAAATCTACCAGCAAAATATGGGGTCCCTAGCGACACGCGTCGGTATAGTGCATTTTCTCCAAAAACTTGAAAACTAGAGAACTAATTTGAGGTAGAAGCTTGAAATTTGGTACAGAACAAGCTTTTATTGGAAAGCACTGTATCTCCGCAATCTTTTTTTAATTTGCAGGATTTTTTTCCTAATTTTTGAAGCCAATTCAACTCACAAGTCTTTTTTCTTGCCAATGCCAATGTCAGTGTGCGCCTCAAAGACGAAAAATATAATAGAGTAATTTTCTTGAATAAAACGCTTTTTTTACTAAAAAGGATTTTTTATACTTTTTTTGTGAGAATTTTCACTACCACAGTGAATGCAGGTTTACTTGCAAGAGTCAGGTTTCTCTTTGATATCTCGTTTTTGCATAAGTTTCATTTGCTGACGAACATTCATAGAGAAAAGGTTTCTCAAATACAAAATTAAACCATTCCGGGATTTTTTGGCGCGTATTGGCGCGTATTCATTATCGCTTTTAAGCACAGGTTTTATTAAAGATGAGCTTAAACTGACAAAAAACCATAACAAACTGTCAATTTAAACTCATGTTTAACCTATATTTAAAAATTTACTATAAATACGCGCCCTTGGTTTCATCAACATCAAGATTTTGGGTACAAAAAATCTCCCGATTATACTTGAGTCGTTCTCAGCGGTTTTATAAAAAATTCCGTTTATCTGTTAGTATAAGATTTTATAAAACTTCGTGTAACATTTTATAAAACGACTTATTGTCTCGTCATGAAATTTTGCAAATATGTACAGTTTAGGTCTTCAAAAATTCGAATCTCATCTTTTGTGATTTACTCGGGGACCATCCGTTTTTCGATAGTTTCGTGTTTGAGAAAAATTCAAGATGATAAAAATTGCCATACCTTTGTCCTTTCCTACAACCCCATATATCAAACCGTTCTCGAGATATTACCCGTTTTTAAAAATTTCATGTCTGTTGAAAAGGTATTTAGAGGTCATCGTAGGCAACATAAAAGATTTGTGATGTGATCTGGAACGGAGCTTTTGTAAAAGAAAGTCGAGTGGTGTTTAAATCAAATTTCTAAAGACATTTTCAAGCATTTTAAAGAAAAAAAATTTAAGAGTTTTCATCATGCCGAATTCTTATTTAATTTTGTAAACTCAATTCACATGGCGGAAGTTTTCGTTATAATTTCTTAAATATTTTTCTTATCAGACTTTTTTTCCAATTTTTTCATAGCATTACCCTGTGGCGAAACATCAAAGGATTAAGTATAGACAACGCTTGGTCGAAAAAGGAATATATTGCATAGTTATAGTACATATCATTATTATCACATTTTAGAGTTTCGGTTTCTCTGCGAATTTTTCATTGAATTCTGTCTATAATCTCTCCCCTGGTGCCTCGCTATTGCATTAAACTTAAACTTCCAAACTAATTCCTCCAACTTTCGACGAACACATTTCTACACGATTTCAAATAACCCATCTTTTAATACATTTAGCTCTACTATTCATCATTCATAAACATTTAATCTTGAGTGAAACATAAAGATCACTCCAACAAAATTTTCACTCACAGATAGCAGTAAAGAAAAGGCGCCTCGCCGCAAGGTAAATATTATAAATGATTCTCTTTCACCAACGATTGTTTGATGATTATCTCCCTAAATGAAATCAAAAAAAAAATCCGACAATGGTAAATTCTTATCACATTAAAGTCGTTTTATTTCTCATCATTGAAAGTGGAAAAAAGTTCATCAAAAAAATACGAAACAAGCAAATATTCCTAGAAAGAAATCATGTTTTTTGCCTTTCATTCAAAAAAAAACTTCAATTGTCTTTCAAATTAACGTAAAAAAGAATAAAAACGCAAGCAAAACTGTCCAATTTAGAACTTTCCCATGAAATTTTCAAATGAAAATGTCGAGAAAAAGCCTCACAAGTGAAGATAGTCACAAAAAAAAGTTAAATTGTTGTCCATTTAATGAGCAATCCTACATTCTTAGTGGACAATGTAAAAGCGAAATTAAAGTTTTATAAGAAATTTAATAGCCAACTACTGAAAATCCTATTCATTCACTGGATGAACTTTTATAGTCTTCGGCTGACAATGCATAGAAATGTTTAGACTTATGCTGAACTTGTCGTTTTTGTCGCAAAAATTCATTCAACTATGGCTACCCGAAGGAAACGAAGCAGGGAAATTAATAGATATCCAAAAATACAGAGAGTCTGAAGTTCCTTGCGGAATTATCTATATATAGGCTTTGGGGTATATCTACAATAATATTAAAACATGCGACAATTAATCTTCTTCCATGTGACTTAAGTTACCATATCTAATGACAGACGAGAACAACGACGAGTGACTTTAAATTAGTGGCCAGCATTAGAACTTTTATGTTTCGTTTCGCTTCTATTCTCCTATCTAAAAACGGTCATTTTTTCGTCTTTTCGGTTCTCGAATGCTTTTTCTTTCCGTAATGAATTTAAGAATATTTTTATGTACGCGCGATAAAAAGTGTCGAGTATCATAGAATGGGCCTATTAGATAAGTACCCGTGAATTTCGATGGCACAGTAGCAAGTTTTCTTTGTTTGTTTTTTAACATAATGGTGGGAACATCATATGCTGCGGATATTGTTTGACAATTTTTATTAGTTTACCGTTAAGAGAACGTTAAGTTTTCTTTTAAAGAGATAAATTTTATTATTGCTTAAAGTTGCCAAAAATAGAGAAGTTTCTGAGATTTCAAAATCGATAACTTTAATAGTAAAAGAAACTGACGTTAGTATTTCTAATAATATTAAAGATTTTCACATTAACAAAACATCTCAAAAAATATATAAAAATCCCCCCCTCAACTGAATATCTCACAAATGTCATGGACAGCCCTTAATCTAAATCATATTCTTACAACTTTTGATCTTTGAATTTTGACTTCAAAAGCGGAAAATTCAAATTAATTTTCAGGAAAATAACAAAATATTTATTTGAGTCAATAGGAACCAAAAATTTTGAACCACATCCAAAAACCGTTTGTTTATTTCCAGTTGTAAATCGCGGCCTAGATTTTGGCCTCTCCTGCTTAAAAATTGCGGCGCACTTTCTTGAGAATTGAGGTTTATAAAAAAAAATCGACCACAGAAAATTGAAAGAGCTTTTATAGAACCGAGTTTTAGGGGTCCCTAAAAAGTGGTGTGTATACCTAGAATTAAATTATGCCCGCTCCACACTCTTGGCAAATGTACGTGAATCACAGCGAATGCCATAGTGTGGATTTGCTATGATTCGTGCAAGTTAGACTATGTTCGGCTTGAAGCCAATCTTTGGCAAATCAAGTCAGGTCAATGTACCAACCCTTCTCGCCCTTGGCCACTCTGGTTAAAGTGAGCTCAGTACACTGAAAAGCAAAAATAATCGCATATTGGTGATCTAAATTTGTTTGGGTTATAGAAAAAAATCTAACCCTGCACCGTTAATTTCTGCGGACTTTTTCGTGAGAAGAAATTGACGACTGAAGCAGTTGTCAAAGTTGCATCACTCGACAAAACATTGATTTGCCACATTCGCCATGAGTGGGGAGCTGGCATAAAATACAAAAAAAAAAAACTAAAATGACAATTTTTGAACAGACGCGTTACCCTTCTTTCGATAAAAAATAATTCTTACCATTTTTGGATAACATTCAGGGTATTCACAGTCCTCTTTTAGTTTTCGGTATTCGGTGTTTTCGGTAATATTAAAAGACTGAAAATATTCTGGTGTGAACATCCCACAGCACAGATTTGAGAACAGCGCTTTTATTGGATACGTGACCAAATCATGAACTGCGAATTTGATTGTAAAATATGTCACATACCTTTAAATCCATGTTTGATTTATTCTTTTGAATTTCTATTGTGGCAACGGCTATCAAAATTGAAAAAAATTGCAGTCCGATGAGATAACCAGCGAGAAAATTTGACAACTAAAAACATTACTAGCGCCACTCGCGGTTGATTCTTGATACCGAATAACCGGGCCGGAAAACACGACTCAAGGCATGTATACAATTACCGAATCCGGTAATTCATTTTTACATGAACCAAGTTACCGTCTCGGTAAAAATCTGTTAAATTTGACTGAATACCGAGCGGTAAAATTACTCGCAACTTAAAAGAGGACTGTGAATACCCTATTAATTTGAATATTTACCGAATTGCAATCAGTAACAATACAATAATATTTTTATAAATCAATTTTTACAAATAGGGTTCCACATTGATCGGAACTTTCTTATTGGTCAGTAATTCGCATACGAAAATTGCTTTCGAGAGAAGCAAAAGATATTCAAATTACAGACCAATAAACTCGAAAGTCGAAATATTTTAAAAATCATCCAACAATTAAAACTCAGCATACGCTCTTTAATCATTGAAGAATTCCCAACAAACATTTTAAATTATAAATCAAATTCAAAAAAAACTTGACCTATGATCTTTTACCAGTTACATTTACATATTCAATCTAGAAATCTACAACAATTTAAAGTTGATCACAAAAAACATGACAAAAATTAAAATCGAAGCTCAATTTCAATAACAAAATAAATAAACATGACCAAAAATCGATTAACAGCACACTCGATCGTATCGCATCGGATTGTATCGAAATCGACAAATCCAGTGAATTGATTCGATTACAACATATTTTCAATAACACCTTGTCTCAAATACAAAATCAGCCTTAAGCGCTAAATGTCACTCAGCAGCAGCCCAATAAATCATTTTATTTCTACTATTTTTGTTGCAAGGTAAAATTTAATTGACAATCGATATTTACCTTTTCTAATGATAGATCACCACCTTCGATAGCTTTGAATGGATAAAGTGCAACAACTATCTTTACAAAATGCGAGTTATCCTGCAAAGAAATGTAAAAGAAGAAAAAAACATTAACATTAATAACCAAAACAATGAATGAGAAATTTTGAAATTGTTTTATTTGTTAGATATTGCAAATCACACAAAGATATATGTTTTTTGCATTTGATTTTTTTTTTAAATTTTTTTTTGTAAGTTAATAACATTTTCAATCATTTTGAATGATTGGTAATTTCAATGAGCTTCCAACTGGTTGAGGTCTTTTAAATATCAGCTCGAAATAAACATAAAAGCGGTTATCTCGATAAAAAAAAATATTAATAATATTGTAATGTTATATTATAATAATTTGCCTATACACTGAAATTCGCCCTTGAATTGTTGAATTGCTTTTAATTACAGATGCTAAATAGCTCTGTAGTAACTTTTAACTGTGATACGAGTACGAAAAAAAAATATTTCAGGTTGGGCACTTGTAAGGAGAGTTAATTTGATTGATTAGGGATTAAGATTCAGGGGTTAGATTTATTTTTAAAAATATTAATCGCAAATACTTGTTGTTGTTTTTAGATACAATAGTCAAGTTTAATTTCTATAATGGATTTTATGGAGATTTTTTTTCGTGGATATATGAATAACAATTGATTTCATCGCTGTTAATAATTCTTTATATTGGCTGGCATTTTGTATTGTTAGCAAATTTCTTAGTTTCCATTAGCTCTGTAGGAGGGTCATGGTCAAGTTTAAGAATTGTGTAAACGATAGATGAAATTTATCTAATTTTAATGTCTTAGGCGCCACAGCGCAAGATTTAAATTCCACAATAAATTTTGAAATGTAATAAAAAAATGTTAGGGCATATTTTTGTTAAAAATTCGACAGCGTCTAGTCTATTAAAGCAAAATCTTTATAACAATCAAATTCTGCATAAAGACAGTAGGTCTTTAAGCTCCTGACAGAAAAATTGAAAAAGAAAAAAAAATTATTATGAAAAATGTGTGAAACGATTTGGTTTTCAATAAAAAAAATTTCTTACAAAAAAGGCGTTTAACGCAAAAAAGCGTTAAAAAATGTACAAGAAATGAAAAAATTAAATTTCTGTGCGTTGGTCCGAAATAAAAGCGAGATAAATATTTCCTAACTAGCTTGCATACCCGTCGTTGCCGGGTTAAGTTTTTTCAAATTTTTTTTTATGTTCTATGTTGGAGCTAAACTTCAGGCCAATCGGCTTGGTAGTTTCCCCGCGAAATGGTAACATAGAGGAAGAGCTAAGTTTCGAGAACACTTTACCCCCGCCCCTTACTCCCCCACCTCTCGGGCTACTTTTTAATGGGTCTATGTTTGGCCTGGACCCCCTACGAACATCTATGCCAAATTTCAGGCCAATCGGTTCAGTAGTTTCCCCGCGAAAGAGTGACATAGTGCAAAAACTAAGTTTCGATATCACTTTACACACTTCCCTTACTCCCCGCACCCCTCGCGCTACTTTTCCGTATGCCTATGTTGGAACCAGAACTACCACAGACACTCATACCAAATTTCAAGTCAACCGGTTCAGCCGTTTTTACGTGAAACAGGAACAGACAGACAGACACCAACTCATTTTTATATATTAGTATGATTTATTTTTATGCTTTATATGCCTTTAATTTCTAATACAAGCAAAAATTATTTTTTTTTCTTTTTAGCACTTTTTCGTAATAACAGATTTTTTTAATTTTTTTCTCCGCGTACTGCGTGCGCCATTTTGTTTATTTCAAGTTTAAAAAACGAATTTATGATTATTATTCCAAGCCCTTTCATTTAAGACCCTATACGACGGGTACTTGGCATTATTAATTTATACAACATAGCGCCTGAAAGCCGCCATTTTGTTTTTTGGTGTATACGTAAATACATATTGTAATTAGAGTCGGACCGATTAATCGGCTTCGGCTTCAGCCGCCTTTGGTCGAAAATCACACCTTCGTCCTGACTTCGGCTTCGGTCAAAATTAAGCCGATGGGGTGGCAGCCGCATGTGTGGCCGAAGGTGCAAGTGAACTGCCAAATATTAATGCAATGAAAACAAAAATTTGACGTGTCTTTTTAAGTTCCCCAAAAATTTGTATTTGGTGGACGGTAGATAATAGGAAATAATCTATTTGCCAGTGAAATTTCCTCATCAATTCAAAAAATCTTCTTGGGGCATCAGGTTGCTACCATAATTTAAGGAATAGACCTAACTGTTTTAACATTTAACTTAAAATGCCTTAAAACCAAATCGATTTATTGGAAATTATAGTGTCTTTCCATACAAGTCTATAAACTAAATACTTACAAAATAAATTTTCTTTTCATTAAAAAAATAGACATTGGAATTTGTGACTATTTTTATTTAAACTTATCAAACGAGGTCAAACATAACATAGTGTAATTTAGTTCTCAACCTAATAACCATCAATCAATCGAAAACTTACCTTTGATTTGGAATTAGGAGTCCCTGGAGTAGGAATTCCTCCTGGCATGTTGCTATCACAATGATTCGTCGTACTACCGTTCACGGTGGCTGACTTGAATGTTGAAACTGAGGTTTGCTATATGTTCCCACAAATCACCAACAAAAAGCAAAAGCAGCAACAAACAGAGACGACGACGAGTCCAATGATCCACATTTGAATCCACAGAAGGTCCACGTTAACGTAGAAATGAAACGACAGGAAAAAGAAAATATTATAGCATAATTTATTATCGGTTGTCCTGAACGATGGGTCACATCGCTGGAATATTTATTCCCAGAGGATCTTCGTGTACAAATATTTTTTTTATATTTATTTATTCCCCAAAGAGCAGAAGCAACAAACAAAACAAAAAAAAAACTCTTATGAGAAATTATCTTAAGATGTGGTAGAGTTTTTTTTCTTACCTGTGGATGAGATGAGGTGGGCGTCGAGCTGCCTAAACTGCCCGAGCTGTTATGGTGTAGACTAAATTGACTTGTGGAATTCGAATTAGGACTTATGCTCCGTGTCGAGTTCTGGGCGGGAGAACTTCCTGTGCCTGAAAACATCAAACAGAGAAAAAAATTATTTCTTTTTATTATTTTTCCATTTAATTTTATTACGATGGGTTTTATTCAAGCTGTCTTCATAAGAAAAACATTCAAAATCATAAAAACAAAAATTCAATTCAGTGTGAGAGAAAAGATTAAAGCGATGGATAAGGAAGGTTGCGATCAATTTCCCAAAACCCGGATGGCTGAGTCCAGGGGAATATTCAGTGGACAAAAGTTTTAAAGAATAATGCCAGTCCTTTATACAATTTCGTATTTTTATTTTCTTGATTTAAAATAATTAAAATACAGGATATGGGCGGCGATTTTCCAGGTTAGAATTTGAAGTCAATTGAAAGTTTGCTGCATCAAAATAAGACATGGAGTTAGGCCTAATTTTAGTTTTTTCCGACCTTTCCCACCGCCCCTGATCTGATTCTTTCGCGACTTTTTATATGCAGTGTATTACCGCGGTCACACATTTTTTTTAGGGATTCATACTTGCGGCGCATTTAAAAAGATTGCTCTGCACCGCATTTTTCCTGCCACTTCTCCTTGAAAATCCTGTTTTACTTGTAAAATTTACAAAAAGAAATCCGTATCCTGACAGTTGATGATCCTGTGTAGATTTTTAGTGAAATTTCGGGCGTTAGATGCAAATTGTTGTCACATAAAAAAAGTAACCAGAACCCGTCCTGAATTTACGACACAAACGGTCCGTAACAATTTCCTATTATCATAGTTTTGTTCCACATTTCTAAAATGATTTTGATGCGATTTTTTTAAATGTTTACAACAAGTTTTAAGAAAAATTCTTGAGAGAACTCGAGTTTAGTTGACTGGACCCTAAACAAGGCCTTTAGAGTACACTCATATCAAATTTCAATAAGCTCAGGAGCGCTCACACTAGAGCAGCAACAACACCATCTCGTATTTTGATTCTCAAATATTTCTTTCCTCTAAAATATATAGAATGGCAAAAAAAGGTGGGGGAGGAGGCGATTGGAACTGCAAGTTCTTAAGAAAGAAAAATTTCGACTATTTATAAAATACGTCAAGGGGAGGTGGGCCTACGGTTATGTGAAAGCGGTAACTAACCCACCAGACACCATAAAAAACATAACAAAAGCTATAATTGCCAATCTGGCAATTATTGAAAACCCGTATGGTGGTTTAAGTGAACGGTTGTATCAAAATTCCACTTTGAAGTCAAACTTTCCAATAAGATTTTTTAAAATTTATTCCAATCGGATTTCCATGTATGGGAGTTTTATGTAGAATTATATCCTAAATAACTTTTGTTCTTGCACTTTTTTTGATAAGATGCACTGTTTTTGAGATATTCATAAAAAACGTTTTCGTTCGTATGGGGGGTACCCCCTCTAATGGTCCGTTTTTGCCCATTGACGAACTTAGCCTCGCATTTTACGAAAAACGAATCTGCACAAAATTTCAAGTCTCTAGGCTCAATCCGTGCGCTCTCAATCCGCGCCACATACGGACAGACAGACGGACGGACGGACGGACAGACGGACAGACGGACGGACAAGCAAAAATCAATTTTTTTAACATTGTAAACACACTGGTATAATTCAGTTTTGTGTGTGATGACGGGATCTTGGCGTTACAAACGGTAAGGCAAAGTTAATATACCCTTTGGTTTCACCATACGGGTATAAAAAGTTTAAAATTTCTCCCGAGAAAGACTTTAGCAGCGGAGAATTTTGAAATCCGCCCGGGTGCCTAAGCTATTGATAAGCCACTAGCAGAATAGTACGATTCTTATAATAAAATAAAATAGATTAAAAAACTTTAATTTATTAAATTTTTTTCAAAAAATTGATTAAAAAATTTCGATTTTCTTTCAGCATTTTCAAGCTTTAAAAAATTTGTATATTTTTCACATTTTTCTCAAATGACCCTTAGTAACATTAACTGGTTCTTACCGTATTCAATTTATCCTCAGCCTTAAGTGCACAACAAATTCTTAATTTAATTTGAAATCTTATCCGCGTTCGCAAAAGGAAGTCGATATTTTTTGTTTTCTTTTTTCAATTACTTTGATTTTATGGAGATTCTTAAAAAATGAATACCAAACAGCCATAATAAAATGTATTTTGCATGATGACCTGACATTTTGTACGATGTACGATTCGTCTGACAAGATTTCACTCACAGACTTGTACAGGATTCATGCGGGAAGTATGGGAAACTCGTCAGAAATGACCCAACCGTAGGTATAAATCAAAATTTTTAGAGGTACTTAAATTAAATTACAGATTATAGTTTATACATCGTTGTTGTTAATCCCAGAATGATGGCACATGAGAAGGGTTCACTGCATGTAACTTTTGGTTGTTAAACCGTTCTTTGCCAATGACGATGACTAAATGGTGTTGGAATTTCCCTTAGAATTACATCAGGGAAATTCTACAGTAGAAAATCACAAAATGGAACAGAATAATCGCACGGAACCGATTTTAATGTTAAATAGCTGCTGCTATGGTAGAACACTGCTTATTTGGTTCCTTTTGAAATCGTCGTCGTCGTCGTTTTTGTCGTCGTCTAAGAATAAATGACTGCTCGTTGGTCATTCTTCAACGGAAGTGGTTTGATTGACGACGAGTACGTGCAAAGGGTCCCTAAACACTTGCTATCTTCATCATCGCCGGAATGATCTTCATCATTGGTTAGTCAGCGGACATAAGTCTAGCGTCTTGTCTTGGCAGGTAAAAACGCAATCACCGAAACGTGTTTATGAGTATGCACAACGTATAAGACATTCGATGAATTTCTAATTAAGATCTCAAGTGGCTAACAAACACCTGACATTGACTACGCATTGGTTCTTTACAACGTCTTATTATCGCCTACGTATTGTCGAATGAAATTCATGCCCACGGGAAGGGTAGCAAATCGGATTATAGAATAGATCCCACTTCTGAAAATCAGTTCAAATACCAAAGTGTGCTGAATGTCATTCTTTCGACCATGACATCTTGTCGTAGTAATTAGATTCGTTCCAGAGAAGATTTCCAGGAAGAAGATGTCATTCTGAAAGGTTAAATCGAGAAGAAGTTTAGTGGCTATCAAAATTGTACTTTCATTTCATTTCATTTAATTCCAATGACATTGAGAAAGAGATTTAAATGAAAATTTTCTTTTCACCGTACAAGTTCAGAGCTGCTGTGTTATTGTCAACGGCGTTTACTGCTAACCAACTTTCAATTTCCGAGATTCTAGATCTCAATCTGTGGGCGATTTCAAGATTTTCTTCCCATGATTCGTTTCTTTCTTTCCATCTCTGTTAAATCTTATATACTTTTACTGCCGGATTTTACGATCATTTACTGTTTTATGATTATTTTTTTTATTCTTTCGAGCGGAATCCTTGTTCAAGTGTTTATGGTTGCTGCCATTGTAATCAACAAAAGGTGACAGGGCATTAGATGTTGTTATAAAAGACTCATCTCATCGTTGGCCAGGTAATTCTATTGAAAAGATATTTAAGAGGCACAAAAGATCGAATAGAATTAAATGACACAAAGTTTGTCTTTGTTTCGATATGAGTTTTATATGTACGTGGATGAATGGTGCCACAATAAATTTTCACAGTAGTTCTAATGAAGGATGGCAGTTTAGTCATGCTAGATTGACGACAAAATGATTTTAAGAATTTTGTTTCTAATAGAGTTGGACTCAAGGTTGGAAAGTGCTTGATTGTTGCTGGTATTTTGTTGTCAAACTGGAGATCTTGAGAACAAAAGGATTTTAGGGGTTATTGCATCTTTCATTGATTGTTTGTGGTTAATTGACACATTATGGTAGTCAATACAGGTTGTGATTGATCACAAGGTGCCAAAAATAAAAACTATTATGAAAGTCGATGGCGTCAATAGGGCAGACAAATAGGTGGCACACAAGGATTTGAGGTTCCTGAAGAGTAACGCAAGATATCGTAAATGGGCGCCTTTAACTCGCACTCACCTTTTAGTTGCAGTGTCCACTTTTCGCCCTTTTGCGTTACTCACTGAGTATATTTAGACCGTGGCAGTTAATATCAGTTTTACGTGTACGGAAAGAAAACATTTTTGGTGATGTCATCATATTTAAATTAGGGCAAAAATATGGCTAAAGTTCAGTTTAGCGACAATGACGCTAGAGATTTTTCGTGTATAGGGAGGGGGTAGAGAGAAGCATCCCCTATCCAAAATGGGTATTTTAGCCATCGCTCGCCCCCTTGCCCCCTCCAGGGGTCCACAAACTTTGTGTGAAACTTTTTTCCGGGGGGTGGTAGGGGGTGTGTGGTACCTCAAATGAAAGGTATTGAAGAGAACATTCCAAAAATATTTATATAGCATGATAATATTCCCCCCGCACCCTTCGATTTATACCCCACTGAAAAAAATGGAATTCGTGGGAGGAAAGACGGATTTTTTTTTACCAAAAACTGCGCTTAATAAGATGGGAATGATTCGTGGTCACTGTGTCATATATTTAGGGGCAGAGAGTTAGTTTGCAGTACTCTGACGGCAATATCAAATTCCATTCAAATCTGATGAGGCGGAGGGGGGTTCCAAAGAGTCAAAATTCAATGTTACGTATTTTATGGACAGATTTTATATCAAATATAAAAAACTCTACATCAAGGAAAATATCTCGAAAATGGTTAGAGCAGTGGTTTCCAACCTTTTTTTTCTCTCGCAACCCCTTTTTCAATATGAGATAAATTGCTGATAAACGTCAATGGGCCAGATACTCGATACCCTGGCAAGCAAGCAAGCAATGATTTTTTGCTGAATAGCAAGAAATGGCATACTCGATCAATTTTCTCTAGCAAGCAAGCAATAAATCAATGAAGAATTTGTTATCAAACCCGCCATTTTTGCTAGCTAGCAAGTTGCGATTTGCTAGAGAATCGAGTATCTAGCCCAATATGGGGTAAAAAAATCGGTTTCGGAAAAAAGTTAAAAAATTACATTAAATTTTTAAAAAATTTAAACTGTGCAATAATCGCATTTCAAGGTTACAATTTTAACATGCATATTACCTCTCTAACT
Organism: Chrysopilus asiliformis; assembly: GCA_964034945.1. Classification (NCBI taxonomy): domain Eukaryota; kingdom Metazoa; phylum Arthropoda; class Insecta; order Diptera; family Rhagionidae; genus Chrysopilus; species Chrysopilus asiliformis. The sequence continues at coordinate 21,176,375 of OZ035960.1, forward strand.
GGTTAAAGAAAACTTTTTTTCATTATAATTAGAAATAAGGAAAAACAGTAACAATTCAGTAAAATGCTGAAGACTCAATCAGTTTATTTCCCAAGGCCTTTTCTCTTGTTCATAATTTCATGCAATCAATGTCAAAAATTCTACCTGAGTGAATTAATAACCGATCATTAACATCAGCATCAACTCAACCCGAAATTCCTGCACAAATATTAGCCAGAAATTTTACACATTACCAGAAGTTTTTATGCGAAAACAGTAATTTAATATTGAAAAAATTGCATGCCAAGCTTTCATACCGAACTGCAAATTATTCATAATGTGTGCAAATGTCTGAATTATTCAAAAAACATCCACATTTTGTTTGACGGGTATTTAAGTAAAAATTATTCAGCAGATCTGAGTTAATCAGAGGGAAAAGCTGAATTTTTTGCGGAAACTTATGTAATATGCGTCGAGCTGAGAACCACAAAAAGTTTACGTCTTTCACGCCTCATAAGAAATACTTTTCTCGATCCCAGCTAATTTACATGTTTAAATGAGGTGGAAAAATTATTAAAGAATGGACGCATAGATGACTTTATCTACTAAAAGAGGAAAATAAAAATGTTACAGAATACAGTAAAATAAAATTATAGCACATTTTTTTCATTTTTTCAAAGAAAAACCAGATAGCTGGTAGATGACAATGAAATCTTACGACTAAAAATAAAATAGAAAACAGTTTAGAAAATTCTTAAAGAACATAACAAAAGCTATAATTGCCAATCTGGCAATCATTGGAGACCCGTATGGTGATATTCGTATCAAAATTCGAACAGTTATACCAAAATTCCAATTTGAAGTCAAACTTTCCAATAAGAATTTTTAAAATTTATTCCAATCGGATTTTGATGTATGGGAGTTTTATGTAGAATCATATCCTAAATAACTTTTGCTCTTGGACTTTTTTGATAAGATGCACCGTTTTTGAGATATTCACAAAAACCGTTTTCGTTCGTATGGGGGGTACCCCCCCTAATGGTCCATTTTTGCCCATTAACGAACTTAGCCTCGCATTTTACGAAAAACGGATCTGTGCAAACTTTCAAGTCTCTAGCTCAATCCGTGCGCCCGCAATCCGCGCCACAGACGGACAGACAGACAGACGGACAGACAGACAGACGGACGGACATGCAAAATTCAATTTTTTTTATCATTCTAAACACACTGGGGTAATTCATTTTTTTGTGTGATGACGGGATCTTGGCGTTACAAACGGTAAGGCAAAGTTAATATACCCTTTGGTTTCACCATACGGGTATAAAAAAGGTGGGTCCAAAAATTTTTTTTAGTTGGGCCATAATCACATTAAACACAAAAAAATCTACATTTTCGAGGAATATCGGCGTAACTACGGGATACAAAATTTTGCGATGCGGGAACTTCCAAAGATTGGTCTCCTAAAAAGAAATCTGAATTTTCTTAATCGGTTGAAATGTTTAAAATGCCCTGAAATGTTTTAAAATGCCCTGAAATGTTTTAAAAGGCCCTGAAATCTTTTAAAAGGCCCTGAAATCTTTTAAAAGGCCCTGAAATGTTTAAGAATTTTTAACTTTTAAAAAGGGGGTGGAGTTACCTTAATTTTTTTTACTAATCAGAAGCCAATCGTAAAATAAGAAAATGTCAAAGGTGAGTTTGACAGAAAAAGTCAGTAGAACCCTCTACTAGGTCATAAAATCTAATAGAAATTTTTAATAACATTTTGATGTATGGAAAAAATATGTAAAAATTTTTTGAGGCTGTCCGTAAATATCTCAAGCGTAATTTTGAATTGCTAGACCTCCCTACCCTCTCCATCTAACACCACTTTTCCACGATTTTTTGTATGGAGTTAGTATCGTTGTTATACTATCCGTACACCCCTCTCCTTCACTGAAATCGAGACGAATTTTATGCGCAGCCCCCTAAGAATTATAGTAAATTGCCTGCATGAAACTATTTAAAAAATTATCAGTTTTTCTAGGATATTTTAAATTTTAATGGGAGTGGGGGTAAGGGAAACCAATCAATAAAGGAAGAAGTAGTCTGATTGAAGTTTTTTTTAACTCCTGGTGGGTGGGACGTTATTATTTTCAAATCTACTTAATTTGTTTAACCAAAATAAGTACTGATTGTTACCACTTGTTACGTATCGGCACAATCGGCCAGGTGGACTGCTATCTAAGTCTCTCTTCCGTTGATTACAACAAAAACCTAACAAATTTTAGTATTCATCCATGCCTTACAATTCATGTAAAACGAAAGGTGCGGGCAACGCTTTAAAAAAACTGTTGCGAAAATCAATAAGCCCAATTAAGATTTCGTGGGTTAAAAAAACCTATAATTGAGCTGTGAAAGGAACCTCATTTACAAAAAAAAAATAATAAAATAAATAATAAAATTATTCCACCTAAAATGAAATTACGTGAAAAATGTGTATTTTCTGATTGAATTATTAGAGTTGATTGCCGAGCTAACATCTCAGTTATAACTTTTACTCAATTTACTTTTGACATGCGATTACAAAAGCCCAAAAATGTGCAACATAATCAGGAGAAAACATAAATTCCAGTTTCCTGTCAGACGACAACACTTTTGGCCACCATTTTTTATACCAATTTATTATAATAAATTATATCAATTTTACTGAGCTCTGTGAATTTTTCTTTTCCCATTCTCGGTCCACGTGAGGTTTATCAGATGAATGGATGCTGATTTCGAACCATTTACGTCACACTTTTCGAGCAAATATAGAAACCCGGCGAGAAATTACCCAAGTGCGAAAAATACCATCATAAAATTTAAGTACATTCACCGGAGCCATAAAAAATGGATATACGAAACATATAGAAAGAAATATTGAAAATTATGGGGTTAATGTTATGTTTTTTGCCCTGAAAAAAAAATCGCGTTTCCGTAGAAATCAAAGTGACTAAAGGGTATAGAGTTTCTTTCCCCCTCTTGACTCTATGATGTTGGACTTTTTCAAGTTTTCCGAAGAGAAATAAAAGTAACTTTCGATGCCGTTGGGCAGAAAGGAAAAACCATGGAAAACGTAAACAGTTACAGAAGCAACAGAGAAACTAAAAACTTGGTATCGAACCTGCAACCGCATCGCAGACGAAAAACCATGCAGGGTCAAAATTGATATGCATTAAAAGTTTGCAAGCCAATGGAAAATTTCGCAATGTGTGCGAATGAGAAGAATAGAATTTTGTTTTTGCTTGTCGCATTTATTTAATTGTAGTATGAAATGCAGTTTTCGAATAGAGCTACCTTGGTGGCTTGAAAAGGTGAACGCCAATCCATGGAAAAAAACCAGGTGTTGTCTGTCTTTAGCGATTGGCTTCACTGTTACTTTTTTTCACTTTCAACTATTTACAGTTTCATACCTTCTGCATTTTTCTCATCATTTCTAAGAGCGCCATGTGTATGAGCTATTTTTTGTGTCATCTTTTAGGCAGACTGCATATTGGAAAATTAAGGAATTTTTTTTTCCAGAGTTGGTCAAACATTGTCTGCTGTGGAGACAGTTTTCTCTGCCTTTTTCTTCCTTTTTCGCAATTTAAAAAGCTTAAGAAATGCGTTTTTATAAATAATTGAAAGAAAAATTGTTTGCATTTCTTGACTATAGAATCTGTTTGTTAAAGAAACTCAGTGAATAAAGCATATATGCAGCTTTTCAATCGAAAGTTAAAAAGGAATTTCTTAAAGCTGTAATCTGATTGGATTTTTCCCATGTTTTCACTGTAAACACAGTTCTTTGACCATGAATTCCTATCTAAAGAATGTAGAAAAAAAGCTCTTCTTTGCTAATTCAGATTGTTTGTGCAAAATGGAATTTGATGAAGGAATCTTTTAATGGTATATAAATTTGCCAAATTTCTTTTAGTTGGAGAAAAATTAGTCGTTTTAGTCTTTAAAGCCTTTTTTTTCTTTCCAGGCTTACAAAACCAACAAAAATAGACTTTTATCTCCTCTTTTTTGACGTCTTGTGGAGCCGAAATTTATATTTTTTTTCTACTTTCGTCTTCAAGTTGCTCAGACGCGTTGCTCAGACGCGTTGCTCAGACGCATTGCTCAGACGCGTTGCTCAGACGCGTGGCTGCATCCGTGCCGCGTAAAGTAGGCTCAGTCTCCACTTTTAGACGCGGTGACAACTACTAGATGCCAGAACTAAATAATGCCGCACGCACGCACGCGTAATTGTGGTTTAGGCTTCAGGAAGATTCAGTTGCGTTTTGAGGTGTAGTGCCATAGAGAAGACGATATACTTGCTCAGACGCGTTGTTCAAATCTAGGCATTCTAATTGGTTAGAAAAATCTTAAATTTTTGGGGTACAAAGAATGAACAAGCAATATGACCAGTGATGCGCATGATAAAAAAAATTTTGTATCAAATTTTTCAGAAAAAAGTATCAAAAAGTATCAACCTAAGGAAAAGACGTAAAAACGTAAAAAAGCAGCAACAATTTTATTTTCGGAAAAAAATCATAATTTTCAGATTATTTGTTATAATTTCAAAACTAGCAGGTCGATTCTTCTATAATCACATACAAAAAATCAAACGTATAACAAAAACATAACAAAAGCTATAATTGCCAATCTGGTAATTATTGAAAACCCGTATGGTGATTTAAGTGAACAGCGAACAGTTGTATCAAAATTCCACTTTGAAGTCAAATTTTCCAATAAGATTTTTTAAAATTTATTCCAATCGGATTTTGATGTATGGGAGTTTTATGTAGAATAATATTCTAAATAACTTTTGTTCTTGCACTTTTTTGATAACATGTACAGTTTTTTTTAGATATTCGCAAAAAACGTTTTCGTTCGTATGGGGGGTACCCCCCCCCCCCCCCCCCCCCCCCTAATGGTATATTTTTGCCCATTACGAACTTAGCCTCGCATTTCACGAAAAACGGATCTGCGCAAAATTTCAAGTCTTTAGCTCAATCCATGCGCCCGCAATCCGCGCCACAGACAGACAGACAGACAGACGGACGGACATGGAAAATTCAATTTTGTAATTCATTTTTGTGTGTGATGACGGGATCTTGGCGTTATAAACGGTAAGGCAAAGTTAATATACCCTTTGGTTTCACCATACGGGTATAAACATTTCATTGGTTTAAATAACACAGTTAATTACGTAAAGAAAAAATAAAACTACAGAATTACTGAAGTATAATATTTTCATATAATTCTTTTGAAAACATAATACATTCCACCGTGCTCAAGTTAAAGCGGTTGGACTTTTTTTGTTTTTATCACATTTAGTTCTGAAATTGTCCGTCTTATTCGTCTGCGCATATTCAGGAAAATGAATTGTATTTACATAGCAATACGGCTTATTTCTTGCTTAAGATTACAGGCAGGCTGAGTTCAGGATAATGCGATAATTTGTGTAGTGTTTACCAACTTCCGCATAATGTTGACTGATACAATTTTAATTTGAAAAAAAAAACCTTTTACTGTCATTTTTTTAAAAAAGTATCAATTTCATGATATTTAGGGAAAAAAGTATCTTTGTATCAAAAGTGAAATTTATGAAAAAGAAGTATCGAAATTGATACAAATGTATCAAATGCGCATCACTGAATATGACCACAAAGGAATCTAATAAAAGTGAAACAGAGAAAGAAATATACTGTTAAAGATGAGAGCTGCAACGACGTTACCAGATTAGTCAGTTGCGAAATGTATTTTTTGCCTTAGAAATTAAATACAATTCTAAAATAAGTTGCAAATTATGTTCGTTTGAATATAGAAAATTAGAAATTCAGTCCAAACTGGTACTGCATTTTTTCTCAAACGTCATTATTGCTTTGAAATTAGCATCACATCGTTTGTAAAATGATTTTGATGGACCGAAGATTTGATATTAATTGCTTTTCTACTTATATCCTGACAATTTAAATTTTCTATCCAAATTTTCAACCTAAAATGAAGAATATTTGTACTTTTATAAGAAATGGTGGTCAAAACAGATTTCAATTTTTAAATTTCCCTCCTCTGAAATATAAAATCAACAGCATAAAAATCAGATACGGCAATGCCGTTTGCAATTGTTTCTTTCAGTTGCTCTGATTTGATGGGAAACGAGTCGGGTGGATTTCGGTTTCATTATTTTTCTCAATTTCCTGTGAAATGAAGTGAGTGATTTAAACAGAAAGTTTATAATTTAGTATGTTTCCATACTATTTCGTGTATTCCGCTTATTTAGCTTTTAATCTTTATGCCGACTAAATTTCACGCAAAACACATTGCGAAATGCAAAAGACACCGATCAGCTGTGTCGCTTTTGTTTACAAATTTTCGGTTACACGCATATATGACTGTGCTGTTTGCTCTCGTGTTTTCTGCCTATGAATATGGTATGTTCTTTTTATACCCGTATGGTGAAACCAAAGGGTATATTAACTTTGCCTTACCGTTTGTAACGCCAAGATCCCGTCATCGCACAAAAAAATGAATTACACCAGTGTGTTTAGAATGATAAAAAAAATTGAATTTTGCATGTCCGTCCGTCCGTCCGTCTGTCTGTCTGTCTGTCTGTCCGTCTGTGGCGCGGATTGCGGGCGCACGGATTGAGCTAGAGACTTGAAATTTTGCGTGGATCCGTTTTTCGTAAAATGCGAGGCTAAGTTCGTTAATGGGCAAAAATGGACCATTAGGGGGGGTACCCTCCATACGAACGAAATCGTTTTTTGTGAATATCTCGAAAACGGTGCATCTTATCAAAAAAGTGCAAGAACAAAAGTTATTTAGAATATAATTCTACATAAAACTCCCATACATGAAAATCCAATTGGAATAAATTTTAAAAAATCTTATTGGAAAGTTTGACTTCAAAGTGGAATTTCGGTACAACTGTTCAAATTTTGATACGAATATCACCATACGGGTCTCCAATGATTGCCAGATAGGCAATTATAGCTTTTGTTATGTTTACTCTTACATAGTAAATTGGGTTATTTTCGAGTTTGCTTACTGTATACTGTGGTTTAGGCTTAAGAATGTTTCCTTCTTAAGAAGGTTTCATAAGAATTTTTCGACCCTCCTGTACGCACCTACAATTTTGCATAGTTTGTGAACCATAGTTGAATTGCAATACCTGTCAAGTTACGTTGGCACCTATCAAAAGAACGTAACAGCAGTCTAGACTGATGGTGTCGTTAGCACTAAGCAGTCACCATCACTATTTAGTTTTGATAAAGCAAGTAATCTGACCCAATACTTGTATGGCAAATTTAAATGGGTCCTTGTTTAAACTGAGTCTTCATTACTGATCCATAAAAAATTTGAGGGCAATCAGTTCCATTGTTTTCGATAAAAGATTACCACGTACGGACAGATACTACATCAGATATAAAAATTCTGTGAATTCCATCCAAAATACTTCCTTATTTTAAATACAATATTAACAGAACGACGTAAAATTAAAAAGTTGATTATATTGAAAAATATATTTCCATAAAATATTTCCAGTCAATTTTGCAAAAAAAAATATTATTTCCCATTATTAAAATAAAAAAAAACTTGTCCTAAAATCGTCAGAAACCGTTTACAATTCGACACTCCTGTAGAACATGGAAACATTTTATTCACTATGAATAGCAAAAACAACATAATACAGAACGATAGCAAAACGCTCATTAACTGGCTAAATATTAACACACGCCTCGGCCATTAATAATGCATGTGTCTGCATATTAAAATTAATTTTGGTGTTTTTGTTGAATCGATCGTAAAAATCGAGAATAAAGTTTTTTATTATAAATTTTGATATAAACAAATCTTGATTTTTCAAATATTCCTCCCACTAATGACATTCCATGGTCATTGAATCTTGGCTTTTCTTTTATTCAAGTCAATGATTTTGTCAATGAATTCAACAATTTCAACATAACCCAAACCAACATAAATTTTTAATATGTATTTTTTACCAGTGCGGCTTTTGATATAATGGTGTGCAGTGGCTGGAAATCGTCGTTATTTTAAAAATAAATGCAGATGAAAATCACCCAGCAAAATGTAGAGGTCGCCGGTACAGGAGCCTCACATACAATTTTTTTGAAAAAATATTGTTTTTTTGAAAATTTGTCGAAAGTTATGCGCTTTTGGGAAAAATAAATATAACAAAATTTAAAGGATATAAAACTGTCTACATTTTTGCTTTATTTTTTTGAAAATTACTCGCATTTTTGAAAATTCCTCGGCTTTTTGAAAATGTTTCTAAAACTATGCGCTATTATGGAAAAATGCATATCAGCAGATTCAAAAGAAATAAAATTTCCTGCATTTTTTTCTTTAAGAATTTTTGCGTGTCTTCAACGGTTCTCAAGATATTGGAAAAAATATTATTTTTTACATATTTTTTCCGAAACTAAATATTGCAAAGGAAAGTTTTGTGTCAATCACAACTGATATTTTTTACAGGTTTTAGGGATATGGATCCAATAACTTATTTTTATATCTACATAATATCTTTTTTTACAAAAAATTTTAACATGGTTTTTTCTGAAACGTGTCTATTGTGTAAAAAGAAAACTGGGTGTAATTAAACTTAGCAAAACTGAATTTGTAATTGAGGCGTTAACAGCTAGAGTGGACCAACCCACATGTCGAAATCGTGATTTTTTTTTGTGTTTGAATCACTATTGCGAGTGAGTTTTTAGATAAAAATGTTTGGATGCACAAAAGAACATTTCAACATTGAGTAATAAAGTCCACAGAAATTTTTTTTTCCAAAAATTTACAGTCAATAATAGTACAAAAGTGGAAAAGCTTCAAAAACTCGATTATGTGGCTTGGTCCACTCTAGCTTTTAACGCCTCAATTAGTACGAGCGAGTTCTATACTCGTAGATGTACGAAATTTTTGATACTTGAATCCTACCGCATATATCGCCAAAAATGATTAATTTATCATAAAAGCCATTTGAATTTAATAAGATTCTACAACTCACGGACCACAGCTTGAGTGAAGAAGCCCGCATTAAGCTATAAGCCAGTCAAGTTGTCGAGGAACCAGTCGCCAACTTTGGCCACCGAATAATTAACGCTTGCAGCCAAATATCCCAGACTATCAGAATATCAAATCACAAGCGCAGACCGGGAAGTGACGTCGCGTTTGACTTTTTGCATTCATTCACGTCAAAAATAGCGAGAAGTCCCATGCCAAGATCAAAGTCCGACTTCAAAACGCCCAGAGTTTAGTTTTAAACATTTTTTTTATTGACATTTGGTCAACGGAATTTAAAATGAACTGAAATCTAAACTAAAGTCATTTGGTTAGCCTAGAGGCCTGGAGTGATACCAAAATTGTCAGAGATGATCGGCTTAAAATTCATCACACCGGACACGGAAGAGGTTGTTGTGCTATTGAGACTGGCAACAATTCATCGACACGCCGTCGCCGATCTTGAGGTTTTTGTATTGTGACGTTTTCACGATACTCAGACGAGCCTTCAGTGATTTTTACAAGTTTTTTTTACAACGTAAATCATGGCACGATCACTCACAGACGAATGATGAAGGCAGCGGGGAGAGAGGGGTCGCCGGGCGCTAAGATTTGTAATGAAACTCTGGGCAAGATGAAGAGTCATTGAAGTCGTTCAAAAGGTATACCGAAGTAATTTTATGAATGTAGTAACAATTCACAGTCACGGATTGCTTTACATTAATGCAAAGTCACAGACAAAAAATAAAAGTCAATTTCAAAAATATGCACTAGAATTTTTGAAAAAAAAATCTCTTGCAGAAATTAATCGTCGGACAAAAACAAAATACTTTTCTTTAAGAAAACTACTTTTTGCACCCTTTTCGACAAAAAAAAACTCGTCTATCAAGATGCATTTTTTAATTTCTTAGCCTACTGGCCATTTTCACTTCAAAATTTCGGTAGACGTTTACGTTTGTCTGTGACTGTGAAATAGATATTCTATCCGATAGCCCTATTCTATATGGATTTTTTTCCACAAAATTTAAAATGAATTTTATATTTAAAAGTTTTCAATTTGACAATTTTATTCTAATAGGAAATATCGCAAATGGTAACAGTTTTGTAGCCCACTATACCCGAGTAGAAACACCATTTTATGTGGTTCACAATAATACTTTGAGCAAGACATAAAAAACCGATTTCTCAAGGATTTCTTCTACAGAATTGTTAATTTCAAGTGACATTCAATCAACTTGTTGAATTATTTCTCACTCTTTCGATCTGTAAATTTTTCTCTTTCACTCGTTGGTAATTTTATTTCTAAACAAATCGAATTTTCTTTGTTTTTTGGCGGAAATCTAAACTAATTGAATATAGCAAGTTAACTTATAGATCAATATTGACTATTATAATAAAAATGTGTGACCAAATTGGTGATAAATACCCAGTTTTAAAGCCGATAAAAGCATCATAGTTGCCCTTGCTATGCAACGGGAACTGGTATATCCTCTACACTTTCACGAACGATTTTCACTTCGATTTTCACTTTTCTCGATCAGTGGCGATCGCCAATGATCAATTGGAAACAATATGAAACTTTTAAAAGGAAAGCGCACTTTTTTTTTACATCGAGGACGACTTTACACATAGAAAATTGCAATTTGTAATTTTGGCAGAATCGATTGTTATGAAACGAGCAAACTTTAAGCACTCTCACTTTAAACAAACGAAACAAACGGGTTTTTTTTCTTTTCAGTTTCTCAAGATCACCTGAAATCACCTGAGGGAAAAAAACCTCAAATGATCGCGATCCGTAAGCTGTTCTGTTCGTCCGGCGATGATCTGATTCGACCAATGAATGAGTTTTAAAGTGTCGAATTTGGAATTTCGGCCTGTTTCAAGATCATAAAACTTTTATTGTGACGAAATTAAGAAACACTTCTTTTTAAATAGATCATATGTTAAGATTACACTATTTTAGTTAACGATTAAATTCGTTCTTGTAGATGAATAATAAAAAAAATCCAAATGACCAATTTTAATACTAGTAGTAGGTTGTTTTTTTGTTTGGCTTTTCAAAAAACCGTGACGATTAACTATGCGATCGACGCACATAAAACTTGAAGTGCTAAAAAGTGACTGGGGAGATCAATGGAAAATCAACGATCGTAAGACGAGTTTCAAGAAAACACTACAACGGCAAGTTATGTTCACTTCTCTGACTTTTTTACAAAAAAAAAACTTTAAAACGTTGAAACGAAGACGACGAGAACGTGAAAAGAAAAATACCTGCACTTCAATACAACGGAGGCAACATAATTTTTTTTTCTATAGAAAAATACAGACGTATCGAACTAGCGAGGATAGCGGGGATCGGACGAATGCTGAAAAAAAATATTGTTTTTCCAACATTTTCTACAGTTTAGTGTTCTTGTATTTCCAGGTGATGGGGCAATGCAAGTAATAGTATTAAAATGGTCGGTAACTGGTAGTTGATATAGAGTGGCATTAAACCAGGTAAGTAGAAAACGTACATTCGCGAAATGACGAGACTTTTGCTGTTGATTGTAAGTTGTGTAATTATTTATTAAGGTTGTTGTATAGCTCATGCAGTTTAATATTTTCAAAAACAAAATATCATACTGAAATCGCTTCTGTTTTTTTTTTGTAGTATTATTATTATTTTGGTATCGTCATTGTATTGGTTGAGTTATTCGACTGAATAATTATCCATAATGACCTTATGAAAGTTTAGCTATGCGATAACAATAATAGAAAATAAAACTTTTAATATATTAAATAAAATAGTGACGATCCATGAAATTGAAATTTTAAGTTAGTTAGAAATTATATGATGCTAAGTTATTATTAAATCTGAAGGTGAAAGATTTATTGTTTTCTCAATAATTATTTAAAGCTAATTAAATCGAAGTGATACCAATTTTCATTATAAGATTATTTCTAAAAATTGAAAAGATAAGCGACTTTACAACAAGAACTAGGATCTTTATTATGCAAAATTTTTCTTGATTGTATATTACACAAAAAACTACGTTAAGGTGTCGCTCCACATGAGAGTAAATCCGCGAGAAACTCTCAAAAACTCTCGAGAGTTACTCGCAGGAGGGTGTCCATTTGAGAGTAAATTTCCGCGATTTTTCAATATCTTGACCAATATCTTGATTTGGCGAGTTCTCGAGAGCGACTCGCAAAATTCAAACGCCGTTCGTATCTGGCGAGTTACTCTCCGAGAGTTCAGTGGAGGCGTTTCCACTAGAGAGTAGAATCACTTTTGACAGGTCGCCGAAACTAGCTCGCGAGTTTTTGCGAGTTTCTGCGAGCGACTCTCAGAGACGTGTCCATTTGCGAGTAGCTGCTATCGAGAGGTTCTCGCCGGCATTTATGTGGAGCGGCTCCTTTACAGTTTGAAAAAAAAAAATTATGCAATTTTCACGAAAACAGTTCATTTTTTCAAAAAAAAAATGTTTAGATATAAAATGGTTGGAATATGATTATACATAACTCTTCCATACATCAAAATTCAATTGGGGAAAATTTTTATAAATGCCAGTACTGTAATCCAAATCGAATTTTTCATAATTACGTTCCATAGAGTCCTATGAAATGATAACAGCTTTCAAATGCAAAAAAAACTCGTGTCCAAATCGGTTACAGTAATCTGACAGAAGTCTAAATTACAGATTTTTGTAAAATAAAACTAATTATTTCTTTAGCTTACATTTGGTAACAATTTTAACCTATATTAAAGTGCCCTGTGTTCGAACCAGCCTCACTCTGCCCCTTAAAACAACTTTAACAATTGCACATACTTACTCCTTGCATTTACATTTTGTTAATCTTGGTTTTGATTTGCTATTTCAATAAACGCCTGGCAATACTAAGAGATACATTCCAACAAAGTAACCTACGTTTAGTCTTCCTCAGTTACTGTGGCTATGGGAAAAACAATTGAAACTGCAGCTCAGTTAGTGTTTTTGTCATTTGATTTGGTGAAAGATTGCATACTGAAATTGAATCAGTTGTATTTGTGAGCTCTGCCAAAAATTCAAGAAGAATGGAGAATTCGCGCGAATCCGACATAGAGTACTTATTAAAATTGAAGGCACTAGAAAAATATTGCGAAGAGAAGAAGACTCTGGAGACGGATCTACGTCGCTTGGTCCAGAAACACGATCAGGAGAAAATCAAATACGATAAATACAATTCCCTGTGTCTGGAACTTCTCAAAGCCGCAGAAGAACGAGCATCATTGTTGAACTGCTGGAAGATCCTTCGATCATTTAAGCCAGCTGTCGAGGAAACGGCAGAAGGTCTGAATTTCATTAAGGCCGGCGATCTACAAAGATGTCAACAGCTGATTGCGAAGAGTCGATATTACAACTACAGTTGCATACAACCGTCAACTCTGTACAAGGTCAAGGGCCACCTTCAGGTCACGCACAAACTTCGCAAGGGGAATTTCGTCCTGTACCAATACACTTACAAGACTAAGAAAATGGCTGACGATATCAAAAGAATTCTACCACAAGTCCGTAAGCGTCTTAATTTGGCCGGAAAGAAGTTTTTTGAGAACACAATCGTTGACTTGGATGAAGCTAACCCGTCTGATGAAGATGACGATGACCTGTTTATGCTCAGTTTTGGATGCTGATTATCCAAGTTATGTAAGAAATTTGTTTTCGTAAGAAAAAGAAACTCCCCAATAAAGGTTAAGTTTTTGTTTGATTAGATGTACTTTTTTTTACTGCCTACTTTGGTAAATTTAATGAAATTAAAAAGTTTGATAAAATCCTTAAAATACAGAAAAATAAATGAAAATTATAGGTGAGTGGTAAAACCTGTCCGATAGGCGCAAGCAACATTTCTCAGAAATCTAAAAATCAATATGCCAACAATATCTTGATATCAACAAAAAACATCCTATATACTTTCAATTAATATTTTTATTGATCGCAATTACAGTTTTCGGCACAAGGTTAAGTTTACACTCAAATTGAAACTGAAACGAATCTAAAATTTACTTTGAAGCAATGTCTTAGCCATGAACAACTTAAAGATGTTATCAAAAATTACACCCTAAGCACAATATTTACCTCTGGAAGCAGATGCCAGGGCGTTCAAGGGTAAAATTTCACAATCAATAAATTACAAATAGCCGAAACTGAATTAAAATAACTTGGTATGAAATTTAGATAATTTTCCCGCATTCAACATGACATGAAAGACAATTTAATCAATAAAATTATATGATTGGGAGTCTCTATTTTTTTTTTGTTTACAAAATATGGCCAACTACTAAAATATCAATTAGTGTAATCGTATTATTATCGATCTAACAATCGATCATTCGACCTTAGAAAAGAAATCAACATTTCAGAATGTTCGCCTCAGTTGCCATCCAACTAGAGAAAACTGGGTCATCTTGGCAGATATTAGACCCAATTCAATTAAAATTGTATCACAAAGAAAAAAATTTTTTTTGAGTCGTAAGCAATGTAAAACCATTGAAAATTTAAAACTTACTAAATGATAAAATCATGAGTGATTTTCTGTGGAAATACTAAAAGTGATAACGGCAGGTACCTTGGTTTCAAGTTAATTAATTTTTTATTTCCAAAGCTTTTTGGTAAAGCACATCAAATTAACGAATATTTTCATACTATAATGTGAGTAAAAAAAATAGACCACCAACTTTTGATAGTTTTCTTTATCCCCGTTTGACAATAGGCTATTTGCCAGCTGCTAGCTAACAAGCAACTAGCACGTTAACAGCTTTTTACAAATGACATTTTTTTTAATCGCTTCAAACGCGTCGTTTCTTTTACAGCGATTTTTGCAGTCTGAAAATTTCCTAATTTCCGAGAGATTCGTACTTTTTATGGATTTTAAACATAACAAAAGCTATAATTACCAATCTGGCAATCATTGGAGACCCGTATGGTGATATTCGTATCAAAATTCGAACAGTTGTACCAAAATTCCACTTTGAAGTTAAACTTTCCAAATAGATTTTTTTAAGTTTATTCCAATTGGATTTTGATGTATGGGAGTTTTATGTAGAATCATATCCTAAATAACTTTTGTTCTTGGACTTTTTTGATAAGATGCACCCGTTTTCGAGATATTCACAAAAAACGTTTTCGTTCGTATGGGGGGTACCCCCCCTAATGGTCCATTTTTGCCCATGAACGAACTTAGCCTCGCATTTTACAAAAAACGAATCTGCGCGAAATTTCAAGTCTCTAACTCAATCCGTGCGCCCGCAACCCGCGCCACATACGGACGGACAGATGGACAGACAGACGGACGGACATGCAAAAATTAGTTATTTTTATCATTCTAAACACACTGGTGTAATTCATTTTTGTGTGTGATGACGGGATCTTGGCGTTACAAACAGTAAGGCAAAGTCAATATACCCTTTGGTTTCACCATACGGGTATAAAAATTGAATATGGACAAAAAATATAGTTAAATTCACAAAAAAAAAATGAAAAAATGTGTTTTTTTTTGGAAATTTTTTGAAAAAACAGATAGTCAAAGCCAGAGTCAAAACCGTTATCAGAGCGAGAGAAAGGAATTATTGACAAAAACTCAGAGGTAAGCAATCTGTCAGTTTATAACTAGAACTAGAGTTTCAGGGTGGGGCATATAACCCCAGCACCGCTTTGGGAATATTGTAAACATCTGCATACAATATGCCCCACCTCCCAAAATCTAACAATCCTTGAATGAGGGTGGGAGAGGGAGAAGTAATAGATTTTTTAAGATAATGATTTTAAAAAATAAATTTTTCTGTAATGTACGCCATTCTAACTGACTGCAAAAAAGTTAAATTTAGTTATAGTCTCCAACATCTCGCTATGATTAAAGCTAACTTTTCAGAAACGACGCTGGAGCGTATTGTAAACTGGGGCATATTGTAAAGTTTTTCTCTAACTCTCCCATATATCAAAATTCAATCACTCCTTCCTCACCCCCCCCGCCCCCCCCCCCCCCCCTCCCCAGAAAATAAATTTATTAGTCAAAATTCGATATGTTCTCATATATTTGACTGCTCTTGGAAATTGTAACTGTCACATATTTAAAAATCAATTTTTCTTCTAATACGCATCCGAATTTAAATTTTGCACATACTTCAATAAATAAATTGTTTTGAAACAAAAATCTTTCAATGATTATTTTGTACATTTTTTCATATAATAATAGCTACAAAACTAGTTTCAATCCCCATATCTACAAAAAAATGACCACCAACAAAAAAAATCCACCTGGATGAACTTGAATTGTCTTTCAATTTAACTATCAGTGCAAGAAAAAATTATTATTGTGAGAAATCAAAGCAAGTTAGCCGGAATTTCCTTAATATCTACTTAGATAAGCGTCAATCATTAGTTCAATTAGTTGAAATTAAAATTATCGAAAAGCTAAAAGACGATGGGTATAGAAAAAAAAAACTCTAACTGACGAAAATTGTGCCTCTGGTCGGATGTGATTTGGCCTCACTGCTTGAGAACTCATCTAGATCTCTAATTGACTTTAATAATCTGTTCGAGTGATGATTATATTGATATTTGTTGGCATGAAGGGTAGCGCGGTGGTGGTGAAGGAGTTGGTATCCACTGGAGCTTCGGGTCAGGTTATATTTTGTTATAGAAGACTACTTTCTGGCCCTGATGGTGTTAAATTGCTTTTCGAACAATTTCGATTCTTGTTTTTATCTCTTTTGAGTTGAGAATTTAATTAAATCTCGATGACTTAATACTTTTCTTAAGAAGAGATTGAGAATTGAATAGAAAAAAAACTCAAGAAAAAATATTTGTTTGGAACGCCGTGAGATTTGAATCTGCACGATTTTTATTGATCGGATGGTGTCAAATAAACATATTTAGCTATTTACGAATTACAGCATTGTTAAATGATGTGAAAATTTCCAACTCAAAAGAACATTCAAAACAATTTTACATAAAACGAAAATTACATTAAATCTGGAGCAAGAAAATCACGACTAAATAACATTGAATGAATGAATTTCATGTAAATAAAATATCTTTGAAAATCAAAAATGGGGGAAATTGTTTGAAGGAAAATCCTTTCTGAATTGGAAAAAAAGAAACGTGACTACAGAATAATTCTATGCTTATTTTCTTGGTCACAATATCACGACCAAATTTTAATTCTTAACGTTTGACGAATATTGTTTACAAAATTCTTAAAAATTGTCCTTGTGAGACGATTTATCATTTGTCTACTTTTAGGCGTTCTAGGAAAAAAATGCTAAATAAACAAAAAGCTTAAAATTTTGTAAAGTATCAGAATTTTAATATATTTAAAATAAAATCAGGTCATTGTTAGGCCTCCTCATACTACTTTTGTGCATCAGAAACATTTTAAAAGGTTTAATTTCATATTTTTTAATACATTTGTACATCAACTGACACTATAAATCTCCAGTCAAGGTAGTTTTAAATAATTCTACTCAAGATAATAAAATTTGGTAATTTATTTGTTAAGTGTGAATACTCGTTGCCATATTTCACGCCAAACCACAAACGAGATTAACGAGCTTCGAAAAATTAAAAAGTAGTCAGCCATGTTCCATTCCGAAAATTGTATGCAGCCGTAAGCAATATCTGTCACTGATGCCAGATGAATTTCTTTATTATACGTGAAAATTTTAATATTTCTTATAGGTAATTCTGTGAAAATTACCCTACGTAAAGAGTGTCTCTATAGCACGTTCTCTTGAGGCATCTCGTATAACGAACGCCTACAGGTATAAAAAAACAAAACTAAAACTAAATAAAAACGAAACAGCAGAAATTCAATGGCCCAAGCGCATATTTTCGCCGAAATGAAAAATTAAATGTCAAAAGATATTTCTTCTTTGAGGCATTTTAACTGCAAAACTGATTGTGAGATGGGAAGGTCATAGACATTGGATAGTATAGTATAGTATAATTCCACGTTTATAGCTGCCAGCGCCAACACACGATAAGCTCAGATTTAACCAAATGAGGAAAAATGCATTTTGACATTGAGATCTCTTTGTTTCATTATTCTTTCAATGTTTTCTGAATTTTTTTCTTTACGATTCTTTGGTTTTTTTAAGAGAATTTGTGAATCTACAACGGCATTTTGACAGATCGCCTGCACGGCTTTTACAATAAATATTAACGATAGTAATAATTATGGCGGTTTGATATCGAAAACGATCAATTAAGATCAGTTGTAATAAGTCTAAATAATTTCATATGAAGGTCAATCACGCGAAATCTCGATTTTTCGTGAGAATTTCAAACCAGCATGTTATGATTATGAATTTTTAATGTCAACTATCTGAATTAAAACCGAGGCTCCCCTCTCGAACACCTCTATTTGTACGGCCAATGACTTGACGTTTTACTCCATTTATTAAATAATCGAATTGAAAACTTTTTAGATCGGCAGAAATCGAATCGAAATTTTCTTAGCGACTCAGGGGGAGAGGAGAGGAGATGGAACAGATTTTTGTGTAGAGTAAATTTCCTTAGGGGACAACACGTTTTCTAGTGAAACTCAAATGATGAAATTACAAATTTAGTAGGGGAGGGGGTTAGTTCCAAGGAGATGGGGTAAATTTCTTAACTTCAGGATGCATGTGGCGGGTATTTTATACCGCGCTGGAATTTTGAATCCTAGTTTTCGTTTCGTTTTTTACTCATAATTTTATTACCGAAACCAAAATCACCTAGAAAAATCACCGAAAACCAAACTCACCGAAAAAGATCTCACCGAAATTAGAAAAACAAAAATTGAAGCTTTAAAAAACTCATTTTTATAATACGAGGGCAGTCCGATAAGTACTTAGCCTCACCGCCCGATGGCGCCACTATCGCAGGAGAAATTTACTATCGTGTAGTACATTCTCATAGACGGCTACAGTCAAAATTTCAGCCGAATCGAACTCGTAGTTTTGTTTTGACCGCGTATGGAAGCGGGCGTGTCTGCGGATTTCAGAAAAATGGAAAAAGAGCAATATCGGCCGGTGATTCGATTCTTGTTTCTGGAAGGGAAATCGCGCAGCGAAATCAAAGAGCGCTTGCATGCTGTGTACGGTGACTCTTCTCCTTCGATGGCGACCGCCAAAAATTGGTGTAACGAGTTTCAACGTGGTCGCACGTCGGTTTTTGATGAGCCACGCCCAGGTGCTACGAAAACGGCTACCACAGAGGATAACATAACAAAAATCCACGATCTCGTATTGGCAGACCGCCGATTGAAGGTGCGCGAGATAGCTGAGACAGTAGGCATCTCAAAAGACCGCGTGGGTCATATCCTGCATGAAATTTTGGGCATGAGAAAGCTGTCGGCGCGATGGGTGCCGCGTTTGCTCACTCCGGACAACAAGCGCAACCGTGAAACCACTTCACAGCAGTGTTTGACGCTGTTTAAACACAATCCGAAGGAGTTTCTGCGTCGTTTCGTGACCGTCGACGAAACATGGATCCACTGGTACACACCAGAGACTAAGGAACAGTCGAAACAGTGGACTTGCTCCGAAGAAGGCGAAGACTGTCCTATCTACCGGAAAGGTGATGGCCACCGTTTTCTGGGATTCACAAGGTGTGATCTACATCGACTACCTGGAGAAGGGCAAAACGATCACAGGGCTCTACTATACCGAATTATTGGGCCGATTCGACGCCGAATTGTAGAAAAAACGGCCCCATTTGGCGAAGAAAAACGTGCTCTTCCACCATGACAACACATCGGCTTACACCTCCGCCGTCGCCACGGCCAAATTGGTCGAATTGGGCTACGAACTGCTGCCCCATCCACCGTATTCTCCAGATTTGGCCCCGTGCGACTTCTTTTTGTTTCCAAACTTGAAAAAGTCACTCGCCGGACAGAAATTTGAGTCGAATGAGGAGGTCATCGCCGCTACGGAGGCCTACTTTGCAGACCTCGAGAAAACGCATTTTTCAGACAGGTTAAAGAAGTTGGAGCATCGCTGGGTCAAGTGTATCGAGCTAAAAGGAGACTATGTTGAGAAATAAATGGTCACTTTTCCAAAATTTTCGTTTTTTTATAGGCTAAGTACTTATCGGACTGCCCACGTATTCGATACCGGCAGAAGAGTTGGAAGCACTTTTGAACTGGGATGTTCCTTTTAAAAAATAAGCCAGACATTTTTTTTTACTATTTTCGGTGAGTTGTACTTGGGTGAGTTTGGTCTCGGCGATTTTTTTTCAATGAGTTGGGGTGTAGCCATTTAACACATACTAAGGTTAATGGCAGAAGTTTAACTAAAAGATTCCTTATTCAGCTAATAAAACTGTCATAATTTACTTTCCGCTCTAATTTAACGTTGAGAACTAATGCGCAATTATCTCGTACTAGACAACATTTTTTTCTTAATCAGATACGAAATATAAGTACTGGTTTAGAAAACTTTAATTTCAGAATAATGTCATTTTTGCTACTTTCCAGAATTTTGAAAGAAAACAGAACAAAATCAAATGATAAAGGAAAAAGTAAAGCCAATCTGAAAAAACGTAACCAACTAAACTGGGACAACAAACTACTGACTAGTAACCTTCTATTTTGTTATGAAAACTTCTTTTGAATATCAAATATCCGCAGTCTTTTTTCTCCTAACATTAGAATAATTTCAAAGTTAATAACCCACCCGTCAATTGAGTGCGTTCTCTAATTATGAGCAAAAAATTTGCAATTCCTCATTTATAACAGTAAAATTCGTATCCATAATCAAAAGAAAAATCTAAGGTCAATACGCCAAAACTGTGAGCGTAGGTGTGGATAGAGGACAGAGAATAAGAAAAAGTACATTCTTTTTTTTCAACTAAATAATTATAAAGATGAGGCACTACACATAAAACTCTAACACCATGTAAAAAGTCAGTTGGCCGCCCATTTTTATTATTGTACGTGTTTTAAGTTTCAAAATGAATAATTTGAATAATTCAATGGACAAATTAAGGAACATTCATCAATCATAAATTGTGGTTCGATTCGATGCAACTCACACGAAATAATTGTAGGAAACATTTTAGCTGGCCAACAGATGATTTTCTTATAACTGATTTTGAAATTCACAAAAGTAGAAAAAGAATAAATTTTTGCATTGGGAAAAACTAGGTTTTGAATATTTGCAGAAGGAAAATTTTCTTTAAATCTCGAAAACGGTTGAATTAAGAAATTTGTGTA
Organism: Chrysopilus asiliformis; assembly: GCA_964034945.1. Classification (NCBI taxonomy): domain Eukaryota; kingdom Metazoa; phylum Arthropoda; class Insecta; order Diptera; family Rhagionidae; genus Chrysopilus; species Chrysopilus asiliformis. The sequence continues at coordinate 21,197,570 of OZ035960.1, forward strand.
AAAAACTTGTGGTTTAAAATGTGTAATTTCCAACAGCCTTATTAATAAACGTTAGTTAATTTTTATCAATGGTTTACGCAGTGGATAACTCGAAATTCTTATTAATAAAAAATTTTAAGAGTTAACTGACGTTAGTTAACTTTGTGTTAGCTAACATACCGATTTCCTCGAGTTAAGGAGTTGATAACTCTTGACGGCGCATAACTCTTGCAAAAAAAGACTGGAAGAAGCAATGATCCATTAAAAAAATGCAATTTATGTTGTTTTATTATATTACCTTATCACTTGAACACCAATTTTCTGATCGCTTTCCTTCAATTTTTAAATTTTCCACTTTTAATTACTTTGCAGTGAATCACAATTAAAATAAAAACATTAATTTCACTCCTATTTTAATATTGTCTCCAAGGAAACGGATTTAAAAAACCAAAATATGACTTATTTTAATATCGTCTCCAAGGAAACGGATTTAAAAAACCAAAATTTGACTTAAATGTAAAAGATTTTCGTATTTTTTGGTACAATTCGGCACAAGGGTTGCCGTATTCCAGCGAAATTTTTAAATAAAATACGAGTTAGCTATTATATGGAGGAAATTTTTTTATTAATAAGAATAGTTATCTAATGGATAAGTTTGCTATCTCGGAGTTAGTTAGCACATGAGTTATCTCCGTGTTAGGGATTTTTTATTAATAAGGCTGTAAATTTTTACTAAGCATTGTTTTTAAAAAAAAAAATCTATTTTAAATTAAATAGTGCTTTAAAACCTAAAAAACCTACAATTACCAAGGGCCAACCATTAGCTACTCTATATGAGGACAAACCGAATTTTTATTTAAAAAATCGATTTGTATCGGGGACGGACAGCAGTGGTCCGATGGGATTTTGGTACATGGAAGAGTTATGTAAAATCATATTCTAAACACATTTTGTCCTTATATTTTTCTCGACCCGAATCACCGTTTTCGAGAAAACTATTCTGGTTTTCATGTGTTTGAAAAACTCAAATGGCCTCTTTAGCACAATTCTACATGCCTACCATTGCGGTGCGCGCCGGCACTTAAAACAAATGCTTGAAAAATATTTTTAAGCAACCATTTTCTGGTCAAATCATTTTTATGGAATCACAACTTTATTATATAAGAAAGTAAAATGATGAAAACATAAAACTGTTTTGTGTAACGCTGATCGTAAAGTTTTTGTCTTTCAGTTATTCTTTTTTTACTTGGTTAAAAATTTCGCCTATAATTTATTTTCTCATATATCTACATACCATTTATTTTATTTTAAAAATATGTTTTTTTTCTCATTTGTCGTTTTTGCGTTACGTTAATTAAGGTCAACCGGTGACAATTGGCCACTCACCTAGCAGATTAACGGTATCACGTAAGCACCTACACCGCATCGCGTAAGATCTTGTTGCCTGCCATTTGATTTCGCCATATGCAAAAACATATATACGATCGACTCCAAAAACGCCGTGCCGCACACACAAATCCACCACTGACATGGCGAGCTGACATCTGTCATAAAGTTATCTACCAGCCAAGATCTACCTGTGGTGACTTTTCACTTTGAGAGATCTTGAGACAGACCGCCTGACTCTGGAGATCGGTTTGGTGCAGGTTTTGATAGATGTTCTTGTTACTCGAGTTTCATCAATTTTTTTCCATTTTGGTTTGTACAACATTCGCCAAGACCACATGAGGGTTCGAAATTTTCAATTTTTAAGGTGTTCGTCGCCTATATTCAACGAATGTTCTACACGATCGTCATTTCACCAGAAAAGACGATCACCTGTCCGACGCAATTTGTTTCTTTTTTTCTAAACTTTGTGTTTTTATTATGTCGACAATTCTGAAGCAAATCCACATTACTCATGCCCAAGTTATCTTATTACACATTTTTCGGTAAAAATAGGATTAACCGTGCACGTGGCGACGAATCGAAGAACCTGTTCGGGTTTATTTAGAAACTACTTTTTATAAGTTTAGTTCGATGGTTATTAAATCGCATGACTAGATACAAAGTTTCCGAATTTTGTTTTCAAAATTAAAAGCTGTAGAAAAAAGTTTCGCTTCAATTTATGGGCATTTCTTGTTAATTAAAAAAATCGTTTTGGGCATAGCAGGTGCAGGAAAATGCCCAAATTGTTTATTCTTAATGGTTTTTTTTTTTTGCCTATTAACCCTAATTCAAATATCCTTAAGGTATTATCCCACATAAGTTAAAATGGCCTGAAAATTGTGAAAATGAAAAAAAAAACGAGATATCTGTGGGACACAGAAAGTGCAATTGACATAAAAACTGCGCGAAAAGTTGGGCAGAGAAAAATGTATTGTATTTGCTTTGCTCACAATTGAATCGATGTTATACCAAAAATATTTTCGAGCACTGCAGTGGCGCTAAATTAAAAAAAAAACCTAGCGTTAATATTATCACAAAACTATTTTTCTTTCATTATTTCCAAAAAGTTAGACGAGTTGAGAAATACATTTAATTTTTGTACGCGTTTGTTTGCTCAAAAATTATAATCAAAGTTTGGTCTTAAAATTTAAGACACGAATTTAGACAGACAAACGTAAATTTTTTGCCTACTTGGTCTTAAATTCGACTATTAAGTTCCATTTTGATGTGAAGTTTATCGTATCGTGTCACACATAGATTTAGCTCTCTGAAAAATACCAAATTATCATTTTAAGCTCAATGTTTATACCATTTGAACTTATGTGGGACAATACCTGAAGCTCTAGAAATTCTGGATCTAAATTTTTTTTAGAGCAGTTTGATTTATTTATTTTTGTATTCACAAGCCTTAAGCAAGACAACAAAGCGACGTTTTTCTAGGACGCCATTTAAAACAACTGGAAAATTCTCTACATCGAACCGTCACGTGAAAAACTACAACACATGAAGTCACTCTTATCTTACCATTTTAAGGTTTTTAATTTAAAGTAGAATTGACCTTGATCGGGATTAACATTGTTTTAAAAATTTCGGATATTTTTAAAGATTTTTGCGCCTGCGGCGCATTTTATCTTCTGGTGTTTGATTTTTTTCTGTATTTGCAACTTTTCTTAAATTTTATTTCAAAGGCTCAAAACTTGAGGACTTTTTCAGCCCATTAAATATTTTTGGACATTTTTTGGGACCTCCGAACCCGCTCTTGAAAGAAGTAAATGTATGTATAATCGAGGCAGTAGCTATAACTGGCGCTGCATAGAATCAAAAGCGGAAGGCATCGAAAATTTTAGTCATGATGGGAACAAAAATGCTGTAAATTTCAGGACTAAAAGAATCAGAGACCTGCAGCATACAAACATTTACAACCAGGAGAAAAAAACGGACTGAATTTTGTACGCATTCTTGCATCTTCTTGTCCGATTTTGGGACCACTCATATTATTGTTAAAGGCATTATCCGACCACACATTGCATAATCTTTACTCACATAATTGCATTGCTTCAAAATTTTTGTTACTCACCTGAAAAGATAAAAAAAATGAAATTAGTAAATTTATTTAATTCAATTGCAATTCAAAAATTTAATAGTAGAATTTGTAATTTTAAAAATGATTTTTTAGGCATTTACAGCACATATCATACTAATATATAAAAATGAGTTGGTGTCTGTCTGTCTGTCTGTCTGTCTGTCTGTCTGTCTGTCTGTCTGTCTGTCTGTCTGTTCCTCTTTCACGCAAAAACGGCTGAACCGATTGACTTGATATTTGGCATGAGTGTCTGTGGTAGTTCTAGTTCCAACATAGGCATACGAAAAAGTAGCGCGAGGGGTGAAGGGGAGTAAGGGGAGGGGGTAAAGTGATTTCGAAACTTAGTTTTTGCGCTATGTTACCCTTTCGCGGGGAAACTACCGAGCCGATTGGCCTGAAGTTTAAATCCAACATAGACCATAAAAAAAATTGAAAAAACTTAACCCGGCAACGACGGGTATGCAAGCTAGTTTCTATATATGGATAAAAAAAAACAATCTTTGTACAACAAAAACATTTTTGTGTCCAATTGACCTATTTAAGACAATAAAAACATTTCACTTCATAAAACTATTAGATAAAACATCGGCATAAACAGGTGACAAACACCCAAGGCCTTATTTCTTATCGTAAATTCCTTACATGGGCTTAGGACAAAGTTATTATTTCACCGCATTCAATTTCCTATCGCCATTAATGTCAAACATAATTTCTTATGGTCTCATATTTATTCGGCATGATCATTTCTGACATCTTTCAGACAAATTGACCTCAATTTGGGGACTTTTCACTCTCGTTTTAAGTTTCAAGCAAGCGAGTTAAAGCAAGCAAATGGAAGTGGAGCCATAGTTTTGTAGCCAACGGTCGAGATCGGCTTAATCTTAAGCTGCCAACTAAATCAAACCCGGGCTGGCGAATTGTCGTCCAAGTTGTCATAATCACCGAAAATCTAGTTTCCAACAAAACTAAGGAAAAGCGGAGTGGTAACGGGCAGGGAAATATTTATGAACAACTCTCCTCGTATCCAGAGTCAAAGTTATAATACTATGCACCATAGACCAAGAGCATAAATGTCATGCTAAATAAAAATATATGTTGGTTGTGACTGTGACGGTGATTACGACGCGGTGGCGGTAAAAGTAATCGAGACTTTGGGCTCCACTCTACATTCTATTCGGGCGATGAAAAACCTGGAAAATTGCTGGCGGCCAGAGATTACTTGTGTATGTAGCCGTCAGGTATCAGTGTCATCGTTCACTCCTTATATTTGTAGATATTGCATCCAGACCACTCAACGTTTCACCATTCAATTAAATTGAATTCCGAAGGTCGTAACGAAATTATTTATGTTCTTGTCATTTCCGATAACAGCCTTCAAAAGGTATAGAGTGGGTAATTGAAATATTTCACACATTTATGATTAACTACTTAATACACAGAAAAATATGATGAAAAATGAGGTAATTTGAAATATGACTGATTGTCCTGAAATTTTGGCAACATCTTTTAAGGGAAGCCATTTGATGCAAAAGGAAAAAATTCTCACAGATCATGCGGTTTTGTTGTCAGAATCAGAACCGATTCAAAGAGGGGTGGGGGGCACCTCAAGACCGGTCAAATAACCACCAAACCGAATGTGATTTTTACCGAAAGTCCCAAAAATTCAAAAAAGTTTTCTATAAATTCCATCACACTTTTAGGGAGTTTGTGGGAGTGTAATAGCGGCACTATAGTCTACTATAAAGAATAAAAACGCGAAAAAACACCTGACAAAGAGTATATCCCTCAGCACTCTTCCCTATAGAATATTGCGATTGCTTTCTAAAACATTATGCCTGCGGCGCAATTTTTATTGCGATCATCACAAATAGAAATCATTTCTTCCTTTCAAAATCATCATAGCATATAGCATGTCTGTCTGTCTATCTCTCTGTCTGTTCCTCTTTCACGCAAAAACGGCTGAACCGATTGACTTGAAATTTGGCATGAGTGTCTGTGGTAGTTCTGGTTCCAACATAGACCCATTAAAAAGTAGCCCAAGAGGTGGGGGAGTAAGGGGAGGGGGTAAAGAAAATCCGAATCTTTTAAAGAAAAGCACGGACAACTTAGTCAATTGAATTTTGTTTTCTTAGATTTTGTTCTACTCACGCTTTTAGCCGGGCGTAGCCGGGTCCAAATTCTAGTATTCTATAATTTTTTTAATAGTTTCAGCCAGAGCTTAGGGGAAGACCCTTTAATGACGAAGCAAAAATTTCTCGTCGGGCGCCCCTTTGCCGCAGTACGGCCCTGGCCATGATTGACAATTTTGGCCCTTCGCTCTCAAATTGATGTAAGAAAATTATGTGATGACCACAGAATATTTTTTTCTGTTATTTTTTTTAAATTAGTATATTTGCACGATATGATAAAGTAAACATGCATGAATAGCATTTAGCTACATGATTTCTCACATATAGGGCATAAAAAGTTCGAAGGTGAAACCGAGCAGACCTTCGTGACTGCAAAATACCTGCAATCATCAATGGAATGGATCGACATGAATCAATCTTGGACGAATTTCCCTCGATCCAACAAAGATACAGTTTGGTGAACGTGAACGGGTGCTTCTCCAACAGTAAGAAAATTGACGGCCTCCACAGAGACATATTCCATGAATAATAATATCATTTTGGAAATTTCATTGTTACTCATGCGAATTTCATCTAAAAAAATATTATTAATAAAAAAAACTATCAAGATGGACCACTTTTGGCACACGATATGGAAAAACAAACAATAAAAGATCTCCATGTTTAGCTGGATGACTTTGGAGTCGTCTACCGATTTCGTACGTGCGGTATCTGGTAAAAGTGGGACAAAACGCCACAAAATCAATTTACGAACCACCATTAACTGTGACGTATGTACATCTCGGACAGCATATAAGATAGAAAATTTTTGTAAGATGCTGTGAACTAATAGCCGTGCCCAAGAGGTTAGGTCTGGCTACAGGAGATTCATTCACAAACGAAGCCTTTGTGGGAATTAATTCACATGCGATTATATTTTGATTTGTATTTTATAACAAAGCTGAAGGAAACTTCTACTTTGACGGTTGCATGTCATCGCCACAGGTGGGAACATAATTTCCCGCTAAACGACAAAAAAAATTTGGGAGAGGCAAAATTTTTATTTGCCTACGAAAATAACAAAAATGGAAGCCAAGTGCTGCCATAGAATAATATATACTACGTAACTAGAAGTAAAACTCTCGGTATTCCCCATAAGCCAAATAAGAAAACACGGGACGAACTGATATAAGTTCATCACTTTTTTCATTCTAACACATTAAAGCAATGGTATCGCACAGAGAGTATTTTCTCACGTAACATCAGGGGTACACAAGTATGTACTAAGAAAAAAAAAGTTTTTCACCAAAAACATATAAACGCGTGTGATTTAAACACAAACAAGTGCCAAAAACTTTTTTTCTATTTTATAATTATAATTAAAACTTTCACGACTTGTTTATAGTTAAAAAAAACTATTAAATTTCACCTGCACGGTAAATTTATGGAGGTAATGAGTTAAAGATGAGTACTAAAATTTTTGTCGAACCCTGAGTTGTTCTAAACTTGCCTTCTCAATTGAGAACGTGTTTTGGCTAATGTCAAAACATTGCACCGGTGAAATGTTTACATTTTTTGACGTTTTTCAACTGTTGGAAGTTTTTTAAGCTTTTAGTGGAAAAATGGCGAAACGAAATTTTCGTTGCGTTGCTAAAGGATGTGAAAATTGTTCGAAGAACTCAGCAAATATGAGATTTTTTAAATTTCCCGAGGCTGAAACAAGGTAAACATTTCTGATGATTTGCCGCATTTTAAAATCATTTTTTACTGTATGTTAGACGTATCGAATGGATGGTCGCATTAAACCGGGAAGATTTGATAAAAGTAACAAACACTTGGACCCTCCGTGTTTGCGAGGAGCATTTCTCCGTCGAAAATATCTATGCCAGCGGTCGCCTAAACATCAGAGCATTTCCACATATAGAGAAAATTCGAACAATTAGTAATAGTAGTCAAGTAAGATTTTTTGTTATTAAAAACATAAGAATTCCCGTAAAAAAAAATTTGAAATTTCGAACCGTCTCACCAAATAAGTCTAGTTTTGTTCGTCTATCTTTAATGTGCCTTAACAGCAAATTTTTCAGGATATTTACAAAAATATTTTAACGTTATTTTAGTTGCGTTCCAAAATGCATTATAAAGGTTTCAATACCACAAAAAATGAGTGAAAAATAAAAATATTAGACATATTGAAGAGTTTTTAATTATTATACAATACTGTTAAATTATATGTGTAATTTATTTTCTAATTCTTTTTTCATGTTACTTTTATTCTATTTTTTCTCAATTATCTTTATAACTTTTCGTTATTTCCTTTAATTTTAACATTTTTCACTTTCATATTTTTTTTTATCTATTCGTTGCGTGTTTGTTGGTAAATGTTAGGAGTCACCGGTTGAAGTTTTTGCAAATGAATGTTTTGAGTATTCGGATCCAATACAGGTTGCAAATATTGATCTGCAAAATACAGTTCCCGAAGAACCCGAAGAAATTTTAATGAATGACCCTGTTCAAAGCAATAATAAATCAATAAATGAAACAGATAAATTAAAGAAAAAACTAAAGAGACTGCAACGCAATTTAATTTCAAAAAAAAAAGAAATTATTTCGTTGAAGAATGAGCTTACTTCCAAAACCAATTTTAAAAAAAATGCTCAAAGGCTCTTTAGTACCGATTTTTACCAATTAGTGAAAAATCAGATAGATAATTTGTCACGGCAGAAAAGGGGAAGAAGGTTTTCCGAATTTATAAAAAAGTTCGCTCTGTCGCTCTATTATTTGAGTCCAGCCTCCTACAATTATTTGTCACAAACAATAACTTTGCCATCGTATTGTACATTAACCAAGTATACCAGAAACTGGCCTTCTAAACCCGGCTTAAATCGTAATTATTTTAAAGCTTTAGCATTGAACTTGAAAAGTTTGGGTGAAAATGCAAAGCACTGTACAATATGTATTGACGAAATGTCACTAAAAAGCAATATATTCTATTCAAGATTGTTTGATAATTTTGTTGGTTTAGAAGATGATGGCAAAACCCAAACAAACAAGCCAGCAAAATACGTTCTTGTTTTTATGGCCCATGGCATTTCCTACAACTGGAAACATCCTTTAGGGTATGTTTTCACCCATGGCCAATGTAATGAATCTGTGATAAAAGAACTGCTGTTTGAAGCAATTAGGTTATTAATAGAGTTTGAATTAGAGCCTTACGCCATAATATCTGACCAGGGTACAAACTTTTGTAAATTATTTAATTTACTGGTGGAAAATGAAAACATCCCAATATTTGAGGCGCACGGCAAAGAAATTTGTTATATTTTTGATCCACCACACTTGATCAAAAGTGTAAGGAACAATTTTTTGAAGTACGATTGTGAATTCGAAGAAGGCAAAATTGCAAAATTCAGCGATATAAGACAGTTTTATGAGGCAGATTCAAAAAAAACATTCAAATTGGCACCAAAATTAACCATGGATCATATAAGCCCAGATAATTTCAAAAAAATGCGTGTAAAATTAGCTACACAATTATTAAGTAGAACATGCGCTGCTGCGATGTACACGCATTACAGTGTATCAACCTCTTCTTCCTCCGCTATTAATACCGCCGAATTTGTTGAAAAATGGGACACCATTTTCGACTTAATGAATTCATCAAAACATCAAGAACCAAAAATTGCAAAACGTCCATTTAGAGGGTCGACAGAACAACTAAACCTCTTAAATGGGAACATTGATTTTATTTCCAGCATTCGTGTAAAAACAAATTTTGGAACTGATATGACAAACAAAATTAAATGTCTAAAGGGATGGGTAGTAACTCTGAAAAGTTTGAAATGGCTATGGACTCAATTAAAAGAAAAAAAATTTACTTTTTTATTTACGAGACGACTAAACCAAGATTGTTTAGAAAACTTTTTCTCACTTATGCGAAGCCAAAGCGGACATGCCACGAATATTACCCCAATACAGTTTGCAAGATCATTTAAAAAATCTTTTGGAATGAAACTATTATCGGTTACCAATATTGGAAACTGCGAAGTGGAAGATGAATTTACCTTTGATGCTGAAATAATTTCAGAAATAAATGTTTTACATTCACCCAATTCTAAGCCCTCAAAAAATTATTTCATATCGGAAACTATGCCTACCGATTTTAAAAATATGGATTGCACTCAAAAAAATGCGTTTGAATATTTCTGTGGGTATTTGTCAAAAAAATCAAGGGAGCACCATGAATGCAGGCAGCAAGTAAATGATCCATGCCATAATTCAGTATTTATATTGTTTAAAGAATACGAAAACTGTCATTTAGAAATTCCAAGCAAAAGTTTCGTTGAATATATGGAACGTCTTGAATGTGAATTTTGTAAAGAATTTCCTAAATCTCTATGCCAGGGCATTGGAAAAAACATTTTTGAAAAATTGAATTTAGTGGAAGACTTTCAATGCTGTGAAAATTTTAATAAATATTATTTGATTAATCTGTATATAAGAGTTAGAATATATTATATTATAAAGAATTTTAACAATAGTCTAAAGGTGCGAAGTTCGCGACAGAAACTACTAAATGTTTCTCACCTTTAAATGTGTATATATTGTTTTGATTTATTATTTAGTTTTAGCATTAACACTGAATTATTTTTGTTGAATTTTTGTTATTGAATTTGAGCTTTTCCATGGTAATAGGCCTAAAGGGGAACCAACCATGTAAAATAAATGGTAACGCGCCGGCTAGGTACCTCCAAGGTGGTGTGGAAATCCTTTATTAGTATTTTATATAAAAAGCGTTTTTTAGAACTTAGGATCTTAGTTCTAGTGTTAATAAGTGAATAAGTACGTCCATAGTAATAGTTAATTGGTGTTTCAGTAAACGTTGTTTTTATTACATTTTTTTCTCAAAAGTGAAGAACATTACAATTATTATTTCTATGCAAAGGAAAGGCATTCGTTAACTCCTAATTTCTATAAATTCACAAACCACTGAAGTAAAATTAGTAATTCTTAAATTAGAAAAAAATATGTAAAAAAAATTACAAAAATAGCTGATAAAAAACTTTTTACAAATCAAGACTTTAGCAGCTCTATAGTAGAAGCACATTTTAGTTTATCTACACTCACGTGCAGCCAATAGAATTTTTTTTTTATAATAAAATCGAATAGTTTGAATTTTTTGATTGTTTGTGGGGTTTCTTTTTTGTCGAAGGTGAATTTTTTGAACCGAAAAATATATGGTAACATTACGGTATTTCAAATATAACACACGACTACATAATTTACGTAAAAAGCTATATTGCATTTACATTTTTAAAAATATTTATTGAATGATCTTCTTAGATGACTAGAATTGAGCTTCTTGAGTAATTAAATTTGGTTGCGTTGCAAAGTTAACCTCTTTGAGGACGAGCTCCTTCCACTTTTCAACTGGTAAATCCATGTCCTCGAAACTCTGATCGTAAAGAGCAGATGTTGGTTCATCACTGGGATCTGCGTATTTTTCCAGGTAACTGTGTGCGAGCGCTTGTTCAGCTGTTATTCTTTTCTCTGAATCCAGTTCCAGCATTTTTTCCAACAAGTCAATAGCTAATGGATTAGCAACCGCGGAAAACATCACGGAAATTTCGCTTTTTCATAACTGGCAGTGACTTGATATAATTCCGGGCACTCTCTGATGAAATTTTCGTCATAAAATGATCAGTTGGTGTTCCCAATATTTCCATAATTAAATTCAATTGGTGAATATGGTCAGTTCCGGGGAAAAGTGTTCGCCCAGTCAGCAACTCAGCCATAATACATCCCACTGATCAAATGTCGACCGTTTGATTGTAATGCATCCAATTAAGCATGATTTCCGGTGCACGATACCATCTCGTTGCAAATCCTATCCTATACTCTTCAAAATAAATAGAACCATTAAAAATTTATTGTTAAATTTCAATCTTCTTACCGGAATGCTTTCAAGTATCAGAAACAGAAACGTCAAAAACAGAAACGTCAATTCACAACATTGCCATATCCAAATTATTTTAGTACTAAATCGACTCTGTGCAAATGGCGCGATTTATATTTAAAATTAGACAATTAAAATCATTAAATTAGTTCATTCTACATATATCATATTATAGTTGCTTTTTAAGTAAAATTTTATAAATGTTTTATAATAATATTTAAATAACTAAGTAAAGCTCTAAAAAAATTTCCATTTAAATTTAACACATTTCAAATTTTGCTACCTGCAACAAATTAATTGTGACAAGTAGTTTAAACAACAGAAATTGATTTTTCATAAAACAACAAATATATTTTGAATATCTATCAACACCAGCGGCATACCATTTCTTGTACAAAGTACATTTTTACAAAAACTAATTGTATGTGATTTCCACTTTTTTCAGTCATTTTACTGTATTTAGCGATTATTGCTGGTTATTTTTTTCGCATCTGAGAATATGATTAAAAACTGGCTTGTTTAAAATTAAAATTTGTTAAATTAAATTCACTTTGCAAAATATTTATATTTGTTTTGTACTAAATACATATTGATAATCTGGCAATGCCTAATTTAAAGAATTGAGAAAGTTAACATGCAGTCTCATTCTATTCAATGCGTGCTGCTAAGCACCACAATTATCGCTGGCAAAAAGAGATAGCATGCTTTTCATCTCTCTGAAGCTAAAATTTTTCAAAGGAAATACCGAGAGTTTTACTTCTAGTTACGTAGTATATATTATTCTATGGTGCTGCTGGCATAAAATCTAAGAAACAGTCAACTTGAAGTAATTAACATCAGAAGTTCAACAGTGGGTGTAATTCTATGCAAAGATAAGCAAAACTGAATGAACACTCACGGGTGTAGCACGAATATTTCAGGTATATGCTAGGTAACGCACAGATTGAATGATTCCGAAAGGAAAACTTATTGAATACCTTTGGATATACCATGACCCAGTACTCTTTACTACGCACTATAATTTCAGTTCATCATTTTGTGAATTTTTTACCCATTTGCACCTAAATGTGACTAATATTTACTTTAAACTTTCTCTTATTATTTGGTCGATGGAACTTTCCACATGAAAAAATTTCCTTTAGATTTTTTTCAACACTTAGAAACTCAAATTTTTAACTTATGTTTGATTTATCTCTGTTTCTACCGCATGCATTAAAAGGCATCGCTGATAATTGTAACTCAAAGTTTTAAAAAAATGGTAGAGGCAAAATTTGGTTTTTTTTCCTCAATTGACATTTTGACGTTTCTTATAATTAAAATATCAAACAATTATTTAAAAAAAAAACTCGAAAATTCAGTTGAGGGAAAAACAATTAAAGCCACAAAAGAATTATAAACTAAGGTAAAATTGCATCTTTTATATTTTTTTAATTATTTTTATTTTATTTTGAAGTTTTGATTGCTGAAATCAAAAAAAGTAGGAGATCAGACAGTAGGGAAGATTTTTTGGGATGATATGCTCTCTAAAAACTTCAATCGTGAAAATCCCTTTAAAATCTGTTAACTGCTTTACGAGATATCCGGAGAGGCGGTCAAAGATGAAGGGATTTTTTGCTCCAAAATAAAATCAAGCTACAGTATTTATCCTACAAACAAATCGAAAATCACTGTATTGAAAGTTTTATGATAAACGGTCAAAAATCAGTTCAAGGTTTGAAAAAGATGCGTGTCAAATGATAACTTAATAAAAAAAAATGTTTATCTTCTCTTATTGATTTAAATTATTTGATATCCGGAAATATTTTTTCTTGTTTCGTCGAATAAAGAATAAATGAATAAATTTACGAAATTCTTCACAGATTTACTTTTTTACGCAAAACTTTATTCAATCAACAATAATAGAAAATATTTAACATAAAATAACAAAATATTGTCATATTTTACATAAATAGCATAATTATATCATATGTATGAGATAACATGGTATTTTAAATGATTGTTTTTGATTATCTCATGTTTCCATGTAATCAGTTATAAATGAATCGTTGTATATTTTATGTGGTTTTATCCACTGAAATGAATTTTGTAATTGGTGTTAGGCGCCGTTTACACCTGACACTTTATTCCACGACACTAAATTCATGTTGCACAACCGTTTACACTACGATGCACAATTCTGAAATTCATTTCCGAAAGATAACGAAACTAGAATTTTTCATATAAGCCCGCCAGAATAAATTCAAATTCTGGGAACTTTTGCTAATCCGTGATAGATGACTACATCTCAGGTTATTGTGACATTTAAATCATGTAAATTTGACTTTTTCGAATACCCATTTAAAAGGTTTTATTGTAATTTTTGTGTAAAAAAGACATTGTAAATCTTGAAAAACATGTGAATAGTTTTGTAGTTCTGAATAATGGATTTCTATGCCATTCAGTTTGCTTGAAATGAAAATTTTATAAAAAATGCTGTATAAAAACAATATCGATAGTTTTCAAGATACACGATATCTTTTTTGTGCCACCAAAATGAAGGAATAACAAAAAAAAAACCAATTCGCATTCATTGGAAACAGTTTTTTTCCGATTCTAATACTGTTTCTTCCAATTTTTATTTTTTTATACCCGTATGGTGAAACCAAAGGGTATATTAACTTTGCCTTACCGTTTGTAACGCCAAGATCCCGTTATCACACACAAAAATGAATTACACCAGTGAGTTTAGAATGACTAAAAAAATTGATTTTTGCATGTCCGTCCGTCTGTCCGTCCGTCCGTCCGTCCGTCTGTCCGTCCGTCCGTCCGTCCGTCCGTCCGTCCGTCCGTCCGTCCGTCCGTCCGTCCGTCCGTCCGTCGGTCCGTCTGTCTGTCTGTCTGTCCGTCTGTCTGTGGCGCGGATCGCGGGCGCACGGATTGAGCTACAGACTTGAAATTTTGCACAGGTCCGTTTTTCGTAAAATGCGAGGCTAAGTTCGTTAATGGGCAAAAACGGACCATTAGGGGGGGTACCCTCCATACGAACGAAAATGATTTTTGTGAATATCTCGAAAACGGTGCATCTTATCAAAAAAGTGCAAGAATAAAAGTTATTTAGGATATGATTCTACATAAAACTCCCATACATCAAAATCCGATTGGAATAAATTTTAAAAAATCTTATCGGAAAGTTTGACTTCAAAGTGGAATTTTGGTACAACTGTTCGAATTTTGATTCGAATATCACCATACGGGTTTTCAATAATTGCCAGATTGGCAATTATAGCTTTTGTTATGTTTTTTTTCTTATTGGAACACAGTAATGATTGAAAGTCATTCTACTCAAGTAAAAACTCATTTTTAGTGTCATTGAAAACAAATTTTCGTGAATTTTACAGAAAAAATTATTTTTTTTTAAAATGACGAATTAGATGGAAAAACGTACAAGTCAAAAAATGTTCAAAATACAAAAGTTGAAGACCGTTTAAGTTAAAAAGTTTTTGAGGTTATAATCGTCTGTTAACTTTAACCCAGAATAGCAAAACCTCTTAAATAATTCACCACGAAAGTTAAGAGACGTCAACTTTTTGACATCTCTTAACTTTTTATCCAGAATATCAAATTCTATTAAATTTCTCTCAACACCAATTAACAAGTTAATAGATGTCAATCTGTTGTATAGAATTGGGGGAGTTATTCTCCCCTCAACAATTTTTTTTTTCACAATTACACGAACTCAACTGTTTTTACTTGTGGTGTGAAAGTTTCTTTCCCAAACATCTCAGAAAAAATCAATGAAGAAGTAAATGACCTTAAACCATTTAATACGCCCATAATTCATATCAAATGCTAACGATTATTTTTATTAATACATCATCAAAACGTAATAATTATATACTTTTAGTTTTGTGACCCAAATATACGAACAATTCGTATGCTAAAGAAAATCATAAATTAAATAAACTCCCTCGAATTGGATTTTTTTTTCTATTTGTCATCTTTTTAACGAAGGGCACGAAATAAAGAAAAACTTTCAACAAAAAAACACCGTCAAAGGTTTCTGTTATCACGCGGCTGTGGCGTTTTATAAAATGTCAACAATCTTTGCAAATCCCAGAAATTATGGCAAATTTTGTTGGAAAATTACGAGCACATTTCATGCTGATAAAACGAAACAAAGTGAACACCTTGGCTTCTTCACATAAACTTTGATTTTTTTTAAATATTCATAAGGAGTTGGAATGTAAGTGCCTTCGTGGTTGCCTGTTTTGTATTTAGTTTGCTGTAACAGCATGATAACTGATGAAGAAAAAAAAGCTTGCTATTAAAATGCAAAAAAGATACAATTTATACTAAAATAGCAATAAAATCAAATTTATGTTGTCATTTTATTTTAGTTTCGATTTTTGTTAAGGCATAGGTATTCCAGTTTTTCATTAAAAAAATTATTCCAGTTTATATTACCAATTTTCATAAATTTATTAATCTACACAAGACTTTAACTTTGTTTATAGTGTTTTTTTTCAATTATTATTATCGATGACGAAATTGTGACGATATTTTCTAAAAAAAAAATTGTAGACTTTCAACCGTTTATATCGTCTGTTTAAACAACTTTATTATCCATATTAATTGATAACGACGAAAACAAGCTACAGTTTCGCTGACTGTTTAAAAAAAAAATAGCTGCACGTTTTTCTAATTTTTTTTATTCTCTATTGATTTTATTAACTGAAATCTGTTTGTTTATAAATTTTCTTATACTCGCAATGTTTTGCAAAAATTGGAAATTCCACGGAATTTTCAAAAGTACGTCTTTTCAAAAGTTATTGCTTCAGGTGTTTAAATAAATTAAAGTTTTAGTAATTGCCGCTTAATTAAAAATTTGACGAACATTCTGGTTCAATATTTGCTGAATCTTACGTGGGATCAGGTTATAACTGAATTAGCCAGAATTTGTAAGTTTTTATGAGTTTGTTCAATACGTTAATCCAATAAAAAATCAAGATTTCAATTGATTTTACGCACATTTAGTTTTTACGTCAGTAGGTATACATAGGGGATTTATGAAATCTCGAAAATGCCTCGAGAATAGCGTAAACCACGTAAACCACGTAAACAATCTGTCAACATTTGTATGGAAAATCTTTTATGGACCGAAAAGATTTACGCGACAATTTTGATGTGTAAACAATTTCGTAAACTTGAGAGTGTAAACAATTTTGAAATTTTGAAATTCAGCTGCGAACTTCTTTTGTGCGATTTATTCTCATATTTTAATTAATTTTAATATTTCACTGATTCTCTTTGAAGAGGGCGTTCATGAAACACTCCCCGTAAAAATACGCAATCGGTAATTTGATCTGATTTCATAAATTCCGTGAGTGTTAATAAATAAAAATGTGACATATTTATCTATATGAGACGACTTTCAATTAAGCGATGTTAGTGGAAATTAAATGGAATTGTGCTCTCTTTGTCTAACACGATTTTTTTGTTGAAATATTTTTTTTGCTGCGGCAAAAATAGTTCTGTTGCTTTAATACAAATACAGTGGAAACCGGTGATAATGACCATGAAGGGGTCCAAAAAAAAATCCTTCCATCCGGTTGGTTATTATGACCGATAGAAAAATTAACATATGCGTTTCAGCTGCGATGGTGTCGTTTTAGCCGGTATGTCGTGATAGTCGGTTTTCACTAAATCCGCAATAAACTCTAATATCAAAAGACAAAAATCTTCGGACAGTAATGCCGAATTCACATACCGATTAAAGAATCCCTGGCCGTCAACTATCAAAACGTTGACGCGTTTTTCGATGAAATTCAATGCCGAATCAACGCAATCAACCAAAAGAAAGTTGCCCGTCAATAAGTAACGCATTGACGGTTTCCCGGGTATTCACACGGCATTAAATTACCAAAAAATCAATTTTATAAAACACATTCAATCGACGGTAGGGTAACAGATTCCGTTCACGATCAACATATTTTCACTATTTTGGTTGATCGTGAGGATTATGTCTAACTGTTTTAGAAGAATTGCACACTACAGACTTTTCGTTGAGCGTTAATTTAGGTGATTTGTCGAATTTAAAGGAATTTCAATGGCTAGGTGTGCGCACTCTCATACTATGTAAGGCAGTCCATAAAATACGTCGAGGTAAACCCATTTCCCTCCATCGCCACACTCTTTCGTAATTTTTTGTATAGAATTTACTACCACCGCCCCGCAGACCCGGTAATATAGTGCGTCTTAAAATATTTTTAACTAGAGGCTGCGCCCGAACCTCTTCGCGGTTCACCACCCGCCCACAGGTCGGCCTTCGGCCTCCCCCCTCCCCTCGGCCTTCGGCTTCGAATCGTCCGTCTAAGTTTCCAGATCACTTTACCCCATCCCCTTACTCTCCCACCTGTCGGGCTACTTTTTAATGGGTCTATGTTGGCCCTGGACCCCCGACGAATATCTATCCCAAATTTCAGGCCAATCGGTTCAGTAGTTTCCCCGCGAAACAGTAACATAGCGCAAAAACTAAGTTTCGAAATCACTTTACCCCCTCCCCTTACTCCCCCCACCCCTCGCGCTACTTTACCTATGCTAGGGTATGCCTATGTTGGAACCAGAACTACCACAGACACTCATGCCAAATTCAGCCGTTTTTGCGTGAAAGAGGACCAGACAGACAGACACCAGATCATTTTTATATATTAGTATGATCTATAAACCAAGACCAGAAAGACGTTTTTTACGAAATAAAAAAATTGTTTTTTTTGTCAAGGAAAATGTATTTGCAGACAATCAAAAATTTCACACTTGTCGAAAATCTTTTGATAATTAACGTCTCTAATTTTTTTATACGTAACAATAATTATAAAGATTCGTCTACTGAAAAAGCCAAATGACCCACTCAACTTGAGTAAAATAATGCTTACATAATATTAAGCAAACTTGTGCAAAAAATAATCAATAAAAATGCATATTAAATATGGCTCACAGTGGGCAATAATTAACTTTTTTTTGTCTCAACATCAAAACAAAAAACATTTATAAATTTTTTGTGTTTTATTCAATATTAATTTCGATCTAATTTTTATTCGCTTCGAACATTATTCACACGAGATTTAAAAAAACATTTCCAACTAAAAAAACTCACAGACGCCGCGAGATTTTTTTACCAAACTATATTATATGACAACATGAAATGACGCTGAATTCAATCAAATTTGAATAACAATACACAAAAGCGATTTGCATTTAATTTATGAGCATTTGCCCGCTTTTAAGTGGCGATGATTTAAAGAATACAAACCTTTCACCGATGATTTCAACAATGTCATAATATCTCCTCCTGATCGAAATACATTCATCTTTCACGCTTCATATTGAATTACGTTTATTATGCAAGGCCTTGCAATTCAGACCCGTGTTATTCACACATGTCTTTTCAAACATGAGTGTAAAGAAATTTCGCCGGAGATCAGAGATTTCTGTGAAATGAGCCCGAATTTCAGCTAACCTATCGCTATATGGGCAATAAATTTTTAATTATCAGCGTGAGTCTGTCGAACATCTCCAATCAACCGAAGAAATCCTTCCGTAATTACTGTTGAAAAGTAACACGAAGGAAATTTAGTTCATCATTTTTTTACCCATCATAGGTAGATATGACGAAAACAATAAACGCGCTCAAACCATATACAGTTGCGTTTTTCCCTCTCGAAATAGTTTCAAATGATGGCACCCTGCTCAGCACGCAAAAATCATAAAATTTACAATTTTTTTTCGTACAAAAGCTTTTATTTTATTTCGCTCGCAATTAACTTGACGTCAGTCCAGGAATTGAAAAGTTAATGATTTCAGTTTGAAACACAGCAAATCAGTAAAAAAAATTTTCCATTTCTAGAAATTTGCTAACCCAACGAAAGTTATAACTGACCCAGTTTATGAAAGTCAGCAAATATCATAAGAGCTTGAGATAAATTCTTCTTTTCAATTTTCCCCATTCATTTTATACTAACAAAAAAAAACATACGATTATTATCAAATAAAAAATGACTCATGAAATCGTTTTTACTTTTACAAATTTTGACAAATGTTACACTTTAGCAAAGGTCTGGAAGAGCTACAATTCATTAGAGTTAATTTCCCATTTCAAAGTTATGGAACCCCTGGCGCTTCTTCGTCATAAATTTGCTGATATTCATTAATTATCAAATATATTTTAATTAATTTTCCGGTTCCTCATGACATTTCGTCGGATGTTTATGAAATTGGCAATAAACATTTTATCACTCATCGAAAAATTTAAATGCCAAAATATGAATTCCGTGTTTAAATTTTGTGAAATTTAAATTAATATTCCATATGTTGTTCCAGTAGTAGTTATTAATTTATTGCAACCAAGCATACTCGACAGATGTTTTAATTTTGTCACTAAATTAGTTTCAATTGGGTTTTGATGTGTGAACATATTATGCTAAAATTAAATAAAACTCAAGTATCGGAGAGATCGATCCTTCTTGGTAAAATGGAAAATCTTCTTTATGAGAACATTTCAATAATTTACCACCTCGCCTTTTTTTTAAACAATGAACTATTTTGAAAAAATTTGTGGTGCAAATCATCATTCACCATCATTGGCGCTACAGCCAGTGATGGGCCTTTTTTGACCTCCTCTAGTCCTCTTCTGAATAGATCACGATCTTATACGTTCTACAGAAACTTTTCTCAGCAACATCAATTCATCTCAATTTAGGCTTTCCTTGTCTGTTTATACCCGTATGGTGAAACCAAAGGGTATATTAACTTTGCCTTACCGTTTGTAACGCCAAGATCCCGTCATCGCACAAAAAAAAAGGAATTACACCAGTGTGTTTAGAATGATAAATATAACAAAAGCTATAATTGCCAATCTGGCAATTATTGAAAACCCGTATGGTGATATTCGTATCAAAATTCGAACAGTTGTACCAAAATTCCACTTTGAAGTCAAACTTTCCAATAAGATTTTTTAAAATTTATTCCAATCGGATTTTGATGTATGGGAGTTTTATGTAGAATCATATCCTAAATAACTTTTGTTCTTGGACTTTTTTGATAAGATGCACCGTTTTTGAGATATTCACAAAAAACGATTTCGTTCGTATGGGGGGTACCCCCCCTAATGTTCCATTTTTGCCCATTAACGAACTTAGCCTCGCATTTTACGAAAAACGGATCTGCGCAAAATTTCCAGTCTCTAGCTCAATCCGTGCGCCTGCAATCCGCGCCACAGACAGACAGACAGACAAACAGACGGACGGACGGACAGACAGACAGACAGACGGACGGACATGGAAAATTCAATTTTTTTTTATCATTCTAAACACACTGGTGTAATTCATTTTTGTGTGTGATGACGGGATCTTGGCGTTACAAACGGTAAAGCAAAGTTAATATACCCTTTGGTTTCACCATACGGGTATAAATATTTAATTTTTGGATGTCCGTCCGTCTGTCTGTCTGTGGCGCGGGTTGCGGGCGCACGGATTGAGCTAGAGACTTGAAAGTTCGCACAGATCCGTTTTTCGTAAAATGCGAGGCTAAGTTCGTTAATGGACAAAAATGGGGGTACCCCCCCTAGTACCCCCCGTACGAACGAAATCGTTTTTTGCAAATATCTCAAAAACGGTGCATCTTATCAAAAAAGTCCAAGAACAAAAGTTATTTAGGATATGATTCTACATAAAACTCCCATACATCAAAATCCGATTGGAATAAATTTTAAAAAATCTTATTGGAAAGTTTGACTTCAAAGTGGAATTTTGGTACAACTGTTCGAATTTTGATACGAATATCACCATACGGGTCTCCAATGATTGCCAGATTGGCAATTATAGCTTTTGTTATGTTTTTTCCTTCTCGCTTTCCTTCTAAAAGCCCTATCACTATCACACCTAATACGATTTGGTCTTAAAATTTTATAAATGTTAGAAATAAATAGACTCATTTGGGAAAACGAGATAAGACTATTACATGAACACTGCGGCACAAGAAAAGTGTTGTATTTCCTTTGCTAGTACAATTGAATGCTAATACAATTGAGAGTGGCGGTAAATTTAAAAATTAAATGGCAGTAAATTTAAAAATTGAATTTTTTATCATATATCGAAAAAACTATTTTTGTTTTATTGTTTACAGAATATTAGAATTGAGAAGAATATTTAACTTTTCTATGCGTTCGTTCGTCCAAAAATTGATACCAAAGTTTGATCTTAAAACTTCAGTGCGCAAATTTTCTTCAGTTTTAAGTTCAATGTTGGTCTGAAGTTTATCGTGTCGCACTCGCCTAATAAGTACATTTATTTTTCTCTTACAAACGGGAAATCACCATTTACCATTTTAAGATCAATTTTAAGATCAATTTTAAGACCAAATGAATTCAGGTGTGATAGGGCTTTAATATAGATTTTGTAGAGTTGTTTGCTCTGCATGTACCACAAATGCCAAATTGCCACTTTAGCACCATCATAAATAAATCCTCACCATCGCCGTTTGCGCCTGCATTTAGAGGCCATTCTGAAATTAAATAGGCAATTTTTTTATAAATTAAGACGGACACCGACTAATGTGAAATTCAACGGAACATACATGGAAAAAACAGCAATTTCTAAGTCATTATCAAAATTTCTAAACTTGGATTTAGTTGAAATCAACTTTGATTTAAAAGCCATCATTATAAATCGCAGATAATTATCAAATTTAACAAAATCGCAAAAAAAAATACCCTACTAAAAATATTATACCACTTTCACTTGCATTGCAAAAAAATGAGATAATCAAACAATATCAAAAAATCCATCAAGTTTCCATTTTAAATAAAATGTTAAATCCAAACTTGGACGTCTCTCAAATATCATTTCGCTGACATTTTGGCACTTTTTGATATTGGCTGACCGAAACTTGCAAATTCAAAACTACCACGCAATGTAATATCGTGCAATATTTAAATACGCTTAGACATATGCTTTGTATTTTAAAACAATTGAGCATATTAGATAAGATAAATCGGAAAATCTTGACCAACTAAAATGTTTACGATTCGGGTTGCAATTTTTATGAAGAAAATTTGATACAACAATTTTGCTTTTTTATTTGAATTTTATAAAATAGTATATATGGGTGGAATATGCAGAAATTTTTTGTTTAGAGGAATTGCCTTAGTAGTTTAGCGTCATGTGAAGCCATTGTTGTCCTACGAGAATTTTTGGTATATAACCCATATCAGCCGCTAAAATTGCATCGTATTTAATGGCAGATACGTGCCAATCTTCAAAAATGCTAGTTGATAGATTTAAGGCTATTTGGGATCAAAAATCTTTTTTTTTTCTTTGTTTATTTTAGATTTTTACAAAATTTAAATGAAATTGATCAAGCAATAAGCAAATTAATGAAAGAAAGAAAAACGAATCTGTACCTTTACCTTTTGAGCCAGTCAAACTTGGCCCGATGTGATTCCAAAAATTCAGCCGGCATCCGAAGACCTTCATCTCCTTGACACGTTCCTTCATATTTCCGAGAACACTAGTCTCAGTGAGACTTACACACGGAATCATTTAATATAATTTGTTTGATTAATTAAATTGGTTGAAAAACCACAAAAAGCTGCTTTAGCAAAACTTGCTTAATCGATTTTAGCTAACCGATTTTTATTAACCCTTAACCGGCACTTCAGGGCGGCGTAGTGTTACAGAAATTTCAAAAAAAAAAAACATCCACACAACACTTTAAACCAGTAGGTATAATAAACCGGTGCAACCAGCAAAAAACCTTTAAAATGCTGAATGTTGAAAATTCATCAAATCGGAAAAAAATCCAATGAAACTACAACATTCGACGATTTGATGTTTACATGCAAAACTAATAACGCGAATAACTGTTAACGCACATTTCCAACATGAAGATCCGTGTCTTAGATAAGCAACTTCAAGAAGAACCGGTTCAGCTACTACTTAGATCTTTGCTGGCCAACGGATCCAGATCCAGTGATCTTCCATTTACCACGAAAATATACCCAGGTAAGCAACGAAAAAAAAAACAATCCCAAGAAGATCCACAAGCAGAACAGCATTAAATTTTATTTTTCCGAAGCTATCAATAAGCTAAAGATGCTAATATGCAGAGCAGGCGATCGTGGCTAAAGTTGCTGTCTGGACGAAAAAAAAAAATTCTTCACTCACGATCACTTCACGATCACCATTTGCAATCCATGTGCATCCTTTGAAATTTACTTATTTCAAATTCTTCCTTTAAAAACTACACGAAACGAGACTGCTTGCGATTTAAAAATAAAAACGATCTTACAGTCGAACTTTACGTTTTTGTAACTTTCAACCAATGATCCGCAACCTCAGACTTGCGTCCGTTCGTCTCGAGATCTAAACTGTTTATGGTCGAACGTCGCAAAGTGTTCTGCCGATCAGCGTCGCTGACGATCGTTCAAGCACTGGTGATAGATAAATTTTTAACGTCTTATAATGTTAAGAAATTTCTATGACACGCGCGTTTGATCGATCTACTTCAGGTAAGAAGTCTACGATCTGGACGTGAAGCTCTATAATCAATCCTAGTAACTTTGAGCAACTTGCGTCTGCAATTTTTTCGTCTCACGTTTATTGCAATTTTTTTCTACAGTATGTTGTTTTCGTCTGTAAAAAGCACCGATTTTAGTTGAATGCAATTATGTGACTTTTTTTTGTATCGGAGCACACTTTCATAACATTTGTAGAATTATTCACTTTTTCTACTATACGCTAGTAATTGATTTCACTTGATTTTTTGTGTAATTGATGTCGGCTTCGATCTAACTTAAAGATAAATATTTATATAAAAACTAGCTAATGTAAGTTATGCGATTACTGATAAGTTTTATCGTTTTTTATCTACTGTAGCGCAGCGCCATCAATTTAGAGAATTCTTGAGGATTTATACGGCAATGAAGAAGATGGTATTTATCTATCGGTTTCATTTTATAGTTTTTTATTCTTAACATCTGATATTATACACACAATTACGTCATTTTAGAAAATTTTTCATTAACTGAAGGGGTAATTTTCCATATGTGATATAAGATGCTCAAAAAAATAATCGTAATAAAGATAAGTCTTCAATGACATTTCAAAAATCTGAATCTTCCATATTAATTTGATGGGCTCAAAAGAATTAGAGTCGTACTTTCTGATACAAAATACGGAAGTACTCAAAAAAAACGTAACTCCCAATTTTAGCCATAACGCAATTGTTAAGAAAACTCGGCTCAGTCCGACGTATCCAAGCAACATTTATGTCAATCGTGTCGTTGTTGTGATCACATATGTCAACCGCTAACGCCACGGTAAACGTAAGTGCTGCTTAGACGTTTTATAAAAATAAAACTGTCTCACAGTTTGTTTTTCTGTCAGCCTGTGTATAAGATTGCAAAAAAAAATTATAGACATTCGCTCTTATGGAATGAAACGATCCTGTAAATTTTTATTGAAATTCCTTTAACCGGAAGTTATACACAAAGGCATTTTTTTAAATCTGAATTTAATTTTTCTCAACTTACACAGAAATATGTATTTTCCATGTGATTTTTTTCAGAATTAGGCACTTTTCCCCCTCAAACCACACAGTAATGAAGTATTTTGGACACTAACGTCCTCTAACAAAACAAAGCAAATTAATTTTTTCTTAGGATTTGTAGTGACGTGATAAAAATACGATTGATTGAATTGCATGGATCCCTCTTTCATTAAAATGAAAGATCACTCAAATTCACACTCAAAAGTTCAGAGGCCCTATCACCGAACACGATATGATTGGTTCGAGTCGTAAATTCAATGTTGTTGTTGTTGAATTTACAATTCGAATCAATCGTATCGTGTTCGGGGATAAGGTCTCAGTCTTTGAGTGAAAGTATAAGTCACTTTTAAATATCTTGGAGAGTTTTTAATTACAGATTTTTAAGGCATGGGTGTAAATTAATAAGAACAAGAACGTAAAGAGATAGATACACCTAATGCCAGGGTTTATTTGCAGGTAAATTGGCTTTAACACGTTGGCTGCCATGTCGTACGTTTTCGTGCGACACCCAAATGTTACCCTGAGGCCGCGTCGCACATTTTCGTGCGACGTGGCCCCACAGAATGTTTTATGTTCTCCCAGGCCATGTCGCACGAAAACGTGCGACACAAAAAACCGTTATAACTGCAAAATTAGGACCAATAATAAAGTCGCGAGTAGTCAAAAATGATTTTTAGGCACAAAGAAACAAACAATAACAAAAAAAAGTTGGCCTCAAGTGACCAAAATCGTGAAAAGACGTTGGCACTGCACGATCAAAATCCTGAAAAGGCTTTGGCAGCCAACGTGTTAAGGGAATTTTTTTGTAAAACATTCTTTTTTTCGAAAAAAGTTGTAATATTAATAACTATCCCGGTGAAACACTCAAGATTCGTAAATATGCAACTCTCCCTAAAGAGGTTAAAGTCGCAATTTTTCACAAATATCAATTCTTGAAGCAGTGAACTTTAAAGGAAATCTTTGAAATAAGAAAAATTCCAATACTCATAAGTAAATTCTACACCGAATTCATTAACCTTTTACTGTAAATTTTGACAAATAATAAATTCATCCAACATTAATAACGACAATTCTCATAATTCACAGCTTTCGTTGCATTGTCTATCGCCTCTCTTCGAAGATTAATGATTTCTTTTGAATTAACCACCAAAAAAAGTCAATGCTTTGTTTCTAGTATTTTTCTGGGTGTTAAATTCCAAACCGCGCCATAAAATTGGAAATGCACCCGAGAACAAGTGACGAACAACAATGAAGGTGATGGTGATGCTGAATGATATTATATTGGCCGTACACCGACCGACCGCACCCCGATGGATTAACAGAAGCATCTTCCCACTTATTTATTACCGGTAAGGTATGCAGTTCAAGGTAGCTAAACTACGGCTATACGGCCAATTACATTCAATGCTATAATGTTCATCTATCTCTTTATTTACAAATAATAAAAATCTTATAAAGATATACGGTCTTCGATACGATAGCATTCTTTACACACTAAGCAATAGAAATTGATGATTGTTTTGTATATACTGTGAATGTGGATCTATTATGGATTAATGGCCTAGCAAAGCAAAGTAATAAATAAATTTCTAAAATTCCTTCCGTCATTACCACAAGCAAATCGAATTACTATTAAATTGCTAAGGCCAATTTATAATTATCATTATTCGAGGGATTCATTATTTGATGAGTATTGCCATTATTGGCTCATTTGACCGAACAGATACTTAATTGAATGGACGTTTTGTTGGGTGACTAAAGATTGGATTTATTCAGAGATTGGATTTATTCATGAAGGCAAGGGGTATCATTGGGATTCAAATTTGAGTACAGTGGGTGGAAATTATCGGGAGATTTTAGTGCCCCATAAATGTTGTTTTGAATTTTCAAAAAGAAATTCGTAATTAGAGGTATCCATGAAAAACGTTACCCATTTAGGGAAAGGGGTGTCTACGGTAAAGTGAGGATCTCATCAAAAAAAAACCGCGAAAAAGAGTGACAAGGGAGGGCCCAAAACGGCTTAATTCAACGTGACATATTTTATGGACAGACAACCCCTTAGTACAAATATTAACCCTTAGAAGCACATACCCATAGTCCACCCGAAATTTTTTTTTATATTTTTAGTGCTACTATTTCAAAGTTTCATGCAGCAATGTAAGTCGATTGAATAAGAGATACAATTTTGGTACCACCGTGCAGCATTTGTTACCACCAAAAAAGTGGTACATCGCGTGTACCACCAAGCCTGTAAGAGTTGAGCCATTAGACCGTTTGACCACGTTCAGATTGGTTGAAATAGTCCGCCTAATTCTTACAGAAACTGGCAACATTAAGGCAAGGTGAGGAAGTGGGGCTCAGTCCCACTTTCTCACCTTGCCTAAATGTTGCAAGTTTCTGTCAGAATTAGGCGGACTATTTCAACCAATGTGAACAGGCTCTTTAAGATGAAATCTAAGCTCATGTCCTTTGAGGAAAGAGGTCCAAATAAAAGACTACAATTTGTTTCTTTGCCAGACCCGAAACTTTTAACTCAGGAAATCTTCAATCCATATAGACAAACTGCTTGATATAATTATATATTGAATAGCCTAATTCAATGATGAACTAGATTTAAACCCGTAAATTAAATCAAATGAAATTTTAACCAAAGATCAGTTTAAATTTCCACCCATTCCAAATCTCCATTCTAGATTAACTCAACACGTGAGTAAGATTAAATCTGAACCGTGGATCAATTTCGAATTTTCCTTAGCGAAAAAATCAAACGATGCAACAAAATGCCTTGAAATTGAATCATCCAATTTTTTTTTAATCTCATTTTATGCACTTCAGAATAGTTTTCATACGTGAAATTGTAGGGGAAACTGGGGTATTCTGGACCACGGGGAATTGCGGACCAGCGTCATTTTCTTTCCCCTAGTAGTGGTTGGTAACTGCAAATAACTGTAATCAGTTTGCCTCATGTTAAGCTAATTTTCCTAACAGTACTCGACTTGTGTATACGCACTATCACCTCGCTTCGATAGCAAATAGAAAAGTGATACTTCGAAATTTTTTTTTTTCACTTTGTGTTTCGCTTAAATTTAACCACATTTTTCGAGAATCAACTCAAGTAAATATATTGATAATATTCACGGAGCCTTAAGCATTCGACACTGACAAAAAATTTTGCATGAAGTTTGCATTGTGTTACTAATAGCTGCCATATTGTAAAAAAGAGCGTTCGGGGAATTGTGGACCACTTTTGTCGGGGAATTATGGACCACTCAATTCTTGACATTTGACAAGCAAACTTCGTGTATTTGATGCATATAAGTGTTTTTTCATGCAAAAACACAGCATTAGATTTTCGGCAATCATACTAATACATATATACAAATGAGTTGGTGTCTGTCTGTCTGTCTGTCTGTTCCTCTTTCACGCAAAAACTGCTGAACCGATTGACTTGAAATTTGGCATGAGTATCTGTGGTAGTTCTGGTTCCAACATAGGCATACGGAAAAGTAGCGCGAGGGGTGGGGGGAGTAAGGGGAGGGGTAAACTGATTCCGAAACTTATTTTTCCCTCTATGTTACTCTTTCGCGGGGAAACTACTGAACCGATTGGCCTGGAATTTGGCATAGATGTTCGTCGGGGGTCCAGCCCCAACATAGACCCATTAAAAAGTTTTTAAGTTCTTTCCGGTTTTCTTCGTATTCTAAAATTTAGACAAAAAGCTTAACCCGGCTACGACGGGTATACAAGCTAGTTTCTAAATCGGCCGTTTTGACATCGCCAGAGGATGTAAATGACCTTCGTGAGAAGGCTGATATGAAGCGAAAGAGATTGGAGAGAAAAGGTGATAAACCATAATCGAAAAAGCAAAAAGATCGTGTCAAATCGAAGACATCACAGAAGAAACAACCATCTTCAACCTATTGTGAGGTGGAAGAATACATCGATTTCTGCATAATTTGTAAGAAAAATATGCCAAAAAAAATGAACCGCCGAAATACCATCCATTGCAACGTGTGCGATCGAGCTGTTCACTTGGGATGCTCCGGAATGACTGCAAGTTACTGGACTTGCGAACATTGCGTTTCGGACTGATTTTCATTGCAATTTTTCACTTCATTTCACTTTGTCTGTTATATAATAAATATATGAATCAAAAAAAAAGTTTGTCTATCACATTTTTCCATTTTTAATCGATTTACAAAGTGGTCCACAATACCCCGAGATTTTTCAAAATCGCAAAAACGCCATTTTTGCGCCAACTGATAAAACTTGTATAATTTAATACAATTTGACCGAACTGCTGTGACCCAAAGAGAGGTTATTTATCGTACTACAAATTCAAGCTTTGAAATTTTCAGAAAAAGTTATTTTTTTACGATTTTTTAGCCAAAATGAAAAAGCGGTCCAGAATACCCCACCCTCCCCTACTAGTAACGGTACTTCTCGACAATTCTAGAAATTTATCACTATTTGACATTTGCAGGTAAAATACTCGTATTCACACCAAACACAACGGCCACCATCCACTTGGACACAATGTGAAGACATTATCCGTCAAGACAAGATAATAAAAGGTATACCTAAACCTTAGCTTGACGAAGTAAGATTAAAACCTATTCATTTCAAATCGTCGCATGTTAGCCGCATGGCTCTGGAATATTATCTGGGAAGAAATTACTGAGGGCCAACAATCGGTATAACTAAATAGCCCTTTACCAGGAAAAATATTGTTGAAGACAATTTGACCGGAGAGGAAAACGTCTTGTTCAAGAGGCACAAAGAATCACCGGGCGTACCTTTTATTATGAAGGAATAGAAATCGTTTGACTTCGTACCGACTTTTGTTTGGATGCAACAATGAATGTGTGACGGAAGTAATTTAACCAGAAGAAACATATTCACCATAAGTAGGTACTACCTCGGAGCACAGATTTACAAGGGAATAACGAGAAAAACCCAGTAAACCATCCCTAAATGAAAAATCCAAAACGATGAGCTAACAGAATGACAATTTTATGAGGTAATTTTGACATTTTTATCAGATGTTGTTGGATTTTCGTTTTTGTTTCGCTTTTCATTGTTGTTAAACTTTCTTTCAACGGAATTGGTAAAATTCTTGGAATACTTAAGAAACGATTATCTTCTGGGCATAATAAAATAGATACCGAGTGAAATTTTTTAAGGTAATCAACGTTATGTGATGGGATATGTTTTGTTATTTCAAGTACCTACTTGGAAAATTATCCAGGAATAATTAGTTTAGGTAAAACATTTTATGCGTTTTGTGGATTAACATAAAGGCATAAAACTCATAATTTGGAAGGCATCAAGTGATTTAGGTTAAATTCGGTTTTCATAAATTAGCAACTTTTATGATCACTCATAATTGTGATTAATTTCTTTTATGAGTTTTTGTGGATTGGCTGTTTTCTAAATAAAATATTTGGGGTTTTAAATTAATGCTGACCGCACTTTCTAATATTCGCCTTGAGGTCTAATAAAATTCCCAAGCAAAGTAAAATTTGCGAGAATTGAAAATGAAAACCAACTAACCGTTTTCGCTACAATAGCACCTAGGTAGGATTTTAGCCAGTTTAATAATTCTTAATGAATTTTATACAATTTTTATACTCTATATGGTATCTCATAAAGAAGTATATTAGATTTAGTATACCCTTTGTAACGCATCGAACTAATCGTCTTTGGTATAACAAAAGCGACCCCCAAAATTACGCCTTGAGGATGTTAGGTATAACAAAAGATTTTGATTTCCGCATGTCCGTCGTCTGCCTGTCCGTAAACACCATAACTTTCGAAAGAATTGAGCTAGAGACTTGAAATTTTGTATAGTTATGTTTCTCGTAAATAGCATGGCTAAGTTCTTGAACGTGCAAAATTGGACCATTCCTCCCCCCCCCCCCCTCTCTTGGTTAAATTTAAACTTTTTCTTCGCGATTTCGTCTTCGCGAAAAGTAGGTGATTAACAAGATTAAACATTACTATAAAACTTTCGGATGCGACAAACAAAACAATAATAATAGCTGCAATATGCAAAACAAACCACTTTTTTAACTGATCTAAAACGGATGTTTGTAAAAAATAAAACTTCAAATCTTCAGTCCACAGAATTTATCTTTCCCCGTAAATTTAATTCACAAAATATGTTTGTAGGTATTTTTAGTTTTCCGTCTTTTTGCAAAACATTTCGCTATCAGTGCAATTTCACAATTTTGAAGAGTAAACATTTAAAACAACATCCTGAGTAAGGTGAAAATCCCAAAACGTTTTATTTTCAATTTTTACCAATTTTACGCCACAAATGAACATAAAAAACAAATATTTCCAGTAACACGGAGATACCATATCATATTATTGTTTTTGCCAAGTGGAAATTTACAGAATGGAATAATTTCTTTAACAAAAGCGATAAAAAAAAACTTATACGATCACTTTCTTATCAAATTATCTACAGTAAAAAAAAATTTATGTCTTCAAACGGTGTTTGGTGTTGCTATCAAACATATTTCAATGAAGACGAGCAATTTAGGCCAAATACCTTTGAAGAGTAAAAGCCGTAATAACCACCTGAAACTTTATTGGGGCTATCAGTCGAACGATACATGGTAAGAAATAGAATTCGCAGTTGAGAATCGAAAGCAACTTGACTAATAAAAACTTCGTAGACCTAAACATTCTTAACCCTCCGTCAGACACATACTTCGATAGTCATATTCGTAACACATGAGTCTGGCCAGACCCCCATACATTTTAGTACATTTGCATATAAATATTTCGTTTTTGGGCATGTATTCAAAATTCAAACACATTTTACTTTGCAGTTGATTTTTTTATTTACTGTCGCAACTAATAGGCACCTTACACGTTCAATATATTGAAGCAAAAATATTGACCGTGTAAGGCAGGTCTAATGCAAACATAATCTACTTTTGAATGTTGTTTATTCGCACTTCGACATTTCGGAGAACCAATGTGTTGGATAACGTCGAAAGGAAATTTCGTCTAGCGTCATTTCTTCAGGTGCTTTCTACTTCTGCGTTTTGCATGAAACACCACCAAAAATACATGAAATTTCACACTTTTTCATACAAATTGTTTGTGGGTCTGGCCAGACTCATGTGTTACGAATACGATGTGTACACCATCATGTCCTTGCAATTATTCTTCTACAAAATCTTTCGTCCTGATATTTTATAGACAGATAGCTAAATAGATTTTAGGAAGCTACCTGAAATTTCAAGTCGATAGCTCAATTAGAAAAATATTTACACAAAAAATAAAATCGAAAAAACCTGGCCAGACTCATGTGTCAGTCCAAGGGTTAATATTTTATTCGTATTTTCCGCAGACGATATTCTTGTTGAAGATACCAACGATTTTTATCAGAAAGTATTTTAATTGTCTGACAAATATGTTATTTTTTGACAGTGCATTCATATATAAATTTACTAAACATACGTATTCATATATAGAGGATTTTTCGGAATATTTAGATAAGAAAAAGTACTTTGAGAATTCTTTGGACACAGAAAAATTATTGACAGTTTGCACGTTTAAAGTTTGATATGGTTCTTAGCATAGACCCGGCTTCAAGACTCATTTTTTATACATACAAACGAGACTTACCCAAGCGGCGTTTATGTTAATCGCAATGTAACCATTTCGATTGGATTCCGGTCAAATTTGACCAGAAAAATAATGATTTGACCGTATTGGACATTTCAACAAAAATATCAATTTAGATGACTTCGAAACTTCAAAAAGCGAACACACCCATCTTTATTGTAATCTAAAAATGCAGTTGTGAACCATTTTGTAAATTTTGAGTCTAATCAGCTGGTAACTTACACTAACATTTGATAGGTTGAACCGTGAGGCAATCTAGGTCATATTTTGTAGAATTTTTAAATCCTCTTTTCTAGACCCATACCTTACACTCTTTGTTGGTTGATTTGGTCAAATGACATGGGGTTGTGGGAAAGAGCGCAAACTTGCCAATTAAAATCCTCAAACATTCAACTTTTTTTTGGCCAAACGTTGCAAGCTATCATCAAAGATTAGCCCTTATGTATCTAATCCTTTATAGTTTGCTTCGTTTGGTGAAAAAAATGAAACTAATTTTTAGAAATTTTGTATTTTCGCGCTTGTGAGAGATTTTTTTGGCTAGATTTTTGACCGATTTTTTGCATTGGCAACACTGATCCACCGTGACTTGAGCAGTTTATAAGTTGTTCCAAAGGTTTGTTGTTCCGCAAGAGCCATTAAAAGCAGAAAAAAGACCTTTGCGACTCCCGAAATTACTCCTTGAATCGGGTGGAAAATCGCGTCAATTTTGGATAGAGCCACGAAAAAGGTTAATAACATTTTTTCGGCTAAATTATTCAAACTAAAGTGCTATTCTTCGGACAATAAATTTTGAAGACTCTCCTACAGATCCGAATTAACAACGTAGTGAAAAAAGTACATCCCAATCAAAATAAGGGACAAACATTAGGCAGCAGATCGAAATTTCCATGTATTTGAGTATTTTTCATTCTATGATGGAAAACTTCTGTAAAACGCCACATTGAAATGATAGAGAAAACTCGTTTCTTGCTTTACCACTTCAAATAAACAACAAAAATATGTACCTTACGCAATCAAAACCATTAAAAATTCGCTACGGTTGTAGTCTAGTAAAAGTGTGCAAAGTTCAAAGCACCTTTTCATGAAAAAAAAAATGTTCCGCTTACGAAGAAAATTTTTTTGATAATATTTGAAGTTTCCATTGCCATGAAATGTTTCACTTTTTATTTTTGAAAAAAAAAATCTCCGCTAAACTTGAAGAATGAGCTTAAATTATGTTTTCCCTGTTTGTTCATTAAATTAAATTAAAAAAAGACCCCAACATCTTCTGACCTCGACACAAAAAGCGAAGACTAAAAAATCCCCAAAGGCGAGAGATGCCACACAAAATCGAAAATCTCGAGAAAAACTCTCGGCATTTTCGTCATATCGGTTGGCCTTTTCCTCGCTTATCGAACTTTTTTCGGGGATTTTTTTTTATTTGTAGCCATTATCGTGCTTTTTTCAGCATTCGGCTATGTTATTAAATGAATCTGCATCGCAGGAACGCGACAGCGACGTAATATGTGTTAGGTTGGGTCGCTTAATCGTCGTGTATATATTCTTGATAAAAATTTTGGGATTGCCACGTTCTTGGCGATACAGCAAATAAACATAACAACAAGACACCATTTCCAGAAAGTGTTATGGAGGACACAACGTCCCCACAAAACAAACAACACAAAAAAAAACATAACATTTCGATAGCTAAGAAATTTAGGTTAATGCATTCTCCTTCTGTTCGATGGCGACATCGTTCGCTTTTCAGTTTTATAGATCAGAGATTCTTATTGTTCCAAAGACTCGAAAAGTGTCAATCGAAATATTGAGATTAAAAAGAAACTTCTCAACAGATGATGAAATGTTTTTTTTTCTATTTTCAAATAAATGTCATTCAAGCAAACATTAAACATCTTTGGATGATTCTCTGGAGACATTTGGATAGCAACATTTCAAGATAATCAACTCCCCTTGCATTGCCGTAAAATCAACTCAATGAAGACACCACAAGAAACGATAAAACTTGCAAAATCTTAAGTCTAAATTTACACTGCACTTTTAATGTAACTAAACGTTACACGTTACACCATTAGCCAATTGAATGCAATTACGTAAAAACTCATTAAAACTTTATCGTTTCTAATGAAACACACCTTTCGACGATATTATAAATATTTTCTGTTGATTCAAGACGACACAAAAACGCAAAAAAGAATAAGACAAAAAAACTGAAACCGAAGCTGCCCATCGACCGAAATTTTTTCCAATGCTGGGCCACACCAGGTTAAAAATTTATCTTGATCGTGATTGGCGAGAGACTCAAGTTAAACTGAATACTGGTTTCAAAAGTTCAAAACGATGAGGCCCAAAATTCATAAAGAAACACAGCAAAAAACCATCAACGAAAAAAAATATCAAACGCTAGAATACTTATATCCAACGTTTTGGTATTTCTTTGTGCGGTCGATGGTTTCGCGGAGGAGCTCCGAGTGTAAGATCGCAGCCCGCTCCACGGTAGTGTGCCACACACCATAAACCATTCCGAGCCATTACTTCAGACCATTGCTTGATATTCCACCAGGTAGCTCACACAGGTAAGACGAAAATCGGAATGGCTGTAAGAAGACCAGAGAGGCACACAAGACCGGCCAAACCAGGTTGAGACCTCTCAGCTGAAAGTCGCGGGGAACGTTAAGGTGCACTTTGTATTGTCACGGGACTGGAACTTGGAACACCAGTACAACAATCACGAAATTAAGGTAAAATTGTGGGAGCAAAATCGGGTTTCGGGGGGATGAGAAAGGTAATACTGTAAAACAAAAGAGCCGAACTTAAAATAAAACACGTTAACGAAAAATTTCCACCCTCTCCATTGGCTGACTACCAGCATGTGGTTGACAAAAAGTAGCGCATTCGAAGGGGGATAAAATCGCTCTCTTCCTAAAATTACCTTATCTACTCGTACTATTAGTATTTTTTCAAATACTTTAATCAATTTAGTAAATAATAGTGCACCTGGACAAAACAAAGTCAAGCAACCCACGTTAAATTTTGCTTCCTAGTATTTTTCAGAAAGTTAATTAAAGTAAAAAAGAAATATACCAGCGTATTTTGAATGTCAAAATTGACATGTATCTTCTAGGCGTAAATTAGAGGAAAACAAAAACAAAAACACTGTGGAAAATCATAATCAAAAATGACAACACCAATCTTACTAGCAGTGAAAAACACTAAAGGACTGTCCATAAAACACCCAAAGCAGCATTTGTGTCAACTATGACGATATATATCAACCACTAACGTCACGATTGACCTAAATGCTGCTTGGGACGTTTTAGTGGAACAGAGTCGTCAGTGGTGTGGCGGCAGTAATCTTAAACGAAAAAAAATCTGCACGATAAAGAGAAAGGCCCAGAAGGACAAAAACAATCGTCATTCGCAAACTAGTCGGCCGATTGAACTGAAATTTTTGTTTTTGCTTTTCGAGTGAATGGACCCAGAGAAAAAATTACTATAAATCGTAAGCTTTTCTTGCGAGGCTCGAAACTTTTTACTTTATCTTATTCAGTAGCGTAGCTATCCTAGCTACGTAGAGTGAGAGACAAACCCTCAACGGCACATTTTCAAGAGCGGCAAATTTAGGTCTCTTAAAACAAAAATATTAAAAAAAAAAGTATGGTGGAAAAATGACCAAAAAAAATGTCTCAAAGTTTTCTCCAGGACCATCCATAGAGACTGCAAATGCCACCTATGGCGTTATCAACCCTTTCTACACCACTAACCCGGATTCCAAAAATATTTAAAAACTATACAGTCCAACACCAATAGGAACGACGCTTTAGTATGTTTATAAAATTGAGAAACCTCAAAAGTAACATTCTGAGCATTAAAGTAGATCGTCTTAAAGTATGGTTCTAAGATTTACCCAAACCTTAGTACAAAACATATCAGAAGGAAGAAATGACTAACTTTTAAAATCAAAACACAATCGAGATATGCAGAGTACACAACTTTTATACATATGTATATCCAAAAAGGTGTATCTGTGACTGCTGCCTAACCCAGGTAAACACCATAAGAAATATTGGAGTAATCGAAAAAGAGCCATTTTTTTTCGTCGTTGAGTATAGAAAAAGGTTTGCCCAAAGACCGGCTGATGATCAAAAGGCGAATAAAAGCAAACGAGAAATGTTGTAAGACGAGAATTAAAATAGAAGACGAAGTTAAGAAAATGGCAAATGTTTTATACGAATCTATAGTATTATAATTTTGTACTTTCGATATACATAGAAGTGGTATATTAAGAAATCGATTTATAATTCAAAGAAAAGGCTACCTGTTGCCAGGTACGATTTTTATTCCGCTCTGTTAAAATAATTCATTTAAAACACGAAAAACCAAGAAAAATTTAAATATTTTTTTATAAATTCTTTTTGAAATCTCATAAAATTCTTTTTGAATGTCATATTACTTTTTTTCACAGCCATAGTTAGTAATGTAGAGATTTAATTGAATTCCGAAAAACCGAACTTTTTTTTAAAGAGTTCGATTAACCTTCGATGGACCCATCGCAATTTTCACAAAAAAAAACAAAAATCAGAAATCCATATATCTGAAAAATATATATTAGGGGTATTCATGTAACCAGCTAAACCTACCCATCAAAAACCAAACTGTTTAATAACCGAAATTTCATGAACCGAAACTTCCAAAGCTTTTACAAATATTGAAATATTGATATTCCACATAGATTTTTAGGACCTATCAAAACATCCAAGATATTTTGAAATTGGAAAATTTTATTTGGTTAAACAGTAAAGTGTTAAAAATAATATTATTTTCCCTAGTTTTGCCAAAAGGTACGTTTGTTAAGAAAAACATAACAAAAGCTATAATTGCCAATCTGGCAATTATTGAAAACCCGTATGGTGATTTAAGTGAACAGCGAACAGTTCTATCAAAATTCCACTTTGAAGTCAAACTTTCCAATAAGATTTTTTTAAATTTATTCCAATCGGATTTTTATGTATGGGAGTTTTATGTAGAATCATATCCTAAATAACTTTTGTTCTCGCACTTTTTTGATAAGATGCACCGTTTTTGAGATATTCGCAAAAATCGTTTTCGTTCGTATGGGGGGTACCCCCCCTAATGGTCCATTTTTGTCCATTAACGAACTTGGCCTCACATTTTACGAAAAACGGATCTGTGCAAAATTTCAAGTCTCTAGCTCAATCCGTGCGCCCGCAATCCGCGCCACAGACGGACAGACGGACAGACAGACAGACAGACAGACGGACAGACAGACGGACGGACATGCAAAATTCAACTTTTTTTATCATTCTAAACACACTGGTGTAATTCATTTTTTTGTGTGATGACGGGATCTTGGCGTTACAAACGGTAAGGCAAATCTAATATACCCTTTGGTTTCACCATACGGGTATAAAAACTGATCAATTGCAATGAAATAAACAAATCTTACTTCAAAAATGTCGCGTAAACTTTTGCGATAAATTTTTTAAGTAGTAAATCGTCTAAAAAGATCGTAAATTTTTGACAAGCTGTAAATTGAATTGAATTGCATTTGAATTGAACAATATTTGTGAATCGATTAATTTACTATACATTTTGCCTCATATAAATATTAAATATTTTTGTAAATAATTTAACAATTAAAGCGAGTCGCTTAAAGCTGGCAATATTACGATCATATATTCACTCAAAACCTACGCAAAGGTAAAAAAAAAGTATCCAACAAACACTGAACACTTTATATGGCAACAACGATACCTTGGAATAATGCAACAATTATAAATTGACTTTGGGCCACAGGTGGCACAGGTAAATGCTTGCTCAAACATTAACCTAAAGTAAAAGACGATAAGGCCAAAAATAAGAAGTCTTACGTATGCGAACGTTTGAATACACCCTATAATAACAAAAGAGAAGCTCATCTTACTTGCTTGAACGTCTCAGAATTTTTTTTGTTGTTTTTTTTTAACTCAACTTTTAAATCTGATTCGATCCTGATATTAGTCCCGTTCCAAAAGCACCTCTCTTTCATATTTTGAATGGATCTTTTATGTTAATATCGAACTAATCGCTGATTTCATACAACTAAATACTCTGCAGTCATGTGAACGCACGTAAAGAAGAAATATGTGAACATGAAAGACGATATGAAGTACGTACACACCTGGATAAATTGGGCTTTTTTTCGTTATTACACCGCTCCAAGGTGCTTAAGTATGTGTCAATAATAATTTTGCGATATGCTGCATGAATAAAATATTGAGCTATAAGTATATGAGTGTATAGTAGACTCCTTCGCTTTACACCCTACTGGGCTCGTGCGGAATTATTTTAGAAACGCGTTTGCTAGTGATGGCAACAATTGTCAGGTGATTTTAACCTTTTTCACTCGTACAGAATTATGTTCATGATATTTATGTTATTTACGGCAAAAATTTAAGTTAATAATTTGAAAAATTAATGACAGTGTATAATAAAGCGAATTAAGCATCTAACATACCAAGGGTTCTGGAAAACCCCCAGTAACACAAGAGATCGCAAAGTGGATGCTGCGACTACAAAGTCGTGAATTAAAACGCGCCGACCATTCTACGACCTCCTGCATTACTTGGCATTGCCAAGACCATTGCCAAGAGGAGGCATTTGCCAGCTGAGAGGCCCAACGTAAAGTTAATACTGTTGTGAAATATCAAAATTAAAACTTTGGGACTAGTATTTGGGGCCCCATGCATTTAACGTCAAAATTTTCGCCTGCGGCGCATTTGTTAAAAATCTTTTGTTTATAGTTTGA
This sequence comes from Chrysopilus asiliformis, assembly GCA_964034945.1. Taxonomy (NCBI): domain Eukaryota; kingdom Metazoa; phylum Arthropoda; class Insecta; order Diptera; family Rhagionidae; genus Chrysopilus; species Chrysopilus asiliformis. The sequence continues at coordinate 21,237,151 of OZ035960.1, forward strand.
AATGTTTACCCAAAGGTATTGGAAAGATAATAGTATTGAAAATTGTTAATGAAGTGATTTGGCAAAAGTATTCAATTTTCTTAAATTTTCAATTTTTTGAGATCTTAAACATAACCGTAACAAAACTTTATTATACCAGAGTACATATAAGAAAGTGAAAAGGAAGAAACCATGAGTTACTTGTATACCTTCGTACAATTAAACCCGATGACCGTAACCGTATAAGAAATTTTTTTTCGGTTTTTTTTTTAACATACTCATGTATGTACGTGTAGATATATATATTCGGGCTAAACGTAATGGTACTCCTCACAGCTGAGCTAGGAACACTGTGGAGCAGGCGTTCTTTAGGCCACTGACCCTTATATGGCTAAAGTTATACAAAAATAGGTGCTACACACGATTATATCATACACAAAAGTCCAAAGACCATTTAGCCTATAATAAAAACGAGAAGTGCCCTGTAACGAAAGAGTACAAAAACAGTATAGTAACCTAAAGGCAGTGATAAAAGGTAGCTAAAAATACCTTAAGAACCTATGAAACAACGACCGAAGGAGAAAAAGAATAAAGACGTTGTTTTACTGTCATCTTTAAGCCAATCAAACAAAGTTCGATCTTTTTTTGTTTACAATTCGGATCAAATAACGACGACACAAGTACTTGAAATTACGAAACATATGATTATCATATATTCACATGTGAATTTTATAAACGAACAAAAATAAAATCTAATTTTATCCATTTACGGGTAATTTCATCGAAAAAAAATATCAACGCAAAAAAATTTTATTAACTCTTCTTGTGTTTGGAAAATAAATCAAACCTAATCGATATTTACTAAACAAGAGGCTTGTCATTTTAATGGGAAAACGAATTTTAAACGAATCATGTCTATGACTAAATCTTAACAACGCTCACTGGCGATATTCAAATGAAAAAGGCGTCAAGGCCGAATCAAGGCACTTCACGATTAGATATGTTTAATGTAAAAATCAAATAAAGAAATTATTCAAAGATTTTGATTTTGCATTTCAATAGATAAATACCATCGGAAACATTATCGTCTTAAGTACTTTGATTACGATAATTTCCACTATTTTTCATTTCAAAAACGCAAAAAAAAAATTCCTCCCAAGTTAAAGCCTTGAGCTTGTATTGTTTGGACACAATAAAAAATATTCTTTTATGCCAAACAGTTCTTTGAACTTGTTCTAAAATTAAACATTCTCTTGTTTGGTTAGAAAATTTACTTTAGAATTCTAAGCGAATTCTTTGTGGCAAAAAAAGCTATGATCTCCTTCCGTACAAAAAAAAATCTTGTCAAACAGCAAGCGTAACATAAGACGTTTTTAGTTGTAAACAAATTTTACATTTTTGTGGCAAAAATTAAATTTGTACTAATCTGTGATTATATCATCCTGCTGGAAATTATTATTCCAGTCATTTTGGAAGCTTGTAGGTAGAACCAGTTTTTTTCTATGTGTAATTTTTTCCTCAACAAATTGACGGGTATTCATTGCGATTAGAAAAAAAATCTGAGCTTTTTACTATTAGAAAACATGTTGAAAGTTGCGATTATTAATTGGTTATAAATAAAATAACCGCTGGTCACCCTTCAAGCCGATTTTTCTCATAAACTTAAAATTGCTTTAACCCATTTTGGCATGGGTGAGTGTACGTTATTATTTATTTTAAATTTGCTATTTTTAAATGGTTTGGGAAACTCCGGAAAAAAATGCGGGGGGAGCGTTTGACAGTAGGATCGATAGCCCCTTAATTAATGAACCCTAAAAACGATTCCAGATTTCTGATCATATTTTTTACAACAATTATCACCTGCGGCGCATTTTTTTGTTACTTTTGCATAATTTAAATTGTATCTATAGCAAAATTTTTATTAAGACAAAAAGTTTTTGAATCAGTGATGCGTTAAAAAAGTGTGAATTGGATTTCTGGTGTTTGGTTTTAGTTCCTTTTTCAATCGTAAAAATTTAAATGTTAACCAAACCGAACAAATAATAAAAATTCTGGTTTTTGGTTTGGTTACAGCATTTATTTTAAAAACTGATTTAGTTTTGGTTTGGTTTGGCAACCTTTTTTTCAAAATGGTTTTGGTTCAGTTCAAAAAACCGATTTGCATGTTTGTTTAGAATATAATTTTCCATAACCCTTCTATACATCAAAATTCAATCTGACTGCATCTAATATTTCCAATACAGGAGAAGAAATTTTTCCCGATTTTTTGAAAAACAGTGGATTGTTATATTGAAAAGCTTTTAACCCGTTCGGTACATGTTTGTTTCTATGGGCGTTAAAGATTCTCTCTATACAAATTAATGATGTTTAAGCTATTAGTATTCATTTAAACCAAAAAAAAAAAAAAAAAAAAAAAAAAAAAAAAAAAAAAAATAGTCCAGCTTTTTACTCAAAAAATCAAAATTGGGTAACAAATGCACTTAAAGGTGCACTGAATGAGAATTGTTGAAAATAAATAAATAATAAGACAATTCAAATTTTTAACTGCGTTGACATATGGCATCAAAATACCGAATGGGTTAAGGAAAGAAGTGTTTGAAACACAATTTCGCATAATGTTTCTTATTTCAATTGGGGGTACTGGAAGATATCTTCGAGAAATTAAGGAGGTGACGGACCAAAAATAAAAAACTATAGCCGTATGTCCTCAAACAAAATTTTTTAATCCAAGGTGATATAGGCATAGGAAATTTTGTTGAGCCTAATGGTTCAACCACAGTGAAGGCGGCAAGCGGCAGCGGCGACGGCGGGCGGCATGGCGCCGCCACACATACCGCCGAGCCAGCTACAATGATAGCGGCACCGTCGGCAAATGCTTCTATCAAAATTGAAACATCAAAACTTATTTAATTCGTCCGCTACTTCACTCCCTTTATTTTCCTTGATGTCTATCCTTTTATATTGAGGATGGGCCAAATCGTAGAGCACTGGATTTCCTTTTACGAACTTGATTAATTTTTCCTCCGTTGTCGGCATCTTGTGAAATCAAAACGTCAAAAATCTGCATAGAATGTGGCGCCTAATGTGGTGGTTGTCACAAAACAACGAAGAAAAATCGGCATAGAATGTGGCGCCGAATGTGGTGGTTTTCATAAAACATTATGGGCGGCGGCGGCAAGTTTGACTTGGATTCAAACTCGGCGGCGACGGAAAAAGTGCGCTGCCGTTGCCGCTGTATTGTAGCAGTTCTCGTGGCGCTACATTAGTGCAAAAAAAATGCCGCCCGCCGCTGCCGCTTGCCGCCTTCACTGTGGTTGAACCATAAGGCTCCCGAATGTGTAAATTCATTTTGAGTATTGCTAACAAAATTAAACTATAGATCTGCTATAACACAAAAAAAACAATTAAACACGTGTATAAAAAAATCAGATGTCAAATTTTTATTTCTATAACACTCGAATTATCAAGCAATTAAAAGACTCGAAAAGATTTTAAAAAATTTAATCATTTCCAGTGATCAAAAAAATTCATAATGAGAGCAATTCAAAATAATAGCATCCGTTGAATATTTTTTCCCCAAAAATTTAATTTTACGACATTTTAATAACATGAGGACAACCAAACATTTCAACCCGCATAAAATCCAGGTGACTCCCAAAGACATTCCCACCAGCACCAACCATCATTTTGAACGCCGTATTGAGTGGAAAAAATATTTTTAAAGGATGTGGGTATAATTTTTTTATTATATTTAAAATTCAAAATGTTTCCATGTTGAGCGATTTATAATACAAGATTAAGCTGAGTCGTAGGTGGTTATTTTACCTTTGCTTTACCAATGACTACCAGACCTTAAAAAAAACATTTCTTTGGTTAATGAATTTCCCTGTCGCGTTAAGTAATTTCCCACCAAATATTTTTACCTGGAAACGATCGAAATTGATGTTTCAACAAAACAACGTTACTAATATTATGCAAATCAAACGACCAGAACAATGTAACCAACTATATTAGTAAATAAGAGAGACAACAACTTAAACTTGAAGAAGATAATCTTTTAATAAAAAAGGATTAAATCATTTTAGAAAAAAAATATGATAACGAAAAAATATATACAGCCACCCCAATGATAAGTCAAGTTTTCTAGAGAACATTAAAAAAAACTGAGAAAAAGTATTGTAACAAAAATTTATCTAAAAATAATCTTTAATAACTGATTATTGTTATGCAAAGTATTTTTTTTTTAAGTTTTTAAACATTTCTTGTAAAAGACAGATAACATCAAATTCTTAAAGCTCTCCGACTGATATTTTTACGAAAAACTATTTTTTCCGCCAAACCGCGCAGATCGCCATCATTTTGATGATTTTTTTCTTTCAATAATATAGCATTATAAGTTTAAGCGATCGCATATTTCTTAAATGTTTTGTATTAAATTTTCTATATCTGACGATTTATGTCTCATTATATTATGATTTTGCTTTGTGTCAACCATGAAAAGCCTCTTTTGATTCTGCATGCGAATAACTTTTTTATCTAGGCTTAATCTATCGATGATTTTTATTTAATTTTGTCACAATGTGAGTTATTGTCGAAAAATTAATTTGCACAATATTATTGACAACTTCTTCTAATGCTAAAATCACAAATCAATCAATACAGATATCATTCGCCGTAAATGTGAATGTAAAAAAAAGCTTGATTTCCGCGATTGAACACAAAATGTCTTAAATTTTATGAAAAAAACTAGCTTGCATACCCGTCGTTGCCGGGTCAAGTTTTTTCAAATATTTTTTTTTATGGTCTATGTTGGAGCTAAACTTCAGGCCAATCGGCTCGGTAGTTTCCCCACGAAAGTGTAACATAGCGCAAAAACTAAGTTTCGAAATCACTTTACCCCCTCCCCTTACCCCCCCCCCTCGCGCTACTTTTCCGTATGCCTATGTTGGAACCAGAACTACCACAGACACTCATGCCAAATTTTAAGTCAATCGGTTCAGCCGTTTTTGCGTGAAAGAGGAACAGACAGTCAGACAGACAGACAGACACCAACTCATTTTTATATATTAGTATGATGATTTAATTAAAAAATTATTTTAAATTTTATGAAAAGATTTAACTACACCAATGGTCCCTGCGAATGTGTAGAGTTGAAAAATATCGAAAATTCTCTTTTACTTAGCCAGTAAAATTTGGTAATTTATTTTTTCTAAAATGAAACGTTTTTAACAACAAATATATTTCTTCTTCCGCATTTAAAATGTTAAAAAAAAGAAAACGCTCGGAAGTGCTGGAAGACTTCCACTTTCAAGGTGAATTTACTGTTAAATCGCTCACGTGCGTAGTACCCTTTCAACACGCCGATAATCTGGCGTGAAGTGAAGATCACATCACTAGTCACGACGATGCACAATTCATTAACACGGTAAATCTTGGTGAAAAAAAATTGTTTATAAAAAACTGAATTTTCACACTTCATCAGACCCAAAATTAATTTCGGCGAATGAATACATCCGGGGACACCTTAGTTATATAATCATAGATTCAAAAGGAGGTGCAAACGTCGAAAAAACTGATATGCGAATGATTAAGTGGCCTGTAAATATTAGCGGCCCTCATAGTGGCATCGAATAATAACAAAGTTCATCGCAAATGAATTGAAAACAACACCTAAAATTATTATCGCGGCAAATTTTAAAAATTGGCGAGTATTTTAAAAATTGTTTTTGCGACAAATACGTGTTTGAAAGACCAGAGTATGTTTTTCATAATTGCACTTCGCATTCCTTATATTTTCTTGCTTCGTAACGTCATCTATTTATGAACTTTCAATTAATTTGATTGAAGGCAGAGAGAATCACAGAGCCTTAGGTGTTAAAAATTTATGCTATAAACCAGGAAGTCATTGTCGAATTAGCTTTCATCTGAGCCAGATGTAAATCATCTTGTTGTCGAGATTAAAGAAAAAGTTACCATCCCACACACAATTTTAAACAAACGACAGCAACGACTTTTGAGCTTAGTGCATTTTTTCAGACAGTAGAAAAAAAAACGTTTTGATCAAATATAAAAGATTTTTTTAACTCAGGTTTATTTCTTACCGGACTTGTTTTGTTATTTTGGTTATTTTTGGTAACGATGTGTTAAAAGCATTTTAGATAAAAAGATATAACGAGTTTCACTTGCAAGACAACTACGATAATGAGATTGCAAGAAAATTGTATTGAAAAAAAAATTAAATTCTAAGTTTAGAAATAAATAATTGCAATATCGCAGTTTTTAAAATATCAGCGATAATATTTATGTATATTTCCAACCATAATGTATTGTCAGCACTTAATATTTTGCATTGCAACTTTCTCTTGAGATTCTGAATAGCTTCATTGTAGGTCATAAAATCCCAAGCCACATTTTTACATAATCCTGCCTGAGCTGCGTGTCTGGCGCCTTAATAATTACTACACACACACGACGCTTGTGACAGGTAACAAGAAACTACATACGGATAAGCTACAAAATGTGTGTTTGCCATAAAGGTAACTCTCAAAGGAGCCCTTGAGGGTAATTAACAAAATTCGTTTCATTTATGCAAGAGCAAAGCAATTCAGATCATTATTACTTGCTTTCAGAATAGGGGTATAGATAAAAATCTAGTCCCAACATGAAATCCCACAGGAAAATTAGGAAATTGCCTAATATAGAAGAAAACAAAACTTTAAATAATGAGCTCCATTGACATATTTTAGGATTTTAACAATAAATTTCGAGGAATTTAGTTTTTAAAATGTTTTTCAGCAACCTTTGTAAATAGTTTATTCCAGTGTTGTCGTGGACGTCCGAATCTGCAAAAGTGAAACTTCCGCATTGTTTTTCACATCCGCACTAACGTCCGCATCAGCAGATGTCAAAAAATCATACCCCCGGTAACCCTGGTTTTCTGAGATAAATCTCAGATCACTAGAATAGCCACACTTAAATTCGATTTCAGTAAAACTTTACCTATAGCTTTCCATATTCACAGGACTATATCAAAGGTAATACAGTAGAATCCCGATAATTCATACCCCGATAATTCGTATATCCCGCTAATTCGTATGAATTTGCTGATCCCTTGAAAAAATCCCGGTAATTCGTAATCCCGCTAATTCGAATTTCCCGATACTTGGTATTTTTACGTCGGTCCCTTGAAATACGAATTATCGGGATTCTACTGTATTGAGTTTTATTAATGACGATTTTTGACGAACTGCATATTGACGTTTTTTGAGATGTTGGGATCTGGCAACACTGCTCCCTGACGGTGTTTGCACAATTTGGCTCTAGCATCTGTGTATCTTTGGCTGTAAAAATTATTATCACTACAGTATTTATGTGAATGCTTTTGCGGATCTAAGTGAGCTTCGGGATGGTGACCTCTGATCTATATTCTGATCCAAACATTATTTTATTTCTTATCCCAACTACGTATAAGAAAGTAAAAAACAATTTACCAGTGACGAAACAATGAAAAGTTCAACAATCTATGTATATTATCATTTAATTGACGTTACTTCAGCCAATCTTGAATATCTTTTAATGCTATAGCAATGATAAAAATTTTGTCGTTTGCTCAAATGACCGAAAAAAATGTTAATAAAATTCATTTGGATTAATCGCATTAATTGAGATTAATAACCGGCAATGTTAAATTAAAACACTTGAAATTTCAAAGCATTTAATCCACAAAAATTGTTAGAGAATTCAAATTGCGCTTTAAAATTCCCCATCTCTATATAAAATTCCACAAAAACCATGTATGATTAAACGCGGCCAAAAATTGTCTGTGTTTAGTGTTTTAGTGTTAAAGACCTTAAAATAGAACAAAACCAATTTAACTTTTCGATAAAAAGTATTAATTGATTGCAGGATAGCGCAATGGTAGTAGCAGATTCGATCATAGAACATGGAATACAAAATTTTTCACAAATTAAAGCATTGACTCCCTATCGAATACTGAAACATGTACAAAATGCAATCACAGACATTTCCAATTAAGTAGATATTGTGGAAACTTTTCGATCAATAAATTTAATTATGATTTTTCCGACGATATCTGAAGGTGCAAGCAAGCAACATCGTGGAATACATTTGAGAAGCACGTTTGTTTATTTCTGTTTTGTAATTCAAAATTACGTTCGATTCGAAACTGATTACTGGCTACAAAAAAAAATAGGTTAATAAATTTAAGTAACTTACTTGTTGGATTGTTGTTGGTTTCACGCCAATGTGTTGCCGCCTGACATCCGAATGTTGTTCGACTAACACTTTTACAGCAGGACCATTTTTTTCCAGACCAAATACCAGGATGAAATCGATATGATTTCGGTGTATTCGTTTCCTCACAAACTGAAAAACATAAAGAAATTGTAGCTAGACGCCATTATGAGGACAGACAAACATTTTATGACAGAAAATTCCATTTGTATGGCGGAGGGGGGAAGAAAGGAATGGTCCGATTTTGCCCGTTCCAGAACAAGCCTCAATTTTTACGAGAAACTTACCTGGATAAAATATGAGATTATGAATCTTTGCATTTTTTACCCCGGACAGAACACAGAGGATGGATTTGGGGTGAAAGTTTGTGTTTGCTTGTCTTTCCCTCCTAACTTTTGATCCACCCAAACAATTTTGTTCCTGTTTATGACATTCGAATGGATATTACGGGAGAAAGGATTTAGTGCAAAAAAAATCACCATTCACCCTCACTTTGTATGTTTTGATCCATTGAACCGATTTCGATCCCGTTTTCGTCATTGGGTTGGCAAAAAAGGGGGTGTTTCAGTGTACAAGAATTCATCTTCCCCCTAACTTTAAACCCCCCAGCATTAAACTCCCTCTCCTTATATCTTTTGATACACTGAACCGATTTCAATCTCGTTTTCGCCATCTCGAAAAAAAAACTTTGAATCCTAAAGCACATTATGAAAATACAAACTGCTGGCACAAAAACTTGAAATTCAGTCAAATATTTAAAAAAAAATTTCGCTCTTATCTTGAAGGAGTAAAAAAAAACAAAATTATAAATGGTTAAAACCCTCGTTTAAAAACACCGAAATTAAAAAAACATTACTAAAAAAATCCTTAAGAAAATTGAAAAAAACTCCCTTAAAAAGGATAAAATGATATAATCCTTGGAATAAATTTAAAATTGGTGTGCGTCGGGAACTGCTATTTGGCGTTGGTTTTGTGTAGCACGGCTATCCCGACGCACACCAATTTTAAATTTACTCCAAAGATTATTTTATTTTTTACCCGTATGGTGAAACCAAAGGGTATATTAACTTTGCCTTACCGTTTGTAACGCCAAGATCCCGTCATCAAACACAAAAATGAATTACACCAGTGTGTTTAAAATGATAAAAACAATTGAATTTTGCATGTCCGCCCGTCCGGCCGTCTGTCTGTCTGTCTGTCTGTGGCGCGGATTGCGGGCGCACGGATTAAGCTACAGACTTGAAATTTTGCACAGGTCCGTTTTTCGTAAAATGCGAGGCTAGGTTCGTTAATGGGCAAAAATGAACCATTAGGGGGGGTACCCCCCATACGAACGAAACGTTTTTTGTGAATATAGCAAGAACAAAAGTTATTTAGGATATGATTCTACATACATCAAAATCCGATTGGAATAAATTTTAAAAAATCTTATTGGAAAGTTTGACTTCAAAGTGGAATTTTGGTACAACTGTTCGAATTTTGATACGAATATCACCATACGGGTCTCCAATGATTGCCAGATTGGCAATTATAGCTTTTGTAATATTTATTTTGGGGGGTTTTCAATTTTTCAAGAATTTTTTTAGTAGGATTTTTTTTTGGGTTTTTCATTTTTTTAAGGAATTTTGTCTAGTCGGAGGTTTTTTGAACTTTTTAATTTTGTTTTTTTTAACACAAAACAATGAAATCGATCCACCAGAAATTTCGCTGAGAAATTTTAAACCGATTTTGCAATCCAGCCTCTCTCTGTTTCAGTCAGCCTGTGGCCGCGTTTAACTCAGCTTTTAGCCTCTGGTCCTACATTATCTGCGGTCTCGCGCTGTAACTCCCTTCAGAGGGTCAGTGAATAACTGAAGGATTGATAGGGAAGGAATGTGGTAAATTTTAGTGGTATGATAGTTTATTTACTTTTTTCCCGTTAATTTTATTACCAGTCGTGCTTTAACTATTTTTAAATCAATATCAGTACATACTATATTAATTTTAGACCACATTAAATTAAAGATTATTTATCTAGGAGCACCCAAAGCACAAAATATTATAAAGAAAATGAGGAAGTAAACATCAGATCTCAATGACCTTCTTTACTTGTTTTTCACATATTCTCAACATATCTAATGCCATAACTTTACTAGTAATTTTAACATCAGCTCCGGGCTAATGATATGAGCATCCGCGTAATTAGATAGAAAATGTCATAATAGCGCCAAGCAATGAAACACAGACAGAAATAATGGTGATAAAAGAGACGCCAATCGTATTAAATAAATTCCACTATGATATTTCGCTCAAAGAAATATCCACTTTTATGCGATAAACAGAAAGATAAATTAACCATGAGAATTGTTCGAACTGACGATATACCTTGTCGAATTGCTCTTATCCATTCGGAGCGCTCCTTTTCACTATTGGCCACTAAATATAAGGTATATTGAGGCACGGACCTGCCGGGCAACTTGTCATCTGTCTCACAGTATCCTACTTGAAATGGGAATCCCTGAAACAGGTAGAAAACGTATTTTTAATTTGTATAATTTTTTTATTAACAAAAAACTTACATCAGGTGCGAATGGATCTCCTCCATCACCATTCAGGACGGCACTTTCGACTAGTCGAACTCCTTTGACCAAAATTCGACCACGCTCTCGGCGTCGCTGTAAAGATATAAAATCGATGTTATCGAATCTGAATTTGTACAGAAAAAAAAATTCTTTCAACATAATCGATTCATGCATGCGTTTAACCATAAATCATCGATCATAAAGAAAGCAATTAAGATTTAAAAAAGAAGTGGAAAATGTGAAAAATATCATTCTCGAGAAAGACGTGATAAAATGAGCGCCAACATTAGATAAAAGATTTTTAGAGCATCAGTGATGTGTGTGTGTATGTTTTTCTATACTTGAATTTTCTTGGCTACAATTACACTATATTTGAGGCATACGCAATGCTAGAAATTACATGAAGCAATGAGAATTGCCTAACTAAGGAAGTTAAAAACGATGATAAGAACCAACATGAAGGCATTTGATACGGTGGGAATGCAGACAAGCAAGACAAAATTGAAATTGAAATATTCCCAAGGAGAATCCTTTTCTCTGGTTCCACTGCGGGATTGCGGGCTACCAAGGGAATTGAATAGAACTTGGGGTTGATTCGAGCAGCTTCATCTTGAAATTTGAAAACTTCTTCAAACTTGCCTCGGTTGTGGATTCCTTCGACTATCCCCTCCGTCCTCGCCGGAAAAAAACCCTTCGAGTATTCTTGAAATGAACATCAAGTGATACACAAAAGGAGGAAACGATTCACTTGGAAATGGATCCACATCAACAAAATCGCTCGACATCGTCACTTTGGCCTGGAAGACTTCCAGAGATAATTGTTGATGATGGGAACTAAGTTTCTACAATTTAATGGATTTCGCTATGACGATGCTTGCTTCTATTAAAACACCAAGATGTTAATTGCTCCGCTCAAGTTGTTGAGTTGAATAAGAGGATTATAGGCTGATTGCTTCAGTGAAACGAACAAAAAATTCAACTCATAAATGCTGACCTAGTTTATACTTATATACGCTTATGCTTGGCGGAATAAACATCCACTGAAAAAAAAAACAATCCCATCGAGAGTGAAAATAATATTATCTGGTTATTTTTTTTTTGCTTTATTTCATATTGTGGATAATTGCTGCAAAAGTGTAGACAATTTCACTTCCGTGACATTTCTCAGCTTTAGCGAATTTATTAAAATGTCGCAGCGAACTTTATCCAATTTTAGTTATGGAAATAGGTTAAACGAATAAAATTACTAATGCTATAACGTCCCTCATACCTCAGATATTTGTCTGTTCTCGCCATTTAACTAAAGGAAAATAACACGACAGTGGAATACTAATTGAATAAAGGAAGTCATCGATAATTCTATTTGGTGTAACATCATGTAATGGTTCAACCACAATTGGGGCGGCAAGCGGCAGCGGCGACGGCGGGCGGCATGGCGCCGCCACACATACCGCCGAGCCAGCTACAATGATAGCGGCAGCGGCACCATGATAGCGGCATGCCTCTGACAAAATTGAAACATCAAAACTTATTTAATTCGTCCGCTACTTCGCCCCATGATTTTATATCCTTATATTGAGGATGGGCCAAATCGTAGAGCACTGGATTTCCTTTTACGAACTCGATTAATTTCTCCTCCGTTGTCGGCATCTTGGGAAATCAAAACGTCAAAAAAACTGCATAGAATGTGGCGCCGAATGTGGTGGTTGTCACTAAACAACGAAGAAAAATCGTCATAGAATGTGGCGCCGAATGTGGTGGTTTTCAGAAAACATTTTGGGCGGCGGCGGCAAGTTTGACTTGGATTCAAACTCGGCGGCGACGGAAAAAGTGCGCTGCCGTTGCCGCTGTATTGTAGCAGCTCTAGTTGCGCTACGTAAGTGCAAAAAAAATGCCGCCCGCCGCTGCCGCTTGCCGCCCCAATTGTGGTTGAACCATAATGCTATTAGCATAAATTTAACGCTTTTATATGCAAATATTATTAGGGTAAATTTTTGAAGACATTTACATCTTTATCTGACAGTTTCTTAAAGCATATTACTTTATACGCTTTTGCCTTATTCTGCGACAAAAAGGATACGAAAAGACGAGTCACTTATGGAATTTATCTGTGAAATGTAATCACTGGCATGTGAGCATAGATCTTTCATATGGAAATATTAGGGTTTTAAAATTATTCGACCAGATGTTTATTTATGACACTGTACAGAGTTGTAAATGAAAATTAAAATATTTAATTTTGGAATCCAGCACATATTTTAAAAATTTCTTACTACGATCAGCGAAGATTTCTAAAAGGACAATTTTAAGGAAAACTAAAGGAATTTGAACTTTTTAAACAGAGCCGTATCCAGGCAAAAGGGCGCTGTGTGCAAAATCTGTATTTTCCAACCCATTCTTTAAAAAAAAAACTTATATAAATAGCAGTTCGTTGCCAGCTTAAAGTTTTTTGTATAAATTTTAGAATGCCAAAAAACCATAAATAACTTAAAAACTTTTGGGGAAAAAACGTTATCCTCACAGGACCTTCCGTTTCGAATTTTGAAATTCCAACACCAGATTCGTGATCAGTAACCCTGAAAACCTCCCAAAGCCAGTTTTTGCTAGAAAAATGAGAAAAAGGATATTTGCGTTATCTTTACAGGACCTTCAGTTTCGAATTTTGAAATAACAAAACCAGAGCCGTGATCAGCGACCCCAAAACCCCATAATGCCAATTTTTCCGGGGAAAAAGGATATTTATGTTATCCTTACAGGACCTTCCGTTTCGATTTTTGAAAATCTAACATAACTAAAAACCTGCTTCTGGCAACGCAGATCATTTTGCAAAAAACCGCGTAAAAATCGGTAGTTTTTGAGTTTTGTAATCTCAAACAGACAGACAAACAGACACAGACAGACAGATAGACAAATATCCATTTTTATATATTAAGATTAAATTTTTTAGCGCCTAGAAGTTTTAAAAGACTAATCAAATATAAAAAAAAGTGTGACGTATTTGATAGACTTTTGTCAATTTTGAGGTCTCGTTCTAATGGGGCGAACTTCTAATCAAGTTAAAATACAGGCCTGGGAAATCGCCACTCCGAAAATTATCTTAGGCTGTATTCCAGAACCAGGACTGCATTCTGGAACCAGGCCTCATTGGACAGAACACTTATTTGGTTTCAAAAGAAAAAAGACAAAATTTTCTACTTTTCCTGAACCGTTTCCTGAAAAGAAATTATCCAAAATTTCAACGCAATCAGTTCCCGAACATTTAGTTCAAAGCCGAGTTTTATCTTGGTTTAATATTTTCTACTTTATTTTCTCCTTATCTTAATAATCGTATTCAGAATTTGCCACTTGGAGTTCCCGACTAAAATTTTTACTGCATGGCACGTATCTGCAACTGTAAATTTATCCTTTTAGTGGCGGATAATTAAGTCCGATACACCAAAAATGCTAGTAAGAGTGTTATTAATAGGTAGGGTCATTTAAAAAAACCAGAGAGTAAAAATATGCAATTTAATTCAATTTAAAAAAAAAACGAAAACAATTTTTTCGTTTTAGTACATTTTTTTAAAAAAAAAATTTGGTTAAATTTTTTTTTAATTTTATCCGTTTTAGTAATTTTGTGTTTGATTATGACTAAACATCCAAAATATCGTCTGTCTTTCGCCACGCATTTTTTTAGTCTTCGAATATGAGGCGTTGAGAGCAAAAGTGGTCCAACCCACTTGGGGAAATCATGAAATTTTTTGAGTTTAAACCACTATTGCGAGTGAGTTTTTAGATAAAAGTGTTTGAATGCACAATAGAATATTTTATCTAGTAATAAAGTCCACCAAAAGTCCACCAAAAATGTTTTTTCCAGAAATTTACAGTTTGAAAAGGCGAAACATGGCATAACTTATTTTATAGACAGTCCGTAACAATCTTATTTATCAAATTGTACAAAATATTAAAGTTTTTTTTCCTTTTAAAAAGTCATCTATTGATTAATGTTAATCATTTAAAGAATTTGAAGAAAAATTACACGTCTTGTTTTATAGAACTATAAGTACATACACTTGAGTCTTCAAAATCGAAATGCCGCACACTCAACTTTCTTTCATAATCCATAAAAAACAAAACAAATGAAAAGCAAAAGTAATGAAAAAAAAGAAAAGTTATTCAACTTAATGTAATCGCACAATGAAATTTCTCCATGCATCATATTTACATTACACATTCCTGTGGCATGTTCTAAAAGGGTTTTTATTTGTAAATATTTCAGTTGACGGTAGATTACAAATAGCCATTTCTAAAGAACCGCACTCAGAAGCATTTTACAATCAGATAAAGTGGAATGGAAAATTCAAAAACCAAAGAAAGGTAAAAGAAAAACAGTTTCCTCAAGTCGTGCCACTATGAAAGTCATCAAAGGTTTCCAGTCATGTTGACATGTGAGGCGTTTAAAATCCCATAAAATAAAATAAAACCCAGCATGTCACAAACATTATTTTAAAACTTTGTCTTAGAATAAAACAAATGTGGAATATTCGGTGAAAAAAATTCTTGTTCATTTTCAAATGAGACACATTGAGACGCAAAGGTCGTTCATTGGAAAAATACCAATGAGATTTCATGATAATTACTTCATTGTTGTATAGATACAGGTTGGGGAAAATTTGGAGGAAATCACGTCGAGTTCATGCCAGAATTTCTAAAGAAATCGAAAAGTGAATGGGCGGGATGTGAGGGAGTCAAGTCGAACTCCTGGGTCAAGTCGTCAGTATGATTGATTAATCAAGTCTCTTGTTATTATTTTTCAAAGTTATTGTATTGAAATTGTTGTTTTGGGTCGATTCATCATCATATGTGCATTTGTTTTGGTTTTCTGGGAGGTGGTGGTAGATGAATGAAAGATGACAGTATAATATTTGGGACAAGTTCCTTGACTTATTAAACGCATTTAGACAAGCCCAGTGTCATACACTAGTCCGAAAGACAGTCAAGACAACAAACATTTAACAATTTTATGATTGGCGACTTTTTAGACACAGAACTTTTAAAATTTCTTACCTATACTATTTATTATTCGGGACTGAATGCGTGAGTGACAGACAAGGTAAGGTCACTCGAACGATCAATTCAAATGGCGGGAACCGTTCAAAGAATTTTATGTTTCTAATAAATTTTTTCCCTTTGATATGTTCGACTTTAATTTCTGTAATGTTCATCGAAAAGACACCTTTTAGCCGCTCTTTGGGGCATCAGCTAAAAGTTGATCGATGTTGGACAAGTGTTAATGAAAAACTACACGTAAGAATTTCGTTTGAAGTTTTCCGAACATCTTAGAACATCATTTTCATTGTTAACCAATCGCGAAATTTTACAATGGATTCGGCTTTTTGTGCGAAAATTCAATTATGACATAAAGACATTTTAACATGCATCGAAAGATAAAAAATAATAATACAATTGCAAGAAGTGATTTTTAAATTATGGAACATCATTATTGTAGCATAAAATTATTATAACAAAATTTAAAGGATATAAATTGGTTTTTTTTGTGTCTCTAACGGCCAATTTATTCACTAGGAGTTAAATCGCCTTAACTCCCTTAACTCACCTTTTACATGGAAAATAACACTAGCTAACTCCCTTAACTCACTAACTCGGCTTAACTCCTAGTGAATAAATTAGGGGTAAAAGTTCTCAAAACATTTTAAAAAAATTAAGTTTTTTTTTTAAATCTCTCGAAAATTATGCGCTATTATGGAAATTGTAATATAATACCAAATTCAAAGGAAACAAAATGTCCCGCCTTTAACAATTTTTATATATCTTAAACGGTTCTTGAGATAATTGAAAAAATATCATTTTTTACATTTTTTTGCAAAACTAAAGATAGCGGAGGAAAGTTTTGTGTTGATCACAACTGATATTTCAAAGGGTTTTCATAAGCTAGCATCAGACGAGCACACAAAACCTTAACACATGTGATGACTGACGTCACGAAAAAAACTCAACACACATTTCACACACATCTGACACGACACGTTCTCACACTTGAAATGTGTTGTTATCAGACGGTGTGAAATTTTTTTCCACACAATCGGATTTTTGTCCCAAAACGTGTTAACGACGCTAGTCTTCACACGAAATTTTGTCACACAATTACACACTGTGTTACGCAGATTGAGTAGTTATCAGACGGAGTGAAACGTCTCAAAAGGTGTGATGATGGAAGACGTGTGACAGCAGTCGAAATCGTCTGACACACTGATTTGCTATCAGACGGTGTGATAGCTCTCTGACATTTTGTGTATTTTTCTCGGTCATTGCTTGTCAAAATTGTGCGCTATTTTCAATCTATATATGTATATATAAAAATGGATGTTTGTTTGTTTGAGATTACAAAACTCAAAGACTACTGGCCCGATTTTTACGCCGTTTTTTTGCAAAATGATCTGCGTTGCCATGAGCAAGTTTTTAGCTATGTTAGATTTTCAAAATTTGAAACAGAAGGTCCTGTAAGGATAACGATTTTCCCAAAAGTTTGAAATTATTTATGGTTTTTTGGCATTCTAAAATTTATGCTAGTACATATAAAAAATAGTAGGATATGATGGATATGGCGATTTTGGCAGCCTATATTTTGGAGACCAGTGACGACGACGAAAACCTTTAGGACGATGGGTCGAAAGCGCAGTTGTTGGACAAAGGATTGGGTGTCGCGACGCGAGAAAGAGGGTTTCTTTTCCAATTTGATGGTTGAATTGCGCTCTGAAGAATCCGAATTGTATCGAAATTTCTTACGGATGTCGGTCGGTCATTTCGATAATTTGCTAACAATTGGTGAAGTCGCAGGGAGAAACATAACAAAAGCTATAATTGAAAACCCCTTTGGTGATATGGCATTATTTGAAAAATTCTCCGAATCCGATTTTGATGTATGGGAGTTTTATGTAGAATCATATCCTAAACAACTTTTGTTCTTGCACTTTTTTGATAAGATGCACCGTTTTTAAGATATTCACTATAACATAGTATGTGTAAAATGGCACGAATTCATGCCACTTCACACATTGGGACATTTACACACAGTCTTCACACAAACCGAAAAATGCCCTCACACATACCACGTTTTACACAGGGTTATCAGACGGAGCAAAATTCGTTTAACACACGTCAAAAAAATTGTCGTAACACAGGTTATCACACAGTGTGTAAACAAAAATTCTGTCACAATTTAAGTTATGAGACGGTGTGAACTGGTGTGACAATTTTGTGACGTCAAAATTACGTCACTTCTCACACGTGTGACGGTTTTGTGTGCTCGTCTGATGCTAGCTTT
Organism: Chrysopilus asiliformis; assembly: GCA_964034945.1. Lineage (NCBI taxonomy): Eukaryota > Metazoa > Arthropoda > Insecta > Diptera > Rhagionidae > Chrysopilus > Chrysopilus asiliformis. The sequence goes on from OZ035960.1 coordinate 21,255,268, forward strand.
AATATTCAAAATAGTGATATTGAATGAATGAGGGCAAATTTGATTATTAAATTATTTAAAAAAAATTCGAAAGCTTTAAAAAAAGGTAAATGCAAATTGGTTGAACTTTTATCAGTGGACGTATAAATTTAGTGGGCGTTCACCACAGAATTTCCCCCAGTTTCACCACTGAAAAAAATGTTTTTCCGGTTTATTGAACGGCTTTTAGTGATTAATTAAATTTGTAACCAAAGTTTCACTTCAGTTAGTTACTTCAAATCCAAAGAAGTGTAAAATAAACATTTTCCAAATTCCTACAACTTGATATACCAAATTCCGTACAACATTACAAAAATTTTCCAGATGCAAGAAAATCATGTAATCGTGTTCTGCGTCTCCGCTAAAGTGACAGTAACGTAATCTTATCTGCATTCTATTCGTGTACCATTTCAACCCAAAACGTTTAAAATAAAGTGAAGATGCATTACCCTAAATTCCATTCGCATGATTCCCAGAAAACCGACAAACCGACCATCACATCGCCGCCCAATTATGTAAACTATTCCATATCTTGCCCAATTTTACTCCTTTTGATGAACTAGTATATACCTCATATATGTTTATTCACTTTTTCCGCCTTTCTGACCTTAATGGGCTTATATTGGGATGATGTTTTTCCCGAATATTTACCTCTTCCTGATCTTTTTCTTCGTCTGCCGTAAAATATATTTACGATTACATCTTTGTTCATCGATCAATTTATCATTTTGTTATCAAAACATGGTGAGACTCTTGGCCATACAAATTCTCAAGAGGGATTACTTTCCATCGACGAACAGAAATATTGTCCGAAGGAATTCAAAAAGATTCGATTCGGCATTTAACCCTCTAACCGGAATATTTCCGAGAAAAAATCACTAAAATATGACTTTCAACTTGCGACAGACCGTAACCAAGACAACGTACAGGGCTAAATTTTTTCCAGCATGTAAAGCGATAACTTACAAAAGTCAGTGTAAGACGTTCCGGCGATTTCCGGCGATTAAAATTGTTACCCGTTATAAACAAGCGAATTCCCTGAAGCCCGCCTTAAGGCGGGCATTCCGGTTAGAGGGTTAATTAAATCATTTTTTCTTTTCCTGTGGATAAACTAAACACTGGGCCGACAACAGATTGGGTCTCAGGGGGCATTTAAGGTACTTAGACCGGGATAAATAGATACAAATCATCGTCATATATGAAGTGATGTGAATGCAAGCGCATTTATACGTTCATAAATCATAGGTAGACAACCAACATCGAATAAACTGAAATACTGAGTTCGTCCAACATTTACATTTCCTACATATGATGGCGATGATGCACCATTGGCCATTTGCGTTCGTATAGGACTTTAGGACTTTGGAATAAACAATGATGATGACGATGATATCGACCGTGACGTCTTCTGTTTGTATTTCGGCTTTTCACTTGCAAGAGATGGAAATTTCTCAACATTTGTCCATCCGTTGCATTGTTCGTCAAGGTAATTTGTTACACCGCATAGTAATAAAAAATAAAACTTTGTTATGCACCGCACTTGAGCTCTGAATTATTAACAAGGAATGGATGATTAAGAAGATATGCTGGATCTAATATTGAAATTAGTCCTTTTATTAGTTTAGTTTGGTGGGAAATTTCGTCTAGTGACTCATTCCATGAAGTTTATACACATCGCAGCATTTAAACTTGTAATAAATGGTTGAAATTTTGTTTTTTTTTTACAATTGGTTTTTACACTGAAATTTTTCTAAAATTTACTTTCTTATACCTTTTTGGTATATGCATTTTTCCATCATACTAATATATAAAAATGAGTTGGTGCCTGTCTGTCTGTCTGTCTGTTCCTCTTTCACGCAAAAACGGCTGAACCGATTGACTTGAAATTTGACATGAGTGTCTGTGGTAGTTCTGGTTCCAACATAGGCATGCGGAAAAGTAGCGCAAGGAGTGGGGGGAGTAATTGGATGGGATAAAGTGATCTTGAAACTTAGCTCTTCCTCTATGTTACCCTTTCGCGGGGAAAATACCGAGCCGATTGCCCTGAAGTTTAGCTCCAACATAGACCATAAAAAAAATTGAAAAAACTTAACCCGGCAACGACGGGTATGCAAGCTAGTATAATATAAAAAACAGTCAATTTAAATCATTTTCACTGTTTTTTCATTATCCGATTTTCGTTTCCGCCATTTACGCTGAAATTGAGCCAATGTGTCTCAGATTTGCCTACAATTTCGTCTACAGAGTTTGGGACTTTTTCAAGAAAATAACATGTCGATTCTGATAGACTTCTCATTTTATTCGACACGACTCAAATATCAACCTTATCCAAAGGCTGTACAGTGTGTTAAGAAAGTTTCCCACCATTCCACGCATTTGCTAAAAAATTAAACTCTCCTCCCACTTTAGGTACTTCTTTTGTAAATCATCAACCAATCTTCCGACAAGGATTAAAGAAATGATTAGTAATTCTGGTAAAGACACAATATTATTATTAAAAGTTTTAATTATTATTTAAAACTTTCTGAATGTTGATTTTTCATAATGATGCGAAACTTTTTTAACACAGTGTATATCTCGGTAGCATGCTGCCAAGATAAAAAACGATAGCAGGACGAAAAAGGAAAAGTAAAAAGACGTTGCGAAAGGAATAATTTCTTTTGATTCTTAAGTAAAGGGATGTCGATATCACAAATTTACAAAATTCTTCCGAATATGGGAAGAAGCGTTCAAGTATCCTCTTCAAGCGTCCTGGCGTGAAAATTTTTAAGTGCCGCGAGAATTTTACCACACGCTTTTCCTCCGCCTGCAGTTGTCATCAGCATTTTTGAAAACGAATTTTCTTCACTAAAATCTGGAGTGATTTTTATATTGTTGCACAACTATAGAGAAATAAAGTGGCGAAAATCAAACGTAATTCCAATAATTTTATTACAACTCAAGTGATAGCCGTCGCACTATAGCCCATTTTGCGATTTCATAAAAAAAAACAAGATAGTTCGAAAAATACATTTCCTAAAAGGAAGAAATTCTTTTTTACATATTTTTTCCGAAACTAAAGATTGCAGAAGAAAGTTTTGTGTTGACCACAACTGATATTTTTTAATATCTAGTATAAACTTTTACTAATGTAAAAATAATTTCAATATGCGTACTACATAAAATTAAGTATAAATTACAATTCTTTAACAATATTTTTTTTATTCTGTTAAAAATGTCTATCAATCGAAATCGTAGCAATAATATTAATTTTCAATTGTTTATCCATCATCAGACAATATTCCATGCAAAACCGCAGACCGAAGACAAAAAAAAAGAATTCTTGACAGAAAACCGTGAAACGGAAACCTTTTTATTTGTTGTCGATAGAAGAAAAACCTAAAACTTTAATCTAATAGGTAGAAGAAACCGCCCGACAAAAGCGTCATTAGCAAGCTTCTCGCCATAGACGTAGACATAAGAGATGCGTCGGACTCCGGTCGGATCTGATCAAAAATTGAAATTCATATCACAAATCGCGTTCAACCAATAAATCTCGACAAATAGCGAGTGCGGCATGGCATCAGACACTCTGGGTGGCCAAAAAAAAAGAAGCAAAACCAAATTAAACATCAACGTGATTCCTGTGGTCACTTGAAGCGCTACATCCTCAAACTTAAGAAAAACTTTGGGACCGAAAATGCAATTTTGCACTATTGAGATTTACGATCAAAAATTAAGTTCTTAACTTATTTATTCTTAATTTATCTCATAACAAGGGGATTTGTATTGTCGGCGTTACATTGATTTTGTCGGTGTCTTTTAAATTACTTCTCAATTCGTTTGAAGCAAATCTCAGTTCGTTTATTAAAACCACAATTGAACATATTAGGTGTATGCTTAAAAAGTTTCGATTTAAATTTCATACAAAAATTGTGAGTAAATTAGTTATATTTTGCAAACCATCAAAGTTCAAGGTGAAAATTTTAGGTTATTTGCCAAGTTATCGAAGATTTTTTTAATTTCTTTGCAAGCTTTTTTTGTACGAATTCAAGTAACAAAATTGAACCGAGAATTGAATTCATTATCCAGGAAATAAAAATCAGGGAAATAGCGCAATAGGAAAATAGTTTTCCCCGGTTTTCCGGGATCTTATTAACCATGGAAAAGTTTCCAGGAAAAAAATTGGAGTTTACAATTCCGGGGGGTCTATTATGGAGTACGACTAATCGTATTCCATAATAGGCCCTCCGGTAACCCGTTTCCGACTCAATTAGACTCATATTACAAAAATGTGTTTCTGTCTGTCAGTCTGTGGATTTCTTAAAATCTAGTCGAGCTAGAGCCATGAGATTTTACAGAATTCTTTTTCAGAGTTGTGATATAAAACCCTCTACAATAGGTTAGAATTTCTTTTGAAATCTACCTACAACTGTAGTAAAAATCACATTTCGGTCCTGGAATGGGACGGTATTATCAACTTTTGGTGCACTCAGAAAAATGTCAGGCCAACTTTTTGTCAGGTTAACTCTGACCTCTAGCTGGCTGACAGAGGTTTCCATTACATGACATTACATCCTCGAAATGCCTATCTAAGGTCAACTCGTGCAGCTCCCAATGCCCTACTTCACCTGCTCGTGGCTTGATTTCAGAATTTCTCCGGCCACAGGTCTACACAAGTTTTACTTTCTCTCATGCAGGCCAACGCGCGCCTCGCATAGGCTAAATTTTCCTGCCCGAGGCCAATTACGCCGTATGTAGGTCGTCGAGTTAGCCTCCATTTTTCTGAGTTTTTTGAAAATTGCAATTTCGTTTCTGCCAATTTAATCCAAAACTCTGGTTTTTTTAGTAGTCTTATGTAAGACAAAAGTTGAAGACAATAAAATTTCCTACACTTTTGTGATCAAATTTCCCACACGTTATCGAGACATACCGTTTCTTCCAAAAATTCAGTTTTGCAATTATTTCAAAAACTGTCGATTTTTCAGTAGTTCAATTTATGAGATGAATTAAAGAACATTTCCCACAATTTCACCGTCTTAAATATTTTACCGTTATCTTTTACCGTTATCTTTTACCGTTATCTTTTACTGTTAGATATTTTCATTAAAAAATAAAAATTTTGATTTTTACGGATTCTTTGCAAACTAACGGTTTTTTTCATGTTTCAACTACGAGCATTTTTTTATTAAAATTAGAGGTGCTGTTTTGAATATTTGTTATATACAATATCTGGAATCTACATATTGCGTGGAGTCTGTATGTGGCCGAGACTGTATGTGGCCCCATTCAGAGCCACCCCGGCTATCTAATGGTTAATCACAGAATTATTTAATTAATTACGCCACGGCTTTACAATTTGAAAAGAAAATACAAACATGTCTAAATTTGAAACTATTTATGACCCACCCTAACTGGACCACAGGTAACTCTTAAAGCCACTCCTGATATCTTGCCTCGATCTTTAGCATTTGTAATGCGTTAGCGTTCACAACTTATTTACAATAATGATAAATTTGTATGTCACACGATGATAGCCACAATTCTAAATTAACATACTTAATCCCCATCACACCATAATCCCTTAGTTTCTTCCGACTATACGAATATCTTAAAGAGATTGTATTTAACACACATACCCCACACGATTCAAACCGGGAGGAAATAATCTAAAATTGGTCAATAAAACGGCATTCCCTCATATATAGCATTTATTGAGCGAAGCTCTCATCAAAATTGAAATTTTTTATGCTTCGATATAGCACATTCCAGCATATTTAAAATCCCATCAAGCAAAAAGAAAAAGGTTAAGTGAACAACACTCAACGACGCTATAAACGAAAACAAAACATAGATCGAGATCGAGATCTCATCTTCTCAGACTTTGATCTCACCACTTAGCATAATATTGCGTATGCGATTGGTTATGTTGTGTTTATAATGTTACCAGGAATCACAGGATGAATCACTCGCTTGGTATTCAATCCATACCACACACACAACATTAAAGCGTTCTACTACTTCTTGTACAACGCGAGGTGGATAGAAAGCAAAACTTAATCACAGGCCAATCCGAAAGATTTCACTTCCCATCCAAGTGTGCCAGTCGTAGGTCTGCGGTTGGACCCGCGCATATTTCCTTGACTGATTCATACAAGGAGCAGAACGTACGGCCAAGGTTCAAATAGTTTAATTTGGCCAAGTTCAGATAAAAGTATCTTCCGCTTCGGTTATGAACAAACACACTTTGGCTAAAAATAATCACCAGCGAAAACTGGTGTTCAACGCCTTTTCCGGCAGACGATGGTTTCTTAAATTATCCACACGGATGAACGTTTTAACCGTCCCCGATCCAAAGTGTCCGTCGCCGATTCATCATTTGCGGCTTTTACACTTATGGCTGACTTTCAATTTGGCTGAACGCATTTTTATGGCTTCAAATAATACGTGCAGCTAATCCACATTTATCCCCATTTATCCCTGTTTCAGTACATCCATTGGAAGACAGTCCCTTCAGACAGTCAACGACTTATCGCTTTCTGTGGTCGTCCTGTTCGCTCCGCTATCATCGGATTAAAGTCGAGACGAATTGAGTGTCACACGGGTCCAATTAGGCATTTTACCTTTAGGGCATTTGTTGTTAGCCTTGAAAATCCGAGGGAAATTAAACTGGAAAATGAAACGAAAACAAACTCAATATGATGCATTTCCCTAGCTATTATTCTTGCCAGCTCAGTGACTGATGCACGGATATGACACTAATTTCGAAAAAATGCTATGTCAACCCAACAAAATGATGAATGGAAAGTTGGCAATGAAACGAAAATCTTGTAGGGAGAAAAAGGAAATTCTGTATTTGGACTGTTGCCAATTTAGTGAAAAAACAAAGGATGCAATTTTGTCTGCCATCCGCCCTTTTAGCGATCTTAGGTGCTTTTTCAGTTGCAGGCATTTTTTTCGAGTTTTCCTTTCAAAAGGGAATTGTTACTGTATAGTTTTTATTAGCATTGTAAAAGGGATAAAATTATCACCATTGCAAGCAACACTCGCGAAATTATTCCGTTATTTATGTGACATGTGAGAAAAATTGTGGAAACTATGCTACTGTGTGTCGTAGGTCATTTAGGGGTATTAAATGTGGATTTCTAGAATACAAAAGTGATTACGAATTCACATTAAAAATATATTTATGATGAAATTGTTAGAAATTTCCATCCTGTTGAAATTTTTATACCCGTATGGTGAAACCAAAGGGTATATTAACTTTGCTTTACCGTTTGTAACGCCAAGATCCCGTGATCACACACAAAAATGAATTACACCAGTGTGTTTAGAATGATAAAAAAAATTGAATTTTGCATGTCCGTCCGTCTGTCTGTCTGTCCGTCTGTCTGTCTGTCTGTCCGTCTGTCTGTCTGTCCGTCTGTCTGTCTGTCCGTCTGTCTGTCTGTCTGTCCGTCTGTCTGTCTGTCTGTCCGTCTGTCTGTCTGTCTGTCTGTCTGTCTGTCTGTCTGTCTGTCTGTCTGTCTGTCTGTCTGTGGCGCGGATTGCAGGCGCACGGATTGAGCTAGAGACTTGAAATTTTGCGCAGATTCGTTTTTCGTAAAATGCGAGGCTAAGTTCGTTAATGGGCAAAAATGGACCATTAGGGGGGGTACCCCCCATACAAACGAACACGATTTTTGCGAATATCTCAAAAACAGTGCATCTTATCAAAAAAGTCCAAGAACAAAAGTTATTCAGGATATTATTCTACATAAAACTCCCATACATCAAAATCCGATTGAAACAAATTTTAAGAAATCTTTTTGGAAAGTTTGACTTCATAGTGGAATTTTGATAAAACTGTTCGCTGTTCACTTAAATCACCATACGGGTTTTCAATAATTGCCAGATTGGCAATTATAGCTTTTGTTATGTTTATCTATAAAAACTAAGTAGAGAAAAAATAACAATTCCGTATTTTAATAATTTAAAAGTTTTTTAACACGTTGACGGACAGTTGCGGCTATAGCCGTCAAGTTCAAGTTCACTATGTGACATGACGGCAATAGCCGTCCAATACGAAACGGTCGTTTTTAGACACTGCGGCTGTAGCAGCACAAATGTGCATTTACCAGCGTACAAGTAGAAGCCTAGTGTCAATTTTCGAATTTCACTTGTTTCTACTGTCGAATTTCACTTGTTCGAATTTCACTTGTTTCTACTGTCCGTCAACGTGTTAAATTAAGAGTAAACTAATTCTCGTACATCCGACCTTGGAACGGAAAAACCATTTTCTGGACAAACATTACCAAGGAAAAAATCTCTTGGGGCTGTCCATTGCTATTTTTAAGTTTTTCGGACCTCCTCTCCAATTCTACAGACTTGTCACACTACCGCAGCTGCCTCCCCCACCCTTTTCCCCTAATATTATGACGTAAGGCGAAAGCTGGGACCGTGAACGCCTCGGATTGCGAAACTTTTGGTTCGTGAGCTGCTTTAGAGCCCCAAAAAAATGCCTCAGTTCGTAAACAATGTTAGGGTTTATTAACAAAATTTCAGTTCTGGCACCGGTGTTTCGGTTCGTGAACGCCTCGATCTGTGAACATAATGGACTAAGTTAACGAATCAAAATTCGACAGTATGTTCTGGACATCCCTGGTTACAAATTGCTCTATTTTGAACCAGGAAATGCGGTTTTCATGTCTTGTATACTGGAAAAATAGTGAAAAAATCCACAATTTTCGGTAAAGCGCAAAAAAAAATATATCTTATGGGGAAGAGGTGTAAAGGTTTTACAACTGAATTTATACGTATGGGAAAGATATGTAAAACCTCTTTCTAACAGGGATGCAAATTAAATGTTTTCTATGAATTGGATTTCTGGTTCAAAATTTCAAGATTCGGTTTTGGTCAGTTTTGCTTCTTCACTAAACACTTTTGTCTTTAAAAATGTTTCCACGAACCGTTTTTACGAAAGTCGCAAGAAACCTTTCCCAAATCAGCCTGGCATTTTATTATCCTAACTACCAAATTTCATAAAATGTCGTAAGATTGGGGTAATTTCATCGGACGCATTCATACACTTTTAAAGTCATCGCCAATTCAACCTAAAAATAAAGTGACTCTTTCCGAATTTGTATGAAACTGCCCCATTTTTAATCGACGAAGGACGGTTCCATGCGTTATAAGAAAAATATAAAAAACAAAAACCCTAAAAATTTGAAAAAATTGACATTTTGAAAAAATATTTTAAACTTGTGAAGTATTCTGACGATGCGGTAATTTTTATATCTTTTAAGTACCCATAAACTATTTTCATAATATTTTTTTAAATTTTTATTGTACTGCTTTAGAGGGAAAGTATTTTATCATGACGGAAACCGACTCCGTTTCCAGCAAAATTATGAGAATGTCCTTGAACCTGTCTATCTGTCTGTCTGTCTTTTAAAAAAATCCTTCTCCCTCCAGTTTTCTAAAAAAAAAAATGTGAATAATAACGAAATTGTGACAAAAACTTTAAAATTTTCGCTAAATTTTCCAGTCAAATACTAGCAAATTTAACAATTTTCCTCCTCAATTATCAAAGGCACATTTACAAGCAAAAAGTTTCACCGCCACATCATACAAGACAAAATTCCAATCATATTTTATTAAAGCCTTTTAAAGTCATGCATAATACCTTTTTTTTGTTATCCTATTTCTAAATTGATATTCAAGTGCATATGGGGAAAGTTTTTCGTGTATCACAGGCTAAGAGCCAGATTACACACGGCAACTTTCGGGCTTACTTAAGCCGATTTTTGGGAGAAACGACTGAGGAGGGAAAAGTTGCCACTCGAAATCATGGCTTATCGACAATCTGCATACATGCAAAGCGTGTGAACCGGTTTGGGAAAAGTACTAGGCAGAAATCATTTTCGTTCTGACCGTCAGCAGGTAAAGATCTTGGGAAATATATGAGCAGCAGCAATTTCAAAGGTTTGAGTTCACACACACCCATGTAAACTTGTGTAGCATATGCAAACAGGATTGGCTTATTTAAGCCACAAGTGTAAGCACATTGGCTTATTAAGCCCAAAAGTTGCCGGCTTACTTAAGCCAAATGTAATCTGGCGCTAAGTGGTGTCTAATAAATTAAAACAACTAAAAGAACAATGACGTCCTACGGGACAATAACTTTTCAATTCCGAAGAGGCAAACCGAAGGGACTGAACTGGAAATGTAAATTGGAAATGCAGACACAACATACGACAGTATCGACGAAAACTGTATATCGTGTATAACAAGAAGTGTGCAACAAAGGACTTATATATCAACATGCATCAGCAGACGATTTGTCCTTTCCATCAGAATGCATTGTGAAACATATTTTCACAGAAGAAATTTTTAAGGGCAGAGGGAAAATCCACATAAGTCTGCAGAAGAGCCCTCGAATGGGAAAACGAGCACGAATGCTGAAAAACTCTCGACGCCTTCACTCAGCAAGAAAAATACGGCAAAAAAAATCATTTAGAAGACGAAGTTTCGTTTCACATACTTGCGCCTACACCAGTCAAGTGGGAAAACAAAAGAAAATCTCAGAATGATCCATGAGAGGACCGGTCGAAAACGTAATGTGGAATGGAGGTCCCTGGAGTGAACACAGCGGAAATTATCACGGAAAGTGTAAATTATACCACTTCCATATCCTTACATCTTTCATAAATCAAAATTTTTACCTTCGTTTCCTGCGAATCTTCAGTCGGATAATTTTAAAAAACGACGAAAATCCTTTTAGCCGCCGATACACATGAGAAACAAAATTAGAATCGAGATTTTATTTACAACGCACATAAAAATAGCCCTTCGGGGGCAACAAAGCAGAGGGTGGCGGGTAATTTTTCACAGTTCGACGGTCCACAATCGAGTTAAATTGTGTTCCGTTTCTTTTTTCCTCTCACCCAAATTTTCTCACAATAGCAAAAAAAGGGAAACTTTAAAAAAAAAATTTTAACAGAAAGATTTAAGGGTGAAAAATTTTCCACAACAAGCACTTGACAGATAAGATTTCCGGGATGACACTTTATGATAAGGGCGAAATGTATATTTTTTTTTTAAATTTACGAGTAGAATCTCCGTAGTTAACTGTCTTCCTGGGTGGTGAATCCACCACACCTCAGTCTAATGTGCCACCCTATTTCTGCGGCCGCTCAGGCAATTTTCAAAAAACCGAGCCAATTACTACCGAATTTAATTGCTTCGAAATTACTCCAAACTATCTAAATTTGTACACTATTTGACGATTTTCCCGATAGAGTGTTTAACTTTAATTTAATTTTGTTTTAAATGAACCGCTTTTCACGACAAGCAAACAAACAAAATACGGAAAATCTTTTATTGCTGAATGAAATTGCAGTCACGAACTAATGATGGCGGACACTGAACTCTTGCTAGCGAGGGTGCCAAGAGAACAGAAGGGCTGCTCGCCACAACAAACGCACACTGTTATGAAATAGGGGGTTGTAAATTTTATAAGGCCTTGCCAGATAATTCTATTCAAGAGGGATATTTTTCTTAGAAAATTTCACAAGAAAGAAACGTAGAAAAAACAGTAAACATTATTAAATATTGATCGTTTAATAGCCACATGTTTTTGTCAACAACAATAGCAATATAAAAATAATTTTTATGATCCTTTAATAGGTTTCCAAGCTAATTTTAAATTTTATAGACAATGGAGAACATCAATTAATATCTTTGACTATAAACGATAGATAACAGCCACTTTACAGAAATAAATTTGTCAATATTGGGTAGATAAGATAGAATAGAGAACTTTTAAAGTAAATAAAAACTTCCAATAACATTATAGGCCGATAATTTAAGACCAAATTTAACCCTTTACTACATGGTGATACATTGATAGAGATGTGACAAAAGAAGTACTTTTAAGCAGGACTGTGAGTCGGTAGATTAACCTTTAACTCCGACTTCAACTCAAACTCCCGAAATTTTCCAACTTCTATAAAGCTCCGTTTACACCTACGATTTTTTTTAAAAGGTTAAATCACTTGTGCTTATTCATGCGAAACCTGGAAAGTGACATGTAGTTTCATCTAAACTTTGTCTGCGTCGCATTCTCGGCATTTACTGGCCTGACTTATTCAACAACAAAGAATTCCAAACTCCTGCCTCAAAATTCTGGGTCCTCTAGCAATTCGAAGAGAAGTTTGAGTAGGTTGCTGTTGGGTCATATGTATTAAAACTAGCATATGCTTATACTCCACTTATTTTGGAACAAATTTTTAAATTTGTTTGAATAAAAGTGAGAAAATTCGCTTGTTTAACATTTGAAAAAAAAACTCCTGCTTTCGTGGTACAGGAATTACTCATTTTTGGTTACAAAAATGGGAGAATTCGCTGCAAAAAAATGAGTGTAAGCATGCTCATTTTTATGCGTGCGGAATTATAAAAATCTGACAATCTCTAATACTAGATTCAACAAAAAAATAAATTCTAGCTGTTTCAACGGTTTTGGGAAATTTTGCTTTGCCTGGCAACGTTGAAGGGCGGTTCCGCTTCACACAAACGCATTGAACATTCAGATCCCTTACTAGGCAATCATTTTCGGCATGATTCACCCTCCCAATAGCAAAGAAGGCTAAATGATTGACTCTTTAGAGGGGTTGAAAATATCTACACGGAAGGCAAGAATGTTCCTTGCCGACCACTGATGTTGTAACGTTGAGAATATATCTTTTTTGCATTTATTGATTTTAACTACAGACCGATGCGAAAGGACACAGATTTTTAATGTGTCTGAAGAATCAGCTGAACTCATCGTTATCCTAATGGGGAAAATGTTTACCTAATTTAAATAATTGACACCCTCCACTGCTCTTATCTTCACCGTTCATAAGATGAAATAATGGATTTATTACTCCGGGAATTATGCAAATGAGTGCAATGGCAACGCAGGCGTGTTAAAGGATATTTCGAAAATTATAGGGGAGACTGGGGTATTCTGGACCGCATTTTCATTTTGGCTAAAAACTCGCAAAAAAATAACTTTTTCTGAAAATTTCAAAGCTTGAATTTGTAGTACGATAAATAACCTCTCTTTGGGTCACAGCAGTTCGGTCAAATTGTGTTAAATTATACAAGTTTTATCAGTTGACGCAAAAATGGCGTTTTTGCGATTTTGAAAAATCTCGGGGTATTGTGGACCACTTTGTAAATCGATTAAAAATGGAAAAATGTGATAGAAAAACCTTTTTTTTTAATTCATATATTTATTAAAGTGAAATTAAGTGAAAAATTATAATGAAAATCAGTGCGAAATGCAATGTTTGCAAGTCCAGTAACTGCACGGCAAAAAATCCTGGAGTATTTTTCAATCCAACAATTATATTGACGAAATCTTAATACATATTTTGGATTGAAATTTAATACATGCGATTTTTTGATAATATTTTAGCCTTTTTTGCAGTCATATTTGAACAGTTTTTTATTATGTATCGAACTTAAGTACTTTTAACATTAATGTCTACAATTTAATCAAAATTTTAGACTTTAATACTGAATTAAACCAAAAATAAATTTATAAAAATTTCCAATCCATATTATTGGATTAGAATTTTCCATTGGATTACATATAGGTCCAGCGTAATCCAGTTTTGATTGGAATTCACTCCAAGATTTTTTGCCGTGTGGCAGTCATTTCGGCGCATTTCAAGTGTACACCTCGATCGCACACGTTGCAATGGATGGTATTTCGGCGGTTCATTTTTTTGGCATATTTTTCTTACAAATTATGCAGAAATCGATGTATTCTTCCACCTCACAATAGGTTAAAGATGGTTGTTTCTTCTGTGATGTCTTCGATTTGACACGATCTTTTTGCTTTTTCGATTATGGTTTATCACCTTTTCTCTCCAATCTCTTTCGCTTCATATCAGCCTTCTCACGAAGGTCATTTACATCCTCTGGCGATGTCAAAACGGCCGATTTAGAAACTAGCTTGTATACCCGTCGTAGCCGGGTTAAGCTTTTTGTCTAAATTTTAGAATACGAAGAAAACCGGAAAGAACTTAAAAACTTTTTAATGAGTCTATGTTGGGGCTGGACCCCCGACGAACATCTATGCCAAATTTCAGGCCAATCGGTTCAGTAGTTTCCCCGCGAAAGAGTAAAATAGCGCAAAAACTAAGTTTCGAAATCATTTTACCCCCTCCCCTTGCTCCCCCCACCCCTCGCGCTACTTTTCCGTACGCCTATGTTGGAACTAGAACTACCACAGATACTCATGCAAAATTTCAAGTCAATCGGTTCAGCCGTTTTTGCGTGAAAGAGGAACAGACAGACAGACAGACAGACAGACACCAACTCATTTGTATATATGTATTAGTATGATTGCCGAAAATCTAATGCTGTGTTTTTGCATGAAAAAACACTTATATGCATCAAATACACGAAGTTTGCTTGTCAAATGTCAAGAACTGAGTGGTCCATAATTCCCCGACAAAAGTGGTCCACAATTCCCCGAATGCTCTTTTTTTACAATATGGCAGCTATTAGTAACACAATGCAAACTTACTTCAAAATTTCTTGTCAGTGTCGAATGCTTAAGGCTCCGCGAATATTATCAATATATTTACTTGAGTTGATTCTCGAAAAATGTGGTTAAATTTAAGCGAAACACAAAGTGAAAAAAAAAATTTCGAAGTATCACTTTTCTATTTGCTATCGAAGCGAGGTGATAGTGCGTATACACAAGTCGAGTACTGTTAGGAAAATTAGCTTAACATGAAGCAAACTGATTACAGTTATTTGCAGCTACCAACCACTACTAGGGGAAACAAAATGACGCTGGTCCGCAATTCCCCGTGGTCCAGAATACCCCAGTTTCCCCTACATTTTTACATTTGTTCCTGGAGAGAAATTTATTTAGTGCAATGTTTTGAGGAAAAAAGAGAATGACATCTTTGTATGTAAGAGAAATAATTGCTGAGCAATGCACAAATACTCAGATAAATTAATTCGCAAGGATGTTGAACAAATTATTCGTACTTAATTTGCTCTAGTGTTAATGTCGTAAGATTAAATTGGATTTAAAATTAAATATATTGATTTTTCTTATCAATTTTAACAACATCGGATATTTTTAGTTATTTATGAGTTGTTTTTGGTAAGCATTGATTTATTTTGTTGATATTTATAAAAAATATTTACAAATTGTGATGCCAAAAAAAAGGATGTTGGCATAATTCTATACGCAAGTATGAGATATAAGAAATTTTGTCCCAAAAAGGATGTTTTAGAATCTGTCCATAAAATACGTTACGCGAATTTACAGCTTTTCAAACTCACCCTTTTCCGGGTTTGTTTTTTTTTCACGATTTTTTGCATGGGATTTAATATTGCATACTTTTCCCTCTATCTCCTAAATGTGTGACGTATTTTATGAGCAACATTATATGAATTTTTTTTTAAACTACGGTCACCGAATCTGAAGAAATTCTACTAAAGTGGCTAATTTTATTAACAGATTTTTTACAGAATAGGAAAATAGATTTTATGACATAAAAGTAGTTTGTTAGTAGTAACCCAAGAAATATTATTTACTAAATAATAAATTGCACTTACCTCAACATTTTCATTGTCAAAATATGAAAAGGTTTTTTTAGTCAACTCAAACCACCGTACCTTATAATTAACTGGTGTGAAACGTTTCTTATTTTGTGCACGTTTTGTCATAGAACCACTTTTTACAATGTCATACAATCGTTCAGACATTATGTGAAGAATTATTTTTTTCGTATTATCCCGAATCGATGACCTCTTATTCATAATTTTACTGGAAAAACTATTTTCAAAAAGAGATAAGAATGAATTCAGGAACTAAAATTTGCACAGGATATTTGTTTGTAATTTACAAGGGATTGCTGTGACTTCTATTAGAAATTCTACTAATATTTTTTCAGAACACCAAAAAAGTGCACGCTACCATCACCAAATTTAATATTTTTTAAATATTTTACATAATTTTGCTTCGAGCAAAGGAAAGGTGACACGTAGAAAAAAAATCCACCGAAAATTTCAGGGTGCTAATCTTATTTCGATTTTGTGGGATAAAAAATTCATTAATTATTCGACGTGACATGAAGATTCAATTGTCATGAAAATCTATGATGAAAAAAAAAACTAAGTGTTAACTTCCGTAACAAATTGATGGAATATCAACCTCAATTGATGGAATATCAATCTCTTTACAAGTGACTCATGTTTCTTATGCTTCGAAGTAAATACTTTGCGAAAATATTTGGTTATCCGGTCATCGCCTTAGGGCTGATTTTATGTTTCGATCTGATATAATTCGCGATCAATACATATTCAAGGGAAAAAGAAAATGTGATTCATAACCAAACAGGTAAAATGAGAAAAGATACTTCACTAAGGAAAAAATTCAATGAAAACTTAACGGATAATTTGATTGTGCCTCCAAGATTTTTTTATTTTAAAAGTATCTGTGGTTCCGATATTCAGATTTCCCTTCAAGAACGTTAAACCCTTAACGTACCCTTATTTTTGAAAAATCTATCGAAAAAATCTCTGCTTTCATTTAGTAAATCTTTGGACGTGATTTCTATAAACAAAACACCATTTATTTTATGGGATAATTCTAAACGAAGTAGAAAAATTCTGGTATGAGGTGATCTGAGACGGATTTCTACGTGGTTGGACGTGGATTTCACGTCGCTGAACACGAAGTGGTTAAGTAGCTGCGTTCCAACCTCATGTGCAAATACTTATGCCTTGATTTACAACTAATACCTTGATTTACGACGTTTTCCAGCGGCTAAAATTTTGTGATTTTACGTCGTATATCGAGGAATTGTTTTTTTTTCGTGTTTTTTATTTTTTTAGGCATGTATATTTGTGGAAAAGCTAGAGCTGCAAAATCTTAATAATGGCTCAATTTAGAATATATTAAAAATTAAAAAAAATAGAAATTTAGCGTTGGGTATCGAATTTTTGTGGTCGTATATTGAGGTTGGGACCAAAACTGTAATTGCAAAAAAAAATTGAAATTTTTTTAAAAAAATTGCGAAAATTTAGAAATTTTAAAAACGACAAGAATTTGTAAAGGACTTGACAAACCACCAAATTAGTATTTTTTTTCACGGAACATTTCAAGAAACATTTTTCACGGAACATTTCAAGAAACAAGTAATTGATCAAATAATCGATTGACCATAAATAAATAATTTTCCAAATTTGCCGATACTACTAAAGACAATAACCTTGATCTTAGTAGGAATTTCTATAATTAATTATCACATATGATTCACCCTATAATTCCTTTCACTACTTGTTATTCACAAATATATAATGGTTATTTATCTGCACGAGTGATATTTTTATCCCACAAAAAACGATCAAATTCAAAAATCTCCGGACTGAGCAAAAACACTACAAGATCCAACGAGTTTCTGGGCTGGAAAAGACAGGATCAGCATGGAAACGACATTGACCTTGAAGTTGGAGTGGGGCAAGTTCCCACCTTTCGTGTTGTTTTATATTACGGCATGAATTTTTCAATTAAAATAATTGTTCGCGCTTTTTTAAAGATAAAGGTCAAGATCACCCCCTAATAAAAGAAACCGGATGTCCGTTTCAGAAAATTAGTTCCCCCCCGTAAAATTTTCCCGGTCGCCGCTAATGCGTCACGACGAATTTGACAGGTAGACGAAAACTGGTTGAATTGCTGCGCAATCGCAATTATTTTCCCCTCACCCTGCACGCATTTCTTGGAGCTGTCAATTTTCTGAAGGAAAAGTTTGTTTACTAACAAAATGTGTTTTCCACATAATAAAAATAATACAACGAAAAAAGTAACAACACAAATCATAAGCGATTAATCCATTCTTTAAAAAAAAATTTACGTTTACTGCACTGTTTACATAAAAAAAAATAAGCGAAACACAAAAAATTATTGGCATTAACAAAAAAACCAACGCACACTCAACAAAATTCGGTGAATCGCCGAAATAGGCAATACCACAAGCCAAAAAGCCCAAACCGAACGAAATAATAAGAAACAGCACAAATTATACCAAAAACGACAAAATTGATGGAACAAGAAACTGAAATACCCCGAGAGCCTTTTTTGGAGTATTTTCTGGACCCAAACTCCACTGCTTCGTTGCACACCACGCCCGCCCGATTTTTCACTGCACTTTCGCGATTTTCACACTATTTTCCGCGATTTTCCGATTTTAAAAGTCGAGGAAAAACCAAAACGAGTGAAGGAAGGACGGTCGCTCAGGTTGTTATACTAGAGATGGCTTGGTAACCAGCCAAAGATTTAGTTCGCTTCTTGCCCGATGGCATTGCTAGTGTTAAACCGATTCGAATTTGTACCGGTAAAATCGAGGTACTTTGGCTATTTCTAAATTTTGAATTTTTTCAAATAGCAGTAAAAATTTCGATTTTTCAATGCACTTTATGAGCAGTTTTTGGTTTATGAACGTGATTTTAATTCTTGATGGGACATAAAGAAAATGAGGAAATTATTCAGCTCATCAAGTAATGAAAAATTAAAATGTTCAAAGAAATCTGAACCTACAATAATAGCCAATGTGTTTCCCAAACGTGCTAAAAGTTACTTATAATTACTAATATATAGACTAATATCAGTTTGCGCGTATTTTTCTTGAAAAATTATGTCGTGCTGAGCATACTTAAACCGCAAAAATTTTGGGATATTTTTCTTTAACCTAAATGGCTAAGTTTATTTTCGAACTAACGGCTCTAAGGCGCCATTGACATCTGACACTTTATTCCCCAAATTTTATTCTGCGACGCTAAATTCACGTATCACAACTGTTTACATTACAATACAAAATTTTGAAAATTTTTCCAGAAAGACGCAAAAACCGGAATTTTTTCATACAAAATCGCCGAAATAAATTCAAATTTTGACAACTTTTGCAAGTGAATTTATTCTGCGATAGATAAAATTCTCGGAACAAATTCTGAATAACATTCGCGGAGAAATTCAAGAAAAAATCGCAGGTGTAAATGGTACCTAAGCTACAAAAGTCTACTATTAGTACTCGGGAATATTTATAAATAATTTTGTGATCATTTTTTGATATAAAATTAACTTTTTGGAATCAAATCAATTTTCCAAAAAGCTTTATGAAATTTTATTTATTTGCATAGAAACATTCAAGATTTTGTCTTAAACATTCAAGATTTTGTCTCAAAATCACAGAAAAATGTAATTTATGCAATGAAATCTTTCAAAAAAAAGTTTCCATACAATGTTTTTCCCTCCATTTTTTTGTGTCCTTTTTTTTGG
Source organism: Chrysopilus asiliformis (assembly GCA_964034945.1). Taxonomy (NCBI): domain Eukaryota; kingdom Metazoa; phylum Arthropoda; class Insecta; order Diptera; family Rhagionidae; genus Chrysopilus; species Chrysopilus asiliformis. The sequence continues at coordinate 21,274,595 of OZ035960.1, forward strand.
TATAAATGGATGCCTGGCAGAACTGCGAATCAAGAACTATATTTATGACATACAGTACACTCGCGATTATATAAACATAAAATTTTAAACTGTTCATATAACAGAGTTTTTAATCTCAAATATTTTCTATGCGTTTAATACAGCCGTTCATATAATAGAACGTTCATATAATTGCGAATCTGCTGTATTTTTCATCCAGATAAATTGATACTTTTATTTTCATTTCATTTATTCAATTAAAACACGAAAAAAGTGCTTAAAAACATAAATTCTTCAACACATTTACAAAACATACCGTTATATCGTGATAATTTTGTTTATTTTCAAATCAGATAAGATGATAAAATTCCTAAAATACATTCATTGACTTTGAACATTACAGAATAGAAAAAGATATTACAAAAAATAATCTTAATTCTAGTGGAACAGGAGATGTGAGCTTCACAATTTGACTTAGTAATTGATATTTAAATAATTTAACTAAGATGTGATTTGTCGATTTTCCAAGCGCCCACGAAATATCGAAACCAGATCAAGAATAAATCCCGCCCCATTTGTAACCACGACCAAAAAGGTGTCACTTTCGATCCTTCAATTTCTGTCCAAATAACAGCGACTTCCTCAATTGGCCATTTAAGCTTTTGTGCAATGTACAGGAGTTCAACGTCAAATGCCCTAAAATTTAGCAGGTTTTTATTTTACTTAATAGATGTATAACACAGAGAACCGTTTACCATCGCTCCACATGAAGTGCAGAGAAGAGAGTTCTTGCAGCTGAACGAGTGAATAACTTGAATCCGCATTGCGTATCCCGAATTTTCCTCACAGCGAGCAACCAGACAAGGAAATGAAAACCGTGCATTAGGAATGTCCTGAATTTTTTAATTTTTTTGATAAATTTATTCAGTTTTATTCAAATTGAATGTTACCTGAAGGAACTGCGGGTAGCAATTGCTTCCTCCTCTAAATGGGCACGTGAGCCAATTACAATCGCATTCTTCGAATGATCTGAAAATAATTTTTTATTTGAAAAGAATCAATATAAACATTTCAGTGTTTGCTTTCAAACCTGAACCAATTTTCTGCATAATTTTTTCCAACTTCTCATAATCAGAGAATTTTGTGGCCCCATCAGCATCAGCGAATAGAAGATATTTTCCACGTGAACTTTGCATTCCCTGAAAGATTTTTTTTTGTAGATTTTAACATGAAAGATTTTTTAAACTTTTTTATTTACCAGTCGAACAGCGCCTCCTTTTCCTCTATTCTCGATGAGTTCCAGAACTCGAACTTTATTGGAGGTAAACTTATTGCTGTATTTAAGTGCACTAGCAACGGTAGAATCGCGACTGCCATCACTTACGACTATCACTTCATATGTGAAGGAGCTGCTCTTTGCTCTACCTTCCAAATACTCCAGACACTCGTCCAACATCTTTGGTACTAAAAAGGAAATTCTTAATACTTCGACATAAAGCCATTTAGCGATAATTTACATCTTTGTTCTTCATCAAATGCAGGTACAACAACGCTGAGATCAACTGTTGGCGAATCCTCTATGCTGGGAAAATCGATTTTCTCTACATGATCGGGATCCAAAAAGTACTTTTCCTCCTTGTGGCGTTTAATAACTGGATAAGGTGTGGTTGTGGCCTTCTGAAGGATGAAGAGCTACAAATCATTGAGTCACATTAGTAAATTAAGGCATTGATTGCTGAGGGGAAGATAATGAAATGCTAACCGCTATCATCAGTGCCACAAAGAACGCTGATCCAACGAACAGAATTAGTTGCAGAAACGCAAAGAACCCCATTTTTCCAAAACTTCTGAATTTCCCTCTCCAAATAATGGAAAATTCGGAAATAAACGTGGAAATATGCCACGTAAGGAAACAAAACCGCAAATCACCGGTCCACACGCAGTTTGATTTTATTTTACAAAAATCGAACTTATTTCTATTAATTAAATATTGAACATGTACTTGGCCAGACCTTTTATTCAGTCTTTATGGCCAGTCACTAGCTTTTCCGCTATTATTAACTTTTTTGTACGATTAAATTATCGTCAAAAAAAATATCAACAGATCATACCACGGTGTGTCAACTTAGAACAAAAATCATTTTTTCATTTTGCTCAATGCCGATTCCAAAATCCAGGTGGCGCGCGTGTGTTCGAAATCTCAAAAGCATCTCAAAACCAGCATGTGTCGTCTGACGTGACTGCTGAAGTGAGGTTAAAATTGGTTTGTTTTTGGTTTCTGTTTGTTGAAGCTTGACGAAGTTATTAGAAGTTATTTTTAATCACTAAATTAGAAGCAAAAGTAAATTTTTCGCAATTTTCGTGTGGTGAACATTTGGTTGCAATGGTTGGAAAAGTTTAGCACCAACATAGACAAGTCTCATCGATATCTAAATCGGAAAAACAATGCAGCAAATTTCGCGAGATGGAAATGCATATTAAAAGTAAGAAATTTGACGAACTTTTTTCTAGATGTATAGATTTATAGTAATCCCTTTTTTAACAGAAATTATTGAAAGTGATGGTGAGAATCTTCCTGCTAATGCACAGCGCCCAGTTTCTTCAAAATTTATTGCGGCTGTCAAGAAGTGCTGAAATCACTACAAATTCAACATCCAGGTGAAAATCATGTTCCTGTTCAACATTCGAATGAAAATATCAACTCAAATTTATCTGGTATGTCTTTTATTTATTAAGAATTTCTTGTCCTATACTAATAATATCTTCCTTCTACAGAAATAAATGAATTTGCCGATGGAACTGTTCTGCAATTAGTTTGAAACCGAGGACGACAATTAACTCCTCAAACTTCGTCTTCAGTGTTATGTTCGCAGTGTTATGTTAATTGAGGTGTTAATGTAAAAAAAAATATTAAAACAAATTTAAAAAACAAATGAAATTCTTTTATTTGATTTTTCAGGTTTTACGAAAAATGAAAAGAAAATTAGCAAGGGCACATTTTCCTATCCTATGCACAATCCGAGACACAAACCAAAGTCAAGTAGTTCCGATTCCATTTCCTGGAAAACCGAGCGTGGCAGTCAATATGCGAAAGTCAGCTATCTATTAGTATATATTATCTATGGATCATACCAATCATACGAGTCGATGACAGTTCTTTATTGGTGGGCCAGGTGGATTTTTTTAAAACTGAAAATGGTTTTTTAAAAATGAAAAATCAAATTTCCGTTAGCAACAAAAAATAATTGTAACTTTTAAAAACATTTTAAAGCTAATCCAAAATCACCACACTTCTTCTCCTTTACGTCTTCTTCAGTTTTATTCTGAAAATCATGTGCTTAACACTTTGTGAAATTGGAATGTGGTGTCTGGAAAAGTTGTGTAAAATTATAATATACAGATTTCTTGTCTCTGTAATATTTTTTTTCAAGGCAGTTGGAAAAAAAATATTCATTAGTTTATATAATTTCTATTTTCGTTACATCTGCATGGAAATATTTCGTTTGTATTATTTTTTTAAATTTATTGTTTTGTGTCAGTAAAAAATTTCATTGCAGAATGACCTAAAAAAATTTAAACTATAGTCTTAAATACACAAATTTCACGGTTTGTTTATGATGTTGTTTTCGGTTTTGTTTTATATTTTCCTATACATAAATACACCCTAAAAAATGTTCTTGAATAAAAACAAAAAAAAAGTAATGTAGGGGTGAATATTTTTTTATTAAGTATTGTTAATAAATCAAATTGATAAAAAATTATACCAAAACTCTTCATTATTATAATCTTAAAATAATTTTAATGATCGCAAAAAAAAACTGTTAAAGAATAAATATTATTCGGAATTTTTACAAAGAATTTTCTAAAATTAAAACAAAAAAAAATCGAAAAAATAGATTTATAAAAAACTGCACAAAAAAACTAGGGAAATCTTCTCAAAAGGATTTCCCCTGTTTTTTTTAGATTTTCCCAACACTCCCAACACTTTAGATTTTCCCATCAGCTGGTCTTTAACATCATCTCGAGCATCGATAGATAAAAATAATTTTGTGTATTTTCCAGTTTTGGTTAAAAATAGAACTTGAAGGGCAAAAACATTCCTCTGTAGCGTAAATTGTGTGAGCTTTTGGAAGAGTGAGTCCGGAAAATTCTTGAATAAAACAAATTACATAAAAAGGATTTTTACGTGAAATAGTTTGGTAGAAAGAAAAATCGATAATTTCTGTGATAAAAACATTTCAGACAAATTGTTCCTAGCGATGTTTGGGAGATTTGTGATTTTGTTCTTCCTTGTGACGACAATCGAAAGAAATGAATCTTTAGTGATTGAAAGGATTCCTGTGGCAGAGTTATTCACAACGAAAATCGAGCCTCGTTTGTTCAACTGGACGTTTCAGGATGTTACCGAACAGTTTTCCTATCGTCCATCTTTAGAAGGGTATTTTTTTTTAAATATTTGTTGAGATTTGAAAAAAAAGAAACATAGAGAAATGCATGAGATAATACTTTTTTTTTATCATACACATACAGCCTTGGCCAAAAGTATTGAGCACCCTGTAAATTTTACTAATATACAAAATCTAATGCTCCAAATCAATCGTATTGTTTATTAAAGTTTTGTCGGCATCTAAAAAATAAAATTTAAACAATAGTCAAGTGGCTGGTTAGTAACAAAACATCTAGAACCTTAAAAATTTGCTTTTGTGGTGTTTTTTGATATCCGATTAGTTCGCTTTCTCAGCTCGCTGTGAAGACATACAGTTGTGTAGTGCCTTGAAGTGATTTTTTTTTCAATAAATTAAATATTTTAATGTAAATATGGCGAAAAAAAGATAACTGACATTGCAACAGCGGGTAGAAATTCAACTTTTGAAGCAGCAAGGCAAGTCCCAAGTGGAAATTTCTAAAACCGTTAAATTTTCGCGTCGAGCTGTGCAATATGTTATCGAACGGTTCGAGAAGACTGGGTCGCATAAAAATAGACACAGATCTGGACGAAAACGACTTACTATAGATCGTGAAGATAGAATATTAGTAAGGGATTCACTGAAAAATAGGAGAAAAACGTCTTTCGAGCTCGCTGCTGATTTTTCAGTAACAATTAAAAAGCCAATATCTGCCAGGACGACACGAAGAAGACTGCAGAAAGCTGGTCTAAAAGGCTGCAAAGCCAGGAAGAAGCCGTGGCTTTCCGAAAAAAACAAAAAGGCTCGCTTCCAATGGGCTCTAAAACACAAAAGTTTAACCGAGCAAGATTGGTCAAATATTCTATGGTCGGACGAATCAAACTTTCAGGGGAGTAAAATAATTCCTTTTTCTGTAGAAAAACATTATTTTCGAAGTTTGATTCGTCCGACCATAGAATATTTGACCAATCTTGCTCGGTTAAACTTTTGTGTTTTAGAGCCCATTGGAAGCGAGCCTTTTTGTTTTTTTCGGAAAGCCACGGCTTCTTCCTGGCTTTGCAGCCTTTTAGACCAGCTTTCTGCAGTCTTCTTCGTGTCGTCCTGGCAGATATTGGCTTTTTAATTGTTACTGAAAAATCAGCAGCGAGCTCGAAAGACGTTTTTCTCCTATTTTTCAGTGAATCCCTTACTAATATTCTATCTTCACGATCTATAGTAAGTCGTTTTCGTCCAGATCTGTGTCTATTTTTATGCGACCCAGTCTTCTCGAACCGTTCGATAACATATTGCACAGCTCGACGCGAAAATTTAACGGTTTTAGAAATTTCCACTTGGGACTTGCCTTGCTGCTTCAAAAGTTGAATTTCTACCCGCTGTTGCAATGTCAGTTATCTTTTTTTCGCCATATTTACATTAAAATATTTAATTTATTGAAAAAAAAATCACTTCAAGGCACTACACAACTGTATGTCTTCACAGCGAGCTGAGAAAGCGAACTAATCGGATATCAAAAAACACCACAAAAGCAAATTTTTAAGGTTCTAGATGTTTTGTTACTAACCAGCCACTTGACTATTGTTTAAATTTTATTTTTTAGATGCCGACAAAACTTTAATAAACAATACGATTGATTTGGAGCATTAGATTTTGTATATTAGTAAAATTTACAGGGTGCTCAATACTTTTGGCCAAGGCTGTAGTTCAAATTCATATTTTACAGCTATCCAGATCTTCCTTCCTGGATTAATTATATGTATAGGTGAATAATTATGTTTTTTTATTATTATTTTGGTTTTGAATTAACATTTAATTCATTTTTTGAAGCACTGAACATCGTGCTGGATATCTGTATGGAACACCGCCGGAAACTTTGGCTGATAAAGCAGTAAGTTAGCTTTTATTCAACTAAAATTATTTTAAGGCAATTAGAGGCTGCCCATAAAATGCGTAACGTTAATTTTATCGATTTCCAACCCCCTTCTCCTTGGAGTTTTACCTGATTTTCGTATTTTCACACTGCCGCAGACTCCCTCCCCCACTAAATCTGTAACATATTTTATGGAAAGCTCTTATTTTGTAATAATTTAAACACTTCTTATTTAAAATTCTTTCCAATTTTCAGGTACATCTCGACATCGTAGCTCTCAACAGACGAAACTTTGAAACGCGTAGACTGACTCTCTCATTGCTGATTGTATCCAAATTTCCAGCAGCCAACTTAATCCAAATGAAGATCGATAATCTAAATTGGATACATTTAATGGATCCAGGACGTGTTGAAAATTTGAAGAATATTTTCCGGAATGATTTGTGGCAATCCAGTGAAAAGGACTTGCATCTAGTTTTTATGGAATCGGCCGTTAAAATGGGTGGACGTGTACCATTACGTCCTCAGCAGCGTGAAGGGTTTAAATATTTTTTTTAAATAAAAAATACAAATTCTCTAAAGTAGTGAATATTTATATCTAGAGTCATTGTTCACTTGGGTAGCAACACTCCCTTCTCCGCCCGGTTAAAGGAACTGCAGGAAGAAGTCCGTCCGCTGTACAAATTATCCTCGTGCACATATAAAAGGACTTCGGTGCAGAAAATCTTTGAAAATGTCGGCTTTAAGCTGGATTGGTGTGCTTTTCGAATTGTCGGCAATGAAATCAATCCGGAAATTTTATATCACAACCACGCAATGAAAAATCCTCACGGGTCGGAATTAGGAACCTTGAAACGCATGAACCGATGGGACGGATTGAGCCGTGAAGATGTTCCGATGAGAAATTACATTGACGAGATCACATTCGCAATCGCCATTCCAGCAATGATTTTAGCGATTTTCGTTGGCATTTTATCGGCCGTTCTTTGTTTCCACCATGAAAAACTGTAAGTTTGTGATTTTTTCCTTGCATTCCTCAATTTTGTCTAAATGTATGAAAATGAATCGAAAAATGTTTATTTATTGTTTTATTATTTAGTATTGATAGCGTATCGGAAACATATTTCCAAAATATTTTCCATATTTGTGAAGATTATTGGAGGTGAATAATTATGTTTTTTTTTATTATTTTCGTTTTGAATTACCATTTAATTAATTTTTTGAAAAACGATCGTTAACTGCATGATCAGTGGTTTATTTAATTATATCAGCAATTAAAATATTTTTCTTTGAAAATAATTTCGGGTTACAGGCGTGCGTAATTTTTTTCTGCTTTGCAGTAAAGGCTGTTCGATATTTGTATAACTCTCAATTTCGAAAAAGATGTGATCTGATGTGAACAGCACATTACTTTCTTATACAAAATCTACGTCTCCACCCAATTTACACCATAACTGTTTTATAAAACATTTTCCCGCATGTAAAATCTTTACAAGAATTTCAAATAACGGCATGAAAAATGTCTTTCAAATTTTAGAAAAAAAAACTCCGATGTAGAAAATACCTTTTAAAATACAATATAAAATTGAAATTGCGACTCAAAAAGGTTTCTTTCTTTTTTCATGGTTAATATTAGATAAAATCAAGTTTTGCACACGAAGTTACCTAAAATCAAGTTTTGCACACAGAAATTTTCAGGCTTCCATTAAAATTTTCTAAAACTAACACATAACAATGTTTTGTTTTATTTGAAACACTCCCAATATTGCTTCAGTAACGAAATTAAATAATTTTAGAGAAAAGCACCATGTGCCAACGGTTCAAATGGTTCAATACTCAGATACAAATAATCAACCGACAACGACTTTGAAGAGCCTCAAAGATCCAAACTTGCTCATCGAAAATATGAGCCTACGTTCGCAGAGGTAAATCGAAATTTTTGTTAATTTTTAAGTTAAATTTTCATTTTGATTTCAGCCCCTGCAATAGTCTCTATCGCAACGAAAGTCCTCAGGCTGGGAATAATTACTTAAGACCAAGACCACCACCTTACAAGGCTCCGAGCTTGGGAAAAGGAACCGCAGACATTTGACAATCACCAAGGATTTTGTATTGTTAAATTGGATACGAAATCAAATTGATATTAGTTTTGTATAATTTTCATGAGTATATCAACATCAGCATATCGATTGCATTTCAGAAACTATAATTTCCAAGCACAACCGTAGAAAATTTGAATCAAAATTGAAAAAAATATTATGTAAGTTAATAATTCATAACTAATAAAATAAACTTTTAATATTCAGTTAAAAAAGCCTTTTTCCATAGGATTTGAAAATTCTAGACTAGAGTAATAAAATACAATTTCAAAAGTTTCTTTTTTTTATATTATAAATGGATTTTAATAAAATACATCCTTACAAAATATTAATTCAATTTAACTGTTTCAAGTTGGATTCTTCTGTAAATTTTTCATATACACATCCAGTTCATCCTCAAATTCTTCATCGAAATTTCGAATACTTCGAGCATCTGCCTCGTTATCGTCATCTTCTTCGAAATATTTTTCCTCGACGTCTCTTCCGATTTGGTCCAAATCATCTAAATCTGCGTTCTCATCGACTTTTGTGTAATCAAAGTCCTTATCTTCACCATCAAGGAATTTAGCATACATTATACCGACAAACTCCTGTCTCAGCATCTCCCTTTCGCTCGCAGTGACGTATTTTTGTGGTTTTGGGGACCGTTTATGATGCGTTGTACCAACACCCATTCCCGGTGGAGCACTAACTTCGTCTTCAAAGTTTCCCCAATGCTTCCGGAACGACGCTGGCGTTTTGGGATACAATTCATCAGCAGCGCCCAATGTCTGATTTGTTCTTGTGCTCGCAAAAGACTGTCGTGTGGAATCTCCATCCTCCTCATCCGACATTTCTTCCTGTTCTTGTTCCTGCTTTTTCCGCAGTTCCTCAGTCCGTTCTTTGTCGATGCCTTCCATCAGAATACTTGAGAATGCTGCATTTTCCACATCGAAATTGTCTCGTGCTTTTCTTTCGCCATCCGTTAAATACTGTCCAACTAATTCTTCATACAAAGCCGGTTCCCTTCGCATCATTTCTTTCTCGGAAAAGTAACTTTGATCGCTAATCATAGATTGTAAAGCAGAATACCGTCTATTTTTTATATTTTTGCTTCGATTTGCTAAGTCTTTTCTTAGTTCTTTCAGTAGAATTCTTATTTCCTCGCCATCACCATCGAAATGTCCCACATTTTCAAAATAATTTAAGTGTTTCTGCTCCAAGTATTTTCCGAAGCGGGAGAGAAATCTTTGATGGCTTTCATTGAAAATACCTTCAGCAATTGTCTTTTTTTCGTTCATTGTTAACTCTGGATCGTCAATTTGCTGTGACTTGAAAAAGATTTTCGAATTCTGGCTAAGGAAATTCAAAATATCTTCGCGGGTACAATTCGCGTCCTCTGTGGCGACTTTTTCAACTCCATCTGTCATTTTTGTATTTCGCATCTGCAGTGGAATTTGGACCATGTGCTGTTGACCGAAGAGTGTTCCGTTTGAACGCAGTTTTCCTTCTGTGTCGAGTCAGCTGGGGGCTTTCAAGTTGTGCAAAATTTCAACAACAAAACAAGGAGTTGATACCGGAAAAAATCAGTTCGCTTTACTTTTAAGTGATAATGTAACCTATATAGTTTGTGATACACAATAAGAAAGTAAGTTTTGCACTTTTCGCACCAGCCTTTTAATGGATTTCCCTGGAAAGAGCTGAGTTTCGTCCACACAATTAAAAATTTCACAACTAATGACAGCTGCAGGTGGATTTACAATGCAGAATTCTGCATTTCGTTCTCGTTGTGAATTCCTGCGGCTGCGTTCCGTTATTGTTGTCGAATTTAATTTGAAAAAATCCAAAATTTGATTTTTTTTTTTATTATGATTGATGGTTGATAAACAAGAAAAAGACATTTTCGTTACCTCTAAAATTCGGGGCTTTCCAATTTAGTAAACATTTTCCTTTTGTGTTCTGCAGTGTTTTTGTTATTGATGATTCATTGCTTTTAAGCGAATTTGCGGAATTACACAACAAAGATTGATAACACAATTTAATGGAAATAGCTTTCATCTTAATCACAAGTAACGAGTACTTTTTTGCAATGCAATTAAAGCCAGAGTATAAACCGATTAGAAAGTGAGGTTAGATTTCCGTTGAATTGAATTTGTTTATCTGTCAGGCCATTGTTTTATATTTCGAACAATTTCCAATCAAAAATGTCCCTGAAACCACTTTGCGTGCGTTGGGCATTTGATTTGTCAACTTGGACTCCTTCATTCAGCGATTTGTTGGTGGCTACTTCCTGCGTTCAGCTAGAAGAGAAAACTCGACTTGCGAAGTTCATTTTCCGAGAAGATTTCAATGCTTCGCTGATAGGACGATTACTAATGCGGAAGTTCGTCAACGACTATACGTATCTGAAATACAATAACATTCTATTCGATCGGGATGCTCGGGGAAAACCATATCTCAAAAACGACGTCTCCTTCCACATAGACTTCAATGCATCTCACCAAGGTTCCTACAGCCTTCTAGCTGGAATCGTCCAGAAGGACTCTCAAAAACCAGCCTCTAGAGTCGGAGTGGATGTCATGAAAATCGAATATACTGGCGGAAAGCCTCTTAGCGAGTTCTTTCGCTTAATGGATAGAAATTTTGCGGACGAAGAGTGGAGGTTTATCAAACGACAGCAGAAAGAACGCAAGAATTTGGAAGCTTTCATGCGGCTTTGGTGCTTGAAGGAGAGCTATGTAAAAAATGTTGGCGTTGGAATCACTGTCGATTTGCGGAAGATTAGTTTTGGAGTAAAGACGAATTTGGAAGTTGGTCAAATTGTAAACGACACAATTCTAAGGGTTGACGATGTTCTACAGAAAGATTACCATTTCGAAGAGCATTTAATTGATGCAGATCACTGTGCAGCTGTTTCATGGCTAAATCGTCCTGAAATCATCAAACCGGAGGCATTTAAACTTCTGAATTTTGAAGAAATAGTCTCGGAATGTACACCAATTTTTCCCTCGGACGAAGAATATTGCAGGCAGGTGGAAACAAAGGAATACAAATCAAGGAGGATTTTATGACACCTAATGCTAGATTTCGTAAATTTTAAGTCGAACAAATTGTTATACGATCAAATAAAAATATTTTACTGATACGGTTTTGTTAAAACAGTTGTTTTAATTTTAAACAATCCCTCCAAAGGCGATTTTTTTTGAAGTGAAAATGGTAAAAGCGGTTGCTTCCAAAAAAATCATCCGCAGAAGAATTTTTTTAAATAATAAATCTTTATCATTAGTTTTAGATGCCATAAAAATGGGGACCAGCGAAGCGAAAAACATTTTCGATACATGGACATGGAAGTGGACAGATTTATGTCCAACCGGGCTAACTCCATGGATGGCACATTCAAACGATTTAATGCCATGTTTCCAACAGATTTGCCTTCAATTTCCAATCTATTCGCTCTTTGCAATATTCTCCGCTTATTACTTTGGACTGCATGGACCAGCAATTCTACGGAATCGTACACAAATTCAACTTTTACTTCTTCGCATCATGATATGCCTAGTCTTGGCATTCATGGAGCCATTGAAGATCTACTTCGATTATGCTCACGAGATTTCAGTTAATCCAACTGATATTTTGCTAGCGTGTACAAAATGCGTCACGTGGTTTATTCATACAGGTAACTTTAGTTTGTTTTTTTGAAACGGAATTTCTTACTAATGGGTTTTTTGTAAAATTAATTTCAGGGTTCTTGATGTCCCTACAAAGAAGTGGTTCACTCAGCCACAGAGGGCCGTTATTTTTAAATGTTATTTGGACATCCGTTTTAGCTTTGAATGTGATTTGGTTCCGAACTAGCCTACAGTTCAGATTCTGGATTTGGGGACTTTTAACTCTCGGGGCAAACTTTTTTTATTTGTTTACGCTGGTACCAAATGGCGAAGCGAGATTTTCTCGTATAAATCCTGAGGATGTAAAGGGATTTTCTATGCAATTAAAAGTTTGAAATTAAAATTAATTTCATTTTAGGAAAGGCAAAGTCTTCTCGGCAATGGCTACGTGAATTTTAACATTCACTTCAATGAAATGTCGTTAGGTTACGCTCAGGACGAAGCCAATATACCATCAAGTATTATATTTTACTGGGTTAATCCCCTTATTATCAAAGGAATGGCAGGGAATTTAAAGAAAATTGAAGATTTATTCGATTTACCAGATTGTTTGAATATTTCGCGAATAAGTGAACGTCTGTCGATGGCTATCTCGCACACAAGTTCGTTGTTTTGGGCGTTGCATAAAACTGTCGGCAGAGAGTTTTATTTAATTGGACTACTTCGATTTATCGCTGATACTGCGGGTTTCGCGGGACCACTTTTGCTTGGTGGTCTTTTAAATGAAAACACAACTGAGAATGCCGGAACCGATATTCGGCCGTATTTTTATGCTATGGGATTGTTGGCAGCTACCTTGCTTAGTAAGTGTGGCCACGAATTCTATTTCTACAAAATTCGACATTAAAAAAATTATTTCAGGTGCATTTTGTGGAACTCACTTCAACTGGCGCATGGCGATTGTGGGCATGAAAATGCGAACAGGCGTCGTCAGCACGATTTACCGAAAAGCCCTGGAAGCAAGAGGTCTTCAGGATTCTCGGCCCGAAATTCTTAATCTTATGTCCACCGATACTGATCGAATTGTGAATTCTTGCGTTAGTTTCCATTCGTTTTGGAGCATCCCATTTCAAGTGAGTATTTTAAAATTTCAACTGACGAGCCAAAAAGAATCTCTGGTGAAATCGTTTTCCTTTCAGCTCTTCACAACCCTTTATTTACTCTACGTTCAAGTGGGCGCAGCTTTTATAGCAGGAGTGGTTTTCGCTGCCACCTTAATACCAATCAATCGCTGGTTAGCCGTTAGAATCGGGCAACTATCACAATCGCTGATGACTGCAAAGGACGCTAGACTTTCCATAACCAGTGAAACGATTAGTGGTGCCAAACAGATCAAATTGTATGCGTGGGAGGAGATTTTCATCAATAAAATCCAAAGTAATCAAAAACATTATTTAAAAAAAATCATAAAATCAAAGTTTCATTTAGATTTGAGAAAAACTGAAGTGGAATATCTAGCGAAACGGAAATATTTGGATGCAATTTGCGTTTATTTTTGGGCTACCACTCCCGTACTCATGTGCCTTTTAACATTTGGTGTTTCAACGCTGATGGGCAATCCGTTGACCGCTTCATCAACTTATACTGCGGTAGCTCTATTAAATATGTTGATTGGACCATTGAATGCATTTCCTTGGGTGTTGAATGGACTTATCGAAGCTTGGGTGTCCCTGAAACGTGTGCAGGAGTTGCTAGATGTAAGAATTTTAAATTTTCCTCAAAATTCCTTTCCTACACCGGTTTTTTATTGAATAAACTTTTAACCTTTTCAAAGTAATCTTCAGAAACTTGTTTTCAGCTTCCAAATTTAGATTTTTCTTCGTATTATAATCCAATTTTTGGCAATATGAATAATGATGATGTGACAAAACCATCGGTGCTTCAATTTAATAATTGCACTTTTGAATACGACAATAAAATAAGCAAACAAGAGGCTGATTTCGCATTCACGCTCAAAGATGTCACAGTTGATGTTAAAAAGGTATAAAAAGCGTAAAATTTTATTGTCGAAGGAAAATTTGAATCGTTTTATTTTGTTTTATTGATTTCAGGGTGAATTGGTGTGTATTGAAGGTCCAGTAGGTGGTGGTAAAAGTACCCTAATTTCTGCGATTGTTGCTGGTGTAAATTGCACCGACGGAATGGTTTGCGTTCAAGATTTACACACTGGTAAGCAAGTTTATATGTACACAACCAGTGGCTTATATATACAACCCGTCCAAAGCGGGAAGGGGGAAGTTTGATTGCGGTTTTTGGGGGCCCCTAAAGTTTAGTCCTCTAAAAATGGGATTCTAATTTTTGGTTTTTAAAAAAAGATCCCACTAAAAATTTTATAGGGAACCAAAGAATATTTTTCGCGGAGGCCCGAATATCAACACGACGCTAATTTTTGGTTGTTTAAAACGACCTCCCAATAACTTTTTAGTTCATATAATAATACCAAAAAATGTATTAAATATGAAATAATAGGGTATAAGATTTCGATTTGCGGTAAAAGGTAAAATTGTAAAGAATTTTGTTACCTTTAATTCTTCCGGTTAATGGATTTCCACCAAAATTTGATGAATCATCTCAATCCAGAACCGAATACGCCGGCAAAATTTAGTAATTTTGGCCCAAGTGTTTTTGAGAACAGACTGACCGAAGGACATTTTTTTTAAATAACTACAATCGGACCGGGAATGCTCAGAAATAAAATGTATTTCATACTAAATTACGAAGTCGAGTTTTTTTTTCAAAACTACTACGTAGTTTGTATCAAAAAACTAATTTAGATATTTTAAAACAGCCTTTTCTACGCTACGTAAATTTAGAAAAAATCACATAATTTTTCGCTAAATCTCCATATTTTTAAAAATTTGTAGGATTTGGATACGTTTCCCAAAGTCCATGGCTTCAACGAGGCACAATACGTGAAAACATTCTGTGGGGCTCCGCTTTTGATGAGATTCGTTACAAGAACGTTATTCACGCGTGTGGGCTGACAGAGGATTTAGAAATTTTGGGCGGTGATCTTATTGGCATCGGCGAAGGTGGACGCACGCTATCTGGTGGTCAAAGAGCACGAGTTTCTTTGGCACGAGCCGTTTATCAGGATAAGAAGAGTAAAATACTAACAAATTGGGAAAATTTCGCTTTTTCAACTCAAATTCGTTTTAGTTTATTTAATGGATGACATTTTATCAGCTTTAGATGCACATGTAGCGAACCATGTTATCAAATATTGCATTTTGGGTCTACTTAAAGAGAAAACTCGAATCATCATTTCCGAAAATCGAACAATTTTTTATCATTCTAATCAGGCAAGTTTGAGTTATTCCGTTAAAAATTACATTTTTTTCAATTTCCAAAATTTTTATTTTTAGATTCTCCACATTGAAAATGGTTTAGTGACGCCAAGTGAATACGCGTACGAAAGTTTAGATCTAAGCGATGATGAATATCAAGGAACCGAGCGACCCGAAGCATTTTCAAAAGTTTCTTTCAAGGAAGAAAACGATAATGGGAGTGTTGACAGTATTATGCTAGAGGTGGGGCTATTTAGGAAATCATTTTCAAAGTCGTTTTTATTTAACAAATTTCATTGCACAGGAATCTCGAGAGTATGGAACGTTATCGTCAAATGTTTTGGCCGCATACTGGAAATCGATGACGGCGCCAGTTTCAATAGCAGTTCTAGCTTTTGTGATTTTAATGCAAGTTACCCGAAATGTTTCTGATGGTTGGCTGGCTTATTGGGTTACGGCGGAGAATCAAAATTCGAACTTCTCCGATGAAGACGCCTACAAACAAAATCATACAAATGGTTACTATTTGAGCATTTATACCACTTTGGCTGTGACGAATTCTTTGATTGCATTGGGAAGATCGTTTCTTTTTGCTTATGGTGGAATCAAGGCAGCCAAAATTATTCATGATAAACTGCTGTCCAGAGTGATTTATGTAAGTGTGGTTCAAAAATGTATTTCAAGCCAATCGGTTCAGTAGTTTCCCCGCGAAAGAGTAACATAGCGCAAAAACTAAGTTTCGAAATCACTTTACCCCCTCCCCTTACTCCCCCCACCCCTCGCGCTACTTTTCCGTATGCCTATGTTGGAACCAGAACGACCACAGACACTCATACCAAATTTCAATCGGTTCAGCCGTTTTTGCGTGAAAGAGGAACAGACAGACAGACAGACACCAACTCATTTTTATATATTAGTATGATTATAACCAGTCTAGTGATCTAGTCTACTTCCAAATTCCTGAAGCGGTTCAAAATTATTAGGAAAGGGAAGGTTTCATGTTACCGTAAAGCTAACGGCAAAGCTTTGTAAAAATCGTAGTTTTGAGAGTGAGTGGTTTCTGAGAGAATCTCGACATAAGAAGTATTTTTATTTATGTGTTAATACGACAAGATATCCATTTTAAATTTTTATAACAAAAAAAAAATTAATTTTTCAGACAAAATTCGAATTTTTCGACGTAACATCTGTAGGTCGAATATTAAATCGATTCTCATCAGATACATACACGATAGACGACACACTTCCATTTATTCTCAACATATTTTTAGCACAATCTGTTGCATTAGCAGGTAAGCGAAAAAAATTTAAAATTCTTTCATTAAATCGAAAAAAATGACCTACTTTAAGGTGCGATCTGCGTTTGTTTATATGCCATGCCTTGGCTAGGACTGATCATCGTTCCAATGTGTCCCATTTACATAAATTTACAGCATCAATACCGGCATGCGTCGAGAGACATTAAACGTTTGTCCAGTAATGCTCTGTCTCCACTCTATACGCATTTTACAGAGACATTAAACGGTTTAACGACAATTAGAGCGATGCGAGCGAGTCCGAGATTCCAACGTGATTTCCACGTGAAGCTAGAAGAAAGCATCAAAGCTCAACTGACCTCGTCAGCAGCCCAACAGTGGCTCGCATTGAGATTACAAATCTTGGGTGCAATATTGGTTGGAGGTGCAGGATTTGTTGCTGCAATTACTTCGGCCCACGCAACCAATCCTGGACTCGTGGGTCTCGCGATTTCCTATGCGCTTTCCATAACTGGTCTCTTGGGTGGAGTTCTTAATGCGTTCGCTGAAACAGAACAGGAAATGATAGCCGTTGAAAGGGTCCAACAGTATACAGAATTGGAACCTGAAGACAATACCTATGGAAGTCTAGATCCACCGTATGGATGGCCAACACAGGGATCCGTTTCTTTTGATAACGTTTCGTTAAAATATCGCGAGCATTTGAGACCGGCTCTAATCGATGTGAATCTAAAAACCAGTGCTTTCGAGAGGGTTGCAATTGTTGGTAGAACGGGCGCTGGTAAGAGTTCAATGTTAGCTGCATTGTTGAGAGTCGCACCGTTATCAGGTGGAAGTATTTCAGTGGATTGTGTGAATTTGAGGAATCTTTCTTTGAGAGTCCTTCGAGATCGAATCGTTATAATTCCGCAAGAGCCATTTTTATTCGAAGGTATTAAAAGAAATTTTCGTAAAAAAAAAAACAATTGAGAATATGTTGAATTTTTCAAGGAACATTGACTGATAATCTGGATCCTTGCAAACAATACACAGATTCAGAAAAATGGAATGCAATCACAAATTGTCTGGCGACGCCACTCGTACAAGCACTTGGAGGACTCAATGGAAGGTTGGAGCGAGGGGGGTCGAATATTTCCGCTGGCCAACGACAGCTATTGTGTTTAACTAGAGCTCTTCTCAAGAATTCAAAGGTATATTTTACTAACAAGTATCACGAGCAAAGGAGAAAGCGTGGGGTATTTTATGCACGGTCACTAATTGATTAATGCAAATTATAGAAAATTCTCTATTAAAAGTATAATAATTTCTTAGTTAACAAAATATGTTTCCGTTTTCATAGATCGTTTGCATAGACGAGGGCACATCAAACCTAGATAATGATTCAGAAGCGGCAATGCAAATCGTATTACAAAACTGTTTCAAAAGTTCGACAGTGTTCTTCATCGCCCACCGTTTAAAAGGCCTGAATTTAATGGATCGAATTATAGTCATGGATAATGGCCGCATAGTCGAACATGGCATCCCAAAAGAATTAGCGTCGGATCCGAAGTCGATATTTTTTAGTATGTTGCAAGAGCAAAAGAATAAAGATTACTCCGGCAATGAAAGTAATTGATGAAATATCGTTACAAATTTATATTTTTCTAATGGAAATTTTTAGTTAATTCAGTTTTATTTTAGTTTTTTAGAAAATAAAAAAGACTTGTATGAATTTAGAGGGGGGAGATACTGTGAGCTAGATTAAAACGAAGCAAAAAAAAGAGTATTTTTTTATCTATAATAATCTATAAATATGTATAAAATTGTATACTGTTAAGATATGTAAAATAAAGTCATATTTATGTAAATATTAATAATTTGTTGAAGCTTTTGCGACAATTGCTGGAAACATGTAGTATACAAAAACATAATTTGTAAGTCCCATGTTTTTACAATGAACTTGACCTGATGGTTTTCCTATAAATCGAACAAATCTTTGGAATTTTCAGCTCTCAATAAGAGCTTTCGCAAAATTTACATACGGTTTTGGATAAATGAAGCTCACCAAAAAAAAACAACTCCAAAAATGAGTCATTCCAGGAAATACGAATGAAACAAATAATTTTCAATTGACTAAACATGTTTAACTCGCTTAAGTGCAACATAGGATTTTTTTGAAATTGTATCGTGGTAGCCAACGGGCCCCATTTCACAGTCTGCACAGACAAGAAACTTTGTGGCGTCGACGGTGTGAGAAAATCCGATGTTTTCAAAGGTAAACATATCATCCACACTCCAGTATTTCGTCAATTTCTCCGTCTCAACCTCATCAATTTTTCTGCTATTTTTCTGATGCATTAGCGGCAAAGGGAACTAAAATTGATAAAACATTTGGGTTCAGGAAATTCGAAAAACAAATTTTACTCACCTCGCATTCTATAAACTTGGCGGAGTTCTGCTTTAAAATTACTGAACTGCAAAACTGACATTGCACTGAGTTTTTATTCTTATTATCACATATTTCGCTATCGAATTGCTGTTCTTCTGTCATATCTGGAGTTTAGGTTGGTTAAAATTTAATTACCGAGAAAATCCAAAAACTTTTTTTTTCTAAAACTATCACCTGTTCAAAATTGACACCAGTTTGACAGCCAAACAACCGTGGCGTCGCCTTTTGGGAAAAGGAAATACTTTTCTGGCGCGAAAAAGGTTTAAAAGTATATTTTAAAAATACAGTGGAACCTCGGTTCGAGAACTTCATTCGTTCCGTGATTAGGAAGGGGACAGCTTCCTGAAAAAATGCTTTAGTTTTATTGGAGGTTTTCTTTTTTCTCCTAAATTTTTGTACACTGATCTAGTCTGTGAAATCCAGACGGTCCAAGATCTGAAATTTTGTTAACAAATCAAAACATTGCTCGCGAACCGAGGTATTTTTTGGTTTGAACAGTAATAAAAGAGTACGAATTGAAATGTTCACAATCGAAGCATTCACGAAATCATATTTTATATTGCAGGAACGATATTTATTTATTTAACTTCTTGTTATCACTACTAGTAATCCGTTTACATTGCGGAGATCACCAAAAATAGAATATTTTCCCAATTTTCTATAGGTTCAAAATAAATATAATTACGATTCATCGGCTATTTGAGAATTAAAGGAATGGTAATACAAAACATTTATGTAAAATGGGATTGATTTGTTTTGACCGAAATTGTAGATGGAATAATATAAATGACCCCTAAGTCCGTAAAACACGTCACACTTTTAGGGAAGGGCGATTTGTTTGAGTGCAACGAATGTACTAGGGATCTGAAAAGCCTAAAATTAACGTGACGTGTTTTATGGACAAGCCCATATTCACATGTTTTAAAAATGAGACAATATAATAGATTCAACAAAAAATTAAAGTGAATTTTACATAATAAAGAGAAAAGTTGGTTGAGGATAGTGTAAAATGAGAATGAAAGCTAACGGGAGAAAAGTTATATGCTTTAAAAGGGAAGCTACTTCCGAAAAATGATCAAATTTTTGTAGTTTTGAAATTTTTTCTATACATTTTCTCTGTATTTTTTCATTACTAGAGATTTCAGAGAATGAGATTCATCGAGTCTCTTCTTATTTTTCATTGCCCCATGCCTAGTAAAAATACTGTTGATAAACATCGAGTTTTCATGATGTTTTCCTATCATTAAACATATCCATATGAAAAACTATTATTATCGTTAAAATCTTTAAAGTATTCGCAGACGTAAACCTTTTAAAAGTTTAAAATCAATAATTTAATACGTTTACTACAAAGAAACTACATAATTTTCGTTTGTAAATGAAAAATCAAGTGCACGAAACGTTTTCGTCTTTAATTTCTTATCAATTATTTACAGAATAAAATTGTTGGACGCTAACGAATTGGCACCCAAGGAGCAATTATCTCGGACCACTTTTTACGTTCTAGAATTATACAAAAAAAAAGTTTCAATACAGTTTTAGAAGCTTATTTTGGTTCAGAAATCTTACCTGGATTCGGGAAGTCTTCCGAATGCAATTCTAAGTAGTGTCTCAAAACCGCATCTCGCTCGGCCAAATGAGCATCGCGCTTCTTATCGAAGTAAAGAGCACCACCAACGCCAATGGTGGAAAAGATAGCATGCCGCTGGATACCTTTTGAAGCCAAAAAAACGTATTTATTCAAGGATCTTAGTGCAGTTTTACTTGTTACGTCACACTGCCGGAGAATTCTTACCCGCAAGTACTGGTTTCCTAGTGGCCCAATTCATAAAACAGACACAGGCAAATCCCGCTAACCCCCAGGTAATTGGGTTTACCTTGTCGGAGAGATAGGTGAGCTGCCTGTCTTGTTTATTAGTCAAGAGATCCACTGGATTCGGAGAAGCCGCCATTCTGCAGAAAACCAAAAAACTCACTTTAGCAAAAACAGACAACTTTGACAGCTACACTAGCGTCGTCTAACGTAATTTCTTGGAACATAACTTTCCAGCTGGTAATTCAGTAAGAATTCTTCTGTTGAAATTTTGAAAACTACCCAGTGAACAAAAAATGCCTTATTAAGGCATTATAAAGGCATTATCCTAATGCATTAAAGTTACCTTATTGTTGCCTTAATTTTGCATGGCCATTTCCTCTTATATAAGGCCTTATTACTAAGGCAACATTAATGGATGTTTTTTTTTTTTTTTTTTACCGGTGATGGCGCTGATTGCTTAGATATGGTAAAAGCTTTACTTAAAATGAGGATTTAAATATATTTTGTAAATAAATTTCTATTACTTTCGTTTAAATTCTCCTGCCAGCCAACACAAAACTTCAACAAAAATCTTTTGACATATAACTTTTAGTTCACTTTTCCAACACACGCATAAAAAGGCGCGTTTTTTCTGAGATGAACTTCCATCTCATTTTAATTTGGAGGCTTTTATATTACTTGTCTCATGTCTTAAAGATACCTTAGCTATAATGCCTTAATAATTTTTCACTGGGTACTTCTTTCTTCAAAGATTTTACAAAACAATTGCCTACCGTTGTTATTTTAAGTTTCTTTGTAAATATTGTAATCTTTTGACAAGCAATAAAAATTTGAAATTGAAAAAAATTGAATTTTACAAAACAATTTCATTTCAATAAATTTCATGGCCTATAAATAAGAAAGATCTCTAATTTCAGTTATTCTTTTATCACTAATATTAACTCATTATTAAGCACATTGAATTCAATTGTATAAATGATACTTTCTTAATTTTTGGGTTTTATATGTTGTATGTATCTTATAAAAAGGCAATATGTCTTATTATTTTCCTAATAAATGAAAATGAAATGAAAGATGGAGCCCCTGTCACCCTAAAAATCTGAAACGAATTTGTGTAATTTAATTTATATAAGTGAGTAAAACACATCAAATAAAAAACAAAAGGTTTTTCATTTATTTAGTTAATTACGTTTAAGTATATTGAGACTAAAATATTTTATATTCTGTACATTTGCACAATATCATATAGTTAACATGTTTTGAAAATTTTTTGCTTAAATAATATAACTTAAGGAAATCTTACTTAAAGTTTTTTTTTCTGAAACGTATTTCATAGAACCAATTCTAGATTTCTATAAATATAGACACATTAATTTGAAAGAAATTTCGACAGCAATAAAAACAGGAAGGTTAAAATGTTCGACAATTTTGAATTTATTTGAAAAAAAAAATTTCACTTTTCGAAAAAAAAAAAAAAAAAAAAAAAAATACGCGTAGGATAATTTGAAATAAAATATTTATGAAAAAAGTTTAAAATAATTGGTTCCTGGTTCTTTATCTCTATTTTGGAGAATTTGTCTTTTTCTTTCCTTATAATCTAGTTACTTTTAACAGTTTTTCCTAACATCAATTTTAATCTGAAAAAATTATTTCGAATACGACTTAAATTTCACACAGAAACGTTTAAGTGGTAAATGGAAATGGTTTCTCAACATTTTTTAAATTAAAAAGATTGCAACTAATGTGTTTATATTTTATTTTATCAAGCATCATTAATAAAAAACGTTTCGCAAATTTCCGTCTGCATATTTTGCAAAAAAAAAAAAAAATTAAACGTTTCTGTGTGCTTTCTAAAATGGGATTGATTTCATGAATTTAACTTTAAAATGTTAACACATTTTTTATCGTAATTTGTTGCACTTGTATTTTATTTATTTAATTAAAAAGCCACGAAAATTGTAATTTACAGCGAACTCGAAAATTCTGCGAATAGGCACTATTCGGATTTAGTCGCAAAACTCTTTTTTAACTTCGTTTTAAGTGCACACAAGTTTAACCATTCAAATTGTATTTTTTACAGTAACTTTGGTATTTTTGAATACAAAACAAATATTGTCTGAATTGTTTTGTTTTATTTACATTAATATTTATACACTAGGTTTTCAAAAATCCGAAATTTTTAAAGTTCTGCAGTTTTGCGATTTACCAGAAATAAATGGACGGTCTTTCGCTGACGAGTTTACTGCGAATTGAAAGCATGCGATCATCACAGACATTTCATGCTTTAAAAAAAGCTAGAAAATCATATTTTCATTCAACATTTCAAAAATTACAATAATAAAACTTTTATAAATGTTTTATTAAGAAGCATTTGAAAAAATTTGCACGGTTATTAGTAAATATATTTTTAGGATTTTCAAAAAACACTTTTTAAAATAAGACCACTTGACCATTTGTTTTTTTTTTGTTTGGGTTTTTTTTCTTCATTTTTTTTAAAGGCCACATATTTACAACAAAATTATTTCTCAAGTCTTTTAACATACACACATTCTAATATTTATACTTTAATAGTAAAATGCATTTCATCGTAAGCTTTTTCTTTATAATGTAGGTTATTATACTAAAATAACACACGAACATAAATATCGTAGAATATTTAAATAAACTGTGTTTTCTAAAATTGAAATTTACACATCTTAAGTTTGTAAAGTTGTATTCAATTATTTTTAAATCAACTTATCAATTTTAGCTTAATTTTTCACCTCTTAAAACTTTGCAAATATGCAAGGCATAATTTTAGTACTCGAGTATCAATTTGTTTGTTTAAAAGCCAATCTTCATTGTAACGATTTTGTAAATTTTAGTAAATACCTAATTGAATCTTTACAATTTCCAATTTCATCATAGTTTTCTGCATCTATAAAATTGTTGCAAGGAAGATACGTTTTAAAGCGTAAATCTAATATGAATAAAATATCTCGACTACTTTAAATAAATTTTAGGCACTATACAAGACCATTTCCAAGAATTTGAAATCTTAAAAAAGTTTATTTTAAATAAAATCATGTCTTACAGAAAACAGAATTTTATGGATTTGAAATCAAACTTTTAAACATAAGAAAAATTAAATATAATAAAAAAAATGTTTTAGATGTTAATTTTTAAAGCTCATAACATAATTTGTTAATTATTTCCAAGCTCATTCTATTCTTAACCTAGAATTTTAAGGAATTTTTTAAATGATGTAGTAACAGTGACACGGCTAATAAAAAATGCAGTTATTAAAATTATATGCCTAACACAAACTACACCAGACAAGACATACTTCTTGAGAGACAAATTTTATTATTACTAGACATGCAATTTTCAATAATTGCACAAAATTATTTCTCAAGTCTTTTAACATACACACATTCTAATATGTTACAAATTCATATAATTTTGGCTGCTAATAAAAATGGCTGCTAATAAAAATTTTGGCTGCTAATAAAAAGCGAAACAAAGTTACAAATTCATATAATTTGTTCCCTCGATTAAAATTTTTGCTGTTTAACTGTTTCTAAACTAGCCTCAATTCGGTTCCCGTGAAATTCTACGGTAAAAAAAAATAAAAAAAGATATTTTTTAAGAATTAGATTCACTGACACAATGTTCCTTTTGAATCTTTGCAGATTGTAATCGGAAAACAATCAAAACCTTTACTGTTCGCGGGAAAAGGAACTCCCGGGCCCTATCGCTGAATATGATACGAGTGGCTCGAATCGTAAATTTAATGCTGTTGGTGGTATAAAACACCAACAACATTAAAATTAAGATTCGGACCAGTCGTGTCGTATTCAGCAATAGGGCCCCTGGACTGTTTTTGTACGAGCAGAAGGTTTTCAACACTTTCGCGCATGAATTTCCTCGAAATGAAAAAGGTAACAATATTTTCTAACCCCTCGCAAAAACTGTTGCAACCACTAAAACATTAAAATGTATCTTGATGTTTTTCAAGTAATCGAAAATTTGTAGATTGGGCGTCCAAAATATCAAATCCCTGCCAGCCCCACCTAGGATGACTAGATATTATGCCCTTGAGAAATTTCTGCAAAATTTGACTCGAATATTTGCTACTCGACTGTACTCGAAAGGTACTTTCCAATGTTAGTCCTCTTTTGAGAATACCTTGGCTGAGTGTATTCCAATAGCGTTGAGGGATTGGAGAAATTTCGCTCCATGATAACAAATTGCACAAAAAATAAAGGGAATCACAAAAAAAGTCATTTAAATTTTTCCCAGGATAGCCTCGATTTAGGGCAGTGGTTCTCCATTTTTTTCAGTTGACGCCCCTTGAAAAAAATCAAGTCCACACGATTATATTTAAAAAAAACGCAGTGTGGCATTAATACTAAAAATACAAGGGATTGGGCTAAAAACAAAAACACCCATGGAAATGCGTACGGAGCAACAGATGCTATCATTAGAAATCTTATAAGAGTACAGAAAAGTGAAAAGCAGGAGTGGTATTCCGTAATTTGATTCAAGCGTTTGTTTCGAGTTAGAAGAAAAAGTGGTATTTGCTATCTCGGTTTCTCTCTGTCATTTATTTCGGTCAAAACAGAGACAGCGAATACTTCTTGTTCTTCTAACTCGAAACAAACGCTTGAAAAAAGTTACGGAATATCACTACGATTTCGAAAAGGTATATAAACCTAGGAGTACAAAACAATTAGGAGAAATGCGCCTCAGGCGAAATTTCTGCAAAACGAATGCGGATTTAGCCTAAAACCAGGAATTGTGGACGAACAAAATTCAATTTTGAAATTCGAACATGGGCATAGGTCCCATACAGAAACAGACTATGGAAGGATAATAATCTGTTTTAGCAGATTTGCAAATTACTCGCAACGTGGTACCTTTTTGCCACTGCCGTGACTACAAATTTTCCGAATCAAATTTAGAGAACTCTTGGCCAGATTAGCTCACAACCCGAACTCCTGAGGAAAATGTTTAAATTAGGATAAAATTTTGTAGTTTTGCTCGGATATGTCGAAAGAAAAAAAACAATCATAAAAAAAACTTAAAAAATATCGACGGTTTCCTTGTAGAACGTAACAAGTGTAGAGATGTTGAAAATTTTCAGAAAACGCTTGTTTAGATCAAATCTCGATGCCGTAATAAAATTCATTTCCTACAACTAAATCAAATATTGAATGGGTGATATCAGATTAACTATCTGTTAGTCACGTAAAATCCGGTAGGCATTACATTTATTCCATTTCGATTTATTACGCTCCAGAAAGCAACCATCGATATATAAAAAACAAAATAAAAACGCCATAATAAAGTACAAATTGAAAATATAATTTCTTTTCTAAGATGTCTATAAACTATTGAAAATGATGAAGATTTCATGTTAAAAAGCTATGTCACAATAGGTGTATTCATTTATCAATTCTTATTTCGTAACTCATTATTTTAATATATCGAACAAAATTCATTTAACTTATCGTATAATCAATAATAACTTATCTAAATTATTAAAAAATATTTTAAAGTTACCACTTAGTCATTTTTTCCTTCTTTTTTTTTTGATTTTGCATTTCATTTATTGCGGAAACTTATTCAATAAATTCAAAACGAAAAATAAAACTTTGATAAAAATCATCTTTCAATAAAAGAAAACATTAAACTCTAAATAAATTTCTAAACATAAATGTAATAAATCCAAAATAATGATAAAAACTATAATAGAAAGAAAAAAAAACTTTCGAGAGAAAATTATAAACATACAATGATAAAATTGTAAAACTTCAAAACCTTAAAAAGTAATATGAAAAAAATCAAATAAACTCTAAAGTCCTAATAAGACAAAAAAAAATTTTTTTTAAAAGAGAAAAAAATCGATTGAAATTTAAACAAACTAAAAATTATTATAAAGATATCTTATTCACTTTCGATTTCTTACGAATTTCTGTTTGAATTGTAGTCACCCACGAAAATCTCTCTAGGAAACGGAACTAATTGCATTATGGGGTGATCCCATTTGAGTGAGAACTTTATCCAGCCACTGTAGTGGTCCATGTAAATGTATTTCAATCCAGCACGGCGTCGAAGTCACATCCTGCCGATGATATTCAGCGCCCCAGCCCTTGACGAAACTCATCCGAATCGTGCACATCTTGGTGAGCTCGTAGACGGCCTCAAAGCCATGATTCACCGATTGCGACAGCAATTGAGCGAATTCCTGATTATTGAAGATCTTCAATGAGCAACCGGGCGGAATTTTACAAACAGTGCTCGGATGAAAGCCATGATGATGATTGCAGTTGCGTGATTGTACGAAAATTGCAGAATCCGACAGACACTCGGCGTATACTTCGCCAGCGACGTAATACAAATGTACTCCCTTGCCTATATGACGGCGAGTATTCTCAATCGTACTGTTGCGGTTCACGTTGCTCAGCTGGCCGAGACAGAAGCGATCCGAGTTATTGGATGGATTCGTGAAGCCATCGACGATCACTGAGTTATTGCTGCAGTGGAACACTTCGCCGACGCGGCAATTTAGCTCGTAATACGCAATACTCGCCCAGAATAGCGGCTCTGAATAGCTGACTGGTGCTACTTCGCCCATTTGGGCATCCATGACGGTGCCATCATTCTGATTGTTCGAATTGGCGTCCTCGGTCGGACTATAAGCTGGTGGCGGTGTTTCTGCTAGGCTGCCGTATGGACTTGTCGGATTCGAATTAACTGAGCCTGGACTGCCGACAGAAGATGTCATCGCCGGACTGTTGGGGCTCAGATGCGAATTGAAGCCGGCCGTTGAGTAGCTTACATTGTGTGGCATATTTGGTTCAGTCATTTGTTGGAACTGCAGCATCGAGTGGCCGGGAGCGAACTCCGAATGGCGGGGAACGAGGACCGGTGGCAGGACCGGACTTTCGACCCGCTTATAGTGATACGGATTTATACAGACCTCCTTTTGTTTTGCACTGAAGGGGTACTGGCATGTTTCGATTGGTTTTAGCTCATGGTGACTCTGCAAGTCTGGCCAACGCCAAACACGGCAATATATAACATGTGGTAATCCTTTCCTGTGTGAGACCTTTATGAAAAAAAAACATATCCCGTCAATAGAAATTTAAGTTGATTTTTAATTCAATTCTCACCTGTAGGCGACCATCCAGTGATCGAGGGATTGTTACGCATTTCGATGGCTGACCGGGACATGAGAGAGCCCGTTCTAATTCTTCTATGGCACCTTTACGCTTCTTTAACTTCTTAACTAGACTGTCGACGGCTTTCTCTGCCCATTTCTCCTCTTCGTCGCCCTGCTTCCAGCCCAGCAGCTTCTTAACTGCTGGACTTGTGAAGGAGAATAAACTGTTTAAACTGGACATTGTGCTGCTGCTTGACGATTCCACATCATCGGTGTCCATCGTGGTTACGGTGTATGGCACAGGAAAATCTAAACGTTTTTGAATTAGGAAAAGTTAAATTTTAATTGGGTAAGTCATGTTTAAAAAAACAATAATTTCTGAATGAAGTTTTCAGTGGTGGGGAGTATTTTTTTCTGTATCACAGTTTCTATTCTTTAAACAAACATAATTTGATTTTCTTCTTTTTACCTTTCTTACATATAAGAATGGCTTTAAAAACATTTGAAAAATCGAAACCATAACGAAGCCTTGCACGTCTTCGGAATATATTCCCATCGACTCAGATCGATGAGTCCAAAACATGTCAGTGTGTCGTGCGTGTGTGTGTGTGATTAAAAATCGCTTTCTAACAGAAAGAGTAACCGATTTTGATGCAGTTTTTCCATTCGAAAGCTGTTTTCGTGCCATAGAACTCTATGAAATGTCTAATCGGAATCATGCCAATTACATTTATAAACATAACAAAAGCTATAATTGCCAATCTGGCAATTATTGAAAACCCGTATGGTGATATTCGTATCAAAATTCGAACAGTTGCACCAAAATTCCACTTTGAAGTCAAACTTTCCAAAAAGATTTTTTAAAATTTATTCCAATCGGATTTTGATGTATGGGAGTTTTATGTAGAATCATATCCTAAACAACTTTTGTTCTTAGACTTTTTAGATAAGATGCACCGTTTTGGAGATATTCGCAAAAATCGTTTTCGTTCGTATGGGGGGTACCCCCACTAATGGTCCATTTTTGCCCATTCACGAACTTAGCCTCGCATTTTACGAAAAACGGATCTGTGCAAACTTTCAAGTCTCTAGCTCAATCCGTGCGCCCGCAATCCGCGCCACAGACAGACGGACAGACAGACAGACAGACGGACGGACAGACAGACAGACAGAAAGACAGACAGACAGACAGACAGACGGACAGACAGACAGACGGACAGACGGACGGACATGGAAAATTCAATTTTTTTTATCATTCTAAACACACTGGTGTAATTCATTTTTTTGTGTGATGACGGGATCTTGGCGTTACAAACGGTAAGGCAAATCTAATATACCCTTTGGTTTCACCATACGGGTATAAAAAATGGTTCAAATTGGAATTTTATTGCATGGAAAAGTTATGTAAAATAATATTCTAAACAGTTTCTGCTTCACCATTTTTTTTAAATTAACCGTTTTTGAGGAAATTGCAAAAACTTTTCTATTTGCGTGTTGGAGGGCGGAAAGAGTTACTCGAATTGGCCTGTTTTTGGACGCAATTTACATGAAAAAAGGATCCGTGTCAAATGTCAAGTTTCTATTTCAATTAGTTCTAGTGTGATTTTGTGTAGTAGATTTCAATACGGATTTTGGATGAAATTTAAGGTATAGATTTCTCACAGCTAGGTGGATTCAGCTAATTATTTTGACTGTGGCGCTAGTCTTGTTCTTAACAATCATAGTTTTAAACCTCACTCGTTTATGCAGACATGTGACTTTTTATGACACCAGCATATTCGCCTCAGGTCTGACAATTACAAAAAAGCAATTTTTTCGAAAATATATAGTAACAATAAAAACACTAGATTTTTGCCGTTTACATGAAATTGATGTCGCTTGCCGTTTCTGAGATACTGTACAATTGGTATATTTTCTTAATTTTTACTTTCCTCTGCGGAACTATAGAAGGAAAGTATTGTATTCATGACGGTGATCGACTCGAAATCGAGGACAGATAGAAACTTTCTGATCATTACGAAATCCGTTTCAGGAAAAATGATGACGATGTTTGTGCATTGTTTGTTGTTTGTTGGCCTGTCTTTCCGATGTACGTATCTGAAGGAGCCTCCACACGTTCAATGTTACTTGACAATTTTACTTGAATGCCACATGTTTCAAGTATCATTGATCGTTTGGATGCTCTTCAATGTTACTTGATGCAAATTTTCATCAATAATACTTGTCAAGTAAGATTGAGTGGAGGCTCCTTTAAAGACCTAGAGAAGCCGTTGAGCTAGCGACTTTAAATTTTTTGTGGACGAGTTTTACGAAAGTCGTTTTCTTTGAAAATTTCTCGAAAACTACGCGCTTTTGAGAATAAAAAAAATATATATCACCAAACTTTAAAAAAAAAACCCACATTTTTTTGCTTTAACGTTTTTTACGTATCTCTAACGGTTCTTATATCATTTTTCACATATTTTTCCCGAAACTTTAATAAATATCGCAGAAGAAACTCATGTGCTTTTCACATCAGATATTTTCTAATTTTTTGGAAAATTAACCAAAGGTTAACTATAAATCACGCAAGACTTCCTGTTTTTCAGCACATTCGCTTGATTTTTTGACGACAAAATTTTGTTAATGAAAAAATGGCTTTAAATTTCGAAGAATCAATTAAAAAAACTTAAATTCCAGATAGAATTTTTCCAACACAATAAATCTATTAAAAAAATTTCTGTTGTGAAATACATGAAAACATTAGAATTAGAAGATATTGGGCGCTATTCTGTCCGATTTTTTTTATTATTTTATGTTATTTTACGTGTTAAAATAGACAAATTTTAGACAAAAAAAAAGAATAGAGCCCATGAAAATTTTCAAGAATATGTGAAAATTTGTCTACGAACATAAAATGGGAAATAAATCTATCAAATTGTATTATAACAATTTAAAACACAAATTTTTTTTTGGATTTGCATGAAAATAAAATTCTGGTAAAAATATTTGTTAGATTTTATTCATTCGGCTCGAAATCTTAAAACCGAGGGGGAGCAGGTTTGAATTAAAAAAAAATATATATATACACAAAACATACACATTTTGATTATGAAAAACTTATTCCTTTTAAATTTCACATCAATTAATTCAATTGACCGTAAAACAAATACTCGACAATCACAAATTTATTGATTACAAGTTGATATTCGAATCGAATGAAACCGAAATGACTGACGAGACGCATTTAGAGAAATGCAATAAGAAATGTTATCGACTTAAGACGACAAACTATTCTACAAAAGAGTTACAACTTGCGTTTATGTCAACAGCCACTATAACCAACCAGTAATAATCGATTTACTTGACTTTGCAGCTACCTTTCCCTTGGATTTCCTTTGATTTCAGTAATTATTGCGTTGCGTTCGCTTGCATTTGTCGGTATGGATTTTGTTGTTGTTCTTATTGGTGTTTATGTCGCCAACATTAAAAATCATGCAAGAACTTATGTTTATGTTGTATCTCTACTAGTAACATTTATAACGAATACAGAATAAAAGCGAATACCCCTCCGTCGCATTGGCCGGTAATATGCAAGGAGATGGGGAAGCGGACGACAATCAGACAGTTAAGGTAGACACTATGCTACTATGCTTGCGTTGATCTTACCGCACCACCCGCATCCCCTAAAAACAATGCGCTATGCAGCTCATGTTCTACGATCTGAAAACTACGTGCATTTTAGAAATTGCATGAATCTCGGGTGGACAGACGCGGGTCTGTAACGACCGACGTGGAAACATGTCTTTACCTTTATCGGAATGGAAAACCAATTGTTGTTGACTGAATTTATATAACTTTTTTTTTTCTTCGACGAATCTTAGTGAGCGACAGAACGAACGGACCAACGTTTGATAGTTTGTAGTAAGTTTAGTTACTCGTACTCGCATTCATATTGTTGTCAACTTGTTAATCTTAAGGCTATTACACTCTCCAGTGGTGAGTTTTTTTTTCCTCACTATCGTTTTGTATTTAATTTTTATATTTTTTTTTGCTAGTTTTCGCCTTTATTTTTCCAAGTCGTGAAATTTCCTAGAAACGCACGCATTACCTTGCACCTTTGATACAAATAAATAGCACGCCATAATAATATTGTAACATAGAAGAGAAGAAAAAAAACCAACCGACCGACGACCAATGAGACATTTTAAAAGACAGCATTTACCTACGCAAAATCAAAGTATTACAAACGCGATTACAACTTGTGGTTACCTAACAAAGAACCGATTTCGTGCTAGAATTTCTAAGTTTCTCAGTCGCTGATTGTGTTTATTGTTTGATTTTCGATTTAGTCCGGACAAAAGTTGAAAAAAAAATCAAAAAGGTTTCAAAAGATGTTCGCCAAAAAAGAACTTTTCCACAAGCTCATTGTGTGACGTCGATTTTTTAAAGATTGCTGAACGCAGAATAAAAAGATTTATCTAGAGCTGGTTTTTTCGTTAATCATAACTCATTGCAAAATCTGCTGTGCACTGCTTTTATAAGAGATTTTGCTGGTTAACTCAATGATAAAGGCGGACAGATTTCGACGTGCAAGCAAAGCAATGTAAATAAATTTCGTTAGGTGGCAAATGGCAAAATACTTTGTCGTCTGATTTGTAAACGTTTGGGGATTGCAAAATGTTTCATTTATCCACAATTTGTATCAAATATTTGTCGTAAATTAAATTCAGTGACCCAAAGATTTTCTATGTCCATAAAATACGTCACACCAATTTTCGTTTTTCGAACCTCCCCCTTCAGCCCTCGAGATTTAAAACCGCTGCCACGCTACCACAGTTCGCCACTTCCCTTCTAAAAGTGGGACATATTTTATGGACAGAAATTGTGTATAAAATACACCCCACAATGTTTTCCTTTATCAGACCTCTTCTAGGGGTTCCAGGACGACGCCTACAATGCTCCTATCTCATATTGCAACCCTACAGGCAGGCCTGGCTTGAGGGAGTTCTTTTCTACAAATTTTCCAACATTTTTCGGGGATAATGAAACTTTCCACTAAAACTCTTTCAATTACAGCAGAGCTCAGATACCAACACTCCAGTCGCATCATCCTTAAACAAAAGCGAAGAATGGTAAAAACGAGCACAAATCATTATACGACATTGTAGTTATTGTAAGTTACTGCTTGGCGCCACCTGCTAAAAATGTTGCCACAATCTTTAATTGTTGATGGGATGCAAATACTGTCTTATTACAAATTTTAACCCCTTATCGCCACTGCAGAAAATCAAGCCCTTAACAAAAAATAAATAAAATACAAGGACATTTTTTTGGGTGGCTGATTTTTCAGAGAAAATTTTTTCCATATTGCATGGATGCAAATCTCCCAATTATTGATTTATATAAGTTAAATATTTAACTTTGTTAATCGAAACTAGTGAAAAAAAAACAGATTTCCTCACAGTTTTACTCCACCATAGAAAAAATATCTGATGTGGTCAGCACATGATTTTCTTATACCAAATCTACGTTCCTGCGCAATTAAAAAAACGAATAAAACGTTAATTTATAAAAAAACATGATTTTTGAAGTATCTCGATAACGGTGAAAAATATTGATTTACTGTATGAGACAAAAATGTAGAAAATTTTAATGTCTTCACTTCTTCCTTTAACCTTTTTTTCGAAAAACCGTTAGTTTGTAAGCTATTTGCAAAAACCTATTTTAAAACTTTTTAATGAAAAAATCTGAACAACGGTAAAAGATAGCTGTTAAAACTGTTAAGAATTTTTCATTAATGTTTTGAATTTACATTTTGTTCGTCACTGTAACCCCCACTGCTCGATATTCACTTAACTTTGCGTCGTAACTATTATTTGAACAAACATTTTGTACATCAACCAAACTGCATGTGTTTCATTTACAATATCAATAACGGTAAAAGATGAAGTTGTTCGGAATGCTATGCCTTCCACTTCATATGTTGAACCACTGAAATACCGTTAGTTTTCGATATAAGCAAAAAAATCAAACTTTTTGAAATAACGGTATATCTCGATAACGGTTTGAGATATGGAGTTCTAGATAAAGACAATAGTGTAGGAAATTTTATTATCTCAAACTTTTGTCATACATAAGACTACTGTAAAATACGTTTTTTCGGAGTAAATCGCGAAAAAAGATAGTGCGATTTTTGAAAAGCCGCCATTTTGATTACTTCCAGTTAACGAATTTCCACCAAAAGATGATAAGATCGTCCCATTCCAGGACCAAACATGCCTGTAATATTTCTGTAATCCAATCTCTATAATCAAGCTCTAACTCAAGTAGTTTTTGAGAAGTTTTGTACAGACTACTGACAAATTTTTTTGAAATAATGCTCCAATCGACTCAGGAGTGCTCGGGAAATGTTTTTTAGGCAAATTTGAGAGGTCGAAATATGTCATGAATACAATACTTTATTAAACTTCTTATAAGAAAGTGAAAATTGCATCCAATCACATCGTTGAGGTCATTTTTAAAACGCATTTTTTTGTGAATTCAATTCAAAGTTGTTGACATTCAAACGAACACACCAAATTACAAAATTATTGCGACAAGGTGTGATAATTTCCATATTAATAAAAATGCAACGTTTCTAATTTGACTGATTGGTACTTTCATTTAATAACTTGTTTTAGGGAATATTTTCTTCATATGCGACCGAGTGGAATGCAATTAGCCAGAGATTAAAGACACCATCAAATTAAACTAAATTTAATTGGATAATTGCAATGGATTTAAGAATATTTAACTTAAACGAATTATTGCCTTGGCTTAAAGGCTGGAAACAAACTCAACTTGACTATTGCTTTTTTCCCCCTTTGTCTATAACGGCGTACGGCGAGTCTTAATTGCAAAATAATTCTCATTGCCACTGTTAATAATATATGATTCATAAAGTATTTTTTTTCCTTACCAATTGGTACTTACTTTCAATTTGATAAATGAATTTCTATTGAATTAAATTCCACACCTGAACAGTCATACGAAAAAATACCGACATTTAAATGTAAATATGGTCCAAGTCGAATATAATCAAAATGCATAAATATAGCGATTTGCACATCTAATTTGATACCATTTAAGGCACAGAATCAAGGAATGAACCAACACAGATGGGGGAGACAACAAAAAACCTGTCCGGATTTTAAAAATAGATTAAGTTTGCTTTAAAAATAGAAGACCTGATCCCACAAATCCAGTTCTTTATGATTCATATTCATATTATTTAAAGTAATAATAGAAAAAAATTGGAGACCACAAAAATAAAATATTGATTGGGTTTTTCTTAGAATTGCTATTCTTAAGATTTTTTTTTGTTCTGCAATTTTTTTTTGTCGTCTGTAGTCTAAATAACTTTAACTGGAATAGATTTCCATATATGTATCGAAATTTAATGTTGTTTTGTTTATTTATCAACTGCCAATAAAACGGACCTGTATCGGATTTTTGGAACTACAGATTAGGTCATTCTCCTAAACAATTTCTTGGCGAAAATATGGCAATGTCTGTTTGGAAAAAGAAACTGAGGATAGGTTCTGTTACTTAATTCGGCTAGGAAGAATGGAATATTTCCAATGGAATTCAATTGTTTTCATTGCCTGCTAATCATTTCAAATTTGGTTATATTTATAGTCGTCAACAAGATCGCAAATGCCTCAAATGAAATCCTAGATTGGATCTGCAGGATCGTGTACACATGACAGTTTATTCCCCAAATGTTATTCTTCCACGTTGTGCAACTGTTTACATTACACACAAAATCCAGTAATTTATTGCCGAAAAATGCCGGAACTCGAGTATATAAAACCGACAGAATAAATTCAATTTTTGACAACTTTTGCTAAGAAAAATTCAAGAAAAAATCACAAGTGTAAACGTGACCTTACGTTTAGCAAGTGAAGAAGTTTTATATTTTGATTAAAACTGGAAACTCTCAAGTTTTCTTGAGAAACTGGAATCCAGAAATTTTGCAATAAAGTTTTGCTGCCATTTTCGTAGTTCTTCTCGCAATTGGCGACTTGATCAAAATATATCTAGAATCTCGCTCACTTTTTCAATATTGTGTGTAGTCCATAGTCGGAAATGGACACTCTACATAATAATGGCAACCTACATGACCAAACACGTTAATGTTGTAAGGTCTGTGGGCTGCATTACATCTTAAATGCAAAGAAACAATTCAAATATTGTTTTAGAATGTTTTGTTTAGATTCAAGAGTTAACCCATTAACCCTAACGGCCAATTTATTCACTAGGAGTTAAATCGCCTTAACTCCCTTAACTCACCTTTAACATGGAAAATAAGGTTAGCTAACTCCCTTAACTCACTAACTCGGCTTAACTCCTAGTGAATAAATTAGGGGTTAGAGGCACAGAAAAATAGCAAATATTTTTACCCGTGCGGCACATGAGAAAAACGGTTTTTTTTTATATTTTTAGTGGTGTCAGTTCAAAGTTTTATGCGGCAATGGAAGAGGATTTAATCGGTGGTACAATTTTGGTACCACCGTGCAGCATTTGTTACGAAAAAGGTGGTACATCGCGTGGACCACCAAGCCTTTAAGAGTTAATGCTTATGAGAAAACCACTCATTATTTTTAACATAAAAACCAATTTATAAAAAATAAATAAATAAATACAACGAAAATCTGTGGTTAAGTCGATTTTCAGATTAAGCCAAAACAATCTGTTTGTGAATGCAAATACAGAACAGTTTGGTTTCGCCTGAAAATCGTTTCAAGTTACTTTAACTTATTACCACAGATATATCCGGTTTACTCGTTTGAGTACGCCGAGCGTTAATGGGTTAATTAGATTTCTAGTTCTTGGTTTTGGTTCACTGGAATTTCAAAATTTGATTTTTACTTATTAAAATTTCCATGATTCGGTGGTTTTTGGCTCCTAAACAAGACTGGCTTTTACGTTTCTGATCATATTAGTTTTATTTTTTCGTGTGCAGGTCAAGGAGATTGGTTTTTTGACCAACGTAGATCAGCGTAAAAAAGGTCCAGACTCTAAATATCGAAATAAAGACTTTTTCCATTCTAATACCTCAAATGTGAACGGAGCTACAAAAAAAGCTCTGGTTTTTGGTTTGACTGCAAGCATTTGTTTTAAAAACTGGTTTGTTCGGACATATTTTTTCAGAGTGAGTAACGTTCGATAGCGGAAATCAGTACTCCACAGTACATATCGAAAATTTTCTTATGAATGCAAAATTCATGATTTTAATTCGTTTATTTTTAACTTACCGCAGTGGTGAAATAGTCAGACATCTTTAATAAATTAACTCGGAAATTTCTTTAAATATTCAAATAATAAAAGTTCGAACCTGTACCTACAAAAAATAAAATATTCAGTTTCAATTTGGTTCATTAAAAATGATTGAACAAAAAATTGTCAGTTTTCATTTCACTGACCAAAAATTAACTTCCAAACATTTAAACCAAACGTTGTTGTTAATATAAATTATTTTACAACAAAAAAAACGTTAAGATAAAAAATTAATTACAACAGAAAGTGTATTTAACCGAAAACCAAACAGCGTAACGTTCAACAAACACTTAAATATTTTTTTTTGTTTACAAAAGTACAGGCACATCCATATTTCGTTACTTTTAGTAACTAAAAACTTAAAAACAGGTATCCAATGCAAAATGTAGGATATTTAATTGAAATTAAAAAAAAGACAAAACAAGATTTGTTATTCAATAACACAAACTTTTTTTTTATATTCCCAGCCAGAGCTTAGGGTAAGACCCTTTAATGCCAAAGCACAGCTCAGGATGGTCGGAAGAACGAAAGGAGATGTCAGTTTATGTTCTCCTTGAACTTCTGCGGGTTATAGTCCGGAGGGAACACATTGGATGATAAATCATTCCAAAGTCTTGTTGTTCCTAAACTTTACTGTACGAAAACGGGGAGGCTCAAGGAAAAAGTCGTGCGCGCGTGCTGCATATATAACTATATATGTTTTGAAACTTTCACGACGATTATCAACCATCTTTTTTGATTTTTCGACTTAGATCGTGTTGGAAATAATAAAGTTACTTACTTTATTGAACCGAAACGTTTCGAAGGGAGTGTGCTACCCATGGTCGCTCGAAAATTGAAGCCAATCATCAAAACATTGAATTGCTCCATAGATTTATTGGCAGACGCCACTAACGGTTAGGACATCGTCGTTAAATTAATCGTACATGACGGACAGTGTCTGTACAATTAAAGGAACATCTCGCGGCTATTAATAACAACAATCAGGATTCCTTAGCAATAGCAGAACATGTTACAGTTACAGACAGTATGTTACAGACAATAACGCACTAGGTCTACGCTTCGACCGAGAAAGTGTTGGGCCGAAAAAGTCGACATTATCCGCGAATAGTGTGAGAAGCTATTGTAATTAAATGAACACCAACGGTTAATAGAGATAATAGTTTCAGATTTCCCAAAACTTGGAATCTAGCCCCATCTGAAATATTACCAAAGATACCATAAGTGTCATCTGCAAAAAAAAACTACTGAACGGTTACACCCGTACAATTTACGGAGCAATCCAATGTTTTGATGCCTGACTTCAGTTAACAGCAAATTAAATATACAGAAGGGCAACATATCCTTTGTGAGCACAAAAAAAACAACACTTACAACTACCAGGTTTTGTCCTAGCATTTTAGGAGAAATCCAAATCAGAAATACTTTTACCAGCTGAGAATTTTAGTAGCTTTTCTTTATGTTGGAAAACCGTAAATGAAAAAATTGAGTGGTTTTGGGGATTAACATACGTCAAACATTTCCCTAACATACGTCAAACATTTAAGATGAAGGGGTATCACAATGACTGTGAATGACATAAAAAACATAAGAAAATCTCAATCATACAAACACATAAAAAAAACACTTTAAAAAACAAGTTTTATAACCTTATACACTTTCAAAATGCACTAAAAAGTAAAAAACAAGTTTAAAGTTTCACAAAAAAATGTTTTTATAAATTACGTGTTGTTGTGAAAATATAAAGTGTGCTGCGTTGCACAGTATGAAACCGCTATTACAGATTCAAGAGCAAATGCAACGTCACACACTTTATATTTTCACAACAACACGCAATTTATAAAAACATTTTTTTGTGAAACTTTAAACTTCTTTTTTACTTTTTAGTGCATTTTGAAAGTGTATAAGGTTATAAAACTTGTTTTTTAAAGTGTTTTTTTTTTTATTTTATACTTTTTAGTCTTGAATTAGCCTACCAAAAACCTCCAGAAAAGATCTTTCGCGGGAAATTTGAGCAAAAGGAAACTCACGCTATCTTTGCAGGACATTCCGTTATCCTTACAGAATTTCAAATTTCAGAATCGGATTCAGCGACCCCAAAAACCCCCTAATGCGATTTTTTCCCGGAAAAAAATGGGAAAAGGATATTTGCGTTATCCTTACAGGACCTTCCATTATCCTTACAAGGATGGAGTAGTAAAAATATTGAACTGTCACCGGAACTACGCAAGGTGACAAAATTTCATCTTCCTAGGTTGCATAGTTTCGGAGATATAAGGTTCCAGAGATAGACACATAGGTAGCCAGCCAGGTAGGTAGGTAGGTCGCGACAATCCAACTTAATAGAAAGTGTATAAAAATGAGTTGGTGTCTGTCTGTCTGTTCCTCTTTCACGCAAAAACGGCTGAACCGATTGACTTGAAATTTGGCATGAGTGTCTGTGGTAGTTCTGGTTCCAACCTAGGCATACGGAAAAGTAGCGCGAGTAGTGGGGGGAGTAAGGGGAGGGGGTAAAGTGATTTCGAAACTTAGTTTTTGCGCTATGTTACTCTTTCGCGGGGAAACTACTGAACCGATTGGCCTGAAATTTGGCATAGATGTTGGTGGGGGTCCAGCCCCAACATAGACCCATTAAAAAGTAGCCCGAGAGGTGGGGGCAGTAAGGGGAGGGGGTAAGGTCATTTCGAAACGCTGGGGGTGAACCGCGAAGCGGTTCGGGGCGCAGCCCCTAGTATATCATATAATAGGCTTGTGTGTCGCTCTGTTCGCATAAAACTCGAGAACTGCTGGACCGATTTGAACTGCAGAGCTTATTGGCATAAAGGAGCGGACCACAAGCAATACCTCTAGTGCTCTATAGTACCTGTAACACATTCGTATGTTTCGTCAAAAAAAAAATTGAATACTAAAAATTCTGATGCCTAGTACACACCAACGAAGATTTGACGAAGTTAGAATTATTACTTTTTTGCCATAAAAATGTTTCAGGCGAAGTGGACGACAACCATTTGGTATGTTTTAAGTTGTGCGTACGTATATTTTGGATTTTTTTTAACGATATGTTCTCTTTACTATTCGACGGATAGTTATATACGATATCCGAAATTCCCGACCAGTTTTCGTGCGAAAGCTCTATTTTTTCGCTTCCTTCAACACTTTTTGCTATTGCTTTTTTGTTAAAATTTACCGTCTTCCAATTTTTAGTATAATTGACCAGGACACCATATTCGGCATCTTTAATGGCCCTATACTCGTAAATGTTTCTCAAAGATACAGTAGAACACGCTTAAATGCACATCGAATTTCGCAGAATTTTATGTGCATTTATCCGTGTTTTGCATTTATACGTAGCACGGAAGCACGGATAAATGCACATTAATGTGCAATTATGCGAGTAAAAGATAAACATGCTACTTTAATATTTCTGTAATACACATTTAAATTCAACAAGGCTACACAAAAACAAAGAACCTAATTAAGAATTCATTTTATCAAATAAAAATAACAATAATCACTTTTTTTTGTGTAATTACATTTAATTTTTGCACATGTGCATTTAAGCGTGTAAAATTTTATATAATTTATACTTTTGCGGATGTTAAAATGGTTGCATTTAAGCAAGTATTGCAATTAAGCGTGTTTCATTTATCCGTGTATATTTATATGAAAAATTCTTAAAAATCTTCCATGCACAAATTTTGTGTGCAATTACACGAGTTTTGCATTTACGCGTGTTGCATTTAAGCGCGTTCTACTGTATATCTATATTAATTTACAGTTTAAATTACAGACGCTTTTTTCTAATTTCAAACTTTAAACTCCTTTTTGCGAATAACCTTGACCAAATTAG
This sequence comes from Chrysopilus asiliformis, assembly GCA_964034945.1. Classification (NCBI taxonomy): domain Eukaryota; kingdom Metazoa; phylum Arthropoda; class Insecta; order Diptera; family Rhagionidae; genus Chrysopilus; species Chrysopilus asiliformis. The sequence goes on from OZ035960.1 coordinate 21,315,677, forward strand.
GTTTTAAACTGATGATTCATTAACAAAATAATAAATCAATGGGAAAGAATTATATATTTGGACATGTTTTATGTAACAAAACTTTACTTAACATTTGTGACGAAGCATATGTTACTGGTCACATGGGAATAGATCGAACTATTATAGAAAATTTTCCATTTTTATGGGGGAGCGGAGGGAAGTACCCCGATCGGATTTTGCTGTATGGAAAAGTATTGCAAAATCTCATTTTAAACACATTTTGTCTTTATAAATTTTTCGATACGACGCATAGTTTAAGATTTTTTTAAGACTACCGAATAATTTTTAGCAAATCTTAAAAACGGACTACGAAATTTTATGTTTCACCATTTCCATATGCTCTTAATGTGTTGTCTGGACTTTCATAAACAACCGGAGATTGAAGCATTCTTGCCAAACAATGAGAGTATCATTTATTTCCGACAGCAAACAATGAACATAACTTAAATTTTATATTTGCATTAGCCAGGAATTACAATTATTTACGAAAAACGGAAACATATGGACAAAAAGTATCGCCAATCTCGCCACTTCATCATTTGAATAGCATCAGATGGGAACAAGGAAAACAAAAGCAGAGGCCGGATTCTCTGGATTGAATTTGTTTTCATCTGAAGAGGTTATTGCACCTTCCTCTATTTGGGATTCTCAGGCGAGAATCAAAAGTCTTCGGTAAAGCTAAGATCGGACTCGCGCCATTTGCCATTAATTTGGTCCTCACCTCGAATTCGCAGAACCTCTTATCAAGAAATAGTGGAAAAAAATAGCAAAAAAAATTCACCAAGAGTCAAACAGCAAACCATGAATCACACAAGTTAACGAAATTGATTAATAATGCACCATTTCGAAAACAAGTAGTCAATTCCTGGAAATTCGGGTGAATCGGCTGGGTCAATTTTCTGCACAAGTACCGACATATTCGAGAAAATCAATAATTCAAATTGCTGTCTTTTTTATAATTCTGGGCTGCTATAAGGGCATTTTCCGATTGAAGTTCGACTTTCCCTAGCCATATGCCCACAATCTGGATTTGCCAAAACAATCGAAATACCATCGAAGACAGCCTGAAACATTGAAAAATGAGCCAACCCTGCCATTTGGACGAAATTCGGAAGAGTTCCTTGAAAATCAAACAATTTCCATCGCGTCCAAATGGATCCCAGCCACTACACACTCAAGTATGCTTTCACACTGTTGTACCCTGTATGCGGACACGAAAAAACAACACCAAAAAACGCACACACTCGAGCAGGGTCACAGAAATGGGAACTCAAACTGATTTTTTTCTTCGTCTTTCTACTCATCTTCGACTTTTCACTATAACTTTTCGGAGGGTTTTCCTTGATTTTCCAATTGATCAATCCGCACACCGGATTCTTGATTCGATAATCTCAATTGTAAACCAGTAATTAGCAATTCACTTACTCACTTTAATCCGAAAAACGCTCAATTAATCTGCAAACCGAATTCTACACTACCAAAGCGGAATATTGCCAGTGTTGAAAGCCTGCTAAATGTTCTTTTCTGTAAAATACGGTACAACAAAAAAATACGGTAAAAATGGCGATTTTTCTTTGTCAGAGTACCATAAATAAGAACCAGAGTGCCATGAATAAAATCTGCTGAAATTCTTTTATTTTTTAACTAATTAATTTACGCACAAACAATCTAAATTGAATAAAAAAAAATACAGCGGTAAGAAAATATTCAGATTGAGAGCTCTGACATACTAGAGAACCTATAACCGATAGACTAAAGTGTTAAAATTACCGCCAAGCTAAAAAATGAGTTCGAAAAACTTCAAAAGCTTGATTCATTTTCACAAATAAGTGCCAAAATAACTGAAATTGGTAGACATAAGTAAAAAAACTCATGTCTAGGGTATCAGAAAATTTGGAAAATCGTAGTTGCCTTAATAATATAAAAAAATGTTTATACACTGTTCTAATCTGGCGAAAAAGCTGTTCTAACTGACCTAATAGCAACACATCAACAGCACTAGTGTCACAATCGGGAATAGAACCAACGACTTCCGGATAATTAAATTGAGTTTTCAAAATGTCTGAAGAATCATTTGTCTATTTGTATTTGTACAAAATAATAAAACTTAACAGCCGTAAATAAATCCAAAGAACGATTAAACACTTTTCAAACGCCCTATTCAGACAATTAAAGTTATTTTATGTCAAATAAGTTCGATAAATATATGTTTTTTCTTTTTCATTCGGTTATAAGGAAATTTTCGATTTCGATAAATATTCGTTACTTTATTATTTCTACTGTAATTTAAAAGCCATTTGCCGAGAAAATACTGAAAAATGAATGTCAAGTAATTAAATTCTAAAATATATTAAAATTGGATAGTTTTTACATTTTTTTGATTGGTTGAAAGAGTTTTAATCAGTAATTATGCTTTTAAATTAATTTTACGAGAATTTTTGATTTTCCAACACAATTTCTAATTGAACGGTAATTTTCGGGCAATCATGTCAGTAATGAAGCTCACGGCGAGCTGTCATCTGCTTTTACGGTTAAATTTGAACAAAAAAACATGTTTTAGATGTTTTGCTGTAGTTTTAAATAATGTAGTCATGTATTTTTACATATAAATAAAAATAATTGTTTATAAAAAACTCTTCTAACACTGCCAGTAATTAGTTTTTAGTAGGTGAGTCGGAGAGGGATAAAATTGGCGGGAATTTTGACAATTTCTTTGTCCGCCAAAAATCTCTTCAAAGACTTGTGTCTGACGCTCCTAAATACCGTCGCCTTTTTTCTTTGAATAATCGAAAGACAAATTATCGTCCAAATGAAGATGAAAGCGCCGCAGCCAGTTGATGAGAACTCATCCAACAACCATGAATTAACCGAGGAATCGGGAGATGTAAGTGGAAATCATTTTAAGGTTAAAACTTCGTGTTTGGAATTTTTTTCATTTCAATTTGCGGTCAGGACGAGAGCTTGGCTAGCAGTTCGACGACAAACACATCCCGGAGCGCCACTCCAACCAATCGAAGACTGAAGAAGAAGAGGAAAAAGACCCCGAAAGTGACGAAGCCGCCGTACCGATTTGTGTAAGACTTGGCAGGAGTTCTCTAAAATTGGCATCGATTATTCAAAACAATATCTTTTAGTTGTAGTTTGAAGGAAGACCACGGACAACCGCTGTTTGGGGCACAGTTCAACCACAACTTGAAGAAAGGGCAGCCCCAAATATTTGCGTCGGTTGGCAGCAATCGAGTTTCGGTTTACGAGTGTCTGCAGGATGGGGCTGTCAAATTGAGACAGTGCTATGCAGATCCGGATGTTAGATTTGTTGTTTCCGCCACAGTCTGTTATTGATTTTACTTATTTGCAGAATGACGAGATATTCTACACCTGCACCTGGTCCTACGAACCAGAGACTGGGCGACCGATTCTCGCTGCAGCGGGTCTGCGGGGCGTCATTCGGATTTTTAGCCCTGCTATTCAGACTTGTACTAAACACTACATCGGCCACGGACACGCCATAAACGAGCTGAAGTTTCACCCTAAGAAGCCCTACATTCTGCTGTCGGCCAGCAAAGATCATTCGCTTCGGTTGTGGAACGTTCAGTCCGACGTTTGTATTGCGATTTTCGGGGGCGTCGAAGGCCATCGGGATGAGGTGTTGAGCGCAGACTTTGATCTCAAGGGAGATCGAATAATGTCCTGTGGCATGGACCATTCCTTGAAGCTGTGGCGTTTGGATAAACAGTACATCAAGGATGCGGTCAAGAACAGCTACTTATTCAATCCCAACAAAAGTGTTCGTCCCTTCGATTCGGTGAAGGAGCACTTTCCCGACTTCTCAACACGTGATATCCACCGCAACTACGTAGACTGTGTCCAGTGGATTGGTGACTTTGTCCTATCGAAGTCCTGCGAGAATTCGATTGTTTGCTGGAAACCCGGCCGCATGGACGATAGTCCCGAGACAAAGCCCAGTGATTCCACGACAACAATTATCCACCGATTCGATTATAAGGAATGCGAGATTTGGTTTGTTCGGTTCGCTTTGGACTTTTGGCACAAAGTGATGGCTTTGGGGAATCAAAGCGGGAAAACGTTCGTTTGGGAGGTGGACGTATCCGATCCGAATAATAGCAAATGTAGCTCTTTGCAGCATCCAAAGTGCGTGACTGCCATCCGACAGACGTCGTTTTCGCGTGATGGTGATATCCTGATTTGCGTTTGTGATGATGGAACGATTTGGCGCTGGGACAGGAACTTAAATTAGTCGTCATATTAAAGACTCAATATAAAAGAATTTTTTTACAATAATCGTTTATTTGGATAGTATTTTTTTTTATTATTTGTATGTATGGAGAATTCTATTCACTAACCAAAATAAATCATATTAAATGACTTTAGAATAAAATATAGGAAAAATCGTAAACCGAAGTGGTTTGATTTCTGAATTTAAATTGAGTTAACCACCTAAAATAGCTATTAATTAGGCAAATTTTTGTTAAATGAGAGGATTACAGAGAAAATGGTAAAGATGGTGTTGTCGACCAATAAATAAATTAGTTTCCTCGGCATGTATTATAAAAATATTTGTATTTCGATGCGAGAAAGGTCATTTTCATAGACTTATACATCTAAATTAGCGTGTCTATAAATTATTTTTGGATAAATTTTTATCATTAAAGTATAATAAACTTAAAAACTTTAAATTTTATTGATTTTTTAGGAGTTTAAACACGTTTACACGGAGAGAATAACTATGGGCATTGGGATGAGGTGCTGAGCGCAAACTTCGATCTGAAGGGAGGTCAAGAACGCTAAAACACTAAAAACTTTGTTATTATCGTCGTAAAATAATACTTTGTTATAATTTTGTAAACAACAACGGAATACACTCTTTCTATTTTATACATAGCTCGAAAATGTACGTTCGCAGTATCGAGCAAAACTTAATAAATTAGTATTATCTCACGATGATAACAGCCAAGTTAACACCGTTGGTGAATACCCCCTTTGTTTAAAAACTGCTAACAGGCGGCAAAATCTCTAGCAGTTATGATATATGATATAAGAAATTGATTTGGTATTACAGGTATTACAATTAATTAAGTGGTTCGGTCAAAGATTCACCTTGATGAGTCCAGCCATTGATTCTCGGGGTTGAAACTAGATGTATTATTTTAAAAAATATTTCCACTTCCTAATTTTTCTATTTCAATTCAATGTCATTGTAATATTCGATCGTGGCCTTGAGAAATCTTGTACTTGAAAGAAACAAAAAATATTCCAAAAAATAGCCCAAAAATGATCAAAATGGAAAAAAGTTACAAAATTAGTCAGAGATTTTCATTTCAGAAAAAACCACAATAAAAATGGGATCTATTCTTCATGTGAAAGTTTCTCGTAAATTAACAGCCTTTCTGATATTTTATGAAAATGTTTGTCATAGTTTAAAGTATATTTTCTATTTCTGTTCTACAATTTAAACTTTTCGATAAAATTGCGCCATTCCGGGTTACCATGTGCAAATCTTTTTGGTCAGAATTTTAGTTCTGAATATTTCCGCGAGCAGCACATGTTTTCGCAGCCATTTTCCTTTGGAAACGTTCATGTTTTTCGTGTCAAGAAATTAGTGTTTTTATAGAAAAGATCCGAAAGAATTACAGCGAAATAAGCCCAGGAAAATGGGTTCATCGTCGAAGAAACACAAGAAAGACCGCGAGGGGAAGAAGCGCAAACACAAATCTCGCTCTCGTTCGCCCCATTACTCCCCGGACAACAGGGAAAAGCAGCGAGAAAAAGAAAAATCGTCATCCAAGAAGCATCACAAGCATAGATCCAGCCCCTCGCGCTCCCCGACTCGGTCCTCCATTGAGATTCGCGAAAAGGAGCGCGACCGCGACAGGAGGCACAAACGGCACAAGGACAGACGGAATCGAGATGATCCAATAATAATAGTTGACAGATCCAAAACATCGGCGGCGCCACATCGAGAGGAGTACCACAGCGACAGTAAGTGAAGATGCCACTCTTGAGGGCAGAACCTCTTGAGAAGGCACGCATCTCCGGACAGTTGTCGATACAGCAAAATATGAGAAAAGCGATTCATTCATATCCATTTAGTAAATATTGACCACTGTTCTTGGTGCGTGTCTATTTGCGTTGATCATAATAAACCATCGTTCGTCTTTTTTCTTGGCTACTTTCAGAGTCTCCATGGGAAATATTCAATGTACATTAGAAACAAGATAATGAATGTTATTACACGAAGCGATATCAAGGTAAAAACTTGTCATAAGTCATAAACGATTTATCATTGTTACTCGTATGTGGTCAACTATTGGAAGAGTTTGTTTTACTGGAGTCTAAAAGGTGCCATAGAAATTATGGATGGTGTGGTAGCCAAGGGAAAGGTTTCCTATGCATGAAAATCTGAATGTTTTTATGTGGCAAAAGGTCTAATTATAAATGCATCAAAGTTTAAAAAGAAAATATTTATAGCAAATATTTACTGGAAATGACAAAAAAAAATCTAAATAGTCGATAGATAGTCAATAGAATAGATAGGGAATCAAAAGTATCAAAAACATTAGCTTTTGTATTTGGTTATCGAAGGGAATTGTATTTTTTTTTTTTTTTCAAAACGCCAAAAGAAATTATATAAATCAATTGTAGCAGAAGAAGAAAGGGGCCAAGACAATCCACTCGGTTTTTAGGGGCAGACAATTTTCATGATATTAAAAATAGATCTTCAAACTTTCCTTGAAACAATGTCACATTTCGTCCAGGTACCACCAAATTTTGCTATGCCACTGATTTGTAGCGTCCGACCGAAACAAGAGTGGTATTTCGTAACTTGTTTCAAGCGTTGGTTTTGAGTTAGAAGAAAAGTGGTATTCGCTATCTCTGTTTCACCTTGAATTTTTTTTTTGTCGAAACATTGCGAATACAACTTTTTCTTCCAACTCGAAACAAACGCTTGAAACAATTACGGAATACAACTCCAGGTTTTTAGGCCGAAACAGAAACCGAAACTCTAGTTTTTGGAAGAAACAGGCCGAAAGCAAAACTTTTTTCTACGACAAATCGATATTTAAACAAAATAATGGTTGTAGAAAATATAGAATTTTAACATTATTGTGATTTTATGATATAGGAAAATATTCTAGTGGAAGAAATTATTCATATTTAACTGATTCTATTCGTGTTTTGAAATAAACTATAAAAATTCCATAAATTACATAAAAAACGTAAAAATATTATTTTTGTTTAGTATAATTATAGTTTAAATTATAATACATCTAAATAATACTTTTTCTACAAGAGAAATTTTACTTTATGGTACAAGAGAAATTTTACTTTGAAAAATTAATACTCAAAATTAAATATTCAGATATTGTATGTAAAAAACATTTTACTTGATCCTAACCTATCGAGAAAGTTGAGATAATCTAAGTTTTTGGGATAAATTTGGAAAAGCCTAGCAATTTTATGAAATATGTACTCGAAAATTATTGGGCAATAAATTAAATCACAATAAATTTTATGAACATCAAGTGTGAAATCTATTTTTGGAGAAATTGCCAACAAAAGAGAAAATTAGACATATGTTAAATCATTGAAAGAGTTTTAGCACCCAGTATTGCCTTTTAATGTATTTTTCTACGCAAGAATACGTCTTCGTTTAAGTAAATAATTTAAAATTATCTCAGAACGACTCTTGTGTCGATTTTGTCGCCAAATTTTGACCAAAACCGAAATTTGGCCGGAAGTGTAATTTTTGGGTGAAAGTTAAAGGCAATAGTTACATATACCCAAGAAAGCTTAACCCATTTTTCGCCGCTCCTAGACGCGATGAAATCTTTTCTTGAAAATTTATGTAGAAACTACTTGAGAGTCAAATATGTTTTCCAAAAAGTTTCAGAATTTTCCAACCAACAGTTTTCCGGAAAATTGTGGTAAAAATTCTTAACGAACGGCGAATAGCCGATACTTTAATATATTTTTTCAGAAAAATGTGAACATTTTTATTGATAATGGAATAAAAATTACATTTAGCTCAACCCCTTGCCACTTTGCGGTACATTCTTCGAAAAAATAAACAAAAATGTGAAAAAAGGTTTTGTGGTACGAATTCTTACCAATGGCGAGAAACGAATATTTTTACGTTTCTGTTTTGTGGTCAAAAATGGGAAAATCCAATCAACACGTTTTTCGCTTTACTGTCAAATGATCAAAGAATCTATATTAGCACTGCAAACAATGAAAAACTAATTTGATGAATTTTGATGAATATTTCAAGGTGTGGTGAGAATTCTTACCGGGTGGCCAAAAATGGGTTAAGAAATGAAAATAAGTTGGCTTCCAAGAAACATCTTGCTATGGTATACCACGTTTTTTATTCACATTTGGGACTAGTATAGCTGTTAGCATCGTAAAATAGTATTATTTGAACAAAATTATTTATGTACCTACTAACCGCTTTTGTGTGAAATATTAAATTTGGGTAAATGTTTGAAATAAGTAAAAATATACCTAGTGAGCTTAGCAATGCACTCATATTTAACAGTTTAGCTAATTTTTATACCCGTATGGTGAAACCAAAGGGTATATTAACTTTGCCTTACCGTTTGTAACGCCAAGATCCCGTCATCGCGCAAAAAAATGAATTACACCAGTGTGTTTAGAATGATAAAAATATTTAATTTCTGCATGTCCGTCCGTCTGTCTGTCCGTCTGTCTGTCCGTCCGTCTGTCTGTCTGTCCGTCCGTCTGTGGCGCGGGTTGCGGGCGCACGGATTGAGCTAGAGACTTGAAATTTTGCACAGATCCGTTTTTTTGTAAAATGCGAGGCTAAGTTCGTTAATGGGCAAAAATGGACCATTAGGGGGGGTACCCCCCATACGAACGAAATCGTTTTTTGTGAATATCTCAACAACGGTGCATCTTATCAAAAAAGTCCAAGAACAAAAGTTATTTAGGATATGATTCTACATAAAACTCCCATACATCAAAATCCGATTGGAAAATTTTTTTAAAAATCTTATTGGAAAGTTTGACTTCAAAGTGGAATTTTTTGTACAACTGTTCGAATTTTGATACGAATATCACCATACGGGTTTTCAATAATTGCCAGATTGTCAATTATAGCTTTTGTTATGTTTTATATTACAAAAAGTGTCGGAAAACTGTGAAAATAGAATGGTTGCCGTAAAGAAAAAAGTAAAAAAGCGAAAAAAAATCTGAGTGAAAATGTGGATATTTTTTCGATTTTACTAAAGCCGAGAAAAAGTGCGTTCATGGTTTGGGTCGTTCACAAAACCTTATCATGTAATATTATTTTACTACGATAACAACAATTTTGAAAGCATATGTGAATATCTCTAATTTACACGTTTTCGTTTTTCCAAAAAAAAAATGTATTTGCACAGCCATTCAAGAAAAATATCAGCAAACAAAGGTTATGCAAAAAAGAACATTTTGTAAAAGAATAAACGTCTAAATTTGCTTGTCTGTCTTTCGGCAACACAATGCATTCGGTATTCCAAAGCTTTTATTGTAATGAGATTTATTGTAAAAAAAACTTAACCGACAGTCAATTTTATTGACTACTAGCTTGCATACCCGTCGTTGCCGGGTTAAGTTTTTTCATTTTTTTTTTTTTTGATGGTCTATGTTGGAACTAAACTTCAGGCCAATCGGCTCGGTAGTTTCCCCGCGATAGAGTAACATAGCGCAAAAACTAAGTTTCGAAATCACTTTAGCCCCTCCCCCTACTCCCCCACCCCTCGCGCTACTTTTCCGTATGCCTATGTTGGAACCAGAACTACCACAGACACTCATGCCAAATTTCAAGTCAATCGGTTCAGCCGTTTTTGTGTGAAGGAGGAACAGACAGACCAACTCATTTTTATATATTAGTATGATATGATATGATGATTGTAGACAAATTAATATATTAAAACATAGCTTTATTCACCTAGACCTGTATTAAGCCTCATAATATGATGAAAAATTGGATATTTATGCTGAAAGTTTTTTCTACAAAAAAAATTTGAACACTCAACAACTAATTGCGTCCGAAAATGACAAAAATTGAATCTCTCCTTCGCGTGTCAAAATCGGTCAAGGTTTACTGGCAGGTGGCCTATTATGGAATACGATCGTAATCGTAACGATTTTGATTTGCCTGTGGTTGTTAGTAGAAAACAGTAGCAAAAACAGGCATATCCCAATCGTTACGATTAAGATCGTGTTCTATTTTATGTATTCCAGAAGTCGATTTTACAATTTTAGTTACATATATACATACACACACACAGCATGTCGCGGAAACTGTAGGTAGATGTCGCTCACCTAAAACATAGTATAAATTTTTCTTTAAAAATTATTTCTTTTCCTTGGAAAAAATGGTTGGAAGATGATCAAAATTTCTATTATAATGAACCTTGAGTACCTTTAAAACACAGTAAAATTTCAGAAAAATCGGACATTCGGTTTGTCAAAAAAAAATATTTTTTTGAAAATAAAAAAAAATTATTCCAAAAGTATGAATTTTAGGAACTCGATTCCAAGTGCATACTTTTTCATACAAATATCCCTAGTTATAAATTTTTGAAAAGTGCAAAAATTCGTCAAACTTATGATTGGAGTTGTCAGCAGGTTTCCTCGTGGAAATTCAAGGGAAAAGATTGTCCGAACCAAGATTAACAATTAATTTTTTTTCCTTTTCAGGTTCTGATGTGATCGAAGTTCCTATCGCTCCCCCCGCTCCAGTGATTTCAAATAAAGAGAAAACTCGCTCTCCATCACCAATACCAGAAAATGGGGCTGGCGACTGTCTATCAATCGATGAAACAAATAAATTACGTGCGAAATTGGGTTTAAAACCCCTGGAAGTTGAGTCCTCCGTACAATTGAAGGCTGCGTCATCAACAGCAACGAATGGAAATAAAAACGATGAAGGTTTGGCGTCTTACAAGGACGAATGGGGGGAGTTTTTACACAAACCAGCGACGAATCTCGCTGAGAAAATTGAGGCGGACAAAATTCGCGAGAAGATCAAACAACGGAAAGAAAAACGGGCACTGGAGGATAAATTGAAGAAGGTTAAGGGTCTCGGCGAGTCCGATGATGAGGTGGACGATCTGAAGAAGTGGTCGGAACGGACTAAGCATAAGGATGTTATGCGAAAGGAAGCCGAGCGAAGGGTAAATGATTTTCAATAAACGATGTTGGAATACAGAAGTGAGGATATTAATAGGTTTTCTTTGTTAGGCGAAATTACTTGAGGAAATGGACGAGGAATTTGGTGTAGGAAATCTTGTCGAACAGGAGAGGAGGAACGCCAAACGGGAAGCGTACAAGGATCGCGATTTAAAGGGACTTCGGGTTGAACATAACGTTGACGAATTTATGGAGGGCCGAAATTTGATTCTAACACTCAAAGATAAGGATGTGTTGGACGATAAAGACGACACTTTGGTCAATGTGAATTTAATGGATGAGGAACGATACAAGAAAAATGTTGAAAACAGGAAACAGAAACCAAATTTGTACGGCTATAATGTTTACGACGAAGAGGCCGACGAGTATGGGCAACCAATCGAACGATCCGTTTTGGGTAAATATGACGAAGAAATTGATGGCACTAAGAAGAAAAGTTTCACAATTGGTGAAAGTATGGCGGAGGAGCGGGCCCATCAACGGAAGTTATTGGAGGTAATTTAAGTTTTTTTTGCGTGTATAGGAATAAATTTTTAATGCGAGGTAATTTTTCATTTCAGATAAAGACCAAGCTTGCCGGCAAAAGATTGGAAACGTTGAATGAATTGATTTTGAAACCTGCATCAGACACCTTCACAGAGAGTGAATTAACCAAGTACGGTTATTAAAATACACTATTTTTTATAGTATTTGCATTGCTGATCGTTATATTTTGTTTTACAGATTCAAAAAGCCCAAGAAAAAGGTGAAGAAATTGCGTCAGAAACTAAAAGCCGAGGATTTGGTGGCATTGAACGATCAACCGTCGAGTTCCCGTGATCTTGGAAGTCGTCATCGCCGCCGCCCTGTAAGTACCGAGGAACACCAATCGAGAGTAATTCTTGAAACTGACGATACACCCCCGATCGTAGAGGACCTATCAAATGTTAAGGTCGATGAGGACGACGATGAAGATTTACAGCGGGTTCTATCCAAGGCCCTTAAATTAAAGCAGAAGGAGAATATAATCCGAAAACCATTGGAAATCGATCCTGAGCAATTGAAAACCGAAATCAAGGCGGAGTCCGACTCTGATGAGGAAATGACAGACCTTAAGGATGGTCACATCATTCTAAATGCAACTGCGGAATTTTGCCGGACTTTGGGCGACATTCCGACTTATGGAATGGCTGGTAATCGTGACGAAGATTCGAATGACATGATGGACTTTGAGGAGACGATCAGAGAGCCAGAGCCTCAAGTCGTTGAAGTTGTACCGAACACTGGCACTTGGAATTCAGTTAATCCGGATGCGATCACGCGGCAAGTTAGCGAGGATAACTCGAATGATGTGTCGGATGTAGCAATATTGGATGAAGAGCCAGATGTGGGTGCCGGGGTTGCTGCTGCTCTAAGGTTGGCTGTTTCAAAGGGTTATCTGGAAAAGGAGGACAAAAATCGGCCCAGTAATTCACGGATGGCGCATTTGCAGGCTAAGAATTATTCTATTGAGGATAAAGCCTATGGGTAAGAAAAATATTCTGTCTAAAACCTTTTTAAAAAAAATTACTCCTAATTTTTGCATTTTTGTTATAAATTTTTCGTTCTTCCATTCAAATTTAGTTTGATCTTGGGTACAATCCACTTTTGAAGTATTTTTTATGAAAAATTTCTAAAATTTCAAACTTTAATTTCAGTGAGGAAGATAAATTTGGCAGACGAGATCGATACCATAGTGGTCCAATAATGGATTTCAAAGAAAAAGACACATTCAAACCAAATGTAAAACTTGAATATATTGACGATAACGGGCGAGTTTTGAATGCCAAGGAAGCATTCCGATATTTATCGCATAAGTTCCATGGCAAGGGCCCTGGCAAGAACAAAATCGAGAAACGTTTAAAGAAAATGGAGCAAGAGGGGGTAAGTGAAATATTTTTAATTAGACAGAATGAGAAAAATGTAGAAAATGCTTTTTTATTACAAGCTTTTAATTAGTTTCACTTGTATATTGTTATGTTAAATTTCGTTTCGACTAGACATAAATGGGATTTTTTTTATCGCCTGCCATGAAACTGACACTAGTAGACATATTTTTTACAAGCATTTTTGCCCAAGATATCCAAAATATTCTGATAAATGCTATTTTTACGGAACATTTCAATGGCAAGCCAGGAAAAAATTACAGTTTATGTTTAATTGACACGAGGTTTTAGGGTCAAATCTTGTAATTTATCTTCCCTCCCCTTGCCTGTGAACCTCTCTCCTGCTATTTCCTGGACCGTTGCAGCAATTTCGACGCAGAAAGTTATTGTATCAAGTTTGCTTTTAGCCACAGGACGGGCCTACATTTTAGTAAATAAATTAATTTTTTTTAAATTAAAAAAAAAAGAAGAAAAAACAGAAAACGGCGGACAAACGCCATTTTGTCCAAATCGAACAAACGGAGTACAAATCGTGTGAAGTCTGAAATGAAAGAACTTTGAAAACCAAGCCAGGGAAAAGCAAAATGGCGGCTAAAAAGTATAAAATAAAACAAAATATTGAAAAAACAGTATTTTAAAGTGTACTGTTTTGTGCTAAAAATCTGCTAAAAGCATTTATTATATTTTATTTTCGTTATCCCTTGTTTCCCATTAAAATATTAACAAAAATAACGTATTTTCCTCCCCAGTTAATGATGAAAATGAGTTCAACCGACACACCGCTAGGAACCCTCAACATGTTGCAACAGAAGCAGAAGGAGACTCAAAGTGCATTCGTTGTACTGAGTGGCAGTAAACAAACTCATGTTGGCACTAGTATTTCAAAACATAAATAAAATATCTGTAATTTCAATGGCTACATTTAATATGTTCACAAGAATGACATAAAAATACATAATTATTAAAAGAATCAAATTAAGCTATGCATTTTTCGGATTAAAATATACAAAATCATAGAATTACAAGTAATTGGCTCAATACTTTTGATTGTTGTTTGTATTCAATTAAACCTAAAAAGCCCTAGTTTTGGTTTTACAAAAATCTTCTCTGTTGTTATGTTGTCTGGAAAGAGAATTGAGTAAATTTTAATTATTAGAATTAATTTGTTAGGAATCATTTGCATCAACCGAACAGTGAATTAAGTGTTTTCGTGAAGGTAATTAAAATTGATGTTTGGAAAATCAGCGGAAATTTTATTCTTTATGACAACGAAATTTGGTGATATCGAGGCGACTACTTTTGTGCCATAATTTTCAAAAACTAGTTTCGCTCAAGCTATGAATTTTTGCAAACATGTTTCGTCCTGGAATGAAGCGAGCGAGCTTATCAACTTTTGGATTTCTTTAATCAGAAGTCTACTTTATGAAATAAACAGATTTTCAAACTTTTACACAACAAATTTACTATTCAAATCAAATTCGGATTTTTACGAATTACAGTTGCCATTTTTTGCTACCAACTCGTTTGAAAGATGTTTAGTAGTTTTTTATCTTTGATAAATTTGATTTTTTTCGAAAAAAAATTGATAAATTTGATTTTTTTAATTTATAACGATGTCTGCATATCGCTAAAAATGTTTTTTAAACAAATTTGATTTGTAAAGTGTTGAACTTGATTTAAAAAATCTGAACTTGATCAGCAAAAGAAAATACTTTTATATGCAACTAGCTTGCATACCCGTCGTTGCCGGGTTAAGCTTTTTGTCTAAGTTTTAGAATTTTAGAGAACTTAAAAACTTTTTAATGGGTCTATGTTGGGGCTGGAGCCCCGACGAACATCTATGCCAAATTTCAAGTCAATCGGTTCAGCCGTTTTTGCGTGAAAGAGGAACAGACAGACAGACACCAACTCATTTTTATATATTAGTATGATTAGTCTATTTTTTGTGTAAAAGGTTGTATTTGCACTAACACTTTGATCCCGAAAGACTTGACACGACTTGCGATGTATTTTCATTAAAAAATAATAATAATTATTTCGTGAATCCCATGCAAACTAACGATTTTTCGTCGCCAACTAATGGTTTTTTGGAAGAGATTTTAACTACTCTATAAATCAATGTCTTTTATCGTTATCGAGATATTTAAGATTTATATGTATATTCGTCAGGTTGTAGTGTAAATTGAGCAGGAACATGAATTTTGTATGTATAAAAAAGTCATGTGTTGTTCACAACAGATATTTTGTATTGTCTGGAAGCCGCCTTTAGAATTTGGCAGAGGTAAAGGTTTCGTATAAGCAAGTTATAGGCTGTTCAACTGTGATATTTTTCCTCTAATACCCAAGTTTCCATTAAGATTGTGCATTCAGTTGGTGCAAATGATTCTTTAACTTACAAAGTAAATTTGTGGAAACATCATAAGTTTCACTTTGATCGAACAATTGAAGCGGTTGATCGATATTGACTGTCAGACATTTCAATATAGCACCATTATCATCAATCGATATTTTAAAACGGCTTCCCAAATATTTAATACCTGAAATTATAATTAAAATAATTAAAAACTGCTAAATATTTTACAAATTTGATGTTAAAACAACAAATTGGCATTTCTCCAATAAATTAAGTGGAATTTTTCAAAACATAGCCCAAAGTATCGAAAAGAATGACATCGCTCACCTGTGACGGCAAATTTAGTTGAATTTGGTGGGACACGTGGTCGTCGTATCTCCATGTAACCAAAATGAATTCTAACACCCGCATAACCATTGATAAGAGACTGCAGGAAGCCACCAGCGCCTGTAATAAAATTTGCTGCGCCCGTTTGTCCAGGCGCAACTTCGCTCCACACCTGAAATTTCCGATAAATATTGTAATTTTATTGTCAATTGCCAGCCACAAAGACTATCTACTCATGTCGTGTAATTTAATTTGTTTAATTTTTAAACAACTTGCTTTATCAGTTCAAGAACGAGTATCTCACCTGGAATGGTGGCCGAACGTAACTGTCAAAGCCTCTTTCAAAATCCTCATCCGCCTTCAGATAGTTACCGATATCCAGGTGATTAATTGAATGCATCGCCCAGGTCATCGCGGGGCCACTATTTCTTGTCATTTCGCCATAAATTCGTAGATCATTTTCGCGTGTTGAACTGTGATAATAATTTGAGTTCAACATTTTTTTTATATTAACATTAGAACTACCAAACCCGTAAAATTGAAGTGTATTGCTCTTAGAGTCGTTTACACCAACGAATCATTGTTTAACTTAAATTATTTAAGTCCCAGAATTTCTTGGGCTTAAATACGCTAAACATAGCCCTTTTGTTATAAATAGTACGTACCATCGAGCCGTACAAAATACCATTTAAAAAATTGATATTATCGTATCAAATGATTGAAATTTGTAGATCTTCGCCAGATCTTTAAAAGGATTTCGATAGTTCTAGTGGAAAATAGCAAAATTTTCGATTACGTACATATTCATTGGAAACATAAGTGGATATCCCAGAAGAACAGTATCTGCTTGTTTAATTTTAGTTCCAGGTTCATAGCCATCGTATTGCGGATGATAGTTTAAGCTGCTGTTATACAAAATCTTAATTTTTTCTGCGATTGCGGAGAAGTTTGTTAATTCGACATTTAGTTTGTTTTTATTGCATCTGTTCTGAGCAAACCTAAAAGGAAAATCCAAAGAGAGAATATTTTCTCCATTTAAAATACAGCACCTGATTTAGCATTTCTGCCATAGGTATACTTTTTGCCATACGAATGGCACAAGTGCGAAATCAGGTGATAAATCGTAATTTCTGTAAAATATTTTTTTATTCCTAGACTTCCCGTCCCCACTCTCCCTTTACTATACATTTTTTTATGGTTTTCTCGGAGGGGTCCATTGGATTCAAAATATTACATACAAAAAGTATTCAGAGTATGTTTTCCCCATGCATTAAAATACATCTGAACTACTCATTCTCCATCTTTTGTCAACAAACCTCTTGAAAATAGATCTTTTTCCATAGTTTTCTCTCCACTTTTGTATTTTTCCAAAGAAAAAACGACAGTAATATAAAAAAAATTTCAACTTACTCTCCAAAATTGAGTGAATATTTTGCAATGACATTCGTAAATACGTTATTCGTGACATTCGGATGATCTTCATCAGGTCCCATAATATCTACAGCGCATCAATGGTAATTTTACAAGAAACCGAAAACGAATCACGAGAATCTAATTAAGATTCAATGTTTTGAAATTGATATTCCAACAAATTACGTTTAATATCATAAAGTCCAGTTATTTCATCAAGTTCCACACGACTAGCCCAGAATTTCGCGATATTTTCAGCTAATGGACATCCTTTCTTGTTAAACCATTCAATATCGTAGGTCGTTGCGAAGTAGTTTTGCACAGCGAATCCAATATCTCCAGTTATGTGAAGTTCTAAGAGTGCAACTTCTGGACAGCACGGCTGAGTTACTTCGACCCCAGTGAAGGCACTTTCCCATGGAAATCTATAATAATCGATTTTATCGAATTAAGATTTAAAAAAAACATTAAATAATATATCGTTCCACCTGGCGCCATCGTATCCTGCTTTGGCTGCGTTATCCTTGGCCGATTCAAGAACACGAAACCGATAGTTAAGCAATTCTCGTGTCCATCGAGGATCCATTTGGGTTACTACTGGTAGCATCCATATTTCCGTGTCCCAAAACGAGTGGCCAATATAGTCGCTTAACTGATTTCCGCGCCCCAGACCAGTTGGACTTAATCCGAAGAAAGGATTCAATGGTAAATTCGTTTCGAACGACGGAAGTGAACTCGCCAAGTAAAATAAACTGCCGTAAATTGTTTTTGCCTAAATTAAATTCATTTTAACTCTTCTAAATGGCATTAAAATACAACTTTGAATTACCAATTTCAGATTATCCGCAACTGTTATGCTGAAATCATTCCAAAATTGCATCCATTGGGATCGATGCGTGCGGAGTAAAGTTTTCGAAGAGTGTCCAAGTACTAAAAATATTTTTGTGATATTAAAAAAGGGTGTAATAACAAGAAATATATATGTTCATGTTCAAGGATGGTTTTTTAAAAATATATTTGATTCAGATTTTCCATTACAAATTAAAAACGTAGTTATTTTCTTTTACCTTGAACATTAATTCGATTTCCTCTAAAGAAACTAAATTTGATGTCCCAAAGAAGACAAGCATATCTATTCGGTTGTTGTTCTCTAAAGGTGCCGCTCCACATGAGAGCAAATACGCGAGTAACTCTCAAAAACTCTCGAGAGTTACTCGCAGGAGGTTGTCCATTTGAGAGTTAATTTCGGCGATTTTACTATCGCTACTAGAGAAATCGAGCTTCTAGCTTCTAGCGTTCTCGAGAGCTACTAGCGAAATTCAAACGCTGTTCGTATCTGGCGAGCTACTCTTCGAGAGTTCAGTGGAGGCCTGTCGACTAGAGAGTAGAATCACTTTTGACAGCTCGTAGAAACTAGCTCGCGAGTTTTTGTTAGTTTCTGCGAGTGACTCTCAGAGACGTGTCCATTTGCGAGTAGTTGCTATCGAGAGGTTCTCGCCGGCATTTACTCTCATGTGGAGCGGCACCTTAACACGTTGGCTACCATGTGAGTCACAGGTGTACACACACTATTGTCATTACCGTCAGTTTCTCAAGTCCCATGGTTGAGTGCAGTCGTTAAATTGAGCTTACTATACATTCCTATAGTTTCGATGTTCACCGGTGCCTCACAGTGTGCAAAAGTGAAATAAGAGTTTGATTCACCGGTGACTCACAAAGTACAGAAATGATTTTTGCGTTTTTTCCCAGTGTATACTAGCGGAGTAAGCGTTTTTTTGGCTGGTAGCCAAGGATTTGTTTCTCCTGCATATTTTGAACCTCTCAATGGAGAACAATGAAACAAATTGCTTGGAATATTGCATATGTTGCATGACAACAGGAATTTTCTTTCCTTTGGCTCCTCTCTCCAGATATTTCGTGAACCAGTTAACAGATTTTAATGGGGTTTTTGCTGTTGGATAATGAATTTTTATTACCATATGTCCCAAAGGAAGTATATCACTCGTTCCCCCATTAACCCTCACTTCTGTTATTTTTTAGACCAGTCGGAAAATTTCTACGGGTTTTTTTTAACAGAAAAAGATAGATAGATAAAATAGATAGTTTAAAATAAACTGAAACGTTTGGAATGAAAAATTAAAAACGAATTTTTATTTCACTCCAAATCACTGACCGAAAAACATAATAATAAAATCATTTACAAACAGTCACTAAACATCAACAGAAAAACGACTTGTTTCGGTTGAAATGGACGTTCTTCTCTATTTATTCGACCATTCTCTATATAAGAAAATTGCCCAAAAACCTCTATAACGAAATGTTTTTTGTTCCTGCAGCGATTTCGTTATATGGAGGTTTTACTATATATCTTTGGAAAGAGCATAAAATTCTAAAAAAAACTACAAAACCCGATTTTAAAAAATCTGGATATCGTGCAGTTTACCTCCAGCCGGAAAATATGCTTTATAAACAATAAGTTATGAAAGAAACATATCGTTACATGAGCAGTCCATTCGAAAGATGAAACTTTGATTTTGGGTAGTGAGTTCTTAAAAATTAATAAAGCAATAAATCTTTTTTTTTTAAATTACAAACGTATTTTTTTACGTTTAAAGTTACACTTGGCTTTAAATACTCTAGCTTGAAAACTCCTGAACCGATTGGACTTTTATGTATCCAATGTATTCAGTACTACAGAGAAAGGAAAACATTTGTATAAAATCTTGGATTTTCCTTGCTATGATCAAATCAAATTGTTGAAATCCCGTTGCCTAATACAATATTTCGCTGAAATTATGAGAAAATTTGTGTGGTCAACATTTTAGCAATTGCTTACCGTCCATCATTTCCTGTTTCGCTACATTGCAGAGATCATCAGCGGTCATTACGAATCGAAATGAAGCTGACTCTTCATTTTCCGCCAGTGTGATCACTTCTGGAACATGATTCCACATAACACAGACATGTCTAAAATGAAATAATTAAATATAAGTGAAATCTTTAAAAAGAAACTTCTCAAAATATGACAATATGCCTTTTTAACTTCTGGTACTGAACGTCTTCCATATCTTTCGTAGATCCCTGGATCATATCGATCGTTTCGTTATTGCGATTCGGTACGCGGTTCCGGTCATTTGCCTCAACAGTCCCAGCCCCAGACACTGAAATCGTAGTTGGTTCACTAAAGTCTATATCATCGGACCGTTGACCAGGCTCTTGCCGGATGTTGATTCTTAGAGCACCTGTAACAATAATAAAGCAATGAATAAAATCGTAAATTTCCCTGTTTTCGGTATGGGTTAAGAAAGTGAAAAAGAACTTTTTGGTGGAATCTTAGTAGATTGCAGGAAGACACGATCACGGGAAAAAATATATGAGTTCTTGTACCTTTTACACATTCTTCGTTTTTATTTGGGTATTTTGATAGTCAGCTTGCTACTTTCTGATTGTTATATTATTTTGAATGGACTATGAAGAGCTAACCACATATTATGACTTAATTGAGATGGAACAGTTAAGTCATCATCATTGATATGGTAGGACATTTATGTGTACAAGTCTATGACATGAAAGTATTTTTTCAATCCACAATTTTGACCACAAAAACGACCGGAAGCTGCCACACTTTTTCAAATGTTGTTGAACTAACTAGAAATTAACAATGGAGGAATTTATTATTGACGGCCTCATTTTTCGAAGAGATTTTCATTCCCGGCAAAAATCTATATCTACATTGTGTAGGGCTATTTTTTTAAATTATTGGGTTTTGATATTTTCACTTTATTTTGCAGGGGTTTAGAAACGTTATCGTAACATAACGAATTAACGATTTTCCGGGTTTTTCCTCAAAATTGCGTTATAACGTTATAAAAATTTAATACCGTTACAATGACGAAAAACGTAACAAAATCGAAAAAAAATGATTTCGTTTTTTCGTTATTTACTTATTGTTACTTTATTTTATTTTTTATTATTTTTTGTGAAAAAATCAGTAAGTATAACCCCACAGACCTACCTAAAATATAATTTAAAATATTGGGGTAGTATTTTTAATCATATTTTGATTCTAAATCGGACTTTGTTTTAGCCAGATTCACTCTATATGGATGTTCCCTCTTCCTTCGGGGCCCCCTTCTGTAAACCTTTAAAACGTTCCGTCAATTGGGATGAGGTTTTTGAGTTTGAAAAAGTATCTCTTCACGGTAAAAACTGGAGTCTAATTTTAAGACTTTTTTTCCTACATATAGGTCAACACCTTTTTGAGCCTAAAAATCAAACTTTAAAAGTTTGAAATTATTTTCCTTTTAAATAGTATTATCCGGTCTAAATTTAAGGTATTAAAATTTAAATTTTAGTCTAAAAAATCTAAAAATTAGTTCCAAATTTCTAAAAGTTCTCAAATTAAAACCTTATGGTTTAAGTTTAAGATGTCTGAGTCTTAAATTAAGACTGGAATGGTTAGAAAATATTCAAAAAATTCTAAAATTCGTCAATTATCCGGGTAAATAATACTATCCGGTCTAAATTTAAGACTTAAAAGTTTTAATTTCAAACTGAAATTACTAAAAAGTAGTTACAATTTTCTAAAACTGACTCAAATTTAGACTTCGAAGTTTAAATTTCAAACCTTTTTTTTATGTTTATCAGGGCTTAGGCAAATTGCCTCTAATGCCGAAGTGTTTAGGGTCCATGAGCAGAAAAGTTCCAAATTCAAATTCAAGCCGAATTATTTTTGCCTGAGTGGAGAGTGGGATTTGAACCCACTGGTCTTTGGATCACAAGGCAAGCACTTAGCTGACTGAGCCATCCACGCCCGCAAATTAAATTCTTAATTTTAGATTAATATGTATAGAAAATATACTCAGACTTCTAAAATAAACCAATTCCAGACTTTACTTTCTAAATTTTAGAATAATGAGTTTTAATTATAGGCTGAAATGATTAAAAAGTAGTCACAATTTTCTAAAACTGAATAAATTGTAGACTTTGAAGTTTTGTTTTTAGACCGAAAAGTCGAATTCGAGCATCGCGACCGACTGATGAATTTGAAAAAGAAAAATAAACTGAAAAGACTAAATATTAGACAAAAAGTTTAATTCAATTTTATCCGAATTGAAGTAAAACTTACAAGGTTTAGTTCTCAAACTTATAGGTCTAATATTTCGATTAAAAGTCTAGAAATAAGGCGGAGAGGTTTAAAACAAATTTTTAAGAAAGAAAAAGTTTACTTTTTAAACTATAGTCTTAAAAATAAACCGAAACTCACTAAATATTAAACTTTTCGACTAAAATATACTCTAAACTTTCAAAAAGTTTTAAAAATAGAGAAAATAGTTTAAAATTCCACTAAACTTTCAAAAGTTTAAAAAATAGAAGGAAAAAGTCTTAAAATTAGACTCCAGTTTTTACCGTGTTGAACTTTAATACTGCCATTAAAAACTTTTTCCTTTCCCCTTCTCCTGCTATCTTCTAAATTTCTGAAGTCATGGTGATAAGGTTTTCAAAATTAAAAGTATGTACTCCAAAGAAATATCCAGTTAACAAAAATCCTATCCCGTTCCCTCTGATTCCCTTCTCGACCATGTCTTGACTAGTTGAAGAGATCTTGATTCGATTTTTATCAATAGAGTACTAGACTTTATTCACAATCACTAGACTAAGGAAACGAAAAAAAGCAATTTAAATTTTTTTTTTCGCTATTAAAATACAAATTTAGTAGAGCATAAACAAATTAATCGCACTTCAAGCTGATAACGTCAAGTTTGGTGCACTTCATGCTGCAAGAAGTGTCAAGAATTTGTAAACAAATTTAGATTAGACCAGAAAATAAAAACAATGATTGTTAATCAATATAATATGGACAAGTGGAACTTTTTCTTGAGAACTTTTTCGAGAACTAAAAAGTCTCAATGGACGGATGCAGATAAGCAGTGATAATTCGATTAATTCAGATGTTGACAATTCTGTAGTGGCTGTGCAATAAAAACAAAATTCAAATCACATAGGAAAGTGATATGATATAAAACTGGAATTTTTATTGTGTATTCAATTGCCTTTATTCGATTTTGAGTGAGATGTTCCGTGGTAGATTCGCTTGGTATAAATCTTAAGCAGTCTCTTTACCTTATCTCGCCGTCCGTCCATCAGAATTGTTAGATAAATTCACTTACTTCATTTGCCACATATTATTCTTTATAGTTTTATATAGATATCGTATGTATTATAATATTTGATAAATCGAGTCATTGTTTAAGGCTATGCAATTTTGAAATCAAACTGCGAGCAATAGTGTATATATGTAGTTATAATGCTATAGAAATTCATATGATGTATTTCGGTTGCTACTGAATTGCGATCATTCTGATATCAAAGGTTCTGCCTGATGACGTTTATTAGATACTTTTCATTCTGATCAACAAATCCGATAACATCACGAGAATGCGACATTGGCGGCTGAAGGCTTGAATATCTGAAAATCTTCTTTCTTTCTTCATTGAGGATCATCTCTGATCATCGATCGTTCTACTGTACGTAACTTTTACGGTCATTATTTCGACAGTGTATATAAATGCGGATAATATGAGACCCCATACTAATAGATAGATAGTAATAGATAAATAGATAGTGCGAATAGTAGCAGCGATTGGTAGCAGGTGAGCCAATAAGCAAAGTGATCGTTTTCAAGCGTTTCAGTTAGTTGCACTGTATCAAATACCAATTAGATGTGTACAAAAGTTTGTTCCAATATTTCAAAAAAGTTTGTTTATTCTAATGAATATTTTTCATAACAGGAAAAATCCTTGACTTGTTGTGCAGTTATGAGGGTTTGCGTTCATCCGTTACGATTTTAACAGGAAAAAAATATGCACCTTTGCTAGACCCTTCTTACTTCACGAAATTGTGGACTTTTTAAGGACCTCAAATTCCAAAAAATTGTGCATTTAATTTCTAGGATTGTTTAATATCCGTCTGGTGCGACTAATTCTTGTTGCGTCAATAAAGCCGTGAAAAAATAAGAAACTGGACTTGAAAACCCGACTTTTTTCATTTTTATTTTAAAACTTTCGGTTCGAAATTTACTAGCACCGAATTGTAAAGCTAAATTTTTCCCTGATTTGTTTTCTTGTTAAACAACTGTCCATAAAATACGTCACGCTAATTTTACGCATTTCAGACCCCTCCCTTTCTAACTTTTCGCGGTTTTTATCTATGGAGGTTAACATTGCCATCCGTCATACTACTTGTCTTCTAAAAAAATATGCATTTTATGGACGGCAGCTTACTCTAATATATTTTTTTTTAATTTTGAAGTAAAAAATTTTTTGACTTGCGAGGAAACATGGAAGAAATATTGGAAAGTGAAAGTTATCGCACTTCTTGTAAATAGTTATGTTCTTCATTTTGATAGTCTATGTTGGAGCTAAACTTCAGGCCAATCGGTTCAGTAGTTTCCCCGCGAAAGAGTAACATAGCGCAAAAACTAAGTTTCGAAATCAATTTACCCCTCCCCTTACTCCCCCCACCCCTCGCACTATTTTTCAGACAGACACCAACTCATTTTTATATATTAGTATGATGATGTGGCAATAAATGAAAGAATTTTACATCTAAATTGGATACCAATTCGTGAAACAAAAAAAAAATACAAATTTGAATATTTTTTCCCCTTTAAAATTTCCTACCCGGTCCAACAATCCGGTTTATAAAAAAACCGTTTTTAACCTCCTGATTTATGATCGATTCGGTTTATGAGGAGCTCTGTTTTTGAGATCAAAAAGATATCGGTTTTGATGTAAACTCCCTCACAGTAATTTTAGGCATTTCGATC
The DNA here is from genome assembly GCA_964034945.1 of Chrysopilus asiliformis. NCBI lineage: Eukaryota > Metazoa > Arthropoda > Insecta > Diptera > Rhagionidae > Chrysopilus > Chrysopilus asiliformis. The sequence goes on from OZ035960.1 coordinate 21,340,734, forward strand.
TCATTTCCACGATTTTTCGTATAAAGTTTAGAATCGCTGTCTTTTTACTGCAGAACCCCTTCTCCCTCTCCCTTAAAAGTGTCAAGTTTTTAAAAGTTTCAAGTACCTATTTAAAGCAAAAATCTTTTTTTTATCATTCTAAACACACTGGTGTAACTCATTTTTGTGTGTGATGACGGGATCTTGGCTTTACAAACGGTAAGGCAAAGTTAATATACCCTTTGGTTTCACCATACGGTTATAAAAACCACAAACATAATTCGTTTCTCAACTTTGTTCATAAACCGATCGCTCAAAAGGTTGACGCTTTTAAAAACTTGTCCGTCCGTCCATTTGTCCATCTGTCAATCTGTCCGTCCGTCTGTCCGTCCGTCTGTCTGTCTGTGGCGCGGATTACAGGCGCACGGATTGAGCTAGAGACTTGAAATTTTGTGCAGATTCGTTTTTCGTAAGATGCGAGGCTAAGTGGACAAAAATGGACTTTTTTTCTGAATATCTCAAAAAGTGTGAATTTTATCAAAAAAGTGCAAGAACAAAAGTTATTTAGGATATGATTCTACATAAATCTCCCATACATCAAAATCCGATTGGAATAAATTTTTAAAAATCTTATTGGAAAGTTTGATTTCAAAGTGGAATTTTGGTACAACTGTTCGAATTTTGATACGAATATAACCATACGGGTCTGCAATGATTGCCAGATTGGCAATTATAACTTTTGTTATGTTTAAAAATTCTATTTAATATGATCAAAAATTACTTCCACATAGCTCTAATAAATTTATACATTTTAACTCCTACTGAATTCTTCAATGGTTGTTTAGATTTCAAACTATATTATTATTGATAGATACGAATATGAGGCAATGCATGTAATTACCTTTGGGCTGAAGTCGATAAATATAGACTTGATTTATAATAGCACGATTATGGAATCGATGTGCATAGATCAGTTGGATTATTTTCATTTCACTATTTTCCATGTTAATTTGAAAGATGCCCTGTTGCACGTTCAAACTATACGTAATTCGATAGCTAGAGTCGGCCACTATTTTAATATTACTATAGTTTGGTATCCGCGCCCGATGACTAACACCACCCTTTCCATTATAGATTCCATTGAGGAAAACCGCATCGTTTAAAATTGTGAATCCAAGGTGGCCATTCCCAATAGCCGGCATAAATCTAAGGTCATCCGGTAAACTATATAACATTTAATTAAAAATTATTTTATATAATTATTATCTAGTTGAATTGAACACTATGCTTGTTATGATCGGCTTACGACAAAAATATACCTATCAGATGAGAATACAAACGGCAATGATGAATTTATCGAAAAAAGTGGTGTCGTCAAAGAGGTTTCTACTATTAGTAAGAAAATAACGACAATAAAATATTTAGTTTTATTCACCGAACACTGAATATTAGTAATCATTTTAAACAAGTTTAATGACACTTATTAACACGACTGTAGTATCAAATAAAATTGATAGTAATATTTAAAAAAAAAATCAGCACAAAAAAAATCACACCGCGCAGTCTCGAGACTTTTTACTGATTGAAAGTAAAGAAGCTGCGTTCATATTTAAGACTGTTCAACTAATGGATCGTGACAGGTTTGGGTGGATGCCACTGATTATGTTATCAGCAGTTAAGTAAATTCTTTCATTCAATTTCTTGGCTTCAATACGTCCATAAACATATGTTTTGTGTTTATATTTTTTACGAGATATACTAACGTTTTTCTCTCGAAAAATTCACAGTCAAACGACACTATCTGGGTTGCCAGTTTGGTTTTTTTTTGCAAAAAATTTGCCGATGGAATCGACACGCGAAATTTGAAAATCTTACAGTTTCATTGGAATACTTATCTACTAGTCAATTTGTTTGGAACGAACATATTCTTGTGCCATGTTTAATTGAAATTTTATGGTTTTTCTGGCGACCAGCGAATGTCTAGCGGTCATCAATATTGATAACCTATTTCGCAGTGAAGATATTTTCATATGGGAGAATTATTTCCTATACAAATTATTTCCAAAACATTTTGTATAACAGATATGCTGAAGAGTACTTTTTCTGAAAAGTCATAAAAATGTTTCCTAACTAAGATTAGAACGGAGTTCAAGATTAAGACGATTCGAGTTCTTTGTAGCTCTACAAGATTTTATTAAATTGGCTGCATAAAAATTCTTGACTTTGTCTCAATTTAATTAATATTTAATTTTAATTTAGCCAGAAATTTTATTTTTTTTATTTTTGATAAAAATAATAAAGTGTAATTTATTTAAAGATTTATTTTTCGCAGTGGATTTTTGTTGTTATCAAGCAGAACCCTCAAAGAAGATTCTGTGTTTAATTATGTGGTGCTATTTGAAATATAATATTTTGATAAGTATCTAGCTACCTTTTGAATTTGGTTTGCAATAGAAATTTAGAAAGTTTTCGATAAGTTGTAGGAGTTTTTTAAACTTTCTTGCGATTTAAGCCAAATAAAGTTCAGTGCAAAAATTTTCGCATAGACATTATTCCATACAAAAAGGTAGCTAGATACTTATTTGTATTTTTACAATAAAAATTCACATTGATTATATTGGAAAAATTTATGCCATAAACACTTCGAAATTATTAAGTTCAAAAATTGTAAAAATCAAGTGATGAAGCGACGGGGGAGGGGCTCTTGTTTCCCTAGAATAGGTCTATAAATTTCCTTCTTCAAATTTTGAGTTTCAAAATTATCGGTTATCGTAGTTTCGATTCTCAAATATTCAATTTCAAAATTTCGACTCCTAAATTTTCGGTCGTAAAATTTTGAGCTTTTGAAAAAAAATCTGAAATTTTTGATTTCCATTTGAAGATTTTATAAGGATTTTAATTTTTTAGGGGGGCTGATGAATTTTTAGTTTGTTAGAGTTGTAATTTTGGATTTGGTGAGTTTTAAAATTTAAATTAAGGGTATACAAGTATTTGACCTCGCCTCATACGCCAAGATTTTCGCTTGCGGTGTATTTTTTTGAGACTATCTGGCTGCGGCGCAGTTTGCTTAATTTTTTTTTGGGTCAAAATAGGTTTTATGCTGCACAAGTTCTTAGTTTGTTCAGGTGTATGAAATTATTTGAGACCAATCCAATCTCAAAAGTCTGTGAATTAATATTTTGTCTCGCCTACACAAAAAGGTAGCTAGAGTTGAATTTTTTTTTGGTGTATAAGCTAGGAAAAGTTCATGACAATTATTAATGTAATTTGGAGGTCGGTGGTTATTTGAGGCGTTAAAAGCTAGAGTGGACCAACCCACATAATCGAGTTTTTGAAGCTTTTTCACTTTTGTACTAATATTTACTGTAAATTTTTGGAAAAAAAAATTGTGTGGACTTTATTACTCAATGTTGAAATGTTCTTTTGTGCATCCAAACATTTTTATTTAAAAACTCACTCGCAATAGTGATTCAAACACAAAAAAATTCACGATTTCGACATGTGGGTTGGTCCACTCTAGCTTTTAACGCCTCATTTATCGAAATGAGCAGTGCTTTATCGAAATGAGAAGCGATAGTTACCGTTTGATGCTAACGATATTATCGATCTAGACTGCGAAAAAAACTTAAAAATACTGCAATTCGCAATTCAAGTTAAAGTGTAGATGCGAAGTCAGAGGCGGATTTACACAATCCGGGTACCTAGGCGCAGGAAAAATTCGAGGTTCTCATGACAATTTGAAACTTTAAGTTGTCCAACCTTTTTTGAATTATATTCCAATTCAAGACTTTAAAAATGTTCGTGCACCCTATGTAATAAAATGGCGAAATTAGATTTCAAAGATAACGAAAGAAGAATGCGCCGCAGAGAAATTTTTTTTTACCAATGGCTATAGGTTTAAAAAGGTGATAGTAATTTTTGGGTAATGCTGTCATGAATCCCCTAATTCTAGAAGATATCAGTTATTCCTTTAAATTTGAGGTCCCAAAAGTCTTTTGCACAAGCGGTGTGCTAAAGAAAAAAAAATAATCTTTTAACAGAAAAAGGATGATTTAGTCATAAAATACGGAATAATTGAATAAATGAACACAAAGTGAAGTTATTAGCAAACAATTGTGAAATTATTAGAAAAATTTCAAACGTTGTGCTGTGCAGATTTCAATGTAACCTTTAGACTACCGGGGTGGGACCGAGAAGGCCACATACAATTTCGGCGACTCCATGCAATATGCAGATTTCAAGAAATATATAACAAATGTTAGGGTAATTATTAAGGATTTGTTATTTAGCTCACTCGAATCTACTTTGAACTGCATATCGTAGTTGGCTACTAGTAGTCAAAGTAGTGATGGCAGACCGATATGTCAAATACGGATTGCTAAACGGGTGAGTACTTATAGTTAATTATTCTGTAGTGTTAGATTAGATTAGATTATTATTATTGTTGTGTTTAGGGGATAACCCGGGAAGGATAGTATTGGATAGTTGGGTTGGCTTTCTGTCCGTTCTGATCGTCAGTTTGTTGAGACGCTGAACAAGGTGACGAATCAGGGAAGGTGAACGTGAGTCGTTCACCTGAGCCTGTGTCTCTTGTCAGCGTCAGAGAAGGAAGAGACACGTTCGTCGTGTCCTTCTTGGTCTGTCCGAGGTAGAGGGCGGGTAACTGTAAGTCCTCACTAAGTCTTTTAGACTTACGTGTTGTTTTTGTTTAAATTTGCAGGAGTGAACTGGACCGGCGCACGACATGGGAGACTACATCTTTACCCTCAAACGATTTATTCACCGAGCCTAGTTTTTGTCATCCTAACACAAATATTCAAACAAAAACGTATGATTTTAATGAAAAAATTCCAGTAGTCTAAAGGTTAACGATATATTTTTTTTCTTTAATTTTCTTGATCTGAGCAAACACATTTGAATTTACTGAATTTTACAGAAACAAAACCTTTTCCTAAACAACGAAACAAGCTAGTACTACTGAATTAGCTTCAGAGAGTTGAGTCCAGAATCTTTTTTCACATGTACGGTGTTAGAAAAAATGGTCCAATAAAATCTCATGTTAACGCAGGTTCAAAGATTTCTCAACCGCATTAAGCGTAATTAATTAGTGCGCGCCATCATCAAAAGAGTTCATTTCCAGGGAAACAGTTCCATAGCATAGGGTTTTGAGCATGCTTGTAAGTAACTCTACATACTAGTAGTAGGTAATTTAGCGTCTCAGGTGAGCTGTACATCAACTCGTATATCATTTACTCTTGAGCTCTAGAGAAGTACCTCCAGAACATACCAGAATTTTTGATACGATGTCAGTCAGTCATCCCAGCCACCGTCAAAACCTTCGTGATATAGTTTGGTGCTAATGAACTTCATGTTGTTCTTTCATTTCAGAACTTTTTAAAGTTGGTGAAAATGCCAAAGACGCCACGCCACGCTGCCAGACAGTTGTTGGGGCCAAAGGAGCTACTCTGAGGGAAGCACTTATTCAACTACTTCACTTAAACAATGGCCAGTATGAAATGCTGTGGCAAAAAATAAATAAATTCATGTTGCATAATTACGACACCCATCGCGGTCTTACAAACAACATCGTAGGGTATACATACAAGAATAGGACGTAATTGCGACGGTTTGGGCTGGAATGGGACGCAAATCGGGTTTGGGGCCAAATATCAAAAGAGGTTGATCCATGGCACCTATTCTTACCTAATATTGGCAACCTGTTGAATCTAGAAAAGGACAGGATACGGTTTTGTTAGAAGACCACAACCGACATATTTAACATTCGCCTGATTATGCAGATATGAAACCATCGTAAAGTGGATAATAGACAACCTGCAAATGGTAACCATGCTGGATTTTTATTTACTTACAAAATTTTAATTTTTTTAGGAGGGTGCTGTCCCGTCCCGTCGCGTTGTTCGGGATTATGGTGGAGGCTACGATGCGTGACCGTTGAAAGCACCGACGCGGCACCAATGTGTTTCCGCTTTGAGACCATTTCTTTTTTTTCCAACCAACATTCGCGTTTTTATTATTATTAAAGTAACAACTACAACAATCGACCGAAAGTTCTTCGTACTTTTGATTTGATTTGAAACAAAAAAAAAACAAAGCAGAAAAAAATTAAAATAAAAGCAAGAAGTGCTATATTTAAACACCAAGTAGATACATTTCGAGAACATATTTTTCTCTGTAATTTTTTTCAAAAAACTGAAAATAATGGAAATTATTCTTGCATATTATGGAAATATTTTGTACTCTGGCCCCCTTCATTTTGACCGCATGAACCCACAGGGGCGAAATGCCGATGCTGGATTAGAACTTTTGGTTACCATCAGAAATGTCGTTGAACAAAATTTTTATTCAAGGTTGAAGGTCTCACTTTGGTAGAGTTTGCTGAAAAATCAAGTTTGAATAAAACTGGAAAATGACGCAAAGTACACGAGCGCATGCCGGCCACGTAATGAGATCATTTAGTGAGGAATTTCATAAAACAAAATATAATTTTTGGTCAATGTTGCTTGACAAAATCGCAAAATGTTTTTACATGGTGGTCTTGTTGAATATGTTTTTTACAGTTCTTTATTTTGTAGGAGAAATTTTTCAAATTGACAGTATTTTTTTAAACAATAAATTTATTTGAAAGGTTTTCGAAATTTTAAATCTTGATCGTCAACTATCAACACGTTAAAGTATTTTTCCGTTGAAATTCAATCCCAAATCGACATGATGAACTAAATTAGTGAAAACTCGTTGACCGTCAACGAATCAAACGTCGATTGAACATGTTGCACTGTCAACGGTTAAATTCAAACGTTTTAAAGTGTTTATACTCTATATGAAAATCATTTAGAAGTATATTAGATTTAGTATACTGTTTGCAAAGCATCGAACCATGCACGCAAAAATGATTTACATCAGAATATTTGGGATGACAAAAGATATCGATTTTTCGCATGTCCGTCTATCTGTGCGTCCGTGAACACCATAACTTTCGGAAGAATTGAGCTAGAGACTTGAAATTTTAGTTGCGTTTCTCGCATAGATATACTAGATCGCTCGATTTGCTGTCTCAAATGGTCCCATTTCAATACAGTTCAGTGAATCAAAACGAGTCAAGTAAGAGCAAGATAACCGTATGAAAATAAATATAGTCCTCTCGTTTAAACCGTGAGCTGTCAAAGGAAAATAGACTTTCGGAATGGTGTTGGCGCCTAAAGTTATTTTTTTGCGCATAAAGTTAGTCTCAAACTTGTGAAATTTGAATTTCGCGGCAAACTAAATTTGAATCTCGCGACCTTATACAGTTCAGTGGATGCGTTCAAGTACGATAAAGAGGGAAATACTTTTGGGACCATTTTTCAGCAGAGCTTTGTATGGTGACAGTTGTTCTATGTTATATAGTTCTGTGGTTTCTCGTAAATAGCAAGGCTATGTTATTAAACGAACAAAATCAGCCTATTATTTTCCCCTCCCCATATAAATAAAACAGGAGTGGTATTCCGTAACTTGTTTCAAGCGTTTGTTTCGAGTTAGAAGAAAAATTAGTATTCGCTAGCTCTGTTTTGCCCTGTCATTTAGTTTGGTCGAAATAGAGACAGTGAATACTACTTTTTCTTCTAACTCGAAACAAACGCTTGAAACAAGTCACGGAATACCACTCCAGTTTTGTGCAATTTTCTCGAAAACGGTGAGTCGTATCGAAAAAGTTATGAAGGCAAAATTTGTTTAGAATTGCTTTTACTTAACTCTTTAATACCCCAAAATCCATTCGGATTACTATTGCTTCTCCCTGAACAAATACCATTTTTATAAAATTAAAACTCGGCCTGTCCTCATACTGAGTATTTAACGATTACCCTCTGGCAATTGTAGTTTTTCTTATGTTTTCCGTTAGTTTCGGTGAGATTATAAAAAGACCAAATAATTTTTTGATTACCTAATCTTTAAATTAGCAATAAAATAAAACTTTTCTAGATATTACCAAGCAGAACATGAACATTTCAATTAAACTATTCCTTGAATGTCCAAATTATTATTATCTTTATATATTTTTTTATTATTTTTTCTTTCTCACTGGCAAGGAACTAGACTTTCGTTATCGTGAAAACATCTTGATCAAAATTCTCACAGAGTACTACAAATTTTTTTTCTATAGTTAAGCCAAGCATTATAGGATATTATGAGAGTATGCAGATAGGGAAATGCACGTGTTTTAATGATCCCAGGTCGTACAGCACACCTGTTTCTACTTCGCCAATGATTATCTACGACAAGCAAATAGACGAGACGGTGTTCTCTATCCATCCATACAGTAATTGCTTTTTTAAGACGCAAATCGAAAGCTCATTTAGTTCCATGAAGTATTTTTAATTTATCAAATTGGTTCCCATCCCATCGCCACATAACATCATCGACATCAACATCGGATTCAGTTCTTCTCATCTAATCTCATCACATTATAAAAATACCGCATTCCGAGGCAACGCTTATCCCATGTATGTTTATTATGTGCCATACCATTCATTTTCTACTGACCACGTATATCTTTACTACATAAAAATGTGATCGACGACTCCATCAAAACATATCACCGGAGGCAAATCAAAGAATCTTTGCTTGATGTTCAAAAAAAAGCATTAAGAAAAAAAATCAGCCACACATATGAGTGTTTATTTATTTTTGTTGCATAGATCAGGCGACGAATCGAGAAAAAAATCGTGATTTTAAATAATCAATGAATACTCGTAAAAGATGAATTTTCATATTTTGACAATTTAAGACTTTTTGTCGAACGTAAAATGTCCGTTACTGAAATATGGATTATCCGTTATTTACTAGAAAAAAAAAATTTTTTTACGCATTTTTACGCGTTGGATAAAAATATTTGGAACACAAGTTATTAGGGAATTCTTATCAGTGTTGTGCAACGACATTTTTGTTCTTATGACTATTTTTATACCCGTATTGTGAAACCAAAGGGTATATTAACTTTGCCTTACTGTTTGTAACGCTAAGATCCCGTCATCACACACAAAAATGAATTATACCAGTGTGTTTATAATGATAAAAAAAATTGATTTTTGCCTGTCCGTCCGTCTGTCCGTCCGTCTGTCCGTCCGTCTGTCCGTCCGTCTGTCCGTCCGTCTGTCCGTCTGTCCGTCTGTCTGTCTGTCCGTCTGTCTGTCTGTCTGTCCGTCTGTGGCGCGGATTGCGGGTGCACGGATTGAGCTACAGACTTGAAATTTTGAACAGATCCGTTTTTCGTAAAATGCGAGGCTAAGATCGTTCATGGGCAAAAATAGACCATTAGGGGGAGTCCCCCCCCCCACGAACGAAAACGTTTTTTGCGAATATCTCAAAAACGGTGCATCTTATCAAAAAAGTGCAAGAACAAAAGTTATTTAGGATATGATTCTACATCAAACTTCCATATATCAAAATCCGATTGGAACAAGTTTTAAAAAATCTGATTGGAAAGTTTGACTTCAAAGTGGAATTTTGGTACAACTGTTCGAATTTTGATACGAATATCACCATACGGGTCTCCAATAAAGCTTTTATTATGTGTTTTCTCTAAAACGTGACACAGAAATAAAAAGAGAAAAACAGCTGCGTAACTTGCAAAAAACCTCGAGGGTTTGGGGGTGCCAAAAATCCGTTCCCAAAAAAGGTGGTGTGTTTTTCGATCTTCACAAATAAAAACTCTTAAAAATTTCGGTCGTCGAAAGAATTTTTGAACTATTGCTAAATTAAAGCATTAAATTTTTGGGCTCGCACAAAAAATTAAAAGGAGGGATAGGGGAAGGGAGAATTTTGTAGTTGGTTGAAAACACTTGGCACTTGGTTGAAAACAATAATTTTTTCTTCTAATATTAAAGTGTTCTATCTGGAAAATTGGAAATTTTTCATGGCGACTTAATCTCCGTTCCTACTTGCGATTTTCTCTCGAATTTCTCCACTTATTTTGCAAATTTTAAATCGCTTAGAAAAAGTTCTCAGAATTTGACTTTGAATTTATCCATGGCAGTTTTATATGGAAAAAATTCGAGTTCCGGTGCCTCCGGTAATAAATTCCAGAGTTTTGTATCGTAGTCTAAACGCTTTTACAACATGAATTTAGTGTCGCAATAAAAAATTTGCGGAATAAAGTGTCAGATGTAAACGCCGCCTAAGCATTTAGATATCGATTCTGCGGCAAGTAAAATTTTTTTGAATGATTTAATAATATTGAATACTGATATAAAACTTTTAGAACTTTTTTAAGCAACATTAATTTATAAACCATGTTTACATCAATAAATTGTGTCATTTAGCGTTTAAATTTTTGAATAAATTGCTCATTAGAAAAAAAGTATGAAAGGATTTTTTTTTGTTTGCAAGGTAAAGCAATCACAAAGAAACTGAGAAATCATTTCTGCAATTGTCCAACAAAGACACAGCTATGGTTTTCCGGGTTCCGGAGCCAAATTATCGTAATTTTGGTATTATTTGTCGCAATTACATTCATTGTCGTTGCCATTTAGCCAAAATACCTCTGCATAACTTTGATCATAATCTATCTCTGAGATCATCACGATCTCCGGTATCCATAACATCTTTTTCACCCATCCCGCCCTCCATTCAGGCATTATCCATCATCCTATTGTCAATAGTTGCTGTTGAAGAATTAAGAATCATGGACTTGGCCCATCATGGAATGGATCTCTTTAATCATCATTCAAAAATTATGCCATAGTTACGGTGACCTGAGTTGATTATACCTTTGTTGGTGGCTTCCAGATCCACGTGGGATTGCGTTTCTCCCTCCATCCCTTTTTCCATCTTCAGGATGTATTCTTTTATAGTACGTCTTGGCATTCTTCTTACGTCAATTACTTCAACGTTAAAACATGAGAAGTATGCATTCATCCAGAGATGCTTTCTTGGCAGTTTTCTTGTGGTTTATTTTAAGCTGGAAAATATTTCGGAGGTCTAGGGTTCATTTTTTAACACGGACACTTCGGAGAAATGAAGGGAATATGATGTCGAGGCAAGTAAGCGGAATTGAATGCCTGGGACCTGCATGTTTTGACCTCATAATTGTTGGCTGGATCTCGAACTTGTTTTCATTTTGGTTAAAATTTGTTATTTGTCGAATGGAATTATGTTATGAGATAGTCAGATAGGTAGCAACTACATGGACATAGTTTTGATTCGCCCATGATGTAGGTTAATGTGCGGGTTATGAACTCCTAAAATTGCCGCTTGCTGTGTCCAGTATAACATAGAGTCTGGGACGGGATGGCGTTTTGGGACGATGATCTGTGCTCTGAGGTTGATGGACTTTATGGGAAAATTCCTCCTATTAAATAATTTGCGCTGAAAAGGTTGTTTTAATTAAGTTACCGGTTTTTCGTGTCCTTTCAATAAAACTGTGTAAAAAAGAAGCTTAATTAGGTAAAATTAATTACAGCAAAATTACAATGAACTGAGGATTATTTCTTTATCCAATTTTTATAAATTATTGTTTTAGAATATCAAGCTTATCTGCCAGACGTCTCGTGCGGTATATCAGAAAAGAGTTTAGTTCTTATAGGGAAAGATTGGTTCTTGGAAACAACTTTGGGGGTTTTCTCCTATAGCCCTATTCTGGCGACTGTCAATGACCGATGACTAGTTACGGTCACAGGAGCCTCAAATTCTATGGATTTGTAACCTATGACTTAAGTGTCCCAAAGCCAAAATAGAGCTGCTAGTTTTTTTTAATTTGCCATTCCTTTCCATATCCAAACAGTTGATCTCTCTGAGCCAAGAGTTTCTTTGTGAAAGGCAAACAATTTTTCAAATTTACTCCGGGGAGGAATATGCATGGTTCATAGCAACAAACTTTGGTTGAAAGAGGGAAAGTTTTACTTTCCCAAGTAATCGAAAATTGGCCATTTTTTCTATAATTAGCAGGCCTAAATTTATATTTCTATAAGTGTGGTAAATGCTTTTAAAGGAAACTATTCAAACAATCATAATCCTTAAAGTGACATTACAGAAATCATTTCTATTTACAATATTTCAAAAACACAATTTTTGTTAGCTTTATCACATTTTCTGGAATAATGTCGGTCTATGTAAGTAATTTTCACTGTAAAAACCGCACTCGATTTGAATAATAAAAAGTCTTTGTTCAGTTTAGTGTTCACTTTAATTGAAACTAATTACCTGCTACTGAACTTTAGAGAACAACAAATAATTGTAATGATTAATTACATTTTAAAGTCTAGTTTTTTTTACCAACTAGCCACCATAATTGCTGGGGCGACAATTTAGCAATTGTTTTGGGAGAATTACGATTTTTTGTCTTTGCCTGAAACAATAAGACGGCTGAAATTTTGAAGACAGCTTCCCGAAATATTATTCATATTTTTTGGGAATTTTTTACTTATTGCTAATAAGAAAGGTTTATTTTTTCTTGCTGTGGTAGCATACAAACGTGAGTACGTGGTGGGGATGAAATTGTAGTTTCTATCTTTTGATTCGGAAATGGAGGGAAAAAATTAAGATTATTTGCACGTGAACAGAAGCGAATCATCGTCTTCTTATACAGCGAAGCGAGTAAAACGCAATAATACACATCCGTCGTGTGAAATGACGCCGTGATCAGCCAAATGGAACCGAATTCAAGGTGAAAAGTCCATTCAAATGGGCCGAAGTTAATGATTTCGCGTTTTTGCACCGATTTTTTTTTTGAATTTTTTCCTTATGTTTCACTGAAAACATCTTGGCCGGAGCTTTTTTTCCTATTCCCTACAGATCCCGATAGGGTAGGTATATCTGTTTTTCAGGTTGTTCTTACTGTATGGACTTTTTTCTCTGGAATGTTTGAAAAAAAAAACGAAGAAATCAAATTGAAGAAATCATAGTCGATCGATTGTATTAAATCGAAAATCGTACATAATAAAAGTCTCCATATAAAAAGAAAGTGACGATTCCTCAGTAATGATTTCAAATTCACACCAAAAGTTCAACCGTTTTCAATTTGTGATCAATGCTGAGAATGATGGTTCAAATAAAATCAAATTAAATAAAAACCATATCGTATCTATGTTGCTTTTCATGATCAGTCAACACTTTAATCTTTGCGGAATTCTTTTTTTTCTGTTCTTTGTTCTTCGGTTGAAGTCTTGAGTTGAAGTCATGTACTCGTGTAGTTTTTTTTTTGAAGAAACCAATTTGTTACGGTACCATCAGGTATTCTGCATAGAGAAACCTTCCATTTCTTTTTTGTTATCGATGGACAGCACTTGAAGTTGTTTACCTCTTCAGCGGATTGATGGTCCATGGCGGACACCGATGGTGTTGTTTGTGGTCATCTTGTCCAATGTCCATTTCAAATGTTCAACTCAACAAAAATACATTCCATTTTTTTGTTTTTTGTTTTTTTTTTTTGACTTGGTTCAACAACTCACCAATTGACCATATTGCACGTAAATCGAAACGGTACTCAACGGAACGGACAAATGGATAGAATAGGTTAGGTACTTCGATAGATAGATATATAGATAGAAAGATAGATGGATGGATGGATGAATGTTCTTCTCTTAATAAAATACAATCGAACCATATAAACCGGATAAATAAAACAACTTCTCATCAGTGTGCCGTTGTATTTAAGATGGCGAAATGGATTAGCATATATGTGGTGAAAAAAGTTGTTGATCATCAACCTCCTTATGATAAAACCAATTCTAATAGGTCCACTATTATTTATAAATTTGGGATATTTTAACATAAAATATCTAATAGCAATATTCAAAGGTCATAGAGGAATAAGGGAACTAAAGTACCCCAGAGATGAGATTGACTGTGTTTACATTGGGATTCATTTTGAGGCGGCACCTTTCCTCATTTCTCTGTCGTGTGCACACGGTTCGCTTCATCTGGATTCACTAAACCGGTTTCATCAACAAAACTAAAGACACAGGTTTCAACGACCAGACTTATATAATTATATAGTTTTATGTAGAATAATATCCTGAATAACTTTTATTCTAGGACTTTTTTGATAAGATGCACCGTTTTTGAGATATTCGCAAAAAACATATTCGTTCGTATGGGGGGTACCCCCCCTAATCAAGCATTTTTACCCATTAACGAACTTAGCCTCGCATTTTACGAAAAACGGATCTGCGCAAAATTTCAAGTCTCTAGCTCAATCCATACGCCCGCAATCCGCGCCACAGGCGGATAGACGGACAGACGGACGGACAGACGGACAGACGGACAGACGGACAGACGGTCAGACGGACAGACGGAGGGACATGCAAAATTTAATTATTTTTATCATTCTAAACACACTGGTGTAATTCATTTTTGTGTGTGATGACGGGATCTTGGCGTTACAAACGGTAAGGCAAAGTTAATATACCCTTTGGTTTCACCATACGGGTATAAAAAAGGAGCGGAAAAAGGAGAGTAAATAGGTGGTCGTGTATACTGGCTCTAATGGATTAACGGATTCTGATGAAAAGAATCTTAATCCGTTCATTGAGAGGGCTAGTTTCCAAAAAAATCACAGAAAAATAATAATGTAAGCAACCGTTCGAAAAAATATTTGTTTTTCAGAAGACGCTATTTTTACTGTGCTAGAAACTTTCTGGTGCACAAAGTGATTCATTTTGCATACTATGTCAGAATATTACTTCCTTCACATTTTTTTTGAATATGAAGTACCTCTCCGATAGCCCTGGAATTTTTTTGTTTTGTAGGCAAGGGATTAAGGAAATTTTGGAAAAAATTGTAGTGGAACGGAATCGTTAGGTTATTTTATGTTTTTCAAACACTCTATACAACGTAATTACCTTGTAAAAATATATACCTGTTGTTTTTCTCAATATGTTATGCTTTTAATATCGCACTCCATGGATGTTAATGTCTTATTACCAATTACACTAGGAAATGTTTTGCTAAATCTTATTATTAACATAATTCCAGGTTGGACTGCTGCTGTTATCCCATCGAAATGCTCAAACGAATCCCATCCCATCCCAAAGTGATCATCTATCGAATCTTGCAGCTAACCATAGCCAACCAATGTGAAAGAAGCGTTTATCATTTGTATTCAGCGTAGATCGCGGCTTCCTTTAGTACAGATTGAACGTGTTTGGTGGAATATTACCTGCCTAGCCAATTATCTGCAAGCCCATATGGTAAATTGCTGTTGCTCCAGTTGTAATTCGTGATCGTCTACATGAATCATGGCCATAGATTAAGTGTGAACATCGAAACATAGAAACACTTGTTCCAATTGCAAATCTATAAGACTTCCAACTATCTGCAAATGCATCACATCCATATCTGTAGCAATATCCATATCGAAATAGTGATAGATACCACAGATGTATCTACGAATAGCCATGGATTTGCATTTGAGTCATGCTAGGCGCGCGGTAGGTTATCGTTAAACATTTAAAATAGTTTCCCTGATTTAAATGTGAAGTGATCGCACGACGTCCATACCACAAAATGCCAGATTAAACATTAGAGATTCAAGATCCCTCCGTGAAAACCAGTAATCTAAAGTGGAAATTTGTTTTTGCTGAAATGCTGAGAGTATATACGGTAATATTTTCTCAACATGGAGTACTTTAATCATTATCGCTTCCCAAAAAGTCCTTTCTTTTGGAATGGTATGCTAAATGCTCAACAATTACCACTTAAGTGAGAATCATTGAATGAATGGAATTGAATTATTATCATGTATGGTAACCATTATGGCTTGTCTAGTTTATCATAACATTTATAAAAAATATTTTTTTTTACACTTTTGAAAGAATTTTTCCTTGATTTTTTCCTTAACACGTTGGCTACCATGTGAGTCACCGGTGTACACACACTATTGTCATTACCGTCAGTTTCTCAAGTTCCATGGTTGAGTGCAGTCGCTCGTGCGGTACAAAGGGGTTTTTTTTTTGTCCGTTATATTTTATTCGATTCGTTCGTTTTTGTCTGTATTGATCTTGTGTTCACTGGTGACTCACAAAGTACAGAAATGATTTTTGCGTTTTTTCCCAGTGTATACTAGCGGAGTAAGCGTTTTTTTGTCTGGTAGCCAACGTGTTAATATAAGTTAGTTTTTTTTTGCGAGGTGCAACGGTTGGCAATTTTGAAAAAAAAAACATAGCCACAGAATTTAGAAAGGGGCAGTCCATAAAACATCTCACACTTTCAGGGGAGGGGGGTCTGCGGGTCTGCGTTACAAAAAATCGCGAAAAGGCTTGACCAAGGAGGGGGGAGGGGTTTCGAAAGACCGAAAATTAGCTTTAGGTTAACGCAAATATCCTTTTTTCAATTTTTCTTCGAAAAATCTGGCATAAGGGAGTTTTCGGGGTCGCTGATCACGAATCTGATATTAGAATTTCAAAATTATTAACGGAAGGTCCTGTAAGGATAACGCAAATATCGTTTTTATAATTTTTCCTCCGAAAAATTTGGATTAAGTGGCTTTCGGGATCTTTGATTACCAATCTAGTTTTAGAATTTCAAAAATTTGAAACGGGAGGTCCTGTAACGATTATACAAACATCCCTTTTCCCAATTTTCATCGAAAAAAGGGACATTGGGTGGTTTTCGGGGTTGCTGATCATGAATCTGGTGTTAGAATTTAAAAAAAAACGGGTTGAAAAAGGTGTCAGGAGGGGAGGGGGAGGAGGTTTAAAGGCCGAAAATTAGCTTGACGTATTTTATGGCCAGACCCAAAGGTTACAAAAATATTCTAAGATTGGACTCTGAAATTTTGTGAGCACAAAATAAATTAAATTTTTAATAAATTAAATTTTGATGCGTCAATTTTTATATCTCAATAATTTAATAACCGCTATATTATACAAAAAGTTTTAAAAGGTTTTAATAAGCATCATTTTCCATTTTACCGTTTTAACAACCAAATCAGATCATTTTTTTAAACAAATTTATTTGCCAGCGGATATTTGGTTTGTAAATTTAGTCCAACTTGATTATTAAAACGATGAGATCATTCCAATTTTTTGCAATTTAAAATAAGTTGGTTTGGGGAAAAAATAATGAAAATTTAGGTGAAAAAAAAATTAAAATTTGTGTGAAAGTTCCGGACATTATTAGATAGAAACTCTAGATTTTCGGCTAATTTCAACATTAAAACATTGTGTCATTGACTTTCTATAGCATATTCTCGTAATGCTCATGAGCTTCGGTGAATAAAAATTTTATATGGAAAAAAAATCTTTCTGCTTGAAATGAGGATTTCAGTTTAATTTACCGAGAAGCGACTCGAGATGGTTCAAATAAGATACCTAATTATAATTGCCTGCGCAATTATATCCAATTTTAGTCATTATTGTTGTGTAACGCTAACAATTTTTTTTCTTTATTTAACATTCACAAAGATCTATACCTGTATGAAAAATCTTTTTGTGTGTTCGTTTGTGCTGCTGCTCTTTTTTTCGAAATTCTAGCTATAGTTTGAAGTCATAACCTCTAATGGACGATGTGTTCTTTATGGCACATTAAGAATTTCTTAACAGTGATATGTTGCTACAGTTTTTTCCACCTTTGCTCAAATTCCCTGCGGATGTTGGGGTTCTTGCGGTGAAAATTGGTCAAATGGAACATGATTTACATTTTTTTCATAATAATAAAAAAATTTACATTTAATAACTTCTTTGCCATCACTCTGTATATCAGTGCTAGTTGCTTTGCTAAGAAATAAATAGAAAATAAGTTATTTATTTCTTTTAAATACCAAACAGTCGTTTCACGTCTTGATTGATGCGTAAAATACTCTTCCAACTGCGAAGTTTGTATTAGAAATAGTTTTCAAATGTTCAAATAAAAGAAAAATAATTTATTATAATGCGCTAGATACCAGTTCACTATCTGTGAATTTAATTAGGGAAGATTTCTTGTGAACAGATTTAAAATCTTCTGTGTTGAATTGAGGAAGTATTTGAAAAGTATTTAGTTTTAGCTCTTAACGTTTTATAGTTGAATTTTCTGCATTAACAAAGATTTATACACGGCAAAAAATCCTGGAGCACTTATCATCCAAAAATTATTTTTTACCTTCATATTTTAATTATTCTTTAATATATATTGAATTTAAATACTTTTATCATTAATATCTACAATTTAATCAAAATTGTAGATTTTGATACAGAATAAAATTTAAAAAAAATCTTAATAGAAATTCTAATCCATAATAGGATTAGAATATTACATTGGATTACATATCGGGTCTTTCAACAAGGACATAACAATTTTGTATTTTAATAAAAGCGCACCCTAAAACATTTTTTATGTTCTGGCAATGCTAAAACGTCAGTGAAGGTTTACATTTTTATCATTGTGAAGTTCACGAACGAGCAACGTTTGGAAATTATTAAAACTTACTACCGAAATTCTGAGTCCGATGAAATGATAATGAAAATGATGAAATGAAATGATGGTCCGGTCGAATGGCCACCTCGCTCATGCGATTTAACGCCGTTGGATTTCTTTTTATGGGGTTATGTTAAGTCGGTGGTTTATGCCAACAAGCCAACAACGTTAGAGGAGCTCAGGAACAATATCGGCCGATATGTGTGGAAGAGTGGTGGCAAATTACTCCAAAGAATCAATCAGTGCAAACGTGCTCGCGGTGGCCATATGAACGACATCGAATTTCATACTTAAATGTAACATGTCCTGTTTTATTTAAATACAAAATTGTTATGTCCTTATTGAAAGACCCGATATAAGTCCACTGTAATCCAATTTTGGTTGGAGTTTAATCCAAGATTTTTTACCGTGTATAATTTATATATCTACGGGAAAATTCACTAATTTTAAGCACAACAGTTGCTTTATTGAAAGCTTAATGAATTGCCGAAAATTTGGCTAGAGGCTGTCCATAAAAAATGTCATACTTTTAGACAGGAGAGGAGTCTGGAAACTGTAAAGGCGGGGCGGTTTGAAATCGTGTAAAAAAATCGCGAAAAGGGTCGCGAGGAGGAGAAGAGAGATGATTTCGAACAATTGAAAATTAATATGACTTTTGTTTATTGACAGGCCCTTACAAATTTAAAAAAACAGTTTATAACCAATAACTGGTACAAAAGATTTTCCATCGGAAATATATTTGGCAAAAAAGACCAAAAACACTTTTGCAATGCAAGTAATTGAGTATTTTTAGGCTTGATTTTCTTGAAAATCGTTAAAGATTTCGCGGTTTGTTTGGGGGAGTGACGTAGGAATTACCGTAACAAAAATACCTGTAGTCCATGTTTAAACTCGATATGACAAATTTCATGATATTTTATTTATTTCTTGGAAACAAACAAAACCATAATTTACTCGGAGAGAAATAATAGGACAGATTCCTACAAAAACTAGGAATATACAAGAAAGTGATTTTTTTCAATATACAAGACAGTGACTCCCAAACAAAAGGGATATTCATGCCAAAAAATAGGAAATATTCCCAAAATTTTAGGAATAATTCGCAACTTTTAGGGAATCATTGCAGAAGAGTCCACTGTCTCGTTTTCTTGGAACACGTTTTGAAGCCATTAACACGTTGGCTACCATGTGAGTCACCGGTGATCACAGCGTAAGTGAAATAAGACTGCGTTTTTTTTTGCTGGTAGCCAACGTGTTAATATAATATGTGTTTAAAATTTTTGATTATTATGAGGTTAATCGTAAAATAATTTTTCATACAGTAGACTCGAGATTATATGAACTCATTAATGTATATTGACTTCATATAAGTGGGGTTTTCGGGTAATGTGGTGGATCGTGATTGTTAATTTTCGATTTTTCCAACTTCTATAGTAAGAAAGTTTTCATATTTCGATCATAATGCAATTACTCCAGCTTTTCATTTAAAAGATTGGACGACAAATTGTATAGTTGTCATATTTTCATCAACTGTCACTGTACAGGATTCCATCCTAACACATCAATATAACAAAAAAATATTTTTTTCTGTTAATGTTAAATATTTAGAGTTCATATAATCCAGTAGTTCAAATAATGTGATGTTCATATAATCGCAAGTCTACTGTGATTTTCTAAATTTTTGCTGCTCCACTTTAAGTAATGAAACTCCACTTTAGGTAATAAAGCTGCACTGTTAAAAAAATGGACAATATGATCTTTTTAGACTCTTTTTGTTCGAACAAACTTCAAATATAAAATATTTCTATGGGTTCTGTTTTTCACCTTTCTTACATATACGGCAGGTATTAAAATCACTTCAAAAACTGAAGTCATTTGTGGAGCCCCGCACGTCCCCGGAACATATACCTATAAACTCAGTTCGTATCTGTGTGTGTTCATTGGTATGTATGTATATAACGAAATTTGTAAAATTGACTTCTATCAGCAAACCTTAACCGATTGTGTCGCGGTTTTTTACATTCGAAAGCATAGAACCCTTTGAAAAAAAAGAATCGTTTTTGAGAAAATCGCACAAATCTTTTGCATTTGTTTGCAACCAGGGGAGGGGGTGGTTGATTTTTTTCCATTTTCGAAGAACGTTTATCTGTTAAAAAAAGCCTGTTCCATGTTCCATGTACCATGCCAAATTTCAACTTTCTACATCAATTATTAGTTCTCGAGTTTCTCAATGTTTTTGTATAAAAAAATTCAACATGATTCCCAATTATATTCATCATAAGAAGTGAGAAGTGTGCTGCGTTTTAAACTTATAATTAGTCTTCAATAAATGTTCAAAATCCAGGTCAGTTGGTTCTAGAGTTTTTCATAACAAGGGCATACAAAATTTTTAATTCCTCTGATATAATAGTATACTATTCTCTTGATTCTCTTTCATAAATTGAAGGAGTTACAATTCTTTGAGGTGCATCAATGCCCCGAAAAAAAGCAGTGAAAATCAGAAAATACAACACTATTAAATTGCTTCCCTATGCAATTTGCTGTTTATCAGTTTAATAAAAACAATCCATCTTAATTTATGTTTTTAAGTTTTGCTGTAAATCAACACGGTTTTAAGGAGACATTCGTTACGATTTTAAAATGTTATAGAAAAAAAAACTCACATAACATATTCATATCGGCAACGAACCATGCCTTCAGCGGAAATAAGCGTGAAATTTATTCGGCGTCTCTTTTTATCTTCAAATAAAATCGTTGAATTTTTAGCAGTAATAAAATTACCTTATAGTTGCCATAAACTAAAATTCGAGTGTTTTTTTAGTACAGCAATTTGGTGTATTACAATGTATTACAAAATGATAAGTAATACCATTGTTTGTATTTTATTAACTCACTACTTTTATGATATCTAAATACCTACTCATAGATATTTAAAACAAGTCTCCAATCAGACCAGTTTCGAGTGCCCAGTTCTATTAAAAATCGGATAACGATCAATCTATAGTTTCCCTATTTTTTATACGAAGTAGCAATTTAAAACTCACCATTAGTAAACATTTATCTATATATCTTTTAACTTCGTTAGAAGCCTTCAATGTTGAAGTATCTAAAGCGACTCTATTCTATTCGTCGTATCTAACTAGAAAGACAACTGGAAAGGAGGCAGGCAGCCCTCTAATTATATTGTTGATCGCCAGTAAGTGCGTATCTTTATCCCATAAAAAAGTAGTAAAACCGCCTTTTTCTTCAGGAAGCAACCATCATATGGATATCAAAAGGTTTTTAATGGACTGAAATTCAAGAAAAGTAAATAAAGTCAACTTTTTATGAATGAACACTTTAGGTAGCTTTTTCGAGATTTAGTTATAATTTTTGTGCTCACTCAAATAGAAAAGAATTGTTGTTGATTCGTCATTATTAATTCTTTTTTCACAAGTCAATGGGAGTTTGAAATGCCGGATGTTATGACACTTTCTGTCTTGACGATACTTGGATCTTTTTTTCTTAATTATTGTTAAAATTTTAAAATCATAATTCTGGGAAAGCAACATTTTTCTTGAGTTTTCTTGATTTTCAATTATTTTTAAAAAATTAAATTGTGTTTAGCCTGCTATAAAAATCATAGAAATTCAGAAATTCTATAAAAATATAAGAATTATACAGAAATTATAGAAATTATGTAATTTATATGATTTAAGTTTAGCTTAAACTGCTAAATTTCGTTGGTGCAATCGACCAAGTGCGTTGCGTTGGTACATTACTCGATTTTAAAAGAAAGCCAAAAAAACTTGGACGTTTTTCCTTCTACATAAGACTCTCATTTGCATAAATTTTATTTTTTCTTATTTTATTTCCTTGGTTGTGCAAATATAAACCTTTTGTAGTAGCCAAAACGTCTAAATTTGTTTGGCTATCTTTGTTAATCGCGCAGCGCAACGCTTAAAAATGTTTAGAAATGTAAAAAACTCATAACATTAAATTATTTTGGGAAATTAAAAACCACATTCATTGCAATTAATTTATTTTTAAAAACATTAGAGAAGTAGTTTTACATAAGCCATCAATAAATTATCATATCATCAATAAATAAGAAGTTAAAGATAAATTATAAAAAGAAT
Source organism: Chrysopilus asiliformis (assembly GCA_964034945.1). Lineage (NCBI taxonomy): Eukaryota > Metazoa > Arthropoda > Insecta > Diptera > Rhagionidae > Chrysopilus > Chrysopilus asiliformis. The sequence continues at coordinate 21,363,218 of OZ035960.1, forward strand.
TTCATTGAAATTTAGAAGCTGTGACTGAATCGGAATCCGCCACCATAATTTGGTCGACTGGTGCCAAATTGACCACCATATCTTCGTTCGTAGTTGAGATTTCCATCTAAAGTGGTGCGTCCATTCCGACTTTCCCAAAGTCGTCCTTGCGCCGATGCACTCAAATCAGTTCCTCCGAATTCTCCTGGACCAGCTTCGATATTAATTTGCCGTTTAGTCCTTAAAGACTTTTCATCAATATCTTCCACTTTCACCAACTGTTCCATTGCTTCCAGTTCTTCGTCAGGCACGTACATATATTCCTGTTTAGGAGCAAACAAAAGAAATATGTTATTTTTTTTTTACAAAATCTTTGTTTGAAGTATTTTTTTTATGTTCAGAAAGATCTGTTAAACACTCGAATACTTACAGCACTAAATGGAGCAACAAACACCGTTGTTCCTATTGGAACATCTTCCATAAGATGAATTTCCGTCATTTTCTCTAAAGGTTCTAATGGCATGATAGCAGCGTTACTTAAAGCAACAATAGCAAGCAATGCAACAATTTTAAATGCCATTTTTAATAATTAGTTATTGATTTTTGCTTTCAATTAAATTTGATTGAAGACAGAAGTGAAACTGATGCCGAATACAAGAATTTCCGACTTTATATAGATAGAGTTTTTTAGCATAACAATTCTTGGGGAAGAACTTTCTAAATTGGGGTGTAAGAAAATCCCAATTCATATTTTTATAATGCAACTAATCTTTTTGTTAAATTTATAAATAGATTTACGACAGAACGTCTGAGAATAATTGTAAGTGATAAGATTTTTCGCATATACGACAAATGGGTGCTTTTGCGTTATCAGTTGATAACGGGGAAAGATTCTTGAAGTTGGAAAAATTCTTTTTCCTCAATTTCGATAGAGAATATTACTGAATTGGAGTGATTTTCAGATCAGAACGCTTTTAGATTTTTTTTTCTTTCGGAAAAATGGTTTACTAAAAAAATGGTTTATCAGCTTCAACAATTTCGAGAACTAAATTTTTGTAACAGAATATTTAAAGACAAAATATTTAAAAAGATACTTTTGAAGTAGTGATTTAGTGGTGGAATAAAATTTTGATGTTCATAGAAGATATGTAAAATCACATTCCAAATACTTTTTGTCTTTATATTTTTTTCGATATGACGCACTTTTTTCAAAAAAAAAACGGCAAGAAACCTCTTCGGTGTTTGTATGGGGTAGTGCTGTGACATCGACATCGATGTTTTGAAAACATCGATGTTTTCTCCAAAACATCGATGTTTTTACCATCGATGTTTTCTTTCCGATGTTTTTATAACATCGATGTTTTGTGTCCGATGTTTTGTGTTCGATGTATAGCCCTTTCAGACCCACTGTATACGATTGTGTTAGGTGACGTAATACGTTTATATTTCGGCTCAGACTCAAAATTTCGCTCAAAATCCCAAAAGCAGTGATCGTGTTACCTTTTGTCGGGAGCTTCTATCCCTTTCAGACCCAAAAATTTTTTTTTTGAATTTTTTTTGTTATTCTGGTATTGAAATATAATAGTATAGCAATTTTTGTAGCAATCGGAAGAAAAAAATTTTTGGGTCTGAAAGGGATAGAAATACTCGCTGCAATTGCATACCACTGGTTACTTCGGTCCCATCTGAAAGGCTTTTTTCAGCTACAGGAAATATTGTCAGCACTAAAAGAAGTTGCCTTTCAGGGGACCATATAGACAAACTTCTATTTCTACACAGTGTAGATAATAAATATTGGGGATTGGATTAGTTTGAGGCAGTTGTTTTTTTGCTAATAGTTAACATATTTAATAAAGAGCCTTTTTTTTTCTTTAAAATGACTTTTATTAACCCACTTTTAAAAGTTCTTTATTTATTGAAAAAACATCGATGTTGCAAAAACATCGATGTTGCAAAAACATCGATGTTTTTGGTTCGATGTTTTTGTGGCATCGATGTTTTCATTTTTAAAACATCGATGTTGCAAACATCGATGTTTTCTTTCGATGTCACAGCACTAGTATGGGGTCTATCCAATGAAGATGTGCTAACGGAATGACTTGTAGCTTATATTTGAATCTGTTATATAATTACCTTAACTGCCAAGTTTGATAAAATTCCGTTCAACCGTTACTGTATTTACTGGCAACAAACAAACCCTAATCAAAATCAAAATGTCTCAAAACAAAGAGAAAACTTAAAATGGCCGCGATTAAATCAATAGAAAGATACACGTTACTGTTTTATTTATCTAACCTAAAGCCAAATTCACACGATCAACAAAAAAAAATCCATTGACCGTCAACTATCAGCAGATTGACGGTTGGCGTGTTGTGTGATGCATACATACGGTTTAAATTTCAATGAAAAAGCATGTAAAACACCTTGATACGTTGATCGTCAACCCTTCATGGTTGACAAAACAATTCCGTTGATGGTCAACGCATTTTCATTAATTTAGATGACCATTATTCATTAATTTGGATGGCCATATGTAATTTTCCTTTGCAAGTTTATCTTCCAATATTTCAGTAAGTACTTGTAATACCATAAAAATATTTTTTTCCAGTCATCTCTGTTTGCTATAAAATTAAACTTGTTTTCGGCATAGTCTTGGAAACCTGCTCTACATTGGACAAAAACACTTTTTGTTGAAAATTCCAAACCGTCGAACGTTTCAATGTCGAATTTAATTGCAGTACAGATTTTTCGTCAATTCCGATCAATAAAAATAAGTATATCGACTTTCAGTTTCAGGTGCGCGTGAGTGTGTTTGGTGGTACTTAATTGACTACAGATATGAGCATTTCTTAACACATTAGAATAATTTGCAGTATGTCCATGGAATAACCACAAATAGTTTTCCCATCGTCCATCTGAAAATATTTCAATGTTGAATTGCTTATCTCTGTGGTGTCTGGTAGTGTTGATGAAATTTTTTTCTCATCCTGAATATATTGTATCTACGTGGTCTAGGCTTGCCATCACTACTCGCAACTTAATTGCATTTCATTAATTTCAACATTAAATCAGGAATTTCAACACTTTTTGAATTACCGGCAGCATAACGAATCGATACATTAAACTATGACGAAGTTGAGTAATTCCATAGCGATAATAATGCGAGTTCTGGAGATTTTGTGGCTAACTTTTAGTGACTTTGATTGGATTTCGATGAATAACTTTCTCGACGATGCAATTGAAAATATCTCGACCTTAAAAAAAGTGCGTGTTTTTACATAGATTTCTTATAAATACTGTAGATTTCTATGCTAATGTTGAAATTTTTAGAAAAACAGCGCATTGGTATCTGCGCTGTTTTTCTAAAATCCTCTCCGCTATAAAAGGCTGTCCACAAAATATGCCATAGAAAAATAACAAAACATCCACAATTTTGTTAAACCCTATGAATTTTTTTTGGTTTTTCTCTAAAAATTAAGTTATTAAAAAGAAAAAAAACCAAAAAAAAAAATCTAGATGAATTTGATTTATATAATGATGAATACCGAATTAGCGTTCTTGCCATCCACATCGTTGGCAGTTGACATTTTTCTTCGCCATTTAAGTCGCGGCTATGTGGCAGTGACTTCAGATGCTGTTAGAGTAGGATCTGCAAAAAGCCCAATTTGATTTGCAAAGCAGTCAATTTGATTTGTAAAAGGTTGTTTTTGTTATAACTATTGTTTTTGTTGTTACTAACTAAACTTATTATTACAAATGGCTGTCATTTTCATTTTGTAGAAAAAAAAATCATAAAATAGAATAAAAATATCAATGATACAATATAAAGTAATGAAATAAATTAATCAGCAAACTCACCAATTACCTTTTATTGTTTGTTGCACACCTGACATTATTACATTATAATTCACACTAATCAACATTTAAACTTCAATCATAATAACTTCACATTGAATTAATTTCACAGGTTTCTTTCTCTTTTTTTTTTATTGTATATTTTTATATTTTCATCTTTTGATGTGTTGAATTGCCCTGCACCAGTGATGCCACTAAGAGAACACGGGAGGTACAAAATGTATACAAAAACCCCGTGAATTCTTCCAGTGCCATTCCCTGTGCTGGGAACATACGGGAACATATTTCTATAAAAACACTGTATAGTAAAAACGATCATCGATCGTTGGGTTGAGTGGTAATCTTGCAAAGTTGACTACACTGCCAGCAATGCAAGACGATCATGACATAAAAAAACCACACTTTGGCGTCTTGATTACTGTCATTACCTGTTTGAATCGTTCAGCAAAAAGCAGCCAGATAGATGGCCCTTTATGCTCCACCTCGTACTTGGGATACCATCGACCGACTCTGTTGGCTGGTGGCTCCAGTGATCATTCTTGATGTGGCCAGGTTGAAGTTGGTACCTTCAATAAAACAGCGCGGAAATATGAAGACACATCGATGAGACAAGCAACCAAAGAACTGAAGAAACCCAGTGAACAACGGCATCCATGTAGATTTTACCTTTAAGTTGAACAGATTTAAGACCTACCTAGCCTTATGTAATCATGGAAACAGCAAAAGACCGAATCCAGATAGATATCTCTGACACATCTCCTCTAAGCATGGGAGAATGATCTTCTCAACTTCTCAACTTCTGTAAGTAACTTCTTAGGATTGCTGCTGTTTCGATTCAGGTGTCTTCTGGCCGTGGATCACCTCCTAAGGGAAAATAAAAGAAAAGTCATGTTTTTTTTTGTATTATTACCGATGGTTGATGCGAGTAGGAAAAAAGTAATAGGGAAAATAGAAGGAAACTGGACTGTAAATCACTTCTTTCGTCATTTGGAGACGCTCTGGAGAAATATATATAGGAGCACAACTATTTAGTAGTCAAAGATAGATACAGGTACGTCTATATTCTGTACAGGTAATTTCTTATAAATTCTGAAAAATTTTGCTTGTCGTAAGAATATGTGGCCCCACAGCTGATACGGGAAATCATTGATTCACGATTGAATTGAGAAGTTGTAATTACGTTAAGCATTGAGGACCACTATTGGAAGGAGATCATCCATCTCCCTGTTTACTACTTCCGCTGGAAATCTTCATTCGAATGATGATCATGTGCTCTTTTGTCCATTTTAAGCCAGTTGAAGTAAGCATGAGATGAATTTCGTTTGAGATACTTTTGTCTTGTTGAAAGATGGTTAAAAATTTAAATAGATAATTGTTAGTTTTATGGAAAAGTTCATGTCAACCTAGTTTAAATTTATTTTTTTCTTCTACAGATCGATTTTTTTTTATTTGCATGAAAATTTCCTGTGATTTTTTCGTGTACGCGGTGGAGATTTCCTATACGAATGGAAAAATATCGACTATACTGAGAACTGTTGTCCTCACGACTTTCTGACACGATCCTTTCGTCAAAGATCAATTTTGTTGTAGGATTTTCTGTGCATATTTCTTATAGTTCGTACCATATATGTATATACCCAAAAATCAATTTTCAAATAAAAAACCCAATTTTCCCCTTAATTTTAGTTTATAACAAAAAGTTTATTGTATAGCCATGTAACAATTTAATAATTGAGCTAAATTTCGAATAATTGTACAATTTTCTCCCAAGATTTCTTCCAATTTTAAAGGTTGAGGGGATTTTTTTTGCTGGAAACGAAATCGATTTCTCTTGGTATTTGCCTCAAAGTTAAAATCAATTAAACTCTACAATTTTGTTATGATTGAATCAATTTGATAAAAGTAGATAAATAATTAAAATAAATTTTTTGGGGGTCGCTTTAAGTATCGCAATCTTAAAGAATTTAGAAAACTATTAATTGTGAGGCCAAATTTTATTCATTTCAAGGACGTTTTGCTTGTTGAGATAATTATATTAATTACATTCAAAATTATTATAAATAATGTAAGATTTTTAAATATCTATATATCAGTCGGTAGACTACATGAAATTCACATCGCCTTTCTTGATTTTTTTTTCAAAATTTTGTCGATTGGAATAAAAATGTATGGGGACTTTTATTTTTCCGAGGTTCTCGCTGGGCTAGTGAAAATAAATTGCTATTTGTGGTATAATTTTAGCTGCGCAAAATATTTTTTTTTTTTGGAAGAATCAAGAAAAAATGACAAAATTGGATTTACGGCATTTGGGCTATAATATTTTTTACAATAGCGAATGAAAATACACGAGGGCAGTCCGATAAGTACTTAGCCTACAAAAAAAACGAAAATTTTGGAAAAGTGACCATTTATTTCTCAACATAGTCTCCTTTTAGCTCGATACACTTGACCCAGCGATGCTCCAACTTCTTTAACCTGTCTGAAAAATGCGTTTTCTCGAGGTCTGCAAAGTAGGCCTCCGTAGCGGCGATGACCTCCTCATTCGACTCAAATTTCTGCCCGGCGAGTGACTTTTTCAAGTTTGGAAACAAAAAGAAGTCGCACGGGGCCAAATCTGGAGAATACGGTGGATGGGGAGCAGTTCGTAGCCCAATTCGACCAATTTGGCCGTAGCGACGGCGGAGGTGTGAGCCGGTGCGTTGTCATGGTGGAAGAGCACTTTTTTCTTCGCCAAATGGGGCCGTTTTTTCTGCAATTCGGCGTCGAATCGGCCCAATAATTCGGTATAGTAGAGCCCTGTGATCCTTTTGCCCTTCTCCAGGTATTCGACGTAGATCACACCTTGTGAATCCCAGAAAACAGTGGCCATCACCTTTCCGGCAGATAGGACAGTCTTCGCCTTCTTCGGAGCACGTTCGCCGGGTAAACTCCACTGTTTCGACTGTTCCTTAGTCTCTAGTGTGTACCAGTGGATCCATGTTTCGTCAACGGGCACGAAACGACGCAGAAACTCCTTCGAATTGCGCTTAAACAGCGTCAAACACTGCTGTGAAGTGGATTCACGGTTGCGCTTGTTGTCCGGAGTGAGCAAACGCGGCACCCATCGCGCCGACAGCTTTCTCATGCCCAAAATTTCATGCAGGATATGACCCACGCGGTCTTTTGAGATGCCTACTGTCTCAGCTATCTCGCGCACCTTCAATCGGCCGTCTGCCAATACGAGATCGTGGATTTTTGTTATGTTATCCTCCGTGGTAGCCGTTTTCGTAGCACCTGGGCGTGGCTCATCAAAAACCGATGTGCGACCACGTTGAAACTCGTTACACCAATTTTTGACGGTCGCCATCGAAGGAGAAGAGTCACCGTACACAGCATCCAAGCGCTCTTTGATTCCGCTGCGCGATTTCCCTTCCAGAAACAAGAATCGAATCACCTACCGATATTGCTCTTTTTCCATTTTTCTGAAATCCGCAGACACGCCCGCTTCCATACGCGGTCAAAACAAAACTACGAGTTCGATTCGGCTGAAATTTTGACTGTAGCCGTCTATGAGAATGTACTACACGATAGTAAATTTCTCCTGCGACAGTGGCGCCATCGGGCGGTGAGGCTAAGTACTTATCGGACTGCCCTCGTACTTTGAGCATCTTTGTTTATTATTCCAATATCGATAGGTAGAAACTTGGACTTCTCGAGGTCCGAAAGGTGGTCCAGAAAAGGGATACTTTCGAGTTATCGGGGCGAAATAAAATAGAGTAAGATAGAGAAGTTCAAAGGTATTAAAAAATCTTTGAGTTATCGAGGAATTCGAGTTATCGAAATTTGTATCTTACCTCCCATTTTTTCCGTACATCGATTTGTTTGTAAAATTTACACGCGGCGTATTTTTGTAATAAGGATTACAATAACCTTCAAATTTATCAACTATTATCAACTATAGTCGGACATGGGGATCATCGATCCGTTTATAGCTCTAAAAAAATGATTGAGGACCCCTGATTTAAGCGATTTTGTATCTTAAATAAAATAATTACTAAATTTAGTGAACTGCTTCTTATTAAATTTTTTGTCATCTAGTATTTAGATTTTTTACGGTACAAGCCTGGCTACTGATAAAAACGTTGTGCTAACTCTAGGCTCTTCTGTATAAATTAATAAAAAAATAAAGAGATTTTTGTGAAAAAAAATTTTAAACTTCCATCAATTTTAGCAATTTTTCATGATTTTGACCTAACATCTGGTAGTAGTTTGGCTGTACCAACTCTAATTTTTTCGTTATGACGGATGACTTATAAATTGGTTTAAATATTTATAATTTGGAAAACAACAATAATTTTTTCCTTCATATATGAAAAACTTTGTTGGTCGGGAAAAAATTTCCTTCGACTAATTAGTCGATCGCAAATAAGTTACATGAAGCCACCCCAGCAGTCAAAGTTTAAAAAGACATTTGACCAAGAAAATGTTTGAAAAAATGCTAAAATGGGGCACTGCGCAATTTATTGGATAGTGTAATGTTGTGTAAATTCGAATTAACATAGAATGCAATCACAAAGAATAACAAAGTAGAACAGTACAAAAAACAGTCTAGTAATTAACGGAAATAATGAATCTAAAATGAAATTTAAAGCGAGAAATTAAGTGAAAAAATAGCAAAAAAAAAATGTGTCAACAAGTTCTTGAACGGTAAAGGTTTTTTAAGGTAATTCTAGGCCTCAGTAATACTTTGCTATGGCATAACACCTGTCCCACAGGTATGTATTTGACTTGAATTAATTTTATTACTGTTACAACAAGTGACTAGAAAGAAACCTTCAACAAAATATTATCGCCACCAGCATTTCCTATTGGAAAACTTATCAGCAATCAAAATAATATGGTCTTATTTCTCGTGTTCATTGAAAATCCCGGCTCAACATACATTTCTGTTAGGAATTACGTTCAAATAGAAGGTTTAAGGTACTTTAGCCGATTTCACGTACATACACTCAGCAGAATGTAAGAATCGCATATGAAAATGAAAATACAAAAGTAAATAATAGTCGCATAAGTAATAAAAAGTATGTGCAGAAAAAGAAACGATTATGAACACAAAATTATGACATGCATAACGAAAACTTTATATCGTGATAAGAATTCGTGTGTGCATTTCATGACAGGTAAATGATTTATACGAGCAAAATCGATCGTTTGCGATAAAAAAAATCAAGTTCGCGGGAATTGTTTGCACTGAATACAAGTATTAGATGGAAATTTTTAATTTATAATAGCCTGCGTTGAAGGCATATAGTACTATATTAAATTGTGTTGAGACACAGAGGGGGAGTACGTTTGTATCCTGAATGGTTTAAGTGAAATAATGAGGCTTCCAGTTTGTCTTTGATTGATTTCATCGTTTACTCACGTTAATTTAAAGATAAATTATTATTCACAACTGATGGAAAAAGCCGACATATTGACATCAATGTATGACACTTTCAGTCGATATGTCAACATAAATCGTGCATTACGAATTATAAATAAAAATATTGAAACTAAATTCGAACGTTGAAACGTTATAAAAACGATTTTGAAGGGGTATTTTTATTCTTCTACGCATCTCATTGCCAAAAGGACGATTTCACACTCAGAAAAATGTCAGGTCAACTTTTTGTCAGGTTAACTCTGACCTCTAGCTGGCTGACAGAGGTTTCCATTACATGACATTACATCCTCGAAATGCCTATCTAAGGTCAACTCGTGCAGCACCCAATGCCCTACTTCACCTGCTCGTGGCTTAATTTCAGAATTTCTTCGGCCACAAGTCAACACAAGTTTTACTTTCCCTCATACAGGCGAACGCGCGCCTCGCATAGGCTAAATTTTCCTGCCCGAGGCCAATTACGCCGTATGTAGGTCGTCGAGTTAGCCTCCATTTTTCTGAGTGCAATGTTCGATCAAATTGGAGTATCAAAAAACTGTAATTTGAAAGCACGTCACACATTTAAGAGGAGGTACGGGTGGCGGTAGGAAATCTCATATATAAAAATCGCGAAAACGTATGGATGAAAATCGTGGCTGGAGCGAGCGAGAGGGTGGAGAGGGGCACAGATCCCCTTCAGCCCTCGAAGGGCGTCCAAATTGCCAATATGGATGTGAATTTTAAATTAATCACTAAGGAGACTTCATGTATCTCATTTTTGAGAAAAAAAATCGTAAATTTAACTATTTTATAATGTGGAATCGGTACTATAACTAAAATAGTTAATTTCAATTACAAAATAGTTAATTTGAATTGCAAAAATAGTAAGTTTTACTATTAAGTAGTTAAATTTATTTTAAAAATAGTCGATTTTGACTATTCTTGTATTTTTAGTTATATACTATTTTAGTTATAGTCCCATTCCCCATTATAAAATGGTTAGGTTTATTATTTTTCCTCTGCGTGTAGTCGAACGGAATTATTGCACAGGACGACACTAATTCTGGTGCACACGATTAAAGCGCCGCTTACATTTGACACTTTGTTCCGCGAATTTTTTCTATGCAACAGTAAATTCACGTTTCACAAGCGTTTACATTACGACACAAAATTCAGAAATTTATTCTTAAAAAACACCGAAACCCGAATTTTTTCAAAAAAAACTGCCGGAAAAAATTCGTTTTTTTTTTAAAACCACACCCTCCCTGAAAAAATGGCGTGTACCGTTAGTTAGTAGATTCAGAATATCACATTCCATTTTAAAGGTCAATATTTTTTAAAGAATTCCTTATACTGATCTTAACAACGAACAGTTCCCAGATTTATATCAACAATATGTCGTACAAAATAGTCAGGTTAACGCCTTAAAATTGGTTGTACAACAAATCGAAATATGGTCCGACAATATCACGTCAACAATAATAGCACACGACGAATGATCGAACGACATAGGCGTGTATTGCTTCAGACAAAAGAAAATCGAAAATTTGACCCCTGGCACGATTTTTGAAAATTAATCAAAATCCTCATAAGCTAAAGGCTGAAAGTAAAAAGAAACGGAACACGAGAGATGATAGTAAAACAGAGTCAAAATAAATTAAGACAGATCTATTCCGAAAGTAATAACCGAAAAGGTGAGTAAGAACAACATCTAAACACCTTTTATTTAGAAAAAAAAACCCAACAACAACCTTTCGCGATCGACATCGACAAAATGCCCATGCATTCCGTACAACTATTGACTATTGATACCATTAGACCCATACTGGGATAATTTTGTTGTTTAACCCTAAAAACCTTTCAGGAGAGATGAAACAATTTTCTTGTTCGATCTTCAATAATTGTTCATAGTTGAACTGTTATTTTTGGATTCTTATATATGCGATTATAGTTAGTTAGATATACTTGGCTAACATTACATTTTTCTACATCTCAATTTTTTCTACACTTTTATTGCGGTTGCGACTACGGCAGGCTCTTTCTTTGGCCTGTTTGCAATCAAGTCTAGTTGAGATTTTGGTGCTGGAAAAAGTGTAATTCCATGTTCCAGAGTAATTGCACGGCAAGATGAAAGAATCTCGGCTATGTAGACTTTCATTCTTTTACGAGCGCCTAATCTCAAATCTTGATGGGTGGTGATCGTCTATAGGGAGCAGCTTTTCAATCTATCCCATCGTAAAACCCAAAAGTGTAAATTAGTACTAAAAACTGGAAACATTACCCCCAGAGGGGTTTTTTTTTCTCTGAAGAAGCCAAAGTGAACGTTCCCGGAAAGACGAACGAGTTAGCGTAGATATTTTTTTTATGGGAGTTTAATGATATCTAAAAATGTATTAGTTATTGACATTAGATTGACAATTGCTTTGTTTTGTAACATAAAATTTCCAGGTGACATGGCCATAAGTCATTTCATTTTATTCGTTACTATAGTGTAGAGCAACATCCACATCCGGTGATTAGCTATGGAATTATTTGTCGATCTCTATCTAAAATGTTTAATGTCGACAGTCTATGGAAGAAAAAAACAACATTCACCCGAGTCGTGCTGAATTCAGGCACGAACTCTGAACATTCTATACAGTGAGTAATCACACGCTAATTTTTTAATACACCCGTAGATTTTTTTTTTTTTTTAAATATTCGAAAAAAACATTTTTTGGGACCAAAAAGTAAAAATCGCGTTTAGAAAAATCCAAAACAAGAAAAAAATGAATGGGCTGTGGGACAAGATATAAAGATAGATATTGGGCGGTTACATCACTTGTCCAGAGGCGGAAGTCTATCTTATTTAGTCACAAAGTGAATGCTGTTCATTGTGTCGAAAATCTGTTTTAATACAGCACTAATAATAGAAGAAAAAATTTCATAGTTATACTTGGCTATGCCTACACTTGTACATTAGTATTTGTTGTATAATTAGATTTTGATTACCACGCATACTTACATATTTTTACCATATCTATTCGTATTGCGAACGCAGTGTACCACTTAGTTTCATACTGTGTGAAATCAGGAAAAATATTCAAAGGTAGGTACAAATCAAAAAAGAAAAATATTTCAAAAAAAAATTCTCACATGAGTCAAGTATAATAGATTATAATCTATATAAAGTATAAATGTGGTACAATTTTATGAGGAGGTACGGAACTTATTTATGCTTGTATTTATGTTAATGCATAGTACAGCATTTTTATTATTTCATCGTTTTCGAACTATGAACTTCAATTGTTTGCGAACACCATGATACAATACGATCAGATTTTTATTGTTTGAAATGCCATTGTTTATTTTTTTTTTCATAAAAGAAAAATTCCCTTCCCAGGGAAAATGATCGTAGTGTTTTTTTTTCTCTTCATTTTGTAATTTTTATGGTTCAATTTTAATTGATGAAAATTTAGTTCTTGCAATTAGTTTCGGATGATTATTAAAAATCTATTAAAAAGCGCTGTGACCGCTGTTTTATCTTTCAAATTGATAAAATGGTGTTTTTGGAAATATTAAGCAATTATTTTCTGATGGCTTTGTATATAAAGTTGGTTAAAAATAGTGTAGTACACTGTTGTTTGTAACATTAAAAATCCATTTGTTAATGTAGAAAAAAATAAAGGCGTTTCTGCGCGTGTTTTAAAAAAATATTAAAGCAAAATTAAACTCCGATAAACTCAAAAACTTCAGTTTTAAAACTCCAAAAATTTATGCTTTAGAAAAAATATAATTTAACACGTTGGCTACCAGCCAAAAAAACGCTTACTCCGCTAGTATACACTGGGAAAAAACACAAAAATCATTTCTGTACAATGTGAGTCACCAGTGAACACAAGATCAATACAGACAAAAACGAACGAATCGAATAAAATATAACGGAAAAAACTTACCACAACAAATTTTTCACATGAAATATGCTCCACAAAAAAAACCCCTTTGTACCGCACGAGTGACTGCACTCAACCATGGAACTTGAGAAACTGACGGTAATGACAATAGTGTGTGTACACCGGTGACTCACATTGTCCCTGTGGGTGACACGCTGCGATCACCGGTGACTCACATGGTAGCCAACGTGTTAAAATGTAAGTCCTGTCCATAAAAAAGTCACTTAAATTTTAGGTTTTTCCTCCTTCGTCAAAATGTTTCGCGTTTTTTATGTAGTTGAGTACCTTCACCCCGCTGAATACCCCCGACCGCCCCTCTCCCCTAGAGTGTGACAAAAAATTAATTTGTTTAATTCCACTGAACCGATTTTAATCGAAAGCGGTTAAATTACAGGCCATTTACGCTATGATGATTGTACCCTATTTGTTACCTAATTTTTTTCTTTGTCAAATTTTTGACGAAGCTTCGAATGGTCTGGACGTAAAAATCGCAACGAAAATTGCTGCCTTTCTAAAAAACGTTGGTGAACCGCTAGTTTGAAAATATTTGTAATTAAAGGATTTACCTTAGTTTTTTAATAAATCCACAAAAAGTAACCCAGTTATACATATATTTAATACATCTGAAACAAAAAAGAAAACATAATTTAAAAATCTTTAAAAATATAAAATTGTATTATTTTTATTAAAAATTGTATGGGTAAATTATTTTACCAAAAAACTAGTTAATGAAATTGTTTTAACAAATAAATTTTGTAAAGGAAAATTGGTATTCTTATTAAATTTTTGTTTGGAATTTGATTCTGGCAAATGCTTTTTTGTACAGCAAGAGCTTGTAATATGTAGTAAAATAAACTTCTTAAAAGGTTTATACAGTAATCCCTCCAACTGCGCGGTTTCGCAACTGCGCGGTTAAGTATTTAAAGGAAGATCTCCATTACCATGACTTCGGCAACTGCAAAAAAATAGAGACACATTTAAGGAGCCGCTCCATTACCATGACTTTTTACCATGACAAAAAAATGAGACACATTTATGTGAAGATGCCTTGGCGAGAAAGGGAGATAAGAATCAACTGCAAAAATTTGTCGGCAAATGCAAAAATAATTTCCCCTCTTTTGTTATGGCGATTTTATGGCGATTTCTACTACAACCACACATTGTCCCTGTAAGTGAATAGCAAGCACGGGCACATACGAAAGGTTATTATAGCGTGATGTCATTTTAAAAGCTTTTTCTCCTTCGCATGCATAGTCAAAAGCTTTGTTACCATGCCAATTTGAACATTATATTCATAGCATAAGGTTTGATATGATTGCTATAAAATTGTAAAACTAGAAGGGATAGCGTTTTACTTGTATTCAGTCATTCCTATTTAGATCTACATAAGTCTATCTTGCTCTAGTTTTCTGCATTTTTTTGCAGTTACAGAAGTCATGGTAATGGAGATCCACCTTAACACCAAAAAAGTTCGCAGCTGTGCGGTTTTTTTTATAATTTTCGTTTTAAAAAACATGTTTTGAATATATATTTTGGTGAATCCCCGACAAGAAGGAATTAGCTGGTCATTTGGTATCTTCGTACATATTTGGTAATTTCGTGCTTATGTTTAGTGCGAAAAACTAGCAAATTCTCTTGTGCTTGGTAGTCAACTTGAATAAGAAGCTTTTAATATGTACCCTGATATGGAGCGTGTCTTAAAATTCCGGAGAAATTTGACAGCCGCTTTAACCCCACACGCAGAAAATTATAATAAAAAACAAAAATCGGGTAATCAATCACTAATAATGAGGTTTTTTCAAGAAAAATAGTAGTACATATCATATGTTTGTATTAATTTAAATATGTCGTTAAATAAAAACTTTTTTGAATTTTACTAATATCTGGGACCTAACCCCAAAATTTCATACAAAGTAGGGTTCACAGGGCGCGGTTTCGGTTTACGCGCTCTTTTTGTGGAGCGTATCTACTGCGCAGTTGGAGGAATTACTGTATATGAATAGAAGCTAAAATTTTCAAAAATTCATTTTATTTCGAAAACGTACCACCATACTAAAATTACAAACTTCCAGAATTACTTCATTTTGATCACATTCTCAAAAAAAAATCAATTATATTTCTATCTATTCGATGGCTCATAAAATTCTTATAAAATCATTTTACTGGTCCGGCACGAAATCAATTTCTAATTATTCACTCTTAGGTTGATTTCAATCAAATGGAATTCCCATCAAAAATGACCAAAATAAACGTCCATAGAGCATATAATTATTGGAAATAGGCCTTAAGCATGATTCTTGTTTGTTGTTATTGCGGTTGTTGTTATTTGTTGTTGGTGTTGCGAATGAAATTAAAATAGTTTCCCATAAATCTAATAATGCCGCTTGGTAATCCTTTCAAATGCCCCAATCAATTACGAAAAAATCGAAAAGCTCTTCAACTTTTAATACTTTATATTAAGTGCGCCACTAATCCTCGTTGATGTCGATTTGGTTATTTGCTTGGATCTCAATCGATCAGATTAAAAAGATCACAGACTTATGAATGTCCAATTAACGATCACGATAGCAATCACAGATTTCAAAAGTATGTTTTTTTTGTGGTCGTCCATCTTTAATGTTGATTTTTTTTTTGTCGGGGCGTTCTTTCTTGCTCATCTGAATTGTTATTGGTGTCGTTATTAGAGTACATATCTGGGTTGATTAAAGAACTGATCCGTTCACATGACATTCTTAATCGTGACAACAAAAATCCAACCTCATAATGGAGCAAATTGAAAAGGGTTTTAAGGTTTCTTTGCACAAAGCAAAGTTTTGTAATCTAACGGGCAAACGAAACGATATATTTTAGTGTTTGTGACTGTCCATAAAATACGTCAAACTTTTAGAGGAGAGACGATCTGTTGTAGTGTGCCGGTGATACTAAACTTCACTTTAGTATCAATGGAAGAACCACAATTGCCAGAGGGCAATCGTCAAATACTCCATATGAGGACAGAGTGAATTTTGATTATAAAAAAAATCATTTATATATGAGACTGAAGTGGGAGTGGTAAGAAGGTACGATGGGATTTTTGTGTATGGAAAAGCTATGTAAAATCATATTCGAAACATATTTTGTCTTAAAAATTAATTAAAAATACCTTTTCTTTATAACTTTCCATAGTGATGAGTCGTTTTTATAAAAAAAACTGTTTCATTTGTAGAGCTGAAGAGAAAAAAAATGGTTTGATTTTGCCCGTTCAAGAACTCAATTTACGAAAACGCAACTGTAGAAAATTTCAAGTCTCTAGCTCAATCCTTTCGAGAGTAATGGTGTTCACGGACAGACAGACGGACGGACCGAAGGACAGACGGACGGACCGAAGGACAGACGGACGGACCGAAGGACAGACGGGCATGCGTTTGTCATATCAACCACCCTGCTGTCCGACGATGGGTCGATGCGTTACAAACAGTATATTAAATCTAATATACTGCTATATAATTCTCATATAGAGTATAAAAATGCAAAATAGTGTTACGAAGAGGCGAAGGTTCTGAAAAGTTCTAAATTAGCGGACTTATTTTATGGACAAACCCCTTACCCCTCATACATTTTTATTTTCATTTTGAGAGCATTTTTTACTGAGTCCAATTTTAGTACTAAATATAATGGCACTTTTAGAAGAATCATCGAAAAACTTTCAAAGAAAACCTTCAAATTCCGCCACTATAAGACCACGAATTGAAACAAATTACTTGCTCTTATTAACCCTGAGATAATTTTCTTTTCCTATAACGTTGTTAGAAAGCAATTTCTGTGTTTTGTGGTGCGGCCTAATGTCGCCAGGCGATGTGTTTTTGCTAACTTCAAGCTGAAGATTTTTATGAGTTTTTATTGACATTTTACTCGACTTATATTTAACTTATAGCACTAATCTATAGTACTGGAGGTCTTGAGCGGTTTTCACGTCTCATCTCGACTTTATTGGAATCATTTTCCCTGAGGTCTTCACATCACCAATGCACTAAAAGTCTTAGACGTCTCTGACTGGTGCCCCGGAGGAAATCGTTACAAATGGCAAAAAGGTAATAAAAATAAAAGGTGAGTCTAAAAACAAGCAAAACCAACAATCAACGATTAAACCAGTTAAGGTAAAATCAGTGTAAAAGGAAAAAAGTTGAAATTTCTTCTTTTTATTCATATTTCAAATCCAGATCTAGGAGATTTACTTGCACTTGTGCACCTTATTTTCCTATCCAGTCTTTGTACTTGACTATCAGCTCAAAGCTGGGATAAGTTGGGGTCGTATTGCATATACTTGCAGTAGCAATCTGGCGATAGTGTTCTCCTCTAGCCCCATTCGCTTCCATTATAAGACAGAAATAGTCTAAAGTTCGTGATCTAGAATCTTTCTTTATACGTGAAAGTGTCCAGGTATTTTACCAAACAAGAAACGTCTGTCCGATACCTAAATCAAAGTATTTCCAAGCTTGAATATCTCTAAAGAGGCCATTGGTACAGTGAAAAGGGTTACTAAGGAGAAAAAATATCGAAATAAAGAAACTTTTGTTACTCAAGTTTTTTTTTTCTCTTGCCGAGACGTGGTGATCGTTTGCTTGGTGTTATTCAAGCCAAATGATCATTTAACGCTTTCTGATGATAATTCTCTTGGCTTTTCATGATCAATTTAAAGGTGATATCTATTCCGTTAGGTGCTTAATATCAACCACCATTATAAGTTAAAGACTTGGATTTATTATTTAGCCACAGGTATCCAACAATCTAATACTTTTTTGTAAACCGTGTACAGGTGAGATGTATTTGTAATTCGCATTTTTTTGTACTAGTTGATCTTTTAACCATTCTCACTGTAACAAATTTAAATTTTTGCACCTTTCACGTGTCGTAATGATTTTTTCCTTTTAACCAAAGGTTAATACCTTGGCAATTTAACAGTTAATTGGTTTCGACAGAAATTGCCCGTTTGATTACAAAAGCGACAACAAAATCGATTTTCATTCAATAGAGAACTTGAATTGGAAATGGCCGCCTACAAATACAAATTTGGTTACACATAAAATTTTTTTAATTACAACTTTTGAAATCTGAAGCGACTTTCAAATATTTAGTGTTTTTTTGTTTTTTAACAGCCTAATAAACAAAGGCAAAAAAAAACGTTGAAATGTGCCGGGAATTTCTCAAGAACCGTCCACTCTGGCTGGCCTGAAAGGTTCTTCCGTTAAAAATTTGAATTTCTTTCCGTGATTTTTATCAGTGCTTTATTGAGACTCGATTTGAATTTTACTCATCGATTGATATTTACTGGCGCGGACCATCTGACCACCGCCCTTTGCTACGCTACTCACTAGGATGAACCCCCACAATCTTGCTATTAGTGCAGCGTAAAAAAATCGGTTAAAAGGCTGTCCATAAAATAACAAGCATTCATCAATTTGTGGTGTTTTTGGGTGGGCCAAATTGCGCCATTTTTTGTATTTTTTCTGTCATTTTTATGTACTTATAGTAAAAATGTCTAAATATGGCAAAATTTAGGGGAATTAAATTATCGAAGATATGAGAATAGTTTTTCTTTAATAAGCCGTCGTGTATGAAAATTGTTCAATATATATCAACAAAACACCAATCGTCGTATATTAAAACCTCTTAAATTGTACGTCACACTTTTAGACGGACGGGGAAGAGGTAAGATGAAGGGGGAAGATGAAGGGGGAAGATGAAGGGGGGGGGGGGGGAGTCTGCAGCAGCCATACGTGGAAAAGTGCATCGATGGTGTTGGAGTCCAAAAAACGTGAAAAAGCATAACGTCTTGTATCTACAAAATTATGAGTTGCAAAACCCTACAAATGTTGCAATAATTTCTATAGTTTGCAATCCAAAATTGTAAGTTTTAAAGTGAGAAAGAAAATTTTTACAAAATCTTATTTCATAGAGAGCCCCAAAAAAAGAAAAAAATTGCACAAATAACTTTATAAAAAAAATCATTGAATAGAACGCGTTTTAATGCATTTCTAACGATCAAAAAAATAATAATTTTCCCATATTCGATTGGTAAAGTAAGATAACCACCTCTAAAAATAAACAACTTGTCATTTGGTCGCGATAATAAATCAAAAAGCCCCGTTTTTTGTGTGAACGTCCTAACGCATGTATACTCGTATTTCTATAGTATATCCACAGATATTATAATCGCACATATTTACATTTGCACGAGTCTGAAACTTGAATCAACTATCTCTGGGCTATAACCGATGATGCGTCATTGACGTTTTGAGGCAACACCTCCAACTTGCCTTATACGATCCACACATGGTCACATCACATCGGTCACTAATTATTATAAAGAGAGAAAAAAAATTCCGGCAACAACAACTACAAATACAACGAAAATGCCGGCAGCATCACTAACAAGAAACAGCTAAAACAGACTAAATAAAAATTTTAATCTAAAGGAATTATATAAAAACAAGCGAAAAGGTAAACCTACGTAAGCGAAATTAGCAACTGATGATCATCATGATGATCAGTACATGATCACACGTATTCGTATGTAACTTATAGATGGATCTCTCTATGGAATGTGGACGAGGGCAGTATGTATTTACCAAAAGTATCTTCTGATGGATGTTTAAGGCCTTAACGAAAGAAATCTGTAAACGTAGCATACAGTGAAATTCTACAGACTGATCCTCGGTGGAGAGATGTATAAGAAAAAAAAAGTTTTCAAGAAATTTAACTAGTTTTTTCATTACCTATTAAACCAAATGTGATTACATTGGAAATTGAAGTATCTACTACAATAATCAAGACTTGAAAAAACATTTTTCAAAAAATTTCACTAAAGATTTGAGTAGTTTAGAATTTTACAAACTTTTCCAAATTCAGTAAAAACCTGTTGAAATGATGCGCGACATTATTGAACCGGAGTATATTTGGGTGTTATATCCAGGATATAACCGATAAAAAAACCTTATAAATGTCAGTCGGGATTTTAAAATGTCGCCAATATAGCCGGTATAATCCGATTTGACTAAATTTGGAAAAGCATTGAACATAATTGAAACTATCCCAATCAAAAATATGATCCCAGCTTCGATATTAAAAACTTATAATGATAAAAGTACGATGAAGCTATATAGCGTGCCATTTGCGAGTATTTCTTCTAAAGCCGGTGAATGTCTTACCAGTAAAACCTGACATAAATTAACACAAACGAGCCAATAATAAACGTGAGCACACACTTTTGCCGATCATCACGATCGCTTTAATGATCGAAACGATCATAATGAATACGATGCGTCATGAAAAACCGATCACACACGATCACATCACTTCATCATCACCTGTATATGAAAATATTGTACTCAAGCTGGGGAGATAATTCAAAATTAACGGACCGACCGACGTTAGAGACTTCAAACTTTAAACAACGATCGTGTACTATTGCTCGATATATTCTTGCCGCGTACAAATTTAAATGCGAAATGCAAATTTTAAAAATCAGAGGATGGAGATGAAGGAGTGCGCCACACTGTTTGTACTACATACGGCAAAGTTATGTTGGAGTTCCTGTGGATCCCCAGGGAAAGCGTGTGAACCAAAAATCAACCAATATCATTCGAGTATGTTGAAACAAGATCAACTTCAACGATTATTGCTGCATAGAGCGTTTCGTCTGTGTTTCGTCCGTAGATGAATCAACGGCTTCATGTTTTCCGGCATCGTTTAAAATTTACAGGTAAACCGTACCGTGTCTACACACATATCCGAATGAGAGAAGGTATAGATCAATAGTTGTTTGTCACCTGGATGACGGCTATATGTTTATGTGGGGGTTTTCAACTTCGGATACATGCAAATGCCATCAAGATCAGCTACTCGTTGTAACTTCGCATCCATTTTGCCTATAGTAGAGTTCGGAAAGCGCCACTTTACCTGCGATCTGTGTCTTCCGACTTGTGAGTATATTGAGTCCAGGTGTCAAATGTCACCACATATTCAACGTAGACTATAGCCCGAAGAAATTCTGTTTTCTTGTTCTGTTGTCTGTCTTCTAGACACTATACAGACTTTATTGTATGATGTGCGATTACCAGTTTTCATAGCTTACATTATTTGAGTGCCACCAAGTGTTTTAAACGACCCCAAAAAGCCAATGAACTATTCGTTTCACAAAATAAAAGGTATGCTATTTGCGCAATTGAAATTGCAGACGAGCCCCTAATCCTATTCATATTTTACCGCGTACTTACCTGGTCTGCAGAAAATTAAGGTTAGTGAAGGTTTTAAAAAACCATTCCGTATATAGCTTTTTACCTACTATAATAATATGCAATTCAATACAGTTAGTCATATTTATATCGTAGGTACTATTTTGCAATATGGAACGTTTCATATTTTTTGCTTAGATAAGCACCATTTGTAATTTCTTTAGGTTGAATTGGATCGGGTGGAATCTTTGGAATGGATTCTCACTTTGTTTGCTGATTTAAGTCAATGCACTTCGCGTTTATTGCCCAATCAACGTGGGAATTTTCGAAATGAAGCAGTCAATCGGTTGTTTTGTGGTCTTTGGCATTATTACTAATAGTTTTTTACCGAGAATTAAAAAGAAAAAAACAGGAGATAGCCATCCCAATGCGGAAGGGGTGGGGTGAAGGACATCTTGGCCGATTGAACCTTTCTTTAAAAAAAAAGCCGATTGAAAAAATGATCTGAAAAATGTAGAGAATATTTGTGGGGGATTTTAGTTTTTAGCGGGGCCTAAAATCCGTAGATTTATCTGTAGATTGGAACAATTGCGAAATTTCGCAATTAAAAAATTGCTAGAAAAAATATTGCATTTAATTCAAACCAGCAAATTAGGTATTCCAACATACTTAATTTTTCTATAGTTTTCGACCATTTTAGTCCATCATCACCAATTATTTATATATAACAATCCCTAAAACAACCCACTTCACAGTGAAAATCCAACCTAATATTAAATATTATAATCAATTATTGCGAAATTTGCTGCATGAGACGATAACACGTAAGTTTTATTGCGACGCGAGTCACGTTTGTGGCCGAGCATTTTTTACTTCAATGTGAAAATTTATGAATTTTTCGTGCCAGTTCGAGGTCTGGATGACAGAATTGAATAAAGTGTCTCAAATAATTTACATCACAAAAACAAAAAAGTTGAAAAGCAAAAAAAAAAAAAAAATGCGAAAAAGAAATGTAAAAAAATGTGTTACAATTTATGGTTTCTTACTATAGAAGTGAATGGATTAGGTTTTGGAGTAATTAAAATTTTTCAATTCAACAAAACCGATTATAATGCATTCTATTTCTTTTAAATAAAAACGTTTTTTTTTTTTTAAAAGCGTGGTGGCAAAAAGTTTTTTTGTTTCATCGCCATTAATATGCAAGTTACATCAAAAGATGCATATCTCAAAAATCTCTCGATAAAACTAACCGGAAAGTAATGTTAAGAGGAGGCATCGAACCCATAAATTCAAGAGGTCTTTGTTCAAGATTTTAGATGAACAAGAATAGCTTCTGGGCACTTAGATATGCCATAAAACAATTTTCCAGTTTTCTTAAGATTTTATACACATTAGGTAGATATATTTTTTACACTTTATGGTTAATAAAGTTATCATAAAATAACAGTAAGCGATTATTTAACCACTTGTAATTTTGATTTTGAAAACATTGAAAAAACATTGTTTCACATGATGTTAGAACTGTTGGATAGAATTTTAATAAAACATTTCAAGTTTTACTGCATTTTTGTACATAAAATTTAAAATTGAAGTTATTTTCAATTCAATTACAGTTTAATGTTTCTTGTTGTAGGAAAATTGAATAATATTAGTTTTGTGATTGAAATTGATTTAATTTTCATTTGATACTTAGAATATGCATTTATAATGAAATATAATGAATGATTGAATTTAAAAGAAATCGTTTTTGTATTGAGTGAATTTAAAAAAAAAAAAGATTTTTTTTTAATTTGTTGGTTTTGACAAGAACCTTGTAACAGTGCGGAAGTCGGCTAAGCTGCACCTGAAGCAGATCGCTGACTTTCACACCACACATAGAGGAAAAATAGTGAATCTAACTATTTTTTAATGGGGAGTCGTAGTATTAAAATAGTTAATTTCAAGTCAACATCGGATATTTTTATAATAAATTTTACTACTTATAATAAAATTTACTATGTTGTAATTAAATTGACATTGAAATTAATTATTTTGTAATTAAAGTTAACTATTTTAGTAATTGTCCCGATTCCTCATTATAAAATAATTAAATTTACTATTTTTTTCTATATGTCGTCGCCTGAGAATTTAAGTGTCGTATGTAGTTTTTTTCGAGTTTTGAATTGGGATCAGTTTCTGAGTTTTTCAAAGCTGCTTTTAAATTTGGTGCAATTCATTTTTAATTTTCTTACGGCCAATTTATTCACTAGGAGTTAAATCGCCTTAACTCCCTTAACTCACCTTTAACATGGAAAATAAGGTTAGCTAACTCCCTTAACTCACTAACTCGGCTTAACTCCTAGTGAATAAATTAGGGGTTAGAGAAAAATACTAATTCTGTATTCGATTTAAATTTGAAAAAATTCGGTCCGCTGGAAAAAGAGTTATGATAGTTTAAACTCAATTCACTCAAAACCAATGAAAATTACATACGACATTTAAATTCTCAGCCGACGATGTGTAGATTGTTTAACATATGAAAACATCCACATTTTACTGACAAATATGTTATATCACCAGTGTAGGCAAAGAAAAATTGAAGAGTTATTCATTAACTGTTGAATTGCAAAAAATAATGAGGTTTAGATATTTAAAAAAGGGGGCTGGTTTCTGAGGAGATCAATAAAGAAATTTGATGAGGACATCAATAAAAATGTTGCGATATTTTTTAACTTCAAGCCGCTAAAAATCCCTAATTTTCAGAAAACGCTACAATGTGTACAAATATTTCTATCAGTGGGTAGGTACTAATCTTTTTTTGGTTTGATCGATTCTTTAAAATTATTTAATTAACATTTGTCATATCGCTTGCACTGAGGGAAAATTGTCACTAGATTCAACGAAAAACAGTTGAATCAAACTAAAAAATTGCTAAATTTGCGTCAACGGTTTTTGTATTTGATTTAAATGAAAAGTATTTAAACCAAATGGTCATTGTTTGCCAGATAAAGGAGTAAAAAAAATTTATATTATCCATTATAACGTTTTACGCACAAATACATTTTCATTTTTAATTTTAAAAAATCGCGCATTATTATTCTAGCGCTAATCGTGACTCCCTTAGACAGACTTAACGACTCCAAAGAAAATTGCGACCCATCAGTTGGGAAGCATTGATAAAAATTGACAACAAAATAATATTAATCATCGCTTTGAGAATAAGGCTTGGTATGGCATTTTCTGTGCGTTATCTTATCAATCACATTTCGAGATAAAGTAAAGTTTGTTGCACATTTCGAGAGACATAAATAAGTTTGAAGTGTTTGGGTAAAGGTTTTGCAAATACGTTAAAACTTAGCCAAGTCTGGCTATAAAATTCAATCCAAAGAACCTTGACATCATAATTTTCAGCTGCATATTATATCTAAAAAAGAGAGCGCCTTGATATCGCATCAATCGATAATTAATTAAAGCGGATATTGGAAAGGTATACAAAATACTTGTCGAAAATTTCCCCCCAAATGTTGTTGACACCGGACTGTCGCAGGTGATTTTAATTTTCAATTATCTATATATAGTCAAGTCAATGAAATTAAATATTTACATAAGCGGCGGGTGGAAAAACGTTCAATTAAAAATTATGAACACTTGAAAGTCAGAGTATGGTTAAATATTTATTATGAATCAATCAAATTGCATGGGAGCAACACACTAGATATTTATAAAATAAATGCAACTCGATTGTCATTGGCACCTGTGAGCTAGGCGAGACCTTTCCATGAATGTAAAAATGATTGAATTTTTTACTGCAGCTCCACGTGATAAATTACTTTCGTAGACGTTTCAGCTACGACCAAAAAACCAAAAAAAAAAACTCTTTATCACCTTTTAATGCTGCATCGTTTATAATCTTCTCGACAAAATAACTGAATGCCGGTTTTGTGGGTAAAAGTGTATTTTGTTGTATAAAATCAGTGACGGTCGGTGTAGCAAAGCCTGCAGCCAAACTGGCAACCGATGAAAAACCTTTCCGGGGATTCGTTCATTGCAATCATAAAATTGTGTGAATGGATGTTGCACGTAACAGGAAAATTGATTGAAATTACGCTAAAGTTGAAGTTTTTTTCGTCCGACGCTGACGTTTCCGTTTTTTCTTCTGCGGCCTAACAGCGCAAAACATTGGATTCGTTGGGGCTCTTTATCCCTGAGTTTTCCATGTAATAAGGCGTCGTATGTTTTACTAAATCTACACTGAAATTCCTAAGTACCAGCGACAATCATCAGTATCTCAGGTGAAATCCCATCATGGTAAATGGTTGGACCCACCGACTGCTAAATTCTCCCCCTCCAACCCCCCCGGTCGATGTACTTTTAACATTAAACTTCTTGTTTCCAATTCCAATCTCCAGTAAGAAAGAAGTGAATTGCTTTGAAGTGACTTTAAGATACTCAAGACATAAGTCGTCAATTGCAAAGATCGTAAGTAGTAGCCCTGCATTTAATGTGTCTCTACATCTATCTATATTAACTACTCGTACATGGCAGAAAAAGAACATACAGAAAAAAGGAATAAATCCAACCAAACAATGTCTACGTCGTATTAAATAACATCAACTTGTGGTTTCTTTCTTGACTTCCTTTTGAATCTCATGACGTTCCTTCCTTTTTTTGATCCCTTCATTTCTTGTGGTGTTTGCCATAATCAAGGTGATTGTACAGTGTTTTTTTTCATATGTCGGAGAAGTCATACTTTTATGTGGAAACAGTTCACGGGACAAAGAAAATTGTCACAGTCATTGGTCCGGATATCTTGACCTTTTTTTTATATTTTTACTTGAAGTTTTAAGATTGCTTTATAAGCTACAGTCAGCTGAGTCAATACTGGGCAGCAATCATGTATTCCAACGCGTCTATGTTTTTCGACTTCGACGCAGCTTTTAACTCTTGACTTCGCCATATTAGCAGCTTCAAATTTCCTGGAGTGACAGTCAGAATCACGTTTGGATTCATAGTGACGATACCGCGAAATTTCAGGGATAAAGAGGAGATATGGCGAAGTCAAGAGTTAAAAGCTGCGTCGAAGTCCAAAGACAGAGACGCGTCGGAATACATGATTGGTGCCCTGGTTATACAAAAAATTTTAAAAATGTTCAGATTTTTCGATTTTAGTAATAAATTTAACAGAAATTACCGTTTATTGAAATATTCTGAGTCTATTTGAAAATTGTAGAGTTAAAATGTTTTGGTTCTACAAATTTCAAAGCTTCCTGTTTTGTGAAGAAGCGAGTTCTACAAATTTCAAGATTTAAAAGTGATTTTCATTGAAATAGCAAACATACTTTAAAGATGGCTAAATGGTACTCAAAAACAGACAAAATTACAGAAAAAGTAGTACCACTAAAGCCGAATCCACACGATCAACCCAAAATTTGTTGGCCTACACGGCATTGAATTGCTGACGAACAAAAAAATACATTAAGGGTATTCATGGAACCAGATAAGTTTACCGAGAAATTTTCATTTTGAATCTTTCTTAAAATATCCGAAACACCATTTTTAAAGACACGCATTAAAAGACACTTTTTTCTCAACATACATAAATCATTAGTTTTTTTCACTTTTCACTGAAAATCTTGCTCTAAAATTAAAAAACAAATTAATTTTAAAAATCAAATTAATTTTTTAATTTCGTTTTCTTTTGAATTTCAACAAATTTTTAAACAATTTCCGATTGTGGAAATCATTGAAGAACATTTTCCCAATAATCAATATTAAACCATCGTCTTAGATCGTTTGTGGCTGTGGTGGACACTGAATTCTTGGACACCTATGGATATGTTTATGGACCTGCTGGTGTCAGAAAACAAGTTTATTCGTTCTTTTTTTCTTGATCTTATGTTATCTTTAATCGAATTGTATTGATGTGTCAATTCTAAAGTCAATCAATGGACCAGGGAGGCAAACACGGGGCCATTTAGAATAAGATAAGGTCGTTGTTTATGACATTATTTTATTTTAAATTTGTTCACATTAAATAGTGATGACATCTGTATGCGCGAGAAACGGCAATTTAGTGGCTTTTATGTTAGATTTTTTTGTTTTTCGATTTTTATAGGTGATTAAATATGTAAGGATCTTCAAATACTATAAATAGTCTTTTGTTTTAAGTTTTTTTTTAAATCAGGT
Organism: Chrysopilus asiliformis; assembly: GCA_964034945.1. Lineage (NCBI taxonomy): Eukaryota > Metazoa > Arthropoda > Insecta > Diptera > Rhagionidae > Chrysopilus > Chrysopilus asiliformis. The sequence continues at coordinate 21,390,763 of OZ035960.1, forward strand.
GATGATTTTACCAAAGAGGAAATGGAAAAAAAACGTTTCATTCAAAAGATATTTGAACCATTGCTGGGGTGTTTTGAAATAAATTTCAATAATTCTATTATTTATGACTCAATGTGTGTCAATTAAAATTCCTCATAGTTGCAAAAATCGAAAAAAAACAAAGGAGCACGAAATTTCCACTAAACAGCGATGAAACCAAGGGTGTAAATGTTGTTAGGGCGTGGGAAATCACTTCCCTACAAAAGGATCTAAAATTTTCAGATTGTCTAAAAGAGACCCTTAAAGTTTCTGTCGTAACAAATTTAACAAGGATTTAAATTTTGAAATTTTTGTTCTATCGATATTGGTTTATACAAATTATAATTAACTCTTAATTGATGAGGTGGGTCCAGTGGACCCACATTGACTTTTCTCTCTATGCTATTTCTCATGTTTTCAGCACAGTTACTCTGAAATCTTCAGTACCTTCATATAGTATGGTGTTGTATGCTGAGTTAAAAGCACTGATTTGGTATGTGATTAGAACAAGTCCATTGGAAACCACCTCATCATTTACGCATATGATTTTCACCTCATAAATTAAGGGTTAAAAATATTTCGCAAAAATTAATTAATTAAATAGATTTGATAAATAAATTAAAGTATAATGACATAAATCTGTCATACGATTTTTAACGTTAAATGAAAAATTCAACTTTGAAATAATAATCATTATGTACATAACTTACCACATGTTTTCAAAATGACAAATATCAGCATATTTCAGTTTTATTGTAGGAAAATTTCCAGTTCGGCTTCAATAAAAATTTCTGTTATTTTCCAAAGTATTTTTTTATATTGCAATTCTTCTCACATTCTAAGCACCAAAGTGTTCTTTTAATACGTGTTACAGGAATTATTTTTTAAAGTTGACATTTATTTTTTAATGGCGTTTTGTTTAAAATTTGCAAATATTTTTTTTCTAAATACTAAACTGTTTTTATTCAAATTGTATCTAATATTTTTTTTCCCTATTTGAGTAAAATTTTGCCGGGATAACTAACAAAGGAGCGTCTTAACCCGACAACGATCAACTCAAAACTGATTTCAATTAGAATTGACAATTCGCAGTTTCATATTTCAACAACGATTCTTACAGCAATTACAATTACACCATCAAAAATTCAGCGAGAACAGAAAAAATTGGGTTTGAAAATACACAGAAAAACGCGCAACAAACACACAAAATAACTTCAACAAAAAACAGTTAAAATTGTGAAATAATTGTTTAAGCAAACAACCAATTTTTTCAGTATATATATTGTTCGGTGTTACTTTTTTCTACGTGTGATTCGTGGATATATTTTTTTTGCGGTGAGATCTCGGTGAGTGTTTCCTGCTCAGGTGAGTTAATTCCAAATGTTTTTGGATTTTTACAGATTTTTTTTTCTCAAAAATTGAAATTGACTCAAGTGTTGTTGTGTCAGAAATATTGATGAAAAGAACTCGCGATGAACAAGTCAACGTAACTCGAAGCACTTTAAATAGAGTTATGAATATTGTTTTAGAAAATTCACAAGTTGCAGGTCGCAGCACTTTTCCATTTTGTGTTTATTCTAGCGACTAGAAAATATAATTCACCTTGTGTTCTCTTAACTGACTGACACTGAACTGATCAGAACGTGGATCAGAGTGGAGCAGGTAACCTGACTTTTACCTGGTTGGCATTCAGGCGATCGACGTGTGTTGGACATTTACGAGAATACCTGCCAGTAGGGGGAATTCGATTCGAATGTTAGTGAGCCCAAGCAAGCGGATCGTGCGTTTAATTGAGATGAACGAAGGGAGAAAGAGAATTACATTTCAACTCCCCTCATGAGCTGTAAAACCATGTTGAGCTTTACAGGTGAAAAAAACAAAATAAAAGCATTAACACTCAAGATCGACATGGCTCATAATAATTGCGGTAGCCGGCGAAATACAGTATTGGTATCAACAATAATTTCCCAAAACCCTTCTCTTTGAAAATAAGTGAATCACCGGAGCACACTTGAATAAAGTGCCGAACCCCACTTATTCCCATACATCACAACTGAACGATGATCCCCGAGCTTCATTTTCTGATTGTGTTCCTCCATGTTTTCCAGGTATCCAGCATATAAATACGTAAGTCTAATTATTATTATTGTTTCACTCGCAACTTGTATGTTTCAATATTCGCTGGCGTCTTGGAAGTCACTGAGAACAAGTCAAGCATATCCAGCAGTTGAATTGCGCTGAAACTTTTATGCTGTTATGGTAACCGATTCCAATTAAGCGACTTACAACACCTGAAGATTCATCGCCGCGATCATATGTTCCTCATGACCAAAGCAGCGTTCAATCACCGAATCGAACCGAACAGATTGATGTGCGTTGAATGGAGTTTTAGCATAAAAAGGTCTAATGTAATTCATTGGGGAATTTGAGATCGTGTACATATTACCGATGCAGGTGTGCGGATAGTAAAGAAGTGCAAAAAAAAAACGAACACGTACGGAGTAAATGGGATTTTATGCGAATTCAAGTGATTTCGATCAATCTAGGCTTCAATCATAAACATCGTGACTAAATATTTCTGTATTCGTATATGATTCAATTCTGGACCATAGAGTTCCCTTTATTGATCCCATTATTTAGTTATTTTGCAACAATGTTGTACGATTGAAAAGAGAGTTGATATGTTGGCCAATCTCCACTCTCCACTTCCATTTACAATTGCAAATCAAATAACATAGTAATCAGCAATACGAGAGTGTTACACATCGAGACTACTTTTTTTTCACTTATGGTTGTTACTAGATGATCAATAAAGCCAATCATAAAATAAATATGGATTAGAAGATAAACAGGAAAAAAGTAAATCTAGTCAAGTTCTGTAAAATGAAAATGACTAACTACGAAGCTATCGTCTTATATAAAAATATTAACATTTAGGACTGGAGCATAAAATTACTATACCTATGTTTTTATTAAAATATAAGTATATTATTTTAAAAATCGTTTATTCTTAATGGTAGATTTTAAAATATTTCATCACATGTAATTCTTAGTACAATTTATGCCTTTTTTCCGGAACAAAGGTCTTATCGAGTGTTTTTATACGGTATATCATAAACTAGCTTGCATACCCGTCGTTGCCGGGTTAAGTTTTTTCAATTTCTTTTTATGGTCTATGTTGGATTTAAACTTCAGGCCAATCGGCTCGGTAGTTTCCCCGCGAAAGGGTAACATAGAGGAAGAGCTAAGTTTCGAGATCACTTTACCCCCTCCCCTTACTCCCCCACCTCTCGGGCTACTTTTTAATAGGTCTATGTTGGGGCTGGACCCCCGAAGAATATCTATGCCAAACTTCAGGCCAATCGGCTCGGTAGTTTCCCCGCGAAAGGGTAACATAGAGGAAGAGATAAGTTTCGAGATCACTTTACCTCCTCCTCTTGCTCCCCCACCTCTCGGGCTACTTTTTAATGGGTCTATGTTGGGACTGGACCCTCGACGAACATCTATGCCAAATTTCACGCCAATCGGATCAGTAGTTTCCCCGCGAAAGAGTAACATAGCGCAAAAACTTAGTTTCGAAATCACTTTACCCCCTCCCCTTACTCCCCGACCCCCCGCGCTACTTTTCCGTATGCCTATGTTGGAACCAGAACTACCGCAGACACTCATGCCAAATTTCAAGTCAATCGGTTCAGCCGTTTTTGCGTAAAAGAGGAACAGACAGACAGACATCAACTCATTTTTATATATTAGTATGATATGGTATAATAGATTTGCTCCACCATTTGTAACGAATAGAACTAATCGTCGGAAAAAAATTACACCAGTTTGTTTAGAATGATGAATCAATTTGATTTCTGCATGTTCGTTTGTCTGTCTGTCCGTCGGTCTGTCTGTCCCTCTGCCCATCTGTTCAACTGTCCGTGGACACGATAACTTGAGTACGAATAGAAATAGACTTGAAATTTGGCACAGCGGGTTTTTCTTAAAATGAGAGGTCGTGTTCATTAACGGACAAAATTTAACTACTTCCCCCCTATACAAACGGAAACGCTTTTTTATGATTTTCTCGTCTGTTAAGACAAAAGTATTCACAATGAAGTTTTACAAAACTTTCTCATATATCAAAATTCAATCAAACTACTGCTTCTCACTTCCCCATACAAATGAAGAAGTTTTTTGCGATTTTCCCGAAAACGGTTCATCGTATCGAAAAATTTATAAAAACAAAATCGTTTATAATGCAATTTCACGTAACTATTTCATACATTAAAATTTAGGGGACCGATTTTTAAAAAAATCAATTAGAATATTATGAACAAATTTAATTTATTTGATATTTTTGAATCACATAATATTTTTTTAAATAATGGTATGGTCTAGATTAGGGATATCAAACTCAAAAACCACCAAGGGTCACATTGAGTTTTTTACACCAAACCACGGGCCGCATTTAAAAAAACACGGTTATAGTTCTTTAACTATTACACGGAGAGAAATCCAAATACGAGATAGTGGACTATTCTGCAATGATTCCCTAAAAATTGAGAATTATTCCGATAATTTTGGGAAATTTCCTATTTTCTGGTATTAATTTCCCTTTTTTTGGGAGTCATTACCAAAAAATTTCACTGTCTTGTATATTCCAATTTTTGGCAAGAATCTGTCCTATTATTTCTTTCTGTGTGATATTTAACTTAAAAATTTACATATTTTCACAGAAAAAAAAAATTATACATCCATCATATCCTAATTACTGCAAACATATTTTGTTTAAGCTAAGCATAATGTTGTTGATGCAACCAAAATTCTGTTTGCCCCAAACAAAATTCGTTCACCATGAATATAATTATGTTCAGTCCCATAAATTCCCCTAAACATAATTGTACACATGTTGAACAAATTTTGTTTGGGACACACTCGAGGCAAGAATACACCAGTGCAGTGGCGGCTCGTGTATATTGGAAATGAGGAGGCAACGAATCGGAGGCTACCCTCTATGAAGAGAATTTGTAGTTTATGTTTTAGAGAATTCGACATTAGAGAATAGGATTTTCTTTTAAATTATTATTTTCTGAACATACAGATTTTGATACAGTCCATTATGGTATAAAAAATTAAAGGCATACGTTAGAAAAACATTTTTATAAAATGTTATGAGGAGGCAAAGCCTCCGTTGCCTCCCCTATAAAGCCGCCACTGCACCAGTGACCAAGAAACCCGCACTTAGAATTCTGCACTAATAAAAATGTGTGAGGACATTTTTAATGCTTTGAAATTAATCGTGAAAAGTTTAAAAACCCGATCAGAAGAAAGAGGGTTTGTTTCAATCTTTGTTTTCGCAAATCATGTTTCCGTATATAAAACGTTAGCCAAATAATTAATAATTAAAAATTCATAATTTTATAAAAAGCCATTTTCAGCCGAAAAAATTCTCAATTCTTTTCATTTAAAAAAAAAAAAAAAAAGAAAAAAAATAAGGAAAACTGTACCATGAATTAATGTATCGAATTCAAAAATTTAATGTTATAGTCAATTAAGAAATAGATCTACAAGAACATTACGAAGTCTCTTATGCTCTTGTGGCTTTTTGCTCTGTTATCAACGGTAAAAATTTATGCTGTTATGCATTTTGTGTGAGCAGAGCGGAGTTTTTTTTTGCTATTCCATGTGAAACCTGCACATAATTATAAGCAAAAATCTGGCTAACATTATGCCGAAATGAGTCATTCATACAGACGATTAGCATGGTTGGAATCGGACGGGAAAATCAAAATCAGCCAGGTAAGCAAGTGAAATCTTGCGCAACTTTAATTTCAATCTTGAGCAACAAGCATGAAAGCTAAGTGAGGAGGGCGGACTGAGAAACTTTTCGACTTGGCCAAATAAACAGCTAGCGAATCAGCAACAAATTGGGCAGCTAAGATAGTTATAAAGCAGCCAGGTAGGTAGGCATATCATAGATAACAATAAACATAGATACTAAAAAGCTATAGGACAGGTTATATAGTACGAAGTACGGAATGGAATCAAATCACGTTAGCAAGAAAATCATTGAACGTAATTCAGGAGAGGATGTAACGAACTTAAGATTGTGCCAACAAATCATCACTCCTGTCCCCCCAACAAACTCCTATCATTGTTCTTCTTATTGTCCATGGGATTTTTTCTGGAGATTGTGCTATTTGTGCGCCGAAAGACGAAAACATATTTTTGACAAGTCATGGCAGAGCGATGGCAGCTAGAAATATAATAAAAAAAACTCCTAGAAAAACCCTCGAAATACGATTTACTAGTGGATCTTAGGTTATGTGTACTCGTATCATAGACAATATGTTCTTTGCTTAGATATATATATATATTAGTGGAGTATTTTACATAGTTTTTCGTTTGGAAAGTAAGACAGAATTCCCTATTTGTGGCATTCCCAAGTGAACTACGAACTTTATGAAACAACAAACTGCCGAGCACAATTTTGAAACCTCAGGTTTAATAGCTTTCTGCTCATTCTGATCGGCACTAGTATATATGCTTGCAGTATAAGTGTACACCGAGAGAAAATTGTAATTCTAACTATGTTTTAATGGGGAGTCATGACTATTACTAACATAGTTAATTTCAATTACAAAAATATTCAAAATCGGATATTTTTATAATAAATTTAACTACTTAGTAGTAAAATATACTATTTTGTGGTTAAATTGACTATTTTCGTAATTGAAATTAACTATTTCAGTAATAGTCATGATTCCTTAAATATTGAAGTCCGTATCTTTCTACTAGCTTTAAGGACTTCTTTAAAAGACCGAAATTTCGTGAATATTTTTTTAAGGTGGCAGAAGTTACCTTTATATACTGCAAATTTTGACGATTAGAATAAAATAAAACCCTTTAAAATTTTGAGACTCTAAATTTAAAAAAATTGAGTATTACATTAAGATATTATTGTCAAAATATATTTAAATTTTCACATTATTAATTTTCATTTCAAATTTATAGTATCAAAATTTTTGGTGGTCCCCAAAATCTTGAAATCGGTATTCCAATTTGTGGACTATTGCACCCGCTATTTACGCCCCTGCCCCATGCTTTAGCTTTCTTCACAATTGCAGTGGCTTCGTTGTCCAACAACGGACTGACTGCCCCCGTCCCCCTTGGCCAGGTCAATCTTGGATTCTTAAGCCCTATAGTTTCGTTCAAATCGGTTCAGCGATTCATTTGCTGAAATTCATCGCATTGACGAAAATAGGATGTGTCTCCTTAGGTCGCGAATCTTCAGGGCAACAGTAATAATTTCTAATGTTGCTGGATTACTTCTTACGTTAGACAGAGAGTTAGACGATACGGTGAGGGCCAATGGAAGTCAAGCGGAGCATCGATGCGGAACATGAAAAACTCGAATCGAAATGATCGTGCGGTTCATAGTACTCGAACACATACCAAAATTACATATATTTCACCTGGACTCACCTGTGTTACATTAAGAATTATGTTGATGTGAATTTCAAGTTGGAAAATAAACAGACACACATCTTCTGGTAAAATCTTGCCCCTTAGTTTCATGTCGTCCTTTTCACCTTTCACCCTTTTTAGTTAATACGGTGAATGCTAGCTCAAAATTAAATGAGGGTTTACTAACCATTCTGATGCGCTTTCCATTTATCCACCATAAAATTCATATAAGTTTAATGTTTCATGCTTTGCATATGCGAAGAGGCCAGTTGCTGTAGCTGGCCGTGATATCCGGACACATGTTGCACGAAGCCACTTCCCCAACTTTTCGCTCTGGTTGGCCTGAATTTCCATCGTTTTCCCGACGAGGGTAAAAATATTCAATTCTTTGTGCATCGTTCCTCTCCACTAAACCGAGGGATGATAATTGCTGGTAGACCGAGGCGGTTTCATCCCGTTTTCGATTCTCCCTACCCTTCTTCTAACTTCTGCCACGTTGCGCTGAAGAGCTCTATGGTGGCTTAGGTAAAACAGGTGCAATGCCCCTTCAAATCTTGTAATTATGATGGGTAAGACGCTACCTACGTCTAGGTAGATACTCGTATATAAATGGAAGCTCGAAACGCCAGCCAAGCACTACTATGAACTACAGGTAGTTTCTCTGTAAGTAAATTCCTATCCCATTGTGGTGCCTTGATGTTATAGAATCAGCCAGGGATCGTCACAGTTTTATATATTCGTTGATGTTGAACTCCAGCTTCGCGTTGTTTTTCATACGAAATTCCCTAAGCCGATGGAGAAACTGAGGCGATCTACTGTTTTTGTCCATTTTCAGTGTTTTTGTAGCACTAGCTGGAAGCTTTTATGCTGCTGGTAATTCTTACAACAAAAGACACGTGGTGAGCGGCCACTGCCGCTTTGGGACGCTTTGAACCTTAAACTTTAAATTAACTCTTTCCGCTTTAAGTTTTTGTAATTTTCCAATTCTTTCAAAATTATTTTCGAATTCTTTAGTTTTGCAATTTTGTCTTTTGAGATTGTTTTTTCCAAAGTTATTCTCAATTTTTTCTTTGTTACCTTTGGGGAAATTTTTTTTTAAATAAAAAAGCAAAATTTGTATATAAGCAAAAAAAAAGATAATTTCAAATGATTTCCAAGATAGAAAAATTCACTGAACTTCAGTAATAGAAATGAGGTTCCTTCACTATTTGAAAGTATGTTCATGGCGAATAATAAGGAGCGAAACACAAAAAAATTTAACCCGAAATATGTCAAATTACAAGAAACGCGTTAAGTTGAGTTAGTGAAGAAATAAAACTTCCTACGTATATTTTGTCCAATCGAACCCATTTATAACGACATACCATATGAAGTTTTCTATCGGCTATCAGGACCAACCGGAAATGTTTTCCTACCGAGCAATTTTCTAAAAATTATTTTTCTATAGATGATAAATTTAATGATAGCTGCGTTCTTAACCGTTCATATTTTATACATTTATACAGTAGATCCAAATAAAAAATGGTTCTGCGAAAACCGATCACTTGAGGTAGTTGACTTGGGAATCCCCTCAATTTTCATTTAGCAACACAAAAATGTGACAGTTGTCAAATAAAAATATCGGAATATTTGTTTTCAGGTTTTATTTAAAGTTTTAAAGATTGATTGAATTTACGAATTCTTAGTGTTTCAAGAATTCTTAGTGGAAACAGAATCCGGGGGTCTATTATGGAGTTCGAACGTGATCGTTACGATCGGGAATTGCTTGCTGTTGTTAGTAGAAAACACTAACAACAACACACAAGTTCTGATCGTTTCTACTACGATCGTATTCCATAATAGGCCTCCTAATTAAACATCTACAAACCTTGTGACACACTCGCGATTTTTTCTTAAATTTCTTTGCGAATTTTATTCAGAATTTATCGCGCAAATTTCATTTATATATTGCAGAATAAATACACTTAGGGCCTATTTCACCACTGCTGGATAAGTTTTATCTAGTGGCTAATCACATCTCAGCAGCCTTGTGTCGTTGACATAACACATATTAGAGATATTTATTTACTAGATGAAACTTATCCAACAGGCCCTTAAGCTCGATCCAGACTACACGATGTACGGGGTACGAGATACGAGGTTTTTGGTTTCCTCGTACATGGAACTGCATCCACACTGCACAGGGTTTTGCTCATTCATGTACGCGGTTACCACGTACGAGGATAATCAAACAGCTTCTGATTTTACTCACTAGGTGAAACCATGTGCAAATTTCCCATCCAAACACTCGATGTTCGGGGTACGTGCCAACCTCGTACCCCGTACATCGTGTAGTCTGGATCGAGCTTTACACAGGGACTACATTGACTTTTATTTCTGGTATACCAGCTGGTAAGCCTTTTAGTCGCAATCTGTCAAATTTGTTTGGTGGGCAAATTCTGGTAAAACAGTTCAGTAGGCGAAATGTTAGTGAATAGGAAACAACAAATTATGGTTGCCAAAATATTGGCTTTAAAACGACTACAAAAGAACTAATCTACCCTTTGCCCTCTCAAATCGACTCTGTTGTAATATCTATATAGAATGTGCATTCCATTCAAAATTCCTTTTCTCGTAAAATAATGATAAGCTCCGATATATCTTTTCTCGAAAATTTAGTTTCCGCCATTTTAATTTGGTTGCCTGTCAAAATATGGTATACCAGCGCTGTCTTACCAGAAAAACTGGTAAACCAGATTGATCCACACTGGCTTTTTAGCAAACAGTTTTGCTGGTACACCAGAAATAAAAGTCAATGTAGTTCCTGTGTTAGCAAAACTTGTCAAGATTTGAATTTATTCCGGCAGTTTGGTATGAAAAAATTCGAGTTCGGGCGTCTTCAAGGAAAATATTTCAGAATTTTGTGCGTAGGGTAAACGCTTGTGGAACTTGAATTTTGTGTCGTCGCCTAACAGTCAAATTTTTGGACTATTTCGATCACCTTATAAGCAGTTTCCATTGTTAGGGAATATTGGCGTAATTTATAAATCAAGTTGAAGAAAAAAAAAACGTTTTTATTGTGAAAATTTTTAAAAGCAAAAATTTAATAGGAAAACCAGCTGTTAGGAGACATACCTAGCCATTATCAAGCACTTTCAGGCTTTCAATTTAGGGGTTTCTACATATAAAAATAAATAAATAAATTGTTAAAACAGCTTTTATTTAAAAAATGCACTAAATGGGAAATAAATAAGATTTTCGGCGTTGTGAAAATTTCTCATCTGCACAGTCATTTCTTTTTTTGTTTTGCTAAAAATACTCGACGCAAAAGTTTTTAATATAATTTTTTTCAAACATTTGTTTTTTATACGATTTTGTTTTGAAATTAATTAAATTTGCTTATTTTTAAATTAAGGGGAAACATTTCCAGTTCCGGCTCGAAATAGGAATTTTTCCCCTTAAAGGTTTGAAGATCAAGTCCTTAAAAAAATATCTTCAAATAGCTGGTGCCCTAAAAATTACTTAAATTTGCTACCGTCGAAAGATTTTACAAGATTGGGGACTTCAACTAAAAGTTTCTAATTCAAAGTAGTTTTACAAGTAGTTTTTTTTACAAAACTTTTTAAATAAAATTAAATGAACCATTTTGAGATTAAAGTTTATTGCTCTAGTAGATAAAAGAAATTAATTCCAAATGATTCGTTAACGAAAAATGTGCTAAGCTAGCATCTTAAATATCCCCAATAAATCTACCAAGTTTTAAAATTTCTTTCTAAGAAGCTATTAATATGCAAAATTGTACAATAATTTGTATCCAGATGCGTGTCAGGATACAGTTTTAAGTACATTGTTATGCCATAAAGTGCGAATGCTAATACACTGAAGATTTTTAATTCGGTTTCATTCGAATGATTTTTGATCTTCAATTGAGTGAACCGAAGAAGGATGGCGTGGCACACAGAATAAGGCATCGAACCAAGAACCCAAAGATGTTTTCCTCCTTTCGGTCATGGTGACTTCATTTGCTAGATCGGCACAGGTAAACAGCAGCAGGTGCACTAATTTCTTAAGGAATAAACGCTTAACGTCAAGTGTCGATCATTACCATCGGGATCATGGTTGAGTTGATGTGTTCGTGTTCGCGGTGCGTTACCATTCTGCCATATTCTATCTCGTTGGAGGTCTTTATTTTCTGCTCCGTTGATTGTCTCGTCATTGAATCTGGAAAATACCAAAGAACTGATTTCGGTCTGTTTAGCCAGATACTAGAATTTAGATATTTAGATAGATAGATACGCTAGCACACAACAAGTGTATGAAGCCAACATCTTAAAGATCATCGTCACCGGTGAATTATGAATTAACATCGGATAATTGAGATCTCTCCGGAGGAAACATAAAAATTCAGCCGGTTCCTGTTTTCCCCCCTTCTAACGCCGTTCTTCCCGATTATATCCTCATTTTCATCTAACCTTACTGCATATACTGGATTCAATGAGGTTGCCGTCTGATTCGCGATTATTGAATTACACCATGTGAATTTTTTGCCATTTTCCGTATTGGACGATACTTTCCATCTTTTAGATATTCGTCTAAAATATTGAAAAATCACAATGACGAGAAGCGCAAAAAATTGAACTTTGCAATTTGCAAATGATGACAGCCAGCAACATATTCGCTGATTTGGAACGTTTTATTACAATATCGTTCGGAATTTCTTCTAAAAGTACAAATAAAACGATAAAAGAAAATTACACGGCGTGCAGGTGTTTGACGCCAGGTGAGAAATGATTATTGCCCACGTTCTAATGCAAAAATCGAGAAAATCAAATTTAAAATTCTGCACTATAGCTCACCTTAAGTCCGTTCACTCTAAGCAACAGCAAATGCCAAGATCTGAAATTCTTGAGGCGTTTTGCACGTGAGCAAATACCTTCATTCCATTGCATTTCGTTCTACAGTGCAGTACGATTCGTGTGTCAATTGGACTCGTGATCTATCCCAATATCCCCATAGTGCACAGGAAGATCAGGAATTTTTTTCTTAACCTTGGTGGTAGTAGAACTATTCTTGGAAGTTGCAAGTTCTTATGAAATCCAAAATTACGACACAAACAAATAGCTTTGTAACACATTTCCGATACTTAAAACAAAAAAGGAACAAAAAATATTCGTTTTAATTCTTTTCTACCCAAGGCAATTCCTCAGGAATATTAAAGCAAATAGCGAATAATGGAAAAAATTCGTTACACTGTTCCAAAAATTAGCAGAAGGAAATTTTTCACATATTCGTCTTACCTCATGGTTTTACAAAATCCGAAACGGAAGGCCCTGTGAGAATAACGCAGATATCCTTTTTCCCATGTTTACTCGGAAAAACTGGCTTGAGAATTTTTGGGGCGTTGATCACGAATCTGAAATTAGAATTTCAAAATTCAAAACAGGTCCTGACGGCATTAAAAAAAGTATTTTCCAAAGTTTTTAAGTTGTTTCTTTGTTACTTGCTTCTACGGAGTATAATAAAGTATTGTATTCATGAAAAATTTCGACCTCTTAATTTTGCCTAAAAAACATTTCCCGATCACTCCTGAGTCGATTGGAGTCATATTTAAAAAATGTCTTTCTGTCTGTCAGTCTGTCTGTCAGTCTGTCTGTCAGTCTGTCTGTCAGTCTGTCTGTCAGTCTGTCTGTCAGTCTGTCTGTCAGTCTGTCTGTCAGTCTGTCTGTCAGTCTGTCTGTCAGTCTGTCTGTCAGTCTGTCTGTCAGTCTGTCTGTCAGTCTGTCTGTCAGTCTGTCTGTCAGTCTGTCTGTCAGTCTGTCTGTCAGTCTGTCTGTCAGTCTGTCTGTCAGTCTGTCTGTCAGTCTGTCTGTCAGTCTGTCTGTCAGTCTGTCTGTCAGTCTGTCTGTCAGTCTGTCTGTCAGTCTGTCTGTCAGTCTGTCTGTCAGTCTGTCTGTCAGTCTGTCTGTCAGTCTGTCTGTCAGTCTGTCTGTCAGTCTGTCTGTCAGTCTGTCTGTCAGTCTGTCTGTCAGTCTGTCTGTCAGTCTGTCTGTCAGTCTGTCTGTCAGTCTGTCTGTCAGTCTGTCTGTCAGTCTGTCTGTCAGTCTGTCTGTCAGTCTGTCTGTCAGTCTGTCTGTCAGTCTGTCTGTCAGTCTGTCTGTCAGTCTGTCTGTCAGTCTGTCTGTCAGTCTGTCTGTCAGTCTGTCTGTCAGTCTGTCTGTCAGTCTGTCTGTCAGTCTGTCTGTCAGTCTGTCTGTCAGTCTGTCTGTCAGTCTGTCTGTCAGTCTGTCTGTCAGTCTGTCTGTCAGTCTGTCTGTCAGTCTGTCTGTCAGTCTGTCTGTCAGTCTGTCTGTCAGTCTGTCTGTCAGTCTGTCTGTCAGTCTGTCTGTCAGTCTGTCTGTCAGTCTGTCTGTCAGTCTGTCTGTCAGTCTGTCTGTCAGTCTGTCTGTCAGTCTGTCTGTCAGTCTGTCTGTCAGTCTGTCTGTCAGTCTGTCTGTCAGTCTGTCTGTCAGTCTGTCTGTCAGTCTGTCTGTCAGTCTGTCTGTCAGTCTGTCTGTCAGTCTGTCTGTCAGTCTGTCTGTCAGTCTGTCTGTCAGTCTGTCTGTCAGTCTGTCTGTCAGTCTGTCTGTCAGTCTGTCTGTCAGTCTGTCTGTCAGTCTGTCTGTCAGTCTGTCTGTCAGTCTGTCTGTCAGTCTGTCTGTCAGTCTGTCTGTCAGTCTGTCTGTCAGTCTGACTGTCAGTCTGTCTGTCAGTCTGTCTGTCAGTCTGTCTGTCAGTCTGTCTGTCAGTCTGTCTGTCAGTCTGTCTGTCAGTCTGTCTGTCAGTCTGTCTGTCAGTCTGTCTGTCAGTCTGTCTGTCAGTCTGTCTGTCAGTCTGTCTGTCAGTCTGTCTGTCAGTCTGTCTGTCAGTCTGTCTGTCAGTCTGTCTGTCAGTCTGTCTGTCAGTCTGTCTGTCAGTCTGTCTGTCAGTCTGTCTGTCAGTCTGTCTGTCAGTCTGTCTGTCAGTGTGTCTGTCAGTCTGTCTGTCAGTCTGTCTGTCAGTCTGTCTGTCAGTCTGTCTGTCAGTCTGTCTGTCAGTCTGTCTGTCAGTCTGTCTGTCAGTCTGTCTGTCAGTCTGTCTGTCAGTCTGTCTGTCAGTCTGTCTGTCAGTCTGTCTGTCAGTCTGTCTGTCAGTCTGTCTGTCAGTCTGTCTGTCAGTCTGTCTGTCAGTCTGTCTGTCAGTTTGTCTGTCAGTCTGTCTGTCAGTCTGTCTGTCAGTCTGTCTGTCAGTCTGTCTGTCAGTCTGTCTGTCAGTCTGTCTGTCAGTCTGTCTGTCAGTCTGTCTGTCAGTCTGTCTGTCAGTCTGTCTGTCAGTCTGTCTGTCAGTCTGTCTGTCAGTCTGTCTGTCAGTCTGTCAGTCTGTCAGTCTGTCAGTCTGTCAGTCTGTCAGTCTGTCAGTCTGTCAGTCTGTCAGTCTGTCAGTCTGTCAGTCTGTCAGTCTGTCAGTCTGTCAGTCTGTCAGTCTGTCAGTCTGTCAGTCTGTCAGTCTGTCAGTCTGTCAGTCTGTCAGTCTGTCAGTCTGTCAGTCTGTCAGTCTGTCAGTCTGTCAGTCTGTCAGTCTGTCAGTCTGTCAGTCTGTCAGTCTGTCAGTCTGTCAGTCTGTCAGTCTGTCAGTCTGTCAGTCTGTCAGTCTGTCAGTCTGTCAGTCTGTCAGTCTGTCAGTCTGTCAGTCTGTCAGTCTGTCAGTCTGTCAGTCTGTCAGTCTGTCAGTCTGTCAGTCTGTCAGTCTGTCAGTCTGTCAGTCTGTCAGTCTGTCAGTCTGTCAGTCTGTCAGTCTGTCAGTCTGTCAGTCTGTCAGTCTGTCAGTCTGTCAGTCTGTCAGTCTGTCAGTCTGTCAGTCTGTCAGTCTGTCAGTCTGTCAGTCTGTCAGTCTGTCAGTCTGTCAGTCTGTCAGTCTGTCAGTCTGTCAGTCTGTCAGTCTGTCAGTCTGTCAGTCTGTCAGTCTGTCAGTCTGTCAGTCTGTCAGTCTGTCAGTCTGTCAGTCTGTCAGTCTGTCAGTCTGTCAGTCTGTCAGTCTGTCAGTCTGTCAGTCTGTCAGTCTGTCAGTCTGTCAGTCTGTCAGTCTGTCAGTCTGTCAGTCTGTCAGTCTGTCAGTCTGTCAGTCTGTCAGTCTGTCAGTCTGTCAGTCTGTCAGTCTGTCAGTCTGTCAGTCTGTCAGTCTGTCAGTCTGTCAGTCTGTCAGTCTGTCAGTCTGTCAGTCTGTCAGTCTGTCAGTCTGTCAGTCTGTCAGTCTGTCAGTCTGTCAGTCTGTCAGTCTGTCAGTCTGTCAGTCTGTCAGTCTGTCAGTCTGTCAGTCTGTCAGTCTGTCAGTCTGTCAGTCTGTCAGTCTGTCAGTCTGTCAGTCTGTCAGTCTGTCAGTCTGTCAGTCTGTCAGTCTGTCAGTCTGTCAGTCTGTCAGTCTGTCAGTCTGTCAGTCTGTCAGTCTGTCAGTCTGTCAGTCTGTCAGTCTGTCAGTCTGTCAGTCTGTCAGTCTGTCAGTCTGTCAGTCTGTCAGTCTGTCAGTCTGTCAGTCTGTCAGTCTGTCAGTCTGTCAGTCTGTCAGTCTGTCAGTCTGTCAGTCTGTCAGTCTGTCAGTCTGTCAGTCTGTCAGTCTGTCAGTCTGTCAGTCTGTCAGTCTGTCAGTCTGTCAGTCTGTCAGTCTGTCAGTCTGTCAGTCTGTCAGTCTGTCAGTCTGTCAGTCTGTCAGTCTGTCAGTCTGTCAGTCTGTCAGTCTGTCAGTCTGTCAGTCTGTCAGTCTGTCAGTCTGTCAGTCTGTCAGTCTGTCAGTCTGTGTACAAGATTTCTCAAAAACTAATGGAGCTAGCGCCATGAAATTTTAAAGGCATGTTGGGTCCTGAAATGGGACAATCCTATCAACTTTTGGTGGAAATCCGTTAACCGGAAGTATCCAAAATGGCGGTTTTTCAAAAATCACAATTTCGTTTTTCTCGATTTACTCCCAAACTACGCGTTTTTTAGTGGCCTTAAGTATGACAAAACTTGGAGAAAATAAAATTTCCCACACTTTTGTCTTTGGCTATAACTCGATATCTCCACCTGTTATCGAGATAAACCGTTATTTCCAAAAAAAAACAGTTTTTTGCGATTATCTCGAAAACTAACGGGTTTTTGCTGACTGAATGTATGAAGTGAATTAATGAGAATGGCATTCTGCACAATTTTGTTTCTTACCGTTATCCGTTATCTT
This sequence comes from Chrysopilus asiliformis, assembly GCA_964034945.1. NCBI lineage: Eukaryota > Metazoa > Arthropoda > Insecta > Diptera > Rhagionidae > Chrysopilus > Chrysopilus asiliformis. The sequence continues at coordinate 21,407,434 of OZ035960.1, forward strand.
TTACCGTTATTGAGATATTTTCATTAATATGTAAAAAATCATATGTTTGCGAATAATTTGCAAACTAACGGTTTTTCGACAAAACAGTTAAAAGAATAATTAAAGATGTTAATATTTTCTACATTTTTGCCATTTACCGTAAATTGATAGATTTTACCGTTCTCAAGTTATCTCAAATTTTGTACGTTTTTGATATTTTTGAATAAACCAAGAATTTATTGGGAGGTCGTCTTAGGTTGACAACGCGACAGGGCTCTAGCGTAAATTGCGCAGGGTCGTAGATTTTGTAGAAGAAAGTTTTGTGTTGACCACAACTGATATTTTTTTTTGGTAGGCAAAAAAAGACTTAAGCACGAAACTTTAGCCCGGCAATGACGGGTATGCAAGCTAGTGTCTTTCAACAAGGACATAACAATTTTGTATTTTAATAAAAACGCACCCTAAAACTTTTTTTATGATCTCGTAATGCTAAAACGTCAGTCAAGGTTACATTTCTATCATGGTGAAGTTTACGAACGAGCAACGTTTGGAAATTATTAAAACTTACTACCGAAATTCTGAGTCGGTGGTCGCAATCGTGTAATCTCGTGAAATGGTCCGGTCGAATGGCCACCTCGCTCATGTGATTTAACGCCGTTGGATTTCTTTTTATGGGGTTATGTTAAGTCGTTGGTTTATGCCAACAAGCCAACAACGTTAGAGGAGCTCAGGAACAATATCGAACGCGAAATTGCCAACGTTCCGGCCGATATGTGTGGAAGAGTGGTGGAAAATTGGCTCCAAAGAATCAATCAGCAAACGTGCTCGCGGTGGCCATATGAACGACATCAAATTTCATACTTAAATGTAACAGGTCCTGCTTTATTTAAATACAAAATTGTTATGTCCTTGTTGAAAGACCCGATAGTACTATTATATTTCTTGGAAAATTGTAAGTTCGTAAATATCCAAATTTGTTCAAAAAACAGGGAATATGTACATAAAATTGCTTTTGTTGTCTTTAAAACGTTGTGTCAAAATGTACTTAGTGTGTCTTACCACTCAAAAATATATATAATGGATTTTCAACACACAAGAATTTAAACTTCAAAATGATTCTCCTTTCGGATAGTCCTACTATGGGGTGACGAAATATTCAAAGTCTTAAAAAATACTGTTTCGTAAAAATATCTGAAGTCTTACACTCAACTATTTCGTCAGAGTCAAAATCAAAAGTAAAAAATAAATGTATTCAAATTCGAGGTTTCATTTTAACCCCATAGTCCCCACTGTTACATATATGTAACGCAAAAATTTCCTTTTTTGGGAGCTTGTAATTTATTGTATAAATACTGAAAAGGTCTGGGCGCTAATGGGATAAATATGCGTCAATTTATATTTTTTCTAAAAGATTATGCTGCCAACTATTAACGTCGTAGTTAACATAGTAAATATGGAGCGCTACACGATTGAACAACGTGTCATTATTATTAAAAATTATTGAATTTCGGACAAGATATGGTCGGTAATATTGGGAAATTCGGCGTATTCCCTTTCTTCCAAGCAGATGGAAAAAAATATTTGCAATCTTCTTAAAAACAGTGCGCCAAATCGAAAAATTCATGATTTTTTTTTTAAATATAATTCTTGTATAACTTTTCTATATACATCAAAATACTTTAAGAGAAAAAATAATTTTTTACATATTCACAAATTTATTATTACCCGCGCAACGCCGGGTACTTGCAAGCTAGTCCTCGATATACGACGTTTCGATATACAACGCAAAATCACGAAATTTTACCCGCCCAGAAACGTTGAAAATCGACAATTATTTTTTGTGAAATGATCGGGGTTAAAAATAAAAAGTATAGATAGGGAAAAATCTTAATTTTACTAGGTTTTTTTTATATTATTATGAGTTTATTTTGCATCCTTTTCACTGTGGATGTGGAAATATTTTAAAAATGAGAAGTTTAATAATGGTAATGTTTTGCAATGTAACATGGTGTAATGATGATGAAAACCAAAATCAGCCCCCACGATCTTCAAAGTTAGTCAGAGCTATTACGGGGTAATTACTGTGATCGTCAACGCTTGGGCACATCCCTAGTCAACAATAGATTCTGTCCATGTTCAAGTCAGCCAGGTAAAAATATTAACATCGTTGAGTTTTTCCTGTGTGATTCTTGGGTCGATTATTATTATGATTCGCGCATGAGGCACAAAAATTTTCAATCTGATGGCTTCAATTCGTTAAATTGTAGGTAATTGTCCACGAGATACGAATCTGGAAAACAGATTTTTCAACATGGATAAAGAAAATTGTAGCGACTGAATTGTTTGATGTTTAATGTTTACTCTAGGTAGAAAGTGTCAAAATATTGTTGCTCTAAAAAATTTCTGACTTATATATTCAATGAACGGAAAACTAAAATTTCTATAACTAAATTATGTTTGTATATAAATTATACTTTTGTGAAAAAATCAATCTTCTACAGTAAATAGAAACACAAATCATTACTTATTTATTACTTTGAGGTATTTAAGAACATGCAATAGGAATGAAAAGTATTATACCAATAACTTCTAAATAATATCAATTGAAGTAATTTCAGGAAATGAGGTGCGAAACAGAAATGTAACCGCCAATAATTTAAATGTCAGATTTTATACAAGTGTTTTAAATTACCGCACTTTTGAATATAATTGTCATAATTTTAATCCCGCAATTCCTGTTAATGACTTCTACACACTCGTACATGATCAAATGAAATTAAAAAATATATATTGCTCACACTTCGATTTTCCACATATGAAATACGCTTTCTAGACTCTGAGTTTCGTTTATTTCAATTCAAACAAGATGTCGTTGCACTTTTTACGTCATCACATGTGGTCATAGGTCAAGATTGGAGCCAAAAGAACAGCGACTAAACATCAGCATCAGTAAATTCCACGTGACTTTTAGTATAGAATTTATGTACATACCAACGAAAGGTATAATTGTGGTGGAAAATAAGCAAAAAAAACTTGAATCAAATGAAGATTTCTGCATTTTTTTCGGAAATTTTGCATGGCGTGCAACAAAAGGTTTTTATTTAAGTAGCAAATTTTGATGCAAAGCTATGATTTACTTAGAAAGAATCTACAAAGTTTCATTGTTTGTTACATAAAACGAAAGCATTCTAAATAAAATAAAAGATTTAAAAAGTTCTAAAAATATGTGATTTGTCGCGTAGCGAGCTTTCAAAATAAAATAAAAAATTACAAACAATAAGAAATTTTTAAAATAAGAGTAAAGTATTGTTGGAATCTGTCGAGAAATGCATCGAACAATCCCAAAGATTTCTTACATTTATTTCGCTAACTCAACCGTTTTCAACCTTTTTCGGTTCACGTCACCCTTACAAAATACGTTTTCGGCAATTGATTGTGCATTGTACAAAAGTGTTTTACGCGACTTTGAATGTTTACAACAGTGTTATTTTTTGTATGAATAAAAAATTATTTATATATGGTTGTGTAATTATTTTTAAAGTATAGGTATTTCTAGTAAATGAAATCCCATTTTTCTAGATTTTAATTGTTTTTATTTTGGTATGTACAAAATTAATCTTTATTTTTCAATCAAATAAAAACCAAAAATTTGTTTTTTTAATGAGATTTTGTTTAAGTCGGTCTCGAAAATAATTAAATACAAAATTGACTGGAAAACACGAGCTTTTCTTCGAAGCAGGAGTATGTTTTTGGTCAATCGAAGAACAAAAGTAGCAATACTTTTAGTTGAATTAAATTAGATCTACGACGTTAAAAAAACATTATACTATGAAAACTATTCATCAAATAACGTATAGGAAAATAAAATAATTCAATTTAGCTTTTTTAAATATTCGTCCGCTGAAGTTCACAACGGCGTATACGGAAAAGTTCCTTTTTTTGCCACGGCGCCCGTTCTTTGTACTAGAAAATAGCGAAGACATGACCCACTAGCTCAGGCCACACCGTAAACCCACAAAATGTTTTCCAAATGCAAATCAAATGTTTGCAAAATAGATTTGGAAATTTTTCCATTGTGGAAACATTTGATTTGACTTTTCTGGAAATTTGCCCAGTAAAATTCAAATTCGACGAATTTATGAATGGTTCGAACCGTAAATTAAATATTTTGTGTTTTATACACTGTTGAATTTCAGTTTAACACTTATATTTGCATTGTATGGTGGATTTTTTTTTGGTTTTTTAATTGATCAAATTGAATATAGACTTTTCTCTTCTCTCTCCACCCTCCTCTCTCCACTCCAGGGATTTTTGCACATAATTTTTTTATTGCAATCAGAGCTCTAATCGGTGTGGGCATAAAAAAATCAAGACACAAATAGTCATCACAAATTTCAATACTGGACAACCATGAAATCTATTTGGACTTTTTCGAATTCAAGATGACAGAATCCAAATTTATTCGACAAGGAGTCGCGAAAATAAACAATGCTAAAGCTTTGGAAGAGGATTTGCCCAATATTTAATATTTTTTCTTTCTCCTTGCTGTTTTCGGTTTCGGAAATTAAGGTTTTGCATGGATTGCAATAGCTTTGATATTTTCTGATGAAAAACATGGAAAGAAATAGTATCTCATGAGTTTTATTTGCCCAGTTATAAGATATTTTATGAGGAAAAAAATACCATAACTGACAGATCGTACAATTCTTTCAATTTTTCAATTTTAAATAGATATAAGGCATATTGCTAGTAACTAAGACTTCCCTGGGTATTAAAGCTGTTTGAATGAAATTGAGCTGTATTACTAACGTAGAAGGACACTTTTTCCATGCACTGCTGCGATTTACAGCAGGGTCTTGTGCAAATGTGCACACGGACCGTTTTCGTTACGCATTTTCTCGCCCCACCAAAGCTTTTTTCAACTCAGTTGCTTCGCTCCTAAACTCAAATTATTATTATAATTTGGAGCAGAAACAAAACACGAAACGGGCGCGAGTAGTCAAAATTCCCAGTGATTCGAATAAATACGTCGCGAAGGATATTAAAGGATCCAAACAGCGAGAAAAGTGATTCAATTCAACGTCGCTTGTGTGATAAATCGTCTCGTGATCAGATTCCGATTAGAATTTGGTGAATCAGCTGATGTCCCAAACAAAAAACGAAATTCAAGTGTAGTTTTGTTCTGAAAAATTAATTACGAAGGGCATTTCCTTCAACATAGCAAAGTGAAGAAAAGAATCCTCTGGCCATTAATTGGTTTCATTCGGATTTTGTTTGAATTTGCATATATTCCTGCGGTTTCGTGAGTGTCGCACGTCAAGGCGTTTTCCTTTGCAATTTTCCATTTGCGGGCGATTTCCCGCTGAAAAGTCTGCTTTGCAAAACTTCGGGGAGGGGACAGGAAAAAGGATTAGGTTTGACATCCCATTTTTGGCGGAAAACTGAGAAAACAATTCGCGTTCTATGCGCGATTTCGCTAGTGCGCTGCACAATTAATGCTAACTTCGCTGTTCACCTGCTCGTTTCTCTATGAGAGTTTCCTCCAGAGCCAGCAAAATTTTCTGCAGCTGTTTAGTGAACTATCCGATCGTCAGCATTTGTCGCGTTTCCTGATTGCGATGTCTACAGCATTCCTCACTGCGATAGCAGTAATCCTGTGCATCCTTTTTAGGATTCTCAATGTTAACAGCCAACCACTGAAGCCCAGCGTTTGGTGTATAGACGAAACATTCCTGGACTGCATCTACAAAATTGCTCCGTTGCTGAGAGAACCGTAAGTAGTAATGATTATCCCACAAATTTCTATCTTCCCATTAATCCAGAAAATTCCCAATTAGGAAGTAATCGTATTGGAAACCACCACGAGAGAATAATTCTAGTGACCTGAAAAACTTTGTCCAATTCTATCGGCTTCGCCTTGAATTGCGACTTTCCGGTAGTAACTCATCATGATTTTGATCAGCTGAGGCTTCCATCCTCTCTTGGGAATCCCTTCTTCGAGATGGCCCCAAATCCGAATCACCATCGAAAAATCACACTTGGCAGTCGGCCCATTTGAGAGACATTTCGGCTGCGATGTTATATTTTGTGTGAATTAAATATTGGGGCAACGTATCTCGGTTTAATGGTTATTTTCAATTCCGAGTGTCGTCGGTCATTTCGTAAGCGTTCACCTTGAATGTAAAAATGCGAAAAAAACGAAATCGAAAGCTGAAAAAAGGAAGCAACGAAAAGAAATACTTCCCGCCAGAAATATTTCTTCATCTTTGATGTAGTTTAAAATTCCTGTAATGTTCGTCCGAATTGTTTTACTCATTGTTGGCACTCAAAGTTTATTCACCTTCGTTTCTTTTGCTTTGACCATATTCAATTTTCCCGTCGTCAAATTTTGAGACGAGTCTTGATTTCTTGGCTCTAATTTCGACATTGCTGAAGGTTTTTTTTCTTACACCATAATAATCGTAGTAAAATGGAGAAAGAAGAATTCAGTGATACTGAAACTAATTATACTTACTCCTTCAGTTACGTGTGGGGTTAATTTTGCACACATTTTGCTTTCTTTTCGCCATTTTCTTTGAGTTTTGCCCCCTCCTGGTTTTCGTGTGTAAGTTTTTATCTTCTAATAAATAGATATTAGTTTAAGTTCTACTAAACGGACAATAAAAGAGGCTAAAGATCATCATTGCCACCACAAAACTACAAATTTTATTTAGTAGAGTCTTACAAACCTGGAAATTGTAATTAAAATATTTTTTGAATGGTTTCCGAGCGTATAACGACCAGTCTGGAGCTATTCATGAAATTCACGTTACATATTCAGGAAGAAAGGAGAAAGAGAGCGGGTGTTTTCATACAAAAAATTACGAAAAAGCGTGACTGGAAAGCAAAGTCGTAAATTATTTTGACGCAATTTAAAGCCCCTCACTAAAAAATACTCCTTAGGACCAAAGTAAATGCATAAAATCCTACGCAAAGTCAATAAGTTCAATAAATACGCTAAATATAGCGAAAAGATGAAGTAGAATTTGAAGGCTGTGAGGCTGGAGAAGGATAATATATTGTTGAAAAAGGCAGCGGAGCTCCACAATATTCAACTGTTGCATTGTTGTTTGTCTCTCTTTGATCTCTTTTAACACATTTGAATTCTGATTGATTGCCTGTTCATAAACCGAGACAGTCTTTCGGCTCAAAAGAATATCACAAACCGATGCGTTCAAAAACTCAGGTTTAAAAACACGAAAAATTAATATTTACGGAATCCGAAGAACCTGAAATTTCAGGTGCCGGTTCACATGAGAGTAAATGTCGGCGAGAACCTCTCGATAGCAGCTACTCGGAAATAGACAAGTCTCTGAGAGTCGCTCGCAGATACTCGCAAAAACTCGCGAGCTGTCAAAAGTGATTCTACTCTCTAGTGGACACACCTCCACTGAACTCTCGGAGAGTAACTCGCCAGATACGAACGGCGTTTGAATTTTGCGAGTCGCTCTCGAGAACTCGCCAAATCAAGATGTCAAAAAAATCAAGATATTGATTGGTCAAGATATTGAAAAATCGCCGAAATTAACTCTCAAATGAACAACCTCCTGCGAGTAACTCTCGAGAGTTTTTGAGAGTTACTCGCGTATTTACTCTCATGTGGACCGGTACCTTAACACAATTTTTAGGCTTAACTAGATTGTCGAACTGACACCGAAACAAACCCCCTTTTTTAAATATAAACAAAAAATGTTCAAAGTTTGATACCCAAAATTTCTGGGTTGGGCTTTACAACCAAGTTTTGTTACTCGAACCGGCACCCAAAATTATTCGCAATGGTACCCATATTGAAACCCGAAATTCCAACAATTCTCAATTAAAACAAAATGTGGTTTTGCCACCCAGTGAGACTCATTTATACAATCAATTATCAACAGGGTTTAAATTTAGATACGGATTTCTTGCTAATCAGAGCAAACTTAACAATCATTTGAACTCTACAACTTTTTTTTGAAGATAAGAAATACAGTAAAACCGGTATAAGACAGACTCGCATGGATTAGCAAATTTATCTAGCTTAAGCCCAATTCAGACTAATGATTGCGATTACAATTGCGATTGCGATTACGACTGCAATTACGATTCAGCTTTCTCGACCAATAAGATCAAACCTTTCGTGTCCCCTATCGTTGAAAGCTTTTATCTCAGTGGTCGAGAAGCTTTAATCGTAATCGCAATCGTTAGTCTAAATTGGGCTTTAAAGAGGATGAACTAAAAAATATTTATATTTTATTGTGTTTACAATAGTCTACGGTAGAAACTCGGGTTGTAAACGGTTCAATCTGTGGACTACTTTTGATACCAAAAAAATGTTTCAGTTCATGGACAATTAATTCGGTTTATGAAAGAAAAAAACTCGTTCTTGGACAGGGATGTGACAATAAAAAATAGAAAAATTTCGAATACGTTCCAATTAGTCCCGAACGGTGTTCAAAGAGATGTACTAAGTAGATACACAAAACCTCCAATAAACCCGTGGTCTGATCTTTTTATGGAAGGGGGCCGCAATAACATCGAAGAAATAACATGAAAATGCAATAGTTGAATGGAAAAAACATTTTATTTCAGTTAATATTTCCTTACTCTTGAATTTGATGTCGAAAGAAGACCTTTAAAGAAGTCCTAAACTTAGATTTAAATTGTTTTTTAATCCCCAATGTCTCAAACGTCAAAAAGGCGAAAGAAGAAGCGAATGAAAAAGAAGAGAAGCGTGAGAACACAGCAGAAAAAGGACGAAATACGCAGCGAAAAAAAGTCTATCATTTTATCATTCTAGAACTTATATTCGTTTTTTACACCTATTCTAGAACTAAAGCCTGAGTTACATTGCGACGACAGCGACTCGACAACGCCACCAAAGTTTGAAAAATGTCGCGACGACATCGAATGACAGTTGAATTGGTTGGTTAGGTTAATTGTTTGAGTTGCTCTCTTTTGGTGAAAAATTGGCAATTTTATCAAAATGCAGAAATTATCCATAGCAGCATATAAAAATATTTTCTTTACTTTCGCACTCTCATCTTTTACTTTCAATGTTATGGGATTGTTTGTCGCGTGTTCGCAGCTCTGGTAATGTAACTTGGATGACGATAACGACAATGTCGCGCGACTCTCGTCGACGTCTCGTGTCGCCTTGTCGTCACAATGTAACTCAGGCTTAAGCCTCGTTTTCTACGAGAAACCGATCTTTGCAAAAATTAAACTTTCTAACAGAATTTGTTTAAAAGTTATTGTGATTTTTGTCAGACGAAATAACGTCAATCATCTTCTTTTGTCATCCTAAACACACTCCTGTAATTAATTTTTTGATTGGGTCGTTGCTTCTATAATCATTAAAAACCTTATACTAATCTAAGTCTAATATGATTCTCATATAGACTACAAAAAAATCTCATTGAAAAAAATTTCCGGTTTATACAGAGCAGGTTTCGCGCTAAGCAGATTTCGGCTTTCCAGGTTCATTTTGTATGAAAAAGCGTTTTCCGTGATTTTGAAAATGCTTTTTCATACAAAATGAACCTAGATAAGCCGAAACCTGCTTTGTAGAATGTTCCACTTGAAAATGGACTTTGAAAAATGTTCATCTTAGAAAGATTTCCGGCTGTAATATACAAGAATTTGTATATTATACAGGTTTCACTGTACCACAAATCTAGCACGAGCCTTTCATTTATTTCAATTCCATTTCATATCACTAAATTTTTATAATCTTGCTGTAAGTTGAATCGGTCAAACGAAAATTTGCATCATTTGTAAAACGAGGCGAAAAACCTCAAGATTATTTTTTTCGCCGGCTACGCGACCTCCAAATTGGAAAGTAAATAAAGTTCGTAATATTGCTGATAATGATATACGCAACGTACTACCGAATATCAGTCGTGACTTTGGACTTTATGCCAATTTACCTAATAAACTGTAGTCCATCTTCATAGGAGTAAAAAAAAGGTTGAAGACCTCTTATGTGCTTTATAGCGTCTTTATAGTGAATTAATAGTACTAATAATAGTAAAATACAACAAAATTGGTGATGTACAAGTTTTGAGTAAATCAAATTTTGGCTTTTCTTTTCTTAAGAGTTCCGTATCACCATAAAACATACCAAGTCCGTTAAATTATTGCACAGAAAAATCCGTTAAATTATTGCACAGAAAAATTCGTTTATTGCATGTTTGCCGATAGGAAGTAAAAATCAAGGTCACGAACGATTAGATTTCCGCTTTTGGAACTATGAATAGTGTTTATTTGAAGGTAGAATTATTAATTTTTGAGCGAGCAAAAATTGTTTAAATATGTTAATTGTAGAGGTTTTATTTATTTATTTTTAACAATTAATTTTAGAACCAGAATTTATTTTAATTAGTTGCATTTAAAACGCAAGCACTGTTTTTTCGCAACACAAATTCCGTTGTCCAAAAAAAAAAGGTTGTTTTTCAATTAAGATGTCTTTCTTTATTTTTACATAAAGAATAAAATTTCTTTTAATCGTTGTTTGCGGTTGCGGTTTTTCTTTTACATTGTTAAACACTAAAAAGACGACAATCCGTATTTAGCCCTTAGTCTTCTGGGGGGTTTTTTTTAACTTTTGCGATGCTTGAAAAGTATAAAAACGCATTATTGGTAATACGATTTAATCAATTTCGTTTTTTTCTTTGTTAACTTTAAATAAACGATTAAAATTCTAAGTCATGACATTTTTTGACCATTGAACTTTGACAAATAAATAAAACGTAAAAACTAAATTAATATTGTGCATTATTTTCTTTTATTTCGTACTGTCTGGGTTTAGGGAACAATTTAGAAAATCTGGAGTGCTATTTTTTCTAATTTATTTTTTTATAAATAGTTCTAGCCAGAGCTTACAGGAAGACCCTTTAATGCCGAAGCACAGCTCAGGATGGTCGGAAGGACAAACGGAGATGCCGATTTATGTTCTCCTTGAACTTTTGCGGGTTATAGTCCGGGGGAAATACATCAGATGGTAAATCGTTCCAAAGTCTTGTTGTTCGCGGAATGAAGGAACCCCTAAACTTTACTGTACGAAAAAAATTATGTAAAAGTAACGGTGCACATCAAGATATCTAATGGTAGCATTTCATGAACTACTTGCTAAAGCATAAAAAAAATTCAACAGTAACGGTCCAAAATTAAGGAACTTACAGGCTTTTAATAGCGCTATATCCCAAAGTGGGACAGGGCCTCCTTAATTAAGGTTTCATAACGATTTTCTTCCCTGCTTCGCTCCGACAGTTTTACATGTATTCGAACCATCCATGAATTACAACATTTGTACGGTTTTGACGTTGCAACCCATCAACAGGGGAGGTCAGGAGTGATATTCCGTAACTTGTTTCAAGCGTTTGTTTCGAGTTAGAAGACCAAGAAGTATTCGCTGTCTCTGTTTAGACCGAAATAAATGACAGAGAGAAACAGAGATAGCGAATATCACTTTTTCTTCTAACTCGAAACAAACGCTTGACACAAGTTACGGAATACCACTCCAGTATAGCAATCTAGACCGATGATGTCGTTAGCACCAAACGGCAATGTTGTGTATGTTCACGCATAATTTGGTGTGAATTCCTGCTTTTTTTTGGAGTCATTACAAAAAATCTCTCTGTCTAGTATATAACATTTTTTTGTGGGAATCTGTCCTATTATTTCTCTCCTTGTAGTATGGCCTTGCCTTTGGGATTCAGCATCCTAGATAGCCCAAGTGTGCGGCTTTAGGAGTCGCTCGGCGTTAGAGGACTTCCCCATATACGCAAAAGTGTTCGAGAAATGATTTTACAAAGCTTTTTCATACATTCTTTTCCATACATTCTTTTACAACACTTAAGGTGCCGCTCCACATGAGAGTAAACACCGGCGAGAACCTCTCGATAGCAGCTACTCGCAAATGGACACGTCTCTGAGAGTCGCTCGCAGAATCTCACAAAAACTCGCGAGCTAGTTTCTGCGAGCTGTCAAAAGTGATTTTACTATCTAGTGGACACGCCTCCACTGAACTCACGGGGACTTGCTCGCCAGATACGCGAACGGCGTTTGAATTTCGCTAGTAGCTCTCGAGAACTCGCCAAAGCAAGATGTAAAAAAAATCAAGACATTTGTCTTGAAAAGAGAAAAATCGCCGAAATTAACTCTCAAATGGACAACCTTCTGCGAGTAACTCTCGAGAGTTTTTGAGAGTTACTCGTGTATTTAATCTCATGTTGAGCGGCACCTTTATGGCATATCCGAATGGCCTGCTCTTTTTACTCGAAAATTGCTCCATCTAGACTTTAAATCGTATAGAAAATTTTGACATATATTTACTAACAAGATTGTATTGAATAACGTAGGCACTCTTCGAGTCCAGAGTAGAACATGCTCTAAATCTGTGAATCGAATTCGCCATTAGATTAACATCTCTAGAATTGGAATATCTACACTCAGAAAAATAATAAAGATGATCCAAACCAACTTTTTGACAAGTTGGTCTGTAGCAGGCAGACGGCGTTATCTATTACATGAATTTACATCCTCAAAATACCTATCTCAGGTCAGCCCGTGCTTATGCCCTCCTTCACTTGCTGCAGATTTAATTTTCGAATTTCTTCCGCTACAGGTTGACGCATTTTTACTTTTTCCAACACAGATGAACGCGTGCCTAGCGTAGGGTAAATTTTCTTGCAGGAAGCCAATTAAGCTGTGCGCAAGTTGACGACTTTTAATCCATTTTTCTGAATGTATCAAAATTCGGGTTGAAATGATCATAAAGAGTATTTAATGATTGCCCTTCTGGCATCTAGCTTTTTCTTTTTAAAGAAGAGTTCTTCAATTTTCATTAATAAAATTCTTCCGTGAAGTAGGTATAATTGAATAAAAACTAGCAAGTCAAGAATTTTAATTTAATTTTGATTTGACCCTGAATAGAAACATTTCTCTGAAAGTCAATCTTTTATAAAATTTAAAATCGAGAATGATCTCATTGCCACCTCAAAAAGAGCGGCCAAAGCGACCCGAATTTCTCAGTCAAGGTCATGGGGAGCCACGGTTCATAATAATGAGATAATTCGGTTTCCTCCCCCCCTCATACAAAAAATACACCACAGACGAAGTTAAACGAAAAGAAAACTGTCTCGGATTGAACAAACCTGACTGAAACCATCACAAAATACGTCGCACGATTACGTTACCGGCAAAAGATAAAATTCATTCGCAAAATCATCAAAAAACTAAAAAGAATGAAGAATTGGAGATATTTTTTTTAAGTTGACGATTTCTGCAGAGAGAAGATAAATGTCGAATTACGCAATCGACGATGATTTCAGGTTCCATGAAATGAACACGAAACCGCCTTAATGGCGTTCACCAGAGGTTAGTAAGCATTCGGCACTCCGTGAATGGGGGGCTCAAAGTTTAAAAAAAACTGGAATCGAGCTCAAGCTGACTGATATAAGTAAGAGCGGATTCATGACGAAAAACGCAAACAATTCACCGGAGGTGATTCATTGATCAACTCTGACAAACTTAAATACGATTATTATCTCAAAATTTAAACCTCGATTAGCAGCGGAATCTTTTTGCAAAAATTTTTACAAAATATTGATAAGAAAATTAATAGGTGAGTAGTATGAGGTCATTTAAAATTATAACAATTGAAAATCACTGCGAAATATGGAAAAAATAGAATAAAAATAAATAAATAAATAAGTGGAATTTAAAATTGCGTTGCGTGGCGTACATCAACACGTTATCATGTTTAGCTTTCACATAAAATATTATCGACAAGAGTAGGTACTTTTATAGAATACTTGATGAATGCTAATTAAATTTTCAATCAAATTGGAAAATAATTCTCAAAACGATGCAATATCAGCAAAGTTTTGTTATGACTAATTTATAATAATTACAAAATGGAAAAAAATTGCTATTTACGAAATTTGTTATTGTCGAAGGTAGTCGTATCTAAACGATCAGTTAAAATGTAGCTAAAAAATGACAATCAATGAGAATTTGCAATTTTCAAATGAACTTTGGACAAAGTTTGACTGAAAATCTATTACATGGCTATGAATTGAGTTGAAAGAAAAGTTATTAATCTCTATAGCCTTTCGTTTAGTTTGTTTTATTGCAATTTTGAAGGTTGAATTTGCGAAAGATTTTTTGAATGATTAATAACTGGTTTGGAGAAACTGTGATGCTGGCTTTTTATAAATTTAAAATGGTTTATTCATGTAATTTTGGCAATAAGCAGCAATGTAGAACGATGCACTTAATGTAGAGTATCTGCATTGAAAAAAAAACATTGGGGCGTATAACGAAATATTGCGCAATTGTATGATAAAAAAAAAACGCAAAAGTCGAGATATATGTGTCTATTGGGTTCAAAACGAGTCTACTCCATTTTTGAAAAAAATGAGATTACGATTGATTTTGTTTCCTACTGTTGGTTCCCACAACTTACTTAATCATGCGTTATGATCAAAACTGTTTTACACCGTTAAAAATCGGTTTGAAAATGCGGTTTGAAAATGCGGTTTAGTTTCAAAATGGTTCTATTCCTTACGTATGTAAGAATCAAAGCGAGCCTATTCCATTGAGTATCAAAGTGGTGCTATTCCCATTGCAACTAATAACCAAGGCAGAAAATATAATCAAAGTGAGTATTCTTGCATGAAATTATTTTAGCGCGTAAAGGTGAAAATTAAGAGTTTTGTTTTTAGGGAATGCAATACCGGAGGTAATCTCTACACCGGTAGTTCGGTATTGTAAAATGATAATACCGGGATCCCGGTATTGCTTTCACTATTTGTTTTATTATCATTATTTGTCATCATAGTTAGGGTGAAAACATAACAAAAGCTATAATTGCCAATCTGGCAATTATTGAAAACCCGTATGGTGATATTCGTATCAAAATTCGAACAGTTGTACCAAAATTCCACTTTGAAGTCAAATTTTCCAATAAGATTTTTTAAAATTTATTCCAATCGGTTTTTGATGTATGTGAGTTTTATGTAGAATCATATCCTAAATAACTTTTATTCTTGCACTTTTTTGATAAGATGCACCGTTTTTGAGATATTCGCAAAAAACGTTTTCGTTCGTATGGGGGGTACCCCCCCTAATGGTCCATTTTTGCCCATTAACGAACTTAGCCTCGCATTTTACGAAAAACGAATCTGCGCAAAATTTCAAGTCTCTAGCTCAATCCGTGCGCCCGTAGTCCGCGCCACAGACAGACGGACAGACAGACGGACAGACGGACAGACGGACGGACGGACATGCAAAATTGAATTTTTTTTATCATTCTAAACACACTAGTGTAATTCATTTTTGTGTGTGATGACGGGATCTTGGCGTTACAAACGGTAAAGCAAAGTTAATATACCCTTTGGTATCACCATACGGGTATAAAAAACATTACTTGTTAAGAAGTTTACTGTCTAATAAATGAATAACAATAATATGAAGACAGGGAAAACATTTTTTACTTGAATTTAATTGACTTGAATTTATTTGTTATGTTCAAAAGCCATCTATTCCACGCTCATTATTTTCAAAGCGGTTCTATTCCAAGGGGTTAGCGTCAAAGTGGTTCTATTCCAAATTAAATATTGAAATTTTGGAAAACCTAGGTGCTTCTGATTTATGACACTTATAATATTAGCTTTTATGATGTTGCACTTTAATTTGAAGATACAGAGATTTCGGTTGGTGGGTGCATACATTAACTATAGCTTTTTCTGCATTATCTCGAAATCGCTTATAGTGGAGTAGACTCGTTTTGAACCTAATAGACACATATAAGGGGAATTCACATTTGCTAATAAAATAGCTGTTATCGTATTAAAATAATACTAATTATTAAAGTTCTCCCCGAGCGGTGAACGCACTTTTCCGCGGTTGTTGTAAAATCGAAAATACACACACAATTTCTCTCGCATTTTTTCACTTTCTCCTTTCCAATAACTAAAAAAATTAAGCTATTTTAATTACTAAAACACTATATTTAATTTTCGTACAAGCAAACAATTAACTGAGCCTGTCAAACATGAAGCTCATTAAGTTCATTTTTGCTTATTTCAAATATTTACACAAATTTAATATTTTTACACCAAGCAGTGAATACCATAATAAATTGTGGTAAAGTAGCTAAAAATACTACCATGTATTTTGTTGTTGTTCTTTTTGTAGTTTTATGGTCGGAAGAACGAAAGATGTCGGTTTTTGTTCTCCTTGAACTTCTGCAGTTTATAGTCCGGGGGGAACACATCGGATGGTAAATCGTTCCAAAGTCTTGTTGTTCGGAACTCCTAAACTTTCCTAAATTTTTAGGAACTCCTAAACTTTACTGTACGAAAACGGGGAGGCTCAAGGAAGAAGTCGTGCGCGCGTGCAGCTGCACGAGAGGGTCTAGGGAAAATATACTGTAGAGGAATAAGTTGGGAAATTTCAGTAGAACATTTCCCATGGAAATATCTATAGAATATGCTGAATACCCCAACAGAGCGACGATGCTCGAGAGAAGGTACTAAATCTGTCAAAGACTTCTCTCCAATCAGTCGGATCGCACGTTTTTGATTTCGGTCCAGCAGTTGCAGGACAGTTCTTGGGGCCCAGCCCAAATGTGTGAATTGTACTCAATTCAAAATTGTTTACAAAACTTTAACAAACAATAATATTTTACCACGATAACAACTTTATTAATACCTTTTGTGAATACCCTTATAGTTTTGTTTAATTACGGTTTTATCATATTACAATAAAATATATTAAAATATAACGTAAAAGTCACATTCAGAGAAAAAATATTCAATTTGATTTTTTAGTAACGGAAATTAGGAATACGACTAAAATAATTAATTTAAACTACAAAAGAGTAAGAAAATTAGTCAATTTCAAAATTAATGACTATCAAAATAGTTGATTTTAAATATTTTGTTGTGATATTGGCAATTTTTTACTATTTCATAGTTGAAATTAACTATTATAATTGTATTCCCGATTTCCGCTACTAAATCAAACAATTTGACTATTCTTTTTCTCTGAGTGTACGCCTAAGTAACGTATCTGATGTCGTTTTAGTATTTTTAATTTCTTATACGGAGTATAATAAAGTATTGTATTTTTGAAAAATTTTGAGATGTTAATTTTGCCTGAAAATCATTTCCTGACCACTCCTGAGTCGATTGGAGCATTATTTCAAAAATGTCTTTCTGTCTGTCAGTCTGTTAATCTGTCCGTCAGTCTGTCTGTCAGTCTGTGTACAAGAGTTCTCAAAATCTGCTAGAGCTAAATCATGTAATTTTATAGAAATGTTTGGTCCTTGAATGGGACGATCCTATCAACTTTTGGTAGAAATCCGTTATTCGGAAGTTATCAAAATGGCGGCGTTTTTAAAAATCGCAGTTTCGTTTTTTGCTATTTATTTCGAAACTACGCGTTTTTCAGCAGTCTTTTTTTATACCCATATGGTGAAACCAAAGGGTATATTACCTTTGCCTTACCGTTTGTAACGCCAAGATCCCGTCATCACACACAAAAATGAATTACACCAGTGTGTTTAGAATGATAAAAACAATTGAATTTTGCATGTCCGTCCGTCTGTCCGTCTGTCCGTCTGTGGCGCGGATTTCGGGCGCAAGGATTGAGCTAGAGACTTGAAATTTTGCGCAGATTCGTTTTTCGTAAAATGCAGGGCAAGTTCGTTAATGGGCAAAAATGGGGTACCCCCCCCCCCCTCATACGAACGAAAACGTTTTTTTGCGAATATCTCAAAAACGGTGCAAATTTTTGGCGGGAAACGAGTTTTCTCGAAATTGGCTGCAGCAGTAAATTTAATTCTTGCGCCGTAAAAGAGCAGTAAATTAACGGTACATTTTCCACATTTTTTTTCATTTTTTTTTCTGTGTTCCAGCTGTGTTCCAAATTTTATTTTTGCGCAGTAAAATAGCAGTAAATGAGCAGTAAATCTTATGGAAGAAAATTTTCTTTTGTGCTATTTTTGTGTTGCAGCGCAATAGAGCTCATGTTTTCAGCTATTATTTTAAATAACTAAATTTTTTGTAGAATAGGGCTTAAAAGATCATTGATGAATTCTTAATGTTGAGTGTTTTCTGAGATATTTCTTAAAATGTCTTGTGCCAAATTTAATCAAATTTTTCTTGATAAAAAAAAGTGTGAAAAAAAGTTAACACATATTTTTAACTTTATTCACATCGTTTCATTTAACGGCTCCTTGGACACTGTCCCATAAGTAATAACAGTAAAAAATTCTATACCTTTAATGCAAAAATGTCATTCAGAGTGACAATACTATTTTTTTGTAATATATATTAATTATTTCCCCCCATCTTCAACTGTCTTAATTTCACTTAATTACATTTAAATTGTTCAACACATGCCACAGAATTAACATTTCTCACGCTCGTTTTTATCTAAGGTGCTGTTCATTTTGTTCACTTCATTTTTGCGACTCATTCAAATGGTTTTTTTCCCTATTCATAAAATGTTGAAACCGCCTTTCTGTAAAATAAGAATATTAACTATACTATTTTTCTGTTTAAATGCTGTCAGTCATCTGGGAGCGTGTCATTTATTCGATTTTTCGCGGCTAGAAAGTTGAGGCGGTTTTAACGAGGCTAATTGCATTTGCAAAAGAATGAATTGTCTAAAAAGTCACAACTCATGATATCACCCATCGAATTATATGACTGTCTAAAATCTAATTCATGCCACTCTAAATGGATATCAAAAATGAAAAGCAATGCGCAGCATACCAGCAGTTTTTATTGATTTTCAGTCGATTTTATGATGTTCTATAGACGAATGTATGAAAAAGCTTTGTCTTTTTACACATTTCTCAAAGACTCAGAAAAAAGTATAGTCTTTAATTATTTAAAGTGAATTTTAGTATTTTTTTAAAAGTTAAACTGTGCAACAAAATTTCACTATTTTTCTGTATCCTGATATCCATGTAACAGGGGGGAGTTAGATTTACTATTTTTCGTCGGTGTAACGTTTCTCAAACAAAAATATGATCTCTCCAAGTTCTTCGTTTTACAAATATCTCAGATTAAAAACAAATATAAATCTCTACAAATCCACTCTTCTCAACAACTGCAATTACAGTTTAATACTTTTTGATTAGTTCGATTACTTATAAACTTTCAACTTGATCTCATAGTCTTATTAAAATTTCATCGTTCGATATTGAAATTTCCCAAGATATTGTGACAACTATAGTAATTATTTATCCATGTAATGCAATTTTAATTGCAATCTATAACTTTTGTTATGCTTTGCCTTTACTTCGATTTTATCTACATATTTCTCTACAGACATCAGATATTTGCAAACGATAAACTTTTAATTAATACCATTTAACAATATTTGCTATCTCGTTTTATTGGAAACTCATTTGAAATTGTCAAACAAGCAAAATTCTAGAGAGCCGAACAAAAAAGTTTGTTTATATAAAAAAATATGCGACAGCAGAAATATTTAAGAATGGCAGGCGCTTCTTGGAAAACAGAATATTTTTGTCAGGGAAAATTTTTTATGGATTGTTACATTTCGCATAAGCTTTCAAAATGAAGACATATTTCTTTTGTTGTCGAAATTTTTTCACAAATTACATGATGAAATATTATGAAACCGAGCAAAATAGCGTTACAGCAATGATGAGAATAAAGTGGCTTATCCACAATTCCTTTGAAAATCTGTTTCAATAACATTTCTTCTCGCACGGATACAAAATTGAGATTAATTTGGCTGGATTTGAAAGATTCTGTGCTTATTAACTTTTATTAATTTAAAAATGGCATCATTATTTCTTGTACGTACATTTTTTTTTGCCAAGTGAGAAATGCTGTGATAATTCATTTGAAATTTTTATTGTTTACTAGCTTACAAAACAGAGTGTAAGTTTTCAATAAAATTTAACCAAATAGTTAAATTTTGCAGTCAAAATCTTTAGTTTTGAAGACAAAGTTTTTTTTTTATGAAATCTCGGTACTTTCTTTTATTTGCAGTGGGAATATTTTAGAAAAATTATATAGATTTCAAAAATCGAAAAAGCTTGTAGTTTGTAGAATTACAACCCAATAAAAAAAATCGCTTTAGGTTGGAATTTTTTTTTTTTTTTGTAAATTCACCAAATATTTATGGATTTACCTGCTGGGATGCGCACGCATTAAAAATATCACAACAGATTCGTCTTCTAAGACCCAAATTCACTGAAAAAAAAGATTTTTTTTACAATAAGAAAAATTGTGCATTAGAACACTGCCTCGCAATCGGTGGGTTACCAAGGATTTTTTGGGGTAGTCCCAGTATACGTTACGATTTTTTTAATGAAATTTGAAAAGTAATGAATCTATTAAAACATAACAAAGCTATAATTGCCAATCTGGCAATTATTGAAAACCCGTATGGTGATATTCGTATCAAAATTCGAACAGTTGTACCCAAATTCCACTTTGAAGTCAAACTTTCCAATAAGATTTTTTTGAATTTATTCGTATGGTCCATTTCCATTTTTGCCCATGAACGAACCTTGGCTTCGCATTTTACGAAAAACGGATCTGCTCAAAATTTCAAGTCTCTAGTTCAATCCATGCGCCCGCAATCCGCGCCACAGACAGACAGACGGACGGACGGACAGACGAACGGACGGACAGACGAACGGACGGACAGACGGACGGACGGACATGCTAAATTCAACTTTTTTTTATCATTCTAAACACACTGGCGTAATTTATTTTTGTGTGTGATGACGGGATCTTGGCGTTACAAACGGTAAGGCAAATTTAGTATACCCTTTGGTTTCACCATACGGGTATAAAAACCAATGAAGCACAGGTTTTTTTTAAAGAAAAAAAAACATCAACTTTAACGATTTTTCAACAAAATTTTGAAGGAACTATTGAAAATTTTTTACTGCGGCCCATTTATTTTTATGAAATTTTAATTTGGTTCGTTTTTTCCTTTAAAAAATTAGCTTGTGGCGCATTGTTCATAACAGGTTCTATATAATAACAGAATTTTTATAATCTTACATTAAATTTCGAGGTCTCCTTTAGAGTTCAAATAAAAAACAATAATAAGAAAAGATAAGTAATTTTTTGTGTTTAACCATTGAACCATTTCTGATTCGTGGTTTTCTCGATCTTCTAGCAATGAATAATCCTATTGGAATTTCTCGATTCCTATAAAAATTGAGAATATAACATAGTTTGAGTTTTTACAGCAACAATGCCAAAAAATAGGGAATATGTACAAATAAAAACAGGAAGTCTTACCAAAAATTACTTACATCTTCCCTATTTTTAAGAAATTTGTTATTATAAAAGCCCTATTTCAGTTTTTTCTGTGTAAGCACTTTTGAAAAATTAGCAAAAACTCGGCATTCACCCTAATCCTGCAAGGCCAATTTTCCGCATCAATTTTTCACCTGTGTTGATTAAAATTTTTTACAGTTACGCTTCTCATGCTTAACGGGCAATATGGGTTACTATTTCTTTCCCCCTTCCGCCTTTTGTGATTTTTTTTTCCAAAACGATGCATCACATCGTAAATGTATGGTGTTTATTATAAAATTTTACATAACTATTCCTTATATCAAATTCCAATCGCAATTCCTCCCCCCCCCCCCCCCCCCCTCTCCCCTCTCCGTAAAGGTGGATTTTATTTTAAAATTTTGTCTGTTCTCACATAGAGTATGTGACGATTACCATCTGACAATTATAGTTTTTCTAATGTTTGTAATTGCGTTCGTTCAATTTTGTTTTCCATCAAAACATCAAATATAGATCTACTATTTTTAATGGATGATGACAATTTAACAATCCCGAGAAGTTCCATAAATAAATTTCATTCGCCAGCAATGGAAAGTAATTCAATTAATGAAACAATATTACTATTACTAGCAGCTCGGAATTTAATCAAATTTCTATCGATTTCATCGGCATACAGCACTTTCATATGTTGGATATGATAATTGAAGCTTCGAACAGTAGAAAATCGACACATTGTATCGTCGGGGATGGGCAAAAAAAAGCCATTATACTAAAAGCTTAACTTTGGTAGTATTCAGGACACAATGAAATAAGTATAATTTAAGCGTATAGTCAATCACTATTTACGTTACTATTACTAAAGTATCCGTTGATCGTCCCTGTGTGTCAATCATGTAATTTCTAACAGGCAATTCAGTTACGACCAATCAATTTCGTCTATCAATTATGCTACATTTACACGAATGACAAATTTGTCATTTTTTTCTTGTCATTATGTTAATTCCCGTGTAAATGGCAAAATTTTTGTAATTTTTTCTGTCAGAAAATGTCAATCTCTCATAAAAGAATGAACTTGTCCATTCTTTTATGCCAGATTGTCATTCGTACAAACGCAATATTAGTTATGACAACTTTAGTATTCAACTTTTGTCATAACTAATATTGCGTTTGCACGAATGACAATCTGGCATAAAAGAATGGACAAGTTCATTCTTTTATGAGAGATTGACATTTTCTGACAGAAAAAATTACAAAAATTATGCCATTTACACGGGAATTAACATAATGACAAGAAAAAAATGACAAATTTGTCATTCGTGTAAATGTAGCATTAGTCCTTTGGCTTCTACATAGACTTGTATTGATTCGATATGATTTAGAATCTAATATATAGATACGAGGACATGGTAATATGTGGATCTATAATAGTGATCGTCGCGACGCTATAACGATATTTTAGTAATGTGAATCCTGTGAAACCTGAAACCTTGAATTTCTGCCTCGGGAAATTTTATGACAGAGTATTTTAACCATATTTAATTAATCGATTTTTTGATTAGCGTATCTCCACCCCGTTTTCCCTGTTTGATGATATTTGATTAGTCACTTGTATAGTGTTTACGTAACAACGTTAAACATCAACATTTTGATTCCAGAGTAAATAAATCAGCTGGAAAACTGTGATAAAGTTTGTCACTATGAGCGAACGTGTTCATATCTTAGGTAAATCAAGTGTAAATACTTAAAAAATTCTTATCTATATGGCAACATAATCTTTGTCGGTGTTTGAAGTTGATATGACACCTCTAAGATTGGATTTGATTTCTTGTACTGTTTCTTAATATTTTGAAATTGCATGGCATTTGAATTTTTCATGCGAAAACTGATGAAGAATTACTTTCCATAATTAGCAAAGAATAAATTTATTCTATGCGAGAATTGCCTTCGTGCAATGAATTTCTATATAAGAAAGTGATTTTATTCAAATAGACATTAATATGTTATTTACCTTTGAAAGGTATAAGAATTTCTTATTCTTCCTCGATTTACATTTAATTGCGTATACCAACTTACTTGCTGTGAATTTTCGCCCGATATACGATCCTGGCTGGTGCCTATAATGAAATTCTAAACTCTCCAAAGAAAGAACCTTAAATGAGTTTTATTAAGAGTTCTTTGAGGGAAATGTTTAATGGAAATGCCATTTTCTTTTCTGATTCCATCAGATTCGTACTTTTCTTCAACAAGGTCTGAAAGTATCACGAAGATGTACACAAGAGATCCTTATTTTGCCTTAATTATAAGATAATTTGGTTTTGTATCCTTGAGGAAAATTATATTATTAAACATTTCCTTCTTGAATATATAGGTATACTTTTTTCCCCTTTTTAGACAATCTCTTCATGAAACTTTGAGTTGAGGTATAAAAAAAAAACAATCGATAAAGAAAGCGACAAAGAAAATGTACGAATATTTCATGATGGGGAAAATTAATTGGAAATTAAAATGTTGACAACAGAATTATTTTTTCCCCAGCATGATAGGTACCTGAAGAAAGTCCTTTAATCCTTAGGAATTCAGCAGAATTGTTTCAAAAGTGATGCGTTAATTAAGATATTTGTTTTAGCACTTATTATCTTAAAGACTTTTTATTTCTTGCACACTCAGAAAAATGGAGGCTAACTCGACGACCTACATACGGCGTAATTGGCCTCGGGCAGGCGCGCGTTCGCCTGCATGGGGGCAAGTAAAACTGAGTTGACCTGTGGTCGGAGAAATTCTGAAATTAAGCCACCAGCAGGTGAAGTAGGGCATTGGGAGCTGCACGAGTTGACCTTAGATAGGTTAACTCTGACCGCTAGCTGGCTTACAGACACCTCTGTAAGGTCAGAGTTAACCTGACAAAAAGTTGACCTGGACATTTTTCTGAGTACATGCTAAATGGTTTTTTTTCGATTGTATTGTTAAATTTTCACTTGCGGCGCAATTTTTTAAATTTCTGCCCGCTACGCAATTTGTTGAACAACGTCTTCTTACGCCCCATTTTGCCGCAATATTTTTTTTGGTACACTTTTGTTTGTTGTTAAATTGTCTCAAAAATTCGAGCTCCCTTTCGCAATGCGGCTGTAGATGGTCAATTGAGGCGTTAAAAGCTAGAGTGGACCAAGCCACATAATCGAGTTTTTGAAGCTTTTCCACTTTTGTACTATTATTGACTGTAAATTTTTAGAAAACCAAATTTCTGTGGACTTTATTACTCAATGTTGAAATGTTCTTTTGTGCATCCAAACATTTTTATCTAAAAACCCACTCGCAATAGTGATTCAAACACAAAAAAATTCACGATTTCGACATGTGGGTTGGTCCACTCTAGCTTTTAACGCCTCAATTATATGTAGAAGGATTCGGTGCACTGAGAGAAATCGGGCATGGAGTTAAATCAAAAACCGTCATTGGATTTAACTGTTTTTCATTTATAGTTCAAAACCAAATGTTTTTTATTTGAACTAAAAGAGTAAGTAGTAAAAACAAGTACCAAACCATTGATTTTAAATGCAGACTATTTAAAACAAATAACTTGTGTTTGATTTAAATGCATCTAAAAAATTTTTAAAAGAAAATTATTTCAAACCAAAATGCAATCAGTTAATTTGAAGGTCTGACAGTGCGTGCTTTCTTTCGTACGCTATGCAGTCAAAATAAATAATCGAGCATTTGTTTTGAATGTGTAGGCAATTATATCGACGCTTTTATCAATAACGAATATAAAAAGAGAACAAGAGGGATACTTCTTATAAGAAAATAAAATGAATGTAGGGTGTTTTGTGATGTCTGACAAAAAATAAACATTTGTTTTAAATACTTTTCATTTAAATCAAATACAAAAACCATTGGCGCAAATTTATAGAATTTTTTGTTATCTAATTCAACTGCTTTTTCCCGCAGTGTGAAATTTTTCCAATTATGAAACAGCCAAAAACATGATTGTAAAAAACGCTAACCGAATTTTTATTAATTTTCAAATAACACGTAAAGAAAAACAATTCCTTATCCACCTAAATTTTAGATCTCAGTAAAACTTCTTTTAATTCAATAATCACAATTATGACTAATTGAATACTTTATATTGCAACGATAATGAAATAATTTTGCTGTTGTGATGAAATAATTCACAAGAACATAGATTCCATTTATTGATAACGCTAATTCTTGATAGCTTCAATTTTTTTTTATGTTATAATCGCTTAAAGTTTTCATTAAATCATTACATTTTCCTTTCACTTTAAAGTTTATTCATTAATTTAATTAAAATCCCATTAATATTAAATCCAGAATTTTCACTTTAAAACGAAAATATATTCTTCGTTTAAGAGAACATTTTCAAAACAAATCGTGTTGGGAAAAATCTTCCTTAGAGAATTTTCCTAGCATTGCCGTCGTAGTCTTTGTTGTCGTCTTGACTTGGCCAATATACCGGCGTCGGTCGTGCATAACGACAAGTTGCTTATAATTATTGCTGATGGGTGGTATTTTGTAGGTAAATTAATTAAAACATTTTCTGCCTTCATTGTTTTTAATCTTGTTTGCCTAAACAACCTTTTAATTAAAATAACTGCGTGACTTTTCCACGTTCTTGTAACTTTCGCCTGTTTTACTGTTTTAGCGCAATCTACCAATTCGATATCACAGGTGAATATCAGGTGGATATCCCTTGAGAAGAAGTGTAAATGACAACCGGGACACAATTTCACGAATATCAAAAAAAAAATGTTTTTAAAAGTTTCATCACTTGGATACAATTCTGCAATAATGATGTCCAGGCGTGAGTTTTGTTCTACAGTGACTCATGGTTGATTTGTATGAAAATTACTGAAACTTCGTTTTAGTTCTTGCTTCAGATGCCAAAAGTACAAAAGAGCGACGTTTTATCGCATTTTATTTGTCAAAGAATTACGTCTAAACTTCAAATTCCTATTTTTGTGACAAGAAACCCCAAGACATCACAAGAGAAATGTGAAAAGTGTCGACAGGAAAATGAAAATAATTTAATATTATTACATCATAAAACTTGTGATATTTCCGCACATTTTCGTTAGATAAGCGTTCAAAGTTGCGTACAATGCTCTGCCTATGATAAAAATAGGTTAAAATTTTAGGAAAAAAAAATGAAGAAAAATTCCGTAGCATATTTTGGCAACGGAAACTCTTTTAACCTTGCCACAGATATATCTCTAAGCTCTGTTAAGGCCACGGTCAATTTTTCCGCAATTTTGTCACTGGTGTAGTGGCGTAACTGAAGATTTTGCCCCACGACAAAAAGAACGATGCACGAAAATGCCCCTTGACTAACTTTTGGGTTTCACATTCGATGTACCTGGATTGGAAAGGAAATTTGCTCTAGTTTCATGAACACAAGCTCTTTTTTGGCGCGGAACTGCAGAGGGAGGGTCAGCTGCCATCTTAGACGCATAAAATTGTCGAAAACTGTATGGAAAAATCGTTGCGTCTACGATGGCAGCTGACCATCACCCTGCAGTTCCCCGCCAAAAAAGAGCTCATGTCAATGAAACTAGAGCAAATTACCTTTCCAATCTAGGTACAATAAAAGTGAAACCCCAACTGGTTCAAAAGTTAGCCCGGGAGCATAAAAAACGTCGAATCCTGCATGGTTCTTTTTGGTGTGCTTCCCAAGTAGGATTTATGTCAACCGCGATGTTAGGGGTTGACATACGTTGCTAACTTCACGGGTGCCGTTGAAGATCGATGTTACGCTGGTAATCCAGAAAACATTCATGGACTTAAGCACAATGTTCATTGGGCTATTCGTGAAAGATGACCTCAAATGATAGAAAATGTAGCAAAATTTGGTTGACAGGATCGGTAACTGCAAAGCCAGCCAAGGTAGCCATTTGAATTTCACAACAGAAATTATATTCCGTAACTAATCGGAAGATTTACTGTTTTTAGCATAGCAAAAACCTTTGACAAATATTAAACAGTGATTATTTTATAGTAATTTTAAAAAGAAACCACTCGGTGGCCCACGTGATTATCGATGAAATTCTTTAGTTTTCTTGTC
Source organism: Chrysopilus asiliformis (assembly GCA_964034945.1). NCBI lineage: Eukaryota > Metazoa > Arthropoda > Insecta > Diptera > Rhagionidae > Chrysopilus > Chrysopilus asiliformis. Next base: position 21,434,815 of record OZ035960.1, read on the forward strand.
ATCAAAAGTTCAACAAATTAATTTGAAAAGCTTTTTTAAACGAAGAAAACAATTTTGGAAGCCAACTGTTGGTAAATGGTGAGGTTCGTCAAACTGGTAGCTATCCAGTCCAAGGTCAATGAAATTTTGGCGGGTTGACCCTGTCAATTGTGGGTTATATTTATTTGACCCTAAACTTGCGAAGATTTTCGCCTACTGCACATCGTCACATTTTGCCTGCAGCATATTTGTTTCATTGTTATTCTGGTAAGGGTAGTCACTTTCTTGTTACAATTCTTCTGCAACGATGAGAATTTGAGACAATTTTAAAATCGAATCTCTGGTATAGAACGATCAAATGAACGAAAAAAAAAATTTCTGCATCCCGCATTTTGACTTTAGAAATGTGGTTTACACTTGGGTCTTTACAAATTAAAAATTTTGTTGACTATTTGGAAGATTTTTTTTGTGGACCTAGAGATTTATTATATTGAGTACAGAAGAAAAGTTTGCTTTTGTCGGCTTGAGTACTTAAGTTTGATATCATATACTTCATACTAATATATAAAAATGAGTTGGTGTCTGTCTGTCTGTCTGTCTGTTCCTCTTTCACGCAAAAACGGCAGAACCGATTGACTTGAAATTTGGCATGAGTATCTGTGGTAGTTCTGGTTCCAACATAGGCATACGGAAAAGTAGCGCGAGTGGTTGGGGAGGGGGGAGGGGGGATTAAGTGATTTCGAAACTTAGTTTTTGCGCTATGTTACTCTTTCGCGGGGAAACTACTGAACCGATTGGCCTGAAATTTGGCATAGATGTTCGTCGGGGGTCCAGCCCCAAGACCCATTAAAAAGTAGCCCGAGAGGTGGGGGGAGTAAGGGGAGGGGGTAAAGTCATCTCGAAGGTTAGTTTTCCCTGTATGTTACCCTTTCGTGGGGAAACTACCGAGCCGATTGGCCTGAATTGCGCACAGATGTTCCTCGAGGTCCATCTCTAACATGTCAATAGTAAATCCGAAGCCGAATGCTAGAGTTTATAGTATTTTTGTTAATTTTTGAAAACCATTTTTCGAAGAGAAAAAAATTTATAGAAAACCACAGACCACCCTACTCTTAGGTTATATAATTCTTACTCACGCTTTTAGCCGGACGAAGCCGGGTCCACATTCTAGTAGTTTTATATTTGTAACATCATTTTATTAAAAATGGATTACAAATTTCCATGATTCGCAATCAAAATTTAAAAACAAATTACAAAAACTTATTATAAATAAGCAAACACTTTGACATCACTAACAACAAATAGATTTCGATGATGTTTCCTAACAAAAATAATCTAATCGCGTATAATTCAAATGATTTAATAAAAAGATAGAGGCGTCGCTTTTGGCGATACAACATTATGATAAAAACTTGAATACATTTTCATGCCTGCCAACGATAACAAAATAAATTTCTAATTTAGCATATGAATTTCCTTCTAAATTACAAACCATTTGCTGGCCCATTACTGAAAATGAGTCTTAATTCACAATTTTTTTTACCTAAAAGCGCTACGTCAGTTAGAATTTTTTTTCTATCGCCGCATAACCAAAAATATCATTTTGCTTTAAATTAATAACCATAAGCAATATTTTCCATTATTTTCGATGATCTGCCAGAATTTTCCATTTCAATAATGAAACAACATGTAATACTGCTAAAAAACATTATTTTTTTTGCTACAAATTGAGTCATTAAATTGTTTCTGTTTTGCCCAATTCATTTTGTACGAAACAAATATAATATTTTGGATAATGTCCAAAATTCAGAAAGTATAAGATTGCACATATTTTAGATGCATCCCGCCCATGTTACAAAATAAATGGAAAAATTTATTGTGCACAGCATAGCATTAGGCAGAATTGTCCTTGGATTCTTGGAACATGGTGCATATTAAGTTTTTTTTTTGCAAAACATATTATTCCATATTGAACTAATGTTATATTGGGAAAAGTTTCATGCTGGTGAAACAAATTTCCTGCTTAATTTATAGTTTGTGAATATTTTTGCCAGTTGACATGCAACCCGATGGCCAGGGATTTTTATGACTTTCACACGCCAACCATATCGCCAATAAAAAGTCTCACCCAGGTTTCCTTCTCCATTCATTGGGTAAATGACCAGACGCAAATTATATCTTTTAGGAAATGTCCTTCTCTACATTATAATAGGCATACTACTGAGGGCAAAGGTACCCTATTTGGGTCACCTTCCCACTCAATTAAAGAAGTTTCAGTCTGAAACCGTTGGAGAAATTAAGAATTATTCATGAAAACTTAATTATTATTATTTTTTTAAATAAAAAAAACGTTCCTTTTAGTGGTATTACTTACACACTTGCCTTCCCTCTCCTCCCAAGATTTTTGAAAATAATTTAAAATTAAACACCTTTATATTTTTTCGAAAGCCGGAAATTTTAACATCACCTTTAAAACACCGAAAATTTTGAAAACTTTCTACGAGCTATAAAATTATGAGTTAAACGTACCGTAGCTGAGACCGGTCCCTTAAAAATTTTCGGTCTCCTTAAAAATGTCCTTAAATTTCAGTCGTCAAACATTTTTAATTTTTAGTGTCCCACAAACATTTTTCGCGTGAAGAACCTAAAGTTTTTTGCGTTGCAAAAAACCTTTTTAAGCGCCTGGTCCATAACCCATTTCTTGCATCGAATTACGTTAATTTCGGATAGTGACAAGAAATGGGTTAACCAAAATTTTAAGATTTTAAGCTTGAGATCCTTTCGTAGCTCTAAATTGTAGAGGGTCCGCGAGAGAAAAAAACGTTGATAACCACTGATTTAAAGTTTGATTTAAAGTCCAATTCACACTATTGATTGCGATTACTATTGAACCTTCTCGACCAATGAGAACAAAGCTTTCAACGATAGGGACATGAAAGCTTTGATCTCATTGGTCGAGGAAGCTGAATCGCAATCGCAATAGTTAGTCTGAATTGGGCTTAAATCGGTTCAGTGGTTTTTAAATTATACGAGAACAGACAGTATTAGAATATATTTCCTTATTAATTTGAAAATTTCACTATCATACGAATGAACTCTGAACCTCAATTCGAACTTTGCCGTTCGTTTTATTAACGTCCTGTTGCCATTTATTTTGTCTATCAATTTTCCTTATCCACATACTGTCGGTTATTGTCTATTTTGGGGCGTTCATTAATAGACTTGAAACATAAATTATTGTTTATCCTGTGTCAATAAACAAAAATGACAACCATATGAAATTTTATTTTATTACAAAACACTTTCGACTGGTAAACACGACCATTTTCACGACCGATTCACAAACCTCCATCGTCCAACAGACGAATTGAATTTTCACATTGGAAAATACACGAATAGGGTGGAAAAATAGTGTTGAACGTATACTATTGCTTTTATTACAATGCTGGATTTAGCCTTTATACTGATTTAATATAAAAAATGTAAATTTACAACCACTATAAAAACTATGCAAATTGCTTCTGCCTCATCCCTTAAAATTTGGACGGGCATTTGAAGCATTTTACTAAGAAAAATGTTGATATCGCCTTGTGCGGGTGGTTTCGGCCGACCAGTCAGGATATTTACCATTTGTTTGGAGAAATGTGTTTAGATATCCAGCATAATGATATAAAAGATTAAGCTGGCCCAGTTTATGTGCTTGATGTGACGTGCGATGGTTATTTATGCACGGAATATAAGTTTCTGGGTAAATTGAATGAATAAATGGGATCGTCCTTTCTATTTGAAACTACTTTTTATTCAACATCGACATCATATCTCCATCGTACACATGCACCATGTTTTAGAAAATTTATTTTACAGTTCAGCTAAATTAATGTTTATTTAGTTCTGGCTTTTTGATTATTAGCCATAAACTTTTTTTAAATTTGATTTTTTAGAGAGGTTTTACGTTAGGTTAATATCATAATTGAATTTACTGCCATATGTATGGAATCATTTTGTTAATGTTTTTTTTTTAAGTAAAGGAAATAACAAAAACATAACAAAAGCTATAATTGCCAATCTGGCAATCATTGGAGACCCGTATGGTGATATTCGTATCAAAATTCGAACAGTTGTACCAAAATTCCACTTTGAAGTCAAACTTTCCAATAAGATTTTTTAAAATGTATTCCAATCGGATTTTGATGTATGGGAGTTTTATGTAGAATCATATCCTAAATAACTTTTGTTCTTGGACTTTTTTGATAAGATGCACCGTTTTTGAGATATTCACAAAAAACGTTTTCGTTCCTATGGGGGGTACCCCCCCTAATGGTCCATTTTTGCCCATTAACGAACTTAGCCTCGCATTTTACGAAAAACGGATCTGTGCAAATTTTCAAGTCTCTAGCTCAATCCGTGCGCCCGCAATCCGCGCCACAGACGGACAGACAGACAGACGGACAGACAGACGGACAGACAGACGGACGGACGGACAGACGGACGGACATGCTAAATTCAACTTTTTTCATCATTCTAAACACCCTGGTGTAATTCATTTTTGTGTGCGATGACGAGATCTTGGCGTTACAAACGGTAAGGCAAAGTTAATATACCCTTTGGTTTCACCATACGGGTATAAACACATTTTTTATACAGAGAAAATACATACCCGTGAACGCCATAATTTATATGTATACAACGCTATAATTATGGGCAATTTTTCGAGACTAGAATTTTCTGAGAAAAAGACGGGTACAGTAGAACACGCTTAAATGCACATCGAATTTCGCAGAATTTTATGTGCATTTATCCGTGTTTTGCATTTATACGTACCACGGAAGCACGGATAAATGCACATTAATGTGCAATTATGCGAGTAAAAGATAAACATACAACTTTAATATTCCTGTAATAAACATTTAAATTCAACAAGGCTACACAAAAACAAAGAACCTAATTAAGAATTCATTTTATCAAATAAAAATAACAATAATCACTTTTTTTTGTGTAATTACATTTCATTTTTGCACATGTGCATTTAAGCGTGTAAAATTTCATATAATTTATACTTTTGCGGATGTGAAAATAGTTGCATTTAAGCAAGTATTGCAATTAAGCGTGTTTCATTTATCCGTGTATATTTATATGAAAAATGCTTAAAAATCCTCCATGCACAAATTTTGCGTGCAATTACACGAGTTTTGCATTTACGCGTGTTGCATTTAAGCGCGTTCTACTGTATATGTGTTTGATTGTCCGTACCTATGGACTCTATTCCCATGTGTCTGTTGAACTCCTCAGCGGAGAACATTTGAAACAAATTCCGTTCGATTTCTTTGAATGGGATTCCGGTCTCTTCTGACCCCCTTTCCGGATATCTCGTAAACAAGTTAACCGATTTCTATATGGTTTTCATCATACGGGGGTGGTATTCCTCAAGCGTGCAGTGCTTCTGGAACCGAAAATTCCAATGGTAAATAAATAGGGATTTTCGTTTGCTTTCGCCGCAGTGCACGCGCGGGAAATGCCGTCCCAGGACTTTAGCTGTGGTTCTCAATCTTCTTTCTGTCGCGATCGCTTTGTTGAAAATTTTGGGAAGGCAAAAACTTTCAACGTCTAAAGCGATATGTAATTTCAATTTTGGCAGGAAATCATTGAAGCTGAGGATGCGGGACAAATCTCATAATTTAAAATACGTTTTTTCAGGAGTGCGAGTTGGATTCTGACATCTGTTGTTTTCCTTTGTTTCAACCATTTTTTTTGAGTTTACCATTTTTTTTGAGCTCGAAATTAAAATGTAAAAATTTATTAGTATTGAAAAGTCGTTCATCTCAATCAAAATAATGGTCTCTTTTAAAAACATTTTCGAAATTTAATTCAATGGACACGATTAGTTAATTTATTGGTGGCATTTCCATCGATTAGCAAGTTTTATTGGAAAAATCCCAAATATTTTATCTCTGAATTTTCACAACCAATGAGGATTTTTTTTGATTTATGGCATAGCGTAATCCTCTTCCACGAAAGATGAAGATATAGAAACCACTCGTGTGACAAATCATCCGCATGGGCAAAAAAAAATCAAAATGAAATAAAATTTATAGACTCATCGCGATGATTGTTTTGTTTGTCTATACATCCGCTGATGATAAACGAACGAACATTATAACATGAGATGGTGTGCATCTCTGCTGGTTTTGTTGTTCAAGTGAAATGTGGGTTCGCATATCCTTTAGCAACTCCCCAATTGACGTCACTTCCATTGAGGTCTGATTGCTTTCATCCGGATTTCTTTGGCTCTTGTGTGCTGTCAATCAAAGGACGATATAAATTCAGTAAATACACTAAAAATCACATTAAATCTGTTATGATGACTTCATATATGAAAGCACATCGTTATGGCCAAAAGCTAAAATACTTGTATATACCAAAAAGAGAAAATTCGAAATCTGAAATTTATTATTTATAAGCGATTTATTGTATGGATTCAATTTCATCCAACAGATTTCATTGATTTTTCGTCGGCAGACTTACAGTTACAGGACGAATCTCTGTTCCTTTGAATTAACCTGGAAAAAACGTATTTTCCTGAAAATTTTGATTAAATTTGATACGTGAGATTTTCTTTTCATTTTATTTCATACTGAATTCAAGTCAGTCGGGATGATCATTCCTTTCAAATAATTCTCGTTTATTTAATTAAATCTTCTTTGGATAACATCAACTCTGTGGAACATGTAGAAAATTTCTTTTGTCAATTTGTGGAGAATACTTATAAAATCGATATGAAATTACTTCTACATATCTGGTTAATGGACGAAGGCATTCGTTCTATTTAAAGTTTATTTTGGTGACGGTTGTATGCTTGCCGTGTATCAACTGTTTACAGTTTAGGGTAGGTGCTCAATTTCAATTACCTTGAGCTCCCTCCATCTAACATACATCAAATCTTTGTCTATATGAGATTTCACGTGTCACAACAGCTGTTCCGGTGATAAGTTCTACCATTAAGTGACTATGCACTCATTCACTTTTATTTTATTGAAGAAATCGTTTGATAGAGCAACATTTTGTTGACAAGTGCCCGATAAACGTGCAACATAATTCCAGCACCAAACATTCGGCATAGCGACAAAGTAATTTTTAATGAAGCTAAATTGGGCTCGAATAATTTAGTCCACTTTAGTTTTGAACTTTTCGTTTTTTTTTCTCATTTTTTACACGGGGAGAAATGATAGGACAGATTTCTACAAAAAATCGGATTAATACAAAACAGGGAAATTTTTTTGTGATGACTCTCGAACAAAAAAGGAGTTCATGTCGAAAAATGGGAAATTTTCCCAAAATTATAGGACAAATTCCCTATTTTTAGTGAGTTATGGCAGAAGAGTCCATAACTCACTAAAAATAGGGTATTTGTCCTATAATATATTCCTTTTTGGATTTCTCTCCGTGTAGGTAAAGGTAAAGCTTCTAATGGTTTATGGTCAGTGATAAGTTTAGGAAATCTGATCCATGGATAAAACAAACATTAATCTGGGTTATAATATTTACACACAACCAGACAGAGAGGACTTCTTTGCAAACTTCTGCATTGACCTTTCTTTGTGCAAAACGTAGTGCAAATATTTGAAATCTCTGACCTGTTTTTCCTCTATTTTTTATATATTAAAATAGCGGAATTCGAGATATCGTCTAAAGTACAGTGAAACCTTTATAATCCGGAATCATACCAGGCTCACCAGAAAATTATCTGAAATTTTATTCTAAACTTTTAACGATAATACCAATATGTTAAAAGTCGGTTTATGCCAGGGTTGTAAAAAACCCGAGTTGTGAAAAACTTGGGGTTTTTCTTTTCGTTTTATTGTGGGTTTTATTGTGAGTATTATTGAGTTTTTTAATTGTGTTTTAGTGCGTTTTTTTTGGGTTTTTTGGGTAGGCTTTTTTTAAAATAACCTTGTTGGTTTTTTTGGGCAGGGGAAAATAATAACAACCCTAGTTTATGCGTATATTTAATATCAAACCCTAAAATTGTGTAAAACTTAGGAATATTATTCATAACTTACATATTTTTCGTAGTTTTTAAATCACAGTAGTTAGTTTAAGTTTACGTCATTATTTTCTTATACTAAGTACAGTAATCCCACGAACTGCGCGGTTTCGCAACTGCGCGGTTAAGTTTTTAATACCAAAATTTCGAGCTGCGCGGTAAAAATTTCGCAGCTACGCGGTTTTTTTTATAATTTCTGTTTAAAAAACGTGTTCTGAACATATATTTTGGTCAATCCCCGACAAGAAGGAATCAGCTGGTAATTTGGTATCTTCGTACATATTTGGTAATTTCGTGCTTAAATTAGTGTTTATATTTAGTGGAAATTGTGACATTAGGTAAGACAATTGGTGGGGACGAATTTGAAGACTTACAGTCAGAAGATATCATGGACGTCCTTGCAAGCTATGAAGAAAATATGACTGCTGACGATATTTTGACACAGTTCGACGATACTTATAGCGACGAAAATGATGAAAGTGAAGTTATAGAGATTATAAGAAAGAAAAACCTTACGCACGAAAAACTGGCAAATTTTTTAATGCTTGGTAGTCAACTTTAACAAGAAGCTCTTAATATGGACACTGATATGGAGCGTGCCTTAAAATTTCGGTGAAATTTGCATAATGAAAAACAAAAATCGGGTAATCAATCACTAATTTTTCAAAAAGATTAGTAATACATATCATATCTTTGTATTACTTTAAATGTCGTTAAATAAAAACTTTTTTCTATTTTTTTTTGGAATTTTTCTAATATCTGCGACCTAACCTCAATATTTCATACAAAGTAGGGTTCACAGTGCGCGGTTTCGCAGTGCGCGGTTTCGCAGTGCGCGCTGTTTTTGTGGAACGTATCTACCGCGCAGTTCGAGGGATTACTGTATAATGAAGTATTGTATTCCTGAAAATTTCGACCTTAATTTTGCCTAAAAACCATTTCCCGAGCACTCCTGAGTATATTGGAGTATTATTACAAAAACACCATTATGTGTGTTCTGTGTACAAGATTTTGTCGTAGATTTTGTATAAGAAAGTCATGTGCTGTTCACATCGGATATTTTTAAAACAATTTTTCGCAACCAAATCCTGTGAACTATTGTTACCTATAGGTAAATATAATGTCTAAAATGCTTCAAAATATTTCATTTCTTCTATACTGAAATCTTAACTGGAAATTTCCAAACTTAATTTTAATAACTGCATTCAAAAAAAATCATTTTGCCGTAGGCCGCAGATACCAAAACATTTCGTATTTTTTTTTTTATCTGTTCCACATTTTGCACAAGGTAAGTTAATGATGAAGTTTGTATACATTGTGCAAATAAAAGAATTTTGAGGTTTCGCTCTGAGCAATTAAATTTGTTAAGGCTACAAATATAATTTTTGTGGAAATTTTACCCGCAATTGCTGGCAAAGCTTCTTCCTTACTAAAGGGTAGTCGCAACCAGGCAAGTGGTTTCCCTTACAACTCTTGGTTTTTGTAAGGAATCTCCTACAAGTTGTTAATACTCGTACATATAAAGTTCATTTTGTAACTTTCTCAAGACCCTTGTATATTTGCTGGGATCCCAGAGAAAAAGTGTTTCAAAGCGAAAGGCAAACAAGATTTTAAAAAGGACCATCCCCATTGGGCCAGAAAATCTCAACCAATAAATTTAACGATGCCAGAAAAGAAATCTGTGAAGTGGGAGAGCATTTTTTTGTGTTTCCGTTTGTGGTTTTTCCATTCGCCCAAGCCTCCTTCACGCTAAGTTGGAGTTGGAGCGATGAGTTCTTTAACAAAACTTGTGTAAAATGTTTTTTTTTTCGTCTTTTCTGGTTATTTTGTGCTTTTGGTTTGACATCATCACTAAATTCAAAGAAGGCTGGTAAATGACTCACAAATCTCAGATTCCTTAGAATTTCAATGAAAAGTGTGGCTCGTTGCTTGGTGCTAAACTCGTAAAAAATTTAAATCAATTAATTCGGCACAAGTATATATATTTTATTAAAGTTGTCCGTGATGAGGCAAGGAACCTTTTTATGTCCTTTTCTCGAGATTTTCTTGCCACAAAGAATGAATTTTCTATGATGAGTTGTTTGTTCTTTTGATGTAAATTTATTCTCTTTATTTTCTACGGTCATTTTTTTTTAATTAAAAATCGTTTAATTTTTATGATTTGCCTAGTAACTGAAATTGTTCTCTTCTTTAGACACAAAATTAAGAAAAATTTCCACGTCCTATCAACATAATTCAAATGACATTGATGGAAATTAATGTTCATGATAAACAAAATTCTTATGGATATTAAAAAGAATTTTTAATTAGGTTTTTTTTTTTTACTTATTGTGTATTCATAATAAACAGACCGACTCGAGAACGAGGGCAGATAGAAACTTTCTGATCATTACGAAATCCGTTTCAGGCAAAATTATGAGGATGTTCGTGCATCTGTCTGTCGGTATCTCCGTTTTGCGTATCTTAAATAACTCGAAAACGCGTTGACCTACTCACGTAGCAACGAAGGTCGTAAAGTGGTCATGGCAACCATTAAGTAGCGAAATTAGAGTCGTGACCACTACTTTACAACCTTTCATGCTTCTTGGGTAGCGACTTTTTGTAAATGAGTTTTACGATAATCGTAGTTTTCGTATGTGTTTTTAGCAAAAAATGAATGCACCAAAATTTGAAGAATATGAAATTTTCCAAATTTTTTGCTTTAACAGTTTTTACTAGGGATGTTGAGAATGCAAGACGTGTTTAACTAAGAGAAAAAATTAAAAATTAGTGAAATTTGAATCATTTTTTTTAAATATTTCAAAAAAGTGCTGTTTGCAATATTTGAAAAACTGTACTCGGTTCTTGGACTCGGAATTGGGTAGTCGGGCACCTGTTTTTCGCAGAACCGGTTCCTGAAAGTTTTCGGAACCGGGTTCTCGGTTCTTATCAGCAGTCCTAGTTTTTACGTATCTCAAACGGTTCTCAATCACGCCTATTCCCGTAACCGGCGGGACGTGTATACGCCACGCCACGCAAGTTTTATCTCGATCGAATGAAATTTTCTTATTCTAGTAGACGTAGAAACGCAGTTTTATTCAGCCCCGCGCTGACTATTTTGACAGTTTTGCTGATTTGATACGCATGAAGTTTTATTTGTTCAATTAAATGATTGTACTGCGTCTAGTTAGTTTTTCCTGACCTTCAAAACTTATATTTAGTTAAAATTCATTGAATGTATAAATAAAATTCACATTTTTATTCAAACTTTCTATTTAATTGATTGGTCCCGCAACGATTTACTCGCGGGAAATAAATGTATGGAAATGTCAAAATATTCGAGGGAGCGTTTAGTGTAATACCGAAAGTAAAACGTTTTCAGCACCACGGCACACGCCGGGACAATTGCGTTTAGCAGAATGCAAATTTTCTGCGGGAAACGGCAAATCCCGCGGCGTACACGTCCCGCCGGTTACGGGAATAGGGCTGAATATATTTTTTAAAAAATTAGGTTTTTTGAAAATAGATTCCGCTATACACGCAGGGGAAAAAAATAGTAAATCTAACTACTTTATAATGGGAAATCGAGACTATCACTAAAATAGTTAATTTCCATTACAAAATAGTTCATTTGAATTGAAAAAATAGTCAATTTAAATGCAAAATAGTAAATTTTACTACTAAGAAGTAAAATTTCTTATAAAATATAACGAATTTTGACTATTTTTGTAATTAAAATTAACTATTTTAGTAATAGTCACGATTCTCCGTTATAAAATATTTAAATTTACTATCTTTTCTTTGAGTGTACGTTTTGAGAAAAAATGTATATAACTAAATTCAAAGAAAATAAAATTTCCTGCATTTTTCCCCTTAACTCTTAGAGGTACAGGAAAAAAGCAAATATTTTCACTTGTGCTGCACACGAAAATTTTTTGTTTTTTTTAGTGTTACCAATTCAAAGCTTTCATACATCAAGTCTATTTAATCAGTGGTACAATTTTGTTACCACTGTGCAGCATTTGTTCCGAAAAAAGTGGTACATCACGTGTACCACCAAGCCTGCAAGGGTTAAGGGTTTTTAAGTATATTTAACGGTTCTATATTCAAAAATAATATCTTTTTTACATATATCTGCAGAGCAAAGTTTTGTGTTGATCAAAACTGATCATTTGTGTATGATTTCTTTTTGCATAAAATGGAAATGCAAAAAAGGCTTGCCAAGTCGGCAATAAAAAAAATCCATTAAAGTTCACTAGTAAGCGTCGTATTTTATCACGCAAATGAACATTTACTCACATTACGAATATTGATGGGCAAATATGAGATAACATATATTCAATTTGTTATCTCAAAAACATTCAATTGAACCAGGAAAAAAACATTTCCTAAAGGTACGTTTTCGTTGGGCGCTGTTGACGGCGGCCGTCGACGGCGGGTGTCGACGGCAGCTGTTGGACAGCGCCGTTAACTGTTTTGGTTGCAGCCGTTGAACAGTTGTTTAAAGTCAAATCTAAGTGCGCAAGTAAATTTAAAATAAAAATGGATTTGATGAAAATTCTTTTAGCTGAAGCGGAGGAAGAAGAAGAATTTCTTAGATTAATACTATTAAATAAAAGGCAGCCTATAAACAGTATTTTTGAATCTCGCGAAGAAGAAGGATGCTTTAATCTGCTAATAAATGGCCATTTAAACAATTCTGATGAAAAAGTTACTATTCTTTTGCAGAAATAAAGAATATATTCACTCACAATATACGAATTATCGTAAATGTGGAAATTTCACTTGTGAAAAAATCGAATTGACAGCTTCGATAACGCCGCTAGACTGGTTCAAAAGCAGTCGAACGGCAACAGCTAGCTGTCAACAGACGCCGACGAGCTGTCGGACAGCGTGAACGAAACCGCCAACATGGTTCTGCCACAAGAGCAGTCATTTTCAACGGCGCCTGTCAACAGCTAGCTGTCAGCGGCCGCCGTCAGTAGCTGCCAACGAAACCGTACCTTTAAGTGTGATTTCAGTACCATACATTAACGTTTTTTTTAAATATCTGACGTTAATTTAGAAAGATTTTTCAAAGCTCAATCTTAATTTTACAAACTCTGTCAAGCATAAATACACTTCATGAGTTGGATTTTTTCCACATAACTTCACAAAGCTGAAAATATTTACGCGTTTGTATGTTTTTTATATGCATCAATGGTTGTTCAAAAAAAAAATAACACCCGGAAAAAATTACTTACATTGTATTCAATCAAATGTGGCCATTGGTTTCAAAAATGATCGTATCCACTTTTGATTTTTTTTTATCCAGTCCATAATTCCGTATCCATATTTTATAGATATGCTAACATCCTATTAAGCTTCTCTGCTGTAAGAAAACAAAGTTAAGTTAATTGCGACATTTAAAAATGAACAGTTTTTCGTGATTTTTCTTAAGGTGGACATTATGATTTTTGAAACCAACTGACACAAATCATAAGCTTATAAAAGTTTATGAAAAATCTGTCTAAGTAGGTAATTGAGATTTTAATAATTGAGAATTATTTCCTCATTAAATCCCTCAAAAACCAATACTCCAATAGATATAGAAGTTCATTGTCCCTTTTTAAATGAATTTTACTATTAATACCTTCAACGTCGATGGATACGTCCCCGATAGATAGAGTTTTCCGAATATTTTCAGCCCAATTCATTATTACGGAGAAACATTTTTAACCGTTTTGTTGTTCCACGATACAATCCCATATTAAATCGATTTTCGATTATTTAGAAATAAAAGCCATTTATCCTTCTATTCTTAGTTCCAAATGCATGTAAATAACTCATGCATTGCGACTTCCATTTATTTTTACAATTCAATGAATCGAAAAAACCTGTTGATAGTGTCATTGCCTTACAATGTGACTATTTACGTTGATTTAATTTGTTTTGTGGATTTAGCGTTGTTTTATATTCGATTAAGAATAACTGGTAAATTGATTCTTTTTTTTTAACGCGGAAAATACAAGAAAGTCTTCTGCAGTAGGTTATTAACAACAAGGCGACGAGGAAAACCCAACCGCAGATGATCAGGACGCGAAGAGAATTGGGGTGCAAAACTGGAGGACATCGGCACGTGACCGGGACCTCTGGAAAGAGACATTGTGGTAGGCCAATACCGGAAACCGGTTGTAGTGCCGAGAGAGAGAGAGAAAATACAAGTAGATTTTTACTCTTCTATTCAAGGTACACACAGCGAAAAAAAAAATAGTGAACCGAACTATTTTTTAGTTCGAATCGGGAATACAACTAAATTAGTTAATTTCGATTACAAAATTGTTAATTTCAATTACAAAAATAGTCAATTTAACCACTAAATAATAAATTTAACTACTAAGTTGTTAATATATTATAAAAATAATCGATTTTAAGCTATTTTAGTTGTATTCCCGATTCCGGCTATTTTTTTCTGTGTGTATAGGGTGTTTTTTATTTTAGAAAATTGAAAAGCATTTTACCCTTGTCATTTAAAACACGAGCATTTACATTGAATCGTATTTACAGTCAAAATCTGCTCTAGTGACTGCTTGTTCCTTTTAACTAAATTATAGCATTCTTAAATAATGAACAACCATGAATACCTTGATTATAAACAGTAATATCCGTTAGTATTTAAATTTTAAAAATCCAAAAAAATTAAAAAAGAGGTTGCATCGGCCGGGAATCGAACCCGGGCCGCCCGCGTGGCAGGCGAGCATTCTACCACTGAACCACCGATGCTTGTGTCTTCAGCTTGGCAAGTGACAAACTCGATCGCTTTGACCAAAAATTATGACGATCAGTCAACGATTTGTTTTAGGCCTCGCTTACACTTGCGATTTTTCTTTGAATTTCTTCGCGAATTTTATTCAAATTTTTTTCCGCCAATTTTAATTTTACAAAGTCTAGAACAAAAAACTGAAGATTCTTTCCAAAAAATGATAGTTTATTCTCATCAACGAATTGATGCCACTTGGACATTTTCAAACTGCAATTTCTAAGGATAATACAACTTTTAACTATATTTCAGGATTATTTCCAGGAATCTTTCTTACACTTCTAAAAGTAGTTTCTCCGCGTTTAATTGCTGCACAATGAGTTTATTAGCCTTTGTCGGTATTTCAACATTACATCCTAATTGACCTCTCATGTATAACTTTGCTGTGCTTGTTTTTATTGAATGTAATTTTAGGAGAACATTCAAAAACTTGCATCGGCCGGGAATCGAACCCGGGCCGCCCGCGTGGCAGGCGAGCATTCTACCACTGAACCACCGATGCTTATACATTCATACTATAGGCAACAAAATTTCACTCAACATCTTCATCTAAAAATGAGATCAGCAACCGATGGACCATTTTATTACGAAATTCAATTCTGTCTTCCTCTTCGTCGTCATGTTCTCCAGATGAAAAGATGCTGAGCTTTCTACAAGGCGAAAAACTTGACTGGAATGTTTCCCATGCGAAAAATGTCGGATATTTGAAAATCTTGTGGTAAAAAAATAGGCATTTGAACTTTTGTTTGCAAACAATTCTTAACAAACCTAAATTAACATAAAAATGTTCAACCGGCAGGGGTTTTGGTTGGAATTCTTGGAAAATTTTTCTTAAAACAGAAGGCAATGAAATCATTGTTGTCATAAGTTAATGAACATCTAAATTACGGCGAATATTACTCACATAAATTTTAAATATCTATCAGGTTTTTTACATCATCTTATCTACCTCCACGAGTTCATATAATGCTCTAATTTTAGCAAAATATTCACCACCAGCTGTATCAACATAAGAGCACAAATGAGATTTTTTTTAGGAAAAATATAATTTTATTCCATTATATTTTGTGTCTTACAATTTGTTATAATAGTTTGTAGAAAGGAAAACACTTTGGGTGTCCGCAATGAGTCTGCGGCGTCCAGTCTTGTTTAAATTACAACAGTACGATTTTTTTTTCTTTCTAAAAACCATGACAGCTAGAGTATTAAAACCACAAACTTCTTCTTTGCCACTATAATTTTTTACTGCATCTCGAATCTCTTCTTACTTCTGAATATCGAACTAATTAAACTTTTTGTTGTTGTAAATTGAAAAAGTTTTTCCCTTTTATTATCCTTTTCTTCTGCCCTGCTTTGCTCAAGGATATCTTGAACCCTTTTCCAGCAGGAAAAGAAAAGTAAACACGTCTTAATTTTGTTCAAGAGCAAAGAAAATGTATTGAAAATTATCAACATTTTCCTTACTTCAACTTTCTTTTTTATTAACTTTCTCCGTCGTTTTATTTTCTATTACAGATACGTTCCGACACGGCTATGGGGCTTCAGTGGTCATGTACAGACTGTGATTCATAGCATAGTGGGACGGGTCAAGTGTCCTTGGCCCTTGGGAGAACGTGTCTACCTATCACTGGCTGATGGCTCGACACTGACCTACGATCTCTATCAACCGCTCAACGAGCACGAAGGTATGTTGTTTATTATTTAGGGGGTTTAGGTACAGGCTTAGGTTCAGGATGACTACCAGAAGCTTTCATAATTATTGGCCCATAAGTTTTTGAAGTACATAAAAATAACACAAGTAACGATCAACAAAGTTAAGGAGATTGAAAAAAAAAAATCTCCGAAAATTGTTGACCGTAACATATACGCCGTAAACAAACAGGATATTTTGATTAAGTAGAATCTCCACAATCGATAAAAAATAATAAAAATTCAATTTTGTTAAAAGCAGTTCATTTACTGAACAAGAAGTTGCGGTGAAAAAGCATTATCAACGATGAAATGTCAATTAACTCATTCACAGTCGGTTAATTTTTACTAAACACTGAAAGCTGGATAAAACCAAGAAGTTCTAAAGTTGGTTGCTACAGACTTTTGTCATTAAAGTCCATTAAAAATGGTGACGAAAAGACATTAACTAAAGAATCATTTACATCTCACACTTTATTTTAAATTCTTCGAGAAATTTAAGAAAAAAAAAGTGTGAATGGAGCCTTACGTCAATGCCTATGAAAAAAAAAATTTTTTTTTTGAAAATTTACAGTTTTTTGGGAAAAAAACAAAAAATTTGCTTATTAAAATTTAATTAACAGAATCCCATTCAAAATTTTGTTGTTTTGATTGAACAGAGTAGGATGTTATCCAGAATGTTTCAATGAAATAGCAATTTTATCATCCTGTAATCACGATAAACATTAATATATCTAATACTAGCTTGCATACCCGTCGTTGCCGGGTTAAGTTTTTTCAAATTTTTATTTTTATTTTTTTGATGGTTTAAGTTGGAGCTAAACTTTTGGCCAATCGGCTCGGTAGTTTCCCCGCGAAAGGGTAACATAGAGGAAGAGCTAAGTTTCAAGATCACTTTACCCCCTCCCCTTACTCCCCCACCTCTCGGGCTACTTTTTAATGGGTCTAAGTTGGGGCTGGACCCCCGACGAACATCTATGCCAAATTTCAGGCCAATCGGTTCAGTAGTTTCCCCGCGAAAGAGTAACATAGCGCAAAAACTAAGTTTCGAAATCACTTTACCCCCTTCCCCTTACTCCCCCCACACCTCGTGCTACTTTTCCGTATGCCTATGTTGGAACCAGAACTACCACAGACACTCATGCCAAATTTCAAGTCAATCGGTTCAGCCGTTTTTGCGTGAAAGAGGAACAGACAGACAGACAGGCACCAACTCATTTTTATATATTAGTATGATGTACCCCAAGTATGACACAGCGCAGTTGGGGGTTAAAAAAAAGACATTCCAAAATGACGGACTCTGTCGCAATTTCGCCTGCGGCGCATCTTTCTAGAGATTTAACAATGTACATAGTTATTGTCAAATCTTTAGAAAAATGCACCGCAGGCGAAAATCTGATATAGATGGGAAAAAATATTGCCGATCCTTTTATAACTGTAAATGTCGAAAAATGGGGGTATCGAAAGAAAAAGATTCTATTGCCGTAATCTTACAAATTAGTAATTTCTTTTACAACAAAAGAGATTTTTTGTTGTTTTTGATTCTGAATTGTAGGAATACAATTGTAGGAATATGTAGGAGTACAAATAGGATTACAAAACCTATAGAATCCCAAAATATTTCCTTAGAATATTCCCAAAAGAAAAAATGATCAAAAATCCTATTTTGTAATCCTATTTTGTAGAAAATCTCCACTATATTGGAGTAGGCCCTTAGCATTAGTAGCATAAGCCATGTACGCGATAATTTATACAGGACGATAATAATCTCAATAACATATCTCGCTCAATTATTTTTAATGACTTTCTCGGCTGAGTGTTCTTTCTTCCTTTTCTTCGTTTTTCAAGTCCTTTTCTGGCCGTAGCTAATCATAAGAAAGTTTTCTTTTATTATGTGGTTCTTAAGGGAAAGTGGAGTTTGCCACCACGTACATAACGAAGCCAGTAAGACATTGATGAATGGCATGATAGCGTAATGAAGGTGTGTTTGGTGGTTTTATATAAAAAAAAATACAAAACGATAAACTAATATCGTGCCGAATAGATAAATCGAAATTGTAATAAACAAGGGAGAAAGTTTTAATTTATTTGGATTTTGTCACATTTTGTGTCACCATCAGAAACAATTTATTTACACATCGATAGTGATTTTGTATAGCATATTGTACTAATAATAATATACATTCGAAGGATTTGAAATTATACAATTATGTTGTTTTTCTTTAACTGCTATCAGAATTGTCAGGTGAAAAGTCGTAATTTTAGAAGCTTTGATTGTATTTTCACCAAAGAAACATCAATATACTTTTATTAAGTTTGTGCGAACAACGATAAATCGTTTCAAGTTTTCACAACGTTTGTGGGATATTTACAAAAGTCTGAATACTGTAGAAACACTGGCGCATCTTTTAAATCGCAACGAAATTAATACTTGTTCAATTAACACACCCGTAAATACAGAAATATAGTGTATACCCCGTTTGGTTCATCTTCATGCCAATTTAGTAGTTTAGATATTTTTAAAACTCGCATGTATACCGAGAAAAAATTAAAAAAAGCCTTTTTTGTAAAAAAAATGTATTAAAAAGAAAAAATAATATTTTGGGGGCTGTGTTTCAGAAATAAAGCCGAGATAAATATTTATTTCATGTTTTATAACAGCGAGATAAAAGCTTTTATTTCAGATACACAGCGCCCACAAATTATTTTTTTCTTTTTAGTACATTTTTCATCCTTTTTAGTAATTTTTTATTGATAGTATGACTAAAAATCCAAAATGACGTGGATTTTTTTCGCTACGCTAATATATACTTTTTTAGATTTCAAATATATATCCTTGCCTTTGAGGTATCCTTAAGGCTCCCATCTCATTTTGGCTAAAATACAGGATAAACCTGCGAAAATTAAGGATTTTACAGGATAAATTTTTCAAAATACAGGATACAGTTCATTTATTTGAAAGAAATTTACATAAAAAATGCAATACACTTGTGAACGTAATTATTATTGTATCATTGATTAAGTGTAAAATCATTGCTTTTGTCGTCATTGTCAATTTCGAGAGTTTTATTATCAACTCACGTCTTGTATTTGTCTTTAGAAGCTATTTTTCGAAGCATTTCCGGCTGCGACGTCAGGAATTCATAGAATTCCAAGCAAGATAGTTTCATATTGGTTTTGATTGTGAGAATCGCTTTTAATGTTTCAATTTTTAATCGAGTTTTCTCATCTGTCCACGTCCTGTTTCAGTTTATAAATTGAATATAAATTTTATATTCGGACACACAAAACGAACTGTAATAATATCTTGCACAGTGTTACCAGCTTGTTTTTTGCGAGAGGCTATTTATTCTCTAGTCGCTACGAGTAGAGTGCCTAAGTGTTCATAACATTTTGATATACGATATTTTCCTCATTAAATATCGGTTATACAGGCAAATACAGGATAAATACAGGTTTTTGAAAAAAAACAGGATCGAAAAAAAAATACAGGAAAAATACAGGATAGAAAAAAAATACAGGATTGCACTCAAAAATACAGGATAATAAACCTGTAAAATACAGGATAGATGGGAGCCTTAGGTATCCTTACAGACTTCTTAACCTCAAATTCGGATTCATCCACTCCAAAAACTTGAAGATGAGATTTTGTTCGGAAAATTTGAGGAAAAGGATAATCACGGTATCCTAACAGGACCTTCTGCATAATATTTTTCCGGGAAATTTGAGTAAAAACATAATCATGGTATCCTAACAGGACCTTCCGTTATCCTTACAGACTTCTTAATGCCAGAATCGGATTTAGAGACTCCAAAAACCTACAAAATTATCTTACAAAACCTTTCCTTATCCTTATAAGGGCGAAGTAGTGAAAATATTGTATTGTCATCGGAGTTACGTATGTGTGCCAAATTTCTAGTCAATCGGATGAGTAGAAGAGGGTCAAAATTAAATTGCATAATTTGATCCTGACAGACAGACAACAAACAGACAGACACGAAAGCCAGCTAAATAATAATATTTAAAATTGTATTTCATAGAAGCATGAAACTACTCTAATTTAATTGGGTGAGGGGAGGGGGGAGGTGTACCGAAAATTCGAAAGGTCGAAAATTAGCGTAACATAGTTTATGGACAGCACTTATAATAATTTAGTATACTTTCTAAGCCTAAAATTTGTAAAACACCTAAAATTCGTAAAACTGATTTTATTTTTCTGTAAAAAAAACCGCTGCGAGACGGATTTCATGTATTTTCACTTACAAAATGTCTTGCCGAGGACAAAACTTTTACGAGTTTTTTGTGTATGAGATATAAAAAATGTCGTGGTGCTGCTATGAAGCGCTTAGTGACTCATTATAACAGCAGATATATGTAAATTAATAATGACTACATTATCTCAGTTAATTGGTTTTACTTAAAAATTCAATTAAAATTTCAAGCCGATATTACGCCTTTCAGAAAGGACAATTTATTAAGAAAAGTTTAAATTTTGTAAAAATGTCCTTCATTTATATTTCATGTGCATTTTAAATAAACTAAACTAATAGACATTTTAAGTAATTGCCGTTGTAAATTGAAATGTTCTTAAATAAAATAACGATCGTGGAATATTATATCAAATTCCCATATTGTGAGAAAACGTGCATGACTAACAACGGAAAAATTTTCCAATTTTCCGATCAATATTACGGCATCAAATTCAATACTGAACAAATATTTGGATTTTTGTTTTTTTTCCCCGAATACGTTTATGAAACAGAATTTCTGTTATCGAACCGAACACATGATGATAAATTTTTAAAACGTTTCGCCTCAATGATAAATTTTAAACGATATCACGAAATGACTGTGCGTTATCACGACCAACTGTAACAAAACGAAATGAATTGAAATGTATTTTAACAAAATAACAACAGCAACATCATTGTTGTAAACAAATTTAATAAATACATGTTCGTGTTTGATTTTCACGTTTTCACGTATTTTCTTTGTGTATCTTTTAGATGACATAACCGTGGCGATATGTCCTGGCATTGGAAATTCATCGGAGAGCGTTTACATAAGGACTTTTGTCCATTACGCCCAATGCCATGGATATCGATGTGCTGTCCTGAATCACATCGGAGCCTTATCCAGTGTACAAGTGACATCAACAAGAATTTTCACATACGGTGAGTGTGTATATGGGGATTACTTATAGCCTTGAGAATTATTTATTCTAACATCTCATCGAATTGATTACAGGACATACAGGTGACTTTGCCGAAATGATGACCAGTTTGGTTAAGAAATATCCGTCCACAAATGTAGTATCGGTCGGCTTTAGTTTGGGTGGCAACCTGGTTACAAAATACATGGGCGAGAAGACCTACAATCGACCATCGAACCTAATTGGAGGCCTATCCATATGCCAAGGATACAATGCCGATACGTATGTTTTACAATCTATTATAATAAATATTAGCCTGCCTTTCACATATAAAATAAATATTTACACTAATAATAAATTAATGGATTTTTCTATTGACATTTCCAAACAGAGGAACCAAGTGGTTGCTGAATTGGCAGAACTTTAGGCGTTTCTATCTCTATGTGATGACTGAAAATGTCAAAAATATCATAATGAAGCATAGGCATGTTCTATTAGCCGATGAAGTAAAAGCCAGATGCAATTTGAATGAGCGTGAGATCGCGGCCGCCGCAACCCTACCAGAGTTGGATGAGGCGTACACGAGACGAATTCATAATTTTAATTCGGTTAAAGATTTATATAGATGGAGCTCATCTATCAATTATTTAGATGACATCGATAGGCCGATGATTTTTATGAATTCTAAGGATGATCCTCTCGTTCCTGAGGAGTTGCTTGTCCCGATCAGGAAATTTGCAGGTAAGATTTTTAACAATTTCAAGGGAAAAAAATTACTATGCCTCGTTTTAGACCAAAAATAGCAGAAGTTTTGTTTGATCTCAGCGACGCTTTTTGCACTTCGAAAAACACTTCGAATTCGTGTCGCAGAAGTTTTTGTTGTATAAAAGAAAAACGTTTAAAAGAAAAAAAAAAAGAGTTTTCTACAATGAAAACGAAGTTTTAGAGTAAAATTCTTTTTTTTTAGAATAAGGGAGAGTAAGACAGTTTCATATTCCGGGAATTTTCATATAGTCTTTATTTTCCGCCAAATAGAAATCCAGGGGAAAAACATCTTACCCAATGCACTCTCGAAATAAGAGATAAACTCTAAAAACAGCAATTTTTTCGTAGTTACTATTAGCTTTTTGACTGTTTATATAAAACTCGTGTAAAGAAAGTTATACAATATATCATACTAATATATAAAAATGAGTTGGTGTCTGTCTGTCTGCCTGTCTGTTCCTCTTTCACGCAAAAACGGCTGAACCGATTGACTTGAAATTTGGCATGAGTGTCTGTGGTAGTTCTGGTTCCAACATAGGAATACGGAAAAGTAGCGCAAGGGGAGGGGGTAAAGTGATTTCGAAACTTAGTTTTTGCGCTATGTTACTCTTTCGCGCGGAAACTACTGAACCGATTGGCCTAAAATTTGGCATAGATGTTCGTCGGGGGTCCAGCCCTAACATAGACACATTAAAAAGTAGGCCGATAGATGGGGGGAGTAAGGGGAGTGGGTAAAGTCATCTCGAAACTTAGTTTTCCCTCTATGTTACCCCTTCGCGGGGAAACTACTGAACCGATTGGCCTGTAATTTGGCATAGATGTTCGTCGGGGGTCCAGCCCCAACATAGACCCATTAAAAAGTTGCCCGAGCGGTGGGGGAGTAAGGGGATGGGGTAAAGTGATTTCGAAACTTAGTTTTCTCTCTATGTTACTCTTTCGCGGGGAAACTACCGAGCCGATTGGCCTGAAGTTTAGCTCCAACATAGACCATAAAAAAAAAACAAATTTGAAAAAACTTAACCCGGCAACGACGGGTATGCAAGCTAGTATTTTATAAAATCATATTTTAAACACATTTCTCTTTTTCGATATGATGCACCATTTTCGAAAAAATCGAAAAAAAAACTATTTAGTTTGTAGGGGGGAGGGGAGAAGGAATGGTATGATTTTGCCTGTTCAAGAACTTAGCCTTGTCATTTACGAGAAACGTAGCTGTACAAAATTTCAAGTCTGTAGCTCAATCCTTTCGAAAGTTATGGTGTTCATGGGTCTGTCCGGACAAACAGAAAGACATCCAGGCGAACATGCGAAAATCAAAATCTTTTGTCATCCCTAACACCCTGGTGTAGTTTTGTGTCCGACGATTGGTTCTATGCTGTACAAACGGTATACTAAATCTATTATACAAGAATTGTATTCTCAAACAGATTATAAAAATGTTAACGGATTTTTCATTTTTAGCAAACAAAAAAGATATAAAAACTGAAGAAAAAATCCTTTAGGGCTAGTCTCTACAAAACACTAGTGTTCATACTAATGCAATTTGTTTTGTTTTAGAAATAAATAATGATATAGAAAATAACTCACATGTCCATAGTTTATTGAGTCCGGCTTATACTCGTTTCCCTGTAGTATTATTTTCGTATATTTCCAAGCTAAACTTAGTTCGTATTTTGCTTAAACGTTAAAAAAAACCTATCAATATTCTGCTTTTATTTAATCTCAACCAAACATTACACAATTTTTTATGAACAAAAAAAAAAGAAACCAACAAATTAACTTAATCCATTATCGAATATTAGTGATAATTTCACTTTTTCTCATAAATTGTTTATATTACGCACTGCACGTTTTTTAACAACTTGGCTTTGTTCCAAATTTTTCTGAAAGATGGGAAAATTTAAATTATTTAAACAAATTTAGAAAAATCTAAAATTAGACAAAATATATTTTAATTAGTTTAATAAACACTTAGCTTTGAAGTATTTTCACACAAACGACAACCTGTTGATTTATATTTGCCAGTGATTTGAGTAGCGCGTTAAGGCAACTTTGTGCATGTGGCAGTTGTGGCCGAGCGGTTAAGGCGTCTGACTAGAAATCAGATTCCCTCTGGGAGCGTAGGTTCGAATCCTACCAACTGCGAGATTTGGTTTTTCTTTTGCTTTATTTTTAAAATTATAAAATTTTTTATAATTTAAAAATTCCTACTGTTCTTAATTTTTGATCTAATTTAAAAAAAAACTTCGATATTTCGATAAACAAGCAGCGAAATCTTCCCACGGTTGTTTTTACTGTGGCCATCTGTTGGCGAGTAGTAGAACTACACTTGATGGGTTGCTGTTGTAAAAATAGCTCTAATAAAATTAATGGGGAAAATTAGTTTTTCTTTTATAAGATTAACAATTGATTGTTAATTGATATTCCAAAATTAATTTTCCATGTAAAAGTCATTCTAGTTTTATTTCACATCTCCCATTGTCTTAAACTCAGTGTTTCCAAATTGTTTCTTCCCTTCTTGACACTTAAATTCAAAATTGAAAGTATTTATATAGAGATTTTAAAATTTTATAATACAATTTGATATTTTTATTATAATTTAGTATTATTTTATTATATATAGTTGAAATATGGGGAAAAATTTGTAGATTACTACCATGTGCGATTAATGGCGTGTTTCACAAAATTTTTAGCAATCGCTAAATCGAGTTAACATGGAAATTTTAAGCAAAAAAAAAATAGTGTGCTAACTTGATTTAGTGGCCTTTTAAAGTTGCGTGAAACCCGCAGTAAGAGATCTAGTGTACGCTGTCAATAACTAATTTAATTTAAATTATTAGTAGAGTAAGTTTGGCTATTGTGAAATATATATTTTTATTTCTATAATAAATCACTAGCTTTAAAAGGAATTGTATTAGAATTTCGTGTACGATACTTTCAAAGGATTGCCTATAATATTCCACAGCAATGCCACCAATTATAAACATAAAAACAAGAATATGATCAAAAAACTACACTAACTGAAAAACTTAGTTTCTGTTCTGTTCTTAACTGTTTCTTCCATAAAAATATTTAAGGCGAGTAAAAAAATGTTTTGATAGGTAAAAAACATGTTAAATTTTTAAATAAAAATGTCAAAAAAAAGACCTATAGCTTCGCAGTCGGTAGGATTCGAACCTACGCTCCCAGAGGGAATCTGATTTCTAGTCAGACGCCTTAACCGCTCGGCCACGACTGCTTGCTGGGGCCCAGTGTCAAAAATGTGTTGGAAGCTCGACAACTCCATCGAAAGCTTCAATCTTTTTGTGTTGCCGTTTTCTGCTAAAAGCAAAGTTATTAATGTTGGAGTGATAAAAAATTCTTCATTCTGGATTCTTCTGATTTTTAATGTTTTTTAAATGCAAATTTTTATAGCATAGAAAGGAAAAAAGGATAGATTCTTTATTGGTAGTTTTAGTCGCTTGTAAATGATTATCCATTGGGATTTAGAATTGCACATGCAACCAAAAGGCTGCACATTTTTTTTAAAAATTAAAAAAATTTATTTGTATTTACATGATTTATTTATTCATTTATTTACATAGCGCTTACAGAGCAACTACATTGGCAATGTTATGTCGATGCAAAGAATTAAAACATTTTTTTTTTCATACAGGGGTTGTTTAATGTTTTTAAATTTTTTTTTTCATAGAGCGAAGATTCTTCGCACTTCACAAAAAATAAACATTACACATTTTTTGGGAAAGGGGGTTGATGGTCTGCGGAAGTTTCTACAAAACCATTAGTTTTAATGTCACTAATAAAATACTATACCAAATTTCTTTTAATTTTTCAGAGTCGCATTATAATACAGCCTATGTAGAAATAGCACATGGTGGCCATTTAGGTTTCTATGAAGGAGGTCTCATCTATCCAGATCCTGTAACATGGTTAGATCGTGCCGTAGTTGCTTTAATCGGCAGCATAGTATTATCACACAGCGACCAAGTACAAAAGAAGATCTCAGTTACGATATGAGAAACAACCGCTATTCGTTACTTTCCGTTTTTATAACATTTTTGGAATTCAATTAGCGATAGATTTTGCTAATGGAAAACACTGATTTTGGATGAAAGAAAAATAAAACTAATCAACTGCTATTACATAAAGGAATGGTGAAAATTTTAAAGTTTCGCTCAAATGGCAGAAAAATAACTGATTTAAAAAAAATTTTGTAGACAAGAAAAAAAACATAATTGTTTGTGTTAACAATCAAACACAAATAAAAACCAAGTAACTTATTTTATATATTGATATTAGATATAAGTTGTATAAAAAAAATTTTGAAAAAAAAATTGAAAAAATGAAAAATAAAACTAAAAGAATAAAACAACATATACTTATATGTACATTAAATTATTTATACAAAAATTATTAAGAATAAAAATGAAACAAATTATTGCTGATAATTTGACCGAACCCTTGATTTATAACTTTACTGAGCTTTAATGTTAAACATTTTTAAGAAATAGGATTGTAATTTGCTATTGAACCAATTGTAATTGTAATATCCAACGCTTATCGGAACTTAGGAGTACTGATTTTTTTTTTTTTTTTTTTTTTTTTTCATTTTTCACTTTTTTTGATATTAGAACAAAATAATGTATCAATAATAAATACATTTTGGTCACAAGTCTGAAAAGTTTTGTCTTTTAATTGTTCGTTAGGTTTTTTTTCGAATTAGTTTCGTATTTCAACAAATAGTAATAATATAGCATGGCTTGCGACCACAATTTGTTCCAATATTTAATTGATGCTTACTGACATGGCTACTTTTACTGCGCAGCATGAAAATACACTGCAGCGTTTACTTTTTCAGTTACTCTTTCAGCAATTTTTCGTAATGTTGCACAGTAAAAGTAGCCATGTCTGATCTCAGCATGAGATATTCTGGAAAACAGGTTTTTAAGACAAAAAAAAGCCATGTGAATTTTATTATTGTTGCTTGAATTCTGCTTTCGACTATTTGTATACGTTTTCCAATACACATGGCCAAAAGCAGTATTTAGGCGAGGATAAATTTAAAACTGATTCACAATAAATTTTAAAATTACTACTTAATTTGTCGATGATTGAGTTTTTAATTGTAACATTTTCAGATGTTATCTGTGTTCAGGAGTGATTTTCCGTAACTTGTTTCAAGCGTTTGTTTTGAGTTAGAAGAAAAAGTAGTATTCGCTGTCTCTGTTTTGACCAAAATAAATGACAGGGCAAAACAAAGCTAGCGAATACTACTTTTTCTTCTAACTCGATACAAACGCTTGAAACAAGTTTCGGAATTCCACTCCAGATTTTTGATAGAAGCAAGTAATTTATTTAAAAAATGATAAATGTTTGTAATAATTTAGATTTAATAAAAACAAAATCCTAATGGCTATTTTATTTTGTAATGTGTATGTTAAGAAATGTGTATTAATTGTTATTATTGTTTAAAAATCGCAGATTTATGTATTAATCCAATTTTTAAAAAACACAATTTGACTGTAAATTCCACTACGTTGAATAACCATTCAAAAAAATGTGTTGGAATCTTTCACAAGTTTATTTTCCTTGAAATTTAATGTTTCCAAAAAAAAAAAATATCAGTTGTGGTCAACACAAAACTTTCTTCTACAAAATCTACGACCCTGTGCAATTTACGTTATAGCCCTGTCGTATTGTCAACCCAATACAACCTCCCAACAAATTGTTGGTTTATCCAAAAATATCAAAAACATACAAAATTTGAGATAACTTGAGAACGGTAAAAGATATCAATTTACGGTAAATGGCAAAAAGGTAGAAAATTTTAACATCTCCAATTCTTCCTTAAATTAATTTGTCGAAAAACCGTTGGTTTGCAAATTATTCGCAAAAATATGATTTTTTACATATTAATGAAAATATCTCAATAACGGTAAAAGATAACGGATAATGGTAAAAGACAAAGTTGTGCAGAATGCCATTCTCATTAATTCACTTCATACATTCAGTCAGCAAAAACCCGTTAGTTTTCTAGATAATCGCAAAAAACTGATTTTTTGGAAATAACGGTTTATCTCGATAACAGGTTGAGATATCGATTTATAGCTAAAGACAAAAGTGTGGGAAATTTTATTTTCTCCAAGTTTTGTCATACTTAAGGCCACTAAAAAACGCGTAGTTTGGGAGTAAATCGAGAAAAACGAAATTGCGATTTTTGAAAAACCGCCATTTTGGATACTTCCGGTTAACGGATTTCCACCAAAAGTTGATTTTAGGCATGTTGGGTCCTGAAATAACATTTTTTGACGTTTCGCACCGCTCACTAACTGAGCGTACTTTTATGCCGCTCAGTAAAAAAGCTAAGCCGCTCAGAAAGAACGGTTGCATTCAGTAACTGAGCCAGTGAGCTGCTCAAAAAACTTCTGAGCAGCTCAGTTCACTGAATGCGCCTAATGATCAATATCAATGGGGATATTTACAAAAACTGTTACTTTGGCTGTTATCGTGATAAATTAATACTAATTGTTAAAGTGTTTCCCTGATCCGTGAACGCACTCTTTTGCGGTTGTAGTAAAATCGAAAATATACACAATTTCTCATATTTTTCACTTAATTCCTTTTTTTTTTTTTTTGCAAATTTCATATTTTGTTCCAATTGCTTTTTTTGAATTTTAAACTCAGAGTAGAATATAGAGATGACTTACGTAGGATGTGTCTATCGAAAGAAATTTTAATAGACTTTAAAGCCAGGATTGTTTTCTTAAGTCTTGGCTTTATTCAGGAGTAGTATTCCGAAACTTGTTTCAAGCGTTTGGATCGAGTTAGAAGAAAAAGTAATATTCGCTAGTTTTGTTTTGCACTGTTATTTATTTTGGTCGAAACAGAGACAGCGAATACTACTTTTTTTCTAACTCGAAACAAACGCTTGAAACAAGGTACGGAATATCACTCCTGTTCTCCCTTGGTGATTTGAACTTTCGTGTATAAGTAGACCTCCTTCAACACGATGTCCTTAAAATGCGGTTCACGAAATCCAGAAATGTTCACATTATGTATTTTGCACAGAGTAGTTATTATACAGAGGTTCAAAATTTTTCCTCTAAAACATTTGGTACCGATTATGGAGATTTTACGGTGAACGAATTCGCACTCACTAGCGACAAACGAGACGCTGGCGATGCAGGGAGTATGACTATAAGCAGGCAACGAACTTCGATTCTCTTGTGTCCATCATTCATCTTATTGCATACTCCCTGCACCGCCAGCGTCTTGTCCAGCGCTACTGAGTATGAATTCGTTCGCCATAAGCCTAGTGTAAAATTTCCATAATCGGAACTCAATGTTTTAGAGAGGAAAAGAACCTCTCTATAATAATTACTTTGTGCGAAAAACCATTTCTATGTTTTTTGCTATATGTCCTACAATACGACATTTTTGTCTTACGGTTAATTTGGCTTCCATTGCAACAAAAGTGTTAGTTTCTAAAATTTGGCAGTTGTTTAAAAAAAGGCCTATTTTATTTTTTATTTTGTAAAATTTTAGGAAATGTTGAACAACACACAATTGGCTAATGCAAGATTCCAACACAACCTACAAATTCCTTCAACACGAAAATATTGCGAAACTTATTTTACAATCTCAGAGCTATAAGTACGTTGCGGCATTGAGAGATTTTGAAAGACAGCTAAACAAATTTAGACTACAAAAGGTTTATAATTGCATAAAAAAACAAATAAAATAAGAACAAATAAAAATTGTGCAAATAAGAACGATGTGGACAAGAAAAACGTCTGAGTTTGTTTCGCTTTTCGTTTAAAATCGCGTAATACGACAACGCAACGCACTTGGCAGGGCATAGCTCTCATTGTTCCAAATGTGATCATTTTATAAGAAGCAATTAGCTTGTCAGATCTCATTCCTATTTTGCCCTTAGTTATTTTGTTATATAAACAAGAAAAAATATACTTTTTTACAATACGAATTTCTGATAAAAAAATGTTGTGGAATTCATCACGACACGATGAAAAATGTATGCATGTTGCTAAATTTTTATTCTTATGTGTGACCCAACAAACTAAAAATAAAGACATGTCCCTTATTTGTAACATTATGGTACGAAAATGTTTATTAGGTGCCTACAAAATTTAAGATAGTTGCACTTTAACAAAATTCGCCTTTATGACAATTTATTGATATTCCTTTTTTTTACTTACAACTGAATGTAGAGCTCTAGAGTAGACTCCAATTACTTAAAATATTAGTTTTGAAAAATAAGAAGAAAAATTTTAAATATATTTTTTTGAATGTTCGTTGTTGATGCTATTATTTTGATAGGTCAATAACCATTCAAACGAGACAATATAAAATCTTTAAAAAGTAATGCATTTTTTCAAAAATAAAATAATGACAAAAAAAAATCATTTTTCAGAAAATCTGTCGAATGTTGATGACGAAAAAACGTGTGCATTTTTACTGGCAGAATAAAATTACGATTCATTTAATTTTGTGTGAAGCGCTCATTTGTTAATTAAAATTTTATATGAAAATTAATTAGAATACAGGAAAGGTGTGAAATTTTGAATGACGGTAATGAAATTTTGAATGGATCAAATTAATTAAATATGCTCAATCAATTATTTAAATCGAAATGATATGAATTTCTTCACACAAAATTTCTTTCTTTCGCTTAATTTAAAAACTTTGACGCAGTAACGGAGGGAAATAGCGAAAAAATATCACGTCATCAACAACATTATCATATTGGCAAATATAGAAAGAATTAACATCATTTTCGTATTCCGTGCCTTGTTTTAAAACCAAAATGCAAAAACCATATATTTAAGAATATAAAATGTAAAACTAAAAAAACATTTAATGAAGACAATGAAAAATGAGAAGAGAACAAACAAAAAAAAACCAAAAAAAAAAACATTTTATACAAAACTTAGAAAAGAATCAATAAAATATATTTTTGCATAGAGGGCGCGTAACAAAGTTCGAGATGAGGCTTTTTTTTAGATGTTTACACACACTAAGTAATTTAGTGAATTTAAACGGACGCATTTTAATTGCATTGAAATAACATTTAAAAGTAAACGAGCGTTTTTATCTAGAGCTTATTAAAAATATTGTTTTTATAGTTTAAAATACGAATTTGTTAATTTACATACAAAATACGCATAAATAAGTAAACAGATGAGCCTTTTTTTACAGACTTTAATATACAGATAAGGAATTTAAGCATTTTAGTATGCTTTTCTTATTAACAGCAAATTTATTTATAAGCGAAATTTTTATGTACCGACACGAGATGAAAATAATAAAATGAAAATGACTTAGAAGTGTTTAAAATGCGTTTGATTTTTCACTGAGGTGTACTTTTTTTGTCGATGGCCAGAGTCTACTTATATTCGGCAATGTGATTTATATCACGGTTGTTGAAATTAGAAAATTCATCTTGCCGCAAAAAGTTGTTTGATATTTTAATGTTTGTAGGGTTTATTTAACCTAAACGAATAAATATTTCCTCCTTTATTTAAATAATGTCTTAAGGTCTGAATTTTCGAATCACAATTTTCTTAAAACAAACAAAAAAAAACAGAAAGAAATGCGAAGTAATTTTTTTTCCAAAATAAACAGAGAGAAATGCGCCGTAATTATTTTTTTTTTTCAAAAAAGGCGAAGTTTTTCAAACAAATGCGCCACTGGAAAAGTACAAATTGGCAATTCTAGGCCAAATACACTTTAAATTAAAAACCCAAAAACTTACAAACTTCTTGCTTTTATGAAGTGAACTTACAGTTAGATTGAAATTTACCCGACACATTTAACCCTCTTCCTGTAAGTCCTTAACCTTTCAATGCACGACTTTTTTGAATTGGGTTGAGCATTTCAAGAATCGTGCATTGAAAAGTCGTGTTTTCTGAGGGAAAACCGCCTTCTAAATATGGGAAAAAATATTTAAAAAATTCTAGCATCTATAACGTAGAAGATATGAATAGATTTTGCGTTTTGTCATCAATGCTAAACTGCCATAACAATAAAAAGCGTAGGTTAAATGTAAGAAACAGAAGTTATTTCTGTTATCTGTTTATTTTTCTAGATTAGACAGCTAAAAGTAGTTATAATACCAGTTTTTATTAGTGAAAAAAAAGTAAAATTCAAAACTAGTGTTTTTTCCAACATGGCTGCCATTTTGACGATAATAAAATTTTTCTCATAATTTTTAATAAACAGTAGACTCACGATTATGCGAACATTCTATTATATCAACAGTTATATTAAATGCATAGAAAATATTTGAGATTAAATACTCGGTTATATGAACAGCTTAAAATTTCATGTTCATATAATCGCGAGTGTACTGTAATATAGAAGTTAGCAAATTTTTTAATCGCGACTATCTTTTTTATTGTGTTAATAGTGAAAGGTTTCTTGTTGAAGATTTAGCTAAAACTCGAACTGGGTAAATAAAGGGTCTTTTTAAGCCCGATAGAACTTCAAATTTTAAAAAGTAACACAAAAAATTAAATTTTAATCAACATTTTTTATTTATTCGAAAGATCAATACATGGCATTAACATTTGAAAATGATTTCGGCCATATGGCCACCGCGGCTGTTCTTGACGAAGCACATTCTGGACGTCCAATTTTGGGCCACTTTTTCGAGCACTGCTGGCCGTATGTCACGAATAACACGAACAATGTTAGCCTCCAAGGCGTCAATTGTTGCTGGTTTATCAGCATAAACCAGTGACTTCACGTAGCCCCACAGGAAATAACCGAGAGGCAGCGCCGGCTCTATGGTTCTATGCGCCCTATGCAAGTTATTTTTTTGCGCCCTTTTTGTTTGAATTAAAAAAAAGTGTACATATGGCAGATAAGTAAATAAATTTAAAGGCACAAAACGTTTTATGTAAAATAATTCATACAAATAAAATAATTACAAGTTCAACGAATTATAATAGTTCAACATAAAGTATAAAAAAGTTAACAATTTTATTTATTTAAGTTTCTAAAATTTTACTTTTCTTGCGCCCTTTAGCTCGGCGCCCCCATGCCTTGCATGGTCTGCATATTAGGTTGAGCCGGGCCTGCCGAGAGGTGTCAAATCACATGACCTTGGAGGCCAATTGACAGGTCCATTTCTCGAAATCAAGTTATCGCCAAATTTTGATTTCAATAAGTCGATGGTTGCGGTCGCCGTATGACACGCAGCGCCATCCTGTTGAAACCACAAGTCAGCTACACCAATATCTTGAATTTTTGGCAACAAAAATTCATTGATCATTGCTCTGTAGCGAGCTCCATTGACAGTAACACGCACTCCTTCCGCCTTTTTAAAGAAATACGGTCCGATGATGCTATTGCAACAATATTCTCATTACTACGTGCTGTACGCACTCTGGTTGATGGATGAATGTCTAATAGTGTAAAATTAGTTCGAAATTTGGTGATGGTTTCACGAATAGTGCGTTCAGTGGGACGATTATGACGACCAAAATGTGGACGAAGAGCTCTATAACAATTCCTAACTGAGCACTGGTTTTGGAAATAAGTTTCCACAATTAGTAAATGTTGTTCACACGTAAATGTCAAAAAGTGAGTGCAGTATAACAGCTCGTTTGACAGTTAACCCTTTCGTAACTTATATCTAAGCAAAAAAAAAACACCCTTTATGATAACGAAAAATCATAGATTTATCATAAGTGATACACTTTGCATTGTAGGGTTAAATAGAACGGGGAGCGGTAGCACATTTTTCAGCTACATCACATTTTATTCAGTAGTTTTCTGCTCGATACGCTTCTCTTTTCTTGTCTGGCTATTTTTTGCTTTTGATTCCGAAAATAGTTGTCATTTTGAAGGATCCAAAAGTTAGTAAGAGCTATTTGTAAGATTATTGCAGCATTTGTTTCATAAATTCCTATTAAGCGAAAAAAAGGTAAGCTCCATTACTCCACTTACCCTCAAAGAAAATAAATTGTAACTAAAACAACCAAATTTGATCAAGTCTTATGATGTATTTGATTTTTTTCTGGTCAAGTTAAAAAAAAAAACAATTTACAAATATATCCTAGACAATGTAAAATAAACTACTGATAGATTTTGTAATTTTTATGATTTCATAAATAAGGACATAGACATTATCATACAAATAACTAATGAAAGGCATCTCGTTATAACTACACTTTCAATACAAATAAATCAGTATAGACATTTAATTTCATTACAAATATAATTTAACGTTACTTTCATTTTTTGTGCTAGCAGCACATTGTCGTACATAATTTAACAAAAAAAAAATAAAAAAGTAACAAAAAATTTTTATTTAATGAATTTAGATTAAATTTTGTTCTTTTGAAAACAATAATGAATTGCTGCCTATTGAAGAAGGAAAAAGTAATTAACTAAAAAATAACTTCTTATAAAAGAAAAAACAATACATTATATGAGCTGAAAAATAATAATAACTAAAATTAAACAAAGAAATTAAAAAAAATAGCTAATTTTGAATTTATTAGTTCGAGCTAATTGGACTTTTTTCCAATGACGAACCGATCCGGTAAATTCCATCCTTAAAAACTATAATTAGGACTGTGATATTATCTACTGAGCCACGATAATAGGACTGTAGTGCTAGACTTTTAGCACCAAAGTGAGGCTCATTTAGATGATCTTTAACAAATGCCACTGCCTCCTCATTTGAAAATGTGTCCCATAGACCATCTGAAGCTAGGATCAAGAAACTTGGCCTGAAATCGATAGGAAAATTATGCGTAAACGTTGAAATTGTTAAAAAATAATTTTTAGAATTCCTTACTTGTGATCAATTAATTCAAATGTTAAAATGTCTGGATCGGCTATGACTAGATTTTTATCTTTAAGTGGATAATCGCCCAATGCTCGGGATGTCGCCAAAATGCCAGCAACACGCCATACACCTCTAAAGGCAATAAAGCCGCCAGCATCGTGAATACGCTTGCGCTCACGAACCTGAAATTTAGAAAAATAAAGTTATGATAATATTACAATATTTTTTTATAAACATTCACCCCGATTGCGAGGTAGAAAAACACTAACAACAACACGTAAAACGACTCTTGTCGAAAACGACACGACACTCGCAATCGGGGTGATTGATTTTTACTAACTAACCTGTTGTGGCTTGTGATCGAACGATAAAGGTATGGCATTCCCCTTAAAGTCACACATAACACCTCTTGAATCACCAACATTCGCCACAGTTAATTTTGTACCCTGAATAATTGCAATTAATGCTGTTGTTCCAGCCACATTCGTCTAAAAAAAATTATTTTTTTTTAAAAATTAAACACCGAATTACTAAATTCTCTCTTTACAAACATCCAACTTACAACTTTCTTAGCAGCTTCTACTAATTTGAAATCAGCGTGTAATACTTCGTCGGTAACCATTTTGCCAAAGTTGATTTTCCCATTTTCCACATAACATTTGGCATCGTAATTCTGTGGGGCTTTTCCATTGGTCCCATTGCCTCCACCGTTGCCATTTCCATTGTTGTTCACATTCAGGAGATTGTCTTTAGCCAGTGGTCGCATCAGGGAATTCAATTTCGATGTGAAAACATCCGTTTCCTGTGCGGGGCTACCCATTGGTGAGCAATCGTCTGCTGTACTGTTAGCAAGCAGCAATTCAAAAATAAGAGACAAAAAATTAAATTAGTTTTTGTTGAAATGGAAGAGGGAAGGTTGACGAGACAGAATCACCCAAATTAACGACGTAACAACAAAATGCTCAACTATCATCAAATCAACAGATTTTCACTCACACACGACCGATCTAATTGGCACAAATTGAATTAAGCTCTGTTAGCGGTCTATTGAGTAAATAAAAAAAAATTCTACCGTGACCGTAGTTCGTGGATGGAAAATTTATGTCATTTGGAAAATCATTTGAATTAAATTAACTTAATTTTAAGATTTATTTTAGTGCATATTAGTGCACTCAACAAGTTTTCTGGTCGTGTGGGGGCTAAGATTTGTTTACAGCCGGGCGTATTTGTGTTGCAAGGTAGAAATTTTTAGGGTTCGGCAGACGTGAATGAAAATTTCGACTCAATCGGTTGAGTGGTTTTTGAGTTAGAATGTTTGAAAGCAAGAGAAGATCATTTTGACGCTCATTGGACGTCTCGAAAATCGCTGAAATTTGAACATAACTAGATTTCAAAAGACACTCAAAATCAAACACAACTCAAATGTTAAAACCATCCCAAAACGAATTCGAAAGCTAATCTAGTTTAAAAATCAATGTAATTCAAAATTACTTTAATTCGAAAATCATTCAAATTCGAAAATCATTCAAATTCGAAAATCACTCAAATTCGAAAATCGTCCTAAATGAGGGCTAAGAAAATAGAGGTAAAATGGATAATACAGCCCATCCTACGTGTTACGGTTGAGCAGAGTGATTTTTTTTTGTCTGACAGCTCTTTTTGCACATGTGATTTAAAAAAAACTCTACGCTTGGGGATCCTTTTGTTAGCGCTAGTTTAAGCCCGAAATTTGCGTATTTTGGATGATAGCTCTGGAAAATTACTCTAATTTGAGAATCACTCAATTTAACCCCCCCTTAGATAACCACTCAAAATTTAAAAAAAAAATATTTCAAACCGAAACGTTTTTTAGTTCAAAAATTATTATTTTGAGAAAACTACTCTAATTTGAAAATCACTCAAACATTCGGTTCACGCCTTCTGACTAGTAAAGCTTAGAGAAACGGGAAAAATTTGATCACAAATGTCTCTTCGACAGGCCGAAAAAATTTCTACCTCTCTTTGTGAGAGCAACCCGTTTAATGGGACACGCTTTTACTCCTAAGAGAGATCCACTAGCACCTTCTTTATTTACTTTCTCAACATTTTAGTTACCTATGAGATTTTCTCATACTGTCCTTCCGTCGCACAGATGAACCTCCTGCCGGATCGTTCTCCTTGTTATCTTCCGGTGCATCCTCTTTTCGACTTGCCCTTCTCCTCATATATGGACTATTGTCATAATCTGATACTGGCGATGATTTTCCCTTCAATATGTTCATCGACTCAACAATTTTATTGTATAAATTTTGAACTAAGATATCTTTGGCAAAGTCAGCTGCAAATTCACCTCCATGACCGTCAAATATTGCAAAGAATGATATCCCCGTGTTATTGTTTATATTTTCATCTATGATGTATCTAAAATAAAAATTTCAAAAAATTAATTATTTGTTGAAAAATATAAATAAATCATTAAAAATTTAAAAGAAGATTAACAACTGAATTGAGAACGCATTTAAATAAATAAATATATATTATCGGAATTATTACTATGAAATTAGAGTAACGCAATTCTTAGAGATAAGACCGATTCACTTCAATCTCTTGAAAAAAAATGGGTGACTGCCCCTTTGGACTGTATCAACAATTAAATAGGATGATTCTCAACAAGTAAACAACGAGAAAATATATTCAATCAGTAGTAATATGAGAACTAACCTTAAAACGGCCATGAATTCAATTATCCCCACGAAAATTAGAATAGTTTTTAAACGGACAAATGATTTTAAAAAATAATTACAGATAAATCACAGAAATTTTTAATATTTCATTTCATGCACGAGAGTTAATTGACGCCAATTGAATTTTTTGATAACCTGATTTTTTTTGACTCTGTTAAATTAGTTGAATTAACCAATGTTTTATGGTGTACCCGAATTTCATGATTCATAAATTTAGAAAAAAATCCAATACAAGACTGAACTCAATGGTTACGAACAGAGTCAGAAATGTTTATCAAAAATTTGACGTTTTTCATAATTATTGTTTGATTTGATTTGAGTTACTGCCCCCGTCTACATAGAAAAATACGATAATAACAAGCTGCCATAAAGAAAACTCATTCATCATTGTTACGTGTTTACGCGTTTGAAACACACTGAAATCAAATGGCATTCACTTTGACGGTTATATAACTTTAAGTATGGAGACTGTAGTAAATAATCGTAATAAAATCACGTGCGTTTTTATGTATAATTTTAATAGAGGGAATGGTTTTATATGAAAAATTAACCATATTTAGACTCCGACTCTTCAATTCTCTTGTAAAATTTGACCAACTCCGATTCTTAAACCAATGAATCTGTCCTGACTCCGACTCCACAGTATACTGTTTTTTTTATAGTTTCAACCAGAGCATAGGGGAAGGCCCTTTATTTATTTATCCATTTCATCAATACACTGATTATTTAAAAAAAAAAGAAAATATCTATATAGTTTTATGATCAAAGAAGAAAGAAAAAAAATATTTCATAGAGAATCTAAGCAACAAGACTAAAAAAAAAATATACAATATATACATATTAGTTTAAAAAAAATTTTACTTTAGAGCAATTAACATTAAAATCAATAAGCTCAAAATGATTATTGAACGATCGTAGCATAGACGAGACTGGTTCATGATATCCGTAATTGGTCCGATGGTTAGGAATATTAAAAAAATTGTAAAATCGCAAGGAACGAGCTGGAATATTAATATTGAAGTTACTAAGTATATTCATAGCGTCAGTACTGTCGGTTAGAATTTTGAAAACCAACCCAACTTTAAATTGTTCTCTTCTACGTACTAAAGAATCAAGATGTAGAAGTTTCAGACGATCGGAATAAGGTGGAAGAGAAAACGGATCTATCCAGGGAAGTCCCTTTAGTGCAAAATGAATGAACCGTCGTTGAACAGCTTCAACACGGTCAATGTGAACCTTATAATAAGGACTCCAAACAGGGGAAGCATACTCGAGAATGGGACGGACATAACAAAAGTACAGGCTTTTAAGGACGTAAGGATCATCAAATTCTTTGGCCCATCTTTTTATGAAGCCTAACATCATATTGGCTCTGTTACAAATAACTTCAATGTGGTCATTAAAAGTAAAATAAGCATTAATTGTAACACCCAAATCTTTATAAATCGTTACCTTGTCAAGAGTGGAATCATTTAGAGTGTAGTCAAACATAAGCGGTTCTTTTTTGCGGGAAAATGACATTGACTTACACTGCCGAAGTACACCTCAGGATGGTACACAAATAGGCTTTTCCGACGCATACTAATAGGCTTTCTACAGGCTTTCTATCTTTTTTGCTACACAAAAAAGCATTCCCGACGCATACCAATTTTAAATTTAATCCAATAATGATTTTATCCTTTTTAACACTCTAACTGCCACGTCAGTCAAAAAGACCTGACACCTAATTGTACACAACGGCCACAATGAAAATTATTAAAGTGTTCGCTGCAACCGCAACGATTTTTTGTAATTGCACACATTTTATGGCAATAAAATAACATTTAGATATAATTTTATTTCGATTTATTTGCTATTAGTGCCTTTTTGACTGACAACTAAATATTCGAAAAAGGCTTAAAACTGTCGTGGCAGTTAGAGTGTTAAAGATTATTTTTTTCGGGGGCTTCTCAATTTTTTTAAAAGTTTTTTTTTATCCTGGATCTTTTAAAAATTTTATGTATTTTGTATTTATACATATTGTATTATCATTGGACTCTCGTAAGAATACCAAGTTTCAAGTAAATCGCATATCGTCGGTGATAGTGCAATACCGCGTATGAGCAGTTTGTAAATACCGCGTATCTACATTTTGAATATTTTACAGGGGGAAGAAAAAGTTTGGATTTGCCGACAACTTCACAACAATGTTGTTTCGTTAACCAAATAGCGGTTACCTATTGAATAATTCAGATGGCATGACTCCTAAAGTAAGCAATTCATCACTTCGAACATTTAGGCCCGAAATTATAAAATTGCTACTTTTGTAGATACGCGGTATTTACAAACTGCTCATACGCGGTATTGTACTATCACCAACGATATGCGGAACTCGAGAAAAATTAGGTTGCGAGATCTGAACCTAACAGTGCATGAAACGCTTCACTCTTTCAAAAAAAAACCCTCCTTATCTTAATACATAAAAATGGATGTTTGTTTGTCTGTCTGTCTGTTTGAGATTAAAAAACTCAAAAACTACTGGACCGATTTTTACGCGGTTTTTTGCAAAATGATCTGCGTCGCCAGGAGCTATGTTAGATTTCCAAAATTCGAAACGTAAGGTCCTGTAAGGATAACGAAAATATCCTTTTTCCCATTTTTCCCCGGAAAAATTGGCATTATAGGGTTTTTGGCGTCGCTGATCACGAATCCGGTATTCGATTTTCAAAATGCTAAACGGAAGGTTTAGTTCTTTTCAAATGTTCTTTTTCTAATTTTGTCTCCGAAAAATTAGCTTTTAGAATTTCAAAACTCGAAACGGAAGGTCCTGTAAGGATAACGTTTTTTCCCAAAAGTTTTTAAGTTATTTATGGTTTTTTGGCATTCTAAAATTTATAAAAAAAACTTTAAGCTGGCAACGAAGGGTCTGCTAGTATAAACTAAAACGGATGAGATTTAGAACGAATATTATTTCAATCACAAAAGATATCTATAAAAAAGTATGACTCTTGGGTATGCGCTATCTTTTCTTTGGAAAATATTCCATTTAAAAAAATCAACATTATGGTCTGGATGGATTTTCAAATGAGTAAAACATCCTAAAAAAAACTATAATTCCCACACAACACTTCGATGACATCATCCTGAAATCTTTTTAGCGAAATTATCCATCTTAACATTTACAAAAATTTGTATTTATTTATAATTTCGTTTGAAAAATCCAAATTAACCGCATCGAACTCATAAACATTATAATTCTCACTACGTAACGATGAAAAGCCCATTAAA
Source organism: Chrysopilus asiliformis (assembly GCA_964034945.1). Lineage (NCBI taxonomy): Eukaryota > Metazoa > Arthropoda > Insecta > Diptera > Rhagionidae > Chrysopilus > Chrysopilus asiliformis. The sequence goes on from OZ035960.1 coordinate 21,476,026, forward strand.
TACAAAAATTTTATATGATTTTTATTTATATCGGATACAGTAACCAGAAGGAAAATTCTCAATTTTAACGCACCGATCGCTGTACAAATAGAAAAATAAAAAACCATAAAATGTATAAAAGATCACTGTCAGCTTATTTTTGTCGGTGTCGAAGCGAACATTTGGAAAATTCATAAATACTGTTTATAATATTTTTTTTCCTTCTCGAAATTCCTCTCACTTTCCCCATAAAATTTGTATTCGCTCTTGAAAATGCGTCCGGTTTAAATATAGAAAAATTGACGCTTTATAGTATAGTTAGATTTTATTATTTAATATCTGATCTATTTTTCTAATATCTGATCTATTTTTCTAATTGATCTATTTTTCTAATATACGAAAAAAAAAATGTTTCTCTTGGGATTCTGTCATAGCCGTTGAGGTGTGTTTCTATGATGCAGTCGAAATTCTTCGCGGCTCATTCCGATGTGGCCATTTTATTGGTTCAAAGTCACAGTTTTTATAGAAAATAAAACACACAAAAAAAAAGAATGAAAAAAAACAATCATTTGACGCCAGCTGTCTGGAAAGGGGTGAAAACATTTTTCTAGATGCAACTTTTGGCATCGGTTTTCATGTCTGATAAAAAAAATGAAAACCGTGTTTTGAAAAATCCTAAAAAAAAATGGGTGGAAAATAGATCAGAATTGGGTTGAGAGCAACAAAAATAAATCATATATGCGTTGTTTAAATATCTGCGTTCTATTCAGACGATCATCGAAAATTTTAAGACAATAAATTATTTTTGCACACATGGCCGTCAGGCATTTCAAATACTAAAAGCACCAAAAGTGTCGGTTTTCCCAGTATGAGTGGATAATGAATACAATTTGTACAAACGGGAGCGACCGTGTGCATATGTTATGAAAAAAATTTCGCAAAAGTAAAAAAAAAAACTTATACTAATTAAAGATCAGTGGAAACAATTCAAAAACATTAGGGGCCATAAAATCAAAAACTAGTTCAACAAGTTGGTTGTACGATTTTTTTTTTGTTGTTAGATTTTCCCCAACATTTCTGAAGATAAATTTCTGTTTATCTTTGGATAGACATTATGAGGGCTTGGTTGGTGCTCGTTAGATGCCTCTTTTGTGGTTCATTTGTTTATTTATTTTTGGCAGTTTTTTCGGGCATTTTGTTTTGAATTTTATCATTGTCTGTTAGTAAAATCTCACCTTGTGATGTCTGACAAGTGTCTGGCTGTAAACAACTGAATCGGTTTTAAGACATTTGTTTAAATATTGCATGACTGCGGTAATTTTCCTGCAGTGATAATGGGCGAAAAATATTTGAAATTTGTTTATAATTAAAAGTTGATGTATGGCGCGCTTCAATTGAAATTTCTTGCAAATTATCCACAAGTGAACTAAAAATATGCACTCATTAAATTTGTAATCGATTTGAAATGTTTTTTATGGTTTTTCCAACCCGAATTTAGTTCCAGCATAGACCACATTACGTAAATCAAATTTTTACTTTCGTCTGCATAGCTAAGAAGGAAAGTATTGTGTTTATGGTGTTGACCGACTGGAGAATGGGGAGCAGATAGATCCTTTCTGAACTGTGCGAAATCCGTTTCCGTCAAAGTTATGAGGATGTCCGTCCGATGTAGATGCACGGAAATCCTCAAAATTTTTCCTGAAAAGGATTTCGTTTTTTCCCTAAAGTCTATCTGTTCCACGAATGTATCTTAAATAACTCGAGAACGTGTTAAGCTAGCAACTTGACATTTTTTGTAGGTGAGTTTTGCCAAAATCGTAGTTTTTATCAGCTTTTGGAAAAGTAACGTCAACAAGGTTTTTTGTTTTTTTTGGCGCTGTGCATCAGAAATAAAAGCGAGCTAAAAAAGCATAAAAAATAAAATAAATATTTATCTCGCTTTTATTTCTGATATAACAGTACTCAAAAAATTTTTTTTTCTTAGTGCATAAAAGCTTTTTTTTTTTAATTTTTTCTTACAGAATATAGTTTTGTGTTGACTACAACTTATATTTTAAAGAGATTTTTTTACAATTTGCATATTTTAAAGACATTTTTTTTACAAACAAACTTTTTTTTTCAAATGTTTCTATTTTTTTGAGAACATTTTTCGATTTTTCTGAAAGCCGAGAAAATGTCTGATTTAGCGATGCCGTTTTACGATCTAAAGTGGGATTTTATAACAAGGCTAAATTAACACAAATTACGAATAAACTGTCTCAAAAATGAAAGAATACAAAAAATTTCAAAATTTTAGGGGTCAATTCTGGAGTGGTATTCCGTAACTTGATTCAAGCGTGTGTTTCGATTTAGAGGAAAAAGTGGTATTTGCTATCTCGGTTTCTCTCTGTGATTTATTTCGGTCAAAACAGAGACAGCGAATACTTCTTGTTCTTCTAACTCAAAACAAACGCTTGAAACAAGTTACGGAATATCACTCCTGGCTTCAGAGTCGATTACGGCCACTGTAATTTTTTTTCTCCATAAATGTGAACATTTTCGACTGATGCGTATTTTTTCAACCAGTCTTCCTCTAGGATGCATTTGTTTCAAAAAAAATTTCACCTGCGGCGTATTTTTTCCGCTTTTCCAATAAAAAAACGTGTTTTTTGCTCACAAAAACACATTGTGACATTAAATTAGTAAATATCATTGTTCCGACGGTATGTAGCGAATCTTTAACATACAACGTGACATCTATTCACGCGAAGATGACACCGCGTCGTCTAGACGCAATGCGACACCTGGTCATCGTGAGAAACACCGACTTGCATTTTTTGTAGATTAAGTAAACTTAGATTAAGAAAATTTGTAAATATTTTTGTGCATTAAAAAGTTAACCGTCAAACAACAAACATCAGTTGAGTTTTTCTGAAAGGCTTTTTTTTCAGTATAATTCTCTGTAAGATTTTTCCGGAGCAGCTTTTTCTTATATCGGACATCTCTGTAGGCTTTTTCAGACCTTCATAATTCTAGAAAGGTAAAGGGGCTTCAAAAGAACTTATTATACAACTTTGAGTAAAACGCAGACAGAAATTTTCAAAAGAGTATCGAGGCGTCGACGACGGTCCAAAATGCTTAGTAATTCTTGTACTAAACTCTCTGGTACACTTTTTTAATTAATTCAAATTCAAATTCAAAAATTCTTTATTTCCTTACTAGCTTGAAAGAACCCGGCGTTGCCCGGGTAGTAATAAATTTTTGAATATGAAAAAATCCTTTTTTTTTCAAAAGTATTTTGATGTATAGAAAAATTATGCAGTAATTATATTTCAAACAATTTTTGTTCATAATTTTTTTGGTTTAACGCACTGTTTTCAAGAAAATTGCAAATATTTTTTCCATCTGCTTGGGAGAAAGGGAATAGAGCGAGTTCCCTTATTGCCAGACACTTAAGATTTTTGCATTTATGTTGTAACATATGAGGGGGTCAGAATGATAGTGAAGTAAGTCACTTTTCACTTTTCATTAACTAAGTCACTTTTTCACTTAAATTAATGTTTGTAAAAAATACAAAAATAGGGTTGGGTTGGGTAATATTATGAGTTTTTTACATACATGTTCACAAAACCCTTGATTACTCATGAAAAATGAAAAGTGACTTACTTCACTGTCATTCTAACCCCCTCATATGTTGAACAACCATAAAATAGTTTCAGAGATAGCTGAGAAGGGGGATTGGTCGAGATAGCTGAGAAGGGGCACTAAAAATTGTATAAAAATCCGTTCTGTAGTTTAGTAGATAGCAGGAGAGGGGGCTCGCACCATGTAGAGCGGAGTAGTTTGAGTGGATGAAAATTTATTTTATGATTGACCTGCCCACACCTGAAAACCGTATTCAAATCCCTTCAGTGGTTCAGAAGATAACAGGCGAGGGGGTGTAAGGGGAGCCGATACCGCGACCACACCTAACTATAAACCGTCGTCATGATCATGATACATGATATAGTCTATGTTGGTGCAGTAGTTCTTGACTTTATACGTTACTCCATCTCACAAATCAAAAAAAAATATAACTCTATCTCACAAATCAAAAAAAAAACGCTTCCGCACCCCAATAAGTTTGTTGCTGCACTCCAGATTGGGGCCCTCCACACTATGTAAGAATCATATTGAAGTATATTAGATTTAGTTGTAACGTATCAAACCAATCGCTGGACACAAAAATGAACTACACCAGGGTGTTTGGAATGACAAAAGATTTCGATTTTAGCATGTCCGACCGTCTGTCTATTTGTCGTCTGTCCGTCTATATATCCGTGAATATCATAACTTTCGGAAGGATTGAGCTAGAGATTTGAAATATTTACAGTTGCGTTTCTCGTAAATGGCAATGCTAAGTTCTTGAACTGGCAAAATCGGACCATTCCCTTCTCCATATAAATGAGACTTTTTTCGCAAATTTCTCAAAAAAGGTGAATCGCATTGAAAAATTTATAAAGCTAAAATGTCTTTTAAATATGATTTTACATAACTTATCTACACATCAAAATTTAGTTAGACTACCTCTTTCCCCTCCCCGATACAAATTGAATACTTTTTCTTTATTTTCTCGAAAACTGTGCATCGTATCGAAAAGTTTATAAAGACGAAATTTGTTTAGGATATGATTTTATACAACTTATCTATTCAGTTGGACCACTCCTACCTCCCTCTCCCATACAAATAGATTTTTTTTTAAATAAACGAATTGGTCGGTGACAAAATACCTAATTTAAATTCGTTCTCCACAAAATGAATAATTTAAATTATCCAATCGTTCAACACCAATCCATTTAATTTTACCTGGTCACTGAGTAAATACCTTGATTCACTTCGTTCATCACAAAATAAAATACTTTCGACGATTTAAAAGTGGGAAAAACAGCGATAATTTGCGCACTATATCGATAAACAACCGCTTCGCATCGATCATCAATGAGGAAAGAGCACATATATTTCTCAGTTGTCAAACGCGAGTCTGAGAGCGTAACGGGATCTGTTGGCGATAAAATTATTGTGAGGTACAAAATTTTCCGTTTTTCAATTCCAAATACAGTATTTTCTCTTTCCATACCAAAATCCCATACAAAATGCAAATTTCAATTTTTCCGATATTCCCGTTTTTCCCCAAAATTTTTCTCGACTTTTCCAACAAAACGAAAAAAGATTCGAGATTTTTGATTTGGAATTACTGAAAGTGCAAACCAGAAAACCGCTCCCCTGAAAGTATGCAATTTCGGTTTTCCAAGATTTTCCAACTTTTCCGGTAGAAATTTCCAATTTTCGGCTCCGTTGTGTTTTTATATGTTGCAATACGAATCCAACAAAAAAAAACCCATGCAAATCGGATTATATTCAGCCGAGTTATGGATAGTCAAACGGACCACGATTCATTTTTATATATAAAGATTATAATTTCTATAAGAATACAATTTATTTGATGACAGACCAGAACAATTTTTTAATTAAATTTTAAGAGTATTTAAAGGTTGCACACAGCAGTTGCACAACTAATTAAATAAGCCGGTAAATTAAACTAATAAATTGATTAATTGTCCCTGAAAAATTAATAAATTTTTATGAACTGAACATAATTTGACCCATTTACCTAGACATTTAAGTAAAATACTATTTTCATTAAATTGAACGTAATTGAAAAAACATAACAAAAGCTATAATTGCCAATCTGGCAATCATTGGAGACCCGTATGGTGATATTCGTATCAAAATTCGAACAGTTGTACCAAAATTCCCCTTTGAAGTCAAACTTTCCAATAAGATTTTTGACGTGGATACGTCTTGGATTTTGGTAATGGGGGTACAAATTAGAAAATCGGCTTGCTGCCATGATAACAAATTTGCAATTGATGAAACTCGATAGTTTGTGGTGATATCTGAACAAAACCTGTGTTATAAGATGAGGGCTACATTAAAGCATTGTATAGGGTATTTTGTTATGTTAAACTATGTTCTATTATGTTTTTAAAAAGCAAAATCAAAATTTTTATTCCGCTGTTATGCTGTGTCTGCTGCTTGCAGTACAAATTTCACATGTATACTCTTTTTATGCTTTCTTTGTGTGTATTGAATCTCATATAGAACTTGATTGTTTCTCTTCTCTAAATGGGTTGTTCTGATTCTGGCTATTCATATTATTTCGGTTCAATTCGCTTTGGAGGAATTGAAAAAAAATTGAAAATAAAAATCACTCTCGAGAAAACGAAATTCAGAATTTCAGTAAAACGCTCCAAAGAACGAGAAAAAATTATGGTTTTATTTTGCTTTGAGAACGCAACTTTAATGCTGAGACCGAGATATCGCTCTCTTACTAATGAAATGCATACTTATATGTGTGTGTGCATCATACCCACAGATATCGGAATTAGAATAGATATCGTGTTTTGCTATCTCAAATGGGCCACTGAAATCATAGTTAAACTATAGTTAGGAATCGTAGGGCTTTTTCCGTGTACCTACGTTGGAGTAAAGATAACCGATATACTCTGGACGCGGTTTTTCTTTCTTTCCTATGCGTAAATTACCAACAAAACACAACACATGTAAAACCTAGCCATGTTTTCATACACCACCAACACATGCAATCTCCCGCTGTCGGAAAATTGCATGTGTTGGTGGTGTATGAAAATATGGCTAGGTTTTACATGTGTTGTGTTTTGTTGGTAATTTACGCATAGGAAAGAAAGAAAAACCGCGTCCAGAGTATATCGGTTATCTTTACTCCAACGTAGGTACACGGAAAAAGCCCTACGATTCCTATCTAGGTAATCTATGCTGAAATGTCAAAATATTATTATGGGGAAAGGAGATAAATATATCATGCTTCGTTTTGGAATATAGAATGTTTGTAGTTCACTTAAAAGCTAAAATTCATTTTTAATTTGAAACTTGATAAAAGCAAAGTTGGCAATTCTGGATTCATTTCACTATGGTATGCAAATAAATTTTAGGCTTATGAAAATAGAGAAAGCATTAGTGTTTTTGGCCCATTTCTTTATACGGGCTTTTCAAGTAAGGCGCATTCTATGGGATATATTTCTGTGATCATACCCAACCAGTGATGCGCATGATAAAAAAATTTTTGTATCAAATTTTTCAGAAAAAAGTATCAAAAAGTATCAACCTAAGGAAAAGACGTAAAAACGTAAAAAAAGCAGTAACAATTTTATTTTCGGAAAAAAATCATAATTTTCAGATTATTTGTTATAATTTCAAAACTAGCAGGTCGATTCTTCTATATAATCACATACAAAAAATCAAACGTATAACAAAAAAAACATTTCATTGGCCCTATTCTGCCGTTGTGACCCTTAAGTCACAGATCATAAGTCCATAGAATTTGAAGCTCTTGTGACCGAGCTGTGACTAGTCATCGGTTACTGCTAGTCACCAGAATAGGGTTGTTAGTTCTGAAATTGTCCGTGTTATTCGTCTGCACCACAGATATCGTACTACTAGATCGCGGCACTCGAACAATTCCATAGCAAAAATATGGGACAGCGTAACTATGGTTGTCTCATTTATTTTTCGAACTTTAGTGATGTCAGATGTTCGAATTAACAAACTCAATAACACTTGAATTATATGTTTTACGTCGAACTCATAAGACTTATACACAGGTTTAGGGAATTGGATATTAATGTATGTGGCAGCTCTGAGTATTAACATGAATAATCGGTATAGGGATTGAATAATATTCCATCGAGGACCTGCATAAGCATTTTTTTCCAGAATTTTAATTTCCCTTTTTTTCGTCATAGCTTTTTGACGTTTCAGTGGCCCATTTGAGATAGCAAATGGGTTGATCTAGTAGTAGGATATCTGTGGTCTGCACATATTCAGGAAAATTAATTGTATTTACATAGCAATACGGCTTATTTCTTGCTTAAGATTACAGGCAGGCTGAGTTCAGGATAATGCGATAATTTGTGTAGTGTTTACCAACTTCCGCATAATGTTGACTGATACAATTTTAATTTTAAAAAAACCTTTTACTGTCATTTTTAAAAAAAAGTATCAATTTCATGATCTTTAGGGAAAAACGTATCTTTGTATCAAAAGTGAAATTTATGAAAAAGAAGTATCGAAATTGATACAAATGTATCAAATGCGCATCACTGTACCCAACAGCAGCCATCGCTCGAACCTTTCATTCATTTTTATGCAAAGCATACAAACCGCTTTGAACAAGAGCGGAAAACTTAAAGAGAAACAATTTCGATCTTAACTTGGGGGGAGAAGGAAAAATGTGCATCGATCGCATGGCCGAATTAAACACAGGTCTGCTGGTTGGTTTTTAACAGCCACCATTTTGCTACGTCATCGGCAAGAAATATCGGTGCATTCTTTCTAATGTTGATTGTGTGTGCGCTAATTTCAATAATATTTCATATAAAAAGGGAAAATTCCCATTGAATCGTATAAGAATTTCTTGCCGATGACGTCAGAGCCAGAAGCAACTGAGCTGTCAAACAGACCTTGTATAATTCGGCCATGGTTTTGAACACTGTTTTTAGTTGCTCTAAATTGAAATAGCTTCGTTGCTTTTATCGTGTAATTTTATTTTATTTTTATTTGTTTTTTATCTATGGGCGTTTTCATAAATTCAAGTTCTGCAAAAAAAGATTTTTGATTAAAAAATAACACAAAAGATTTTTCTTAATAAATAACCCAGTTTATGTTATTCGTTTAGTTTACTTGTTATTCGTTTAGTTTACGAAGAAAATGTTTTGTGCAATTTGCGTAAGTTCCGAGTACATTTATGAAAATGCCCTATTAAACATTGTTCGTTGTGTTGCAACTGAAATATGATTTTTAGGTACAAGATGCCAAAATTCACCAAACGGAAAGTCAAATCCCGTAACATTACGGTCAATCAAATTGTTTCTTTAGTTTCCTTTTCACTAAAATTTCTTACTTAAAGATCTATTGGCGATCGTTGTAGGCGGATCCACGTCTTCTGGCCGTCTCTACGAGACAGACACCTTGCTTTTTTAAAATTTATTCCAATCAGATTTTGATGTATGGGAGTTTTATGTAGAATCATATCCTAAATAACTTTTGTTCTTCCACTTTTTTGATAAGATGTACCGTTTTTGAGATATTCGCAAAAAACGTTTTCGTTCGTATGGGGGGTACCCCCCCTAATGGTCCATTTTTGCCCACTAACGAACTTAGCCTCACATTTTACGAAAAACGAATCTGCGCAAAATTTCAAGTCTCTAGCTCAATCCGTGCGCCCGCAATCCGCGCCACAGACGGACAGACAGACAGACGGACAGACAGACAGACAGACGGACGGACGGACATGCTAAATTCAACTTTTTTCATCATTCTAAACACACTGGTGTAATTCATTTTTGTGTGCGATGACGGGATCTTGGCGTTACAAACGGTAAGGCAAAGTTAATATACCCTTTGGTTTCACCATACGGGTATAAAAAGCCGTGATAATGCCGCCTCGCTGTGAAAAACAAAAAAAAATATGTGGGTACTTAGGGAACATATTTTCTATTTCCTGTACGACCTTCAAATGAATTGTGTCTCCAGTAAATAAATTATTACTAGATCCACCGGAATCGATATCGATTTATATACCAGCGACATCTAATCAACAATTTTTACTTTAATAAAAGGGTATCGAAAGTGAGTGTAAAAAATAATAAACAAAAAAATAATATCATAATATCGAATGTCATAGGTGCCGATTAAATATCCAAAAGTGAATATCTATTCATTAAATCAATTTGAAATGTTTTCCCGAAAATTTCGGTACTAAAACGCGCCATCGAGTTGATGTTCGAATTACATGTCACGTACCTATAATTGTGGAGTTAGAAATGAGGCCATGCGGTATGGAAATAATTCCATATTCTTCTGTTATAGGGGAAAATCGGAAAAATCCAACTTCAATTATTATCACACCAGCAAAAATTTCCACTGTAGCTGCGAGGAAAATACACAAAATAAATAATTTACAAATAATTCATTGAGCCCACTTCATTTAACGCGCAATCGAATTTCGGTAATAATAGTAGCGTCATTATCCTTCCTTCTATATGAAATATTAACAAAAAGTATCAAGACCTGGAGACATTTTCCGGTAATAAAACTTTCAATAACAATGAATTTTATCGATTTCCATAAATCTATGGGAATTTTTTATTGTATTTGAGGTGAATATTAATTACAAATTGAAGGTTCCTCACACTCATATCTAATTATAGTCAAGTATTTATGAGTTACCTTTTAATTTTGACCGAGAGATATTTACCTATTATATAATTTAAGCGACACTCGTAAAAAAAACTGAAAACCCCCTTCTCTGCACATCCGTTGCTAACAAAAACAATGACATTAGTATGGAGTTTGTAAACATTTAGAAGTTTTTTTTTCAATTGTTTGTTATTTTTATCTTAAGTTCAATGTTCATTTATGACACTTTTATCAAGGTGACTTCCAAAAACAGTCAATTAAGAAAATGGAAACTTGTTTTGCTTTCATTCAAACATAAAACTAAGGGGTAGAATAGAAGTGTTTTTTAAAAACATTTAGTTTGAGTTCTGTTCTAGTAAGGTGGAGCGATAACGTTCAACATTTTTTAATTAGCATAAAACCGTAATAAAAATGCAAATGAAGCGCATCTGTGAATGAAACGAGTTCATATACGAATATGTGCTTTAAATCATATTCAATGCAATGAAATGAGGCTAAAGATTGCTGGAATTCGCAGTTCTTTCAAAGAGTGCGTGCAGCGAAAAAATAGTTGAAATCGGCAATACAACTTCGCGCCATTTCTGAAAAAATATCAACTGCTTTTTAACTACTTAGTAGTAAAATTTACTATTTTGTAGTTAAATTGAGTATACTTGTAACTGAAATTAACTATATTACCTATTTTAATTATACTCCCGATTCGAGCTAAAAAATAGTTAGATTTACCATTTCTTTCTCTGCGCGTACATTAGGGTGTTTCATTTTATTAGGCAAAAAATAAAATCTAAAATTTTTGCAGACTTTGCTTACGCCCCGAGTCTCAGTGATGAAAAATATTTATATGCCAAATTTTAAGAAGATTGGATAATATTTAGGGGTTGCACACTTTGATCACTTTTCGTCAAACTACCTAGTCTAGCCATAAATACTGACACAAGGGAAAATTGATGCCAAATGAGAACGTATTGGTATTTTTCAAAACTTTTTTTTTATATTTATTGGGCCACACAACAGCCACAAATCATAGAACACATTATTCGAAAATACCGCCATTTGATTTAACACCACGCCTTTAACGATGGAGCCAACAGGGCTGCAAAATACGCGCTCGATCTTTTTGAAAGTTGTCCAATGTTTTTGTTGAAATCCTTCTTCAAGGACTCAATATTTTGGTGTCTTTTTGGCAAATCATGCTCACTACAGTCCAACGGGTCTATAGTTCAACGACTTAAGGTCTGAACTTCCGGGGGCGGACTTTTGGAGGCATGAAGTCATGAAAATTGTTTTTAAGCCTTTTTGTGAAAAAGAAGCGCAAACGGCAGCCAAATTTGCTCAAGAAACTGTTTAAAATGTATAGTTAGGCATGTAAACGAAAAGTTATTCAAAAATGGGGACTGGAATTTTCCACAGGATTCATTTCTGGTTCCAAAAGCCAAATGACAACAAAAAATGCTTCAAAATCAAATTTATAATTTCAGTAGAAGCGAAGAGTTGAATAACTCAACGTGTTGGACTATAAACTATGATCTACTTTAGAGAATATGGTGTGCTAAAAAACACTCGCTAACATTGAATCCATGCAGCAGGAATCAAACCGCTTTGGACAACTTTCAAATAAATCGAGCGCGTATTTTGCAGCCCTGTTGGCTCCATCGTCAAAGGCGTGGTGTTAAATCAAATGGCGGTATTTTCGAATAATGTGTTATTCGAAATAATGTGTTATTGTGGCTGTTGTGTGGCCCAATAACTATAAAAAAAGTTTTGAAAAATACCAATGCGTTCTCATTTGGCATCAATTTTTCCTTGTGTCAGTATTTATGGCTAGCCTAGGTAGTTTGACGAAAAGTGATCAAAGTGTGCAACCCCTAAATATTATCCAATCTTCTTAAAATTTGGCATATATATATATATTTCATCACTGAGACTCGGGGCGTAAGCAAAGTCATATGAAAATCACATCTTTGGAAAAATGAAACACCCTAGCGTACATACATGCAAAAATTAATATAAAAGAAGATTCTTTTTAAATTGAAAGGACGAAATACAATTTTACAGAATTTCTCGCTAAAACATCCTCATGAAAAAAATAATTGTTTACCTTGTATTAATCTAATAGCGGGTTTCACGAAACTTATAGCGGCCACTAAATCGAGTTATTAGGCTTTTTTTGTTTAAAATTTGTCCGCTAACTCGATTTAGTGGTCGATAAAAATCTCGAGAAAAACCCTTTTAAGGTTTATTGATGTCCGGATCTGGAAATCGGCGTTGGCAGATTATGCAAGGTGAATCTTTTGAAGCGAAAATGATGGCTCCTAAGTCTTTACAATCTATTTAATCACAATTTTAATAAATAAAAAGAACATTGAAAATAAATTCAAAAAAAGGATAAAATATTTATTAAAAAACTTAAAAGTGCATCGGAAAAGCCTATTGCTTATTGGATTTGTTTAGCACAGCAGTCCTGACAGACGCCATTTTAAAATTTCTTTTACATTTTTAAAAAAAAATTTTGGTCCGGGATTTTTTAATTTTCTACGTTTTTAATCATCATCTTCGGCGCTACTGCTGTCGAGTTGCCTGGGCCTCCTCAATTGAGGTTTCATAACAATTCTCTTCCCTGCTTCGCACATACAGTTTAAGATGCACTGCGAACCATGGATAAATTACAACATTTGTAAGGTTTTTACGTTGCGGCCCAACAACAGCAGGGGCTGTGATAGCAATCTAGAATGATGATGTCCTTAATACCAAGCGGCAATTACTAATTTTTTACTATCCGACTGAATTTGTAATTTTTCTACCAGAAGTTAGAATTTTTTCATGTATTTTTAAACTCACATTTTCTTTAAGAAATTTTGATCGTCATTTGAATGGTGGAACCCGAATAAAGGTCGGTCCAGAAGATCAAAATTTTGAGGGAAAGGGGGTGTGAAGAATTGGGAAGAGCGAATTCTTGTAGTTTTTAAACTTCGGGTAAAACCATGTTCATTTTTGGCACGCATAAGTGCACATTAATGTGCATTTATCCGTGCAACACATAAACACCCGGATAAATGCAAGTAAATTGCGATAGAAATCTCCTGTACAAGAATTGACACTGACAAAATGACAGATAAACAAAAAAGCAAGCTAAATAAAAGCTTCTAAAGGCCTGTGTCCACATGGAAGTTTATTTGCAGAAGTCGCTTCTAGCAGAGACTTCTGGAAGTTTTTCCCGTGGAAACACTAACTGCAAGTGAACTTCCAGAAGTTGTGACACCAGAAATCTCTTCTAGTATTCTGCAAATAAACTTCCATGTGGACACAGGCCTTTACAATTGGTGTAAATAGAGGGCTCAGAATAGAAGTGGATCAAGTCCACTTTTGAAGTTTTTCCATATTATGATGCTAGAGTGTGTGTAATAATACCAATTAATTCAGCACAAAGAAGTTTCAAGTCCTAATTTCTGCGTAATTAAAACTCTGAGCTGGATGGCTGAAAAAAATTGGTTTCAGTGCTGAAATGCATCAAATTACAATGTTGTTGTAACGATTTTTTTAAATTCATTTTTATTGGATTTTCAAACTTTAATTGCAATCTGTTTAAAATATATTTGACCAAATGTTCATTTACTTTTTCATCAAAGGATTAGTCAGTAACGAAACTGTCTTCATTACTCAACTCTGCTGGATTCTATTTGTATTTTTCACGCGTTCGGTAGACATGCCATGCCATAAAGATAAATTATCTAATTACGTAGAACGACTCCCTTAAACTCACGTAACTGAAATCCACGAGAACAGAGGATGATGATCCCGAACTGACGTCAAATTGCCAACCCTTTTATTTTTCCCTTGCTTAATTTCGCAAATATTAATCTGTCGTTCAACTCAACTTAATTTTGTACATTTCGTCGTGAAATTGCAATTTGTCTTGAGAATTATTGCCAACTAGCGCCAAATTGTCTTAACGCCAAAAGTATGACTAAATTATTCTCCATAGAAACTTCGCAGAGGGATGGGACTATTTGGGAATGGGATTTGATCTCATTTTATTTCACCGCGACAAACGTTAATTTTCTTCGTGTTTAAAAATACAAAAGGCACGTGAATTGTTTAGCAAAATGCTTACAATTAATATAGATATTGACGTCATTTTTACCACGTTGGTTAGCTATTCGGCTCTAATTGGGCTCACGAGCTGTTCTGCACCCCATCACGGACCCGGTCAAAGTCTTTGAGACAACCTTGAACTTGGACGGTAAACGTTTTTCGCATTGTTTGCGATGACCATAAACTATTTATGTTAGAACAAAAGACGACTACCAATTGCTGCGAATCTCTTGTTGAAATATTCTTCAACTATTCGCGTGTGCAGCAATGCATGTGGAATTGTACGAGTTTTCCACTACATTTAAGCCGCAGTCGCCATACAAGAAAACTCAAAAGTTTTGCCGCATTTGTTTTATAAGTGAAAATAAATAAACACAACGATGCGATATGAACAAACCCCGGTCAGCCTAGCCATTTTGTCGCTGTGAGATTGAGACGAAATCAATGCAACTACGAATGGTGGTGCATTTTCCGTGTGTTAACATTTTGTGTACCCCCCAAAGCTTGCATGTCGCTGCGTTGACTCTTTGAAATAAATGCGAATTCCAGGAAATCGTATACTCCATTTTTATCGTGCAATCACTCCGCATAAAAGTATTTTCTGTGATTTAGTCAACAGAAAAACGAGCAAAGTTTCACAATTACGCACAATTTTCCGGTTATTTTAGGATTTGCTTGGCGTTTTCCTGGTTTCGACATTTTCATCTCACCGGGTTTTCCGCTAAAAAATAGAAAAATCATTATTTCCAAGTGAATTTCACTTGACGGAAATCGGTGGATATGACACGACATACGAATCAATATATTTGCAATTATTTTTAGCACTTACAGTCAGAAAAAAAAATTGACCGATATTTTGAATCTATTTTTTTCTTTTTTCCTCATGACGACTTGGCAGAATGATTTTCTACTTACAGCTACAGTTTTATTTACTTATTTTCTTGCGGTTCAGTCACCCAACTTAGCAGAATTAAGAATCATTAGCGAATTTTGCGCATTATGTAAATTTCGCAATTTATTTAAAAAATTTCGTGATTTTTTCAAATTTTACTACATGACGTCCGAAAAACTAAAGTTAATTAATGATAATAAATAATAATCGAATCAAAACATGTTTTTGAAGTCTATATTTAGTAGGAATTTGTGATATCTTGTTTTTATTAAAAAACTTGATCTCCATGATGTAAAAATGCTGATGAAATGTTAAAAAAAACTGTCATTCCCGCAATTTCTGAAAAATATCTCTCAATTTTTGAAATAATTAACAAAAGCGATGATCAAAAATTGGAAGATTTTTTTTGCTAAAAGTAAAGCAGGAAAAAGTCTTTAGTTCTTCCTTTTAACCAGGGGTGTCCAACCTTTTAGCTTTCTTGGGCCACATTGAGAGAAGAAGAGTTATATTGAGCCACAAATAAAATGTACTAACCCTAAAGATAGCTGATTAATAAAAAACTTAGAATATATACATACTTGGTCAACAATTTTAAGTAATTTAAACTTCCTTAATTCATAATGGGCCTTACCAATGACCCGTGACTAACTTAGTAACAGCTTTTGGTGTGTGCGAAACGTGCTATTTGCTTGCTAATTCTAGTAAGTTTTCACACATTTATGACAGCGAATTTAAAACTTTTCAATAAAAACTAGGATTTGAACCGAAATTAGCAAGCAAATAGCCCATTTCGCACACAGCAAAAGCTGTTACTAAGTTAGTCACGGGTCATTGGTAAGGCCCAATGTTTGTAAATATAAATATCAGTTTTTATTGGGCCACATTCAAACAAATGTCTTAAAAATTTCGATTTATGTCCAGGACCACCTCGCTACCATACTGAGTATCGAGAATAGCGACCGAAGTACTGAAATAAACAAATAGTTCTTAAAGTATCAGACGATATAGTGCACAACTTGCTAAACACATTATTATGGCTTCGAGGAAATTTACGCAACAATCAGCCAATCTTTAAACGCTTTAATGAACGGTGACCGCACATTTGGCAATTTCCGGATTTTAATATTGCGTAGGTGACCTACATAAATGCCTTAAAATCGATTCTAGTAAGACATTCAGTTCATCAATTAATTAGCTTGCAAAATTACTTAAATTACTTTTTTGGTATCATCAAAAAATTAAGTGGGGCGTATCAAAGAACAGCATAATGTCCACGTTTGAAAACAAACAGTTTTCCTCTAATCTTTCCGGTTCAGCTTACGCGTCTCTTAATACTACACAATTATAATTTGATTTCAAAACGAAACTGTTCTGTAAAATGACAAAAAAAAAGCGAAGAACATGATTTTCAAACCCGTATACACACAACTCGTCTTAGATTAGAATTTTGTTACACAATTTGTGCCAGAGTAGCTGCAACTGTCATAATCGCCACCATATATTGTTTATCATGTGTGTATACTGAAGCCATGAAGCGTAGTGCACGAGAAGAAGCCCCAATTACATGTCAACGACACTAGAACCCGTACATGTAGTTTTACAGGTATGTCAGCCGATATTCCTAGTCATATGACATCCATCGGACTTGACTCAAGATTCCCATTCTACTATAGATATAGGAATAACTCTATCTTCCGTCGCCTCCCAATAACATTTAATGCTATTAAACGATGATGTAGTTGTGATGTTTGTTCTTTTTTTTCAACATTTTTCAAGCAAATGCTGCTTAAGTTGCAAAATAAGAACGAACCGAAATTAAATGAAACCGCATCGTCATAAGAAACCGAAATATTCTTTTCGTATATGCGAGAAATCTGTGCGGCTATTTGTTGTCTCGCACACGTTTTGATGATAAAAATAGTTTGCCCACTTTAAAAATGGATTTGATCTGTAGTCCGAAGTGTTGTGCAATCAAACTGTGTGAACAGGTCGATAATTTTAACATTTTCTCGTATGTGATTTGAGTGACTTTGGTTCATTGGCAGTACTTTCGGGAAATTTGATTAGAATTGCATTTTTATTTCCTCGAAAGGGTGAAAATTTATTTTAAAATCGATATTTTCCAACTAACGAATGTATTTTTAGATTATTCGATTGGAAAAATTCGAAATAACATCGGAAATTTCCAACTTATGGAATCCACACTTGATTATAGAATAAAAATAACATGAGCTGTGCTTCGGCATTAAAGGGTCTTCTCCCAAGCTCTGGCTGGAACTAAAAAAAAACATAAAAAATTCATTTAACAATGCATGTAAAATATGATAAAATGTTTTTTGCGTATATCAGAGGTTACTCATAAAATACGTCATACTTTTTGGGGGCAGGCATCTGCGATAGCGTGACGACAATCTATACGCAACAAATCTCGAAAAAATTAAACGAGACGAGAGAAAAGGGCGGATGAGATTTGGTACAAAAAGCATCAAATCAGCGTGAGGTGTTAGACAGTCTCACCATGAAAATGAATTAAAAATTAGATTCAAATTAAAAATTTAAAAAAAAATCCAAATTTTAGAAATCGGGTCTGTCCGAGAAAAGTTTTAGCTGCGTGCCTTTTAGTTTTTTTTTTGATATTGCCAAAAAGTCCTTAAAAACAATCTTGCTGCTATTTTATAGAAAATTATCCTAAATTTCATTTTTTTCAACAAGGAATTTCTCGAGCAATTTGAAAACTTCGGTCTTCTTATTTTATTTGGTTTTGACTTCTAACTAGGGATGTCAAAAAAGAACCGGTTAAACCGGTTACCCGGTGTTTTTGCTTCGGTTAACCGGTTTTTTTCGGTGTTTTTTTTTGCACGGTTATACCCGGTGTTTTTTTTTAAAGCCAAAAACCGTTTAAAAAAACCGATCATTCTTTTTTGTATGGAAAAATAATTTTAAACCAATTTTCGTGCAACTGGTTTGTTAGAAACACTTCTTTTTAGCCACTCTAAACCAAATACAATATTATATTGTGCCATTTATGGTCTCTTAATGGATTATATGGCATTTCTTGTCTTTTGTTTGTATTATAGTGTATTTGTTGTGTCTAAGACCTAACCTACCCAATTTGAACAAAACGGTTTTTCGGTGTTTTAATAACCGGTTTTTTGGACCCGGTTAAACCGGCCCGGTTTAAACCGAAGTCTTAAAAACCGGTTTAACCGAAAACCGGTTTTTTTTTCAAAATTTTGACATCCCTACTTCTAACTCTTACAAATGCCCCGAGCAATATCCCGAATGTTTTTTTACAAGACTGTCTGGCTCTGTGTGTGTGGACAAGATTTCTCAAAAACTACTTGAGTTAAAGGTAAGAAATTTTACCGCCATGTTTGTTCTTGTCTAGAAGTGGACGATCCGAAATAATACACCAAAAAAAACATATTTTACAACAATAACTTTTCGCGTCTGACAATTTTAAGTATGTCCTCTGGAGAGGACACTGGGAGTAAAAGGGTTAAAACATGAAAGTTAATTGATTTTTGCAAATTGCTCGCAAACTAAAGGTTTTTCGAAAAAAAAACTGTTGAAGGAAGAATAATTATCTACATTTTTTTATTTTACAGTTTAACGTTGTCGAAATATTTCAGTTTGAAAAAAAATCATTATCATTTTATTCGTCGGGTTCTACTGTAAATTGCGCGACGTAGATTTTGTATAACAAAGTCATATTCTGTTCATATTAGATATTTTTGGGCTATATTGCAGTGCGAAAGCTGGCAAAGCTGCACCTGAAGAATGCCGCTGATTTTCAAATTAGAAACAGACTCTTCTTTGACTTTTTCAGCCTATTGGAAGGGATTTTTTGGATGTGAAGACAATACAAAATTCAAATATTCAAAGGACTAATCTTCAGAATAAAGAAATGCAAGAAAAATAATATAACTATAATACATACGACCCTTAGGCCGGGAAACCTGCGGCTTTTGTTTATTTATGCAGTAGCTAAAACAAGTAATCGTCGGTAAATGTGATTTGTTTCTTTAAAATACGGATTTGGAGGTCCAGGAATCAAATTTGATTTTACCAGTTTCTGAAATGCGTTTAATTACATATTATGACATCATTTCTGTCTTTCAAGTACTGGAATCAGTGAAAATAAATTAATTTCAGGTAATGGAATCATTTCCTACCTTTTAATATGCGATCGGTTACCGATGCATTTTTTTTTGTAATCTATTTTTATTGTATGAACTACAAAATAAAGTATATTGAAACTTTTTTCAAGACAATTTTGTGACCATAAAACTCTAATTCATTTGCGATGTTTTATTTGTTTCCACTAAACGTCGTCCTTGCAGTTTTCTGTTGAGGGTTTATTGGGGGAAGAAGTGTTTAAGATCTACGTTACATCTAGCAATATGTTAACTCACCTGTCTTCCATTCGAGGTCTTCGTCCAAGCAAAGCAAAAGCCGAACTTTGTGATTTTCGGACATCCCAACTTTGATGGTCACTCGGTGACCCGTCCACAACTTTAACCTTTGATCTCTTCGGGTATCCGAGCGTCGCTTGGATACGTCCTAGAAGCCCCCTGCTCCAGACATCAACTGCTTGCAAATACAGCAAAAAAATAAAGATTACAATCCCGCAAAAGACCACTTCCGGTCGTAGTAAGTAGTGGCGGAAGATTCTCCACACATAGTTAACCGGCGAATTGAGGGACGAAAGTCCCACCGCGAATTTAGACATTAATTTCATATGAGAGTACGTTTGAAACAACACTTTATCCTCTAGCTCGTCATCCATACTTTGCCAACGTTGGCGGAGTCTCGAATTTTGGGTGCGCTCCGCCTCTGGAAACCGGGAAAACACTGATCGAATATCTAGTCACCAGAACTTCTGGAGAATCTTCCAACAAATTGGTTTTTTCCGAATTGAGAAGGCCAAAATTATGCAGAAATAAATTCCAGAGAATTTTTCAAACAAAATCCACTGTCGCAAATTAAAATCCACACGCCGCCACGAGATTTTTATATAATTAAATAGCTGCCGAATGGTGCTATTTTCTACAAAGAATTTTCGGGCGCACGAACAGATTCGAATAAATAAAATAAATTTCTATTAAAAACCACCGCGGAACAAAAACTCACAGAATTTCACTTCATTTTGGTAAATATAGTCGAGATAAACAAGCCGACGACCCAACAGCCAGAGATTGAATTAAATTGTGCGACTGAATCAAAGTCTTCGTGTTTCGAAGAGTTAATAATAGTACAATTGTTTTGTTTTGGTCGAAGACTGGTCGAAAACGAAAAGAAAACAAGCGCCGTGGCTAAAAAAGAAACTAAATGGGAAAAATCGCTCTTCATCATTTGGAAAAATAAATCGAATATCGTAGGAATACGAGAATTTTTCCTTTGTACATTGAATAGGCCAAGAGTTTTTACTCGTCGTTGCTACAACTAGAGGTCTAGCCCAAATAAATTTTATTCAATGTAAAAATATTGTATTAGAAAAGTAAAAATACTTTTTTAAATGATCCCAATTCTTCGATTCTAATTCTTCGATTCTAATTCTTCGATTCTTATTCTTCGATTGTAATTCTTCGATCCATTTCGGAGGACGGTAATACGGAGGTTTCTCGTAAGCTGATCAACATGTTTTTGTTTTCAGGAAATTTATTTTGTTTGACATGTGGTCGTTAGTTTTTTTTTTCAAATAGACTCAACCCACGTGCGAAAATTTCGTTCAAGATCAGAATAGCGAAAATTGCCTAAAGTGTAAATTAAGTTAAGTAATTGATTAGCGTATGTTATTAATAAGAGAACCAAGCGAGCCGATGTATCGCGAGTGTTACTTACACTAACATAAATACGAGAATAAAGCGTTTTCGATGCCAAAAAAAATTATTTATAAATAATAAGCCAGCAAAAATCGCATAAGACGCGCCGACATACTCGGAGCAGAAAATATCGGTTTTTTGTTTAATTTTTTCACTTTAAATTTGAATCGAGATGAAATCAAGTATGAGATAATTAAAATAATTTTACCTCCATGAAATGACACTGTTTTAGTGCGTCGTGTCATTTTTTTTATTCTGTTGAATATTTTAGAGGATTTTTCACGAAAAATTAACTTAAACACCTTAAATTTTACACTAATTTTTAGATTTACTTAAAAACTGAAACACGTAATTACTATGACGAGGGAATGTATTAAAATATTCTTTTGATTACCTTCCTGATTATAAAACAAACATGAACACATTGTTTTTGTCACATTTTATTGCACTTTTGATTAAATATCTTGTTTTAACAATTTTAACAAATGAAGAAACCAGCAAAAAAAATTAAGAACAAGACGCACACGAATCAAATAACAAAACTTTTTTTTGAAAATTTCCGCTAATCAACGGACGGTGTCGTGGTGTGGTGACCGTTGGAAGAATGAATAAATGGCAGCGAATATTCTGTGCTCAGTCTCAAATGAACTGAAATGTTCTTGGACTTCGTCAAGTTCAATAAGTACAATAAAACAACATAAAATAAAATGATTTATTTGTTTAATAACATCAGATATAATTTCTCCCTTAACTTGTGTCGTTGTGCCAAGAAAAGCATTGGTCGACACTTTTTTAAATACGGAATTTTAAAAAAATTCAATTACTTGTGTTTTTGTTTATTTTTAGCATTTGGCGGCCAAGCCAGCCAACACCACACAAATTGAATTGACCAGCACAGAAAATCGCCTCGTGAAAATAACTTTCAGCATTGCAAAAGTAAATCCGAGAATCTCGAAAACAGAATTCCGTTTGATTGGAATTTCTGATTTGGATGAATTGGCAAAAGGCGCGCTTATGTTTACTGTTTAGAACAGCTGATAAATTAATTGCTGGCATTGTTAAATTAATGACTTACGCAGTGAAGTACGTACTTTTTTTAAAAAAAAAGAAATAAGTGACTATTTTTTAAATTCCATAATTTCAAAGAATTGTTTTGGTGAAATGATCTTTTTGTATTTTGAATTAAATTCTTTCCCTATTTTTCTGTTTTTTATCCTAATTTTTCAACGTTTTTCATGTCGATTTTTAAATACTTTCACATTTTTATTTTAAGTTTTTAAGTTTTTGTTAATATTTTTTCTTCCCATTGTCTAAAAAACTTTTTCTAACCAGGAAGATATTTAGAATGTTCGAAAAAAGTTATTCACAATGTTTTTATTTTCAGTTTTTACAAACAAAGAGTTTTATTCTTACTTTACTTATTTATACCAGAAATTCATTTTGTAATTTATGAAAATGTTATTGTGTACCAAATATTTTTGTTCCAATATTTTACAGATATTTTTCATCTAAAAACATTTAAGTTAAAAACATTTTAAATGTAAAGACCTTTTTTAAATCTTTTAATTAGGTCCTTAAACACTTTTATTTAAATTTTTGTACACTTTTTCATGTAAATTTTTTAAAAATCTTTTAATGAAGACTTTGACGCCAGGAAATGTTCTTCAAGAGTTTAGAGACAATTTATTTTTCGTTTTATTACAAAATAAAATTAAGAACAATATTTTTTTTATTATTTTGGAACATTTTTTTTTCACAAATTCGGCCTTCTAATTAAAAGTCTTTAATTTTCGACCGTGAAAAGACTTATAAAGGATTTTAATTTTTAGGTGGTCCACATAATTTTTCCGGAGGGTTCCACTTATTCAATATAATGGTTTTACTTCTGAATTCTGTATTAATTGCGTGAGTGCAGCTTGATTAATTATTTGTTAAAACAGAATTTTATTCGCAATGAAAATTGAGAAACATTATTGAATATTTTGACGATGATTTATAAATTGTATTCATTTTGTTTTGCCAAAAACTCTAAGCTTTAATAAAATAAGATAAATAGTAACAATCAGGAAATAAAATAAGAAATTCAAATTTCTTGCGGGCAAACTTTTTTTCTAGATAGTCACTCTACTTTGAAGCTAGGATTGGAAAATATCACCTGTATTTGTTCAGAATTCAGCACATTTTGCCAAGCACCAAAAGCCAAATGTCAAGCGAAAAGAGAAATACAGCGAAAACTAAGCGAAAAGTTTTATTTATTAACTGAAATGCGAGTAGTCGATTGCCAGTTTTCGTGTTGTTTGCTTGGTCGGATTTGGTCCGCACTTAAGTAATTTGGAATTAAATTAAGTGAACTTTTAGTGGACGTTAATCGCCGTGGTTTTCCAGAAGAATTTTATCGGTTTCCAATCAAAAAAGGGTCTACTGTGCCTGTGAAGTAGTTTTGTAAGAACCATGTTGACTATCGCCTAGTCCATTTAAGGACTTTTAATCAGGACATTGCTGGATAAGCGGTCAAATTTTTTTTTTTGTAAAAAGTGAAAAACAAAGTGTTCCGGTTCCTCCAGTCCTCCCAGTATTCGAGCCCAGTGCTAAAAGGGTCACCGGAAGGGGATTTGATTTCCGTCAATTATGAAAGTGCGGTGAAGGGGAAAATGTGAAACATAACCAAGCGATTTCGGTGTAATTGAAGTGATTAAAAAAGGGCGGTAGGTAGAAAAGGAGATTCGCAATTTGCATGTGAAACAAGAGTCAAGAGGATTACGAAATGACGGAACGGAAGTTCACGCGAGGCCTCAACAAGGTGGGAATGGCTGCACAACTTAGGGAAACTGTTTCGCAAGTGGTCCGGGAAAGCGCCGTCCTGGTAAGTAAAGATTTTCCATCACTTTCCATATTCCGCCCCCGCAAACAAACGTGGATTTTGTTTATTTTGAGAGAAAATAGTTTTTTGGTACATTGCCCAAATCGGTGACGTCAGTGTTTAGTTTTTTAGGCACCAACCCAATTGCCAGAAGCGGCGGGAAGAGGCGTTCAACCGCATTCCTTCGGAAGTTTTTTTTTGCCCCGGGTATTCCATTCTAGTTTCTATTTCGTTGCTTTACTTTTCTTTTCCTTTCATTCGTAACTTTGGCCGTTGAATCCCGAATATCTCATGGCAAATCCCCATCCCAGTCGATTTCGGGGAATTGCCTTTGTTTAATATGGCGAATCCACCAGAAATACTTCAAATCACTCGCCTATCGTTTTGGTCGAAAATTATGGAACGTTGACCACTTTTGATTTTCATAATGAGCCAATTATCCACATGAGGCTAATGTTCTTTATCTCAATTACTTCCTCACTTCTTCCCGCCGTGAATCACAAAATCTGCAGAGTAATGGGCGATTTACATAATTCACAGGCCGACGTAATGGAGAGAATAGAGTCGAATGGGAAAATTGCAGAATTGCGCATTCTTCAGAAGCGCTTCATCTCTTTGTCTGTTATGTAAACCAGGTGACACATCAAAACAATAACAAAAACAATCGCAGCTCCCCGTCGTTCCTCACACCAGGCCAGAACACGTTACTGACTTTAAAAGTCGCTACCAGCTTTTATTCATGCTATTTGATAACTTTCCACTGGCTGTCGTTCTCGTCTGATAGAATTGAAAACCTTGGACAGGTGTTTCGATATGCTGCATGCCCCTGGAAGCAGTCATTTACTCGTTTAATTGATATTGTTAGCACCGAGAATGGAATTTTATGCTTGTGCAGATTCTATTTTATTAATTCTAAGGAATATTGCAGGGGGAAGTTGTTTTCCCAGTCTCTAACCACCTTGACTTTGATCTAACCTTAAGGTTTTTTCCTTGCCATCCAAAGAATTCACTCACCTTCAGATGTGGTGCTTATCTACTGCATATTTTTTTTATGTTCAGTAACTCCATGGTTAGATTCACTGAAGTCACAGACAGACGACCATCCAAGGGATTGGGATAGTCATCGATTTTTCATGAAGATCCCTTGCATCATGATTTTCCGTGGGTGGAAAATGATGGGATTTGCAAATTTACACCGTCTCAATTCAACTATCTTTGAGTATTTGTTAAATATTTCTCAATAAAAGCGGATTTTCAAAATTCCACACAAATTTTTCTCTATTTTAAAGATGTTCAATCCTTAAACATCGGCTCGATTAGACAGAAATTGAATTCTTTTTCATTTTTTGCCATTGTTCCGTGGAGACAGCATTTGTCAGAACTTTTTTGATAACTTGGGCAAAAATGCTAGGAAAAACTAGTGTAGACCATTTTCATGGCAAGCGATGATTTATGTCTAGTCGAGACGAGGTTTTAGTTCAATTTTTTTTGCCGATCTTCTTTTTATTTGTCTTTTATATGTGTGAGTGACAAAAAAAGGGGGCGGAGATATCTAAATTTTAGCGGTCGCTTAAAATTTCGTGAAACTCGCCATTAGTCTTCCTTTTTACAAAAAAAAAAACGTATCTTTACGAAATTTCAAGTATTGAGCTCAATTCGTTTGCAGAGATGCAAACCGGGTTTTTGAACATATAACCAAAAACCCACCCAGTTTTTAAAATATCAGCTGTAACCAAATACCAGAAATTTTTTTAGTGGTTCCGTTCGGTTTAAATTTGAATTTTTTGGAGCGAAAAATTGATATTATTTTCTATTTTCGACCAGATTTAGAGTCCAGCACTTTTTTTTACGTTAGTCTAGTACCACAAAACATTCCACTTGCCCTCTGCCAATTTTCAGGAAGAACAAAAACCACTAAACCATTAAAAATTGGGTGAACTAGAATCAGAACCAAATTTTTGAAATTTTGGATACCAGAACCAGAACCAAATTTTTGAAATTTAAGAAATTAAAACCAAGAATCAGGAGTGGTATTCCGTAACTTGTTTCAAGCGTTTGTTTCGAGTTAGAAGAAAAAGTAATATTTGCTGTCTTTGTTTCGACCAAAAGAAATGATAGGGCAAAACAGAGATAGCGAATACCAGTTTTTCTTCTAACTAGAAACAAACGCTTGAAACAAGTTACGGAATATCACCCCAGATATCTAAAATGTGAATTAGAACCAAAACCGAAAATTGCATGTCTGTTCGTTCGGAAGTTTCGTGTTAACGGAGGTAAACTGTAGCATTGCCTTAGTGATATACTAGCTTGCAGACCCGTCGTTGCCGGGTTAAAGTTTCTTGGCCCACGTTTTTTTTTGATAAAAAGCAAAAATAACTTAAAACTTTTGAAAAAAAAAACAGTTATCGTTTCAGGACTTCCGTTTTGAATTTGGAAATTCAGCGACCCCAAAAACGCCTAAAGCCAGTTTTTTCGAGAAAAATGGGGAAAACGATATCTGTGTTATCCTTACAGGACCTTGCATTTCGAATTTTGAAGGTCTACCACCAGATTTGTGATCAGCGACCCCGAAAACCTCCGAGTGACATTTCTCAGCGTCCCAACGGGCAGGTTGCATAACAAACATCACTGATTTTAAACCCTCACCTTTTACTCACCTTTGGTGGTGGAATTTTTAAAAACTGCGTCTTAGTGAGCGTCTACGTCATGGATCGAACATACTGTGAAAATGTCAGGATTCTAACTCCATATTCTAGGACAAACGATTTTATATATTTATATAGATTTAACACAAACAGCGCCAAATTGCCGTTAAAAGATAGTGTCACGCGACGTTTGCATCGTTAGAAATTCATTTAGCAATTTGATGTACCCTAATTTGGACCAAAGCTTTATTTTATGACACATTCGTGCAACATTTATTTAACACTCTATCGATTTTTGCTTGGCGATTTTTTTTTGACTATCCCGAGTATGCAACATCATTTAATTTCATTCCAAAAAGATCTCGTGATATTTGAGGAAAAAAAACCTCAGTCCAAAAGTGACTAACATCAAGAAGTGTTGAATCCCAATGTGTAAAAATTAAAAACGTTTGCCGCACTTTAAATCCGCCGAATGTTTTCATTGCGTCCATTTTTTCTGGCACAATAGTTTTCACTTTTCACACTCACAGCATCCACACTTTTTCATCCAAATGATGTGTTTTTTTTATGTGAATCTATCAGTATTGCAGACATTAAGCCAAATTGGCCAATAAATTCTTTCATTAAAGCATTTTATTTTCCTCGCTATATTGGGCTCTTTTTTTTATTGCGATTTATGCCAATCAAGCTGTGTATATCAAGCCTAGTCTAGTCTCAATCAAAATGAATTTCCTGTTTTACTCACTGAATGATGTAGAACTTATATTGGTGACCCACTCCGAATATGCGATATACATTCGTCTAATTCAATTCAAACATTAACCCTATCGGATGGGATTTCCGTGGCTTTACTATCAACTGGGCCACTCACATTGCAAATTTAATTGTGCATAATTTATCAGACCCCATCATATCATCCGCATTTAGTACAAAAAACTGAGTCCATTGTTTTGATTTTGCATAGTTTCTGGTCATTTGCACTTGAGCGCATTTTAAACGACCGCGCATCGTTTCGTTACGGTCGATTTCCACTGCAAATGGACCGCATTTTAACAACGCCTGATGGTAACCTTGACCTAGCCGTTGTAAAAACTATATGGCAAGTCCCGATATAGTCATAAATCCAAAGAGAGCATATCAAATACCATAAGCGACTATGATTAATAATAGCTTTTGCAGTTGTTTCGCTATAATTATTGTTCTCGTGGTGAAAATTCGTTGGAAGGTGGTTTCTTTTCTTGAACAAAAAACAAAATCCAAACAAAGTCTTTCAGTTTCGTTTTCTTATCGTGTTTTTTTTTCTTCTTTTGTGCAGATGAACTACGATTACTTGCCTGAAAAGAAATTAAAACATTAATTTCGTCTCTGCGGAATGTCAATTTGAATTTAGAATTATTTCGCTGGGGGCCTTTGCAATTCTCATGATTTTCGCTTGCTCGAATTTTTTTTGGGCGGAAATTTTAATTAGCAAATTGTAATTAACATAAAATTGAGATTAAACAACTGAAATGCATGACTATACATAAAACAGTGTCGTTTTATTACACTTTGCTTATTTTATTTTATTTTAGTCTCGACTGGACTGGACTAGAGGTATTTTTTGCGTTTGTGTACCACTGACCGACCATAAATTAAATATTTTACCCACATTATGTTTTAATGTTGATTTTTTAAGGAAGTTTTTTTTCACTAAATTAAAGTCGACCGGTTTCATGAAAAAATGGATCTTTTTTTAGATTATAACTCGTAAAAAAACACTGAGGTGGTGACCCATGGGCACCAGCATGTTGGAAAAAATACACATTTTTGTTGAAATTAAACGAGAATTGAGTGTTGCGCTGCTATTGCTTATCTTTGAGGTATTTAATGTCGGGCATTGTTGCTTCTTGTCAAATAGAAACTTGCATGTCAACTTGAAATTTGTTATTTTTTCTAATTTTTTCATTTTCCCTTCAAATTGAGTTAAAGTGAAACTTGTTAGAGACTCGTCTTCTATTAATTATCATTTTTTTGGGTTATCATTGCAACCTATTTAGTTTGACAAGGGGTTCCAGAAATTTACATAAGTTTTAATTTAATGAGGCTAGGTGGTATTTTCTTGATAGCACAGAAGATTTGAATTTGGAAAATGGATTTTTGTTGAATATAAAATTCTAAAATGAATTTTTTTTTGCTGCAATATTGTCTGATGTCGTTGTGTTTTTGCCTTTTGATAATTGCCGAGGCATTAAATAACAATTGGCACACATCTACATAGGCTAATCAAGTTTTTAATCGGTTTAAGATTCGGATCCAGAACAAGTCGGATCAGATTTCTTTCAGGGTCTCTAGTATAGCAGGAGATAGAACTCACAAGAAAAAAGTTGACATTTTCCTTAGCAGATGACGGGTTGTTTATTAAATACGTCACGCTATTTTTTGCAATTACGAAACACTCTCGTTACGCTTTTTTGAGATTTTTTGTATGGAAATTTATATTGCCGTCATTCCCCATGCAGACCAGTGCAAACCCGAAAAGAAGTTTTAGGTTTTTTTTAGATATTTTAGTCTAATTTTGTTTAAAAAGTAAAAACAAAAATAAACGCAAAATTTGACGCCACTTTAAGGTAAAGGGCTATTATATTGACCTATCAATCACAATTTTGAGTTTGACGTTAAAAATTTATACTAAGTTTCATGTGAAAGTTTTCAACAATGGTTATAGTGTGAACATTGGACAATTAAATACAGGAAAGATAATTTGATTGTTTAAAAAATTACTTTTTAACTTTAGTTTAGTTAATTTTTAAATAATAGTCTCGAATGTATTTATTATTGACCTAACAAGAAAAATTTCGTCCTAATATTGACTGTCAGCGCTTCTATTATTGACCCAACGTATTTGGACCCCACGTATTTGGCCCAGTCCACAATTTTTTGCTCTTCCTCAGGTTTAAGGATCGTAGGATGTCCTATGTCAGAATGTACTAGAAATTTACCCTTGTGTTTATATAGTAACGATGTTTTTGGTATTTTGAAGTAGGGATGTCAAATTTTTCAAAAACACCGGTTTTCGGTGAAGCCGGTTTTTAAAACTTCGGTTTAAACCGAGCCGGTTTAACGGGTCCAAAAAACCGGTAATTAAAAAACCGAAAAATCGGTTTGTTCAAATTGGGTATGTTAGGTCTTAGACGCAACGAATACACTATAATACTAACAAAAGACGTGAAGTGCCATATAATCCATTAAGAGGCCATAAATGGCACAATATGATATTGTATTTGGTTTAGAGTGCCTAAAAAGAAGTGTTTATAACAACTCAGTTGCACGAAAATTGGTTTACAAAAAAAAATGATCGGTTTTTTGAACGGTTTTTGGCTTTAAAAAAAACACCGGGTATAATCGTGCAAAAAACACCGAAAAAAACCGGTTAACCGAAGCAAAAACACCGGGTAACCGGTTTTTTTTTTGACATCCCTATTTTGATGACCTTTGTCGCCCTATAAATTGACATGCCTTCTTCTACGGCTTTTAGAGCGGCCTCCAGCTCATCGTTGGTATATAGAAGTCGTTTGGTCATTCTGGTGTTGTAAAAAAAATTAAATGTTTCTTTTTTTGACCGAAGCGGGTATTATATTGACTTATAATTTGAAAGAAAAAAACTAGTCGATTTTAATTGTAAAATATCAAGTCAGAATTACGTTCTGTTTCAATAATCATTTAAATTTACTAGAAATTAATTTATTTTAGTTGAAGTGGCAACAAAATATTATAAAAAATAGTATGAAATGTTTCATGTGCATGTTTATTTTATTGACCTAGAGGTTTATTTATTATTGACCTACTCATGTATCCTTTATTGACCCCAAACTTGAAATATTATTTAAGATTAAATTATTAAAAAATTGATAGGTCAGAATTCGACTACTATATAGATGGGAAGGAGATTTAATGTTAAATGACAGAGGAAAACTTTTAGACTTTTTGTTACAGCCAAAAACTAACTTAGATTTAAATACGTAAAAAATGCAATATTGACCTATAAGTCAATAAAAGAAACATCACAAATATTCATTGTATCTATTATTGACCACACATTTTATATATTTTTTATATTATTCCACAATAAAACTCACAATTTTATAACAACAAAATTTAAATTTAATAATTAAAGAACAACTCACAAAAAGAAAATTAGGAAAAAAAGTAAAATATACGAAAATACCGCAACTTTTAGTTTTTCTATTATTTAGGCTTACTTGTTAAGAAATTTCTCGCTTTATCGTCTTTTCTTGCCAGCTGTCATTTCAAACTAATTTTTCGTGAGAGGATTATATCGTATCGCAATAAAAAATTGGAAATGAACTATCAAGAGTGGGTTGTGGAATTTCAGTGTTTTAAAATATTGATACTAAAAAATGAAAATATGTCAATATTACCGCCTAGGTCAATATTATAGCCCTTTACCTTACTTCAAAAGTGTTTAAATTTTTGGTGGGAAACGAGTTTTCTCGAAATTGGCTGCAGCAGTAAATTTAATTGTTGCGCAGTAAAAGAGCAGTAAATTAGCAGTACATTTTCGACATTTGGTTTTTTCATTTTTTTTGCTTTGTTCCAGGTTCAAGCTGAAGCTGGAACATAACAAATATCTCGAAATCGGCTGCAGCAGCAAATTTTATTTTTGCGCGGTGAAATAGCAGTAAATAAGCAGTAAATCTTATGGAAGAAAATTTTCTTGTGTGCTATTTTTGTGTTCCAGCGTAATAGAGCTGCAAAAAAAGCTAAAAAAATTTCAACAATTCACATGTATTAAATTCTAATCCAAAATTTTATTGAAATCTCGTCAATATAATTTTTGGATTGCAAAATTCTCCAGAATTTTTTGCTGTGCGCATAATAAGCAACAAAATGTCCTTTTGTCAGGAAGGTTCCTGCCAAATATTTCAAATTAGCCCAATTTGGATGTGAAAAGGTTTTTATTCATTTTTTGAACCAACGACATCCACGTCCCTACAAGTCGTAAACTCTTTCTTTCAATCTTATTTAGCTCCCCTTTCACTGGTCTGTGAAAAATCGCACTTTGACAAACGAGCTATGAAAACCCTTTGACCAGACGCATATTTCTTCATTCCATGTGCTAGTACAGGTTTGGGGGGGGGGGGGGGGGGGGCAAATAATTGACTACCAGGTCACCAAATCGATTTTGCCAATCCTTTAGTGATATCAATCAATTTTTCCAACGTAACTCACTCGAATATCTACCCTCAATGAATCAAAATATATTTCAGACACATGCCATCAAATGCACCTAAATCTACCTGGAAGTGTGTGTCACGTATATTAAAAACGTGTGCGTTTCTTTTGATTGAAGTGTGCTTGAAGAAGAGACATCCTAAAAACACCTGAAATTTTATATCTTCTTAATGGGGTTGACGTGCCATAGCTTGGTTAGATGGTAGACAAATCAATTTACCGCGGCATTAAATAAATTGGCGATGTCGCCGTCTGTAATACGAGAGAGCCTCGAATAAATCGCATTCGCGTTAGGCATTTTCAAGCACTTGCTTTGACTGTGCAGTTCAAAGGGCGACATTGGCACTGAAACAAACGAAGTGGCAGTGAATTCCGAGATTGGAAAGGGATGGGGTGGAAAATTTGTAAAATGACTGTTGGAGGGAGGTTTTGAAATTTCCTTTTTGGAGCAATTGACCTCTTTGGTAGGAAGTTTTGTGGCTGGAAATGTCTCCCATATCAACTCGATGAGCAAAATCCACCGCAATGCAGGCCTTGAGTATAGAAGCTCACCGAGAGTTTGTGTCCTATAGCCACCCAAAAATAACATACCCATCCCCTCGTCATATATTTTGTTTATTCTGTTCCACTCTAGATGGCAGAAGGAAGTCGTTAGAGGGCGGAAATGCATCCTTAATATGCATGTTACTTTTCACCCCAGCACTGAATGCATCTATGCTGAATCGCGTGAATTTTGCACTAAGGATTACAGGGTTAGAAGGGATAGAAGGCAGTATCGAAAGTAGTGATATTGCATACATTGCACTTTTTACAGAAGCCAGTGACGTTTTCTCATGCTGGCGAAAAGTGATTAAAAAATGGGCGAAATGGTCGCCAATCACAAACTCCCACAAACGAAAAGCATAAAAAAGTGTTGCATAATCGCGTTCACTGTTCAAAGTCGTCGGCTTTCGGGCCTGAGGTTCACCACCTCGCTTTTGCACGCTACAAAAGTTATGCATTTTAAATTATGGATGAAAGGAAGTCAGTCTATTCAGTGGAACTATAAAGTCTTCAAAAAAAATATTAAATCCCGGAAATGGAGAGTTGTCAGATTTTTAGTTCCAGGATGAGGTTTTTTCTATGGGAATTAAAATGCTGTGAGAATTTTCATTAAATTGTTTTCTAGAAAACCTATAAATTTATTAGTGAAAGCGAATGAAACTATTTTTTCCTTGTTATTATTGCGTGTAGGTAAAATTTGAAGTTTCTTCATTATACAAATTTATATATTTGTAAATAAAAACATAACAAAAGCTATAATTGCCAATCTGGCAATTATTGAAAACCCGTATGGTGATTTAAGTGAACAGCGAACAGTTGTATCAAAATTCCACTTTGAAGTCAAATTTTCCAATAAGATTTTTTAAAATTTATTCCAATTGGATTTTCATGTATGGGAGTTTTATGTAGAATCATATCCTAAATAACTTTTGTTCTTGGACTTTTTTGATAAAATTCACCGTTTTTGAGATATTCACAAAAAACGGTTTCGTTCGTATGGGAGGTACCCCCCCTAATGGTCCATTTTTGCCCATTAACGAACTTAGCCTCACATTTTACGGAAAACGGATCTGTGCAAAATTTCAAGTCTCTAGCTCAATCCGTGCGCCCGCAATCCGCGCCACAGACAGACAGACAGACGGACGGACAGACAGACAGACTGACGGACAGACAGACGGACGGACATGCTAAATTCAACTTTTTTTATCATTCTAAACACAATGGTGTAATTAATTTTTTTGTGTGATGACGTCATTTTGTCGTTACAAACGGTAAGGCAAATCTAATATACCCTTTGGTTTCACCATACGGGTATAAATATCTGATGTGATGACTTTCTTATACAAAATTTATATTACTAATCGGGTTTCAGCCTCTGCTGTTGATGGGTTGCAACGTAAAAACCTTACAAATGTTGTAATTCACCCATGGACCGGAGTCCAAGTAAAACTGTAGGTGCAAAGCAGGGAAGAAATTGTAATCAATTGAGGAGGTCCAGGCTCTTCGAGAGCTGTAGCGCCGAGGATGATGAAATAATTTAAGTTGGACATAAGTCGCTAAGTTTAGTTTGTGCAAAAGGCGCAAAGTATAGCAAATTCTCTTTGTCTCTTAATAACTGATAATATTTGCTTGTAATTTTTTATGTACACCTCCTAAACACATTTTTAAATCGAATTTCCGAACAGTAAAGCGCTTCTTAATGAACAGGAACTCATTAGACCTTAAATGGCAAATAGAAAGAAATTCAATAATGTTGAAATCCCACTTAAGCCGGAAACATACTCATATCTATAGTCCCCACCGTTTTCTTTAATGCATAAAGTTTCTTTTGTAACATAGAAAAAAAAGCTTCAACAAAATTGAGAACGGATTACAAGAGTTTCTTCAACGCAGTCAATAGTCTCAGCTCCAGTGCATTCACATGAAGACAAAATCCAAGCTAAAAGTAACAAAATAAGAGGCTTCATGGAGTAGCATCCTTCTGTCACATCCTTTTGACGTTGAAACAGTGCACTAGAACAATAGGAGGATGTAAAGCCTTGCAATTAAAATTCCTTTGAATAGAAATGTAATCTCAGTTCATCCTAAAGATGGAAGACAACGATTTTTTGTTTTGCTTTAAATTCAACGTTGAAAAATATGTGAAAGATATTCGTGAGTTTCCCATTCACTCATCAATGCAAATTTAATAGAAAACGAAAATAAATAAACAACAAGAAATTTATTAATAGTATTTTGGGGGAGAAAGTACCAACGTTTGTTTTTTATTTTGGTTTTGCTGCCAGCTATTAAGGAGGTCTCCCTAAAAAAATTGTTCTAACATAGCTGCTAATTTTGGATACGGTGTGGAAACTTCGCACTTTGCATATTAAAAAAAAAATCAAGTTACATTGTTGGAATTAGTAGGCGAGGGAGCATCACCGGTCGCCCCCTTTTTGTTTGATCGTGAATCGTGAAGACATTAATAGATTTGCATTACACATTAAATTGGATAACGAGGTCAGTAGCATCTTCGCATATTATTACACCTTGTGTTGTTCGTGAATGTGTCATATAGGCGTTTCAGGTATATTTCTTCTCTAGTGAAAATGATGTTTCTTCACTTTGATTAAACCGGTTTGCGGTAACAACTATTGGACTGGTCTGATATGAAATCAAGTCTGGGAACCACGCATGGTGCAGGCGAATTGATATAAAAAAAATTGAAGCTATAAAAACTCTAGACTGACAAGTACGAGTATTTTACGATGCGGTATTGGAGACGTTTGTGTTTGATTTAGGGATGTGCAGAAGTAATTTCCGAATGATATAGTGTAGGATGGGTCGAAATCAACCAAATATTATTTAATTCGCAATATTTTATTTTCCAAACCGAACTGTCTAACGAATAATTTAATAGTGACAAATTAAAAAATAAAATTAACTGAGTCCTATGTTAAATATACAATTCCTACAATAGTTATTTGTTACAGTAATGTAATTAGGATTAAATTTTATTTTTCTCGGAAGCAATATTTATTCCAAAAACCCTTTTTCATTTTTCATGCAAAATTTCTGTCACATTTCAATAACTTAAATTGAATTTTTGTGTCCATGTCATAAAAATTCAATAACTTAGAAAGTCTGCAGATGCAAATATTTAATTTGATCAGGGATGCGAAACGTTATCGTACGTAACGAAATAACAAAAAAAGTTTCAACTTTTTCTTCAAAATTACGTTATAACGTTATAGAAATTAATTTCTTTAGAACTAGCGAAAAACGTAACGAAACCCGAAAAAATTAATTTGGTTTTTTCGTTATTTATTTATTTTTTGTCTTTTTTATACCCGTATGGTGAAACCAAAGGGTATATTAATTTTGCCTTACCGTTTGTAACGCCAAGATCCCGTCATCACTAAGTTCGTTAACCCATTCGGTATTTTGATGCCATATGGCATCATGCTACAAAATTTGAATTGTCTTATTATTTATTTATTTTCAACACTCTATTCTCATTCAGTGCACCTTTAGGTCCATTTGTGACCCAATTTTGATTTTTTGAGTAAAAAGCTGGACTACAGTGGACGTATTTGTAAAAAATAAAATTTTTTTTTTTTTTTTTTGTTTTAAATGAATACTAATACCTTAAACATCATTAATTTGTATAGAGAGAATCTTTAACCCCCATAGAAAAAAACATGTACCGAACGGGTTAATGGCCAAAAATACGAACGAAATTGACAAGTTGACAAGTTTGACTTCAAAGTGGAATTTTGATACAACTGTTCGCCGTTAACTTAAACTTCGAACAATGCCATATCACCATACGGGTTTTCAATAATTGCCAGATTGGCAATTATAACTTTTGTTACGTTTATTTTCTATTATTTCCTCTTCTACAGAGGTAAAGTATTGTATTCAGGACGCATAGACCGCATCGAGAACAGAGGCAGATAGAAATTTTCTGATCAGTACGAAATCGGTTTCAGGCAAAATAATGAGGATGTTCGTGCATCTCTCTGTCGATTTGTCTATCTGTCAGTCTGTCCGTTTTACGTATCTTAAATAACGTATCTTA
Organism: Chrysopilus asiliformis; assembly: GCA_964034945.1. Taxonomy (NCBI): domain Eukaryota; kingdom Metazoa; phylum Arthropoda; class Insecta; order Diptera; family Rhagionidae; genus Chrysopilus; species Chrysopilus asiliformis. The sequence goes on from OZ035960.1 coordinate 21,512,408, forward strand.
AATAAGCGACTTAATTTTTTTTCTAAATAAGTTTTATGAAAATCGTAGTATTCTATCAATGAAAAGTAACGGTAACTATAACGGGTATCTCCCATACAACTATTTTGAAAAAAAAAACACATTTTTATGAAAATTTCTCCAATCTTATTCGCATTTGAGAAAAATGAATATAACAAAATTTAAAGGAAATATTTTTTGAAACGTATAACGTTACGAGTTTTTTTTCGTTTGCCATCCCTGAATTTAATTGATCAAAATGTCGCTACCAGTCTATATCTCTATGTTTCTCAACACCGATACAATATGTGGCATATAATGAAAATGAAACAGGCAGAATCTGAAACATGTCGGCTTTAATTGCAAACATGCAAACGACATGAAGCTTAAATCCAGTAATTCAATTCAATCTCATCAAATATCCGGAGTAATATTAATAGGTTTCAGTCGACGTGAGCTCCAGCTGCATTTCAAATCTAATCTTGGCGACTTAATTTCACTTAATGTAATCTGAGGATCACTGCGGTTAACTATTAGATTTCCCCCTCTTTCGGGTATGAATTTACATATTGGTCGCCGCAATGTTTCGATTGTCACGTGGTTGGGCGATATTATCATATGGTTTGATTTGGTTTCAATGTTTAATTGTTAACACACAGCGAAATCAGTTCTACACGGAGATAAATAATTCCTAAAAAAACGTAATAATTGAGACAGTGTACTTTTTTGCAACTAGCTTGCATACTCGTATTTGCCGGATTGTAGTTTTTAGCATAAGTGTTTTTTTTTGCAGCAAAAAAAACAATGAAAAAACTTAAAAATTTTTTTGGAAAAAAAAATCGTTATGCTTTTAAGATATCCGGTTTCGAATTTTGAAATCCAACACCAGATTTGTGATTATCGACCCCGAAAACCGCCGAGTTGCCCAGCCTTCTAACGGGCAGGTTTCATGGAAAAATCAATGTTTTTTCATACCCACTCCTCGTTTACCCCCCTAAGGATAGAATTATAAAAACACAGCTCTTAGTGAGCTCCCATGAGGTAAGAAGAATCTATGTGCAAAATTTCATGGCAATCGGTTTAGTGGTTCGGGAGATACTGTGATGAGTGTGTGAGTGGTATTTGGCTTATAGATTTTGGGAAAATGTCCCATTTTTTGGCATGAATTCCCATATTTTTCTGGAGTCATTATAATAAATTTCACTGTCTCGTATATTACATTTTTTTGTAGGAATCTGTCCTATAATTTCTCTTCGTGTATTTACTTTAAATATTTTTCTATTTATCATATTTGAGGTGAAATACAATTGCAATATTGTATCGGATGTTTCACTGGAATAATTATCGCAATTCAAGTCACGTAAGAGATTTGTTTTTGTCCGCTACAAATAAGTCAACAAATTGATTTGAGACCTTAAAAAGTATAAATGAACAAATCAATTAACATTTCGGTGTTAACATTAAGTAATTGCGGTTTTGTCATACGATTGGGAAATTTCATTGAAAATCTGTCCCAACAAATTTTAAATGGTTACCGACAAGAAGTTTTTGGCACTAAATACGTGGGGGCTCAATCGCAATTGAAAAAATATTGTAGTGTTTATAAAAGTAGAAACAATGACGATTAACCATGAAAATTATTCGGTTTTCTATGGGGGAGAAAGAGTGGAAATTGAAAGATTGATAAATATTTTATCAGTAATCTTTGCTAGCTCTTATGTTTTTCAAAATTTCAAAAAATTTGTATGTTTGTAAGTTTTTTTCATTGAACTTACTTTAAACTTTGTTATTGGAGATTAACCATCTATGGTGTGTTCGACAGGCTAATCGGTCCAAATTTAGCTTTAAGAGGTGTTAAATAAAAAGCATCAATATATCTTTTGTTGTTTTATTCTAACTGCTCAACGTTTCGGTCACGATGGTGAACATTTTCAGGAGCCTTATGTCTACGTATTTAACACCTCTTAAAGCTAAATTTGGACCGATTAGCCTGTTGAACACTATAAATACATAAATACGGTCGATTTACATAAAAATTAAGCATCTAGCGCATGGTTTTCCAACTGGCAGAGAAAACCGTATTTTTTCAAAAAAAAAATTGTGTGGGAGGTACTCGTTATAAGTAACGTTACTTTTCCAAAAGATTATGGAAAACTTGGATTTTTGTAAAACTCATTTACAAAAAATTTCAAGCCGCTAGCTCAACGCGTTCTCGTGTTATTTAAGTACGTAAAACGGACAGACCGACAGAGAGACAGACAGATGTATGAACATCCTCAAAACTTTGCCTGAAACGGATTTCGTACTAATCAGAAAGTTTCTATCTGCACCCATTATAGAATCGGTCTCCGTAATGAATAAAATACAGAGGAAAGTAAAAACTGGTTCAAAACTGCAACATACTATTGTCTTCAAATTAGGGAAACTTTCACCTGCGGCGGATTTCTTTCGTTTTTGGTTTCTTAAAATTGGTTAATTGTTATTGTTGGAAAATGATCTCATCGTACTGAAAAATTTTTCTCTGCTGTTTATGCTAATATTTCAGTTATGATAGCGCTATGGGATACAAGTGGTTTAATAGTTTATTTTTTGGCTTGGTGCCGTCGTTTTACTTCTTCTTGCTAGGAAGTTAAAAGTCCTTGAAGGGACAAAAGTGGTAAACACTTGATTTTTTTTTTGAAAATCTCGTTTTTTTTTTTTAAAATTTCGAGCACTTCCAGCACTTCCGCGGAATACTATTTTGAGAAAACTTGAAGTGAGTATTTTGGAGTTAGTCGACTAATGGCGGGTTTCACGAATTTCAAGCGAAAAAAGGTTGCTAACTCGAATTAGTGCCTAAGAAAAGTTCGTGAAACCTGTAGTAAGAGTCCGATGAAAAAAAATGAAAAATTGTGTTTTAGGTTTTTGTTTAAAAAAAAAGTTTTTTTTTGTCTAAGATCGCGTACAAAGGTTGATTATTATAATATACAAATATAAAAAAATCCTTTTTTGTTTTTTAGACTTTTACATATTTGAATTGCAAACAAGAATATGAAATTAGATCCAATATAAAACATCAATGAAACTGATAGCTGCCTGTTTATTATAAAAGATAAAAAGCTTTTACTGACTTAGGAAAAAAATCATCTTTACTGAGATATCGTAATCAAGATTTTTGTTTATTCAAATCAGAAAAAATGAATATATTATAAAAAAATTTAACGATATTTATTCATAATTTTATTTTATTTGATCTACTTTGGTTCCGTTTGAATCATCTAATTTAATACTGCTTTTCATGTACCAGTGAATATAATTTATGAGATATTCACTTTCTTCGCAATAATGTCATCATCTCATCGTGAAAATCAAAAGAAATTCCATGAGGTTTTTCTTCTTATTCGTGCAATTTTTTCGCACAGCTAAGCATTATTTTGGTTCCCCTACTCCACATTCAATCTTCTCTCACATTTATCATATCAGATGTCATTTTATGTACAGAAAAATATTTTTTCTCTACGTTAGTTGAATTTTTTTTAGCTTGGTATTTGCATTTTTGTTATTTATTTACGATCTTCAAGACTTTTCCTCCGACGTGATAAAATGCATTGGTATTTGAGATAAAAAAATCATCTACACACGCGCATAACTATAAGTTTCCCAAGCTTAAGATCAGTCACATAGTCTTTAAGATAAATGTTGGCTATAAAATTAGTCAAACAAGAAATTTCTTCATAAAAACTCAGGAAAAGTGGAAAAATCTCCACTTGCGGTCATTGTCAATAGCGATTTGTGGTTACTTAAGTAGCGTAGAGGCCTCGAAGTCAATTACTACTTTAGTTACTCGATCGAGAGTAAGCATAGTGCAGCTAACTTAAATGCTTGTCTGTGAAAAAATTTAAAAAAAAATATTGGAAAAACACCAAGTTAACATTACAATATTATTATTGAAGGATATTGTATCGTATCAGGGAAATCATGGCATGTTTTCCTAATTTCGATAAGAAATATTTCTTTTTTCCTACATTTTCAACATAATTTTCCGGCTTTCTTCGTACACGAGGTCGTTTCTCCATTCAGTGATTGTCTTATCGCAAAGCAAGTCTGAAACTTACAACTTCTACGATGTGCGTTTATTTTCTCCATGATAAGAAAAACTTGTCGATAAAGCGATGCTACTAACATTTTGTTGACATTCCATGGTTGGATTCTTTTTTTTTCTGGTAGAGTTTTATTGAATTGTTGATTGGTTTCAAAATCGGTGCATTGACTTGGTATTTATCGTTACATTGTAAGGGAAAATAAAATTTATTGGTTGATAAAGTATAAGAAACGCCCAATCAAGCTAATAGTGTTAGCTTCTGATTTGGTAATTAGAACAATCTTAACATAAATCATTTTGAAATTGGTTTTAGATATTATTTATTTTTTTCGACGTGCTCAAAGTGTTAGAAAATTAATGATGAATTATTAGAGTGGAATTTTGGTTTCGATTGAGTAACTCTGGATTTTTTGAAATGAAATGAAATTTATCAGCAATTTATTTTTGTGATGTGGGTTTTTGTATGAGAATTCTATTCCACCTACTCTTGGCCCTTAAGTGAAGGTACCGAAAGTTATTTTCGACAGTGATGTATTGAAAAAATTCAATGTCACGCTCGAAATAGCACCCACATTTTAGTGTCTATTTTATAAAAATGTATGGCGATTATTTAATTTCGACATTCTAAACTTCGTGAAATATTATGAAATATTTGTGATGGTGAAAATTATTTATGTAAATTTAAAAAGTTTTGTCGCATTTAGTATTTAGTAAAAAAAAAACATTTAGTACCTATTTTCTTTATAAAAATTTGCTTTTTCATATAAAAAAAATTTCACGCATGTTTTTAGACCATCTAAAAAGTTGTCTGAAATGAAATTGAATTTTTTAACAATAGGTACCATGGTTAAAAATTGCATACAAGCTTTTAAATGAAAAAAGTTTTCAGCTATAAAATGTTGACAAAGGCTCTCACAGGGTGGCAAAAGGGATTAATGGACCCAAGTTTTTGTACACCTTATGCATGCATGGTGGTAAATAAATTAAATCTGTCTTCAGGAATGATGGCAATCCGTAAACCCCGTCTAGCCACTTTAGTTTCAAAAAGTTCCTTTGAAAGCAACACCGGCATAACAATTATTTACAACCATATTGTCTCAACCCTATCCACCTTTGCCGCTCCCAGAAACAAAAAAAAACAAAAAACAGGACAACAAGCAAAAGTTAGAGAAATGTTTTTTGCGTTTTGCTGTTGTTTGACGTTTAGAATCCTCAGAGGACACCTTCGCTCATTAAACAGGAAAATGTGTTCAAAGCGAACAGAAAGAAGGACTTCAAAACAAAGCGAGAGTAGAATAAAAAATAACTAAAAAAGGCTTTCCTGTGGCTGGCAACGACATTTGCTTTATTGAATTTTCTCTCTGAAGTGTCAGGCGAAGAACTTTAAAATTCATGAAAGTGCTCTTTAATCTAATGAAATATTCCAAGGACAATAAAGGCTAAGTAATCATTGACGTACTTGTATTTAATCAGAGTTTGATTAATTGCTGGCAGTTTCAGAGGAGTTTTCTGTTCTCGCTTGGATGATTTTAATCGACACATTTATTTTAAATTGCTTGAAAACGTTTTTGTAATTATGTTTTATTACTTTATTAGGGTTCTTTTTCATAGAAATACACAAGGAGATTTCCTAATTTTTTCGTGTTTTCTCAGGACTTTATTTTCTTATAGTGCCCTCACAATCTCGCCGAATGCCGGCGAATTAAATTTTGGTAAGTGATTCGGCAGATTTAGGCGAACGAGTCATCCACATTCTCGATAACATTTGCCGAGTGCATCAGTCGTCACTAATGTATTGAAAATCCGCTCAAATTAGTGCTGTTGCTTTAGGCGACGTCCGCACGGTCTAATTTACTTGTCAAATTTACATGATATCAAATAAAAAAAGTTCGTTAATAAAATTAAAATTGTTTTGATTTTCTTGCAAAAACTACACTCAGAAAAATGTCAGGTCAACTTTTTGTCAGGTTAACTCTGACCTCTAGCTGGCTGACAGAGGTTTCCATTACATGACATTACATCCTCGAAATGCCTATCTAAGGTCAACTCGTGCAGCTCCCAATGCCCTACTTCACCTGCTCGTGGCTTAATTTCAGAATTTCTCCGGCCACAAGTCAACTCAGTTTTACTTGCCCACATGCAGGCGAACGCGCGCCTGCCCGAGGTCAATTACGCCGTATGTAGGTCGTCGAGTTAGCATCCATTTTTCTGAGTGTAGTACGATTTATGTCTGAAAATTTGACGTTCTGAGAAGTTTTTGGTAACCCATTTCACATGAAAACGGGATGAAATGCGTTAATGTGGCATGAGAAATTATCGTGCATCACAGCAAAATCGATTTTTTACTTGAATAAACCATTTTTTCATCCAATTTTTTTTCGGAAAAAAATTGTGGCCAAGATTTTTGACAATGTTGTTTGACGCTCTGGATGACGCCTAAGTTTTTTTTCCCCACATCAAAAACTTTTTCCACAACATTGTTATATTTGAATTTAAAAATTATTAGGTGAAATATGAATTAAATTTAAAAAAATTGTTATTGGAATTGTTAGTATTGCAATCGTTATCTCCTGTACAAATTTATATAAGGCAAGCCCTTTTTTTTTTTGTACCATTTGAATAAATAAATAAAAATAAATAAATAAATAAATAAATAAATAAATAAAAATTTCAAAAATTCGAATATTCTCGCATTTGACCCCATAGTTATCGGACACTATGATTTTATGTTTTCGTCACGGAATCAAACACAGAATTGAACTCATTTAGGCGAGGGATACCACCGGGAGAGCGGTTGGCATAAACCATAGAATAAGGAATATATAGAAAAAACTCTGCCGAACAAATTTTTGACAAATTTCCCCTTCGAAGGGGGGAAAAATGTCCCTATCATTCACTAGCTACGGCCTAAAAGTTAATTACTTTTAGACTAAGGAGCACGAAGCAGAGAGAACATTTTCTAATCATTTTCGTCGTATCTATTCAATGAGATGGAGGAATCGAATGGATAATTTTTTCCGTGTTACATCGGTTCCTCTTGCTTCATCTCACAGTGAAAAAATTTTCTCTAAAAATTTGTTCTAAGAGTTTATTCTCTAGATTATTTGTTCTCTGCATAAACGATCAAAGCGAGCGCATCAGATACACTCGAGTTCGTCGTAATTCGCGCGTATTCGGTGAAAATTTCTTAGGCGTCCATGTTTGTTTGAACATCCCTGCTTTAAGCTTTTACAATCTTGTTTCTAGCCAACTAACATCTTTGGGGAGTAACATTTATGACTGTAAAATACCAAAGTGACGAAATCAAGCACGTAGAATTTGTGTTTTAGCTTCTTTAAGAAAATATCACTCAATTTTCTAAATCCGTCGTCCAGAAAGATATTCCGTATATCATAGGAAAATGTGTCAAGAGGTAAAGATTAGTTTATTGGATACAAGTCACGTTCGTGTTGAGGAAAAGTATCCCCTTTACATTTTCTAGCTTTTCCTGTTGTTCCTTAGTATCCACAAAATCCCATCAATAACACAAATGTTAAACTAAGAACATTTTCTAAAGATCTTTTCTGCCGTCTCACATTTCTTACGGCAGGAATAAAGCAAATGTTATTAAGCCTGATATTAATTTAGCCTAAATTTGATTATTTTTGGCTTTTTGTGGAATTTCTAAAAGTTCATTTCAGTCGTTTTGCTTAATATGAACAAAATAATATAATGATATTAGCACCTTTTGAACCCCTAAGAATAATTTGCTCTGCGGTTTTTGTACACGGTTAAAAATGTAGGGATTTGTATGATTTATCGATATCTTTTACACCGAATTTGTATCAAATCGCATGTTTTTACCGACGTTTGGTATCAAATGTCAAAACAATATCACATTTTTGTAGTCGGTTGACAGCACTGTATTAATGTGAATAGGGCAAGACTGACGAGAGAGTGGAAAGGAGTGAAGTTAAGATGGCGAACGAATAAAGACACATGTTATATTATTCCGTGTTTGAATTAAAGATATAAAGGAACAGCCCTAAATTTTTTTTTATCAAATTTACACCAAATATTCATCAAATTTTACATTTGATACCAAATATCGATCAAAACATGCGAGTTGACACAAATTTTATGTAAAAGATCTTGATAGACAAAAATGTTGTCGTATAAATCCTGAAATTCTCAACCGTGTGTGTGATATAAGAAAACTTTTACATAATATATCAAAAAAGGAAAACGTTTATTATCAGCAAAATAATCTTATAGTCTCTCCTGTCCCATTTTCACCTCTTAGGAACCATCAAGTCATCGCCATTAAGTGATAGTAAATTTTATAGCTAATTTCGATAATAACTTCTATTTTTATCCCGGAATTTCTAATAATTTCCGCTTCTAATCAACTAAAAAGCTTTTCATCGTGTCAGATCCATTCTCGCTTTGGTTTCCTCGTTGCCACATTCAGATTATATGCCAAATACTTCTTTTGATTTGTCTTCACTATTCGACCGAAATATACTATGAAGTGGTTCGACCTACTGCCATCAAATGGCCAAACAGCTGTCATATGAGTATACATAGTACAAATTTAGAGACATTAGCCGACATGAATATGTTCTCGTATGCTACTCCAAGCGAATTTGTACATTTTTGTGGTTTTGCTTTTTTTTTACTTTATGGCCGCCACATGTTTAAAATCAGAATCAGTATTTTGATGACGAATGGAAGGTGGCGCGTGGTGGCTTCACATTGTTGCCCAATTCGTCCATTAAATCTAATAAAATCTGCTTTTATTTTGATTCATTTGGCTCATTTGATTCTATGCTCGTCTATGCGATGCGAAGATTTCAGGTTGGTGTTTTCAAGTGCCTTAACCTTTGCTCTTAAGATTTTGCCGGTGGTGGCTTCTGAAAGGGGGAAAACCCAAAGAAATTCTTAAAGTTGTTTGAAAATAACAAGAATCGTAGACAAAATACTCTTTCAATCATGCTAAAAGTGAGAAATGTGTTGTTTTGGAGGAGTTTTAAAGTAGAGAAATATTTCAGCATTTGAAAGGGAAAATTTCAGACTAATGTTTTGATTGATTTTCAATTATAAATATTTATTAGATTTCAAAAAGTGAAACTTGTTTTGGCGTTTTTAGACACATAAGATTTTTATACCCGTATGGTGAAACCAAAGGGTATACAGTAGAACGCGCTTAAATGCAACACGCGTAAATGCAAAACTCGTGTAATTGCACGCAAAATTTGTGCCTGGAGGATTTTCAAGCATTTTTCATACAAATATACACGGATAAATGAAACACGCTTAATTGCAATACTTGCTTAAATGCAACCATTTTCACATCCAAAAAGTATAAATTATATGAAATTTTACACGCTTAAATGCACATGTGCAAAAATGAAATGTAATTACACAAAAACAAATGTGAATATTGTTATTTTAATTTGATAAAATGAATTCTTAATTAGATTCTTTGTTTTTGTGTAGCCTTGTTGAATTTAAATGTTTATTACAGGAATATTAAAGTTGCATGTTTATCTTTTACTCGCATAATTGCACATTAATGTGCATTTATCCGTGCTTCCGTGCTACGTATAAATGCAAAACACGGATAAATTCTGCGAAATTCGATGTGCATTTAAGCGTGTTCTATTGTACTAACTTTGCCTTACCGTTTGTAACGCCAAGATCCCGTCATCACACACAAAAATGAATTACACCAGTGTTTTTAGAATGATAAAAATAATTAATTTTTGCATGTCCGTCCGTCCGTCTGTCCGTCTGTGGCGCGGATTGCGGGCGCACGGATTGAGCTAGAGACTTGAAATTTTGCACAGATCCGTTTTTCGTAAAATTCGAGGCCAAGTTCGTTAATGGGCAAAAATGGACGATTAGGGTATTGGGTTTAATGGGCTGAACCACCACGAATTAAAAGACTTTATTAAATTGTTCTGACTTAAATTCTTTATTATCAAATGACCATGCAACTTCTTTTCTGAACTAATACGTATTTCGCAATAATGATGAAATTATGGAGGTCAGTGTTGCCACACTATTAGGAACTTAATTTGTACCCTTTAAATTACCCTTAATTCATTTTTGCATATACTCTAACACGCCTCCTCAAAAATTAATCTTTACTTTACTAAATCAGATTAAGAAGTTGTATTTCACGTCATCCTTCTATTTCTTATCTGGGAATTACATATGGCCCAACATTTATTGCAAGGATTAGGAAAACCCAGAAAAACCTAATCAGACCATTTCAAAATTCAAACAATAAATCATTAAGTAATTCTTTTACTTATTAATAATTTACTTATGTCTATATTCTTAACTTAATTCAGATTTTTAGTGTAAATAATTCATGCTTATTGGTTCAGACTTATTAATTCAATAATCACAATATAAATTCATAATTCTTTTCTATTTAATAATGAAAACAAAATAAAATAATATATAAAAAAAAACTTAGTCTTATTCATTTGTACATATTTGTAATTCATGATTATATAGTTTTAATTACTATATTTATTCTTTTAATCCTAATCCGTTTCTCAATTTTAGAAATTTAACAGCAGGTAATGATTTTGTCATCATATCGGCCAATTGTTCACCTGTAGGAATATAAACCAATTTTATTACTTTATTTTCAACTTGTTCTCTTGTGAAATGATATTTGATATCAATATGCTTTGACCGTTTATGTGAAGTAGGATTATTTCCAATACATATACATCCGTTATTATCTTCATAAATCGTTATTGGTCTTTTAATTTCTATATTTATACTTTTACCTAATTGTTTTAGCCATATTGCTTCTTTTACTCCTTCAAACAAGGCCATATATTCAGCTTCAGTTGATGATGCAGCAACTGACATTTGCCGTTTTGTACACCAACTCACTAAGCAATTTTCATACAACATAAACAAGTAACCCGTTGTACTTTTTCTATCTGTTTCATTCGAACCCCAATCAGAATCGACGTATCCTTTCAATAATTTGTCATAATTTTCTTGTCTGTACACTAGTTTCAAATTTATGGTTCCCTTTAAATATCTTAAAATTTGTTTTAAGTTTTTCCAGACCTCTTTATTGTTTTTAGTCGCATAACGACTAAGGATATTAACTGCTGCACTCAAATCTGGTCTTGTACATAACATAATGTACATTAGACAACCAATCAAGTTTTTACAAGGTAAATTATCATTTTGTTCAGAATTTAGTGCTTCGTAATCAATTTTGCTGGGAAGAGGCGTATTAATAGCATTACAATCTTGCATATTAAATTTTTTTAATACTAATTTAATATATGTACTTTGGTCAAGTGATATGCTATTTTCAGTTCTTTCAACTCTTATTCCAAGAAAATATCGTATCTCACTCAGATCAGTCATTTTAAATTTGCTTTTTAAATATGATTTTATTTCTATAAGACTTTTATTATTACCGGTTATAATTATTATATCGTCAACATATAGAATAATATAGATATTTTCTGATATTTTACCTTTATCCAGCAAATATATGCACCTTTCAACTTGTGAACTCTTAAATCCTTTTTCAATTAGTGCTGTCTCAAATACTTCAAACCAGCATCGTGCTGATTGTTTAAGACCATATAATGCCTTATTTAGTTTACAAACTTGATTTCGTTTGTTTTTAACACCCTCTGGAACATTCATATATATTTCTTCCTTTAGTTTTCCATTCAAGAACGCAGTTTTTACATCCATATGATGTACTAATAATTTGTGTTGGTTTGCAAATGCCATCAAAAATCGAAAACTTGTAATTCTGGCTACAGGAGCAAATGTCTCTTTAAAATCAGATAAGTATTCCTGAGTAAATCCACGAGCTACTAACCTCGCTTTATATTTTTTAGGATTACCCACTTCATCGTGTTTAATTGAAAACACCCATTTGCAACTAACTATATTCTTGTTTTTAGGTATATCAACTAAAGTCCAGGTATCATTCTGTTCGATCGATCTGAGTTCATCTTCAATTGCCTTCTGCCATTCGATTTTATCAACTCTATTTTTAATTTCATCAAATGAATTAGGTACTAGACTCACACTTGCTTGGCTAAGCATTGCAATATCACATAAATCATCTTCCTTATATGATATTACCGGAAGATTTTTAATTCTTTCACTTTTCCGTGATTTATCATTTTCAATTTTCATTCTTTTCTTAAACTCTGCAAGAGTTAAGTTCTCATTATCGGATTCACCATTTTCAGATTCATTACCACACTCATTACTTTTGCCATTATCAATCGGTCTAGACTTTAAGAAATCAATTTCGTCTACTACTACATCTCTGACAACACTAAATTGTCGTTTTACCACATCCCACACCTTATAACCATTTGGCTGATAACCTACAAGAATGGCCTTACTAGAATTTGAATCAAATTTTGTCTTTCTAGTTTTATTATGTATGTAAACTGTGGCTCCAAAAACCTTCAAGAATTCTAATTTTGGCTTTTTACTATGCCACATTTCATATGGTGTTTTATTTTGCCTTAATGCTTTAGTGGGAGTTATATTAATTAAGTACGTTGCAGTTAACACTGCCTCTCCCCAATAGCATTTTTCTAAATCTGCACCATTTACCATTGAACGAGCTTTTTCAGTTATCGTTCTCACCATTCTTTCAGCCACTCCGTTTAATTGAGGTGTTCTTGGTACCGTTAAATGATAAGATATTCCTTTTTCACCACAGAAAGCTTTCATCTCATTTGAAACATATTCACCTCCATTGTCACAATATAAATTTACAATTTTTAAATTAAAATGATTTTCGCTTTTAGTAATAAAATCTTTAAAAACAGCAAAGACATCTGATTTATAAGTTAATAGATATGTTACACAGTAATGTGTAAATTGATCTATAAAAAATACAAAATAATTTTTGTCATTCATAGTCGGAGGTGTTATTGGTCCACAAACATCTGAATGGACTATGAATAGAGGTCTCTTAACAAAACTTTTATCTTTCTCTGGTTTAAAAGGCAATCTTGCTTGTTTTCCTTTTATACAAGCTTCGCACAATTTGTTGTCAGGATGTACTCGATCTAATTTAAAACTATCTTCAAACATTTTACAGTTTTTAACTTCCATAAATTTAAATTTATTCATATGCCCTAATCTTTGATGCCATATATTATAATGGTCATTTAATACTACAGTATTTACAAATTTATTTTTATGAATAATACTTAACTCTATAATAGATAAATTATTTAATTCTTTACCTGTCATTATAATTTTATTGTCTTTAATTACTTTCGCTCCATTCTTATCAAAGACTACGGAAGCTCCATTCTGCTGTATCCTTCTTACTGACAGCAAATTATGGGGAATGTCTGCACAATATAATACTTCATTAAGACATCCAAATTCTCCTGAACTCGCTTTGATTTTGATTCTCCCTTTCTTTGTAGCTTCAATAAAGACACCATTTTTCGCTATCGATATTTTCACTGGAGGTTGCAACTCAATAAAGTCATCATATAACTCTTCATTATTAATTATGTGGTCGGACGCTCCTGAATCCAAGATGAACATTGTTGTACCAATATTAAGATCTTCGCCGCCTAACATAAAAGCAAAACTGCTTTCATTTGCACTCCCTGATGTCGAAGGTTGCAACACAGTTACTGACTGGGCGTTACTGGTTTTATTATTATACTTTAATTGATTTTGATAATAATAACAATTTTTCTTTATATGTCCTCTTCGGCCGCAATGATGACACTTCACTAAAGGTTTTTTAGTTTTGTATTTGCTGTTGAATTTAAAACGATTAGTATTATAATTAAATTTATTTCTACTTATCTTTTCGCGATCCACATTGATTTTCTCTACATTTAACACTTTTGCTACCATGTCAACGTCCTCATTTTTTAATTTAACCTCGTGATCAAGTAATCTCGTTTTTACAAATGCCAGAGTTAGGTTTTCTTCTCCCAAAGTTTCGATCGCTGTTATTACACCATCATACGTATTGGGCAAAGTCAACAGTAAATGAGCGACTTTGTCCGTCTCATCTAATTTTGCACCAGCAGCCAAAATTTCGGTGATTAAGTCATCAAATATGGTAAAATGCTTTAATAAATCTGTATCAGCACTTAACTTCAAACTTAATAACTTTTTTCTATATGCGAGTTGAGTCGCAAGACTTTTCCGTTCATAGATCTGGTCTAAGTTCTTAAGAATTTCACGTGCGGACATGTTTGACTTTGCAAAACCAAGATACGAGTCAGCCAAGTACTCAACAATGGTACTTTTCGCAATCCTCTCCATTTTTGCCCATTCCGGCGTTACAACTTCTGGAGTGTCGGTATCGATAACTTTTATCACATCTAATTCACTCAACAATGCATGGATGCGAAATTTCCACACACCATATTTGTCGCCATTAAATGGCCTAATGTTCCTTTTTTTTAAATTGTCCATTTTCACAAAAATCACAGTTCTTAAGTGTAAACTGGGCCCATAACCTATTGGGTTTAATGGGCTGAACCACCACGAATTAAAAGACTTTATTAAATTGTTCTGACTTAAATTCTTTATTATCAAATGACCATGCAACTTCTTTTCTGAACTAATACGTATTTCGCAATAATGATGAAATTATGGAGGTCAGTGTTGCCACACTATTAGGAACTTAATTTGTACCCTTTAAATTACCCTTAATTCATTTTTGCATATACTCTAACATAGGGGGGGTACCCCCCCATACGAAGAAAAACGTTTTTTGCAAATATCTCAAAAACGGTGCATCTTATCAAAAAAGTCCAAGAACAAAAGTTATTTAGGATATTATTCTACATAAAACTCCCATACATCAAAATCCGATTGGAATAAATTTTAAAAAATCTTATTGGAAAGTTTGACTTCAAAGTGGAGTTTTGGTACAACTGTTCGAATTTTGATACGAATATCACCATACGGGTCTCCAATGATTGCCAGATTGGCAATTATAGCTTTTGTTATGTTTTAGTGTAAGTATGGATGGTTTTTTGTTCCGTGGAAACGACAGATTCATGAAATTTATTTTTGATACGATTAATTGGTTGTTCCTCAGATAAACCACCTCAACTTTTTTTTTGTGTTGGGCTGTTCATAAAATACGTCATGTTAACTTTTGCCGTTTCGGATCCTCTCTCTTCCTTTGCCCTTCGTCTTGGTTCTTCGCAATTTTTTGTGTGAGAGTTCATACCGCCGTCACTCTATCAGTGACCCCTCTCTCTCTCTCTCTCTCTCTCTCAAAGTGTTTTTATGGACAGCCCAAGGAACATCCTATGTTTTGTAAAAAACATAAAATATATGAGTAATTCTTAACGCATTTTTCGTTGAAATGCGTTAAGAATTCTATGAAATTTATATGAAATTTCGTTTTCTATAAAAAGTATTTGTTCTTTTTATTGCAAATGCTGCTGGTATTCCTGGCAATAGTTTCAATTTTAAACAAGTTTTTTCGACTAATAAAAACTTTTTTAATTGAGTTATTTACGTGAAACTGATTTTCCCCATCATTTTATTTATGTATATACAAAAAATCTCACGCAATCGTGATTTAATCACGTTTTTTATTGGCTTTCCGTAAACATTGTTTTTGATTGTTGTTATGATTTTGACGTTTCTTTATTATGCTCACATTCAACGCATATGACTAAACAATTCAATATATAGAATTTCTGCCATCGTCATTAATGTTTCAGTATTTGTCTCTGGTCAGCAATAAATACGAACTATCAATTATTTAAAATTATGTCTTCGTCATAGAATTAGAGCAGAACGCTGTTGTTGTTCCCTGTAACCCATATCGAATAAACACAACACAAATTTTATTCTATATCAAATCCACCCTCAGCTCGACGACTATTCCTTAAAAGACAAGACAAAAAGTATCCATTTGTATATCTCCATTTCACATATCCACATTCATATGGAATCTGAGCACTTTATTGAAGTATGTTTATGATTTCAAATATAGAAACCGACGTGAGCTAACATAAATGTCGGCGACGACATTGCTTCTTGGATTTAAAATTGATTTAAGTATGCCATTCAGTATAGTTTAAGAGAAAAAAGAATTACTTTTTATCTTTCTTGAATTCGCTGTGATGATTATATCTACCAGATATTTTGTACGAAGATAATTTTTGCCATATGCTAGCACCAGCAGCAAATCCTTTCGTTAGATTTACAAAACAAACTGCCCACGGGTTAATGAACGCATTATACGAAGTTTTTGCCCCGACATTCACGTATGCTCGTCTAAAACTAGATTTTACGAGTAAATATGTTGCTAATTCCGTAATTTGGGGTGCAATGAAGTAATTAGCTTTTGTGTTTGACCTCACCGACATTCATATAACGCTATTTTGGCCCGAAATAGTGTACAAATTCCTTAGCCAAAATTTTATAGCAACATTTGTTCCTCTTCACTTTTGACATGTGTTGTGTATTGGAATTTTGAAATGAAATTTCCTTTTTGCTTTATTAAATTATGTTCAAATTTTGACCCCTATAAGTTTATAAACAAAACCTTAATTTGTGAAACACCAGCGGAACTTTATTCGTTTTGGATCTCATCTTAAATTTGACCTTTCGATTCAATTCAGCGAAGTAATAAATTTTAACGTACTCCCGCCACCGCACCCAACCATACCGCATAAATCTTATTAATCAGATACTTACTTTGATAGAGTTTAAGATTTTATACGAGTATACGTTTCATAAGTTTAGTTCATTTCATTCATATCTTTTGTTAATGTTGTTTGCTTATATTTCATTTATCATCGTACAATTTTTTTTATATTTAACTTACAGAATAAGCCACTCCTTGTTGAGCCAATTGACTTTGAAAGTTTCATATTGAAGAATAAAACTTTAATACAAAACGATCCTCAACGAGAGCTGCTTTTGTATCCCAACGATGATGTCTCGGTAAGTTGAAAAATCACTATTTAAGTATTTTATGTAGAATTTTCTATTAAAATATAATTCACGATGAGTTAAAAAGTCGGCGCAATGTTAAATTGAATTAATACAAATATTTTTGAATGAAGCCACCAATTATTCACAACAAAGATTTGTTAGTTCAGTTGGTTTTCTATTCGTGTGAAAAAAATGTTTCTCGGCAAAATAAAAGAAATTAACAAGATTAGGAGTACTAGGGAAAAAATATACTTCTAATTATATTAATTTTCTTAACAAGTTATTTAAGTTTACGCTCGAGATAGAATTACACAAAAGGTGGCGGAAAAATCGAAATAGAGAAATTGAGATAATCTTTTTCGATTGTTTGAAAGTGTTTTAAAATCATTAATGATATTTCTTTTCAAGTTTCGTAAATACTTCTGCATGGGCTAACTATCCAGCTATCAAATTACCTCAATTTGGCGTTTGGCGAATTTTAGCTTTGCTTGTAATATTGGAGACTTTTACAATAACTGAAATAGGGATTGGGTGTTGGCGGATTTTGAATTTGTCTTCTTTTTCTTCTTCCGGTTTTTGTTTAAGGCAATATCTTTCATAAGCGGCCGCTGTCGCGTGCCGATATCCTCCAGATTTTAATTTGCCTAAGGGGTTTTAAGATAATATTTTCCCTTCCTTCTCTTATTTGAAAGTGCTAACATTAGACACTAAAATCTGTCTATTTTTCTGTAATCTCTTCCTGTGGTATCTCTTAGATTGCCCTTCAAACTCCTTTTTATATACCCCTTCCACATTAAACATTTTTTTCGACTTTCCCAAAAAATAGTGCATCTTGTGGCCGGATTTTTATACCCGTATGGTGAAACCAAAGGGTATACTAACTTTGCCTTACCGTTTGTAACGCCAAGATCCCGTCATCACACACAAAAATTAATTACACCAGTGTGTTTAGAATGATGAAAAAAGTTGAATTTAGCATGTCCGTCCGTCCGTCTGTCTGTCCGTCCGTCCGTCTCTCTGTCCGTCCGTCTGTCCGTCCGTCTGTCCGTCCGTCTGTCCGTCCGTCTGTCCGTCCGTCTGTCTGTCCGTCTGTCCGTCTGTCCGTCTGTCCGTCCGTCTGTCTGTGGCGCGGATTGCGGGCGCACGGATTGAGCTAGAGACTTGAAATTTTGCGCAGATTCGTTTTTCGTAAAATGCGAGGCTAAGTTCGTTAATGGGCAAAAATACGAACGAGAACGTTTTTTTCTGAATATCTCAAAAACGGTGAATTTTATCAAAAAGTCCAAGAACAAAAGTTATTTAGGATATAATTCTACATAAAATTCCCATACATCAAAATCCGATTGGAATAAATTTAAAAAAATCTTATTGGAAAGTTTGACTTCAAAGTGGAATTTTGGTACAACTGTTCGCTGTTCAATTAAACTTCGAACAATGCCATATCACCATACGGGTCTCCAATGATTGCCAGATTGGCAATTATAGCTTTTGTTATGTTTTTTCTCGAATTTTTCACTCCCCACTAATTGAGGCGTTAAAAGCTAGAGTGGACCAAGCCACATTGTCGAGTTTTTGAAGCTTTTCCACTTTTGTACTATTATTGACTGTAAATTTTTGGAAAAAAAAATTTCTGTGGACTTTATTACTCAATGTTGAAATGTTCTTTTGTACATCCAAACATTTTTATCTAAAAACTCAATCGCAATAATAGCTGCGTTCCCGATCCATGAAAAATCTACTGCGGAGTACTGCGGAACGCTCGCATCTACACATCCTCTCATGCCGAATCTTAGGATTTGCTTGCAATCATCCAAAAGTGCGTTCCCGACAAAAATTACTGGCAAGTACTGCGCAGTAGTTTTTACATGGGTCGGGAACGCATCTAATGATTCAAACACAAAAAAACTCACGATTTCGACATGTGGGTTGGTCCACTCTAGCTTTTAACGCCTCAATTGGACAGCTTCAAGCAAGAGGTTTTTTTTGTGTTTTTTGGCCAAATCAAAGTCTTTCCGTTCGGATATCCAGCTTTGCTGGAATAAAAAAGATGCAGATAAAAATTTCTAAAAATTTTAGGACCACCCATCCTTCCTTGATTTCCTCTTCCCTTTTGATTCTTTTCATATTTTTTTTAGCGATTTTCTTGAGAAAGTTAGTCTACGGGACAGGTCAACAAATTTGGATTTTTTTCGTACCTACTCTAGATATTGTTTTTTTAAATCACTGCTGGATTCGGAATCCGTGACCTGAAATTAGCCAAAAAAGTCTCTAATATTAAGAGCACCAAATTGAGTGTTGGCCTGGGTTTTGACGTGTAATATTTCTATACATAAAAATCCTGCTGGAGTAATATCTCTCCAATCTTACCCAAAGTATGGCCATGTTTTAAATTTGATGCGGCGTATTCATAGTCGTTATTAAACACAGGGTACCAATCATGTATTTCGACGCGTCTCTGTCTTTCGACTTCGACGCAGCTTTTGACTTTTGACTTCGCCATATCAGCAGCTACAAATTTCCTGGAGTGACAGCCAGAATCACGTTTCGATTCATAGTGACGATTCCGCGAAATTTCAAGCTGCAGATATAGCGAAGTCAAGAGTTAAAAGTCGAAAGACAGAGACGTGTCGGAATACATGATTGGTGCCCGGGTTTTGTTTAATATTAGTTTAAAGTGACAGTTTGCTATGGTTTTCTGTCAGTTGAAACTCATATTAAAGAAAAACTGTATTTAAAAATTAAAACTGTCTTTAAAACATGAATACGCCCCAATGTTTTACTACATTTTTTAATTAAATTTATAATTTTTATTCATACCTAATAATTTTTTTTGTTCCTATAATAAAATTGTCATCTAAACCAAGGTTAATAGTGTTTGATTTACTCAATTGCCTTATTTTGGTAATAATTCAGAAAAATTGTTTCACGCAAAATTGTGACATTTCCCATCGCAACACTTTCCAGGTCATATATTTTTTAATGTTTTTAAATAAAATATGCATGACCAAATCAGTAACATAGCCACACATTTCCATCCCATTGTAATCTTCTAGTTTTATGTAAATAAAATTTATTACTCTATAAAATTAGGAGGGAAACTCCATTCTGCCGTTCTGTCTTGGTGCCTTGATTTTACCTAACATAAAGTAACAAGCAACAGAATGAATTTTCCATCCAAGAACTGTGTCGATTACATTGTTGTTGCGTAATCAAGAGTTCGGCACTTGGATGTATTTTCACAAGAAGATAAATATAGAAAGTAAACAAATCATGACGATTGCCACTTTGCATTTTTACGCTCGATATTTATCTGCATGGTGGAAAAAATATTGACATTGAAAACATGCGATTTTGAATTTATGCTTTTTCCATTTGTTCCGCTTGCAAATTAACATTGTGCCGATATTTAACCAGCAAATATGAATGACATCATCGATTTTTCTGCAATTACTCACCTTTAATTAAAGTTGATTTTTTTTTTCTTTGGTTGGATTTGATTTCAGGAAGTGATATTGCCTCGGAAGTTTCGAACTGTGTCCAGTACGATACCAAAATTTAAGCCGCCCAGCTCGATTCCTTACACGAATGGCACCAGCAATGGTACGAATGCCAATGGCAGCGCCACCACTAGGCCAGCACAAAATGGAAACATTTCATCGTCGAAGGCAACCTCATCTGAAGCTAAGCAACATCAGACGAGCATAGCATCGCCAACATCACCTGCAAATACCAATAGCACGGCAGGTAGCCATCATCATCAGCCAGCGACATCATCATCGGGTCTTCTATTAACTAGACAAGCACTTCATACATACCAAACTAATAACCATTTAGTCCACTATAAATACAACGCATACAGTGGATCTTGCCATGATCTTCCAAGGTGAACATTCAACGCTGACTTGTGATCTCACTCTATGTTTTTTTTTCTTTTACTATTATTGCTTTTTGCCTAAGTATTTAACAAATTTTTTTGCTGAAACATTATTTTTTTGTAAATACCGGTTACAGTGCCTTCTCGATGACGTTGTTTTTAGTTCCAGTTAAAAAAAATTACGCTGGAGTAGTTTTTGGTTTCTAACTACAAGCGGATAGTAAACAAATTGTCAGTAAATGCAGTAATCAGCTGTCAGTGATATAAAGATTATTATCATAATTTAGATAATATTATTTTTAGTGGTTTTTACTTTACACATTATAGGATAATTGGATGGAAATTTCTATTTTTTAGGACTTTTTGATATGGGAATAACCTTGTTAACTGAGATGTATGCTAAAATTAGCAACGATTTTTTGTACTTCGTTTCTTTGCGATTTTTTTTACACTTTAAATAAGATTAGGCGTGAGAATTAAATTATATAATATGCGAAAAACAAGTTGACCGTCAAACATAATTATAAAATGCTATAAAAGATAAATGCTTTATTGCATAACTTAAAAAATGTGGAGAAAAACTATGCCTTGCAATTAGAAAGATTTGTTTATTTGCCTGTTTAATAAGTTAAATAAGATTGTTCTTGCATTTGAAAAAAAGCATTAAAAAACTTCGATCAAGACTTTCCAAAGAAAGCTTTGAATTTTCTTTAAATTATTTTTTTAAGCTTTCAGTTAAAAGCTTTTTTTTAGATCTAGTCGAGACACAATTTTATACACGGGGTATTCCAAAAGTTTTCTGTCTTCAAACCAGTTTGTCTCGAAAAACTATTGCTAGTATCAGACTTGGCTCGTTTTACTGCGCTGCTATCAGACTTGGCTACTTTTACTGCGCTGCTTTTGCAGCTGCAAAAGTAGCGTGCAGTACGTGTCTTTTGTGTTGCGCTACCAAACAGCTTTCAATCTTGCAATCGGAGTCACACATATTGCGCAACTTTATTTCTTCGTAGCACAGATTCGTAGTTTTGTTCAGCAGTTCGATGTGCACCGGTTTCAAGAGCTGCGCTTTTTTCTGGATTGCAGAGGGCTTCAGACATGCTACGCAGTAAAAGCAGCCAAGTCTGATACTAGCATATGGCATGTTATGTGCGTTGCGTTGTCGTACAGCGCAATTTTTAAAGTCAGCGAAACGAATTGTTATTTAACGCCTCAAGTTTTGCCAAAATAAAATGAAAAATGTAATATAATTTTCACCCTTCCAGAATTGAATTAATTTTGATATTTGTCACACACGCTTTAGCAAATTTTTTATTAGCCCAGCACTTAAAAATCTAATTTATTTAATATGAAGTTAAAGAAATCTAGTTTTAAATCTAGTTGGAAATCCTACCAATGGTTTTGAAAGGGTTAATGTGATATTGGTGCTAACAAAAAAAGATTGACAATAAAAATGCTATAACAAAAAAGACAAAACTTTGCTTCTTATCTAACATTCGTTTGTGCGTTCTTAGCTTTTGAAAAACATCAAAACTTATTTTTAACATCAAAATATTTTTACCAAAAATTTTTTTTTGGAAGATTTTTTTCAAAATTTAGTTTTGTAATTTGTTATATCGTTTTCAGAATTACCCAATTTTACCTTCAACGAGATCTTTGTCGTGTTTGGAACGATGCAGTTGTTACTGCTGATATTTATTTATTTATGGGGTAAGACGGTTTCATAAGCACAGTTTGACAAAACAAAAATGTGTGGTTTTTGTGCATTTCGGGAGATTTTGCTTTTTACTAAAGCGGAAAAGCTTAACAATTTAGTCAAGTTTTTGCTTTTTAAAATAAACTAAAAGCAACATTTCGTTTGATTTAAAATTCAAGGAAAAAAAAGAGATTTTATGGGTTGAAATTTCGAACTAGAATTAAAATACTTGCTTCGCTTGTACTACACAAAAACTTTCCTATGATGCCGACATTGCTAAAATATTCAAGCAAATATTTTTACTGTCTGTGCTCTTAAAAAAAATTTAAAGTTTGAATTGTATTTTACAAACTTTTGGTGCTTTATCTTCTTTTATTTTTATTGATGGAGTCAGAAGAAATAGATAGCACATAACAAACTAAAATGATGTAGAAAAAAATTTTAAAAGATTAAATTTAATGGATGTGCTCTTCCATTTTATGTTAGTTAAATTGATTAAAGTAATGTTTACTATTTGTTCTGATCGATATTACAGGATATTGCCATCCGACGAGTTGAAGGAGGAAATGTACGAGGTCGACGCCGACCAGGACCGAATTGATGAGCAAATGACCAAATCGCAGGCGGATACGATAACGAAACAGGGCTATCTATTCAAAGGGCCGGATACAAGTTCGGACAGGATGTTCGCTCATATTGGGTCAAAATCCTTTAAACGAAGGCAAGTTTTAAGTTTTGTAGATACATTTTTTCCAGAATAGTTTCCACGGTGTTTTTTTTTGTAAACTCGTATCTGCTGAGCTCGTATAGTCAATGAAAATTGGTTTTTTTTGCTCGTTTGGCTCGGAGCAAACTATAGGACATGCTGTAGGAAGTGTTTCAGCACAAATATGTGTGATAGAGCTTTTTCGCCTACGAAGGCAGTTTACAAGGCAATGACATGTGCCGCTGTATATTACACTATGTTTGGAAAAGTGCTTTATTCACTTTTATTTTACTCTTCCTGGTTTTTTCACACTATCGCGATGGTTTAGTAAGTAATCTTTTTTTCCAACAGGAAAATACAGTTTTCACAATGTTGACAGCATTTTTTTTATGGGGATGAAGATTTTTTGGTTTAAACAGAATTTTCAATCAATAGAAATATTGATTTACATGCAAAGTCTTATGTAAATTAAATCCCATTAATGTTTTTTGCAATAAAGGGAATTTTTTGCATTCGGAGGGGGAATCTGATTTTGTTTGTTATCTCAGAAATGTATGAGTAAAAATTTATATAAAAAAAAATCTGACTCGGGTTTATTTGTAAACTCTGATGTATGCAACTGAACCATTGAAATTGTAATTTTAGTGAATTATAACCGAACTACTCTGAAAAAAAGTTGTCGAAGTCGAACCAAAATCAAACCATTTGTTTTGCTGTAATCAAATCAAAAACTATAAATTTTTAGGGGTTGTCGCAGCCACCTAGAAAAGAAAACAAAATCATCAGCAGAAATATGCACTCATTAATTTAAATAATAAATAAATACTTTCCTCATTATGGTCTGCCGAACAGATAGAGTCGATGAGAAAATTCTTCCGTGCATAAACAATCCATCGAAGGTCCATTAATTTGCAGTTGGCATCCTAGATTTTCCCTTTCACTTCAAATGTTTCCCTTTTTCATACAATAGTTTTCACTTCAATTATACCTAAAAATTTAAAGAGGAATTAAAAATCGATAATATTAAAATTCAAACAAAAACAATAGCCAAGACGCCACCAATTAAATTCATAAGTAAAACACAAAACATCATTCCACAATTAACAATTCATGCTTTTAAGACTTCACGATAACTACTATTAGTAATAAATAACATAAATATTGCACTTTTCCGAATTTTTCTGCGATAGTTAAAGAAATTTTCGACTGTTTAAAATACTGCAGAAGTTAAAATAAACATTCTCACAGCAATGATAACCGATCGTGTCATTCCAATAAATAACAGAGAATAACAGTGGCTAGATCACAAAATACTTATAAAAAAATACCGAATTATACTTATCTGTTTATCAAACGTAGACTTCCATATCGTCTTGATGGTATTAGATGATCTTCGACCACAATTTCTCCTCTTCCAGTCTAGTGTCTGCAAAAGGAGGATTCTGCAAATTTATTAATTATCATGGTATAAATGGTTCTGACTTTCGGTAATTATACTCACCACACTTTAAGCCACTAGAGGTAACACACGTTGTCAAAAAAATTAGAACTTTGACATTTAAAGATTTTTCTTGGACAGTCAAACTAATTTTAATCTATTTCCGACGAATCTTCCTCCATTGAAAAAAATGGAAGAATTTCCGGTTAACTCCTTCCGGGTTGGATCCAAAGCACCTCGAGGATCATTTTCAATTACTTTAGTCACTGAGTGTAGACGTATTATTTTTAATACGCAAAATTAGTTATTAATTTTTGTATAGTGCACTATCGTGAAATTTTCGTATAAAATCTAAGGTATGATGAACGTTTTTTTTCTTCCTGGGGGAGAATTAATTTAGTTTAAATTTAAAGGTTTCAAGGGGGGTTGCAGAAATTTCTGCCGGTTATCCCCGTGCACTTGGGAAAATCGCATGATTTCGGAGAAGATAGAATCTTCCAGTGACGTGCCGTATCCCAGTTTTCCAGTGATTATTCCCCCATTTGGAATCGCTAAATAAATCGCCACAGGGTTTGGCAAATAGCAGATGCGATAGAGAAACCAGGGAAAAAGTGGACCCAAACGTGGAACTACACGGATAGTCCAAGTACTCCAGACATTCCGCTCCAGGTACTCCAGATATTCCAGAGATTCTTCCAGGAACCCAGAGCTTAAATTTTAATTGCCCACTACTCAAGTAAGGTTTATCTAAAAATTTGGTTAGTAATCGTTGAATATATAACCACAATTATTAAATTTAGCCCATGTGCAATTAATGGCGGCATTTCCGGCCCGAAATTTTTAACCCCCCCTGTTATTACTACGATTATTTTATTACATCTTTTACATCGATGATTCTTAAAAGAATCAAGACGAAAAAGCTACAGAAGGAAAGAACCGAAAGAAGAAAAAACTTTGAGCTACATTAAAATCTAAAATTTCGTCCTATTTATGCTAAACTTAATTTCATGCTACTTATATCTAACTATTAGTTAACAATTCTACAATTTCGCGGTTTTATCTTAAGGTTAAAATTATGTCTAATTTATTTCGATTAACTAATTGGTAAAACTATTAAAATTGCTTGCTAAAATTCTTAAGACTAGAGTTAAAATTTTAAAAGGTTATATTTAAAAGAATCGCATAAAACTTATTCTAAAATCAAGTTATCAGAGTGTAATTTAATTAAAAATTTGTCTACATTTTGTGAACGGCAGCCACCTTGCAAAAGTTCATTTACACGTGCTCAAAAGAGTTACGCGATTGAGCAGTTGTAGACAAATGGGGCCCCCTGTGTACACAACGATATATTTAAAATTTTTAAAGTGTTAAAACAAAAATTATTGTTTTATCTAAACGTGGCCAAAGTGGTGATAGTTTTTATGTATTATTTTTTCAAAATTTATGGTAAAATATTTTTGCATGTTATTATTATTTGATATCTTTAAGATTCATCGATTAAACCTAGTCTTTATATTATTACAATTGTTGTTTCACATAACTATCGAGTATCTAATAAGATGCAACGCATTTCAATAAAAGTTTATAAGATGAAGTTCAATCTTTAATTTTCGTGAGTATGGTGAGTGCGAGAGTGTCGGACATGAAAACGGAAGAGATGACTTCGTTGCTAATCTATCGTCTGGTATAGATTGGTAAGCCTAATGATTGACAACTATTTTCCCCATTTCAGCCTTTCCTATCCCTATCCCCCTCTTTTAATATGAAGAACCTGGTAGGTACAAATTTTATGTAGCGACCAAGGGGTTCAATTGCAGGAAAGATACCACGACCATCCGATGAGCTAGGCCGTAAGAAAGTTACCTACCATCCTGTTCAAGAACACCCAAATTTACCCACCACTTGGAGGCTACATAATGGCGCCCAACGTTGCACTTTGTCCTTAACGGACAAACTACAATATTTCATTCAAATTTTTCGAAACTTTTTTGCTCACGATAGTTGAGTTTTGTAAATCTATCAATATCTGTGTGAGTCCCGGAGCATGTAGTTGTAGAACAGGATGTCTTCGCGTTGCCACTCAAATATTTGATGTGATGGAAAAGCTCAGCTCTAAATCTTGCAGTCAGATTTCCGTTGCAAATAAGATGCAATTCGTCCCGATTTGATTAAATTTTCACGTCGCGTTGCGCTTGCAACTTTCGTTAATGGAAATCGAAGTAATATTTTTCTATACTGTTTTGAAATAAAACATTAATCGTGAATTGGTGACTATGATTTGTGACCCGAAATATATAGCTTCAGAGCAGAATATTTCGCGCTGCCAAATCAATAGTTCATTATATTTTTTTTCTAACAAAAAAACAAAGAAAACAATCAGCAAGAAACCGAAACTATTTGTAACACCAGCAAATTTTTAGTAAGTTTTTCTTTAAAAACAGTCATTATAATCCTGAATCTAACGTTTTTTTTTCCAAAGTTTTCCCCAAGTTTTTCCCTTTTATATATTTAAAGTCAAATTTTTTTTGTCAATCATATAGGCTGTTGAAAATATAACACCGGTTTCATCTCTTGTCCCTCATTCTTCGCACTCACCGTCATATTATGATATTGGAAAGAAACAACAAAATCTATAAGAAAAAGATCCTAGAGATTAGTAATTCTAGCATTTTAGAGATTTAAAGTTAATGGTTAAAAATAAGCCATCCAAAGATTTTAGTCCACGATTTACTCGAAGCCAGGCAAGGTTACACAGTAAATTTAACATTCCTTCTACCATGACCCCGGTACGTCATAGTCCACCTAAAACCACAGGGTCTATTGTAACTGACCAAACACCGGCACAGACTTCACTTTCCGTTACCCGATCCGACTCTACTCATGTGACTCAATCTGATCATCGCCTTGATGATTCTGCTCAAGGAGCTATGTCCTTGGAGGCTCAAGCCACAAGTAGAGATTTAGCTACGACAACACCCGGTATTACGACTACGTCATCACAAATTTTAAAAGATAGCAATATTCCTATTTTGCAATTACCAGGCAGAAACTACAACCAGAATACGACCAGAACTACAGGACTTCAGATCGATTCTAGTTTGCAGACTTCTACTCGACCTAGTAGCAATTTTGCTAATAGAGCAACTGCATCTAGACCAGACCCAAACAATGTAAAAACCTTTGATATGTCAGAACTAAAAAAATTTCTAGAAGAAACTTTAAGAGCTTCTGTTGGTTTGACGCAAACAACGATTATGAATTCCATTACTACCACTATTCAGGAAGAAGTTCGAACTTGTGTCGAACAAGCTTTAGCCGACAGACTACCTATGAGTAGACAGACTGAAACAGTACCAGTCATTCCCAACGAAAATCTGAGACCATTACCGACAAATTCCACCCAAACTTTAGCCCATTCAAATCCGAATTATGTATCCCCACCCCTTCGTCAACCTTCTCATTTAAATGCAAGTTCTAATTTGAATTTCCCACCATATCCCGCAAATGCTAATCAAAATCCGAATTTTTTGCCCACCCAACGGTCTATTCCAAACTTAAACTCACAATATCAATATCCTTCTTCAGAAGATTATCGATTTCCGCCCTCGCAAAATTATCAGTTTCCTCCACCGCAAAATTCACAATTTTCTCAACCCCCAAATTATCAGTTTCCAGAACCTTCTAATTATGCAGCCCAATTTTTACCTACATCTAACAGTCAACGAACTCCATATTCAACCCAAGGCTACCAGAGTAGAATAGAGAAATAGGGCCTTAAATTCAATGGAGAGTCACAATCTGTCGAAGACTTCATCTTCCAGGTTGAGTTTTTGAAAAACAGTTACAATACGTCTTGGGCCGATGTAATTAAAAATTTCCATTTTTTTATGACGGGTTTAGCTCGTGAGTGGCTCTGGCAATTTTTGCGACGTCAGCCTCGTCCCAACTGGCCTGAATTAAGGGATGCTCTCTTAAGACAATTTAAGTCTACTGAGAGTGATCTTGAAATAATTAGTAAACTGTTAGAGAAAAGGCAACAAAACCATGAGTCTTTCGAAGAGTTTTATACATCCGTCATTCGTATACGAAATCAGATGCGCGTTCCGCTAGCGGACGTACAATTAATCAGCATAATCAAGAAAAATCTCAAGCCTTGGTTAAATCGCTACATATATCCCATGACGATTTATACACTGGACCAGTTGCGTGAAGCGTGCAGGACGACTGAAAACGCTTTCCCTCATTTGGATCCCGCCCGATCTCGCCCATTAGTGACTACAAAACATAATTCCCCTAAATATAACATAAACGAGTTAGATTTCAATAGCCCAGATTTAGATTGCGATTATGATAATCATGCGGTAGAAGCTGTGTCTAATCGTCCGATCAATTCCGCGAGAAATGAGATAATCTGTTGGAACTGCAAGGAAAAAGGTCATATTTATATAGATTGTACTGAACCACGTAATATATTTTGTTACCGCTGTGGTGCGGAAAATACTTACTCTAAATTTTGTAAGAAGTGTAAACCGGAAAACTCTCGACAGAACGTGATGTCGAACCCGGGTCCATCACGTTCGACCCAAAACCAAAAAGAATAATGTCTCGTTCCGATAGTTCGTCTTTACCGGAAATATTTAATAATCAAAATAATGTCAAAATTGTAGAATCCGAAGCCAATATTTCTGAGCCAAAATACCCCAGTTTACATCCATCCAAACCGTATCATATCCGTTTAATTGAGTATAATAAAATACGTCACAGAATCTTTAATAATCCTTCACTTGTATCGAGTAAAATTCTTAAAACCAGACAGAGATTTGCTGCACGCAAAACTGCTCGGAAGTTGATTGCCAGCGCTATCTTTGATTCCCCTAACGATCTGAGACCTTATGCTAAGATAAAATTAGCTAATATTGAGCTAACTGGTTTGTTAGATAGTGGAGCCAGTATATCTTGCTTGGGAAAAGGATGCATGGAACTAGCTAATCAACTAAATCTACCTATCAGTAAATATTCTTCTCGAGTTCGCACTGCAGACGGTCGAAGTCAAGAAATAGTTGGCAAAATAAGAGTCGAAGTTACGTACAAAAATGAAAGTCATCAAATGGAACTTTATTTAATCCCTGGCCTTGAGCAAAATTTATATTTGGGTATAGATTTTTGGCGACGTTTTGCTATTGCACCTCAAGTAATTTCCGCAATGAGCGAAGATTCAGAAACTATTGATCCTACACTGCGTAATTTAAACCCTTTTCAAAGATCCCAGCTTGAGGCAGTGCAAGCAAAATTTCTATGCTCAACGAAGTTTGGTCTAGGCCAGCGGTGGCCAACCCGCGGCCCGCGGGCCGCATGCGGCCCGAGACGTTTGAAAATGCGGCCCGCCAAATGATTTGAAATTTTCAAAAAAAAAAATTATGTAACTAATAAAATACAAAATACTAAAACTGCTCATAAAGTTTATATGCAATTTTACAATTTGATTTTTATACCCGTATGGTGAAACCAAAGGGTATATTAACTTTGCCTTACCCTTTGTAACGCCAAGATCCCGTCATTACAGACAAAAATGAATTACGCCAATGTGTTTAAGATGATAAAATAAAATAAATTAATTTGTGCATGTCCGTCCGTCTGTGGCGCGGAGCTACAGACTTGAAATTTTACGCAGATTCGTTTTTCGTAAAATGCGAGGCTAAGTTCGTTAATGGGCAAAAACGGACCATTAGGGGGGTACTTCCATAACAAATGAAAACGTTTTTTGCGAATATCTCAAAAACGGTGCCTCTTATCTAAAAAGTACAAAAACAAAAGTTATTTAGGATATGATTCTACATAAAACTCCCATACCTCAAAATCCGATTGGAATAAATTTTAAAACATCTTCTTGGACAGTTTGACTTCAAAGTGGAATTTTGACTTAAATCACCATACGGGGTTTCAATAATTGCCAGATTGGCAATTATAGCTTTTGTTATGTTTTATTTTACATAAGTACTACTCGTATATATACATTTACATTTAGATAAGTTCATTTATATATATATTTTTTTAGCAAATATTTTTTTCTTACCCCACGACTCCATTAGACTCTTTTCCAGATTGGATTTAAATCCAATCACGAAAAAGTCTAATGGAGACTCAAAAAATCTTGCATCATGATTTAAATCCCCTTACTGTCATGATTTTTTCGGCTACTGAAAAGTAGGATTTTTTTTACACAAGAATAGCGGCTAAAAGCAATTTTTGTTTCCGCGTTGACATTTCTACGCTATGGAGACACGATAAATATGAAAAATCATGACTGAAGATGCCCACACGCTGATTTCTTTATCCGCCAAAATATGGAGGGGGGGGGGGGGGGGGGGGAAATCATGATTTTTAAAAGCCCAATGGAGTCGTGGGGTTATGCTCAACTTTTTGCATTTTGTTCTAAATTTTTTTTTAAACCAAGTGACTGTTAAAAAACAACATAACATATTATTTGAAAAATTTTACTAAGAAATGGCGGTTATTTTATTTTTTCATGTGCGGCCCGCCAAAAAAAATGAATCATCAGATTGGCCCGTGGAACGATTTGGGTTGGCCAGGCCTGGTCTAGGCCGTACTAGTTTAGAGGAACATGTCATTGACACGGGAGACTCTGCTCCTGTAAAACAGAAGTATTACCCTGTCTCTCCAGCGGTCCAAACCCCTCTATATGAGGAGGTGGATCGGATGCTGCGTCTCGGGGTAATCGAAGAATCTAACAGTCCTTGGAGTAGCCCGGTTGTCCTAGTAAGGAAACCTGGAAAAAACCGATTATGCCTTGATTCCCGTAAGGTCAACAACCTTACTGTTAAAGACGCGTATCCTCCTCCTCATATAGAGGGGCTGCTAAGCCGACTTCAAGATACCAAATACATTAGTAGTATTGACTTGAAGGACGCTTTCTGGCAGATACCGCTGGAGAGGCAGAGTCGGCCTAAAACCGCTTTCACAGTCCCTGGTAGGCCGTTATACCAGTTCACGGTTATGTGTTTCGGCCTTTGTAACAGCCCGCAGAGGTTATGCAGGTTAATGGACAAGGTAATCCCTTCCCGATTGCGAGAACGAGTCTTCGTTTATCTAGACGACCTTTTAGTAGTAGCTCCAGACTTTGATACACATTTAAAACTTCTTGAGGAAGTGGCAGAATGTCTTAGAAAGGCAAATCTCACGATCAATACGAAAAAGTCAAGATTCTGCGTAAAAGAACTTCGGTATTTAGGCTATATTGTAGGGGGAGGAGAGTTAAAAACCGACCCTGCAAAAGTTTCAGCAATTAATGATTTTCCGATACCCCGAACTGTCCGCCAAGTCAGACGTTTTTTAGGATTATGTGGCTGGTATCGAAAATTCATTAAAAATTTTGCAACAATCGCTTCACCCCTTACAGATACATTGAAACGTCCAAAATCCTTTGTTTTCACCCCAGAAGCTAAAATATCGTTCGAAGCCTTGAAAACCGCCCTTTGTTCGTCACCAGTTTTAACTCATCCGAATTTCGCTAAAGAGTTCTTCGTGCAGTGCGATGCCTCATCCACTGGTATCGGTGCTGTACTGTACCAACTAGACAATACCAATAGTGAAAGAGTTATAGCGTACATTTCCAAAAAACTGAGTAAAGCTGAACAAAACTACAGCGTGACAGAAAAAGAGTGCTTGGCCGCGGTGATGGCTATCCACAAGTTTAGACCCTATATAGAAGGCTTGCCATTTACAGTGATCACAGATCACGCAAGCTTAAAATGGCTTATGAGCTTGCGCGATCTGGGAGGCCGTCTAGCCAGATGGAGTTTGAAACTCCAAGGGTACAGTTTCAAAATTGAGCACCGAAAGGGTTCCCAAAATGTAGTGGCCGATACGTTATCTCGATGTCATATGGAAAGCATTTCTCTCGAAAGTCCGATGCTCACGGTAGATCTCGAATCAAGTGACTTTAAGGCGAAAGAATACGAAGAGTTGATTGAAACCATTAAGAAAAACCAAGAAAGATTACCTGACCTTAAAATAGTCGACGATTACATATATAAACGTACAATACCTTACAACGGCGACGTACAAATGGAAGAATTCGCATGGAAGTTATGGATTCCTTCGGGATTGACGTTCTCCTTAATTACCCAAGCCCATGAACCTCCACAAGCTTCACATGGCGGATTTGGGAAAACATTAGCACGAATTCGTCAACATTACTTCTGGCCTAACATGGTTACCCAAATTCGCGACTACGTAGCAAATTGTTCAATATGTAAGGAAATAAAACCACCTAACACTATTCTACGTCCAAGTATGGGATCTGAAACGATTATAGATAGACCGTTCCAAAAAGTTTATATAGACTTTTTAGGTCCGTATCCTCGTACGAAACAGGGAAATTCTTTCATTTTCATTGTGCTGGACCACCTAACGAAATTTGTCTTTTTAAAAGCTATGAGAAAGGCTAACTCTCAAAATGTAATCCGTTTTCTAGAAGTTGAGATTTTCAACAAGTTTGGAGTTCCGCAGTTTGTCCATTCGGATAATGGCAAACAGTTTTGCTCAAAGGAATTTCAAACTTTGCTAAATAAATACGGGGTGAAACATATTAAAACAGCTAACTACAGCCCTCAATCCAATGCTTCTGAACGGGTTAATCAAACTGTCCTTAGTGCGATCAGAGCAACTATCAAAAACGAGCAAAAATCTTGGGATATACACCTGGGAGAAATCGAATGTGCTATTAGAACCGCAAGACATTCCGCAATTGGTACGACTCCTTTTTATGCTTTATTTGGCTGCAACATAATCACTCATGGGAGTAATTATCCGTTAGCAAAACGACTAAAATTACTACAAGACACCGAAGTTGAATTGCTCAATCAAGCCGATAAGTTAGAGCTATTAAGGAGCAAAATAAAGGATAATTTACACCAAGCTTATCTTAAAAATTCCAAATCTTACAATCTTCGTTCTCGAAACCGATCGTTTTCTCTGGGTCAAGAAGTTTTTCGCCGCAACTTTGTCTTAAGTGATAAATCGAAACAAATTAACGCGAAATTATGCCCTAAATTTTTGAAAGCTCGCATCTGTAAAACCATAGGGAATAATATGTACGAACTGGAAGATTTGCAAGGGAGGAAAATCGGAGTTTTCCACGGAAAGGATTTGAAGCTCTGATAAAAAGTTTGTCAAGTCTCAAGAAAAACTGATTTTATTGTCATCTGGTCTTTACATCAAACCTAAAATAGAACGAAATAACACCTTTACATAGTCATGTTTATACCTTAAAATATATTATCCGATTTTAGATGAGCCCGGCTTGACATTATAGTGGGTTCGGCACCACGTTCAACTGTTGGTTTCGAAAAATTCGAACTACACTATGGTCGTGGCTGTTTTTCCGAATCTTTCTTCATTGTCGTGGAAATCTCGAAATCTCCGGTGCTGTCGCAGCCACCTAGAAAAGAAAACAAAATCATCAGCAGAAATATGCACTCATTAATTTAAATAATAAATAAATACTTTCCTCATTATGGTCTGCCGAACAGATAGAGTCGATGAGAAAATTCTTCCGTGCATAAACAATCCATCGAAGGTCCATTAATTTGCAGTTGGCATCCTAGATTTTCCCTTTCACTTCAAATGTTTCCCTTTTTCATACAATAGTTTTCACTTCAATTATACCTAAAAATTTAAAGAGGAATTAAAAATCGATAATATTAAAATTCAAACAAAAACAATAGCCAAGACGCCACCAATTAAATTCATAAGTAAAACACAAAACATCATTCCACAATTAACAATTCATGCTTTTAAGACTTCACGATAACTACTATTAGTAATAAATAACATAAATATTGCACTTTTCCGAATTTTTCTGCGATAGTTAAAGAAATTTTCGACTGTTTAAAATACTGCAGAAGTTAAAATAAACATTCTCACAGCAATGATAACCGATCGTGTCATTCCAATAAATAACAGAGAATAACAGTGGCTAGATCACAAAATACTTATAAAAAAATACCGAATTATACTTATCTGTTTATCAAACGTAGACTTCCATATCGTCTTGATGGTATTAGATGATCTTCGACCACAATTTCTCCTCTTCCAGTCTAGTGTCTGCAAAAGGAGGATTCTGCAAATTTATTAATTATCATGGTATAAATGGTTCTGACTTTCGGTAATTATACTCACCACACTTTAAGCCACTAGAGGTAACACACGTTGTCAAAAAAATTAGAACTTTGACATTTAAAGATTTTTCTTGGACAGTCAAACTAATTTTAATCTATTTCCGACGAATCTTCCTCCATTGAAAAAAATGGAAGAATTTCCGGTTAACTCCTTCCGGGTTGGATCCAAAGCACCTCGAGGATCATTTTCAATTACTTTAGTCACTGAGTGTAGACGTATTATTTTTAATACGCAAAATTAGTTATTAATTTTTGTATAGTGCACTATCGTGAAATTTTCGTATAAAATCTAAGGTATGATGAACGTTTTTTTTCTTCCTGGGGGAGAATTAATTTAGTTTAAATTTAAAGGTTTCAAGGGGGGTTGCAGAAATTTCTGCCGGTTATCCCCGTGCACTTGGGAAAATCGCATGATTTCGGAGAAGATAGAATCTTCCAGTGACGTGCCGTATCCCAGTTTTCCAGTGATTATTCCCCCATTTGGAATCGCTAAATAAATCGCCACAGGGTTTGGCAAATAGCAGATGCGATAGAGAAACCAGGGAAAAAGTGGACCCAAACGTGGAACTACACGGATAGTCCAAGTACTCCAGACATTCCGCTCCAGGTACTCCAGATATTCCAGAGATTCTTCCAGGAACCCAGAGCTTAAATTTTAATTGCCCACTACTCAAGTAAGGTTTATCTAAAAATTTGGTTAGTAATCGTTGAATATATAACCACAATTATTAAATTTAGCCCATGTGCAATTAATGGCGGCATTTCCGGCCCGAAATTTTTAACCCCCCCTGTTATTACTACGATTATTTTATTACATCTTTTACATCGATGATTCTTAAAAGAATCAAGACGAAAAAGCTACAGAAGGAAAGAACCGAAAGAAGAAAAAACTTTGAGCTACATTAAAATCTAAAATTTCGTCCTATTTATGCTAAACTTAATTTCATGCTACTTATATCTAACTATTAGTTAACAATTCTACAATTTCGCGGTTTTATCTTAAGGTTAAAATTATGTCTAATTTATTTCGATTAACTAATTGGTAAAACTATTAAAATTGCTTGCTAAAATTCTTAAGACTAGAGTTAAAATTTTAAAAGGTTATATTTAAAAGAATCGCATAAAACTTATTCTAAAATCAAGTTATCAGAGTGTAATTTAATTAAAAATTTGTCTACATTTTGTGAACGGCAGCCACCTTGCAAAAGTTCATTTACACGTGCTCAAAAGAGTTACGCGATTGAGCAGTTGTAGACAAATGGGGCCCCCTGTGTACACAACGATATATTTAAAATTTTTAAAGTGTTAAAACAAAAATTATTGTTTTATCTAAACGTGGCCAAAGTGGTGATAGTTTTTATGTATTATTTTTTCAAAATTTATGGTAAAATATTTTTGCATGTTATTATTATTTGATATCTTTAAGATTCATCGATTAAACCTAGTCTTTATATTATTACAATTGTTGTTTCACATAACTATCGAGTATCTAATAAGATGCAACGCATTTCAATAAAAGTTTATAAGATGAAGTTCAATCTTTAATTTTCGTGAGTATGGTGAGTGCGAGAGTGTCGGACATGAAAACGGAAGAGATGACTTCGTTGCTAATCTATCGTCTGGTATAGATTGGTAAGCCTAATGATTGACAACTATTTTCCCCATTTCAGCCTTTCCTATCCCTATCCCCCTCTTTTAATATGAAGAACCTGGTAGGTACAAATTTTATGTAGCGACCAAGGGGTTCAATTGCAGGAAAGATACCACGACCATCCGATGAGCTAGGCCGTAAGAAAGTTACCTACCATCCTGTTCAAGAACACCCAAATTTACCCACCACTTGGAGGCTACAGGGTTTCGGATGATTTTTTATTAGTTTCTATTGCCGATCAAATTCGGAGTCCAGCACTTTTTTTTACATAAATCTAGTGCCAAAATAAAACATTCTCCCTTCATTATA
This sequence comes from Chrysopilus asiliformis, assembly GCA_964034945.1. Taxonomy (NCBI): domain Eukaryota; kingdom Metazoa; phylum Arthropoda; class Insecta; order Diptera; family Rhagionidae; genus Chrysopilus; species Chrysopilus asiliformis. Next base: position 21,549,304 of record OZ035960.1, read on the forward strand.
TCTCAGAAAAATATCAAAAAATATGGCAAAAACCTGTCTTGTGTAGAAACGAAAATCCACTGACAAAATTTTGAAATTTTAGTCCACCAAAATCAGAACTAAGAACTGAAAATCAAATTTACCCTTGGACCAAAACTGGATCCAAAAAACCTGTGGGGTGAATCTTAACAAAGAAAAATCCAAAATGTTAGCAAGCATAGCATATACAGTGGAACCTCCATATAACGAAATCTCTACATTGCGATTTTTTTCCGTTCCCGGAGGCTTTTCGTTATATGAAGGTTCTACTGTAATTTCTAAAGTTAAGCGGAAAAAATTTAAAAAAATTATTCATTTCTCATTCACATGTTTCTTTAAAAATTTGGTTTACAGATACTGCTATTTGAGGCAAGAGGTTGATGGCACATACATTTTAGAGGTGCACAAGGATGAAAAGCAGGGCGAAGCGAAAGCAACAATCGTTATGGATTTTTGCACGGAAGTTGTCCAGGTAAATTCACGTAAATTCAATTTTAGAATCTTCTTAAAATTTCCTCAAAACTTAATATTATATTAGAATCCAAAACGCGGTCGATTTTGCTTTGAATTGCGAATGACAGCTGGTAGGAAATCATTAACATTGGCTGCGGAAAATGAGGAGGACTTAAAAGACTGGCTCAGTAAACTGCAATCGGTACTGCAACAAAATAAAATACAGGAGGATAAAAGAGCTGCCAGCTTAGAAAGAGGTGACTTTAAAAATACTTTAAAAATCTTTCGAAAGAATGTTTTTTTTCTGCTTTTTAGCTCCACCGCCTAGTCCTAGTACTATGATGTTTGGAACTCTGAAGGGTCTCGATCAGAGCATGAATCCGCAATTGATAAAATACGGCCGTGAAACGGATATTTCTATAGCGCAAGCTAGACGCGAGTCTCGTCGACGATTGTTTGGTTGCTGTCAGAATCAGAATAAAGCAAAGCCCGTAGATCATGTTGAACAGTATCGTGAACAGTTTGGCCAAAGGATCTTTATAAAATGCATGAGCTTGAAATTCCGTCTGCAGGCATTGATTTCTGAGGCCGAAAAGGAGACCATGTGCCAGGTTGAGCCATACATAACTAGTCTAGCACTCTACGATGCGAAAGCTGGTCGAAAATTGACTGAGAGCTTCTATTTTGATGTGAATCAAGACTGCGTTAGAGATATGATGCCAATTACTGAGTCGGATGCTAAATATCTCGAGAACGTAACGACGGATTTGAGAAAAATGCCCAGCGATTGGCTGAAACGTCCAATAAATGCGATTCTAAGTGTTACGGCGCCACATCCGGATATATTTTTGGTGGTGAAAATTGAGAAAATCCTCCAAGGAAGTATAAATCAGTCAACGGAATCGTATTTGAAGGCTGCAAAAGATCCTAGAATTGGCGTTAAGCTACAGAAAACTGTTCGTACGTTTGGACAGAAAATTGGACACTTTCGGATGCCTTTCGCTTGGGCCGCAAGACCGCTCTTCCGCTTATATAGTAGTGAATTAGATACCGCAATTGAATTTCCCGCAATTTACCGTCAGGAGGGTAATAAACTTAAGGACGAGGAACTTTTGAAACTTTTATCCGAATACAGGAAGCCAGATAAGTTTAGTAAATTAACTGTGATACCAGGGTGGCTTAAGATTAATATTGAACCGATAACAGAACTGCCAGACAGTGAGTTTTCCAAAACTTCTTGTAATTTAGAAGCGAAAATAATAATTTAATTTTTATTTCATTTCAGATTGTTTAACTACGACATTAGCTCCACTTAAGCCTTTTCCAATTCCGCCAGCAAATGGGCCGACATTCGAAATTTGCGAATTTTTAGGGAATTCCGAACGTGATGTACATCCGTACACAACATTTGTCAATCATCTTTTTATTTATCCAATAAGTTTATCATTTGATAGTCAAAAACTTTTCTCACGAGCTAGAAATATAACGGTGATCATAGAATTAAGGGATAGTGATGCCGATAGTGCTCAAGCTTTGAAGGTACTATCAATCACTTTTATTAGTAGAATTTTTTTTTCGTAATGTGAACATATTTCAGTGTATTTATGGCCGTCCAGGAGAAAATATTTTAGTTTCACAGATCGCAAGTCCAGTGCTTCATCATAATGCAAACCCCACCTGGTATGAGGAAATCAAATTACAATTGCCGCTCAATATTACGCCACAACACCATATTTTGTTCTCATTCCTTCATGTTTCTTGTAATTTGTCGAAAAAACGTGATGCGAATGCTTCCTTTGAGACTCCAGTTGGCTATGGGTGGCTTCCATTACTCAATAAGGGACGAATTAATTTAGAAGAACAGATAATACCGGTCGCTGCTACATTACCGTCTGGTTATTTGTCGATTCAGCCGCTAGGATTAGGCAAGGGGGTAAGTAGTTTTTTCTATTTTTTTTTTAATTCTTGCGATTGGTGATGGAGCTTCAAATCATGTTCATTCGTAGAAATGGTTAATGGCTATAGAAATTCAAGGGTTTTATTTTGTGGAATACCAGTATCTATTTTCTTGATCGCTATGTGATTCAAATGTCGCTTTTATTGGAAAATGGGGAGAGGGTCAGAAGAATCTCGTTGGTAGTTTTTGAAGAGAAGATAATCCTTTGAGAGATGAGCTATCTAGTAGTAAAAAGCAGAGATTTAAGCGGAGACGATAGGGAATTTTTTTTCTAATGGCAGAAGCTTGTCCGAAGGATTCTTTATTTAGCTCAGAAAACCGCATCCTGGTCGGTAAAACCAAGAGCCGGATTTCTGAGCTAAATAAAGCAGTCAGCAGAAGATTCTAAAAATTTGTTGCTTTTGTCAGTTTGCAAAAGTAAAGAGCGGAAATGATGCGCGGGGGGGGGGGGGGGGAGACCGAGAAAGCCACAAAAATATTGTGGAGAAATTAAAACGATCTTCACACTTACCTTGGAAGTTTAGGGTCGGAAATTTTTTAAATTTACCCGCGAGCATCACCAATCCTAAATCGCTGCTTTTGCTGATGTAACAAAGATTTCAAATAAGATTTGATTTAGGCAATGTTTCAAATTGGTGTTTTATGCTTAACAGCAATGAGTGCTACTAATCCAATTTGAGTCATTTTCATACACATAATCTAATAGAATGCATTTAATTTTTCTCCTTTACACGCTACAAACCGTAAATTTCTTCAGCAGAATTCTGGACCAGAGATCCAATGGATCGACAATCAGCGGCCGTTATTTACAGTCACCTTCCGATTGGATTCCACCGTTCTTACTGCCGATCAACATTTGCACAATTTATTCACACACGCAGAACGTCTTCTCGAACAGTCTCGGATATCGGCGATACCCGCTGAATCGGAAACCTGTAAAATTCTCAAAGCGGCACACGCTATTCACGTGACATCCGTAATAACATTCTTGCCAACGATTTTAAATCAACTCTTCACACTGCTGGTCAACACGAATAGCGAGGAAATCGGACTGAATATCATTCGATTGCTGATTAATTTGATACACATGATTGCCGAGGAGGCCGGCCGAAAGGAGCTGCTGCAATCGTATGTGAAATACATTTTGTATTCGCCGAGTTTCAATCAGAAGGTGACCGGGAGTCAGATGAGTACCGTTCATGGGGAATTGTGTCGTCATTTGCCTACCATTTTACATCCAAATAACACGGATTTCTTAATCGTCAACAAATTTATGAAGTTTTCGGGAATATTTTTTGATATTATCATTAAAAGTATGGCACAGCATTTGATGGACACGGGACGTATTCGAATGCACCGAAACGAGAGGTTCCCCAAGGAATTTCCAACAAAAATTGAATCTTTAGTCCAAGTTTTAATACCATACTTAATCTCACGGTACAAGGATCTTCCACTCGAAACGCAGAGTCTTAGCCGATCGTTCTCCGCATTTATAAAACGTTGTTTGACTTTTATGGACCGGGGATTCGTTTTCAAGCTCATTCGACTCTACATGGATCGATTTTCGCCAGGAGATCCTCGAACTTTGCAGGAGTTTAAGCTGAGTTTTTTGCAGGACATTTGCCAGCACGAACACTACGTGCCCCTGAATCTTCCGTTCCTGCTGAGTCCAAAGAACAGACCACCAGATCTACTGCAACATTTCACTCTGTCGGAGGAGTTCTGTCGACAGCATTTCCTTTCAGGACTCCTGCTGCAGGAAGTGAAGAGCAGTTTGAACGAAATCGGGCATATTCGCCGATTAGCGTTAAGCATTTTAAAGGAAATATTGGCCAAACACGATTTAGACGATCGCTACCAAAACAAAGGGCAATTGTCGAGGATCGCCCTCCTATACGTCCCGTGGCTAGGCATCACAATGGAGAATATCAATCGAATATCAGAGGGCACGGAACAAGTCAAATGCGACACAATCTCTCTAATCCACAGAATCTCATCGAGCAGTAGTTATGTTTTCGCAAAGGATAGTCCTGGCAATCTGGGTACTCCGAACAGCACAAACGTTAATTCATCGTCCAGCACGCCAAAGGCCCGAAATCGTCTTACACTGCACATCGATCATCCTAGTCCGATTCGTGCGTCGTTGCATCTCAAGGACACGAATTACCTGGCGGCAATAGCTGGCCAACCAATCGTCAATGGTCATTCGACTACTTCGTTGGATTCGCAGTGCTCTGGGCAATCGCAGGATACGGGAACCCTCAGAAACGGATTCGAAGGTGAAGTGCAATTGCGAGCGGCTGGAGGTCATGCGAGATCTGTGAGTGTAACGCAACCTCCTGTAATGCCACGCTGTGATAAGTTCTCTCCAATGGAAGCGAAGGATATGTTGATTTGTTTCCTGTTTATCGTAAAACACCTGTCGCAGGATCAGATGATTGCCTGGTGGCAGAATTGCACTGAAAGTGAAATAATTTCATTTCTAAGCGTTCTCGACTTGTGCTTGTATCATTTTAAGTACGTTGGCAAGAAGAATATTGTTCTGTCGGATGGGAAGGACTTTCGCACGGGGCGTTCCGCTAAGGCGAGCACTTTGCCAGCTCGAATGGTGCCGCCCACCGCAGAGAATGGAAATGTCCATGAGACTGGAACGTTGACATTCGCCCAGAATCGTGAAAACCTAGTCGAGGAGACTGTCCGCAATGCGTTGTCAACATATGAGTCTAATATGGCTGTTGAAGTAGGGATGATAATACTAGATTGTCTGGGACTCTACACAATTCAATTCCGTGACAAATTATCAGATGGAAATGTGCTTTCCAAGTTGGCTCGCGTATATCTTCGATATTTACAATTGGGCCAATCGGAATCTCTATCGAAGCATGTTTTTGCTGCCTTACGGGCGTTTATCAATAATTTCTCCCCGGCTCTGTTCAAAGGCAATGCCGTTTTGTGTGGGCAAATCGTATACGAACTGCTGAAGGGCTGCGATAGCCGTTTAGTAACCATAAGACATGAATCATGTGCCGTCCTCTATTTATTGATGCGAAGTAACTTTGAATTTAGTGGACGAAAAGGTTTGACACGCGTCCACTTGCAGGTCATCATTTCCGTATCGCAAATGATCGGAAATGTGATTGGATTGAACAATGCAAGATTCCAGGAATCGCTGTCGCTGATCAACAGCTATGCGAACAGCGACAAGGCTATGAAGGGGACTGGCTTCCCGATGGAAGTCAAGGATCTTACGCGTCGTGTGCGAACCGTCCTGATGGCCACCGCGCAAATGCAAGCTCACCAAATGGATCCGGAGCGCCTGCTCGAATTGCAGCACTCGCTGGCCAACTCGTACGCTTCCACGCCAGAGCTGCGACACACTTGGCTAATCACGATGGCGCGAAATCACGATCAGAATGGTAACATATCGGAGGCTGCCTGCTGTAATTTGCACATAGCAGCTCTCATGGCCGAGTATTTGAAGTTGAAGGCGAGTGATTTCAAAAATTGGGGTGCTGAAGCCTTTCAGAATATTTCACGCAACATTCCACGGGACGAGAAGGGTTTGAAGTTGGACTCTGGTGCTCAGGATTCTCAGTACACCGAGCAGATGTTGCTCGATCAGTTGAAGGAGTGCGCCGAATATTTAGATCGAGCGGAGCGATTTGAATGTCTCGGCCAGCTCTATAAGTTAATTATTCCAATATACGAAAAGCGACGCGATTATTTGCTTTTGTCACAGTCGTATGAGCATTTAATGCAGGCCTACAACAAAGTTGTCGACGTCAATCGAAGTGGAAAACGTATGCTGGGTAGATTCTATCGGGTCGTCTTTTATGGTCAGGTAAAGTTCAATTGAAAAAACAATTGTGAGATTTTAATTTGATGAATTTATTTTAGATGTATTTCGAAGACGATAGCGGCATTGAGTATATTTACAAAGAACCAAAATTAACTTCACTCAGTGAGATCTCCGAGAGGCTACACAAACAGTACAAGGACAAATTTGGTGTTGACGTTGTTAAAATGATTATGGATTCATCGCCGGTAAGTTTACTTGTATTTTCAAGAATATTAAGAAGCTTTTGAAGAACGGGATTTATATTCTGTATCAGAGCCGTGTAATAATCTATTGAAAGTTACGAATCAAGTTGAAAATCACGCCATGTGTGGCATTTGACTAAATTTATGCTTTGAATTAGACATTGTTTTTTCTATTTGTATCAACATTTTTTTTTAATCGTTCAGGTGGATGCCAATGAATTAGATCCCAAGCTAGCATATATTCAAGTAACGCATGTGATACCGTACTTTTGCAAGGATGAATTGGAAGCCCGACAGAACGAATTCGAGCAAAACCATGACGTTGATACGTTTATGTATGAAACGCCATTCACCAGAAACGGTACAGCACGTGGCAGCGTTGAGGATCAGTGGAAGAGAAAAACTATAATCACATGTAAGACAAAGTCATTTAGGGGTTGTCTGAGACATACGTCACACGTTTTGATGGTGTTTTATAAAGAAAACTCTAGTGTGACGTATTTGATAGACATGCTTCCAGAAAAAGCTCAACTGTTTCATTAATATTTGTTTTCCGTGTAGCATCTTATTCCTTCCCGTACGTATTGAAGCGAATACCAGTCAAGGATAGGCAAATAATCGAATTGAGTCCAATTGAAGTAGCAATAGATGAAATGCAAACACGTGTGTCAGAACTCGAAGAAGTGATAATGCCACCGGCCGATGTGAAAAAGTTGCAACTTCGACTACAGGGAAGTGTTGCTGTGACCGTTAATGCCGGACCATTGGCATACGCTTCTGCATTCCTAGATCCAAAAGTCGTCGATAAATATTCAATCGATCGGGTTGAGGATTTAAAGGATATGTTTAGGTAAATGATATTTTTTGTTATATATCTTTGATAGGCAATTCTTTTTTTTTTTACAGAGATTTCGTTGGAGTTTGTAACACAGCGCTTCATCTGAACGCTCGTATGATTTCAAGCGATCAAAAGGAATATCATTCGGCATTAAAGGACAATTTTTACAAGTTATGCAGTGCTTTGAGTGATCTTCTCGATGAACCTTTCATACCGATTGACGATGGACTAGCAACGCATCGGAATAGCATGGCCCTGTTTAGCGCAATTAGTGGGGCACCAAATAACTCAAGTATAGCTTAACGGGCTTCCTAAAGCATAAAATAAATCTCGACGCACAATTTTTTTGATTTTTATTTTATTTTTTAGTTTTTACAAACGTCGACTTGTTGAATACAAGTAACACTTTTTGACCTATGCATAAATTTTAAGTTGATTACTGTACAAAGAATTTTATTTTGTAAATCTATTCTGTTGATAATGTAATTTAATTTTATCTAGAAATTTTCTTTTAAAAAGAAATATTTTTACAAATCCTCAAATCTGCATTTTATTTTTATTATCGACTTTTCAGTTAATTTGATCATTGCTTCCGGTTTATGTTATTGTTTAATTGTATTCGGAAATAAAAATCTTTAAGATTTGGTTTTTTTATTATAAGGAAATGAAACTCAATTAAACACAAATGTTAGATTTGCAGCAAAGCTTTACGCAGAAATTTTTATTTAGGGTTTTTGGCAAATTTTGCACATTTGCAATAAATTTTTACGAAAAATTGTAATAGTAAAATTCATAGGAAATTTATATAAAATCTAATGAAATAAAAATCCAACAACTAAAGTATTGGTAATTTTTTATCAATTATATATACGTACATGTAAGTCTTTTGCATATTTATATTACTAAATGAACAATTACGAATAGTAAAGAAAAAAAAAACAAAATTTTAAACAAAACAATTATTCGTGTTATAATGGAAACATAAAAAATATATTTAATGGATAAAATATACATTTAAAAAAAACTTACCGACTGTGTTGTGATTATCACTTTATCAAATTTTTAAATTAAAATTAGAAATTGACTCTTTCGACTTGTTGCACATGTTTAGAGTTGTGAACTCTTGTCAAATTTTAAAAGAGAAAAAAAATCGGCGTTTTCCATTCTTATTCGTTTGCGTACCTCCTTCAATATTTTCAAATTACACGGTTTGTGCTTACCTATGACTTTTACTCGATTGCAATGTGTTGAAACAAAACCATGACGTGAACATGAAAACGATTGATTTTCAGTTTGAGTTTTGTAAGTAGACATGCCTAATCTTCGAGGAAGAATTTCCGGATATGAAAATATCCAAAAAAATAATATAACATCTATATTTTTATGACCTATAAGCTGCGAAATTCAAATATATTTATGGAAATATTTTTCAAAAGTAACAATGAAATCAGTATAAGGATCCAAAAATGAAAGTGATGCACCGTAGGCGACGATTTTTCTAATGGCTGCTGCCATTCTGTAATTTTAAGTCGCAAATTCACAGGAAAGGAAAGATTTTTTAGTAGATTAGTTTATTAATAAAAAGTAAATACATTTATTCTTTACCGTCACCAGTAAGTTTTTTTTTAAAATTTTGTGGTTTGTTTTTAAAGTTTTGCGTATTGCCTCGAACCAGCCCGCGTATCCCTTGTTACGAAATACTATTCTAAAGCAGATAAAGATAATTTGGACTAAATAATAAAATGATAATCACAATGTAGGCAAAATAGGGGTTGTTCAGTTAAAAATTATTTGCTTGTAAACCGTTTGTATTCCTGCCATAATAACTTAATAGAAATAAAACTCTTATCAACTGTTTGTTAAAAAATATCACATTGAAATAGATTTAAAACCACTCACAGTTATCTCGGTTATAATCATTTAACAGAAAAAAAAAACTTCTATTCTTCTAATATTATAGCAAAAAGCTTTCCACTGATTACAAAACACCCTAAATTTTTCCCCCATTTTTAGAACATCGAAAACTGAACAAACCTCCAAACATAGCCAACTAACTTACTTATTCAGAATGTGAAAATATATCTGTTAAATTTATTGTTAAATGTTTATACATATGAATGGTATCTTCTGATTTTAACGTATTTATATATTTTATCGACAAATTTTTAATTTAAATTAAAAAAAATATGGATATTCACAATAAAAAGAATTTAAATATTAACACTAGTCAAAATACTCGAGACATTCTTAAGGCATTTTCTTCAACAGCATACATACATACTTATATTGAGATAGCAATCTTAAAAAGAATAAACTTTGAAACTTTCAAAAGAAATTACTTTTTTATAGTAGTAACAAACTGATGTAGAAAATGGATTTTTTCATTTTGACAAGGTCTATTAAGTTTCTCCGAAATTGCAAACTGTTTTAATTTTCTATTATAAAAAAAACAATAGTATTTATTCTAAAATTTAGAATAATTAACATCAATGAAATAAATGTTTATAAAGTTTAAAAACAAAATTTTGTTTTATTACGATTTCCGATAATTCGGGTCTCAATAGCCTTGAGTTTCTTGATGACTTGATTTTAACGAAGTATAATAACATTGAGGGTATTCACAATCCCCTTTTAATTTTCGGTATTCGGTATTTTCGGTAATATTAAAAGACTGAAAATATTCTGCTGTGAACATCCCACAGCACAGATTTGAGAACAGCGCTTTTATTTGATACGTGACCAAATCATGAACTGCGAATTTGATTGTAAAATATGTCACATACCTTTATTTATTTATTTATTTATTTACATATAGTCATTACAGAGCAACCTCATAGACATTTTAATCGTTAAACAAAATATATATAATCATTGTAAGAGCAATTGATTCTTTAATGCACTTGACGAGCAGTTGAAATCAATGAAATTGAAATATTTGTTAAACGCATGACACATTAACGACAACGGTGCGTTTTTCCCATAGGATGTCCTTGCGAATTTAACGTAAAAGAAATTAAAGTTTCTTGTATTCCTCGGTTTAGTGTTAATGTCTAATTCTAGCAACAAATTAGGAGCATCAACTTCATTTTGCAAAAGTTTGAATATGAACATGCACTGAAGAATTTCGCGTCTCTTCGACAGAGTTGCTAAACCCAACAGTGACAGTCTTTGTTCGTATGGTGGTAAATTCGATGTGTCAAGCCACGGTAGTTTGCGCAAAACAAATTTAAGGAATCTTTTTTGAACACGCTCAAGTCTAAGAATATGTGTGATACACGTAGGAGACCAAACAATACATCCATATTCGAGAATAGGTCTTACGAATGCATTATACAGAGATAAAATGGCATATGGATCTGATAGTTCAGATGAGAATCTTTTGATTAGCGCTAGCTTTCTCGTTGCGTTATTTATTACAAATTCTCGATGAGGTTCAAAAGTTAATTTCTGATCTAGTAACACTCCAAGGTCTCTGACAGACTCGACTCTTGTCAATAAATTTGAGTTAAAGTTATAACAAATATTTAATAAATTAGAACGACGCGAATAAGTTATAATATTACATTTACTTAAATTAAGGACTAGGAAGTTTTTATTGCACCACGTAAAAAAATGGTCAAGGTCAAGCTGTAAAAAGTTAGCATCAATAGTATTGTCAATAGATTTAAAAATTTTAAAATCGTCGGCATACATTAAAATACGAGAATACTTCAAAACAGCATTTACATCATTTACATATAAAATAAATAAAAGAGGACCAATATGACTACCCTGTGGAACACCCGATGACACTAATATTACGTCAGATATTACTGTCCTGAATTGCACATGTTGCGACCGTCCGGTAAGATACGAATAAATCCACAGTATTAAATTCTCAGGGAAGCCAAGCACACGTAATTTAAAAATCAAAAGGTTATGGTCGAGTTTGTCAAAAGCCTTGGAAAAATCCGTGTATACCGCATCAACCTGTTGTGAATTCAAAAACTTCACATATGTGAAATTTATGAATTTACACAAGTTAGTCGTGGTAGAGCGTTGCCTGACAAAACCGTGCTGATTCACGCTCAAAATATTTTTGCAGTACGGATATAGAAAATCAGCAATCAAACTTTCGAAAAGTTTCGGGATAGCGGATAATTTGGCGATACATCGATAATTATCAACACTATCCTTTTTACCTGATTTATGTAAAGGTATTACATACGAGCTCTTCCAAATGTCAGGAAAAGTATTATTTTTTAATGAAAGATTAAATAGGAGAGTTAACACTTTACATAGACCAGATGCGCATTTTTTTAAAAATATCGCAGGTACACCGTCAGGTCCGGGTGAGCAATTCTCATCTAGTGCCATCAGAGCTTGCAAGACGCTATCCTCGTTAATTAATCGAACGGGAATATCTACTTTATTAAGTGAGTCAAGATAAGAAAAATAATCCAAGTCAATATGATTAGTGCTAGGCGTATAAGCTTCACTAAAATGTGATGCAAACATATTCGATATTTCCTTGGGATTATTAGAAGTCAAGTTATTATAAGTCATAACGCTAGGGTAACCATCAGTTTTCTTTTTTAAATTAATGTAGTTCCAAAACTTTTTTGGGTTATTTTTCATATCATGCTCAACTTGGTTCACATACAATTTATGACATATTAGAATATAAGATTTAAGATCTCGGCGATGCTGACTATACTCAAGATAATCACCGTATTGTTTGGTTTTACGCCATTTTTTGTAAGATCGATTTTTCAAAGTCTTGAGTTTTCTAGTTTCATGATCATACCACGGGGGATTAAAGCTTCTTAAGGAAGACACATATGGGACAAACGTAGATATAATCTCAAGAATATAACTATAAAAAATTTGTACTGCTATGTTTACGTCAAATGCATTAAAGACTTCACACCAATTAATATTTAAAATACATTTATTGATTAAATCAAAATTAGCTTTTTTAAAATCAAAATAATTTAAGATTTCTGGTAATAAATCACAAGAAGTATCGCAACAATAAAAAATATTTAGTGGTGGATGATGAGCGTCTGCCGTTACCAGAGGTAAAAGCATTGCTAGCGCCACTCGCGGTTGATTCTTGAAACCGAATAACCGGACCGGAAAACACGACTCAAGGCATGTATACAATTACCGAATCCGGTAATTCATTTTTACATGAACCAAGTTACCGTCTCGGTAAAAATCTGTTAAATTTGACTAAATTACCGAGCGGTAAATTTACCCGCAATTTAAAAGAGGACTGTGAATACCCTGATTGTATTCAAGGAAAAATTCAAACTCTTCTATTTTGCCTAAAAAACATTTCATGAGCACTCCTGGGTCGATTGGAACATTATTACACAAATGTCTTTCTGTCAGCCTATGTACAAAATTTCTCTAAAACTACTAGAGCTACAGCCATGAAACTTTAAGGGGGTGTTTGGTCCCGAAACGGGATGATCCTATCAAATTTTGCTGGAAATCCTCTTACCGGAAGTACTTAAAATATGGAAGGGGGCCTATTATGGAATACGATCGCAATCGTAACGATCGGGATTCGGTTTTTAGTGGAAAATACTAACAACAACACATCATTTCTGATCGTTAGGATTACGATCGTTTTTTAGAAATCCAAATTTCGTTTTTCGCGATCTACTCCGAAGGTATACGTTTTTAAGTAGTTTTATATTGACAAAAGTTGAAGACAATAACATTCCCTACACTTTTGTCTATCAACTAGAACTCTGTATCACAAACCGTTATTGAGATATACCGTTATTCGAAAAATCAGTTTTTTTGCGATTAACTCGTAAACTAACGGTTTTTTGGTGGTTTCATGCAGGAGATGAATTGAAGAGATTCTCCGCGTTTTTTTTTTCTTTTACCTTTGCCCGCTATCTTTTATCGTTATTGAGATATTTTCATTAAAATGCAAAAAAAAGATTTTCCCGAATTACCTGCAGACCAACGATTTCTCGAAGAAACTATTAGAGGAAGAATTAAAGATATTAAAATATTCTTCCATAAATCGATAACTTTTTATCGACATTATGCAGATTTTGTAAAAAAAACGTATTTTTATATAAACTAATATGTTTTCAATCGTCGGATTATAGTGTAAATTGCGCAGGTACGTAAATTTTGTATAAGAAAGTCATATTTTGTTCACTTCAGATATTTATCTATTTTTTCAAGATTGAGGTCTCTTAACAATGCCATTTATTTATAAATCAATTTCTAGGTTATTGAGTTGTTTTTCATAAGGTAGTCCAAATTTTGCAAACTGAATATTTTTTCTGGAATTAAAAACTTTTTTCAAAAACGTTTTTTCCATATTTTTTCTGTTTATCATTAACAAAAAATACGAACAGCTTATAATATGATATCGTAAAGACCCATTAAATAAAATCATAACAAAAATTTAAACGGTTTTACAGGTATCTACTATAAATGAAAAAAATTAAACACAACAAATATTTTTAAAAACTAAGCTGTTTATTGTAGAATCGAAAAGAACACAGAAAATTTTTTATTTTGTTAATTACGAAATACAAATACAAGTTCTTGAAAAAAAAATCTATACAACATGCTAGGGCAGTAAATTTTTATCTTTTTATGTCAGAAAAAAAAGATCTTAACTGTCATTTTATTGGGTTTTTGTTACACATGCAAATGACAAAATTTATGATCGGGACGAATAAAAAGAGAAGGGATTTGGAAATGCTGTGGGAGTAAATCTTAAATAAAATAGAAAATTGGAAAGGTTCAATCATTACATAGAAAAATATATAAAATAAATAAGTCAGGTCCTTACTTTTACAAAATTCTCTAGATTTATAAAAAAATTAAATGTCCTTTTTTTAATATTATATTCAAATTTCTTTGCCTCGTCTCGTCTTTCTATTTATGATAAATTTATGAGTTTCATTTTAAAAAGGTTTTTGTTTAATTAGCTTTAACATTAATTTATATATAATATAAATTAAGAACATTTTACTTAATTGTTCGAATTGTACATGTTCATGAATGCCTTTTGCAAGTAATTTTGCAGGTAATGTCCTTAGAGGCGGATACCCGGATTACGCGAACGGACAAAGTTCAAAAGTTCATCGGAGTCTTCGCATACGAAGGGTTTGATGTGGTGACAGGCAACATCGTGCCATTTTAGACCATCATTGTAGAAGTTATTGAGGATCGACAGACAGGATTCGTCGTTTCCTTGAGCTGCTTCACGGTTATCTGGCTGAGCTTGGCCGTATCCTCCGGTATGACTCCAGTCGCCGGTGTTTCTTTGGCCGGTTGGTCCGATTTTAGCTCCCGATCCTGACCAGAACCAGCCATTCTCATTTGGTGGTTGTAAATCCGGTCGATCACATCCTGCGAAGTTGCATTTACGTCCTGAGGTCCAAATATATCGAACATTTCCTCTGGAAATGCGTTGCTTGATGAAATCGTTCTCCTGGGGTGTTTCCAAGGACACGGCGTCCATACAATGACGTCGGCAGATATTCCGGGCGTCCAGCCAATCAACTTCTAAGCTTCGGGTGGGAGGATGCTCCCAACTGAAGAAGTACGCATGAGCCACACCACGAGCATCTCTGTAGGTTGCATGTCGAACGCCTGAAAGGGATTTTTTTTTGTTATTTATGAAAATAAATTACTTAATGTAGTAGTGGAGTAAGAGGGGAAAGGGGGAGGATGTGGAATTTTGGATTTTGACAAAAAAAAACTACAGAAAAATATGTGGGAATTAAGACAACATATTCAAATTTCCACCAACTTTTACTAAGCCCCTGCAGTAAAAAGGATTCATATTTTTTTGAGGTTGGGTAAAACTTTTAAAGGTTTTACTTACGGTTTGCACAACTTCTTGGATCTGGAAGTGCGAGACGTCGTTGAGCGAGGGCAATTGTTGCACCAAAAACAAGTAGAACCAGAGTTCGTATGGTTGACATTCTGTAAGTGAAAGAATGAATATATAAATTAACCATTAATATTAAAAACCTTAATTTAATAGAAATTTATTAATTTTGTCGAAAAATTAAAAAAATAACAATCGAGTGAAAAATATTTTTTATTTCATTTTATCACAGACTTTTCATTTTACTATTTGGATTTGAATAATTTTTTTTAAACTATATTTGGGAATCCGCTGATGATTTTGTGCTACTTATATTTAGTGGCGCTCCCACTTCCTGCATTCAAAGCATGGGATTTGATTTCACTTGACAAGGTTTCTCACTGATCGAGATTAATTTTGTTATGCGAATTTTGATACGGTAACAAAGTAAAGTTTTGTTGACAAGCTTCAATTATTTCAATCAATGGATCAAAACATTTCGCTTAAAGGGGGTTCTACTCCACAATCGAAATAAAATCGAATTAAATGAAAATGTAAAAATAAATTGAATCTGATAGATACTTTACAGTGAGACGAACTGAGTGTATGAATTTAAATACTTGGTATTTATGTTGTATTTTAGATGTCGGTATATGATGACGATCAAAATGTTGTTGTAGATGGTCAGAGGTGATTGGGGAGAATGTGGATCAATATTGTTTACAGAGTTAATGGACTGTGGTTAGTGCTTTGAAATCTTCATAAAATCGGTGTTTGCTTTGTATTTATTTTGAAACGCAAATTAAATTAATTTTGGAATAAGTATGATATAAAATTTGGTTTGAATCGGATATTGATAAAAAATTAGCCATTTCCATATTCTCAAAGTCAAAATTTGCATTTTGTCAGTGGCTCCATTGGAATCCTTGGATCAAGTTCTTAAAAATGGTTTCACTTGAAATTATTTAAAGCATCACATGAAAACGACTGCATCGATTTTTATGAAAAATAGGTTACATATTTTTTTCAGGACCACTCTTTCTGTCGCCCTCTGTAAAAAGGAATAGTTTTGTGCAGTGTATTATCGAAAATTCCTTCCTTTAAACAAATATTTTTTTTAATTGTTTTTTTGAAAACAGTGAGCCGTATGGAAAAAGTTAAAACACTAAAAGTGTGTGCAATGCATTCTATTATTATATTATATTCCAATCGAATTTATGGTCCCCGGAAACGGGCCTTAGAAGAATAGTTTTTTCGTTCAGGGAAATTACGGGGAATTACACATAAATATATTCATGGTAATTAAATAACATAATATTTATCTCAATAACATAATATTTATCTCAAACAAAATATGTTTGCAGTAATTATAATATGATGGCTGCATCACAAATTATTTCTTTCCGTGTGTAATCAAAAACATAACAAAATCTTTAATTGCCAATCTGGCAATTATTGAAAACCCGTATGGTGATATTCGTATCAAAATTCGAACAGTTGTCCAAAATTCCACTTTGAAGTCAAACTTTCCAATAAGATTTTTTAAAATTTATTCCAATCGGATTTTGATGTATAGGAGTTTTATGTAGAATCACACACTCAGAAAAATGGAGGCTAACTCGACGACCTGCATACGGCGTAATTGGCCTCGGGCAGGCGCGCGTTCGCCTGCATGTGGGCAAGTAAAACTGAATTGACCTGTGGTCGGAAAAATTCTGAAATTAAGCCACCAGCAGGTGAAGTAGGGCATTGGGAGCTGCACGAGTTGACCTTAGATAGGTTAACTCTGACCGCTAGCTGGCTTACAGAAACCTCTGTAAGGTCAGAGTTAACCTGACAAAAAGTTGACCTGAACATTTTTCTGAGTGTATCCTAAATAACTTTTGTTCTTGCACGATAAGATGCACCGTTTTTGATATATTCGCAAAAAACGTTTTCGTGGGTAGGGGGTGGCGGGGTACCATTTTGGCCCATTACCGAACTTAGCCTTGCATTTTACGAAAAACGAATCTGCGTAAAATTTCAAGTCTATAGCTCAATCCGTGCGCCCGCAATCCGCGCCACAGACGGACGGAAATGCAAAATTCAATTTTTTTTTTATCATTCTAAACACACTGGTGTAATTCATTTTTGTGTGTGATGACGGGATCTTGGCGTTACAAACGGTAAGGCAAAGTTAATATACCCTTTGGTTTCACCATACGGGTATAAAAACGTCTTATGTAATGATTATAAATAGTTTAAGCGTGAGGTCGTAAGTCGTTTAAAGAGTTTTGCGTTGGAATATTCCAAAAACTAAATTTTTGTTAATACTTTCGTAGAAATTAAACTCTTGATTAACGCCGAAGAGTAGTGAAAAAGGAGGCCGGTGGCGGACTTGCTGAAAAGGGTTGGATTACGAAGCGGTCAGGAGCAAAGACTCTCTAAATAATAAAAAAGTCTATTTAAAACTACAAAAGTTGTAGTATGAAATCATAAAATTAAAATGTTTATGCTTAAAATTGAAAACATATTTTTTTAATTAAAAAAAACTTTCTTTACACGAAAATAAAAACATCTCAAATGATCAAAAATATTTTATTCATGATACTTAACCTACTCTTCTAGACCATATATACTTATAGCACGTTTTGGACCAGTCTACGTTTACTGGAAGTGAAAGTACGCATGCAGTTTTTAAGTGAAATGCGAATTTACGCCAATTGCTTATAAGAAAAAATCTAACTCTTAAGAAAAGAAAGAATCATTGATAATAAATTGTGATATTTTAGAAGGAAAAATGTCACATTAAAATGTACGCAATAAGAAAGTAATTTAAAAATGGATAATAAATTAACAGCCACCTTAAGAGACGGATTCAACGTTTAACACTTTGTGTGTTGTGTTCTATTTCTCCAATAACTCAAGTCGTGCACCTGATCCACAAAATGTATAAATTACACAATCAATTGTAAAGTTTTTCTCTCAAAATTTAGGCAGAAGCAGTCAAAATCTGTAAAGTTCATTACCGACAGACGAAGTTCAAAAGTGGCCTGTTAAAATTGTGATAAATATGTTTTCGATGATGTCTCTTCGGTTCGTTAAAAATATGGATGATGCGAACGAAATTGTTTTCCAACAGGTGAACTGTTGTGAAGTGGGATTGGCGGTATTGACGCGCTACAGTTACTTCCTCAATTGCATGACAAATTTATCGTGCAGGTAGTTACAGTTGAGGAATTGATGGTGTATACCCAGTAGGTGTAAAACATGTGTAAGCTCGAATAGACAAATTACATTTTCTAGTTGTCATTATTATGTATTAAGATATCATCAAAGTATCATTTTTTAGCTTTTTAATGTATGACAGTATCATCATCATCATCATAATCGGATTTCTATAACTTGAGAAGGTTATATGATGCCAATCCGTCTCATCCCCCTGCATTAATATTTTGACTTTGATTGATAGAAAATTTACACCTCAAGTGTTTCTTCAACATGACGTTGAATCTTGAGGTCATGTTCAATTATCGTTTCAAGTAGTTTTCAAGCAAATCAAATGCAATTCGCTCAAATGCAAGGTGAATCTCAAGTGAACTTTAAATAAAGGTGAACCAATTTGATAGTGTTAGAAAATGTTAGAAGATTACACGGAACTGGAATAACCAATGCTAGATTTTCAAGCACAGATTTTTCGATTTTAAAACACAGAAATTTTGATAAAAATTTATCATTGTTAAAAAAAAACATTTTCAAGGAATTTTCAAAAACACATCTTTTTATCAAACATACGAAAATCGAGGTAAACTAATCTTACACTCCTTAAGAGGAAGGCGACTTGTATGTAATTTTTATGGAAAAGATTTACATTGAACAATCAAAATGCCACATGCTAAATAATTTTTACGCGAAACTCACGTTTTAGTAATATTTCGATCGCATCCGAGAGATCTTAAGCAATATTCCTTGACGTTCTTCAAACAATCATCAGTTGATAAAATCATAAAGTTCTATGCCCCATTAAAGCACCGACGAGACGTTTGTATATGAGGCGTTAAAAGCTAGAGTGGACCAAGCCACATAATCGAGTTTTTGAAGCTTTTCCACTTTTGTACTATTATTGACTGTAAATTTTTGGGAAAAAAAATGTCTGTGGACTTTATTACTCAATGTTGAAATGTTCTTTTGTGCATCCAAACATTTTTATCTAAAAACTCACTCGCAATAGTGATTCAAACACAAAAAAATTCACGATTTCGACATGTGGGTTGGGCCACTCTAGCTTTTAACGCCTCATATACGAATTTCGCAACCACCAATGTTTTACATTTTGAAAAACCAACGGAAAAATCTTTGAAACGAATGTTCAGATGAGTGCGCTTGCAACAAAAGTTATGTGAAAGCCGTTATTACGATGTTGCCGTGTTATGTGTGGATCAAAAAAGGGTCACACTAACAAGTCGCATAAACACCTGCGCACTGTATAATATTATTTATATGCATATTGCACACATGATGGAAGAAAAATTCCACAGTGATAAATTCCAAGAGTTGCGGCGCATCAACATCTCCTCGAGGGAAAAAAGTTTTTTTTGTGTGAAAAAATGAAAGATTTAAACTGGTAACATCACGATTCAGATAACATGCCTTCGTCCGTGCCATTTTCAATAAATTTTTCTGGAATTTCAATTATCATGAGTAATTGCTATGTAAATTTGAAATGTATTCCAAAATATTTGAGAAAATCAATCGAAGAAAGATATCGGTATCGTTTTTTCTAAGGAAAGTGCATAATAATGGTTTTTTTTTACTTTCCTAATGCAAATATTCTTTAAATCTAGAAAATCGCGTGCGGATCATCAATAAATTTTATTAGTTTTGCTATGCTTTGTTAGATGTGAATATAATTATTGGCATTAAATTATATGAAAGCAATGTATTTAAGATTTTAATTTTAGAAAGTAATAGTTTCGATAGAGAATTGGTGAAAAAACTTTGGATCTGATTATGATTATAGAACTGTGTAGTTGCTGGCGCATATTCAGGTGGTGGGAGGGGGTGATCACGACGGCCCCCTGGCCTAAGGCCTTTTACTCTTTTGTTGATGGGTATATATTTTTTTACCATACATTGTTACATTGTTTTTTTTTTTGCAGTATGACCTTATAACGCTAATTTCACCCATAACTTGCCAATATCCAACCATCGGCCTTTTTATCTAACGACAACTCAAAACTCAAAGACAAAATCAGCAGTTTCGAACAAAAATTTATGAATGTTCCTTCGAGCGCAAGTGCGACAGCTTTACTAGGCAACAATGTTTATTAACACGCATAATGTGCATAAAAATACATGAGAATTGTCACGTACAGCACACTGGCATATTTGTTTTCAAAAAAATTTGCCTGCGGCGCATACCGCTTTGTTTATAATAGGAAATGTTTTTAATAAATAAAATAAAGGATTTTTTGATTTGATTTAAAAAAAATGCAATATTTAGTTAAATGAAATTGTCTTTAGGTCACAGGGGACCCAATCGACCAAATTGGTTGGAAAACCAATTGGATTTCCAATCATCTTGTACCAAATACCGAAGGTACCATTTATGGAATTTTGACTGGAAATCCAAGATTTTTTCCTGTGAAAATGGTCCTTTTTGTACCATAAGGTCCATAATTCCAAATATTCTTAAACTTTATAAAGGAAAATTGCGTGGTACATTTGGACACGGTACAAAAATTCCAACATTGGTCAATTGGGGAGGTGTAACTGTTTCAGATTTCAGTGTCTCTGACTTTTTTTTTAACTTGTGTAGATTGTCTTTCATAATTTCTTGTTCTTTCTCACACCTCCTCCCTTCCTTTCCATTCACTAATCTTTTCCTGAATTGACACAAAATAAATGTGATCACCCTGTAGATATATTTGATTTTGGCAGTTAGAAACTTTTCCCCGCGGCGCGATTTTTTGAAAAACTTCTAGTGCAATGCATTTTTTAAAAGTTGCCGTGTTGAAAAATAAAAATAAAAATCCCCTTAGCCTGAATTGAATCTAGTTATGTCGCTTTTGCATCTTAATCTGACATCCCATTAACCATTTACGGTAGGGAATTCTTTAATAGCGCGACATAACAACCAGTTTAATAGTTTTTACAACTTTGAATTGGTCATCCGTCTCACTGTTGATGACCGTGTTGTTTACCTATTCCCGTCATCCAGATATTACAAATCTAGCAATCCGTCAATTTCAGTCAGGAGGCCAACCAACCGTATGATTGTTATTGTACAGCAACTCGAAATGGTATATGATTCTAATTTTGATTTGCAAAATGCGATGATAAAAACGACCTACAACAGCGTTGCGTTCGCCGTAACCAGTAACCAGTTTCATGATGGAAGAACAACAAATTGATGGCATATTTGTTCTAACAATCAGGTGATAAGTCCGTTTTCTTATATTTAGCAAGAAAATGAGCTCAAACGCCATGTTAGCGAGTTACGTGGAGAAATTATGTGAGTTGATTTGAGATTAATAAATCGACATCTGTCATAATAATCGACACATATGAAATACCAACTATCAACAGTAGTGCAATATCATAATGACGGTGTCAATGACTTATACTATACCATGGACTAGATACTAGTTAGTTGTTTGTTGCTTCTTTTTTTTTCTTTAATTACTTGCTTTGTAGGACATTGTGAAGACGCCAAAAAGACAAATAGCAATTACTGCACCTATTTGACTCAGTTCTGTGGATGAATTGAAGTGTCCTACAATTGAAGGTAGTTAACATGGGCAAGGTTGACACTTCTTGAGTTGACGCTAACAACAGTTGAAATCATCATTTGGTTTTTACTGCAGTCCTCTGATGGTAAATATTTGTGTAATTTCATTAAAACAAGAATTATTTTCTTTGTTAGACCATAATATATATGATGTGAACCCGGCATAAATATAAAAAGGTGCAAAAGTCGTTGAGAAAAATGTTGTTTTTTTTCTTGTTTGCAAAAGTGTACTTCTTGTCAAATTAAATTATACTGGTAATTAATTTTATGTTGTTTTCATGTTGCAACTGTTCTCTAATTAGGTTTTATGAAATTCATATGAAAATGAGACCTTACGGAATAAAAAAAAATCGTCAAATTCAAACGAAATACTGGCGGCAATTGTTTTAGTGGTGTGTATTTTTTGTATGAAATAATCAAATTTTTATTTGAATAAAAAATTGAAAAAAAAATATGGCTTGTCCATGAACAAGTGTGTATCTAGGGTATGGCAGGTAGGGCAGATGCCCCGGGCGCTACTTGAGGGTGGACACCACCCTTTTGGCGAACGACAAAATATCATTTTTGGAGTATATATGCTATTAAGGGGCTGCGCTCCGAACCGCTACGCCAATCATTCTCAGTCCACAGGTCGGACATTTTTTCAAATATCTCGAGAACCGTTAAAGATACGTAAAAACCGTTAAAGGAAAAAAAATCAGGAAAAGCGCATAGTTTTTCGAGAAATTTTCAAAAAATCGAGAAATTTTCAAAAAATTGAGAAATTTTCAAAAATTTAATTTTTTTGAAATATGTTGAGAACCGTTATAGATACATATAAACCGCAAAAAATGTAGAAAATTTTATATCCTTTAAATTTTGTAATATTCAATTTTTCCCCAAAAGCGTATAGGTACCGAGAAATTCTTTAAAACTGTATATTTTCAAAAATATTGAGGTGCCCGTTATAGTTAACGTTACTTTTCCAAAAGCTGGTAGAAAACTACGTAGAACTCATCTTCATATTTTCGTAGAACTCATTTACAAAAAATTTCAAGTCTCTAGCTCAACGTATTCTCGAGTTATTTAAGATATGTAAAACGGACAGACAGACAGACAGATGCACGGACATACCCAAAATTCAGCCTGAAACGGATTTCGTACGAAATGTCATACAAAAAGTTGTGGAAATGCCGACAAAGAGGGGGGATGCGAGTAACGCGTGACGTATTTCAAGAACAGCCTCTAAGGGAAAAGTAATAAAATTCAATATCTTTAAATATCGTTGACATTTAATTTGCTCGAATAGAAAAAAATTGAAGATAACAGACAGCATTTTTGAGAATATCGCAATAAATTGTGTTTTTCAATAGCAAAGCGGTGAAAAAGTTGTCAAATTTAATTTAGATGTACGATAAAGATGTGTAGAATCAAATGCTTAGCACTTTTGGTCTGATTATTTTTTACGATACGAGACACTGTTTGCAAAAAAATCGCAGAAAATTTTCCCGTTTATATCGGAGAGAGACGAAGATCTTTAAGCAAAGCACTGGTGGTCTATGTTTGAATCTGCTAAATCAACAAATTAACTGCCAAGTAGGATATGAAGCATAATATGAGAATATTTTTTACAAGCATCCAAAATCTAGTTTAAGACCTGCTTTTTACAGTCAATATTTTTGCTTCATTTAGGGTATTCACAGTACTCTTTTAATTTTCGGTATTCGGTGTTTTCGGTAATATTAAAAGACTGAAAATATTCTGCTGTGAACATCCCACAGCACAGATTTGAGAACAGAGCTTTTATTGCATACGTGACCAAATCATGAACTGCGAATTTGATTGTAAAATAATGTCACATACCTTTAAATCCATGTTTGATGTATTCTTTTGAATTTCTATTGTGGCAACGGCTATCAAAATTGAAAAAAATTTGCAGTCCGATGAGATTAACAAAAAACCAGCGAGAAAATTTGACAACTAAAAACATTACTAGCGCCACTCGCGGTTGATTCTTGATACCGAATAACCGGGCCGGAAAACACGACTCAAGGCATGTCTACAATTACCGAATCCGGTAATTCATTTTTACATAAACCAAATTACCGTCTCGGTAAAAATCTGTTAAATTTGACTGAATTACCGAGCGGTAAAATTACTCGCAATTTAAAAGAGAACTGTGAATACCCTGAATATTTTTATATTGTTCGTGTAAGGGATACATTGAAGCAAAAATATTGAAGCGGGTCGAAGGCCTTTCAATATATCGAAGCAAAAATATTGACCGTGTAAGGCAGGTCTGACATGCAAATCAAGGTTCTTCGCTTAAATCTTTTGTTTTTCAAATGGAGGAAATCAGCTTTTTTGTTGTTTCAAGTGAAGTAAATTTTTCTTTCAAAGTCAATAATTGAAGTGAACAGCAAATAATTTTTAACTTAATAGAATTATAGTGTCGAATTTTATATTACTTACTCTCACTTAAAATCCAATCAACAATAATATTTCTGTTATAAATAATTTGGGGATATATCGACTGGTAAATTACGTTGAAATTTAAAGCCACCTGAATCACACTGACTAGTAGGCGAAATAACCGAAAAAAAGTATCAAACAAAAATTAGTTAACGTAACTAGTTAACTGGTTTGTTTAAGATTGTAACAGTCTAATGTGAATTTTGTTGCATAATGGCATGCAACTGCAATTTCCCTTTCACTTCAAATTAAAGTTTCCTTTCGTAGCTGTGATAAATCTTCTAACGTCTTCATTCAATTGAATAAAATGGCACAGTTATTCATTTCCGGCAAAAGAAAAAGGCTTCAAGTTTTCATGTAATTAGCTCAGTTGGATGTAATGTAATGCTGTTTACTAGGTGAAATATCTGTGCCGACTCTTAACCAATTCATCTTAAATATGTTTCTTATGTTAACTAAATGAGGTTTTTATGATGATTTAATTTGATTATATTAAATATTTCACAATGTTATATAATACTTGTTTGAAATGATACCAAGCAATGTTTATTATGAGGATTTCGTGATTTACATTTTTATCTGGGCAATAATATCCGTTCGGTGTATACAAAATGAATGCTTTTTCCTGCAATATTGCAATTCAAATTTTCAGTTTGTTCTCATGGTTTCTTCATATAGGATTTAAAACGGTGGTACACTGAAAAAACTTTTACTGCTATCCGCAGTTTTTAAAAAGATTTATTTCTACATAGAAAAGTTTTTAACTTGCAAAAATATCTTAGCTCAATAAAATTCAGAAAATATTTTAATTTACTACCAAAATTGATTAACTGCTCAAAAACTTAAACTCAGCTTTTATTTGGAATCAAATTAAAGTTAATCGAGTTTTAATATCATTTTATTTTTTACATCCAGCAACTTTAAGCAACTGTTTGTGTGAGTTTTAAATTCGCTTTAAATTTGAAAAAAATTGCTAACTCTTAGTTGAATCAATTGAATATTGCCTCACATCGGCCCAAAACTGGGAATCGCACGACAAAAAAACAAATATTTTTGTCTGCTATTCAAATGTTAAAAAATTGCATCACATTGAAAACCTTGACCAATATTTCGATTCCTATTTTAAAACCCCTATCAAAATATAAAAAAATTTAGGTCCCGATGAAAAAAATTCTTTGCATCTATTTAGTTGATTACATAATTGAACTCTTTCATCATGAACAAAAAAGGTGCACAATCAATCGATCGCTGAATGTCTTTGCAAAAGTTTTTTTTTCTTCTTTGAATGGTGATTTGCAAGTCACATGAGTTTTTCTATCAGAAGGTGTCGGCATCAGGCCTTAAAGATGTTGCCTTTTTTATAATATCTTAGTCAGATTTATTGAAAGTAATCATCATAGTCATCATATTTCGATAGGCGGAATTTTATTAATTTAATGAAAGTCTTTTTTTGTATTATTGAATTTCTTGTTTATCTTTTTCCATCCGAGTCGTTAATAATTTATTGGCGTCAAGTGGAAAACGTTATGTTAAGCGTTTCGGTTTTGACAGCGGACAACGAACTTTTTGATGTAATCATGAAAAATAAACACAAGAGATTTACATTTCCTTAAAAAATCAAAAACACAAAAAATACCTTCAATTTTTCGTATAATTTTTTTCAGTGATTTTTCGTAACTAATGAACTTGAAACGTTACCAAAGGTGTTTGAATAATAGTTTTACGCAGATTCGGCTCGCTTTTCTTAAGAAAAATGAATGATTTCTGCAGTTGGAGTAATTTACTTTTCAGACCAAACAAATCAATAATGGAATTCAATCGATAGAAAGTTTTTTTTTAAATATTTTATATAACTGGAAAATCAGTCGAAAATGAACGTTAAGATTCATAAAATATTAGTTAAAAGCCAACCATTCAAACCACAATTTATCATGGAAATAAAAGAATTCAATTTATTAATGGGCGCGTTGATTTTCAACTTTTTGTGATAATGATCTTTCTAATTCAGTGTCGCTTTCATTTTCTATAATGAAAAATAACTTAATAATGATTTATCTACGAAACTGCATAATAGTTTAGATAATTTTTTCCGTCTATTTAAAAGTTTGTCTGGTATATGGAGATAAATCAAGTGAGAATTTCAGACCGAATTTTGATGTCAAAAAATCATTTGTAGTGATCCGATTGAATTTTGGTGTATGGAAGAGTTATGTAAAATGATATTTTAAACACGTGTTGTCTATATAATTATTTTGATTCGATGCACACCGTTGGTAAAGAAAATCTGGAAAAAACAGGATTTGTATGGGAGAAGTAATGATGTTTTCAAAATTTCAAGTCTCTAGCTCATTTTGTTTGAGAGTTATCATCTCGTTCACGGACAGACGAAAGGACGGACGGACAGGCCGAAATCACTAGGCCAACCGATGATATACTGCCCCGGGTTTGAGGGGCTGACAATAAAATACATTGCGCTATTGTTAATCTTTTCGCACCCTCCCCCTTTCTTCGGGGGTAAACTCCTTAACGAAATGATTAGTGGCAGCACTAACTAACAATAATAACATGCGGGTCAACACGATTTTTGAGTCTGGGTTCTAACCCTTGATTCTCATTCCTTGTTGGTCTTAAAAACAGAGAAAAAAAACCTTTGCGCTGAAATTTTGCTTTTATGTTCGCTGCGGATACCAGTTTTTTTGTGTTTAGTTTCAAATTTGATAGGCTTGACGATAATTGAGGCGTTAAAAGCTAGAGTGGACCAACTCACATGACGAAATCGTGATTTTTTTTTTGTGTTTGAATCACTATTGCGAGTGAGTTTCTAGATAAAAATGTTTGGATGCACAAAAGAACATTTCAACATTGAGTCCACAGAAACAGTCCACAGAATGTTTTTTTTCCGAAAATTTACAGTCAATAATAGTACAAAAGTGGAAAAGCTTCAAAAACTCGATTATGTGGGTTGGTCCACTCTGGCTTTTAACGCCTCAATTAGCTGGTACTACATATGTCCTAACTTAAGTATTATGTTAAAACTGTTTCTTCGACTTTAAGTTTTTTAAGAGTTAAAAATTTTGTGCCTTTAGACGCTTGAGATTATCAAAATACTCAAGCTACATGTATTAACAGTTAACAGTTTTAAGAGATTTAAAAAAAAATCAGATTAGTATAATTAAAAAATTACACGATAACGGTTTGAAACGATTTCAACGAATACAAAATTTGCTCTGAATACAAAAGAAGTTCTAGAACTAGATTAGCAGTACTCGCGATGGAAAATTTCTCACCCATTTTTCTAGTTCCATATTTCAAATTCAAAGCAACGGTCACAATCATTTTCCAAGAATCGTTAATTTTGTCACGTTCCCGTGCACACAGTATTAGTTAAGTAAATTTGGTATTGTCGTAATTATCGTATGAATATTTTAATAAATTAAGCTGAAAATTTTGGTTCCCAATGAAAAACGAAAACCTCTCAGATAGTAGATACTTCGAAAAATTCGATTTCACCAGAAAGAATTTTGCGCAATGCTGCCGTAAAAGTTGTTCCATCGCGACTGGAGTTTTTTTGTGTTTACTGTATGAAATGTGATAAATGAAATTTCACTATCGCCCATAAAAACCCTGCAATTGCATGATGGCCCGCATCGATCCATTCATCCATCGATTGGTTTGTGGATTTGTCCCAGTAACACACCACACAGTTCAGCCAACAAACGCACCTCACCAGGTAAGTATGAGCATAAAATATGCGCACGATTTGGATACGTATGGATTGGACGGACATACCAAGGCGTACCTAACCAGTCAGTCTGCAAAAAGAGAAGATACTCGCACTGAACTGAAGCTAAAGCCAATGAATCCGGGTCAATAAGACGTCTTAGTTGTCAGGTAATTGGAAATCGTTCGAGAACACCAAAATAGATTGTAAAAAGCACACCTTACTTGTGGCATGCTACTTACTGTATTTTCTTAATACCCTATATGATCAAAGGGTTGATTGTGTTTTTTTAGCCCATTTGCCGGACAAAAAAACAATGTAAAAATAAATAACGCTTAAGTTTTGTAAATATATCTTTTAGTGTGTGTAGCACGGTATCTTCGAAAAATTGACATGGTCTTAATTTTTGTTAAGACTCTCCCACAGTAGTCGTAATTTGTTTATAGTAAAATATGTTCAGAATTTGGTCTCCCATAACTTTTCTATACATCAACTCAGATCAGAATTTAATGCGAATCTAGAAAAGTTTCTAACTGATTTTTTCGAACCTTTCTGCCAGCATATTTAAACTGTAGTTTTGGGTCAGGTCATCGAACGAACATTTTTTAAACCTCTTGTTATGCAATTCATTAATTTCGAACTCGATCGTTAAAAATTACGAAAATTGTGATTAAGGGGTAGGGATTGGCTTGACGGCGGTACCACACTTTATCCAGAAAATAGCGAAAAAGCGTGACGTTGGGGTAAAGATTTGAAAGGTTGAAAATTAGCGTGACATATTTTATACAGCCCGATTGAATCTTGAAATATAAAGCAAAAATATGTAAAATAACATTCTAGACGCTTTTTGTTTCAATATTTTTCAATACGGCTTACCGTTTCCAAGAGAATTGCAGAAAAAACTTTTCTGTTGTTATGAGGAAAGAACGAAGGAAATGTTTTAACAGAATAACTTCTGGCCTATATTTTAATCTACCTTATGATTATCGAAACTGCAAAATTTAATGAAATTCCGTCGAACCGTTGTTGTGTTTACTGGAAACAAACAAACCCGAATTGCGATTTTGACCCCAATCGGCTTCAAATGCCCCCAAAAAATTTGAACAAACAGCTTTTGAACAAACAAACAGATACACGTTCCTCTTTTTATTTATATCATCAGTAAGGGTATGCTACAACTGTAGCTTCTTTATGCTTTTTAAATATCAACGATATTGAATTGAAAACGATTTTTATGCATTGCTTGGCTAAGCTATCATTTAGTTCATTTCACAATAAGTAAGTCCGGCTTGCATTTATAAGAGAAGTAAAATAACCAGTCTTTATTCTATGTTGCTCTTAACCACCTAGCGTAGCATTATGAAGTTGAAGGCACTTCCAGTTTTTTTATATTTATGTATTTATTAGGTAGACACTTGTGCCAATAGCAACAATCGATATTTCCGCCAGGTAAATATATTTTCCATTTAGGAAGTAAGTCACTCAGTCAGTGGATTCCTTTTCGAAATACCGGACAAAGATCTTTTTGGTAATGATAGAAGGAAAGACTATTGGGTATTGGGTATTGGGTAAAAAATATTTGATCAATGAATCAATTGAAATCTTGATGTGCAAAATAAAATCTGGGCGCTGTTAATACGATTTTTATCGCCTCAGGATTCGGACTGAGTAACAGATCAATCAAATTAAATGAAAGCTATACGATGACGCGATATTAAATACCTGTCCGTTAATGTAAAAGTTTTGCGGACCTAATTCTCGGACACATTCCATGGAACAACAACGGCACTACATTTTAACACTGTTTTCTCATTATTTCTTTAGAATTTCAGGAATTTTTCTTGCAAAAATGTTTTCTCTTTTATCTGCCACTTACCTTAAAGAATTATCAACGATATCTAAATAATAATGAATTTTTCACAAAATTAAAACTTCACCGAGTAAATAATCCTTGCCGAGTATTCTTCGATACGTAACTATCACGGATTTGATTTGATCGACTGATCGATCCGATAGCACCTTAATCACTGAACAAACTCGCTTAATCCCAGGTGTGAATGTAGCTCGATTCGAGATGAGTACTCGTCGCACTTGTGTTATCAAGGAATATAAATTGCAATTGAATACCTTTCGTTATAGTGGCACTTGATGACTGCCTCGTAAAACGTGCAGTACTCAGTTTATAGCTGTCCCCAAATTGTGCCCCATCTTATCCCATCCAGCGCCATGCTATCCCATCCCATGCAACCAACATCATTCTTGCTTACTTACCACAATGAATATCTACAATCTGCCACAGCCAACAATCTATCAAAGCGAAAGAGTTCAGGTATTCGCCAGTCCATCATCTACCTGTGTTTTGCAGCAGTTTTGCGGTAAGTTTTCAACGTTTTTTTGGTTGCCGAAGATGCCAACCGTTGAATGATTCGTTAGTATATCAAAATTGAGGGGAAATTTTGATTCGAACCAAGTAGATGTGTGGGTTTATGCGCTTCAAACAAGTTCGTTGTTCGATCATACACTCCCAGTTATTTCTGCTGTCATGTTCTTGATTTGTAAAATGTAAATATGTAATTTGGAGATAGTCGGATTTTAAACTCGCTTTCATATTAATTAATTTTTTAAATTAAAATAATTAATATCAGAGAATCGAGTAATTCCAGACGAAATTATAACCCCATAATTTTTGGTTTAGTGTTTTAGGTAGTCATGGGACATTTTTAAACGATAAACAGGGTATAACAGGTTTGCTCTACCATTTGTAACGCACAGAACTAATTGTCGGGCAGAAGAATTGCAATTAGAAAAATATGGTCAAACTTAATCTATTTGAAAATTTAAAATCACCTCACAGGGTATTTGACGATTTCCTGAAGACCGTAGTTTTCATTATATTGTTTAAAACGTTTTCCATTTCTTCCTAAAATTTCAACGGTGGGACGAAGGCTCCAAACTCCATCGCGGAAAATTGAGATAGGGGGTAATTCCAAAAAAGGTCCAAAAAACCTAAAATTAGCGTGATGAATTTTATGGACAGTTTTTTATCTAACAACTAGAAAAAAAGTATGAATAATTTACCTAACAAGATCTCAAAAATGAATAAAACCATTGATTCGAATGAATACACGTTTATAAATATGAAAAACGATTTTGAAGTATGGGGTCAAGTTTTTAAAAGAGTAAAATCCATTTTACCACGCCACCACATTTGGTAGTGACTTTTTTGAGTTGAAATTAAATGCCTTATGATGTCATCGCTAATTGCTGTATTGAATTTTTCGAATACGATTTACTCAATTGAAGTCATTTCCATACAAATTCAAAACCATCAACTGAAAAAATCATTAGGCAATGCAATAAATAAACCACAATTACATTCATG
The DNA here is from genome assembly GCA_964034945.1 of Chrysopilus asiliformis. NCBI lineage: Eukaryota > Metazoa > Arthropoda > Insecta > Diptera > Rhagionidae > Chrysopilus > Chrysopilus asiliformis. Next base: position 21,580,771 of record OZ035960.1, read on the forward strand.
TTCTAATTGAATGTCGTAATTTAGCATATTTAAAAATATGATCCACATGTGTATGCTGAAATTGCGTAGAATTATTTTGCATAATGTTTCCAGCAACTTTTTTTTCGACTATTTATTCCTCTATACTATAGTGTTATCTATAGTGTTATCGAAAGGGCCATTTAAGATCGAAGCAATGACCCATTCTATGACATTTCACGGCGATCAAGGTTAGAGTATTTTTTTATTCTTTCCATTATTTGTAATAAAAAGTGGTAAAATTTCTGGTTAAATTCAGAGAATTTCGCAAAAAAATTAATTTATTCTAACGCTTTCTTAATACATTTTACTATTTCTGTGGTTTGAACGCACTTTGTTTCAAACTACAAATTTTGTTAGCATAAGCGGACTTTATTTGAATGTTTTTCATCCTAAATTACTTATGCGTAATCCACTCGAATTAAATGGTTAATGCATATAAGAGCTATTTCTGGTTCGGTGAAACCTTCGTCAGGAGTATCGGAAAACGTGAAAACCCTCAGCTATATCTAATCGGATTTGCGAATGGATGGAGATTTGCTTCGTTCAGAGTTTTATATAAAGGGTGGTTAAATTTTAAGGGCCGATGTTGAATGTGAACTACACCTAAACGTCAAGTTTTTTTCTGCATTTCATTTGACATTTCTCAATTTCAGACTAACTCAATTTGAACCATGGAAAGATACACAATCGAGCAACGCGTTAAAGTTATTCAGGCTTATTATGAAAATTTTCGAAGAAAATCATCTTCAGTGATGAGGCACATTTTCACCTCAGTGGATTCGTCAATAAGCAGAACAGCCGCATTTGGGCGAATGATAATCCAAGAGTGATTGTCGAAAAACCAATGCACCCACAAAGAGTGACTGTTTGGTGCGGTTTATGGGCTGGCGGCATCATCGGGCCGTATTTTTTCCAAAATGAGGCCGGTCAGGCAGTTACTGTGAATGGTGTTCGCTATCGTGAGATGATAACGAACTTGTTATGGCCCGAATTGGAAGATATGGATGTGGACGATATGTGGTTTCAACAGGACGGTGCCACTTGCCACACAGCTACCGAAACAATCGCTCTTTTGCGCGACAAATTTAATGGCCGTGTTATCTCACGTGGTGGCGATGTCAATTGGCCGCCAAGATCATGTGATTTGACACCGTTGGACTTCTTTCTTTGGGGTTATTTGAAAGAAAAGGTGTACGTCGATAAGTCAGCAGCAATTCAAGAGCTAAAGGATGAGATAATTCGGCACATTAACGGCATAGAACCTCAATTATGCCTCAGCGTCATCGAAAATTTGGACCATCGGATGGAGGTGTGCCGCCGAGGTCGCGGCGGCCATTCGATTGTGTATCTTTCCATGGTTCAAATTGAGTTAGTCTGAAATTGAGAAATGTCAAATGAAATGCAGAAAAAAACTTGACGTTTAGGTGTGGTTCACATTCAACATCGGCCCTTAAAATTTAACCACCCTTTATTACTAGCTTGCATACCCGTCGTTGCCGGGTTAAGTTTTTTCAATTTTTTTTTGTCTATGTTGGAGCTAAACTTTAGGCCAATCGGCTCGGTAGTTTCCCCGCGAAAGAGTAACATAGACGAAGAGCTAAGTTTCGAGATCACTTTACCCCCTCCCCTTACTCCCCCACCTCTCGGGCTACTTTTTAATAGGTCTATGTTGGGGCTGGACCCCCGACGAACATCTATGCCAAATTCCAGGCCAATCGGTTCAGTAGTTTTCCCGCGAAAGAGTAACATAGCGCAAAAACTAAGTTTCGAAATCACTTTACCCCCTCCTTTTGATAAAAAAAGTTGAATTTAGCATGTCCGTCCGTCCGCCTGTCCGTCCGTCTGTCCGTCTGTCTGTGGCGCGGATTACGGGTGCACGGATTGAGCTAGAGACTTGAAATTTTGCACAGATCCGTTTTTCGTAAAATGTGAGGCTAAGTTCGTTAATGGGCAAAAATGGACCATTAGGGGGGGGGGGGGGGTACCCCCCATACGAACGAAAACTTTTTTTCTGAATATCTCAAAAACGGTGAATTTTATCAAAAAAGTCCAAGAACAAAAGTTATTTAGGATATGATTCTACATAAAACTCCCATACACGAAAATCCGATTGGAATAAATTTTAAAAAATCTTTTTGGAAAGTTTGACTTCAAAGTGGAATTTTGGTACAACTGTTCGCTGTTCCCTTAAATCACCATACGGGTTTTCAATAATTGCCAGATTGGCAATTATAGCTTTTGTTATGTTTATATATTAGTTATGATATGATATCTCTTAATTCTTAACAATTCGATTTACGAATTAGTTGGAACTTTACGGCCGGCGTGGTTAATTTGTTCCAAGGCTGCTTGGGGAATAAGAAATAATGTTGATTTAAAAAAAAATTATTTTCGGTGTATCAATAAAGTCTTTAATAAACAAATAACTAACAATCCCATCCCTGTTTTGTTATTCACAGTGGTGGTTACATAATTTGTTTAAATCCTATACAAACATGTGAACAATCCCATAAAAATTCCACAAAATATTGAATGAAAATTTTAATATTAAATCTTTTTATATGAGAAAGATATTTTTTGAAGAAATTTATAGATCAAAAAATTATAAAATTATGTTAAATAGCCTTCTTACATGTTTCTTGTTAGAAAGTAAAATTTCTGATGATTGAAGTCTTTTCTGTTAAAGCATAATTTGAATTTGAAAAGATGCTTCAGCTGTGGTTCATTGACAGTCCCACCCAAAAACATCTTCTCCTCAGATTTGGTTATTTGACCGTATAGAAGCGAAAGCCAAAGTCGCAATTAAGATTTCACTTTTCCTATATGTGATAAACACGAGTTACAAAGGTAACACCCGTGTGCTAAAAAAAATACGATCAGTTAAAAATATGAGCTAATATGACAGTACATATGGTGACATTATTACAGGTTAAAAGGTTAATTAGACTTCTCGCTAATTAACGACGAAAACCAATTACGTTTTATACAACCAAATATTCTTCCTGGATGAAAAATATTATTTGTTATTATTTGGACTGCAAGTAAAAGATTGATTTGGTGAGAAATAAACTTTTAATTGAATACTAGGACATATTGAAAAAAACTTGTACAAGAAAACTCTATATCTAAAATTTAAACAAACAATTTTTATCAAATTTGTACATAATTTCATATCTTATTTCTGTCTTAAAGTCAAAAAATTATTGCTGAATTTATTCATTTTTTAAGTTTTATTTATTAAAACATTCGAAAATTTTGATTCTGAGAAAGAGAATAGTACAGAAATGGTAGCAAAAGTATAATTTCTACTAACATTTGAACACTTTTTAGGCCACGGAACTTTTTAACAAATTTTCGTGTTTTTTCACAGATCCTATAATTAAAATAAAAGTTCCATGGCTCTAAGAATATCTAAAGGGAAACTCTGAGTGAGCGCATAACCTTAACGAAAGACAGACAGACACAACGGTTTTTTTTTTAAATTCGAAAAAAGCTTTTATTTAGCTTGCTTTTTAAAAGTTTTTTTTCGTTTGTTTTGTTATCTGTTTGTCAGGGTCAAATCTTGTAATCAAATTTTGGCAAACTTCAACACATCCGATTATCTTAAAATTTTTCACACATGTGTAACTCCAGTGATAATAAAATATGTATATACACATACACCAAAAACGAAATCGTAACAGTCAGGCGCCATATTGTATAAATTAATTATTCCAAGTGTCCATCGTGTGGGGTCTTAAATGAAAGGTCTTGAAGAAATATTCATAAATTCGTTTTTTAAATTTCGGGTAAAAAATTAAAAGGTTTTTATTTAAAAAATGTACTCAAAGGAAACAAATAAATTTTTAGTTCTTGTGTATCAGAAATAAAAACGAAATAAAAGTATTAAAAAAGCAAAAAAAAATATTTATCTCATAAAAATTTCGTATTTGACGAATTGACTTGGCAATTGTGGCTTTTCTTATGTTTGGTACATTTTTTAATAATTTTTTTAAAATTTATTGATTAATGATGCGAAACTTTCTAAAATTTGACACAACCGGCTGGATTGTCCATTAATTTTACTAAACAATTCAACAATAGTCGATCCACTGGAAAAGGGCAGTTTTCCCCGAAGAAGTGGAGGTAGTTCTTTCGACGAAATACTAAGGGGCCTTAGAGCATATGTGCCGGCTTTAATGGGGCATTTCTTTGTGATGTTTGTATACGAGAACACTTTGTTAGCAATAATTCTTGATATGAGGCGTTAAAAGCTAGAGTGGACCAAGCCACATAATCGAGTTTTTGAAGCTTTTCCACTTTTGTACTATTATTGACTGTAAATTTTTGGAAAGAAAATTTTTGTGGACTTTTTTACTCAATGTTGAAATGTTCTTTTGTGCATCCAAACATTTTTAACTAAAAACTCACTCGCAATAGTGATTCAAACACAAAAAAATTTACGATTTCGACATGTGGGTTGGTCCACTCTAGCTTTTAACGCCTCATATGATGTCCTTATGTGTGAAAAACGTGCAAATATTCTGAGTTACATTATAAATAGTAAAATTACGCATTCCATTGGAAGCGATTGTCCATGTGAAAAAACTGAGTTCCACCAAATCAAAATTGAAGTTACAGTGCCCTTTCAATGTTCTATTGGCAATCACGCTATAGTTACAACGCATTCCAGGAACGAGAATTTTTTGTTCAAGTGCTGTAAATTTTAAGTACCATGAAGCCTGGGGATTTTTGAATTTTTTTCTTGTAAAAAATAAAATAAAAGTAATTTGGAACAAATTAAATTACCTGACAAGTTAGTAAACTTATCAAACTGAAGAATAAAAAATGTTTTATCATATTTTTTTTAAAAATACTGTTTAATTCTTGTATGTTTGTTACTGTAGATATGTTGGAGAAACAAAGCAAGTCAGAAATTTGGATTTTATTGTGAATATTTTAATAAAAAGCTATTATCTGAAATTGTCAATCTGATAGTTACGCTCAATAACGAAACATTTTTTAATCTTGATCGGAACATTTTTTTAAATTTTGATTAAACAATTTAATCTTAAATGATGTGTGGACAACAACAATTTTAAAAATAGTTGGTTCTTATATTATCCATTGAATTATGATCACATTATTTACCGCTCCACTGCTTCTTATTGATCGTCGATACGGAAATTTATCTCAAGGTGAACTATTAGAATCGATTTTAGATCAATTTGACTAAACACGCTGACGTCAACAGATCCATTTCGAAAAGGGCGTTTTGTCTGAATAAATGGTGGCAATTCCTTTGAAGAAATACTAAAAGGTCTCAAAATGTATGTGCCAGCTTTGACTGGACATTTTTTGGTAAGGTTTGTATACGAGATCAATTTATTAACTATAGTTCTTGTGATGATGTCCTTGCCCATGAAAAACGTGCAATAGTCCTGAGTCACATTGTGGATGGGAAAATTGTAATACCCAGTTGAAGCAATTGTAAGTATACGCAATTTTGGCTCGATTATATCAAAACCAAAAGTACAGGTACCTCTCAATGCTCCATTAGTAGTCAAATTAAAATTACAGCTTATTCCTGGCAATAGAGATGTTACATCAATTTTCGAAAATTTTACGTACCATGAAGCCTGTGGATATTTTTTTGTTGAGTAAGAAAAGGTTTTATCAATATTTACTACACAATACCTGACAAGTTAATAAATAAATTGTTCCGATTAATAAAATGATTTTATTCATTTCGGGATTTGAAAAAAAAATCACCAACGAAAGCCTGATACACAAATCGGAAAGAAGTTCTTCTTTTAAAAAATTGTGAAGTCGAAAAAAAACTGTACTAAATCATCGAGTCATGAAAATATTATCATTTAATTTAATTACCAAATCAACTTTTTATTTTTTGTTCTGATAGTAATGCCCAATAAGTTTGGAAAATTTTTTATTTACCCTTGGAAATTAAATAATCTTGATAAACAAATTTAATTTTCAGATTTTTGTTAATTCACAATTTAAAAAAAAAACAACAATCTCACTCATAGATTACACGCAAATTTATAGAAAATTGAAACAATTGAATCAAATGTCCATCAATCTGACTTAAAAAGTCAACATAAGTAGAGCCATTGAAAAAAGAAAATGTTTTCTGCAAAAATTGTGGCATTCCCTTAGAGGAGATACTGAGCGGCCTTAACACATATGTTCCAGCTTTAAGAGGACATGTCCTTGTGATGTTTGAATATGTGAAAACCTTCTTAGCAATAACTCTCGAAATCATGTCCTTGCGCTTGAAAATTATACAAAACTTTTGCGTTACATTATGGATGGTGAAATTGTTATAATCATTTGAAACAATTGTCCAAGTTTGAAATACAGGTTCGATTATATCAAAGCTATAAGTACAAAAGCCCCTTAAAGTCCTATTGGTAATTATGCTAAAACGACAGGTGGTTTCCGGGCTCAAAACTTTTAGCTCATATTCAGAAAATTTCACATACCACGTAGCCTATAGATGAAGGACATTTGATAACATTAATATTACCTGACAAATAACTGAATAAATTAAAGTTACATACAAAATATTTTTTTTCATTATCATCTGTGTTCTGATTATAAGGAAAATTGTGAAAAAAAAAATAAAAGTCGTTCTGTTTTTTCCTATGACTTTATGATTTCATACACTTCACACAAATGGGAAAAAATATAATAGAAGTATGTTTTTTATTTATTTAATTCACGAATACAATTTTAAATACTTAGCTACGTATGGTAACCACAAAAATCAATTCGAGTATAACGCAAAATTTAATCGCCTGGAAAATTCAAAATTTTATAAACATTTTAATGTTAGTAATGGTTTTTTGTGAAAATAAAGAATTCAATTTTTTTAATGCAATTTGATAATCTTTCATTGTTGTCAAGCGGAAAATTTTTATTTACAATTTTTATACCCGTATGGTGAAACCAAAGGGTATATTAACTTTGCCTTACCGTTTGTAACGCCAAGATCCCGTCATCACACACAAAAATGAATTACACCAGTGTGTTTAGAATGATAAAAAAAAGTTGAATTTAGCATGTCCGTCCGTCCGTCTGTCTGTCCGTCTGTCCGTCTGTGGCACGGATTGCGGGCGCACGGATTGAGCTAGAGACTTGAAATTTTGCGCAGATTGGTTTTTTGTAAAATGCAAGGCTAAGTTCGTTAATGGGCAAAAATGGACCATTAGGGGGGTACCCCCATACGAACGAAAACAAATTTTTGCGAATATCTCAAAAACGGTGTATCTCATCAAAAAAGTTCAAGAACAAAAGTTATTTAGGATATGATTCTACATAAAACTCCCATACATAAAAATCCGATTGGAATCAATTTTAAAAAAATATTATTGGAAAGTTTGATTTTAAAGTGGAATTTTGGTACAACTTTTCGAATTTTAATACGAATATCACCATACGGGTTTTCCAATTTTATTTTCACATCAAATTGAATATTTTGCAGATACAATTTTTTCACATCAAATTGATTATTTTGCAGATCAAATTTACCTTTTTCACTTCAAATTTACTATTTTTGGAAATGTTTTTGACTAAACGGATTTTTACAGATCAAATTCATCATTTTACTAATAAAATTCGTCTAAACAAATTCTAAATCAGTGACAAATGCTTGTGAATTAGGAATCATTTCGATTGAAGATTTGCCGAGTTCAAAAACATTTAGACATTGTCAGAAGTCAAGAATATTTTTAACCCTTTTATAATTTAATAGGAAAAATCTACCAAAAAAATTGTAGACGAATTTGATTTGTAAAATAGTCGAATAAAAGTAAAAAAAATGTCATATCGATCTGCAAAATAAGCTAATTTATGGCCTTATTCACAAAATGTAAGTCGCTCTGTATCTGTAACTTTAAACTCACAGCTTACTTTCGTATTCAAAACTTTATTTTTGACATTCTGTATTTCCGGTTAGTAGTTAAATTCTCTGTAAATTTACGCCGAATAAAAATGAGGACGTAAACCTTATTTAACTAAAAACTTCGAAAAATATGCAATTTATGAACAATATTCGTTAATATAAAATATTTTATGAACACGCGTGAAATCCGAACAATACACATAAAACGATTGCACCTTAATGATTTCACTGGACTTTTTCCGATCACAATTAATAAGTTTTACACGAATAATAAATTAAACGAAAAAACATAAAAACTATTACGGTCTAACCTTGAATGCATTTCGAATCTGTTCGATTCATCATCAGCATCGCGATTGATCGTCAGTCATTCCATCCTTCGGCAAGTAAATAGATAGGAATCTATGTTACCGTTGTCTTTGTTTAGTGCATTACGGTCATTTTTAATATAAAAGCTTTCGTAGCCATCCAACAATTTTTCGTCATTAACTTGTTTTACAAGTTCAACATTGTTTATATTGACATCATGTCCATTCGTCAGTACATGTTCAGCAATTGCTGATTTTGTCGCTTGATTATTTTTAATATATGTCAAATGTTCTTTAAAACGTTTTGCAATAGTCCTTTTTGTTTGTCCGTAATATTTTCGTTCGCAATTGTCACACTTTATCGAATAAATTCCCGATTTTTCGAGTGTTTTTATTTTGTCTTTTGGATTACCTAGCACATTAGATAATTTGTTGTTGCTTTTATATACAATTTGTAAGTCATGTTCGTTAAATTTTTGTTTTAATTTGTAAGTTATTTCGGGCACAAAAGACATTGAAACTCGCTTCTTTTGGTTTTTGTCATTATTTAAGGTGAAGAATGTCGAACAATTTTCACGAAAAACTTTCTTTGAGTGTTTTTTGATTAGTTTAATTTATTATTCGTGTAAAACTTATTAATTGTGATCGGAAAAAGTCCAGTGAAATCATTAAGGTGCAATCGTTTTATGTGTAATATTCGTTAGTTTTACACAAATTTAGGGGAATAGAAACTTTTTTAGGGGAATAGAAACTTTTTGATCAATACGAAATCCATTTCAGGCAAAGTTTTGAGGATGTACGTGCATCTGTCTGCACGCAGAGAAAAAAAATAGTTGTTTTTAACAACTTTTCAATTATTTAGTAATGGCAAATCGTGACTATCACTTTTGTAGTTGATCTTTATTATAAAGAATAGTTGATCACAATATAAAATTGTAAATAATTACAATAAAATAGTTCTTGCCAGATTACATTAGTAGTAAAATTTTATTGCATAATAATTACTTTTAATTATTTTATTATAGATTTAATTTAAAAATAGTTATATTTATTAAAAAACAATTATTTTTTCATTAAGTCTACTGCGAAATAGTAGAAATTCAGACTCAAAATAATTATTTTGTGTTTGAAATTACTTTAAAATAGTTACTGTGTATTACAAAAGTCGTCATTTTTAACTATTTTCTAATCACTGTTATTACAAATTAGTTAAAATTATTAGAAAAATAATGATTTTTCAATTATTTTGCCCTGAATTTACTGAAAAACAGAAACTCAACAGAAAAAGAAACAGAATGTGTTGTGCTACAAAAATATTTTATTTCCAGTAAAAATAACCTTAACAAGGATTTATCACAAAAGAAAAACTCAAAATCACATTAGCATGAGGATGGCATCACAAGAATCTATATAAAAAGTAGAATGTAAAATGAGAAATTTACTAACAGAAAAAATTACCTTCTGTCGTATTTCCGTTTTCGTTATGTTTGTCTTTAATTTTATACGAAATTTATGAAAATGCGTGTGTAGACTTTCCCATTTGCTCACGCATTTTATACAATCATCTTGGAGATATTTCAAGAATTTCTTATTATTTTCGATTTGTTCGTCTAGTTAAAAAAACTGTATTAGTGCTCTGTGATTTAAAGCAAATATTATACTTGTTATAGTTTTTATTCAACAAAATAGCATAAAAATGAATAATACCAGTTAGAGAACACTCCGCTTTCAAATGGTTTGCTTCGCCTGTCTCTTTGTTAGCACAGTTCTTTAAGATTTTATTTTTCTGGAAAGTTGAGGAAGAAACGAATTTTATTTCTAAGTAAAAATGTTGGAAAAATTAAAAAAATGCAAAAAAAAATCTTACCGTTGAATATAGAGATGATAAATCCCAAGAATCTAACAAGACGAATAGGGGATCCAGTGAAGTTTGATCCAACACAATAATCGGCGCACCCTCAGCTGCTTCTTGATAATCTGACTGTTCCATTTAATGCACTTGAAAAATTCACAACTTTACCACACGAAAACGAGGAGCAAAATGACGCGTCAGTAGAAAGTAGCAAATTTTTAATAAATTTGTAATAGATTTTATTACAAATTTGTCATTTTTACTATTATATAATTTTTTTTATTATTTCAAATCTGAAACCTATCATTATGTAGTTAAAATTAGAGAACTCAACTACAAAACGATAAACAAATAGTACCAAATAGTTATTTGTATTTTAACTATTTGTTATAATTAAAATTGATTATTTTGCTGTAAACACCGAAATGAGAGCATTTTAGACATGGTTACTATTTCGCACTATTTCTTGACTATTCTTTAACAACTTTAACTATTTTTGGATGTTCATCGAGATTCGTAGAATTATCAACATCAACTACCAAAAATAATAAAATTAACTATTTTTTTTCTCTGAGTGTGTTGATCTGTCTGTGCGTCGGTCTTTCGGCCTGTCTGTCTGTCGTCTTGTCCCGGTCTGTTCGTTTTACTTATCTTAAATAACTCGAGAACACGTTGAGCTAGAGACTTGATTTTTTTGTAAATGAGTCTACGAAAATCATAGTTTTTGATATCAACTTTTACGAAAATAATATTTTTTTTTGTCAAAAAGTTCTATATTTTTGCTATAACGGTATGTACGTATCTTTAACGGTTCTCAACATATTTCATAAGGTTAAATTTTTTGAAAATTTCTCGGTTAACGAATTTTATGCATATTTATCGGTTCTCGCGATATTTGAAAAAAAAAAAAATTTTTTTACATGTTTTTTCCGAAGCCAAATCTTACAGAGGAAAGTTTTGGGTTGATCACAACTGATATCTTCGTTCAAAATTAAAATAAAGAAAACTTTTTAAAACTGGAATCACAAAAAATGAACTGAAATGTTAAAAATGAATTTGAATATGATATCAGATTTTCTTTATTATTCGAAAGTGCTTAAAACAAAATTATTTATTTCGGTATTGTGTAACACAAGATTAAATATCTTTTCTGAATAAATCAATTTGTAAGAAAAGTCATTCATTAATAATTTTAAAATTGTGTGTAACACGAGCCAGCTGAACGATGGTTCCATTTTTATGGTCGAAAAATTCCAGCAAATTTGAACCGCTTGAAAATGGAAGTATCCCTTGAAACACTACAGGAAAGTCATTTGATAAAACACTGGTAGGTCTTAAAATATATTTTCCTGGCTTCACTGGGCATTTAACCGGGATATTTGTATTCGAAAATATTTTATTAGCCAAAAGTTGTGTAATAATATCCTTTCGTTTGAAAAATGTACAAAAATCCATGGTTGCATTGAACATGGTCAAGTTGCGTATTCCGTTTGTAGTAATTGTAAGAACGCGAAAAAATGGCTGATAAACAGGGTGACTCATAACACATTCACCCTTAATTGTTCTATTTCCCACAACTTCATATGAGCAAGTTATATTTGGGGCAAATACTTGTAAATTTAGATCTTCGACTTGTAAATACCACGAGGCCTAAGAATTTTTAAACAAAATTAATTTTATGAAAGGTATGAATCTTTATTTTACCTGGCATGTTATACAAAGCAAAATAATAAGAAAGATTGATGGTTTCATTGTGAAAGATTACCCAGTACTGAATCACAATTTTTCAGTTTTCGAATTATAATTCTTGTATCTAGGTATTAAATACTGATTCGCGTAATTATTCCACGTAATGTCCATTAAACAAAATTTGTAATTTTTTAAATATTATTTTTAATATTGATATTTTTGCAAAACAAAACGATTAATTTGATAGATCAATTTAATTTTTACTATCAACCACGAGCTGTAGACTTAACCGCTTTTTTTAAATGATTGTACATATCTTCGGTTTACAGCAGAAATAATTTAATTCACTTTTTCGGGGTTTTGAGTTATTGTAACTACAAGAACAAGCTTTCTTTTCTTCTTTTTTTTAGCTGAAACCCCCGAAGTCCTCCGATGTTATCCTGCGCAGCAATTTAAAAAAAATAAAAAATTATGTTTAATTTCTTAAAAGTAGTGCTAAAAGTATTATAGCTGAACAAAAAAACATTGTTTTAAAATTCTAAAAACGCTAATCAAAGCGCAAAAATTTTCAGCCTTCAAGGGCCATCAAACGGCTTGCGCCCCATGAAAACCCCACATGACTCTATATAATAAGTTAAAAAATAATTACAAGTTTTGTTAAAAATCACTTGAAAAACACTTGTAAATACAAATTTGTAAATTGGTGAAATAAGCCACAGATGTGATCAACACAAAACTTACCTCTGTAATATTTAGTTTCGGAAAAAATATGTCATAAATAATAATTTTTCAAAAATATCTCGAAAACCATTAAAGATACGTAAAAAGAGTTAAATAAAAAAAACGCAGGAAATTTTGTTCTCTTTGAATTTGGTTATATGCATTTTTTCTCAAAAGCGCATAATTTCCGAGAAATTTTTAAAAAAACTTAATTTTTTTGAAATATTTTGAGAACCATTAGAGAAACGTAAAAGCCAGTGGAGCGCAAGATGTAGAAAATTTTATATCCTAGAAATTTTATTATATTCAATTATTCCTAAAAGAGAAATTTTTTAAAAACTGTGTTTTTTCAACAAACTTTGTATGGGAGGCACAGAGCTTCTATAGAACAGAGGTTAAAATCACACTGAGCGACAAAAATATGGCGTGAAATTAGCACCTCTGTTCTATAGCAGCTCTGTGTGGGAGGTACACGTGTGATTTTAACCTCTGTTCTATAGCAGCTCTGTGTGGGAGGTACACGTTATAGCTACCGTTAAAGCTGATAGAAAACTACGTTTTTCGAAAAACAGATTTACAAAAAATGTCATGTCGGTGGGTCAAAGCGTTCTCGAGTTATTTATGATACGGAAACGGACAAATCGACAGACAGACGCTCGGACATCCTCATAATTTTGCCTGACACGGATTGCGTAGGGGAGAGCGGGGCCGAAAGTTCCTGTGGTAAGTTGTTCCGATCGACTTCACAAAAATGGTTGTGTACTAAAAAATAATAAAAATAAGCCCAAAATGACTTTAAATCCATAAACTATAGACCTTATAGTCTTATTATTTCCACAAGTCAATTTGATTGCATTATGTTAAATCGGTGTATTTTACAAGTTTTTCAAAATCGGAACTATCGGCCCCGCTCTCCCCTACTGGTCAGAAATTTATCTGCCCCCGTTCTCGAGTCCATCTCCGTCATGAATACAATTCTTTCCCTCAAAAGCAGAGGAAAATAAATATATGATTTTGACAATTTTTGTAATTAAAATTAACTATTTTGGTATTAATCACAATTCCTCATTACAAAATAGATTTACAATTTCTCTCTGTTAACATGTTTTGCCATTAGAATCCTATGATCTACAAAATAGTGCAAATAAGTAAAAATGAGTGTTATAAGGCCCTATCACAGAATCCGATACGAATGGTTCGGATCGTAAACTCAATGTTGTTGTTGGTATAAAACACTAACAACAACATTGAGTTTACGATCCGAGTCATTCGTATCGGATTCTGTGATAAGGCCTATAATTTCAAAAAAGTAAATGGATGTAGACAAAACCCACGGCATAGAGACAAACAAGGTATGCTGTAAACTCAAATCTGACATTTCGTTGCTACGTCACTTGTGCCGATTAGTTCGTCAAGTGCAGAAGGAATTTTGTATTCTGGATGTTTTTTTTTAAATTTGTGCGATCTAAATAAGATATTTGTAAATTAGTGGACTGATTGCATTAAATAGTGATCAATAAACATAAAAATTAATTAAAAAAAATCGGCACAAATGACGTCACACCTGACTATCAAAAGTTTACAGCATACCTTGTTTGTCTGTATGCCGTGGACAAAACCCCTAACAGCAAGAAAAAATGCGCCGCACGGGAAATTGTGAGTGGTCCCGGCAAAAAGAGATATAGTCATTCTGTCGACTTCAAAAGTAAAAGTAACGTCACATAAATAATAAAAAGTTTCGAGATAAACGCTCTACTAATTTCCAGAACGTTTTTGAAACCGTGTTTCCCTTTTTTTACTTTTAATTTTTCTTAAACAAAGATTTTTTTTGTATCTCTTTAAAAAAATGTTATGCTGACGTTATTATTTTTAAACATTCGCAACAAACTAAATTAATCTTAACTAATTCATCCGTTAATTAGTGTTTCATAATTATCCTGTAGTTATTCACTAATTTTGCGATTTATTGACCCACCCATATTTAATGTTAGACGCAACCATCAGCGGCTTTGACCTGAAATCACTCTACCTTTGAACGAATTACTCATTTTCAAATTTAAAAAAAAGAAATATTTGCCAAACTCCAATGTTTGTCATATATTCTTAGCAATTCACGTTATGTTGTTTATTCGGCAATTAGCTTCAACGCCAATCCCAGACAGTCTCATGTTGGGTAACGCTGCAATTGTGAAAAAAAAACCTTTTAATTCCACGCGAAAATTTATTTTGATAACTTGGGCCAATTATTATTAAACCCAAAAATTCGAGAAAAAACTGTGAGTTTAAAGCGGTAGATTGAAGTGTTCACCTTGCAAGGTCGATGTAGGTTTTTTGTTGGTCGATTTTAATTTTATGGCGCCAATCGGAGTGGCCTAATTTTGCGTAAAGTTTTTTTTAAATATATATATAATACATTGCCGGTTATCTACTTACAGCTATTGAATATCTCTTTCGGAGCAAAGGTTGGTATTGACCGGGGTCAGATATATTGTTACATATTTGACGCCCCTAAAAGTTCTTCCGGCGAAAATATAAACACACTTTTTTGTTTTCTAATAATACTTAAAGACAAAATAAGATAACATTGAAATTAAAGTTTTCCAACTTAACAATATTTGTGTTTAACGGAGAATGCTCCATGAAATCATTTCAAAAATTTGTTCTTTAAGTTACTACAATTAAAAAAACCTTAACACAATTTCCTTCATCTATCAGATAACCTTAATGTCCAAATAAATTCGCACAAGATGAAATTATTGTACAACCAGATTTTCCACATTTTTTAAAAAAAATATTTTGTTTCCACCCCCTTTAATTTCCTCCATTTAAGTTTGGGTTTTTTTTAGGAGATACGAAATTTTGTGTCAAGAAACTTTTGTACAGTTAAATTATGCTAATAGTGGGAAACAATAGCCGAAATAATTGAATGAGCATCAAACATCTTGAAAGATTATAATCTCGAAAAGAACCAAACAAGACCGAAAGAGAAAAAAGAATCCAAAAGTATAATATAATTATTATTACTACATTAAGTGTATTTTTAATAAGCTCAGTGAATTATGGAGTTAATCATGTTGAGAAGATACGCTCATGACATAACAATACTGAATGATACACCTTTGATGCGCCCTCGTCCTCCTACAGTACCATATTTCAGAGTATGTTACACATCTATCAACTATAGTACTTACATTATAAATAATGCTTTTTAGGCCTGTCCCTGACTGATAGAATCTTACATAAGTCAGTTTGCTGTGTATCTTTGAAATTGTTTTTTTTTAAGTTTAGTGTTTTGTGTTTGCTTAATGTTTCTTTGAGCAGTTGGCGAACAACGAACCCAAAAAACGTGCAACTCACACGAAAAAGAATTCAACGATGCGGGAAAATCTCGTCAGCCGGTACAAACAATGCAAAGAAAAACTGCAAAAAAATGCAGCCGTTCGCAGTGAATTTAAAAAAATATCAACTTATAAAAAATTGCCAGCTTCACTTTCTTTCACACTTCAAGGCGATTGCTAGCTGAGATTAAATAGACATAAAAAGATCACCACATCATAAAATGGAACTACAAAGATAGGCATCCAAAGATAGTTATAGCAGACCACGGAATCTACCACGAGCTTCCATAATAGCGAAAAATGGCAAAAAAAAGCCATACCGCAAATGGTAGCTCAGATGGGGGAAGTTCATATCAAAAATTACCCGCTAATAGTTTGCAGAAATTTCTGGCAAAAAAAACACTCCAAGTGTGTTGGTTGGTCTAGAAGTGAATAATTGTTGGGGGAAAAAATTTGCAAGAAATGTGGATAGCGTCATATGAAAATACCATAAATTTTTAAAATATTTTGTTTTTCAATCAAATTTTTTTACGTTTTTTGTCATATAATAACATTTCTTTACTGGTTATTATGTCTGCTGTATTTGCATTAATTTCTTTTATATATAATTAGGTCAATAGCAGGGCCGTACCGAGGACAACGGCCCGGGCAAGGAAAAAATTCTTGGAAGGGTGGTGAGGCAGAAGGGCTATTGTAAAGTTTTTGATTGTGAGATAATTTTTAAGTAAATTTTGCGTGTGGTCCATTTTGTTATAAAGTTTTTTATTGTGGTATGTTTTTTCCTTATTTTTTTCCTGCGGCGCATTTTTGTTATTCTTGGTAAAAAAATATACTATTGTATTTTTTTTAATTTTTTTTTTCTTTCGCTGGGACTTTTAGACAAAAATTAATTTTTATTGTTTATTTTTTCAAATAGGACGTCACTTTACTTTCCACCTTTACTTTCCACCACCTTGGCCGCTAGTCTAAAGAAGAAATTAATTTAATAAAAATTCACCGGGTAAAAAATAAAATTTAATAAACTTTCTTTCAGTAAAAAATATTACAGAAATCAATGCAATAACTTCAATGCATTGCGCAATCAAATTTTCCGATTGCTCAATCAAATCTGTTTCAAACTTCCATCGTTCTCACGATTTTTCAGACACAAAAGTTGTTTTTGTGAAGATATAGGAAAGTCATTTGGTGATTATTTAAATTTTTTGTATGCAAATCTCTTCCAGATCATAATTTCTTATAATAAAATACTGAAGCATAACTTTGTTAGAGGTCATTATAGTTCGCGTTCGAATAGCATATCAGTTTTTTTTCTTCAAAATTGTGCGAATAAAAGATATTCTGAATGCAACACGTAGATGACCAATTATGATTTATTTTTTTGAATTATTCTGGGTTTTATGAGATTATGTTAATCTTATGTTTTGATTGATTGAGATGCGTTATGTTGAAACTTTTTTTTCGCATCTATGACGAAGTGATTTTTTTCATACATTTCGAATCAATCAATTTATCCATTAGATTAGCGAGCGCTGATGATGAGATCTCCTGCAATCATGACACAAATAGATTTGATTACAGACCGATTTAATTTTTTTCTTCTTCATTGTAACATTTTTTTACTACTTGTAATTTTCTATCAACAATTAATTGACGTTCATTGTGCTTTTATGCAATGTTGCACGAAGATGATTTCTATGGGTCTTGTAAATCTTAACAATTAGTCTACTGTTGTGCAAGTTTGCAAGTTAGAAAATTGAACCTAATCGACTGAACGACCATTAGCAGAAAATTAATTGCAGTATGTGATTTGTAGAGAGGTTAGTGGAAAACTTGATGTCAAAAAATTGCGCTGCAGTTTGAAAAACATTATAGAGTTTTTTTTTCGGTTACTGTGAGTTTAAAAGAAATTGAATAAAATGTTTTTTTGGGACCGTAAAAATTAAAATTTTTCACTAACTTTAAAATTAGGAATATTCTTTTAACAGACCAGAAATTCGACGAAAAACAGTTGAGATTTTTTCCCGAAAAATTTGAGGAAGAGGATAATCACGTTATTCTTATAGGATGTTCCCTTATCCTTACAAAGACGAATTGGTGAAAATATTGTATTGCCACACAATACCTATGTTTTTACATATGTTTTTACGTAAAATTTCAAATAAATCGGATGAATAGAAGTGGGTCCGAATTAGGTTGCAAGATTTGACCCTGCCAAACAAACAGACAAACACATAGATAGCCAGACAAACAGACAGACAGCCATACAAACAGACAGATACGTAATCAAGCTAAATTAAAGCTTTTAAAAATATATAATAGCATCTTAGTTCTTTAGGCACAAAAATCGTGCCACAGGATTTTTTTTAAATGCACAATCTTCCAAAATTTAAGAAAAAATGCGCTGCAGGCCAATTTTCGATTAAAGAAATGGATTAAAGAACAGTCCCTAGTGGAGGGTCGAAATTTCCTAAAACAAGTCTAAAGTGATTTTTTATTGTATTCTTATTCAAGAATTGCCAGGCAAAATGAATTATTTATGGCCAAATTGTACAAATTTCCCCAAAAAGTGATTTTTTTGCTAAAGTCCCCTTCGTAACTCTTTAAAATTGATTTTCGGGGAGAGTTTTTTGGTCAATTGGGTTTCAGTCTTCTTTGGCACTAAGTACTTCAAAGGAACATATTATCTTCAAAACAAACAAAAATCTAAAATTTGGTTATTTTACTTAAAGTTTAAAATATAAAAAATTAAAAAAAAGCGATTATGAGCGACAAAATCGGAAAAAGCACTATTATACCAGGGTCTGTCAGATCGCATGTCTTTAGTTAAAGTTAATAACAATGAGGGTGTAGACATAGGCTACAAGTGATAATGCTTGAATATCTCCATTATCCATCCCTCTACAAATGTTATGAAGACAAAAAATGGTTGGAATTTTTTTTGAAATATCTTTCCCATACATGATAATATAAATATACCGATTTCGTACCTTCCTGACTTATACAATTTTTTAAGAGTTTTCCGAAAACTGTGTGTTTTATTAATAAATTATTCTAACTAGACCAAATGAATTATGACCTATGCTAAATAATATATTATACAAAATCAAAAGTTTTTTTCCCCCTTTTGGGTGTTTCCTCACTGGAAGATCAAATACGAAAGCTAGTATCTATTCTATAAACTTCATATGTGGTTTTTATTCATTCGATGTGATGGTTATCTATTATTTAATATTTCATAACGACGCCATTATGTTAATTGTGCAAAAATTTCATAAAATGATTATGTTTAAGCACATCAGATCATTTCCGATTAGTCTTCTTCCCGCACCAAATGATCCGATCTCCTGAACTCCCAATTAATCCATACATCATCGTGTTGATCATAATCATCACCATAACTCCTTCATTATGATTATGCCCACCCAATATTAAAGACAACTTAAATTAACTCTAATCGGCATTATCCAGCGGCTGGGCTCTACGTAATAAAAAATCCCCAAAAGCGGAGCGTTTCCTAAATGACTTAACAATTCAACAGAAGTCGTCGCTCTTTGACACAAGACATTTTTGGTGTTTTATCTTTCAATTCCAGTGTGTTTTGGTTTCACATTTCAAAAATGTAAATGAGATCATTACACCCGCGAAAAACAGTTACAATGAAAGTGAAACCATATTAACTACTTTTAAAACGCCATGATTAATGATCGCAAGGTACAGTAAAATAATCGAGAGGAATGTCATACATATTATGCTATCACTGGAATAACTGTTCTGCATAGCATATAAATATCTGAAGACATTATAAATAACAAAAAATATTTTCATATGTTTTGTTTCGTCGCTATCCATTTTTTAGATATAAATTTCGAATTTCTGTCAATGCAGTTCTGTTTTTTTCCGTTGGACAAAATCTTTTTATGATCTGAGCACAATGAAAGTGGTGTTTACCTTTGCACATGAAAACATAAGCCACATAAACATATTAAACAATGAACTGTTCGAGGTTGATATATCATCAGGAAGCAATAATTGAAGACATTATGAGAAAGTTTTGCATATGTGAACCATAAATAAAACGAACCAAAAGAAATTCAAATTCATCGACATCAACGGAATATTGGCTATCAATAAACCACCACCTGTCCTACCTTTTTTTAGTGCACCATGGATGGATCCAAAGAGGTCAATGGCTAAGTAAATGATATTTTGTCAAGTCAAAATATTCCAAATCGATGTACCGCCAGTAAACGTTGTTTAATTTTTTGATTGACGTAACATGACGTGACGATTACGGTCAGTGATCAGTGAGGGAGGCGATCACGACAAATCACTGCCATAATTCAAATTTTAAAATTCAAACAAATATTTTATGTTGTTTGTTAGCGTTAAACGGTCTACGAATGAATGTAAACACGGAACCGTCCACAACCATAGAAGAACTTGTAACGAAGTGCAAATTTCAAACATGGTAAAAATTGATTTTTCTACGAAAGTGTGTACATTTTGTTGACGATTGTTTTTGGGAAACTGTCGATAATTAACAGAATGTGGTTATATAACTTAAGTTTTAAGGCAGTGATTTTGAGGAAAAATAATTGGCCACCGAAGTATAAAAACTTGTCAATGCTTTGAAACAAATATTTTTATACTTTATATGAAAATCATATAGGAGTATATTCGATTTAGTTTACCGTTTGTAACGTATCGAACCAATCGTCGCGCACAAAAATGATCTACACAAGGGTGTTTGTGATGAGAAAATATTTTGATTTCCGCATGTCCGTCTCTTTGTCCGTCTGTCTGTCCGTCTTTCTGTCTGTCTTTTCGTCCGTCTTTCTGTCTGTCTGTCTGTCCGTCCGTGACAACCATATCTTTTGAAACGATTTAGCTAGAGACTTGAAATTTCGTATAGTTCCCGTAAATAATTTAGTAAGGCTAAATTCTTGAACGGACAAAATCGCACAATTCCGTCCCTCTCCACAAACAAAAAAGTTTTTTTTACAATTTTCACGAAAACGGTGAGTCATATTGAAAAATTTATAAAGGTACAATGTGTTTAAAATATGATTTTACATAAGTCATCAATACACCAAAATCCAAGCGGACCACTATTTCCCCCCTTTCCCATACAAAAGGTATACTTTTATCATGCTCTCTGGAAAACTGTGCATCATATCGAAAAATTTATATAAATGAAATGTGTTTAGAATATGATTATACATAACCGTTCCATACATCAAAATCCAGTTGGACCACTCCTTCCCCAACTCCCATACAAAATAAATCCTTTTCAGACACATTTTTTATAGAGCCGAAATGTGTTTAAAATCTGATTTTACACAACTGTTCCATACATTGAAATTCTATCGGACCAATCCTTCCCCTCTTTCATACAAATGGATTTTTTTAAATAAAAATTTTGTCTGTCAGATAGAGTATCTGTAGATTGGCCCCTGGCAATTGTAGTTTTTTTTATGTTTGTATAGGAATTTGACATAAAATAAAACAACAAGTGAGGAGTAAACGTGAAATGCCCTAAATGAAAACTTCAAGCATAACAGTTTCAGATATTTCCTTTTTTGAACCGTTATTATGACCAAACTAGTGATATTTTAGTTATTTATTATTATGCCTTTTATAATATATTTTTCTTAAGATGCCTGTTTTGTCTCGCATTGTCCTATATATGTATTTGTATTTAAAAAAATGGTTTTATTGATTTGATCTTATATTTATTAATACGAAAAATGACTGTAATTGCCCCTAATCGAATCATCTCTGGGCAAGGTCAATGAATCGAGACTCATCTTCATGATAAAAAATCTTCATAAGTAATCTCTTGGAATCTTATAGTACCAACGGCCGTGTAAAGATCAACAGGTGATAATATTAATATTATGATCATGAAATGGATTGTTTTCTAGTAAGTACATGATTTCTATACAAGGTTAGTATAATTCTATGGATGGCAATGAGAAAAGGGGAAAACAAAAACGCATCAAAATCAGCACTTTACACGAGCTTTAAAAATCGGCACTGATTTTCTCTCTGATTAGAAATACGATTTTAAAAATCCCAAATTCAAACGCTTTTCAAGTTCTCCAAAGCCATAATATGCAACAATAAGAAATATTTCTCACTATATATTGTAATTTAATTGCGTATTTTTTTTTTGATTTATTGTACTCGTTACTGACCAAGCTAATTCAAAAAAAATTTAGTTCGTTGCAGTCATGATATGCCATTTACAAGGTTTTTGTGGTTTTTGTTACGAAAAATTATGATATAAGAATACATTTTCGACGAATTCTTCCAATATGAAAAATAATTTGGCACAATATTGTAAATTTTAAGTGATATCACTGTAAAAATATCACTTAAAAATTTATAAAACCTGTTAATTGGTAGAAATTGAATTATAACTCGTCGTGAACCCCTGTTAAACGTAACGAATTTATAATTTGAAATGTAATAATCTAAAATAAATGCAAATCAAAATCACATTTATTAAATAATTTAATGCTTGAGTCTTTAAGAATGTCGAATGCCAGTAGCCATTCACTTTTGATCGTGCATTTCTTAAAGTTGTTCATCTTTATTTTGTGTAAATTCCTAAAGACTTGCAAATATCTGTATACATTCTATATTATCTTTAACGCAATTAGAAATATTTCGTGAATCAGCCGATTAGATATTATCTGGCAGATGCGCATTTTGTTGCATTAATACTTCTCAATCAGTTTTTTAGCCGTGAATTAAAGTAGTTCTAGGCCAAACTCAAGTGAACGCATGCCACAAACTCAAATCTGTTATTTATTCGCATGTAATGCCCATTAGAGGTATTTATTTTAAAAGTTTTCATCAAAATTACAATATATTAAAAGATTATTTTTAAAATTTGTTTGTATTTTTTTTTAAATTTACCATTCAAATCTGATCCTAATTCGAAATAGATTTAGGAAATAACTAAATAGATCTTCTAAAAGGATTGAATAGATTTTAAAGGTTAATGGAAATTGCGACCCTATCGCATAAAACACTAAAAACAACATTAAATTTCGGCACACTAATTCGAAGAGCCCATTCCCGTCGACGACAATGCTGGTATTGCTAAATGCTGGTATGGACGACCCAGTTCGTGTTGATATTATTTACTGAAAACCAATATTGGTAAAAATATATCTATATAAATATAATGTAATACAACTTACGACTTGCTTGATTTCCAATTACAGTCGACAATGGCATCTTCCATAAACATTTTAACAATTTTCTCTATGTATATTTGGAGATGTTGTTGGTACTGATTTTCGATTTCGAATTTCTCAAAGATTTTTTTACTTAGAAATTCTGTTATATTGGCAAATAATGGCATAATATTCCGAGCACAAAGCGTAAAGAAATTTTTATCTATAAAATTGTATGTGACGAATGATATTTTATAAAATATTGAATTTGGTCCGAAAGGTTCTGTTAACATGGTATAGCATAAAGTGCAATTCGAAGTTGTACAGCAATCAATCAGTATTACTGGACAACGTTTCAGTAGAACTATCGACTTTGCCTCTTCCGAACCCTCAAGACTCCAATCGATTTCTTCATTTATATTGTTTAAACTATTTGGATATTGCTGTGGAATGAGTAAATTTCTTTCTACACAGAAAGAATGAAACATTTTTGATATAAGACGAACCATGCTGCAATCTTGTTTGGCGGAATCTAGTTTTGTTGGTATAAGTTCAATGTTGTCCATATTTGCATATGTGAAGTTAAACTGTTTTTCTGGGCTATTTTTTGCGATCGTTAAAATTGATGTTATGGTTGTAAGTAAAGCTTCTTGGAAGTTCAGGCTCCCTTTCCAATTTCTGTGTATGTTTCCAAGAATCGTTAGCCAGGAATACAATAAATTATAATTGTCATCATGGTATTTTATGTAGAAATTTTTCTTATACGCTTTTGCATAAATGACTGAAGCAAAATTTTGGATGTCTTGTAGTACTTGTAAGGCATTTGTTTTCTCCGAGTTTCCTTCCGAAATACTAGCTAGTTGAATAGTTTGTGCGTCAAGCATCGGGCTGTAGGTTTTGCCTAATAACGATGCTGATACGATCAACTCCGGTATAAACCTTTTGCCAATTTTTGATGTCGCCAAGATTGCTTTCATCACTTCAGAATTTATTAGTTCATCTTCATTTTGCCATAAGAAATCTCTTTTTGTAAGAAATAATTCCATATTAAATAAAATATGCGCAATGCTTTTGATGATTGGAATTATGTTGCCTAATACGTTAATGAAGGGTTTCTCGAAAGTAATATTCTGTAGGTTTTCCAACCCCCTATTCACAATACTAGAATCGTCGATGATTACACTCATTATCTTAATGCCTTTTGAAATTAAAAGGTGTAGAGTTGAAAAAATGAGGTTCGCATGGTCCATGGCTTTGAAATCGTCGCTGTAAACATACATGAATGGCACTGCCACATTTTCTTCCACCATTTGCAGCATCAAAATTATCATTCTTGTTGTAAGGCCCAGAAAATCATTCACTTTTGAAACACCCATCACATAATCTTGTGTTTTGCTATATTTTAATGCTCGATATACATGAGATTCGTCGATTAAAAGAAAAAACTCTTTTTCTGGGTATTTTTCTTTTAATTCGTCAATAAAAGCAATCGTTTTTTCGTTTATGTTTGGAAGTAAAATGTTTTCCAATTCAAACTAGACACAAAAAATTTGGTTTATAAGTGTTTTACAATTAATTTTACTATACTAATGTGACAAACGTTATTTACATAGGCTTTAGTAATTCGGGCAAATCGATAAGGAATTTTAAGTATATTTTAAGTATATCGGTTAAGAGTAAAAACACCAGATTTAAGATTTCTAATAATTATTTCAAAATACTCGTACACTGGGGGCTCGATAATTCGGAGAATTGCAACCCGGACGTTGTCCGAATTATCGAGCCACCAGTGTATTTTGAAATAATTATTAGAAATCTTAAATCTGGTGTTTTTACTCTTAACTGATATACTTAAAATATACATACTTAAAAATCCCATACTTAAAAATGCTAAAAATGCCCATACTTAAAAATGCTTCCAAATAATTAAAAAAAAAAATTAAGAAAACCATAAATAAAAAAATATAAAACCTGTAGCTCTGGAAAGCTGTTCTCTATGTCCTCCATGTTGCGCTTTTCGTCAAGGGAATCTAAAAGATAAGTATGTTTTAATATTTAGGTAAGTTCTTTGTATGAATTTTAGAAGCCCAAAAAACCATAAATAACTCAAAAACTTTTGGGGAAAAACGTTATTCTTACAGGATCTTCTGTTTCGAATTTTGAAATTCCAACCCCCGATTTGTGATAAGGAACCTTGAAAACCTCCCAAAGCCAGTTTTTGCGAGAAAAATTGGAAAGAGGATATTTGCGTTATCCTTACAGGGCCTTCCGGTTCGAATTTTGAAAACCTAACATAGCTAAAAACCTGCTCCTGGCAACGCAGATCATTTTGCAAAAAAAGCTTAAAAATCGGTTCAGTAGTTTTTGAGTTTTGTAATCTCAAAAAGATAGACTTTATATCACAGATATCCTACTACTAGATCAAGCCATTTGCTATCTCAAATGGGCCACTGAAGCGTCAAAAAGCTATGACGAAAAAAAGGGACAAAGTTAGTAAATTCTGGGAAATTTAAATTCTGGAAAAAAATGCTTATGCAGGTCCCCGACGGAATATTATTCAATCCCTATACCGATTATTCATGTTAATATTCAGAGCTGCCACATACATAATTATGCAATTCCCTAAATCTGTGTATAAGTCTTATGAGTTCGACGTAAAACATATAATTCAAGTGTTATTGAGTTTGTTGATTCGAACGTCTGCCATCACTAAAATTCGAAGACAAAATGAGACAACCATAGTCACGCTGTCCCATATTTTTGCTATGGAATTGTTCGAGTGCCGCGATCTAGTAGTACGATATCTGTGCTTTATGTAGATTGAGCCTCTCCGAGTTGCAGATTTGTGTGTTCCAGGGGGGCTCGGGTGGTCGTGATCCCGACTACATGTATGCGCCAGATTATACATTATACATTCATGTGCAGTTTGAGAAAATATAGTGCAACTGGGTAAATATAAAAAATCTCAGCTTTAACCATATTGTTAAGAAATCAGTGATTTCAATTTCCAAAATAAATTAACTCAGGCAAGTAATTTTTTAAGAGAACCATTTCACCGATCGACATCTACAGACAGACACAGAACTCACTTAATTTATTGTTAAATGGACAGATTCTACTGCAACGCGGATGGAGTACAGGAGGAAGAGACTGCCCCCCGCAAACCACAAACGACGCTCCGGAGGGGGAAGCGGAGGGAATGTGCGACGTCTTCGTGCTCCAGGAGGAAGAGACTGCCCCCCGCAAACTACAAACGACGCTCCGGAGGGGGAAGCGGAGGAAATGTGCGACGTCTTCGTGCTACAGGAGGAAGAGACTGTCCCCCCGCAAACCACAAACGACGCTCCGGAGGGGGAAGCGGAGGAAATGTGCGACGTCTTCGTGCTCCAGGAGGAAGAGACTGCCTCCCGCAAACTACAAACGACGCTCCGGAGGGGGAAGCGGAGGAAATGTGCGACGTCTTCGTGCTACAGGAGGAAGAGACTGTCCCCCCGCAAACCACAAACGACGCTCCGGAGGGGGAAGCGGAGGAAATGTGCGACGTCTTCGTGCTCCAGGAGGAAGAGACTGCCCCCCGCAAACTACAAACGACGCTCCGGAGGGGGAAGCGGAGGAAATGTGCGACGTCTTCGTGCTACAGGAGGAAGAGACTGTCCCCCCGCAAACCACAAACGACGCTCCGGAGGGGGAAGCGGAGAAAATGTGCGACGTCTTCGTGCTACAGGTGGAAGAGACTGCCCCCCGCAAACCACAAACGACGCTCCGGAGGGGGAAGCGGAGGAAATGTGCGACGTCTTCGTGCTACAGTAGGAAGATACTGCCCCCCGCAAACCACAAACGACGCTCCGGTTGGGGAAGCGGAGGAAATGTGCGACGTCTTCGTGCTGCAGGAGGAAGAGATAATTCCAGTGTGTGGTAAATGTGGGAAAACCTTTTCCAAAAAATCAAGCATGAACAAGCATATTAAAGCGGAGGCATGTGCACCAATTTTTAAACGAAAAATAAAACAAGGTTCGGCAAAATATATTTTCGCACAGAAAATAGCAAGATTTAAAGAAAAATTAAAATAAAAAATTAATTTATTTTATTTTATTCTAATGTATCGCTTTTATTTTTGATTCGGGCTGGAGCCGAAGCATAGCACGAACCTTGCTTGCTGTATGAAAATTCCGCAAATTCTATCGTTTTTAGTTTTCACCTTACCTTTGCAAACGAAAATCGGTGAAAATCCGCTCAAATCGATGAAAACAGAAAAAGAATTTGAAAATACAAAAACTACGAATAAAACAATTCACCACCACTCAAACTTTGTTATTTACCGAATTTTGTTATCTTTTCAAAATATTCTATTCTTCTTCTTCTTCTTCTTAGGTTTTTGCTAGTTTACGAAATGCAAAAAGAAAAAAAAGAAGAAGAAGTTTTTAAGAAGAAGACACCTTAGCCTAGACACCTTAGCTTAGTTTCGATCAGATCGGCAATTTTATCCAAGACGCAACGTTTTTGGAATATCGTCGTTGAGAAAAATTAGTGTTCAAAAGTGTAATTAATTGAGTCAATTAAATTTCAATTAAATTTCTAAATTAAATGATTTCGTACTCATTTTTTTGTTTTAGATTCTTCAAATTTTGTTGGATCCCGTCTATGAAATGAATACAACTCGTGAAGGAATTTAGTTAGACACTTGAATTTTTTGCAGTTGCTTTTCTGATAAACAGTAATTCTAAGCAATCAGGAAACAGGAAACCCTCGATTAACAACGTTTTTGGGAGGGTGAAATTTCGTGAACAGGCAAAATCTGGGCATTCTTTACTCCCTCTCCAATGCAATTTAAACTTTTTTGCAATTTCAAAAATATGATTTTATGTAACTCTCCTCTACATCAAAACTAACTCTTCTCTACCTGAAAACCCAACAAATAATTTGTTTTATTTTTATTTCAGCCGGAGAATTTTAAATCTTTATTATTTATTGGTGCAAAAATTAATAAATTTAAAATTAAAAATTAAAACGATAAAAAATTGCTGTCTGAAACATTTGTGCGGTTTTTAATCAAATGTTTAGCATTGACACAAACCAAAAAGTTTCCATTTTGAAACATTTTGTAAGTTTCTAAATTGAAACTTAAAAATACAGATAAGAACCGTTATCATAACGTAACAGAATTATTTTCCTGCTTGTTCTTCAAAATTATACTATAACGTTATAGAAATTCAATTCCGTTACAATAACGGAAAGCGCAACGAAGGCCGAAAGAATTTATTTCGTTTTTTCGTTACACGGCTTTGATTAACCGCGAGAAATTTTCAAAATTGGCTGGATCTATTTTTCAACTAAAATTAAAGAAAAAAAAATAGGAATTTCATCTAAAGTTAAAGAAAAAATTAGGAAACTGTGAGCTATCCAAATTAATTTGATCACATATTGTTTTTTAATATTTCGTCTCTAATCTTCATGCATAAATTTACTACTTAAAAGGACAAATGAACTTACAAGGATGTAATAGAAAAATTTGGAAAACTCCCAAATATTGATTTTTTTAAATTCTTTTGAACGAGATAAAAACGTTATAACGTAACGGAATGAGTTTTTTTTTCGTACAAAACAAAACACCGTAAATAACCGATACAAGTTCAAGTATAAAAAATTATTTAAATCTTGTATAAATCTTATACTGGTTTTTTTTCGTTTCCACTCATAAAACGTCTCAAAGCTCAAAACATTACCATTTTTCAATTTTTTCAATCTTCTTTTATTTATATTGATAAATTCTATTTATAAGAAGTCAATGAAAAATAGAAAAACCCAAAAACTACACATATCGAGTGGTTTTATCCATTAAATAATTATTAGCTTTAAATCTGAAAACTGTTAAAATTTGGATATCATCCAAAACAAAAGCAATACAAAAAAATGAGAAAATCTCAAAGTAGTAATTTTAGACAACGTAAATTTATTTCATAACTGTAGTATTCTTATAAAGGTGTTAAAATACAACAAAATTGATTTAAACCTTGTTCCTTTTGTGGATATTTTAATACTTAAATTAACAACATTTTCTTAGTTTCAATCTTCATCATTGTTTTTTTCAACTGGAAACCATGTAAAAAAAATTTTACAAAATTATACGACTTTTATTATTACATGGAATGTGTAACAGTTACTAATCTACTTTTTTTAGATCTTTTTGTAAATTTGATGTTTTATTTTTCTAATTAATGTGCTTTTATGTAATTTTTTCTTTCAAAATTGTAGAATAATTTCATTTTATCAATTTAAAGGTTATTTTTTTCTGAAATACAAAGATTTGTAAATATTTGTAATTTTTTTTACTTCTAAAATCTAATGGTTCGGAAACAAAGGCATATTTTAGAGCAGTTTTTTTTGTAAATAATCTTTTTAGTCTTCCATTGTTTCTTTTTTCAAATTTTTGTTTTTAATTTGGGTAGAAGTAGATTTAAAAATTTTGAAAACTTTAATAGTTAACTATAAAAATTTTACATGCTTAACAGGTAATCTGTATATAAGGTATCTTTATAGTATAATTAATTTATATATTATTGTTAAATAAATATTTCGAAGCTTAAGGTTTATTTACAAGATAAATTTCCCAACAATTATTTAACATTTTCTCTTAAAATGGGTAAAACACCCATCCATTCCCTATGGTATACTTACCTTCCATCACATGAGCTAGAATTTTTAGCAGGTATTTTTTCTTTAAAAAATTTAACAATAAAACTATTAAATTGCATTAAAAACTTTTCAATAATTTTACCTTTAATTCAATATCCTAGTTTCTTTCAGTAAAATGATTTGAAATATTCCTTGACATTGTCGTAAATTACAGCAAAGAATTTTGAGTCACTCTAGAGACGCATATAAGAAAATTTCGGGGATTGTTTACCTAAATTAATTCTAATCAATTGGCACTCTTACCTTTTTCGATGCGAATTTTTACTAAATCTCATGGACATGGCTCTAGAATAAAAACAAGGAAAATTTTTTCCGATTGTTGTTTTTAATCGTCTTCAGGATACGTACCGTTTGACAAAAATTTTAATTTGAGGAAAGTTTTAGGTTAGAGAATTGAAATTAAGTTTGCAATTTATCATAACGAAAAAAATCTGAGAAAATTGATTTAAAAGCAATTTAATGTCCAGAGGCGGATTTAGACAATCTAAGGGAATGAATACTATCAAGTATTTCTTTAAATTTGACGTCTCAAAAGTTCAAAGCCGTATTTGTGTCACCATAGTTTACTCTCTTACATATTTGCTTGAATTCGAGGCTCCAACAGCCAGATTTGGACCCCTTTCACTTAAATGTGTGACGTATTTTCTAGAAGGCCCCAATTTAGTTTCAGGTTGGCCAATTAAATTGTCATCAAGCCTTTAAACTTACGATTTTACATTCCTTAAAATCTTGATTGACCAATCAGAGCTTGAGTTGGTGGCGATAAAAAATTTCATGATTTTTGTTTTGACATTTATGAATTTAAAATGGGGGAATCTTAATTCACTCGACAAAAAGTCTTCATGTAACTAATTGTAAAGGCTTTGGGATTTTTTTTCGCCTCCTCTTTTTTGCATCTGAAATTTCATGTTTTGCATGGATTGCAAATAGTTGCTGTCTGGTGAAAAGCATGTGAAGAAAACAAAATTCATTAGTTTTCTCTGTTCAGTTGTCCAAAAAACCCTTAATAGGACGATGTTTTTTGAGACAATAAAATTATAATCGACGCTTTCTAAAAAAAACCTATTAAAGCGCCTTAATACAAACAATACGTCTTGGTAATTTTCTCCTTTTCGGATCAACTATTAAAGCAAACCGTTTTCCACCTCTGACTGAGATTAAAAAACTCAAATCATGCATAGACATTCGAAGGGCAATAGAAACTAGACCTAAAATCAAAATTAAACTGAAAGCGAGCACAAATAAAGTTGAAATCTGAAAAAAATCGTAAAAACAATATCAATCAAAATCTAAAAAAAAAATATAATTTTTTTTATAAAAAAATCATTGGCTTTTATTTCATATTAGACTTTACAAATTTAATGTTTTATAAATAAATATTAATACCATTTAAGAAATCGTTAAAAGTCATCTGTCTCTAATAGGACTTGATTTTGTTGAGTATTTGGAGTCCTTAACCATTTTGATTTAATTTCCAAATGAAAAATAATTGTAATTCAGATCATAAAACGTATATAAAAATATTTTTATATATATTTGTCTCGTGTATTATTTATTTTCTTTTTTCATTTAAAAAAAAAGTTCTCTGCAATCATTTTATCATAATTTACAAATTAATATTTCTATGCAAATACGTTACGACTTTTCAATCTAAATTTTGTTTCATTTCTCTCATCTTAATATGTAAGGCCACAAGCAATTAAATAACAAAATTAAAAAAATATATGTTAAAATGATATTCGCAGCAAAAGAAAAAAAATACAGTAAATATAGTAATAATATAAAAACATGATTAATTAAAATAATAAACTTAATTTGTATCTAATCTACTTGTAAAATAGGATAAACTATTAGCTAGGGTAATGATTTGATTTCTATTGATTTTTGTTCTTTAAACAAAATTGATCAATTCTAGAGAGATTAAAAGCTCCACTACCCACTCCATAATAATGTAAACATAGAAGATTTTTTTATAAAAAATAAAAGAAGCAATTTTGTAATTTTCATTTGATTTTCAATTCCAGCTCTTTATATCATCACAATTAACACTGATAATGGACACTTTTTGGAGAGTTTTTTTCCTTCTTCTTTGTTTAGCAGAAATTTTTTTTTGTTACTTGGTTCAATCACAACATTTACCTAAGAACACTCTGTCACTAACAATCTGGACGACTAGCGAAAAAAATGTGAATTTTTTTTTTTAATCACAATCTTATTATTTACATAACAATAACAAATGATTTTTTCGTCAACTAAAATATAAAAAGCACATAAAAGCCAAAGACAAAACTGAAAATCTCTCCATGACGTCGATGTCCATTTAAGCAAATTTTTACACAGTCAATAATTAATTATAATAATAGTAGTAGTAGCATTAGTAAGTATTATAATAGTATCTAGTGATAGTAGGTAGTAATGGTGCAATAAATTAAATTTTAAAACTTAAAAATTTCTTCCAATTAATCACTAGAGCATTTTGAAAAATTGTAAAATAACGTGTTATATTTTCGGATTCCAAAATTTAAAAAAAAAATAGAAAATAGTAATAATTATAAAGACTTAATGAGTCACTAGTACGATGTTAGTGCAATTTCATAAAAATGGATTGTTGCTGTTCATGGACGTTGTCTAAAGAAACAAAAATATAAATTTAAAAATCTTGAATTACTTGGAAATTTTAAAGTTCATTTACCGCAAATGGATTTCGAGCCGCAATACCACCAGTGGCGATGGGCTGCATTCCGTATGATGTGACTCCGCACGAACTCTCATTGGCATTTCCATTAAATAGAGCTCCTGTAGTCGCATACCCGTTGGTTGTAAAGCCGGTTGATGAACTAAAGGCAGGACTGGAACCGAAAACAGGAACTCCCGTCACTGTAGGTTGCTGCGGTGCCGATGCACTAAACATTTTGTTGGTTTGGTTGTTTTGAAATGGATTGGCGATTTGTTGCGGCTGAGCCACTTTGAAGGGATTGGCGGCAGCAGCGGTTGATACGACTGGGAAATAAATTTTTGTTATTATTTCGATTTAGTATTTTTCTCTTGTAAATTAAATTTCTTTATCAATAGATATAGAATAAATTGTAATGCCCAGTTGATATTTGGTTAGTTGCTAGTTTACAGTAGAGAGCCTATAACCTAGAGAGTGGCCATGGGGACATCTAAAAATGGCCGCCGAGCTGAAAAACGAGCGCGAAAAACTTTAAAAATTTGATTCATTGTTATAAATAATTGCCAAAATAACTGAAGGTGGTTAATATATGTAAAAATAGCATGTTTGAGGTATCAAAAAAATTTGGAAACTCATAGTTGTTTTGATAAATTGAAAAATTGTTTACAGACTGTTCTAATCTGGAGAAAAAGCTGTTCTAACTGACCTAATAGACTGTTCTAATTGGAGTTAATAGACTGTCCTACTCAGTAGCACAGTCTATTAAGGTAGCATGGCCACTCTCTAGGTTAAAGGCTCTCTAGTTTACAGTAACTGGTAAGTAGCACACAGCTTCTAACGGTAGGTGATTTCTGAACTAGCATCACACTAGTTCAAAACTTTTGTCCTGGTTGTCAGCTACTGTCAACTAGCCTAATGTGAACTGGACATAAGGTGGGATTTTTTTCTATTTTCGATGTTCTCGTTAAGATAAGATAAAATTGGTGGTATTGAAGTTAAAAACTGTGTATTTATCATTTTAAATAATTCTAATGCTCAAAGAAATGATTTTGACATGTGGATAATGTAGAAAAATACAATTGCCTATTATTTGTCGGTATGGGTTTGCAAAACACTAAAAAAAATCACATCTCAAACCTTTGAAAAATACCTTTGAAAAACCTTTGAAAAATACCCATTTTAGCGTGTTTACGCCACTTTTTATATTTTTGTGTCGTTTTTGTTTTGATTTCACGCTTTTGCTATAAAGAAAATTTTATTCTAAGGTAAATGCATAAAAAAATTCGTTTGAAGTAATATTTTTTTGATGAATGGAGTAAGGCTGACAGGATGCCAATTTTGACACGGTGTACCAATTTATGGAAAATGACGAAAAATCATATTTAAAACGGAAATTATAAAAATCTAACAACGCAATAAATTTGTTTAAGGGCAACATACTTTTAATCCAAAAAGGTTTTGGAGAAAATGCAGTTATTTCGTTTTTCTTAATGCACAAAAAAACTAAAATGTTACTCCAGAAATATGACAAAAAGAAATTGATTTTTGCATGTTCGTCCGTCCGTCCGTCTGTGGCGCAGATTGCAGGCGCACGGATTGAGCTAGATACTTGAAATTTTATGCAGATTTGTTTTTCGTGAAATGCAAGGCTAAATTCGTTAATGGGCAAAAATGAACCATTAGGGAGGGGGGGGGGCATACGAACGAAAACGTTTTTTATGAATATCTCGAAAACGGTGAATCTCATCAAAAAAGTCCAAGAACAAAAGTTATTTAGGATATGATTCTACATAAAACTTCCATACATCAAAATCCGATTGGAATAAATTTCAAAAAATCTTTTTAGAAAGTTTGACTTCAAAGTGGAATTTTGATACACCTGTTCGCTGTTCACTTAAACCTCGAACAATGCCATATCACCATACGGGTTTTCAATAATTGCCAGATTAGCAATTATAGCTTTTGTTATGTTTAGCATTATCAATTCACCAGGCGGAGAAAAAGGGGTGGTCCCTTTTTCCCCGGGTGCCCATTTTTCCCTATATAGATAGATTCGTCGATTGCTTTCTGGGAACTGTAGCCTTTCTTACATTTAAAAATGGCGAAAAGAAAATTAGAGTTAATATCTGTGAAAGTACAACAAAAACACACCTGGCGTATTGAAGGATTCAATAGCTGCAGCCTTATTTTCTCTTAACTGTTCATCAAGATCCTTAAGGGCGGCATAGCGATCTGCAGATGGTGTCGTAGACGGATTTGAGTTAAATGTGGCACTGGACACAAGATGATTATTTGAAGAGTTCATCGGCATCGGAAAACCTAAAAATGCAAAAGCACATTAATTTTGAAAATTTGAAAACGTTTTAATACCGACAAAGTTTCTAGCATTGGAACAATAGAAAATATCAAAAACAAAATAACATCACATCACACTATTTACGATTACATTATTTTTATAGGTTTTAAAAAAAATATATTTTTGTATAAAAAAGGAAGTCTTCGAAGAATTTTAAAGAAAATTAAGGAACGTTTATACAATAATTAGTGTGACCACTTTAGTATTTGAATATCTCGAAACTTCAGGTTTATTGGTCAATATTTTTGAATAATATTTTTTGTTCATTTGTACCGGATTTTTCCTGCCGAACGATTGAATATTTAAACCAGGGGTCATCAAAGTAACTGTCCCTCCCTTTACAATCAAAATTTATAACCACTACAAAATAAAATACAGTTCAATGAAACACAACCTTCCACGGCAATGGCTTGAGATGAACTGATTTAACACGTTGGCTACCATGTGAGTCACCGGTGTACACACACTATTGTCATTACCGTCAGTTTCTCAAGTTCCATGGTTGAGTGCAGTCGCTCGTGCGGTACAAAGGGGTTTTTTTTTGTCCGTTATATTTTATTCGATTCGTTCGTTTTTGTCTGTATTGATCTTGTGTTCACTGGTGACTCACAAAGTACAGAAATGATTTTTGCGATTTTTCCCAGTGTATACTAGCGGAGTAAGCGTTTTTTTTGGCTGGTAGCCAACGTGTTAAAATGAAATGCGTTATGCTAATAATGCACCGATTCCAACTCAAAGCACGATTCGTTTTATTCCTGCGATCCGAAGCCACAACACACAAGCATTATAGCACACAATAAAAGGTCGATTATAGTGGCTACGCTGTTAAAGCGAATCTGTGTGATGAGCCAGCCGAGCCACTAGCTAATGATACCTGATTTAAACCCTAATTTTCGAGATATTCAAAATTAAGGAACTTTTTTTTTTAAAAAAAGTAAACATAGTCTAATCAGACGATAGGCCGTGTGCACTTTCTTGGTGCGAATTCTCCAACTTTTGGGACCAAAAGTGGGTAAATGATTTGTTTCAAAGGTAGGTGTTTATTGTCAAACCTTGAACAAGCGTATTTGCCCACTTTTATTCATTGAAGTGAACCTGAAAATTTGGTCCAAAAGAGTAGAGTATCAGCATATGCTTTATTTTATGCAAACGGCCAAATTTTAATGTTAACAAATGTGTAAGAGTGTAAATGTGTAAGATCTAAAAAAAATACAACCATCAAAATATTAAAAAAAATTTAAAAAAAAGTTATATTCAAAAATCTATTTTCTAAGCATCAGATAAAATAAAAACCATAAAAAATTTGTTTTTCAAAACATTTTCATTTTGGAAGGGAACTTAAATTTCAAAAATTTTACAACTAAGGCCCCGTCTACATTTGCGATTTTTTCTTGAATTTCTTCGGAAATTTTATTCAGAATTTGTTTCCCGAATTTTATTCATCTATCGCAAAATTAAAATCACTTAACAAAAGCTGTCAAAATTTGAATTTAGTTCGGCGATTTTATATGAAAAAATTCAAGTCTGTCAGGAATCAATTTCTCAGTTTTGTGTCGTAATATAAAGGGTTGTGAGAAGTAAATTTAATGTCGAAGAATAAAATTCGCGGAATAAAGTGTCAGTTATAAACGGCGCCTTAAACAAACGGTTCAGCACAATGGAAAAAATAAGCAAATCACAACAACAACGAAACTATTTGTAACTAAAAACAAAATACTTGCTCAAACCTCAAAACTAATTTTTAAAAAAAAATCTAACACAACAACGAATTTTAAAGGAGAGAAGGGCTACATTTTCCTTCTATTCAGCTGAAACAAAAACTTACTCCAGCGAATTTGTTCGGCAACATTGTTATTCGTATTCGTGTAGGGCCATTGGAATTGCTGCCAAACATTCCATTGCATCGTATTAAAATCGTTGACATTGTTGTTTGATTGGACGGTATTCATATTCAAATTATTATTATTTAAATTGTTGTTAAAATTTGCTGCATAATGGATGGCATTTGTATAGTTGTTGCTATTTATATTGTTGTTCATAAAGTTGTTGTTGGTATTGCTTACCTGGTAAGCTAATTTGTAAACGATAGTAAGAAAATTACTTCAGTATTAATCAGTTCGATTTTCAACAAAATATACTGACTACACTACACAGAAAAAATGCTATCAGTTTTTTAAAAGCATGGAGTTTTCGAGGCAATAAATAGTAATGGATTTTTTTATATCTTCTACTCATCAACACTCAATACGGACGGCTAATCCTTGGCATTAAATATTTTTCTTTAATACCGTGCTTCTAGTCAACAATTTGATCCAATGTTTTTCCAGACGTAATCATGGTAAAGTGTGACGCAAGTAGAAAGGGGTGGGTAAACGAAAGGTGTCAACATTATTGTTTAATGGTTTAGTGGTTTTTGGTTCGACTCAAAAAATTGGTTTGCATCTCTACTTTTTAAGCATGGCTTTACTGTGTAAGACTGAAAATATGATTAGCATACCGTATGCGTCATAAAAATCTGGAATCTAGTACTGCAAGTATTTTCAAGGAGATAACGGTTGCTTATTAATTTGTACTACGTTTGAAAGGGTTTGTAAATACAACTTCGTACATAATTGAGCCAAAAAATGAAATGTTTATAAATATAGCAACATGGGGCAGGCTCAAAGAGTGAAAATCATGAAGTTGGTCCACGTGCGGAAGTCTAATAAGGCGATTTCTAATGAATTAAACGTAGCGTTGTCAACTGTTTATGCTGTAAGAGCGACTTGTTTGGCCAGGGGAATAGTTAGGCCGCAATCTTGAAGCGGTAGACCCATTTCAGTAAAGACTCCAGTGTTGATTAGGGCAATCAAAGGAAGGATCAGAAGGAATCCGGTAAGGACATCTTGGAGAGTCATGTAAAACCATCTAAAGAGTCAACCTCCAGTAATGATGTGTTTTACGTATTTCGACAAGAGGGGGCACCGTGCCATACTGCCAGAAGTACCCAAATTTGGATAATTTAAAAAACTTCTGGTCTAAGGACATGTGGTCACCGAGCTCTCCAGATCTTAATCCCCTGGATTTTTTAATATGGGCATATGTTCAGGCTAAGACTGGAGCTAAGGCTCACAGTAATGTGCAAGCCCTGAAGTCCACCATTACCATCGCATGGAACGACAAGCCGGAGTCTTATTTAATATTGACCTGCAAGAAGTACAGGCCCCGTTTGGGGAAGTTCGTAAATGCTGGGGGTGGGCATTTTGAATAATTTTTTTTACTAGTATGTAAGATTTAGTTTAGAGCAAAACATATTTTTTTTCGTTCAACTTCTGTGTTTTTTTAAACGGTTTACAATTTAATATGAATTTTCCAGATTTTTATGACGTGTACGGTATATAACAGTTCTCTAGTATTTAAAATAGTTATAAAACAAAGTCTAATATTTGCTGATGTTTCCTAATTAAAAACTCCTTAAATTTTTGTAGCGAAAAATTTCTAACAGTATTTTTTATCTTTTAATCTATATTTTAAAAAATTTCTTATTAAAACTCAATTAAAAATTTTAGTCTAAAGAAAAATACGAAAGTTAAAGATTATGCGTTGTAATTGATCGTTGTCAAAGGCATTTAAAATACTCTGTTGATCTCAAACAGAAAACTTTCAAAAAATCAACTGCTCGAATTCAATTAGTTATATTAAAATAAGATCAGGCTCCTAGGCGCCAACTTATTATCTCTCGACCCAAATAAAAATATAAAATTTATGTTAATAATGAATTCAAACAACTCAATCAATTAATTTGCGGCAAATTGAGAACTAAATACTTTGACTGATTTTTAAACCTAGCAAAAATCTATTTGATGTGATTAAATTTTTTAAAGATTACGATGAAAGAATTTAAAACTAATTTGATAAGGAGATGTGAAAAATTTCAGTAAAACTAAATAAAATGTAGTTTTATATAAATTCTGATGCAATTTTCCGGGTTTAGCTGAACTTTACAATTTAAAAAAAAACCGTAATTATACGCATAGTAGTAATCTGGCTTTCAGTTTTATGATTCAATAGATTTTATAATTTATAAGCATTCAACTAGATTCGATTATATGTAAAGTGATATAAATTTTATTGATACGCGATTAACCGTATCAGTTATGTTTTTTTAAATAGACAGGTTTAAGCGCGAGTTTAACACCATTACGTAAACTGATTGTGGTTTTGCAGATAAACTTATAATTAACAAACTTTATATTTGATCATAGAAATTGTTTACATAAAAAAAACTTTACTCCATTAATTTACAGGAAACACGACCAATTAATTTGCTTTCTTGAAATAACATTTTCTATTATTCTTAGTTCTTAATTAACCACAACAGACTTTCGAGATTAGTTAAATCCACATTCGTAAATCATGTTTTCCTTTAGAAATGACAAAAACTGATGGCCAATTTCGCATTATCATCGACTAATAAGTAAATAATGAGAAATATTATCTTACCAGCGGCATTATAAATCGGTGCATGATCGAAATCAGCGAAATTCTCATTTGCGTTTGCTGCCTCTGTAATTGCGTTACTGCCAGCAATACTACGAGCGCCATTGATGAAATTATTCGCTTGGATACGACTCGTTGCGGTTCCATTCTGTTGAGTTTTGAATCCGTTCAATGTTCCACCACCACCACCACCTGATGTGGAATTTGCGGATGTTGCATTAAATATATTAGCCGAACCGAAATCAGCCACAAAATCCGAATCAGGTGTGAATTTATTATTGCTGGTGAATCCTCCGACACCACCATTAGTATCGGTTTTCGTGAATGCCGCTATATTCAGGCTATTTTTATTAATAGCTTGACGGTTATTTAGATTTGAAACATGATTTAAGCCATTTACTAAAATATTACTATTACTATCATTAATGCTAGTGCCATTTAGACCGCCGATATTGCCAGTGCCATTGACAATCGTTGCTGAGGACTGTTGTTTGTTTTTCTGTCGGCCATTCGATGCTGTCGCAAAGAAATTATTATCGTCGGGCGCGAATTGATTTTGAAAATTATATCTAGTTTGATTTCTATTACTAATGGAATTGTTGTTAATATGATTACTGTTGTTCGAATTCATGCTTGAATTTGAGGTTTTTGTGTTCGCAGGAAGCCAAAACGCCGATGCTGATGCCGACGAAGCAGCATTGTTGGAGGATTGCGCTAGTCCAGCAATATTTTTATTGCTGCTATCAATAGCGGCGTTCTTAATATTACTGTTACTAATATTACTAGTTAAATTATTATTGCCATTAACATTCGATACATTTGTTGCATTTGTTAATGATTTGAGCGGACTAGCTGGTTCTAAGTAATATCGCTTTCTCTCGTATTTGTCTATCATCAATTCCCGCTGATCCTGGTGAATGATTCGCTTTGGATCCCATAGGCCTAGCCAGGTTTTGGCACAAACGTCATTACCGTGCGTTTTCACGAATTCGAGTTCTTCGGGGGAGAATGTCGCCATCGAAATTGATTTCACTCGATGTGGGGGTGTCAATCCGCGCCTAAAATGTGAAAATATTTGTTTAATTTTTTTGTTTTTAAATGATTTTATTTGATTAATTGTTTTTGGGAAAGAGGAAACATAAAAGACTTGTGACAATTCAATCCGATTTTAATGAGAAGCAGAAAAACTCACTTATCTGTCGAAATTTTGATTCCCTTGCCTCCCAATACCAAGATAACACCATCTTAAACTCATTTTGATGCACTTGACATTGGGGGGCACATCTAACACACAATCCGCGAATTTCATTCTGCTGTACAAACTTTTTAATTGCGACACAGAATTCCCGAAATTTCTTGGAACTCTGGCCACTTGTGCTAAGTTCTAAAGGTGCCGCTCCACATGAGAGTAAATACGCGAGTAACTCTCAAAAACTCTCGAGAGTTACTCGCAGGAGGTTGTACATTTCAGAGTCAATTTCGGCGGTTTTTCTCTTTTCAAGACCAATATCTTGATTTTTTTGACATCTTGCTTTGGAGAGTTCTCGAGAGCTACTAGTGAAATTCAAACGTCGTTCGTATCTGGCAAGCAACTACCCGAGAGTTCAGTGGGTGCGTATCCACTAGAGAGTAGAATCACTTTTGACAGCTCGTAGAAACTAGCTCGCGAGTTTCTGCGAGCGACTCTCAGAGACGTGTCCATTTGCGAGTAGCTGCTATCGAAAGGTTCTCGCCGGCATTTACTCTCATGTGGAGCGGCACCTTAAGAGAGAAATTCTAGTGAAAATCGCAAATGTAAACGATGCCGTAGATTTTTTGGAACAATAACTCTGATTCCGAATCAGGTAGTAGTTTTTTGAGATATACAGAGTGTTTTATAAATTGATTCAAGACATAGAGGTATTGATGGATTATCCTGTATTTCGGGCAAAAACTAGAACTGCAACAATCGAAACATTTCTGGATTCGAGATGATAAATAACCCAAAAATGATTTTAAAATCAAAAAAAGATGTTTTTGTTTATGCGTGAGATATACTTTCCAGTTCGTGAGTTCCATTTAAAATAAAAAATAGGAAAAAAGAAAAAAATAAATAAACAATTACGAACATTTTTCGCCAAAATTACAAAGTTGCCTATTTTTTATATCCACTGAAAATTTATTAAAAAGAACAAACAATCTTTTTAAATATAAGTTTTTGAAATTTTCCTTTCTAAACAAAAATCAATTTCCATATTCAAAACCACCAAAAACTCCTAATTTCATTTTTTTTTTTAAATTTATATCTCTATTACACAAAATTGTATTAAATAGAATATCGGCAAAATTCATGATTAATTGATTTGTTTCCCCTTAATTTTCTTAAGAATTATGAGTAATTTACTTAAAATTGAAATATCATAATGTGTAAAAATCCCTTAATATAATGAATTTTATGAGAAAATGAATAATTCAGAAAGTTTATATTTTCGGCGTGAGGGATAAATTAAAAGCGAATGAATCATTGACTATTTAATTAAATGCAAATTAGTGAATTTAATAACATCCAGTCAGTCAGTCAGTCACTAGATGGAGTTTTATGGAAATTTCATGGATTAATTTCGTAATCCAATTACAAACTGTGTTTGTATTGTGAAACTTGTAATGAATCAAATTTAAAAATAATTTTAAATACAAAAACATAGCAAATTGCATGCAATGTTATCAGTAAGGCTATTGATTTTTCACAGTAACTTGAAGCAAGAAAACAAAATGCAGAGCAAGAAACTCTTGCAGCTGCCATTTATATTCCTGGAGTTGAATGGTTTTTTATCACAAAATTGCAGGTCAGTAATCTTTTGAATGCCAAATGCACAAAAATAATGTGGCCAGTAGGAATAATCATAATATGTATTCGCAAGTGGCAATGAAAATTATATTTCTCTCTAATTTTTGAATGGACAATCGGTGGCTGTCATCCCTAGGGGAAGGTCTTATCGTTTTGCTACTTATGGGGCATATTTTGTGTTCTGTTTTAAATTTGAAGGTGTTATCTGTGGACCCTGAAACGATAAATTATCCAGTAGAGGAAATATTCATGTCGAAAGTAATTTAAAAAAACATAACATTGAAAATTTTGACTACTTTTGTGGTCCTCGAAAATAATTGTAGTGTAAATTTGAGTAATTTTTTGCAATATTTAAAATCTAAGGCCCCGTTTACACTTGCGATTCTTTCTTGATTTTCTTCGCGAAATTTTTTCGACGATTTTATTTATTTATCAAGCATAGAATAAATTCACTCAGCAAAAGTGGTCAAAATTTTAATTTATTCCGACGATTTTGTGTGAAAAAATTCCAGTTCCGGCGACTTTCAGGAATAAATTTCAGAATTCTGTGTCGTAATGTAAAAGTTCATGTAATTTGAATTTTGTGTCACCCAATAATATTCACGGAATGAAGAGTCAAATGCAAACAACGCCTTAAGGTGTCGCTCCACATGAGAATAAATACGCGAGTAACTCTCAAAACCTCTCGAGAGTTACTCGCAGGAGGTTATCCATTTGAGAGTTAATTTCGGCGATTTTTCTATCGCTACTAGCGAAATCGAGCTTCTAGCGTTTTCGAGAGCTACTAGCGAAATTCAAACGCTGTTCGTATCTGCGAGTTACTCTCCGAGAGTTCAGTGGAGGCCTGTCGACAAGAGAGTAGAATCACTTTTGACAACTCGTAGAAATTAGCTCGCGAGTTTTTGCGAGTTTCTGTGAGCGACTCTCAGATACGTGTGCATTTGCGAGTAGCTGCTATCGAGAAGTTCTCGTCGGCATTTACTCTCATGTGGAGCGGCACCTTTAGGGGCCGTTTTCATCTGACACTTTATCTGGCGATTTTTGTTGCCACAATTCCAGAAATCTTTTCCGGAAGAAGTCTCTAATGACATTTTTTCAAACAAAATCGCCGCAGTAAGTTCGAATTTCGTGAATTTTTCCTAAGCGAACTTATTCACAGTTCTCACAGTTCAAAGTGTGGCGAAATAAATTCTGAGAGAGAAATTCTTAAAAATTTAAAAATTCAGAATTTACTCTGACCATGCTGTACTCGACTTGCAAGTCGATTTGTTAAACCCCTTTTGACCTACAACAAGTAAATTTGCCTGCAGTAAATTCACAAAGAAATGCAAAATTCTTAAAAGAGAAATTGAATGCACTGAATTTGAGGATTTAGCGGAATGCGAGGGAGCCATAGTGAAGCCAACAATGACTGAATTTATACTGTATGCAAAGTCAGTAGGTCAAATCTAAAAATAGCCATTGGCGAATGTTGTGAGACGTTTCTTTGAGCATGGTTGGCACTAAAACTAAAACTAAAATTTAATGGCAGATGCGATGTAGCAGTATGCACATGTATAGGTTTGTTTTTACTTGCTAAGTGCTAAGTGCAATGCTGGCATAATTTCTCATGTAAGACATATGAGAGGAATCGGAACTCACTGGCACAATTGCATCCAAACGTCGACGCGCTACCATCAGAGCAGACCGACCAGACTATGAGAAGAATGTTTTATGAAATCTCTGTATAGCACAGCCGCGATTGCAGCTCGACAAATGTATGAATATGTTGTGTAGTGTCGTACCTACTGCAGTTAAATTGTAAACTAATTCAATGAAAACTGTGTGACAGTAAAGTCGAGTATCAACTCAAAGAGCAGGCAATAAATGTGAAAACATTTCCATGCATCAAAAAATTGCACAGGGGAAAGTGAATATGGATCGTACTCTCACCATCAGTATCAGTACAACCCACCCATTTTAGTCAAACTGGGAAAATTCTGTCATATCAAGTCATAAATATTCATTTGATTTAACTTTTAATTATTACACTTTTCATAACTATCATCAGTAAAACCAACAAAAAGCATAGCAAAATATAAAACTGAGCCATTGCTAATTCGGAAATAGGCTCACATTCAATGCATAATGAGCATTCGTTCTCAATTCTCGCCCCAATGCCAACAAATTTCGACGTTATTCCATATCGGCTTCTTCTAGTTTGCATAGAATTGCCATACTTTGCATTCTACTGTAATCCAATGGATCTAATTTTTAAAGTACATCTAATTAACACTAGTTGTTGGTTTTGTAAAGTTTGAAATGTTCCATAATGATATTATACAAAAATTATATACACTTTCAGTGCTATTTGTTAACTATAGGTACTTGTAATTTTTAACGCTTTTTTGCTCAAATTTTACGCGATTTTATAAAACGAAATGTGTTTAAGGACCATAGAGCATTTTTTTTCTAAATTAAAATATGTGTATATTTTCTTGTTCACCACCAAAAGTTGATAAGATCGTTCCATTTCAGGACCATTTCAGGAATGCCTATAAAATTTCATCGTGCTGGCTCTATTAGTTTTTGAGAAATCTTGTACACAGACTGACAGACAGAACGACATTTTTTTAATGTGACTCCAATCGAGTCAGGAGTGATCGGGAAATGTTTTTTACGCAAAATTAAGAGGTCGAAATTTTTCATGAATACAATACTTTATTATACTCCGTAGAAGAAAGTAAAAAAGATCACGTCGTCGTTCTTACAGCATCTTGCGGTTCGAATTTTAAAATTTTGACATCATTTCAGAATGAAGAG
This sequence comes from Chrysopilus asiliformis, assembly GCA_964034945.1. Taxonomy (NCBI): domain Eukaryota; kingdom Metazoa; phylum Arthropoda; class Insecta; order Diptera; family Rhagionidae; genus Chrysopilus; species Chrysopilus asiliformis. The sequence continues at coordinate 21,625,620 of OZ035960.1, forward strand.
CCCCCAAAACCCCCAGAAAGATTTTTTTCTGGAATTTTTTTCGAAAAAGGATCGCATCGTTCCGGTCTTAAAATTAAAATTCTGCCCGGGCCGTCAGATGTGCAAAATTTCAATTTCGGATACGTAAAATTGGGTCAAAATAAAGCTAGACGATTTGAAACATACCTAGCCCGAAGTGAAGTTAATAGAAAACGTATAAAAAAGTTTTGGATGTTTTCATCAATTAAAAAAAGTCATATGATTAATAATTACCTAATGGTTAATTTTGATATTAGATATCTTCAGATATTCAGAAAAATATACAAATTTTACACCAACAAAATTTATTACAACATTATTTGTACCACTATGCCTGTAAGGCACTTGGGACACCGAATGCGAAGTCGCATCGCATTGCGAAAAAGTTCAAGTTTACCACGCGATCTTATATCATATGTCATCTACATGAGCTCTAATTTTGTATTACATAACAATGCGGTCTCCCCAAAATTGCAGTCTCTGCAAAATTAGAACTCATGTAGATTACATACAATATAAGATCGCTTGGTAAGTTTGAACTTTTTCGATATGCGGTGCGAATTCGCATTCTGTGTGCCAAGTGCCTAAGAGTTAGCGCGAAACATTTTTGCGGATTCCTATAAATTGTAAAATCTTTTTTCCGACACCAGGGCTGGAATCCTGTATCTCGACGCGTCTCTGTCTTTCGTCACTATGAATCGAAACGTGATTCTGAACTGTCATTCAATGAAATTTGAAGCTGCTGATATGGCGAAGTCAAGAGTCAAAAGTTGCGTCGAAGTCGGAAGACAGAGACGCGTCAAGATACAGGATTCCAGCCCAGAAAATTTAGACATTTTTAGTAGATCAAAAGACCTTTTTTTAGGATAGTGATCTTTGGAAAACTTCAAAATTTCGGGCAATAGGGAAATTCGCTAAACTCACCCAAAGTAACCAAATCACATGCTATACAAATTATTTACGAAGTTTTCAAATTTAGCGCAATTAATTTCATATTTCTTAGAAAGTGTTTCAGAACAATGTCGAACTTTTACAATTATTGGATTATAGTTCACTCAAGTAACCCTGGTGAAGTGAAAAGTCTTTTGAACTTTTGGAACTATTGCAGCCTACATCTACACAAAATTGCAATTGCATCGACAATTTTCAATAGAATTAAGTAAAGTAGCAAATCAATGAGATTTAAATGGGTGCGAATTTTGCAGTAGTTGGTATAATGAATAAGTTGAAAGTTTTTAATCCACTTAGGACGAAGTTTCCAATTGAAAATAATAACAATAAACAGAAGGTCTAGTGAAAAGTCCCTGTAACATATCGTCATACAACACACGTAGTGTTCATTAGTCAATGCAACACCGAAACGAGGGGAAGACCCACAAACGATAAGTAACTTCATTCAAGTGCAAGAATACATTTTTTTTCCAGAACTTTATAAATTTAATATTATTAAGAATTCGAGTGAGCATTAAAAAAGCATAAAATAGCGAATGAAAGCGGCCAATGGCATTTTGTCTGCCTTTCTAGACACGGTACACGGTGAGCAGGTCTTTTGCATGCATGGCTGGTAAACTTTTCGAAAAGAACAAAAAGCCACAATAACAAAAAAAAAAAACGAAAAAACTAGGGAAGGAAAAAAAATCTATAAATAGTTGTTGAAAACTTTTATGGATGAATATTTAATTCAATTCTTAGTTCAGTTTGAACCAAACAAAAAAATCCGATTGCCCTGCACGGACGATTTTTGTGCACGGCATTCAGAACCACATATTTTAGAAAAGAAAAATAGAAGGATTTAAGTCCTTTCAGTAAAGTCATGAAAAATAAACTTGTTGTTGACACAACTATGATACAATAAACTTTCTTAATCTTAATCACGACAAGAGGTCTGTGTACTGCCATGATTTTAATTTTCTAAAAGTTTTAGACGTAACGTACACTGCAATTTCTCATCATCTTCGTTTCATTTGGTTTGTTCAAATGGAAGGGGGCCATATGTGAGTCCGCACGCCCACCGAGTAAACACCATATATTCGACCCAACCAGATAAACTAATGGTCGATTAAAATCTGCAATGTGCGTCGTATCTAAGATATTTGCAATATGCGCCATATTAACACTCTAACTGCCACGTCAGTCAAAAAGACCTGACACCTAACTGTACACAACGGCCACAATGAAAATTATTAAAGTGTTCGCTGCAACCGCAACGATTTTTTGTAGTTGCACACATTTTATGGTAATAAAATAACATTTAGGTATCATTTTGTTTCAATTTTTTTTTCTCTTAGTGCCTTTTTGACTGACTAGTAAATATTCGAAAAAGGCTTAAAACTGTCGTGGCAGTTAGAGTGTTAATCCAATTTTTCTAAACCAGAAGTTACCAAAATTTTTCAGGCAATCTAGGGTCTCATGATGCTGTTAGGTTTTTCTTTGTGCCCCCAGTAATACCCCCAGTAACAAAAATGGAAGAAACTTTGTTACAGGCGAAAAATTTTCTTATGACTATGAAAATCTGTACGGAGCAAAAGATTTTGCCATTAGAAATCTAAGGAGTAAAACGGGGTTTAAGAATTTCAAAACATGGAAGTAGAAATTATTACAAAATTCCTAATGAAAAAAACTCGCCGCAGTCGAAATTTTATCAATTCATATCATAGACAAAATTCTCTCAAAAAAAGACGCAGTGAGATAAAAAAAAGGTGCAGAAGAACGCAAAATTTCGGCACCGGTTTGAATTTTTTTTTTGGTATTGTATCGTAATACAGGTGGTAGAAAAGATGCAAATTTCTTTCGTTGTTGTTACTAGTGTATTGTTTGATAAATCGCTAAAAGCTATAGCAAACCGAAAAGGTGACAATAATTTCATTTACTATTTCGACTTGATCTACGCCCTTTGGTTAAGAATCCCCTGCTCTAAGTCGATTATGGATTGTTTGTTCATTCTAGAAATAGAACGTAAAATTTCGGGTGAGAAACGGTGAAATTTCGAATGTTAAAAACTGTTTTTACAAAGTCTTTGTTATCAAAAACTAGCTTGCATACCCGTCGTTGCCGGGTTAGGTTTTTTCAAATTTTTTTTGATGGCCTATGTTGGAGCTAAACTTTAGGCCAATCGGTTCAGTAGTTTCCCGCGAAAGAGTAACATAGCGCAAAAACTAAGTTTCGAAATCACTTTACCCCCTCCCCTTACTCTTCCCTCCCCTTACTCTTCCCACCCCTCGCGCTACTTTTCCGTATACCTATATTGGAACCAGAACTGCCACAGACACTCATGCCAAATTTCAAGTCAATCGGTTCAGCCGTTTTTGCGTGAAAGAGGAACAGACAGACAGACAGACAGACACGAACTCATTTTTATATATCTGTACCCCAGAGGTAAACTGTCGTAACTGACATTTTGCAAATTTTACAGGAGAGCCATTTTTAGTTCGGAATTGCAATTTTTATTGTGTATGATTTTCGGTAATTATTTGAAACTTTTGTAGTTTATTTTATTTTAGGACATTGTTTAAACAAAATATTAGTTGATATATAAATTTGTAATGAGTGGGGGAGCAGTTACAACCTTTTATCTCTAACCATTTTGCTTCATCCGGAGCAGTTACAACCTTTAACTGTAACGAGTTTGCTTCACCATATAGTCAAATTAGACATTATAATCATGACTGTATAGATACGATACTTTGCCAATTAAAAATATACGTCCCCACAATGTAGTTTCAACAATAACCCCAAAATCGCGGTTTTGTCAGTTACGACAGTTTACCTTTGGGGTACAGATATTAATATGATTAAGAAAAAGATATAAAAACACAAAAAAAATCCTAAAAGACAAAAATTCACTGAGCTTCAATAATAGAAATGGGATCCCTGCAGAATCTGTGGACATTTACCACCCTTAACTCTTAGAATCTGTGAAGATTTACCACCCTTAACTCTTAGAATCTGTAAAGACTTACCACCCTTAACTCTTAGAATCTGTGAAGATTTACCACCCTTAACTCTTAGAATCTGTAAAGACTTACCACCCTTAACTTTTAGAATCTGTGAAGACTTACCACCCTTAACTCTTAGAATTTGTGAAAATTTACCATCCTTAACTCTTAGAATCTGTGAAGACTTACCACCCTTAACTTTTAGAATCTGTGAAGACTTACAACCCTTAACTCTTAGAAGCACAGAAAAATACCAAATATTTTCGCCCGTGCTACACACGAAAACAATTTTATTTTTTTAGTATAACCATTGCAGAGCTTTCATGCAGCAATGGAAGTTGTTTTAATCAGTGGTACAATTTTGGTACCACCGTTTTTATGAAAAAAATGGTACGTCGCGTGAACCACCAAGCCTGTAAGAGTTAAAAAACGAAAAAAAAATATTTCCAGTATTTGGAATTCTTTACACAACCGTGGAAATACGTAGAAATTCGTGAGGAAAATTAGTTCTTTATTATACGAAATTTTCCAAAACTTTAAAATTTTCTTACTTATATGAAAATCTAGAATTGCGCATTCACAAAATGCTTTCAGCCTAGAATTATCATACCGGTTATGGGATAATAATACTAAAAATCATAATTTCACATAATAATTTAATAAACGAGGTTTATGCGTTAACCACGTTCTTAATGGAATGTTTTTTATGTGAACTAGAAATCATAATAATAACAATGATAATTATGGGAGTGCCTAGTCGGAATGTGTCATTGAAGATGTGATGCTAGCGCGTAAAAGGGTTGTCACCTCTGAATATTTTAATTAGCATAACAACCTGAAGTCAACTTGTGTCTAAAAAAAACGCACAATATTTTATTGTTGCAAAAACAAAGAGAGAGCAACTGAAATGCGACAAGACAAGAAGAAGAAGCAACCGTAGAAAACTCTGGCTTTTGAAAACAAAAATTATTTCCAGCAACGTTCTCAATTAGGACAAGAGGAAGCGTTTTCGCAGTAATTCGTTTCAATGTCATTTTTGTGTGCTTGACAACAATAGCAACAACAAAAAGCAACACCAACAACAGCAAAAACTCTAATAATAACAAAAAAAAAAACTCTTTAACCGTCAGTTAAAATTGAACAAGAAAACTAATGTCTTGCCAAATGCTGCTTATTTCTGTATCTATTCTGTGAGCAAGTAATGCCAAGTTTTTTTCCTTTACAAAAATTTCTGTTCTTGATATTTTGACCGACGGCGGAAGCGGGGGTAATTTGAAGCAGTTGAATTGAATACAAGACGAATTCCATTTGCAGCCGCATTTCATGATCACATCGTCATCAACGTGTAACAATACAAAAACCGGATGGATATCACTATGGCAATAGTAATAGTAGTACATTTATAAAAAAAAGAACTTTGTATCTATAGATACAGGTAAAGGTGAAGCCAAACCGCCGACCGACCGGCATTAAATCGACAAGAGTAATAATAATGTTGGTGTTGCATGGTATCGCCGTAGAGCATTATAAGATGGTAAAGACAGGTGAATATTTTTCGCATTTCTGTTCGCTTTTAGTTACAGTTTGATGATTCCGAGCGTCTCGGTCTAATTGGGACGTTTCTTCTTTCAGCCATTTGATCTTGGATCTTTTCCAGGGGATCATCTAACCATACTTGTTTCAGACAGTACCAGCCGTTATAGAATCTATTCGCGAATCCGTCATTCAATTTTTGTCAAATCAGCACAATATTTTATTTGTCGAATGTCGGAAAAACCAAACCTAGCAAGTCAGAGAGCAATGTTTTTTTTAACCGACTTCCAAAAAGGAAAAGGTTCTCAATTCCACCTGAATATTTTTTTTTTTTTTTAATGTATGTTCACGCCTAACTTTTTACTGGGTGGACCGATTTTGGTCATCCCAAAGAGAAAGTTGTAGAGAAAGTTCCTGGTTGGGCCCTGGTTCATTCATGGGCAAAAATGGACCATTAGGGGGGGGGGGGGTACCCCCCATACAAACGAAAACGTTTTTTCCGAATTTCTCAAAAACGGTGCATCTTATCAAAAAAGTCTAAGAACAAAAGTTATTTAGAATATGATTCTACATAAAACTCCCATACATCAAAATCCGATTGGAATAAATTTTAAAAAATCTGATTGGAAAGTTCGACTTCAAAGTGTAATTTTGGTACAAGTGCTCAAATTAAGATACCAATATCACCATCAGGTTTTCAATAATTGCCAGATTGGCAATTATAGCTTTTGTTATGTTTATACCCGTATGGTGAAACCAAAGGGTATATTAACTTTGCCTTACCGTTTGTAACGCCAAGATCCCGTCATCACACAAAAAAATGAATTACACCAGTGTGTTTAGAATGATGAAAAAAGTTGAATTTAGCATGTCCGTCCGTCTGTCCGTCCGTCTGTCCGTCCGTCCGTCCGTCCGTCCGTCTGTCTGTGGCGCGGATTGCGGGCGCACGGATTGAGCTACAGACTTGAAATTTCGCACAGGTCCGTTTTTCGTAAAATGCGAGGCTAAGTTCGTTAATGGGGAAAAATGGACCATTAGGGGGGGTACCCCCCATACGAACGAAAACGATTTTTGCGAATATCTCAAAAACGGTGCATCTTATCAAAAAAGTCCAAGAACAAAAGTTATTCAGGATATTATTCTACAAAAAACTCCCATACATCAATATCCGATTGGAACAAGTTTTAAAAAAATCGTATTGGAAAATTTGAATTCAAAAGAAATTTTGATACGCCGTTCAATTAAATCACCATACGGGTTTTCAATAATTGCCAGATTGGCAATTATAGCTTTTGTTATGTTTTTACGTTGTGTTCAGTACAATATTTGGAAGATTCTTTTATATATTTCTCATCTGCGGACTTATCCCCTCAAACCCTTTGTAATTTTACCTATATTAAAAATTGAAACTAAAAACCTTCGAAATAAAAAAAAATTTTCTAAAAAAAATAAAACCGACTTTAAAAAAAAACTGAAAAGAGAAAAAAGCACTAAAAAGAAAAAAATAATTTCAAACTATGTCCATTAATAGCGTATTTAAAATTTGGCTTTTTTGGAGTGGCGTTAAATTTGCAACTAAAATAAATTACATACTTTCTAACCCTTAAGGCTAATCGTTTACATACTTTCTAACCCTTAAGGCTAACTAAGAACTAAGATCGACTCCAAAAATTTTGTTGTCAAACAGATTAACTATAGACACGGCTCTTACAATAGAAATTTTACAACGATTTTATTTAGTGTAAATTTAACGCCACTCCAAAAAAGCCAAATTTTAAATACGCTATTAATGGACATAGTTTGAAATTATTTTTTTCTTTTTAGTGTTTTTTCTCTTTTCAGTTTTTTTTTAAAGTCGGTTTTATTTTTTTTTATTAAAATTTTTTTTTATTTGGTACGAAATTCAAGTGAATCCCAAAACAAATAACTGAAATTTACGTAAGCCGAAAAAATTTCTTCAAATTACTATTAAAGCTAAAAATTCCAGTTGATAAAGTTCAAAATAAAATTGTTATTCTTGATAATTAAAAACGACGAAAGCGCAAAATATGTATCGTGTTTCACTGAAAACAAGTTTTTCAATTTTTTTAGTGAAATCGTATATATAAACAAATTCCCTGAAGTGGTAAATTCTTCTCAGAAATCAATTTTTTACAAATGAAAATATTAAATAAAATGACGCATATTAGAATATAATCTTTGCATTCTAATATCATGAAATAATATAATTATGTTTAATGAAAATCATTTTCTTTTTATGTCATGCAGATTACCGATTTTATTTTTGACTCAACTAGCTAAATGGTATATTATACATAATTGTTTTTATTCAGTATTTCTTAAATAACTGCACATGGAGAAAATCCTGAATTTCTTGTGCAGTTACGAGGGTTTAAATCGGATAAGCGCAAACCCTCGTAACTGCACAAGAAATTCAGGATTTTCTCCATGTGCATACCAAAAATTGTGCACTTATGCGGGATCCTTTTTACTGAACGAAATTGTGGACTTATCAGGGTTCCTAATTGAAAAAAATTTCACTTTCTAGGATTGTGAGATAACAATATAATTGCACTGATTTCTACCTTTTCCAGTAAGGTATAAAGGTACATACACAAAATCAAGAAAATATGACAAAATAAAGTAATTAAAAATTAAATGGAAAAAACACTAGTGAACTTATCCCAGGGGAAAATATGACGGAGAAACTTAATTTAAAAGGGCCCATAGACGGCCAACTTTGTTGCCAACCTGGTCGCCAACATGCAATGTTGGAGTCGATGTTGTACGTCTGTGGCCAAGTTGGCGGTTGGTTTTTCATGTTGTCGACCAGGTTGGTGTAAAATCAAAAAATCTTGAAAACTTAGCATGTTGGCGTTCATGTTGGGGTGTCTGTAGGCAAGTTTACAACCTTGTTGCCAATCTCAGTTGCATTGAGTACTGCAATGAGAACAGTGAAGTGTCAAAAATAGTTTATTTGATTAAGTTCGGTTGAGTTTGGTTAATTTTAATAGGGTTTTGATCGTACGACCTGACTCCAAGACTTTGTGGCGATATTCCAGTGAGAAATTTTAAGTCCTCGAAGCTCTGGCCACTTGCCAAAAACCGTAGGGTTGCAGACAGCCTTTCATTTGCAGGAATAGCTATTCTCATTATCGTGTCCTTCTTTTCAATGAATGGTCTTACTGCATCCAATAATTCATCGTAGGTGTTGCTCTCCATTCTTAAAAAGTTTTTGAAATCGTCAGGTGCAGTCACACGTAGTTCACGTATTAAATTTGAATGAGAAAACTGAGCACGGTTCTGATACCACTCCTTTGCCCAAATTGTTTTCTTTTTCAAAGGGAGAACCTTATCCTCGCACAACTCGTTTAAAACCAATACCAATAACAAATTCTTACTCATTTTTCACTAGTCAACATATACCCTATAGTTGTCCTATAACCATATAGTAAACTAAACAATAAAAAAAATTAGAGAAATCACCTAAAGTCGACGGGATCTTGTTAAAAATGATGTTGACAACTTGGTTGCCAACATTCCGTCTCGTCTGTGGTGAAAACTACCAACCAGGTTGGCGACCAGGTTGGCAACAAAGTTGCCCGTCTATGGGCCCTTTAAGACTATTTTTCATGCAATAATAGGGTTTTTGCTCTTAAGCGAGTTGCAGTTAAGCGATAAATATTGTATGGAATTCTTAAAAATATTCACGGGGTTTGAATGACTGTTGCGGGTTGTGCATTTATCCGAGAAGCAGTTATCCGGGGATTATTGTATCACTTATTTTTTGTAACAAACGGCGTGCCACAATCTATTACAATTTTGAAAATATAATGAGTACATAACAAAAGCTATAATTGCCAATTTGGCAATTATTGAAAACCCGTATGGTGATATTCGTATCAAAATTCGAACAGTTGTATCAAAATTTTACTTTAAAGTCCAATTTTTCAAGAATATTTTTTAAAATTTATTCCAATCGGATTTTGATGTATGGGAGTTTTATGTAAAATCATATCCTAAATAACTTTTGTTCTTGCACTTTTTTGATAAGATGTACCATTTTTGAGATATTCCCAAAAAACCTTTTCGTTCGTATGGCGGGTACCCCCCCCTAATGGTCCATTTTTGGCCATTAACGAACTTAGACTTGCATTTTACGTAAAACGAATCTGAGCAAAATTTCAAGTCTGTAGCTCAATCCGTGCGCCCGCAATCCGCGCCACAGACGGACGGACATGCAAAATTCAATTTTTTTATCATTCTAAACACACTGGTGTAATTCATTTTTGTGTGTGATGACGGGATCTTGGCGTTACAAACGGTAAGGCAAAGCTAATATACCCTTTGGTTTCACCATACGGGCATAAAAAACAACAAAAACTGGACCAATTTCTGTAGCTTGGGAAACTTCTAAAAGAATTAATTTTTCTGTAGATTTTATTCAAAATTATAAAAGAATTAATTTTTCTGCAGATTTTATAAATACGAAAATTATTTTGATATTTTGGAGCTACGACTATTTTTCTATTTAAAGTATTTTAAACTTGATAACCCACGAACTTTATTTATAAAAAAAAATCTTTACATTTCTATAGAAAAGTTACATTTTAGAAAAATTATCTTCTTGTCAACAATAAAGTAAAAAAAATATCAACAAATTTTGTGTGGGTGAAATGTTGTTTTAAACCACAACCAACGCGTATCCTTTTTCAGAAGTGTGACGTCCGTAGAAGTGTGACGTGCGTAGGTCTACAGGAAGGATCATTGTACACCTCCAGGGTTATTTATTTACGAATAAAACATAAAACCATTTTTAAAAAAATGACAAACACCTTCAAGAAAGGACAATCGAAGTTCTATCAGAATACAAACTTGTATCAGCATTTTTGGTATATGGCACGTGTAAAAAAGATACACTTTTAGTAACTGGTACGTATCATACAAATGCTGCCTTGCAAGTAGACAGCATTTAACTAATCTTATACGGACAAAAGAAGTTCTTTGCCGATTCTTGCTCTTGCCAGAAGCCCGTGCACTGCATACTGGATGGTTTTCTTAAATACAATTTACTAAAAATTTCTAAAAACTGTTTTAGGATATGTTAATATCATTCAAACAGGCAATAAAAAGTAAAGGTCAAATAATTTGATCAAAAATTACCCTAATTCTATATTGATACACTCGGTATTCTTTACACTTTTGTTTAATTTTTAGTAAAACACTTCCTGAGTCTAGTCAAAACACTGAATAAAAACTTGTTTGATAACTGACTTATATTAGATTCAACGAAATGTAAATATTTGACATATGAATTTTAATCTATCGCCTAATTCTTTGTAAACAAACAATGAATGATAAAAAACTAATATGAATGCGTCATTGATACAATGAATCATCATCATAGACGTATAAAATTTACATTGTTAAATTGTTTATATCAAATTCAACAAAATAAAAGAAGAGAGATTTTGTTCGAATTCCATTCATTTCACATCAAATCTGTATCAAATTTTCTACGCCAAAGTTTCAATTTGCCAGATGAAAGTAATCTCGGGAACTATAATAATTATTTTAATTTAATCGCTTGTTATCAAAATAGTCGCGGTTGAATTTCATTTTGGGAAAACCAAAAGCGGTGGTATGGCAGTTAAAAAAATGCGTTCAATGTTCGAGGAACTAAATATTATCTAAAAGTTTCTACGCATTACAACAAAAAATGATATTTAAATTCTAAAGGCGCGAATAATACGCGGAATTTATAATGGCGTTATCAACATGAAAGAATTTTAAAGTGAAATTCCAACTAAATCTCCTACACAGCTTCTCAGTATTTCTCCCAGTATTTCTGGCAGAAAGCGTACATTTTTGTCCCTTCCCTTCTTTAAGTATACCTTGAAAACAATCAATTTTTTAGTGTTTCGCGTAGCAACACTGCACGAGCATAAATTTTTAGACATTTTGAGTGAATAAATTTCGGATGTTTGCATAACGATGTACGGAGACCGATGAAGCCTCTTGGTTGGTCTTTAGGCACCTACACCCTGTGATACATTCAATTTTATGAGATGCCATTTAAAACACATAAGAAACTCTCTTGGCAGGTGAAATATCTTTCTAAGATGTCTCTTGCTAATGTTAAAATAAATACAGTAAAGTGTTACGAGATTTACTAAAGTAGGTACATAATATCGACGAGATTTGTGTACCCATGAAGACATTTTTTTCATGTTATGGCGGTTACTTTGATATGAAATATGCTTATAAATGGTTTCACAGGCGAAATTTTTGGGACTGGTGAAATTTTTTCCCTTGATGTAAAATCAATTTATGAATTTACCTCTGAATTTTGGCTGGAAATCAATTTCAAAGGGCTTTGAAATTTCCATTTCGTTATCAATGATATTATTTGTGACACGAAACCTGAAACTTTACAAATTTTCCATCCATGGTAAGGTGGTGGTGTTATAAAATTATTGAACTTAAACAAATCTAAATTGAAATTGCTTCATCAGATGAAAACAAATTTACTTTTTGAAATGTAGATTTCAATTATAAATATTCAAACAAATGTGATTGATTCCGGTATTACAAGGCGGTAGTGTCTATTGGTTCAATCAAAGTTAAATAAATTGGAAAATTTGTTTGGTGTGAAAATTCTAAAATTGTTGCTACAAATTAATGGTGCTTGACAGAGTAGTTTAGTCATGGGGTAGATTCTAGTCTGTTCACTTTTAATGATAGAAAGAAAATTTTTGGGTTCATCGGGAAATTTTTGATGAATGCCTCTCTAAACATTCAAACCGCATTAAATGTTCTTCCTTGATAACTAAGAATTTAAGTAGACCAAAAATGCGCAGACTTTGTTTTCGGAAAATATTCTGCAGGAACTCTTCCAGCCCCCCTCCCCCATCTTCCCTTCGCCATACCACCCACATTTCAGGGCTTTGCAATTCCTATTTACGCCGTTTACATCGGACATCTACTGGTTCTACTGTTGTAGTGTTACAATGGAATTTCATCCATATTCCGCACTAGGACTAGTGAAATCCGTGATTTTATGGAACCAGGTACCCGTGTTGTTGAGAATCGGATACTCGTTTTTCGCAGAACCGAATTCTGAGAATATCCGATCAACATCCCTAGTCCGTTCTCACTCTAAAATTCCCGGTGCGAGAGGGCAGAGAAAATTCCTTTGAAAAACAGTGATGTAATTACAAATTTTACCCCTCTCCTCCATTGTTTTAGCGGCCGAAAAGAACCATGCAAGAAATAGCGTTTTTCGTGCCCCTGGGTTAACTTTTGAACCCGTGTAGTTTTCACTTTGGTTGAGGACTTTTTGAAAAGGGCACAATCTCTAATTTCATCCATATATAGCGTCAAGAGCCACCGGATTGCAGGGGGATGGTAAGGGGTTAACAACTTTCTCGTAATTTTTCACAGAAATCATGGAGATAACCTCCCCCTGCAATCCGGTGGCTCTTGACGCCATATATGGATGAAATTAGAGACTGTGCCCTTTCCAAAAAGTACTCAAGTGAAAACTACACGGGTTCAAAAGTTATTTTAGGGGGGCAAAATCGTGCATAGTTCTTTAGAGAACCCGGTCGAACCGATTATCAACAAGAAAGAAGACCTCTTTCTAGGGTAATGATCTTCGGCGGCTTTTAAACCCCGACCTCTTTTCCGTCTCGCGTTGTGTGGTTATACCATTAAAGAAAAACATTAACTAAAAGATGAAAAAAATTCCAAAGGTGTGATTAAACTATATGGGGTAAAAAACTTATATGAAAAAATTTTTGTTTATCAAAATCTTTTATACCAAATTTATATCAACAATTTATAACAACTTTTGACATTTTCCACCAAACGAACATTTGATGTAAAATGTCAAAACACCAAAAAATTTTATCAAATTTACATCAAACATTCATCAAACTTTTACCTTTGGTACCAAATGTTGATAAAAACTTATGAGTTGATACAAATTTGGTGTAAAAGATCTTGATAAACAAACATTTATATCCTAAAAATTTTTTTATCCATGTACTTTGACTTGATCAATTTTTTTTTATATTATACTAGCGTTGCCAGCTTAAAGATTTTTGTACCTTCGTTGCCAGCTTAAAGATTTTTGTATAAATTTTAGAATGCCAAAAAACCATAAATAACTTTAAAACATTTGGGAAAAAACATTATCGTTACAGGACCTTCCGTTTCGAATTTTTAAAATCTAACCTGCTCCTGGCAACGCAGATCATTTTGAAAAAACGCGTAAAAGTCGGTCCAGTAGTTTTTGAGTTTTGTAATCTCAAACAGATCAACAGACAGACAGACAGACAAACAACCATTTTCATATATATAGATATGTATATAATTTTTGCATGAGTTTCTACAAAATGTAAGAAAAATGTATATTCGCAGATAAAAAAGATGGTCTGGAAAATCCATGAAAAAACAAACAAACGAGACCCATTGTCCATGCAAAAATCAGAAAAAATAATAATTATAATTTATGACGAATGGAGTTTTGCGATTACAAACAACGTATTAGTTACTGAATGACAGCTATTGGTCACATTTGGAGTCTAAATACTAGAGCATTCAATCCCGGGTACCCGAAACCCGGGTACCCGGGAATCCCGGCAATTTTCTGGAACCGAAAACCGGGTTTGAATTGGGTAAAATTACCCGGTTTTCGGTGCTGAAAGCAAGCAATTTCTTACTTGCTAAAATATCAAAATACTGTTCGTTCGCTGCTGAATATATACGAAATACATATTTGTAAGTACATATTTCTGTTAATAATAACTGTAAATTAAAAGATTAATGCAAAAACATAACAAAAGCTATAATTGCCAATCTGGCAATCATTGGAGACCCGTATGATGATATTCGTATCAAAATTCGAACAGTTGTACCAAAATTCCAATTTGAAGTCAAACTTTCCTATAAGATTTTTTAAAACTTCTTCCAATAGAATTTTGATGTATGGGAGTTTTATGTAGAATCATATCCTAAACAACTTTTGTTCTTGCACTTTTTTGATAAGATGTACCGTTTTTGAGATATTCGCAAAAAACGTTTTCGTTCGTATTGGGGTACCCCCCCTAATGGTCCATTTTTGCCCATGAACGAACTTAGCCTCGCATTTTACGAAAAACAGATCTGCGCAAAATTTCAAGCCTCTAGCTCAATCCGTGCGCCCGCAATCCGCGCCACAGACAGACGGACAGACAGACGGACAGACAGACGGACAGATAGACGGACGGACATGCAAAATTCAACTTTTTAAAAGCTTTTATTTAGCTCGCTATCTTGTCTGTTTGTTTGTCTGTTTGTCTGTCAGATCAAATCTTGCAACCCAATTTTGACCCACTTCCACTTGTCCGATTGACTTGAAATTTTGCACACTTATATAAGTCCGATGACAATACAATATTTTCACTACTTCGTCCTTATAAGGATAACGGAAGGTCCTGTAAGGATAACGTGATTATCCTTTTCTCCAAATTTTCCGGAAAAAAATCTATCCTGGGGGTTTTTGGGGTCGCTGAATCCGAATCTGTCATTAAAAAGTCAGTAAGGATAACGGAAGGTCCTGTAAGGATAACGTGATTATCCTTTTCTCCAAATTTTCCGGAAAAAACTCTATCCTGGGGGTTTTTGGGGTCGCTGAATCCGAATCTGTCATTAAAAAGTCTGTAAGGATAACGGAAGGTCCTGTAAGGATAACGTGATTATCCTTTTCTCCAAATTTTCCGGAAAAAAATCTATTCTGGGGTTTTTGGGGTCGCTGAATCCGAATCTGTCATTAAAAAGTCTGTAAGGATAACGGAATGTCCTGTAAGGATAACGTGATTATCCTTTTTCTCAATTGTTCCGGGAAAAAATATATTCTGCGGGTTTTGGGGTTCGCTGAATACGATTCTCAAGTTAAAAAGCCTGTAAGGACATCTCAAATGTAAAACTATATATTCGAAGACTAAAAAGAACAAAATAAAAAAAAATAAAAAAAAATTTTTAAAAAAAGCTTTTATTAAAAAAAATGCACTAAAAAGAAAAAAATAATTTTCTGGACGCTGTGTATCACAAATATAAAAGCTTTTAAAAAGCGAGATAAAGCATAAAACAATAAAATAAACATTTATCTCGCTTTTTAAAAGCTTTTATATTTGTGATACACAGCGTCCAGAAAATTATTTTTTTCTTTTTAGTGCATTTTTTTTAATAAAAGCTTTTTTTAAAAATTTTTTTTTATTTTTTTTATCATTCTAAACACACTGGTGTAATTCATTTTTTTGTGCGATGACGGGATCTTGGCGTTACAAACGGTAAGGCAAAGTTAATATACCCTTTGGTTTCACCATACGGGTATAATTAAGCCATCCGATTACATTTTCTTTACAAAGTCTCTTTAAAACAACGACAATATAATAGATTTATATGCGCTCACAGAAAGTATTAAATTTCCTGTAAAGTTAAAATGGATTTTTTTATGTATAGGCAGGGAACAACTATTATATAGAATGGAAAATAAAAATTTTCCTCATTAACTTCCACTAGAGTAAGCACTACACTATAGAAATTGGTTTTGTCATACACTCGATGAAAAAAATCAAATATGATGTTTTCTTATAATGCCACAGAGTAATTCAAAAGGTGAATTTTTCAACTGTAATTTTCGGATGTACGCTTCCAACGCAAAAAATTTTGTAATTTCTTATTTTTTTTTTTGGTAATTTCTTATTTTTTTTTTTACATTTTCAGCACCGGTTCCAGAACCGGGTACCCGGTTCTCGAAGATTCTAGCACCGAAACCCGGTTTCTTAAAATTGTCTCGGTGCTGAATGCTATACTAAATACGCAAATTTTTGAATGAAAACATCAACGAAAAGTAAAAATACATAAGGTAAAGGGCTATTATATTGACCTATCAATCACAATTTTGAGTTTGACGTTAAAAATTGATACTAAGTTTCATGTGAAAGTTTTCAACAATGGTTATAGGGTGAACATTGGACAATTAAATATAGGAAAGATAATTTGATTGTTTCAAAAATTACTTTTTAACTTTAGTTTAGTTAATTTTTAAATAATAGTCTCGAATGTATTTATTATTGACCTAACAAGAAAAAATTCGTCCTAATATTGACTGTCAGCGCTTCTATTATTGACCCAACGTATTTGGACCCCACAAGGCAAAAAATCCTGGAGTATTTTTCAATCCAAAAATTATATTGACGAAATCTTAATACATATTTTGGATTGGAATTTAATACATGCGAATTTTTGAAAATATGTTAGCCTTTTTTGCAGTCATATCTGAACAGTTTTTTATTATGTATTGAACTTAAATACTTTTAACATTAATGTCTACAATTTAATCAAAATTTTAGACTTTAATACTGAAATAAACCAAAAATAAATTTATAAGAATTTCCAATCCATATTATTGGATTAGAATTTTCCATTGGATTACATATAGGTCCAGCGTAATCCAGTTTTGATTGGAATTTACTCCAAGATTTTTTACCGTGCACGTATTTGGCCCAGTCCACAATTTTTTGCTCTTCCTCAGGTTTAAGGATCGTAGGATGGCCTATGTCAGATTGTACTGGAAATTTACCCTTGTGTTTATATAGTAACGATGTTTTTGGTATTTTGAAGTAGGGATGTCAAATTTTTCAAAAACACCAGTTTTCGGTCAAACCGGTTTTTAAAACTTCGGTTTAAACCGAGCCGGTTTAACCGGGTCCAAAAAACCGGTAATTGAAAAACCGAAAAATCGTTTTGTTCAAATTGGGTATGTTAGGTCTTAGACGCAACAAATACACTATAATACAAACAAAAGACGTGAAGTGCCATATAATCCATTAAGAGGCCATAAATGGCACAATATGATATTGTATTTGGTTTAGAGTGCCTAAAAAGAAGTGTTTATAACAACTCAGTTGCACGAAAATTGGTTTAAAAATATTTTTCCGTACAAAAAAAATGATCGGTTTTTTTGAACGGTTTTTGGCTTTAAAAAAAACACCGGGTATAATCGTGCAAAAAAACACCGAAAAAAAAACCGGTTAACCGAAGCAAAAACACCGGGTAACCGGTTTTTTTTGACATCCCTATTTTGATGACCTTTGTCGCCCTATAAATTGACATGCCTTCTTCTACGGCTTTTAAAGCGGTCTCCAGCTCATCGTTGGTATATAGAAGTCGTTTGGTCATTCTGGTGTTGTAAAAAAATTAAATGTTTCTTTTTTTGACCGAAGAGGGTATTATATTGACTTATAATTTGAAAGAAAAAAACTAGTCGATTTTAATTGTAAAATATCAAGTCAGAATTATGTTCTGTTTCAATAATAATTTAAATTTACTAGAAATTAATTTATTTTAGTTGAAGTGGAAACAAAATATTATAAAAAATAGTATGAAATGTTTCATGTGCATGTTTATTTTATTGACCTAGAGGTTTATTTATTATTGACCTACTCATGTATCCTTTATTGACCCCAAACTTGAAATATTATTTAAGATTAAATTATTAAAAAATTGATAGGTCAGAATTCGACTACTATATAGATGGGAAGGAGATTTAATGTTAAATGACAGAGGAAAACTTTTAGACTTTTTGTTACAGCCAAAAACTAACTTAGCTTTAAATACGTAAAAAATGCAATATTGACCTATAAGTCAATAAAAGAAACATCACAAATATTCATTGTATCTATTATTGACCACACATTTTATATATTTTTTATATTATTCCACATTAAAACTCACAATTTTATAACAACAAAATTGAAATTTAATAATTAAAGAACAACTCACAAAAAGAAAATTAGGAAAAAAAGTAAAATATACGAAAATACCGCAACTTTTAGTTTTTCTATTATTTAGGCTTACTTGTTAAGAAATTTCTCGCTTTATCGTCTTTTCTTGCCAGCTGTCATGGCAAACTAATTTTTCGTGAGAGGATTATATCGTATCGCAATAAAAAATTGGGAATTAACTATCAAGAGTGGGTTGTGGAATTTCAGTGTTTTAAAATATTGATACACACATAGTTGGCCTTATTAAAGCTAAAAAATGAAAATATGTCAATATTACCGCCTAGGTCAATAATATAGCCCTTTACCTTATACGAAAACGCAACAACGAAGATCTTTAAGAAAACGCAATCATTTGCGTACAACCTGCGGAGCATTTGGACTGCACGATTCTCAGTTCAGTCCAATTGTGACAAAAAAAAAATAAACCATAAAAAATTGATAACCAACAAACAATTCCATAACAAAAGAAATGTATTTATATCACAACCGAGTGGCTTAAATTTTTGCAAAAAGCTCAAAGTAATTCTGATTTTGTGACAGATGGAAATTCACGTGTACATAAAGAAACATTTCGTATGTACACAGGTGTGGGGATCGACATTTAGTCAAGATCAACAATGAAAATAATAATTAAAGAAACAAAAGGCATGCCAAAGCAGACACATTATTACGCGGAACAAAAATTAAGAAAGAAAAAATAAAGAAGAATTATGAAAATATTTAAACACAAGTCAAGACGAAAGGAAATTCAGTGTATAAACTTTGTACGTCAATTTCTCCTTGAAATTGCTTGAGATTTATTCTTAAGTTTTTCCGTTATTAAACAAACGAAAGTTTTATGGATATAGCAATACACACAAGCAATTATTAATGAGTAACCTCCCAACACATGCATATGTAGCACGTAAGGGGTTATGGCTACTTGAAAAGCCTGAACAGAACATGTTTTTTTTGCAATCTATATTCTGTTTAAATAAAACCATTTTGATGCAGTCATTTTCGCAATAATACATGTTTAGATATATTCCAGGTTTTTTTTATGTACAAAAATAGATTATGAGTTCCTGTAAGCCTACTAAAGGACCTTTTTCAGGAGGTGATTTGTGGTGACAGATGTGAGTCCGTAATTAATCGGAAATCGATTAAATAAGTTTTGTTAAATCATGTAGTAGGAAAATGCTGTCCTGGGTCATTCGAAATTTGGAAACATAACAAAAGCTATAATTGCCAATTTGGCAATTATTGAAAACCCGTATGGTGATTTTCGTATCAAAATTCGAACAGTTGTACCAAAATTCCAGTTTGAAGTCAAACTTTCCAATTTGACTTCAAACTGGGTACCCCCCCCCCCTAATGGTCCATTTTTGCCCATGAACTTAGCCTCGCATTTTACGAAAAACGGATCTGTGCAAAATTTCAAGTCTCTAGCTCAATCCGTGCGCCCGCAATCCGCGCCACAGACGGACGGGCAGACATGCTAAATTCAACTTTTTTTTTATCATTCTAAACACACTGGTGTCATTCGTTTTTTTGTGTGATGACGGGATTTTGGCGTTACAAACGGTAAGGCAAATCTAATATACCCTTTGGTTTCACCATAGGGGTATAAAAATCGATTAGGAACAAAATGACGTCTGTTTGAAAGTATGGGAAAATTGGCCCAGTTTTGACCGTAAAAAAATATATATAAATTTTTTTGAAAAAAAGCTTAGGCGCAGAGTTATATAAACTAACGAGTAATCATACGGCAAAAAGTTCTGGAGTAATTTTCAATCCAAAAACTACATTGACGAAATCTTAATACAATTTTGGATTAGAATTTAATACGTGCGAATTATTGAAAATAGTTTAGTATGTTTTGCCTACATGTTTTAAATACTTTTAATATTAAAGTCTACATTTTAATCAAATTTGTCGACTTTAATATTAAATCAAACCAAAAAAAATTTTTTTTTAATTTCTAACCCGTACTATTGCATTGGAAAAAACATACTTTTGAGAAAATCGCAGTTGGAGTCGTAACTGCTCCATAAATGCTGCAAATTCGACTCCACACATGACTATAAACCCGCACAACTTCGGCAATTTTCATCCGATCAATTTAATATTTTCAGAGATAAATTTTTTAGATACTAACATCTCACTTCTGCACTAACATCTCACTTCTGGTGGGGTGTAAATTTAGAATGAATTCATATTTTTGAATTTTAATATCAACGTTGATTTTTTATGCTGTTTAATGTTTTTAAATGAAAAAAAAGGGTTTTTAGTGAGTGTGTGAAATTTTAAGAAAGATTTGATAAAATAAATGAAAATTTTTAAGCACAGGCGCGCACCTACACTTTCTATCCATTTTGCATTTTGACTTTTTTGCATGATGGAACAAAATTTGCCGTAATCAAAAACGTTCCTCCTCTTTGCTACGCCACTGTATCGATTACAGCCTATTTTTACAAAACAACATTCCCAAAGTCATTTGAAAGATTACAAAGTGGATATTAGATATCTACATTTTTATTCTATATAGATGTTTGTCAACTCAGTATCATATAAAATGTTTGTGGTGATACCTGCTAATGTTCAAAGATAGACATCTGTATTTGTTTCAAGGGGTGGTTCTCGTTTGCACGAAAACTAAACATAAACCTAACAAGCAAAAATCAAGACGAAAAAAAAATATTCATAGGACTATTTCATTGATTTTATTCACCATACGACGATTTTATGGCTTCTAATTAATGATTTTTACCTGAAAAACCTTCCATAATATAAAATGTTTGGCACTCTGAAGTTACTTAACAAGCGAAAGTTAGTTGTTTTATTATACTTTCATGTAAGTAGCAAAAATTATTACCTAACTATGATTAGAACATTTGATGTATAGAAGTTAACCTTTAACTATAGACGTGATTTAAGTTCCACACTTCCATTGACGTGTGATGTGGTTTCACATACCCCTATACTTTATTTTGTGATTTTTCAAGAAATAATAATCAAGTTTAAAAAATAATCACTGAGGCATTTTTAAAGGTCTAAAATAAAAGGAAGTCCAGTGGTTAGGGGAGAAGTTTTCGATTCTTAGAAATCGAAAAAAGCGAGAAGGCCTCTGGAACCCTACGTTCACAGTTAAAGGTTAATGTAATAGCCGTAGGCGTATGTAAATATATATCTTACACTTAAACAATTATAATTAGAATGTCATTTTAGATGTTTGCATTATAAAGTTTGAAACGAAACCAATTAAAGCGAAAGTTATATTTGCATTTGATTTAATTGAAATAACAATTATCTACATACTAAATATATTTTCTTATAAAATTAGTATTTCAAAGAAAGCAAATCTGTTATGGAGAAAATACAATTTCTATAATTTGGATAAATCCAATAAAATATGTGTAACTTGCAAAATAAAGACAGGATTTTTTATTTCACACAAACATGATACCGCACTCCCCTCCCCCTTCTAATTTTCTCACCTGCTACATTTTGAACCATTCAACCGATTGGGATGAAATTTGTTAAGAACCTTATAATGAATGTCTCTGTTTTTTTAAATACATAAGATTCTGTTTTTTTTAAATACTCAATCTTTTAAACCTTTTTCCTAATATCTTAATTTAACAGTTTGTGCCTCAAACGAATTTCAACACCACTCAAATTACCGACCCCTGACCATAAAATACGCCACGTTTCCTACAGTCCTTTCGTCCCCTCCTCCCCTCCGTTTTGCAATGCTGCTTCGTCCATGTTAGGGGATGTCTATAAAATATGTTACACTTTGACAGGAAAGAGAGAGGGGGGGAGGGCGGTCTGCGTTAGTATCAATACAAAACTTCATACAAAAAATCACGAAAAGCCGAAAATTAGCGTCACGTATTTTATGGAAAGCCCCTAACACTGTAAAAAAAATGTCATCTAACTTATTTTTAGCCCTCCAATAGGATTCCTCCTAAGTATACTTCGCAGTGCTTTACGATGAGTACAAAAAATAATTACTGCTAAATGATGTTGCCTTTGATGTTAACAAAACATGCTTTAAACTCTTTTAAGTACTATTATCCTGTTTTAGATACGAGTATGTACAGAAATACTTGATGCGTCAATGAGAATATTTAAAGATTTCGTTTAGAGTTTTGCTTGAGTTAAATTTCATTTGTTTGCATAAGTTTCTAGATACTGACAGTGAATGCGATACATAAAATCTTCAGCATCAAGATCTCTATGAGAATTTATCTTGAAACAATGACATTTTATGCTCAACGTTGATACATTCTTGTATTTATATATCATCACCTAAAATCCGATTCTAGCTTATCCTATATGGATGTTATTACTCACAAAAGGCGTCTCTACAAACCCTTGGCGTATCTGCCCTCGTGCCACGTGAAAACAATTTCTTTTATGAATTTTTCCTATTGTTGCCAAGAAACCATCAAGAAGAAAATGAAAATATGTCATCTTTTTGACACACTTTAAAAAAAACCTACCAATGTACATTAAATTCAATTTTATAGCTGACTTTCTTAGAAAATGAAGCATTTTTCTCATAACACTTTTCATCAATTGTTGTTTGTTGGCTCAATTTTTGTTAGTTACCCATACACTCCAGATGGAATAAAATATTTCAAATACAGGCAGACCATTTCGGGTTTTCCATTTTTTTTTTATTATTGATTATGTTATTTTCATTCCAAATACGTAATATTTTCAGTTGCCCTAACGATCATCGTCCATAAAAAGTTTATCATCGAGTCGACTAGAAATACTGCTGGACAATTGATTTTATTAATGTTTGAACATAGCTTAAAGGTGCTCACACACAACCTTATATCAATTGAACGCAAAAATATTTACAACCCCCGCTTCCCACCCACTGACGACAATTTGGCAAAAATTCACCACCTATGCCTATGCTTTCTGACGTTTGTGTTCTCATCACTGGTCAAGAAAAACAAAAGCGAAAAAAAAGATATATAGAAAAAAAATCTAACTTGGCATGAAAATGTTGCATGCAATCAACCACCGGTCGATGATGTGTAGAACCTCTTTCTATTTAGTGTTGCTATAATTAAATCGATGTGATGTAGTATTAGTCACGCAAACACATTTATTTAGCGATTCTGATGACATCTTCTGAAGGTTGAAAATGACGTGACATTGACAGTACTTTGCACATTTCGGGGCCTCATTCGTTTCATATGAGAACAAAAAAAGAAGATCTTCAATCAACGCGTGCCCATCATTGATTATGATTGAAGTTTATGTGAGAATAGCTTAAATTTTCCTAGACAAACACGTGTAGAAAATATATTTAAAATGATTTTATTCATATTTTCCACTAGAAAATTCTCAACAACAAACACGTTATTGTTTTCGACTAGGAAAATTATCAAATCCAAAAAAAAATGATTTACACTGTATTCTTCAATTCAATCGAGCGAATCATACAGCAAATTAGTTCCGGGTGTTTCAACCGACTTGGCACTTGTTTTTTTTTCTAAGAATTTTATATCACAGATCGATGTTAAATGAGGCACGCAAACAGAATAGAAATAATACCTAATAAATAAAATGCCCAAAGTTAATTGATTTTTATTAAAAATATTACTTTAGAGGTCACCCCGTAAAATTAAAATGAAAAATTAATCAACTTTTTTGTGATTTAAAATTACAGTATATATGGTAGCACTGATGCAATTGAGTAATAATTTATTCACAGTGGATTGA
This sequence comes from Chrysopilus asiliformis, assembly GCA_964034945.1. Classification (NCBI taxonomy): domain Eukaryota; kingdom Metazoa; phylum Arthropoda; class Insecta; order Diptera; family Rhagionidae; genus Chrysopilus; species Chrysopilus asiliformis. The sequence continues at coordinate 21,649,666 of OZ035960.1, forward strand.
AGTGCATCGATGCCGATGGAGAGGTAATTAAAGGAAAATTACTTTAAAACGAATAATAAAACTTTCAGAGTAAATTTTAGCTTAATATAAAATCAATAAGTGGTAAAAGTTGTGAGCTTCTTTAATTACTGGCCTGTTTAATTACGTCGAAATGCATCAATTTTCATTAAACTTTTAATATTTGAAAAGAAGTTAACTTAAACAATAATAACTCTTGGAGCACAATGAACGCAACCACGCCGCAACCATCACACATCCAAATGTCACTTACGAGTTTATTTCATAGAAATGCTTTTGAGTGAGCACAGTGAACGCATTGAACGCAACCATCGACGCAAAAGTTGCCAAACTTTGAACTTTAGCGCAACAAGTCTGCATTGACAGTTCATAAAGTGAGGTTAAGGAAATGTCGTTCGATGAAACATTGATAGCCTTAGTGCAACAACATACAAATAACAAAGTTAAAGACCAACAAAGCAAATTATCGCTTCAGAATTATCAATTTTTTATATATTTTTCTACTTTAGTTCACTTTTAATTTTTCTGTGTTTGTCTCACAACGCAACAAACGACGCTTCTATTGTGCTCAACCGCTCTTGAACTGCGTTGCGTGACGACAGCTCGAAGCGTTCCTAGTTGCGGCTTGGTTGCGTTCATTGTGCTCCAAGGGTTAGTGTTAAACATAAGAAGAGTTACAATTGCAAGGGGCCAATCGTCAAATATTCTATATGAGGGCAGACAAAATTTTTAATCAAAAAATCCATTTGTGTGGAAGAGGGACGAAGGATTGGTGCTATTGAATTTTTATGTATGAAGGAGTTATGTAATATCCTATTTTAAACACTTTGTCTTCATAATTTTTTCGATATTGTGCACCGTTTTCGAGAAGATAGAAAAAAAAAGTATTCAGAAAAGGGGGGAAGGATTGGTGCGATTGGATTTTGATGTATGAAGTTCTGTAAAATCCCATTTCAAACACATTTTACCGTTACAAATTTTTCAATTAGAGTCACCGTTTTCGAGAAAAATTGCGAAAAACTGTTTCGTTTGTATGGAGGCAGAGAGAAAGAATGGTCCAATTTTGTCGGTTTAAGAACGTAGCCTTGCTATTTACGAGAAACGCAACTATACAAAATTTCAAGTGAACGAAAAAAACTGCACACTGCACAATAATTGCACGGTCCGACAAAAAACTACTGTTTTTTTGTGTTGCCAAAAATCTTACAATATTTTTAGGATAATTCTGATTCGGAATCAAAATTTGCAAGTTGTTTTGTGCATATTGGCTCAAGTTCTTGAGAAAACCACAAAAAAAAAAGATTTTCTTTTTCAAAAAAATGCCAAGTAAACTCAAATTTTTTATTTTTGTTGTTGCCGTGGATATTTTAATCATTTTAGGGTAAGTTGACATCGCTGAATCCCAATCTGAAAGTAAATTTTTTTATATTCATTTTTTCCCAAAAGCGCAGTTTTCGAGAAATTTTCAAAAAACTGTATGTTTTCAAATACAGCAACCGTTACTTTTCCAAAAGTTGATAGGAAACTACGATTTTCGTAAAACCCTTTCACAAAAAATTTCAAGTCGCTAGCTCGACGAATTCTCCAGTTGTTAAAGGCACCCCAGCAAGATTTTAGTAACGTGTTCAACTACAAATGCAACACTTCGCATCTGTAGAAGGATGTAAATGTGCGTGTAGTGATGAAGTATTCTTATTTACTTTCGCATCGCCATTGGACGAAGAGAGACAAACTAATGTCATTCCATCCAACCATTCTGTTCTTGCATCAACTTTTGTTATTCCCAGTGACATATCTGCGAAAGCAACATCGAATGATTCGGGAATTCCTTAATTTCAACTCGGATCTTCAAATTGTGGAATTTCCACTCAATGTTGTTTCCTCAGAAATTTCATTGGGAATAACAAACGCTCCTGCTTCGCCAAATGAGGATCCGGAAAACACAGGAAATGAGGATTCGGAAAACATTTTAATAAAAATAAAATTATCGGAGTATTTTGTTACCAGTAACGTTAAAAGTAACACATGTTACTTTTAGCGTTACTGGTAACAAAATATTCACTTATTTCGTCTCATTTCATCTCACACCTAATAAGCATAAGGCTGTCTCGTTTCTACATTGCTAGAGCAAGACATACTTATTTACGTTTGGTGTTGGAGTAAGTGCGATAGACATTCACACAGATTGTCAATTTTGCACGTGAATTTTTTCCCAACGCTCTAAGAAGATTCACGCATAGGGTAACAGTGAATTATCACGTTACTCCACTAGTTACGTAACTAGTTCCGAATCTTGCTGGGACGTAACACAAATAGACTTACAGACAGATGCACGAACATCCTCATAATTTTGCCTGAAATGAACTGCCCCCTATCTGCCTACGTTCTCGAGTCGATCTCTGTCAGGAATACCCCCTATCTGCCTCCGTTCTCGAGTCGAACTTTGTTAGGCAAAGGAAAGTAAATATTGGTATTATTTCGTCGAAATGTTCCTAACGTTTTAGAAAATTTTAGCTTATATTGTTTTCCTCCTCGATTAAAAGATTGCAAAGTTCTTTCAACAAATTGTTACCCAATATGGAAAAGTAATTTCATTAAAACCTTCTCTAATACTTCCTTTTTAGGTCACCACATCGGTTTTAAATACGAAGAACAAAACATCGACAAAATCCAAAGGAATGAGTAATTTTATGTAAATTTTCATTGACTCGAGCGCCAGCCAGCATATTAGAAAAATTTCTCTAGGATACAATTTTAAGCACTTAAGAAAGCATGTTCGACACAGCTCTGGTTCGTTGACACTTTATGAAATAATTTTCTTTCGCCGTGAGCACCAGTAACACATGGAAACACCCACTTAAGTGGTAGCCACCAAGTCTTTATTTTCTTATACGAAGTATAATAAAGTATTGTTGAATTCATGAAAAAATTCGACCTCTTATGACGAATTCGAATCGCAGTTTTAGAGCACACTTATTTTTTAAGCTTTTTTTCAAAATTTCCAATTTCATCGCCCTGATGGAGTAGAATTTTCCTCAAATATACGAAATTAATCGATTTACCAAAATGTTTATTTTCTTTTAATTTTGCGTTTTTTCTGATACTTTTGTATAAAAGAGATTTCATAGTGATTAAATAATTAACAGTGACTTCGAAATGTAAATAATGTGGACAGTGAAAGGTTTAAGAAATTAAAAGCAGTGGACATACGCTTGTTTCCACAGAGCAAAAACTGGTCTAAAACTTACCCGGCCCTTACACGCGTCTGTAGAGCTGACACAGTCGCTGACACAGACTCGTGTAAATGCACTGACTGCCAGTTCGCTAAATGTATTTTAATTCGTTGTCAGTAATTTGACATTTGAAGTCTGTGCTACTGACAGACTTTACAGTCGCGTGTAAAGGCCGGGTTACTCTTTTTGCTCGAAAAAAGGAAATTCCTTTGCCATTCGAATAGGCAAATTTTTCGTAGAGCGGTTTAAATTTTTTCAATCGAATACGAGTTTTCGGAGCGAGCAATTTACAAGCAAAAATTGCAAGCCATTCGAATATGCCAGTATTTTGCCTAAAAAGCATTTCCCGTGCACCCCTGAATCGATTGGAGTCATTTTACAAAAATCTCTTTCTGTCTGTCAGCCTGTATACAAGATTTTTTTAAAAACTACTAGAGCTATAGAGCTATGATATTTTTTAGTAATGTTTGGTTTCATAATGGGACGATCCTGTCACTTATTGGTGAAAATCCGTTAACTGGAAATAATCGAAATAACGGGTTTTCGATTTTCGCGATTTACTCCGAAACTACGCGTTTCTCAGTAGTCTTATATATGACAAAAGTTGAAGGCAATCAAATTTCCTACACTTTTGTCTTTCAACTAGAATTCTTTATCTCAAGCCGTTATCGAGAAAAACACATTTATTTAAAAAAACATAAATTTTTTGCGATTACCTCAAAAACTAACGGTTTTTTGGTAGTTTAATGTATAAGGCAAATTAAAGAAAATAACAATTCCCAGAATTATGTCTTCTACCACTATCCAGTATATTTTACCGTTATAGAGACATTTTCATCAAAATGTAAAAAATTAGATTTTTGCGAATTGCTTGCAAACTAAAGGTTCCTCGAAAAAATATTTAAGGGAAGAATTAAAGATATTAGAGTTTTCTACAAAGTTACCTTTCATGACACATCGATGTCGTTTGCCTTTATCAAGATATTTCAGATTTTGCAAAAAAAAATCATATTTATATAAAAATATGATTTTTATCCGGTTATGGTGTACAGTTTTGTATAGATTTTGTATATGAAAGTCATGTGCTGTTCATATCAGATATTTTGTTCCTTTTCCATTGGAAAAAAAAACTTTTCTACTACAAGAAGTGTTCACTATAAAAAAAATCGTGTTCCAGGCGGTGCGTGGGCGATTTTCGCTTTTGGGATTATTGTTGGAATAATAGCGCAAAAACAACTAAAGTGACACGATTAAGGCGAAATATTTATAATGCACGATTAAAGCCGGCAACTTGTTACGCTTGTCGTTAAAAAAATATATTTTTTTATATTTATAAAGACAGTCTCAAATTACGGTTTGATAGAAAAATGATATTTTCTGGCGTCTCTGCGGGGTTGAAAATTTTAATTTACAGCAAAAAGGTGGATGTGTTTATTAACTAAAAGTTGAGCTAAGATAACCTTGTGACCATCAGAAAAAAGTGAACAACTAACATAAATAGCAGCAAAAACTGGCGAAACTAATTGACATGAAGCCATGAGATATGGTGAATATCCTCTGCCATCCAGCAACAAATTTGAAATGCATTTAAATTTTACGGGAGAAGAGTTTATTTAAATATGTCTGAAAGACTGAAAGTGAAGAGAAGCCATTTCGTAAAGGTGAATTTGTTAAAATGTTACCAATATTCAAGACAATAAATTAACATCTTTTGGTAAATTTCGTAAAATAAAGAAGGTTGTCGACTTGATTGTACTGTCACAGATGACATCTTTATATAAAATTGTCAATTATTTGGCCTAATTGGATTGTCTCGATGTTATATACAGGACATTTTTATGAGTTCTTCTGGCCTGGCGGGTGTGGTGTGTAGCCAAAACTTTGATGTTCCGAATTACTTTTCACAATGGACCACAAGAACAAATTGAATGTCGAAAAGTTTTCGTTTCACCTGTTCATCTGTTGCCAGTTTATTGCTTGGCTTGTTTTGTAAACTAATACCAGAAACGACTTTTGGAATTAACGTCAGCACTGCCGAAAGGGCAAATTAACTGAGTACAACATCTCCCCAAAAGAAAAGAAAATTTTCTTGGAATCTATCTTTTGATGGTCTTGGATGAGTTCCTTTAGGAAAGCTGTAAGATTAGGTAATTTTTGGGCTAACGTGTACCAAGACAGATGTTCACAGGGAATACAAGAAGATATTTATTCGATTTTAGCAATACTGGTACTCGTATATCATTAATATAGACGTCAGATAAGGAATAAAAGTGATAAGATGAAAATCTTCTTATCGATGATGAAGTAAAACAGCCTCAAGAGAAATTCTAAGCTTTGTCATTAAAACATGATAACAGTTGCTTTTTATTTTTGTTTTGGCTCACATAAATTTTTTTTTCTGAAATCATTAAATACGATTATTGCCCTTAAGGGTGTTAACAAAATTTTATCGAAAAGAAAACGTCGAACTTTTTTCCAGATTTTTCCACATCACCAATGAATGTTTGCTGAAAATGAGAAATACGTTGCTTATTGAAATCTTCATTAATTACTGATATAATAAGAAGATAAAAGTTGTTTAGATGGCATGTTATCTGCTGGGAAAAAGTATGATATTTTCTAGAAACAAGATTTAACAAGGTAATTAGTGGCTTCATCTTCAAAAGATTAATGGATCAAAAATGTATTTTCTTTGACAGTTACAAACAGTTGTTCTTGCAAAAAGGATAATGACTGTCCAGATAGCTTAATTTCAGCAACATTACTTTATTATGAATTTATAATTCAAATATCTAAAAAAAAACCTTTCTGCCATTGGAAAATTTTATAGTCCAATTTAATTTTGATGTATAAGAAAGTTATGTTTCTTAATGCCTGGAGCCCAATGAACGCAACGCGAACGCAGAAACTGTCACTTACAAGTTTGTTCCATAGAAATCATTTGAAGTGAGCACAGTGAACGCAGTGAACGCACCTACAACGCAAAAGTTTGCAAACTTCTAACTTTGCCGCAGAATTCTGCGTTGACAGTTCATAAAGTGAGGCTAGGAAAATGTTGTTCGAGGAAAAATTGATAGCCTTAGTGTAAAAAACAACAAATAACAAAGATAAAGACCAACAACGCAAATTATCGCTTTAAAATGATCAATTTTTGTAATTTTGCCAATTTTATACCACTTTATATTATGTCACTTGTACTACTTCACGAGATGCCATTGGGTTCTGCCGCTGAAATGTTGCGCTGCGTGACAGTTCACAGCGTTGCAGTTGCGTTCGCCTTGCGTTCATTGGGCTCCAGGGGTAACATTAGATATGAACCAAAGTTTTCGCGAAAACTACGAAAAAATCTTCATTTGTTTGGTGAAGAGAGCAAAAAGGGGAAAGGGGGTTCTTCTATTTTGGCGCTATTTTCATTTTCCGGTCTTGGTCCGCCGCAATGTCTCTCGGTCACATGCCGATGTGTCCCAGTTTTCCATCCCAATTTTTTGTGCCCATAAATAGTTTGCTATGACGCCAAATGATGACCAATTTAAGCCAATATTGATCTCAGCCATTATTTTTCTGAGAAACTATAGTTCTAGCCGGGTAAAAGTATTTTGTATACGTTTTAGAAATAAAAATTCCAGAAATTTCTTAATTTTTTTTAAATACCAGTATTCTTTTAGGTCCTTCATTTAAAATTTGTTTAAATTTTCAAAAATGCCCTATGCTAATTTTGCCGAGAATAAATTAAAAAAAAGTACATTCATTACAAAACCCTAACGAATTTTCTTTAACACGCCATCCAGACCTGCCGGAAACGTTGACAGGACTGTTAACAGAAATGTCATTAGAAAAGTCTGTTGTGACGTAGGTGGGCTGCTGATTCTGGCATGACGTTTCAGTTCCAGAAATGCGTTGAGCAGTAAACAACTGAGTGTAGTAAATATGATGATCTGTGATTTCACTTTTTTCTTTAACCCTTTCAGTCACCACGTACACTATAGTGTACACACTTTTCAGAAGCTATAAATCATAACTTGACTTGGTAGAAAGTGTGTACACTATAGTGTACGTGGTGACTGAAAGGGTTAAATGCATTTGTGACCCAATTTTGATTTTTTGAGTAAAAAGCTGGACTACAGTGGACGTAATTTAAGAAAAATTAAAATTTTTTTTTTTTTTTTTTTTTGATTTAAATGAATACTAATAGCTTAAACATCATTAATTTGTATAGAGAGTATTTTTAACCCCCATAGAAAAAAATATGTACTGAAAGGGTTAAAATCTCCGCACTAAAATTAAATTCGGCCTCCAGCTGCTCCCACGATGCATTTTTCAAATCATTTCTTTGTAAAAATTACTTTTAAACTATTCGTTTATAGAACGGAGCGTCTCTGCATGTGAAAAATTAGAATCCGCCTTAAATTCCATTTCTGTTACCATTTCTGTTAGCAAAGATGTCAGCAAAAACTGTTAGACTTTTCTGTCGTAACAGCTGACTTTTCAATATTCACTAGACATAACATCAGACGTAACAGCGACAGTGACGGCTTTCATGGCAGGTGTGGATTACTAGTAAAATACAAAATAGCGCAATCGCTTTCTCTTCCTTCGGATATTTCGGAAATATTTTGTGTGTTTTTAGAAAATTTTTGCGTTCGGCCTGAAATGACCGGTTAACTTTTCTGGTATACAAGTTTTCCACTCATTAATAGTTTAGGTTCTTTACTTGCTGTAACAAGAAATTAAGCCTCCCTTCCCTCCCTTAGCAATGGTAATAGGGGCCATAGTTACGATTCTCATGTACGATTTCTTTTATTTTTTACGGATAAATGTACAACAGATACGCCCGATAAAATGCACCACAGGCGACCTATTTTCTTCATTTCTTTGAAAAACACGATCAGAAGTTATAAATTTTGTCATTTATAGGCCCATTTAAATGCACAGCCCCGCCCGGTTCAAAATCTGTGCCCTCTTCCCTTTCTCGTGATAAAAATATATTTTTGTGTGGCTGGAAATTTTGAACGATCGTTCAGAGGGAATATTTGTCTTAATTTTTGTTTATCTAATCTAAACGTTTATCTAATCTAAAAGAAAGTATAAGGGAATCTAATTTCTTCAAAATTCAATAAAAATTAGGCCATATATGCCATAACCTAAAACTTTATAAAGAAATGCGCCGCAGGCACATTGTTTTAAAGAAACATGCACAACAGGAAGAAATGTTTCAATAAACTGCGTCGCAGGTTATTCGAGTCCCCTTTGGTCGCTCGAATGGATTTTTTTAAATAAAAATTTTATCTGTTTAAAAACAGATTAAAACCAAAAATCGTATTTGACGATTGCCCCCTGGCGATTATAGTTTTTCTTATAAAAATACGGCCCAATTTTTTATATTTTTGTGATTTGTGCCGTGTACTGAATAAAAGCGTTTTTTGTGAAATATTTGTTGTGATTGTCGCAAAGTTTTGAGAAATACGATGGTGCCGCCTGTCAGTTCGATACGGGTTGAATCATATTGTCATCAAATCGTCGTGGACTAGATCTCGCTTTTGCCGTCTTTTTGCTACATGCAAGAACTTTACCATTTCGGTTCTCCATTCAATCTGATAATACTTCATACAGAAAAGAATCTTGTTCAGTAAAAGCAGATTTTTTTTTAAATAAGTAGAATTTTTAATCATTCATTGTCATTAATAAAATGAAAAGATTTTCATTAACTTCAAGAGCTTCAATGGATTGGAAAACAAAAAAATTTCGTTCTTTTAACCATCATTGCAGGGTTTTTAATTAAGGGAATTGAAACCATAGCTATGTACGTATTAATTTCAACCCTTTTCAACATGACTTTGGAAAATAACGAGGAAGCAGTTGTGCTTGATTGAATTTAATTGAAAAAATAAAATCAATAAAAAAACGTGAACTCAGCGGAAAAAATTGCGAACGATCAAATTACCCAAAGTGTGACCAACCAGTGCCAGGTACTTTTTAATGTTTATATTTCTCTGAGTAAAAAAATTCTCAACTATTTTTTGTTAATTTTACTATAATTTAATCACTTGTTTGGGGTCAATATACACCACGCCAGTCGAAAATCTAATCAAATAACTAAAGTGGGGGATATAAAAGTATAAATAAATCCGAGTATGACGATATTCTATTTTCCTATCCCATGTGCCATTCTTTTACAATTTAGAGATCGGGGTCAAATCTACAAGCAGGAGTGAGAGTATCTCGTCGTATCATCTACAATTGATGTAATCGAGAATGATGAAATCAAGTTAAATTGTATTTCCTGCTTTTCCCCAAAGCAAAATACTACGTCAAACGACACTATAGGAAGATACTGAGCAGAATGTCATCACAACTTTCGAACCTTTCCCGAGTTAAATTGAATATAAATTAATGTGAATGATATATATTTTGATTTTGGATCCTAATAAGGTTTTTTTTTCATTAAAATTATACAAAATAACATAAATTTTCCTATTGTAATGTGATTTTATTGAAAAAACATAACAAAAGCTATAATTGCCAATCTGGCAATTATTGAAAACCCGTATGGTGATATTCGTATCAAAATTCGAACAGTTGTACAGTAGAACGCGCTTAAATGCAACACGCGTAAATGCAAAACTCGTGTAATTGCACGCAAAATTTGTGCATGGAGGATTTTTAAGCATTTTTCATATAAATATACACGGATAAATGAAACACGCTTAATTGCAATACTTGCTTAAATGCAACCATTTTCACATCCGCAAAAGTATTAATTATATGAAATTTTACACACTTAAATGCACATGTGCAAAAATGAAATGTAATCACACCAAAAAAAAGTGATTTTTGTTATTTTTATGTGATAAAATGAATTCTTAATTAGATTCTTTGTTTTTGTGTAGCCTTGTTGAATTTAAATGTTTATTACAGGAATATTAAAGTTGCATGTTTATCTTTTACTCGCATAATTGCACATTAATGTGCATTTATCCGTGCTTCCGTGCTACGTATAAATGCAAAACACGGATAAATGCACATAAAATTCTGCGAAATTCGATGTGCATTTAAGCGTGTTCTACTGTACCAAAATTCCACTTTGAAGTCAAATTTTCCAATAAGATTTTTTTAAATTTATTCCAATCGGATTTTGATGTATGGGAGTTTTATGTAGAATAATATCCTGAATAACTTTTGTTCTTGGACTTTTTTAATAAGATGCACCGTTTTTGAGATATTCGCAAAAATCGTTTTCGTTCGTATGGGGAGTACCCCTACCCCCCCCCCCCCCCCTCTAATGGTCCATTTTTGCCCATTAACGAACTTAGCCTCGCATTTTACGAAAAACGAATCTGCGCAAAATTTCAAGTTTCTAGCTCAATCCGTGCGCCTGCAATCCGCGCCACAGGCAGACAGACAGACGGACGGACATGGAAAATTCAATTTTTTTTATCATTCTAAACACACTGGTGTAATTCATTTTTATGTGTGATGACGGGATCTTGGCGTTACAAACGGTAAAGCAAAGTTAATATACCCTTTGGTTTCACCATACAGGTATAATGATAAATTTTTAAAGCTACAGTAGAATCCCAATAATTCGTATTTCAAGGGACCAGCAAATTCATACGAATTAGCGGGATATACGAATTATCGGGGTACGAATTATCGGGATTCTACTGTATTATAAGACCATACATCATTATTTAATTGGAAAATTTAATGTCTCTGAGTCTGTGCCTACTAGCATTTTTTGTGCCTGGCACGTATCGGCCACTAGTCATCTGAGAAGATAAATGTAGGCGCGTACTGCGATGATAACCATGTAGAATAACGCTAAAATGTCAATTGGAGTTTTTAAAACACGTGTTCTTATCTATTTCGATTCGATACTGCTTTTCATGTTACTCCTTTTTGCCCTCTCTGCTATTTTTTAATCATTTCCTATTTTTTAAAATATTTGTTCCGGTTAGGATTGTGGAAACACTAACTGCAAGTGAACTTCCAGAAGTTGTGACACCAGAAATCTCTTCTGGAAGCGACTTCTGCAAATAAACTTCCATGTGGACACAGGCCTTTACACGGTCAATATTTTTGCTTCAATATAGTCCTTACACGATCAATATATTGAACATAATGAAAACATTGTTCAATATATTGAACGTGTAAGGTGCCTATAAGACTGCCAAACGCAATCTCCCAAACGTGTGATAGGGGTTTGTTCCGATTTTCACTATTAGATTGATTAATCCGCAAACAAATTCTTTAACACGTTCACTGCCAAATCGATTTTGCTGTGTGTACCCTAGTTGCCACCACTCATAAAAAAGAGAATATTCGAGTTGGCAGTGAACGTGTTAACCACACTCTCAAAAAAATCCGGGGACGAATTAACTCCGCCTGAAAACATAGCTAAAAGTTTAACACCGTAGCGCGGAGTTATTTTTAAATTTTTATTTTACGGAGCTAAATATTCAATTTAACACCGTTTTGACCTAAATTTTAAATGAACTCCGAAAAGGAGTCAAAAATTCAATTTTTTTCTCAAATTACTTCAAATTTTCGAAGAAAATCAAGTTTTTTAGTTTGCCGAAAACAAAACCATTACTTTTTTGTTGTTTAAAGATGTTATAAACATAATTATAATTACTTTTGGGGGAATCACAGAAGAATTTTCCTGGCGTCCAAAATTTGTAGTTGAGCTACTAATATATGTTTCTGCCGGTTTGAAAACCACCAGTTTTTGAAGAAAAAAATGAAAATATAATGGCGAATTGATTCGAGTCTACTCTGAAATCGAACCCCTCTGCTAAATGTCAAATACGTTGTGATGCCGCATTGCGTGTTTTTTAGAAAGCAAAATAAATTTAGATGGTTTCCTCTCTGAAAAAGATTCTTATTTGCATAATCTTTTTTTGCCGTCATTTTGTTTGTTTAGTGATGCAATTATAAACCTTTTGCAGAGGAAAGAACGTCTAAAATTGGTTTGGCTGTCCTTTGAAAAATAACGCAACGCAGTTGATTTGCCATAGCTCTAACATTTTTTTCATCAATTTGTGATCAGAATTTCCTTATCAATTGAAAAATAAACAAATAAAAACATTTTAGAGAACAAAATTTTAACATATAATGTCAATAAACTTTTGTAATAAACAAATAAGAATGGCATGTAAAATAAAAATTTAATTATATTGTTTCCAGAGTATATTTCATGCATGCAGATTATTGACGCTAAATTATGATTAATGATTAGCGTAGAATTACTACTGCCATTTTTATTCTCAAAAAGAAAACAAACAAAAAAATATTAACTTCAAAGAAAGCGCATTCAAGTTGTTAATTAGTGAAACAAAATTGCAAAAAAAAATCTTGATAACTTGAGGCAAATACGCAAAAGGTCAAGGGTACGGCAGAATTGTTCATTTCACACTTATTAATTCAAATTTTACAACCACTACTGATAAGAAAGTGATAAAAAAAAATTTCCCGATAATTATGAATTTTTAATTGATCGAAATTCCTTTTAGTGCTTGGTTTTGAATAGAAAGGAAATTATTATTTTTAATTACGAGCAAAAAATATCATAAAAACGGGAAGGAAAATCTTTAATCGGATTGTAGGGTCACAGATTTATTTTTCAGTATTTCATATCGTTTCTTAGTTTAAAAAAAAATTACAATTTCGTAGAACCGATCACAGAAAGTGATAAAAATTGGGCCATTTTGTCAAATAAAAAAAAAATAGTGCATAAACAGAAAAAAATATATCAGATTTTAAACCGAGAAAATGGAAAACTAAACCATTCTTATGGTACGTTCACACTCTTGGCGAATGTACACAAATCAATATTTGGCATGGGATTCGGTAGGTCTTGTTCGGTAGGCCAATCTGAGTTTGCAATTCACATTCTTGCCAACATTCTTCGGAGACCGCAGTCGTTGTCTAACATCCCCCCCCCTCCCCTCCAGAATCGGGGAAAAATAGATTTTTGACAAAGGTCTCGAAGAATAGATTACAAAAATATATAACACTAGCAGACCCTTCGTTGCAAGCTTAAAGTTTTTTGTATAAATTTTAGAATGCCAAAAAACCATAAATAACTTAAAAACTTTATCCTTACAGGACCTTCCGTTTAGAATTTTGAAAATCGAATACCGTATTCGTGATCAGCGACGCCAAAAACCCTATAATGCCAATTTTTCCGGGTGAAAAATGGGAAAAAGGATATTTTCGTTATCCTTACAGGACCTTCCGTTTAGAATTTTGGAAATCTAACATAGCTAAAAACCTGCTCCTGGCAACGCAGATTATTTTGCAAACAACCGCGTAAAAATCGGTCCAGTAGTTTTTGAGTTTTGTAATCTCAAACAGACAGACAAACAAACATGCATTTTTATTTTATACTAGAATTTGGACCCGGCTACGCCCGGCTAAAAGCGTGAGTAGAACAAAATCTAAGAAAACAAAATTCAATAAGTTGTCCGTGCTTTTTTTTAAAAGATTCGGATTTTCTTTACCCCCTCCTCTTACTCCCCCCACCCCTCGTGCTACTTTTTCGTATGCCTATGTTGGAACCAGAACTACCACAGACACTCATGCCACATTTCAAGTCAATCGGTTCAGCCGTTTTTGCGTGAAAGAGGAACAGACAAACAGACTCCAACTCATTTTTATTACTTTCTTCTACGGAGTATAATAAAGTATTGTATTCATGAAAAATTTCGACCTCTTAATTTTGCCTAAAAAACATTTCCCGATCACTCTTGAGTCGATTGGAGTCATAATAAAAAAATGTCTTTCTGTCTGTCAGTCTGTCTGTCAGTCTGTCTGTCAGTCTGTCTGTCAGTCTGTCAGTCTGTCTGTCAGTCTGTGTACAAGATTTCTCAAAAACTAATAGAGCTAGCGCCATGAAATTTTATAGGCATGTTGGGTCCTGAAATGGGACGATCCTATCAACTTTTGGTGGAAATCCGTTAACCGGAAGTATCCAAAATGGCGGTTTTTCAAAAATCGCAATTTCGTTTTTCTCGATTTACTCCCAAACTACGCGTTTTTTAGTGGCCTTAAGTATGACAAAACTTGGAGAAAATAAAATTTCCCACACTTTTGTCTTTAGCTATAACTCGATATCTCCACCTGTTATCGAGATAAACCGTTATTTCCAAAAAAACAGGTTTTTGCGATTATCTCGAAAACTAACGGGTTTTTGCTGACTGAATGTATGAAGTGAATTAATGGGAATGGCATTCTGCACAATTTTGTCTTTTACCGTTATCCGTTATCTTTTACCGTTATTGAGATATTTTCATTAATATGTAAAAAATCATATTTTTGCGAATAATTTGCAAACTAACGGTTTTTCGACAAATCAGTTAAAAGAATAATTAAAGATGTTAACATTTTCTACACTTTTGCCATTTACCGTAAATTGATATCTTTTACCGTTCTCAAGTTATCTCAAATTTTGTACGTTTTTGATATTTTTGAATAAACCAAGAATTTATTGGGAGGTCGTCTTAGGTTGACAACGCGACAGGGCTCTAGCGTAAATTGCACATTGTCGTAGATTTTGTAGAAGAAAGTTTTGTGTTGACCACAACTGATATTTATATATTAGTATGATAGATGGATTTACCGCCTCCACCTTCCAATTTATACTCTGAAAAAAAAATGAATTAGTTCTGTTCTGGATTTGATTTAGCGACAAAACCATTTGTTTGTAGTGCACTTTGGCTAGAAAGCACCGTCTAAACTAAACTTTTACGTTCGTCGTGAGTGTGGACGCAGTATTAGACAAAACCAGATTTTCTTTTAACAAAAGGAAAAACTATAATAAACTTTTAAGACAGAATTCTAGATAGAGAATTCAAAGTCTTCTCCAACAAATGCAAAATTTATTTCTTTGTTCGAATTTGAAAATAAGAGAAGGCGTAAAATGTATGACTTTAGAACGCATAAGAGTTTTTGGAAAATTTGAATTTCTACGAATCTTATTATAAGACATAAGGGAAATACCTTTGCATACAAATACCTGTAATTATTGAATGCAAATCACAGCGAAAGTAGATGCAATCAATAAAAACTATATATTTGATTGGTCACAAATTCTACCAACTGCCAACACATATTCAAATCGAAATCTGACAAAGGCTGGCTGGCACAATGCAAATTTATAGGAAAGGTGGTAACCAAGATATGTATTTCTGTCCACAACGAAACATAAAACATTATCTTTGGCTCAGTCATTTCTATACTATGTGGAAGCGCCTACAACAATCTATCGTTATACTTCGCCACTGAAATCGACTGGAACGGAATAAATCGAATTTAATAATCAAATTGGAATTCATCACAGATTTTTATTTCACTAACCAACAGCTGTTCCGCTTTAATATTATTTCTTTAAATTGCTTTGGTTGTTTTTGATTTTTCTTACAAAAAAATAAGTCAAACGTTAATCAAATAGAAATCTTAATAGCTAAATCTTTTGGCACTTGTAAACAAATCCATGTTTACAGCTTTTCAGCGAACCAACAAAGTCGAAATGTCAACTGGAAGTTTGACTTTGAACATGGAAATCTGAGGGGGAAGGAGAAATCAAAGAATATTTTCACAGTAAATCCCAAAGAGATTATCGGTTTTTGTCGATTAAAACAAAGCGAACTTCTTGAATTGGTTTTTGATTTTCATTTTCTGTTTGTTATTTTAATTTAGCTTGTGAAAACACATTTTCATCATAATGAATTTTGCATATATTTAATCAATTTTTTCGCCTTTTTTAGTTATGCGATTTTCGGGTGATATCTCGTGAATTTTGATGACGTGACGCCATTTCGTGAAATAAACCCAGTTCCAGTTTGTTAGCTAATAGGTAATAATGAGAAAAGAAAGCTCACTTTAACAAACTGACGTCTGCCTTTTGTCTGACTCTCATTATTATTTTGTTATTATCTTTTCTTTTGGATTTTAAATATTTGCCTACACTTGTCACTAGAGTTACGACTCACCGACCATTTCTGTTATCTTTATGAACATTTTTTTTTATCTGCATCAACATTTTGTTAACTGTGAGTAATCGCCTCGGAACTCAACATTTCCGAAGTAGATAAAATTCAAGTCAATGGAACGGAATTTTATTGTGTTCTAAATTTTCCAAAACATCTAAGAAATAATTTGCGTGTTTTTTTTTTTACTTCTATTGCAATGAAAACTTTTCTCATTGCTGCACTTAGTGTGGGTAATGGGAATTGTGTGAAGATTACAAGTTTTTCGTTCAGTTCAGTGATCAAAGTTTTCTGTTTTCACATCTAAACGAAAAGAAATAGTGCTCAAAACAGATTTCATTGTGCCTGTCTACACGAGGATTCACTTTGAGGCGGCACGTCATTCGTGAGGGTGAGGGACGCAGTGGGGAGGGAAACCAAAAAGAGCGAACGAAGTTTAGATTCACTTAAAATTATCGGTCGCAAACCGATTTTTGAGTCTGGTCGTTGAAACCTGTCGTTTAGTTTTGTTGATGAAACCGGTTTATGAATCCAGATAAAGCGAACCGTGTGCACACGGCAGAAAAATGAGGAAAGACGTGCCGCCTCAAAGTGAATCCTCGTGTAATCACACGCATTGATGTTTTAGCTCTCTCCTCCACACGCCTTCTTTAAGACCCCTCGCCAGTTAACTTTAGAATAGTTTTACTACTTTCAATGTGATTTGCTGAGTTGAATTAAGAACCTCTCGGTTAAGTCCGGTATTACACTTGGCTTAAGTAAGCCGGCAACTTTTGGGCTTAATAAGCCAATGTGCTTACATTAGTGGCTTAAATAAGCCAATCCTGTTTGCATATACTACACAAGTTTACATGTGTGTGTGTGTGGACTCAAACCATTGAAAATGCTGTTGCTCATATACTTCCCAAGATCTTTACTTGCTGACGGTCAGAACGGAAATGATTTCTGGCTGATACTTTTCAGAAACCGGTTCAGACGTTTTGGATGTATGCAGATTGTCGATAAGTTATGATTTCGAGTGGCAACTTTTCCCTCCGCAGTCGTTTCTCCCGAAAATCGGCTTAAGTAAGCCCGAAAGTTGCCGTGTGTAATACCGCGCTAAGACTTCCTCATTGAAAAATTCGTTTCATCCTCCCCTTTAACTCCATTCCCGTTATTTTCTGAACCGCTAAAAGGAAGAACTTTTTCGTTATCTTTGCACAAAGACCGCTTCTTTTCTAAAAAAAAATCATTTCTTTTTAAAAGTTTCCCGGATTTTCCTAACTAAACCATCATTTTTGCAATTAGCATCAAAAAAAGTTAGAGGCCATGCTAATTTTCGTCCTTTCGAACCCTCCCTTTCCGCACGTTTTCGCGATGTTTTGCATAGAGTTTAAATCCGCCAGCACACTACCGCGCATACTCTCCCATACCAAAGTGTGACGTATTTTATGGACCACCCCTTACAGTTGAAAAAAACTGACATTTTTTTCTTTTACTGGAAAAATGCCTACAATTTCGTAGAACCGACTACAGAAAGCGATAAAAATTGGGCCAATTTTTCAAAAACCAGTTGAAAAAAACTGACTTTTTTTTTTCTTTTACTGGAAAAAGGCCTTTTTCAAAAAATATTTTACCATTTGTACATTTTTTGTTTACTTTTCGCGGAAACCAAATTTTACTACAAGCCTGCGGAATTGGCACAAAAGAAAGCGATAGTAAAACAGAGCACGTCAAGTAATTTCTATGTGAAGATCAATGTCAAAAATTTGTTAAAGTTAATGAATGGAAACTTTTTTAATTGATGTTTAAATTAGAATCTAGATCGAAATTAGTTTTTCTTGTTCCAACCCACATTAATTGTTTTTAATCCTGAGAGCTATGGTATAGCAAATACGTTGCGTTGCCGGACAGCAGAATTTGTAAAGACAGCGAAATAAATTAAATAAGAGCAAATAAAGATAATACAAACAAGAACCTTTTGCTGAAGGCACAAAATCTAAATTTGTTTGTCTGCCTTTCAAAAATAACGCAATGCGACATCGTAACGCACTTTAGCTGTAACATTTTATTAGGATACAAAAAAAAATAGTGAAAATTAGCATGACAACTTTTTCCAGACCAAGACTGGACCTCCGATGATGATGTTTATACTCTATATGATTTATCATATAGAAGTATATTAAATTTTTAAGTTTGTAACGCATCGAACCAATCGTAGGACACAAAAATGAGCTACACTAGTATGTTAGGGATGACAAAAGACTTTGATTTCCGCATGTCTGTCCGTCCGTCTGTCTACCTGTCCGTCAATACCGCAACTTTCGAAAGTATTGAGCTAGAGACTTGAAACTTTGTATAGTTGTGTTTCTCGTAAATAGTAAGGCTAAATTCTTGAACGGACAAAATCGGACCAATGTCACCCCCCCCCCTTTCCCTTGCGCAAACGAAACAGTTTTTTGCGATTTTCTCGAAAACGGTGAGTCGTATTGAAAAATTTATAACGGTAAAATGTGTATATGATTTTACATAACCATACATTAAAATCCAATCGAGTCAATCCTTCTCCCCTCTCCCCTCCCCCATACTAATGGATTTTTTCATCAAATTTTTTTTGCCCCCTTATCGAGTATTTGACGATTGGCCCCTGAAAATGGTGGCTTTTCTTATGTTGATTTAGTTATGAACAGACCTTACATATATTTCCTAGCATATTTAAATGCTTTTATGACCAATAAACATAACAAAAGCTATAATTGCCAATCTGGCAATCATTGGAGACCCGTATGGTGATATTCGTATCAAAATTCAAACCGTTATACCAAAATTCCAATTTGAAGTCAAACTTTCCAATAAGATTTTTTAAAATTTATTCCAATCGGATTTTGATGTATGGGAGTTTTATGTAGAATCATATCCTAAATAACTTTTGTTCTTGGACTTTTTTGAGAAGATGCACCGTTTTGAGATATTCACAAAAAACGATTGCGTTCGTATGGGGGGTACCCCCCCCTAATGGTCCATTTTTGCCCATTAACGAACTTAGCCTCGCATTTTACGAAAAACGGATCTGCGCAAAATTTCAAGTCTCTAGCTCAATCCGTGCGCCCGCAATCCGCGCCACAGACAGACAGACGGACGGACGGACATGCAAAATTCAACTTTTTTCATCATTCTAAACACACTGGTGTAATTCATTTTTTTGTGCGATGACGGGATCTTGGCGTTACAAACGGTAAGGCAAAGTTAATATACCCTTTGGTTTCACCATACGGGTATAAAAATAGAAATTTTACTTAGAATATTCTTAAATAAATGTTATCCAGTGTTTTTCCAACCTGAAGAGCATGAGATCATAATAGAGATGGATATTTGGGATTCAAAGCTCTGGAATGAATTCCAAACGATGTTTTTTAAAAAAAAATTGACTTCAAAACAACCAAAATTTCAACTATTTTAGCAACTCGATGGTTTTCTCATAAAAATTATTGTTTAAAAAATTGGAAGTAAATAATTTTCGCCTGCGAGATTTCAAAATTGTCTGGTGCGCAAATAATCATTGAGAAAAAAAAACCACGATCAGCAGATACATATAATAATTAATTACATGATCACACCCGGAATTCCAAGAAAAGATCAAGGTTCACGATTGAACTGAATGCCTCTCAAGATTGAGTCTAGAGTTTTTACAGCCATTCACTGATGGATGATTCGGTCGGAAGTTGGATTCATGTTTTCATTGTAGATTCACAGATTTAATATGAAATCGCTCCATCATCAACAATATCACAATAAATAATACTACATTGGATCCAGTTGCAACTTTCTTTCCTTACAGCAGCGCAAAGTGTTCTAATTTCAGCGACTTCTTCTATGAGTTCTACAAACGCTTGGAAAGTATGTCAAACGAACAGCTTTAGCTAGAAGACACAATTCAGCGGAATTCTTATGAAAATTGAATTCAATTGGAAGAAAAACGAACTCCAAAAATTTACTAATAGTTATAGTGTTACGCTTATTGAATTAAACAATTTCTCGGTCGGTCTCGTTTGACCCGAAAACTAGCTTCAAATCAATAGAGAGTTGGGCAAAATTAGCGGTCAGTGGCGACATCGAGCTAGAGTCCTCTAGTAATTTAAATATTATTACTTTCTACTACGCCTCATTGGGAATTTGAACTCTGGCGAGGCGGGAGCTGCTGTTAAATGGACATTGGAATCATTTCTGAAACGCAATTCGATTGTGGTAACGGGTTGAATTATTCCGTTGGGAGTTCTTGCATTTTAGGACGATTTTGTATCATTTTGGTTAACGACGATTGAAAACATCTCTCTGCTGGACGGATTTATGTAACCATCAACATTAATTATCCGAGTTTTTTCTGTGCTTCGGTTAACCAGTAAAACACGTCTAGCTTAAACAAAAAATAATGGAAATCCCACCCAAAATATCAAACTTTCCGAGGCATAAATGAAAAGAGTTGCACACAAAACGAAAAAAAAGTGATAAAGAATGAGGAAAACTTACAGTACTCCGGAACACCGTGTGCATATAAACGATCCAATTGTCATGTTAACGTAAGTGGGCCCCTTTTGTCCACAGTCGAAGCATTGTCGATTTCCTCCACCGAGCGTAACTATTTCTCGAAGAATCTTCAGGTTTTTGTCATCCAGCTTTTTGCGAACAACCGCCATTTTGGTTTACGATCTTTCTTACTATTATTAAGCTACTTTTTGGAATATTCACAGAACATAAACAACAGAACTGAATGTGGAAACCTTTTCGTAATTTTCTCGATTAACTACTCCTCCGCAATTTTTCGAAGTTCTACTTTTTTTGCCCGCACTCGGCCCCGTTTCACTTCATCGCTTTTTCGACTGACAATTTTTACAATGAATTATACAGCCACAACGAAACAATTTCTCGAGTATTTTTCTTTTTAAATAAACCTTTTTCGGATCGTCGCACTTCACCCCTCACCCCGGAATCTTCTAATAATTCTTCGTGGACACTACAAAGTTGTCTTCGCGACAGTTGCGCGATAATTGGGTTTTTGGTTTTGGTTTTCGCAGTAGAATTTGAAGAATTACAAATTCGACAAAAATTAGCTGACGGTACTTGGAAAAATGAGCTGCATTTAGTTGGAAAAAGGTGCTATTTTCTTTACTGCTAAAAATGAGTTCGAAAAATCCGCACGTATTGCAATGTCGGCAACCAGTTCGAATAGAGTGTTACCAGAGGGGAGGCTTTCCGCATTCCGGCATTTTATTTAAATTGATTTTATCAAACTTTTAAAATGTTAATTTAAGCTTTTTTCTAAACATAAGAAGTTCAATTAGGTAATTATTGTATTTCATTTCATTTTCGTTTTATTTATTAGTTACTTTAACATACTAATTTTCTAAATTATATTCTCTAGGTTCAAAAAACTAATAAACTTCGGTTGAAATTTAGATACTTAAGAAATTAAAGATCCGAATGAAAAAAAAAACTAAAAAAGAAAGAAACAAGCGCCAAAACCTCTTAAAACATTACATAGGCGAGAACACCTAAAGGTAGTTTTCTTCTTGTTTCTTTTTTAGGTTTTTTTCATCGGGTATTTTGATTTTTTAATCAATATTTTTTTTATTTCCAACTTATTAGGTCGTACGAGGTGATAAAGAAACTTTTCGAAGTTATGTGCTATACTTCCTAAACACATTACTGTCGTTTTTATAAAAAAAAACCGCATTTATTTCGAAATCAACCATTACGAATCCACATAAATGTCTATGACGAAAATTTCACACGTTTTTTGATGTGTGCTAAAATATTCCGTATTCACTGTACAAAACAAGGCTTCTGATTTGTTGTAGTCCGTTTGCAGAGACCATAAAACGCATTTTTCCATCAACCCAACCTGATTTGACAATTTGTTGAAGTTCTTGAAATTTGAAATCGGCAATTCATTACCTTTGAAAGCGTCTTTCGCCCTAAAGTGTCTCAAAAATGACGGAAGCACCTCTTAAAGCGTTCGATGTAGTGCAGGAAATAGTGATCAACAACAGAAAGACAAACTTCGCGCTGAAAAGGTTCGCGAATAAGCAATTTGTGGTTATTACTCAGCGACAGAAAATGTCCAATATTTTCACGGCCAAATTCGAGGTTCAGGAAGACTTCCCAGTACTATCGGGCACTACGCCCCTCTCGATTACTCACAAATTTGGGGAAGACACCGACGAAGTGCGGAGCGCCATCAGATTCATCATCACAAACTCTAAATTGAAAACATACGGAATGGAAGTGGTTATCTCGCTCAACCTGCAGGAAATCGATGGGAAAGTGCTGAAAGAAATCACGGCAGCGATAGACAAGTTTATGTAAAAAACACTTTTAATCAGACAAATAAAGAATTTGCACAATAAAACTGTACAAAATTAGCTTTTATTTGCACTTTTCACTGTACAAAGACGTGTATTTCTAACTTAGTCGAAGAGACCGAAGCCCATGTCGTCGTCAGACTCTTCTGGCTCAGATTCCTTCTTCTTCTCTTCCTTCTTGGCGTCTGCGACGGCTCCAGCAGCCGCAGCCGGGGCGGCAGCAACGGCTCCTCCAGCTGGGGCTGCGCCAACTCCTGATCCAATGTTCGTGATCAAATCTTTGACGTTAACTCCTTCCAAAGCCTTGGCGAAGAGGCCGGGCCAGTAGGGCTCGACATCAACGTTTGCAGCTTTCAAAATCGTGGAGATTTTCTCACCCTAAAACGGAAATATGATTATTAGACAATCGATTAACGCAAATTCATGTGATTTTTGGGAATATCTGGACCGATGACTCGGAAATTTGCGGATGAAAAGGTAAAGGCAAATACGGCGCAAAAGGTACTTACTGTGACGGCTACATCATCGTCGACGAGGATGAGAGCGGAGTAAACGCACGCCAATTCAGCTTTGGATGTCATTTCAGATGGTTTTGAGTTTAATTATGTGGTGCAAGTCGCCAAAAATCGAAAAAAGGCTTTAGCTCGGATGAGAACAAGCACTCTGTTTTGTGACCGAAAACGGAAAGAAGGAAGTGGGGTTGTCGTATTGAAATTTCGGAATTACCGCAGAAATTTACCCAATAAGCAAGATTTGTGGAAAATCAAGCAAGATCTGTGCAAACAGAATGGAAAATTTTCGGAAGCAAACTAATGGGGCTATTCACGAATGTAAATGTATCTGCAACTGTAACTTTACATGTTCCACATGATTCATACTAATTTTACATTAGATTCCAAATTGGTATTCACAAACTGTAACTGAATAATAGGGATTCCTGACAGTTGCTTCTTCTGAACTGTATAACAAATCGTATAAACATTTCTTTCTAAGTATTTTTATTTAACTTACTCAGAATCTTCTTCCCATCCATTATACAACAATATTAAGTCCGACATATTTCCTTTATTCTTAAAATTTTGCATTTTTCTTAAAAAATGTAACCTTATGGATAAGTTTTCTCTCGGCATAAACTTACAGATGATTTGACAGCTAGTTACAGATACAGAATGTCAAAGTTACAGTTTGTGAATAGCAAAGTGGACTGAAAATGTAAAGTTACAGATACAGAGCAATCTTACATTTTAAGAATAGGCCCATAAAAAGATGAAACATTTTTGATTTTTATAGTTAGAATTAACAATTCTGGATCAAAATGTATTTACTGTGATTTCAGAAAAGGCAGGTCATTATTAGTAAAAGTTTTAGGACCCATTTAAACAATCAAACTTATTTGACATATTAATTTTTTTTGATCAAATGAAAATCGTTTTGATTTTCATTCAATATTTGATGGATATTGAATTTTTTTCGACGTTTTAATTTTCTGTTACTAGAAAAGGTGGTGTACTTGATTTCTAATTTGTATAAAGTATTTTTTACATAAAAAAATATTTAAAAAAAAACGGTTTTCTTGATTGGCTATACACTTATTTCCGCAAACGTTGCTCTATTGCTACCGATAATCTTTTCTTGCATAAAACCAAGCAGAAACTTTGACAAATTTATTGGATAGTCTAAAAGAAGTTTTGGCTATCCAAAGAAAAATTGGCGTCTTGTTTTTCTAGATTCAACATAGTGAAGAGATTTTGATTAAATTGTCATCAAATTACCTTAAGCAGATAAAAAAAAGACGATTTTGAACACACAAATGTTTTTATTTAGATTCTTTTTAGATTTAAATTTTTTAGACATTTAGATTTTTTTTATTTACTTTTGAAATTAATTTTTTTTAATGAAACGTAATTTGAGTTCAAAACGGCAACATGGGCAGTGGAAATGTCACCAGTGACAGCAAATTCGCGCGCAATTTTCGATTGTTGTAATAAACTGTTAAAAAAATAAGGATTTTGTAATAATTTATCAACAAATCTGATGTCACAAAAAAGAATAACGTGAGAAACGTTTGTGGAAATATTTTTCAAATAATTTAACAGCTGCGATAAACCAATTTCAGGTCATTTTTCACGAAAGTAGAACCAGTGGAGAAACCTAAAGATCCGGAAGTGGACTCTGATGATGAAATAAGGTATTAGAGGTTTAATTAATTTTCCTAATGTGAGGAATGTATAAACTCCGTTGCACAATTCAATTGGTGAAGATCCTGAGACCAATTAATAGAATGGTGGCATATCCTTGTCGCGTACATCAACAATTTCAGAATTTAAATCTGTGCAGTTTTTGGTCTAATGAGAATTTTAATCGTTTTTATAGTGTAAAGAGAGTGAAACGTAGGCGAATATCCAGCAGCGATGAAGAAAGTGTCCCCACAATGTAAAATATTCTTAATTTTGTTTTTTGTTTTGCAATTTAAATGATTTTCATTATAGTTCCAAGTCGCCAAAGTCGGAGAAAAAGTCGCCCAAATTGGAAGAAACTTCTAAGACTGAAAAAGTGAAACCTACTAAAAAGAAATCACCAAATGTGGAAAAGACAAAGAAATCTCCTAAAGATTCAAAGGCAACAAAAGCAGAAAAGAATTCTCCGAAGGAATCTGCGATAAGAAAATCATCGACCGTAGTAGCAGCAAACGGGAGCAAAGATTTAAATACCAGTGAGTCAAGTCGTAGTCCTCAAGAGAAGAAAATCAAATTAGACAAAGAAGATGATGACAATGCAAAAGAATCTGATGCAACTACGAAGACTAAAGGCGAAGATGCAGAAACTAGCGAATCAAATGCCTCGGATAGCCCCAAAAAGTCACCAAAAGTGGAGAAAACAATTTCAGTTGTTAAAGAACTAAAAGTCCAAAATGCTGGTCAAGGACTGAAAGGCGCCGATTATAACCCATCGAAACGGAAATATGACCCGATAAAAGACGCTTTCTGGCAGCGCGGTGACAAGTAAATGGAAAAAAAAATATGTTAAATTTTTATATATTTTAAAAAACGTTTTCTCTCAGGGTTCCATATCTCGCTTTGGCAAGAACTTTCGAGCTAATCGAGCAGATTAGCGGACGATTGAAGATGATTGAAGTGTTGAGCAATTTTCTTAGATCTGTGATTGTTTTAAGTCCTTCAGATTTATTGCCTTGCGTGTATTTATGTCTAAATCAATTGGCACCTGCCTATGAAGGTAATTTTTTAAAAAAATCAGTGAAATTTCGTAAAAATTGACTTTAAAATTTGATTAAGGCCTAGAATTGGGAGTTGCTGAGACTTCGCTAATCAAAGTGATCGCTCAAACAACAGGCCGTAGCATGGCACAGATAAAAACGCAAGTTCAGAGTACAGGAGATTTAGGAATCGTTGCTGAACAATCTCGTAGCAATCAGCGAATTATATTTATGCCAGCTCCACTCACAGTTGAGGGAGTTTTCTTCAAATTGAAGGACATCGCGAAAATGACCGGGCATTCTGCAATGAACAAGAAAGTCGACAAAATTCAATCCATGTTTGTCGCTTGCAGACATTCGGAAGCCAGGTTTTTCATAAGATCGCTAATCGGGAAGTTACGAATTGGTTTAGCTGAAATATCCTTACTTCAGGCTTTGGCCATTGCTTGTACAAATACTCCGCCCGATCAAAAGGATTTCCCGCCAAAGGTTTTGTGCGCAGCAAGAGATTTGGGCGAGAGTTCTTTTAAAGCTAAAGTCGATAAAAATGCTTTAATTTTGAAAACTACATTCTGGTTGGTATTTTAGCGACTGTCTGCAAAATATGTCACGCAAATTTTTCGTCTTTTCGGACACCTTGCATTCTTATGCTTTTTCGCGACTTTTTGAATCAGACTTCATACAATACCTCCGACCCTTCTACCTAAATCTGTGACGTGTTTTGTGGACAACCCCTCACTCTCAATCACCCCAAAAAAGTATTTTTCTGTAATTTTCCTTAATTCCAGCCAATGTCCAAATTACGATAAAATAATTCCGGCTCTCTTGGAGCATGGAATCGGCCCACTGCTGGACATTTGCCCAATGGAACCAGGAACTCCACTGAAACCGATGTTAGCCCATCCGACAAAGGGCGTTCATGAAGTGCTACAGCGATTTGATGGTATTAAATTCACCTGCGAATGGAAATATGATGGTGAACGCGCTCAGGTAATGTTTTTTTTTTGTTGCAATTCTAATCTGCAAGGATTGATTATTCATTCCTTAAAAATTCAGATTCATCGTTCGGAATCGGGAGTTATAAGCATCTACAGTAGAAACCAAGAAAATAATACAACAAAATATCCAGATTTGATCTCCAGAATAGATGAGGTGAAAACATCATCAGTGAGTTCATATATTTTAGATTGCGAAGTTGTCGCTTGGGATGTTGAGAAGAAACAAATTCTCCCGTTTCAAGTTCTCAGCACGAGAAAACGCAAAGACGTCGATGAGAATGAAATAAAAGTTCAAGTTTGCGTCTACATGTTTGATTTGTTGTACCTGAATGGAAAACCATTGGTCACGGAGCCATTCATCCAACGACGGAATTTGCTGAAGGAGAGTTTCCTGGAAGTAGAAGGTCAATGGAAGTTTGCAACATCTTTGGACACAAGCAGCATTGATGAAGTGCAGAACTTCCTGGATGAGTCGATAAAGGGAAATTGTGAGGGGCTGATGGTTAAAACTCTAAAGCACGAGGCGACTTACGAAATTGCAAGGCGGTCTCGCAATTGGTTGAAACTGAAGAAGGACTATTTGAACGGTGTTGGTGACTCTCTCGATTTGGTGGTTTTGGGTGGCTTCAAGGGCAAAGGAAAGCGGACTGGAACGTATGGAGGATTTTTACTGGGATGCTACGATGTCGACAATGAAGAATATCAGACGATTTGCAAAATTGGAACTGGTGCGATAAATTTTATATACACCTTGATTTTGATAGACTTGCTATTTGAAATAACGACTCTCCATCAAATCTTAACTTGCGACATATTCTGCCACAATTGGTATCACATCTTTTTGAAAATGCGTGTATTTGTCACTTTGTGTTAAAATATTGATAAATAAAGTAAGAAAAAGAAAACTTCATTCGTCGGTTCGCGTGATATTTGTCGTGTCGCAAGTCTATCAGAATCATGGCCATAGTTGAAAACTTTTTAAAGTGATTTTTTTCATCGATCTTCCAGGATTCAGTGATGAAGACCTGCAAAAGCATTCTGAATTCTTCAAAGAACACATCATTCAAGGTGCCAAATCATACTACATTCACGATAGTTCTTTAGAACCAGATGACTGGTTCGAACCGATACAAGTGTGGGAGGTAAAATGTGCAGATTTATCACTAAGTCCAGTTCATAAAGCTGCCATTGGCATAGTTGACCCAGAGAAGGGTATATCGCTTCGTTTTCCACGATTCATTCGAGTGCGTGAGGACAAGGCTGCTGAGGATGCGACTTCTGCCAGTCAAGTGGCAGAAATGTTCTCAAATCAGGATCAGATAAAGAATCAACAGGCGGGAGCAACAAATAAGGATGACGATGAATTCTACTTTTGAATGTAAATTTAATAAATAATTGTCCACAAAAATTATCATTTGTAATTTATAGAAAAAAATTAAAAAAATGGATTTTGTAGTTTAATTTTTTTTCTTATATGTTATTTCGCTGCTAAAAACTCTGGAGGAGCTGTTTTTTGTACAAAATTTTAATATGTAGCAGAAAATTCTTTAATTGTTAAAAAACCGCTAGACCGAAAGTTTTTGTTTTGGGTTTTCCTCCATAAAAAAAATTAGAGAAAATTAAACAACAATGTTTAACACATATGACGAATTTACCACTTCAAATGTGGCAATTTCTGGTTAATTAGAGAAATCTTACAGCTGAAATGTTTTTCCCAGTAAGATACGCTTTTTATTTTACCTTTTTAGCACCAAAGTTTTATAGTTGTCATTAATGGAAAATCTATGTAAAAGGTGGGTGTTCAAATAAAGCCCTGCGGAACAAAGAGTTCATATCGGTTTGTTTTTCTTTTATTTTCATGCAATGCAATTGAAGAAAACTCGTTCGTAAAGTCGATAGATTTCAGTCAATTCAAATTGCATTTTAGGTCGAACGTGATTGGAAACATTTTTTCTACATTAATAGTCACGAACAAATCCTAATGTATCGCAGGAAATACCATACTCAACATGTGAAATATAACGCTTCGTTTGTTTCACGTCTAATAAATCAAAATTAAAGTGCGATTTGGTGAAGTTGCTGATGAAAATTTGTGTGCGTTTTAGCAATTCAAAAAAAGACGTTAGAAAAAACTTTTTAATAATGCTAAAATTTTAAGTTTTTTCTAAAAAAAAAATGTTGAAATTTCCAATATGAGAAATATTTTGTAAGAAAATGATTTGAACTAAAAGGGAGGAAAAAACTGATATGGTAATGTTTGCAACACATTATTGTCGAACTCCTGTGACATAAAAGTTTGTAGGTTGTCGCTAATGGAAAAATTTGAACCCTTTCATATCTGAACGTTTTACTGGATTTATTTTTCTCGAAATAAAAAAGTTCAGTCAAAAGCGAACGAATACAGAAAAATCTAACAAGATAAGAAAAAGTTCACTAAACTAGTAAACTAAACTTAAGAAAAAGTTAGCTAAACTAATCTTTTGATCCCAAGGTAAGACACGCCCAAAAACAGGAAAAATAAAGCCACTTTGTCCTCCCTGCTTCATACAAATGACATTTTTTTGCACATTTCTTTTCAAAAAACTGGTCAACACCAAAAGTGTTTAGAATATCAGTTTACACTACTTTTCCATACACCGCAATCCAATTAGAGTCTGTTATTATAAATCAAAAAAAAAAAAATTCGCCATCGGGAATAGAATCTTTACTATGCGATGAAACACTAATTTTTTTTCATATTCATTGTCGAAAAATCAATAAAGATATTTTTGCATTCGCTACTTGAATGAGATTCATAATTATGCATACATTTTAAAAGTTTTATGAAAAGTTCTGTTTTTACTCATCATTAGTTATCTAATCTTTGATAATATTTTTTAAATTCCTTGAACAATTTTTGATAATCTATATATATAAAAATTGATGTTTGTCTGTCTGTCTGTCTGTCCGTTTGAGATTACAAAACTCAAAAACTACTGGACCGATTTTTACGCGGTTTTTTACAAAATGATCTGCGTTGCTAGGAGCACGTTTTTAGCTATGCTCGATTTTTAAAATTCTAAACGGAAGGTCCTATAAGGATAAAGCAAATGTCCTTTTTCCAATTTTTCTCGCAAAAACTGGCTTTGGGAGGTTTTCAGGGTTGCTTGTCACGAATCTGGTGCTAGAATTTCAAAATTCGAAACGGAAGGTCCTGTAAGGATAACGTTTTTTCCCAAAAGTTTTTAAGTTATTTATAGTTTTTTGGCATTCAAAAATTTATACAAAAAACTTTAAGCTGGCAACGAAGGGTATGCTAGTATTTTTTAAATTCCTTTACCAAGTCTCCTTACTTAAAACCAAAAAAAAACTTTTTTTTGGTGATTGTGTACCAGAAACAAAAGCGAGAAAAAGCATAAAAAATCAAAACAAATATTTTTTCGCTTTTATATCTAACACACAACGTCCAAAATCTTATTTTTTCCTTTTTAGTATATTCCTTAAATACAAGTCACTTAAAGACAAGCTGAGATTGTTTTAAGGTTCTTATTCAATTTTTTTTTCTGGGCAAAAATGAGAAGAATTTTCCTTAGTTATTGGAGTGGAAAATATTTTATAAAGGCATTCGCTTGAATCACTTCAGAGTGTATAGAAATATATTTAGCGAAAAATGTTCTGGGAAACTTTCTATTTAATTACTAAGAGCAAAGTAAAAAGCAATCGTAGCATGAAAATAATTTTTTGTTAACAAATGTGGCAAATTAAAGAAAGCAAAAATAAAAAGAGGTAAGTATACAGAAGGAAAATTACTTGACTACAAACTTAGCGAGAAAAGTTTTAGCATTTATTATAGTTTTATGGACACATGATTTAAATGAGTTAAAAATGCGCCATACATACGTTTCTGTTTAAAAAAATGCTGGAAAGTTTATTCGAGAATGGTTGCATTTCTGAATTATATATGAAGAAAATTAATCAAATTTATAATACGACAGTTCTTTTTTGTAATTCGACTTGGTTTGTATTTTGTATGACTATTTTCCGGATGCCCACAAAATGTCCAATGGCACGCGGATCTCTTATCTTAATTAACCGAATCGAAAGGTTGGGCGGTTCATTTATAATTGTCGCATGCCATTTCGATTGCGGTCGAATTCCAGATTCCTCGTACACATATGATAACAGTCGGTTAAAAAAAATGAACGAATGAATGATTTGTTCCCCAAAGAACTTGATATAAGAGGATCTTTCTGACTGTTTACAATGATGTGGATTTGATTCTGAGATGTGTTGATGCTGGGTCCAGGTAAGATACGACGAGTGTTAAACGATGCTGTACAATTGCGGTATTAAGTTCTGAATTTTCCCAATTAGTCAACATTCCGCTTCCGTCTTTTTGTTTATCAATTGGTATTTTTTTCATTGTAAAACCAATATCCGTGAAATATTTTAATTGAAAATAAACCGACATACGGAATAATGTTACTAATACTATGTGAGCTCATAAAAGTTGATAGTAATATTTCAAATGGTGGCAGACTCAATGGATGTAGGCATGTTTAAATAATAAATAAATTAATAAATATCAGAGTCCCAGCAAATGGACAGATTCAGAGCTCGCTTCATAGCAGCAGCAACGGTTCACATTGAATTTCGCGACGTACGCGGTTGCGGAAAAGTGACGAGGTACGAGTATGTCGTAAGTCGGATATGTTAAGTGCAGGTACAGTGTGACCCGGATAAGAACAGCATAACTTGGGAAAAACCCGTGGGAGCTAACCAAATTATCACAAAAATTGATATGGTATTGAAAAAATTCTTCTTCCGTCTTTTGGACGTGAAATAAATGAAATTAAGATTGTTTTTTGCTATCTTTTGGTAGAACTTCTAATCGTTAATTGTGATTTTCTTATCAATATTACAAATTACAAAAGCATTTTAAATATTAAAGTAAGACCTGTTTAAAACGATTTCAAAGAGGCACATATTTTTTCATATTGATACTCAAAAGGAAAGTCGGTTTTTTTGTGAGAAAATTTCTCAAAAAATACCAAACCGAATGAAGCGTGGAGATGTTGTTTTTTTTTTCTTATCCACTATCCTAATATCTCTTAAGTCGCTGAAAGGATTTCGATCCAATTAAAGAGGTTAAGGAGGTAAATCAGCAAAACTAAACTTCAATCGTTGTAAAACCCCTCCTGTAAACCGCTACCATTGTGAAAGGATTTGGATTCGATTTTCACCAATCAAATATTTTTTATACCCCGGAAATATTTTTTTCATTTACTAACACCTGCTCCCACCATCTATATAAACCCTCCTCCAATAAACTCCTGCAATAGTGAAGGGATTTTGATCCGGTTTTCACCATTATAAAGTTTAATTTTTAACGACATTTTTTGCGTCACTAAAGTCTAGGTCGATGGAGGAGGTTGAAGACATTGGTAAGCATCGGAGCCTTTAGTTTGATCATACTTTAGGGAAAAACAGTAAAAGCCAATATGTAGGAAATTTTATGTATCCAACTTTTGTCCATTAAAAAATGCGTAGTTTCCGCGAAAATTACGAAAAACAAATAAAAATTGTTAGAACTTCTAATCGTCAATTTTAATTTTTTTCTTCTCTAAATTATTGTAAATTGTGATTTTCTTATCTATAAATCATCATATCATACTAATATATAAAAATGAGTTGGTGTATGTCTGTCTGTCTGTTCCTCTTTCACGCAAAAACGGCTGAATCGATTGTCTTGAAATTTGGCATGAGTGTCTGTGGTAGTTCTGGTTCCAACATAGGTATACGGAAAAGTAGCGCGAGGGGCGGGGCGATTAAGGGGAGGGGGTAAAGTGATTTCGAAACTTAGTTTTTGGGATATGTTAATCTTTCGAGAGGAAACTACTGAACCGATTGGCCTGAAATTTGGCATAGATGTTCGTCGGCGGTCCAGCCCCAACATAGACCCATTAAAAAGTTTTTAAGTTCTTTCCGGTTTTCTTCGTATTCTAAAACTTAGACAAAAAACTTAACCCGGCAACGACGGGTATGCAAGCTAGTTAATTATAAAATTATGTCAACGTTTATAGAGCCAGTAGAAACTAAAGTTCGTTAACCCCTCAACATCCTCCTGCAATTCGGTGGCTCTTGAAGCCATATATGTATGAAATTAGAGATTGTGTCCTTTCCAAAAAGTCTTCAACCAAAGTGAAAACTACATGGGTTCAAAAGTTAACCCAGGGGCACGAAAAACGCTATTTCTTGCATGGTTCTTTTGAGAACCCTTTAGTAAGTGGTTTTAAAATCTAGACGCCCCCTTTCCATTACAGGTTTCGCACACTCTATTTTGCGGCTGTGAATTTGGTTTTACATCAGTTAAGTTCAAAACGAGAAGTAGAAGAAAAAATAGAATACGGTTTGAAATCCCAAAAGTAAATCCCAAAAAACGCTAAATTGACATACTGTTAAATTATGAATCACTTCTGTCTTGGAATGCATGAAAATTGAGGTTCGCCTGTGTAAATTTTCATGTTGTACTCTCAGTAATGTCGACTATTACTCGTATGTCGTGTGTGAAGTGCAAGTCCAATAATAACGATCGACTAACTAATTGATCGTTCATGACGTTACATTATTTCGTTATGGGTATTTTTCCTATACCTGAGGATTGACTAACGTACTTAAACTTCGTGAAGTCGCGGCGCGGCAATCAGCAATTGGCACCGATGTTAAAAACAGTTAAAAGAAAACTTTCTTTGCGAAAAAAAACGTTAAAATCGTTGCCGCCAATTTAACATTGTTGGGTGGTTGACGTTTTAAAATATTTTTCTGGTACCTTCGACTTGGCAATTTTATAGTGTGGTGTTGGTTTTTTACGCGTTTCAAAAAAAAAAAAGTCGTCGAGGTTATTTGGTTTAAACGTGAGTTGACTCTACTGATTCTCCTCAATAAATTTGTTGATCGGCTTTTAGTCTTTTCGAGTGCTTTGCTTATGCTAAACGGCGATCTTCGCTGAAACTGACTCGAAAACGTGTGTAACACGGCATGGCATTGTGAAAGAGGCCTTTTTTCGAAAAACACTTTAAGCTCGTAGCATATGTGAGAAGAAGGTTGTTACCCGTTTTTGTCCCACCATTGTCAGATTTACATTGCGTCAAAAATGTTTAACTGTTTCATTTGTGCTGCACACAAGTATAAAATTAAGACACTTTTTGCAGCGTGGGGCGGTTATTTTTTCCCGTGTTTTTCAACGTGTTTGAAATTTTTTCGAAGGGACTTCAATTTGAAAAAAAAAAATCGTTTCAGATCGATATTTGTCTCGAAATGTGTTGATTTATAAGCGCAATATTGATTAAAAAGCAATTTCTGGAGTATATCTTATTTGTCTGTCCATCCTAATGTCCGTCGTCTGTCTGTCGCTTTACTATCTCGTCTGTTGTCTACATGATTGTCTGGCTATACTACTCGACTTAGTGTCTATCGGTTTACCTGGTCCGCCGATATATGTCTCTCACCTGGTGGTATTGTCTCTGTAGTTTGTTTATAAAGCGAATTATGAGGGAAGGTTCACGTTATTCAATGCTGCAGCGCGCTACAAAGTGAATGTACGAACTTAATACTATTTTAATATGTTTGTACAGCAGATCGTTTCATAGTTTTGTCCATAATTTTCACATGGACACATCGTTTGTTGCGATAGTGTGTCACAAATTGGGAAAATCAAATTCAAAAAAAAAAAAAACTTAAACTTTGTATATATGCGCTAAAATTGTGTCTTTAATATTGAACAGATTTTTTTTTTCAAAAAATCAGTCGATAGTGTGTAAAGTTTGCTGTGATTTGCTTGGTTTTGCTCAGCGATATAATTTGCATAATAGTGTAGTTTTATAAGTTCAGTATCGCAGATATACTTGTCGCGTGCACACGTGAATAAAATCAAATGTGGACCTCTGTTGATCAACATCACATATTGTTCGGAAAATTATTTTCAATATCATTAAAAGTTGTGTTCTCGTTAGTGTGGCGTTTTTTGTCCCACAATTAAAGTAACGATTGATTTTTTTGAAATTGTCGGTTATTAATTCTGATAACTGTGTATATTGTGCTCTTAAGTGTCTCTGATTGTCTTATTCTTTCTCTTTTAAATCATATAGGATTTAAGTTTCGTATCAAAGTTAACTTGACCTTTGTATAATAATTCCACACAAGTTGGCAAGGTTGCTCAGATAATTGTGAGCCGTTGTTGGCTTTAATACTTTTACCGGATTACTTGATCGCTCCAAAAAAGAAAGAATTTAATCTGATTTTTGTTGAATTAGTTTTTTTTTTATTTACCTTCGATTGTAATTCGCGTAAATGATTATTTTAATACATTAGATTTTTCTATTTGAATATTTTTTTTTCAAAAATTGTGATCGATAATTTTGTTAAAAATAATAAATTTTTTTATATAATTTCAATTGTCTAAAAAAGGTGAAGTGTAGAATGAGTGATCGACTCATTTTTTCATAAAAATGTTGATAAGATTTTAAAACAATGTGAATCGTGTTTATTATAGTTCGATGTTGTAAAATTAACCAACGGACATTGTTATTTTAATAATAAATATATTTAGAGAAAAAAAAATGGCATTAGCGAACTTTTCGTTACCGTTTGCTGGTGCAACAACACAAAATTGGGCGGCCACAATTAGTCCGCTACAGCCGCACTATGCGACCGCTGTTAATAACTTACTTTATGGTCCGGCAGGACATCAGCAGGAGACTGATGAGTCAAGTGCTCGCCATCAAGACTACTATAAGAATGATCCTTATGCACCACCACAGAATCATCAATTTAGACCTAGGACTAATAATAATTATTTGCCACCGCCGCCCCCACCGTCATCACACCCCAATCAACAGCATCATCATCATCAACATCATCATAGTAGAGATCAACAATATAATAACAATGGTGGACACCCTACGTATAATAATCCTGCAACTGGATATGGAGATGGAAGGTATAGTCATGTTCCAACACGTAGTAGTAAGTCAAATACACCGCAATACTTTAATGGGTATAATACACAAACAAGGACATACGAGGGCGAACAGACGATATCCGTCCGACCGACAACGGAAGCCACCCCGCCCACTGGGAATTCGAATGGTGGTGAGAGCGGAGAGAGTGGAAGTGCCGATAGCTCTGAAACGGGTGGCGGATATCCCGAAAGACTTCCTGGTTATACACGGGTTCAGGCTGGTGGTCAAGGATCAAAGACTCAGGTGCACGCCGTATTAGATTACGATGCTGAAGAGGATGAAGAAGGCGATTATTATGAGGACCGTGATGGAAACTCGAATAATTCAGGTAATCATTTTCTATTTTATATGTTTCCCTCATCCTTTTTGGTCTTTATGCTTTAAACTATCGAGAACTTTAAGTGATCCTGGGATCCCGGGAATTTTTAAAATTTCTCAATGAAGCAGCGTCGGTTTCTAAAATGCGATCCTTTTTTAATTATTATTTTGGAAATTTCTTCTCAGTTACCTAAGGATGGTATATGCCCGGAATGCAGGAGGGAGGAACTTGAGATTCTGGGGGGCTTTTGAAAATCACTTCACCATAAAATCATTTCCATTTTTGATTTCTTAAAAAATATCTTTAAATTTTTGGCCGTTGAGAAAACGATCTTAAACCCTTCTAAAGTTTTTGAAAAAATATTTAAAATGGTTTCAAGTTTTTGGAGCACGCATAGCTTTTTGGAAACCTTTGAAGGAAAAGAGTCCATGAATTTTCAGTAATTTAAGGGCGATTCAACAAAGGTTAAACACTTTTTTGAGGGCACACAAAAATGTTTCCTTAGGGAACTGAAAAACTTGGAGTGAATGTTCTGAAAAACTTCATTTGAAATAAGCAATTAGGAGCTGCCGATAAAATAAAATACGTCATAGGGGGGTCTGCGGTATTCTGATGGCGGTACTAAACAAAAAAAAATTGCAGAAAAGCAGGACGAAGTGGAGGGGATGCGAAATGCCGAAAATTATCGTATTTTGTGGTCAGTCGCTAATCCTTTAACCCTGTAATTTGCATAAGCCATAATCCTTTAAAACGTTTTGTTAATTTACGCCCTCCTCCCACCATCAAATTGTCGAAACTTTTTTGCGATTCTTTGTATGGAGTTTAATACTGTCGTAGACCTCCATTCCTCGTCAAACTCTAATATGTTAGATAGGCTTTATGAAATTTTATAAATCCTAAAATTGAATAAAAAAAAATTTTTTTGAGCTTAAAAAAAATCCCCAATTTATCTAAAATGAAGTAAAAAAACATAACAGAAGCTATAATTGCCAATCTGGCAATTATTGAAAACCCGTATGGTGATATTCGTATCAAAATTCGAACAGTTATACAAAAATTCCACTTTGAAGTCAAACTTTCCAAAAAGATTTTTTAAAATTTATTCCAATCGGATTTTGATGTATGGGAGTTTTATGTAGAATCATATCCTAAATAACTTTTGTTCTTGGACTTTTTTGATAAGATGCACCGTTTTTGAGATATGCACAAAAAACGTTTTCATTTGTATGGGGGGTACCCCCCCTAATGGTCCATTCTTGCCCGTTAACGAACTTAGCCTCGCATTTTACGAAAAACGGATCTGTGCAAAATTTCAAGTCTCTAGCTCAATCCGTGCGCTCGCAATCCGCACCACAGACGGACGGACAGACGGACAGACAGACGGACAGACGGACAGACGGACAGACGGACAGACGGACAGACGGACAGACGGACAGACAGACGGACGGACATGCAGAAATTAATTATTTTTATCATTCTAAACACACTGGTGTAATTAATTTTTGTGTGTGATAACGGGATCTTGGCGTTACAAACGGTAAGGCAAAGTTAATATACCCTTTGGTTTCACCATACGGGTATAAAAATTTCTAAACTGGTTTTGGAAGTGTAAAATATTAACATTGCGATAAATAAATGAGTGACGCAAAAAGTCATAAGGACTTTTTTTAAAAAAAACCACGTTTTTAAAGGAAATCGTAAATCGGTTCACCTCAAACTTTAAAAGCACTTTCCGTTTCTATTTCCCATCCATATATAAACCAAAATTGTTTCCCACGTAATTTGCATTTTTTGCGATCATATTATTGCCTTATTTAATCGTCAAAAGCTGCCAAATTGGTGATTTTCTGAGCCATATCCAATATTTTTATTGATAAAACGAAATAAACGATCATGGGTTATCTTGGCCTGGTCGCAGAATCTGGTATTCCGATTACTGAAGGGCTCAAACGGAATAAATTATAAATCAGGGCCGTATCGATTTAAACACATTCGAAATGCAAAAAACTTTTCTCAGATCACAAACGAAAAAACAAATCACAAAAAAGAAGTTAAATCCATCAAATTCACGTAGTATAGATAGCTGTTTGACGGTTGATGTTTTTTTTTTATTCAGCTAAACGGGCTTTTTGAACTACATCCCAAGCTTTGAAATCAGCCTACAAATGGCTTGTTCAAAATTATTTGGTGTGCCTGCGTTTTTTTTTTGCAGAGATATTTGGCCATGTGTGTTTGTTGGATTATATTTTTAAATTTAAAATACCCACAACCTGTCAAATTGTACCTTGTCGATGCGATGCGTTGAGTGGATTTCATTTTCGCGTGCAGATGACCACTGAAAATTTGCTGTGATGATATTTCTACGGTTTCTATGTAAAATCTTAGACTCAGGTGTCGTCGCATTCTCGTATGGCAACTCACCGTAGCTCAAAATTTCTATTTCTAAGTTCAAAACTCATCTCACGAGGTGATCGTGATTGCGATCGTTTTGATAGCGCGATCCAATTTTAATTTGTTCTTTTGATTTAGCAGCAGTTACTATGAATCCGGTTAATTAGTAGCAGTTTTATAAAACCACGAGTTTTTTTTTCAAATAATTCTTTGCTGGATTCATTCAACTTGTTTTGTGTTATTTGTGGTCTGTTGAAATTCAAATTATGTAATTTTGCATCGACGGCTTCTTTAGGGGTTTTATGAAGGAATTTCCAATAGTAGAAAATGCTTCCGCTATTTTTGTTATCAGAATAAAAAAAACTTGTGATTATTCTCGATTAATTCTGAATAAAGTCAAAAAATTAATCTCACAAAATAATTGAAGATTCTACGTAATTTAATTTTAAGATTCTTGTGATAGAAGTTTGTTTTCAGAAAATTAATTAAACTTCGTGATAAGAAATTCACCAAGTTATTCAAAGAAATGTTATAAAAAAAAGTGAAAAAATGTAAAAATGAGATTATGGATTTTTTTTAAATGTGGGATCTATCAAATTATAAGTAATTCATTGCGATTTTGTGGCAATTTTCAGTGGCGTTTCTACAAATTTTCGGCCCCGAATACAAAGTGGTGGTAGGCCTGTGGATTTAAAGCCCTTGTTTTTCGACGATCCAAGATTTTTTTTAGAAGACCTTTCATTAAGGGAAGGAGGTGTGGGCGTGGTTGATGATATCCACAACACTCTCCTCTTCCCTTTATAAATCGAACACCAAATAAAAGAAGGATAAAAAACTAACCGCACAGGTTTTCTTTAAAAATTTCTAAAAATATCAGTTGTGGTCAACACAAAACTTTCTTCTACAAAATCTACGACCCTGCGCAATTTACGCTAGAGCCCTGTCGTGTTGTCAACCTAAGACGACCTCCCAATAAATTCTTGGTTTATTCAAAAATATCAAAAACGTACAAAATTTGAGATAACTTGAGAACTGTAAAAGATATCAGTTTACGGTAAATGGCAAAAATGTAGAAAATGTTAACATCTTTAATTATTCTTTTAACTGATTTGTCGAAAAACCGTTAGTTTGCAAATTATTCGCAAAAATATGATTTTTACATATTAATGAAAATATCTCAATAACGGTAAAAGATAACGGATAACGGTAAGAAACAAAATTGTGCAGAATGCCATTCTCATTAATTCACTTCATACATTCAGTCAGCAAAAACCCGTTAGTTTTCGAGATAATCGCGCAAAACTGTTTTTTTTTTTGAAATAACGGTTTATCTCGATAACAGGTGGAGATATCGAATTATAGCTAAAAACAAAAGTGTGGGAAATTTTATTTTCTCCAAGTTTTGTCATACTTAAGGCCACTAAAAAACGCGTAGTTTGGGAGTAAATCGAGAAAAACGAAATTGCGATTTTTGAAAAACCGCCATTTTGGATACTTCCGGTTAACGGATTTCCACCAAAAGTTGATAGGATCGTCCCATTTCAGGACCCAACATGCCTATAAAATTTCATGGCGCTAGCTCTATTAGTTTTTGAGAAATCTTGTACACAGACTGACAGACTGACAGACAGACTGACAGACAGAAAGACATTTTTTAAATATGACTCCAAT
Source organism: Chrysopilus asiliformis (assembly GCA_964034945.1). Classification (NCBI taxonomy): domain Eukaryota; kingdom Metazoa; phylum Arthropoda; class Insecta; order Diptera; family Rhagionidae; genus Chrysopilus; species Chrysopilus asiliformis. The sequence goes on from OZ035960.1 coordinate 21,689,833, forward strand.
CGACTCAGGAGTGATCGGGAAATGTTTTTTAGGCAAAATTAAGAGGTCGAACTTTTTCCTGGATACAATACTTTATTATACTCCGTAGAAGAAAGTAAAAACAGAAAGAAGACTTCCAGAAAATAACATTTGTGATCAACACAGAACTGCAATATTTAATGCCGGAAAAATAATGTAAAAAATACAATTTTACAATACAATTTTTTTTAAATATCTCGAGAACCGTTAAAGATACCTAAAAACCGTTAAAAGAAAAAAAAAATGCAGGAAATTCTATTTTTTTGAGTTTGAAAATATGCATTTTATTTCAAAAGCGCATAGTTTCCGAAAAATTTTCAAACAACTTAATTTTTTCGAATATTTTGAAAACCGTTAGAGATACGGAAAACCTGTAAAGCAAAATAGTAGAAAATTTTATTTCCTTTAAATTTTGTTAAATCATTTTCCCCCAAAAGTGCATAAGTTTCGAGAAATCTTCGAAAAACTGTATCTAAAAGAATTATGGGAGATACTCGTTATAGGTAACGGTACATTTCCAATAGTTGATAGAAAACTATGATTTTTGTAAAGCCCATTTACAAAAAAATTCAAGTCGCTAGCTTAACGCGTTCTCGAGACATTTAAGATTATTGTAAAACGGAAAGATCAACAGAGCAGATGCACGAACATCCTTATAATTTTGCCTGAAACGGATTTCGCACTGATCAGAAAATTTCTATCTGCGCACGTTCTCGAGTTGATCTCCTTCATGAATACAATACTTTCCCCTCTATAGCAGAGGAAATTAAAAAAAAAACATAACAAAAGCTATAATTAGACAGACGGACAGACAGACGGACAGACGGACGGACATGCAGAAATTAATTATTTTTATCATTCTAAACACACTGGTGTAATTCATTTTTATGTGTGATGACGGGATCTTGGCGTTACAAACGGTAAGGCAAAGTTAATATACCCTTTGGTTTCACCATACGGGTATAAAAACAAGTGGAATTAGGCTTCCATTTGGCTTCCTGAAATTGGGCTACCTAAGAAATTTTCACCTCTCTTGTCCGCACTGTTGGTTTTACGTGGGTGCAAACCACTGATGAATTTGTGAGGTCTTTTTTGAACCTAGCAACAGCAGGAGCCGTGATAGCAGTATAGAGTAATGTCAAACATTACCCATTTCGGTAACCCCAGTTGAGTGAACCTTAAATTGTTCAGTTACACGGGTTGGCATTTTTGCGGGCCTTGTTAAATAATACTTTTAAATTTGTAATAAACACTTGCCAATCATTTTAAATTTCTCTGAAACCTTTCAGAATATCTTTCAAAAATGATGATCTTTCCGTAGATGATGAAATTTTATTTTTATTCACACTTCATAAATTGTTTTTAATGATTCCTAATTTTTTTACAACTCTATTATTTGCAACACTTTCATTCTATAACTGTGACAACTGCCATTTAAATTATACAAATTTGCACTTAGGGAAATCATTTTACGTATCATTAAATGACTATTTAAGTATTTCAGAAGGAATTCCATTGATACACAAAAGTCATCTTGCACCATGATACTAGGATATACTTAAATGATTAATAATTTTCTCATAAAAATTTTATGCTCAATTTAACGGAATGTGATGAAATTTAGTAAATTTAATTTTGCGGCTTTTATTTACAAATTACAATGCTATACAGTCTTCTATTGTAAGGTTAAAATGCGTCTCATCGACATTTACTGCTTGAATATTTTAAGCCTTAGTATGACGAATCCATTAATTAAAATGTTATTTTATAGCGATTATGCAACAAAAGTATGCGAACCGCAACGTAAAAATGACTTTAAAGACGACTTTTACCTTCTTCGAATCTGAGAAAAGATTTTCTAATTGAAAAATTTCCGCTTCTTCCGAATGAATTAAATCCAGTTCAGCATTATTGTCCGCCTTCTCTTTACATATTCTAAGAATTACCAGTGATTACTTCCAGAGTTAGACCTTAACCGCCGATTTCATTTCATTACTTTGATACCTACGTATATTTTATGCTTGTCAGAAAGGAGGTGGGTTTCATTTGTGGCCAATGACAAAAATAAATGAGCAGACATCTATTCTAAATTGTAAAACGTACTTTGTTCTTATCCCACATGTTTTTGTGTCATTCGCGAGGAACACTCTTCCAGATTTGTCCATTTTTGGAAATTTCCAGAGAAATTTTGCATCTTGAAATTATGGACGTAAAATTCTCTGAAAGAACATTGTTTTGTTTCAAATATTAAGCGTACAGACTTTATATTTAGATAAAAAATTCTTATTATTTATTTTTTGAGATGTAAGCAAAGGAAATTGCCCAAATTTGTATCGAGCTTGGTCTAGGTGACGGGTCCGAATGGACGAATATATACAATTTCTGTATAAACATGCAATAAAATTCCCGGAAAAAATATGTCGCAAGAAAAATTCTGGAAAATCCATGGAAATATTGTCCATAGAGAAATTGTCCATGGAGATATTGTCCATGGAGATATGGTAAATTCAATTATATTAGATACAAAATTCTAATCTCTAACAGTTTTGGAGCTAGAAACCCAACATTTGATGGCCTTGTTTAGGAGGGAGACCCCAATAACTTTAAAGTCTCCTGATTTAAGGACTTTTGCACCCTCAGTGACGCCACTGTTCTTAATTTATTTAAAAAACATAACAAAAGCTATAATTGCCAATCTGGCAGTTATTGAAAACCGGTATGGTGATATTCGTATCAAAATTCGAACAGTTGTACCAAAATTCCACTTTGAAGTCAAACTTTCCATTAAGATTTTTTAAAATTTATTCCAATCGGATTTTGTTGTATGGGAATTTTATGTAGAATCATATAACTTTTGTTCTTGCACTTTTTTGATAAGATGCACCGTATTCGCAAAAAACATTCTCGTTCGTATGGGGGGTACCCCCCCTAATGGTCCATTTTTGTCCATTAACGAACTTTTACGAAAAACGAAAAAATTTCAAGTCTCTAGCTCAATCCGTGCGCCCGCAATCCGCGTCACAGACGGACGGACGGACGGACGGACAGACGGACGGACAGACGGACGGACGGACAGACGGACGGACGGACAGACGGACGGACGGACAGACGGCCGGACGGACATGCAAAATTCAATTTTTTTACCATTCTAAACACACTGGTATAATTCATTTTTGTGTGTGATGACGGGATCTTGGCGTTACAAACCGTAAGGCAAATTTAATATACCCTTTGGTCTCACCAAAATTTGGATGTTCTCGAATTTTCTGTCTAAAAAAATCTTCATGCCAATTGTTTTTTGAAAAATACCTCAAATACTGTTTAATGAATTAAGAAAAATCATTGCTGCATCAAATGCATTTTCATGGATACTAACTACCTTCAGTTTTTTGGCTGTCTTTTCAATCGACATTGAAGAATTGAATTGAATTGAAATTTTATCGATAGGCAATAATCGTATCAGTAATGTCGCGAAAAAAAAACCTGAAATTCAAACTAACAGTCAAACGAAAAATTAAATTGAAAGTTTAATTCTTAAGAATAACACAATAGAATACGACGACTGCTACTGACTGGTTTCTGACATTCTTAGCACGTTTGATTTTTCGACGTTATAGTAGTTCAAAAACCCAAAAGCTTTAATTGTCATTCCAAGTATAATACATTTCACCTTGAAAATTCTAATATTTAGATCAATGACGTGAGATGACGCCGACGACATTGCTCACTTATTTATATATTGAAGTTGTGGTTTTCCTATAGTTTAATAGGAAATTTAATTTATCTTAATTTATCTTAATTTATCTTAACCCTTAGGGTATATTTAATAAGTGAATGTTTCTAATTGATTGTCCACCACGTAATCATAAAGGCATTTATTTCGCTTGAAAACAAATTAAATCGCGCATTGATATGAAGATTTTTTTTCGTTCAAATTACTTCCTTCTGGTAAATTTTGTCTGCTTCTGTGACTTTACTTTCGCATTACTTTTCACTGAGTCATACTATGATCGAATGTATCATTGAATGGATGACTATTTCCATTTATAATGAGAGAATTTTTCCATGTTTGCTATTTTTCTTGAAGCCCTTCAGTTATTTAGCAGATATATAGCATGATTCGACATTTTCCATTTATTTATGCCATTTAATAACCACAATGTCTGTCCGAGACGCCGGAATTCACGAATTTCGTTTGACTTTTAGTCAACTTGAAGATGTGGGAATTAGTTACAGTTTGGTATATCGAATTGGAATTTCAGTAGTTCCGGCGTTTAGCGAATCATTGCGGTAGGTGGGTGTACAAATGTTCTATTATTAGAAATTATTGAAATAATCGTTAGACTATTAGTCATTTGTTTGATTACTATTATCGAATTAGATTTGTGTTTGTTTGTATTTTTATTTCACAGCTTAGATGCGAATTAATGTTGAAATTGTTGTGTTTTTATAGAAAAACACATTTTTTTTTCACAAGAGTGATAAAAAAGATAATACAATTCTTAGAACCAATTTTTTAATTGATTTTTAAACTCTATATGATATACTAGCTTGCATACCCGTCGTTGCCGGGTTAAGCTTTTTGTCTAAGTTTTAGAATACGAAGAAAACCGGAAAGAACTTAAAAACTTTTTAATGGGTCTATGTTGGGGCTGGACCCCCGACGAACAATTATGCCAAATTTCAGGCCAATCGGTTCAATAGTTTCCCCGCGAAAGAGTAACATATCGCAAAAACTAAGTTTCGAAATCACTTTACCCCCTCCCCTTACTCCCCCACCCCTCGCGCTACTTTTCCGTATGCCTATGTTGGAACTAGAACTACCACAGACACTCATGCCAAATTTCAAGTCAATCGGTTCAGCCGTTTTTGCGTAAAAGAGGAACAGACAGACAGACAGACATACACCAACTCATTTTTATATATTAGTATGGTTATATAGAAGTATGTTAGATTTGTATCGCATCGAACCAATTATCCGGCACAAGAATGAACTATGACAAAAGTTTTTGATTTCCGTCTGCCCTTCCGTCTGTAGTTTCCCCGCGAAAGACCATAACATTCGAAAGGATTGAGCTAGAGACCTGAAATGTTGTATAGTTACGTTTCCCGTGAATGGCTACGCAGAAATGGCTAGGCAGAAATGGCTAGGCAAGTTCGATGTCTGGAAAAAATGTCTTCAGATGTTCGGTCTCCTAAAAAGATTTATGAATTTTGAGTTGTGGAAAAATAATGTAATACAGATTTTAAGTTTTAGGGGCCCACAGAATTTTGTCGCGAAATTTCTACGTAGAGAAACAGCCCATATGTAATACAAGACATCGTCATATGGTCACCACTAGGGATGCCAACGATACCTCGATGTTTGCAAAACATCGAGGTATCGTTGAAAAATATCGAGTTTTAACCTCGATGTTGAACAGGCCGATATATCGAGGTATCGATGTTGTTATCCACGATGTTTGAACATTACTCTTCATAAAATTAGTAGAAAAACTAATTTTAGGACTAGAGGGAAGTTTTTAGATATATTTAATATAGCCACTCTACTTAAAGATTTGTTTAAATTTCCTTTGGTATCAATTTTCGGTTTTATCTTTCTACAAGATTTCGCAAAAAATACCAGAGCTAGCCATGAAATTTTACAGAGAAGTTTGGTCCTGATGTGGAAATCCGTTAACCGGAAGTAACCAAAACGGCGGCTTTTTAAAAACTATGCGGTTTTTTTGCGATTTATTCCGAAACTAACCATTTTCCAGTAGTCTTATGTATTACAAAACTTGGAGACAATAAAATTTGCTACATTTATGTCTTTTACTAGAACTCCGTATCTCAAGCCGTTATGAAGATATGCCGGTATATCAAAAAAAATAGTTTTTTGCGAATATCTCGAAAACTAACGGGTTTTTGGTGGTTCAACGTATAAGAAGAATTAAAACCGTGTTAATTCTACCTGGGTGCACTCCATCCACAGTAGAGCATCCGTCAGATGGCTAATTAAATTTAACTTTTTCAAAACATCGCAAAAACATCGAGGTATCGATATTTTCAGGACGATGTTTTCTGACATCGATGTCGCCTTAAAAAAAACATCGATTTTCGATATATCGAGGTTTTATGAACGATGTTGCATCCCTATCGCCACAGCCTCCAAGTCACGATATAGGCGCTAACTTTAGGCGCAAAGACCACTTAAGACCTTCTCGTGTTACTTGGGAGTTGTGTGATATTTGTATTTTAGATATTCTTATTTTTACCAGTTTAATTGATCATCCGTTTTCAAGGAAATTCGTGTGCGTAAACGTATTCAAATTCTTTCAAAAAATTTCCTTTACTGACCAAAAATAGTTTTCTAAAAAAAAAAACTGTAATCGGGCGTTTAAGTTTGATTCTCTTAGAAAACTAGAATTTGTATTCATATTTAAATAAGAAACTGATACATTTCACATAATAGTAAACACGAAATGAAAAAAAAAATAACCATGACCCATATGTCATTCAGAGACCAAACATTAAGACTATTATTAATGTTATAACCAAAAAAAAACCGCGAAAATTTTACATGATTGTATAAAAACGTACCAAAAAAATATTACGAAATTCAGTCTACCGATTTGAGCTTTTTTTGGTTACAAAAGATACGAAAATGTTCACGTTTGTCTCAGCACGCCGATGATTTTACCTCCGATGAAAATGAATATCGAATAGAAATTTAGTGGATATCGTCATTAGCATGCAGCAGAAGCAATAAAAGAAATAAAGAAAAACAAAAACTCATTTTTAAACTGATTTCGATCAAAATGATAAAGTCTGCATTAAAATAACTGCAGCAAATGTTTTTTTTTCTTTCAGAAACGTTTAAAAAGTGTGTCGCAATATTGAAAACTTTGGGAAAATACTCATCTTTGTTGTGGCGTTTTTCTGAATCAAATCGATTTTGAGTGTATTGGATAAATAAGCGTTTTTTCAGGAAAAAACATGCTTTACTTAACTGAATGAAATTTCAACATACTTTAATGTTATTTGGCTCACATTTTTACAAAATTTTTAAAATCGGTAGATTGACTAATCCCACATGGCTACTTTAGCTGCGCAGCATGAAGAAAAACTGTCAAAAACACTGCAACGGCGGCACAAATTGATAGTTTTTATTTGTGCTGCGCAGCGAAAGTAGCCATGTCTGATCCAGCCATTGTGAATATTTTTGAAAATTAACGATAACCCAAAGTTATAAATTTTAGAATTTCCTAATCAAATTTCCTTTAAAAAATTAAGAAAAATGTGTAAATTTTTCTGTTCTTTGTTTTAGAAACTGAAATCTAAAATGTCTACTTACATTTCAAGGACAAAAAAAAATCACTCAAACTTATTGTCGATTCCGTTTAAAATTTAAAAGTCGACACGTGCTGATGTAGGTTGGTTAATTTTTATACTAATTAATTAATATCCATATCAAATGCTAAGAGAATGATTGCGACAATTGCATTACATTCGATCGTGTCTACTTTCTCATTTTATGGCCGGTGGTCGTGACAAATTCGGCATTGAATTTTTTGTTTCGATCTTAAGATCAGTTACATAAAAATATCTTGTGTAGTCTACTTTTATTGTAATTAACAATTTTTATCACTTGAGCTTAACTAACCATCAAACATGATATTTTAATAGTTGGTAATATTTAACGTCATTTCGCAACTTATGTTGATCTTTACTCATCTCTAATCTACAAGAGCTCATTCGATAAAACCAAACACTATCCCATATGTTTTGGTTTTATGTTTCTATGTGGTAATGATGCATCATCGAATGGTGTGTGAGTTTGATGTAATGGATGGAAGATGATGATGATGTTTGCGATGACATAGAATTTTAGTAACACTGGCCCATCAAAAATTGTGTTTGATCTTCGATCAATTCGGAATGCAAAATATTGAAAATGGAATAGAGACGTCACCCGCTATGCACATTGTTGACTTCACTCGGTCTTCGTTGTTTTTGTTTTATTTTCTATATATTTATTAACATATGAAGAGTAGCCGTTAATGGCTTGATCTGCTCTATAAACATTTCAAATAATTTTGATCACATCTATAAATATTTCAAATAATTAAGTGTATATCGGATTGACAACTTTTTTAAAAATATAATTTTTGAAATTATTTTTTTAAAGGGAAATTCCTACAAATGATAATTTCATTTTATGAAATAAGAATGATGGTTTGAATAGAGGTTTTAATCATATCATCATACTAATATATAAACATAACAAAAGCTATAATTGCCAATCTGGCAATCATTGGAGACCCGTATGGTGATATTCGTATCAAAATTCGAACAGTTATACCAAAATTCCACTTTGAAGTCAAACTTTCCAATAAGATTTTTTAAAATTTATTCCAATCGGATTTTAATGTATGGGAGTTTTATGTAGAATCATATCCTAAATAACTTTTGTTCTTGCACTTTTTTGATAAGATGTACCGTTTTTGAGATATTCACAAAAAACGATTTCGTTCGTATGGGGGGTACCCCCCCTAATGGTCCATTTTTGCCCGTTAACGAACTTAGCCTCGCATTTTACGAAAAACGGATCTGTGCAAAATTTCAAGTCTGTAGCTCAATCCGTGCGCCCGCAATCCGCGCCACAGACAGACGGACAGACGGACAGACGGACAGACAGACGGACGGACATGCAGAAATTAATTATTTTTATACCCGTATGGTGAAACCAAAGGGTATATTAGATTTGCCTTACCGTTTGTAACGCCAAGATCCCGTCATCACACAAAAAAATGAATTACACCATTGTGTTTAGAATGATAAAAAAAGTTGAATTTAGCATGTCCGTCCGTCCGTCCGTCCGTCCGTCCGTCCGTCTGTCTGTCTGTCTGTCTGTCTGTGGCGCGGATTGCGGGCGCACGGATTGAGCTAGAGACTTGAAATTTTGCGCAGATCCGTTTTTCGTAAAATGCGAGGCTAAGTTCGTTAATGGGCAAAAATGGACCATTAGGGGGGGTACCCCCCATACGAACGAAAACTTTTTTTCTGAATATCTCAAAAACGGTGAATTTTATCAAAAAAGTCCAAGAACAAAAGTTATTTAGGATATGATTCTACATAAAACTCCCATACATGAAAATCCGATTGGAACAAATTTAAAAAAATCTTATTGGAAAATTTGACTTCAAAGTGGAATTTTGATACAACTGTTCGCTGTTCACTTAAATCACCATACGGGTTTTCAATAATTGCCAGATTGGCAATTATAGCTTTTGTTATGTTTATGATTCTAAACACACTGGTGTAATTCATTTTTTTATGCGATCACGGGATATTGGCGTTACAAACGGTAAGGCAAAGTTAATATACCCTTTGGTTTCACCATACGGGTATAAAAATGAGTTGGTGTCTGTCTGTCTGTCTGTCTGTCTGTTCTTCTTTCACACAAAACCGCTGAACCGATTGACTTGAAATTTGGCATGAGTGTCTGTGGTAGTTCTGGTTCCAACATAGGCATACGGAAAAGTACCGAGAGGAGTGGGGGGAGTAAGGGGAGGGAGTAAAGTAATTTCGAAACTTTGTTTTTGCGCTATGTTACTCTTTCGCGGGGAAACTACTGAACCGATTGGCCTGAAATTTGGCATAGATGTTCGTTGAGGGTCCAGCCCCAACATAGACCCATTAAAAAGTAGCCCGAGAGGTGGGGGAGTAAGGGGAGGGGGTAAAGTGGTCTCGAAACTTAGCTCTTCCTCTATGTTACCCTTTCGCGGGGAAACTACCGAGCCGATTGGCCTGAAGTTTAGCTCCAACATAGAACATCAAAAAAATAAAATAAAAATTTGAAAAAACTTAACCCGACAACGACGGGTATACAATCTAGTTTAAACATAAGAAAAGCTACAATTGCCAGGGGCCAATGCTCAAACACTATATATGAGGACAGGTAACATGTTTATTCAAAAAAATCCATTTTTATAGGAAAGGGGGAAAGGAGCGGTCCGATTGGATTTTGATGTATGGGGCGGTTATGTAAAATTGTATTCTAAAAACATTTCATTTTTATAAATTTTTCGATACGATGCGCAGTTTTCCACAAAAGCAGGATAAAAGTATACCATTTGTATGGAAGAAGTGGGAAATAGTGGTCCGATTGGATTTTTGTGTATGGAGGAGTTATGTAAAATCCTATTCTATACACATTTTACCTTTATAAATTTTTCAATCTGATTCACTGTTTTCGAGAAAATTTTAAAAGACAGTTTCGTTTGTATGGAGTGGGGGAAGGAATGGTCCAATTTTACCCGTTCAAGAACTTAGCTGAGCCATTTACGGGGAACGTAACTATACAAATTTTCAAGTTTCTAGCTCAATCCTTTCGAAAGTTATGGTGTTCACGGGCGGACAGAGATACCGACGGACATGCGGAAATCAAAATCTTTTGTCATACTAAACACCCTGGTGTAGCTAATTTTTATGCCCGGTGATTGGTTCGATGCGTTACAAATGGTATACTAACTAACATACTTAGGCCTGCCCAACCTTTTTGTACTAAAGTTCGACTTTTTTTAAGCCAACTACATTTAGATCTACCATTTCACGTTTGCGATAACACGTAGCGTCTCGCATCGCCTAATGTGGACGGGCTCGTGAATTCTAAATCGAAACTAAACTATTCAAACAAATTTTAAACATGAGTTAAATTCAAAAAAACCGCGAGAATCTAGTAATTTTCAAGTTTTCAATGCCTACTTAAAATAGGCAAGTAAAATAAAATTTAAAATAAGGTATCTAAGTAAAATAGACCACTTGCTTTAACAGCAAAAAAAAACAAAAAAACGGAGAAGTAGATAGTGTGATTACTTAATTTTCACTTTCCCTCTTTTTTAATATTTGTGTTTACAAAAAAAATTTTTTTTAACATTTTCAGTCTGTAGTAGAAGATCGACCCAAATTCGTGCCGAGATCGACTGGTAGATCGCGATCGCCTGGTTGGGCAGCACTGATATAGAGTATAAAAACAAAACATTTAATCGTGTTTTACAAAAAACTTTTTTGATATAAAAATCCAGGATTTTTTTTATTTTCGTAAATATAGATTTTGTGGTCTGCTATAATTTTGATTTTTTGTTGTAGTTACACAAAATCGTATACTACACATTTGTTGCCTTTACACATTTTTCTGTGACGAACCGTTTTCGAGAAAATCGTCTTGGAAGTCAAAGTCACGTGTACGTAATTCCCGTACCGAAAGTTGTCGTCAAAAGTAGCTAAAAATTCTTAGAGAATTTGTTAAGGTATATCCAAGTTTCTGATTAAGGCCCGTTTGCGCGTATTATTCTTAAAAAATTAAGTTGTGGTTAGCCTACTTAAACCGTAGAAATTCTTCGACTTAAATTTTTTAAGTTGTACATAAGTTGCTAAGTTTTGTTGGTGCAAACGGCACTTAATATTATTAATTTTTTTCTTTAATCCATTTTAATGATTATTTTCAACTAATAAGAAATGATGACAGATAAAATTTTGGGTGGGAATAAAATTAGGCCTCGCAAGTCTCGAGGTGGACTCGAAATGAATCACAGAAATTTTAATCGGTTTTTGGCATTATATGGCGACTACTACTTTTTTCATGAATCAAAAGGCGGGCGGGCGAAATTCAAAGCGCCTGAGTCAACCTTGCAAAAAGAAAACCCATTGCATACTATTACTATATTGACCTTGAACTAAAACAATTAAATTAGTTGGATTTTTTTTTAGTTTTTAAAATTCAATATTATAGATATGTTCATTTAAGTATCGATTAATTTTTACAATCTAATAAGAATAATAACAATTCCCGCCCTTTGGAAATAAATAATAAAAATATTAGTTTTGTTATGCTTTTCAGATCGCACATAAATAAGATTTATAATTTTATTGCTCTTATCCATCATGGTATACGTTTAAAAATTATAATATTATATGTCTATATTGTAGTTTGATATTCGTATATAATGAAATACTATTTATCTAAATAAATATATATATACATATATGAAAAGTCTCGTTTACCTTGAAGTATAACATTCCAAGCATACAGCCAGCCTATGGCAAGTTGTCATTTGAATGGTAAACATTTGGCGGAAGATTTTCGTAATCTACTTTAGGAAAAACAGCTTAATGGAACTAAATCTATTTTCGACTTAAGATTCAATCTATTTTTTTTCTTGCTTCGTCACTATTGCCAAAAAAAACACATTCAATGCGAAATAGTAAACGGTAAGCAATATTCCAAAAATGTGCAAAAATCATGACTGCATAATACCGGTAAATTTTTAATATAAAAAATATTTGCAAAAAAAATTAAAAGTTGAATAAAATCTTTACGTGCAAGAGCTCATTCATCGCAATAAATTGAACTTTCTAACATAAATTAAAATACAATCACTGCGAGACGAAATGATTGGAAATTAAATATGTAAATTCTGCCCACTTTCGTTTTCTATCATATCGACGAACACTTAAAAACTTGTTCATGTATATATATATTTGTTTTTGCATATATGTATAGATATATGAACTTATCATAATATTTCTTCATACGAATTAATACAATAGTGGAGATATGATAACCGCACGATATGTTTTACGAAAAAATATATACTGCAAGGAGGGCTAAATTGATCTAATTTTTAAAAGCTTTTATTTAGCTTACTTTTTAGTCTACTTGTAAGGATCTTGCAACCGAATTTTGACATACATTCGAATCTCGATAGAGTAAGTGGCGGACCTTAACACTAAACATACAAAAGACCGCTTATGGACTTTTGCATTTAACACTAGATTGCCCAAGGAAGTCAAGCAGTCAAAATATATAACATATATACCGGAAATGAAGGAGGGGGGAGGTAACTACAATTATTAATAAACGCATTTATATGCTGTACAAAAAGTCACAAAATTCTAACAAATTGTGTCACTATATACATAATTGTTTTTCTGATTGAAATTAAAAAGCAGTCAAAATGACTTGCTTGGGCAATCTACACTGAGAGAAAAATGTCACATTATTTTAAGAAGATATGCACATTGACCTATTTTACCATGATTTCACCTTAAAACGTACCTTTTAAGACGATTTCTTATTAAAATATCACCTTATTTCCATAAAGAAAATCTATTTAAAATTTTGAATGGTTTTCACTTTAAATCAATGTGTATTGTCAGATTAAAATACGATTTTCAAGGGGTCTGTCATATAATTTCAACTTTTAACATGATTGCCACATTGAAATAAAATGTAATCTGTTTAAAACAATGTGATATGCATATAAAATGTAGTAAGTAAAAGTCAATTGGTTCTAGAATTTCGCGCGGAGTGGTCGCAGTTCGTTGTAACTTTAATGTTTTGGGTTTTGTTGTGCGAAATGGATTCATTTCAATTACCAAATACTGAAAATATCGATATAGTGCCGCTTTTACCTTGGGATGAAACAGAATTGAATGAAGTTCAAAGTCTTTTTAGGGCTTGGGGAGTGTCCGAATCAGGCTGTGCCTTGTTAAAGGTGTACGGGCTAAATACGAGACGTATTCTAGAAGAAATGGAAATGTCTCAAATAGACAAATTTTTCGTTAATATCGATGGATGCGGCTATTTTGGTGATCGTATTCTTTTCACGTCAGAATTTAAAAATTGGAGAAGAGAAATTGTAAGGAAAACCCGTATTGAAATTTACACATCTTAATAAATCAAAATTTAGAATAAACCCATGGCTTGTGATGTGGACGCTTTATCAGCGCCCACAACAAGGCGGATACTGGACTGGTTAGAACCTATTTCTAATAAATTCAGTAATACTTCGAGTAACGTCGGCTTAAATTCAGAAGATAAAAACCTTTCGACGTGTGCTTATGACGTTTCTAACATCCTTAAATCCACAATTAGGGGACAAATGGTCATCGCATACTACGAAAAGAACGGTTTACTGGATAGCAAAAGCCAAAGAGATTTGACACACTGCATTGTTGAGCAATTTATACTCATTTGTAATTTACAGAGTGATTTAATTTAAACAAAAATGGAGTACAAATTAAAAAAAATTATTTTCTTTTTTTTTTAGGATAGAAGATCATGCTTTGTAAATTTAAAACAGTAAAATAAAAACTATAAAATATATATTTCTTCGTTTTTTTTTAAATTTTCAATCCCTTAAGCATCAATTTTTTTAAATACAAAATTATTTTGTAATCTTTAAAAAAAATGGAATGCCGGCTTAAATATTTTTAACAGATTCCATAGAAAATCCTCTAAAATTCAAAGGAAAATCTATTTGTTTCAAACATACTTCACATAGTTTTTTATGTGCTATAAGATTAAAATAAAAAGACAATCCTTTTAAAAATAAGTATATTTCACCTTAATTTAAGATGGTTAGCACCTTATCTCGCTGTCAAAATTTTAAAAGGATTCTCTTTATGGTTTTAAGTTGACTTTCATCTTGGATGAAAACCATAAAGATTTCCTCTTGTTTTTGTTCCATTTTAGGTGCATTTTAGGTGATCTTTTCGCTCAGTGTAGTGTTAAAAAGCGCATATAATCTTATCATTTTTGCGAACTTGACTTCATGACTTTTTCTATTTATTATACACACTTAATATTCTATTATTATTTTTTATTTATATTTTGTTTACTTTAAGTAATACTTGTCATATACCGTTATCTACCACAGCCGGTCATTTGACAGCCCATGGTAGAAATAGGTATGTGTTAAGTGCTGGTATGTTTAGTGTTAAGACCAAATTTTTCTTACAAAGTCAATACAGTAATCTCCGGATAACTGCAACAGTAATTCGAACCTCGTGCACATTTTTGAGAATTCCATACAATACTTATCACTTATTGCACGAAAAAAGTCTTCAATTGAGTTTCTCCGTCATATATTTTCACAAGTGCTTTTTTCCATTTAATTTTTATATTTTATTTTGTCATATGATCGTGTGTATGTATCTTTATACCCCACCGAAAAGGGTAGAAATCAGTGCAATTATACTGTGATTTCACAATCCTAGAAAGTAAAAGTAAAATAAAGTAAATTTTTTTCAATTAGAAACCCTAAAAAGTGCACAATTTCGTGCAGTAAAAACCGAAAAAATATCACTTATGCCATGGGTTATTTAATTTGGTTACAAGAATATGCATAATAAGAAATCATTGTGTGTGAAGAAACACAATTCCAGTAGTCAAGCCTTGCGGTAACACTCGGGCGGACACGAAAACTGACTGTTCCTGATGAAAATTTTAAGACTCCCTTTATGGATGTCAAAATTTGCAACCCCCTAAAGCTTATTTTTTTCAAATTTTTTTTTGTGTTGAAAAAAACGTTTTCTGTCTCGTTTTTTATACTACCGGTTTGTTGCTGAGAAAAAACTACTTTAAAACACAATCCCTTCAAACATTTTTTTTTAAATTTTTTAATTTTAATATATTTTTTCGGGCTTTTTTAAGTTACCGCGAGTTTTTTTTTAAATATGTGATGTTCAACTTAACTAATTTTTGATCAACGTGATCCCATTGCCCGGTATTCGCATATATGTTTAATATGCATGTAACTCAGATGAACTCGCCTGCCGGTAAAAAGAGTTGAAGAAGTCTTTTGACTTAACAATATGCTTATTGTGTCAACACCTCCTTTGGTTTTCGTCTTATGCTGATTATAGGGGTTTTCGGATGCTTCTTTGATTGCTTACTTACTTTTTGCTGGCGTTTCTCGGTTTTTAGGTTGATCTGACGTTTTCTAGTCATAATAATAATAGACGTAGATATGGATTTTTTTTTTTTGACACTGAACGCTGTCTACCTTTTTGTGGTCAATTGGTGCCATACAAAATCGCCGAAAAGTATTACAATAATTATCGTGTACGATATTTTATTTGCTTTATAATTATTATTGTTATTGGATGTTATTCAATCAGATAAGATTATGAAATGATAAAATGAATATGAAACGTCTATTAAATAAATTTTCATTCAATTTACATCAATTTGTAACATACATATATGGTGTGTGTTTGTCGATACGATATGAAGTGTTTATTGTGCGTTACCCATAATAAGTTATAAAAAGATATTTTATCTATACCTAAACTATCGCCGATGTTCGTCTATTAGACTTAAGTGTTAGATTTAGGTTAAGCTACAATTTATTGTTTATATTTCTTACCGAATTTAACAAAGAAAACATGTTTTTGCTGAGCCGGTTACAATATTGTTACAATGTATTATAAAGTAGATTTTTTTCGAAAGCATTGAAGTGAGGTTGGAAAATTTATTAATAAGTTTTGTTATTACCTACTTTTACTTTTACTTACCGTGTGTTTAATTGAAATTTTCCTACGAATGTTTCGTTTCGAGCATTTTAATTTCAATTTGGTTCGAATATTTGATCACTTTCTACCAGTAAACCTAACCCCTTGTTTATGCGGTTTTCGCATTTGAAATGGACAATAATCCCATAGAATCGTATTAACTGCGATTTTGGGAAATTATAATTGAAGTAATGCCATCTAATTAGATTTTACAAAATTGCCTTTAATTGGATTTTTTTGAAAAAAAAACCGTTTTCGAGAAAATAGGAAACCCATTTTTCACTTGTATGGACGAGGGGAGAAGGAGTGGTTGAATTTTTATTATTGTATTTTGTACGGAATTTAAATTTTGATAAAAGCCTGTTCTGTGCCAAATTTCAACTCTGTACCTTCATTAGTTCTCGAGTTATACTAGGGCCATTCACTCTTGATCGTAGATAGTAAAATCGTAGATTGTACTGTACATCTACGATGGAAAAGTAAAGGGTGGTTAAATTTTAAGGGCCGATGTTGAATGTGAACCACACCTAAACGTCAAGTTTTTTTCTGCATTTCATTTGACATTTCTCAATTTCAGACTAACTCAATTTGAACCATGGAAAGATACACAATCGAGCAACGCGTTAAAGTTATTCAGGCTTATTATGAAAATGGGCGTTCAAATCAAAATGCATATCGTGCACTTCGTGATTTTTTCGGTCAATTTAATCGTCCAAATGTGCGTACAATCGGAAAAATCGTGCAAAAATTTGAGCAAACCGGGTCTGTAGGAGATGTGAAAACACCAGTGCATGCTCGTACAGCTCGTACTGCAGAAAATATTGCTGCTGTTCGCGATAGTGTGGCTGAAGAGCCGTCCACCTCAACTCGTCGTCGTGCCCAACAATTGCACCTCCCACGCTCGTCGTTGATGAACATTATGCATAAAGACTTGCATTTACACGCTTACAAGGTGCAATTGACTCAAGAACTAAAGCCTCTTGACCATTTCAAGCGTCGTCAATGGTCAGAATGGTGGCAAGAAATGGCAACAGTGGATGATCAATTTTCGAAGAAAATCATCTTCAGTGATGAGGCACATTTTCACCTCAGTGGATTCGTCAATAAGCAGAACAGCCGCATTTGGGCGAATGATAATCCAAGAGTGATTGTCGAAAAACCAATGCACCCACAAAGAGTGACTGTTTGGTGCGGTTTATGGGCTGGCGGCATCATCGGGCCGTATTTTTTCCAAAGTGCACGATATGCATTTTGATTTGAACGCCCATTTTCATAATAAGGCTGAATAACTTTAACGCGTTGCTCGATTGTGTATCTTTCCATGGTTCAAATTGAGTTAGTCTGAAATTGAGAAATGTCAAATGAAATGCAGAAAAAAACTTGACGTTTAGGTGTGGTTCACATTCAACATCGGCCCTTAAAATTTAACCACCCTTTACAACGAAGCGTGAGCAGCGCTTACATTTTTGACTCTTTTATTTATTTTCTTTACCTAAATTGTTTAAAGCATTTTTTAACTCTTAATTTATACTAAATCATATAAATACTTTAATTTACTTGCTTTTCCAATGTCCATTTTAGAGTTGGCACCAAGTTGACATGTCACAAAACATGCCTTAACCTCACTTTATTAGAAATACGACAAAAACTACGATTTTACCTACCTTCGGGTGTGGTAGATTGTAGTTTTCGTCCCAAAAAAATTTATATGGAGAACTGTCAAAAAACTACGATTTTATTTACGATTCTACGATTCTACGAGTTTACGATAAACTACGATAAAGAGTAAATAGCCCTACTATACTTACATTATGGTATACCCCAGGTTTAATTATGTAAGAGTGACATCATATTACCGCTATGTGGATGTTTTCTACAAAAATGTAATTTTTTGCGACTTTTTCTGAAATCGGTTTTTTAAAAGTTTTTTCTTGTAAAAAATTGGTGCATAAAAATTCTACGCCCGTTGGTCGGGAGAATAAAAGAAGATTTCGGTTTATGGTCTCCTTGAATATTTGCGTGTTATAGACTGGAGATAACACATTGGATAGTAAATCGTTCCAGAGTCTTGTTCGCGGAATAAAGGAACTCATAAACTTTATTGTACGCGGAATAAAGGAACTCATAAGCTTTAAGCCTTTTTGGAAATAATTTTTATATGAGCTTTCACGAATTCTTTGTGAAACAAATAATTTCTTGCTGTCAATTTAAACTTGAAACGATCGAATTACGCTAAATAAATTGTCTAAAAAACAGGTCACCTCATCTAATCCGCTTTAAATCAAGCCATCATTCCACTTTCCATCATTCCATCATTCTTCAATCTATTACGTTATACAGATATCAAAGGTGTTTTCCATTTTTACGATACTAGAAGTGGATTATATAACGAATTTAATACTATGGCTACCTGCGTCCATCATAGTAAAATAAATATCTTTTGATTGTCATTGTAGCTATAAAATTTTCATTAACATACACGCCTGAGTTGGTAGGATTTTTGTAAAGTGTTTAATGCTGAAAGTGATTTCCTTAATTGACCTTTATTTCGGCTTCATTGGCCGCAAAAATGCGGTTTTGTGATTATTAAAAAAATTTTAAATCGTTTCAAGCATTTATTTAATTTGTCGCTATTGCTCCCACTTGTCCATGACAAGTTTTAATCAAGCAAAATATTTGAATTGAAGAAATTCGGTATTTTTTTCTTCAAGTATTTCTCCATTAATTGAGCATTTAGTTTGGATCTTGGACAAATCTATCAGAAAAAACGCACATGTGGCCACATTGGTTTCCGGGTCAACATTTTGAGCAAATTGGTTGACCCCATTTCGGCGATATTTGATGGATGATGTCGATTTCTATTAATTTTATGCAATCACCTAACTTTATTTTGAGATCAATCAGACGAAGGAGCAAATTAACGTCATTTTTCGTCTTCTTTTATCTTCTGTTGTGGGAAAATCCATCAAAAATGATTAAATGTTTCGCGTATTTCATTTAATTGTTTGTTTATTTTCGTATTTTGTAATTTTTTATTAGTATTTTAGTGTGACTTGCCGCAAGACTTTTACCAAATTCGTTTAATTAGTTTTTAAGTAATTTGATTGGCCAAATTTCAATCGTAAAATGGAGTGTGGACATTTATCCACAATTGCAACAGTATTCAGGTTTTATAATTATTATTATGTTTTTTTAGCCCTAGTAGTTCATTATTTTCCATTTTACTATTAATATGGAATGTTTGCTTTTCCAGAAATTAAGTTGATTTTCTACAATTTTTGAAAAAAAAATCCAGAAACAGTTTAATTTGCCCAATTTTCCGAAAAAAGTACAACTGCCCGTAATTAACGATCATCAAAACCTGAAACCGGGAGTTTTTGTCGACATGATCACGATTTATTTTTGTCGTTCATAAAATAAGTTTTCGATATGTTTTTATGTTGAAAAAAAATGCATGTGTACGATCGAAAATAAACCAATAACTAGTTTTAAAATTTACATATTCTGAACATATTTCGCTCAGAATGGAAAAATCATTAAAATCAGTATGTTTTTTATGTTTCCGAACATAACTGACATTTGATTTTATATTTATTGAAATAAAATCGACTTTTCACATGTTACAGAAAAAAAAAATAAAATAAAAATATTTCAAAATTCATGAAAATTCATTTTGGATAATAATTTCTTCTCAATCAATTTCTCAAGTAATTCTTGATAGTAATTCCAGATTAATCTTTTTCAGATAGCACAGTACCTACAGTAACACCAATACAAGGACCAATATTTTTAAAAAACGGAACAGTTCCAGTTGTGCCATTATTCTCATATCCTACAATAAAAAATGGGACATTTGTGCAAATTCCAGTAAGTTAATTTTATGTTTATTTGAAAAAACAATTTTTTTTTTGGTATGCCCCTGGATATTTACAAATTTTACACTTTCTCTATCCATCTGCAAAAACTATGCGAACCGCAAAAAATATGTTAAACTTTTTCTTCGACTCGTGAGGTGCCAAATTTTAATACCGAAAAATTGAAACCCTGGTTAACTGATAGTGTTTTCGCGGATAAATTATACCCGGTCAAAGCGAAAACACTATCAGGTTACAATGTTTAAACGCGAAAGCCTCTAAATGTATTTAAAACCCTTTTTAGGGCACCGATCTTCAGAGGTCGCAGAGCCTGGAGGCATGCTATAATGCCGTTAATAATATTTAATTAAATGCAAGGATCGTAAAGGGTCTTTCAATAATGACATAACAATTTTGTATTTTAATAAAAACGCACCCTAAAACTTTTTTTATGATCTGGCAATGCTAAAACGTCAGTCAAGGTTTACATTTTTATCATGGTGAAGTTCACGAACGAGCAACGTTTTGAAATTATTAAAACTTACTACCGAAATTCTGAGTCGGTGGTCGCAATCGTGTAATCTCGAGAAATGGTCCGGTCGAATGGCCACCTCGCTCATGCGATTTAACGCCGTTGGATTTCTTTTTATGGGGCCATGTTAAGTCGTTGGTTTATGCCAACAAGCCAACAACGTTAGAGGAGCTCAGGAAGAATATCGAATGCGAAATTGCCAACGTTCCGGCCATATGTATGGAAGAGTATATATGTGTGGAAGAGTGGTGGAAAATTGGCTCCAAAGAATCAATCAGCAAACGTGCTCGCGGTGGCCATATGAACGACATCGAATTTCATACTTAAATGTAACATGTCCACTACACCTGGAATAAATTTCAGCCCGATATCTCAATTATTCAAGTGTTTTATTTAAATACAAAATTGTTATGTCCTTATTGAAAGACCCGATATAATAGATATAAATTAAAAAAAGTTTTGTTGTAAAAAGTGTTATATAACTTCTACAAACCAACTTTTCGTTATATCTTTGAAGGACATCGATGCCGTGCTTGTAAAAGGTCGTATGTGCAGAAAAAAGCTTTTCTGTTTGAAAGGATTTATTCTTGAAAATTGCTTTTTTGGACTAACGACCTTTTCACATTAAGGTGTCGAATTGAGAGTAAAAAAAATTTACAACCCCTATAAATCTAAAGCATTTTTTGAATATATTTTAAATATATTAAATAAAAATTGTCATATGTTTTTAAGAAGTACAGTAAATTTTTGAATTCTTTAATGGTTGACGTTTGTATTTATTTTTGTTTTTAAAGTATAATAGGCCCTATCGGCCTTCTTATTTATAAAAATAAATAAGGAACTTCCACGACACTAATCTTACAATTTCATTGGTTTGAAATTTAACCTCCTTTTTTAACTTTTTCATTTTTTTAAAATAAAATAAAATTTTATATAATAAAACGCAATTTACAATTCACAAAAGTTTTTTTTTAAAATACCGCACTGGCATCAACAACTTTCATATTTTGGTATTAAGCCGCATAAGAAGTTTGAAAAGATTTTCAATTATTTGTAAAGTGGGTCTACGTGAAAAAATTAATTTAACTCAATTCGAACGTGAACCTAACTGAAGCCATTAAAGGGCGGGAAACGTTTATTTGCAAAAGGCAATTACGTAAAAGTGTTTTATGTAAGTAAAAAGCCGTATTCACTTTTAAAAGTGGCAAAAGTGAATTGTGACAGGACTTTGCACTGATTACGTGTCCAAAATTTGTGCAAAAGAACTTATTGACGAGACCCACATTAAATGAATATCGCCGTGGTCAGGTCAGGTTTTCCAAAAATTGAAAGTTAATCAACTTTTCCGGCTCGTAATTTATATCGTGCCGTACTTTTTGGATTTGGTATTGTTGAGATCTTATACTTGAGTCGTTTGGGCACTTCTTTCTTTTTGAACAAGTCTGCCAAAGAAAAATTCCTACATGGAAAATTTTTTTTTCCATTCAACTTGAAGTCAGACCGGAAACATTACGCCCAGACTATAATTCTTCATTGAACAAAATTGACGCCACGCAAACCACGTTCGCCCATAAGGCAACTTCAAAAGATGTGCAAATTAAGAAACTAACTTTAACCAACAAAAACAGAGAGAAAAATTATAATATTGAACTCGAGTTGAATTACACTTGGATCTATGTAAATCTATAGTTTATTGGAGGTGTGTGAAAATAATGCGGATATCAAATCTAGTTATAAATCAACTTAAATTACAAACTGTAATGTTAAAATAATTTTTGGATGATTTTTTTTAATACTCTATATGAGAATCATATAGAAGTATATAAGATTTAGTATTCCGTTTGTAACGCATCCAATCAATTGTCGAACACAAAATGAACTACACCAGGGTGTTAGGGATGACAAAAGATTTTGATTTCCGCATGTGCATCTGGCTGTCTTTCTATCATACTAATACATAAAAAAATCTTTCTGTCTGTTCCTTTTTCACGCAAAAACGGCTGAACCGATTGACTGGAAATTTGGCATGAGTGTCTGTGGTAGTTCTGGTTCCAACATAGGCATACGGAAAAGTAGCGCGAAGGGTGGGGAGAGTAAGGGGAGGGGGTAAAGTGATTTCGAAACTTAGTTTTCCCTCTATGTTACTCTTTCGCGGGGAAACTACTGAACCGATTGGCATGAAATTTGGCTTAGATGTTCGTCGGGGGTCCAGCCCCAACATAGACCCATTAAAAAGTTTTTAAGTTCTTTCCGGTTTTATTCGTATTCTACAACTTAGACAAAAAACTTAACCCGGCAACGACGGGTATGCAAGCTAGTCCATCTTAAAAATGTTGTCTACCTAGTCAATTTTTTTATGATGGCTTTTTGAGACATTTGGAGACATTTGGTTCTCTGCGTTACATTTGCACAGTGGTACTGTTGTAGTGGTCTTGAGCCATTAGCAGGGTTTCCTAAAAAGTACTTAAATATTCGGTCTCGAAAAAAAGTTGTTGATCAAAGTTTAATAACGGTTTGAATTAGTGTGCCAAAATTCGAAGTTATCAAACTTTTGAACAAATATAGCAAGCAAACATCGTCCTGTAAGTACACATCTTATCTTAAAAAAGCCTTGATATCCTTATATGAGGCGTTAAAAGCTAGAGTGGACCAAGCCACATAATCGAGTTTTTGAAGCTTTTCCACTTTTGTACTATTATTGACTGTAAATTTTTAGAAAACCAAATTTCTGTGGACTTTATTACTCAATGTTGAAATGTTCTTTTGTGCATCCAAACATTTTTATCTAAAAACTCACTCGCAATAGTGATTCAAACACAAAAAAAATCACGATTTCGACATGTGGGTTGGTCCACTTTAGCTTTTAACGCCTCATATAATTGTGCTTGGATTTAGTAAATTTCAAATCACTTTCTCATCACCCTAAAATTTAAAAAAAAATCTCAACATAATATCGAAGGTATCACATATTTTGCATATTTAGCTTCTTCTTCTTATGTCGCGATTTCGTGCTCAGAAGACGACATTTTCAGAGCTGAGCGCATATAATTTAATGAACTACCGCTGCCATCCGGCGAAGACTCTTCTGACAATGAATGCAATAAGCATAAATGCATAAATGATAGTCAATAATAATAATCAGCATTCATTTTGCTGCCGTGTTCGTGGTGTCCAAGTAACTCCAAACTCCAGCAAATTCTCCTCCAAACTGCACGGAATCAAACCGAACGGATCGATTGGCCGCGTTCATGAATCAGTGCAGAAATTCATTTACGGCTGAATAACGACAGTCGACGGGCAATTTTTTAATGAAAGGGAAACGTTAAAAGGCTGCAATGCAATGTCGGCTAGCATCGTAATTTCAGCATAATAAACATAAAAACATTACCGCATTAAAGTGGTTTAAAAAGCACATCATGCGGCGTTATGTTTGGGGTAGGGGTAGAGGGCAGACGGTTCCATGTGATTACACATTTAGTTCAATGTTATGCAGATCAGCATATTTGCAGCACAATTTTGTTTTGTTGCCCGGGTTTAATGCCACGGCACTACAATCATATTAGTTTTTGTTGATGGGGTCATATATGTATAAACAAGTAACATGAAATATGGTATAAGGTAAAGTGTGCTATTTGTGTATTTGAAATTATACTTATTTTAAATGTCCGGCTGATTTTTTGGTTGATTTTTACATTTTTCGATAGTCAAAAATTCTAATGTTTTTTTTCCGAAATGTAATAGAACTAAAACTTCCAAACTTCATCTTCAAACCGCTGAGGTATTTTCAAGATTAGTAATGTCTGAAAATATCACCATAAAATACTTTACACTTTTAAAGGCGGGAGGTTCTGCGTTAGTGTAACAAAAAAAAGCTTGCCAAATGGAGGAGAGGGCTCGAAATCCTCAGCGTGACGTTTTTTATGGGCAGCCTTTATTATTAAGACAAAAAGGGTTCAGAATATCACTTATTTACAATAATAGTGCCGGAACTAAAAAATGAGCAGTTTTGAGTTAATAATGCAGAATGATTCGTTTGACTTATTCAGTCATCTGACAAAACGTCTTAGTTCTACAAAAAATACTCGCCATGGGAGAACTCGATGAGTCCGCCACATGTCTGTATGTGTGTCTTTCGTGTGTATGTATATATCGAAAATTGTAAGATCGACTTCTATTAGTATACCTTAACCGATTTTGAAGCGTTTTTTACATTCGAAAGCTGTTATTTTCCCATAGAACCATATTGCGAAAAAATGGTTCATTTTCAAGAAAATCGCGAAAAGGGTGTAAAGAGTGGTCAGATTGAATTTTTATGTATAGTCGAGTTATGTATAGCAGAGTTATAAAAAATGAGCCGTTTTCGAGAAAATTGTAAAAATCTAGGAATAGTTGCATTTTTGTCATTTTCGGAAGAGGTTTACCCCCGTCGCACACTTCAGCTAAGCGAGCTGAACTACGTGAGCTAAGTTTCTCGCTGAAAGTAAAATCCTTAGCATTTGCATTGGTGACCGCACACTTCAGCGAAACTATGAAACTACATCGCGTAGTCATGGGCGACGCGGACTAAGCTCGCTTGCGTAGTTCAGACCTCAACTACGCGAACGACTTCGCTGGCATCGCTGACACTCACATATAAATATTTTCGGCGTTATACAGTGTAGAATCGGTGTTTGCAAAACTGTAGTATTTTGTGGACATAAAAGTGTAAGGAAAACGTGAAAATTGAATTCTTTTGCGGAATATTTTCAATCGCGTTAAATAATTTATATCTAAAAATGGCTGCAGATAAAGTGGAAAAACGCATATTTTTTAACGTTTCCCTTTCATTAAAAAATTGAAAATATCGCCGCGTAGCTTAGCTCAAGTGTGCAACGAGGTGAGCTAACCCAGCTAGGCTATGTAACTATAGCTAGCCTCGCTCACATAGCTTAGCTGAAGTGTGCGACGGGGGTCATCTTTGGATAAAACCTCTTCTATGCCAAATTTCAACTCTCTACTTCAATTAGTTCTCGAGAGGGGTTTGAGAAAGGAGGAATATTTTAAAAATGATGTTTTTAAATATTTCAAAAATTGTTGGTAAAAGTCAAAACCTTTTTTTTAATTAAAAAAAACCATTGAAAATGTGCTATAAATAAAATATCGACGTGTCTAAAATCAGGTACTCCGCCTTATAATATATCATGTTATAGAATAATCGTATGTGTAACAACAGTAAATAGAAAGGAAAAGTAATAACCGGTAAAGCAAAACAATAATGGTTGCCAGCAATTACTGCTATACTTATACGATTATTGCTAAGAAAATGTATGACGACGTTCTTAACGATTGTCTGTTTGCTGTCTGATAGTACTCGATAGTCGTCTATTCTGGCTCCAAAACAGTCGTAATTTTAAATATCGGTTGTACATTTTTTTTCTGTATATACCGCACCGTTAATAGCAACAGTAAAAAAAAGAACCAACAACCAGGTGTAGAGGTAGAGCATTTATTAACCTATGGTAGTGTTCCGAACATAATTGGGTACGGCCGCATAGGTGTGGCAGATTTAAAGGTTGAATTTTCGTAATACGGAAATAAGAACAGTTGCATTTCTTCTGTCTTGTCTTGTCTTAAATGCTTGAGGGCGAACTAAACTGAGTTACTAACTGATTTTGTTTTACTTATTTATGAATTTACATGTGGACAAGTTTTAGATTATGCGAGTCATTTTTTTTTCGTTAATGGCAAGTGAAAAAACCACTTAGTAAGAAGTCACGCTGTTTAAAAGGCGTTTTATGCTCACTTCTTATCCGTTTCGCTGCTTTTATTGTTCCTCTAAAAATTAATGGTGAAACAAAGAACAATAAACACTATTGGAGCTCGACGGTGTCTTAAAATGAAATGAAAATCACTCACCCGTGGAAATAGGATCGTTTATATTATGTTAAATTTAATTGAAAGGAGTTAAGCTGTCTCGAAGGTTATCAAAATCTAATTTTTTCTTCTTAATTAACGTGTGATTAGTACAGATAAATAATTGGAATGTACAACGAATGGAATTTAGATCAATTGTTTGACAAAAATAATCATATGTGGAAATAATACTCAGATGTCATATTTGCGAAATAGGAAATACACGTATAAAAATATTTCTAATTAAAAAAAATTAATTAATCGTCAAGAATTCGTTTCCGAATCCGGCATTCCAATCGAAAAGATGTTTATCGGTCCTTTCACGTTTTATTAGAGGTAGAAATATGGGGTATGGTTTTTTTTTTGATCAACCATAGCAGAGATTTTTTCAGATTTTTTTTTAAATTTTCAATTTTGTTTTCGACTCATTGTCGATTTCCTATGTCGATGCCGTCCAAAAATAAGTTTTTCCATTTAATTTTAGAAAACGTTGAGATTTTCGAGATTTTGAAATCCCTTTGAGAGGGTTAAGAACTCTATGATATTTTTACAACCTACACACAGCGAAAAAATGGTAAATCTATTGGAAATCGCGACTATAACTAACATTATTTGATTCTATTATTTCTTTTATTTTGATAATTGGGTAATAGGACTTATTCGAATATTTTTTCTCCTATCAGAACCATGTCAAAATTCACTATTTTTACAATAAATTTAAATAGTTAGCAGTAAAATTTACTAATTTGTGGTGAAATTGACTATTTTTGTAATTGAAATTAATTATTCTGTAATTGAAATTGCATATTTTAGTAATAGTTCCGATTCCCCATTACAAAATACATACTTAGATTAACTATTTTTTTCTTTGCGAGTATTTATGTAAAAATCAAATCAAAATTTCCGCAAAGATTCTGGAGATAGCAGGGAAGGGGTTATAAAAGACGGGGTAGATGGGTTTTTTTGTGTACGGTGTATCTAATGGTGAAACTTCCATCAAAATCCTCTTGCCTGTTCAGGAATTTTCAGTGGGAAAATATTCGAATGAATTAAATTTTATAGCGACAAAACTTTGACCGAGATATTGTTTATCCAATTCAGAAACCCCATATAATTCGTTTAACCGGTTCAAAAGTTACCTGGCAAGGAGCTCCGAGGGACGACATATTTAAAAAAAATCAAAAAAATTGATAAAAAAATTTGAAATTTTAAAAAACACGTTGGAAAGTTAATACTGAATTCGAAGAAAAATCCGGTATTTACAATATCTTGACGAAAGTGGAGAAAAACATAAGAAAATCTGTAATAGTCAGGGGCCAATCATCAAATACTCTATATGAGGCTAGACAAAATTTTAGTGAAAAAAATACAATTCGATAGGTATATCACATAGAGTATAAAAATTCACTCTGCGGAAAATTGCTCAAAATTTTGCACACATTTAATCCTTGTTGAGATTAAATCTTGAATGTTATAAGATAATAAAGATTTGTTGATGTAAATGCGATATACTATAAGTGAAAATTCAAGAAGGAATTTAATTTAAAAGGCCGAAATAATGCAAAACGATATCAGTTTTTCCAATTTCTTAAAATGGTCCGATGTTGGAGCTGGGTTTTCGGAAAATATTTATGCCAAATTGGAGAATCATCGGTTTAGCTATTTTCCCATGAATTAGTGTTGTTCCTATATTTATATGTTAATTAATAAGTATTCAGAATTTTTTCTTCATTAAAAATGAAATTCAAATGTTTATTGCAGATATGGTGGACAGCGTTATCAGTAGCACTAGGATTGGACGTTAGGGGTGATATAATTCGTGGAGTTCCATGCGTGAAACGTCATCACCAGCTTTTTTGTCCGACAGCTGGAAATAGTTATCCAATGTAAGTTCTACTTTATTGTTGTTTGATAAAAAATCGTTTTAAAAATCTAATTTCAAATCGTTATCTATTTAGTGAAAGGATCGAACAATTTATTGATGATAACAAGGCACTGATGCGACGAATGTATGGTGATTTTGAAATGACGTCACAGTTTGGCGGGCAAAGGCGGAAACGGAAACGCAGTATTGATGAGCCGGATTTTGCTGACTTACAGGACGCACCAAGTGAAGATTATGATTTCTTCTCTGATCTTGAAGAGGGCGACACTTATTTCGGGAAGTGGCGACAAAAACGTCAAAGTACGCCGAGTTTTCGAAATAATAACAATAACGGACAAAATAATCCACGGAATCAGAATTCGAAGCCCCCAAATCGCCGTGGTCCGGGATCGAATCCGGAAACGGAAAATAGCACTGGAAGGTAATATGCGTAAAATATGATATTTTTGTATTTTCTCTTAAATCGAAATTTTGATTTGTTATATTGTTAATGTAATAATTTCGAAATATTTTTTAAAATATTGCAGGGTTGATGTTTGTGAATCGAAAATAGAAATCGTTACACCGTATTGGGCATCGAATTCAGCTGGAAAAATTCGGGCAATTGTGAATACTCAACATTTTGAACAAGCAATACATCAGGAAATTTGCACGTAAGGACTTTAATATATTTCGAAGACATTTATTATGATTCATTGATTATAAATTTTAATTCAAGTAAACCGCAAACTGGCAGATGTGGCAAGGATTGCGGATGTGAGCAGAAATACAAATGGCATCGATTATTGGCCTATGATCCAGACAATGACTGCAAGGGAATTTTTATGGACTGGTTCCTATTTCCTTCATGCTGTGTTTGCAGATGTTCTCCAACCTAAATTCATTTTCAACCTCTAATTAATTAATTTAATGATTATATAAACGAAATTGCCAAACTTTTGTTGTAATTTACATTGAATTGAATAATAATTATTATAAAATTATTTTGTTTTACTGTAAATACACAATCATACGGTGAACTATAGTTGGTAAGGTAAAAAATTTATAATTTTTTTTACGAACAATCATTTTAAATCAATACTATTAAATAATGAATATTTTGAAGTTTGTATTAGACGTTTTTTAGGGATTTCTCAAGTATGTTTTTTGTGCGAATTTGACGAGTTCCGTTGTGTAGCTAAATTAAACCATAATTTCATAATTTTTGTTGAACAAAAATATAGAAAATTTAAAAAAAAAACATTACGAAACTTCATTAAAAAATATATACTATGGTTTAACTATTAAAATAAGTGAATATCGAAATATTTTTATCTGTACATTTAGGAATTTAGTTTTGCCGTTTTTATTTTCTATTCAAAACGGTATTCAGATGTAAGTCATGTGTTTTTATGATATATTTATAAGTTATGCAAAACAATTTCTGCCTTCAATTTATTCATTCTTGAAAAATAAAAATATATGACTTATAGTTTAAAGATTAGATTTAATTTAGAAATATTTAGACTCAAGACGATAACGATTTTTTAGATGCTGCGTTGTTTTTAAAAAATACGGCAGAGAAAGAAAAAAAATGTTTGAAAATTAATTAATTATAGATGAACACTTTTAGGCAATTAAATTTAAATCTTTTGGAAGTTGAAAATATTTCCAAGGAAATAGAAATGTTTCTAAAAGTGTATAATTTGAATTATGAAATAAATAATGAAGCGTAGTTGTTGTTACTGTTTTATTATACCTAGATCTCGCAGAAGTGTGAGTAGCTTTCAACAAATTCGCTATTATCACACTTTAAAAATCTTTTGTTTATAATTTTTTATACCACATGCCGTTTTCGAGAAAATGTCGAAAAAAAATTCTGAGTATTTGAGCATTTTTTAAGAGCTTCTGCCATCAGCGCATAATATTTATTTCAATTTCTTGACCGCTGAGATTTTAATATTTTTCACTGGAATAATAACTTTATTTTGTTTCTCTCGAAACCATTTCCATTCAAATATATCAAAATTCTCCTCGACAACATATTTTTTATACAGTTATTCTTTGAATTACTTCTGCAAGTTTTTTTTTTAAATCTGGCTCATAATTTTTCTTCTTAGCTACACTGTAGAAAATGAATTTGAATTTAAACCGAAAAATGGGGTAAAAACGGGGTAAATTTGCAAAAACGTCGTAAAATTTCGAAAAAAAATCAGAATTTAGCTCGCACACCATTTAAGTTGTAAAATCACCCAAAAAACATTAATCTTACACTAGAAATAGGGTAATTTTAAACCTTGCGTAAAATTTCTACCAATATTCGTATTTTTACTCTCATTTTGGTGTAAAAACACGCTCGCAGGGTATTTTTCCATTATTGTACGGACAATTTAACCTTAACCTTATAATTCGCATAAGGTTTGTGGAATCGGAGTATAAATACTCGAATCGAGTTTTACTCTACCAAAATCCTGTGTGGCGCCTGCCACATGGGAGACATGCCCGGGAAATTTGGATGTGAAAACATCCGCAAAAATAATATAATATTTTTGTTTTTGCAGACCGTATAAGCCGAGAAATTCTAATACCATTTTCGGTGTAATTTTAAACAAAAAATGTCGTAAAATTACACCTTTAAGACGCGGTTTTGCTACCAAATAGGAGGAAAATTACAACAAAAATGTGGTAATTTTAAACATCCATGTCGTAAAATTACACCCGTATTGTACTTTTACTTGTTATTTAGCTTAAATTTCCTCCGTAAAAGAGGCTTTTGTACGCCACAAAATGAGTAAAAATGCACAGCTTTTAAGCCATTACGACTCGGTGTAATTTTACCCCTATTATCGTAGGAAAATGGTTTCCTACGATAATAGGGGTAAAATTACAATAAAATTTTCTAGAGTGTAGGTAGAGAAAAGAAAAAAAATGGTCGCAATTTCGTTTCCAACTTCTAGAATTTTTAACCGCGGTTAAGTGGATTCACGTATAACGAAACCGTCTAAAAACGGGAAGTCCACTCCATACCTTACCTAATTTTTGTATTCTTTATTATTGTACTAGCTTGCATACCCGTCGTTGCCGGGTTAAGTTTTTTCAAATTTTTTTTATGGTCTATGTTGGAGCTAAACTTTAGGCAAATCGGCTCGGTAGTTTCCCCGCGAAAGGGTAACATAGAGGAAGAGCTAAGTTTCGAAATCACTTTACTCCCTCCCCTTACTCCCCCACCTCTCGGGCTACTTTTTAATGGATCCAAGTTGGGGCTGGACCCCCAACAAACATCTATGTCAAATTTCAGGCCAATTGGTTCTGTAGTTTCCTCGCGAAAGAGTAACATAGCGCAAAAACTAAGTTTCGAAATCACTTTCCCCCTCCCCTTACTCCCTCCACCCCTCACGCTACTTTACCGTATGCCTATGTTGGAACCAGAACTACCACAGACACTCATGCCAAATTTCAAGTCAATCGGTTCAGCCGTTTTTGCGTGAAAGAGGAACAGACAGATACCAACTCATTTTTATATATTAGTATGATTATCCAAATTTACTCTTTAGGGAATGAAATACAAAAAAAATCACATTTTTGATTTATAAACAAAACAAATGATATTTTATTTTTAATTAGTAACTTTAATTTTAGCTTGTAACAATTATTTTATTTAATTAATTTAACAGCAACACAATATTTCTTTAAAAGCATAATGAGTAAAGCACTGGCTCAATATAAGCTAAAGAGTTAGCAAAAAAGAAAGCATTTTTTGTTTTCTTAATTTCATCGAACATTAATTTTTGTGTTTTAATGCAAGTTTTTGTTTTTAATATAAAATTTCTTATTGGTTTCGGTGGGTGGACGAAACATCAGAAGAACTTTGAATCAACCAATTTCCATAAAGATCTCCTGTGATTGAAGCAATCTTTGGCAATTTAACAATCGACAAATTCAATCTAACGCCGGATGAGCTCAAAAGTCGCTAATTTCGCCTTCGGTTTCTGGATAGGCGCAAGTGAAGGGACTCCGAAGCCAATTGCAGAGTGATTTTTCCTGGCGTTTCTTTTTGAAGATTTTATTGTGATCCTTTGAGATGCCCGAAGTGCAGCTGGACTCGTCACTGTCACGGGCAGTGGCAACACTGTGATATCCGCTTTCCGCTCTTCGGGAAATTCCCGAATGTTTCGATGTTCGGGGAGTCAATGAATCGTGGCCACTATCGTAGGCTTCCGAAGCGGTTAGGGGCAGCAGGGGCAGTTGTGAGATGGGCTTCTGCGACGCCATTGGCGGCTCCGCATTGAAATTCTTGAGTATGGAATCTGGTTTAGTGATCTTGGGCTGTCCTTCGGGCTTTTCTTCGCAATCTTCTTTGTCCTTCAGTAGGGGTCTTTCTTCCTTCTGTAAACTAGTGTCCGAAGCGCCATCGGGATGTCGTAAAGATGCATATTGCTCCATAGTTGCGATCGTCATGATCCCTTTGAGGCTCGGAAGAGATGTTTGACTGGGCGTTCGAGATATATTTAGAAGATTGTGGGATTCCAACCAATCTCCACTGTAAGAAAAAGTTTTTTTTAAAATGTGAGTTTTGTGCTAAAACAATATGGTCTCTTTATTACTTTGGACTTGGGGGATGGTAGGCCGGCTCACTACATACACTTGCCGATCCAGCATTAAATCTAAATGTCGGTTCACTGTACACGCTAATTGAGTCATTTGTTACAAATGAAGGAATTACTTCAGCCATTGCTAATTGAGATGTGTAGATTTCTCTGAGTCGTGCTAATTGATCAAATTGATTTCTGTAAAGATTAAAAATATGATTTCGGTTTATGAAATTATTTTGAACACAAAAAATGCTTCAGTTTATGATTTACGAAACTTTTAACGGCCACTAAATCGAATTAGCAGACTCTTTTTGCTTGAAATTCGCCTCTAATTTGATTTAGCGGTCGCTAAAAATTTCATGAAACCCGCCCTGAGTATTTTTATTGTCGTATAAATTTAGATTTTGCTTCTAACCCACAAAAGAAATTGTAAAAAAATATTGCTATAATTCACCTAGTTCTATCACCGATAACACAGTCACTGAGAGCATCGTTGATGTGGTGGCTTGAAATTACGGACATATCGGCTTGACTAAGGGCCGATAGAGGATGATCACTGCAAGTACACAAGTTTTTTTTATAGAAGATTTTGCGGATTTTTTTTTAAGAAATGCATACCTCATTGTCCTGGCGATATCCTCTTCGCTAACCTGCAGACCACAATCCATCATCTGAACGTTTTGCTGATTACTCAGGGACAATGCTTCGCTGGATACCTGCCTGGACAACGAACGATGGAGATTTTCTAGCGACATTTCCCTGGAGCCAATACTCCGTTGGCTATCGATCAGTGGTAGAGCTGGTGGAACTTCCGATGGCCCACTGTCCTGGTCTTGATCTTCCTCTTCCTGCGTATCAAAATATTTTTGTGCGTTCGAAACTAATTCTAAAGTTTCCGAATGTAAATCAGTCTCATCATTTATCGATTGTTGATGTTTGCTTCGTATCGGACTACCAATTGAGTTATTGTCCTTTAATACTACGTTTGAAAGCTCGGCTGTATTTGAATTATGGATGTGTTCCGGATTATCCTCGAACGTATTCTGATCGTCGTCAGAAGTACGTCTAACCTGTGTCAAATGATATGTAGGTGTTCGCAATTGATCCGATATTGTTTGCGATTGTGATGGTAGTGGTGGATGCTGGAGATGCGTTTGATTTTGATGCATCACCGAGGCCGAATGATGGAAAACATGTGTGGACTGATTTTCGACCCATTGCCGGATCATAGATTTCTTGTGGTTGTCCATGAATCCGTAGCTTGCGGAATGCAAAATGCCATTGGTTTGAAGATTACTGGCCGTTAATGTTTTCGATGCTTGCGATTTAGGTCCATCAATCCAGGTTTCGCACTGTTTCACGTGATTGATCTCCCGGAGCAAATGCCTAGCTTCGGCGACCTTCGATCGTGACACTCTAGGCCCGTCAATCCACTGTTCTTCGCTTATTTGCCTCATTGGGCTGTCCGGGTTTTGCATATTTGTTCGTCGCGGTGATCCTTTTGGAGTTGGAAAATTTGACGCCTTATTGACGCTAGTGTGCCGGAGGACACTACTTCCAGCCTTTGGCGATTGACTTGGCAACATAACTTTGGATGGCGACTGAACCGCATTAAAATGTTGCGGCGATAAATCGTATACAGGATTTGGACTAGAAGTTCGGGCATTTGGCATTTTTCCACTCACCAGACGATGCATAACTACTGGATTTTGAGCTGAAAGATTATAGCATGAGATTTTTTCAAACAAATTTTTTAATTTAAACTTACTTTTCTGGACTCCTTTTTTTACAGGATTTTTGACCGTCTTTTCAATTACGGATCCTTTTAAAGCTTTGTTCATGGCACAACGATTATCCCCGGAGCCCAGAGATGGCAAATATACTGGTGGATGTTCACCGTCTGTCGCATCATCCAATGGTCCCATATAGATTACAGTATCTGCAGATAAATCTGAGCTAGATGGATCTGGACCTTCGGACGACGCACTGGCTTGATGAACTGGCGAAAGAAAGGTTGTCAAATTAAAAAATCAAATCCGTCAATTGTTTTTAAGATCAGATTTTTAACAGATTTTTGGCGATTTTAAAGAAAATATTTTTTAATTTTTTGATATATTCCAAATGTTTTGATAAAAAAAATTTTAATATGGCCATTTAACGAATTTTCTGCTACAAAATAATAAAAAAAAACCATTCCATCTTTACAGAAATATGGTTACACACCAGCGTTATTGACGCCAAACATTTTATCGGATGGAAGAACGAATCGATGTTTTCTTCTACGCATTCTATGAATTCTGGAAGCTAATTGTATGGTAGTTAAAGCATCAGCATGAGTCTAAAATTAAATGATTTTATGATTCGTGATTTTATGAAAATTTGATTATCTCACCTGATTGTGCGATATTTGAGCTAAAACGGTAACATGACAAGTCATTGGTGATAAACAGTCTTTAAGTAGCGGCGTAAGCGGATGGTCCTTATTAGGAGGATGTCGTTGTCCACTTAATATCGCCAAAAGTATATTTCCAATCCCCGATAGTGGAAGACCACCATTTCGATTGGCACAACCGCCCAAATCGATCAGATGCAATCTACTTCGACCACCAGCAACTAAAATACATTTTTGTTTTAGTATTTTTCTAAAAAAAAACATAATTTTTTTACCCCCTCCCTTTCCTGATAAACTGTATTGGTAAACGTGCAAAGTGAATATCATTGCGGGTTCCAGATTACTTTGTGGACGGCATGCTAATGCGGCATCGAGAAAAAGTGCTGCTCGTTCAGCGGTTGGGGCTCGAAGTTCCGTTGGGCCACCCAAAAAATCATCCCTTAAGTACATTCCTGGTGAGTTGTCTGAATCTACAGGTAAAATTGAAACAGTAAGTAATGTTTTGTATCGAAAATATCTTTAGTGGCAAGCAAAAAATTGAAAAAAATGTTCAGAGAGAAGTGCAGTATTAAAGCATATTTTTTCACACAATTTTTTTAAAAATAAGTTTTTATTATTAAAATATTTGAAAATCATTTTTTAAGTTTTTAAAAAACTAATTGAAAAAAAAAGATTTTCGGGCCCCAAAAACAGGAGTGGTATTCCGTAACTTGTTTCAAGCGTTTGTTTCGAGTTAGAAGAAAAAGTAGTATTCGCGATCTCTGTTTCGCCCTGTCATTTATCTTGATCGGAACAAAGACAGCGAATATTACTTTTTCTTCTAACTCGAAACAAACGCTTGAAACAAGTTACGGAATACCACTCCAGTTACGTCGATGCCTTTGTATCAAGTGTTAAAAACTCTTAGGGTACTTTTTGGTACAACGTTAAAAAAACTTTTTAATATTAGAGAAAAATGAAACTAAAAATTTAGCAATATAAAATTTATTAACAAAACAAACAAAAATCATAAATTTCTAAACTAAAACTTGTAAAAAAAAATTAAAAGTTCAAGTAATTTTAAAAGATTTTCTTATTTCTTACACGGTAAAAAATCTGAACGTATATGTATGTAATCAAAATGGAATTACTCTGGACCTATATGTAATCCAAAATCTAATCCAATAGAATTTTTCCGATTTTTTTTTTGGTTTTATTAAAAGCGTGAACAGAAAGAAAACTTAGGAAAACTAAATTCATTTGGTTAAAAATTAGGTAGCCTGCATGCTGTTCGTTAGTTTTTTCTCTTCGGAAAATGATTAACCCATTCGGTATTTTGATGCCATATGGCAACGCAGTTAAAAATTTGAATTGACTTATTAGTTGCGTTTTTTTTAATGTTCTAGAACACGGAAGATTTAAAAAACGATCCAGAGTAAGTGGGAAATTTTATTGAGTTCGAATGGAAACTAACTTCAGGTTGATTACATCAGTAGGCCGTTACTGGTATATTTTCTTGATATAATCACGATTCGCTATCTCCCATGATTAAAACTATTTCGCTGTCGCACAGAACCAACAAACCACCAACACAAAATCCTCAATTGAGAATAAAATGTCAGATTTATTATGTTGAAGTTAGCAGCATTTCATTACCGTACATTACCGTATAAAATTTCCCTTTGTTCCAAGCGCTGTTCGAGATGGAAAGGTGGTGCAGGATTTTGTATGGAAAGCTTGTTCTGAACTGCTTCAGAACATTAATAAAACGCAACTATTATTTATTTATTTTCAACACTCTATTCTCATTTAGTGCACCTTTAAGTGCATTTGTCACCCAATTTTGATTTTTTGAGTAAAAAGCTGGACTACAGTGGACGTATTTGTAAAAAATAAAAATTTTTAATTTTTTTTGTTTTAAATGAA
Source organism: Chrysopilus asiliformis (assembly GCA_964034945.1). Classification (NCBI taxonomy): domain Eukaryota; kingdom Metazoa; phylum Arthropoda; class Insecta; order Diptera; family Rhagionidae; genus Chrysopilus; species Chrysopilus asiliformis. The sequence continues at coordinate 21,727,223 of OZ035960.1, forward strand.
TACTGATAGCTTAAACATCATTAATTTGTATAGAGAGTATTTTTAACCCCCATAGAAAAAAACATGTACCGAACGGGTTAACAAACTAACAAAAAATTCCAGCACTTGCATTCGGTATTATTTTATCCCCCTCCGCTTACTCCCCCACCTATCGGGCTACTTTTTAATGGGTCTATGTTGGGGCTGGACCCCGACGAACATCTATGCCAAATTTCAGGTCAATCGGTTCAGTAGTTTCCCCGCGAAAGAGTAACAGAGCGCAAAAACTAAGTTTCGAAATCACTTTACCCTCTCCCCTCACTCCCCCCACCTCTCGGGCTACTTTTTAATGAGTCTATGTTGGGGCTGGATCCCCGACGAACATCTATGCCAATTTTCAGGCCAATCGGTTCAGTAGTTTCCCCGCGAAAGAGTAACATAGCGCAAAAACTAAGTTTGGAAATCACTTTACCCCCTCCTCTTACTCCCCCACCTCTCGGGCTACTTTTTAATGGGTCTATGTTGGGGCTGGATCCCCGACGAATATCTGTGCCAAATTTCAGGCCAATCGGTTCAGTAGTTTCCCTGCGAAAGAGTAACATAGCGCAAAAACTAAGTTTCGAAATCACTTTACCCCCTCTCCTTACTCCCCCAACCTATCGGGCTACGTTTTAATGGGTCTATGTTGGTGCTGGACCCCCGACGAACATCTATGCCGAATTTCAGGCCAATCGGTTCAGTAGTTTCCCCGCGAAAGGGTAACATAGAGGAAGAGCTAAGTTTCGAGATCACTTTACCCCCTCCCTTACTCCCTCACCCCTCGGGCTACTTTTTAATGAGTCTGCGTTGGTGCTGAACCCCCGACGAACATCTATGCCGAATTTCAGGCCAATCAGTTCAGTAGTTTCCTCGCGAAAGAGTAACATAGCGCAAAAACTAGGTTTCAAAATCACTTTACCCCCTCCCCTCACTCCCCCCACCCCTCGGGCTACTTTTTAATGAGTCTGTGTTGGTGCTGAACCCCCGACAAACATCTATGCCAAATTTCAAGGCAATCGGTTCAGTAGTTTCCCCGCGAAAGAGTAACATAACGCAAAAACTAAGTTTCAAAATCACTTTACCACCTCCCCTTACTCCCCCCACCTCTCGGGCTATTTTTTAATGGGTCTGTGTTGGGGCTGGACCCCCGGCGAACATCTATGCCAAATTTCAGTCCAATCGGTTAAGTAATTTCCCCGCGAAAGAGTAACATAGCGCAAAAACTAAGTTTCGAAGTCACTTTACCCCCTCCCCTTACTCCCCCCATCTCTCGGGCTAATTTTTAATGGGTTTGTGCTGGGGCTGGACTCCCGAAGAACATATATGCCAAATTTCAGGCCAATCGGTTCAGTAGTTTCCCCGCGAAACGGTAACATAGCGCAAAAACTAAGTTTCGAAATCACCTTACCCCCTCCCCTTACTCCCCCCATCTCTCGGACTACTTTTTAATTGGTCTATGTTGGGGCTGGACCCCCGACAAACATCTGTGCCAAATTTCAGGCCAATCGGTTCAGTAGTTTCCCCGCGAAAGAGTAACATAACGCAAAAACTAAGCTTCAAAATCACTTTACCCCCTCCCCTTACTCCCCCACCCCTCGGGCTACTTTTTAATGAGTCTGTGTTGGGGCTGGACCCCCGAAGAATATCTATGCCAAATTTCAGGCCAATCGGTTCAGTAGTTTCCCCGCGAAAGAGTAACATAGCGCAAAAAGTAAGTTTCGAAATCACTTTACCCCCTCCCCTTACTCCCCCACTCCTCGAGCTACTTTTCCGTATGCCTATGTTGGAACCAGAACTACTACAGACACTCGTGCCAAATTTCAAGTCAATCGGTTCAGCCGTTTTTGCGTGAAAGAGGAACAGACAGACAGACAGACAGACAGACAGACACCAACTCATTTTTATATATTAGTATATATTAGTATGATTAAATTCAACAATTTTGATTAAATTGTAGATATTAATATTTAAAGTATTTAAGTTCAACATATAATAAAAAATAATTAAAATATGTGGGCAAAAAATATTAAAATAATTCCAATAATTCGCATGTATTAAATTCTAATCCAAAATTGCATTGGAATTTAGTCAATACAATTTCTGGGTTGAAAAGTGCACCAGGACTTTTTACCGTGTATGTATTATGTTTCAAAAATTTCGGTTTTTAAAATTTTAAAACAAAATTCTGTTTTTAAAAGGTTTTTTTAAGAACAGTTCAAATCAAACTCAGAAATAATAAGAAAAATGTGCATTCAATTCAACCAAAGCTTATATAATACTCCATTTTTTTACCAGTGGCGTGCGCAGCAAGTAGATCCGTTGACGGAGACTCTGGTTTAGTGGCACTAATACCGACTGCACTTACACGAACTGAAAATCTAGCTCCAGATTTTTGTCGGCGCTCATTTATTCCTTTGTAAAGCCATGAAATCGCACAAGGAATTGCGCCTAAATCGTTTGCTGAATTTACAGTTCCCAACATCGTTTTAAATTGACCTACAAAAAATATGAAGTTTTTGATTTTTCTGCTGAAAAAAATCCTTTCATCTAAATAAAAAAAATTACCAGAATTAGGATAGCCGAGTGATAGTAAACATCCATCGTATCCTTCTAAGACCGCTGGAATTACCTCAGAAAGGGCGGACGCGCACACATCGACCTAATTTTTACAGAAATTAAATTCTACCGTATTCTAAAAAGAAGTGTAATTAGCTAATGGAGACAAACCTGTTGATCTTCGGAGGTGAAAAGGCTATCGAAGGCGAACATCTTTGGGGCGGACACCATCGGACCACGTTCCTGTGATGCTAAGGTCACAACGTTTCCCGTGGATGGATCTAACAATGTTACCTGGCGTTTCTTTTTATCCACTGTGATAAAGGAGGGGGTTTCACCCTCATCTGGCCTGCCAGTGACGCGCAACATGACTTTCACCTTAATTGATATTAAAAGCAATGTCTTGATTTATTCTTTTAAAATAATGGATTTAATTTTCAATCTACCCTTCCGATGCTGTAATTTTCCTTATTCGAAAGTCTACGTGCCAGTCCACTGGGGAGGGGCGGTGGTGCCCGTTGAAGGGCTCCACAAAAGCCACCATTTCGACCTGAGGTTGACATTTTGCCCGTAAATGATATTGATTTAGTGACGAATCCAGGTCAAAATACTGGTGGAATCTGTGCACAAAAGAGTAATAAAAAAAATTAAAAACAAAGTTTGTGATGTGGTTTTAAAATCTAAAAAAAAAAATCTTTTGCAAGAAATACAAAAGGAAATATAAATGTTTTTTAGGAATTACATTTTTTTAAGTGAACAGTCGCTGTAAATAAGTATTTTTTTATGTTTTTCTTTGAATTATTTCGAACAACAGTTCACAATTCAAAGAAAAATATTAAAATCCTAGAGGACAATTAAATAATTAAATGGCAATCGTATATACATATATTTGACTTTAAAAAGTAACCTGGAATTTCGACGGATTTTGTACAGGATCTTTTTCAAACCGGTTTTTTAAATTGAACCAAAAACCACTGGAACAGTGGAATTTTAAGAACCAAAGACAAACACCAGAAATCTAAATAACTATTGAAAAAATATTGGTTCGGTATCCAAAAAATATTCGGCTTTTAGTTTAAATTTAATCTTTTTCACATCAAATTCACTATTTTGCATATCAAATTTACAGTTGGTACATCAAGTTTGGCTTTTCACAGGTCAAATTCACCGTTTTACAAATCAAATTCATCTAAAAAAAATAGCCTTTTTTTACTGTCCTCTTCTAAAGAGGGAAAGTATTGTATTCATGAGGGATACCGACTTAGGGGCAGGCAGAAACTTTCTGATCAGTACGAAATCAATTTCAGCCAATATTATGAGGATGTCTGTGCATCTGTCTGTCGGTCTGTCCATTTAACGCATGTTAAATGCTTCCAGAACCCGTTGAGCTAGCGACTTGAAATTTTTTGTGAATGAGTTTTACGAAAATCGTAGTTTTCTATCAACTTTTAGAAAAGTAACGGTTGCTGTATTTAAAAAAAATACTCGAAAAGTATGCGCTTTTGGGAAAAAATGGATATGACAAATTTTAAAGGATAAGCGTTCAAGCGTTTGTTTCGAGTTAGAAGAAAAAGTGGTACAGTAATCCCCCGAACTGCGCGGTAGATACGTTTTACAAAAAGAGCGCGCACTGCGAAATCGCGCACTGTGAACCCTACTTTGTATGAAATATTGGGGTTAGGTCCCAGATATTAGAAAAATTCAAAAAAAAAAATAGAAAAAAGTTTTTATTTAACGACATTGTTAAAGTAATACAAAGGTATGATATGCATTACTAATCTTTTTGAAAAATTAGTGATTTATTACCCGATGTTTGTTTTTCATTATGCATTTCTACGTATACGGCTAAAGCGGCTGTCAAATTTCATCGAAATTTTAAGGCACGCTCCATATTAGGGTCCATATTAAGAGCTTCTTATTAAAGTTGACCACCAAGCATTAAAAACTTTGTCAGTTTTTCGTGCGTAAGGTTTTTCTTTCTTATAATCTCTATAACTTCACTTTCATCATTTTCGTCCCTATAATTATCGCCGAACTGTGTCAAAATATCGTCAGCAGTCATATTTTCTTCATTGCTTGCAAGGACTTCCATGATATCTTCTGACTCTAAGTCTTCAAATTCGTCCCCACCAATTGTCTTACCTAATGTCACAATTTCCACTAAATGTAAACACTAATATAAGCATGAAATTACCAAATATGTACGAAGATACCAAATTACCAGCTGATTCCTTCTTGTCGGAGATTCACCAAAATATATGTTCAGAACATGTTTTTTACACGGGAATTATAAAAAAACCGCGCAGTTCGAAATTTTGGTATTAAAAACTTAACCGCGCAGTTGCGAAACCGCGCAGTCCGAAACCGCGCAGTTCAAGGGATTACTGTATTTGCTATCTCGGTTTCTCTCTGTTATTTATTTCGGTCAAAACAGAGACAGCGAATACTTCTTGTTCTTCTAACTCGAAACAAACGCTTGAAACAAGTTACGGAATATCACTCCAGTTTTCGCTTTAGCAGTTTTTTGTATCTGTAACGGTTCTCAAGATATTTGAAAAAATCAGTATTTTGAAAAACTCTCGAAAACTATGCACTTTCCTGAAAAAATGCATGTAGACAAATTTATAGGAAATAAAATTTTCTACATTTTTTGCTTTAATTGTTTATACATATCTCTAACGGTTCTCGACATATTTAAAAAAAAATTAAGTTTTTTTCTCGGAAACTATGCGCTATTATAAAAAAATGCATAACTAAATTCAAAGAAAATAAAATTTCATGCATTTTTTCCTTTAACGATTTTTTGACACATCTTTCGGTTATATAGATCTGCTATTTTAAACTTTAACTGCTGCTTATAATATTAATTTGAAATTTTTCATTAATTGAAATTGTTTATACCTTCCCCCAATTTTTGATTCCACAATTCGTTGCTGTCAATATCCGTCCTATAATTTTTTACTCCTTAATACGTAACACATTTCTATTTAAACCCCTTTTTAGTGAACATAACGCTATTCAAACAAACTAAAGTAAAAATATTTTTCTTAATTGAATTCTTGTACCATTTAAACGAAATTTATCTTCCTCAAGTAAAATTAATGCGTTTATGACACGACATTAATCCTTGACGCTCTCATTTCGTTCAAATTTAGAAATTAATAAAAAAAAACGTGTAAATGTTGTTCAGGTTAGGGTCCAACTATAAGTTCAACTCAATAGTCATAATAAAAAGATGAAGGAGAACTGTTGAAACGATCGAGAATTTGGTAATTATTGAAAGTTTTTTTTTTGTTTTATGAAATCCGTTTATTATTCTTTACACTTTCGGTTGGATTCTGTTTTAATTATTAATTTTTGTTCCGGAAAAGCAAATTTTATTTATTTTCCGCCTTCATGTGTGAACAGCTGCTAACGCCAATTGTATTATTTTTATTTTTCGGTTGTGACACGACGTGATAATAAAAATGAAGGGGGAGAACATGACGGTAATAAATCTAAGATCTTTCTTCTGTTTATTCTTTGCTCGTCAACCATATAGAATGAATGGAACAAACAACCTTCAAAATTTCAACCATATGCCGATGCTATAAAGAAAACAGTCGAAAATGTCCTGGATAGAATAATATGGCTTACAATCCGGCCAGACACTTAAATGTGCGCTTTGCATCATAAAAGGTTTTTTTTTCATGCTCGAGGTCTGGCTCGGTTAGCTCTGCATGAGAAAAGTCACTTGAGTATGGTGTCAGAATCTGGCGTAAGGTACATTCACCAATCTCCTTAAGAAGATTTAAGATGCAATCAGACAATTTATGATAAATGTGGCAATTTAGAAGAATTTCAAACCAAGGGGGAATCCCTTTTTTTCTCTATGGCACGCACCACACCATACGACATCCATTTACGAAATGGACGAAAACGACGTCGTATCATGGTGCGAGGGTAATGGAAATTCCTGTAATAGAAGTGAAATGCTCCAATCCCACATAAATAAAATCCTCATGCAGCAATTGATGCTCGAAGAAAAGAAATAGAGGAAAATATAAGTAGATCACAGGTGCGGTGAACTTGGAGTACTTTTCATCGAAATTAACCGAGGCAATTGAAAAGTTTTAATGCAGTTTTCTGCTTCTCGGTGTGTTTCTGTTTTTTTTCTTCCTTTTTTTCATTGCTTTATTTGGTGTATCCTCTGTGGGGATTTTCTGCCACCATTTAGATGTCCAAAAAGTACTTGGGATAAAATTCTTGAGTGCCACTTAATTAAACAGTTCAAGAACTTGGAAACGCATTTATGTCCTTTCTATTCTTGATAATGGGTAATTTGTCATCAACTTTACACCTTACCGCCCTTTAATGCTTTGATTTTTTTTTGCTACTGGTATAGAGAATATCGTTTTTTTTTCTTTTGCGTATTAAATCCACGTTTAGAATGAATAAATAGTTAGAATCACAATAAGATAATCATAAAATACTCGATTAAATTTTATCTTAAAGATAAATTACTAAGCTAAAGCATATTTCAAACCGAAAATTGAATTTTAATGTGAGCAAATATTATGAAAAACAATTTATATTTTAAAATAATTTAATTATTGCCCGATTATTTAGTCTTTAAAAGAATAAAAGTTAGTCTGAAGATAGCGTCGTAACTAATGCTTGAAATCTTGCATTAGTTACGACGCTATCTTCAGACAAACATTTATTCTTTTAAATCATAAATAATCGGGCAACAATTAAATTATTTTGAAATATGAATTGTTTTCCATAACATTTGCTCTTATTAAGGAGGCTAGAGTTTTAGCGGGTAAATTAGGTACTCAATGTGAAAGAGGTAGTTTGTGATCAAGTTTCCAATATTCTTATAATTACCTCCCGAAAAATAGTTGAAGTCCCTTAAAAATTAAAAGCCTTAGATTTTTAGAGAAACGAAAATTTGAAGTTTTTGTATTGATCACAAATTATATTTTTTAATGGGTCCATCTTCATGGGCTTGCTGGTTATTATGAGTAGGGAGGGAAGGGGGGGGGGCGGAGGTGAGGAGATCGGTACGTTAGAAAAGGTATACTACACTCAGAAAAATGGAGGCTAACTCGACGACCTAAATACGGCGTAATTGGCCTCGGGCAGGCGTGCGTTCGCCTGCATGTGGGCAAGTAAAACTGAGTTGACCTGTGGTCGGAGAAATTCTGAAATTAAGCCACCAGCAGGTGAGGTAGGGCATTGGGAGCTGCACGAGTTGACCTTAGATAGGTTAACTCTGACCGCTAGCTGGCTTACAGAAACCTCTGTAAGGTCAGAGTTAACCTGACAAAAAGTTGACCTGGACATTTTTCTGAGTGTACATTTACCAGGTAACTACAGTGAAATCTGTACGAGCCGGAGCCTTTTTTAAGTCGCACACATTCCAAACTCCCGTCATTTGTTTTGCATAATAAATGAACCTGTGTAAGTCGGAATTCTATCTAAATCAGACAAATTTCCTGGTACGCCGCAAGTCCGGCTTATACAGGTTTCACGCTATACGACTCTTCGCAGTTCAACCCCTGCAAACGGGTCCACTTTGCCAAAGATTCGGCTTCGCACTATAGTAAGCCAAAATCCCCTCAAAGTTCCAACTAATGTCCTGTCAATGATTAAAGGATCAGAAAAAAAAACCAGACAATAAAGCCAAAAAACCAATTTATAAAAACAAAAAAGTATTATTTAGTCATTCGATCTATATTTCTGTACCCCAGAGGTAAACTGTCGTAACTGCCAAAACTGCGATTTTGGGGTTATTGTTGTAACTACATTGTGGGGACGTATATATTATATCAACTAATATTTTGTTTAAACAATGTCCTAAAATAAAATAAACTACAAAAGTTTCAATAATTACCGAAAATCATACACAATAAAAAGTTTGCAATTCCGAACTAAAAATGGCTCTCCTGTAAAATTTGCAAAATGTCAGTTACGACAGTTTACCTCTGGGGTACAGATTTATATCTATTAAAAGCTCATTTTTGCTATTTTTGACCATATCGTGACAGAAAATTGAAGAATCCTCTCGGAAAGGAGTTAACCCGTGTTCTAAAATTTTGATACCAATAAGCTTACCTGTAAATTTCATCCCAATCGGTTTAGTGGTTCCCAAGTTATAGACGAACAGACAGAAATATAGATAAACCGAAGAAGCGAAGAAGCACGTAAGAAAAAAGGGAAACCTTTAGTTAACCCATGATATAAAATTCGTTCCTTGATGCCAGTAAGCTACGCTCAAAGTTTCATTCTAATCGGTTCAGTGGTTCTCGAGTTTTAAGCCGACAGACATACAGACAGGCAGACACGCAAGTCTATCATATAATAGATAAAAAAACCCTTTCTCAACCCCAGTTCATTCAGCTTTAAAAATTTGATGTGGATAAAACATAATCATTTATAGAAATAAAACACATGATCCTTATTATTTGCTATAAAAAAAAACTTATAGAGATCTTTTGTCACAACAACAGATAAAAAGTAAAAAAGAAAGTTAATTTCGGGGCGTTTTCGTTTGTATAAAAAAATATTTTTATCTATTCACATTAATTCCAACAGAAGTAATACCTTTGTGTATTACATTCCAATATTTTTGCTACAATGTGCAGCACATGTAGTCCTTATTTTTATTATTTATAGAAAAAAAAATTCATGTGTGTTAAACTTTTTTCCAATGGTAAATAAAGGAAGATCTCAACTTCAAACAAAAACCGCTTGAGAAAATTTTCTCCCATTTCTAGGAAAGACTTCTTTATCCATAAGTAAGTATTTAAAAACACTTCCGAGCATATGTTGACAGAAAATAGGAAAAAATTCACATCCCTTCGATGGAAAATTCGATAGAAAAACGCTTTAGTAGGAAAATCCTCAAGTAAGTGCACCATAAAAGACAGCTTACAGGTATATTTCCCATTTACCATTTTCCATTTCTTCGTAAAAAAAGCGCAGGAATCATAAACCAATGAAATGGATTCCCGTTACACACATATATCCTGGCGATTTTACTTTTCAAAGAGCGAGAGAAAACTTTACGGCCATTAGGATTACAATTGTATGCAAATGTAAAATGCTTAGCAGTAATGGAAAAATCACGAGCGCAGGAAGAAACGAAGGAAAAGGAAGCCAGTTAGAATAAAGTGGGAGGAAAATAGCAACAATGAAAGTGAATAGGAGGAAATTCGAGGATATACAAAACAAACACTAAAAACCACTTATCCACCTAACTACCTTTCTTTACCTACCTAACGTGCCAAGTGAAAAAAGAACAGAAAAAAACGGTAGTTTAGGGTCGTCGTATCATTAATCCATGAAAATGTTGACAATTATTGCTGCAAAGTACACTGCTGCCAGTATTACACAAATTCACACTATTTACCACTTTCATATTGCAAATGCTCATGTTCCAATCGGATTTCGTTTCAATTGGCCATAAAACATTGTAATTTTAACCACCACCCTCGTCAACGGCACAGCAAAAAAAAAAGAGTGATTCTAGTAGAATAATAAACACTGGTTTTTATTTATTTTTTCTTCTCTTTTGCTGTTTCTTTTTTTTTTTGTTCGTTTCTGTATGTTTTTCTTTTCTATAAATTGTGATTATATACGAACAGCGAAAAAATTTCATTCACCATTCATTCAATTGTAAAAATCTTACAAACAAAAAAGGATATAAAATTTCGGACTTGGTAGCACCTTTCCATATCGAACTATCTATCATTTGACTATAATATTGTAAATCAGATGTTTGTACATTTCTCATATAATATACACTAAATTTTCCACTTTTCCACACAAATCACGGAACGCACACTCATAAAAATAGAATAGAGAATAGGGAAAAAATCTTTCTTTTCGCTAGATTATGTTGATAAGTCGATTGCTATACGATGGGAAAATCAAGTCAAACTGCGATGATTTTCTCAGGGATTTTTCCGGCCCACGACGAGAAACACAAACAAAAAACGCAAAAATAAAATGAAAAGGCGGAAGCATAAGAAGCGAGAATCATTTGACTTGTTCTGATTAGCAGCAATCAAGGAAAAATCGAAGCGGAAATCAAATGTAATTATTTGATGATACACCGAGAAATTATAGTGTGGAAAACCGATAGAAACCGTCAACAACAATGATATCGATAGCCATGAATACTTTTATATATACTTGTCCAAAAAAAATCGAATAATATCCTACGGAAAAATTGTACCGAATCAGCAGCTATACAAGGCAACTATTTACTTAGGACTGAGTTTAATACTTCCAGCTAAAATACCATCAACCATCCAGCGATTCATCCATCTAACCATCCAACCATCCATCTATGGCGTATCCGTGCGCCAGCCACAATGAGAATTTACAGTGCGATCTGTATTAAAAGGATATCTTTGGAGAAGTCGTAGTTTTGATATTTCGGTATCATTTTTTAAAAATTTTGATGGTGAATTTTGTTTGATTTTTGTGGAATTTATCTTTACAGGAATAAGGTGAAATGTTAGTTTGAATTTTCGATACCGTATTTGGATATAAATTACATTATTAATAAATTTTAACACAATTCTGTTTAAAAATCTACGATATTTTCTAGATTTTTCATATTTTTTAAATAGAAAAATGTTTTAAAAACTTGATTTGCAGAAAAATATGAAAAAAAGCGGGAAAAGGTGTGACCCTGAAAGGTTTTTAAGGAGAATGATAGATTTCTTGCTTCTCCAGAAATTTGAACAAAAAAAAACATTCAAGCAACATAAGAGATCGTAAATTGGGCGTTGCAACCATAAAGTCAGGAAATTAGTGTTAATTTAACCCTAAACATACCATAAGCGATCTTTTGACCGCTTATGGACTTTTGCATTTAAAAAGCGCATATAATCTTATCGTTTTTGCGCACTTGACTTCATGACTTTTTCTATTTATTATATATACACTTAATATTCTATTATTATTTTTTATTTATATTTTGTTTACTTTGAGTAATACTTGTCATATACCGTTATCTATCACAGCCGGTCATTTGATCGCCCATGGCAGAAATAGGTATGTATTAAGTGCTGGTATGTTTAGTGTTAAGGCGCGACGAAGAATTTTCGACCTCTAAATAGTAAATCTAATTATTTTATGATCAAAAATTGGGACTATCACTAAAACAGTTCATTTCAATTTTTAAAAAATGGTTAATCTTACTACTTTATAATGGGAAATCGGGACTATCACTAAAATAGTTAATATCAATTGAAAAAATAAGAAAAAATAGTCAATTTGACTACAAAATAGTAATTTTTACAACTAAGTAGTTAAATTTCTTATAAAAATGGTCGATTTGGCTATTTTCACAATCAAAATAGTAAATCTAATTATTTTATGATCAAAAATTGGGACTATCACTAAAACAGTTCATTTCAATTTTTAAAAAATGGTTAATCTTACTACTTTATAATGGGAAATCGGGACTATCACTAAAATAGTTAATATCAATTGAAAAAATAAGAAAAAATAGTCAATTTGACTACAAAATAGTAATTTTTACAACTAAGTAGTTAAATTTCTTATAAAAATGGTCGATTTGGCTATTTTCACAATCAAAATTAACTATTTTAGTTATAGCCACGATTCCCCACTATAGAATAGTCTGACTTTGTTAAAACCTTTTTTTGAATAACTTTTTTCTCGAACTAAATTTACAACTTAGGATTTGGCCTCCTCGCAACATTTATGTGTTACTACCCATTAAGTTTCTGCCAACCAAGAGAAAGAAAAAAGCTTTTTTTCAAGTTTTTTTTCCTTACTCTTAAAAACTTTCAAATTAAATCTTGTTAAATCTTCTTTCGGCGATTTAAAATTTAAAGACCTTTGTAGTGAAAAAGCATCCCAAAGAAGTACATTAGTTTCCTTTCAAAAATCTTTTGTGAATTGTATCCCAAAATTTGTAACCAATGAAAATTTCTCCAGCAGGATTCCACTGTAAACACTTTGTCTTTATGCTATGAAAATTGTACAACAGCAACAAATATACATTGGAAAATCCATTAAAAGAAAAGTCTCACGTGCCATGCTTTCTGCCCACCACGGGCAGCACTTCGAAGTTAGTCCGTACGTCGGCTCGGAAAGCCCTTTCCTTTATCCAACACAAGTGGAAGTAGCACGAGCAACAGCAGTCAGTACCATAAAACAGTAAACGAAACCTCTGCTCTGCGCTCACCAAAATGGGCTATATGACAGAGTATAGAGTGTCAAGAGTTTTCCAGGGTGCACATACAGAGTCGGAAAATCCCTAACACACTGGCAGAAGAATGAATCCCCCATATTCGAATAGAAGAAAGATTCAACATCCATAATCCAAAAGGTTGTTGTAGAGTGCAGTCGGGCGACAGCGACTGCCAACTGAGTCCCCTTGAATACAAAATTCGGCACAAGGTACTATGGACAGAATTGAACACTGTAGTAACAGATTCGATATGAACGCCCCGCCGCGCTCTATTATATATACGACTAATTCACATTTTCCAATATGTTTCCCGTTTTTCCTCCTCAATTCAATCCAATACAAATCGAGAATAGTTGGGGAAAATTCGAAATGAAACGCGACCACCGAACATTTTGAAATGCTTTGTGTTTTTCTATAACTGAACTGAATTGAAAAGTCAAGAGATTTATTGTTTCACTAACTGAACGCAGGGCTGGTGGTAGGACTGCTGCCGCTATATACATATTTATACATGTGTGAGCTATAGAAAGGGATCAGTAGGAAGAGGGTGCCGAAAAAAAGCAGCAAGGAACTACGGGGTGCTTATCGTGAATCCGGAGAGTTTTCAGCAAGTCCTTAAAAGAAAAACGCAATACCTCTTCATGCACGTTTTTGCCGTTCATAGCTGTTTATTTCTTTTTGTTTCACGTATTGATCATATTCGGAAATTACGTATTTCGAGGGGTTGCCCAAAAACCAAGATGCAACGGTTGAGACGTAATGTGGGGATTTACGATGAGCAGCTAGCATTGGTTTGACCAAAGAATTTTGAGACACAATTCGAACTCGCTAAGTAGGACGCTAATAAGTTTTCAGCCCTTACGGCTTACAGATGGCATGATATGATAGACGGCATCCACAGAGGGTGAGAAATTGCTGGATAAGTAAGTGGAGGGATGGATCCCTATAGCTTTTTAGATTCATATACGTACGTTTCCCTAATATACGTCGTAATTTAGTATGGATATCACATAGGGATTCATAAATGCGTACATTTACTACCTTTATAGGTATGAGATATTTGTAGGCAGTATATTTTAAAGCATACGAACGTATATGCGTGTTTTATTTGGGATTAGGGATTTTTTTTTCATATATTCAAGCATTCCAAGTTGCTTAAAAAATGTCAAATATGTCATACGGTAACTGATGTGAATACATTTTATTCACCTCTTTTATTTTATTTTTGCGAAAATATGTTTATTAAAAATTCAGTATTTGTATAGCTTTGAAATATTTATCCAAATGGATTTAGCGCAAACGTTTGCCTCTTAAGACAATCGAAAATTTTCACATCAATTTTTCATCATTTGAATGTTTTAGTAGATGTTTCTCAGTGTCATTTCACGGTGAAATATAAAATTATATATCTAGCAAATATTAGAAATAGCATATTGTAAAATTCGTGAAGTTGTTATAGATGTAATTTTTTTTTGATGTCGTTTTAAAAAGGATGTCTTTCATTCTGCTCCCATATATTATTCGTTATTCATATTTGTATAAATTGAATTTGAACATATTTGTATACTTTGAATTTCAACTAAATTTGATTTAAATTTGAACTAAATTTGAAATTTGATGTTTTTAAAACTATAAATATCATTCCCATATAGAGTATAAAAAATGCGCAGTAGGCCAAATTTTTTTCAACAAATCCGCCGTAGACAAAAGATCAAGAATAACTCGGAAAAATGGTGTCGAATGCTGGACACATTTCGTCCAATGCAGGACATTTTGCGAGACGATTGTCAATGCGTGACAGATGACTGAAATGCCTGAACGTCTCGTCACCATAATTTAATATAGTTCTTAATTATTCTAATTTTGAAAAAAAAAAACACTTTCAAAGAAAAAGGTAACCCTTTGTTTACTCAATATTTTCGTTACGATGCACTCTTTTTGAATCAAATCGCAAGAACTTCTTTGATTTATGTTAAAACTTTAACTGCCGCGCCAGAAATTGGCAAAGTCGTCGTGGGACCATCCCACCTTTTTATGCATTTTAGGCATAAAATTGCAATAACCTCGCAACCAATATTTAAAAATACCATCCTGAGCTGTGCTTCGGCATTAACGGGACTTCCCCTAAGCTCTAGCTAGAACTAAAAATAATAATAATAAAACCTCGCAACCAATATTTAAAAATTGCTGCTTCAAATTTTGTTTATTGCCATGAGTTATATATAACCTGCGCGGCGCTGAAGACTACAGTACATGCTATTTGTATAACGTGTTAAAAAGTGCGAATTTGCCTGATTTTCTTCCATATAAAATTGAACTCAAATCTAGTGAATCAAGCCTTTATCGTAGCCACGGACATACAAAAAAAGAATTTAAAAAAAAAACTGAAAATATGCGATAACAATAAAAAAAACCTTTAAAAAATGTATCAACTATCAAATTTTGCGGAATAAATATTAGATACTAGCTACCCGTCGTTACCAGGTTAAGTTTTTTCATTTTTTTTTATGGTCTATGTTGGAGCTAGAGCATTCAATCCCGGGTACCCGAAACCCGGGTACCCGGGAATCCCGGCCATTTTCTGGAACCGAAAACCGGGTTTGAATTGGGTAAAATTACCCGGTTTTCGGTGCTGAAAGCAAGCAATTTCTTACATGCTAAAATATCAAAATACTGTTCGTTCGCTGCTGAATATATACGAAATACATATTTGTAAGTACATATTTCTGTTAATAATAACTGTAAATTAAAAGATTAATGCAAAATTAAGCGATCCGATTACATTTTCTTTACAAAGTCTCTTTAAAACAACGACAATATAATAGATTTATATGCGCTCACAGAAAATATTAAATTTCCTGTAAAGTTAAAATGGTTTTTTTATGTATAGGCAGGGAACAACTATTATATAGAATGGAAAATAAGACCTTTCCTCATTAACTTCCACTAGAGTAAGCACTACACTATAGAAATTGGTTTTGTTGTCTTACACAGGGACTACATTAGGTTTTATTTCTGGTATACTAGCTAGTTCACCAAAAATAATAGCCTACTAGTTTTTTTTTGCGTGGGCCAATTCTGGTATGACATTTCAGTATGATTTTGAATTTTGACATGTCGTTAAACCGCGAACAGAAAATTAAAATTGCCAAAATATTGGCTTTAAAATGTTTGGAGGAAGAAGAACTTTTGATAAATTTGAAAAAACGAAGACAATATTGGGTAAATCCCTTTTTAGCATTACGGGATAAATATGATATCGAAGCTAAATATGATATACGAACGAATTCCTTTCATTTTCTTTTTCACACTTTCCACAGTTAAACTCAATTCTTTGGCAATATTTTCCCATGCTCTTTTTTTCAAATCAATTCTTCGATAATTATTTGATTTTGAATTCCACAACCATTCTTTTTCGCGAAAAATATTTATCAATTTAATAATTTCGCTCCGTGAAAATTTCGTTTCCGCCATTTTAATCAATTGAAATGTCAAAATCTGGAGTGATATTCCATAACTTGCTTCAAGCGTTTGTTTCGAGTTAGAAGAAAAAGTAAAGTTACGGAATTCCACTCCTGGTATACCAGCGCTGTCTACGAAAATGGTATACCAATGCGGTCTTACCAGAAAAACTGGTACACCAGATTAGTCCACACAGGCTTTTTAGCGACCAATTTTGCTGGTATACCAGAAATAAAAGCTAATGTAGTCCCTGTGTTACTTCTCCTTTCTGCTGTCATACACTCGATGAAAAAAAATCAAATATGATGTTTTCTTATAATGCCACCCACAGTCATTCAAAATGTGAATTTTTTAACTGTAATTTTCGGATGTACGCTTCCAACGCAAAAAAATTTGTTAGAGCTTTCCTTTCTATAATAGTAATTGTTCCGTGGTATAGGTTTAAATTTAATGTCGCAATTGCAATTTTTTACTGGTAATTTCTTATTTTTTCTTTACATTTTCAGCACCGGTTCCAGAACCGGGTACCCGGTTCTCGAAGATTCTAGCACCGAAACCCGGTTCCTTAAAATTGTCTCGGTGCTGAATGCTATAGTTGGAGCTAAACTTCAGGCCAATTGGCTCGGTAGTTTCCCCGCGAAAGGGTAAAGTGATCTCGAAACTTAGGAAATATTAAGTTTCGAGATCACTTTACCCCCTCCCCTTACTCCCTCTACCACTCGGGCTACTTTTTAATGGGTCTATGTTGGGGCTGGACCACCGACGAACATCTATGCCAAATTTCAGGTCAATCGGTTCAGTAGTTTCTCCGCGAAAGAGTAACATAGCGCAAAAACTAAGTTTCGAGATCACTTTACCCCCTCCCCTTACTCCTCCCACCCTCGCGCTACTTTTTCGTATGCCTATGTTGGAACCAGAACTACCACAGACACTCATGCCAAATTTCAAGTCAATCGGTTTTGCCGTTTTTGCGTGAAAGAGGAACAGACAGACATCAACTCATTTTTATATATTAGTATGATGATGAGGGGCTATTCTATCCGTACTTGATTTCTTCGGCAACATTACTTTTTACGTGGATATTATTCTATAATTTCAGCAAATTAAAAAAAATCATAAAAATTCTTGTTTTTGTTATTACAGTGGCACCTTTACATAACGAAATAATTTCCGAATATTACGTCTAGATTTGTTCAACTCTGCTCTCCGTAAACGAATTTTTCAAATAAACCAAAATGACTGAGGAATCATTTTTCTATTTGGACAAGTTAATAAAAAATTATGAGAAATATCCAAAACGAACTCAAAAAGCAGGAACATTTGTCAACTTTTTGTTAATTTAAAAAAAAAACCTAATTGGAGGTCTCAATAGCCCGCCCTAAATCGAACATCAATAAATTAAATCAGAGATCGATTAAAATTGATATTATTTGTCTTGATTTTCAAAACAAAAAATTAATTCTGTTTCAAGTTTGATTTTTTGTTGTGCTATGAAATATAAAAAACTGTTTGTTTTTGTTTGAATGGATATTCTTTTTGATTTATTCGAAATTTGCCAAAAACCTGTTTTTCGTTATCCTAGCGATTTCAATATATGAGTGGTCTAATTTCAAAATTCACATTTTTAACTTTTGGCCAAAACTCATATTATCCTACATTTAAACCTAAAAAAACACTACTTGCTAAAACGTTATTTCTTTTTCTTTACTCAGAAGTCTTCATACTCTCCAATACAAACAATTACAGTGTGACCTCGGTAAACGCAACCCTCGAAGAACGCAACTCCTCGGTTAACGCGACACCTAAAATTTTACACTGTTGACTCAATAAACGCAACTTCCAAATAAGGTTGACTCGATTAACGCAACTTTTTTATAATCTGATACTGTTTCGGCCAAAAAAAGATAAAAAATAGTTACAGGAAATTTTTTATTGACTTTATTCACTGTTCCTTGTTTTTGTTTATTAAAGAATGGCTGTTACAAAACAAATCTGTTACAACAAAAAAACACAAGAAAACTAAAATTGGCAGGCAATCGTACAATTTGTGTATGGCGAGATTATAAACTCTCAAAGTGGAATTTTTGAATTGGATCATAATATTCCAGAACTTTGATGTATGAAAAACTTGGTGTAAATACTTTTGCAGTATGTACTACCCTAGTAGATCGTTCATGATGAACTCATCATCGCGAAGTGATGATACTCATGATGAGTTTTGTTCTAGGCCTGGGAAATATACTCATCATTACTGCTCACTTATATACTCATTTGTAGCAATGAGTCTTTCGATTAGCTCTGCATGAGTCTATCGATGAGTATCATGGCGCCGTGATGCTCATGGGTGAACTCATTGGTAGCCGAATTGGCTACCTCATCAGTAAGCGTATTGATGAACTCATGAATACCAGAATTGATGAACTCATGAATACCAGAATTGATGAATTCATTATTTTGATGAATTCACCAGAATTGAAACCTAAAATGGAAGAACTCAAGCATACTAAAATTGATGAACTCATATTATTTGAACCTTCTGTCTTCAATTGCACTTTAACTTAGAATGAAAATAAATAATCGTTTTCAAGCATTTCAGTTCCAGAGTTAACGGTAATATCGAACGAATTTCGGAAACAAATGAAGTGGGTTACGAATCGATGCCGAACGCATCGCCTCGTGGCCATTACATGAGCACTCATCGAAGGCTCATCAGTAGTCAAATTCAAAGCGCTTTAAAGTTTTTTTTAACAATTAATTCTGTATATACCCACACCAACTCATTTTCGCTAAACACAACTGAAAAACCATGTTATTGTGTACGTTTTTCCTTTGATAGTGTAGAGTACTGATGAGCAAAATCTACTAGGGTATTTATTTGGTATTGTAAATAATTTTGCAGCGTAAAAACTACGCTACAAATGGTAGAGATTTTATCCTATTTTTGGAGCTGTTATATTGTTTAAGAACTTATGTTTCCCTTTTTGACAGATAATGTTGTGACTCGGTTAACGCAACTGACTCGGTTATTGCAACAGGCTCTGTCTACTATAATTGCGATTACCGAGGTCACACTGTAATTAAAAAAAAAAATTTTTTAAATTTCATTTTTATGAGTTTTTTCAAAAGTAGTTGCAAAAAGTGGACAATGTGAGTTTTGCCATTAGAGCACTCTTATATTTTGGTTCTACTATACTATTTTTCTTTTAGAGATCACTTGCAACAAATCCCATATTTTTAGAATTTTTTTAATTCTTTATTTTTAAAATGATAGCGCGGTAGGTCTGTGGCGGAAAAACCCTGACCAGTGGATAAGGCGAGTTTTGGAGACTAATATTAGCGTGAAATACTTTATGGACAGCCATCTTTAATAGACAAAAATGTTGTGCGTCTTTAAAACTTTGGAGACCCTATCAGTTCTTCTTGGCTGCTTATATGATTTGATGCATATAGAAACTTAACTGAACATGATGGAAAATGATAGGGATTGATTCATAAATGACCACAAAATTATATATTTTAAAAATAATATATTTAAAATTAATAATAATAATAATGATACACCTTAAAGATATATAGACATGATAATAGGTTAAATAATTTCAAAGGCAGAATGAATAACGAATGTGTTTTTTTGTGTGTGCGATCTTTAGTGCCACCAATTAAGAAAAAAAAGCTTTTTAATCTAAAAATGTCGCCTTCACGGTTTGGCGATGAACTGATTGTGACAAAAGCAAACAAAAATTTTAATAATGGCGTTGTTAATGATTGTGGTGATGATCAGTTTTGTAAATTGCAAATTTTATTACCTTTAACCAAAAACTTATCGAGAAATTCGGAAATATACAATTTATGATTTTACCTTAAAAGTTTTAAATGAGTTTTATTAATAATTAAATCCATTTAAAAAAACTGTAATTAACAATGAATCAATCATGCTACCAAAACCAATTAATTTTAAAAGAAAATGAAATGAGTATTTGTTATTACGAAACAAATTAACATTTGCGAAAAACGAGTTTCAATACACAATTTTGATTGCTGTTTTTCTCCTTTTGACTGGTTTTCATTTTTGATTTTAAAAATTGTACAAATTTAACTATATTTCGAATTATCAAAAAAAAAAAAAAATGTTGCAATAAAAAAAACATTTTAAATAAAACTGCGATATCTGAAGGCAAAAAATAAATGAAAAAAGAAAAATTAAAGAACAAAAAAAAACATTTTTGTAAAAGTTAAGTTCCATTGTTTTTTTTTATTGTATTAAACATAACTTACCATAAAAATTTTTTTTTTCAATTTTTTTTCTTTAATTTTTAAATTTATTTTAATCATATTTTATGTATAAAGAATTTTGTTTTATTCAATTTGCCTGGACTCGTCGCGTAATTTCTTAATTTCTTTTGTTGCCCAATTGGATAAGGTTCGTGTACGGGTAACTCGTGATTTCTTTCCCTCGATTAGCAAATGATTAATGGACACATCATCGAGCAGTGGTAGAAGTTTTGGTCCGAATGCCGAGCATAGATCACCGATAAGACCAGCTGTTATTGTTATTATTGAGTCAGATATATCTCCGTCTTGCGAAATTGATTTTATAAAATTAATAATGTGGACAACATGCTGTTCCATGAGGAATACATCGGGATTTGGTTCGCGTTCGACACCCTTTAAGCCTTGAATTATGCCCGTATAAGCTTCCAAAACACTCTCCCGCAACTCATTTAGATACTCGACCATATCGAAATCATTCCGATCGACTTGAACTTGCGATGCATGCAGCAACATCTGTAGCACAACGGGAAGATATTTCGTGAATGCCGAACCGATACTTAATGCCATATCACCGAATGCGGATAGAATTTGCGGCTTGACAGTGCGATGTAGGCTCGGATTGCCCAAATTGTCGAGGAGCACAGACATGATCTCATCACAGTACGGTAGAATCTTAACTTTTAAGCCTCTGCAAATGTCACCGGTGAGGCCGACAGCTGCACAGCACACCTGATATTCCTGGTGGTTCTTCAGGCCCATGTACAGATATGGCTTGAATGCATCCATGTATTTAATGAATTGTTCACCGAGCAAATCGACCAATGTCGAGACGGCAATGAGGGCGTCCTCTTGCACGCCACCCACTTTGCCTGAACTCGAACTGAACATGGTCAGAAGTGCGGTCATGATCGCATCGGAGATTTTCGGGGCATCAAGCGGTTCAACTTTCCGTAATACGGACTGCAATGTGGCGCAAAGCAATGACTGTAAATCGTTGAACTGATGGCGATCATTGTGATTCGCCAGATGATTCTCCATTTGGAGCACCTGATTTAATCTCTCGAGGATAACCATCGTCGTCTTTTGGACGACAACATAGCAATCGTTGGGTGAATTCTTAATCATATCCATAAGGGCCTCATAGGCCGCTGCACGGAGATTCGCCTGGGAGCCGTCGGGTCGGTCTGTTGTCTCTAACAGTTGTGCTATGATATACTCGAAATACTGTGATAAGCAATATGTGTCGGGTGTTTTGCCATCTGACGATTCGGCCGCTTCGTAAGCCGCCTCCGACAGACCAATAAACGCCCAGCAAACGTTGGCTGCCACTCTTGGTTCGGCTTTCAGTCCTTTCAGGAGACTCTCCAGCAATGGACTTAAGTATCTGTTGTTGATGGCAGCTTCTGGTATTATCTAAAAATGTAATTTGATAGAATATTAACATTAATGTTGGTTTTTTTTTTCTTAAAATATTTCCCACTTACATCACAAATTCTGCCAAATGTCCACGCTGCTGTATCCCTAACAATGACACTGGAATCATACATGAGCTGAATTAATGTGGGCATCGCCTGCTCGACCAATGGCTTCAATGTTGTATTGTCGAGCCCGCCCAAAATTGACCCGAATACCATGACCGCAGCATCTCGATACCGCCAATTTGTCGATTTGATGTTGACCTCGATGAATGGGAATACGTAGGGAACAATCTCGTCCTCGCAGCATGTTGCCAGCAACATTAGGCAAACACTGGCCGCCTTCGATGGATTCCAATTGTCGTCATCGTCCAATTCCTCTTGCTTGGTCAGCTTTTCCATTAGCACGGGGACAAGATATTGTAGGGCGCCTCGTGCGTAGTGTTTTGAGGTTCTCGTAGGTGGGCGGCCAGCCTCCGACGCCTCCTGGTTCTCAATCGATAGATCGACCTCTTCGTCGCTCACGTTTGACCAGAACTCGATACCCTGCAGAGCAATCTGATCGTTGTCTGACTTCATGGCCTCGAGAGTGATGGGGAAGAGGGCCTGCGCCATATATGGCTCCATGTGTTGATAGTACAGAGAGAGGATCTTCACCAGACATTGCAACGCAGCGACACAGATCTGAGTGTCGGCGCTTTGAGTCGCTTCGCATACCACTTCCATTATGTAGTTTCGTTCCGTCTCCTTCTCAAAGTTGGCCTTTGTAAATTCGAGGGAGTTGAGAAGGGCTGTCGTCGCTGCTAGACGGACATGATTACTTGGCTCCTGTTTACGCATTCCATGGATAATAGCTGTCAATATTTGATTCGATTGATGTTCTAAAACGCCTGCACCAATATCCTGGCAAATGTAACCTAACGATGGTAAATTAGAATGAGTTTAATTTGTGGAAAGATTCGAAACGTTAAAATAAAACATGACTTTTACAGGTAAAATTACATCTAGATATCTTTCAAGAGTATACGGAAAATCTAAATATTTTTTTTTATCAAATTCTTGAAAGTAAAGTTCAAGTAGGAGAGATATCGCATTATGAGTAGAAAACTCAAGAAACTAAGAATATTGCAAGTCTTATCTGTATTATTGGGAAGATTGTTAATGACATTGCAGTGGATAGGTCTGATTTTTTTTATCACAAAATTTTTACAAACAATTCTAGTAAACTCTAGTTTTAATCGAAATTAAATGATGGGAATCTTACAGTTCTTTGAAAGACAAATCATTAACTAGATGTTATATTCCGCAAAATCAAATAAGTTTTACATTCTTGGTTCCAAAATCGGTGATTTTCAATCTCTTGTTAAAATTTCAAAATTAGAGAATACAAAGAACAAAGTAACAAAATGTGATTAAAAAGAGATATTTATTTAAAACTAGTTTGCATACCCGTCGTTGCCGGGTTAAGCTTTTTGTCTAAGTTTTAGAATACGAAGAAAACCGGAAAGAACTTAAAAACTTTTTAATTGGTCTATGTTGGGGCTGGACCCCCGACGAACATCTATGCCAAATTTCAGGCCAATCGGTTCAGTAGTTTCCCCGCGAAAGAGTGACATAGCGCAAAAACTAAGTTTCGAAATCACTTTACCCCCTCCCTTTACTCCCCAATTGCAACAATCTTTTTAAATAAAATATCTCAATAACGGCAAAAGACAAAATTGTGGCAAAAATGATTCTATTCAGTTTATCTTATATACTGAACCATCCAAACCCTGTTTTTTGAGATAATAGCAAAAAACAGATTTTTTTTTAAATAACGGTATATCTCGATATCGATTTGAGTATCGAGTTCTAGAAAACGACAGAAGTGTAGGAGATTTTACTGTGTTCAACTTTTGTCATACATAAGACTGGAAAATGCGTAGTTTCGGAGTAAAAAGCAAAAAACCAAATTGCTATTTTTTAAAAGCCGCCATTTTGGTTACTTCCGACTATCGGATTTCCAATAAAGGTTTATAGGATCGTCTCATTTCAGGACTAGACATACCTGTAAAATTTCATAACTCTAGCTCTGGTAGTTTTTGAGAAATATTGTACACAGACTGACAGACAGAAAGACATTTTTGTTATAACGCTCCAAACGACTCAGGAGTGATCGGGAAATGTTTTTAATTAAAAGGTCGAAATTTTTCATGAATACAATACTTTATTATACTCCGAATAAGGAAGTAATTTATTTCATAAACCCTTAATTTTTATGTGAAGTGATTTCGGTTAACGAACATTCAAAATCGAATTAACTTGAAAAAAGGGTAATATTGTAAGAAAATATTCAAATCAATTAGAAGATACATTTTTTTCAATGATTTTAAATTGTTTTTCTCATACATTGAAATATATCAGACAAAATTCAGATTGAAAGATGAAATCCACTCGACACAGGTTTGCAGCCCCTGAAAAGCGAGTGACGATATTTATTTGTATTACAAATGTTTATGGAGCCGATAAAGCTGAGCGAAACGATTTGGAATGCAAAACTCCCATTATCGCAAGCAAATATAGACGCTTCGCAAAGCAAACCGATTTCCATTGTTCGGAAATGCATTTCGAAGCGAGAAATTCATTTGAAAGTGAGTAAAATTAGAGGTTATGTTGTATGATTTGTAACTTTACCGATGGCTTCGAGGGCGGCTTCCCTCTCCATCTCGCTGGACCCATCGCTGACCACCTTCTTGACCAGAGTGTTGATAAGGACCTCCCACATTCCCACAGGAAGCTCAGTAACAGCAACATAGGCGACGCATTGTGCAGCACTCGACGGCCTTGTGTTTTCCGTTCCCAGCGAACCGAGAATCTGCAAACAAAAAGTCCCCGCGTCACTAGATGCCCTTTAACTAATTAAATTAATAATTGATCGCTTACATTCTTCTTGACGTATTCCCTGACATCGTCCGGGAACGAGAGCCACCGTTGCTGGTACTGCTGATTCACGGAAGAGTCTTTGCTGGTTAAATGGTTTTTTAATTGTAAGCCGGCTGCCATTCGCGACACCGGACTGTTGTTCGTGCTAGCCAATACATCCGAGAGAGCCTTCAGGAATTCCGGGAGATTTGTAAGCGCCGCCTGCTCCAGATAGTTTTTTGCGGCCAGTAATTCATTTTTATCTACGTTTCAAGGGAAAAAGAACATTTAGCTACGTCGGAAATCGCTTTATTCGCAAGTGTGGCCGAACAAAAAAAATCGCTCGCTGAGTAATTTCGCTGCGATTTCGTTGTTGGGCAACACAAACGTCATTTTGTGGCACTTACCTGGAGAAACGGTTTTTTCCAGTATCTGGATCAGTTGCAAAGTCATCTTAAAGGAAACGAAAAACCGTTTTGTACAAACAATAACAAAAGTCCAATCGAATTTCACGGATTTATCCTATTCCCAGCAATTTTCTCAGCCGGCTATTTCTTTCACTCCACCACATGGAAAAGAAGCCGCAAAGAGCGTTAAATGTGTCGTTCCGTAATCCGACACTTGTGGCGCTCGCTGCGTTCGTGGTGCCAGTAGCGAAAATTATTGTTATATGGAAAATGGCGGGAAATCTGTTGGTCGAATAATTACACTGAATTCTGCTCAATGTAGAGATTAGTATTAATTTTCAGTCTTCTGGACTATCCGGAAAATGTTTTTCTATACACAATTGAAATTATTTATTGCAGGATCAGTCGGTAGTGACTGAACTTAAAATATGACAGCCGGAATTTTTTTGTAAAACTAATGTGTTACTGCAATTTTCCACAGTTTTTCAATAGAAAGAGTTTAATTTCAAGTTGTAAAATTATTAAAAACTTCTTCTCAAAAAACGTAACAATCTCCAATCACTGAAGATTAGATTATTTTGTATCGTTATAGGCAATAATATCTGAGGTGTTTTCTAAAAAAAATTCAATTCAAATCGTATAAAAGTAAATTTTTTGATAGATTAATTCAAATTGTTTTGAATTTAACGGCTGCGACACTAGCGATTGCTGTGGAGGTGACCGTAAAGTGGAAGAGTCGTCGTCTGAAATTTATACTGTGCGGAAATGGCATACTGATAATTTTACTGCAGCAAGGTGATGTATGAATGTGGCAAGACTGTGGTTTTGAAATTTAAAAAGGTTTGAAATAAGTGCGGCCGTTTCGGACAATTCTTTTGTACATATTTTTAAAATTTTATTTACGGCATATATAAATCTCATGGATAATTAGTTGTTAAGTAATACTTTAAAATAAATTTGGTTTACGTAATTAAAAACACAAGTTTTTCAAGTTTTACACGAATTAAGGAATTGCTGCGTTTTCCTCGAACACAGATGATGTAAAAGCGTTTTCGCTAAATATATTTGAATTTTCTAGAATAAACTAAAGCATTAGCAAAAGATATTATTACGTTTCATTTTCTCTATCCGATTAAACAGTGAAACCTCGACTTATCGAACACATTTTGCTTGTCATTTGCTGTTTTAAAAACGTTTTTCTGCTACTCATGCTTATTCACAAATTTATTGTTAGTTAACAATATTGTTAAGTAACAATCAATTTCATAGCAATCCATAAAGAAAATGGTAATCACAATTT
The DNA here is from genome assembly GCA_964034945.1 of Chrysopilus asiliformis. NCBI lineage: Eukaryota > Metazoa > Arthropoda > Insecta > Diptera > Rhagionidae > Chrysopilus > Chrysopilus asiliformis. Next base: position 21,753,773 of record OZ035960.1, read on the forward strand.
TGCTTGTTAAAAAGTTTCGTTAAAAATGTTCGTTGTGTTGTTATGGCAACAGTTTTGTGAATTATTTTAGTAGTTGCAGTTGTATTGCATTCGCGGATTGTTGTATTGCATTGCGGGGAGACGATAAATATTTTTTAAAACTGTTTTCTTCTATGGAAAACGGATCGCTGGTATCGCGAAGAACTTGACTTGGTAATCCACGTGGTAATCCAACATAATATCTTTAAAAAAGCAACACAGTAGAACACGCTTAAATGCACATCGAACTTCGCAGAATTTCATGTGCATTTATCCGTGTTTTGCATTTATCCGTAGCACGGAAGCACGGAGTAATACACATTAATGTGCAATTATGCGAGTTAAATATAAACATGCAACTTTAATATTCCTGGAATAAACATTTAAATTCAATTAGGCTACACAAAAACAAAGAATAATTCATTTTATCACATAAAAATAACAAAAATCACATTTTTTTTGGTGTGATTACGTTTTATTCTTGCACATGTGCATTTAAGCGTGTAAAATTTCATGTAATTTATACTTTTGCAGTATGAAAATGGTTGCATTTAAGCAAGTATTGCAATTAAGCGTGTGTATACATATATTCATATGAAAAATGCTTTAAAATCCTCCAGGCACAAATTTTGCGTGCAATTACACGAGCTTTGCATTTAAGCGTGTTGCATTTAAGTGTGTTTTACTGTATTAATGGATAATTCATGGCTTTAAATCACATCCTTTTATCTTACCGTTCTTCTTCCGCCACAATGTCCATAATTGGAATTATAAAATCAATTTTTTTGATTGAAAAAAAAATATTTCTTCCCAAACAACTAAAATTTATTTTTGTTATCGTAACAACACTTTTAACCATTTCTAACAAGCAATAGTGCACTCTGAATACGGTTTTATTTGACAATTTTTAGCTTAACAATATTATCGAAAGTTCATAGCAAGCAAAGTGAAATGTGAATACCGATTTCTATTTAAACAATTGTTATGGGTATTAACAAGCAATAATAGCTTTTGTGAATAAGCATGTTTACCACCAAAAGTGAACGTTTTTATAAATTGCCTTTATTTCGTAACTTTTAGCATAAAATGTTGGTTTCAAAATTCAACTTTATGAGGTAAAAGAATCTGAATCTTTTTTATTACAAAACTTGTTTTGATATATGAATGAATCGTTTTATGAACAGGGTTGTCAAACGAAATAAGTCAGACCTTCCGCTACATAACCCCACGACTCCATTAGACTTTTTAGAATCATGATTTTTTCCCCCACTCCATATTTTGGCGAATAAAAAAATCAGCGCGTGGGCATTTTCAGTCATGATTTTTCATTTTTATTGTGTCTCCATAGCGTACTTAGAAATGTCAACCAGGAGGTAATCAGGGCAGCCAACTAGAAATCAGCCAATTTGACTGAACAAATGTCAAAAAAAAATCCTACTTTTCAGCAGCCGAAAAAATCATGACAGTACGGAGATTTAAATCATGATGCAAGATTTTTTGAGTCTCCATTAGATTTTTTCGTGATTGGATTTAAATACAATCTGGAAAAAAGTCTAATGGAGTCGTGGGGTAAGGAAACTACTTAAAAACGACCGATTTTTTTAAAATTAGGAGTCGTATATCGGATTTTTGTTGTTTTACATCAAGACCAGGAACAAGAGAGTGAGTGACACATAACGAAACGTCTTATATCCAGGCGACTTAATTCAAGAGATGCCCATATTGAGAAATGCTGGAGGATAGTGCTAAGTCGTACATCTAATAAATATAATTATCCCATAACTAAAACTGCCCTTTCTTTATCCTTGTGTATTTTAAAAAGTCGAAATGAGGTACGCTCGAAAATTTGAACCGACCTCTTATTCATGAAATATCATTTATTAATTTATTCCTCTTTATCTTCTACGTGGTCATTAATTGATATCTATAAGGTATTACGACTTTTTGACTCCACGTCTAATATACAAACTCAAATATCCTTCAAAACTCAGAAAATTTTCGAAAAAAACCAAAAATGGCCAGTTTTTTTTTTGATAAAAAGGGTAGTGTAAATGTTATTATTGAATTGCGTGTCTTTAGAAAAAATATTTTGATGAAAAAGTGTTAAAGCTAGAACCTGAATCAAATTTTTTTTCAATTCAATTCTTTATTGCAAAAATAAATCTGAATACATAAGTTCAGTCAATATTTATCATAACTTATGGCAAACAATGCCTACGTTTAACATTGGTACTTTATTATTAATTTATATTAAACTGACATTAGTAAATACACTTGTAAAATTTACACACATAAACCAATTGCAAATCAGCATATGTACCCTGAGTTTAATCAAAATCTAAAATTCTGGCATTGCCAGATAACAAAACAAATCAAAATAAAATTAAAATAAAAATAAAAATAAAATAACAGAAAGATATATAAGTATAAAAATAAAAAATATAAGAATAAAAAAATAAAACTAAAAATATAATTGAAATAAAAAAAAAAACAAAATAACATTTAGAGGTTCATCCTCTGTGATGAACATTATCTTTACAATAATAGAAATTAAGATCTCCGTTAGGATTAGTAATTTGTAGGAAATCACTGCAATTAATCAGGTCCAATGGGGATAGATAAAAATCATGCGCAAATCCAGAAGATTGAGTATTTGCCAACTGGGAGGAATAGATGTATTTCATAATACCATTATCGTGTGTCTCAAGACGAGATGAAGATTTTTTCCACAGCTTGGTGCAGAATTGGAGAAGAGGGACAATTTTGGCCGATTCATAAATTTCCTGATTGGAATAATACCTATTTCTTGATTTAAATTTCATAGAGACGCAGTTTCTAAGTATCTTTCTCTCGAAAACTTCAATCTTTTTAGCCCAGGTCGTGGAAACTGAGAACCAACAGGGGTAGCCATATGTAATCACAGGCCTGATGATTAACTAGAACCTGAATCGTACGTCGATGCGTCCGTCATGCGTCCGTCACGTTGACAGTTCGAGTAAAATCAACGGGCTGCTATGATAATACGTTTTCCGATGCGGCAACCGCATAGAGTAGGTCGAATTTCTACTTTTACATGCGGCAACGCACAGAAATGTCATTTCCCAAAAAAGTTTGTTTACGATTTAAGCAATTTAAGTATGGAACAAATTTAAAGTAATTATTTCGACGATCAACTAATAGAAGAAGTGCAAAACAATGAATTAACTCCAGATTCGTTGCCGTACCCAACTGTCACCGCATCGAACTGTCAACCGGACGTACGCATGGCGGACGCATCGACGTACGATTCAGGTTCTAGCTTGAAGTATCCAATAAGTCTAATTTCTCGAAAATTGAAACAGTTTTAGTTTTTTTGCGTTCGAATTTTCGCGATCCTGTTGTACATAAATAAATAAATTTAATAAATTTGTAAGGGTATTAACAAAACGTATTAAAATAGTAAAATATACACGACATTTTTTGCAACTTTATCACAATTTTTTATGTATTAATCGCTTGGTGCGAAATATTTTAATAACAAGTGAAAATACATCTGATATAAAAAATGTCCTGTCTAGAGAATATGTATTAAAAATACAGTCGACAAAAATAATTTTGTAAACGTCAGTTCAAAATGTAACGAACTTTAATGATACCATCAACATCTATTCAACCAGCCACCGTCATAAAATCTCTCAGAAAATTGCATAAAAGTATCATTCGATGAACACATCAGATTTATTCTCATGTTGTGATTTGTTCTAAAATTCCATATCAATTACTCATAACATTTTTATACAAAAAAAAATGTTTTTTTGTAAAAAAAAATTTAGTAAATCTGCAAACCAGACGTTTTTTTAAAGCTTACTATTTCGGAATTTTGAGCTTCTCCTTGGCATTGAAATTGAGCTTTTTTCTCAACACATACGAAACTCTTCTCGATGATTTTTTGTATTTTAATGCACTACGCCACTCTTAAAAATGCTTTTATTGAATACACAAACTTTGATTACATCATTTCTATAGAATTTGCCGGCGCGGTCTCCGTGTAGAGGGGGTTTCCTAAACGTAATTTGGTCAAGAGAATTTTGTAACCTTTGCTGCTGTTTTACTGGAGGAGTAGATTTGAAAAGAACGTTTGCTTCACATTCAGTCAGTCGTTTGGTGGACGCTAAAGCGTAAATTGTTGAAAAATCTGATATTATCGAGTCTGTGATTTTCGAGAAGTTTTACAAAAAAAAACAGTAAAAACTAATTGTTTTAACAGTAATTTTTATTTATATTCAGAGTTAAAGTGTTTGATACTTAACAGTGAAAATGCCTTTCGGTAAGTGTGGCATATTTTTAATGAAATTTTATATTAAATTTGAATTGAAATATTTTAAAAACATTAAAAATAATAAAAATATAATGTAGGGGAAATTTTTGTTATGTTTTGAAACGTAAAATGCCGAAATTTATTTAACAAAATCAGATTAATCGTTGATAAATGTTTTTTTTTGTTTTTCAAAATTTGTTGTTTAAACAAATGGGAGGAAAAACTGCAGAATCTATAAATAAGTACATTTTGGTGTGTGCCACAAATAGAGGAATTTTGTACATATGGATAGATAGGTGTGGCATTTGATTTTCGGTTTTCCTCTACACACTATCAAATTAAAAAAAAAAAAACAATAAAACAATCCATTAAATTGCAAGCCAAGAAAATTATTTACATATTTATGTGTGACCAGTTAATTTTGGATTGGTTGCTGTGTATTCGATTGGAAAGAAGCACGATAGAAAAACGGTGCTTGAGTTGAACTCTACACTCTTTTGATAATAATGTACGAAAATTGATTTTTCAATTGCCATTTCGCAGTAGAAGAAAAAAGTAATAATATCACCAGGGAATAAATCTGTGATGAGGTGACAAATTATTTGAAATGCGACAGATCGAAATTTCCAGTTGGCATAAAAATAAATGGCTGGAATGGAGTGGTATGGTGATAAAAATGATTTCTTTTTGCAAATTGAATTTAGTCAGTTAATGCCATGCCATGCCACCGAAAACACTTTTATTCAGTCAATTTTTTCCAATTCGGGCGATGAGATCATGAATCTTTAGCTTTCAGGCGTTGTGTCGTGGTTGAGGCGACTACATAATAATTCCACTCCATTCTATTTTATTCCAATGGAAAAAAGTGTACCTTCTGAAATGACACGATACGACGATATGGTTACCGAAGCGAAGACAAGATTTTTGCTCTTCTATTCTACATTTTAGCATGGGATTTTTTTTTGATAGGGAAGAGGAGTTTGATATAACGGGGATTGATGAAGGGGAAGAAGAGCCGGTTTGGTTTCGGCTTTTTTTTTTTGTTGGGCGTTCATCAAACACACGACGCAGCAAATTCGGTCATAAAATTGAATACATCTATACGCATTCGAATTGAATATTGCTTCTTTTTTTCATTATTTCTTTAATGATTTCCCAACATTGGCTAATTTAATTAAGAATGCTTCTAAATTAAGAATAATTTGCAACAAATTCGCTGCCCGCTGTCGATTAATAATCATCTTTTTTCATTGTAAACACGAAACACAAGTTTTAAATGATTCAAATTTGAATGTCATACAAACGAAAATGAAGTGAGATAGATATATAGGCAGGTGAATAAATGTTAACAAATTATTTGTGCCTTGTTTCATTAAAGTTATACTCGTACACCTGAATTTTTTTTTGCGCCATTAGTGGCTCATTAAAGCGGGTTAATGTGACGTAATCCGGTCGATCTTATGGCAGTTGGCATTGATAGCTTCTTCCACCTCACCCTCTCTAACAATTATAAATAGTAAAATAACCTGTACTTTGGTAGTTGTTTACAGTTTTTTCCTCCAGTTTATTAATAATTTAGCACTTTTCCAGTCTTCTTAATGTCAGACAATACCGAAATTACTTTTTTCCGCTTTATTTCCTTGAGAAATGTCTGGAATTCTGAAAAAAAAAACAACCCCAATCAAATTTGATATAGTCTAAAATCCACTACATTTCCATATCCACATCATTCTATTCTGTTAGATTTTCCGTTGTAATTTTGTTTTTCTGATTTGTGCTTTTCTAATTTGTTGTTTTTCTAATTTGTCTATGCATTATCGCATTTTTTTTATCAGTAGATACCTTTTAAAGAAAATATTTACTGCCGTTTTTTCGTTACTCTACGTTGTTGTATCGACTGAAAGTGGAAAAATTAGCATACTTATGTTGAATTTTATTTTAATTTACACTTTTACGCATTATTTGAGTAGACAAGGTTAATTAAATAAATGCAAAAATGTTAAAAGTTGAATATTTCCTAAAAAAAAAAAAAATTTAGTTGCGTTTCGTTGTTGAAACGAATTTTTAGAAAAATATTTACTTCTCTAGCACCAGAAATTCGATAATCAAATATTGTTTTGTTTCAACTTGAGAGGTACACATACTTTAGTCTTAGATAATTTTAATAAATTAAAGAATATAAATATTGATTAAATGAGTGCAGACATTTTCATCGCTGACTCATTACCTTTTCTTAAGTTAGACATTGTCCAAAAAATACGCAAATATTCGCTTGTTTCTTTAAAACACAATTTTTACTTTCTTCTACGGAGTATAATAAAGTATTGTATTCATGAAAAACTTCGGCCTCTTAATTTTGCCTAAAAAACATTTCCCGATCCTGAGTCGATTGGAGTCATATTAAAAAAATGTCTTTCTATCTGTCAGTCTGTCTGTCAGTCTGTGTACAAGATTTCTCAAAAACTCTAGCGCCATGAAATTTTATAGGCATTATGGGTCTATAAAATGAAATGGAACGATCCTATCAACTTTTGGTGGAAATCCGTTAACCGCAAGTATTCAAAATGGCGGTTATTCAAAAATCGCAATTTCGTTTTTCTCGATTTACTCCCTAACTACGCGTTTTTTAGTGGCCTTAAGTATGACAAAACTTGGAGAAAATAAAATTTCCCACACTTTTGTCTTTAGCTATAACTCGATATCTCAACCTGTTATCGAGATAAACCGTTATTTCCAAAAAAAACAGTTTTTTGCGATTATCTCGAAAATTAACGGGTTTTTGCTGGCTGAATGTATGAAGTGAATTAATGAGAATGGCATTCTGCACAATTTTGTTTCTTACCGTTATCCGTTATCTTTTACCGTTATTGAGATATTTTCATTAATATGTAAAAAATCATATGTTTGCGAATAATTTGCAAACTAACGGTTTTTCGACAAATTAATTTAAGGAAGAATTGGAGATGTTAAAATTTTCTACCTTTTTGCCATTTACCGTAAATTGATATCTTTTAGAGTTCTCAAGTTATCTCAAATTTTGTACGTTTTTGATATTTTTGAATAAACCAAGAATTTATTGGGAGGTCGTGTTAGGTTGACAACGCGACAGGGCTCTAGCGTAAATTGCGCAGGGTCGTAGATTTTGTAGAAGAAAGTTTTGTGTTGACCACAACTGATATTTTTTTTATTATTATGATTATGGTCCTGAAAAAATGTCCCAAAAATCAGCATTAAAATACATTAAAAAAAACATACAAAAACATACTTCCGCATAACAGATATTTTGCAAAAACTGTTCATCAGATCTATAAAATGTTTGAATTTCTTTTGTGTATTTGAGGCGTTAAAAGCTAGAGTGGACCAATCCACATGTCGAAATCGTGAATTTTTTTGTGTTTGAATCACTATTGCGAGTGAGTTTTTAGATAAAAATGTTTGGATGCAGAAAAGGACATTTCAACATTGACTAATAAAGTTCACAGAATTTTTTTTTCCAAAAATTTACAGTCAATAATAGTACAAAAATGGAAAAGCTTCAAAAACTCGATTATGTGGCTTGGTCCACTCTAGCTTTTAACGCCTCATTTAATCACCTGATATAATATCCCAAGGACAAAATTACAAGTAAGAACTAGAAATTCCGATAATGGTAATGCAATATACATTAACTTTTCACAAAAATGAAATCTATCATGAAAAATATATATTTTTCGCTTGAAAAACAACTTTGTCCTTCACATTTTGACAGTATATATTTTCCCTTTGAGAATTTTCTTTTTACTCTGGAAAAACCCAAAAGAATACGCAAAAATATTGATTAAAAACACCCCAATTTCACAGATTTTTTTTTGTGTGTCCCTTAATAACAATAAAGTTTACCCATGCTACCAAAAAAGTTTACGTGTTCTATTTTTTGAGATGATATGTGAAAATGAAAGCTAAACACAATCGGTAAAAGCTTACGGAATTTCGTCATAACCACGTGTCCAAAGTTGTCATCATTTTTTGCGCATGGTTTGATTGTGTATCAACGGTTAATTCTGACATCATTCAGTGACCCCATCGTTAACCTCCACCTGGCAAACTGTGATTGGAAAAAAAATCCACTATACCTGTGTCAGCAAAAAGGTGTCTCACATACGAGTACGAGTCACATGAGACCTCGAAAGTTCGTTATTTATCACGGATTGAAAATAGTTTTGTTCTCAGCTAATGTTTGGTGTTGGCATGAAGATACGTCATCAATATGCGGTCATCGATTTTAAATTAGGACATTCTCCTAATTCATTTTTAAGATGAATATTTATTTCCTTGGCGGTGATTCATGTCATAAAACAAGTTGTCTTTTATATTTTTTTGCTGGAATTTTAGAGAAAAAATTTTGTCGAGACAGATTTGGCTTATCAAAATACCGAAAGCCTTTTTTTTTGCTAAACTTCTTGTTTTTATTAAGATTAGATTATTTTTAGAAAAAATTCTTAGGAAAGAGCAATCTTGAGAAGCTTATATTGATAAAAATTCGAAAATATTTGTTATTTGTTTTGCGAATTTTCTAATCTTTTAAATAAAACCTTTGAATGGCGGGCAGTTATCTTGTAGGCAGATTTTCTTTCCATTTTCAAAGCAACGAAATACTTTTTTAAATCTATATATGTATATTACAAGCATTAAAATAATAATAATAGGTATTTTTTGTCAAAACACTTAATTGGAAAACATGAATTTCGGCCCGTGAAAATGTTAAAGACCTTTTTGGTTATTCTTTTAAAAACAATAAATTTAGAACACTGAAATATAATCCAAGCGACTATAAAGCCTAGTACGCAGTTCGAGTAAAATGGAATTTTCCATACAAATTTAACACTGCGCTTAAATTTAACCTCAGAAATTTTACCAAGCGGTACGCAGTTCGCTGGTAAAATGATGTGAAAAACTCATGTTGCAATGTTGCCTCACTAGATGGCGTAGAAAGTCTCCACTTGATTTTACTAGCATTTTAACTGTTCGGTACATTAAATTCGAGGTAAAAATTTGACAGATGAAAATAATAGAGGTTCTGTTTCCAGTTTTCTTAACGAGTGTGGTTTTTTAATTGTGTGTGCTCGGCTGTCAATGTTTTTTCTCCACAAACACTTTTTACTTCGGTTTTAATGTGCCAATTTGGAGACCGCGTTAAAATTTCATTTTACTCGAACTGCGTACTAGGCTTAATACCCAGAAACAAGAAAAAAAGAAGCGATACAAGTTTTGAATAGTATAAAAATATCTGGTTTTGTTATTTAAATTTACGGATAAGAAATGAAATCAATAAAGATTTCAGGTTTTTCAGTGTGGAAAACTTTTTAAAATCATTAATTCTTATAGTTTGGAAGTTTTAAGAAAGTTTTGCTATGATTTTTATTTTTTTTTGTAAATTTAAAAAAAAAATAATATTTTTTATATTTGTTATTTGCAGAAGTTCAAACCGCCGACAATTTACAATACCAGTTCTACCCAGTTCACAATAACCAATTCAGTTTCAAAGTACGAGCTCCAAACGATGCTCACGTTGCCCTTACATCGGGCCCCATGGAGTCCGAGCCCATGCTCGAGATTTTCCTTGGTGGATGGGGTAATGCTAAATCCGTTATCCGCAGAAATCGTCAGAAACCAGATGTCGTTGAAGTCGATACCGCTGGCATTTTAAATCCTGGTGAATACCGCGGATTCTGGATCAGATGGTTCAATGGAGTAAGTATAAATATTTTTTATATATTAGCCTAAATTTCTCAGGATACAACTTTTTAAAAATATAGTTTAATATTTGTAAAAATTAGGCGGTGGATGTAGAGAACAAAGTTTAAAAAATTTATAAACCCATCTGTTCAGAAGCTTCCGAATTGGATTTTTCAATGTAAATTTTATGTTCCCGCAAAAAATTTTCTGGCATCCGAAAATGTATGGATTTTTTTTTTAGAAAATTATAGTTATGAAAATATCGGTGACCCTTCTCTCCAACTGTGGTCGAAGGACTGTAAAGTTATGATTGATTTTTTAATACTTTACTAAAAAACTGTAAAAAAAAGCGCCGCGGGCGAGATTTAAAAAAAAATAAAACGATGCTAAGTAAAATTCCATCACAAAATGCGCCGCAGGAGAATAATATTTATGATTGTTCTAATTGAAACATAAGTTTCATTTTTTTGCTTTGCTGAACACGTTTTTAAGTGGGGTCACAGTAATTTTTTTTATGAACGGTTGATTTTATAATTTATAAAATTTCTGAACCGTATTTTCTTTTGCCTAAAAGTGTTTGGCGACCCACCGGATGGGAAACAGGGGTTTTCATTTTTATACCCGTATGTTGAAACCAAAGGGTATATTAACTTTGCCTTACCTTTTGTAACGCCAAGATCCTGCCATCACACAAAAAAATGAATTACACCATTGTGTTTAGAATGATAAAAAAATTGATTTTTGCCTGTCCGTCCGTCTGTCCATCCGTCTGTCCATCCGTCTGTCCGTCCGTCTGTGGCGCGGATTGCGGGGGCACGGATTGAGCTACAGACTTGAAATTTTACGCAGATTCGTTTTTCGTAAAATGCAAGGCTAAAATCGCTAATGGGCAAAAATGGAACATTAGGGGGGAGGGGGGGTACCCCCCATACGAACGAAAACGTTTTTTTGCGAATATCTCAAAAACGGCGCATCTTATCAAAAAAGTGCAAGAACAAAAGTTATTTAGGATATGATTCTACATAAAACTTCCATACATCAAAATACGATTGGAATAAATTGTAAAAAATCTTATTGGAAAGTTTGACTCAAAGTGGAATTTTGGTACAACTGTAAGAATTTTGATACGAAAATCACCATACGGGTTTTCAATAATTGCCAGATTGGCAATTATAGCTTTTGTTATGTTTTAATCTGATTTATATTTGTGGCAAAAATATTTTTTTCCAAAACTTTAGTCTTATATCGATGACCGGTCAGGTTAAATTAATCTTTACCTTTCTTGATCGAAAAAGCTCGAACTTGAACGCCCGTGCGCAAGTTTAGTAGACTTTGGATTATTTTTATATTGCCAATTAATTATACAAAGAAATGTGCAAATATACCAATAAAAAGATATTCATAAATAATTTTCTCCGTCGACAAGTTCAATAAACCAACAAATGTTTTATTTTATTTTCCGTTTCACCAAAAGATTTCCCGGTGAAATGCAAAAATAATTTTTTTTTGTAAAAGAAAATATCTATTTTTCATTTTACCTTCCATTGACATTAAAGTCTCATCTCTATAATTCATTTGTTATTTTAAAACGTTGTTTTTAAGAACGTGGACTTGTGTACGTGTTTTTAATCATAGATTTTTTTTTACAAACACACGCGAAGCGCATGCCAGAAGCACAGAAATATTGATGTGTGTTGTTGTTGGTTGAATTGTCTTCAAAATTTAGAAAAATACACAAAAAGAATTTGAAGAAACGGAAAAGAGAAAAATCATGTTAGATAAATTAATTTATCTTCTACGCGAGGGTAGAATTGTTTGGGGGTTGCATGACCCAAGCCAGAGATTTTTTTTTGTCAAAAATTGCTACTTTATTGATCAATTAGGTGATGAGAAAATTTGATGCTCGATGATCTTTTGATTTAAGAAAATTAGTCAGTCAAATGTGTCACTTGAGGCAGTGACTAATTTTTTTGGATAAATAAAATGCACCGAATTAAATTTTTTTAATAAAATTTTGCGTGTTGCTATTTTATGAATTTTTTGCAAAAAATTTTAAAACATTTTTTTCTACGTTTAATATTTTGACGAATTTTCGCAAGAGTCTTATTAGAACTTGTTGTATAAATAATTCGCGGTAGCACAAAAATTAAAAATTTTATAAGCGTTACAACGAATGATCATCAATTTTAATTTATGACATTGAGTTGATTTTAGCTCTTCTATTTAGTTTCTTGCAATTGTTATCTTAACGATTAATTAAGAAAATTTCCGCAGAACACAATTAATGTCATTTAAAAATTTCTAGAACAAAAAATGTTAATATATTTGATATTGATGGTAATTTCACACAGGGTTTTTTATATTTCTGGGATAGGCGCGAAACAGAAAGAATTTGAATTTTTACAATTCCCTACACTGAGCGAAAAAGTCATAGAAAACGCATATGAATTCGTATGTTTCCACTATAAAAGGGCGCCATTGCGCAAAATTGTAAGATTTACATTGAGCAATGTGAAACACGGCCGCATTGTGAATTCAACATTTTGCCATATGAATTGATACCCATATTGTGCATTTTAAGCAGCAAATATGCGGCGTTTTCTTTCTTCCTCGAATGGTTACTTAGCTTGGTGAGTGAACAGAGATGAACAAATTAAAACGTAAACAGAAAGCGAACAAGAAAAATCTAATGGCGATAAATTAATCGAAACTTTTTGTGGAGTATTATTTTATAATGGACTTTTCCTCCGATTGCATGTCGTGATTTTAGTTGCCACGAAAATTTTTCGGCAATATTGGATCTGAAATTTAAACAGATTTTAATGGGCCATCAAATTATTTAGTTTTTAATGAAAAATTTCTTTAATTTTATTTTACCGGTCAAATTTATTTTTTCTTTTGCAATGAAATTTTGATGCCAATAAAATTGTGCTGTTTCAAAAATGTCTGCTATCCACTTTTTATGCAATATCCTTCAGTCATTCGGCTGAAATAAGAAATTTAATTCTCGAAGCGAAATCGTTTGCATTAAATGTCAATGGGAAATATGGCGGCTGAAGGCATCAACTTTTTACATTTGAAAATACAAAATTAACCTCACAAAAATATAAAAGTATAAGTTGAAATGCATGATTTTATAGTCGAAAAATGTAATTTCGCATGTAAGTCGAAAAATGTAAAGTCGAAAAATGTAATTTCGGATTTTATTAACTCACATGTATTAAATGATATGGAAAATTGTAAAATTTACAAATCTTCAATGTAAAATGATAAATGATTTATATTATTTTGTATTTTACTCTGGGTTTTTCAATAGTACATATCAATTCATCAACAAACAATGTAAAATTTACCATGAAAACATAGTTTTCCCTGTTTTCATATTAATGTATATGTAAGATCAATAAGTTTATATTGAAAATTGCGTGCTTTTCCAATTTGGGGAAAGTTTTTACAATGCGAAGATTTACAATGCATCATTGTAAATATCGCAATGGGGTATTTCTCTCAGTGTATTTACGAAATAAAAATAACAATGATTTTTCCTTAATTTTCAGATGATTACAATTGGCCGCGAAGGAGAGGCAGCCGCTTTTATGTCCTTCCAGGAAAACAGTCCATTCCCAATTAATTTTGCTGGTGTCTCCACTGGTTGGGGTGCCACTGGCTCATGGATTATTGAAGGTAAATTAATTGGTGGCTATTTCAATTATAGAAAAAGCATCAATAACACTTAATTGTTAATAAGTGTTAATTTTAGAAAATGTCCTTGAACGCAATTAGAAAATTAATTGAATTTAAATAATTTTTTTATGTTGTTTTTGTAGAAGCCGGATCCCCAACTTCACAACCCTTACAACAACAAGGCGGATGGGCTCCACCATCATCTGGCCGTGGGCCCGGCTGCTGGGTGGCTGCTTCAAATGGTCAGATTCCACATGAAGCTATGTTTGGCGGAGTTGATAATGGTGAACAATTGTACATTGCGCGTGCTCGTCATGAAGGCGCTCTGATCCCTGGCAAGGTAATTCCTACAACCTTTATTTCAAAAAGATTTCAACTTACCAGATAACTATTTCAGTTGGTCCCATCACATGGCGTCGCTTATATAGCATGGGGAGGGGCTGAACATCCACATCCCGAATATGAAGTTTTGTGCGCCGGCTCTGGACACTGGGTCCAAATATCTGGCGGCAATATTCCACCACAGGCTGTTCCCGCTGGAGAATCCGAAACCGGTGAACCATTATTCATTGGACGTGCCAATCATAATGGAACCGTTACAATCGGAAAAGTTCAACCGTCCCATGGTACCTGCTACATTCCTTATGGAGGGCAAGAATTGGCCTACACCGACTACGAAATCTTTGTTGCAAACTAAAATAAACAAAAAACCAACCTTTTTTTTACACATGAGCATTCATGGCTTTGTTATACAATAACTAGTATATTATAAAAAAAAGAAGAACAAAATAATTTTTAACTCGTTACTAAAACAGATGAATCTCAGTGCCTTTTTTAAAATTGTTTTTCTGCAACAAATCTTGAACACAATTTTTTTTACATTTGTATGCTTTTATTGTATTTTAAACTATTTTCATTTATTTGCAACTATATATAAATATAAAATTAGAAAAGTAAAAAAAAAAAATGTTAAACGAAGTGTCCTTTTTGGTTAAATGTCTTCTGATAATTCGAGAGACAAATATTTTTATGAGCATTTGAATAAAGTTAAGCATAATTAAACCAAAAATGTAAATGCGGTGTTTTATTGATGTAAGGATTCGAAAATGTCCAAAAAGATTTAAATTTTAGATTATTTTATCACAAAATTTTCTAATATATTTTATCAAAATGCTTACGAAAGCATTTTTCTTATTTTTCCACTCGACCAAATACTTTTCTATTCAAGATATTTAAAATATGCTTGCACAAATATAAAATAAAGTGTTTATCGGCATTTTATATTACCAACAGTATTGTTTACACAGAATTAATCACGTAAACAAGATTAAATTTCAATTGCATGCAACAAAATAAGCACTTGTAATTGCCATAATTTGAATGAAAACAAATTGGATTGCTTATACCTAAACCAATTATCGTAAAACGGTTTTAAAACTTATGTTAAATCGATTGACTGATCGTAAATGAGATTGTTTCGGTTCATTGAAAAATTTATATTTGCTTTCAGGTAGGTTACTGTTTGTATTATTTAATATAATTTTTTAATAAAGACGGATTAGTTTCTGAAAGACTTCTTTGAAAATACATTTCGAAACTTGAAGACTTCGTGCAAAATTTCTTTTTAATTTTCTCTGCTTAAATAATTCGAGAAGTCGTTGAGCTAGCAACTTGAATTTTTTTGTAAATGAGTTATGAAAATCGTAGTTTTCTGTCAACTTTTGGAAAAGTACCGTTAAGGCTTTCCTCCACTACCATGACTTCTGTAACTGCAAAAAAATGCAGAAAACTAGAGCAAGATAGACTTATGTAGATCTAAAAAGGAATGACTGAATACAAGTTAAACGCTATCCCTTCCAGTTTTACAATTTTATAGCAATCATATCAAACCTTATGCTATGAATATAATGTTCAAATTGGCATGGTAACAAAGCTTTTGACTATGCATGCGAAGGAGAAAAATGACATCACGCTATAATAACAGTTTGAATGTGTCCGTGCTTACTATTCACTTACAGGGACAATGTGTGATTGTAGTAGAAATCGCCATAAAATCGCCATAAAAAAACAGGGGAAATTATTCTTGCAGTTGCCGACAAATTTTTGCAGTTGATTCTTATCTCCCTTTCTCGCCAAGGTATCTTCACATAAATGTGTCTCTATTTTTTGCAGTTGGGAAAAGTCATGGTAATGGAGGGCCAACTTTAACTATAACGGGTACCTCTCATACATTTTTTTTGAAAATTTCTCGAAAACTAGACGCTTTTAAGAAAAATTGAATAAAATAGAATTCAAAGGATATAAAATTTTCTACATATTTTCTTTATTGGTTTTTACGTATCTCTAACGGTTCTCAAAGCTTGTCTCTTATTTTGTACCAAACACTAAAACGTAGTTTTGAGATAATCGACTTTCAAACTTTAAGGGGAAATTGCAGAGAAACTGTTCGAAAAAGCGTAACTTTTTTTATTTTGTTGTAAAACAATTAATCCTGAAACTAATTTACGGACGCAGATTGTCGTCGGAGTAATATTTTGAAGGTAACGAGATAACCAATAATGATGCAAATGGGATTTGTAAAAAAACTAGATTTGGTTTTTTCGTTTTACTCCGAAACTAAGCGTTTTACGATAACGATTCTTATAAAGTAAATTGGAGATATTAATATTTGCCATATTTTTGCTTTCATAAGATCTCCATATCTTCACCCGTTATCGAGATTCACCGTTATTTCTAAGCATTTAATTTTTGGCGTTTTTATCGAAAACTAACGGATTTTTTATGGTGGTATGTAAGAAAAACATAACAAAAGCTATAATTGCCAATCTGGCAATCATTGGAGATCCGTATGGTGATATTCGTATCAAAATTCGAACAGTTGTACCAAAATTCCACTTTGAAGTCAAACTTTCCAATAAGATTTTTTAAAATTTGTTCTAATCGGATTTTGATGTATGAGAGTTTTATGTAGAATAATAGCTTTTGTTCTTGGACTTTTTTGATAAGATGCACCGTTTTTGAGATATTCACAAAAAACGTTTTCGTTCGTATGGGGGGTACCCCCTCTAATGGTCCATTTTTGCCCATTAACGAACTTAGCCTCGCATTTTACGAAAAACGGATCTCGCAAAATTTGAAGTCTGTAGCTTAATCCGTGCGTCCGCAATCCGCGCCACAGACGGACGGACAGACGGACGGACGGACGGACGGACGGACGGACGGACATGCAAAATTTAATTATTTTTATCATTCTAAACACACTGGTGTAATTCATTTTTGTGTGTGATGACGGGATCTTGGCGTTACAAACGGTAAGGCAAAGTTAGTATACCCTTTGGTTTCACCATACGGGTATAAAAACAGGTTTGTAGTGGAAAAATCGAAAGCCCTTAGCCCCTTTATAATACTGTAAAGTTTCATTAAAATCGGACCACCCAATTCGAAGATACTAGGTGAGGGCTATCAAGGGGATAGGAAGAGCGAATTTTCTCAGAGGTGAAACTTATCTAGATCGATTCCTTGTCCCCGAAAATCCCTAACCCGCAAGTTTCGTGAAAATCGTTAGGCAGGTTTTCGAGATCCTTGTGCAGACATTCCTCGGTGTACAGGCCGACTTTAGATTGGTCTCACCACAGGTCTGTTCCTAACCGCTGGTGGGGGGAATTAGAGCTTGGCGATGTCTTTAGTTAACCTGTATTATAAATTACTTATCGAAGTCTAAAGCTAGCATCAGACGAGCACACAAAACCTTAACACGTGTGATGACTGACGTAATTTTGACGTCACAAAATTGTAACACCAGTTAACACCGTCTGATAACTTAAATTGTGACAGAATTTTTGTTTACACACCGTGTGATAACCTGTGTTACGACAATTTTTTTGACGTGTGTTAAACGAATTTTGCCTCCGTCTGATAACCCTGTGTAAAACGTGGTATGTGTTTTGACATTTTTCGGTCTGTGTTAAGACTGTGGGAAAATGTCCCAATGTGTAAACTGGCATGAATTCGTGCCATTTCACACGCACTGTGTTATAGCGAATATCTTAAAAGCTTCATCTTATCAAAAAAGTGCAAGAACAAAAAGTGTTTAGGATATGATTCTACATAAAACTCCCATACATCAAAATCCAATTCGGAGAATTTTTAAAAAATCTTATTGAAAAGTTTGACTTCAAAGTGGAATTTTGATACAACTGTTCGCTGTTCGATTAAACTTCAAATAATGCCATATCACCAAACGGGTTGTCAATTATAGCTTTTGTTATGTTTCTATCTGCGACTTCACCAATTGTTAGCAAATTATCGAATTGACCGACCGACATCCGTAAGAAATTCCGATACAATTTGGGTTCTTCAGAGCGCAATTCCACCATCAATTTGGCAAAGAAACCCTCCTTCTCGCGACGCGACACCCAATCCTTTGTCCAACAACTGCGCTTTCGAGCCATTGACTCGTCGTCGTCGTCGTTGTCACTGCTTTCCAAAATATAGGCTGCCAAAACCGCCATATCCATCATCTCCTCATATTTCCTTTTTGACATTTTGATTTAATTTTATTTTTCTTCACAAATTTAACATAGCGCACAATTTTGACAAGCAATGACCGAGAAAAATACACAAAATGTCAGAGAGCTATCACACCGTCTGATAGCAAATCAGTGTGTCAGACGATTTCGACTGCTGTCACACGTCTTCCATCACCACACCTTTTGAGACGTTTCACTCCGTCTGATAACTACTCAATCTGCGTAACACAGTGTGTAATTGTGTGACAAAATTTCGTGGGAAGACTAGCGACGTTAACACGTTTTGGGACAAAAATCCGATTGTGTGGAAAAAATTTCACACCGTCTGATAACAACACATTTCAAGTGTTAGGACGTGTCGTGTCAGATGTGTTTGAAATGTGTTTTGAGTTTTTTTCGTGACGTCAGTCATCACACGTGTTAAGGTTTTGTGTGCTCGTCTGATGCTAGCTTAAGATCCTTACCTTGGGTAGGGGGAATCTTAGGTGAAAAGTAAAAGTCGAGTTAGCAGTTGAATAATAACTGATTTATTCTAGATCAAAAAATTTCTTTTATAGCTAATAAATGTTAACCTAATCAAATTAAATTTAAAGAATAACAATAACAATATAAGTCAATATAATTAATTACTGTGCAATTAACCAATTGTAGAATATCCAAATCAATTCATTGACGTCATTCTCTGAGGGCATTGCTTTGGATAAATGCAGATCAGCAAAGTAGCTGATCTGGACATTGCACTCAGAGTTACCTTTTGGATATTCTACCATTGATTATAAATTTATGTTGTTGTACAGTAGAACACGCTTAAATGCACATCGAATTTCGCAGAATTTCATGTGCATTTATCCGTGTTTTACATTTATCCCTAGCACGGATAAAATGCGAGTAAAAGATAAACATGCAACTTTAATACTCCTGTAATAAACATTTAAATTCAACAAGGCTACACAAAAACAAAGAATCTAATTAAGAATTCATTTTATCAAATTAAAATAACAATATTGACATTTGTTTTTGTGTAATTACATTTCATTTTTGCACATGTGCATTTAAGCGTGTAAAATTTCATGTAATTTATACTTTTGCGGATGTGAAATGGGTTGCATTTAAGCAAGTATTGCAATTAAGCGTGTTTCATTTATCCGTGTATATTTGTATGAAAAATGCTTGAAAATCCTCCAGGCACAAATTTTGCGTGCAATTACATGTGTTTTGCATGCGTGTTGCAATTAAGCGTGTTCTACTGTATATGCAACACTCGTATTATAAAGGGTGGTTAAATTTTAAGGGCCGATGTTGAATGTGAACCACACCTAAACGTCAAGTTTTTTTCTGCATTTCATTTGACATTTCTCAATTTCAGACTTACTCAATTTGAACCATGGAAAGATACACAATCGAATGGCCGCCGCGACCTCGGCGGCACACCTCCATCCGATGGTCCAAATTTTCGATGACGCTGAGGCATAATTGAAGTTCTATGCCGTTAATGTGCCGAATTATCTCATCCTTTAGCTCTTGAATTGTTGCTGGCTTATCGACGTACACCTTTTCTTTCAAATAACCCCAAAGAAAGAAGTCCAACGGTGTCAAATCACATGATCTTGGCGGCCAATTGACATCGCCACCACGTGAGATAACACGGCCATTAAATTTGTCGCGCAAAAGAGCGATTGTTTCGGTAGCTGTGTGGCAAGTGGCACCGTCCTTTCGAAACCACATATCGTCCACATCCATATCTTCCAATTCGGGCCATAACAAGTTCGTTATCATCTCACGATAGCGAACACCATTCACAGTAACTGCCTGACCGGCCTCATTTTGGAAAAAATACGGCCCAATGATGCCGCCAGCCCATAAACCGCACCCAACAGTCACTCTTTGTGGGTGCATTGGTTTTTCGACAATCACTCTTGGATTATCATTCGCCCAAATGCAGCTGTTCTTCTTATTGACGAATCCACTGAGGTGAAAATGTGCCTCATCATTGAAGATGATTTTCTTCGAAAATTGATCATCCACTGTTGCCATTTCTTGCCACCATTCTGACCATTGACGACGCGTTGCTCGATTGTGTATCTTTCCATGGTTCAAATTGAGTTAGTCTGAAATTGAGAAATGTCAAATGAAATGCAGAAAAACACTTGACGTTTAGGTGTGGTTCACATTCAACATCGGCCCTTAAAATTTAACCACCCTTTATAAAAGGATATAGATTTCTGAAGTAAACATTTTCATTTCTAGACCCAGATATTTGAAAATACTCGTACTATGATTTGCGCAAGTAAATAATAAAATTAAAAATAACTTAAATGTGAATTAAAATTGAATTTATATATAAGTTATTAAGTGAATTTTCTTTCAAAGATCAAATGATTTTTTTTTGCAATGAAAATTCATAGCTCAGGTCGACGACATGAATTTTCCGGCAATTTCCTATGAACAGTTATTCACTTGAACGGTATGACATGTCTAAAACAAAGACGAATGTTTTCAAATTTTTAGCCCAAATATCAATAAAAGCAAAAGAAACAAAATCTTTTAGGTGATTCAACTTGGAAAAACTACTTAAAATGAAACTTTGAATCAACACCACCCAGTCGGGAAACTCAGGACAAAACTTCGTCTCTGCTTCCCCTTCTCAAACTCGTGTCATTTCATTTAACAAGAATATTGTTAGATTCATTGGTATGTTTTGTGTCATTCGGACTATACTTGTCATGTGGAAAATCTACATCAGCTCATTGACAGTTATTTTGAAAAATGATTTTCCGGCTGACAACATGCACATAAGATGGAAACGCAATGGAAATGCTACCAATTAGATGAAAATTTTCAACTCAAATTTCACACATCATAAGAATTGATGTGTTTTCAGTATTTTCATTTTATTACTGCGTTGATGCAATTTTCGAATGCACAATTTATCTATTAACTATTTTACAAAGAATTTTTCTAGATTTTCATTGAAATTTTGAAGCGAATATTTATTGAAAGTTTGTGTCTACTTTAGGTAAACGATTCTTCTTAATGAAATTGTAAAATTCTTCAATGTATTGATTTTTTGGATTTTTAGCGTATTCCAAAAATTTCCCGGCTTTCCCGACAACATGCGCCCACTTCCAACATCAGGTAATTAATAGTGAACGTTTGTCATGAGTCTTGGCGAAATTTTGTCATACTACCGGACTTGAAACTTTTTGCTGTTGTTGATGGGACAAGTGGGTCGTAAAAATTCCCATGTCATTAAGAAAATGGAAAATGAAATCTAAAAAACAAGGAAAAGTAATTATAGCACAACGAGTACTATGAAGCAAATTCAAAAATAAAATTTTCAAGTAAAAAATCACGTTCATGGTGGAAAAGCATTCAGAACATCTGAAAAATATGTTTTTTTTGCGCATTTCTTAATGTTTTTTTTGTCAAATTGAAAAGCAAAACTGTTCAAAGAAAAAAAGTAAGTTTTGAAAAATTTAAAAATAAAAAAATAAAATTAAGTGCCGAAATATATCTTTTAATACAATAGAGAATTGGTTTAGTAATTTAGTCGAAAATTAGTCCTCATTAGTTACAGTTCAGCTTCTGAATTCGGTTACTCGTATTTCAGAAGTCTCTGAAGAGAAAAAAAAACTTTTAGAACTTATCCAGGTATAAAATTTTTTCACAAACTTGTGGTTTTAAAACGTTTGATGGATCGTAATTTTTGATCGTAAAAGTTTTATTGTTTTGGAAAATTGTGGAGATTTAATAGAGAAAAATTTGTTAGGAGTAATTTTTGAATAAAAAAATTATTATAAAAAGTGATATCTGACTATAGTAATTATAGTGAAGTTTTTAAGGCAAAAAATTTTCTACACATATTCTGAGACGTTTGAATTAACACGTGGAATTCTTAACTTGAATAATTGTCAATTTTTTATAGCTTTAGATGACAAAATTTTCGCAAAAAAATAAACAAATAAAAACATAAAAAAAATATAATTTATATTTGATGTATTAAACTTAAAAAAATCATAATCAAATGTAATAAAATACAATTTCAAACGAATTTTTATGGAAGTGGACATCACAGCATCGAAAAATTCTTGGAAATTGAAATGACTTTCATTGAACCTTGTTGACCGATTTTACGTTCGTCAAAAAATTTAAAAATAAATTTTAGGTCATCAGGGCTTTACGAAAATTTTAAATTTTTTCGCTGGCTCAAAATGTATTCAAATTACGACTGTTTTTTTTAAACACAAAAGATTTTAATAACCCTTTACATTATTTTCTGTATTATTAGGTTTTAACTACGATTAATTTGCAAAAAAAAAAAAAATAACAGAAGTTTTATGTAAAATCATATTTTAAGGACATTATGTTAAGCCTGTTTTCGTGAAATCCCAAAAAAACTACAATTATTGGAAAGAGAGAAAGAGAAACAGAGCTTCGATTTAATTTTAATGTGTGATTAAATCATGAAAAATGTTATTCCCGACACTTTGTCTTTTTAGCTTTTTCATATGAGTAACAGTTTTCGGGAAAACCGCAACAAAAGTCTATATTTGTATGGCGGAGGGGGAAATAATAAAATAAATCTTTATTTGTATGGCGGAGGGGGACAATAGATTTAATATTAATGTGTGGAAGAGTTATGAAGAATTTTATTCTTAACAGTTTTTGTCTTTTTAATATTTTTCATCTGATGCGCCGTTATCGAGATTATTACAAGAAACTATGCCTATATTTTGTGGAAAATAATTCATAGCCCATGTTACAGTTAACACATTTTCAGATGAATATAAAAACGAATTTAATATAGATTAGGTTTCACAAATTTTATAAATAAAGACAGTGTAGAAAAAAGGGGAGGGGGGTTATTAATTAGTCCTTAGGCCTGTCAATAAAATACGTCACACACTTATTGCGAGGGGCTGTAGTGTCACAGCGTTAATAAATTCCGAACAAAAAAACACGAAAAAGCTTGACGATGGGGGAGGAAAAATTAGATTTTGTGTAAAACATTTTACTTTTTGCGAAAAAAAAACCGAATATAACATCAGAATTTTTTTTAATATGTTTCAATCAGATTGTAATATATAAGAAAGATTCATATTTTGAATACTCTGTACATCCATTAAAAAAACCGAGGTAATTTTTTATGGTGCATGAATCAAAGTGTACACCGATTTAGTTTAAATTAATGAACGATTAATGGATAATTTTTTGATTTTCATGATTTTTTTATCTTGAATATTATGCAAATTTAAAGCTTATTGGTCATCTGGAATATTTTCGTTTCTTCAATTCCAGTACCGAATTGCTAACGGTGAACGATTGAATATAGCCAAATTAATTTTAATTGAATAATGGCAGACCTGGCTCTAGGTCCCTTAACGCCCTCGGACATAGGTTTTCAAGTGCCCCTATCAATATGAAAAAAAAAAGAAAAATTTATGAATGTTTTGCGTTGGTTTCGTGCGTCCAAATATTTAATCTTTAAAACATTTAAAGCTAACGATACAAAAAGCGTGAATCTATCAAACTTTTTAGCAGCATTACGCCTTTTGTACTGCGGATTTTGGTGCAGGAAAAATTTGAGGCCCCCATGACAATTTAAAGCTGTATGTTGTCCAACTTTCCCAAAAAAGGCTTTAAAAATGTTTATGTCCCTTTTGTAATAAAGTAATTAAAATATATTTTGAAAACAACGAAAGAAAAATGCGCCGCGGGCGAAATTTTTTTGACCAATGAGTTTTAAGAAAAGTTATGCCAATTTTTGAGTTTTATATAAACTTAAATAATTTCGACGCACCAACAGCCAGATGGGGGCCCAGTAGCCCAATGTGGGTTAAAATTGTGATTTCCATCTTTTTCTTTATGCACTCAGAAAAATGTCCAGGTCAACTTTTTGTCAGGTTAACTCTGACCTTACAGAGGTGTCTGTAAGCCAGCTAGCGGTCAGAGTTAACCTATCTAAGGTCAACTCGTGCAGCTCCCAATGCCCTACTTCACCTGCTCGTGGCTTAATTTCAGAATTTCTCCGACCATAGGTCAACTCAGTTTTACTTGCCCACATGCAGGCGAACGCTCGCCTGCCCGAGGACAATCACGCCGTATGTAGGTCGTCGAGTTAGCCTCCATTTTTCTGAGTGTGGAAGGGCGGAAATCCGCCACTGTCTGGCTGGTCAATGTCGGCTTGAGCTCATTTGGAGCACTTTTCATTTGGATCTAGACCACAAAAACTCGTCGCTGAATTTTGGTCATCTTTACAATTTTTTGAGAAAATTATGATATAAGGAGATCGCATAAGGCAAAGATTACAGCTCGTAATTAAGTTTCAGTTAAATTATATTGTTTATTATTATAGGAAAGCTATAAGAAACTTTTGCATAATTTTTTTTTCTTATTTCCAGCTTAAACCGAAACTAGCGCAATCATGAATGAAATTAAAAGTTTACTGACAACTTTTATGATTTTGATTTTTCTATTGGTCGCTCTGTGGGCTGTGTACGAAGTATTTACTTAAAATGCTAGTTCATCAATATATATCACATCATTTCCGTCCATTAAAAGTAAGTAAATTTTAAGAATACGATTAATGTGCATTAATAAAAGCATAACAATATGTATAGTGAAATTGAAAATTCTGACTTGAAAAAGCGTATTTTGAATCTTAAGTTGGAAAATCTTTTTTTTTTAGTTTAAATATTTAATCAGTTTGATTTTAATATTGGATATTATTTAAGTTAAAATAATGTAAAATGGCTATTTAAATAACTAAAATTGATTTACTTTGGTTAACAATCCCAAACCTAATAAAATAATAATAAATTATGCTAGATAAAAATAAAATTTAATTGAAAATATTTCACTTTCACCATTTCGCTAAATAATTTTAGATATTTTGCTAAATACGTAATGTATTTATGCTACAATTAAGTTGTCAAATAACATATCTACTTATTAATCAATGTATTAATAAAAGATTACCGAGTCGATTCGGCATCATGAAAACATTCAAAAATTGAAATTAGACATGAAATGTTAATATTGGCCAATTGCCAGCCAAGCATGTACACATGTTTGACGATTTGAAAATTTTTCTTCCGATTTATCTTTATTTGCATGAAGTTTTTTCTCTAGTATTTTTCCAGCAGTTCTTCAAAATTTAAACTACGTTTATTTTTCGAGTTTTTTTTTTAAATTCGGCAAGTGCGTTTTGTGCGCAATATGTTGTTTTATTTATCTATCTGGGAGACTCTTTTGGAACAAATGTGCTTGGTGTGGGGTCGAAATGATTGAAAGGTGATTATTTTTTTTTAATTCAGGAGTTTGTGGCTGTGAATTCCAAAGGTTAACCTTGAAAATGATACCACCATTTAATTACGAAAAATGTGTTTTCCAATACAATAGCAGCATTTGATTCTTAATTAACTCGAAGGCAGCGGCAGAACTAGGGATGCCAACGATACTTCGATGTTTGCAAAAAAATCGAGGTATCGTTTAAAAATATCGAGTTTTAACCTCGATGTTGAACAGGCCGATATATCGAGATATCGATGTTGTTATCCACGATGTTAGAACATTACTCTTCATAAAATTAGTAGAGAAACTAATTTTAGGACTGGAGGGACTAGTTTTTAGATAGATTTAATATAGCCACTCTACTTAAAGATTTGTTTAAATTTCCTTTGGTATCAATGTTCGGTTTCTTCTTTCTACAAGATTTCGCAAAAAATACCAGAGCTAGCCATGAAATTTTATAGAGAAATTTGGTCCTGATGTGGAAATCCGTTAACCGGAAGTAACCAAAATGGCGGCTTTTTAAAAACTACGATTTCGTTTTTTGCGATTTATTCCGAAACTAACAATTTTCCAGTAGTCTTATGTATTACAAAACTTGGAAACAATAAAATTTGCTACATTTATGTCTTTTACTAGAACTCCGTATCTCGACCCGTTATGATATTTCAAAAAAATTAGTTTTTTGCAAATATCTCGAAAACTAACGGATTTTTATGGTTCAACGTATAAGAAGAATTAAAACCGTGTTAATTCTACCTGGGTGCACTCCATCCACAGTAGAGCATCCGTCAGGTGGCTAAATTATTTATTAAATTTAACTTTTTCAAAACATCGGGAAAATATCGAGGTATCGATGTTTTCAGGACGATGTTTTTTGACATCGATGTCGTTTTAAAAAAACATCGATTTTCGATATATCGAGGTTTTATGAACGATATTGCATCCCTAGGCAGAACGAGGGTAACGGGAAGGGGGAAGGTGGGATGCAATGCAGTGCGAGGGGGTGCAATGCAGTTGAAGGGCGGTTCTTCAGAGGTTTGAGTGCCTAAAGGTCAGTTTTCTAAAAAAAAAATGTC
The DNA here is from genome assembly GCA_964034945.1 of Chrysopilus asiliformis. NCBI lineage: Eukaryota > Metazoa > Arthropoda > Insecta > Diptera > Rhagionidae > Chrysopilus > Chrysopilus asiliformis. The sequence goes on from OZ035960.1 coordinate 21,780,385, forward strand.
CTCAAATTTTCTGGTGTTGAAATATGATCTAACTAAACTTTTCATGCTTTGATGACCAACGAAATTTCTTCGTGGGGTGTAAGGGGGGGGGGGGGAGTGTTTTCAGACCAAAATTTATGATCTACATATTAAAGCATAAAAACTTGAAGAAGTCTTAATACTTAACCCAATTTGGATACAGCTATTTAGTACCACTTTGACATATTGAGATAAAATACAATCAAGTTAGATAACTTAAAACTACTTTCCATAATGGTATAGCAGAAAAAGTAAAAAATATGTTGCAAATACAAGTAACGACAAAAGTGAAGTTGATATTTCCCAATGATGTCTATTGGCATAGGGTAAAGTATCCAGATCTGAGCCCCGGCACCAGTTCTGAGCACCCCTGTTAATTTCCCGGTTAAAACAAGAATTGTGCGCGATTGAGCCAATTAAACCACATTTCACAACGTGATGAAATCAATTATTCTTCGAATTCAATTCTTATTTCTATAAGTTACTAGGCGTACTTAATTTAATACGGGGGGCTCAGAACTGGATTTTGGGATAATTTCCACATTTACACATAATTCCTTTTTTTTATCCAAATTGTTGAGGAATATGTATATGTTAATTTAATTTAAACATTCCATACTTTCGACCAGTAAATATAAAGTTTCTCAAAAAGTATACGGTAGACAAAGAAAAGATGGTATGAAGTGAAAAAAGGTTTAAGGGGGCTCAGATCTGGGTATTTTACCCTACTTCAATTAAATAAATCGATTTCGAACTTATAAAATAAAATTCTCTATCGCATGATTTTTCTTGCGTGACAAAAAAAAAACACATATAGAAGTCGAATTGAGAATCTTTTCCTTTTTGGAAGTCGGTTAAAAAACCAATTTTAGAGTAAATTTGAGTCGTAGAACATGAATGAGTTTGCGAAACAATTCCCCCATCACTAAAACATATTTTTTTCGCGGTATTCTTAGTCGACTTACTCTTAATTTCTATAAATCCACTGCAAATAACAAAATGCAACAAAAATCGAGCTATTTTAAAAAATTTTTTTTGGTGGATGACCACATTTTCTTTTCAGGGATCAATGGAAAAATGGTAGTTCATGCAATACAGAGTTAATGAATGAGAAATTGAGTGAAAATTTAATGCGATTTTCCTCAAAGTATTTAGGTTGTTCTACATTCGAACTGCACTATTGGAAAATTATCTTTATGGTGTTTTTTTTTGTCTAAAACCAACCCGCTAGGCCCGCTTGCGCGTATTATTCTTAAAAAATTAAGTTGTGGTTATCCTATTTAACCCGTAGAAATTCTTCGACTTAAATTTTTTAAGTTGTACATAAGTTGCTAAGTTTTGTTGGTGCAAACGGCACTTAATGTCACTATTAAATAAACTTTGCAAGTAAAACCGTCGAAATATACTGTCATAAATATTTGTTGATTCCAAAAGCCAATGGACTTGAAAATTGTAGAAATATTTCAAAATTTGAAATTCTTGATGAAAAATTCTCCAAACAATTCGCTTGAAAATATGTCACAAAGTGACAAATCAGCCCACGTAAACTTTATAGCAGAGTAAATAACTAGAAATACATAAGAACTTTTTGTCCGATTAAATATTTAAAATTTTTCTTTTTTGATTCTAAATATTTAGTCTGGGGTTTTTTTTTATGATAAATGTATTAACAAAATTTGCCACCACGAACTGTTTTTCAATCATATTTCTTTTCCGAGCATATAATAAAACTCCCCATTAGATCAAAAATAAGCAAAATTTTATACCTGGCAATAGGCCAGAAAAAACAATTTTTTTTATTACTGATTAAAATTGAAAAATGAATAAATGTTTTGGTGTAGCAGGAACCACTGATAAATACATTAAAAATTCTCAGGGAGGTTTTATTCCATTTATGAAGGCAAATATTTTTTTTTTATATTTACGAAGTTTTTTTTTATTAAATTTATAGATCGTCGTTTACAACTGGCCTTTAGTATACACTCAAAAAAATGTCCAGATCAACTTTTTGTCAGGTTAACTCTGACCGCTAGCTGGCTGACAGAGGTTTCCATTACATGACATTACATCCTCGAAATGCCTATCTAAGGTCAACTCGTGCAGCTCCCAAGGCCCTACTTCACCTGCTTGTGGCTTAATTTCAGAATTTCTCCGGTCACAGGTCAACACAAGTTTTACTTTCCCTCATGCAGGCGAACGCGCGCCTGCCCGAGGCCAATTACGCCGTATGTAGGTCGTCGAGTTAGCCTCCATTTTTCTGAGTGTAAATGCCTACAAATTATCAGAATGGCATTCAAAGTTTTCTTTGGCAAGGGAAATTTTTTTTTGTGTTGAAAAATCAAGACAATAAAAACATCGACATGAAAGAAAATCTTATACAGTAATGGAAGAAAATTCTCGCCCTTTCATCCGCTACCCCCTATCAACAAATAATGCGAGTATATTATAGCAATCTTCCATGCATGAGTTGTGATATAAAAAAAGATTAAATGTTTAAACATCTTTATATATTTTTCGAGCCGTCAGAATTTTGAGTTTCTGCACAATTCTGAAGATCAAGTCCCGGTTTCCCGATTTCCCCCAGTTATTATTAGGCGTTCGTTTGGAACGGACAAAATCAAAAATTTCCATCGTTTTCGGATTCATTTGATTCCGTAATTCCAACGAGCATCATCAAAGATTTTTTTTTCATTATCTTGGTCTATATTAAAGCGCCTACATAACGAGAAACAGTCCGCTGTTATAACCGTTAATTAAGTTCAAGTGTTTATTTTTCTTATTAAAGCTTAATATACTAAAAAGTAAGAAAATCTATTCAATTTAAAAAAAAAATTAATTTGAAAAAAAATATATATATCAGTGAAAGTTTAAAACTTCTTTTGGTATTATTGGATAAAAATTTTCTGAAAATCGCAAAATATTTTTGTAGCATAAGCAAAAATGAATGAAGCGAAGAGTTTGATGACAACATTCATGATCCTTGTTATGTTGCTGGCGGCACTGTGGGGTTTCTATGCGATGTTGACTTAGTCAGTGTAGGAAACTCCGAAATTGTTAAGAAGGTAAACACTAAAATGAGAAATTTAAAAAATTTCATGTTAAAAAAAAACTTACGGCTTAAAAAACAGTGAAACTTTGGTATAATGAACGTAATTTGAAAGGAAATTTGATTTTTTTTTCGCTTGTTGTAATAATTTTTGAAGAAAAATGATATCTTATTTGTTTAAAATTGTTAAAATGTATGTCCATTTATTTGGCATCCACAAACTTATATAAAATTGTTTTTTATGTCTTATCATGGCATAAAAGAAAGACATATTTAAAGTCTGATGATTTGTGGATTAAACTAAAATTCAGTTTTAAAAATGAAATGAAAATTTCTTAATTCAACTTTAAATCTGACCCTCTGGATTATATCAAGTGAGATTTGTCAATCATTAGAGAAATCAATATTTTGGCAATTTTTTTTCACCTCATCAATATGTATCTATCTTTAGATTTTTGAAAGCAAAAATATTTTCGATATTGAGGTGGAACCGGATTTTCTGTTAGAATTGAACCGGATATTTCTATTTTAAGATCTCTTCCGATGATCAACTAAAAAAATATTTGAAAATAAGTACAAAATCTCGCTTAAAGAAGTATTTTTTAAAATTATTTTTCTCAAGGGCTTGAGTTTTTGTTTTTCCCAGGGGTTTGTGTTTTTGGTTTCGACAGAGGTCTGCATTTTTAATTGCTCCAAAACTTTTAAAATCCTTTTAGACCCCTTTTAAAGATGATTTAATCTAGCACATTTGCCTCTAGAATCGGGTAATGAAATCGCGAATACTGCGTTAAAACATAAAAACGAGAGTACAGTTACAAGAAAATTCTAATTTTCCAAATTTATGACCCAATTTATGCAAACAACATCATAAACTTGAAAATAAAAAACGAGGATTTCTCTTTGATGTCAAAATTTTGATATTATTTACATCTTTTGAGCTTTAATTGAAATTCCGAAAAACTCAATTCAAGCAAAAGTGGAAAATTCCCAATTAAAATCCTAGCGGAATTTGCAATTCGCAGTATGTGGAAAACTTAGTCAAGTGCTATGGTCATCAACCCAATATTTATATTCAGTTTAATGGAATTTCAAAAGTATTTTCAATTTTTAATTATAACTTTTGTACACATTCAGAGCGTGGATGAATTTTTTTTTTAAATAAAAATTATTAACTTCAGAAGTCTTCTCGGTTGGCAAGAAATTTTCCAATGAAAATGTTTTTTTTTTGTTGTAGCGGCTTTTCTCTGAAAATTCGGCAAGTTTATTTTTAAAAACGACTTCTGACGCCTGACGCGCTTTTGACGCGTTTTTTTATATTTTTCGTGTGGTTTTCTTTTATTTTCTCGTTTTTTTCAATTTGAAATTGGAAAAATGTCGTTATGATGACAATGTATCTAGCCACACCTGACAATATAGAAAACAAAAAGATTATCTCTATAACGTTGAAATGTATAACCATCTATAAAATATTGTGGTCGAACGTCAAAATGATCATGAAAATGTAGCAGAAGTGAATTTGATTCGAATCGGGTTCAAATTTTTGATGATGTTTTCAAAAGACCTGTGGCCAGAAAATATGTTCTGTATTTTTTTCACGTTGGTATGAGATAAATATTCCTATAAATTAATACTTTGTTTGTGTTAGTCGTGGAGAACCGTGTGATTTTTTCATCGGAGCAGTCTTTTTTATAGGCAAAATGGCGGGGTAATGGGAGGATTTTTTTTTTTGGGAAAATGTTAAGATCTGGGAAGGTATTTTTAGCGTTTAGCCGTAGCCGTGATGCCTTTGTCATGTTTTTTTTATTTCACCCATTCCTACCACGATCCAATCATCTACGAAAAAAATGATCTCTAGATAACCAAAAATATATATAATATGCTGTTTTATTTTCCTACTGAAAATACATTGATATGATTTTTTTAAAAGTCTGTGTACAAATTGAATATTTTATTTTCCGCATAATAAAAATGGCAGGTAGCGAAATATTTTCTATTTTTGCCGCCGCAATTCTAGGCTAATTTTTTATCGTTTAAATCCAGAATTTCCCGTTGTTTTTTTTGTATGTGATATAGACTGAAAAAATCCGAAAATTTCCTTCTAATTATGGTTAATGCTTTTAATTTTACAGCAATTTTACTATAACTTACTATTAAAATTTTGAGCTAACAAAATTCCTTTAGTTTAAAATAGTTTTGAGTAATTTATTCTAAAAATAGAAAACTCTTCATTTTACAGATGGCGTAAACACTGGAGGAGAATTTTCCGAACCATCTGGAAAAAAACAAACATGAATCGAAATACCGCAGAAAATCGATTGGGAAGCTTGTTTTTTAGTTTTTTGGCAAACGATGAGAGTTTTCCGTGCACTCTAGTTTCGAATGCTCGGGAAGGGTCATTACGACGCCATTTAGCAAAGAAAAACAATAACAAAAGTGAACGAGAACAACAACAACAACAGCATAAAAATAATATACTTTTTTGAAAAACTCATCATGAACAGCAATAATAATTAGCCAGAATTTACGTCATTTTCTCAGCAATTGGACAATTTTAGATATAATTTATTTGTCTTTAAGTTTTTCTTTTGTTAAAGTTTATTTTTTTTAAGAATATATATTAATTTTTTCGTATTTGTTATCATAATCTTTGGTTCCACGTTCAGAAAATGGAAAAGGGCAATTTTTCTTATGATTTTACATAATTTTCTAGAATTTCATTTTCAAATGTTGTTTATTTAGTACATAATTGTTAATTGTTTTTGTTATTAATATTTAGTGTAATTTTGATTTAGCCCATTATAAAATTTATATCAATTAATTATGATTTTTTTGTTTGGTTCTCATTTGAATACAGTAACTAAAAAATAACATTTACAATTAATATAAACAGCAGCATTTGTTGTTTTTTTGTTCCAAATCAAAAAACAGCCTTATTTAGAATGTAAAATTTTATATATTCTTAACGTATTTAAAAGATAAAATAACAAACATGAGAAGTATGAATTCATCATTAAAAATCATGAGGAATTGTAATTAACATCACAGTTATTTTTACATAGATTTAAACAAAAACAAAAAAAGAGCGAAATGTAAATTTATCCATTTTACTTATAATAAATTTTTAAAATAAGTAATTATGCTGTGTTATTATTATTTTTTTAAACTACAGGCTTTGGTCCCTAATTTCTTCCGGAGCCCAGTTTATACCGCGGCGTCGACTTAATTTTTTTTTGCCGTAAAATTGATTTAGAATCTCTTTAAAAAATCATTAGATAGAAGTTCAGATGTTCATAGGAAAGGGGGCTGATTTTTGTTTGAGGGGCAAGTAGTTTTTATAAGCTAATAGACAGATTGATAGACCGACCAAAACACTATCAATATAATTGACCGCTGGGTCGAAATACTTGGAGTCGTCAAACATTGTTAACCCTTTGACGACCATACATTTTCGGCCGAAGGGAGTTTGATTTTTACTTTCTTCTACGGAGTATAATAAAGTATATTGTATTCATGAAAAATTTCGACCTCTTAATTTTGCCTAAAAAACATTTCCCGTTCACTCCTGAGTCGATTGGAGTCATATTAAAAAAATGTCTTGCTGTCTGTCAGTCTGTCAGTCTGTCTGTCAGTCTGTCAGTCTGTCAGTCTGTCAGTCTGTCAGTCTGTCAGTCTGTCAGTCTGTCAGTCTGTCAGTCTGTCAGTCTGTCAGTCTGTCAGTCTGTCAGTCTGTCAGTCTGTCAGTCTGTCAGTCTGTCAGTCTGTCAGTCTGTCAGTCTGTCAGTCTGTCAGTCTGTCAGTCTGTCAGTCTGTCAGTCTGTCAGTCTGTCAGTCTGTCAGTCTGTCAGTCTGTCAGTCTGTCAGTCTGTCAGTCTGTCAGTCTGTCAGTCTGTCAGTCTGTCAGTCTGTCAGTCTGTCAGTCTGTCAGTCTGTCAGTCTGTCAGTCTGTCAGTCTGTCAGTCTGTCAGTCTGTCAGTCTGTCAGTCTGTCAGTCTGTCAGTCTGTCAGTCTGTCAGTCTGTCAGTCTGTCAGTCTGTCAGTCTGTCAGTCTGTCAGTCTGTCAGTCTGTCAGTCTGTCAGTCTGTCAGTCTGTCAGTCTGTCAGTCTGTCAGTCTGTCAGTCTGTCAGTCTGTCAGTCTGTCAGTCTGTCAGTCTGTCAGTCTGTCAGTCTGTCAGTCTGTCAGTCTGTCAGTCTGTCAGTCTGTCAGTCTGTCAGTCTGTCAGTCTGTCAGTCTGTCAGTCTGTCAGTCTGTCTGTCAGTCTGTCCGTCAGTCTGTCTGTCAGTCTGTCTGTCTGTCAGTCTGTGTACAAGATTTCTCAAAAACTAATAGAGCTAGCGCCATGAAATTTTATAGGCATGTTGGGTCCTGAAATGGGACGATCCTATCAACTTTTGGTGGAAATCCGTTAACCGGAAGTATCCAAAATGGCGGTTTTTCAAAAATCGCAATTTCGTTTTTCTCGATTTACTCCCAAACTACGCGTTTTTTAGTGGCCTTAAGTATGACAAAACTTGGAGAAAATAAAATTTCCCACACTTTTGTCTTTGGCTATAACTCGATATATCAACCTGTTATCGAGATAAACCGTTATTTCCAAAAAAACAGTTTTTTGCGATTATCTCGAAAACTAACGGGTTTTTGCTGACTGAATGTATGAAGTAAATTAATGAGAATGGCATTCTGCACAATTTTGTTTCTTACCGTTATCCGTTATCTTTTACCGTTATTGAGATATTTTCATTAATATATAAAAAATCATATGTTTGCGAATAATTTGCAAACTAACGGTTTTTCGACAAATCAGTTAAAAGAATAATTAAAGATGTTAACATTTTCTACATTTTTGCCATTTACCGTAAATTGATATCTTTTACAGTTCTCAAATTATCTCAAATTTTGTACGTTTTTGATATTTTTGAATAAACCAAGAATTTATTGGGAGGTCGTCTTAGGTTGACAACGCGACAGTGCTCTAGCGTAAATTGCGCAGGGTCGTAGATTTTGTAGAAGAAAGTTTTGTGTTGACCACAACTGATATTTTTTTTCATTTTCATGATCTGTGACCTGATAATAGTTATGCCACAAAAAATGGTGGCCCTAGACCCCCTCCTTGCCCCTCATTTTTTTATCTCGAAAATTAAAATTGAAAGACAATATTCTTATATATAATTCATGTACGTATTTATTTTTGAATTTGAACAAACTGAATTTAATTAGTTGTGCATGTGGTAGACGTCGAAGCAATCGCAAGTACAGATATCGTCGGCTAAGAGTGAAATCGTTCTAAGTCCATTATACCAAAATTTCTGGAAGAGCAATAAAAAACCTTGTTAAATCATTTTAATTTTCATTTAGGATCATAGGGGCACAGGGGAACCGGCATAGAATTCCCGCCACATACATTTATATTGCCCTATCTATCCTCTACAAAAAACCTTTTAATACCTTTGCTCTATCTCTTAACTGGACGATTTTAAGTAGGTACTGAAAGCTCTTGGGCAAGCATACTTGCCTGTGGTCGTTAAAGGGTTAAGGGAAGCATGAAGTAACGAATTTTTTTTAAAAGCCACACATTTTTAATGATATTAAAACAGGAACGTTTAATATATACTAAAAATAATTTAAGCCAGATTATTTAAGAAATAAATCTTAATTGTAATGATTTTACAACAAAATAAAATTACATTTCACTTTGAATGATGACAATCGTCGCATGCGGTCAATTTCTCATGAACAATGTTGTCTTGCGTCGAATTTTTGTAAGAAAATTCGTTTGTGAGACATTTTTTGATAACAACCATATAACCTTTCGACACAAGTCGCAGAAAGGGTCTGACGATCCTTTTAGAATTCTATATTTCCAAAAAAAGTGGGTCGCGATAGAAAACAGGTTGGAAACCACTGCATTAGCGGTCCAATCCCTCTTCAAGGTCAGTCTGGCGGTCTCTCCGTCGTCTTGAGCCTAGTGTCGTCTAGACTCTGACGTCTAAAATACACATCTGGTGCCAAATTTCAGGCCAATCGGTTTAACCGTTTATGCTCAAAGCCATTTACGAAGTATGACACGCTAGCTAATTTTTAGGTTATTTTTGTTGAACTTTCTTTTTTAAAATTATTTAAATAACCACAAAATTCAAAGAAAACAAAATTCAAAGAAAATTCAAAGAAAATTCAAAAGTTCGTGTCTTATCAATTGTAATGGGTAACGTTGCGAAAGATAATATTTTGATAACGATTAATTAAATAACAAAAATATTCAGATTCTTCACCTTCCCATTTGGAGACGGATTTCTTGTGCTACCCGTATATATTCAAACACTTCTCTACTGTTTAGCAGTCTATAGTTTAAGCTTTTCGTAGCTTTTCTAAAAGTTTCTTTACTTTCAGTTTTACCGTTATCTACCTAAACTTTTAACCGTATGCATAAAAATGGGCAGGTTTGAATTAATAAAAGTGGGCAAATACGCTTGCTTAACTTCCGAGGTACAGAAAAAAATGGAGAATTCGCACTAAATGAAATGGAGTATGAGCATATGCTCATTTTTATGCATACGGTTAAAAGTGTAATTAAATAACGGTAAAACTGAAAGTAGAGAAACTGAGCATATGCTCCTACGCATATCTTGTTTTTTGGCCGTTGTGCTTTTTTACAATCAATAAAAATAAAACTTAAATTTCGGAGCTTTTGACACACTTTTCCTTCGTTTTCTTTATCGCAGAATTTTCAACAAATTTCGGGGGGAGGCTTGTGAATGGAGCCACATTTTGCTGGAAAGTCGTTTTGCTGTCAGTGAAATCCCATCGCGGTGTCTGGGAGTTCGGTATTCATTTGAGACGAAAATTTTCTCAGTTTTGCGGTTAATGTTTGTTTGTTTTAGGAAACTGTGAATGCAAAATTGTTTTCTAAAATGTATTTTACGTGGTTAATAAATATTGATTTAATTTTGTATTCATTGGCGTGTTTAGGTTTCTACGCTTTAGTTCTATATTTAATAGATAACTTCAAGTCAATAGTTTTAATAATTAAATCGATTTTGTTACCATATTTTCAACCGCAAGCAAATCAATCACTAACGGAGAAATTTGGAAATTGGGCAGGTAAATAAATGTTGACAAAACAGTAATAATCTATTTTCAAATGGTTGTAAAGTTCGTAATTCAACATAAGAAAATTGAAAAATGTGTCTCTTATCAATTGTAGTGGGTAACAGTGCTGAAGATAATATTTTGATAACGATTGATCCTCAATTATAAATTGTTATGACAATTTATTTACATTTAAATTTATAAAAAAAACAGTTGAACATCATTTTTCTATTGTAATTGATTGCCAAATGCATCGCAGCATAAATTCAAATTTTTCTCAACTACTTCTCAACAGGTGTTTATTGTCGTGCGGCGTTCATTTAAAATTGGGCAACATTTTTTATGAGTTCCGAGACAGTAAAATTAATTTACCGTGAAAGATCAAGCAATTACGCTTACCTGTATTATGTTCGAGCGGTTGTTTTAAAAGGGTCATGAATTTTTTTTTTTTTTTTTGTAATTATGAAAGAGTAACTGAAATTATTGCTTGAAATTATTGGCTATTGTTTACTGCAATAGTAAACAGTTGTTTTTTGTAAATTATTTCATAGTTATTTTATAATAAAGTGGGAACTATCTTGAAATTAAATTTATAAATTTTTTGTAAATTGAAATTCAATTTTTCAATTTTTTATACATGGTAACTAAAAGGTTAAAATTAGTTTTCTGCAATTTAATATTCAAAGTGTTCTATTTGCATTCTACCTTTTTTTTGCCTGAATTTGGACTTGAGGTGATTATATGTGACTACACACAAATTGACATTCAAATTTAAATGTGAATGTCAATCAATTCATTTATTTTCAATTTTTTAAATTTTTTTCTAAAAATTTTGAAAACAAGTAAATAAATATGAATAATCTCTTTTTTAGAAACAAATGCGTACGATCGAAGTTTAGATTTATTGGTTGATTTACTTGGCATTATAAAAATAAAATCAATCCAGCTTTTTTTTTTGTTTTTTTAAAAACCTATTCAAATTTGGAAATTGACACCACGGTGTTGGAAAATCCAATCGATCCAGAAAATTTTGCGACTGGTTTAAAACGTATCGATTGTACTACATTCTCTTTAGTTTTTGATAAAACAACGTACAAAACGTAATGGTTTTTTAATTGTTTTTTAAAACGAAATATGATTATTTTTATTTGTTTTTAAATTCTGTAGTATTTTATTTCACTAGTGACGATTTTCTCTTCATTTTCTGTTTTCGATATTCTATCATAAAAAAAAGGTTTTGCAAACATCTTGCTATTTAAAATGGAAAATTTGGAAAATCTCTTTTTTTGGAAAAGTCTTAAAGATGTAGAACATATCTTTTTAGTACTTCGCAATTCAATTGGATTACTCTATAGCACTTTACCCACGTAAAGAACGATGCACGATTTTGCCCCTAAACTAACTTTTGAATCAGTGTAGTTTTCACTTTGGTTGAGTACTTTTTGGAAAGGGCACAGTCTCTAGTTTCATCCATATATGGCTTCAAGAGCCACCGAATTGCAGGGGGATGGTGAGGGGTTAACGAACTTTCTTGTGATTTTTCACAGAACGCATGCATGCATTCACGAGAAAGTTCGTTGACCCCTCACCATCCCCCTGCAATTCGGTGGCTCTTGAAGCCATATATGGATGAAACTAAAGACTGTGCCCTTTCCAAAAAGTACTCAACCAAAGTGAAAACTAAACGGGTTCAAAAGTTAACCCAGGGCACGAAAAACTCTATTTCTTGCATGGTTCTTTGGTCAGTTAGAGTAAATATTTAAAAATGCCATCGTATATGAGAATTCAGCAAAAGTTAAAAAAAAGAATGGTTTTTTATGTCACAAAACTACACACAGAATAATAATAAAGCTGATTTAAATTCAACTTTTTCACAAGTCAATTCTGGCCTGTAAATGGTAAACGTCGTTATCCAATACATGACATTATGTCCTTGAAATAACTATCTGAGGTCAACCCGTGCAGCTCCTTACGCTCTACTTGCTGCATGTTTATTTTTTGAATTTATCCCGCCACATTTTGAATTTTCTTAACACCTGTGGACGCACGTCTAGCACAGGCTAAATTTTCCTGCAGAAAGCTAACTATGCCTTACGCAAGTTGACGACTTTTACTCAATTTTTCTGAGTGTGTGCATTCTCTTTCGAAGATTGGGTATAAAACACTAGTTGGGAATATAGCCCAAAAAATAAAAAAAAACATAACAAAAACTACAATTACCAGGTGTCACCATGGAAATATCAAAGTATAAAGATAAGTTTGATATTACTTTGAAAAATGTATTTAAAATCTAAGTACGCCATGAATTTAAAGGAGATTTTGTTTTTTATAATATTTTAGAGTCTTGTTCAATAATTCGTTCCAGCTAGTCGATCAGTGCTAAATAATTCTAATATCTAATATCTAATCTATAAAAATTACTATTAATCTTTAATATAATAATTAACTTAAACTATTACTAATGTAATTAACTAATTGTTCTTAATAATTTTCCAATAAACTAATATTGTGATTAAGCTAAGTTTTAATAAAATACCATTGAAAACGCATCTCGATTATTTCAATTCCGGTAATAACACCAGGGGCTAATCGTCAAATACTCTATATGATAACAGACAACAAGTTTATTTAAAAAAAATCATTTGTTTAGGAGAGGGGGAAAGGAGTGGTTCGATTGGATTTTGATGTATGGAACGGTTATGTACAATCATATTCTAAACACATTTCATCTTTATAAAGTTTCCCCAGTTTTCTAGAAAACAGCAAAAAAGTATTTCATTTGTTTGGGAGAGGTGGAAGCAGTGGTTCGATTGCATTTTGATGTATGGATGAGTTATGTAAAATCCTATTCTAAACACATTTTACCCCTAAAAATTTTTCAATATGATATATCATGAAATGTTTTTTTTTCTGGACAAAAGAACACTAAAACTCATACTCAAAGATTCACTTAATGTAAGAGAAATTCCAGACTTCACACTTTTTTTTATTCGATGAATTTTTTTAGTGACAAAAAATGTAAGGTCAATCAACATTCAAATTACGACACAGAATTCTGAAATTTATCCCTGAAGACATCAGAACTTTTTCATAGGGATTTTTTCATAAAAAATACACGGAACAAATTCAAATTCTGTCCGGCCAAAATCTAGGTGCTGTAGATTAGCATGGTTTTCTGTTATATAAGGTATCTTAAAAAACCCGAAACAGATTTTTAAACATGTATATGTCTGGGAAATTAAAAAAAATCTTTGTAATTAAAAAACAATTTTTAATATTTCGTTTTAAAAATGTTGTAGAGAAATAATAATATTTTTAACAATTTTAGTTTGATAGTGTTTTTTCTGTTAATTAAGAAATTAAATTTAACACAAAGCGTCATTTCTAGTTTACACACAATAACTTGTCTAAACATATAATTATTTCCTGATTATCGAAGTACAGTATTTAAAATTATCACACCATGTTATTGCAATTAAAATTCGTTACTTATCGAATAAATTTAACAATACACCCACCCGAGTAATCAAATTCCATCTTTAATCGCTTGTACATAAAAAATATTTTAACGGATTTGATTGTCAAATCTCGCATGCTGAAACTTAGGTCTTTGTATTTTACATAATTTGCAGGTAGCTAAATATTCGATTAAAGCTAGTATTAAATATGTTGCAAGACTACGGTCTATTGGCATCCATCTGAACAAAAACATATCTATGTGAAATTCCCATTCATTAGAAAATGCGGTGCTTGGCCGAGCATTAAAACTGTGGGATATTTGATGAGCATAGGGTTAATTGAACATCGTCGTCGTTTTCAAATATGTTTACGTTTTGCATGGTTAATACTGTTGGCAAATAATGGACATATGAGAAGCATAAATACTGCGTATGATTTTTCATCAATTTTTGTATTGTTAATTCAACCACCCGATCATGTCTTGTTGATGTCAAGGTCATTGATTCAGAAATTAGGATTTTGTTCTGCGAAAAATTTAATATAAAAAATTACGCAATGTTTTTAAACACTTTATAATACTTGACGCTTACTAATTACTTTGTAAGAATATTCTATAGTCATAAACTGATAAATTATAGAATACCATAGAAAACTTACATAATAATTGGTGGAGTAATGTTTCTTCTCAAGTTGGAACCACTTGATTTGATAGTATCTTCAATTTATTATCATTCCTTGTCTGCTGTGCGTAAAAATTAAATATGTCAGTTCAAAGGATGTTTTTCCAAAAATTTTTTTAATAAAAACGATTATTTAATATGTTAAACATTCTCTGAGGGTTGCTGTAAATTATATTTTTCACGCCTGCGGCGCATTTTTTGAACGATGTATATCGAACAATGTTCCCTGCAGCGCATTTATCTTTATTGGTACTTGTACAATTTCAATTAAATTTGTTTATAAATCGTGAAGAGCACGAAAAATTGAGTTTATTTTCGCTTCGAACTGACTACCTCTTACCGCACTCGGGTCCAAAAAAGTTGCATGCGGCGTATATAAAATATATTAATTGTTTTTGTCCAAATGTGATTTCTTGATTTTCGTCCAAGATTCTGATTCTGTAAGAAGACACAATTTTTTAATATCTCTGGTTTTTTTTTTAGTGCAGCTTTTCCTTCGTTCGGTTGTGCAAGTAAACTTTTTCGGTTTGTGAACTTTTCGGTTCTTGAATTTTTGAGACCAAAAAATGCCTCGGTTTGTAAACAATTTTTCGATTCGGGAACAATGCTTCGGTTTGTGAACAAAATTTAAACTGTATATAAAAAATAAGATAAGAGTCTTAGCTTGAAATTTTAAAATTTTTGTATATAGAATTTGTGGTTTCATTTCGGTAATCAGCCCCCCCCACCTTCTTCCCTTCACTGATCCTGTAAACTACGATTTACGCACTTCAAACGCCTATGCCTTGTATTTGGGAAATCTTAACTTTTAGCCGATCTCTTTCTTAACTCTGCTTGTATCTATAAAAAATTAAATGTGTGAAAAACTGTTTCAAGTACAAATTCAGAATATAGGTGAACTTCATACTTATCTATCATAATTCTATTAAGACACAATTTCATGACGTTTTACAATTAAAGTTTGTAAATTGTTGAGTACTTTTTGGAAACATTGTGAAAAATTTTCATAATTGAAATTTTTCATTCTTAAAATTACAAATTTATTGCTTGGTAGTGAAAATCGCAGCCAAAATTCGACACCTCCAGTGATTCATTTAACATAAATTTTATCGCTCTCTTAAGTTGCAAGGTTAAGATTTAATCTAATTAGTTTCACCGTTAATGCCAAGGGAAAGGTAAAACTTTTACGGTTGATTGAATTTAAGTAAAACAATAGTATTTTTTTTGGAAATCTCTTTAAAGTGACTAAACTTTTGATTCATGGTTTCCTTTATTTTAGGTCTCGATTAGACATAATTGTGGACTATTTTCTTTCTATTAAAATGGCACCTGCACACTCAGAAAAATGTCCAGGTCAACTTTTTGTCAGGTTAACTCTGACCTTACAGAGGTGTCTGTAAGCCAGCTAGCGGTCAGAGTTAACCTATCTAAGGTCAACTCGTGCAGCCCCCAATGCCCTACTTCACCTGCTGGTGGCTTAATTTCAGAATTTCTCCGACCACAGGTCAACTCAGTTTTACTTGCCCACATGCAGGCGAACGCGCGCCTGCCCGAGGCCAATTACGCCGTATGTAGGTCGTCGAGTTAGCCTCCATTTTTCTGAGTGCAGATTGGTTTTTTCCGAAAATTTTTGTTCAAGACATTAGAAGTGTCCTGAAAAATGCTGTGTCTACGAGATATATTTTTTGACATAACATGAAAATAGGTGAAATTTTTGTCTAATCAAAACAATGTCTTAGGAATATTTTTGATATGGAACTAAAAAATAATATTGCAATTAGTGTGAAAAATATCATTGTATGTACTAAAATTGTAAAATTTCTTGAGAACTTTCGTGGTGGAATGTTTGTTTACATAAGTCTGATACTGATATTTCCCTTTAAACTCATGTAACTCAAATTCATGCAGAATATCGTAAACAAACATCGATGAAGGTTTCTTATGAGTTTCTCTTTAATTCAACGAATTTAGCAAAAAAATTTCCTCCAACAAAAAAATTGCTCACAATTTTCACGGCGTGTTTAATGACTAGCCCCCACATTTTATATACCACAATTTCAGTTTATTAAACTTTAAGCACATGTGGATGCCTATGTGGAAGCTTGCCGGCTAGAGCAATCAACCGTAGAAGAGCTACATGCGAACACCTATTGTTCAATGAAAGTGAAAGCACCTGAAAGGTGAAAAACACGTTTCCCACTCTATTCGGTTATTATTATTATTATTTTTTGCAAATATGCGGTCAAGTTAATTTTGGCACTGTGTTTGGATAATTGACGATAATACAAAAATTTTTGAATTTGGAATTACAACAGGTCACGTGTAATTCGGTTGCGTGTATGTAAAAAATCCGTTTTGATTGTTGTAATTTTTGGATTATAATTTTGCGGAGAATTTGAATTTTTATTAAATTTTTGTCGTAATGATTTTGGAAATCAAAAGAAATTGCTTGGGAACTAAAGTCGTTAAAAATGGATAAGAAAAGTCTTCCAACTTTTTTTCTACTTTTAATGTAGAAAAATCGAGTTGAATAGTTTAATATATCTTTAGTTCTTCACAGAAAATTTTAACGAATTTTCTAAGTCTTCGTAACTGGGTTAAAAATAATTGTAGTTGATTTATCAATTTTCTGTGGGAATTCTTAAATGAATTTAACAAACTGATAGTTTCTTTAAAAATATTTTTGGATAATTTAATTTCGTATTGTATTGCGTTCAAGCGATCTTTTTCTAGACTCTTTGCTTTACTAAAAATGTTTAAAACATTTTTTTTGCATTTACAAATTCATGTACGAAAATGTGCGAATTGAACGCATGAAGAGCTTTACAATTTCCGAGGTAACTGCTTAAGAAAAGTGTTTTGAAGGCATTCGTATAAGTAGTAATTATATAATAGTGGATAATGGTTAACACGTAAATCTGTTATGCAATCAGGTGCATATACAGGTAAGTTAACTTGACCAATTCGAATCTATCTTGCATCATTGGTTACTGATGAGTGGAGTGTATATCGGTCGATATAAAATATAAAAATAACAAAATTGCCCTTGGATGGATCATTGACCGTTCTTCAAGTATTTATATATGGCTTTCTGCACTAAAAAAGAAGTATCAGGTTGCAAGTTATACATTTTGTACAGTTTGACTTTAACGATTTTATTAATAAAACTGGTTACTTGCCCTAAAAATATTATTATACGTTTGGTATGTTCCATTCGCTAAACGTGACTTATATATTTTGTTGTTTTGTATTCATGCCTTTCAATTTAGGATGGTTGCATTGAAGATAAAGTTTGCCTCATATATGCATAAAATATTTAAAAAAATACTCTGCTGGAACCAACGTTTACCCATCCAAAAACGTAATGATTTCATTGTGGAAATATTTTTGCTTGAATTTAATACATTTACTTGATTGTACACATCTTTCAAAACGAAATGTTGAACCAATAAATTCAAGTGTTTGTAATTTAATTTTTGTTGAATCCATAGCGTTTTTCTTGAATTTCTTACGAGCGTAAAATTGACGTTTTTTCATGTAAGAAACTTAAATTTTACATGAGATTCAGCTAAAAAATCGGCGGACATTCCAAGGGCCCTTTTGCAATGAAAAACCTGGGCCTTTTTTATGGGGAAATTCATTCGCAGATCCAGAGTCCTTCACCCTTTCTACATGATAAGATTTTTATACTCTATATGATATATCATATAGGACTATATTAGATTTAGTATACCGTTTGTAACGAATCGAACAAAAATAAACTACACCAGGATATTTGAGGCGTTAAAACCTAGAGTGGACCAACCCACATAATCGAGTTTTTGAAGCTTTTCCACTTTTGTACTATTATTTACTGTAAATTTTTGGAAAAAAAATTGTGTGGACTTTATTACTCAATGTTGAAATGTTCTTTTGTGCATCCAAACATTTTTATCTGGCTTTTAACGCCGCATTTGTGATGATGAAAGATTTTGATTTCCGCATGTCCGTCCGTCTGTCTGTCCGTCCGTCCGTCCGTCCGTCTGTTTGTCTTTCTGTTTGTCCGTCTGTTTGTATGTCTGTCCGTCTGTCTGTCCGTCTGTTTGTCCGTCCGTCTGTCCGTCTGTCTGTCCGTCTGTCTGTCCGTCTGTCTGTCCGTCTGTCTGTCCGTCTGTCTGTCCGTCTGTCTGTCCGTCTGTCTGTCCGTCTGTCTGTCCGTCTGTCCGTCTGTCCGTCTGTCCGTCTGTCCGTCTGTCCGTCCGTCTGTCTGTCCGTCTGTCTGTCCGTCTGTCTGTCTGTCGGTCTGTCTGTCCGTCTGTCTGTCTATCTGTCTGTCCGTCTGACTATCTGTCTGTCCGTCTGTCTGTCCGTCTGTCTGTCCTTGAACACCATAACTTTTGAAACGATTGAGCTATAAACTTGAAACTTTTTACAGATGTATTTCTCGTATATAGTAAGACTAAAATCAACAAAAATAAGTAAGACTAAGTTCTTGAACGAGTAAAGTCGGATTATTCCTTTCGTGCTTCCCCATACAAGTGAAACAATTTTTTGCAATTTTCTCGAAAACGGTGAGTTGTATTGAAATTTTTTTTAAGATAAAATGTGTTTAGAATAGGGTTTTACACAACTCATCCCTACATCAAAATCCAGTTGGGCCATCCCTTCCCTCTCCTTTATACAAATGAAATACTTTTTCCTATTCTCTCGAAAACTGTGCATCGTACCGAAACATTTATAAAGACGAAATGTGTTTAGAATATGATTTTACATAATCGTTCCATACATCAAAATCCAATCGCACCACTACTTCCCTCCTCTCCCGCAAAAAATGGAGTATTTGACGATTGGCCCCTTGCAATTGTAGCTTTTCTTATGTTTTAAATCGAATTTATTATAATCGTGTAAACATAGTAATATGTTGGCTTAATTTTTGTATTTTAAGGTTATCATTACAAATTCTGTATTACGCATATTAAAGTTTTTCTTTTTTAAATTTTCTTTTCAGTAATAACTGGGGCAACAGATGGAATTGGAAAGGAGTACGCAAGGGAATTAGCCGGGAAGGGATTAAGTATTGTATTAATTTCGCGATCTAAAGAGAAATTGGTTAAAGTTGCTAATGAAATAGGTACAAATTTATATAAAAATTTTTTTTTTACCTGAAATGAATATTTTAGAAAGAGATTTTTCTGTGAAGACAAAATGGATTGTGGCTGATTTCAGCAAAGGACAGGAAATTTACTCACACATAAAGACTGAATTAGAAGGAATACCTGTTGGAATTTTAGGTAAAAACATAAAAAAGAATCAATTTTTTGTGAATTTTGTAGAGTTGTCAGAAGAAGGTCTATTTAAAACCTAAGAAGAATCACAATCTTATTTATAATTTTTATCGTGCACCGCAACGTTTCGAGAAAATCTCAGAAAACTGTTTCTTTTGTAGGAGTGGTACGATTGTTCCCGTTAAAGAACTTTGCCTCCCTATATAGAGTGTAAAATTTAGTTCAATTCGCCTAAAATTTTGTAAAAAAGAATCATCAAAAATTTTATTATTTTATTTTTTTAGTGAATAACGTTGGCCGAATGTATGATTGCCCTGAAGAATTGGGAAAAATTGATGAACAACTTTTATGGGATATGATTAATATTAATATAGCAGCGTGTACCATGATGTCCAGACTATTGATAAATCACATGATAAAAAATGGGAAGGGTGCTATTATCAATATTTCCTCTGGTAGTGAATTGCAGCCTTTACCCTATATGGCCGTTTATTCAGCGAGTAAGGTGAAATTACATTTAAAAAATGGAATATAAAAAAGATTTCTAATTTTTTAACTGAACTTTTCAGTTGTATATAAAGAGTTTTACGATAGCTCTTCAACATGAACTCAGACCATATGGTATCACTGTCCAATTAGTTACACCAATGTATGTCGTCACAAAAATGAACGAATATTCGAAGAAAGTCATGAATGGCGGATTATTAATACCTGATGTTAAATCTTTTACTAGATCGGCTGTGTTTACACTAGGAAAAACTAATGAAACAACAGGTTATTGGACCCACGGAATACAAGTATTTTTTTTTAACTTCTGTATAGTAAATTTTTGTTTACTAATATTTGCAACTTTTCAGTATGGCGCAATGAAGATAGTTCCAACGTGGATTCGAACTCGAGTTGGACATAGAATGAATAAAGTATTTAGAGACGAATATTACGCTTTGAATGACAAAATAGTCGATTGTAGTTAATTTTTATTTAAACTGATAAGGTATGGAAATGATAGGAAATAAATTTTATATTTTTTAAGTAAATAATTCTTTTTTATTTGTGTACAATGTATTCCTTTATTAATAAGAGAGGTGGCGCTAAAAATTCATTAAAACGAAATTTGCTTCTAAAAAACACAAAAAAAAACAAACTTCGCTTCTAAAATTTTGCTTTTCAAAAATCTATTATATTAGCGTATTTTCATTTTTTGGGAAAAATGGAAGTGCAGTCGATTTTACTAATACTACAATAGTGTTTTATTACTACTTTACTATCCATACTTACCCTTTTAAAAAATTCGATTTCACTTGATTGAAAATTTGAATTTGCCACCCAAAAAAATTCGTGTTCCCTTTTCGACCGCGTGCGGCGCCACGTCCTACGTACGCCGAAAAGTTCTCTATTCGGCCGCGTGGCGGCGCCACTAATTTGTAACTTCATTTTGGTTTGAATCATAGATGTAGTATGGTTTTAAGCTAAATTTTTAATTTTTTTTTTTTAATTTTTTTTTTAAATTTAACGTTTTGTGGACCAGGAAGTGAACAACAATAAATCAATAATTATGACTTTTTCTCGTTGAAAATGGTTTTAGAAAGCATTTAAAAACACTAATTTTATGGAGGGGTGGTATTTACGCCTGCGGTATATAGAAGTATATAGAAAGTTGATACTATTGAATAAGCAAAAAATATAAGGATTTAAAGTTGGTGGAACTTAAAAGTATCGACGGCCAACAAAGGGTTAAAGGACCGTAACATTTATTTGTTAGTCAAAAATAATAAATTACCGAATAATAATGGATTAAGATGATATTTTTGTTCGAGAATTCTAAATGAAATAATTGTAATCATATTAAAAGAAATTTGGTGGTTTTGTCTTTCTATTTAATTTTGGCATACGAATTCGTAGTTCCTTTTTTGCTAAGTAATTTACATAAAAAATTGAAATAATTTTTTTTTTGAAAGAAAACACAATTTTTCAATATTTCTGATTTTTTTTGTGCAGTTTTTCCTTCGATCGGCTGCGCGAGTCAATTTTATTTATACTTCTTGATCCTCCCGTTACACAGTGCTCCCTTTCCAATAATCTTGTCAAGATTCGACACAAAATAGATATTTGCCTCTCCCCCACACAAACTGTAAGATTTTTTTCTGGCTTTCTTTGAAATTGTGCGTTTTTAAGTCTATGCCGCATGCCAGCCTTAAGTAAGAAACATATCAAAAGCTATAATTGCCAATCTGGCAATTATTGAAAACCCGTATGGTGATATTCGTATCAAAATTCGAACAGTTGTACCAAAATTCCAATTTGAAGTCAAACTTTCCTATAAGATTTTTTAAAATTTATTCCAATCGGATTTTGATGTATGGAAGTTTTATGTCGAAACATATCCTAAATAACTTTTGTTCTTGCACTTTTTTGATCAGATGCACCGTTTTTGAGATATTCACAAAAACCGTTTTCGTTCGTATGGGGGGTACCCCCCCCTAATAGTCCATTTTTGCCCATTAACGAACTTAGCCTCGCATTTTACGAGAAACAGATCTGCGCAAAATTTCAAGTCTGTAGCTCAATCCGTGCGCCCGCAATCCGCGCCACAGACGGACGGACAGACAGACGGACAGACGGACAGACAGACGGACGGACATGCAAAAATCAATTTTTTTAGTCATTCTAAACTTACTGGTGTAATTCATTTTTGTGTGCGATGACGGGATCTTGGCGTTACAAACGGTAAGGCAAAGTTAATATACCCTTTGGTTTCACCATACGGGTATAAAAAGACTCAACAGCACTACAAATAAAAATAACTTTGAAAAAATATTTTAGATACAAATCCTTGATGTTATCCAAGCCACTCTTGACAAAAGCGTCATTTTCGGTTCGATCAATTTAAACAAAAATATACTTTTAAACTATTTTTAAGATTTGTTAAGTTTTTCGAAATGTTTAAATGTCAATTGGGATTACAGACAATGCAAGAAATAAAACTTTTCTCGTTTTAAAAATATTTTTAATAATCCAAATAGTGAATGGTGTAACTGTGATAATTTTAAACGAGATTTACAGGCAAGAACTCATAAAATTCGTGGGTATCAATGAAAGAAATGAAATCTCGATTGGATTTTTTTTCGGTGAGGTGTACGGAGTGCATTTAATATTTGCCTATGCATTTGGTTTTTCATTGGCAAAGAAATGTGCCAGTGATCCTCATACTTGTCACCTAGGACTATTACTAAAAATCTGGAGTCTTTTCACGCTTTTGGCTTCGTTGGATGGATTTGCGCTAACATTTATTTTATACAAAATGACCCAATCGATTGCTATGATTGTTGAGAATTCTCTATTTAATGGCATAAATAATTACTATTTGGATCCAGAATGGAGACTGGTTTGGGATTTTGTCCAATACACAAATCAATGTTGTGGGGTGAAGAGTCTAACAGATTGGAAGACAAATGTTTGCGTTCAGAATGTATATGGAAATGGGGACAAAATTCAACAAAATGTCGCGTAGGAAACTGTTTTTTTTTTTCAAAAATAACGACAACAAAATTTAAAAATTTTCTTTTAGAAACGAAACTATTTTTCCAGTGGCTCCGTATAGTTGCTGTAAACGAAATTCCAGTTGTTTTCAATCGAATTCAATTCAACAACTCTCCCGTTTATGGATAGAAATCCCAGCACTAAAAGAAGACGCCGTTAATAAAATGGGATGCTTAAATATTTTTAACGAAAAATTTGATTATTTCCTGCAATCTCAATTGTACGTTGGAGTTATTGTATGCTTAATGGAGGTGGGATTAAAACTATTTTACTAAGCTATTTTAACTTTTGCCATTTTCTTTGTAGATTGGAATTTTAACCACGATGAGGATTATGTTTTCACAAACTCGTAGATATTTACCAGTTCCAAAAACTGACTCTGAATGCCAAACTGTCGTCTCTGAACAGGTTAAATATTGAAAATTTTAAATAAAATTTGTTGGGCTCTTTGGAAATTTATATTAAAATATAAAAGGATTCCAGATTAGTGGAGAATGATGATATTGAGCTAAGAGAGCATTCTTCAGATTCAATAGCGTGTTTCGAAGAATGTGACGAAAGAATCAAAGATGAAACTAATGAAGACATTCTGGAACAGAATTGTACAATTTTAACTTTTGAGGAGGAAGAATATGAAGAATTATTACATTGAATTCAATATCAAATTGTACTTTTTTCGTATTTTTTATATTTATTATTTTAAATGTGTGTATTTTTTAAAGTTAATTATAATGTCTATATTTTTATTCGCTTTTTTTTAATGAAATTAAATACTTGAATTTCTTAAATAAAACATTTTTAAAGTAAAAATGTTAGGCTTTTCGTTTTCTATTAAAAACGCCTAAATGTATGCAATTTTTAATATTTACAATGGAGAAATAAAATGTTTTTCTCGATATTTACAAGAACTCCATAAATAAAATTTTAATATATAATTTAATAAAATAAGTTAATAAGCAGATTTCCAGGCTCCAATGGCAAAGTTGTATATTCGTATTAAGTATCGTCAAACTAAAATATTTTCTCGTTCGGTGTTAATTATTATAACTCTTTGATTATTTTTTTAAAGAAATGTTTACAACTACTTTGAAATAAGAATTTGAAGTACAAAAAAAGCTTAGTAGCCACAGTGACAATGTTGTTAAGGAAACAATCGAATTGATTGGCAAACAAAACATTTCAGTGCCTGATTTGTTGAACAAGATAGTTTTCTCATAAGATTATTTGATACCTAAAAAGAAAATAAAAAATACTTTTACGAACAGTGTTTTATCCTTTATTTTAACAAATTTGTCACTTTATTCAAATATTTTATCAACAATTTCAAGGAGTAAAAGAATTTCTCCAGAGATTATGGAGGCTGGTGGGGACCACGTGAGTGCGGTGAGCAGTGTTACGGCTTCCGATGAAGAAGGTTTGAAAAAATAGCATTTATTGCAGGAACTTAAGAACCTTAAAATATGTTTTTTTTTAGAAAAAGTGGTTGAGGAGCTACGTTCACAAACACCGGAAGTACCAGTTCCGAAGTACTCCGCCGAAGAATTGGAAATGTTGGCGTCATTCATTCAGCGAATGACTATGCTTTTTGCCTTGGATCATAATCACTGGACACCGGAAGTTTGCAATGTGGTAAAATATTGGCTTATGGATGTCAATGAGCCAATTTTGACGATATTCTACGATGGAAGTATACTGACTGCCTTGCTGTCCTTTCCTGATAGACCGGTCTATGATATGATGTATTTTATGCGTGAGCAAAATCAAATTTTTACCATCGAAGGATTTCACGATGAGGTTGCTTTCGGGACGATTCATGAAAATGTCGACGAATCCTTGCTGGGGGTTATGGAGAAGGTTTTCGCCCCGATGTTTTTTCAGTACGAGAATTGGGGGGAGAACATAAAATCGAATTTGTGCAGTGCCTTGCATAATTTTCTGAACTTTTTGACTATGTTGCATTATAAAATGTCTGGCATGACGGTGCTTTATGTACCGAGTGAAGGACAAAATTTACCGATTGATGTTGCTATCAAGGAGAGGGAAATGTTAAAAAGGCTAGAAACGGTTGCTGTTTTCTGGGCGTCACAAATTCGCTTGTGTCTTGGCGATAAGCAACAACTTGTACCAGACGATCTCCTGTGTCCAATCGATGAGTTCGATTTTTGGGTCTATCGAGGTAAGATAGTTTCTTTTTCTGCATATTTTAGGCGCCGTTAACAAGTGACACTTTATTCGGCGAATTTTCTTCTGTGACATTTAGTTTATGTTACACAACCGATTACAGTAGGACAAAAAACTACGAAATTTATTCTAAAAATACGCCGGAACTGAAAATTTTCCATACAAAAACGCCGATTTAAGTGATTTATTTTGCGATAGATAAATAATTTTTCACGAAATATATTCGGAGTAAAATTCGCGGAGAAATTAAAGAAAAAATCACAAGTTTAAATGAAGCACTGGGCTACCTCATCAGCGAATGTAGGCGAATCTCGACGAGCATGAGAGTGTAGTTCAGGGCTGGTCAACCCAAATTATCTTATGTGCCAATTTGGAAATGCTTAATTTTTTTTGAGGTTCCAACAGTATGAGAAAAAATTTACATATTTTTCAATTTTGCAGACGAAATTCTCCAAGGACTCGACACTCAACTTAATCACAAGAATATTATTCATATTATTAAAATACTCCAAAAGGCGCAATCTGTTTATATTAAGGAAATCGTTCAATTGTCGCAAAAATGCCGCGAGGAAATGGAGGAGGCCCAATCAAACATTCGTTATTTGCAGCTCATGGTAGACGTCTGCACCGACCTGGATGCAACCGAAAGTCCAGCGCAAATCGCTGACCAACTCCCGAAAATAGTTCACATGTTTCGTTACATTTGGCTGAATTCAAAATTCTACAACACCAAAGAATACATAACTGGTTTATTTCGCGCACTTAGCAATCAAATCATTATTTACTGTCGCAAGAAGATCAACATTAACAAAGTTTTAGACGGTAGTCCCCGATTTGGAATTTCCATGTGTGACATGTCGATAAATTGTCTGATGACATATGAGGAAATTTATAACATCATGTCCAAGGAACATGCGGAACAAAAGCCGGAAGTAGGCTGGGATTTAGATAACTCTGCAATTTTCAATCACGTTGAAACATTCAAGAATCGCCTCTATGATCTTATTGATATTTCTGAAGCTATGATAGTTTTTGGAAGGATTGATGATACTGAAGAAATTCGGGAGCCTTCCTTCGGCGGTAAACAGGGTCCAGAATTTGAGAAAACTTGTAGACAAGTTGTTGAAAAGTTTCAAAACGGTTTAAATACCATCAATAAGGTTTCCAAGGATGCAATTCTCGATGTACACAATAATCAATGGAATGGGGATGTCATTAAATATAAGACTTTAATATCATCCATTGAGGCAACAGTTGGAAATTTAATATCGAACTTTTTTTTGAGTATTTTGAATATTGAGGAGGGTGTGGAAGCTCTGTGCACTTTGTTTATTTTTTCGCAAAGGAAATCCTTACGGAATGCGTACTTAAGCAAAGTTACACAAATTTGGACCATGTTTTTAGATGAAATCAATGAAACTAATAGGAGAATGTTGGAGGAGGCGGGAAAACGCCCTGCAAGATTGCCAAAAAATGCAGCACAGGTATTTATTCCGTTATGGGTTTACAGTTTGATTAATAATAGCTATTACTAACCAGTTAGTTTTCCCATAACTATGTCGCCCTCTTTTTAATGTTTAGACTCAAACATTTTTTGTCTCCTCCCTCCGTAGAAAATCTTCGGTGTATCCTTATTTCAGGTGCACACATTTTTATACCCGTATGGTGAAACCAAAGGGTATATTAGATTTACCTTACCGTTTGTAACGCCAAGATCCCGTCATCACACAAAAAAATGAATTACACCAGTGTGTTTAGTATGATAAAAAAAATTGAATTTTCCATGTCCGTCCGTCCGTCCGTCCGCCTGTGGCACGGATTGCGGGCGCACGGATTGAGCTAGAGACTTGAAATTTTGCGCAGATTCGTTTTTCATAAAATGCGAGGCTAAGTTCGTTAACGGGCAAGAATGTACCATTAGAACGAATACGTTTTTTGCGAATATCTCAAAAACGGTGTATCTTATCAAAAAAGTGCAAGAACAAAAGTTATTTAGAATATGATTCTACATAAAACTCCCATACATCCAAATCCGATTGGAATAAATTTAAAAAAATCTTATTGGAAAGTTTGACTTCAAAGTGGAATTTTGATACAACTGTTCGAATTTTGATACGAATATCACCATACGGGTTTTCAATAATTGCCAAATTGGCAATTTTAGCTTTTGTACTGTTTACTTTTACAAAAAATTTAAAAAAAACCGCCTTTTATTTTCAGGTCATAGCTTTGAAAATAAATTTGGACCGATTGAGCTTCTATAAGGACATCCTCATAAAAGCTGAATGGTTACCAGAGGTGCCACAATCGGTTTTAGCGCTAAAGCAATTCGACCAATTAGAGACAAATTTCAAGAAAAGCATTAAGAAAACTTTCTCAACATGGGTTGAGTCCGTGGGCTTCGATGCTATCAATAAACTGGATCGTCCTTTAATGGTTCGAAGTAAATTGCATCCAGGACTTCTGGAATGCAATATAGATGGGTCCGTTTTGGATCTTTGCGAAGAGGCGCGACATTTTGAAATTCTAGGATATCAAACTCCAGTGAACATTACCCAAATCTATTCCAAATACAAGACGATAAAATTAATTTACGAAAGTGTAACCACTGTTGTTCACGATTATAACAAAATCTTAGCTGCGTTGTCTAATGAGGAGCGAAATCTGTTCAATGTTTTGATTGTGGCATGCGATAAGAAAATTTTGCCTGGATTAACAAAACTCACATGGGGTGGAGAATTCAGTGATGCATATATTAGTGAATGTGTTAAACATACCAGCCAATTGCAGGAATTTCTTGATTTGTATAAAATGGCGAATATAAAAATCGCTGAAATTTGCGAGAAAATTTGCGATACCCCAATTTTGAAATTCACAACCACCTCTGTTAGTGAATTGACGGAAATGCAATCGAATATGGAAAAATATAAAACGGAAATAGCCAATCAACTTTTAAGCTATGAAAATTCAATAATTGATTTAATTTCTGTGGTTCATGGTGGTTTCGAGGCTTATATTTATTGTGTATAAATTTGGAAATTTTTATTTGAAAACTTTTTTTAACATAATAAATTTTCAGGTTGTGTCTGAATGGGCCACATATGTCCAAAGGTTTGATGAAATGCTCGAAGAAGCATTTTGTTTGTGCGCCAGAAATTCTCTGCAGGAAATCTTTACTGGATTGCATGGCGATGGAAATATGGGCCCCTCACCTCTTATTTCAATGGTAGTTGATATCGTTGACGGTCAGGTAATTGATGTGTTTGTAATTTGTTTTAATTTTTTTTAAACCGGAGAATTTAAAAACAGATGTTTTTTTTAAATTGAGAAATGTAAAAAGCCCGTCACAAATAAATGTAATGCTCTAAAAATTTGTTTGTAATAAAGTTTTCTGCAGAAACGAAATTCATCTTGAACTATAAAATAGTGCGTACTGTAAATATCAGAAGAAATTTGTATCCTTTTTTATATGCAGTAAATTTTAGTAGATAATGTCAACCTACAGCAATACATAAATTTTATCCGATAATTTTTTTTATGTACTGGTATTGATCGAACCTTAAAATAAAAATATTTTATGCCATCGGTAGATATACTAGCTTTTACCACCTAACATAGTCCTCTTATGAGGAGTGAAATTTTATAGCTTTGTGGTACAAGGAAAGTAAAATACAAGTGCTTTATTGATTTTTTTTTGGTGTTTGTTTTCAAAAGCACATTTCCCAATATTTAATTCAATTTTTCCAATAGGTTTATTTCGAGGTCGCTCAAGAAGGAGATGAAACTTTACTTTGTGCTCAAAGAAGCTCAAATGTAAAAGACAAGGATTTAGATGTTGTACGTATATGTTTTGGTGTTTTCTACCACAAAGCGTAATGGGTTTTTTTTTGTAACAGGAATTTATTTTAATTCAAAAAACAAAGAAAAGGAAACTGATAAGCGTAAAGATAAAATCTGGCTAAAGTTTTCTTAATACAATAATTAATTTAAGATTTTTTTTTTTGAATTTAAATACATTTTATTTTAAAAAATTGATCAAAAATTCAATTTCGACTTTCAGATAACTTTTACTCCTAATATCCAAAGCGTTTCTTCTGTCATGGGAAACTTTTTACCAACCATAGTAAATGCCATGAAACTGTTTCCAAGATTATGTGCGAAATTCCGAGTTTCTGCTAAAAAGGACTTCAAAAGTTTCCCTTTAGTGATTACTAAAGATATGGAATGTAAACATTTACAGGAATTGATTACAAGCGAAGTTGATTACAATAGAAGTCAATTGGAAAATTATGCTCAAGGTTGGAAGAAGTTTGAACATGTCTGGACGATGGATAAGGATGAATACATGAAGGAAATCAGTAAAACGGAAATCACTGCCGCACAATTTGATTTAAGAATTGAACGTTATTCCGAAATTGCAAATGAGGTAGCGATGCTAGAAACAATTACGACTGTTCATTTTATTGTCGTCAATTCAAATGATTTGAAAAATACAATTAGATGCCATATTGACGAATGGCAAGTTAGGCATACTGAACTTCTTAAACAACAAGCAATGGAAAAGGTTTCAGGTAAATGTTGATATTGAGAGGTTGCGTAATTGCTTTCGATTATTTGTGTATGTTTACATATCTGATTTTTTTTTCATAATAAGTTTAAAATGACGTTTGCATATAATTCGCATATCGAAAAAAGAGTCCACATCCACAAAAATTCTCTTATGATGTGTATTTTAGATGAATATAATAGAGAAGATTTTGAGACTTTTAACATGATTAAGATTTTTGTCTCTTGAATTTTCATGGTCTTGTAAATTCACTTATTAACTAGACATTCTAGCTGGTTCTAGTATAGGTAGGACGACAGTCTAAAGGCGTTTGAATTTCGCTCTTGAGACTCGCCAAAGCAAGATGTCAAAAAATCAAGATATTGGCATAGTTTATACTAGTTAGGAAACGTAGGGCTTTTTACGTGTACCTACGTTGGAGTAAAGATAACCGATATACTCTGGACGCGGTTTTTCTTTCTTTCCTATGCGTAAATTACCAACAAAACACAACACATGTAAAACCTAGCCATATTTTCATACACCACCAACACATGCAATTTTCCGACAGCGGGAGATTGCATGTGTTGGTGGTGTATGAAAATATGGCTAGGTTTTACATGTGTTGTGTTTTGTTGGTAATTTACGCATAGGAAAGAAAGAAAAACCGCGTCCAGAGTATATCGGTTATCTTTACTCCAACGTAGGTACACGTAAAAAGCCCTACGTTTCCTAACTAGTATAAACTATGATATTGGTCTTGAAAAGAGAAAAATCGCCGCAATTAACTCTCAAACGGACAACCTCCTGCGAGTAACTCTCGAGAGTATTTGAGAGTTATAGGTCAACCACAATGAAGGCGGCAAGCGGCAGCGGCGCCGGCGGGCGGCATGGCGCCGCCACACATACCGCCGAGCCAGCTACAATGATAGCGGCAGCGGCACCAGGATAGCGGCATGCCTCTGACAAAATTGAAACATCAAAACTTATTTAATTCGTCTGCTACTTCGCTCCATTTATTTTCCTTGATTTTATATCCTTATATTGAGGATGGGCCAAATCGTAGAGCATTGGATTTCCTTTCACGAACTCGATTAATTTTTTCTCCGTTGTCGGCATCTTGGGAAATCAAAACGTCAAAAAAACTGCATAGAATGTGGCGCCGAATGTGGTGGTTGTCACTAAACAACGAAGAAATATCGTCACAGAATGTGGCGCCGAATGTGGTGGTTTTCAGAAAACATTTTGGGCGGCGGCGGCAAGTTTGACTTTGATTCAAACTCGGCGGCGACGGAAAAAGTACGCTGCCGTTGCCGCTGTATTGTAGCAGCTCTCGTTGCGCTACGTAAGTGCAAAAAAAATGCCGCCTGCCGCTGCCGCTTTCCGCCCCAATTGTGGTTGAACCATTACTCGCGTATTTACTCTCATGTGGAGCGGCACATTTAGACGTAATTTTTTAAGGCGATTTTTAGACAGTTGGGAATTTGAGAAAGGACAAAATATGGAGTTGCTATTTACTGGAATTTGTCAGACTTACAATTTATATAAAGCTGAATCTGGCTTTCGAGCCTAAACATTTTTCCCCGTGGCACCTTTTTTCAATGTTATTTGGAAGCATATTTTTCTTAAGTTTTTTTCCCCGCAAAGCGCGATTTTTGTTGTTGTCAGAAAAAAACCTTTATAATCTATATATTTAAAAGGCAAAGCGATTTTGTATGGATTTCTTTCGACAGAGCTCCTGGAGTTCCTATTGAACCGATTTTGATGATTTTTTTTTTAAATGAAAGCTCTATAGCTGTAGATATGTCCGTTTTACTTTTTTCCCCATTTTTAATAATACTTTATTAGTAATTTGCCTTTCAAAATTATAAATATGCCGCTAACTAAGTCTTCAATGTTAAAACGACATTTCGTACTGTTCGATTAGTGCAGTGAGTTAGAAGTTGGACTACCATGCGCCAGGCCCGGGTTCAATTCTTATCGATGACAAGTTCTTTTTTTTTTCTTTCAAATTTTTTTTTTGATTTTTTTACTTTTATTAATATATTATTACTTAATTTATCTTTAAGTTTACATTTTTACTCCTGAATAAGTGTTAGACTACAATGCGCCAGATGTGCGGGTTCGATTCCGAGTGGTGACAAAATGTTTTTTTTTAAATTTTTTTTTGACCTTAAATTACTTATTTTATTTATATTATACTTCTTTAGGCGCGTTGGGTGATTTTTGGATGGGTAAAATCTCATGAGTTCGCGTCACCGACATGCTTATTTAACAGCTTAAGAATGCTGTGATTCGCTTTCATTTGATTTTTTTATACAGAAAAAATTGATTTTTTTTGGTAGACAGTACAGAGCAAAATAAAATTAGCGAGGAAATTTCTGAACATTAAGTGACTTTGTTATACAACAAAAAATCTATTTTTTTTGGAAAATTTCATACGGCAAAATAAAATGAGACAGAAAATTTCTGAACAGCGCGTGACTTTGTTATACAACAAAAAATTAAATATCTAGCCATTTTTTGTATAAGAATATCATGTGCTGCTCAGGAATTCAAACCTTAGTATACATAATTGACTTTTATTTAAAATTTACTGTTTATTAGCATATATTTTCGAAATTTCAGGTTGAAAAATATATAGGTACACGACAAAATTACCTTACATATATTATTGTTTTCACTTCTGTTGGCAGTCCCCAATGACTGCCTGTTTTTTTGTTACTTACTTTATCTTTAAAATTTATATTCTTACTACTGAATAAGTGTAAACTACATCGCGCCAGGTACGGGTTCAATTCTGAGCGGTGGCAAAATATTTTTTTTTTATTTTTTTTTGTTGAAATTGAGTTTTTTAAACGTAAAATTAAGAATATCTGTTACGCATCGTCTTTTATTGGAAAAAGTGAAAACCATCTTCTCTATATATAAAATCGTTTAACCTGACGCCCAGACCAAACCCCTGAAGATAGAGACTTGAAACTTTCAGAATATGTCCCAACCATCGCGTAGGCGCTCACTAAGACGAGATTTTTCGAAATTTTAGCACTAAGGGGGTGAACGGGAGGTAAAGGGTGTTTGGGTGTTTTTAAACCGTGATTTTCGCCATGAATCCTGCTCAATAGGAGGCTGAAAAGTATCACTCGGGGGTTTTTGAGGTCACTGATCACGAATCCGGTGTTAGATTTTCAAAATTCAAAACGGAAGGTCCTGTAAGGATAATGCAAATATAGTTTTTCCCATTTTTTCCGGGAAAAAATGTCATTAGGGGGTTTTCGAGGTCTCTGATCACGAATCTATATATTTAAAAGGCAAAGCGATTTTGTTTGGATTTCTTTCCGCAGAGCTCCAGCGGCTCCGATTTTGATGATCCTTTTTTTAAATGAAAGCTCTATAGCTATTTTTTTTAAACGAAAGCTCTATAGGTGTAGATAAGTCCGTTTTACTTTTTTCCCCATTCTTAATAATACTTTATTAGTAATTTGCCTTTCAAAATTATAAATATGCCGCTAACTAAGTCTTCAATGTTAAAACGACATTTCGTACTGTTCGATTAGTGCAGTGAGTTAGAAGTTGGACTACCATGCGCCAGGACCGGGTTCAATTCTTATCGGTGACAAGAAATTTTTTTTTCTTTTCAAATTTTTTTTTGTTGGTTTATTTACTTTTTTTTAATATTTTTTTAGGTACTTAATTTATCTTTAAGTTTACATTTTTACTCCTGAATAAGTGTTAGACTACAATGCGCCAGATGTGCGGGTTCGATTCCGAGTGGTGACAAAATGTTTTTTTTTACCTTAAATTATTTATATTATACTTCTTTAGGCGCGTTGGGCGATTTTTGGATGGGTATAATCTTATGAGTTCGCGTCACCGACATGCTAATTTAACAGCTTAAGAATGCTGATTTGCTTTCATTTGATTTTTTTATAAAGAAAAAATCGATTTTTTTTGGAAGACAGTACAGAGCAAAATAAAATTAGCGAGGAAATTTCTGAATAGCACATAACTTTCTTACACAATAAAAAAACGATTTTTTTTTTGGAAAATATCATACAGCAAAATAAAATTAAACAGAAAATTTCTGAACAGCACGTGAGTTTCTTATACAACAAAAAATCTATTTTTTTTTTGGAAAATATACAGCAAAATAAAATGAAACAGAAAATTTCTGAACACCAGTTGACTTATATAACAAAAAATCGATTTTTTTTGGGAAAATATACAGCAAAATAAAATGAAACAGAAAATTTCTGAACACCAGTTGACTTATATAACAAAAAATCGATTTTTTTTTGGAAAATATACAGCACAATAAAATTAAACAGAAAATTTCTGACCAGCACGTGGCATTCTTATACAGAAAAAATTAAATATCTCTAGCCATTTTTTGTATAAGAAAATCATGTGCTGCTCAGGAATTCAAACCTTAATATACATAATTGACTTTTATTTAAAATTTACTGTTTATTAGCATATATTTTCGAAATTTCAGGTTGAAAAATATATAGGTATAAATACACGACAAAATTACCTTACATATATTATTGTTTTCACTTCTGTTGGCAGTCCCCAATGACTGCCTGTTTTTTATTACTTAATTTATCTTTAAAGTTTATTCTTACTACTGAATAAGTATAAACTACATCGCGCCAGGTACGGGTTCAATTCTGAGCGGTGGCAAAATATTTTTTTTTTTTTTTTGTTGAAATTGAGTCTTTATGGAAAAAGTGAAAACCATCTTCTCTATATATAAAATCGTTTAACCTGACGCCCAGCCCAAACCCCTGAAGATAGAGACTTGAAACTTTCAGAATATGTCCCAACCATCGAGATTTTTCGAAATTTTAGCACTAAGGGGGTGAACGGGGGGTAAAGGGGGTTTGGGTATTTTTAAACCGTGATTTTCGCCATGAATCCTGCTCAATAGGAGGCTGAAAAGTATCACTCGGAGGTTTTTGGGGTCGCTGATCCCGAATCCGATGTTAGATTTTCAAAATTCAAAACGGAAGGTCCTGTAAGGATAATTAATGCAAGAAATAACTTTTAGAAAATTATCTTTAGATGTGTCCATTTTACTTTTCCACCAATTTTTAATAATATTTTACTAGATACAGACCCATCGTTGTCGGGCTAAAGTTTTTTTTGCACAAAAAACTTCCAGAAATAACTTTTAGAAAATAAACGTGTTCGCTTCAAGACTTTCGGTTTTGAATTTTAAAACTCTAATACCCAATTAGTTTTTCCAGCCTCCTCATGGGCAAGCTAACTTCAGTCATAAAATATTATCATCACGGACAATGGTGAAAATCTGATCAAAATCGTTTTCGGTTTATAATTAGTGTCTCTATTTTTGTTTTAAACAGTTTTCACATACAAAAAAAAACACAAAGAAAAAAATTTGTTTTAACTAAATGAAAAAAAAAATTAAATTAAAAAAACAAAACCTTGGCACCAGCAACCCTGGCTTCGAGCATGGGTATTTTACTCCTTCATTAAACGCCCAGCTGCGATCCGTGTTGTTAAGATCGAAGACTCATCTATATATTTAAAAGGCAAAGCGATTTTGTATGTATTTCTTTCGACACAGCTCCAGCTTAGAATCGATTTTGATTATTCTTTTTTTAAAGGAAAGCTCTCTATCTGTAGATGTGCCCACTTTACTTTTTTCCCATCTATATAATAAAAACTGTAAGGGGGACAATTTTTGTAATTTTGGATTTTCTCAAAAATATTGGCATACATTGATGTATTTGGTCGTATAATACTGATGCCAAAAATGACATTTTTATACCCGTATGGTGAAACCAAAGGGTATATTAACTTTGCCTTACCGTTTGTAACGCCAAGACCCCGTCATCACACATAAAAATGTATTACACCAGTGTGTTTAGAATGATAAACAAAATTGATTTTTGCATGTCCGTCTGTGGCGCGGATTGCGGGCGCACGGATTGAGCTAGAGACTTGAAATGTTGTGCAGATCCGTTTTTCGCAAAATGCGAGGCTAAGTTCGTTAATGAACAAAAATGAACCATTAGGGGTACCCCCCATACGAACGAAAACGTTTTTTGCGAATATCTCAAAAACGGTGCATCTCACCAAAAAAGTGAGAGAACAAAAGTTATTTAGGATATGGTTCTGCATAAAACTCCCATACATCAAAATCCTATTGGAACAAATTTTAAAAAATCTTATTGGAAAGTTTGACTTCAAACTGGAATTTTGATACAACTGTTCGAATTTTGATAGGAATATCACTATACGAGTTTCTAATAATTGCCAGACTGGCAATTATAGGTTTTGTTATGCTTAAAATTTATGTTTGTCCGTCCGTCTGTATGTCGGTCGGTATTTCTGTCTGTTTGACTGAATGTTTGTTCCGGCATCACGCAAAAACGGCGCGGCCGATTTTGATCAAACTTTGCACACAGGTACAGTTATTGACAGAATAAAGGATATGATTCTTTTTGATGTCAATCCCTGTTTCTTCTGATATCTCTTACTCAAGGGTGTCGGATCCAGTTTAATAGCAACCCCTTTCCCTCTCTTGAAACCTCTTTATGCGCTTAAGGGTTTCGGATCCGGTTTTCACCATGAGAGAGGTCAGCCCGAAGGGAAAATTTTTGCTCACTAATATCTACCCCTCCTTTTTATGTATAGCTAACGATGGTATCTTTTTTCGGACAAAAAACAGTATATTTCACCTAAAAATTTAAAAAAGTAGTAAATCGATTTGAAAAAACAGTATTTTTCGCAGTATAAATTTTATTCAATGAAAATTTGTGTCTTTGCTCTTAATTTCGACATTTTTATTCTTTTAAATTAACAATGGAAAGCAAAATCAAAGTAACGCGTTCTGAAGAAGGATGAATAATGACAAGACAGTAATCGATGGGGAAAGGAAGAAGCGAATCTATATGACATGTTGCCATCAATACTTCGCTGTTCGTCGTTTGAATGTATTTACACTTGCCATGTGTTGCCACTGTTTTGTGTTGCCACTGACGTTTTGCATTGCTATTAATAAATTTGAATTCCGAAACGTTAAAGAATTAAAGTTTTCTGCGTATTTAAATACAGTATTTTGGGGAAAAAATCAGTAATGCAGTATTGGAGTCTGAAAAACAATATAATACTGCGAAAAACAGTATAGATACCATCGTTATGTATAACCCTCACCTGCTATCCAGTGTTGCCATTTTGACCGTTTTCCGGTCAGATTTGACCGGATTTTGTCCACTTTGACAGGAGAAAAAATGAAAATCCGGTCGACCGGATTTTTAACCGGAACTGAATGTGTTTTCGACCTTTTTTAACAGTTTTTCAATTGGGAAAGAAATAACATATTTTCAACATTATCAATTTTCATAAAAAGAATGTTCACAAATTGAACGCACCCTTTGTAATTTATAAGTGGAAATTGGGACTTTTCGGGTTAATGCAATAATTCGGGTACATATATGTAAGTTATAATAATATTTCTGGAGATCTATTGGGGATGTGAATTAATTCGTAGCCTTTTACAAAAGATGACGTAACTATTTTTCTATTCATTTTTCCCATTTTCTGAATATTTATTGGAAAAGTACTTTCACTGATCGTTAATTTGTAGTATTTATCATTTAGTTGAAGTGAAAAAGAAGATGCTTTCTACTTCATCAAATATGTCGAATTTTGTACCGAATTATTGGAAAGTTCGACTTCGAAGTGGAATTTGGCTACAACTGCTCGAATTAAGATACGAATATCACCATACGGGTTTTCAATAATTGCCAGATTGGCAATTATAGCTTTTGTTATGTTTAATTTCTAGGTTATTGTGATCAGAAATGTCGTTTGCGTGGCTTTGACCGATTTTTTGGCCGGATCTAACACGCTAAAACTTTTGACCGTTTTTTCTGACAGGATTCAACAGAAAAAAATCCTGTCAAACGGTCAAATTTGACCGGATTCATATTTTTGAGTTGGCAACAGTGCTGCTATCTTCTGCAATTCTAAAGAGATTTGGTGCTTCAATGTATGACATGAATTAAAAAGAATGACATTTCCCACAATATTGTCTTTCCCCGTGTGGATAACCACCTTTTACCGTTATTGAATATATTGTAAGTAAACAGCAAGGCAAATAGAACACTAGGTATGTTCCGTTTCCGCGTTTAGTTTTCTCTCTTATTTATTGTGACGTCATTCAGGTCGATGAGTTTGACAAATGGCGAAATTTGTTCGGGGTTTTGTTTAATGGTGAGTTTTTTTCGGTGTTTTTGGATTGTTTTTTTATATTTTGTGATCAAACCGAGAAAATTTTAAACTTCAATAGGATTATCGGTTAGCAGTTTAATTTAAAAGAAAATTGAAAGACAAATTTAGTGATAAAAGGAAACGGGAAATTGAAAAAGAAAATACTTTAGTGGCGTCGCTTTATTAGAGCACCCAAAATGAAGTGTTCTGTAGTCGAAAATGTGGGAAGAAATGTGATGGACATGCAATTAAATATTTCCATTTCCCAAAATGTGAAGATATTAAAGAAAAGTGGCGAGTGGCTTGTGGAAAAGGTGCCAAAATAAAATCACACCTTTCAAGAGTTTGTTCCCGCCACTTCACAGACGACGACTATAGATTGCAGGAGATTTTGCTCAATACTCCTCTCGATAAAAGACGATTTCATTCGTCTATTTATTTATTTATTTTTTTTAAATTTATTTACGATTTGATAAATTTTTCATTCCTACAAAAAATCCGTAATGAACAGAACTAATCCCTTATTGAATCAATCAATGCTCAACAATGAAACAAGTTGAGCACAAAATCTTTTCTACTATTCCAATCATATCTTCATATATTGTTCAGAGAACCAGGTCCGTGTGACGTCACAGCTCAAATGTCAAAATATTCGTAGCATACCTATGATAGTCTATTTGCCTTGAGTAAACAGTACGATTTTGTAATACACCGTTGGGTCAAAAAGAAAAATGTCTCTAAAAAAATTTCCCTATTTTGGGTTAACTATATGCATTTGACTCGAGGCCGAAGGCCGAGTAAAGAGGAAGGCGAGAGCTGAAATATATTTAAATAATTTTACATAACATCTGCATACATCAAATTCCAACAGTTCAAGCGCGAGGGGCGAGGCCGAAGGCCGAGTAGTTGTGGAGGCCGTAGGCCGACGGGGGCAGGGAGGCCGAAGGCCGACCTGCGGAAGGGGGATGAACCGCGAAGCGGTTCGGGGCGCAGCCCCTAGTTGTTTTTATTTGCACTGACACAAATAAAAATGTATTCCCCCCGAAAGTGGCGTAACTAGACCATAGCCAGCAATGCGGGGAAGAGGGGATTAGTTAAGAAAACCCAAAGACATTAATGGTTCACATAGAATTCATTTTCCATTTTTTTAAAATTTGTTTTCAGAAATCTATGAATACATGGAGAAGAACATTGAAATGATTTCAACAATACCGCGAACAGTCAGTGCTATGCAGGAGTCTGTCAAATTTTATGAACGTCTTTTGACTGAGGTGCCGAAGAAGAATACTGAGATTCCCAGCATAGTCGATCTTTTTCGAGTTCTCGACAAAAATGAAGTTTTAATCTCATCTACAATGCGACGAAAAATCAATAATCTTGGCGTTGAATGGGAATTATACCTAGATAAGTTGAAAGATGCACACGAAATGCTCGGAAATTCGAAAGACAGCTTCAAATCAAATCTCTTGAGCGAAATGGATGAGTTCAAGGAGAAGGCCAAAAGTCTATTGGACGAATTTAATGAAAATGCCCCTACCTCATCCCAAATGTAAAAACTACCAATTTATTTTTTTTTCACATTTTCATCCCTTAATTATAATTTGGGCTTATTATATTTTTTCCATTTTAATTTCATTTTACATTTTTTTCCTAGTTTAATTTTATTTTTATTAAAGTCCTGCAACGACAGCCATGAAAATCCTTGAACGTTATCGAGATAAATTGGATCGATTTCTTGAAATTCAAGAGAAAATAATATCGGATTTGACCATTCTCCACATTAATCACGTTGATAATTGGGATTTACGGCAATTGGATAAGGAGCTGAGAGTACTGAACGACGCATGGACATTAGCATTAGATTGGGAGAATTTCTGGCTCTCAAACAAATCAGTGACTTTCTGGCAAATTGATGTCGATGAAATGGAAAGAAAAGCGGCCACCCTCTTTGAAAAATTACATTTCTTCATTAAGAAATTAAAGGATAAAAATTGGGATATTTTTGAATCGGTTAAGAAGCAAATTAACGAATTCAGAAAGACATTACATCTGATTACCATGCTAAGGAGCCCGGCATTAAGGACTCGACATTGGGAACAAATTCGGAATATTGTAATGAGGTAAGTTTATTTAATAATAGAGTTTTTTTTTTGTAATTTATGGTCACTAATATCCAATTCGTTTTGTTTTGTGTCATTAGGGGCTGTGAAAAACGTCACTCTAGTTTTCTTTTTACGGACCCTTTTCTCTCCCCTCGTCACGATTTGTGTGTATTTATACTGTATGGGAGAATCATATAGAAGTATATAAGATTAACTATACCGTTTGTAACGAATCGTACCAATCCTCGGACACAAAACTAAACCACATCGGGGTAAAAGATTTTGATTTCTGCCTTTCCGTCCGTCTCCGTCTGTCACATCCGTGAATTTCTGCGATAGAAACATCGTTTTGGATAAAATTGCAAAAAACTAGTTTATTTGTATAGACGAGAAAGAAGGAACATTCCGATTTTGCCCATTCGAAATCGTTTGTCATCCCAAACATCTGGGTGTAGTGTTTTTTAGTGTGTCGTAGGGAGAATATTCTTTGGAATTTAGAGCTGCACTTTCGACGAAACATCTGTGCCAAATTTCAGGCCGATCGGCTCGGTAGTTTTCTCGCTAGAGAGTAACATAGGGGAAAACCAGACTTCGGATTCACTTTACCCCCTCCCCTTACTCCCCCACCACTCGGGTTACATTCAAATAGGTCTAAGTTGGAACCAGACCTACAGCGAACATCCATGTCAAATTAAAGGTCAATCGGTTCAGCCGTTTTCATATGAAATAGGAACCGACAGACTGACAGACATCTAGTCATTTTTATATACTTGTAAAGGGTCTTTCAATAAGGACATAACAATTTTGTATTTTAATAAAAACGCACCCTAAAACTTTTTTTATGATCTGGCAATGCTAAAACGTCAGTCTAGGTTTACATTTTTATCATGGTGAAGTTCACGAACGAGCAATGCCGCACAACTGGTCAAACAATTGATCTATTGAAGGAGAAGTTCGATAATCGTGTAATCTCGAGAAATGGTCCGGTCGAATGGCCACCTCGCTCATGCGATTTAACGCCGTTGGATTTCTTTTTATGGGATTATGTTAAGTCGTTGGTTTATGCCAACAAGCCAACAACGTTACGGGAGCTCAGGAACAATATCGAACGCGAAATTGCCAACGTTCCGGCCGATATGTGTGGAAGAGTGGTGGAAAATTGGCTCTGAAGAATCAATCAGTGTAAACTTGCTCGCGGTGGCCATATGAACGACATCGAACTTCATCCTTAAATGTAACATGTCCTATCTTAAGTCTTCACGGGTTATACGGTCTGGATTAAAACTCCAATTATGTATTGAACATTATTTTATTTAATGCCTCGTCGTTTCGCCTGCTGGCGCTAGGCTTCTTCAGGAGTGCTAGGATCTATGATGCACAGTTTATAATGATTTAATCTAATAGCACAATTTTTTTCTACTTACATTATGTGTTGTTAAAATTTAAACAATAAAACACTGTTACAAACGTACATAAAAATAAATTAATACGTTGCACAAAATAAATAAATATTGAAATAAAAATCGGAAACATCCGTTCTTGTCAAATTTAAAAAAGATTTTTATTTTATATTAGTCAATTTAAACCGTTTTTCCGTTCTAAAAGAGCACAATATGTTTCGTTGATATTCTCTGTGTCTGTTCTCTTATTTACTGAGTTTTTAGTGGTGTATATGTGTAATGCTTCTAGCGTCATTCTTTTATTAAAATTTTTTTCTTTACAAAGAATTTTGGTTTCGTCAAAATTAGGAGCATGATTAAAATTAATACAATGCTCCGACAACGCTGTTTTGTTTGCAGATTTGGATTTAATATCTGATCTATGTCCCGCATGTCCACTACACCTGGAATAAATTTCAGTCCGATATCTCAATTATTCTGTGTTTTATTAAAATACAAAATTGTTATGTCCTTATTGAAAGACCCGATATTAGTATGATAAAATATGATTTTTTGATTCAAATGTTCACATCTCGTTTCTTGTTTAGTCACAACATTTGTTTGAAAATCTGGTATGGTTTGGCCCATAAATATGGGCCATATTTATACTTTTCTCTGCTATAGAGGATGCCCGTGTCTGTTTTACGTATTTTAAATAACTCGAAAACGCGTTGACCTAGTAACGTTTCCGTAATTTTTATTAACACTAGATTGCACAAGCAAGTCATTTTGACTGCTTTTTAATTTCAATCAGAAAAACTATACATAATTGTTTATTTTATCAATTAAAATGACACAATTTGTTAGAATTTTGTGACTTTTTGTACAACATATAAATGCGTTTATTAATAATTGTAGCTACCTCCCCCCTCCTTCATTTTCGGTATATATATATGTGTTATACCTATATTGCCAAAAGCAGTCATTTTGACTGCTTGACTTCCTTGGGCAATCTAGTGTTAAATAAGTTTTACTGTCGAATTAAAAACGACCACATTTCGTCTTTTTTATAACGCAAATTTCATTTCGATCCAACAATTACAACGTTATACTTGTTATATAAAATTGTTGAGGTTTTTTAATTAAGCCTTCTTAAAAATCGATTTTCTATAGCATTTTAAATAAAAAT
Source organism: Chrysopilus asiliformis (assembly GCA_964034945.1). Taxonomy (NCBI): domain Eukaryota; kingdom Metazoa; phylum Arthropoda; class Insecta; order Diptera; family Rhagionidae; genus Chrysopilus; species Chrysopilus asiliformis. The sequence goes on from OZ035960.1 coordinate 21,823,115, forward strand.
TAAATTCCTCTGATAGAGACTTCGATGAGAACTCGGAAGATTTTAAATTGCAATCCATAATCACGATGAATTTTCAAGCACATTCTGATGAAATTGAAGATTTATCGAAGGCTGCTCTAATGGAAATGCAAATCGAAAAAGGATTAAAGCAAGTGAACGACACCAGTGAATCACTCACAATTGAAATGGTATACCATAGCGATGGAGTCTATCGGGTAAAGAACGTTGATGAGTGTTTCCAAACGTTTGAGGAAAACATTGTCCTGTTGTCATCAATGAAATCGACACGATTTGTTTTGCCATTTGCTGCGGAAGTTGACTACTGGGAGCGGACCTTGTCCTATGTTTTGGAGACACTCGAACAAACCCTAAACGTCCAAAGGCAATGGCTTTATTTGGAAAATATTTTCGTTGGGGATGATATCAAAAAACAGCTACCGGCAGAATTTGAACAATTCATGGAAGTGACGAAAGTTTGGAGGACGATCACTGGTGAAATGTTTGAAGCTCGGACAGCTTATGCAGTGACACATCTAAAGCCACCGAATTTCGTTTTAAATACGATGAACGATCTGAATGAACAATTAGAAATTATTCAGAGGGCATTGGAAGTGTATTTGGAAAGGAAACGACAGTTATTTCCACGTTTTTACTTCCTGTCGAACGATGATTTGTTGGAGATTCTGGGAAATGCTCAAAAACCGGATCTCATTCAGATGCACTTTATAAAATTGTTTGATAACTTGAAAAAAGTTGAATTAAAAAAGTTCACAATGCAGAAAGCTAAGGGATGGGATGCGATCGGGATGTATTCGGACGATGGGGAATACGTTGGATTTCCAAAACCTGTTCGTCTCGATGGCTCTTCAGAAGTTTGGCTAAGTTTAATTGAAAATGCGATGGGGATTACACTTCGCGAGAGGTTGCTGTCGACATTGAACGATCTGAGGAAATCCCGAATGAGACGAGATGAATGGCTACCCATTTGGCCTGGCCAACTCTGTCTAACAAGTTCCCAGATTAAATGGACTTCCGATTGTACGAAAAGTTTGCAATTGTGCAACCTGGCGGATGATAGGAGTCCCCTAAAGAGACTAAAGCGCAAGCAAAATCAAATATTAGTTCAGCTATCAAAAATGAGCAGAAAAGTTTTACCGGAGCAGCTTAGACGAAAGGTGAACACACTGATTACGATTGAATTGCATGGACGGGACGTTGTCGAGAGATTGTACAAAATGAGTAAGTATTTTAAGGATATCTACCCAGGACAAGACAGATAGGTCGATAGAGTCCTTGCCTAGCACGGTTTTTGTATAAGATTGAAGGAAAACCCTTTCAACACTTTGAGATATTCAAATTTCTTGGAAATTTGCATTTGATAAAAGATAATTTTGCATTAAATGCAAAATCCTAATCCTCTTTGTTATGGTTGCAAATGTTCACTAGCTGCTTAAATTTGGGAGTGAAGCTATTTGAATATTAAATTTTATCTACGATCGTACAATTAAATTACTAGTATTCTTCCTAAACAGTACATACACACACAGAGTAACATTTGTGTGTTTTGGAAAATCGTATGCCTTTTATAGGGTTTAATATACATATGTTTTCAAAATTTTCTCAGTTACCTATTGTGAATTTATAATTATTTAACAGAGCATTTCATAGTTCAGTCGACAACTATTTCCCAGATATTAAACTATATTCAATAATGGAATATCTGGTAAAATAGAAACCACACTGATTAGAGCTAATTATTCTTTATTCAGTAAAAACACTTTAAGACTTTGATTCTTTTTTCCCGTCCATGGAATTGAAATAAATTTTATTGTTATATTTTAGAGTTTTAAACATATATAGCCATTTTTCCTTTCACCTGTTGGAGTTTTATTTTTTTATTTTCCTGTTGGAGTTTTATTTGTATGGTTGTGCAAACGTGAACCATTTGCAGAAGTGAAAGTGTTTAAATTGTCTGCGTCTTTAACCTGTTCGTGACAATCGTAAGTATAAAAACATAGTTTTAATATAAATTGTCAGTATTTTATGAAGTAATATAAAAACACGCACCGTGTACCACCGATGGCGCACAACCGCCAGAAAACAAATCGCTAGTGTACCACCCGTGGTACACGATGTCCAAATGTAAAAATAGTTGAAAAAGCAAATGTCACGAACGTGTTAAGAATCCCGCTATGCGCCAACACAACGCACTTAGTAAATATGATTTTTAATTCGAATACAACCGATTTTAGTCTGAATACATATCAAATTGCCTATTTTGCATATCAAATTCATCATTTTACAAAAAAAAAATCATAATTTTGCAAATACAGTAATCCCTCCGGTTTTTAACTGCGCGTTTCGCAACTGCGTGGTTAAGTTTTTAATACCAAAATTACGAACTGCGTGGTAAGAATTTCGCAGCTGCGCGATTTTTTTTATTATTTTCGTTTAAAAAAACATATTCCTAACCCCAAAATTTCATACAAAGTAGGGTTCACAGGGCGCGGTTTCGGTTTCCGCGCTCTTTTTGTTGAACGTATCTACCGCGCAGTTGGAGGATTACTGTAATATTCGTCTAAAAAATTTAGTAATTTTTGTTTTAGTGCCGCATGTAAAACTTAAATTATTTAAGTCCCAGAATTTCTAAGGTTAAGTAGGTTTAAGTAGGCGACTTTTTTTTTAAGAATAGTACGCGCCTTAATGATAAATTTAATTTTTTATTGAGTTTGGATTGAAAGGGTTAAAGATTTTATTAAGTAGATTTATTTAAGGCGAATTTGATTTGAAAAAATTGAATTTGACTTTTCGAACTATTGTACTATTTGGACTAAAACCTAGTATGTTTCAACTTTCGGTCCTGATTTTCTGTCGTCGAAAGGTTTTATTTCTTGGTGGCCCGAGAAATGCTTTGCAGAAGAGGTTAGATTTGTAGTTTTTCCACTGCCCTGTACCCCCACATTTGACAAGATATGATGTCTAAAGTTTTAACAATAAATTTGTGATAGATTGCAGAAATGTATCGGATTTCAATTGGTTTTCTCAACTTCGTTTCTATTGGGAACGAGGTGCTTGTGTAATTCGCCAGACGAACACTGAAAACTTTTACGGTTACGAATATACTGGAAATTCTGGAAGGCTTGTGATTACCCCATTAACAGATCGGTAACAACATTTCACTATTTTTTTTTATTCAAAATATTTTAAAAATTCTTTTATGCTTTCTCCAGTTGTTACATAACACTCACAACGGCATTGCATTTGCATCGCGGAGGAAGTCCGATTGGACCAGCAGGCACTGGAAAAACGGAAACGGTCAAGGATTTAGGAAAAGCTCTGGGCATCTGGGTTATTGTTACCAATTGTTCAGAGGGACTCGATTACAAAAGCTTAGGGAAATGTTTCTCGGGATTATCACAAACAGGAACGTGGGGCTGCTTTGATGAATTCAATCGCATCAATGTGGAGGTTCTGTCTGTAGTTGGTCAGCAGATTTCCTCAATTTTCTCCGCCCTGTCGCAAAAGTTAACTCGATTTCGTTTGAATGGAACGGAAATTGACCTAAAACCAACAGTCGGATTATTTATAACAATGAATCCTGGCTATGCAGGACGAACAGAGCTACCGGACAATCTCAAGTCCATGTTTCGACCGATTTCGATGATTGTTCCCGATAATGTGATTATTGCGGAGAACCTTTTATTCAGTGATGGCTTTCAGAATACGAAGATTTTGGCTCGAAAGGTTTGCACTTTATACTCGTTGGCAAAACAGCAACTATCAAATCAACATCACTACGATTTTGGCCTGAGATCAATGGTTGCACTTTTTCGTTATGCTGGACTTAAACGAAGGCAGTTTCTTACCGTCGAGGAAGAGGAAATTATTTATTTGGCAATTAAAGATATGAACATGGCTCGACTTACGTCTAACGATGTACCTTTGTTTCAAGGAATCGTTTCGGATGTATTCCCGGGGATATCACTTCCATCGGTTAATTATGCGGATTTGGTGGAATCAATTAGAGAAGAATTTAAAGAACTAGGACTGCAGGAAATTCCAATTGCTATTGAGAAGATCAAGGAATTGTACGAAACGAAGAACTCAAGACACTCAGTGGTGATTGTTGGGCAGACAGGATCTGGGAAGTCAACGACTTGGAAAGTCTTACAAGGAGCATTTCAACGAATGCAATCCAGAAACCCATCTAATTGGCATCGGGCTATTGTATATCCCATTAATCCAAAGTCCTTAGAATTAGGCGAAATTTACGGCGAGTACAACTTGTCCACGGGCGAATGGTCAGATGGGGTTCTGAGTGCAATTATGAGAAAAGTCTGTTTGGATAGCAGCCGCGACCAAAAGTGGATCCTTTTCGATGGTCCTGTGGATCCTGTTTGGATTGAGAATATGAACTCCGTGATGGATGATAACAAGATTTTGACTCTCATTAATAGTGAAAGGATAACGATGCCACAGCAGGTTTCTTTATTGTTTGAAACGGATGATTTAAGGATGGCTTCGCCTGCAACCATTTCCCGTTGCGGTATCGTCTACAATGATTATAAGGACTGGGGCTGGCGGCCTTACGTTGAATCCTGGCTTTCACGACAGGAGTCATCACCATACGTTGGATATTTACGCAGTTATTTCGATCAAATTCTAGACAAAGTTCTTGACTTCAAGCGAGCATATTGCGGAGAGACAGTTTCTACCAACGAACTTAATTCTGTGATTTCGCTTTGTTGGCTACTGGAGTGTTTGGCTACCAAGGACAACAATTTCGTTAATGACAATGATGAGTTCCTTGAGAAGATGGCAAAGCTTTGGTTCATGTTTGCGTTGGTTTGGACTGTGGGTGGAACTCTTGATGCGCCTGGAAGACAAAGGCTCGATACATTTTTGAGGAAATCAATTTTGGATCAATTCTTTCCCACTGGGTCAATTTTTCCGCTCAAGGACACTGTCTTTGATTATTTTGTGGATCCAAAACAAAAGGCCATGATTCCGTGGGAGGATAAATTGTCTAAACTTTGGAAGTACAATAAAAAGTAATTAGATTGATTCAATTAAAAAAATTAACGGAAATTTTCTCCAACTTGTATGAAAAGCATCGTGAGTTGTAGGATATACGGAGATATAGTACACATAAACGTAATTCTATTTATGTACACTCAGAAAAAGGATTCGATTTTTTACTTTATAGCGTTTTAGATTTTTTTAAATAATTTTCATTATTTTTCCAAAATCATTTTAAAATTGGTTCTATTTTTTTTTTTACATAAAAATACGTTGGTGTTAAGCGAAAGTACCAGGAAGACCGAGCCATGCTAGGCGACCTCAAAATCCTACTTTTGCTGATTTTTGGGGAAAAACTAAGTTCACATTATCTTTACAGAGCTTTTCCAGAGTTTTTAAATTCCCGACCTAGAAAGCTAGAGCTAAAACAAACGCGCGATAACAAAATTTCATAGAAATCGGTTGAGTGGTTATTGAGTAATCGCTGTCACCGATTTTTGAAACGTTGTTTTGAGACATCAGGTGAGGGTTATCGAGGGGAGGCAAAAGCCAGGTTTGTAGTGGAAACATCGAAAGCCCTTAGCCCCCTTAGTAATATGTACTGTAAAGTTTCATTAAAATCGGACCACCCAATTCGAAGATAACAGGCGAAGGGTATCGAAGGGGAATTTTCTCAGGGGTGAGACCTATCTAGATCGATTTCTTGTCCCCGAAAATCCCTAACCACCAAGTTTCGTGAAAATCGTTAGGCGGGTTTTCGAGATCGTTTGTGCAGACAGACAGACAGACAGACAGACATTCCTCGTATTATATTATAGGATAGGATAAAAGAAAAGTTTTTTAGTCGTTATTAGATAAACAGCCGTTAGACACAATGGCGGAAATGCAAATATGATTAGATTAATGTTGGTCGAAATCTAAAATTTTCGTTGATAAATTGGCATGCGGTTATAGCAAGGTCTTATCATACTTCATATGTTAAAGCGATGTCTTCATCGTAAATGTTATAATAACATTAAAATGAGTAACATGTTCGTGAAAAATCGCAGTCCATTAATTTCGGTAGAAAATTGCAATTATTGATAGAGGATCCTTGTTAAAACCGAAATTCCAATTATTATCAATTATAGGACGTGCAAATGTGAATATTTTGAATAATATTATCACGGGAATATAATAAACACATTCGAATCATTTGTTTTATTTCATAAATTTATGTTTTAGTGATACAATAATAAACGTTTAATAAATTTTCTATTTCAGTGCACCATTTCATAAAATTATAGTGCCGACTGTTGATACTGTGCGATATGAATTTATTATGACAAAATTTTTATCATCTGGCCATCCTGTTATGCTGGTCGGACCCGTGGGAACTGGCAAAACCACAACAGCGATGAATGTTTTAAATTCCATTGATCCTGATAAGCTTATAATTTTGCCAATTAATTTATCCGCACAGGTAAATTGCTGAAATTGTTTGGTGTTGATATCAAGTTAAGATATTAGATAAGGTTTTTATATATTTACATTTTTTTGTTGTTGCAATTTTGCGTTGAAAATTCATTACAGTTTACGGACATTTTTTGCACATTTTCCATGCAGTAATTTTTTGCTGAATATGGTGAAACCTTTATAATAACCGCAGTTTAAACTTTGTTTAGTGATTTCGTTTTATCAAAGATTAGGTAAATAAAGATAAGAAGCCTAGAACAAATTTCGGGGGCCCAAAACAAAATGGAATCTCTAGTATGCCTTGCAAAACGATAATTTCCCTTATATTTTGAGGCATTCCATTCGTTACTTGATTGAGATTCATAACTCTGCAGTATTTACTATACATTTTAAAGCCTAAACCCCAATTACGCGTTCGTGCGTGCGGCACCCACGCGGTGAAGGTAAAAACTACGCATTTAAATGAGTAAATGTATAATTGCGCGTTGCTCAGACGCGTTGCCGCGTCCGTGCCGCGTAGAGTAGGCTCAGTTTCTACTTTTAGACGTGGTGACAACTACTAGATGCCAGAACAAAATCATGCCGCACGCACGAACGCGTAATTGGGGTTTAGGCTTAAAAGTTCTATGAAAAGTTCTGTTATTGCTTATCTTTAGTTATCTGCTTTTTGGTTTTATGTAAACTTTTGATATTTGATAAATTTGAAAACTACACTGGTTTTACACGAACCAAAAATTATTTCCAGACGACCGCAAGCGGACTGCAAAAAGCAATTGAAAGTCGCACTGAAAAAAGGACGAAGGGTGTCTATGTGCCGATTGGTGGGAAGAAATTGCTCTGCTTTTTAGATGATTTCAATATGCCGGAGCATGACGCATTTGGTTCCCAGCCACCATTGGAATTGATTCGTCAATGGATTGATTATGACTTTTGGTACGATCGGAAGAACCAAGCGAAACTCTATATAAAGGATTGTTCAATAATCGCAAGTATGGGACCTCCTGGCGGTGGTCGACAGATAATCTCCGCTCGTACACTCAGCCGCTTTGGGATCATAAACGTCCTTTTCCCAGACAAATTGGTTGTTTATCGGATATTTGGCAAAATGTTAAAACAACACTTGAGCGATTTTCCCGACGAGTTAAAGCAGCTGGGAAAACGTCTAACGGTCGCAACCGTTGATGTTTATACAGCAACAGTTCAAAGGATGTTGCCGACACCAGCGAAGACCCACTATTTGTTCAATCTACGAGATATTTCACGAGTTTTCCAAGGATTACTGAGAAGTAGCAAGGGTTATCATCTGTCGAAGATTTGCTTCATGCGTTTATGGACACACGAGTGTTTTCGAGTGTTTTCCGATCGTATGGTAGACAATGTGGATGTTTTGTGGTTCTACAACCAAATCAATGAACAATTGGGACAGCACTGTGAAACAACTCTTAACGCAATATGCCCTGAAAGAATTATGCCGATTTTTGGCGATTTTATGAGCAGTAATCGATACTACGAGGATATACGTGACCACACCGAATTACGAAATTTCATGGAAGATCAACTTGTTCAGTTCAATAGTGTTCCGGGTGTGGTACGTCTGGATTTGGTATTATTCCAGGAAGCCATCGATCATATAGTTCGGATTGTTCGCGTTATTTCTCAGCCAAGGGGCCACATTTTGCTTATTGGGATCGGAGGATCGGGACGGCAGAGTCTGAGTAGACTAGCGAGTTTTGTATGCCAACAGAATGTTTTTCAAATTGAAGTGACTGGCAAGTATAAAACCACAGAGTTTCGGGAAGATCTCAAGGTCTTGTACAAAGAGACCGGTGCTAAAAACAGCCCCACATCATTTCTCTTCACTAGTGAACAAGTTGCTGAACCAGGATTTTTGGAGGTAATTAATAATATTTTGAGCACCGGAGAGATAAATTTATTCAAACCTGATGAGTTTGAAGAAATCGAGGGGAATATTTTTGCCGAGGCTCAAAAACGTGGTGTTTCACCCACTACCGATGCCATTTATGCATTCTTCATGGAAACTGTTCGTTCAAATCTTCACCTGATCCTTTGCATGAGTTCTATTGGTGAAGAATTTCGCGTCTGGATTAGGCAGTATCCTGCTTTGGTTAATTGTACAACAGTCAATATGTTTCGGCGTTTGCCAAAGTCTGCACTTTTGGAAATTTCCAAAAAATTCATATCCGATGTTGATATTCGGGTAACATTTTCTAAAAATAAGAATGAATTCGTGACGCAAACCGAACACCAAGAGCTACGAGACTCTGTGGCGGAAATCCTGTCCAATATTCACGTTTCCGTTCAGGATATGTCCGATTTGATGGCATCTGAACTCAATCGAAGAAATTATGTTAGTCCAGTAAATTATATTGAATTGGTAGCAGGATTCAAGGATATGTTGAATAAGAAACGCATCGAGGTTTCGTCAAATGCGAATAAATTACGCAATGGACTGCAAAAGATTCAGGACACACAGGTAAAAGTGTCTGAAATGTCAGATGACCTGAAACAGAGTCAGGAACAAGTTACTCTGCTTAAAAATGAGTGTGATAAATTTTTGGTTACCATTGAATGGCAAACCAAAGAAGTCGATGAACAGAAGAAATCTGTGGCTGCAAAAGGAATCGTAATTGCCGAAGAGGAGAAGAAGTGCCAAATTCTGGCTCAACAGGCTCAAGTGGAACTGGATCAGGTGCTACCAGCATTGGAAGATGCTGAAAAGGCGCTTGATTCGTTGAATAAAAAAGATTTATCAGAGGTGAAGTCATACGGAAGACCACCGGCTAAAGTTGGAAAAGTAATGGAAGCGGTTATGATTTTGCTTGGGGCTGAACCCACCTGGGCTGAAGCGAAACGACAGCTCGGCGAAGCGAATTTCTTAAGCGATTTAAGGAATTTCGATAAGGACAACATTCCAGATAAAATTTTGAAGAAAATCGGAAGGTATACAGAGGATGTGGAATTAGAACCGGAGAGAGTTGGAAGCGTTTCTTTGGCGTGCAAATCTTTGATTTTATGGATTCGGGCTATTGAAAATTATGGAAAAGTTTTTAGGTACTAGCGTAGTTTTATACTAGCGTATTTTTCCTTCCATGTCTAGTTTAGAACAATTACAATCAAATTAACTATTTTGCAAATCAAATTTTTACAAATCAAATTCGTCTAAACACTTTTGTTTTTCCTTTGGTGAAAATTTGATAATTGTCACCGAAATCAAAAATGTTCAGCCATTCTCATAAATTAATAATACTTTTATAAACGGGGAAAACTTGAAATATTTTCTTTAAAAAACCAAATTTATTGCTAAGAAAAACTGCTAATATAAATGCCGTTTATAAAATTGTGAATTTGACATCGGCAAAATCGAATTTAATTTGCAAAATAGCCAATATGATGTGTAAAATATTGTGTTTGGATTGGACCAGTATAATTTTTTTTGCTAGAATTTGATTCTAATTCAATATTTTAAAATTAATTTTTAGAGTTGTGACACCAAAAAAGGCAAAATTATTGGAGGCACATGCTTCACTCAGTTTGCAACAAAAAATGCTGGATGAAGCTAATCAATTTCTAAATAATTTGAATTTAAAATTGCAAAAATTGCAAAATGACTATGACGAAAAATCAAATCATCAAAGAGAACTAAAAGAAAAATCTGAAAATTTAAGGTAAGACGGATAGTATTATTGAAAAATAGCTAAATTATTGAGAACACTTTTAATTTGATTTTCAGCTTGAAATTGGATCGAGCAGTAACACTTGTCGAAAGTTTATCAAGCGAACGTCTTCGATGGATAAAAACCATTCAAACCCTTGATAATTCATTTGAATTTCTCCCTGGCCACTGTCTATTAGCTGCAGCTTTTATTTTTTATATGGGACCATTTAACACATTCTATCGAGAGCAATTACTTGAGAAATGGCAACAATTACTCGTTGAACATAAAATCTCCTTTTCAAGTGAATTTAAAATTAACGATTTCCTTGCTGATGCAGTCACAATTCGAGAATGGACGATGGGTGGTTTACCGTCGGATGATTTTAGCATTGAAAATGGTGTAATTGTGACAAAAACAAACCGATGGCCACTAATTATTGACCCACAGTCACAGGCGAACAAATGGATAAAGAGTTTGGAGTCGAAACAGGACTTGAAAGTAATTGACTTTGGGCAATTTGATTTCATTAAAATCCTGGAGGATGCAGTGCAGCATGGTAAACCGGTATTAGTGCAAAATACCAATGAGATTTTCGATCCAGTCATTAACCCAATTCTCAAGCGAACGATAACTGTCCAAGGGGGGCAGAAGCTAATAAAATTTAATGACAAACATATCTCGTATAATGATAGCTTCAGACTATATATTACCACAAAACTGAATAATCCGCAATATTCGCCGGAAATCGTAACGAGAACGACATTGGTGAATTTCGCAATAAAGGAAACTGGCCTCCAGGATCAATTGCTGGCCATCATTGTTAGAAAGGAGAAGCCGCTATTGGAAAAGGAGAAAAACAATCTCGTTACGACTATCGCAAGAAATCGAAGAATCCTTGCGGAGTTGGACAGTGAGATTCTTCGATTGCTGAACGAAAGTCGAGGCTCATTACTAGAGGACGATGAATTATTTTCGACACTACAAACGTCCCAGGAAACGGCCGTCACAGTGACTGAATCCTTGTCCACAGCCGAAATAACCGAGATCCAGATTGATATATCAAGGAAGGCATACGAGCCAAGTGCCCATCGTGCAGCAGTTTTATTTTTCGTCCTTATGGATATGTCCAGGATCGATCCGATGTACCAATTTTCTCTAAGCGCTTACATTTTGCTATTCATGCAATCGATTGAGAAAAGCCCCAAGAGTATGGATTTATCACAACGTATTAATAATTTGAACAAATTCCATACATATGCCATGTACAGGAACACCTGCCGGGGACTATTTGAAAAGCATAAACTTTTATTTGCCTTTTATATGTGCGCAAAAATCCTGGAGGCTTCCGGAAAACTTGGTTTATCCGAATATAATTTTTTGTTGAATGGAGGCATTGTGCTAGATAATCATGGTCAAGCGGCTAATCCAGCATCAAGTGAGATTTTTACATTATTTTAACTGAACATTGAATTTTTTTGGAATTAATTTTTTGTGACAAAAACTGATTTATCTTTTTCAGATTGGATATCAGAAGCAGCGTGGAACGACATTACAGAACTTGACAAAATCTCAGGTTTTCATGGAATTGTTCAGTCGTTTCAGCAATACACAAACGATTGGAAAAGTAAATTTATGCTAAATCAATTCATCTTAAGGCTCTTAGAATTTAAGAAAAAATCTTTTTAGTGTGGTACATGTCATCCGCCCCAGAGAACTCCCCGCTGGTCGGGGAATGGAACAAAATTTGTACGGAATTTAACAAAATGTTATTCATTCGTGCATTAAGACCGGACAGGATGTCATTTTGCCTAAGTTCATTCATCAGTAGGACATTGGGGCAGGAATTTGTTGAGTTTCCGGTTTTCGACTTGGCATCTGTCCTGGACGAATCGCTGCCACAAACTCCATTGATTTTTGTCCTTTCGCCTGGAGTGGATCCAACAACTGTTCTAATTCAATTTGCCGAGCAGCGAAACATGTCGGAAAAACTGTTCTGCCTTAGCCTCGGACAGGGACAGGCACCTATAGCTACAAAAATGCTGGCCCAAGGAGCAAATGATGGCAATTGGGTGTTTTTAGCGAATTGCCATTTATCCCTTAGTTGGATGCCGACACTGGATAAAATCGTAGAAACATTGCAAACGGGAGAAGTGAACCGAAATTTTCGACTATGGGTTTCGTCTAATCCGCATCCGGAATTTCCTATATCACTACTGCAATCCGGCATTAAAATGACCACAGAACCACCTCGAGGAATCCGGGCAAATTTAAAACGTATGTACAATAATATTACGGAGGAGCAACTAAGTCGATGTCGTGTTCAAGATAAGTACAAGAAATTATTGTTCTCGCTGTGCTTCTTCCATACGGTGCTGTTGGAGCGAAAGAAATTCCAGCAATTAGGATGGAACGTTATTTACAACTTCAACGATTCAGATTTCGAAGTATCGGAAAATCTACTCACTCTTTATCTTAACGAGTATCCAGAAACACCTTGGGATGCTCTAAAATATCTTATAGCCGGGATTAATTATGGTGGCCATGTCACGGACGAATGGGATCAACGATTGCTTTCAACTTATATAAATCATTTCTTCAACGATTCAGCTTTAACTACACAAAGTTACAAGTGAGTAAATTTATATAATAAGTTCAAACTCAGATAGTAGTCCAAGAAAATCTGAAGTTTTTTAGTACCTATTGTTTTTGATTATTTTTTGGTTGTTTGAAGCCTTGGAGTTGTCCATAAAACACGTCAAACATTTAAAAGAAGGAGAGTGGACGATATTATGACGTAAGATTGCCGTACCATGCAAAAATACGATAAAACATCGCGCAGATCGAGAGAGAGAGGAAGGGAGGAGGGGTCCAAATAGATAGAATTTTTTTCCATACAACTTTTTTGAATAAATACAGTTTTTTTGAAAATTTCTCGAAACCTATGTGCTTTTGGGAAAAAATTAGTATAACAAAATATAAAGGATATGAAATTTTCTACATTTCCTGCTTCAACGGTTTTTTGTATCTCTAAAGCGGCCCCTACACGTTCAATCTTGCAATCAATCATACTGTCACAGCAAAAAGCTTATTTGCACTAGACGCTCAATCATGCACACAAGCATAATTTTATTCGAAACAGCACACAGCTCAAATATGGATTTAAACAATTTTTGTCCCTATATTTTTCGCTTTTCGTCATCCACAACTCACTGTATAACTCGAAAAAGGATTCCCAAAAAACTTTGTCTTTTATATGCGACACTTTTCACTACTGAAAATTTCCCTAAAATGACGAAATGATTGACAGCATCGTCATTCACAAAGCTGTCATTCACAAAGCTCCTTTGAAAAATATCAAAATGATTTTGATATTGGCCAGCATGCTGTCAATCATGGAATTTGCATGATAGCATCACCATAGACGTTCAAAATGCTGTCACAGCATGCGATGATTGACTGCAAGATTGAACGTGTAGGGACCGCTTAACGGTTCTTAAGATATTTGAAAAAAATCGATTTTTTGAAAATCTCTCGAAAACTATGCACTTTTATGAAAAAATGCATATAACCAAATTTGTAGGAAATAAAATTTTCTGCATTTTTGTATCTTTAACGGCTCTTAACAAATTAAGTTTTTTGAAAACGTCTTAGAGCAGTGTCTTTGTGCTATGGGTTATAGAAGTCCTATCTATGAAATTTCTTTTAATATTGATAACTAAAAATTTTGCACCTACTGACAATAATATAAATTTATTTCTAGATTATCATCTCTGACCACTTACTACATACCCAAAGTCGGTGGACTACAATTTTACAAGGATTTCATAGAGTTTTTGCCACTTTACGACAGACCAGAAGCATATGGCCAACATCAAAATGCAGAAATTGCTTCATTGAACACTGAAACCCAACATTTATTCGAAGCTCTTGTTTCACTACAAATTCGACCAATGTCCAGAATAGATCAGGCTAAAGAAGGAAAATCTCTCCAACTTTTACAAGATATTTACACAAAATTGCCAGAAGTAATTGATTTGAAAAACACTTCTAAAAATTTGGGTGTCAAAAAGTCGCCAAAGGATGTAGTTTTGCTGCAGGAACTTGAAAGATACAATGCGCTTTTGGAACGGATCGGAGGAGATCTGCAAACTTTAGAAAAAGGAATTCAAGGACTTGTGGTGATGGATGGAGATTTGGAAGATATCCTTAATGCTATTTTTGAAGGCAAAGTTCCACGTGTCTGGTCTAACTGTAAAAAATATTTTTTAATTTTTCAAAAAGTTGAATTTTTTTCGAAAATAAAAAATTGTTTTTTTTTAGATTACCAATCGATGAAACCTTTGGCATCTTGGACTAGAGATTTAATTCTTCGTGTGGAGCATTTTTCGCAATGGGCAATAACCCTTAAAGCACCTTTCATATTCTGGTTATCCGCATTCACCCTTCCAAATGGTTTTCTGACTGCAGTTCTGCAAACATTTGCGAGAACTAATAAAATTCCAATTGATGAGATATCATGGGATTTTGTCGTTTCCATGGAAAAAACCACAAACTTGACTCAGGTAGAGTTTTCCGGTGAAGGAGCTTTGGTAGATGGGCTGTTCCTAGAAGGCGCTGGATGGAGTATTAGTACTCAGTCACTGCAGCAGCCTTTGCCCATGGAACTCATTACGACGATGCCAGTAATTCAATTCAAACCCGTTGAGAAATTAAAAAGGAAATCTTCACGGCTGTATGAATGTCCGACGTATTATTTCCCGCAAAGGTCTGGAGCGTTTATTATTTCGATTGGGTTAAAAAGCGGAATGGAAGTAGCCGAACATTGGATTAAAAGCGGAACAGCAATGCTTTTGAGTTTGGCTACATAATTTTTATTAAATGTTTTAGTTGTGAATTTTTTCTTTGTTCCTTTAAACTTTGTGCCAAATAAATCACAAATTTCCTGAGAAATTAACTTTTATTTAAAAAAAAAAATTCATCAATATGCAAAACTTTAAAAAATATAAAATAAACCAACGTTTTTTTATGTTTTGATTGCGCTCAACAATGAAACGTTTTTATTTAAAACTTAAGTGATAGCCGCCTGAAAATTTTTAAATTTTCTGAAAAGATAAAGTAGGAAACCTATTATACCTACATGTAGTTTATGTCCATAGAGACCTAGATTTTAATGAATGTAAGTTTGATGTAGAAGATCCAAAGTAGAATTTGTTTTCAAGATGACGCATTTCAACTTACCTTGAGTAAATCAAATAGTTTATTAACGTTTTAATGCTACCAACTTACTCAATACAGAATAAAGATTCATTTGCATCAGCAAAGTGCAATTTTGTTTGACTCAGTCAGTCTCATAGTCAGTCGGTAAAAATTGGGATTGCTAGTGGTGAGTTCATGCGAGTACAGAGGCGATAATTAATTAACGTTTTAATATAATTGCCATATGCTAATCATGTTCGTGACAATCGTGCGAACTAAGCCAGACATCCAAAACGATTAACGCAGGCATTCCCATTCAATTTTAATCTACTATGATATCATTGACACCTCGTTTTATGATTGAAATATTTTAATGCTTATGTTTAATGTTTAACGTCTATTGACGTAATATTAATAATATTGTTTATTGAATTGAATGTGACAGTTAGGTACTTGTGGCAATATGTTTACTTCTGAACTAGCACCTTGGCAACGTATTAACATTAAAAGACGTTATGTTGCTAAATGATGACGTCAGATTTGAATTTCATATTTTTAGCATAGTATCTTTGTCTTAAAAATCATGTGCGACATAATTTCACTTATTTTACATATTTTCTGCATATGTTGTCAATTTGCGCCAATACGAATGTGAAGAGATGAATATATTGTAAATAAATCCTATACCGGGATTTCTATCACTTCTTTGTGTTAATTGGCTGTTAGTTTTACTTCAGCGAAATTTCTTTCAATTAACTCTACTTAGAGCTAAGTAGAAGTGTGTATGATGAAAATATTGAATTAGCGTTCAAAGTGACTTGAAAGATTTGGAAAAAACTCGTGTGATAAATCAGTATTTTGCTGAATAAAAAAGATCTGCGTAAAACAAAAAAAAATTAACGTTTTGAACATTTTGAAGAAATAAAAAATCTTGTCTTAAAAAATTCAAAAACTCTTAGACAAAAAAAATGCAATTTGTCACACAGTGAACTCTTAAGAGAGCAAAATGCTAAAAATTTTCTAAATTATCGGATTTTTTGGAGTAAATGTCAAAAATCTTTAATGTTTATTTTTAAAAAAAGTTTATTTTTCTCATGAGCTCTGTTTATAGTTGCGATTTTTTCTCGAATTTCTCCGTGAATTTAATTCAGAATTATATTCATGTATCGTAGAATAAATTTACTTACCAAAGGTTATCAAAATTTGAATTTATTCTGTCTGATTTATATGAAAAAACTCTAGGAACAATTTTCTGAATTTTGTGTCGCACTTAAACGGTTGTGCAACATGAATTTGTGTCGAAGAATAAAATTCGCGCAATAAACTGTTAGGTACAAACCATCACCTATCCGACAGTACATAAATTTTTTCAAGAATTTTTTTTTTTGCCTTTTTTATTTATTTTTGTTTAATTTGTTTTGTTTTTTGTTCTGTTTTTTATTTAATTCGTTAACTGGTTTGTGGTATAGCCATATAGGGGATCAAATGGGGTACATTGGTGTCAATATATTCAAATTTTTCTTTGACTGGCACATTTGTTGAATCTCTTTCAGTCCTTCCTTTACATGTTACATTTAAGTATATGGCCACCGCGAGCACATTTGCCGATTGATTCTTTGGAACCAATTTTCCACCACTCTTCCACACATATCAGCCGGAACGTTGGCAATTTCGCGTTCGATATTGTTCCTGAGCTCCTCTAACGTTGTTGGCTTGTTGGCATAAACCAACGACTTAACATAACCCCAGAAAAAGAAATCCAACGGCGTTACATCGCATGAGCGAGGTGGCCATTCGACTGGACCATTTCTCGAGATTACACGATTGCGACCACCGACTCAGAATTTCGGTAGTAAGTTTTAATAATTTCCAAACGTTGCTCGTTCGTGAACTTCACCATGATAAAAATGTAAACCTTGACTGACGTTTTAGCATTGCCAGATCATAAAAAAAGTTTTAGGGTGCGTTTTTATTAATATACAAAATTGTTATGTCCCTTATTGAAAGACCCTTTAGTTAATTTCAATTACAAAAACGGTCAATTTAACCACAAAATAGTAAATATTACGAAGTAGTTAAAATATTTATAAAAAAATATCAGATTTTGACAATTTTTGTAATTGAAATTAACTATTTTAGTAATAGTCACGATTTCCATTATAAAATTGTTAGATTTAAAAAAATTTCCCTGTGTGTATGTCGTGCATCATTACACACTGTTGGGTAATTTTTTTTTGTGGAATTTACGTTAGCTCTTTAACAAGACCAAAACTTGCATGGAAATTTATTTCGTATGGGTAGAACACGCAGGCTAAATTTCTATGCAAGTTTTGTCTCTGTTGTCCTCACAGAAGTAATAAAATTCTAACATTTGGTTCATGACCTGAAATACATGTAATGTGTAAGTTTAAAAAAATTTAATGTCATATTATTCTCCTGTTCTTTGTTCATATACTTGCCTTAATACAACATAGAAAGTTCTATAAAACTATAAGAATAGATTCTTTCATACCTGCCCACGCCACCATCTCAAACTATGCTCAACTATTGTACTAGAGATGTCTATATAGAAACTAACGCTACATCGACAAATCTTCCTTTCATTTAAACTCGAGTCAGGACAAACTCTTGTCTGATGAACAAAAACCAACAATCAATGACAAAAAAAGAAACACTTTTAAATTTTATGTTCTTATAGTTAGTTGAGTCTCGTACTCGTATCAACATTAATTTAGTTTGAACGTAGGCTGGCGGTAATTGCATTCTGTAAGAGATTCTACCGGGATATTATGTTGGTTCTGTGCACTCTAGTCTGCGTTTTCTACGTGAGGTAAGGTGGGACAAATATTTACCTTTTGTACTCCTGCAATTTAAACGGAAACTCTTTTGATAATAAACTATTGTCATCGTATATTGCATTGAAGTTCTTTCAATTGTTGAAGCAATTATGTTTTCAGTTGATGTGAGGGTAAAAGTTATGCAAGTAATTTACAGCAGATGTTTGAAAGCGGTACAAAGGACTTTTACTAAAAAAACTCATGTAAAATATATAAATATGATTTTAGGGAAATCTCTGATTTTTTTTTGGTTTGGTGGACACAAAATCCACGGGATTAGGTGGATAAGGTGGTTGGAATGATAACTCATTTTGCCAATTTCACATTTTGAATGCTGCGTTCCGAATTAATAAAACCGCGTGAATTTTTATTTATAAAATTATTATATTTATATTCATATCATAGTTTTTGATCGAAAAATCATAAAAAATGGTGCAATTCAATAATGAAATTTTCTTTTGAATCGTAATAAATGGATTATATAAAAATGTTTACAGAAGTTAAAATTTTGATTTATTTGATGTAATAAATTCTAATTTTTGAATTCTTTTCGTAATACTGATAAATTATTGTCAACAATTTTCTTTTATGGATTCTCTTTTTTTGTTTTGTAGAAATTATATAAAAAGGTGAAGGAATTAGATTGAAGCAGTGCATGACTAGCTTATTTTTTTCTTCAGTTAAATTTAGGTAAATTAAAACTTTCACAGTTTGATTAATTGACTTTTTTAGTTAGTACAAATCAATTATTATTTGGATAGTTTTGTGCTATTTCAATTTTGTCTTCGCTATCAGGACATTTTCCACGTCGTCTGTCGTATCCTCCATATTCACATGTTGGTGCTGTACATTGTCCATTTATTATACATCTAAAAAATTCAAAAATACTAATAAATATTCTATTTATATCGAAAATGTTAAGATAAACATAAGAAGAGCTATAATTTCCAGAAGACTATCCTCCAGAAGACAATGAAGATCAATTAAATTTTAATAGAACATCTTCCATTTGTATGGATGAGGGCAAAGGAGTAGTTCAATTGAATTTTGATGAATCGAAGAGTCATGTAAAATTGTATTCTACATTAAATACATTGTGTCTTCATACATTTTTCGATACGATACACCCTTCAGGAACAGTTCAGGCAGCTAAATTTTAGCAGCTAAATTTTAAAAAGCTGTTAAATTTTAATAGATGGAAACATTCTACTTAGAATCATTAAGGGTATGGTAGCAAAGTCTAAATATAATACTATCCCAATGCTCAAAAAACAAAAAGATTAAAAAAAAATAACTAAATTCATCACAAAAAATATTCTGATTTTTAAAAGTTCTGTAGAAGAATTAATGCCTATTGATTTTTAGATAAGATCGTTTTGCGTAGTTTAAATTTTCACGAATTTACGGAAATCTGGTGAAAAATCCCTAACCGTATAAAGGAAACACTTAATTTCTGCGCCTTGTTTTTCACGATTTCTATTGTAAGAGTAATGACTTTTTGTGTAATAAAATTTTAATAGTGTTAACCGCCCCCCCCCTTTTTTTTAAGAAGGTATGTCTGTATGTTTGTCTCCCCGTCTATCTGTCCGTGAATACCATAACTTCCGAAAATATTGAGTTAGAGAACCATATTTTGTATAGTTGCGTTTGTCGTAAAATTGTATGGGCAAAATGGGACCATTCTATCCCTCCTCCCCTATACAATCCGAACAGTTTTTAATAGAGATAAAATGAGTTTAGAATATAATTTGTCATAACCGTTCCATACATCAAAATCCAGTCGGATCACTCCTTCCCCCTTCTCCCATACAAATGGATTTTTTTTAAATAAACATTTTGTCTGTCCTCATATAGAGTATTTGACGATTGGCCCATGACAATTTTAGCTTTTCTTATTTTTTATATTAACACTCTAACTGCCACGTCAGTCAAAAAGACCAGACACCTAACTGTTGTGTATTTTTTGTAGTTGCACACATTTTATGATAATAAAATAACATTTAGGTATAATTTTGTTTCAATTTTTTTTCTCTTAGTGCATCCTTTTTGACTGACAACTAAATATTCGAAAAAGGCTGAAAACTGTCGTGGCGGTTAGAGTGTTAAGTTTAGTATCACCATCACACTTCCGCAGACCATTTCCTCGAAAAGTGTGGAATATGGTATGGACAGCCCCTAACCTAAGAATAATTCGACCGATTGAGGTAAAATTTTGCAAAAGTCTTTTGACCGGTAATGTTCAGAGAAAAGGAGAAAAAAATGGCGACACATTGTGTGTTTTCCTTCATAGGTCAGAACTTTTCAAACCATATATCCTACAAACATGATTTCCTGAAATAACGTCGGAAAAATTCATTCAAAAAAATTTCCAAATTAATTCTTCTAGCCTTTATTCTGTGTGAAAAAATCTATTAACGAAAATTGTTTTTTTATCATATTTCCAACAAAACTTCTTATCACTTAAGCTAATAGAACTAGTTAAAGTTTTGATAGATATTGTTGACAGGATAAAGAATAAATAATGATGTTTCAGAAACACGAAAGAAAAGTATATGTCACAACAGCTAGCATTAATTTATTTATTCAATTATAATGGAGGCAAAAGTTTCATCAATTTAGATGAAAAACACTTGTTAAGTGCCAAAAATTGACCATCCTCCGTAGTTGGCATCAGGCACCAACGATTACTCTTCATCATCTGTGGATGGCACTTACAGTGATAAGCAAACAAGAAGAAAAAATTCAACAAAACGTAAAGAAGAACCGAACGATCTCAGTCATCTAACAACAAGAGTGTAGACAGGATGAAAAACAAGTTTGCAAGAAAATCGTTTTGAAAGTTTCACTAAATAGACCCAAGGAATATCAACAAACATATCCAGCGGGGGCCAAAAATTATAACTCGAGGAAAACTTTTTAGAATATATTTCGCATTAAATCCGTCATCAGAATGAAGTTGAGCGAAAAAAAAACACGGGTCACGGTGAAGGAAAACCCGGTGGAAAAATGAAAAATATCAACTTTTTTCATGATTCGTGCGGCAGCTTAAACTACCCCCAACAGCATCAATCAGCAGGGAATGCTTTTAACTTGGAAAAAGAGATCTATTCGCAGGTGGCAATATCACCTTGACCCCCATCGGCTACAGGAGTGGAGTTGAAGGTGGGGACCACAAGTTAAGGAGGTGGATTTCATAGATGTTCCAGGTGTGCAGCAGCCATCAGGCACAATTTTTCACCTGAGTTGTGGCATCCCTTCGGGCGATTCACTCTAATTTAATTAATTTTGAAAATTAACAGCTGACTAAAAGTTAATCTGACAGAGATTAAATGGTCGTGATATATTCGAGTTTTGGGATGGTAAAAGGTGACGTTTCTATGTCCATAATTGCTTATAATTTGTATCTGCGAGATAAAAATATGATGAGGCGGATCGCAAAAGCGTATGATTCATTTTTGCCAATTTCTCATCCACTAAATGAAATTAGTTTCACGGGACGGATGGGTTAATTCACCAATTTATTTTAATAGCCGAGTAATTAATTTTCTACCAAACAAGGTATATAACAGGATGCTTTCGGATCATGAAGAGGGGATATGATAATTTTTTTGCGGCCCGGTTGGAGATTAGGAGTTGGATATTTACTTACAATTTATCTTCAGCGAGTAGTTCAACTTCTCCTTGTTTCAGCTTGGTGCATTCTTCGTTTTGTGGTAGACATCCACAATAGCATCTAGTATCGCTGTCCATTTGGCCATTGGGATTCTCGTGCTGCGTTACCTCCTCTAAAGCGTCAAAGTGTCTGGTGCATCTGCAAAAGTTTTCTGTTGCATTCGGGGGTGGTGTTATTTCTCGGTTAACGCAGCCACATAGCGTGTGGTTGACAAATGGCATATATTGAATGGTTGTATTTCCATAAACGTCTTTTACCTGGAAAGGTCAGGGCAAATATAATATTTTTTTTAAGTTGATTAATTGAACTGGAATTTCAATATTTCCTTCATTAGGATTTAATGTAGATACGGAAAATTTGCAAAATAAAATCAAATTTTATAAGTTTTTCGGATTTAAAATTTTATTTGTTTGCAAAATTGAGAGCTTCTCGAGAAAATTATAAAAAACGCTGTAAACGTTCGATCCTCGAAAACTCGAAGCTGACGAGGACAGACGAAAATTCAAATTATTGGAGACTTGAATACATCAAGATTTTTTTTGTATAGAAATACAGTAAACGGAAATTGAAAAAACTTCTTTGATAATATTGATAATATTCAAATTCCTAATTATCAAGGTTCGACCTATCGAAGTTCCACTGTATATATGTCTAGGAAACAAAAAAGTTAAAATCTTTTTTTCTTCAGGTAGGTAAAGCAGTGACCAGACCAAAATTTTATCGGGCGTTCCTCCTTTTTTTTTAAAAGTAAATAAAAACTAAATTTTGGCATGTCTGTGAATTTTGAAAGAAAGATTAGAGAAGAACGTTTGTCTCAATGTATGTTTGTGAAGAATGTATCTTCTTAATTTGATTTACGGCTAGAAAATGCGCCGCAGGCAAAATTTGTAGGAAAAATGGGACACAAGTTTTATAATAAAATTCACCGAAGAAAAACGTTTTTTGTTAAGAAAAATATGTCGCAGGCAGCAATTTGTTAAAAAAAATTTCGGTGATCGGATCAAATATACCCTTCTTAACCCATTAATGCTCATTGTCACATACTTTTTTTATTTCAAATCTGAAAACATCGGCCAAAAAATTTTAACAAAAACAATGCAAACTAATTTCTAAATGAAGATATGATCCCCATAACTGTTTTTTTAAAATTCTTTTCCTGCAATGATAGTGCAATAGTTTTTAATCGGATTTTGAGAACTGATACCGCCATGTTATTTTGGATACAAATGAGGTTGATTTGACTCGCATAATTGTAGTTAAAATTTAACCACTGAAGGCCATTAGAAGAATACACAAAGGGGATTCGTGTAAAATTTACATCCGGCACAGGCAAATTGAGGGCGGCGCATGGGGCCGACCATGCAACCCTCCGAGAAATTAGTTGCAGTGCTGTAAATTAGAAACTTTCTAAAGGAACAGCTGCAAATTTTGCAGCACTTTCAATAAAAAAGTTATAGTTCTAGACTTTCTCCAAATTATCCATAATTCGATAAATCATTCTGTCTTAACAACACACAATTAAAATTAAACAAAAACCATTTCTATGGATATTAACCCATTAAAGCGTGTCATTTATTGTTTTTGCTTTAACAAAATTATGTTTTGGTTCCTTTGAATAGTAAAACAACTTCATCAAAATTTCAATGCTGAAATGGGTTAACTGATCATGTCCTGTGCATATTAAATAATTTGCGGTTGCACATCTATTATATGCTATTCAAATTCACTCGGCGGTGAATGTGGTAAATAACACTATATTATTACCGTCTTGTTAACAAATGCTGCGACAAAATAGTTACCTTGAATAGGCCAATAAACCACATTTTACTAGAAATACTTAACAAATTTGTTCCTGTGGTTTATGTTTGAACTGTAAAATAGTTAAGATAGTCTCAGGTATAAAATACAGTTTGAGTGACGTTTCTAAATGAATCATGACTGCAAGTGCTAAACTTATATAAAATGTTTTTTTATATTCATTTTATTATGGTTAGATTACTATTGGTTACTATTCTGGACACTTTGGACATGTGAATGTTCTTTTACTACGCGTATAAATGCAACCAATCAAAAAATCTTGAACAGCTTAAGAAAACATAATCAGTAGTGCGGTAAATGGGATAGGCGCCGTCATAATAAATTTGTTAAGTACTGAATTGTAATAAAATTTTAACACTTTTCCGTGGTAAATTATGACACCTTTCAGCTTTGTTAACCGATCAAATTCTTAAGGGAATTATGTACATGATCAACATTGAAATGTTCTTTGTATTTTTCATTTGAACATTATATTTGTTTAGGATTTTGCAACAATGTAAACACTTTTAGTAAGTTTTTATTTCGCATATTTAGGATTTTTTAATCGTAATACAGGCATATATATAAAAAAATATCAAAACGCTTTATATCGAGGCGTCGTGCAACGAAAGATGACAGTATTTAAATCTTTTAATAAATATCCCACTTAATCTCATATGATTAATATAAATGGGTATAATATTGAAAATTTCATACAAAAACAATTGAAAACTCGAGTACTAATTGAAGTAAAATGTTGAAATTTGGCATAGAACCTCTTCCGAAAATAGGAAAAATCTCACCACCGCTTCCCTCCTAGATAGCAGCTTTCGAATGCAAAAACCGCGTCAAAATCGGTTAAGGTTTACTAGTAGAAGTCGATCTTATACACTCTCGAAAAAATCCGGGGACGAATTAACGCCGCCTGAAAACATAGCTAAAAGTTTAACACCGTAGCGCGGAGTTATTTTTACATTTTTATTTTACGGAGCTAAATATTCAATTTAACACCGTTTTGACCTAAATTTTAAATGAACTCCGAAAAGGAGTCAAAAATTCACTACAACTCCTTTTAGGAGTTATTTAATTGTAAAGAGTGTTCACGTTTAGAAGAGGCTTGCCAATTGGCTTCAACAGCCTATTGGGAAGGCAAATGGTTTACAATTCGAGAGGTCCCGTGTTCGAGTCCCGGCAGAGACATGCAAGAAAAGTTTTTAACAAGTCAATATTAACTTTGGAAACACGAAAAAAAACTCAAAACATCTCAAATGCTTGCAAAAAAAGCGAATTTGCGAGGTTTTTTTTCTTGGTAATTAATTGGTTTAACACCGAAAAATTGTTAAAAATTAACACCCATAAGGAATTGTTGTGAACTCCCTAGCCCGGTGCTCGATTTTCTCCAATAGGTGATGGACTCCCTCAAACTCCCTTTCGGTGCGTAATCGACTCCATTTTTTCGAGAGTGTACCCCATTTACATTTGCCATTTTGTCTTTAATTTTTCCGCGAATTTTATTCAGAATTTGTTTCACGAATTTTATTCATGTGCCGCAAAAAATCAAAAAAATAAATTTGAAAAAACTTAACCCGGCAACGACGGGTATGCAAGCTAGTATTTTAATATAATTATTTCTGTATTATTGTGTAATTTTCAATTGTCCATTGTTAAAAAATTCTACTCAGAAACAAAGCTATGTCTGAAACATAAAATGGAGGAAAGTCGTTAACGCTCATATATTATTGATAAGAATTATTTCTTATTGACAAACACGAATGTTTGTGGGAAAACAAACAACCAGTAAAGTTTCTCTTTAAAGTACATATATGTATTTTCGGAATAACACACGAGTATTTTTCTAGCATATAAATTCTAGTTCTGCTAACGAACAGTAATGTGTGTGATTGTTTGGTGGTAGAGTAGTCAAGGAGTTTTATCTGAAACTTCATTTTGAAGTAAACACCATGGACATGGATTTGGGAACGAATTCGTTCCTGTTTGCTGCAAGCGATTTAATAAAGTTTTTACCACAACATAAATAACACATATGCAGTTATATGTTGTTGATTCTTCCTGGACCTATTCCTGGTTCTGATGCACAATTTAATATTGCATGTTTTGAACTAGTGGCCAGTCCTGTTGTTTGTGTTCGCTCTATTTTCATTCGTGCTTATGTTCACTATTTGTAATATTTAAGGGAAAAAACAGGCAAATAATGTTGCGGTGTTTTCATAAAAAAAAATGAAAATCTTTTTGAACAACGGGAAAAACTTCACTTGTTTACCTGAGAAGAAAACTTGTTCTACTATTAAAATTTTATTAAATGGGCAGAAGAAATTATAAAATTAATTATTTTTTAATTTCCTTGTAAACATAATTTGATTATTAGTTCAATCCAGTGGCGGCTTTATAGGGGAGGCAACGGAGGCATTGTCTCCTCATAACATTTTATAAAAATGTTTTTCTAACGTATGCCTTTAATTTTTTATACCATAATGGACTGTATAAAAATCTGTATGTTCAGAAAATAATAATTAAAAAGAAAATCCTATTCTCTAATGTCGAATTCTCTAAAGTTAGCCTCCGATTCGTTGCCTCCTCAGAAGGTGTACTAATAAACGTTGCATATTTTTCAGTTTTCAAGTAGTTTTTAAAACATAAGTCGATATCTTTTTAATGACATGTTGGATGTCATGGAAAATTTTTAGTTTACAGGTAGAGTCGATATTTCATTTGGTTAAGAGTGCACTCAATGGTTCTTAAGGGAAAAATCCGTAAGATTTATTTTTTGTGGTTCTTGATTCTGTGGTTAATATTACCGCTTTTTGCATTTGGAAATTTTTCCTCATTATTCTTATAACAGGGAAATTGGACAACGATCAAATACGCCATAATAATTTTACCAATTTTTCAACCCTGTTTCACTCCTATTTTGATAACTTCCAATATTTATGTGGGTTAACACGTATGTATTTTCATATGAAAGAGGATAGATATTTTTTTATGGTTAACAAAATCTCGATTTTATGCTTTTTAAGAATGTTGTTTTAACCAAAAATATTACGGATAATCTTAATATACTTACATCGAATGGAAGACGAACGGTTTCCCATTTTACGGCAACGCATGTTGTAATGTGGGTTCCATTTGGTTCGCAGCAGGCTGTCTCGTCACCGCAGCGATGGAGAATCGTGCATGTTGGTGTATACGATATATCATTCATATGAATGACCCTGGGATGGGGACGTCTGCAAAAACCTTCCAATTGGACCCTTGCCATGTGATACCTTAGGCTTTCAACTGAAAAATAAATGAACGATAAAAAAATTAGATTGAAGGATTTTGTTATGTTTTTCTATATCCAAAAAGGATATAAAAAAATCCCGGAAATGCTATAAAATTTATGAAGGATTATGTTTCTGTGAAAAATTAGTAGACATTGTAGAATAATAAACGTTATACCTACTTAAAAATCTTGCTTATTTTCCAATCTAAGGTTTCACCCAAAGAAAATTTCCAATAAAACAATTTTATAACATAACAATTAACATTGACTATTTTTATAATCAATTTTACTACTTGGTTGTTAAAATTACTATTCTCTCAATCAACTGAAATGAATTGTATTATTTTTAATCCGGATTTAAACATAAAATATAATTAAATTTATTTTCTTTCTGCTGATCATTCCTTTCTGCGGACACGGCGAATCATTCTCTTCGATTCATTCGTTTACGAATATTTCTCGGAGGATTTTTTTAGGTGAAAGGGGTGGGGAAAAATTTGGGGAGGGGACATGGTGTGAGGCAATATTAATTGTGAAAATTTTGAAAGTTTGATCAGAGGCAAAAGGGTTAGTTTCATCTTATGTTTGTGATTATCTAAAAAGTGTTATGGGTGTTTTATGTTTCCAAAAAGTTTTAGAAACAAACATCGAACTATTGATTTTTCATTGAAGACATGCGCCGCAGGCGATTTTTCTAAAGAAAATGTCGTAAAAACAGTAATTTGTGATGAAACTGCGCCGGGATTTGAGGTAAAGTTTTTTAAGTGATTGAGAAATTACAACATTAGATTGTATAATTCTAGGATCACGGGATAACATGTCCAGGACTGTCCCGACCATTCAGGACTCAAATAAAAACATAACAAAAGCTATAATTGCCAATCTGGCAATTATTGAAAACCCGTATGGTGATTTAATTGAACGGCGTATCAAAATTTCATTTTTTGAATTCAAATTTTCCAATAAGATTTTTTTAAAACTTGTTCCAATCGGATTTTGATGTATGGGACTTTTATGTAGAATCATATTCTAAATAACTTTTGTTCTTGCACTTTTTTGATAGGATGCACAGTTTTTGAGATATTCGCGAAAAACATTTTCGTTCGTATGGGGGGTACCCCCCCTAATGGTCCATTTTTGCCCATTAACGAACTTAGCCTCGCATTTTACGAAAAACGGATCTGCGCAAAATTTCAAGTCTCTAGCTCAATCCGCGCCACAGACAGACAGACAGACAGACGGACGGACGGACAGACGGACAGACGGACGGACATGCAAAATTCAATTTTTTTTATCATTCTAAACACAATGGTGTAATTCATTTTTTTGTGTGATGACGGGATCTTGGCGTTACAAACGGTAAGGCAAAGTTAATATACCCTTTGGTTTCACCATAAGGGTATAAAAAAAATCAATTAATTTCATCTCACAAATAATGCTTGTTTTTTGCAAGCATTTGAGATGTTTTGATTTTTTTCATATTTTCAAAGTTAAAATTGTTTGTTAAAACTTTTTTTTGCACATTTCTTACCGAGACTCGAACATAGGGGAGATCTCCCCATTTGTAGCCATTGGATGTCCCAATAGGCTGTTGCGGCCGATGGAAAAATCTCTTCTAATCGTGAACACCCTTTAGTATAAAATGACTCCTAAAATGACTCCTTTTCGGAGTAAATTCAAAGTAGAGGCCAAAAGGGTGTTAAAATTAAATTTTAACTCTTCACTCAGAAAAATTGAGGCTAACTCGACGACCTACATACGGCGTAATTGGGTTCGGGCAGGCGCGCGTTCGCCTGCATGTGGGCAAGTAAGACTGAGTTGACCTGTGGTCGGAGAAATTCTGAAATTAAGCCACCAGCAGGTGAAGTAGGGCATTGGGAGCTGCACGAGTTGACCTTAGATAGGTTAACTCTGACCGCTAGCTGGCTTACAGAAACCTCTGTAAGGTCAGAGTTAACCTGGCAAAAAGTTGACCTGGACATTTTTCTGACTGTTTAAGACAGGAATATAAAAAAAAACTCAGCGCTGGTGTAACATTTTTTCTGGACAACTCTGCGAGCTGTTTATTTTGGCTATGTTTTGATACGGTGGTAATTTGTCCCCGGATTTTTTCGAGAGTGTACATTTTTTAATCGAGTATAACTGAAATTATAATTCCTCCTTGTTTTAATAAAAGAAATTTTATTCGATGTCGCAATTTAATGTGCTGATTGCACGAGTGGAAACCAGTTTTAATTCTAAGAAACTTTTGACCTCAAATGAATCGATTAATCGGATTATGATCGCAAAATGCGTTCTTTTCATCAATGAAACATTGACTCACTAATGAGCAACGATAGCGAATCTACTTGTGCTACTGCCTGTTCTCACCTGGATTCGCAGGTTTATTGTTATTCCATGCGTGTAACTATGAGACGATATTCAGGATTTTTATTTTTTTTGAGTGGAAAATCGTATATTTCTTCACTTTACGATCGATTATTGTCTACACGATTTATAAGGCTAGAAGGCATCTATGCAATTTCATTAAGATGGAATCTCTTGATGAATCAAAGTATCTAACATTAACCTGCAGCAGGGCTAATTTTCAGTTTCCACATTAATCACAATCGATCAGATCAGATACATCTCTCTGCAATGGCTATCTATAGATAAATCGTCATTTAGTGCGATACACTGTATGAAACTTTGTTTAGTTTTCGTGATTAACTGTTCCGTTTGTACTTAACTTTGTGGGGAATGCACATAGAGTTGCAATGTGCATAGTCTGGATATTTGCGCGGATATTCAAATTTTATCGTTGTATATTGAGTTAATGGAATTTCCTTTTCCTTTAATAGATATTTTCTGTTCGTTGAACCATGCAAATCGGTTTCTGTTCGATACGATAATCGCACAGCATGGTGCGATGGCTATTTGTAGCTCATTACTGTCGGTTATCTGTTAGATAGAAATATACACAAACTATTTGTACACCTCAGTGAGCAATTGATTGGAACTGGATGAGCATAAAGGTGGTCTTTTAATACTGTATGCATAATTCTCAAAAACCCCAATACGGAAATACTCCATACAATCCAAGCGAAACTATATGCTCCACCCCACAATTTTGGTGGCACGTTTCCCTCGGGAAGTTCAAATTAATTGCTTTTAGAAAGTTTATGTGAACAATAACAACAACAGAAAACATCAATAAAAAACAATCGTCGCGTATGAGTAACATACCGAAATGATGATTGTATGCAAATTTGTACCAAATTGTTTAGTAATATATATCTGTCAGAATCCAAGAGATAATATTGAATTTACTTGCTTTTGATTTTCAATGAAGTTTAACACAATTATAGACTCGAAATTCAGGCTGGAGAGAATCTTTAAATGAACCTGGGGCGTTTATTTGCCGACATACCGAACTATTATTAAATCATTTTGTTATTTTCGAAAGTTTCATTCCTTTCATGTGATAAAGTGTTCAGAATCCGTTGATATTTATAGCAAATTGAGAAATTATTCAGATGTTTATCTCAATTACATGGCGCTTAGTAATTTAATTTTAATGTTAGACCTCACGGTGTGTTTTCTTTTACTAAGCGAGCGAAGACATGTTTTCAGATAAAATCTTGTAATTTGGAGTACCGAGTAATAAATGTATCAGTGGAGTAGGTACTATAAAAATTGTGTTGTTTGCCAAACTTTTTTTTCTAGGTTCGATAAAATTTGAACTCCTGAGTAAATCATCTTAACCCTTTCAGGCCCAAAAATTTCTTTCTTCCGATTGCTACAAAAATTGCTATACTATTATATTTCAATACCAGAATAACAAAAAAAAATTAAAAAAAATTTTTTGGGTCTGACAGGGATGGAAGCTCTTGACAAAAGGTAACACGACCACTGCTTTTGGGATTTTGAGCGAAATTTTGAGTCTGAGCCGAAATATAAACGTATTACGTCACCTAACACAATCGTATACAGTGGGTCTGAAAGGGTTAAGCGACCGAAATTACCACCTTTATTTCACTGCCATATCCTTTATTTGCGCCCCCTCTCGCATACAAATGTAAAAGATTTTTGCGATTTTTATACCCGTATGGTGAAATCAAAGGGTATATTAGATTTGCCTTACCGTTTGTAACGCCAAGATCCCGTCATCACACAAAAAAATGAATTACACTAGTGTGTTTAGAATGATAAAAAAAAGTTGAATTTAGCATGTCCATCTGTCCGTCCGTCCGTCTGTCTGTCCGTCTGTCTGTCTGTCTGTCCGTCCGTCTGTCTGTCTGTCTGTCTGTGGCGCGGATTGCGGGCGCACGGATTGACCTAGAGACTTGAAATTTTGCGCATATTCGTTTTTCGTAAAATGCAAGGCTAAGTTCGTTTATGAGCAAAAATGGACCATTAGGGGGGGTACCCCCCATACGAACGAAAACGATTTTTGTGAATATCTCAGAAATGGTGCATCTTATCAAAAAAGTGCAAGAAAAAATGTTATTTAGGATATGATTTTACATAAAACTCCCATACATCAAAATCCGATTGGAATACATTTAAAAAAATCTTATTCGAAAGTTTGACTTGAAAGTGGAATTTTGTTACTTAAATCACCATACGGGTCTCCAATGATTGCCAGATTGGCAATTATAGCTTTTGTTATGTTTTCAAAAACGGTTAATATTTTTCAAAATCCATAGAGTTCAATGGGACAATAACAGCTTTCCAATGAAAAAAACTGCGTCAAAATCGGATGAGGTTTACTGGTAGAAGTCCATCTTACAATTTTCGTTACATATATATATACGAACGTATATTTACCGGGGACGTGCAAGGATCCGTGATGATCCCGTTTTTGAAGTGATTTTAATACCTTTCTTATACCTATGTAAGAAAGGTAAAACAAGTTGAAAAAAACTTGTCTCCTGCGGCGCAGATTTTTTTTAAAATTTCTGCCTGTAGTGTGTTTTTGTAAAAAATGGCTGCAGTGCGTTTTCTTTCAATTTAGGTTTGTGATTGCCCATAAAATACGTCACGTTAATTTTCGGCTGACTGGACCCCTGCATTTCTTCCACCTTAGTGAAGAACTCGCAAAAGCCACAAAAGTGTGACTTTTTTCACGGTGTTTTTTTTTTGCGAAACATTGAAGGATCATTTTTCAGTCATCTACAAATTTTAAATCGCAAATGTTGTTTTTTTTCACTTTAATTTTGACTCACATCTTTGACTCACATCCGCCAAAAAGTTTTTGTGTTAAAATTACATAAGGTTAATCAAACTAATGTATAAAAAGAACTTTTTAACAAAATGTATTAATAAATATAATGTAATATTGTAAATAGACAAAATGCAGGTCAACCAGCAACATATTTTTATACCCGTATGGTGAAACCAAAGGGTATATTAACTTTGCCTTACCGTTTGTAACGCCAAGATCTCGTCATCGCACACAAAAATGAATTACACCAGTGTGTTTAGAATGATGAAAAAAGTTGAATTTAGCATGTCCGTCCGTCTGTCCGTCCGTCCGTCTGTCTGTCCGTCTGTCTGTCTGTCCGTCTGTGGCGCGGATTGCGGGCGCACGGATTGAGCTAGAGACTTGAAATTTTGCGCAGATTCGTTTTTCGTAAAATGTGAGGCTAAGTTCGTTAATGGGGAAAAATGGACCATTAGGGGGGGTACCCCCCATACGAACGAAAACAATTTTTGCGAATATCTCAAAAACGGTGCATCTTATCAAAAAAGTTCAAGAACAAAAGTTATTTAGGATATGATTCTACATAAAACTCCCATACATCAAAATCTGATTGGAATAAATTTTAAAAAATCTTATTGGAAAGTTTGACTTCAAAGTGGAATTTTGGTACAACTGTTCGAATTTTGATACGAATATCACCATACGGGTCTCCAATGATTGCCAGATTGGCAATTATAGCTTTTGTTATGTTTTAAATATTGAAACAGGTATTTTATTCATTGGGCAATTTGCATAAGATCCAAATGTGTGCTACGATTATCACGACAAGACTTCTTTTAAAGAAATTCAAAAATGAACTTCGAAATGACGTGATTAATGATATTGACATATGCAAGAACTATGCAAGATTCCTAATAGATTTCATGCATTAACTGCACCTAAGCACGCAACTTAAGTGAGTGTAATGTATGGTAATTAATCAATCTGTTTTTTATTTAATTAGAAAACAAAAGAGCACGATTTTGAAATTATGTTTATGTGACACTCTAGCCATGCAATAAATGATTTTCACCACACTCTTAAAATTCCAACATTAATGATTAATTAAGGAATTACTGGCATTTAAATTGAATATGAAATGTCAAGATCAATTGATTATTGGATAATGACTTTCGAATGCATTCCGTGATTTCACTAGCATTTTTAAAACTTATTGCGAGGATAAAAAAAACAAATATGAGTAAAATTTTAATATTTTTTTTAGTTTTCTTAAAGTTAATTGACTTACTCTGTTCTGCACGATGGGCATGTTCAACAGCTTCTGCGGTTCCATATAGTTCCCATTTTTTATCTGTTAAACTCCGTCCATCATCGTCTCCAGCTGCCTCATCTTCGAGATAATTCTAAAAGAGAAAAATAAAATTAACAAAAAACAATAATGAGAAATTTACCATCATCATAATTGATGGTCATAAAACCATATTTATTGCTTAACATACAATAAATATGAAAAATGTGGAAAAAATAAATATTTTTAAGGAAATTTTTGTAAAGGATTCGCACATTCTTTTCTGAGTCATCATAATCTAAACGTTATTAACGAAATAATTTTAAAATTGTTCGCAAGTTTTTTTTAAAGTTCTTAATAACTTTGCTTGAATAAAGAGTTGTTTCTTTATCACCAAATTGCAGACAAAAAAGTGTTATAAAATATATTGCCAGACTTTTGCAATATTTTCACATTTTTTTGTGGTAGAGGCATTTATTTTTTTTGCAGGGAGGAGCTGTAAAACTTTTCAATGAAGGACTTTTCATTGCTGAAGCAAAAAATCTCTAAAGTAGCTTAAGTGCTGCTGAATCCTATTGTTAAGTTTTGGAACAAGAAAAAGATTTTCGGGATAAAGTGGTTCCTTATACAATATAAAGGTTTAAAATTATATATAAATTTGCCTTGAAAATTTGTATTATTCTAAGGGGGTTAGGTTGACAATGTTTTCTAGGAAAAAAAATCATACTTTAAAAGAGCAACGTGAATTTCCAAATTATAAAGCATTAATTATACCCGTATGGTGAAACCAAAGGGTATATTAACTTTGCTTTACCGTTTGTAACGCCAAGATCCCGTCATCACACACAAAAATGAATTACACCAGTGTGTTTAGAATGATAAAAAAAATTGAATTTTACATGTCCGTCCGTCTGTCCGTCTGTCTGTCCGTCCGTCTGTGGCGCGGATTGCGGGCGCACGGATTGAGCTAGAGACTTGAAATTTTGCACAGATCCGTTTTTCGTAAAATGCGAGGCTAAGTTCGTTAATGGGCAAAAATGGACCATTAGCAAAAACGGTGCATCTCATCAAAAAAGTCCAAGAACAAAAGTTATTTAGGATATAATTCTACATAAAACTTCCATACATCAAAATCCGATTGGAATAAATTTTAAAAAATCTTATTGGAAAGTTTGACTTCAAAGTGGAATTTTGGTAAAACTCTTCGAATTTTGATACGAATATCACCATACGGGTCTCCAATGATTGCCAGATTGGCAATTATAGCTTTTGTTATGTTTTTTTCAATTAAAACAAATTCAAAAAGTTTGTTAGATTGTTTTTTTAAACTCTTTAAGAACTGGAAAAAGTCATCACAGTAAAGTTTCGCTAATCCGGCCTAATAATTGCAAGGGGTAATTCGGATTACCGAACAATTCGGATTATCGGATACTAAATTTTATATGAAAATTCAAAAACGTGTTTAACAGTTTAAAAACGTGTTTAACAGAAAAAAATACGAATAAAATTTAAATCAGATTGCAGTTTACAGGGTATCAAATATTATACCAATCGGGATTACAAAGGACTAAATGAAATTATTTATAAGTTCGGATTAGGCTCATATTCGGATTACCGGGAACTCGGATTAGCGAGACCATACTGTATATCCTGCTTTTTTGAACACGCTATACAGTGTACTGTGTTACCGTGTATTATTATCGTGTAGGTCGAGTTGTCTCGCTCGAGTTGTTTCGGTTACTCCCCGGAGCCAAATTCGGCCGAAACTACTCGACCTACATTCGTTTTTCGTTATCCTACTGCCTTATTTTAAATAAGAGCCAAATATATTTAGACGTTAACCCTTCTTACCTTTTCCGGGTGCAAAGGGTGTAACCAATATATTTTGTTTGTTTACAAAGACCAAAAATTGCTTCGCCACTGAAGGTTGCGATACATAAGAATTACAAAATTTAAATTATTTCTATGCATGTTTTCCCATCATAAATATGTAAATTTTGCTGATTGTGACTTTTCATTACTATAGATGATAGACGAAAAAAACGCAGAGTTGCCAGATGAAAGAATTGCAAATACTTGCAGAATGAGTTGAAATGTCCCTTATATTGTACTGAATTCTTTTTAATTTTGTGATCTCTTGATCCAAATTAATGTACTTTCGGTTGTGCTTTTTGTTATTGATTCTTATTAATATACTTTTCCAATATTAAAAACAAATACAAAAATAAAATCTTCGGTTGAAAA
The DNA here is from genome assembly GCA_964034945.1 of Chrysopilus asiliformis. NCBI lineage: Eukaryota > Metazoa > Arthropoda > Insecta > Diptera > Rhagionidae > Chrysopilus > Chrysopilus asiliformis. The sequence goes on from OZ035960.1 coordinate 21,858,769, forward strand.
TGACTCAATATTTCGAACTCCCAGAAAAATTACTACAAAAAAGGCTTCCTAAATTTTTTGTTTACACACTCGTATATCAAATTTGTAATTCATTTGTCAGTTTAAGACGGGTTCACGTTTATTAGTGTAAAGCAACTAAAGAGGCGGTCAATTAAACTAGGCCTGAGTCAGATTTGCCGGCCGGCATTAGCCGTCAACAGACAGACTCTGGACCGCCTCTTCCACATCAAATATCGTAAAGTTGGATGCTGGATTTTCATGTTAGACTGTGACTGACACTAATTATGGCTATTAGGGCACGTTACAAGATCGCCTTATAATGAGTGACTTCTTAAAGAAATCAACGATTGCCTTACGATGCCTTCACATACAATTATGCGGCTAATGAGTTGCTGTGGCCGGCATCAGCGGCACGCACAACTGCAATTAATTCCACTAAAAGAGGATGGTAATGACGTGTGAAATAAACCCCTAAAGGACTTTTTTTTATGTTGAGACATTCAAAATTGCCACAAGTGTTCGCCGAACACTGAAATAATTATAATTTATAGACAATTTCAATGGTAATAAATATTATAGTGTGAAGAACTTCAGAAGCTAAACACGATCAGTAAAAAAAATTGTTCTTAAAATATCTACCTATAATTTTTGATCATTAAAAATTAGTTACGAAATAGCTTAATAGTTAAAGGAAATATAAGTGTATTTGGTTTTGTGGCAAACAAGCAAAATTCGTAAATAATGATGAAGTTTTAAAAATTTGAAATTAAAAAAGAAAACTTTTTTTTGGCGAAGGTATATTGAGAAATCTGACCTGGCTGGTGTAATTAATTTTTATTCAATAAATTTTTCCCAACACTCTAAAACGCATTTTAAAGATAGGGAGAATTCTACTAGCGCCGGACACTTAAGGTTTTTGCGTTCAATTTGTAATATGTATGTGTTGATTTGTCTGTTTCTATTTTTCTGTGAATTTTTGGTTGAAGTTGCAAGACATTGAATCAGCAAAGAAAAGTTAACAAAAAGTTGGTTTTTGTTTAAAAAATCTTCATCGAATTTTGATCCACAATTTTATAACAACAATTTGTCCTCTAGTGCCGGGCAACTGTGTTTTTCATGCAATTTTTAAACTACACTGTTTTTACTCTTACATTCCCATAAACAGCCATTTTAAAACATAAGACAAAAAATTCGCCACAGAAAATATCAAATAATTCATGTGTTTTTAACAATTTTCTTCTTAAAGCTTTGGTCTTGAATTTAAAGGAAACGAAAAGTACCAAAACACCGAACACTGGAAAATTTATGTACGGCGTAATTGGCCTCGGGCAGGCGCGGGTTCGCCTGCATGTGGGCAAGTAAAACTGAGTTGATCTGTGTTCGGAGAAATTCTGAAACGAAGCCACCAGCAGGTGAAGTAGGGCATTGGGAGCTGCACGAGTTGACCTTAGATAGGTTAACTCTGACCGCTAGCTGGCTTACAGACACCTCTGTAAGGTCAGAGTTAACCTGACAAAAAGTTGACCTGGACATTTTTCTGAGTGTGGGCGGCTTTGAAATTTCTTACTGTGTTGGAAACTTCATTTTTTGAACATTCAAGAGTAGTTGGGAATTTTTTTCCGGGTACAGGGAACATTTAACTTTACTGTCCGGCTTTAGGGACAAATCAGTAAAATTGAAATACTGTTTTTAAATATAACAGTGCATATCATGACTTCAAATGATGGAATTTTATAAATTATGTGCTAAAGATTAACTGGAAGAAGAAATCTCAACTATATCGGCCAAAAAATAAAGAATTGAAAGACTTTCAAAAATTAAGCGAGACAGTACGCTTTACAAAGGACTTTTCTCTCTAACAGTCGTAGAATACTGAACTTTTTTGCGCTACATATTTTTAATACTTCAATTCACTTGTCCTTGTTTTTTAACATCCTGAGATCAAGCAAGTGTCCGGTTATAGAGGGTGCCCCGTGCTAGAAAACTCCCCTTACGAATTCGTTTCATTCAAACAATATGAAAAAATCTCCATCACAAAACCACAAAATAACAAAGTTTTTCAATATTGCGTATAAAACTCATAAATCCATGGCTCAATATTCTGCCACTTGAAAGTCTCCTCTGTGAAGATTTTTCATTAAGACTGAAAATAATTAAACTAAAAGGGTTTCATTTAAAATCAGGTCATCGCAATATTTTAAAAAAAAGTAGAGATTCCACTCTTACAGATTTCATTTTCAATTTCAATTTGCGAATAATTTTAATCCAAACTATATTAATATATTTTATGGATTTAGTGTTTAATTCACTCCACAAAAAAACATCAATCAAAATATCATAATTACGTCAAACACTTAATGGTTTAAATAAAACATCTGGCAAACGCTAATCGGATCAAGAATGAAAAAAAAACCAAAATTTGATATTTGGGAAATCCATGCGTAAAAATTTACCGCATGTTTTATATCAAATGAGATTTGTATACAAAATAATAGCCATTAGGAAGGTTACATTAATGTACCTAAGTTCAATGTCAGATTCGTAACAAAATTTGTGTTAATTGAAATTCTTACAAATTGCGGTTTTATCTTTGAAACAAATAATTTAATAAGCGATTATTGATCACTATAAAGTGGGGTCAACATATTTATTGTAGTCAATTTTTTTAAAATTCCAATAATTTTGGATAGATTTAAAAAAAAAAGATTATTTCATTAGCCGAAATTTGAAAAGTTACACTATTTGCTATTTTTAGTATTTCAAATGCAACAGCAGAAATTGTCAAATAGAAGAATTGCATAAAATGTTGAATTCCCGAACAGATGTTTGTTTACGTTCAAATGAATTTGTATTGAAAGTGAAAACTTAAAAAAACTTGCTCAAAGAATATTCAGAAAGATCGTTTCTTAAATCGACATAAATGGGTCACATTGACATTGGGCTAACATAAATGGATTTGACATGCTTCTTGGAAAATGATTTTTTTTTTTCAGATGTGATAAAAGAAAAGCTTAAAATGTCTGGTATTTGAAATAAGTAAATTAACGAAATTCCACAAAGTCCGTTTAAATTCAAATTATTTTTGCACAAAAGTACTAGACGAATTTCATCTTGAAATTATTTTGGTCACTGCTCATATAAAACAAGAAAAATAATATTTTTTCCACAAACCAGAAAAGTCAGAAAATCTTTGTTGAAATTTGGCGTAAATCGTGAAATGGAAAGTGAAATAAGAGAACATTTTCATGTATGAAACGAATTATTTGTTCGTATAACGCTAGTTATTGGATATATCTGAATATTTGTAAGACAATTAGATTAAAATGTTGCACAACATAAGTGTAGGCGCACACTTCGATGGTAAGCACGATGCTAAACTGACAATTAGTGTAAGTAAGTAGTAATTAAGCTCGATTCGCTTGACCATACTGGGTTTCATGTGTTTCAAAAAGTCCAATTGCCAATTTAGGACCTTTTTATATGCTTACCATCGCAGTGCGCGCCTGCACTAACCAGACAATAGTGCACAAAGCGATCCACAATTTAGCTAAATATGCAGATTATTTCTTATGCATGGGAAAAAACGTTCTTGCCGATAGCTTAGTTCAAACTTTGTGATACAGAGTTGCAAAAAGTTGGCGCTTTTTTTAGAAGACAGCAGATTTCATCGAACTGAAATTGCACTGAAAGTCTGCACATGACCCAAAATATACTGAATATGAAAATTTTGGACTTCTCATTGGCCCGAAAGGTCTTTCTAAAATGCGTCGCTCAAAAAAATGTCGTCCTAGAGAAATACCGCATCAACAGATTCCGCTCTAGGCGGCAACTTTTATTGTACAATCGGACCTGAAGAGAAATAAAATGCAGTCTTAGTGCCAACGCACACGCTTCATCTCGTCGCGGCAACTTTTGGTCCTCAAAATGCCTTTTCGACGTACACGCTTCTTCACTTTTTAGTAGCAAAAACTTGTTTACAACAAGCGATCGCTCATGTGTGTGTGGTTCTCATATATGTGTTGTATTTCCAGCTCATTCCCTTTCTAGCTAGCACCGAGGCAACATCAATTGCCATAATAGAAACTCCCAACAATAGAAGAATAAGGGCTGGTTATTTGTTATGGCTTTTATTCTTTCCCACCTACCTGAAAAATAAAACTACCTGCAACTGGTATTTCACTATTTGCATTCAATTTTTGTTTATTTGGGATATGTTTACGAGTCGGTGGCTAAGCACCGACTGACTCAATGAAATTACGCACACATCCATGCTGACATGCTATACGAGCGACTTCGTTTGTGTGCGTAAAAGAAGACGAGAAGAACACTTTTCGAGTGGCAACTGTTCCCCTCTTGCCGCACTCGTTTCTTTCCTACAATTTGGTAAAGTTGCGCCATGCTGATGACCGAAAGTTGCTCCGTGTACGCCCATACTTAGAGAATGAACTTTAAACACCTTCCACCTAATACTTTTATAAGCTCTCTAAAAAGGGATTTATTTATGTCTTTAATATTTTACTTGTCGCATATGTGTAATAATATTACTGTGTTATTTTTAATTGAAATCCTAAGAACACAAAGTGTCATTTACTTATGTAAATCTTGTATTCAAAGTGAGTGATTTATATTAAAAATGGCACACGAGTAATTACACTAAGTAAGCAACTTGTAAGACATTTTGTAAGCTTCTATACAACCAGCAAATATTGTAATCTGCCATTTAATATTCGTGAGTGCCAACTTGACGAAACTATGAGAAGTCAAAGATGCACTTAACAAAATGAGATATATGCATTTTTCAATCCACCCAAGGATTTCAGTAAAACTTACATGTATTTAGGCTTTGTTCGGCACAGGATACAAATGCCATGCAATCGAATTAAAAACGACGGCTTCTACATGAGTAGATGCCCGTGTTTACACTTTTAGTCTAGATATACGTGTAAAATTATTATTAGGGTTGCTGGAAAAGTCCTTGTAGGTAGATTTGGCTAATGAGGTTTTTTTATATAAAAAATCTTCAAAGGAAAAGTGAGAGTAATACTCCTGAGAGACTTTTTCATGCAAATTTTTTTTTCATCAATTTCTAGATATTTTATCCGGAAGATTATGCCGAATCTACACGATCAACAAAAAAATTGTTGATCGTCAATAATTAGCACGTTGTGACAAGATTCAGTTACCGAAAAACTATAAAAAACACCTTAAAAAGTTGGCCGTTAATCGCTGAGGGTGTTTTAAATGACGCGTATTAATAGTAGTTTTTAAACCTGGGTTTTGTTATATCTTAAAAATTTTGACGTATGGGCAAAGTTTGTTTATTACCGGGCTAATTTAGCCGATAGGTTTCGAATTTGCCTATAGGGTTTGTGGTTTCAAACATTAAATTTAAAAAATCTAGTCGAAGGTTTTGAACAATTCAAGTTTGGAGGTATTTCGTAAATGCTCAAAATCCGGCTGCACAGATTCACATGATTTTAAAGTCGTGTAACTTCGGCAATTTTCACCCGATCAACTTAACCCTCTAGCCAGAATGCCCGCCTAAAGGCGGGCTTCAGGGAATTCGCTTGTTTATAACGGGTAACAATTTTAATTGCCGGAAATCGCCGGAACGTGTTACACTGACTTTTGTAAGTTATCGCTTTACATGTTAGCCCTGTACGTTGTCTTGGTTACGCTCTGTCGCAAGTTGAAAGTCATATTTTGATGAAATATTCCGGTTAGAGGATTAATATTTTGAGAGATAAAAGTCGAAATGTTGCACTTTAAGAAAAAAAATCAGTTTCTTAAAAAAGTTACCCCCTTAATCTTAAAACCCCTTGCTTGCTACATCCTGAGTTGCTGAAACAAGGAAGAGCACAACTACCCATTTTTATACCCGTATGGTGAAACCAAAGGGTATATTAGATTTGCCTTACCGTTTGTAACGTCAAGATCCCGTCATCACACAAAAAAATGTATTACACCATTGTGTTTAGAATGATAAAAAAAGTTGAATTTAGCATGTCCGTCCGTCCGTCCGTCCGACCGTCTGTCTGTGGCGCGGATTGCGGGCGCACGGATTGAGCTAGAGACTTGAAATTTTGCGCAGATCCGTTTTTCGTAAAATGTGAGGCTAAGTTCGTTAATGGACAAAAATGGACCATTAGGGGGGGTACCTCCGATACGAACGAAAACTTTTTTTCTGAATATATCAAAAACGGTGAATTTTATCAAAAAAGTCCAAAAACACAAGTTATTTAGGATATGATTCTACATAAAACTCCCATACATGAAAATCCGATTGGAATAAATTTTAAAAAATCTTATTGGAAAATTTGACTTCAAAGTGGAATTTTGATACAACTGTTCGCTGTTCACTTAAATCACCATACGGGTTTTCAATAATTGCCAGATTGGCAATTATAGCTTTTGTTATGTTTAGTACTTCTAAAATACGAGATGAATTTTTAGACTCGCCTATGAGAAATGTCTGATAAAATATTCAACTTACATAGAGATCATCGTTTAATTGCGTACGATGATTCGAATGGTGATGATGATGTTCCACTTTAGTTCCAACTGCACTTTTTAAATTGTTTGGATTCATCCTCCAATTGGACGCGTACGAATCAACGTATGCTAAGTCTATCCTTTTATCAAAGAAATTCCCCTGTATCACCTGATTATTTTGATTATGTTTCCCGGTTCTGATCGACGTCACCACCTCAGTCGCCTCCGCATCATCTTCGTAACTATAGTCATAGTCATCGTACTCATCATCAGAATCACTTGTTGTGGTCTGTGATGGAGTTGATATCTTTTTGTCATCATTTTGATGCTGCACTGTTGTTTGCAATGTTGAACGTATCATAGCTGAATCCTCTGTTGTTTGTAATGTTGAACGTATCATATCTGAATCCTCTGCATTTGGTGAGGCTGTAGTCTCAAATTTCAATTGTGACTGTGTAATTGCTGTTGCAGGTGCTTCGGATTCTTGATCAGGTGTTGTAGACGTGATTGTCATTCTTCTGAATGGTTTTGTAGTACTAGTCGTTGTTGTTGACCCATGAACCGAACTCAAAAGCCTCACGTTCTTATGTTGATTTAGCAGTGGAACATTCCAAGGTATCAAAGTCGTTGACTTCTTTTGCGAAATTCCTTGAAGATCACTGATCGCTGAGGTTCGCCGCCTGTGATCGTTAAATGCAATTTGATTCTGGATACTGTAATTGGTGTAATGTGCTGTATTATCCAGATGATCAGTTGGTTGAATGGATAAATTGGGATGTTTCGATATGAAATAAGGCAATGGCTCAAAATTCGATCGCGTCATATCATCATACTGTCGATTATTATTATTATTATTTTGAGAGTGAATATGCGAATGATGCTGTCGTATCCGTGAAGGATTGTGATGATGCCGATAGTGTTGTTGGGTTTTACTCTTTTCCCGCTGATGTCGGTTATAATCAGGTGAGATGGACGTCACTCTGCATTTAAATTCGACTATGACTAACATATAGAATAGAATTAATAAAATATTCCTTTGCATGCATGTCATTCTTCCTGATTAAATGAATTACTTAAATTTAATTGTAACTTTTTGGAGTGATTTTTTAAAACTAAACATATATATATATATCGTTGGATTTGAGTTGGTCGGTTGATATTAGCACATGAAACTGATTAACAAATTCTTGGACATGTCAGGAAAGTTCTTAAAATAGCACTTTTAATTTCAGAAGCGATCATCTTTGAATACATGTAGGAATTTCAATAGTCCCGATTCGCTTTCACACACTGTAAACATTTTTCAAATTTTCAAAATCACATCACTTAGCAAGAAATCATATTTATTTTAAAGATTTTCATTTTCTCATTCCATGGTGATAAAATAAAATCCACTTAATTGAATGTGAAGCACCGCGATATGGGAACCGATCAATCTATGCTGTAGTAAGCCTTCCGCAGAGTAATTAATTATCCAGTCGCCCACGTCTTGACGTTTGAATTTCCCGACGATCGGTTCGCGTGCGCCACCAGACTATTTTGGAAGTTTCCAAATTAGGGACAAATCCCACATCGCCAGAAAACTCCCTCCACAACCAGAGCCGATATTATGCACAAATGCGATAATTTTGGCGATAGATTGGCCAGTAATAAAGTGTGTAAAGTGGTGTTTTATTGGCACAAGTACAAAACGGTGTGCGTGACTCATATAAATTGTGCGCGGTCGCAATCTAATTAAAGATAAATTATGTCCATGCTGCTAAATCGGCAAGAACGTAACGCGTTTATTACACAAAACACTACTTTTCATTAAAAATTTTAAGTACGTGCGATTGAAATTGTTTCGGGAACTTTTTTTTCGTATGGCTTCTCGAATTTTCAACAAATTTTAGATGATTTTGCGTGCGGAATTTTTTATGATGATGCAATTGATCTGTGACTTTTTGAATTTTGGAACGAATTTGTGATCGAGCATGGTCGCGTTTTATCAGATCAAAAGCTAAATTTCAACTAAACCCGACCATAATCTGGTCCGGTCTGGCTTTCTCTTTGAAACTCGGGATGTGGCATGGACGAGGGACGCAAGACCGGGCCGGGTCGGTGGTATAAGCGAGGCATATACCAATCAACAGAGCATCAAAAAAGCCATGAAGAAACTGCAAGAGTGTAGCAGCAGGCAAAAGACCGTACTATACTATAATATAGTATACATAATATGTTAACGTCCATATAACTAAGCCAAGTGTTCCAGGCATCCACAAAGTACCGCCATCCGTGCCAGCAAGCATACGAGCAAGAAAGCCAAGCAACCAACCAATCAACCAGTCGAAACTCAGCCAGAAGTGAGCGGCAGCTAAGATCTGTTGTCGCTATCCCATCCATCCTATCCTATCCCATCCCGATCCCGAATCTCACTCCGGAATCGTCTGTTTTGGCCTGATCGACGGGAGTTAATATAGTTTCGGCTGCTGGCCGCCGTCTGATGGGTGGTAGCAACATGTGTGATCTCCGACACTTGGAATCACACGAGAATCAGAACACACCAAGATTCTAAAGATGCCGCATTGCCACCGAAACCACTCAAAATCACTTATGATTGCTGATCAATAATAGTCAGTGTCGGAATGATCTTCTATAAATTTTCACCCGTTTCGCGTTGCGGGGATTTTAACTCCATGACAACTTGGGCAAATGAAATGTCGTAATGTTCAGAGTAATTAGCGTGATAGCGAATCATGGTGTCGTGTCGTATTCGCGACTGCTCTACAATTGATCAAACATAAACAAATATTAAGTGACGCGGCGTCCAATAAAAATATTTGGAAGAAAAAGATTTTAGAATGTCCATTTGGCTCCTTTAAGACTGAACAGCCAAAGTTCGTGCGGGAAAATAGAAAAGTTTGTGTACAGTTGGTGAAATTAGGATAATCGGAGTAATTAGAACCGCAAGCTCTAATCTAAGTTCTTGAAAACACTCAGAAATCTTAAAAAAAAAATTGAAAATCCTCAAATTTTTGATTTGACGAAAAAAGTTTTTTTTTGGTAGCTAGAAAGTAGTTTAACGAGGGTTTCAATTTGTTAGCACTTAGAAAACATTTTCCTGGCGTCCAATTTTTTTTAGTTATACCAAAATTGTTATATTCCAGAGTTCTATTGTGTGATTTCCTGCCATGGACCGAAATTTTTAGCAAAATGACAAATAGGAAAATTCTTTTTAACACTAGATCTACGGACGTTTTTATCGGAAATTCTTTTCTTGACACTAAATTTCTAGATAAAGTTGGGCCTCCTGAAATTTGATTTCCATAACAGACGACTTTTCCGCTTACCGCACCTGCAGTTTTATATGGATTACGAACCATAATTGGAATTGCAACATTTGTAAGGTTTGCAATTCATCCAGAGCTGTTATTATAAAGCAGAGCCTGCTGCTTATTATTGTAAATAAGACAATTGCTTGCCATATTAACGGATTTCGAAAATCAAATGTTGATTTTAATTTTATAACCACATAACTCCATATCTATATCTTTTAATTTGCAATCCAATATTTTATACAAAGCTTAACTCCGATAAAAAAAAGTGAAGAACTTTTTTACTGCCCCACAAAGACCTTATTTTATCTGAAAGCTCCAGAAAATGATATTGTAGCATCGATGGGGGACGGTGGCTTCTGATCAAACAAAATCTATGTGTGTATATGTTCGAGAATGCGATGAAAACGTGAAAAAATTCTAAATGTTTTTATGCTTCTAATGATCTTGTTAAAAGATCTTTACTGACAGCTGGACGCCTTTTCTCAGCTTTCTCATTTCAAGATTTTCACATCGAAGTGAGAAGAAATTGGAATAAAATTTGAAACTTTTTCTGGACACAGTTTTGGGAACAGCATAGAGGGAGATGTTATTTTATTATGGAGCCCGCCAACGTTGTGTGGTTAGACTGGTGGTTTCACCTCGTTTCGCTTTTATTATACGGAAATTTATTGGTTTCTTTAATTGCTCCACAAACAAATTAAAAATTGTATATGAAATGTTCAAAAGATTTTTATGATAATTGTTATGGATTGGCTGACCTAATAGAGAGATTTCGATACAAATCAGAAATAGAACTTTTCAAATTCAAGTTTGATATCAATCAATGTTTGATGTTTCATGAGATTTTTTTTTTCGTTTGATTTTTCATAATTTAAATGGAATTTGTTTCTGTTTTTAGAATGGCAAATGTTTTGATAAGAGCTGAACGGAGCCAGTGCTATTATTATCATCAAAAAGTTCAAGCTATTCAGTATTTCTGTACTATTAGTAAAAACAAAATGCCACTGAATAAGTAAGGAAAAAAATGTTTTGATTTGGAATTTCTGTTACAAATTGTTTAAATTTATAACAACCACTAATCAAAGCTAATCAAAGTTAATGTAAACCTCATATTTGCATTTGATAAGAGCTCGCTGTTGTTTAAAAATAGCCAGTCAATTTGATTTTTATATTTATTTATTTAAATATTGCGCAATTTAGTTCCATTCATAAAATTTGCGTTAAAAAAAAATTAGAAATATTATCAATCTGTCCAAATTTGTGTAACGTGTGTTGTGGACATCCAATCATGAGATTTGGTTTTCCAAATATCGTTCTTCTCTTCATAAAGTTTTAATAGTTTTGAATATTGACTTGGAAATGTTTTAAACATAATTTTGATCATAGAAAATATTAAGGGTATTCACAGTCCTCTTTTAATTTTGGGTATTCGGTGTTTTCGGTAATATTAAAAGACTGAAAATATTCTGCTGTGAACATCCCACAGCACAGATTTGAGAACAGCGCTTTTATTGGATACGTGATCAAATCATGAACTGCGAATTTGATTGTAAAATATGTCACATACCTTTAAATCCATGTTTGATGAATTTCTATTGTGGCAACGGCTATCAAAATTGAAAAAAATTGCAGTCCGATGAGATTATCAAATAACCAGCGAGAAAATTTGACAACTAAAAACATTACTAGCGCCACTCGCGGTTGATTCTTGATACCGAATAACCGGGCCGGAAAACACGACTCAAGGCATGTCTACAATTACCGAATCCGGTAGTTCATTTTTACATGAACCAAATTACCGTCTCGGTAAAAATCTGTTAAATTTGACTGAATTACCGAGCGGTAAAATTACTCGCAATTTAAAAGAGGACTGTGAATACCCTTATTATATTCTGTAAATTTTGTATAGGTTTCGAGAAATTCTCAAAAAAGGTATTTTTTTTAAAAAATTGTTTGGGAAGTACCCGTTGGTAGTTAATTTTCCAAAAGTTGATAGAAAGCTACGATTTTTGTAAAACTTTTTTACAACAAATTTCAAGTTTTCAGGTCAATGCGTTCACGAGTTATTTAAGATACGCAGAACAGACAAGATGTCAGACAGGACGTCCTCACAATTTTGCTTAAAACGGATTTCGTACGGATCATATACATAGCTCCTATCTCGCCTCGTTCTCAAGTTGGTCTCCGTTATGAATACAATACTTTCCCTCTATAGAAGAGGCAAGTAAAAAGTTAATATAAGATACAAAATAAAGTAAATTTAAAATAATATTAGAATCCTCACGAACCTCAGGGATTGAATCCGAATTAATTTGTGAACAAATGATTCCCATCAATTTTAAATTTAAAATCTAATTAATGCTGCAAAACCTGCTATAATTAAACCAATCGGATATGATTGTCGGAAATTTGTTGTTTACATTATCAAAGATAAAACCCTTCCCGGAACTATCGTTTTCCTTGAGTATTTTCGTCTAAGCCTATTACATTACTCCCATGTGTTGTGCACCTTATTGGTTCATTGGATTCCTGAAATTTCGCCAGTGATCTCCTAGAAGAAGGAAATGAATGAACTGTAAACTTATTGAGAACTATCCGAATTGTTTATATACAAGTGCTGTCGGCATAATTAATATTAATCCTTGAATAGCACGCATATGTAGATTGTTTACTAAATGTCTTCTCGCCTGAACAGATTCAGTTGGTAATCGACTTGCGGACGCATTCAGCAAATAGCAAAGAAGTCATAAACCTTTTTCCCAATTCCCGAACCACAAATTGTACTGCAGTGCGTGGTATTTAGCTGAAATGACGTTTTGTGTAAACGATGTGGCTTCTTGTTAGACCAAATAACTGAATGAATAGATAACCAATCACGTTGTTTTTGAAATGAGTGGAAATCCGGTCTTAACCCTTTCGAATTTGAAAGATAAAAGTGAGATTTGAATGCTTCTTCCAAGGAATCTAATTACCGAAAAGTGCATATCATCGCATAAACGAATACCTTATACAATCTACAACACCTTTTTGGTGGATTCCGTTCGTGCTCAATGGACTGGGGAATCAATTTGAACAGCACACGGTATCGAGTATCTAATTTGTTAGAGGAATAACATATTATCGGGTGATATGAACTAAAAACCTGCCTGGATTTAGACGGTGGCAATTTTAAGGTAACAATCTCTACTTATGTACACATATTGATCAAACCAGATACTTACTGTATGTAAAGCTCTGGAATAGATTTTTTAGATATATTTGGTATTAGATGAAAATCTGTATATAGTTAAATCTGGCTGTTTATGGTGGATGCAGTTTCTGTGCACAATATTTGAAGAGTGCATGAGTTGCATTCGATTTACTCTTGATTTTGTTACTAGAAATAACATTCATGCTTCACATATTTACAAAATGCATAAACATTACAGCGTTGGGATTATTTTATGTTCATCATTTATCGAAGAAATGGCAAGACTCGCTTAGTGAAATGTGTTTATTTATGTTTCACGAGAATTGATTGGCAATTCGAACGTGCATTAGCCTACATTTCGTGATTTGTGTAACATTTTGGGTTAAGGGCTTCGGAAAATTACTGGAACTAATCAATTGAAAAAAGTGGAAAATTCGAGATTTTCGTAGAAAAAAGTTGGATTTTTATACCCGTATGGTGAAACCAAAGGGTATATTAACTTTGCCTTACCGTTTGTAACGCCAAGATCCCGTTATCACACACAAAAATGAATTACACCAGTGTGTTTAGAATGATAAAAAAAAGTTGAATTTAGCATGTCCGTCCGTCCGTCCATCCGTCTGTCCGTCTGTGGCGCGGATTGCGGGCGCACGGATTGAGCTAGAGACTTGAAATTTTGCGCAGATTGGTTTTTCGTAAAATGCAAGGCTAAGTTCGTTAATGGTCAAAAATGGACCATTAGGGGGGTACCCCCCATACGAACGAAAACGATTTTTGCGAATATCTCAAAACCGCTGCATCTTATCAAAAAAGTCCAAGAACAAAAGTTATTTAGGATATGATTCTACATAAAACTTCCACACATCAAAATACGATTGGAATAAATTTTAAAGAATCTTATTGGAAAATTTGACTTCAAAGTGGAATTTTGATACAACTGTTCGCTGTTCACCTAAATCACCATACGGGTTTTAAATAATTGCCAGATTGGCAATTATAGCTTTTGTTATGTTTTTAACTAGAAGCATCACTTTAGCTCAGTTCCCTATTTTTTTTTCTCAAGAGTGAGCGCTGCCTTTTTCCTCAGAAGTGAGTGTGACGAAGTCTGTCAAATATACTTTTATTTGCGTGTGATTGGTAAATTTCATGAGATTTTCGTAAAACAAATTTGCTGGTTTCAATAAAATTAAATTAAACATCTTATCAAATGCAAATATGAGGTTTACTCCCACAATAAAGAAAAAAACAAAATTAAAAATCTAAAAAACTTCCGACTAAAAAACCCTTTCAAAAAATTTGAAAACCCCCGAATAAAAAAATCCTTCAAAAAGGATAAAATAATATAATCATTGGAGTAAATTTATAATTGGTGTGCGTCTGGAAAGCCTATTTGTCTTTGGATTTGTGTAGCAAAATTTGTGTAGATTATACAATTTTATCCTTTTTAAGAGATTTTTTTATTCGTGGGTCTTCAATTTCTTTCAAGGTTTTTTTTTTAGTCGAGGTGTTTTCAGTATTTTTAATTTCGTTTTTTTTTCTTTTTTGTTAAATATAATATGTTTTGTAACCGAATGGTAAAAAGTGGTTCAAAATCGGTTCAATAAATCAAATTAACTATATAAGGAGAGGGGGTATAACGTTAGGGGTGAAGGATGAATTCTTGTACACTAACACATTCCTTCATTATTTCCAACCGAATGCCAAAAACAGGATCCAAATTGGCTGAGTGGATCAAACGTTATGAGGGGTTCATTACATATCTCTAACGGTTCTTCAGATATTTAAGAAAATATTATTTTTTACATATTTTTTCCGAAACTTTGTTTACATCAGACTATTTTTTCATCCTACTTTTATATTTAAAGTTGAAAAATATTAAATTTTACACAATAAATGCTTTCACCTTTCAAATAGCTACACCGTCACGAGTTTCACAAAGAAAAAAAAACTTAAATTTATTAAGCATTTAAAATATGTTTCAACGTGACGAAGAAAAATAATTAAAAAAAAAATTTGATGAGAAAAACAACATAATAATGTAGCATTTAAAATTCCCTTAATAATTCTGTGGAATCAAAGCAAATGAGATAAGTATAAATTTCTTCTTCGCAGTGGATTCTGAAATCCTCTTATATGACCGCCCATGAATTGTACTAATATTAAATAGAAATAATTTTTCATCTCCAGTTTTATTTTGGAAAATGAGATAAAGCTCAGCGAAAAACTCTATCCCAACATGGTGAAGCGACTAAGGTTTTCTTTCACTTTGAAAATCCTCTTCATTAACCTAATTAAATACTCTGAAAGCGTCCTTCAACGGAAATATTGTCGGTAGGATCTTTTTACCGAGGATTTCATTTTACCGGCTATGTTTACTTTTACAGATTTTCATTTTTGTAGTTTCGTTTTTATGCTAATTACTGCCAGTTGCCTAAGCATGTAATAGTTTACTTTTCTATAAATCTACATAGTGAAAATCCAGTGAAAATCTAGTTTAGCGAAAAATGCTCAAATTTTATACTGTTTAATAAAATTCATCTTTATTATGCTTCGTTTAAAATTAATACACTTTTTAAATGAAATCGAAACAGTATTGCAAATTTTTTCTATGTGTAGATACTTTCAAGTTTTAACTTTGAGCTCAAACTCAATTAATATATTGTTAAAAAATGCTTTGATACAATTTTTGAAAAGATTTTTTTATTGTTCCACACAGCATGATACTTACCTAAGGTAAAAAATCAGGAAAACAGGAAAATTTTCTCTTAGATATATATTTTGCATTTACTAACTGTTATATATGTATACGTCAAATGTAAATAGAATAATATACCCTCGCCATTAATTAACTTTATGATTAATAAACGATATAATTTCTTAAATTTTCCATATTATAGGAGAGTGGAGCAATTAATTATGCACTAATTGAGTCAAAGCGGCGTAACATTAATCTGATATAAGATAAAATTAAAGAAACATGTTCGTGCGTTTGTAATTATCCCTCACAAAGACAAAATCTTAGCAACTACAAATGAATGAATCTTTACCATTTACACAAAAATCCACAAGATTAGCTATTGAGGATGTAATAAAATTCTTATATATTTTTGCAGAAGCGGAATTCCTTTGATATATCTCGATCTCTTCACTAATCATCTTAAAAGTGAAGTAGTGAAATGAATCTTTCATGTTGCAAGTTCATTGGAACAGTATTTTACAGAATTGTTCATTCGGATATTAACAGTTGAGTTAGTACGTAGTCTTGAAATGAGGTAATCGAAATTTATAGAGTATTTATCGAGTTTTGTATTCTTAATGTGTTTGCATAATTCTGATGGTAGTAGCTTATTGCTGATTTATTCTGTACGTCGAGACCATGCACCTTTTTTGAGAAAATAGGAAAAAACATAACAAAAGCTATAATTGCCAATCTGGCAATCATTGGAGACCCGTATGGTGCTATTCGTATCAAAATTCGAACAGTTGTACCAAAATTCCACTTCGAAGTCAAACTTTCCAATAAGATTTTTTAAAATTTATTCCAATCGGATTTTGATGTGCACCGTTTTTGAGATATTCGCAAAAAACATTTTCGTTCGTATGGGGGGTATCCCCCTAATAGTCAATTTTTGCCCATTAACCCCTTTCGGTATTTTGATGCCATATGGCATCATGCTAAAAAATTTGAATTGTCTTATTATTTATTTATTTTCAACACTCTATTCTCATTCAGTGCACCATTAAGTGCATTTTTGACCCAATTTTGATTTTTTGAGTAAAAAGCTGGACCGCAGTGGACGTATTTGAAAAAAATTAAAATTTTTAATTTTTTTATTTTTTTTTTATTTTAAATGAATACTAATAGCTTAAACATCATTAATTTGTATAGAGAGTATTTTTAAAACCCATAGAAAAAAACATGTACCGAAAGGGTTAACAGTTGAGTTAGTACGTAGTCTTGAAATGAGGTAATCGAAATTTATATAGTACCTATTAATCGAGTTTTGTATTCTTAATGTGTTTGCATAATTCTGATGGTAGTAGCTTATTGCTGATTTATTCTGTACGTCGAGACCATGCATCTTTTTTGAGAAAATAGCAAAAAACATAACAAAAGCTATAATTGCCAATCTGGCAATTATTGAAAACCCGTATGGTGATATGGCATTGTTCGAAGTTTAATTGAACAGCGAACAGTTGTACCCAAATTCCACTTTGAAGTCAAACTTTCCAATAAGATTTTTTAAAATTTATTCCAATCGGATTTTGATGTGCACCGTTTTTGATATATTCGCAAAAAACATTTTCGTTCGTATGGGGGGTATCCCCCCTAATAGTCCATTTTTGCCCATTAACGAACTTAAGCTTATACCGCAATTACGCGCAAAGCGGCGCGGCGCGGTGCGGCGCGGTGACAGATGGTAGTAGAAACTATAGGTTTATATGAGTTGGTTTATAATTGCGCGGTGACCAAACGCGGCGAAGAGTAGGTCTAGTTTCTACTTTCAGACGCGGTTGGAAGCGGTGACAGTTGTTTATGTTTTCTGAGTGTTGTTGCAAATATTTTTATCAAGTAAAAAGATGGAAAATAACTTTAAAACGTATTCGAAACCGAAAATGAAACGGAAAAATTAATAATCTTTAAATTTTCTGCGATTTTTAGGTTATGAGAACACAAATTGAGCTGTCACCACGCCGCAACCGCGCCGCGTAATTTCGGTTTAAAAATGACTGCGGCTGTCGCCCTGCCGCTCTGAGCTAATCGTGCCGCGCCGCGCCGCTCCAATTGTGGAACTAGCTTAAGCCTCTCATTTTACGAAAAACGGATCTGCGCAAAATTTCAAGTCTCTAGCTCAATTCGTGCGTCCGCAATCCGCGCCACAGACAGACGGACAGACGGACGGACATGCAAAAATTAATTATTTTTATCATTCTAAACACACTGGTGTACTTCATTTTTGTGTGTGATGACGGGATATTGGCGTTACAAACGGTAAGGCCAAGTTAATATACCCTTTGGTTTCACCATACGGGTGTAAAAAATCCCATTTGTATGGTGGAGGGGAGAAAGAGGGGGAAAGAGGGGTTCAACTGGATTTTGATGTATAGATACGTTATGTAAAATTCTATTTTAAACACATTTTACCTTTATAAATTTTTCAATATGAATCACCGTTTCCTAGAAAATTGCAAAAAAAAACAATTTCGTTTGTATTGGGAAGGGATAAAGGAATAGTCTGATTTTCCCCGTTTAAGAATTTAGTCTTGCTTTTTACCAGAAACGCAACTGTACACATTTTTAAGCCTCTAGCTCAATCCTTTCGATAGTTATGGTGTTTATGGACAGACGAACAGATTGACGGATAGATAGACGCACAGACAGCCGGACAGACAGAGTATGTTCCACTGAAACAAATATCTTTCCGTTTTTCGACATTATTCGTGACATGTGTTTTAGATAATTAAAAAAAGTTATTTTTTCGCCGAATTTTTCAAAACATTCCGTATTTCAAGTGGTTAAAAACGGTAAAAAAAACTTTCAGCATTAAAATATCAGCATTTAAAAAAAAAAATTATTCCAATTTTTTTTCGTCTCTTTTACTTTTTATTTTTTTTTTAATTTTTTTTTGTTGACCAAAACAATAATGATTTTAGAAACAAACATAAAATGTGACAATATTTTTAAATAATTGACTGGCATAACTTAGGAAAAAACAATAAAAAAATAATCCAAATGGAAATTGAATGGATAAACTTTTACGTCCGAGAAAATTGTCTTAGAAGAATCACAGCCAGACAGTAAGAAATTCGGCAGACTGGCGCGCGAAAATTTATTTTTGGGATGTTTGGTGGCGGTTGGATAGCGTGTGCCTTTCCTTTGCTCATTTCTCATTGCTACTCATCATTTGGCATCTATCTATCTATGTATCTATAATATCTATTTATATGGATATGTTTCTATGATGTAGCTTGATGGAAGATTGTAAATCAAAGTATTAAGTAAACAAAAATAGTATTTCAATATGTGGTTTCGATTTTAAAGCAATTTATTTTTAGAAGAACATTTTATTGAAACGCTTCAAAACTCAGTCAAGAGGTCTGGACTTTTGGTTTGGTTTTATTTTACTTATTTTAAACTTAATGATTTTCCCCTCTTGCTCTTTTCGGTTCTTTCTTTTTTTTTGCCATCTTGAGGTATTCGGAGATGTTTTCTATGAACCAGTTGTCGTCTAGCCAAGTAGTCTTGTGCAAAATGAAAAATTAAAAAAAAAGAGGAAAATTGCAGGAAAATTTCTTGCCTTAGTCATTCAAGAGGACGAAGTGACAAGGTGAAGTGGCAGTCATAATGTTTGTCACCTCCTTCACTTTCTCTTCGCCCACTGTCACAGCCATAACAAGTTGAAGAAATTATAACTCAAAACTGAATTTAGTCGGAATGTCACAACATTGGCCTGCTCAAGTATTTGCATATTTTTATACTCTATATGATATATCATATAGGAGTATATTAGATTTAGTATACTGTTTGTAACGCATCGAACCAATCATCGGACACAAAAATGAACCACACCAGGGTGTTAGGGATGACAAAAGATTTTGATTTTCGCATGTCCGTCTGTTTATCTGTCCGTCTGTCTCTCCGTCACCACCATAACTATCGAAAGGATTGAGCTAGAGACTTCAAATTTTGTATTGTTAGGTTTCTGGTAAATGGCTAGGCTAAATTCTTGAACAAGCAAAACTAAACCAATCCTCCCCCTTACAAATGACAGTTTTTTGCAATTTTATCGAAAACGGTGCATGGTATCGAAAAATTGATAGAGGTAAAATGTGTTTAGAATATGATTTTACATACCTTATCCATACATCAAAATCCAATCGGACCACTCCTTTCCCCCTCTCCCATACAAATGAATTTTTTTAAATAAACATTTAGTCTGTCATCATATAGAGTATTTGACGATTAGCCCCTGGCAATTGTAGCTTTTCTCATGTTTCAGTGTTGCGTTGAGCATAAAACATGCAGTATTTGTGACTTGCTGTACAAAAGGCACAGAATTTCAAAATAAAAGAATGGTAATTTTTCAAGTTTTCCTTATTGTAGGACATTTACAATAATTATGATGGGTTGTTAAGAACGAGACCAGCGGGTAATTGAACTTTTCGCATAGTTTTCGTATAGACTTCGCTCAATTACAGAAATATAATAATGAAATTGCATAAAATATACTCCAACTACAAGAAATCATGAAGTGTTTTCTAAGAACTTCGAAATTATCTCTAATTGTTGCTCGTTAACGTTTATACAATTTCTTGATACTTTTTTTGTCATGTGAGAATACTCATAGTTAGGATATTTTGTTGAGCGAAATTTTCTCATAGCGTTACAATTGTCCAAATGAAAATTTATTGCAGTCCTAATTTGACTATTCTATTGTATAATAAATAATTAGGTCAATTTTGTATTAAGAACACAGAAATGTTATGACTTTCCTCTGCTATAGAGGGAAATTATTGTATTCATGACGGAGATCGACTCGAGAACAAGGGCAGATAGAAACTTTCTGATCAGAACGGAATCCGTTTCAGGCATAATTTTGAAGATGTCCGTGCATCTGTCTGTCGGTCTGTCCGTTTTACATATCGTCGGCTAAAAGTGAAATTGAGCTAAGTCCATTATACCAAATTTGACAGAAGAGCAATAAAAAACCTTGTTAAATCATTTTAATTTTCATTTAAAGAAAACTGAGCCCAATTTTTCTCATTTAAAGAAAACTCAGTGTTATTGAAAGAGAATTAAAACGATTTAACAAGGTTTTCGTTGGTCTTCTGGAAAATTATACCAAATGGACTTAGCACAATTTCACTTTTAGCCGACGATATCTTAAATAACTCGAGAATGCGTTGAGCTAGTGATTTGAAATTGTTTATAAACGAGTTTTACGAAAATCGTATTTTTCTATCAACTTTCTATATTTTTGCTTTCACAATTTTCTGTTTCTCTATTGATTCTAAAAATATTAGAAAACAAAAATTAAGTTTTTAGAAAATTTCTCGAAAATTATGTGCTTTTGGGAAAAAATGCATAAAAACAATTTTAAAAAGAAATACTTAACGACGTCCATTGCTGCATGAAATCTTCGAAATAATAACACTAAAAAAAATTTTTTTTTTCGTGTTTCGCACGAGAAAAAATATTTGCTTTTTTTCTGTGCCTCTAAGCGAGGACGTACACGAGGCAACTTTCAGCTTTCAGCATGCCACAGCCTCACCAAATTGTGGAAAAAAACGAGTGCGACAAGAAAGGAAAAGTCGCCACTCGAAAAGTGTTCTTCACGTCTTCTTTTACGCACACAATTGAAGTCGCTCGTGTAGCACGTCAGCATGCATGTGTGCGTAATTTCAGTGAGTCAGTCGGTGCTTAGCCACCGACTCGTAAACATATCCCAAATAAACAAAAATTGAATGCAAATAGTGAAATCCCAATTGCAGGTAGTTTTACTTTTCAGGTAGGTAGGTAAATAACAAATTACCAGTCCTTATTCTTCGATTGTTGGCAGTTTCTATTTTGGCAATTGATGTTGCCTCGGTGCTAGTTAATAAAGGAATGAGCTGGAAATACAACACATATATGAGAACCACACACACATGAGCGATCGCTTGTTGTACACAAGTTTTTCCTACTAAAAAGTGAGGAAACGTGTACGTCGGAAAGGTATTTTTAAGAATAAAAGTCGCCGCGATGAGAAGAAGCGTGTGCGTTCGCACTAAGGGTTAAGAAGATCTCGATTGGTCAACAAACTTTTAATAAATATTTCTGTAGGAAGTCCGTTCAACATTTTCAAATAGAAAAAGTTGTGATCTAAGGTTTTTGTTTTCTTTTAAAACTTGTACGAAATAAAACTGATCTGTCGCATTTTTTATTATTCTTTCAATCATTATTATTTATTATCATTTTATTTATTTGATTCATAATTATTTCACAGAAATTTTGTTTTTATAATAATAATAATAATTTATACAAATAACAACTAGTATTAATAAAAACATTAAAGTTAACTGGATTTTTCTGACTTATACACAAACTTACCTTTTTTAGTTATTTTTTTTTTAAATAATAGATAAAAATCTGGTTTAATTGCTTTAAAAATAAAAAATAAAAAATAATTAAGTTAAAACTAATTAAATTGCTTCTTTTTTTGATTATTTATAATTAATAGAAACAGATAAACTTTACAATTAAGAATTTTTTCCCTATAGATATAAATATAAATTTTACATTTTTAAGAAAATGTCACAATTATTCTAAATTATTCAATTTGAATTTCATCCAAGAATTATCTTATATTTTCATATAAAGTTTCAATCATGATAAATATCTGATATTACGTCATTTTTGTGAAAGTTGTAAGATGTTTGCGTTATTATGATTTTAATTCATTCACATTTTCTAAAATCTTTAAAGAGCATCTGGTAAATAACGATTCACTGGAATAAAGTCACTACTGAGACGATTTATATCTTGATTACAGTGTCGAAAAAGTTTGATCCGATCGACTTAATTTTTGGGCTACTGATGGGCGGGAAAAGCATAAATTTCAATTTTCCGATAAAAGATTTTTCGTTAAATTTTTAGTAACATTCAATTAAAAATTCTGACAACCAACATTAAAACATTGGTACGACGATGGATAAATACCAAAATTGCCGTTTATATAAAAACAAACTATTTTTCAAAGTCGCTGAAGCCTTTAAAATTTCCTTTTTTGTTGGCTGTTTCGTGTTTATCGTGGAATTTCCAAAACTTTAAAATGCCCGAATTACATAAGTTTGTTTTTGCTTTGAGAATTTTGATCGTAAATCATAAAAGAGATTTTCACTTGTGTCATATTTTATGGAAGATTTTATGCACCAAACGATTTTCAGCTTCTTGTATTGAGGTTTTTTTTTTTTGAAAATGTTTTCCATACTTTTCAAATTTTTAATCGTTCTGGGATGAAATGAAAGTGATGAAAACCCATTTGAAACATTAGTTTCGAATGCCTTTGGTTGTCTGTTTCTGCATTTTTTATTAAGGGAAATTTGACTTTGCCTTTTACCCTACAATAATTTTAACTAATGGTTGATATTGATGGAATTATGATGATTATGGTTGTTTTGGTCCATCATTTATGATTTTATGATGCACGAGGTTAAGTAATTTATGCATGCCGAGATTTGTGCATCTGCAGTATTAAAAGTATGCACCATAGAGAATTAATGCATTTTTGTTGTTATTTATTCGATGGTTTGTTTTGTGTTCATGATGAAATTTGGGAGCTAAATGTGGTGAATTTGTAATAAAAGTTATTTATGGATTTGGATATGTCCCACTAGTAATTTGGCATTAATTTTAATTTTATATTAACGGAGTTTTTTTTTGGTCTTTTTGTAGTGGGGCTTGGTGTACTTATGAATGGTATTAATGATAGAATATCTCATAATATTCGTTATTATCTGTTAACTGCAATCTCGATGATTTTTAGTATATCGTCATAAAAATTTATTTCAGAATGTTATTAGGTTTTTATCATATATATTTTACAACAGTTTTTTTTTTAAATTATGAATTTTTTAAAGGATGTGTGTTCACTTTGAAGAATTTGAAGTTCTTTTCGCATGTTTTCCCCCAAATTTTGTGGGTTGACACCATAAGTTAAGTACGAAACCACACTTAATTTTCTTTTTTGATTAAATGATTTTTTTGCTGTGAAAATTAGTATACTGAATTTTTTATTTTTATTATTATATATGGTATGTAGAGAAATTAAATATTTATTTTACTACTTTGAATACCGTTGAAAATGTCTGCAAAAATCGAAACAAGGGGGACAGATTATCTTTTACTAGAGTTTGGACCTGGTTTCGCCCGACTAAAGGAGGAGTGCATATAATTATGCCTTAAATGGCGTAACAAATATAAGCAGAGGGGGTAGAGGGGAGGGAATTCTTGCTGAAAATATGTGTGAAAACATCCGTGCCATTTCAAGCAATTCGCTTAGCAAAAGTTGTCAAAATTTCAATTTATTTTGTCGGTTTTATATGAAATCTATCATCGGCATCTATCAGGCACAATTTCTGAATTTTGTGGTGTAGTGTAAACGTTTGTTCAACATGAATTTAGTGTCGAAGAATAAAATTCACGGAATAGAGTGTCATGTGAAAACGATCCCTAATATCGAGTGCACCACACTCAGAAAAATGGAGGCTAACTCGACGACCTACATACGGCGTAATTGGCCTCGGGCAGGAAAATTTAGCCTATGTGAGGCGCGCGTTCGCCTGCATGAGGGAATGTAAAACTTGTGTTGACCTGTGGCCGGAGAAATTCTGAAATTAAGCCACGAGCAGGTGAAGTAGGGCATTGGGAGCTGCACGAGTTGAACTTAGATAGGCATTTCGAGGATGTAATGTCATGTAATGGAAACCTCTGTCAGCCAGCTAGAGGTCAGAGTTAACCTGACAAAAAGTTGACCTGACATTTTTCTGACTGCAGAGTTTTATGTTTTTGTCAGCCAGTGTTCAAAAAATTCAAGAAATTTTACTGTCCTTCGTTGGAATATTGTTTCGTTTTTTGACCTTTTAAATAACCGATTTTTTTAAATTATATAAGTTACTTTCAAATAGTCTATATTTTATTTATTCATGATTTAAATTGAATTAAAATTTTTCAACTCCACTTTTGTTGAAAGTTCAAAAAAAAAATGAAAATCACGTGAATATGATTTAAATTTTTACATTTGCTTAAAGTTTGAAAATGAATTGACGTACTACTACCCAGGGATTCTATATATTATTTATATAATTATTTTCACTATCTTAAAACTAATTACTGTGTAACTCGGTTACAACGGACTTTATGGGAAAGTGAAAATTCGTACGTTCGTTATAAAAATATTATACAAATGAATGAACAACAATTCTCGGGACTTTAGATTGAGTATGTAATAAGCGAAAGTACGTTATAACAGTGTCCATTAAAACCGAGTTACACTGTACATAAAACAATCATTACGTTAAACAAGAATATAAAAAGTTATGTAATAATTTGTTTAATTTTTTTTTAGTTTAATGTAATTAACTTGGTTTTTGCTTTTCTAACATTTTTTTTTCATATTTTTCCTAAGCTATTCTAAAAGGTGAAATTTTTAAAAATCTGTTTTTTTTTCAATTCTAAATTTTTGTCAATTATTTTGTGAACATATTTGTATATTACAAGTTGCAAATTTTTTTAAATCACAATCATAAATTTAATGGTATACGAAAACAAAAATTACGTAATTAAAAAAAAATGATAAAAATTGGAAAAACCTTTTGTGAGTGAATTGATAGAAGTATTTTTTTTAAACCGGACACTTTTTCAGTTTGCAGACTACAGACTACTTTTTTGGACCATAATTAAAATTGGCGCACTAATTTTCTGATTCGGAGGTAAATTTTCCACAAAGATATTACAGGTTTAATGTAATTTGTGTACTACTTACCTTTCAAGAGTATTAAATAACACTTTCAATATTTAGATACTCATTCAAAAAATGTATGTATGAATACATATACAAAAGAGTATAAAGTTACATTGCATTGAATTAATGAAAGTTGTGTATTTTTGAAGAGTAATGCATGTTCTCAGGCAACAAAAGGGTCGTAAAGTGTGCGTTGAGCCTTAAGTTCGGAACAATTTCTTGATTTTGTGATCTCGGCGTGATTTCGTGAGGGCATAATTATTAGTAACTAGAATTAAGGACCGTCCAATGACGGGTAACCGCAATCTTATTTTTAAGAAAATTTTAGAAAGTTGAACTTGTGTAGTGCCATCCTAAATTACAGCATTAAAAAAAATCGCATTTATGCAGAAACGAGGGGACAGAGTGATTCAATTTGGTCATAAAATAACTTATCTTTGTTGCTTCTGAGAAACGTGTCTACAGTAAATCTGTTTACAGGCTGATCTACAATAGGAGGGTGGATCTTAGTGGGCGAAAAATTTTCTTCGGGAAAAAGACCTACTCAGTGGCCAGAACCTCCTCAAAATTGCTTTAACTGTTCAGGAAATAGCAGGAGAGGGGTTCGCAGTTCAGGAAAGGGGCCGTTATTTGTAAGCGAAACATTTCCTTAGATGAAAATTTACCCAATGACGAAAACCGCGTCAAAGTTGTTCAGGAAATAGCAGGAAAGGGGATAAGAAGTAAGAAAAACATTGAGTTCACGCATGTGCTAAAACATGCTTCTCATTACTAAGAACTAAGAATAAAAGGAGGAGCGCTTTACCATTTTATAGAATATATATGAGATGTGAAAATTTTGAAAAGATAAAAAAATCAAATAAAAACATATATGTTTAATAGTTTTTAAATAAATTTAATAACGTAACTTATTTGTAAAAAATAGTTTATTTATAATTATGTATAAAAATGCATTATCATATCGAATAAAAAAAATTATCAGTGACTAGCATTTCGAGATACGATTCCTAACAGCTTAAACTATTAAATTAGTAAATACAAATTTATAAAATAATAAGTTTTTCTTTTGGAATAAGATCTTTCCTTAAAATTATGTTTAAGGACACTATTGTCCTTCAGCCATACAAGTTAATAATTATTTATTGCTTATACTATTATCTCTTTAAATTCAATCGACTAAAAGTTATTACAAAAATAAAATTATTACAGAAAATAATAAAATAAAATACATTTAAAAACTAAAAACAAAAATTGAGCGAAAAAAAAAATTAAAAATAATAATAAAAAAAAATTATTATTGATATTTGATAAGTCTTTGAACAGTTTTATAAAACATAATAAAATTGCTTAATATTTCTTCTTTTCATTTTTAAATTAATTAATTTATTACAATTTAAATACATAACTCTAATGGTAAGATCTTGAAAATGACAATTTATCTTCCTTTTTGGGACATCGACCGTGCTTCCGGATATAGCTGCCGTATTCACATGTTGGTAGCTTACATCGCCCTTCCAAAATGCACCTGCACAAGATTTAATAGAGATTTATTGAATTTAATTATTTTGAAATGCCATCAGTGGGAAAACTTTGCAACGGAGATCATTTATTAGAATTCTTACTTTCGATCCGACATTGAAAAATGTTCCATGCCTCTCTTTAGCCAATCGCAGTCACTGTTCCCGGAGGAACAGTCGCATCGGCAGACGCCGTCATCCTGCAGGACCTTTTCGAATGACTTCGGGCAGTTACAGTCCAGGATTGTCGCCTTCCGCATCATGGCTGCCGGTGGCATAAGAATCTGATGACTGCTCCTGTGAACACAATGGCATTCCGTGTGATTTATGAATGTGTGACGTTCTATTGTGCCATAATTCGAACCGAGGGTATTCACCTGTAAGAAAAGTGGAAAAAATATTTGTTCGTGAATGGTGTTGAGGTAAATAGGATATTTGCCTGTAACTATGCAGTATAAAAATATTTTTTGTGTGTCTACATGTTTTGGGAATACAATCCAATATTTACTGGGAGGAACAGTAAATTTTAATATTTACTATACTTCATCGTGGCTGCCATTAAAAACTGGGCTTTCAGTAAATATGGTTTGGAGTGTTGATATAAAAAGTGCTCGTAAATGGCTCTGAAGTTTTAAGCTTAATAATTTTATACTTAACCGCCATCAAGTACTAAATCCTAAAACGATTTGAAAGACTACTCATATCAAATATTGATCTTTTATACACATTTGAAGTCCTCCAGAATGAGTATAATTGTCGTTTTCAAATTGCCACTACACCTCAAGTAAAAAATCCAGATGTTATTATTATACCTTATATGGTGAAACCATAAATAGGGTAATGATAGTTTTGTTCTATCATTTGAATGCATAGAACTAATTGTTGACCCAAAAAATGAACTACACCAGTGTGTTTGGAATGATGAATCGACTTGATTTTTGCATGTCCCTCTGTTTGACAGGCCGTGTGAAAACGAAAACTTGAAGATAAATTGAGCTAAAGACTTGAAATTAGGCACAGTCAGAGAACAAATAATCTAGAGAATAAACTCTTAGAACAAATTTTTGACAAATTTCCCCTTCGAAGGGGGGAAAAATGTCCCTATCATACACTAGCTACGGCCTATAAGTTAATTATCTTTAGACTAGGGAGCACGAAGCAGAGAGAATCATTTTCGTCGTATCTATTCAATGAGATGGAGGAATCGAATGGATAATTTTTTCCGTGTTACATCGGATCCTCTTGCTTCATCTCACAGTGGAAAAATTTTCTCTAAAAATTTGTTCTAAGAGTTTATTCTCTAGATTATTTGTTCTCTGGCACAGTCATTTACGACGAACGTGAGAGTGTAGACGGTGTGTTTTCCTTGATATGCTGTGATTCGTTGAAGTTTGACTATTGATACCCAACTCAAGTCGAATGTGGCAATCGATCCCTTGCCAAAATAAACTTAGTGAGAGCGGTTCAATTTTGTCCGTAAACGAACTTTTTTCGAACAAAATTGGATCGCTCTCACTGAGTTTTTTTTTGCAAGTTATTACATGGCCGAGAGCGATTGCCACATTCGACTTGAGTTGGGTATCAATAGTCAAACTTCAACGAATCACAGCAGATCAAGGCAAACACACCGTCTACACTCTCACGTTCGTCGTAATTCGCGTATATTCGACAAGCGTGTGAAGCTGGCATTAGCATTTTAAATTTAGGCCAGCTACAATAAAATTTTTAAAAGGGCTCTTACCTGTTTATTAACCCCAGACGAATTTTTAAAAACATATTTTAAAAAACTTTTGTCCTTGCGATTTTATATTGCTTTTTTTGTTGCTATATTCTACGAAAGTGTGTCAAAACAATCGAAAGCTTTAGCTGGAATTTGTCGAGTGTAAACTATAGAAAATTTAATGTAAACCACGACCTAAAAGAATCTACCGTTTTAGGTTACCGCGGAATTTAGAAATATTTCTGTAAATGGAGTAAATGGAAAATACTTAAGATAAAACCTACTGATTTCAATTGTATTTATCGAGTGTAAACTACACTTTTACTTTTCTTCTAGTCATACTAAAGTTGTATCGTAAAAAATCAGACATTATGGATGAAAATGATTTTTTTTTCTCCTGTTTATTGTAAGTAGTCGGATACCTTCTCGTGTAAAAAGAAACTTTTGCTTTCATCTGTGATTTATTTAACTTTAAGAACTCAATTTAATGCTATGTTATTTTTTCCGCCATGAAACATGAATACGAATCCAAAAAAAATAACATATGTATGACTAGATGTGTGTGGAATAAGATTTCTATACTTAAAGTTTATGATTTTTTTCACATTTTGCAGCCCAAAACCCATGATATTTTATTATCCATTTTTCTGTTCTTTCAGTGTCCATACATGTACGAATACCCCTTGAGGCTGACAAAGGCAAAGCTAAAACGCAAAAGCGATGGCAAACTCCATCCAGATAAATTTTTCCCTACGAAAACTGTCTACGAAGCTTATTAGTTTCCCATAAGTGCCCCAAGGAGTACTCATGTAAAAGAACGAACCCAAAAGAATGGACTAAATTCAACAAAAAGGGGAGGGAAAAAAATCGGTAAAAAATAAACTTGGGAACCGGGAAATAAAACTTTTGAAAAATCTTCTCACGTATCTTTTTTACCTCTTTCTATCTTGCTGGATAAATAACCACTTTGTCACGTCGTAATGTGTCCCCAAGAAAAGTTTAAAAGGGCATAAAAAGGAAGTACATTGTACGGTGTGTGGTGTAAAAAGTTCAAAATGTGGGAACAACTTGATAAATTAATTTAGAGCATTTTCTGTCTAATGTAATGAAGCTGATGAGACCAAAGTTAAAGAGAGAACTAATTTATTTAATTTTAAGACCAGTTCTAATTAATATTGTATGTGCGATTCTTAGAACAACGGAATTAATGTCTCAATATTTTTCTTCTGTTTAAGGGCGAGAAATTTCCGTGAGAAAAAAGAGTCTTGTGTGGTGTTTGAAGAAACTATTTTGTAAACTAATATTTAAACGGAAAATGTTGTTATGGCTTATAAGATAGGGTAACCGTATGTCCCATATTAATAGGAAGAGTCCCGGATTCGGAGATGCTGTCTTCGTGTCCAAGAAACCAAACTTTTTACCGGGATTTTTCAATTTGGTGTTATAGTTTACTGAAGAGAAAAGATAACGATCACTAAATGAGGCGTTGAGAGCAAAAATGGACCAAGCCACATAATCGAGTTTTTGAAGCTTTTCCACTTTTGTACTATTATTGACTGTAAATTTTTGAAAAAAAAACATTCTGTGGACTTTATTACTCAATGTTGAAATGTTCTTTTGTGCATCCAAACAATTTTATCTAAAAACTCACTCGCAATAGTGATTCAAACACAAAAAAACTCACGATTTCGACATGTGGGTTAGTCCACTCTTGCTCTGATAGCCTCAAATATCTCTAATTTGGCCGAGGGCTGCTGTGTTTTTTATTCACCTGCGGCGTCTTTTTAAGAGCTTTTATTTAATTTCACTTGTTAGTTTGTTAGGGTCAAATTTTGTAATCTAATTTTGATCCACTTCCACTAATCCGATTGACTTGCATTGTATGACATTTAGGGCTGTTCCCTTATTACTTTAATTCAAACACGGAATAATATAACATGTGTCTTTATTCGTTCGCCATCTTATTCTCTACTTGTCAGTCTTGCCTGATTAACATTAATACAGTGCTGTCAACCGACTACAGCTCGGCCATCCTGACAATCAATCGTCCCGATTGATGCACTGTTTACATTCTTTTTAAATAATAGTTTGATTAATAAACTTAATGTTTAACTTATGTATATAGATCATAACATAAAATGATTTCATATGTTCATAAATTGTTTACAAATTCATTATGTTTCTTTTTCAGATTAGCTTATACATATATTTCTTAGCAAAATGTGCTCATCGTAAAAAATTGTGATTTTCTATACTTATGTTATACATCTTTTAGGATGGAATAAATTTCATAATTGCTGTTTTCTTTTTTGAATAATTGATAATGATACAATAATTTTACATTTTGAATAACGGTGCAAAATATTGACATAATAAATGGGATTAAGATGGAATAAATTAACGGAATAATGGAATAAATTGTACTTCCCGGAATAATTATTAACTTTTTGAATAATAGTTAAGAATAATCGGTTGAATAATAGTTGAGAATAATCGGTTGAATAATAGTTAAGAATAATCGGTTGAATAATAGTTAAGAATAATCGGTTGAATAATAGTTAAGAATAATCGGTTGAATAATAGTTAAGAATAATCGGTTGAATAATAGTTAATAAAATGGCTTTTCATAACTAGCACGTGGAGTAAGAAGATCTATCCAGATTTTTTCTGAACTTTCTTTCGTAAAGAATAATTATGTAAAGAGTAAGGGGTAATATGTCTAATTTGGAATTATTGATTCCGTAATATTTGACATTTGAATCATGGTTTTCTTTAAAATTTACATGCTTAATTGTAATTAAAGTTTTTGGACTACCAGTATCCAATATTACATAAAGTTGCTTAAAATTTCTAAAATTTACATAATGACTTACGTTAACCGAATAAACGTTTTGTACTCCCAGTTAATCCCTCTTCGTCTCTGAGCTCGGTCCCGCTCTCGAATGTCCAGCGACTTCACTCGATCTTCCAGTAGAATTCTTAACCGCTTCTTTTTTCTTCGGACAGTCAGCTACGAGATGTCCCGCAACTCCGCAGTGATAGCAGCTGCCCCTATCACGTTTGGGTTTATTGCACTCACTCAAACCGTGTCCAAGATTGCCACAGTTGTAGCAACGCAGCGTCGGCTTCTCGCTTAAAGGCTTCATTTCTGTTGATTTTACTGTTTTTTCCCGAACCTTTCTGACATCTTTGAATGATGCCAATAATTCCTGTATTGTTTGAAACTTCAAAATATGTGCCGTATTCTCTAACTGTGTATCGGCAATGCCGTCGATAATCGAGTTGATCAATTCCTCATCTGTTAAGTTCAGTTGACCCCCGAGAATAATTTTATCATGGTAATATTCGGTAAACGGCTCCCCAGCCGACCAATGGCGAGCGTCGAATTTCCTCCTTCTCTCCCACACCTCCACTTTCTTCTCGAATAATGCCGCTAGCGAATTCAAATTTTCTTCAGGTGACGCTGTCAAGTTAACCGTATTCGATTGAAACCACTTTTTTGCTTTTCCGGTCAATTTCCTGGCAATTAGCAGCTTTGTCTCCCTGTCGCTCAGGTTGTAACCCGACTTGATGACTTCCAGTTGGTGCCTCCAAATTCGAAAATTGTCTTCGGCCCCCGAAAATTCGAAAAGTAAATCCATGACCATATTTAGAGAATTTACCTGCCGGTCATTTCCCGTACGCTCCAGATTTTGTCTTCGGAGTCCCTCATTTTCTCTTCTCAGCTCCTCCATCTGCTTCTCTAGCACTGCCATATTCAGCGCATCCGCAGCCTCCTCCGCATCACCGAACTCCTCTTCCTCTGATTCTGCGCCATGTTCCGATTGCGTCAGCCGCCTAACCAACTCGTCTTTATTGCCGGTACATGTTAATCCCCTTGATTTGCAGCGCTCCACTATTTCGCTTTTCCTTAATTGGAGTAAATCTTCCTCAGACATTTTGTCGAACTAATCGCAAAATTAATTTCAAAGCACGGGGCGATTCCACTTCTGATAACTTTAGGGCTGTTCCCTTATTACTTTAATTCAAACACGGAATAATATAACATGTGTCTTTATTCGTTCGCCATCTTATTCTCTACTTGTCAGTCTTGCCTGATTAACATTAATACAGTGCTGTCAACCGACTACAGACAATGCAATTATACAAGTGAAACTAAATAAAAGCTCGTAAAAAGACAGCATGAACGAGAAAAAATAAAATGGCGGCATATAAACGCCATTTTGTCTAAATCGAACAAGTGAAATACCCATCCTGTGAGGTTTTAAACGTAAAAGCTTTGAAATATAATTAAGGAAAAAACAAACTGGTGACTAAAAAGGATAAAATAAAATAATAAATAGGTATTATTAATAAAAGCAAGATGAAAGTTAATAAGCAAAACCTCTCAACGCTTTACTCAAAAAATATCTCTTGCTTCGATTTCATTTTGGTTGGTATATTTACAATTTCAGTTACATTAGCTGCGTAGGTTTTTATTATGTTCAATTAGCTCTATGTGTTTGCAACATATCACCTGCGGCGCATATTTATTGATTGTTTTGTCCGTATAAACTAAAATTTTTTTCAATTATATAACGAATGAGATGAAAGTGCTATTTAGAAATATTCATCATATTTTATATAAAATTGGTTTTTCCCTTTCACCATCCTTCATCCCCGGCCACCCGACCCCCCTCCATCTTATCATGTCCGGAATTGACACAAAATTGATATGGTCACCTTATTTATAGACAGAACTCTAATAATTGAAGGGGGAGGTGGGTTGGCTCAAAAGTTCGACAGTCCCGAAGATCGTACAAAAAAAATTAAAGTCGAAAAAAAATTAATACCAAATTGGAAAAAAAGTTCTCTACGTAGAAATATCTAAAGCCCTTTAAATGTTCGTCCCCATTTTCGCCATAAATATCCTACCGGCATTTTTCCTGCTTAAAATTAATAGTTATTAGGGCCCTAGCACTTTCCAAATAAACATCAGTATTTCATGGACAGCCATAAAATTCCAACAGCATCGATAATTGTAAACTTTATTACAAATAGAATGTTCAGGTTCGATCTAAGGACCACATTTTAGGAGAACGACTAGAGTTGCTTACTGTTTCGACAGGATAATAATTTTATTTGAACAAGATCCTAAAATTATGAGTTGTATTTGTAATTTTGTAGCACTTATTTATTCGTTCTTGCCCCGGGCAGACAAATGAAACACTGGTGAACATTCTCAATGGGGTTATAGTCACTACCACTACTAGTGTTGTTGTCTCTCAAGGTGAATAATGATAGCAATTTGCTTCCGGGATGTAGGCTTCAAGGAGGCGACCAAAAATTCCTTTTGCGTTGGGTATAGAAACGAAAGTAGTCCCCATAAGAGTCGAAAATGGATGACGTACGACTGATGGAAAAATTGTTTTGTATTGCCGCCCTTAATGGGATTTGGATCCGGAAATTCATCTTGCATTGAGATCCTTTCTTACAAGACAGAAAATACGGTTACGAAATGAAAGAAAACGTTTCGGAAAAATTGAGAATTATATTTCTTGTTTTATTACAATTTCTTTTACTTAGATTGAAGTAGAACCGGTCGTTACTCGGCTTATGTAACAAAATGCCCGATTTATGATTATGATCGAAGGGAAAACTTCTTTTATGACATGGAGTATTGGAGAAGTAGGTGAATTTTGGTGAAGAGCTCACAGTTACCCATTTAGAAGTGATTGTAATAAACTAAATAAGTTAATTTAAATGATAAACATTTTTTTTTTCGTTGATCATTGATTTTGTTCAATATTTATTCATATCCATAAAATTAACTGTCTTTAAATTGAAAATTTGTTTAGTTACAGCGTGGTCTAATGTGCTCGCCATTTACTTCATAAGATATTTCATATACCCAGAAAAATAGATTTTCCCGAACTACCATAAAAAATTCGTATTGGGGGGGGGGGGGGGTTTCGTGTTATTTTTATACCCGTATGGTGAAATCAAAGGGTATATTAACTTTGCCTTACCGTTTGTAACGCCAAGATCCCGTCATCACACACAAAAATGAATTACATCAGTGTGTTTAGAATGATAAAAAAAATTGAATTTTGCATGTCCGTCCGTCTGTCTGTCTGTCCGTCTGTCTGTGGCGCGGATTGCGGGCGCATGGATTGAGCTAGAGACTTGAAATTTTGCGCAGATCCGATTTTCGTAAAATTCGGGGCTAAGTTCGTTAATGGGCAAAAATGGACCATTAGGGGGGGTACCCCCCATAGGAACGAAAATGTTTTTCGCGAATATCTCAAAAACTGGGCATCCTATCAAAAAAGTGCGAGAACAAAAGTTATTTAGAATATGATTCTACATAAAACTCCCATACTTCAAAATCCGATTGGAACAAGTTTTAAAAAAATCTTATTGGAAAATTTGAATTCAAATGAAATTTTGATACGCCGTTCAATTAAATCACCATACGGGTTTTCAATAATTGCCAGATTGGCAATTATAGCTTTTGTTATGTTTTAATACTACCCTTCTAGTTTACCCCCTCGTGTTAATACACATACAGACGGGCAAGCGGAAATCACATTTCTAAAATATCAAAACGAGAGACACCTGAATTATTTTTTTCATATCGGTGCACCAACATTAGTGCATAACATTGAAATCCAGTTCAACATAATAATTAAGGGATTCCACGTTATAGCAACTCGTTAAACTGATAAGGTTCTAGACTAGAAAACCGACTCCTTAGAATAATTCTTTACTACTTGTATAGAAGCAAAAACTTTTCTGCTTCGTTAGCACCAAATTTAATTGAATCATCATCAACTGGTGGAAAACTTGATCTACAAGTAAGTGAGGCAATAATCCATGAGACTACAACCGGTGCATAATCAAACAAAAACAAGTAGAATCTTAAAATAAACACAAGTAGAATTTGATTTCCCATACGAAATTTAACACGTGGCATGTCAATTGACCGAAAAAATTCTCCGGAACTGAAATGTAAATTACTTGAGATAACTAAGATGTCAACTTCTACAACATAGGCAAGATTTATTGATTTACTTAAATTCGGTTGATATTTTTCCCCGACGGTTTTCTATGTTGAATGTTGGTTAAACGGCAACCGATGTGTAATGAAAAGATGTAAACACAATCACTTCCTAATTATGTTTACTACAAGCATCCAATTTTCGGTTCATATTATAATATGTATCGTGAGGAGATGATGATGTTGGTCCCAAAACATTACTATGGCCACAACATAACAGCGTTATCATTGATATTGCCAGATGTGATTAGCATTAAACTATTAGCTCGGTTTAGGGATCGAAGAAGAACAACTTTATATTTTTTGTGTCATGTAAACAAGTACAAATATGTAAATTTATGTGTGATCTCATGGTATTATTGAATTTTTATTTCTATCAACAAATAGAGAAAAAGGGAATAAATAAACATAGCGATATATATCTGTAGGATATTTAACATAATGATGGAACTTCATTCATTTATGATATTTGGGTTTTAGTTTCTTTTTCTTCATAATATTTCGAAACTTGTGACGTTTTTGGTCAGTAATAATTCATAATATTTGCCTTTCTTAAAATTCAATTTTTCAT
The DNA here is from genome assembly GCA_964034945.1 of Chrysopilus asiliformis. NCBI lineage: Eukaryota > Metazoa > Arthropoda > Insecta > Diptera > Rhagionidae > Chrysopilus > Chrysopilus asiliformis. Next base: position 21,895,118 of record OZ035960.1, read on the forward strand.
CACTTATATGATCGAATTTCTATCGGAATATTTGAAATTAATCGAATCGAAGCAACGGAAGGGAAAAATTGCTTACGAAACGTCAGTCAAGTTTTGGTGCAAAGTCTAGTTGGCCTCTTCAGAGCAACTGCTAAACATCTGCTGTTGACCTGAAGATTACACGCAGAGAGAAGCTGATGGGGTGAATGGTTTGATTTATTAACTAATGTGTTTGTGAATGTTGTTAGGGGCTATCCAAAAAATACGTTACGGTAAATTTAGACTTTTTGCACCCCCTCCCTCGTCAAAGGTTTTCGCGAATTTTATACTCTATACACTCAGAAAAATGTCCAGGTCAACTTTTTGTCAGGTTAACTCTGACCTTACAGAGGTTTCTGTAAGCCAGCTAGCGGTCAGAGTTAACCTATCTAAGGTCAACTCGTGCAGCTCCCAATGCCCTACTTCACCTGCTGGTGGCTTAATTTCAGAATTTCTCCGACTGCAGGTCAACTCAGTTTTACTTGCCCACATGCAGGCGAACGCGCGCCTGCCCGAGGCCAATTACGCCGTATGTAGGTCGTCGAGTTAGCCTCAATTTTTCTGAGTGTATGATATGAGTGTCAGTTATAGAGATTTTTATATATTAGACTAGCTTGCATACCCGTCGTTGCCGGGTTAAGTTTTTTCAGGAAGAGCTAAGTTTCGAGATCACTTTACCCCCTCCCCTTACTCCCACACCTCTCGGGCTACTTTTTAATGGGTCTATGTTGGGGCTGGACCCCCGACAAACATCTATGCCAAATTTCAGGCCAATCGGTTCAGTAGTTTCCCCGTGAAAGAGTAACATAGCGCAAAAACTAAGTTTCGAAATCACTTTACCCCATCCCCTTACTCCCCCCACCCCTCGCGCTACTTTTCCGTATGCCTATGTTGGAACCAGAACTACCACAGACACTCATGCCAAATTTCAAGTCAATCGGTTCAGCCGTTTTTGCGTGAAAGAGGAACAGGCAGACAGACACCAACTCATTTTTATATATTAGTATGATTTAGTATACCGTTTGCAACGCATCGACCCAATCATTGGACACCAAAATAAACTACTGGCTTTTTGGTATTTGACAAATTTTTTTGATTTCCACATGTCCGTCTCTCTGTGTGTCCGTCTGTCCGCCTTTCTGTCCGTGAACACTGGATTGACCAAAAGTAACTATGGTCATCCGACAACAAATAGGATGGAAATCATTTTTTAGTCAAATGAAAAAGTTTAATAAATTTAAGACGAATGAATCTCCAAGGTAAAATGGAATACTCCTTTAAAAACTCAAAACATTTATACAGCCACGAGTGCAATATGAGAAAATCAAAATTATGCTCGAATATGTTTAGCTGTTCTTTATTTTCTGTACTTACGAAGAAGAAAAGTTCAATATTCTCGACACGTTTGGCAGTACATGTCATTGTATCCTCGCTACAGCATCCGGTATCATCACCACATCGGTGCAAGATCGTGCAGTGAGGTGTATAAAGTTTCGATGGATCTTTCTGAATTTTTTCTACCTTTGGCTTTGGCCATTTGCAACGTGCTTCAGCGAATATTTTGTTCATATGATGGTTGGCCAATTCTGTAATTCAGAGTTCAAAATATTCAGAATGTTGTTATGTATAAATTAAAAAGAAATCTTACTTTTATTATGCTGCTGATTTCTCAGGTAGGCTCGATGGGAATGTTGCACGGCTCGATGTGTCCCCAAAGTTTCAAATTTATGTTCAGTGAATACACCCGGAACATAAGATGGTGAATGTATATCCTGGTAACAGAAAAAAGAAAATAAAAATTAGTAAAAAGGAAATATTTTTAGTTTTTTGGTAACATTTTTGGGCGAAAATTTAAAATCAGTGGAATTTATAACGAGGCAGAAGAAAGTTTTCGTAGGTATATTTTACCCGTGTCAGTTATAGAGATTAAAATGTCCAAGAAGGTATTTCGTATATGTATTTTTGCGTGTTAGGTTTTACGATGTAAGGTTTAATATCTTTAAAAGATTCATCAATTCATAAAATTTAGTGCAAGATTTTTGAAAAACCACTTCTTAAATTGATTTGTAACAAACAGAAATTTTTTTAGAGAATTTTTGAATTATTTGAAAACATTTTGAAAGACCCAACGCTCCGCCCGAAACTGTATCCCCAATTCGTGGCGAAAAAAATGTTCATTTAGAAATAATTTGTTTAATTAATTTTTTGGACTTTTTATTAAATGAGAACAGCAAAAATTCTTTAACTGTCATAATCAATACCATTAATTCAAAAAATCTAAATATTTAATAAGTTCGTGTATAGAAAATAAATAAATGAGAAATCGAAAATACCCACAAAATGTAATGGAATTTTCCATTTTCTTTGAAAATTCAATTAGCATAAATTGCCCTCAATTCGCGATCAAATAAATCAAATCAAAGTATATCATCTCATTAACTAATTAGGAAAATCAAACAATTTTGCTGCAGGGCAAATGCAATTTGTCCAATGTTTGAATTATGCCGCAAAATAAACGAAAATCAATCAGAAATTAAATTGAGCGTGAAAGTCACCATTAAATTGTCCAACTTCCAAATGTAAAATTTATCAATCGACTAGGAATTTGTATACACAACTGGCTTAGACTTTCCTCGTTATCAATTGCAAAAAATTGACACTATCAGAAAATATTCAAAGTACGATTTCATAGAATATGCATTAAATAGTATTGATTTACGATTTACAGCAGTGGCGATGTATTTTGTGAATTAATTTCAATAACAACACTCCATAATGATGAATGCATGAAATTATTGGGGATTTGATTTGGAATACGAATATCGAATTTATCAAATCTGTTGAGTGGATATATAATACTAATATAACATTCGAGTACATGTTTTTGATATGGATATGATCAGGAAATGAATAAGAGAAACCATCCATCGATTTCTCGATAAGGAACAAATTAATCAATTAGTATAACAACATCGGTGTACATTGCTCAAATTCCGAAATGATGGATTCAAATGAAAATTTCCAAGTAGCACAGATTAATAAAAGTTTAACTTAAAATATTTTTATTTGTTATTCAGAATTTTGTGAATTAATTAAAATTTTATATACTCATGGAAATTATTAAAAAAAACAATTTTTTTCAAAAAAAAAAAATCTGCAAAAAAAATTACTCAACAAAGTCATGAAAGTAATATAAAGCCCCGTTCACACTTGCGAATTTTTCATGAACTTGTCTCCAAATCTTATTCAGAATTTATTCCGCGAATTTTATTTATCTATCGCAGAATAAATTCAATAGTTATAAAAAAAATTGAATTTATTCCGATTTCTTTTATAAAAATTCCAGGTTCGGCGTTTTTTACAGTCAGGGTATTCACAGTCCTCTTTTAAATTGCGAGTAATTTTACCCCTCGGTAATTCAGTCAAATTTAACAGATTTTTACCGAGACGGTAATTTGGTTCATGTAAAAATGAATTACCGGACTCGGTAATTGTAGACATGCCTTGAGTCGGGTTTTCCGGCCCGGTTATTCGGTATCAATAATCAACCGTGAGTGGCGCTAGTAATGTTTTTAGTTGTCAAATTTTCTCGCTGGTTTTTTTGTTAATCTCATCGGACTGCAAATTTTTTCAATTTTGATAGCCGTTGCCACAATAGAAATTCAAAAGAATACATCAAACATGGATTTAAAGGTATGTGACAATCAAATTCGCAGTTCATGATTTGGTCACGTATCCAATAAAAGCGCTGTTCTCAAATCTGTGCTGTGGGATGTTCACAGCAGAATATTTTCAGTCTTTTAACATTATCGAAAACACCGAATACCCAAAATTAAAAGAGGACTGTGAATACCCTGAATATAAATCTCAAAATTTTGTGTCGTGATGTAAACGGAATTTAGTGTCGCAGAATAAAACTCACGGAATAAAGTGTCAGATGTAAACGGCGTCTTAAGGTTCGTTACACACACCTTTAAAACACACACCTTTAAAATTATAGAATTTTCAAATTCTCCAAAAAATGGATTCAGAATTATTAAAAAAATGTACTAAAAAAGAAAAAAATATTTTTGGGGCGTTATGTATCAGAAATCAAAACGAAATAAAAGCATAAATTTTTTTTTTCTTGCTTTTATTTCTAAGACACAACGCTCAAAAATTTATTGTTTTCTTTTTAGTAAATTTTTTAGTAAAAGCTTTTTCGAAATTCTTTTTTTTCTTATCTGTAGATTTTTTTTCTTCGATTTTTTACTTTCCTTTGCTATAGAGGGAAAATATTATACTTAGGACGGAGATCGACTCGAGAATGAGGGCAGATACACACTTTCTGAACAGTAGAGTAAGTTCGGGTATTGTGGTATAGGCGGGTAATGTGGTACACCATCATTTCTCGGATATGAGATGCCGCATCGCAAGATCAAACATACATTACTGTTTTTTGTGAAATTCTGCAACCGTTGTTGGTGTTGACAAGTCCATGGTTTATCAGGTTATATCGGAATTTTCTGAAAAACGTTTTTGAGCACAATCAACATTTTATTGTCTCCACATTCAAATGAATCTCGAAAGCCAATTTTAAGTTGTTTTTTTAACTGTGAACCAGTGAACGATTATTTAGACAACACATTTAATTTTTGAAAAGAAAATTTTTGGATTCAAGCGAATTAGACTAAGAAATCATTTTTTTGGTTTGTCATGGTGAGAACGGCTAATGTGGCATACTATTTTTTCCATACAAATATTTAATAGTTGAATGGATGAAACAGTATTCCACATTACCCGCCTTAAATATTTGTATGGAAGAAACAGTATACCACATTACCCGCCAATTTTTTGAAGCACTTTTTTTTCAGTTAGTGTACTTTTTTGATCATATTTTTGTTTTTATGCTTATGATTGGTAACATTGCTGTGGAATTTTATAGGCAAGCCTCTGGAGGTGTCGTATGCGAAATTCTAACATGATTGCTTTTAAAACGAGTGATTTATTATGAAAACAAAAGAAGGTGTACCACAATACCCGAACTTACTCTAAGAAATCCGTTTTAGGCAAAATTTTGAGGTTGTCCATGCATTTGTCCGTTTACCGTGAATCTGTCTGTCTGTTTTACGTATCTTAATGAACTCGAGCTAACGACTTGAAACTTTTTAAAAAAAATTAAGTTTTACGAAAATCGTAGTTTTCTATTAACTTCTAAAAGTTGATAGAAAATTAAACTGTGTACCTCCCATACACTTTTTTAAATAGGGTAACTCACGTATAGATGCCCCACATTTTGACTTTGCTATATTTCACAATGAAGAAAGACATTTTCGATTTTTTTTTTATTTTTAAATATTAGTCTGTACACTTATCTACAATTTCAGCCGAAAAAAACTTACATTATGTTTTTCTTTTACTGTGATAAAACTGTTTTTGTTAGTCTCTACTTTTTGGGATAGATGCCCAACCTATGGGGTGGACGCCCAACATGACAAATGTGCATGTGGGATAGATGCCTTTGAGGAAAAAAAACATTTTATTAAGTTATAACAAAATTTTATTATGCATTTTAATTCATTTACATATATATATGTCTATCCAATATACACATACTGCAATATAAAAAAATTTAATTAAATAATAAAGAAAAAAATAACAAAATTCAGTGTCTTTCGGGAGGAAATCGAACGGCCTCTAATTTCTGAATATGACGCACGAGCCGTTTTTCATTTTCGAATCCAAGGATAGGATGTTTACCTATAATAAATAAGTATTTTCAATGAATGTGGGAAAGCAAATAGGTATATATTATTACCTAGAGTTAATTTGCCCCTAAGGTCAACTATCCCTTTAAAAAAGAAGGCGTCTATCCTTTTCATACCGGATATATCCCCCAATTATTTAATAAATTAAATGTGGATAAAAAGAAAAAATTTTTTTTTTTCACAAACACTAAACACTCCTTTGACACATAAAAAATAAAAAAATATATACATACTTCTTTAAGCAAAAGTTCCAAGAGTTTTTGTGAAGTTCAAAATAAGTTTTTGGAGTTTTCCCTTGTTCGAAAACAAAAATGGCCAATTATCCCGCAACACGCCCGACTCTCGCGAATTTTAACAACGCACTGAAGTTTCATTGAGCAAACACTTGATATGTAGGATATGACATGTTCCGTTTTGTTTCGTTAAGTACGAGTTTTTAACAGTGAGGCATCTATCCTAGTGGGGCATCTATACGTGACTTACCCTACAGTATTTTGAAAACTTCTCGAAAAATAAGCGGTAATGGGAAAATATGAATACACAAAATTTAAAGGATACGAAATTTTCTACACTTTTTCTTTTAACGGTTTTTACGTATCTTTAGCGAAATTTTGCATATAGTATTATTTTTAACGCGGTGGGCGGATGCCTAAGAGAATATAAAATTCCACGCGCCTCGCCTTGACTAGAGTCGAGATAACCTAGAAGTGCGCGCTTAAATCTCGATCTCCATGTAGCCGATTTTTATACCCGTATGGTGAAACCAAAGGGTATATTAACTTTGCCTTACCGTTTGTAACGCCAAGATCCCGTCATCACACACAAAAATGAATTACACCAGTGTGTTTAGAATGATAAAAATAATTAATTTCTGCATGTCTGTCCGTCTGTCCGTCTGTCCGTCTGTCCGTCTGTCCGTCTGTCCGTCTGTCTGTCTGTCTGTCCGTCTGTCTGTCTGTCCGTCTGTCTGTCTGTGGCGCGGATTGCGGGCGCACGGATTGAGCTAGAGACTTGAAATTTTGCGTGGATCCGTTTTTCGTAAAATGCGAGGCTAAGTTCGTTAATGGGCAAAAATGGACCATTAGGGGGGGTACCCCCCATACGAACGAAATCGTTTTTTATGAATATCTCAAAAACGGTGCATCTTATCAAAAAAGTCCAAGAACAAAAGTTATTTAGGATATGATTCTACATAAAACTCCCATACATCAAAATCCGATTGGAATAAATTTTAAAAAATCTTTTTGGAAAGTTTGACTTCAAATTGGAATTTTGGTATAACTGTTCGAATTTTGATACGAATATCACCATACGGGTCTCCAATGATTGCCAGATTGGCAATTATAGCTTTTGTTATGTTTTCATCTGTTAAAAGTATGGAATGCACTTATGCGAAGACAGCTTGGACAGAAAGGGAGAACAGAATCATCCTACAAATTTTGTCGATTTCTGCAGTTCTAAAAAATTTTAATTTCTCCAACTGATTTTCCTACTGCAGATGATTCTCCTGAACAATTGATGAACTTGTTCTTCTGATTTAAGGCATTTTCATTAGCAGTTTCATACAGTCACAATAACCGCACACGAGACCGTCGCACACAAGCAATTTCCTTATAGCAAGATGTGATTGGAGATTGATTTGTATGCCATAAAATCGACTTCAGTCGAAAGGGGGAGGTCCATAATTTCCTCAAATGCGGTAGGGAGGCTCTGGCTGCTTTTATTCGGTCACTCTTACAGAAAATTACAATAATTTATCCCTCTCTGGTTTTTTGAATTTTTTCGTCAGATAAGGAAGTCGGCTGTATGGAGATTCGCCTTAAGGGAATCGACCTGTAACAGGAAAATCGAAAATTGGCGCCATTTTAAATATTTTACTCGGCACAAAAATTTACCCGTAGAGTGTTACCTGTGATAAAATTCAGATCACTAACATAATCAAGAAACTTGTACGTGGTTTGCTCTAAATCCTAATCTGTTGTTCATATAGATTATTATATATCAGGCAAACTATCGACGTATATCCGATTTCATTCAATTACTTTTCTATCATTAAGGATGATAGCTTAAACTTCAAGGATTGCATTTGATATTCTTTATTGCAAAAATGCCTGCAGGCTCCCAAAGGGATCAAATGCACTTTCCAATAGTGTTTTACATTTTATATTTTACGAGAATATGCTCGAATCCAATCCAATCAGAAAACTGAATCAATTTCTCTGCCCTAAATTAATCTTGACTCGCATCATGTTGAAGTGATAATGAGTCGAAAGTGGATCTCAAGTGGTATTCGGTCATGATTTGCTAGTTAATGGCGCTTCGTAAATTATTCCCTATCAATCCCAGTGGGAATTTTAACTTTCTGTTTAACTACTTTCAGTAATTCAACCCTCGACCGATATTAAATAGAGGAAAAAAACTGGCCTAATCGAATTTTCTCATCTCATGTTGCTTTGTTATATCTGTTCAACAATCGTCGTTATTTTCCCAGACCCTACATTATTCATCCTAATACCCGTATTATATATAATACAACTTGCTCATTTCCCCATAAAACACAAGAAAATAAAACCCAATCCAAAAACAAAAACCGAAATAAAAGGAGGAAAATTATGTCTGGCTAGCCTCTGTCTTGATGGAATTAGACTTGTCTCTTTTAATCATTAATTAACGAAATCTCTTAACAATGTCAGCAAAAATAAAGTGAATTCACTCCTCTTTTGTTACCAGACTTAGCCATCATTACTTATGTTTAGCTATTTTATATGAGTACTGTTATATATATATGTATGTATTTATGTAATTTTATTATTACAATAATATACAAGTAAGTTAAGATAACGAAGTTCAGTATATATACTGGTGATGAGTTGTCTTTACTCGATGAACTTACTTTCCACAGCTAATCCTGTATTAAGTTTTTAGCCGAAGAAGTAGCATACAACCGATGATTACATTTTTCCGAGAATAATTCTGTAGTTTATTAGAGTCATGCAAAAGTTATTATCAATGATTTTTGTTTGAAACTTTTTACGTCATCTTAACAAATATTTTGAATTTATGTTAGTCGGACATCAAAATATATATCATAAATGTTTTCTATTTCGAACTCAACTTTATCTAAAGAAATGTTAAGCGAAGGTTTAATCATTAGATATTTTCTAATCTTCAGCCTATTACATATAGAGGGTGGGCCAACTAAAACGCGATTGGTGCATTATTTACACAAAAAGTTCTTTGCAAAAATTCACACTGTTTTGGCAACACAGAACTCACTTTGGAAACAAATTTTCAGTATTTCTCAGACTTCTGCAATCGAAAAATGATTCATTTCGTACTGTCGATATTCGACACCATAAATCTATCGATATTTTGATTTGAAAAAGAAATCAGCCGATGCCACACCTTTTAGTAATGTTAATACAACTTCCGAATTTCACCAAATCCCGAAGGAACGGTTGAAATACTCGCGAGAATCAGAAAATAGCAGAAGAGGAGGATAGAGGGGAAAAGTGAAAAATGAATGATTCGGTTTAGCCTAATTACTACCTATTCTCGCGAGTATTTCGACCGTTCCTTCGGGATTTGGTGAAATTCGGAAGTTGTATTAACGTTACTGAAAGCTACTTGTCAAATCAATATATCGACAGAGTTATGGTGTCGAATATCGACGATACGAAATGAATCATTCAAAAAAATTAAGACATCCTTTATTCGAATCCACACGATCAACGAAAAAAAAACGAAAAAAGTGTTGATCGTGAATTAACACACTATGACGATTAGCCGTGTATCCGGCATTAGACTGCCGAGAGACAATGAATCTTTGAACCGTGGATTGAACATAGCGTGACATATCCGTTTATGATTTATGTGTATTGACACTACTTCGGTTGACCGTTTGTATTAGCCTTTAGGTTCATATTTTCTCGATAAGGACATTGAGCGGTGCAATATAATTGACTGACAGAACCACATCTTTACACCCCCTTTTCTTCTATCTTTTAAACTACTTGACCGATTTTGATCATTCTTGCGCCAATAAGGGTTTTTTCCATACTAAAGCTTTGGAAAAGCGGACCAAACGTTTCCCGCCTTCTTGCATTCTTGAAAGATAATTTTGTTTTGGAAAAATAACGACTTTTAACACATTGACTGCCATGGCTATCATTTTTGATAGTCATTGAGCCGTGGCTATCATTTTTGATAGCCAGTGAAAATTGGCACTATGATTCATGAGCGGCCAAGGCTATCCTTTTCGATAGCTGGGTCTACAATTTACATGCATACATACATATATTCATACATACGTACATTCTACATACGTTTACATGTATTGGCATCTCCCTTACATTTTTGCAAAATTGGTCTGGCAGTCAACGTGTTAAACCAATAATCATTGATCTATAAAATTTTGCAAACCACAAAATTTTTTCGAGGAAATTATTTACGTAAATCTCTAATACCAGTTTAGTTTCATATAATTTTTCTATCTTGTTTGAGTTTTTTTTTTCGTTTCTTTGGGCTTTCCTTGAGTTTTTATGATGCCCTTAGGATATGTACATATTTACTAAGTTGGTGGCAGCTAATAAATTTAATTATGTTATCGGTTTATTTAACCAGGTGTTATTCACAGTGAATTAGCAAAGAGATATTTGTACAGCAGGAAACTGACTAATCATTCATTGTCTATGATGTATCTATTTAGACTTCACTATAGATCTTATCGTTTCGGATTGAGCTTTTATAAAATGTTGCTCATACCCACTAAACTCATATAGCATTGTATAAGTCATACAAGTATATAAAAGTGAAATAGCTGACAAATCAGATAACTTGAAATGTCATGACTTCATGATGAAGTTATCTTTGAAAATACCAACCAAGCGCGAGTAATAAAAAAAGAGGTCAAACTTGTGTTTCAGCTTCTTCTATCTATCCATCTATCTATCACTCTGAGATCTGCACTTTTCCAAATAGATTTTCATAGATTTTTATTCAATATGATGAAATATTAAGGTGTATTTGACTTGCTATTGATTTAAATTGAAAATTTCAAACGAATGAAACGCTGACACAGGTGTATATTTGGAATAAGTTGAATGGAACGGATAATTTTAAAATTTTTATCTGTTCATTCATCTGTGAGTGTGACTTTTTCAAATGAATGAATGAACGAATACGTGCGTATCAAAGAAATAATTCCAACCATTCGTCTATTGCGTAATATATTGGGTCAAGTTCAGAGATGGTGGAAGACCACCCAAATGATATTCTATCAGGAATTGCTTTGACATTAACTCGCATGTTTGAATAACCCTCGCCAAACATAGGCTAAATATGTGTTCAACGGGGTCAAATTTGGTGTGAATGCGGGACACTGATGTTTAAAAAGAAAGACGTGCGGTTTGGTTGAAGTCCAAAATGCAAGAGAGTTTATTTAAGTAAAAGTTACAAGAGCTAAGTCAAGTAAATATAAAGTAGTGGGGGTTACAGTGACCAACAAAATGTAATATTCAAAACATTAGTGAACAATTCTTAACACTCCCACTTTCATAGTGTTTTGAATAAAAATTTAGAATTACAAATTTGAGTTATTACAAACAATGCCTATTCGGCTTCTTAAGTTTTCAAATTGTTCCTTCGGTAAAGGTTTAGTGAAAATGTCTGCGAGTTGTTCCTTTGTAGAAACGTAAACTATTTCGAATTCCCCTTCCGCAAACTTTTCTCTGATGAAGTGAAAACGGACATCAATATGCTTGCTCCGCTTGTGAAACTCGGGATTTCGCACCAGTTTGATTGCGCTCTGATTGTCCAAAAATAGATTTGGAGTAGTCGTCTGAATAGTATCCAGTTCATCTAGTAAACGTTTAACCCAGATCATCTCTTTGACAGCTTGAGCACCTGCGATGTATTCCGCTTCCATGGTTGAAAGCGCCACACATCTTTGGCGTTGCGATTCCCATGATATTGGTGATTCGCCAACCAAGTATACGAATCCACCGGTTGATCGTCTTGTGTCAGGATCGCCAGCGTAGTCAGCATCACTGAAACATCTAATATTTAATTGAGGATTAGATTTAAAAATTATACCAAAATTTTCGGTGCCCTTTAGATAACGCATTATTCGTTTAACAACATTGACGTGTTGCTGTGTCGGTTGCTCTAGATGTCGACTTGCTATTCCGATAGCAAAACTTATATCAGGCCTGGTTCCAACTGCCAGATACATAAGACTGCCTACAGCCTCACGAAAAGGAAATTTGCAGTCTGTTGTAGAATCGCCGTAGCTTGTCACAGTAACAGCGGGTGTAGTCACAGGTTTTGAGTGCGACATATTAAACCTAGTCAATATTCGTCTTGTGTAGTTAGATTGACCAAGAAAAATACTTCCATCTGCTTGATGCTCAATTTGAAAACCCAAGAAACAGCTGGCTTCAAAGACTTTAACCTCGAACTCCTTTTTCAAATAGTCGATAAGTTTTCTGATAGCAGCCTCGTCCTCTCCGGCAACCAATCCGTCATCTATGTATATAGCTAGTATAACGGTGTCGTTATAAAAAACACAAGGATCTGCAGCAGAAGTGGTCAGACGAAAAGACTGGAGAAAACTCGTGAACTTCTGGTTCCAGCACCTTGATGCTTGTTTCAGACCATACAAACTTTTGAGCAGTCTACACACTTTGACGCTACCGTCCTCAAAACCTTTAGGTTGCTGCATGAACACCTCGTCACGCAAGTCGCCATTAAGGAAAGCGGTTTTTATATCGAATTGTTTTAGATACAATGATCTGCTTGCGGCTATTGCTAAAATAGCTCGAATAGAACTAAAACGCACGACAGGACTGAAAGTTTCATCATAGTCGATGCCTCGTTCTTGTGTGAAACCTCTTATTACAAGTCTCGCCTTGTATCTATCTGGTTCGTCGTTGTCACAATTCTTGATCTTGAAGATCCACCGGTTATCAATGACTTTCTTACCTGGTGGTAAGTCGACAAGCTCCCACGTTTTATTTTGCCGAAGTGCTTGTATCTCTTCACGCATGGCTACGCGCCATTTTTCAACATCTGGGGATTCCTCGACTTCCTTTAGACTTGCGGGGATGTCAGATGTTGCTATAAAAGCAAGTCCATCTGAAATAGTAGACAAAGAAACAAATTCGTTCTTTTGAGCACTTCTAAGCCGCGACCGAATCGATTGAGGATTGATTCCTGTATGCTCGTCATCAGCACAATGTTCGTCGTCTGTATGCTCATCAGCGGTGTCAAAAGGACTTTCGGATGTTGTTTCCTCCGTGAAGACACTTTCTGGATTAGTAGGTAACTGATTGTTTTCTACAGTTGAATCTACCTGCTTCGGTAGAGTGAGAATAGCTTCATCTTTTTGATGTCTTTCATCTCCATTGTTGCCTGCAGAAAGAATTTTAAAAACCAAATCACGTTTTACCTCTATTTTGTTTTTCGATGGCAGCCAGATTCGATATCCCTTTTGATTCTCAGCGTATCCGACGAATATTCCATACTGCGACTTGGCGTCCCATTTTCGCCTTTTCTGTGAAGGTATATGTACGTAGCACTCAGATCCAAAGATTTTTAAGTCATGGAGGGGAAAAAGTAGACTTTTACTCTCCCACAATTCCACGGCACTTTTGCCTGGCGTTCCAGTTGGCGCTGTTCGATTTAGGATGTAGGCTGCTGTATAGATAGCTTCAGCCCAAAATTTCAGGTGAAGTTTCTTCGCCAAGATCATGGTTCTAGCAGCCTCGACTAAAGTTCGCATTTCCCTCTCTGCTCTCCCGTTTTGCTGTGGGGAGTAAGCAACTGATGTTTGATGTCGAATATGATTGTCTGTAAGAAACGATTTGATTGCTTGATTCGTGAACTCTAACCCATTGTCCGATCGAATCATTTTAATCGCGAAACCCGTTTCGATTTTAGCCTTATGAACGAAATCTTTAAAATAGGCCAACACTTCCGTTTTTTCCTTAAGAAAATAAACGACACGAAACTTCGAAAAGTCATCTTTAAATAAGAGAAAGTATTTCGAACCACCAATCGAACAATTTTGCATGGGTCCACACAAATCCACGTGTACAAGTTCACCAGGGCATTGCGCCCTACTTTCACTGGCATTGTACGGCAATTTATGCATTTTGCCCAGTGCACAGGCATCACAAAAGAATCTTTTGTCATCAGAAAAACTGATATTTTTGTCTTTCAAAAAACGTCGCACATAACCTAAGTTTTGGTGTCCTAACTTTTGATGCCATATTTTAATAGGTTCTACACCAACACTGACATTCGCTACTGTGGGTTTCTCAACTTTGAAAAGCATCCTGAATAAAGACAAGTGGCGTACTCCCACTGCCACTGTATTCCCGTCTTTCAGAAATTCGCACGTTTCTTTATTCGACACTAATTTAAGATTTTTGTCTAACGCGGCATTCGACGAAAACAAATTAATGTGAAGCTCGGGAACGAACAACACATTCGAAATGTACTTGGGTACCCACTGCTCATTATTAAAAGCAAGAATATTGATGTTACCATAACCGATTGCTTTAATTGTTTTACCGTTTCCGATTCTAACATCACGAGGACATTCATATTCTTTGTAATCAACAAGCCATTCCCGATCGAAGCTCATGTGATCACTTGCACCCGAATCAAGATACCAATCGTTCGATTTTGTTTCACCACTGGCAATTAAAGTGCACACAAACGCATCTCGACTTGCCTGAGTTTGAGCAACACTCGCACGTCTCGAGGGACAATCTTTTTTCCAGTGTCCTGGTTGTTTGCATGAATAGCACTTTCCTGGTCGATCGGTCATTTTACCGCTCGTCCTATTATTGCCTTTTTGATAGTGTTTGTGACCTATTCGTTTTTTTGCTACTAAAGCCTGCACAGTATCTTCCTGCGACTGCGTGGATAAACGCGATTCTTCCATCACTAAACGAGTAGTCAAGTTTTCAATTGTTCTCTCACTTGCTGGTGTTGACTCCCATGCCGTATAGAAATGATTATAACTAGCTGGTAAAGTCATAAGCACTTTTGTGATTAACATTGTCTGCGAGACAGATTCACCGAAATCCTTAAGTTGTTGTACTAGTGTTTGAAGTTTTGAAATGTGAGTCGCCATATCGTCACCCGAATCTTTCACAAAACTGTAAAACTTTTGCTGTAGTAAATGGATGTTCGTTTGCGATTTTTGTTCGTACACGGCTTCCAGTTTCTGCCACATTTCGTGTGCAGTGTTGCAATTTAAAATGTGTACAATTGGTTGTGATCCTACTGCCGCTACAATAATTCTTTGTGCTTTTCGGTCCAATTTCTTCCATTGCTCCAACTTGGTGTAAAATTCCTCTTCTTTTACATTGGGCGACACTGTTGGAATCGGTTTTTCACCGCTAACTACTTCAAAAAGATCACTCGCAGCCAGCATTACCTTAATTTGGAATTTCCAAGTAACCCAGTGCTCCGCACCCATTAGTTTCTCGATTTTAATAAGGTCGTGCTCCATTTTGCAACAAGATAACCGCACGTTTCAAAATAACAAATTTTTGATTTCACAGACCTTTTGTTTTAAATAAACAAAACTGCACGTTTCCCGTAAAAACTACGACGCGCTTCCCGAAAATAATTTCGCTCAACTCGAATCAAAAATTATTGCTTACAGAACTTTAGTGGACTTGGGTTCTGGGCCCATAACCTGATGTTTAAAAAGAAAGACGTGCGGTTTGGTTGAAGTCCAAAATGCAAGAGAGTTTATTTAAGTAAAAGTTACAAGAGCTAAGTCAAGTAAATATAAAGTAGTGGGGGTTACAGTGACCAACAAAATGTAATATTCAAAACATTAGTGAACAATTCTTAACAGACACATTACCGGTTGCAAGTGGTGGTGGGGGGTGGTGTGAGGAAATTTTCAATGACACTTGTAGTGAAATTTTTAAACCTAGACCAGAGGGAAGAGAATTTATTGAAATTTTTGTTTGTGATCATAGAAAAAGTGTTATATGTTTTCAAAATACAACGAAAATTACGCCGCAATGAAAATTTTTGGAAACAAACATCCTGGTATTGACAATTATTTAATGCAATGCGCCGCAGGTGAATTTTTCTGAGAAAACTGTGCCGCAGGCGAAAATTTTTGAGGTTGACAATTTTTTTAATGATTAAGAAATTTTGACATTAGATTGCTTAATTCCGGGATAAAAGTTTAGTTTCCGAGACGCCGGAAGAACATGTTCGGTACTATCCCGACCATTCCGGGATGTATGGTCACCATGTTGTTAAAATTTTGTTAAGGTGAGTAAAAAATGGGATATTTTTCCGACTAGTTTGTTTCAAACTGTTCAAAAATGTCACGAAGAGTGAGTAAAAATGTTGGGCCGGCACAAATGACACTAATAAATAGATCTCGCTATATAGAATATTTTTTCCATTTTAAACAGAGCTTAAAAGTTTGATGAAATATGACAAATTACTGCATTTTTTTTGAATAACTTTAATTGTTTCAAAAATGTATCTACCTTAAATTTCTCGGCAAATGTAAACCTTCACAAATTGTTGTTTGTAGAGCTGAGAGTGTTTTTTCAGAAATGATTTGGTTACAAGGAATTCTTTTCCGTGAGATTGTGTATGAAACGGTCCAACCCTACCCTACAATTTTTAATCAAAAAATTAATAGAAACCTTCAATTTCTAATCAACATCAAATAAATTTAGTTTTCCAGACCACTCTCAATGGAAATTGCTAAAAGTTATAAAAAAAATCAAAATGATCTCTGATCTGTTGCCAAAATTATTACTTTCATAATCCATTTCATTTTCAAATCGAAGTCTAAGTTACGCGATTCAAAAATCGATTAAATCTTACGAAACTTCGCGGAAGGAGTTTTTGCAAAAATAAACAAGCACATGAGAACCTATATCTATCAAACTAATTGCCAATAAGTAAAATTATGTAACTTTGGCAAGTCTTTTTAGGTTAAGTACAGATACTCTAGCTGTGCTTTTATGTTGGACAAATCTAACGTGAAATGAACGTGCTGATTGTTTATCTATCGCCTGGTTCGACCTTTGTTAGTAGAGTTTAGTTCTCTTAGGTCAATCCTGATGCGGAAAGAGTTGGAAAGGGCTTCATAAAAAGGTGCCTTAAAGTGGAAAATGTCACCTGTGAAAAGATATATTGCAAATATTTCCAATCGCTAGCTAGTTGTAGGCACTGGCACTGTCACTTGGCATAGAAATTGCATCATAAGTTGAATTATTGTTTGACACTATGTTTATGGTATCCATTAGACTCCTACGTTTTAACAATCCTCAATCATCGACTCTTCCATTATGTACCACACCGGGATTAATGTTAAAAAGTTTTTTACGTAAAGATATTTATTATAAAGTTAAAGATATTGCTAACAAAATGATGTTAATGACTTTTGTAGTTAAAGTACAAAATCCATTAGATAGTTTTGGCCTTGTTTCAGCCTCTACGCACATAAAAACAAAGTAAAGAACGAAATTAGGAAAACTGAAGAATAATCCCACTACTTGTTTGTGTTGCCATTCATTAAAATCGTGTTAAAAGCATTAAACGTCAATGATTTGTGCTATAAATTATAAAGACACCTAATTTAAGGTAGGCTGGTTAACAAAACAAAAAAAAATATCAGTGGTGATCAACGCAAAACTTTCCTCTGCAATAATTTTCGGAAAAAATGTGTATATTTTTTCAAACATCTCGAAAGATATGTAAAAACAATCAAAGCAAAAAATGTAGAAATTTTAATTTACTTTTAATTTTGTTATATTCATTTTTTCCCAAAAACGCATAATTCTCGAGAAATTTTCAAAAAACTGTGCTTTTTTCAAAAAAAAAAAAAAAGTACGGAAGATACCTGTTATAGCTAACGTTACTTTTCCAAAAGTTGATAAAAAACTACGATTTTCGTAAAGCAAAAATTTCAAGTCAATAGCTCAATGCGTTCTCGAGTTATTTAAGATTACACTCAATGCGTTCTCGAGTTATTTAAGATACGTAAAACGGACAGACCGACATATAGATTCATGGACATCCTCATAATATTGCCTGACATTTTTCTATCTGCCCCGTTTTCCAGTGGGTCTTCGTCATGAATACAATACTTTCCTTACATAGCAGAGGAATGTAACAATTATGATGATGGGTTTCACGAATCTTTTAGAGGTCACCAAATAACTCAATTTAGTGCTCTTTTTGTTAGAAATTTGGTCGCCGACTCGATTGGGCGGTCGCTAAAAATTTTATGAAACCCATCATACAAATGGGTGTCGCAAACTTGAGAACTCTAGAGTTATATACGAGTAGGTAAGTCATTTCTTAAAAATATTTTATTCATTTAATATTGAAAGCTACTTCGGAAATAAAACCCACATAATTTGTCCATAAGTTTTCTTTTACGTTTTTTTAAACGATATTTCGAGATTTTGAAAAGAAATTTCCTTCACGAAAATAAACGATACCGATAGGTAGGTTGACCATATTTTTTTGGGTGAATCCCTGACAAGATGAGCGCAGGAGTGGGGGGATGGCTGAAACGGATTAGCAAACTTGGACAAAATCCAGGATCAAATTCGGCAGCAGGCGAATTTTTATAAACAGAATAAGCGAAAATAGCTCATCCTGAAATAAAAGTTGAGTTTCGGCAGTGTCAATATGCCTAAATCCGGGAATTCCCCAGTTAATTACCCTTCCAATAAGTATTTAAGTGCTGAACAAAATATAATTCTGGAATAGCATAATTTCTTAAAATCACTTTCTGTTTTTAAAGTATTTTTGGTAAAATCGAAACAAAAAACCCGGAAATTATTAAAAGTTTTCTACGGAGAAAAGCTTTCTAAAAAGCATGAATAGTTTTTGACAAAAACGGTTCTAAAAATAAAATGAATGAAAAATCTGTAAAAACCCCTCTGAAAACAAATACAAAACATCAATGCAGATTTTTATTTTAAGTAAAACATGTAAGAATCTTTACCACATTTTTATATTTTATTAAACCGCAATTTTTAACGAATGGGAAATTTTTTTTTGAAATTTCATTTTTTTACTGGCCGTACATTAATTGATAGATTAAATCGCATCAATTCTAACGAAGTGCAGTTTTCAAAAATAAAAACTCGTCCTAATCCTTTGTATGATAATTTATCAGCAATCGTTGGTATCACCGATAATGGAATTGACATATTTCGAATTTTATACATTCCAGGTTCTAGTGGACATGTGAAGGGATAATCTGTCGCCTTCCGTAATTCAGCAACCATACTTTTCAATAATGGAGAGTTAATTAATTTGCTGGATATTTCGCAGTAACTGATATTCTTTTCGAAATGGAAATATTTCCTTCGCTGGAAAAACCCCATCAATCCAAACTCGATATTCAGATTAGAGGTTGTAAACAACACTTGAAAATTCAAATTGATCATGCGACTACCGTACACTTGATGACTGATATTGTAATATCTTTTGTCAAACCAAAGTTTGAAATTTTTTATGGATACTTGGTAACTAACCTAAAATTTAAAAAAAAAACATTTTTGGTTAACTAAAAAGTCTGAACTATTTAATAATTTACTCACATTGAGTACCGAGGGTAGTATTAAAAAGCAAGTAAAAATTAGAAAAAAGTTTGCGTTTTTTTTAATCATGTCGAATATGTGTTAGATTTTTAAATGAGCGATTTATTCACGTAAAATTTTTGTGAAAACTGTTTACATAATCCACTATCCAATGATGTGTAACCAATTATTTGAGTAAATGAATTGTAAATAAAAAATTTTAATATCTGAAATTTTTTTTTCTTTTCTATATTTCGATGTAATTGTTATTACATTTTTGTAGTAGGAGAGGAAATTATTCCACTGCGAAGGTATAGCACAGCGCTTAAATTTTGTTTCAAAAAAATTATTCACGACATACGAAGATAACTCCCTAATCGACCGAATCACATGAGTGCCGCAAAATTCTCCATTAGCATTAGAGATATTACTAAATGCTTCTGAATAGCAAAAAAATGTTGATATAATTGAAAAAAAAACTACAAAAGTTAAAAAAGAGAAGCCTTTGGTGCAAATGGAACCTTTGAATTCGGTAGAAATGTTTATTAGGGCTTTATTTTTTTTTGTTAGTTTTTGGTTTGATTTTCTGGTATAAACACTATTGGCAACAAAAATAGGGATCCCTGAGTATAATAAATTTTTGTTTTTTTTTCTGCTTCCTTCATTGTTTTGATAAACGAAATAGACTTTGATTCGATCTTCGCCATTGGCAGAGAGAATTAGCGTTTTCCCCATTCTTTATTTATAAGTTAAAACTAAGACACATATTAGTATGATACGGGAAAGTCGTTATTTTTGTGATAAAATTTCTCAAAAACGATTTGACCGATTTTAATGAAATTTAAGTGTTAGGTTTAGCATAATATATGTCATACTCTGTAAATGACATATCGTCGGCTAAAAGTGAAATTATGCTAAGTCCATTATACCAAATTTTCCAGAAGAGCAATAAAAACCTTGTTAAATCATTTTAATTTTCATTTAAAGAAAACTGAGCCCAATTTAATTCTCATTTAAAGAAAACTCAGTGTTATTGAAAGAGAATTAAAAAGATTTAACAAGGTTTTCATTGCTCTTCTGGAAAATTATACCAAATGGACTTAACACAATTTCACTTTTAGCCGACGATATGTATCTTGCACCGCTGAATGAATTTGGATTCGGTTTATACCATTACTTTACACAACTAGAGATGGGCATTTCACGACCGTTTTTCGTTCTCGAGAAATGTGGAGAATTCTCTGCAATTTATATAAAAAAGATAATTTTATATAAAAAGCCTTTTTGCCGTTTAAATGTTTTTAATAACATCAAAAATAAAACAAAAATTCTTAAAAAAACGAAATTAAACTTAAATTCTGAAGAAAACGAAACAAACAAAATTATTAGGTCTGTTTGATATGTACACCGACCTTAACTCTCATCATCCTGGGTTAATTTACAAACAAAAACACCTGGGATGAGTCCCGCGGACTCATATGAAAGTTATATATAAAACACTAAATTTAACAGTATTAGAATATTTTTTTTTCACATAATGTTATGTGAGGCCATTCGTCCAGATGTAAACGGACTTGATTTCCATTTGGTGCCATCCCTTCCGGCAAAATCAGATTCTGGTTCCGCGCTCTCTTCACTTTCGAACGCTGATATCTCTTGTTCGTCGGTTACGTCCGAATCAGTTTCAAAATTATCTTCCTCATTATCAGATAAATCACTTTGATTATCTTCCAAAACGTAAACCCTGATGGCGTGTTTTTAACGCACTAAAAGCACTGAACGAGTGAATTTTTGTAAATGTGTATGATTTGCACGGAAAATTTCATACTGAGTCTTTGGGACTCATCAGAGGAGGTTAAGTTCGTTTTTTGTAAATGATCCTGTGAAAGCTATGGTTGTTGAGTAAAAAAATATTTTGTTTTTTTTTTTGGAAAACAAATATATTATATTAGAATACATATAGCTCTGCGTATTTAAAAAAAAATTTTTTTTGCCATTTATAACAAAGCAAAGTTGAAATGAGTCCCAAAGACTCATCCTAGGAGGATTAGGGTTAAACCGAATTTTATACTTGACACTAGAAAATGGTGGATTTTCTTACAACGTTTTTATCAAACACTTTGGTGTAAGTTCTGAGTAAACCATATATTTTGCTACTGCCAACTTTACTAATCTTTATTAATACAATTTTATTTGTATAGCTACTAATGTGGCAGGATTTTTAGTAGTTAAATTTACTATTTTGTGGTTAAATTGACTATTTTTGTAATTGGAAAGAACTATTGAAGTAACAGTTCCGATTCATCATTATAAAATAGTGAGATTTATTATTTTTTGAAATAGTTATATTTATTATTCTGCGAGTTTAAAACCCCTATCTGAGCTATCTGACCTAAAAGTCCAAACTGGGTAACAGGCTTGGTTGCTTCGACAGTGCTTGGGAAAATTTTTTTTTAGGAAAAATTAAGAGTCCGATTTTTTTTAGGGATGCAATCTTTTATTATACATCATAATACATATCTGTACCCCAGAGGTAAACTGTCGTTACTGATATTTTGCAAATTACAGGAGAGCCATTTTTAGTTCGGAATTGCAAACTTTTTATTGTGTATGATTTTCGGTATTTATTTGAAACTTTTGTAGTTTTTTATTTTAGGACATTGTTTAAACAAAATATTAGTTGATATAATATCTACGTCCCCACAATGTAGTTACAACAATAACCCCAAAATCGCGGTTTTGGCAGTTACGACAGTTTACCTCTGGGGTACAGATATTAGAAAGTAAAAAAAATCCCAAGAAAATGCAACAAAATTGATTATCGGTAAATAAATTTCATTTCCAACTACATGTGAAGTAAAACATTTGGTCCCATGAAGTAATTTTTCTCTATTTATATTTAACTAACACCAATCAGACATTTCTAGAAGCAATGTATCAATCTAGCGAGAGTAATTTATCAAACGACAAAAAACTCAAAATTAGAACTTTAATGCCATTATTAACCTTACAGTTCAGAGCTTATCTATTCAAGTACCATTGAGTACATTTTTAATGTCACCTAATCTACTCGGTTTCTTTACTTGTTGTTACTTTCCAAGTGTATGTATGTAAATTAAATTGAAATAGATGTCACTAAACATGCACATCAGACTAACGGATAGACGAAACATCTTTTCCATATCTAATATGAATGAATAATGGTAGCAGTACTACTGGATATTATAGAAACTCATGTAAAAATAAATTCGTTTTGTCATGGAGTTAATACTCTTTTGCTATAAGTAAATTAATGAACAAGTTGAGGTAAGCCAGAGATTGTTGTCTGATATTTATGTCTTATGATGGCAGACTGTAATATTTATATACCCTTGGCGTTTTATTTGATTTACACGCCTGCTAAATAGATTCCAGAAACATAAATATTCGCGCTCTTACATTAATGATGCTCAAAGAGAAGCACTTTACTATAGTACTTTCGTTAACAGAAAACAAGAAGCAACATATATTTAACGTTGTGAAGTTCAATCGTATATGGCGGGCAAATTCATCTATATTTAAATAATGTAGGATTTTATGCATACTAGAGTATCTACTCCTTCAGTATATCTTAGCTATACTAATTTCAATGTATATCTATACATAAAAACTTAGGCTTTCTCATTTAATATATTAAAAGAGCAAAGCCCGGAAATCTTTGTATACTACAAGAGGGCGTCAAAGTCAATCTAAATTTTCCAAAAAGATAAATTAAAATCGTTTTACCACTCGACTTTAGCTAAGTGGTTTACTGAATCATAATTAAAATTGATAACTGATTAATCAGCCGCAATAAAAATTTTATTGTGCTTTTGAAGAACGCTTCTGGCGGTACGCGAATAAACTTCTTCTCATATGTTTTGATGTAAAACATTCGGTATTATCAAAAATTTATGAATTCTTATATGCAAAAGCATAAAAACCCTAAAAATATCAGAGAATAAATAAATACCTACTGGAAGATATTTTGTCGATTGATTTCTTATTTTTTTTTGGGTCGTCCAAAACGAAACGATAAATTTGCATAATCTCGAAGCACGGGAAATGTTGGAAAATAAAAATACATAAACTTTTAAAGGAAAATAAACTCGCCCTTGGGGCTAAATTCTCTGTTATTTAAGATGAATTGTTCTTTATTTAGGAACGAAATCTTTCTCTTGTTCTTCAAATAACATCCGATGAGACACAAAGATACGCTAAATAAGATATTGTATCTTTCTTGTCGCAACAAGTACACGTTTGTTGAATTTCTACTTTAAATACAGGTCAGAAAATTGCTCCAAGTGAGGTCCCATATCCCAATAAAAAAATTTAAGCACCAGTAAAAGTAAAAAAAAAAAACCGAACTGAAATCAAGGGAAAAAAGGAAAATTAAGGAAAATATGCTTAAAGAAACTCAACGAGAATGAAACCATGCGCTCCAAAGTAATCGCCTGGAGTCTAACTGGAATAACAGGATTCCGAATGTCTGCAAGTTTCCTATCTCCATTAAATCATTCGGGATCTTAACAAAACTGACGACTGGAAGAATTAAAGGTAACAAGAAAAAAGCCAAAAGAAAATGCATGACAAGCTAAAAAAAGTGAAAAAGGGAAATCTTGTTGTACAACTTTAATCGTGTTATGGCTTTGACAAATGTGTGGCAATGTATTGTATATTAAGTTAAATCGATTGGACAACTGAGAAAATAGTTCTGTCAATCAATTTGTTCATTTCCTGGTCAGACAAGAACTTAAACTGAATTTACCTTTTATTAATTACCGGATTTTTTCTGTGAAATTAATCGTTTGGTATTTCAGTTAGCCTTGCTGAGTTTAAATGGAAATCTAAACGATGAAATTTTAAATTCAATTTAAGGAAATTGGGTGTGACTTTTTCGCCTTTTAGCTGAGGAGATTTTAATAAGCTTCAAATGTAGGAGTTTTTGTACAGGGTGCGCCATCTATTCCTCCGGTATGTAAACATTCAATAACTTCGCCATTTGTCAACCGATTTGCTTTCCTAGACACGTTTTGGAAACGTCAAACCAGTACAATTTTAACCATGAACCGCTTCACACCGAAAGAACGCGCCGAAATAGTGACGATGTACATTGAAAATAGTCGTTCAATTGTGCTAACTCAACGTGCATATCGTGCAAAATATCGTGGCAAAAAAGCGCCTACCGACAAAACAATTCGGGCGCTGGGTAAAAATTTCTTTGAGCACGGAACAGTAGGCAATCTAACCTATAATCATCCACGCCCAAGACGTTCCAATGAAATTATTGAAGCTGTGAGAGAGAGTGTTGCCGAGGACCCAAATGTCTCGTATCGCCACCGAACTCAGCGGTTGAAAATGAGTGGAACCACGTTGCGGCGCATTTTAAAGGACGATCTCCATTTGTTTCCTTACAAAATACAACTAACTCAAAGAATATTGGCAACAGACAAGTCGCGTCGTATAGAATACGGCAAATTAGTCGGCCGAATGTTGGAAACCATGCCGGACTTTTGGATGCAAGTTTTAATGACCGACGAGGCACATTTCACTCTCTCTGGCGGTGTTAATAAACAAAATTGCCGCATTTGGGCGACAGAAAATCCTCACGAGATTCATGAAATACCATTGCATGATCGAAAAGTGACTGTTTGGGCCGGCGTGTGCGCAAAAACCATCATTGGGCCATTTTTCTTCAATGAAGGTGAAACAGTTAATGGTAATCGATATCGGTGGATGTTGGCACATTTTGTGTGTCCGAAAATGCGTGAAAAAGGTCTGACTGACTTCTGGTTTCAGCAAGACGGGGCGCCATGCCACACAGCGGACCAAACAATACGGTTTTTGCAACAAAAATTCCCTAGACGTGTGATATCGAAAAGAGGCGATATTGACTGGCCACCAAGATCCCCTGATTTAACCCCCCCAGACTTCTTTTTGTGGGGTTATTCGAAGAGTAAAGTTTACGCCAGCAACCCGAAGACCATTGACGAGCTCAAGACCAATATTCGTGCCGAAATAGCTGCCATACCGACGGAGATGCTCGAAGAAGTGATGGAAAATGCCCGAAAAAGAGCACAGTTTGCGGTGGCCAATAAAGGTGGTCATTTGATCGATGTTGTTTTCAAAAAGTAGTCCACATAAATTGTAAAGGATTGAACTAAATAAAAAATCACCATTTTTTGCAATCTATTGTTTCTTTCAAAAGTTATTCAACATTCTCATACCGGAGGAATAGATGGCGCACCCTGTATAATATGCTAAACTTTGGTATTTTATTTCGTATTTTTATATGTATTTTACCTTCCCCCCTCCCTCCACCACCTCAGCTTCGTTTAAAAAAAAATAGCGCTAAGCCGTTTTACGCAGGTTTAAAAAAAATTAAGAAGCCAAAAAAGCTTGGAATTGGATTTTACATAACTCTTCCATACATTAAAATTCAATCGGACTACCCGTGCATCCATATTTAATGCCACCAGTATATTTTTTCGCGATTTTCTCATTTTTTTATCATAACATTTGTAAGACAAAAAATGTTTAGAATTTTCCACAATGTTATGTAAGACTAAAAAAAACAATAAATAGAATTACATTCCAAATCACATCCAAGACGAAAAGAGACCAAAATGTAGAGCTTAAGTTAAAGAGATAGGAGGAAATAAGTTAAGTCTTGAGAAGAGGTTTGTTTTAAAATTTCTGATTGTGCCTGTTTACATTAGGACTCATTTTGAGGCGGCACTTCCGGTTTTTGTGTCTTTCGTCACTTTTCTGCCGTGTGCACACGGTTCGCTTTATCTGGATTCATAAACCGGTTTCATCAACAAAACTAAACGAAACAGGTCTCAACAACCAGACTCAAAAACCGGTTTGCAACCGATAATTTGGTTTCCCTCCATACTGCGTCCCTCACCCTCACTTGGCCGGAGCGAAAGACGTGCCGCCTCAAAATGAGTCCTAATGTAAACAGGCACATTAGCGCATCAACAACTAGTCCGATGAAATTTTAAAAATCTCACACAATTACAAAGTCGCATTAAATTTTCTTTGGTGACATTTTTGTAATTCTGTATTGTCATTCAAACGCGCCACATTCATTGTAACCACAATTACAAGATATGCCTACGAAATCTATGCACAAATTAAACCATAAAAATCCCATAAAATTTAATTCTATTAAAGTGAACCGAAATTTTATTCAGCCGTTTTTCTATTAACACTTTGAATCGATCAATGCTATAAATTCGATTAGCACCTCTTGGCATCAAACATTTGAGAAATTGCCATTGCTTTCATTTAATCTTGAAATTAGCTCGATAGCTGAGGTCAAAGTAATTGGACCCTTGAATCAAATCGATGAATCATTAGTACCATGAAGCAAATTGATGCAGAGACGAAAAATATATCTTATATAGATACATAGAGTGCGTGCCTTTAATCAAGTATCATAATAATGATCGTTTTTCACAGGGCCTGCGTTTGGACATAGACGTGTGTAATGTAAAGTGTAAAATATTTCTCAAGTCGATATGAAGTCGAGTCGGTGACCTTATGAGGCATTTGAAATTGCGAAACAATCATTGGATTTTATCTTACATTAGTAAGATTTTTGTGGAACAAAGACGCAGTTCATTCATCCATTCCAAAGAATTTCACAGAATCCCACAGAATCAATGAATCACAATCTGGGACTCTGAGCCTTTGTTCCATTTGACTGCTGATCCCAAGGAACCCACTATAACAATTTAATGATGATGATCTAAATTTAATAACCTTTCTAATAATTTGTTGTCTTGACTTTTAATTCACAACAAATTGCCACAATTGACCCGGAATGGCTTCGAATCGCACAAAAAGCGCCAATTATATTTTTATTTTTTCATTGTGTGGCCTCCATTTAGTTTACTGACATCTCAACGTGTCTGTGAATTTCAAGGTTATTTTAATGGAAAAGGGATTCTCGGAACGCAATTCAATTATTTTTTATGTGATCCTAACTAATTAGTGATATTGTTATCTTTACAAGATTGTATTACATAAATTGATTCAAACGCTGATAAATAGTATGAGATCGATTTCCCAGAAAGTCTTTGTTTCAATTGGAACGATAATATGCATTTTTATTAGATGAAAATTGAATATGCAATGGAATTTCTAGTAAATTAATTAGTCTAATGTTAAAGAATTATTTAATATTATCGAATTAGGCTCACACATTTCATAGTTCTTCTATAAAACATTCGTAATTTTCGTAATTCTCCTATAAAAGTTTATCGGAGAATTACGAAATGTGTCTTTATTTTTTCTTCAGTGATTTCATCTCCTTCCCAGCGGGAAAATATTTGTGGGTCCAAAAAATGAAAACTCTAATGAATGCTTTATTTGACGACCGAAAAATTGAAAATTTTGAAAGTTTTTTTTTCACCAAAATGTTTATGTTTTTTTTTTTGAGATGTGACTTCCCTGGTGAGCACAATTTATTTTCTTACGATTTATTTTTATTTCAAAAATTTCTATTTATCCGGTAATTTTGAATTCAAAACATAACAAAAGCTATAATTGCCAATCTGGCAATTATTGAAAACCCGTATGGTGATATTCGTATCACCTAATGGTCCATTAACGAACTTAACCTTGCATTTTATGAAAAACGAATCTGTGCAAAATTTCAAGTCTGTAGCTCAATCCGCGCCACAGACGGACAGACGGATAGACTGACAGACGGACGGACGGACGGACATGCAAAAATTAATTATTTTTTCATTCTAAACACACTGGTGTAATTCATTTTTGTGTGTGATGACGGGATCTTGGCGTTACAAACGGTAAGGCAAATCTAATATACCCTTTGTTTTCACCATACGGGTATAAAAATGTAAACCGAGAGAGATCGGGCATGTAGTAGAATCAAGAACTGTCATTTGATTTAACTGATTTTCATTTATACTCCAAAGTTAAATGTTTTTTATTTGAATTAACCCCTTCGGTATTTTGATGCCATATGGCAACGTAGTTAAAAATTTGAATTGACTTATTATTTATTTATTTTCAACACTCTATTCTCATTCAGTGCACCTTTAAGTGCATTTGTGACCCAATGTTGATTTTTTGAGTAAAAAGCTGGACTACAGTGGACGTATTTGTAAAAAATAAAAATTTTTAATTTTTTTTTAAATGAATAATTATAGCTTAAACATAATTAATTTGTATAGAGAGAATTTTTAACCCCCATAGAAAAAAACATGTACCGAACGGGTTAAAAGACAAAGTAATAAAAACAAATACCACTCCATTCATTTTAAATGCAGGTTATTCAAAACAAACTTATTTTAAATGCATCTAAAATTATTTAAATGAAAAATATTAAAAACAAAATCCCAATCAGTTCATTTAACCCCCATACTGTCCTTAAGAAAAACAACGTATGATGTCTTCGTGGGTCAAGAATGACCCATTATGACCCATTTATGACCCATGAAGACTACAGTGCTCTTCAATGGATTTAAATATGAACAAATAGACTATTGTTTTCGGTATTCAAAAGAAATTTGTTCACAGAGCCTACACCATACAAACATTGTTCATGTAGTTGAGAAGATACTTTTAATTAAAATCGAATTTGGGTCAGAAATGACCCGAGGACAGTATGAGGGTTAACTGCTTGACAGAGAGCGCTGCTTACGTCATATATTCAAAACAAATAACCGAGCATTTGTTTTGAATGTTTAGGCAATTTTATCAGCGGATAGAAAAAGAGTACGAGTGAGAATCATGATTGTCGTTGACAGTTTCTTTGTTTTTATGAACGCAGAATATCAAAGATGGTGTTATAGTTTTCCTGATAATTGTGCCACTTTTGAACGTTGTGAAAATTGTGCCACAAGATATGTTTTTTGCTATACCAGGAATGGCCAAGATGTCGACCGCGGACGAGCAGTTCTACTGCTTCAGTTCGTTTTTCGGCCTCAGCATTTCAGTCATTCATTTCTCCTTTGCACTAATCCTATTGTATTACACCAAATAGACAGTAGTTAATGATCTTGTAATTTTCTAGTAGACCGCCGACCTAAAAAGGTTGGTCACCTCTGTGCTATACCCATAGCTTCACCATGAAGATTTATGAAATTCCGTCTAGCCATTTCTGAGTTTACTTCTATAACAAATAAACAGACATTCCTCGTTCTTCTATTTATATAGAAAATGGCCTAGTAAATAGTTGTTGGGGTAAATATAGAAATAAAGAAAGTTCTGGATAGCTATCAAAAAATAACTATCAAAGTAATTTCAATTATTTTAATGACAACAATAATTTCTAAACAAATATTTTTTCATATTTCGGCATTTAACGAGATATTTGGCCAATTTTGCCGAAAATTAGTTCTCACATCAAGAAAACTCCAAGGAAACTCAAAGTAAACTAATTTAACTAAAAGTTGTAATAAGCTCAATAATATCTGATAAAATGACACCACTAAAGTTATTATCACATGCAAAATAATGTTGATTGTTTATCAACCCATCTTAACTTGTATTCCATTTCTATTGACGCCAGAATTTTGTATTTGACAATCCCCTCTGTCGATTTGTATGTATGTATGTATGATGGAAAGTTTTCTCTAGGAAAATGATATCATGCACGAGTGTCATTACAAACATTTCATCACAGTTATTGCAAATGGTAGAAAATAACATTCTAACTTAGTCCCATCATTATTTTGCCTTTTCTGTGCCATCTAAACAACGTAGATAAGGAAAGACTTTAACAATGTTTTGTATCTCGAAATGAAAATAGTCCAACCCTATGCCTCCCACCAGCACGAAAATAGGGAAAATAAGAAAAAAAAATCACTTTTCCACTAAAACTTATACGAAATGGAGCTTAAGGGCGGTGTCGTGCAAACCTTAAAAATACAAAAAATAACCAGTGCCAGAAGTCGAAGAAGGAAAACTCTTCTACCAGATTCAATATTCATAAGCCAACCCAAGGAATTCAGTTGGATCATCCTAAATAAATTCCAGAACTGTGAAAGTAATTTGGTTACGTTCCACCATTCATTATATGAAAATTTAAAGAGTTAACTAGTCAGATAGTCAGCCAAAAGTACATATTAGATACATACAACGGCACAAAAGTGTTAGCCTCGTTTTATTTTTTGCTTCGAGCCGAATCGCCCCCGATCCGACCTAGTAATGGAGATATCATCCCTCTGCTATCCACCCGCCACCAGCTTTACATATGTGAATCTAAATTTGTAGCACAACTAGGGGAGCAATTTACTTCTCTCATTTGTTTCCATCTACCCCTCGGAAAACGGATGGTTTGCTATACTTAATAGTGTAAAC
The DNA here is from genome assembly GCA_964034945.1 of Chrysopilus asiliformis. Taxonomy (NCBI): domain Eukaryota; kingdom Metazoa; phylum Arthropoda; class Insecta; order Diptera; family Rhagionidae; genus Chrysopilus; species Chrysopilus asiliformis. The sequence goes on from OZ035960.1 coordinate 21,925,836, forward strand.
ATGACTACTTTTGCTAAAGCAGAAAACAAGAAGACGAAAAAAAAAACACAGACCAACTCCAAAGACACCAGCAAGTGATCCCGGGCATGCCATTAAATTATGATAACATGGATAGCATGAAAAAAGCATAAATTGTCTACATGCCTAATTTATGAAATTACTTGAATTGGGAGTCATATCATACGCCCGCCTGACGTATATAAAACACTAATCTGATGGAGATTTTTGATTAAATCTCTGCAACAAAATTGTGAGATAAAAAAAGGTAACGGAGAAAAGTAAATTTACTAATTTTAATCATATATTATGAGGTAGTTTAATCTAAACTCTAAACTTGCACAGCTGACTATGGGAAATTTTCGTAACCAACTTCACTAATAATGTGGTTAGGAATTTATAAAAATTGGACTCTTGTGGGTTTTACCTATACGTGGAGTGTATAAACACGTGTAGAATGTGGTCTGAATACAAAAGCGGATGACGTTAACCAAAAAGTTTGCACAGATTTTAAACTAACTCTGATTTTTAGCTTTTTCAAGGAAGGTAAAGAAATGAAGCTAATTGCAAATTATGTGGTCTGGGGTGATTCAATGCGACATTTTACGGCATGATTGAGTGAAATGTTGTTGATGCATGGGAATATAGGTTAAAATTTTTATTTGCTACAGAATTAACTTGAATTTTTATGTGCTTAGGTCATACAAATTTAAAGTTGACTAATTTAAGGTGTTTACAGTTTTCTAATAAAAAGTTTGCCCATTTTCAATCAAAAAATTTTGAAATTCAAAATATCTCATATAAAGCTCTCTACTTTTTGTTGTATATTAAAAAAAACATACTAAAAGCTACAATTGCTAGGGGCCAATTGTCAAATACTCTTTATGATGACAGACAAAATGTTTATTTAAAAAAAATCATTTGTATAGAAGAGGGGGGGGGAAGTAGTGGTCCGATTGGATTTTGTCGTATGGAACGATTTTGTGAAATCATATTCTAAACACATTTTATCTTTATAAATTTTTCGATATGATGCACAGTTTTCGAGAAAACAGGAAAAAAATATTCCATTTGTATGGGAGAGGAAGGAAGCAGTGATCCGATAGGATTTTTATGTATGGATAAGTTATGCGATTTGGTGTAGAAAACTCAATAAAGCCCTTGGTAATAACTGAGTTTGATAGGCCTGACTTAGGAGATCGAAAACCTTTTTTTATACCCGTATGGTGAAACCAAAGGGTATATTAACTTTGCCTTACCGTTTGTAACGCCAAGATCCCGTCATCGCACAAAAAAATGAATTACACCAGTGTGTTTAGAATGATAAAAAAAATTGAATTTTGCATGTCCGTCCGTCTGTCTGTCCGTCTGTCCGTCTGTCTGTCCGTCTGTCTGTCCGTCTGTCTGTCCGTCCGTCTGTGGCGCGGATTGCGGGCGCACGGATTGAGCTAGAGACTTGAAATTTTGCGTGGATCCGTTTTTCGTAAAATGCGAGGCTAAGTTCGTTAATGGGCAAAAAGTGACTATTAGGGGGGGTACCCCCCATACGAACGAAAACTTTTTTTGCGAATATATCAAAAACGGTGCATCTTATCAAAAAAGTCCAAGAACAAAAGTTATTTAGGATATGATTCTACATAAAACTCCCATACATCAAAATCCGATTGGAATAAATTTTAAAAAATCTTATTGGAAAGTTTGACTTCAAATTGGAATTTTGGTATAACTGTTCGAATTTTGATACGAATATCACCATACGGGTCTCCAATGATTGCCAGATTGGCAATTATAGCTTTTGTTATGTTTTTAACTATTTTTTCTTCTCACGCGTCTGGGTCTTCTCCGAACATTTTTTGGGATGCAAAACAAAACCATTTTTTGAGACGCAATATTACTTCATTTATTGAAATAATTCAAAAAAAACCCTTTGAAATGAAATTCTCAATTTAAAAACGCATTAGCTGGCAATCAAAAATGTGTAACATTCACTATAAGGATAAATTGGTTTTCATCCCTGGAGCATTAGTTTACATTACCACGCCATAAAATCTTTCATGGAATGTTATTAACGGACCGTTAAATCTCAGAGTTCATGCAATTGACCATGAATATCGTTAGTTGTCTGATGCCTTTAAGACTGCTTCTTGATTCTTTTGAACACCCAAGAGTAGGAGAAAGTGGTGATTTTTTTAAATTCCTATAAACATTTTATTCGCTCTGAAGGAATATGGATGGAAAATTCAATTTCCCTTTCCTGTCAGATTGAAATATGCTCAATCGCGGCAAATAATTTCCAATTTATTCTCATTTTGTATCACTAAAGAAAGTCTAAATTCATTTAAACGAAATTTATTACTACATTTTTGTATTTCTTCGGCACAGGGCAGACAGCAGCGGCACCGTCATCGTCAGTATCGACATCTTAACTGGCTTATGTTTCGTTATTATGATATTGTGGTATCAACAGCGACTAGTTTATGCTGTTCTTTAGTAAAACACATTAAATGTTTGGCCTAAGCAAGCATCACGGTCATAACTCATATTTCTTGGTCCTTTCAATGTTATGAGCCACGTATATATGATTATGGCTGAATCGCGTTTGGTATTTTAGTTTCAATCCATATTAGAACAAATCTTGATAAATGTTCCAAGGGTCTTATTCCATCAGCCATGCCTAAATACCGGCACTTTTATTTGAATTATGTACTTGAAACCTTCTGGAGGAATTGAGAACTTATCGCAGCCACCGCACGCGTTTTTTTTGTCTTCATAGGCGACATTCATCTTATAGACTTAAGACTTAGAAAATCGGCCAAGTACAAAACAAATTCTATGTGAAATTATAACTTATAACTTCTTGAGACGATTAAATCTGTCGCATTAATTTCAATTTTATTAAGTAAAACGATAAAGGAATGTAAACCGAATTGGTTAAGCTACATATGTATATATGTATGTAAATATACGAACGCACATGATGCATTTTCGGCAGTTTATCAAAGTAAAATGAAAACGAATTATATGATGTGCGTAACGAACTCGTGCTTCAGAATATAGTGTTCAATATTTTGAAATATGGTTTAATTTTTGATAGGGGTTGAAATTGAAATCCGATTCCAACTATTTATCGCTTATCAATAGATGTGTAATTCAATACACGCAATTAAGGGACAATGTTTGGATGTTCCCGAGGGACTAAAGGGGTTTAGCATGTGCCCGGAATGTGAAAAGATGATATATAAGACAGTTTATTGAACACATTAATAAAGAGGAAGAGGAAGAGCTTGCCTTGTCGTCCGTATTATCTCGGTCGTATTAATGAACATTAATAACAAGGGTCGAGGAATTGATTTTTAAATTCTTGTGACATTTTTCCGCCTGTCCGAACATGACATTATTTTATAGAACGGTCCTTAGCTACTGTTTGCTACTGGTATTACCGAATAAACGTCCTAAACTACAACATTTACTGAATAATCAAGTTCGGTAATTGATCGTTAAATGAAATTTATTTAACTTGTTTTTACTGCCATATGGCGCCTTCATATTCTGACATTAAATGACCATAAATAGTTGTATAGAGCCCTTTTATATGATGATTTCTTTTTGTATGTACACGCAGAAAAATCCATGCTATTATTCAGTATAATCGGGTGTTAACTTAAACCGTGGCATGCATATTATTGCACCAAACCTGAGGGAAACTTAAAGTGAACTCGCCAAGTTTGAAATGGTAAAAATCAGGACGTGCTTGAATTAATACTGGAAAACTTCAAAGTAGCACGTGAGTTCTCAGAAAACGCATTCTTATACTAAGCATGTCATTCTTACTACAAGCATTACATGATTAACTACAAGTCTTAAATTGAGCATGTACATAATAATTTTAAGAATGCCAGGTTAAAAATTGCCCAGCAACATATGAAATCGGCGTGCTTAGTTTAAGCATTAAAGGATTAATACAAGCAGTTAAACATGATTGACATGCTTCATTTAAGCATTCAAGATTGTTTCAAGAATGTTAGTCATGCTTGATTAGACAATTTTATACTGTAGGCATACTTATTTTAAGGTTTTAATGCTTACTTATACCATTTTGGTCGCTTTAAATCAAGCATTTTCGTATTAGCTTACCTTTAGATTAAGCACTTCTCATACTTCCTTTCTAAATTGTCCTAATTAAAAATTATTTTTTTAGATTTTTTACATCTTTTATTAAACTTATAAATTTCACATCATTTTTTATTAAATTATTAAAAAAATAATATAAACACGGGCTTAAGCGAGCCTACAAAATACTATCACAAGACAAAATTAAGGCAAAGATTAAGACAAGATAATTAAGACAACGTTACTTAAATCATTAATGGATAAAATGTGGGTAATTTGACGTTCCTGGCTGCCCTGTGAAGAAATTTTCCACTGCTAGGTTTCAATATGTTTTTGATGAGTAGGCTTCTTATGAAAATTCTGATGGATTAGGAGTATCTTTGTGAAGAATGACTCTGGAAGACGGTTTGAATACCCAGAAGTTTCACAGCAATGAAAATGCTGAATTCTAAAATTACAAACAAAATTATTTTAGTATTTTGGAATTGAAAGTCAATATAAATTTGAAAATGTAAAACACATGTTGCAGATTTACTCACCTTTGTTTGGATTTTCGTTTAAATACTGGATCAAATCAGAATGCTCGGAATTTTTCGGAAAATCTTCATTGAAGAGCTTTATAAATTTTGTTTGGGAAATATCCCAGCCCGAAAACAATTTCTTCTCCTAGATATGATCCACAACTAGTGGTTTTTTCACTTGTCAAAAATTTACAATATGAAAAATTTACAGTAAAAACAACTTTCCTCGTCGACAATCACGTACCAAATGACTTGAATCTCATGATCACTCATGAAAACGACCTGGAGCCATGCTTAGTTCTACCACGCCGAGAATGAACACATGCTTGGTTTAAGTATGCCGATATCAATTTGAACTACGTCCATACATCTCATGCTTAGTTCTAGCATGCCGATGTTATTGACTATTCTAGCATGTCAATGTAGTGTATATTGCATAAACACTTGCTCAGTTTAGCACGTCGATGTTATTATTAACACGATGACATTTCACTGTGATGAACTACGTCCATGCAATTCATGCTTAGTTTAAGTATGCCAATATCATTTTACTCAGCAGGGACTCGATTTCTGCACTACATACTTAGAGTAAGCACGCACATTTCAACTTATTAGCTAAATTTGATCTTCGTTTGCTTTGAGTATGGCGGTTCCATCAATTGTGCTCAGTTATAACAGCGACAAGTTCTATTTTAACTTGCCATTCTTAATTTAATACAGACTTCGGTCATGCTGTAAATAACATGCCAAATGCTTGGAACGAGTATGAGCTAATCGGTGTTAAGTCAAGCTTTCCACAAGCTTAATTTAAGCACCCGTGCTTGATATGAGCACTAATGCTTGAAATAATATCGTGTCAATCTTGATTTGAGCACTTTTCGGCAAACTAGAATTAAAGAGCGGATGCTTAACTTAATAGCATGCCAAAATTTTCTGCGTGTAGCGGGCATAATATGTATGCATATTTTCAAAGTAAACAAAATTTTTAGAAAACATTAAAAAAATCTTTTGTAGTGGAAAAACTTTCAATATACACAAAACCATGCGTTAGCGAATTTATTCTTTCCTCGTCTGTAGAGGGTAAATACGGGGGCAGATAGAAATTTCCTGATAATTACGAAATCCGTTTCAGGCAAAATTTTGAGAATGTTCATGCATCTGTCTGTCGGTATGGCTGTATGTCAGTCTTTCAGTTTGTCAGTCTGTCTGTCTGTCGATCTTACATATCTTAAATAACTCGAGAACGCGATGACCTAGCGACTTGAAATGGTTTGTGAATAAATTTTACAAAAATCTTAGTTTTCTATAAACTTTTGAAAAAGTAAAGGCAGCTATAACGGGTACCTCCCATACAATTTTTTTTGAAAAAAATACCGTTTTTTGAAAATTTCTTGAAATTTATGTGCTTTTTGGAAAATATCAATATAATGAAATTTAAAGATTATAAAACTTTTTAGATTTTTTGCTCTAATGGTTTTTTTTTGTATCTTTAATAGTTCTCAAGATATTTGAAAAAAAAAATATTTTTTTTCTGAAAATCTTTCAAAAACTATACAGTTTTATGAAAAATGCATATATTATTGTAAAATTCAAAGAAAATCAAATTTCCTGGATTTTTTCGTTTAACGGTTTTACGTATCTTTAACAATTCTCAAAGTATTTATTAAAACATATTTTTTTTACATATTTTTCCCGAAGTTACATAAATATTGCAGAGAAAGTTTTGTGTTGATCATAAATGATATTTTTATTAAATGTGCCAAAAATTGCGATACCGCATGTTATTTGGGTGATAAAATTTAAAAAAGATTTAATAGGGGTACCCACATTTGCTATTAAATTATCTATTATCGTCGCAAAATAGTATAATTTGTTAAACTTTTGTAAACAACAACAAAATACACGGGAACATTCTTCGCAACTTTACAACAATTTATTGTAGCTAATACCATATTAAATTTGGTGTAAAATATTAACCCCTCAATTCTGGATAATAGATAAGAGCCTCTTAACTGCTAACTGGACTTTACAGGAAATTTAAGAGAAATTGGTATTCCTGATAATAGTTAAGAGATGTCAAAAATTCGTGGTGAATTTTTGTAAACGGTTTTCATATTCTGGGGAAAAGTTAGCAGACGTTCTAACCTCAAAAACCTCTTAAGGGCCTCGCCGATGTCCTTTTATGACCTCTTAACTCGTGTGTTGCGTTTAAAACTCGAAAAATCAGTGTTGGGGAGGTCTCCAACAATTTTTTTATGTATAGACAAGTTGTGTAAAATTGTATTCTGAACGTTTTTTACATCACAGGTTTTCGATTAAATTCTCCGTTTTGGAGAAAATTGTAGAAAAAGTTGCATTGCATGGAGGACGAGGAAAAAAGCTGCAATAACCAGATTTTTTATAGTATTTCTGAAAAACTCATGAAATATTGTGTCTTCGTGGAATTGTTTACCTTTAAGGACACAAAAAACAATTTTTTTTTTGGCTGGAATTACTTCAACGCATACCTGCAACTTCATTATTTTATGTCTATCAAATGAAATATTTATATGAGTGCAATGCATTATTTAACCATAAATTTGTTTGCGCATTACTGAAATTATACAAAAATCGTTTAAAAACGATATTGTGTATCTTAAAAACCGTCGATTTTTTTTACATAATACTTTTTATATCATTTTCATTTCAAACGGTCTGAATACCGTAGGAAGCTATTTTTAACAGATATAAAACTATTCACATGTTTTTCAAGATCCGCAATGTCTTTTTTAAACAATTTTTTGAATTTACTTAGTTTTGGACACTTCATAATTTCAGAAAAAATCGTAGGTCAATAAACAGCCAAATTTGACGTCTATGAGTAAGTGCTGTCAGATGAAGACATCGTGGTGAATCTCTTAATTTGCTAAAATCGAAACTCACCAAAATCTCTTACTCAGAATACTAAATTCTCTTAAAATCTCTTAATTATAAATTAAGATATCTCTTAACATCTGTTACCTAGAATTGGGGGGTAAATTTGGATAAATATTTAAAATAAGCAAATTCGTTAATTTTTAACAGTTTTGTTTATTGTTTATTAATACAAAAAAATGTTGAAAAATTGTGTTCAAGTGATTAGAATATGTAGTGTTTTAAGGGATTTAGTGATTAGAGCAAGTAATTAGAATGGTTTCCGAAACGAAAAATCGGTTGAAGTGAAAAGATGTGAGTTAACATATGGGCATCTTTGCGATTTGACTGTGAAAAAGTGCGTTCACGGTTTGGAGCAAAACGTTAACAAATAATACTATTTTACGACGATAACATCTATTTTAATAGCAAATGTGAATATTCAAATGTTTTGTGACTTAGTTTTTTTCACAAAAGTCTTTCAACTATACATATATTTTCACAAGGTAAATGTTTAATTACTATTGACCGTCTTTCCAAAATATTTTCCGTACCTACCAAGTCCTCAAGAACACACGGTACAATTACCTAGGAATATTGCAGTAATATCCGTTCCGTTCCTGTTTTAAATAGCAAAAAAACATCAAATTTCGTAAAAGTTACAAAAAGTACTAACAATAACAGTTTCACAGTAAAGAGTTTCTCTATAAGATATTTCCCAAACAAGATTTTATGACAGGGCCGAAAATTTTTAGCAATTTAATTTCGTCCTACATTTTCGCCTATTCACTGCTAAAGTCCAACTTTGTGGAACACAAGGTAAACAATTTTCTCAAGTTTTGTCCAATCTATTGAAAATATCAACGTTTTTCCATCTCGTTCTATATCCACTTGTTCTTTAAAAGTTTTCGCATAGATGAAACTTAAAAAAAAAAGTCCTACTTTTTCTCAATAGTCAACGAAACATCTGGAAAAGTGTGTCCAAAGAATTTTGTTTCACTTTTCGTTTTCTTTATTTTTAGTTAATAAAACCCAACGGACGTTAAAAGTCTATTGCAAAAAGACAAAATAAAGAAAAATTTGCATATCACAGACCAATCCGTGTCAGAGGATACAGGTTAAAATTTCCTAAATATGGGTAAAGAAAAATCGGGAATTGTAGGGGAAAACAACTTTTTTGTGCGGACATTTTTACGAATTTGTTATTTTTTTTTCTTTTTAGGTGAATACCGGAGTTTTCTCACATTATTCGAGTTGAATAGAGAAAAGTTTTGTCTTCACCTTACAGATTCCTTATTTGAAATTGAAATTTTCGTGTTGCACCAGTTGTGGAAGAGGAAATCAGCAAATGGCTGAGCTGCAGGGATTAGAAACAACAAATTTTACAAAACAGTGGAGATCAAATAAAAAAGTTTCAATAAAAAAAAATAGTTTTATAAGGAAATTATGTATAGATATTTCACAAAAATTTCGTGAGTAAAAAAAATTAAAAAATTGAAAAATAAATAAAAAATTTCCATTTTATGATTTAAAAAAAAGTTCTACACGCAGGTCTTCATCTCTGATCCGTATCTTTCTTTTTTTAGTGAGATTGATCTAAAGTAAATCATAAAAAAAACATGATGGATTGTCCTGTTGTTAACTATTTTGCGCCCGGACCACTCTATAGTATGAATGAATGAGATGAGATCCTAATTACAACAATCGAATTATAAAAGCCAGAAAAGATAAAAAGTGAGCCGAGATTTTTTTATTGAATTTTTATCTAAAATGTGAAAAGCAGGGGAAAAAAATCGACGGATGGCTTGGTGGCGGTGGATGCTGTTGGTGGGATAAAATTTTGTTTTATGCTCGTTGGTCCCCATTAGGGCGCCGTTGATTGATGGTTTTCTGCTTGACCGATATAATCTCCACATAAAAAAAGGGATTTGAGAAGTGATCCAACGAAACATAAAAGAAAAGGGAAATTACGAAAGGACGAAAAAAAGGAGCAACAATGATGTAACTGGCTGTTTATTTGCTGGGAATCTAGTGGAACTAATTGGACTGTTCAACATCAAATCTTTGGGTCATGTTGACTTTATTCTAGCCACTTAAATATTCTTTGTGAATGCCTTTCGGTTACTGAATTGAATTGGAATTGGTGTCCTGTGCTTTCCTATATCATCATTCTCTACTAGAAAAAAGGGTACAGTATTGTGGATATGGATCTTCTTTTTTTGTTATCAACAAAAAGGATGGCCATGTTTTTCACTTTAGTGTCAGTGGCGAAAAGAGTTTTTAAAGATAATTTGATAGATTGATCTGACACTTGTGTACCAAAGTAATTGATTAGATGTGTCTTTCTAATTACGTCGTCAACAACATTAAAATAATTGGGTAATTTATAAATGTGTCAATCTGCGGCGCTGGCGATTATTTGAAATTAGAAAATAGCAAAAACTTGAGTGAGGAAATAATTGAGTTTAATTCAAATTCGATAAGGGATAGTTAATAGGATTAGGAATTTGAAAAACTTTTACAATTTTGTTTTGCTATAGTGTTAAGTAACTTACATGTTAAATGTTTATGCCATTATTTTAAGGAAAAGCATGATGGTGACTTTCAACGATGACGGGTTTGTAACTCAGGCAATCTTCTATTTGCAACTTTTCAGGAACTTTTTTAAACAGTTGTGCACTAAGATTTCACGAAAGTTAAAAACATGTTTTTTATCGTAATATTCACCCTCGGTTGGTTGGTTAGTTAAGAGGGACTATGCACGTAGACCTCCAATTGGGCCCATTGAACACCTCCGGTGCCCATTGACGGAACAGATTGAGCTCAAACCCCATTAAAAAATTGGGTTCAATATAATTTCCGTTAAAAAGTGTTTTTTTGCATCCAAACAGTTTTTAATAAAAACTAAAAAGTGAAATTTTCCCAATCGGATTTTGATGTATAGGAGTTTTATGTAGAATCATATCCTAGACAACTTTTCTTCTTGCATTTTTTTGATGAGATGCACGAATTCATGCCAATTCACACATTGGGACATTTTCACACAGTCTTCACACAAACCGAAAAATGCCCTCACACATACCACGTTTTACACAGGGTTATCAGACGGAGGCAAAATTCGTTTCACACACGTGAAAAAAATTGTCGTAACACAGGTTATCACATGGTGTGTAAACAAAAATTCTGTCACAATTTAAATTATCAGACGGTTTAAACTGGTGTGACAATTTTGTGACGTCAAAATTACGTCACTTCTCACACATGTGAGGGTTTTGTGTGCTCGTCTGACGCTAGCTTTAATCCGGATTTCACATATTTGTGTGTAACACCAAAAATTAAAAAATAAATCTAATTTTATATAAATGTTCAAAACGCCCTAAATTTTGCAGGCATAGTACGAATCACTTTTTATCTAAATACTGATTTTTTTTTAAATCCATAAAGTTGTACCTCTTAAAAATCAGCACTCCCACACGCCTAGTTTTATTGACAAATAAATAAAATGTCATAAAAAGTGATTTAAATGACTTTCAAGTAAATAATTTATATGTCCATTACAACAGCAGCATACAAATGTCACAAGATCATTAGACACGAAACATTTGTAATCCAAGAGTTAGAATTGTGTCCATCAATAAACCACTCACAGCATCGATCACATTTCAAAGGAAATTATTTATTTGTCAGTTTGAATTTGAATTTGCATACGAGTGCAACCAGTAGATGCCATAAATGCCAAACCCAAGTAACAAAACCATCCAACCGAAATAAAAAAAAAATTGTAAATGCTGAATGCAATACTGAGTTAAAATATTGAAACTTGTTCCTATTGTTCGGTGAAAAGATATAAATGTTTCGTAAACGTCGCGTCTGCCAGCAGTTTATTGCTTTCATGCTAAAATCCGAAATTATGTATATCTACAGGAGACGAAATATGTTGGCAGTCAATACTTCTTTTATGCTCTTGAAAGATGCATTTTGCATATCGTTGTGACTCCTCCGAGGTGGGCCAGTCGAGTCGCCAACATATGCAGGTGGCCAGGCGATATGAATTATTCCTACAGTCAAAACTTTTGAAACACAGATCATAATAAATACTAGCTAGTATACCTGAATATTTATTCTCCCACATGAAAAAAATTATTCATTTCATAGCATTTGGATTCTTTCTATCGTGGTTTCATCTGAAATTCTAAATGTCTGCAAGTATCTGATCTTGACGGTAAGTTTTAATGGTGGATGCGAATTTTCTTGCAGGCTCTGTTTGTCTAATAATTTCTCGTGCTGCTAAAGCAGAAGGAATTTCTTAGGATCTCAAATTAAGATAAGTAAAATTCTACCATAACATTAAATGGCAATAATTTCGCATTCCAATAATAAATACATAGATACATTTATAAGAGGAATTTTATTGTTTGCAAAGATTGTGATCAGCTGAAGCACTCGCTAGAACTAATCTCTATGACGATTTTACGATGCTGATCATGGAAAATCAGTTAGAAAATCAAATAAAATTTAATTACAAGAAGCAGAACCATTTTCTTATTGCATTTACGGACAGTTATAAATCCAGTATTAATCACATGTGTTTTTTAGATACTTAAAGCTAGTTCAAGGTAGTTCAATGAACTGTTATTTAATTAAGAAATAATTTTATTTCAATTAAAATTACTCTGAAGATATTTTAAGAATTTCTGAGTTTGGTTCGTCACATCTTTTCAGATTTAATTGTTTTAAATGCATTTCATGATTTGTGATTGTGGTAAGCACAAAAATGTAGTTAAAAAATGTAGCTTTAAGCATAGAATTTTCCTTTAACATATACTCATACGCAACATACTCGTTGTGGGTGTCTAGGGATTATGTTTGAAATCGAATTTAAATCCCTATTTGATCCAATGTACTTGTCTTGTGTACTCTCGAAAAAGAATATAAGAAAATGCTTGTTTCTGGCTGCGCAAACAAATAACATGAGCAATATTTATGCTCATCTCGTATTGTCTGTACTAAACTAAAATATCGATGATAAATGTTTAAACTTCACCAATGAATGATTGATAGATTTTGAAAGAAAACTCAAGTCATTATACCTAGAAAATATTTAAGCAAGAAATTTGCATGTTTCATAAAACTAAAGGATTGTTCGACTGTCTACACAGATAAGTGATCTACTTTTAAAATTCGCCAAACGTGCAAAATCTAACGCGATCGCAAAATCTGAAGAATGAGGCTTAAAAATTTATTCAATCACTTGTTTTTTTTCCTGTAGAATGACATCAATGTCAGATGGAATCGTGAAAAGCAGAAAACGAACTTATGAAACATGCCCATAGGAAATTGAAGCAATTTATGTTTATGCAAATCTTGAAACGAAATCCGTAATGATGCCGGTTGTAATAGTATGATTTTTGTAACGGCATGATTTTATAAAAGCCGTCAAGTCCTAAATATTGTAAAGAAAACCGCCAAAAAAATCGCAAAAATTTCCTCAAGTGCACTTGAGACAAGTTTGATGTCACGATTTCAAAACGCTTCGAGAAATGTTTAAATTGCATTTGAAGGTTGGGTCTTCCTTAACCTTTGATGTATAAAAAGTGTACGTAATAGTAATACAAAAACAAGTTCAAGAATACTTTAATAATAGAACGATTTTCCAACATTTTTATTTAATTGTGACAAATCATCTTCACAAATAACTGGATTTACCATTTATATTTTTGGTAAAATCTCCATGATGACGGAACTTCTCGAAATATTTTAGTTTCAAAAATTTGGTTTTAAATTTCAAGAAGGGGAAAACTATTTCTTCAAAGTGGATCCCAAAACTGTTGACCAAAAAGAAAAAAAAAACACTTAGAAAGAGGAAAATATTGAAATGTTTTGAGGTTAGGCGAACACTAATATTACGTTTCAAAAAGAAGAAAATCAGTCTTTTTTTTTTGCCGTGAATTTATAAATTGACTATGAGCCAACTTCTGGCATATTGATCCCAGGGGTTCTTCCAAAAAAGTCCCTTCAACAAATAAAAAAAAACAACCATTCAACTTTCAAATGGGGTACAGTTCTTTGAAATACTCTTAGATTGTTGTACAAAAGAAGACCGTTTTTGTTGAGTTAATAAACATGTAATAACTTAATAAAAGTACAAAAAAAAAAATGTAAAATTGAATTAATAAAAATCAATGTGAGTCACACGAAGATATTTCAAAAACATATCTTAATATTCTCTCTCCCCAATTGCCCGCCGGCGAACAAAATGACACTTTATTAAAAATCCCCATCTTTGACCGCACTGGCAGCATGTTTAGCATAATCATGAAATAAGATTAATGTTTTCTATGGTTACCACCAACAGTTAAGGAGGCAATTTTAAAGTGCTACATGTAGTGAATCACTCAATTTCCATACACATTATTTTCAACGTTACAAAGAATTTATGGTATAAATTAATGTGCGAACATTGAATCTTGTGTAGAATATTTTTTTTATGAAATTATTTAGCATGTTGCAGAAATATGCTTAGAAGGCGATGGTTGATTTTGTTCTGTCTTTTTTTTGATGTCTTAATTGATCATTGAAGTAATTTTTACATAGAACAACGGACACGACTCGCATATTGGAATTTAATGTTGTTATCTCTTAATGACTGTAATCAACCCAGAGAAGTTTGATTTTTATCATGTAGTTAGACATAAGTGCATCAATTAAGTTTTTAGCTTTTTTTTTTAAATACATAATGATTTTATTAGAGTGTAAAAAAAGATAAAGTAATTGAAAAATGCAATCTTAGCTGTTTGAATCCTCGTTGATCTGATGAAAAGTCATATTTAATTTTTTTTGGGAACTTCCACACAAAAAAATTGATGAATTTATTAATTAAAAGTTAATCAATCGGAATATATTTATGTATAAGAAAAGCTACAAGGGCCAATCGTCAAATACTCTATATGATGACAGAAAAAATGTTAATTAAAAAACATGCATTTGTATAGGAGAGGGGAAAGGAGTGGTCTGATTGAATTTCGATGTATGGAAAGGTTATGTAAAATCATATTATAAACCGAATTTACATTTATACATTTTTCAATAAGACTCACTGTTTTCGAGAAAATAGAAGAAAAAGTATTCCATTTGAATGGGGGAGGAGAAGGAGTGGTCCGATTGGATTTTGATGTATGAATAGGTTATGTAAAATCATATGCTAAACACATTTCATCCTTATAAATTTTGCGATATGACTCACCGTTTACGAGAAAATTGTAAAAAATTGTTTCGTTTGTATGGGTGTATGGGGGATGGGGGGGGGGGGATCGGTCCAATTTTGTCCGTTTAAGTATTTAGCCTAGTCATTTACGAGGAACGTAACTATACAAAATTTCAAGTCTCTAGCTCAATTCTTTCGAAGTTATGGTGTTCACGGGCGGAAAGATAGACAGACGGACAAACGGACTGACGGACGGACATGCGGAAATCAAAATCTTTTGTCATCCCAACTACCTGGTGTAGTTCATTTTTGTGTCCGATGATTGGTTCGATGCGGTACAAACGGTATGCTAGATCTAATATACTTCTATACGATATGTCATATAGAGTATAATAATGAAATAAGATTGGATTAACATATCCATTAGGAGTCGGAGTACTGTAGGAGTCGGAGTACTGTAGGAGTCGGAGTACTGTAGGAGTCGGAGTACTGTAGGAGTCGGAGTTGGAGTCGTAGTTGGAGTCGGGATCGAAGGTTGAGCTGCAGACTCCACAGCCCTGTTTATTAGGCCTAAGGCTTTACACCAAAGCTAACTTAAAACTTCTTTTTGAAAAGGTAACACCAGAAAAATATTTAGATGTACTTGAAGAGAAAATGAAAACTGATATGGCAACCGGAACAAAATTACTTTAAGGGTTCAACGGAAGAAATGGTTAAAGAAGAGAACTTCGGGCTTATATAAACCACCCATTGATACTTAACCCGTTCGGTACATGTTTTTTTCTATGGGGGTTAAAGATTCTCTCTATACAAATTAATGATGTTTAAGCTATTAGTATTCATTTAAAACAAAAAAAAAAAAATTAAAAATTTTATTTTTTACAAATACGTCTACTGTAGTACAGCTTTTTACTCAAAAAATCAAAATTGGGTCACAAATGCACTTAAAGGTGCGCTGAATGAGAATAGAGTGTTGAAAATAAATAAATAATAAGACAATTCAAATTTTTTAGCATGATGCCATATGGCATCAAAATACCGAATGGGTTAAAAACTCAGACTACAGTTTGAAACAAATCATTTTTATAAACAACTAGAATTTGGACCCGGCTTCGCCCGGCTAAAAGCGTGAACATAAAAAAACTTAGGAAAACTAAATTCATTTGGTTAAAAATTAGGTAGCCTGCATGCTGTTTGTTAGTTTTTTCTCTTCGGAAAATGATTAACCCATTCGGTATTTTGATGCCATATGGCAACGCAGTTAAAAATTTGAATTGACTTATTATTTATTTATTTTCAACACTCTATTCTCATTCAGTGCACCTTTAAGTGCATTTGTGACCCAATGTTGATTTTTTGAGTAAAAAGCTGGACTACAGTGGACGTATTTGTAAAAAATAAAAATTTTTGATTTTTTTTGTTTTTGTTTTAAATGAATACTGATAGCTTAAACATTATTAATTTGTATAGAGAGTATTTTTAACCCCCATAGAAAAAAACATGTGCCGAACGGGTTAACAAACAAAAATTACATCACTTGCATTCGGTATTACTTTACCCCCTCCGCTTACTCTCCCACCTATCGGGCTACTTTTTAATGGGTCTATGTTGGGGCTGGATCCTCGACAAACATCTATGCCAAATTTCAGGCCAATCTAAGTAGTTTCCCCGCGAAAGAGTAACATAGCGCAAAAACTAAGTTTCGAAATCACTTTACCCCCTCCCCTTACTCCCCCACCTCTCGGGCTACTTTTTAATGGGTCTGTGTTGGGGCTGGACCCTCGACGAACATCTTTGCCAAATTTCAGGCTTATCGGTTAAGTAGTTTCCCCGCGAAAGAGTAACATAGCGCAAAAACTAAGTTTCGAAATCACTTTACCTCCTCCCTTTACTCCCCCACCTATCGGGCTACTTTTTAATGGGTCTGTGTTGGCGCTGGACCCCCGGCAAACATCTATGCCAAATTTCAGGCCAATCGCTTCAGTAGTTTCCCCGCGAAAGGGTAACATAGAGGAAGAGCTAAATTTCGAGATCACTTTACCCCCTCCCCTTACTCCCCCCACCTCTCGGACTACTTTTTAATGGGTCTATGTTGGTGCTGGACCCCCAACGAACATTTATGCCGAATTTCAGGTCAATCGGTTCAGTAGTTTCCCCGCGAAAGAGTAACATAGCGCAAAAACTAAGTTTCGAAATCACTTTACCCCCTCCCCTTACTCCCCCCACCCCTCGTGCTACTTTTCCGTATGCCTATGTTGGAACCAGAATTACCACAGACATTCATGCCAAATTTCAAGTCAATCGGTTCAGCCGTTTTTGCGTGAAAGAGGAACAGACAGACAGACAGACAGACAGACAGACAGACAGACACCAACTCATTTTTATATATTAGTATGATTGGCATTTTTATAAACAATAATATGTTCTTAAGACTAAGTCTAGAATAATAATAAGAATAGAAATAATATGTCACAAAGTGGGGTAAAATACGTCACAAATTTTTCTACTCCATTGAAAAATGGGACGAGAGGAGCAGTATCTGAAAATCCTTAAATTAGTGTAACGTATTTTCTGGACATCTGTATTATAAAACAGCCCCTGGAAAAACTGTGAATTTATTAATATTTTCTGCAAGCCAAATTCCAATTTCATTCAAATGTTCGCTCAGAAGGATTAAAATATTATTCAGAGAGATTTAAACAAAATTTATGAATATTCGAAAATAATTAATAACATTACCAAAATTACCAAAAATTGTAAATCAAAAAAAGCAAGATTTTTTTTGAAAATTGCTTCACTTATCTGCTGCAAAAAAACCCCAATAATTTTTTTATTTTGTGGTGAACCAAAAAAAACTTAATAAGATTTTTTCCTTAATATTGAATCAACAGCACGCATAAATTCGATTATGTTGCGTGGGTCAGAAATTCTTAATTGAAAACGAAATTTATCTTAACAACGTTTCGTAACTCAACTCAACACCATCTCTAATTGATGCTTTTAAATTTCTCTAAATTTAAATTTTTTTTTTAATATTCATCACTCAGAAAATTGAAATGAATATGTTAAGAGATGAATTTGTCAATATATTTCAAATAATATTATTCATAGTTTTCAATCGTGCATTAAAAGTGCTATGCGCATTCATTGATAAACTGGAAAGAAAAGAAAAAAAAACTGAATGGCGACTCAAAATGGAAGGCAGGAATTTTTTTTTATTCTTTCATCATAATAAGTATCTCATATCCAATATCTATTTTCAGTAATAAATTATGCATACGTGGATGAAGGAAAATCAATAGAAAGTATGAATATAAGACGTAAAATATGTACATCCGTTGGAATTTTGCTCATGAAACGTTTCATTTTACCATTTTCCGACTAGGATGCGAATATTTTACCGTGAATATATTTCCTTGAAATTTCATATACATACTTGTACTAGGATTTTGCAAATGTATGCAGGACAATGCAATTTAATATGCCCAAAAATTTCATCATTTTCCGGCTCTCGCATTTGTAGGGCATTTTATTAGATCGGTGTAAGATTGGAAAAAAAGTAGGAAAATATGTTAGAATGATGCTTGTATATTTATTCCATTTTCCTGCTTCTGTTGGAAGATTATATTAATTCAAGCAACTATATGCTCTCATCTACTTTTATTTGATGGATTGGACATATTACGACGATGTTGTGATGATGATGAAGAAAAGAGCATAAGTTTATGTTTTTAAGATCAATCATTCCGAGACAAATGCCCCACTGAAGTGATGAATGAAGTGGTCAAGCACGTTCCTTAAGCCAATGTTATGTTTTCCATGCTATTCGCTCAGAATTTCTTTCATCTTTATCTTGTCGTACACAAACATTGAGATTCGTTCAAGATATCGACAAAATCCGAGTTTCTTCTGTGGCAGATCTGGAGACAAATCGTTTGGGGTTCAAGTGACAAACAAGCTACACACGAAAAAGACATTTTCAATATTGCATAATTTTTGGATGGGGTTTTTTTCCTAGTCAGAGGCATTTTGATGTTTCGTTTTCTTATTAAAATGTTACATGCTTACAAAATTTATGCATATCGTCAAGGTAGTCTATTAATAGATTTATTGAAACTTGTTTTCGTCGTTATTTATAGACACTTCTATGGGAAAAACGTCCAGTCTATCCCACTTAAGTGATTTGTCCATAATTTCTACTCTCAATTGTTAGCTAGATAAAATAATTTGTTTTCGAAATCTTTACATCCATTATTCTGATAAGATTAATTCGCTACAAGCTTTAATTTAAGTTTCTTTTTTCGATTTTTTCATCTCAGTTTTGTAATGCGGATTTTTGTGAATGATGTCACTAAACTATGAAAATTTGAATATTTTAGTTAAAAGGGTTTAATTGAACACAGGAAAATCTTTTGTTTTGAAATTGAATTTTTAATTTTTTCCTGCTTTGGTAAAATATTGCTTGATTTTGATGATGTAAAATTTCACAATATTTGATTTTAAATCAATATCATTCCATTCTTAAATCATCAATTTTATACTATTCATAGTTTTTGTACACCTTCGCAAAGTTGTTTTTTGAAAAAAAGCTCAGGGTCGTATAACAACGAATTTTTCGTCGAATTTATAAGTAAAAAATTAAGCTTTATGTCTGCACACTTTCATAACTTTTATTAAAAAATAAAAATTGACTATTTTAAAGTAAAATTAAATTTTCAAAGCATTGCTCAAAGCGTATTTTTTGCGATAAAAAAATGAGAACTCTGAAAGGTTTTCCTATTTATGTCTAATCGAGGCGACGTTTTAGTTTCGGTCGTGCAAACGGCACTTCGACTTTTTGGAGTGTATTTTTAATACTATTATGAAAATTTCCTTTTGTGATCTACTGTCGGAAGTTCAATTGTCTCCATAATATAATGTGTACTCCATAATTTAGCTTTTGCTCACCTCTCTCCCCCAACTCAACTATTATCACTATCAACAAACTTTTTCGAGATTTTTTGTATCAAATTTAGTACCGCCCGCCATGCCATTACACTATCGGTGGCGCACTCCTCCCCCTAGAATGTTGGATTATTTTATGGGCAGCCCCTAAAGGTGCCGCTCCAAATTAGAGTAAATACGCGAGTAACTCTCAAAAACTCTCGAGAGTTACTCGCAGGAGGTTGTCCATTTGAGAGTTAATTTCGGCGATTTTTCTCTTTTCAAGACCGATATCTTGATTTTTTTGACATCTTGCTTTGGCGAGTTCTCGAGAGCTACTAGCGAAATTCAACCGCCGTTCGTATCAAGCGAGTTACTCTCCGAGAGTTCAGTGGGTGCTTGTCGACTAGAGAGTAGAATTACTTTTGACAGCTCGAAACTAGCTCGCGAGGTTTTGCGAGTTTCTGCGAGCGACTCTCAGAGACGTGTCCATTTGCGAGTAGCTGCTATCGAGAGGTTCTCGCCGGCATTTACTCTCATGTGGAGCGACACATTAAGACTGGAACGCTTTACTTGGAAACTTTCAAACCATTTAACCGATTACGACGTTGAGTTACATAACTAACCTCTCAAACGAGCTTCTGGCATTAAAAAAATTTGGTGTTTAACCATTGAATCATTTCTGATCCATGGTATTTACTCGACCTATCTAGCATTGAATTCTATTGGAATTTCTAGGCTTACAGGTCATAAAAAAATATGATGAAAAACAGTCTCCTATAGTGGGGATTCAGAACAGGCAGGTTTGACCTGTTGGCAGGAATTTTTCGGATGTGAAAATATTCACAAAAATAATATGACATATTGTAATATATTTATACTTTATGTTAACCTCCCCCTCTCCTTCGGTACCCCTCATCCGATAACTGTTGAACCATTTGATTGATTGAAATGTAGTTTTCTATTTTGCATAAAGAATCAAATAGACAAACATTAAAAAAACCAACCTTACATTTTCCTCTCCCAAAAACCCTTCAGCGATCAAGGAGATTACCCCGTTAGATAAGTCACACGGTTTAAAAAAATCCTTCTAACTTATATTTTTCCCTTTAATTCCTCTGCTATCTATTTGAAGCGATTTGCAAACTGAAGCGATTTTCATCAGGTTTTTACCAGTAGTAGCTAGATAGTTTTACTGCAAGGCCAAGGTCCCTATAGGCTGAAAATGGGGAGGCTGTATAGATCCACTCGTAGAAGGTGGCTGCGAAGCGGTTAGTGGTGTAATATCTAGTAATTAAAATAAATTAGTTTTTCATAAAAAAATAAAATAAAAAACAGTCCTCCCCATTCAAATTTTTTTTTTCTATACCTAAACGAAAAGTTTTTTTTTCAATAAATTATTTTATTAACATGATCAAATATCGAATCAAATGAATCTGAAAATATTTTCAAATACCTACCTATTATTCTTTATATGCGAAAGTTTTTTTTATACATAAATAGATTGTGTGTGCATTGAAACGTGCATCTATATCAAATATTTTATCCAGTTAGACAAAAGTGATGATTTAGTGAAATATGAAAAATCCTTCATATTAGCACAAAAAATCTCTAGCTCCTGTGTAGTTCACATTTCTGGGAAAAGCTCTTCAGAGATTTTATAAAATGTTCCCAGAACTGAGGCTAACCCCATTTTTAGATTTTCCATTTTCAATAGCAATGGTAGATATATATTCAGATATCCGTGCTCAGATTTATTTTCCCTTGGCAAATTTTGCAAAATATGATCAAAAGTTTCCATTCACTTCTTTACGAGTGCTAACTCAGGGAATGAAATACTGGCAATATTTCTTTTTCAAAAAGGCCACTTTCAATTGCTATAGTATAAAATCCTTTTCCAGCGTTCTATAGAAACAGTATAACTTTAACTCAATACTTTTTACCGAGTGAACTTTTTTTTTTTGCAAAATGAAAGGAATTTCAAGAATGCATGATGCCACTCAGTGAGTTAACTCAACTTATCCATTTCCATCAATGGATGGCGGAAATTTTTTCTAGAATCACGAATGGGATAGCAAATTCAATATACTGTATATTGATTTCAGGGAGTATGTAAAAATTGTAAAGTACAACTCGACTTTCCTTTCACAAGAAAATTCGTAACGATAACGAAAATCGTATCGAATGGAAATCAATGCGAAATACGCCTGTTTGACATCCGTAGAAATAAGCTATTACCAGTCACTGAATAACCTTTATTCACTTTAATACACATCCATCACAAGGAAGATCGAATATAGGCAGACAGATAAACAGACAGACAGACAGACAGACAGACAGATAGATAGGTATTCACATGTGAATCTCAATTCAGATACAGACTAATATTGAAGAAGGGATAATTCAGTATTAGGGTAAAAGATTCTGATTTAATCTGACAGATATCTCCGTTGGGGAAATCTATGCATTTGAATACAAAAATTCACCTCGAATGATTTGACGAAAAAAAAGCGTAAGGTATTTGATGTACTTATGATAAGGATATCGCAGCCGAAAATGGCAAGATTTTCACCAAGCTTTGGGGGGAACGTGATGAAGTGGAAAAAGGTAATTCAAAGGAGCAAAATAAACATCAGATATTATCGCCTAAATTTTCTCATCCTCTTCAAATATCGTTCAGGTTCGAAAGAATTTTTTCCCCATTTTTCTCACACAAGTAGTCAAAGAGTGATGATAAATATAAAAAAAACACATACACACACACACACCCTATGAGAAAGCTTTGCACTTCCGTTTCAATTTCCCGGCGCTTTTCTTTTTCGCCTTTCATTCTCTACTGATTTCTAAAGATCTTGTCGAAATGTGAAAAGTAAAAAGATAATAAAATGGTTGAAGAGAACAAATCCAAGGAAATATCGCACTCATGTTTCTTAGAACTGATTTTCTTTCAAATCGGATTTTTTGCTCAAAAAAAAATTTCTTTTTTAGATCCTGTGAAATTGGTGGGTTTGTTCTCATATTATTATCAATCTTAATAAAACTTAATAAAGAAATTTGACATAACCCTTTATAGAAATATTTTGGCACTAACGTGAAATATTCAAGCACTTTGGTTGGTCAACTCGTAAGTTTTAACAATTTTAAGCGATAAACATAACAAAAGCTATAATCGCCAATTTGGCAATTATTGAAAACCCGTATGGTGATATTCGTATCAAAATTCGAACAGTTGTACCAAAATTCCACTTTGAGTGAAATTTTCCAATAAGATTTTTTTAAATTATTTCCAATCGGATTTTGATGTATGGGAGTTTTATGTAGAATCATATCCTAAATAACTTTTGTTCTTGGACTTTTTTGATAAGATGCACCGTTTTTGAGATATTCATAAAAAAAAGTTTTCGTTCGTATGGGGGGTACCCCCCCTAATGGTCCATTTTTGCCCATTAACGAACTTAGCCTCACATTTTACGAAAAACGGATCTGTGCAAAATTTCAAGTCTCTAGCTCAATCCGTGCGCCCGCAATCCGCGCCACAGACAGACGGACAGACAGACGGACGGACAGACAGACAGACGGACGGCCGGACATGCAGAAATTAATTATTTATATCATTCTAAACACACATTATGGTATGGTATGGTATGGCATTGTTCGAAGTTTAATTGAACAGCTAACAGTTGTATGAAAATTCCACTTTGAAGTCAAACTTTTCAATAAGATTTTTTTAAAATTTATTCCAAACGGATTTTGACGAATGGGAGTTTTATGTAAAATCATATTCTATTTTTGAGATATTCGTGTTTGAGATATTCGCAAAAATCGTTTTCGTTCCAGGTCCAAGTCCAACTTCGACTCTGACTCCTTCGGCTAAAAAATCATTAAATCACCTTAAATCCCGAATCAAACATTGTTTTTGATTGCAAAATATTGGGATTTGGCCTAAACTAGACGGACAATAAATTAGAGCGAGCGAGAGTGGCCAATGGAGGTAAAATAACCGGTTCGGAGTTGAAGTCGACAAATTTTCTCCAACTCCGATTCTTAAACTCTTCTGGAAAATTGACCGACTGCGACTTCTCCAGCAATAATTTTGATCCGACTACCACTCTAGGACTCCGATTCCAAAGCCCTACTAAAAATGGTTTCACCGCGCAGGCTATAAAAATGCTACAAAAAAAATATCTGCCTGCCTGTGCGATTATCGGATAATCTGATAAAGCGTGCCAAAAAGAAATAGGTTAAAAGTTTCTGAATTGATGTGTACCTGATTTTCGTGAAAATTTCTGCTCTTACATATACGAGTCTGTTGATAGTTTAAGTCTTTCGTATATAGTTTCCTTTTCTTTTCAATTTTTTTGTTCAAGTTCTTATCTGAAGATGCTTAAAAGCATGTTGCATATCATGTATTCTAGATTCTTAGCCATCATTTTAATAAGAGAATCAAAATAGAGTTGGCAAAGAGTTTAATTAAAGTTATATGAAACAAGAAGAAACCACAAACAATTCAAGCAACTCAAATGATTCTGTACAGCGAATCTGGGAAATGCTTTTTCACATTAAATAAATACGCTGATTTTCAGTGTTGAACATTCATACGAGTATAAAAAAAGTTTGCAATATTACCAGGTATTGCTAATGAGCTAACATTTCTGAAATGTTCGAAAATTACAGGGAAACTTTGGAGAGCCATATCACATTTCATTAAAGCTAATTATATTTGTTAAGTACTTTCGATATGTAAAGTGGTAAGTTTTGAATAAATTTCGTTTCACATTTTTCTAAAAAAAAAAAATAAATAAACTGCACCCAGAAGTTTTTCCATTCGTGTTGTTTTATAAATTTTATTCGCTCAAACTATCAAATATTTTTAGATTTACAGACTGGAAAATATATAAGAGATGGAAACATTAAATATGAAATGATTCTTTATTTTCATATGAAATTCTCAACTTGTATTTTATAAGTAAAGTTTCTCACTTCAAAATGACGAAAAAAATACGAATATATTTATTTCAGAAATTCCTACATTAAGTATATTGAACTTTAAATAAACTTTAAACTTTTTGAATTTTCTCAGCAATACAAAACATTTACATAAATAATGAGAACGAAATAATTAATCAACATCATTTCAGAATAATTAAGATATAAACACATTTTAATCTAATCGTAAACAATTCTCAAGAGACCGAAGACGTCAAATGTGTTTATTACTAGTAAAAGACCAACAGATGCTTAATTGGCAAAACATTACAACGAACCGAACAATCAACAAAAATATCAAATGACCCAAAAAAAAATTCAAAATTGTGTTAATTGCACCGGCGACCGGTCATTAATTGCATTCATCTACTAGTGTTAAACCAATATGACTCACACAATCCCGATAAAAAAAAATAAAAGCTTTTAAAAATCGGGAAGCATGGGAACTGTGACGATAATGGGAAATTTCTTAGTCAGCTGCTGTATGCAAATCGGTTGGAATCCCTATTTCCGAAAGCCGACACCGAGACCACAACCACGGCAATGCCATCATCAGTTCGAAAATAATTTTTTGGCAAAGAAAATCACCCTCAAATAGTGTAATGCCGAATACACAGTTTTATAAGTATAGATTGGATAGATACAAGTATCTTTATAATCGTGGTGATCAAGCGATCTCTGGGATAGTCGTGTGACTAATTTTCACATATCGCGATTAATTTTCGTAAATAGCACATAATAACTTGTGTTTGTTCTGGGACATTTACTTAGCCAAGTACCCGGCAAACAAAATACTTATATTTTTATGGGAATGGTGATAAAGTAATTTATTATATAGAATTTATATAAAAATATCAGTTGTGATCAGCACAAAACTTTCCTCTGCAATATGTATTTAGTTTCGGAAAGAATATGTGAAAAATAATTTTTTCAAATATTTTGAGAAGCCTTAAATACACATAAAAACCGTAAAACTCATTTACAAAAAATTTCAAGTCGCTAGCTTAACGCGTTCTCCAGTTATTTAAGGTACGTAAAACATACCGACCGACAGATTGAAGACAGAAAGACTGACAGACAGATGCACGGACATTCTCAGCATTTTGCCTGAAACGGATTCCCTTCTGATCAGAAAGTTTCTATCTGCCCCCGTTTTCGAGCCAGTCTCCGTCATGACTACAATACTTGCCTTCTATCGCAAAAGAAAGTAAAAATTAAACAATAAATTGTTTTCGAGCTCTGCTACACTAAAGAACTTCACTGTAAACCTTTCTTTTTTTATTTTAAAAAAAACTTTAGTAATGACGGTTTTTTATACACCTCATAAAGCCAAATTAGTCTAATACATACATGAGATAAAAAAACACAAAGATGGTCGACATAAATAAACATAACAAAAGCTATAATTGCCAATATGGCAATTATTGGAGACCCGTATGGTGATATTCGTATCAAAATTCCACTTTGAAGTCAAACTTTCCAATAAGATTTTTTAAAATTTATTCCAATCGGATTTTGATGTATGGAAGTTTTATGTAGAATCATATCCTAAATAACTTTTGTTCTTGGACTTTTTTGATGAGATGCACGTTTTCGTTCGTATGGTGCCCCCCCCCCCCTAATGGTCCATTTTTGCCCACGAACTTAGCCTTGCTTGCATTTTACGAAAAACGAATCTGCGCAGAATTTCAAGTCTCTAGCTCAATCCGTGCGCCCGCAATCCGCGCCACAGACAGACAGACGGACGGACATGCAGAAATTAATTATTTTTATCATTCTAAACACACTGGTGTAATTCATTTTTGTGTGTGATGACGGGATCTTGGCGTTACAAACGGTAAGGCAAAGTTAGTATACCCTTTGGTTTCACCATACGGGTATAAAAACCTGCTCAGATGAAATACCACCAAACTTGACTTGCTTTGAAAACTTTACTTCGAAAACCACTCGACTGATTGAATTTAAATATTAGTTTATTTCTTCTGTGGTAAGGGACACGAAAGGAAGATTTGTCACATAAAATATGATTTTCTTGACAAGATGATTTTCTTGGTAAGGTTTATACAAACTACTCGACGTAAAAGGAAGGGGAATAAGTGTCAAGTGGGTACCCAGGGTAAAACACGCACACTTCCCATACTTCCAGCAGGTAAGTCCTATTTTGTCAATCGTAGAGTAATTTCACTTAGAAAAACTCTCAGAATTTAAATTTACTCCGGTAAATTTGTTTGAGAAAATTTCAGTGGAAATTCCTTTCAAAATAAAATTCGCCAAATAAATTTTCGTTGGTGCAATTGGCTCTAAATAAGAAAGTGGTCATTTGGCTCCGCGCGTCTACATCTGAAAAGTTTTTTATAAAATAGTGAAGAAATTAAATTAAAAAATTGCTTTTTATTAAGTGCTGCTATAAAAAAATAATTTTTGAAGTCCAAATTTTCGGAAATGTCAAAAAAATCCAGTAAAATGTTTTTGCTACTTTATTTTTGGAAAATTGGCCACTCTTCTTTGAATTGCTTGTCCGAAATATTTATATTATAATCTAATCACTACACATTAAGCTATATATGGTTATTTGTTGCATCTATTAGTGATAATGTTCACATAATTCATATATGTATATATAATAATACGAGAAGACCGTTTGCCAAGCGATGTTTGGGCTAGCATCCAACATCGACGTCGATGCAAATATTTAATCGCGTGCAAATGTTTACAGAAGGTTAAAATTCGCCACACCATCACGTCGCGACGGTCATTTAGCCGTTAACATATGTTCGAATGATGTTGGCTGAGTATATTTGGATTTTGATTTTAATTTGTGCGAAGCATAGGCCTAAGCCGCAAAATTTACAACATATTGTTATTACTCTACACGAATTAAGTGCTGAATATTTTATGGCTCCAGGCAGATATTACTTGTGCTCATTTGATAAAATGAAAATCAAACCCAATTCAAACAAATTAGCAATAAATAAATTGTATTTTCTCTTTGTGATTTCAATGCGTAGACAAATGAGTTTATGTAAAAGTTGACTAAGCTAGAGAGCTACTGGCCTATATGTAAAATATAACAAATTTTACTGTAGATAAAAGGAAAAATTGGCGGGGGTGTTTTTCTTTTTTTAATAAAATATATAGAAAATTTTAGGATTTGTCTACACTCGAATTCATTTGAAATCATTTATTCTTAAATTAGCAATTAAAAATTTCTGAATTTCTCTATAGGGACACATTAACATCGTATTTGCTCTCAAGTAATTAAAATTTCAAACAGATGAAAGCCAACTTACATGTCGAGGGCGGGAATGGAATGAGAACGACGAATTACATAAATATGAGAAATTTACGATCTAGTCCGATGAAACATGAAATTGAAATGGCCAACATCAAAAAGCTTTGCATTTAAATATTTCTTCCGCATACTTAAATCAGTCTGAATTCATATCGAATAAAATAAATTTTAGTTCTGGCTGAAATGGAATTTATTTAAATTGAATTTTTGAAAACAAATATTTGGTTAGATTTGCATTTTGGTAGTTTGAGTGGAAAGTTTTATATGCTTGATAAGAGTATTGTGTACTGGCTGGAAAAATCACCACTAAAAAATGTAAACAAAATATTGAAATTGAATGTAGGGACGAAAAAAATGGTAAATAAAAATAGTACAACAATCTTAAGATAAAAATTCTTAAAAACCATCTCTTTGTGATTTCCATAAAAATGTTCTGAACGCACCTTTTTGTTTCTAAGGGCGGTTTTCACAATGTCCGGTTAGCGTTGGAATTAACCTCCAGTTACGAAACCTGCGGTTAAGTTTACGGTCACTATAAAGTGCCAGTTAAAAAAATTTCTTTTCACCAAGTCACGGTTAAGTAACATCCAGTTAAGACAAAATTGTAGTAGAATTGTGTAATATCTAGTACATCTAATGTCAAAAAACTCGTTGAAAATAAGCGGGAAAAGTGATGAGTGATTGTTATATTAATAAAAATAATAAAATGGAAAAAAGAAAGAGATTTCAGAAGAACATATCGAATATAGGGGTTTCGCCCCTATATTCGTTATGTTCTTCTGATGCTATGTGCCTTATCTTCAAAAATAATTACGAATTTTCTGAAAAATCATCAACTCATATCATCAACACTCATTTGAGTAAATTTAATCTGAAAATTTTAGAAAAAATACAAAAAAGTCCTAAAAAAAATATGCAATTTAAAAAAAAATCCGTATCTTTTAATCAATTTCTTAATAGCCGAAAACTATCTATTCTAAACTTTACCGGAAATTAAGATGTCAAAAAATGTAAACAAATATAAAAGGAAATTAAGAAACTTTTTTGACTCAAGATTCAAAAGCCATTCAAGAGATTCAAGCTATCAAAAAATATTTCAATCAAAAGAGAAAAAAATCACTGTTTTAGAAAGCGATAAGATCGTTGAGAAAAATATGGCCCCAATATTATTTTATTTGAAGCTCAAATTCTCTTAAATAAAAAGCTATATATTTGTTTATTCTTGAAATATTAAACAGAAAAGGGAAATCCAGCAATCAAAAACATTACTTCTTGCCTGATTCACTTAATTTCTGATATTCAATTTTTTTACTCGCTAAATTTTTTTTTCAAACTTTTTTTAATCGAAATTTCATCATTTTACATTTTCTTGAAATAGCTCAATATCTCGAGAAAAAATTTAATTCAAGAGATATGATCTGGACCAGACGGCTTGGCTTCAGATTATATCAATTTAATCGTAAATTTTGACAACAAAATACTCATGACTTATTCAATAAGACGTACATTAACAGGTTCGTGACATTTGCTTTTCCAACTTTTTTTACATTTGGACATCGTGTACCACGGGTGGACTGGTGGGTGGGTGGATGGATTTGGACTTCGCACTGATATACTTCTTGATAATTTAGAAATAAAAATTTACGTCCACAAAAAAACTACCGCACTATTTACTCGCGCGGTTTTAAAAAAAACTGTGCATGTACCACCAGTGGTACACGATGTCACGAACGTGTTAAGATCTTCGAAGGAAAAAAATGCAAGAACGTAGATCTGGTTTTTCGTTTAATTTTTGGGGAATTTTCTTAGGGAACATAAAATACGTCACAAATATTTGGGAGGTGAAGAGAGTTTGCGGAAGTGTGATGGTGATATTAAATTCTACAAAAATATAGCGAAAAAGTGAGACCAGGGGAAGGGGGTCCGAAACATTACGTATTTTATGGAAAGTCCTTAAAATTGAAAAGCAGAAAACCTTCAAGACTCCCCACAAATTTAATGCACATTTGTTTTTAAAACTGGGACACACCCTTAAAAATATTTATATTCGACAGTGTTCAGCTTAGTGCCGCATGTAGAAAAAATCGGAAAAAAATCCAATTTAAACAAATCATAAAATCCGCTGCAGCACTGAATCAATTTCGTGGTTTAGTACTTCAAATGTCCACCCCGCAAATCACGTCACTATTGTATAGACTTTGTTGGTATGAAGGAAAACCACTGTGATTTGAAATGAATACAAATGACTATAAAAGGACATTCTAGGGAGCAATATATGGAGTTTTTCTAATGCCCCTCTTTGTCGTAAATCTTTTATGCCCTAAATTAATTCTTTTCATGGTTTTATAACAAAGTGAATTAAATTCTGCAAGTTTGTTTTAAAACATTGGAGATTGTTTTTGACAAATCTTAATTGAGGCATAATTCTAGGAATTCTTATACACAATAATGTACTTGCAGGACCTTCGATTACAAATTTTAAAGTCTTGACAATCGACTAGTGGGGGAAAAAGTTATTCGCGGTACAGTTATAGAACATTTCATTTAAGAAATATTTCCGGAAACGAGAGAGAAAAAAAAGAAAGTTTGTGACATCTTCACCGTGGTCAAAAACCGGATGAAAATCGCTCCTGCAGTTCAGGAAAATTCAGGAGAGGTTACAGGGGACCGAGTCAGTAAATTTATGTGGAAAGAAAAATTAATGGAAAAGGAGGTTGACAGGCAGAAGAAGATTTCTCAAAGGCAGATGCCAGTCTGCGAGATTCTTTATCCACCATTGGTCGAACGGTTAAGAACGGTTAAAAAGTTATCAGGAAAGGGATACCGAAGGAGAAAATTTTTGAAAATTTATTGTCGATAAAACCGCGATTTTTCAATTAAGTATTTTTCAATATGAAACTTTTTTTTCGGAGCTGTATGAGTTCATACCTGATGAAAAGATTCCGTATGAAATTAGTAAGAAACTATTTCTAATGAATATTGAGATTCATACCAGTCAGTTACCATTGAGGAGCAGGAAATTTTCATGCAGAATTTCACATGAAAATTTTTAGAGGAATTTTTTTTACAGTAAGGATTAAAAGTTTCATGCAAATTTTCTGGTGAATTTCATACATAAATTCCTAATGAATTTCATACAGAAATTCCGTGCAGCAAAGATTTATACAAAGAATATGTTTCGATGTTTGTTCATGTTTCGGACTTGATTTTTCTGACAGCATAATTCACACATTGGATAATTTCTCCTAGTTAAGTAGTAATACTTCGCACAATTCATGAACATTAGTAGAACTTGATCAGAGTTTGGAGCATTTACATATGACTGCTGAAGGAATCGAGGTAAAAAATCATATGGTAGGTGAATGGAAAAGACAAGTAAACGGTGAAGAAACTTTCAATGCCCGAAAAAAAAAGAAAACGGTTTTTAGTGAGCAAAACTTAACGAAGATTCGAACTGTTAGCAAATGTTGGAGCCAAACCTAAAGCTAAGCAAAGGTTTACACCAAATCAAATCTTCAGGATTTTATTTATGACGTCACTAATTTTGTATGAATAATTTCATAACTATTTTGAGTATGAAATTCGAATCATGTGACAGAATTTTTTTTACCAAATTCATAACCTTTATTATGAAAAATGATTTTCACCTTATATCAGATTTGTCCACTTGGGTATAACAGCATGTAGCATTTTTTAAGATTCTTCATTTTACTTTTCCGTGAAGGAAAAAAAATTTCAGTCAAAATTTCGCCCTTAGAATTTCTTCGACGTACACTCAGAAAAATGGAGGCTAACTCGACGACCTACCTACGGCGTAATTGGCCTCGGGCAGGCGCGCGTTCGCCTGCATGTGGGCAAGTAAAACTGAGTTGACCTGTGGTCGGAGAAATTCTGAAATTAAGCCACCAGCAGGTGAAGTAGGGCATTGGGAGCTGCACGAGTTGACCTTAGATAGGTTAACTCTGACCGCTAGCTGGCTTACAGAAACCTCTGTAAGGTCAGAGTTAACCTGACAAAAAGTTGACCTGGACATTTTTCTGAGTGTATAGCTCTTCATATTTGTGTTTCATAGAAAACAAAAATGCTACCTTAAAAGATTCAAATGTCAAAAGAAAAATTATGGCTTTTCCATAAGACAAATAAGGGGAACGATTTCATTCCATACGATTCTATACTTATAGGTTTACATAGTATTCAAATAAAATCAATTTTTTGGCGCCACCCTAAAAAACATAAAATAGTTGAATATAAATCTTATGTTTATGTTGTTTGATTATTGTTTGGTTTCCTCTTCTATTCGATAATACATCGAATTGTGATAATCGTTCGGAAATAATAAAGATTTCCTACGTTGAAGTTGTAAAATTTTTGTTAAATTTTTTTTGAGAGATTCCTACTACAATTGTCAAACCTGAGACAGTGGGATTTTTCATAATTCCCAAAAAAGTTAGGGAATGTATAGCGAAAAATTACGAAGATTTCTCAAAAAATTTTAGGAGAGAAATAATAGGCTAGATTCCTACAAAAAATTGTAATATACGAGAAAGTGAGATGCTTTGTAATTGCTGCCAAAAAGAGGGATTGATACCAAAAAATATGAAATCACACCAAAATTCTACGATAAATGTCCTAGTTTTAGGGAATCATTACAAAAAAGTCTACTGCATCATGCTTATATCCGACAATTGGAATTTGTCCTTTTATTTCTTTCTATGTAGGCACGTTTATGTAAAAATACTTTTTTTAATAAAAATTCATAAACACAGATAATATTTTACCCAAATTTTCATCCTAATTGCTCCTATCACGACAAAAAACAAGATTTAAAATCGTTTAAGAACTAAATTATTACCTTTAATAAAATTGATGCAAAAAAAAGACATAATTAAAGGACACGAAGGTAAAAAAAATCAAGAAAAGAGAAATTGCCGTACATTTAGGTTTATTTGGCGTGATTAAATTGAACAACGTGAAGAAGGTCCTGTTTTCCGTGTTTCTACATATTTTGCACAATTTTTTGAAACACGCCAGGCTACGAGACTAACAAAAAGATAAAAACACGAAAATCTCAATTAGTGATAAGAGAGAACATTTCAAATGAAGAACATGAAATCAATCAATTTTGTAAAATGGGGATATGGCCTGGACCCATTTTATTCCATTTTGAATACAAATGAAATAAAAGAAAAAAAAACCCAGTTTTTGTTTGAACGAAATTACAAACTCCTTTTTTACTGGAATAAAGACAGAAAAAAACACCATCAGCAATGAGAACCCTTCTGTTACCATTCTTTGTTTTTTTTTTATGTTTTTCCACTGTTTAAATGGGATTTTTTTTTCGAGCAAGCATAAACTGCCAAACAATTCATATTCACGAAATATCTCCTGATAAAAATGTCAAATTTAATTGGAAGCGTTGATTGATGAGGATCCAAAATGGGTGTGTTTCACTAGACTACTTGAGGCATTTACGAGTAGATTGCTTAGTATAAATCATTATGGCAACAAATTTTCATTGTGTATTTGTATATAAAGACAAAAAAAGGAAATAATCTTTTAAAATATTCTGAAAAACACCCGCACCTATCGTTGGACAGCAGCAGCAGCAGCAGGCGAGAATATCCTTTCTAGACAAAAGGCGTAAAAAGGATCAAAACCATAAGGAAACATTTGAGATTCAGATTAAAATGAAATGCTAAACTGGTAGAAGGCGAATACTCGTACAAGTACATACTTTAAGAGGAAATCAGGCGAAACTGAACAGCTTCACTTCTTTAATTTCAAAATCATAGCATGGTAGGAGGTATACATCTTACTCCCCGGAATTAGGGACAAAATATTGTCTTTAGATCTTTCGTATAGCTGTCAGTTTGTTATTATCACATTCTTAAATCTGTTTCCCGTAAGATACCTACATCAATGTCGTATTAGGTGTCCAACCGTGAAATATTTATCCTTTCCAACTTTTGCATCCTTCTCTTCTTCCAGTTCACGGTCGGCGTTCCGTTAAAGTTCTGAAATTTAAATCTGGCCGGAATGTAGACATAAATTCCACCGATAATGTGGCTATAATTACAGTTTGAAGCATAAAATGCCATCGCCCTACCATAAATATTATGCTAAACTTCGATACGATCCGATGGAAGATAAATTTAGCGAATTAGGTTGGAGCAACCAACACACATACGAAGTTTTAGCGATGATAGTCATTAAAATCATGTCTTTTAGTTATAATGCGGAACTAGTTTGGTTAGATAGGGGCAGGGTCACGTACTAGGACTCATCAATTTTTAACTTTGACTAAAATCTACTTATACAAGATTAAAAGATTAAAACGTTATTTAAGGGCTTTATTAGGTTTGCTACTAACGCATAAATTCATTTGGGATTTTTTTTTAAATATTTTGAAAGGGTGAGCAGAAATATCTCAAATTTACATGAAATTTTACATTTTATAGGTAGTATATCGGGTCTTTCATTAGGGACATAACAATTTTGTATTTTAATAAAACACAGAATCATTGAGATATCGGGCTGAAATTTATTCCAGATGTAGTGGAGATGTTGCATTTAAGTATGAAATTCGATGTCGTTCAAATGGCCACGGCGAGCACGTTTGCTGATTGATTCTTTGGAGCCAATTTTCCACCACTCTTCCACACATATCGGCCGAAACGTTGGAAATTTCGCGTTGGATATTGTTCCTGAGCTCCTCATAAACCACCATAAACCACCGACTTAACATAACCCCATAAAAAGAAATCCAACGGCGTTAAATCGCATGAGCGAGGTGGCCATTCGACCGGACCATTTCTCGAGATTACACGATTACCGAACTTCTCCTTCAATAGATCAATTGTTTAACCAGCTGTGTGGCATTGCTCGTTCGTGAACTTCCCCATGATAAAAATGTAAACCTTGACTGACGTTTTAGTATTGCCAGATCACAAAAAAAGTTTTAGGGTGCTTTTTTATTAAAATACAAAATTGTTATGTCCTTATTGAGAGACCCTTTACATGTTTTCTTTTTAACCCGAATATATCTCAAACGCATTACATTGTGCTTTTACATAATAAATTCATCTTTTTATGGGTCAAAATCATCCTTTTACAAATTAAATTCGCCCAGAAATTCTTGTCTTTTGTTAAAAACTTGTTTGCCATAAGATTTTTGATAAAATTGTTTGGAAGGCATTTTAAAATTTTTTTTAGTAAAACCCTGTATTAAATGTGTCGCACTTTCCGGGGAGAATGGGAAGATAGTATGTGGAAGTGTAATGTCAGTATCGAATTTTAAGCAAAAAATTTAAAAAATTGGGAAAACGGGAAGGGGTGGGGTTCGAAAAAAATAAACTCACTTGAATGGTTTACGTAAGGGCGCCCACGAACGAGAAACCTTGTTCTCAACATTGTTGTCAATTTGCCGTGTTGAAGTCGATGTTCAACATGTTGCTGGTTGATGTCATGTTGAAAACGTGGTTGAGCGGAGATCAAAAAATTTGGAAAACATTGGATATTCGACGGCCGGAGCTTGATGTTGGCGACCATGTTATAGCGTCTGTGAATAAAGCTGACAACCAGGTGGACAGCAATATTGAAAACAAGGTTTCTCGTCTGTGGACGCATTAACAATTCAATCATACTAATATATAAAAAATGAGTTGGTGTCTGTCTGTCTGTCTGTTCCTCTTTCACACAAAAACGCCTGAACCTGTGGTAGTTCTGGTTCCAACATAGGCATACGGAAAAGTAGCGCGAGGGTGGGGGAGTAAGGGGAGGGGGTAAAGTGATTTCGAAACTTAGTTTTTGCGCTATGTTACTCTTTCGCGGGGAAACTACCGAACCGATTGGCCTGAAATTTGGCATAGATGTTCGCCGGGGGTCCAGCTCCAACATAGACCCATTAAAAAGTAGCCCAAGAGGTGGGGGAGTAAGGGGAGGGGGTAAAGTGATCTCGAAACTTAGTTCTTCCTCTATGTTACCCTTTCGTGGGGAAACTACCGAGCCGATTGGCCTGAAGTTTAGCTCCAACATAGACCATAAAAATTTTTTTTTTTAAACTTAACCCGGCAACGACGGGTATGCAAGCTAGTAGAAAATAAAATACTTCGGATTTTTTTTTTTCAAATTATTTTTAATCGGTTTTTTGTTAAAGTCGATTTAATATTTAATGAAAAAGAAAAATTCTTTTTATCCACTCTTAGTTTTCTCAAAGTGACCCTTCTATGGTGCTGCACTCCTATTTTCCGCACATTTCAAGCTATTTGAGCGTAACGCTAATTAAAATTTGGTAGGAGGATTCACATTGGCCACTTAACGACCTACAAAGACCATCTTTATTGATTCAATAATTATCCAGCAGCGAAATAAAAGTCGACACAAGATTTCCCTTTTGTTTCTCCCATTTCCCAATTTATGTGTATTGCCCATTGGATTTATTTTCGAAACACGCTGAAATTAAATGGACCAAAGAGTCCAAATTTAGACCAAACAAATTTTTGTTATGTGCGACTAGCATCATGTCATGAAGCTGATGAAGAAATAAATAAAATCACTGAAATGGACACTGGCACGGATTGTCAGTGGTTGCTGCATGAATGAAAGTGAAAAATATTTCATTTGATTGAAATAAACGAATTTGCATTTTACATTTGACATGAACAATTTGCATGCAGAGCAGACATCATCGTTGGTGTTGTTTTCCATAGGCATACAAGTGGAAAAAATTCAAATAAAGCACCAAAAGAAGAGCATACAGCAAAAACAGGCCCTTACACTGAGAGAAATACCCCATTGCGATATTTACAATGATGCATTGTAAATCTTCGCATTGTAAAAACTTTCCCCAAATTGGAAAAGCACGCAATTTTCAATATAAACTTATAGATCTTACATATACATTAATATGAAAACAGGGAAAACTATGTTTTCATGGTAAATTTTACATTGTTTGTTGATGAATTGATATGTACTATTGAAAAACCCAGAGTAAAATACAAAATAATATAAATCATATATCATTTTACATTGAAGATTTGTAAATTTTACAATTTTCCATATCATTTAATACATGTGAGTTAATAAAATCCGAAATTACATTTTTCGACTTTACATTTTTCGACTTACATTCGAAATTACATTTTTCGACTATAAAATCATGCATTTCAACTTACACTTTTATATTTTTGTGAGGTTAATTTTGCATTTTCAAATGTAAAAAGAAAAAAAAGTCGATGTCTTCAGCCGCCATATTTCCCTTTGACATTTGATGGAAACGATTTCGTTTCGAGAATTAAATTTCTTTTTTCAGGCGAATGACTGAAGGATATTGCATAAAAAGTGGATAGGAGACATTTTTAAAACAGCACAATTTTATTGGCATCAAAATTTCATTGCAAAAGAAAAAATAAATTTGACCGGTAAAATAAAATTAAAGAAATTTTTCATTAAAAACTAAATAATTTGATGGCCCATTAAAATTTGCTTAAATTTCAGATCCAATATTGTCGAAAAATTTTCATGGCAACTAAAATCACGACATGCAATCGGAGGAAAAGTCCATTATAAAATAATACTCCACAAAAAGTTTCGATTAATTTATCGCCATTAGATTTTTCTTGTTCGCTTTCTGTTTACGTTTTTATTTGTTCATCTCTGTTCACTCAACAAGTTATAAGTAAGCATTCGAGGGAGAAAGAAAACGCCGCATATTTGCTGCTTAAAATGCACACCATAGGTATCAATTCGTATGGCAAAATGTTGAATTTACAATGCGGCCGTGTTTCACATTGCTCAATGTAAATCTTACAATTTTGCGCAATGGCGCCCTTTTATAGTGGAAACATACGAATTCATATGCGTTTTCTATGACTTTTTCGCTCAGTGTATGTTGTATATCTTTCACGAATATATGCTATGCTACTAATTTTACATACGGCTATGATTATATTATGGTTTTTTTTATTATGCATGTTTTATTGCACCATATCTAAAGAAACCACAAGCCAAACGCCATATAGTATAAGAAGACAACGACGGTATAAATGCCGAAGATGGCGACCAATGTAGCGAATGTCTTTTTTACAGTTTATCATTCGGTTCGATCGAAATTATTTCAATTGATTCAATTATTTAAAAATCATGTTTCAATTTATGCAAAGCGCATTCCATGATTCGGATGAGTATATAGAAAATAAAGAAGCCATCAAAACTCTAACAATTCGTTATTCGTGCAATTAAGTTTTATTTGTCAAGTTCATAATTGAAGATAGCTTCTGTTGCTTTTGTCATATGAATAGGCTGATTAAAAAGTGTTAAGTCACATTGGAAAATTATTACTATTCTTGGCAGTATAGTCAAATGGAAAAACAGTTGAATGGCCGTAATATTGTCTGGTAGCCTCATTTCCATCAAGTTTCTGCCTTTTCTTTAATGCGAAGTGCAACAGAGATCAAATTCTAGAAATTAATTCTTGGCCACAATATGTAGATTAATCCAGAATTATTATGGGAATAGAAGTTGTTTGTTTTAATCAAGCAAACGATTCTCTCATTTAGTTGGATTCTATTATAAAGGCTGCAACTTTTATAATTAAAATGGTCTTTTCTAAGGAAGTGTTTTCCTTTATCGGATAAAGTTTGTTATGTAAATGTTCATATAATTAAAACTATTAGTTGAGACATTTTGAGAAAAAAAAAACTTAGAACCAGAAATATTTTAAAATTCTTAACCGTTATTAAAATGCGATTAAAATTAACCTGTATTTATTCGGTAAAATATACATATTTGAGGTTTTTTTTTATATTGTTTCAAATAAAAAATCATCATTTCAATTTACATATTTTTTAATGTAAAAAATATTCCACGATTTGTTAATTAAAAGCGTTTATAATCCACAATTAAAAAGTATTTATACATATACAAGTAGTTAACTGAATATGAGGTGTATTTATACATCCAATTGTTGTTCTACAAGTAATTTTTATTAGACACATTTATTTTTATAGTAAATTTACTATTTATTAACCAATTTATATTCCAACCTCTAAAATCCTCGTGCACTTTAATGTGTTAATTATAGTTTTTTTTGCATAAATATCTACATAAATTCAAAATGTGTTTTTATTTATAAATTGATGTGTAAACAGCCAAAGATAAATGCTGTCATAAATTAATGTAAGTATTTTTTTATGTCTTCTATGAAATATTAGATTTCATCCATTTGCGCCAACTATTATTAAAAAATTGAGTTGGTCTTAGCCTACTTAAGCCATAGAAATTCTGGGGCCTAAATAATTTAAGTTGCGCTTAAGTTCCTAAGTTTATTTGGTGTAAACGTCACTTAATAAATCATTGCACCAACAAAACTTAGCAACTTATGTACAACTTAAAAAATTTAAGTCGAAGAATTTCTACGGTTTAAGTAGGCTAACCACAACTTAATTTTTTAAGAATAACACGCGCAAACGGGCCTAAACCACACAAAAAACATCAGTTGTTATCAACACAAAACTATTATTAAAAAATTGAGTTGGTCTTAACTTACTTAAGCCGTAGAAATTCTGGGGCCTAAATAATTTAAGTTACGCTTAAGTTTTTAAATTTGTTTGGTGTAAAGGTCACTTATTAATCATTTGTAAATCATTGTAAATCATGAACCACACAAAAAACATCAGTTGTGATCAACACAAAACTATTATTAAAAAATTGAGTTGATCTTAGCCTACTTAAGCCATAGAAATTCTGAGGTCTAAAATTTTTAAGTTTCGCTTAAGTTCCTAAGTTTATTTGGTGTAAACGTCACTTAAAAAATCATTTACCCACACAAAAAACATCAGTTGTTATCAACACAAAACTATTATTAAAAAATTGAGTTGGTCTTAACTTACTTAAGCCGTAGAAATTCTGGGGCCTAAATAATTTAAGTTAGGCTTAAGTTTTTAAATTTGTTTGGTGTAAAGGTCACTTATTAACCATTTGTAAATCATTGTAAATCATGAACCACACAAAAAACATCAGTTGTGATCAACACAAAACTATTATTAAAAAATTGAGTTGATCTTAGCCTACTTAAGCCATAGAAATTCTGAGGTCTAAAATTTTTAAGTTTCGCTTAAGTTCCTAAGTGTGATTGGTGTAAAAGTCACTTAATAAATCATTTGTAAATCACCACACAAAAAACATTAGTTGTGATCAACACAAAACTTTCTATCTAGCATTTAGTTGCGGGAAAAATATGTAAAAAAGATTTTTTTTTTCAAATATTTCGAGAAGCGTTAAAGATACGTAAAAACAATTAAAGGAAAAAATGCGGGAAATTTTATTCTCTTTGCATTTAATAATATTCATTTTTGCTCAAAAACCGAGAAAATTTCAAAAAACCATTTTTTCGAAAATTTCAAAAAACCGTTTCCGAGAAATTTTCAAAAAACCATTTTTTTTAAATACTTTTCTCAACAAGTAAAAACCTTTTAATTTATATATATATGGTGCTACATCCCAAAGTGGAACTGCGCCTCTTCAATTGGGGTTTCATAACAATTTTCTTCCCTGCTTCACACCTACAGGCTTAACGGTTTATCAGAAAATTCACCTTTTCGGGAATGTTTACTGAAAGATAAAAAATTCACTAAACTACTGGTTTGTGACAATTATGGTTTTTCTCTGAGATGAAAACTAATTTTTGTTTGGGTAAAAAATAAGGTAACGATACGTCCCGTGATGGCTGGGACAGTTCCGGATTTCGGCATGCTGTCCCGGCGGCCCGGAAACTAAACCTTTGTCCCTCGGAACCTGAAAATTTCTCGAGGGCGACGAAGTGTCATCAGAAATTATTGCCTTTTCCTTGAAAAAATCTTCTGCGCCGCATTTTTTTAAATATATGGGTTGTTTGTTTCTAAAAGCATTGCTTGCGGCGCAATTTTTGTAGTGTTTTGAACATAAAATACCCATAACACTTTTTATATAATTTCCTAGATTAAACAAGTCTTCGCTTATTTTTGAGTTAAATTAAAAAATAATGTTCGTCTTAAACGTAAAATAAACATTTCTGGTGACGGTTTAATTTTTTCCTTGTAATATTACATTTCAAAATTTTGAATATAAAACGGAAACACATTTTTTATGTTAAAAATAAAATTAATATATTCAACCTTGATGGCTTCAGAAAAATCTTTTTAATTCCAAATTTTTTTTTAATCTTTAAAAATCGCATTTTATTAGTTAATGACAACAAGGTGTGACTGATTAATTTAAGTAGGTATGCGAAAATTAATTACTGCAGAGTTTTTAAAATGTGCTAAATTTTTTATATGCAATAAAAATTGTCTTTCGTGATGCAGTAAATATAATACGGTAAAATTTATCCTTGAGATTTACTTTATTAAATCTCTCCACCGAAAAGACGATGATCAGGGCAGCAATCATGTATTCCGACGCGTCTCTGTCTTTCGACTTCGACGCAGCTTTTAACTTTTGACTTCGCCATATCAGCAGCTTCAAATTTCCTGGAGCGACAGTCAGAATCACGTTTCGATTCATAGTGACGATTCTGCGAAATTTCAAGCTGCAGATATGGCGAAGTCAAGAGTTAAAAGCTGCGTCGAAGTCGAAAGACAGAGAGGCGTCGGAATACATGATTGATACCCAGGAATGTAGAAGTTTTTATTGAAAAGAATTAAAATGTGCGAAAACAGCATAAAAAATTCAGTTTTATTTGACAAAAATGTAACGTGCTAAACAAAATAAAAATATGAGCGAATTAAAAAGATAGTAAAATTATCCTAACTATGAATGGATTTCAAAGTGCAAAATCGTACTCTAATCCCACAATTAAAAATACTTTTTATTGAGCGTTAACTGGTTCAATTAACAGGTAAATTTATTAAGTGTGTATTTTAGTCTAAATTTGTATACCCAGACAACACGAATTGGACTTGTTTACATGCAGAATTTCTGTACCATCATCTGTTTAATTAAAAGATATTTTAGAAATAAATGCCGGTTAAGTATACTCTCGTAATTTACCTCAACTAAAATACGGTAGCCAAGTTATGGTGGTTTTCTCTGGGTTTGAAAAAAAATTGTTGTTGCCCCTATTTTGAGCAAATTTACTTAGTTGTTATAAACGACTATGTACAGAATAAGACTAAAAAGGGCATTCAATTTGTTGACCTTCCTTAATCTAAAAGCTTTTATCTCTGTTGAAAACGAAATTATATTAAAAAAAAATGTTTACTCTCATTTAGATAAAATTACCTTACACCGTAATTTTTAACCTCTGATCCTCTTTCTCACCCTCACCACAACCCTTGACCAAGTCGTATTGTCTTGAATTAATAAACAATGTTGCCATGTCGAAGACATTTTACTTGTTTGCTTCGGTAGGGTAAAGAGAGCAGACAAAGTATAATGAATTTAAATTTTTAATACGCAAATAAGTAAATAAACGGGTGGTAATTTTATTTTATTTAATCCTCATGATGATAAGAAAATACACACCTTCCTTAACTTTAGTCTCTATCTAGAATCGTATACCAAACATTTACACATTGGGAACAGACAGCAATATATTGCAAGTAGAAAGACTTAGTGGTAGTAGTACAGGTAGTAAAAAAAAGAGTAATGTAGATGAATGTATCTAAAGTTAACCTGACTGACTGTGAGTAATAAAAGGCCATGAACTTTGGTTATAAACAGAGCCAGTCTAGCCGAGCTTTGCTCAGATGCTGTAAAAAACTTTTTCTTCTTACAAATCGAAAGAATCTTAGATATTACACCTTGGGTGCTGTATTCAACGCCACCATCAGATAAGTATTTATGAAATTCAATAACATTCATTCAACATATCTCCAGTTAACCGCAAAAAAAAAACACACACGCACAAAGTATTTGTTCTGAACATCGCGGCTCGGGCGTCATGTTAAAATTGTCGGGTAATAAAAAAGGGCCACTTTCAATCTTTCATATTGTTTCCCGTACTCTAATGTAATAGAGGAGGGCAAAATTTGATACAAGCATAATTTATTGAAATTTTCGAGTACAAAAAAAAAACCCAACATTTACTTGAAACACTTATCTGATGAAGGAATTTTAAAAAAACGCGCCAAGACCGCGAAGCAAGTGAAATATGGCGACGAGAGTATGTATTATGGGTTCATCAAAACGCGCCTTATCTCATTAATTCAAAAATTCATAAATAATAACTTCACTTATGGTATAATCTAATATAATCGTGCTAGTAGTCAGCATACAATCAACAGAGAAGATGGGGGTTTTTTTTTGTCACAGAAAAAAATTCTTCTCGGTCGCCTTTTGTAGACGAAAGAAAATGTTTATAATCATAAATACACACAAAATAAACAAATCCGCGGCAAATTGTCTTTAATAACAAAGAAAACCGGGGCATAACAGAGATTTACTCAATTTATTGTAAAATCGTGAAAATAAATTAACCATTTCCCCCTTCAATATTCATGATAATCAAGGAAATCGAATACTATTTAACAATAAAATTCTACAGTGCGTTATAGCGAGTGGTGCGATGCAGCGGGGGAGTATATAAAAAACAATTCAGGGTGGACACCGATCATTTCACGACGACTATTGACTCATCTTCTCAGTTTATAGCCAGATTACAACAAAAAGGTTATCACTGAATATATGATTATAAAATCGCGCAAATAGGGTAAAGGTGGTCGCTGACTTTGAGAGATTTTTCGTGTAAAGCCGACCGGATAATGTGTCACATTATACAAAATTTGAAAATTCAACAATAGAATTGAAATCATTGCCTGAAACAGATTTCGTACTGATCAGAAAATTTCTATCTGTCCCCACTCAGAAAAATGTCCAGGTCAACTTTTTGTCAGGTTAACTCTGACCTTACAGAGGTGTCTGTAAGCCAGCTAGCGGTCAGAGTTAACCTATCTAAGGTCAACTCGTGCAGCTCCCAATGCCCTACTTCACCTGCTGGTGGCTTAATTTCAGAATTTCTCCGACCACAGGTCAACTCAGTTTTACTTGCCCACATGCAGGCGAACGCGCGCCTGCCCGAGGCCAATTACGCCGTATGTAGGTCGTCGAGTTAGCCTTCATTTTTCTGAGTGCCCGTTCTCGAGTCGGTCTCCGTTAAGAATACAATACTTTCCCTTTCCCTTTACAGCAGAGGAAAGTAAAAGTGAGACGAGTTTTTAAATCGGCAGCTTTACATAAGAAAATATTTAACCTCTTTCTAAAATTAACTATACACGCTAAAAAATAAAGTCTAATTTTTAGACTTTTTTCTACATATAGGTCAACACCTTTTTGAGCCTAAAAATCAAACTTTAAAAGTTTGAAATTATTTTCCTTTTAAATAGTATTATCCGGTCTAAATTTAAGGTATTAAAATTTAAATTTTAGTCTAAAATAGTTTAAAAATTAGTTCCAAATTTCTAAAAATTCTCAAATTAAAACCTTACGGTTTAAGTTTAAGATGTCTGAGTCTTAAACTTAGACTGGAATGCTTAAGAAATATTCATAAACTTCTAAAGTTTTAAATATAGAGAAAATAGTTTAAAATTCCACTAAACTTTCAAAAGTTTAAAAAATAGAGGAGAAAAGTTAAAAAAAATTAGACTCCAGTTTTTACCGTGTAAAGGGCTTTTAATAAAATACTACACACTTTTGGAAGGGGGAGGGGGAGGGCTTCCGTGATGTAACAGGAGTTCTAAACTTTATACAAAAACCCGCAAAAAGGTGTAACGAGAGGGCAAAGTATCCCCTTAAATTAGCGTGACGTGGATAGTCCTTGTCTAAAAAAAGGCTTAAGTTCAGTTTAGCGACAATGAGGCTACAGATTTTTCGTGTATAGGGTGGGGTAGAGAGAAGCATCTTCTATCCAAAATGGGTATTGTTAGCCGTCGCTCGCCCCCTTGCCCCCT
Organism: Chrysopilus asiliformis; assembly: GCA_964034945.1. Classification (NCBI taxonomy): domain Eukaryota; kingdom Metazoa; phylum Arthropoda; class Insecta; order Diptera; family Rhagionidae; genus Chrysopilus; species Chrysopilus asiliformis. The sequence continues at coordinate 21,970,683 of OZ035960.1, forward strand.
ACAGGGGTCCCAAACTTTTTATGAAACTTTTTTCTGGGGGCTGGTAGGGGGGTGGTAGGGGGTGTGTGGTACCTATGTGGTATAAAATGTAATGAAGAGTGCATTCCAAAAATATATAGCATGATAGGGTTTCCCCCTCACCCTTCGATTTATACCCCATCGAAAAAAGTGGAATACCACACACCCCCTACCAGCCCCCAGAAAAAAGTTTCATACAAAGTTTGAGTTCCCTTGGAGGGGGCAAGGGGGCGAGCGACGGCTAAAAATACCCATTTTGGATAGGGGATGCTTCCCCCCCCCCCCTCTCTAAACAGGAAAAATTTGTACTCTTGCCAAAAAAAAGTTATTGACCGTAAGTAATTATTTCGAGATACTTTCAAATAAAAATCCCGCTCGATATCAATTCAATTTTCATTAACCCGGATTCGAACTTGAACTCGAGAAAATTTATGTATTTTACCCGAATATCAAAATCAATAAATTTTCCAAAATGTTTTCGAACTTTGCCACAAATCTCGGCTGAGATTGCTGCAAGAAAATTTTAATTTAATTCGAAAACATTCGAATATCATTAGTTGAAAAAAAAATACAAATTAATAGAAATATGCCATCGATATACAAATGAGTTTCCGGAATTATAATTAAAACAAAACAAGCACGAGTCACAATAACTGGTAATAATTTAGATAATTTTTTGACAATTCTTGATAGCATGCAATAACTCAAGATTTTTTTCTATTCCGGAAATTGATTTTAATAAGAAATTTTTTCTTCATGCGTAGTTTTTCATGTTTTTTGGGAGGTTCTTAACGACGAACTCATAATAATGTTAATATGATAACCAGAAGCTGTGAAAAGTTGGAATATCTCGGTAATTTCTTTGATCAAAAATTCTTTAATAAAAAATTGATTAATTTATCAAGGTAAGAATTTCTTAGACATTAACTTGAAAATATCTTCTAATTTTTCGTTATACTTTCTAATTTTCATTATACAATATTAATGAAAACTCATTATTCGGATAAGACTGTTTTTTTGGCAATCTAGATATAAACGCGAAACAAGTTGATATCTAGATTGGCACAAAACAGTTTGGGGCCTACAGTGTAACAACGGAAAGGTGTTTGACGGCGGCAATTTTTTTTCGTTGCAGGGAATTACATCCAAATGTTGTGGCAAATTACAAAAAAGTTTTCAGATTTTCGCCGGGAAAACCTTTGGGAAGGAAAGTCAAATATTAATATCTGCCCGGGCGCCACAAAGGGCTATGTTTGAGAATATCCATAATTAATTTGTCGATCCATAATTAAACAGGTTTTTAAATTATTGGTACGAAGTGTCATTTTTTTAAACAATATGTAATAAATCAAATCTTATAGATACTTACGATTTCTTCTACATTTTGATGTGTTGAACTTCGGTGGTCTACCTTGTTGCTGTAAGTTCTATCCAGTCTTTCAACATCTTCACTACTACTGCGATCTTCATCACCCTCGTCATCTCCCTCTCCATCGTCTTCATCGTCGTCCTCACCGTCACCCTCTTCGTCTCCCTCTACCTCTTCTTCTCCGTCATCATCATCTGCCTCCTCGTCTTCAAAGTAATCATCCATGTTATCATCCGCACTATCAGCGGATTTCTTACCTTCATTATCGCTACGATCACTTCGATCGCTTCGATCACTTCGATCACTTCGATCAATTCGATCACTTCGATCGTTTCCATGGTTAAATCGATCTTCCTCATCTGATTGACTATCATCATAGTAGCTAAATTTGCTATCAGCATCATAAATCCTATGATTTTCGTTCTTGGCGGCGGCGGATTTCTTCCCGTTCGCGTACTTGTTGTGGCCCAATGACGACGCACTGTGGGAGTCCCTTGATTTCGAATTTGGGCCCAACGTTGCGAAATTATTCTTAGTCTTGGTCAAACTATAAAGTCCGTCACGGTCAAAGTATCGTCTATTCATAACATTGGCCAGATCGTAAGTTGTACGCGTAGATAAACTTGATTTATCTGACGTGTGACTTAGTGATGTCGTAGTTGTCGTTGGTGTCGTCGCCTGTGTTTCATATGGCAGCGGTGATAAAATATCATGTCCCTCCCACATTCGATTATTATTATAATTATGTGGATTGTAATGTCGAAGACGATGTTGGCTATAGACCGATGTTAAACTACCTGAAGATTTTGCCGATGGTGATGGTAAGGATCGTGAAGTATCATCAGATTTATGATGTCTCAAATGTGTGAAATTATGATGTGTTTGCTGTGAAGCTTTATAATTATTCAATAATTGCTCAATCCGTTGGTTACTATGCTGCTGATGACGAAAATAATGCTCATCGTTACGATTGCTGCTGCTCACGTATCCAAACGCAACGGACACTAACCTAAGAACTAAAATTAAGCACAGAAACATTTTTCGATCACACACACTCATGATTTTTGGCATAATTTCTATTTGAATTTCCCTTCAGAAAAATACGGAAAAAATAACCAAAAACACACACTTCACTGATTCAAGAAAATATTTTTTTTCTTCTTTTATTTACAATACACTTTTATGTATTTTTAAATCAATTTTCGGGAATTTTCATAAAAAAACCCCTTGAGAAAACAATTTTTTTTATTCAACTTTTTTTTTTTTGAATCTCACTTCTAAGAATCCTGAATTGTTTGGATAATCTTGTATGGGTCTTGTTTCGGTTCAAACGATTTTAATTCCTATCATCTCATCCGGAAAATAGGATAAATTTACACCAACAACCCCCACAATTAAGTTGATAAATTTAATTCGAAAATTCTATTAGATGTTAGACGGCAGAAGCCGGTTATAGCAAAAGAAGCCGCGGGCGTCTTTTCAGCAAACAATTTTGCACTTGTATCTTTTTAGCATAGCACATTCAGTAAACACACGCTAAAACACTTCCGACATTCCACAAAAATTATTGACTTCCTGCCTTTAAAGGAACAGGATAATACCATTGTGTTGTTTGTGCTCCTTCACTTTGCCGTTTTTCATCCGAAAACTTTTCGCTATCGGCGGCGTAAATGGAATAAACCGAACGAGAAAACATCCAACAGAGCAATAATTTTCTATATTCTTTATAATCCGGCAAGAGAAAAAATCAACTTCCGCACAGCACAGTCGAAGAGCCCAAAACAGAAAGAACGAGAATCGGATCTTTGATAACCGAAAATTGCTTAAGAACCGAATGTCATCAATTTCTATAAATTCTTAAGACACCTGTCTAATGTTGAGTTGAGCAGGGCATTCGCCAAAAGGAGGCGAATCTTTTTATGCATACATTCAACACTGGAACTCACAGTTCGTTTCACACGCGCTTCATCTGAAACACTGGAGTTGCGATGTGCAACGGCTCCAGGAATACCGTCGTATCCGACACGAAAGTTCCTTGGTCCTCGCAAAAGAGACACGCTCAACGCAACGGAAACTGATAAGCCACAACATATAGTGTTGTACTAACCACGAATCTATATACCGGATTACCTAGCCCCAAAAAAATGTTGTCAAGCACACTTTGATAGGTGATATGGTGACTAAATTGCAAAAGGAGCTCATGAACCGTTTCTGACGGTGTCTAGATCACAACTGAATCCGAACGGGTCGGAAGCTGGTTAACTGAAGCTGAAGCATAATATCGCTGAGCAGTACCAGTATCACATCAATAACAGTGGCGTAAACACTACCAGACTATGTTTGGCAGCAGCTTAGGGCAGAAGCACCACATCAAGAACGAGTATAGATGGGACAGACCACGCAAATGGCAGCGCAGCACTAGTGGGGCTCCATCATCAGCCGGATTCGGATTCGGATTCATTGTGGCGATTTAGTTGAAGTTAACCAGACATCGTAGGGCTCTCCAACATAAACACTACTGTTTGGAGGCATTACACCTCGTTCGTTCGTCAACAGTTGAACCCAAATAGGGCTACACTCGGAACCGAAAATTCAAAATTACTTTTCAAGTTTTATTTGATTTTTTGAAGTGACATTGTTGTTAAAAAATTGTCTAAATATATTTTAAATAATTTATCAAAAACTGCACGTCGTTGCCGGGTTAAGTTTTTTCAATTTTTTTTGATGGTCTATGTTGGAGCTAAACTTCAGGCCAATCGGCTCGGTAGTTTCCCCGCGAAAGAGTAACATAGCGCAAAAACTAAGTTTCGAAATCACTTTACCCCCTGCTCTTACTCCCCCCACCCCTCGCGCTACTTTTCCGTATGCCTATGTTGGAACCAGAACTACCACAGACACTCATGCCAAATTTCAAGTCAATCGGATCAGCCGTTTTTGCGTGAAAGAGGAACAGACAGACAGACAGACAGACAGACACCAACTAATTTTTATATATTATTAGTATTAGTATAGTATTAGTATTAGTATTAGTATTAGTATTAGTATTAGTATTAGTATTAGTATTAGTATTAGTATTAGTATTAGTATTAGTATTAGTATTAGTATTAGTATTAGTATTAGTATTAGTATTAGTATGATGATGATATAATATCTAAATATATATGATTTTAAGTAAGGGAGGACATACTAAACTATGGTTTTACCACCTTATGATATCACCCCCTTTGTCACAGCCGTTTGCAACACAAAAAGAATAAAAAACACCAATTAACCTCCGTTTCACTCCTGGGTGAGAAAAAACATAAATCTCGTTGTCCACCCCATTAATCAAAGCATTCCTTCCGTATTAAAGAATTTTCCTCTAATTTCTGGCTTCGGTATATTAATTAAAAACACTTTCAAGAAAAGTTCGAAAAAGACTTTTAATTTGCATATAGCATAAGACTACTCAAATTGGATTTTAATGTATTGGGAAATTAGGTCTAATAATCATATTTTCGTCTTTCTCAATACAACGAACCGTTTTTGAGATAATTGCAAACAAAATAGTTTATTTTAGTTTCGCAAGCACAAAGAATTAGATTTTGAATTTCGTTTGATTTTTTTTTTATTTTTATCTCTTTTTACATGTTATGCGAAATTCTTGTTTCAAAGTTCATTTGAACATTGGAAAAATTTCTGGATAATTTGTTTGTTAAAAATTGCACAAACATTAATAAAATTTTGATAAAAAATTATTCGGATTATTATTTTTATTGATATCATAAAAAAATGGTAACTTGACATAAACTCGAAATTCTTTTTAAGGACTTTTCCAATTAAAAAAATTTACTTATTAAAAATCGCGAAAAATTCGATGAATTTTTTTCAATTACAAATTTTTCTCCGTAAAAAAAATATTTGTTTGGCAATAAAATACTGGCACTTTCAATAGGTTCTACTGTCACTCCGTTTACCACCTATTCAACCAATCCGTCCCTATATTTTATTAATTCATTCGTAACTAAAGTGTTCATCGATGTTTCAGCATCAAAATGCGAGCGCACATGCTGATAAAGAGTTGAGTTTCCCTACGTTTTCTTTTACACATGCTTTCGGCCCTACGTCGACGTCGACTGGATACTTTATTCCACAAGATTTTTGTTGGCTCCTATTTGCGTCTGCTCAGAATTATGTTGTCGAATTTAATCTTTCCCATTCTCAAACTTTGGCTCGTTATCGCACTGTTGCCGTTGGCTGGTATCAATTTAAGTTTTTTTTACCGCGCTTTTGCTTGATAGCGACAAAAAATGTTGAGCAACATTCATTCATGGCGAAATCACGTCAACCGAAATTAATCAGGAAAATACAGTCATCGTTTGAATTATTGTAGACACTTTGAAACGTTAAAAGTCTGCTGGATTCTAAAAGGAATTTTTTTTAAAAATCACGATACCTGTGGGAAAACTGTATATCTTCGTTATCTTGTGTTTTAACAATTGAACTATTTCTGATTCATGGTTTTTACTCTACCTTCTAGCAATGAATAATCCTATTGGAATATCTCGGCTTATAGGTCTGCAAAAACAAAAAATAACATAACAAAAATATTATATTATTTTTGTGGCTGTTTTCACATCCAATTTTCCCCCAATAGTTAGGTCAGGCATGTCTGCCCAGAAAACCCATCAGGAGCCTGTTTCTGGTACGGAACCTCAAAATCACGAACCAAATTCGTCCGGAGAAGTTAGATAATTTTTTACACTCTACCAGAGAGTTGTATATATACATATTAAATTTAAAAATACCTAGCGGGACGTTGTCTTAAGGTTCTTACCAGAGATGCGAAACCCCTTGATTTTTGAAAGAGCCGATTCCGGTTCCGCACTATTCCGGAGACCCAATTTTTTCAATAATTATAAAAATACTAGAATTAAAGCCTGTCAAATGACTGCAATCTTGGTATGAATTTCGTAAGATCACAGGCGACTGTAGATTCAATGACTTTTCAAGTTGATCACCTTACGTGAAGCGTTCAACTTCAAAAGTCATCGAATCGACAGTCGCCTGTGACCGAATTCCTACCAAGATTACAGTCACCCGTCTAAACCCGCTTTAAAATTTCTCCAATGGTTAAGAATATACCACGCAAGGGTTTAGAGGCAAGGGGAGGGTAGATTTCAGTGCCTGAAAACCAATGGTGCAAACCGTGTCAAAATTGCTCCAACGGTTCAAGAAATAGTAGAACTGGAGTTTATAGGCAAGGTGGTTGGAGTAAATTTTAATGGACAATGTGAGTGGAGTAAATTTTAATGGGCGAAAACTTTCCTTGAGGGACAATTTACTTAATGACGCAAGCCCCGTCAAAATTGGCCTAAGGTTCAGAAGATAGTAGGAGAGGGGCTTACTGGCGAGGGGGATGATATATTTGGTTTGGCGAAAACTTTCCATGAGGGACAATTTATCTGATGGTCCAATCCGTATCAATATTGCTTGAACGGATCAGGAGATAGCAGGAGAGGGGCTTACTGGAAGGGACGAGGGTTTTTTATTTGAATAGGCGGAAATTTTCCTTGGAGGACAATTTACCCAGTAGCACAAACCGCATCAAAATCGGTTCGCTAAACTTCTCGTTCTTTAAAAAATATGTGAATTATTCCACTTTGTTTCTGAAAAAAAAACGAATAACAGAATAATGAAACCGCATACATTCACAACAAGTAATTCATGAATTTTAAATACATTGTTAAACATATGGCCAGATTTATTTGTTTATTAATGACGTTAAGTAATCACATGACGTCAAACTTTCCACACTGCAGCACTGAATAACAAAGCAATTGAATTAATGACCCCACATATTTCCAACAAATGAAAAAAATCACCCAAAAGAGTGCATATTGAGGCTATTCGGCTATTTAGTAACGGCCAATGATTCTGTATCGCAATTAATTACAAATTTGATTTAATTTTTAATTTTATTACCAGCTAATCTTATTAATAGTCCCCTTAATTTATATTAAAAAGATATAAAAGTTTTTGTTTCAAACGCTTTTTGGAGTTACGATCAAATTGAAATGTAAATCAGTTTAGGCGTATTTGAATTTATGTTGGATTTACATAAATTCTCGAAGTGTTAAAAAACTAAAATAAAAACGTACAAAATAGGCAGTCGAAGGTAGAGTGTTGCAATCTTTCACATTTCTGGCGGGAAGAAGGTATTTTCCCATCGTATAGCATGAAAAATCAAAAATTACGACCGTACATATTTTACCTTTAATAAGTAATTTAGCCATAATTTCGCTTTAATGCCATAAAAGTAATATTTCACCACCTACGTACATTACTATGGTCAAGATCAAGACAAAACAAATTATTTTGGTTAGAAATATAGAATGTCACGAAGACGTTTATGTTTGTAAATCAAATAAGAAAAAAAGCGTTGGGCGTAGAAAATTGATTATGTTTCATCAGCATTTATGCTAAGCCAATAGTTATGTCTGAATACAAACAATAGAATATTTAACATGAAATTAAGTGCAATATGATATGCTAATGCTATGAAAATCTTGTTAACAATGATTTTTGTGTTTAATTAACTCGAAATTTCTTGCATTGCTCTGGTGTCATTTGAAATAAAATCTAAATTCCGGTTAGATTAAAATTACAATAATTTGAAGCAATATTTTTACAATTTCAAATTATTTTAATTACTTCACACTTGAGTATTTCGAAGAAAAAAAAACGAAATTAATACTTTTTAACAATTTGCAGGTGACCTGTTTTCAACACCTAAAATTCTCTTAAAATTTTTTTCTTTGTGTCCGGATTACATTAATTGAGTACAAATAACATGGTTTTCCATATAGTTTTACGTTATACTAAATCATTTTGATAATAAATTTAATTGAAATGCACATAAGGTGTGCCTAAAAGCTGCATTGTCTGCAGTTATTTTCCACAACTTACGGCATGAATACCAAATATTTTTTCAGTACGCGACATGCAGTCTGTCAAACCATCGGAAGGCGTTACCATGAATGCGCCTTATGGGAATTTCTATATCTTTATTTAATTTTTCAGTAATTTTCTTAATATTTAATCAATACAAATATTTAGCAAAACTGTCCGCACGAATGGTGTTTGAAACTGCGGGACAAACTAAGGCAAGAATAAAAGACAACTTGATAGACAGCTAAACATAAAGCACTCGAGAAATATTAATTGTGGTCGTAATGACAAACCCTTAACTTGTAAGTAAACCTTTTATAACCGGATTAGAAACGCCATGATGACGCTATGAATGTTGATTTCTTTCTATTTATGTTGCGTTCCTAAATTAAAATGTTTTTGAAATACCTACATTATAAAAGAAAACAGATGGCCACCGCACAAATGCGAAAAAAATCAAAAACTTTATTTGCAACTGGCTTGCATACCCGTCGTTGCCGGGTTAAGTTTTTTCAAAAATATTTTTTTGATGGGCTATGTTGGAGTTAAACTTCAGGCCAATCGGCTCGGTAGTTTCCCCGCGAAAGAGTAACATAGCGCAAAAACCAAGTTTCGAAATCACTTTACCCCCTCCCCTTACTCCCCCACCCCTCGCGCTACTTTTCCGTATGCCTATGTTGGAACCAGAACTACCACAGACACTCATGCCAAATTTCAAGTCAATCGGTTCAGCCGTTTTTGCGTGAAAGAGGAACAGACAGACAGACCACAACTCATTTTTACTTTCTTCTACGGAGTATAATAAAGTAGGTATTGTATTCATGAAAAATTTCGACCTCTTAATTTTGCCTAAAAAACATTTCCCGATCACTCCTGAGTCGATTGGAGTCATATTAAAAAAATGTCTTTCTGTCTGTCAGTCTGTCTGTCAGTCTGTCTGTCAGTCTGTCTGTCAGTCTGTCTGTCAGTCTGTCTGTCAGTCTGTCTGTCAGTCAGTCTGTCTGTCAGTCTGTCTGTCAGTCTGTCTGTCAGTCTGTCTGTCAGTCTGTCTGTCAGTCTGTCTGTCAGTCTGTCTGTCAGTCTGTCTGTCAGTCTGTCTGTCAGTCTGTCTGTCAGTCTGTCTGTCAGTCTGTCTGTCAGTCTGTCTGTCAGTCTGTCTGTCAGTCTGTCTGTCAGTCTGTCTGTCAGTCTGTCTGTCAGTCTGTCTGTCAGTCTGTCTGTCAGTCTGTCTGTCAGTCTGTCTGTCAGTCTGTCTGTCAGTCTGTCTGTCAGTCTGTCTGTCAGTCTGTCTGTCAGTCTGTCTGTCAGTCTGTCTGTCAGTCTGTCTGTCAGTCTGTCTGTCAGTCTGTCTGTCAGTCTGTCTGTCAGTCTGTCTGTCAGTCTGTCTGTCAGTCTGTCTGTCAGTCTGTCTGTCAGTCTGTCTGTCAGTCTGTCTGTCAGTCTGTCTGTCAGTCTGTCTGTCAGTCTGTCTGTCAGTCTGTCTGTCAGTCTGTCTGTCAGTCTGTCTGTCAGTCTGTCTGTCAGTCTGTCTGTCAGTCTGTCTGTCAGTCTGTCTGTCAGTCTGTCTGTCAGTCTGTCTGTCAGTCTGTCTGTCAGTCTGTCTGTCAGTCTGTCTGTCAGTCTGTCTGTCAGTCTGTCTGTCAGTCTGTCTGTCAGTCTGTCTGTCAGTCTGTCTGTCAGTCTGTCTGTCAGTCTGTCTGTCAGTCTGTCTGTCAGTCTGTCTGTCAGTCTGTCTGTCAGTCTGTCTGTCAGTCTGTCTGTCAGTCTGTCTGTCAGTCTGTCTGTCAGTCTGTCTGTCAGTCTGTCTGTCAGTCTGTCTGTCAGTCTGTCTGTCAGTCTGTCTGTCAGTCTGTCTGTCAGTCTGTCTGTCAGTCTGTCTGTCAGTCTGTCTGTCAGTCTGTCTGTCAGTCTGTCTGTCAGTCTGTCTGTCAGTCTGTCTGTCAGTCTGTCTGTCAGTCTGTCTGTCAGTCTGTCTGTCAGTCTGTCTGTCAGTCTGTCTGTCAGTCTGTCTGTCAGTCTGTCTGTCAGTCTGTCTGTCAGTCTGTCTGTCAGTCTGTCTGTCAGTCTGTCTGTCAGTCTGTCTGTCAGTCTGTCTGTCAGTCTGTCTGTCAGTCTGTCTGTCAGTCTGTCTGTCAGTCTGTCTGTCAGTCTGTCTGTCAGTCTGTCTGTCAGTCTGTCTGTCAGTCTGTCTGTCAGTCTGTCTGTCAGTCTGTCTGTCAGTCTGTCTGTCAGTCTGTCTGTCAGTCTGTCTGTCAGTCTGTCTGTCAGTCTGTCAGTCTGTCTGTCAGTCTGTCTGTCAGTCTGTCTGTCAGTCTGTCTGTCAGTCTGTCTGTCAGTCTGTCTGTCAGTCTGTCTGTCAGTCTGTCTGTCAGTCTGTCTGTCAGTCTGTCTGTCAGTCTGTCTGTCAGTCTGTCTGTCAGTCTGTCTGTCAGTCTGTCTGTCAGTCTGTCTGTCAGTCTGTCTGTCAGTCTGTCTGTCAGTCTGTCTGTCAGTCTGTCTGTCAGTCTGTCTGTCAGTCTGTCTGTCAGTCTGTCTGTCAGTCTGTCTGTCAGTCTGTCTGTCAGTCTGTCTGTCAGTCTGTCTGTCAGTCTGTCTGTCAGTCTGTCTGTCAGTCTGTCTGTCAGTCTGTCTGTCAGTCTGTCTGTCAGTCTGTCTGTCAGTCTGTCTGTCAGTCTGTCTGTCAGTCTGTCTGTCAGTCTGTCTGTCAGTCTGTCTGTCAGTCTGTCTGTCAGTCTGTCTGTCAGTCTGTCTGTCAGTCTGTCTGTCAGTCTGTCTGTCAGTCTGTCTGTCAGTCTGTCTGTCAGTCTGTCTGTCAGTCTGTCTGTCAGTCTGTCTGTCAGTCTGTCTGTCAGTCTGTCTGTCAGTCTGTCAGTCTGTCTGTCAGTCTGTCTGTCAGTCTGTCTGTCAGTCTGTCTGTCAGTCTGTCTGTCAGTCTGTCTGTCAGTCTGTCTGTCAGTCTGTCTGTCAGTCTGTCTGTCAGTCTGTCTGTCAGTCTGTCTGTCAGTCTGTCTGTCAGTCTGTCTGTCAGTCTGTCTGTCAGTCTGTCTGTCAGTCTGTCTGTCAGTCTGTCTGTCAGTCTGTCTGTCAGTCTGTCTGTCAGTCTGTCTGTCAGTCTGTCTGTCAGTCTGTCTGTCAGTCTGTCTGTCAGTCTGTCTGTCAGTCTGTCTGTCAGTCTGTCTGTCAGTCTGTCTGTCAGTCTGTCTGTCAGTCTGTCTGTCAGTCTGTCTGTCAGTCTGTCTGTCAGTCTGTCTGTCAGTCTGTCTGTCAGTCTGTCTGTCAGTCTGTCTGTCAGTCTGTCTGTCAGTCTGTCTGTCAGTCTGTCTGTCAGTCTGTCTGTCAGTCTGTCTGTCAGTCTGTCTGTCAGTCTGTCTGTCAGTCTGTCTGTCAGTCTGTCTGTCAGTCTGTCTGTCAGTCTGTCTGTCAGTCTGTCTGTCAGTCTGTCTGTCAGTCTGTCTGTCAGTCTGTCTGTCAGTCTGTCTGTCAGTCTGTCTGTCAGTCTGTCTGTCAGTCTGTCTGTCAGTCTGTCTGTCAGTCTGTCTGTCAGTCTGTCTGTCAGTCTGTCTGTCAGTCTGTCTGTCAGTCTGTCTGTCAGTCTGTCTGTCAGTCTGTCTGTCAGTCTGTCTGTCAGTCTGTCTGTCAGTCTGTCTGTCAGTCTGTCTGTCAGTCTGTCTGTCAGTCTGTCTGTCAGTCTGTCTGTCAGTCTGTCTGTCAGTCTGTCTGTCAGTCTGTCTGTCAGTCTGTCTGTCAGTCTGTCTGTCAGTCTGTCTGTCAGTCTGTCTGTCAGTCTGTCTGTCAGTCTGTCTGTCAGTCTGTCTGTCAGTCTGTCTGTCAGTCTGTCTGTCAGTCTGTCTGTCAGTCTGTCTGTCAGTCTGTCTGTCAGTCTGTCTGTCAGTCTGTCTGTCAGTCTGTCTGTCAGTCTGTCTGTCAGTCTGTCTGTCAGTCTGTCTGTCAGTCTGTCTGTCAGTCTGTCTGTCAGTCTGTCTGTCAGTCTGTCTGTCAGTCTGTCTGTCAGTCTGTCTGTCAGTCTGTCTGTCAGTCTGTCTGTCAGTCTGTCTGTCAGTCTGTCTGTCAGTCTGTCTGTCAGTCTGTCTGTCAGTCTGTCTGTCAGTCTGTCTGTCAGTCTGTCTGTCAGTCTGTCTGTCAGTCTGTCTGTCAGTCTGTCTGTCAGTCTGTCTGTCAGTCTGTCTGTCAGTCTGTCTGTCAGTCTGTCTGTCAGTCTGTCTGTCAGTCTGTCTGTCAGTCTGTCTGTCAGTCTGTCTGTCAGTCTGTCTGTCAGTCTGTCTGTCAGTCTGTCTGTCAGTCTGTCTGTCAGTCTGTCTGTCAGTCTGTCTGTCAGTCTGTCTGTCAGTCTGTCTGTCAGTCTGTCTGTCAGTCTGTCTGTCAGTCTGTCTGTCAGTCTGTCTGTCAGTCTGTCTGTCAGTCTGTCTGTCAGTCTGTCTGTCAGTCTGTCTGTCAGTCTGTCTGTCAGTCTGTCTGTCAGTCTGTCTGTCAGTCTGTCTGTCAGTCTGTCTGTCAGTCTGTCTGTCAGTCTGTCTGTCAGTCTGTCTGTCAGTCTGTCTGTCAGTCTGTCTGTCAGTCTGTCTGTCAGTCTGTCTGTCAGTCTGTCTGTCAGTCTGTCTGTCAGTCTGTCTGTCAGTCTGTCTGTCAGTCTGTCTGTCAGTCTGTCTGTCAGTCTGTCTGTCAGTCTGTCTGTCAGTCTGTCTGTCAGTCTGTCTGTCAGTCTGTCTGTCAGTCTGTCTGTCAGTCTGTCTGTCAGTCTGTCTGTCAGTCTGTCTGTCAGTCTGTCTGTCAGTCTGTCTGTCAGTCTGTCTGTCAGTCTGTCTGTCAGTCTGTCTGTCAGTCTGTCTGTCAGTCTGTCTGTCAGTCTGTCTGTCAGTCTGTCTGTCAGTCTGTCTGTCAGTCTGTCTGTCAGTCTGTCTGTCAGTCTGTCTGTCAGTCTGTCTGTCAGTCTGTCTGTCAGTCTGTCTGTCAGTCTGTCTGTCAGTCTGTCAGTCTGTCTGTCAGTCTGTCTGTCAGTCTGTCTGTCAGTCTGTCTGTCAGTCTGTCTGTCAGTCTGTCTGTCAGTCTGTCTGTCAGTCTGTCTGTCAGTCTGTCTGTCAGTCTGTCTGTCAGTCTGTCTGTCAGTCTGTCTGTCAGTCTGTCTGTCAGTCTGTCTGTCAGTCTGTCTGTCAGTCTGTCTGTCAGTCTGTCTGTCAGTCTGTCTGTCAGTCTGTCTGTCAGTCTGTCTGTCAGTCTGTCTGTCAGTCTGTCTGTCAGTCTGTCTGTCAGTCTGTCTGTCAGTCTGTCTGTCAGTCTGTCTGTCAGTCTGTCTGTCAGTCTGTCTGTCAGTCTGTCTGTCAGTCTGTCTGTCAGTCTGTCTGTCAGTCTGTCTGTCAGTCTGTCTGTCAGTCTGTCTGTCAGTCTGTCTGTCAGTCTGTCTGTCAGTCTGTCTGTCAGTCTGTCTGTCAGTCTGTCTGTCAGTCTGTCTGTCAGTCTGTCTGTCAGTCTGTCTGTCAGTCTGTCTGTCAGTCTGTCTGTCAGTCTGTCTGTCAGTCTGTCTGTCAGTCTGTCTGTCAGTCTGTCTGTCAGTCTGTCTGTCAGTCTGTCTGTCAGTCTGTCTGTCAGTCTGTCTGTCAGTCTGTCTGTCAGTCTGTCTGTCAGTCTGTCTGTCAGTCTGTCTGTCAGTCTGTCTGTCAGTCTGTCTGTCAGTCTGTCTGTCAGTCTGTCTGTCAGTCTGTCTGTCAGTCTGTCTGTCAGTCTGTCTGTCAGTCTGTCTGTCAGTCTGTCTGTCAGTCTGTCTGTCAGTCTGTCTGTCAGTCTGTCTGTCAGTCTGTCTGTCAGTCTGTCTGTCAGTCTGTCTGTCAGTCTGTCTGTCAGTCTGTCTGTCAGTCTGTCTGTCAGTCTGTCTGTCAGTCTGTCTGTCAGTCTGTCTGTCAGTCTGTCTGTCAGTCTGTCTGTCAGTCTGTCTGTCAGTCTGTCTGTCAGTCTGTCTGTCAGTCTGTCTGTCAGTCTGTCTGTCAGTCTGTCTGTCAGTCTGTCTGTCAGTCTGTCTGTCAGTCTGTCTGTCAGTCTGTCTGTCAGTCTGTCTGTCAGTCTGTCTGTCAGTCTGTCTGTCAGTCTGTCTGTCAGTCTGTCTGTCAGTCTGTCTGTCAGTCTGTCTGTCAGTCTGTCTGTCAGTCTGTCTGTCAGTCTGTCTGTCAGTCTGTCTGTCAGTCTGTCTGTCAGTCTGTCTGTCAGTCTGTCTGTCAGTCTGTCTGTCAGTCTGTCTGTCAGTCTGTCTGTCAGTCTGTCTGTCAGTCTGTCAGTCTGTCTGTCAGTCTGTCTGTCAGTCTGTCTGTCAGTCTGTCTGTCAGTCTGTCTGTCAGTCTGTCTGTCAGTCTGTCTGTCAGTCTGTCTGTCAGTCTGTCTGTCAGTCTGTCTGTCAGTCTGTCTGTCAGTCTGTCTGTCAGTCTGTCTGTCAGTCTGTCTGTCAGTCTGTCTGTCAGTCTGTCTGTCAGTCTGTCTGTCAGTCTGTCTGTCAGTCTGTCTGTCAGTCTGTCTGTCAGTCTGTCTGTCAGTCTGTCTGTCAGTCTGTCTGTCAGTCTGTCTGTCAGTCTGTCTGTCAGTCTGTCTGTCAGTCTGTCTGTCAGTCTGTCTGTCAGTCTGTCTGTCAGTCTGTCTGTCAGTCTGTCTGTCAGTCTGTCTGTCAGTCTGTCTGTCAGTCTGTCTGTCAGTCTGTCTGTCAGTCTGTCTGTCAGTCTGTCTGTCAGTCTGTCTGTCAGTCTGTCTGTCAGTCTGTCTGTCAGTCTGTCTGTCAGTCTGTCTGTCAGTCTGTCTGTCAGTCTGTCTGTCAGTCTGTCTGTCAGTCTGTCTGTCAGTCTGTCTGTCAGTCTGTCAGTCTGTGTACAAGATTTCTCAAAAACTAATAGAGCTAGCGCCATGAAATTTTATAGGCATGTTGGGTCCTGAAATGGGACGATCCTATCAACTTTTGGTGGAAATCCGTTAACCGGAAGTATCCAAAATGGCGGTTTTTCAAAAATCGCAATTTCGTTTTTCTCGATTTACTCCCAAACTACGCGTTTTTAAGTGGCCTTAAGTATGACAAAACTTGGAGAAAATAAAATTTCCCACACTTTTGTCTTTAGCTATAACTCGATATCTCAACCCGTTATCGAGATAAATCGTTATTTCCAAAAAAAAACAGTTTTTTGCGATTATCTGGAAAACTAACGGGTTTTTGCTGACTGAATGTATGAAGTGAATTAATGAGAATGGCATTCTGCACAATTTTGTCTTTTACAGTTATCCGTTATCTTTTACCGTTATTGAGATATTTTCATTAATATGTAAAAAATCATATTTTTGCGAATAATTTGCAAACTAACGGTTTTTCGACAAATCAGTTAAAAGAATAATTAAAGATGTTAACATTTTCTACATTTTTGCCATTTACCGTAAATTGATATCTTTTACAGTTCTCAAGTTATCTCAAATTTTGTACGTTTTTGATATGTTTGGATGAACCAAGAATTTATTGGGAGGTCGTCTTAGGTTGACAGCGCGACAGGGCTCTAGCGTAAATTGCACAGGGTCGTAGATTTTGTAGAAGAAAGTTTTGTGTTGACCACAACTCATTTTTATATATTAGTATGATAAGTTTTATGTTTTGTAATACAAGATTTTAAAAAAAGTTCCGAAGCCTAAAATTAATATGACTTACTTTAACTTCTACCGTTGATTGAAATATGTTGGTATTCTTTGGATCAGGGGTCTCTAAAGGGGTCTACACTAGTTCAAAAATATTTCAGAATGTTCTTAACTCATTACAATTGTTAAATTTTTTAAAGATTCAAAATTTTGAACCAAATTTATTTATAAATCAAAGTACCAGGGCCTCCTTAATTAAAACACTTTGAAATGCTGTAGGTATTTTTCCAAAAAAATATCTCGTGGAATATTTAATTGGTATTTAATACGCATGTGTAACTTAAAATTCAAGTTTTTCAGCAGAAATATAATAAAATCAATTTTTCTTCCACACAAAAAAACCAATTTTGTTGAAACTTTTAACACTTCTCATTCATATACACGTGGATCTGAATTTCAATCATTTCCAAGTGTTTTTAATATGAATGAATGAATAATTTAATAAAACAATTGCCTAATTGAACGTAGACAAGTGTGACGCCCTACTACCACCACCGAGAAAAGTAATATTTGTTAATGTGAAATTTTGTTTTCAAATATCCTCCCTGTCAGGAAGCGCAACTCATCTTTTTATCCAGATTCATCCAGCAAATTAAAAATTTAGGCGAATCGTTTGTAATCAGCTAAAATGGCAAACAGTTAAAGTTTTATACAAAAGTTTAAGAAAAATAATTTCTCGTCTATGAAAGATTTTTGTATACGTATAGCTCATATATTTAATAGAGCCCTTTTTAGCATAAAGTGGCTGATGTTTCTTGAGACCTAGACCGCAGTTAAGAAGATTTATTGATCCCAGCCAAATATTCGAAACAAGAAACGTTTTATTCCCTTCTGTAACAAGCACTTAGCCAAAAAGGCGAAATCTTATCCAAACGTGAAACGGGAGCGTTCTATACGTATGGATTGTATATCCGCATGGTTCCGCCACACTTTCCTTTACAATCTCCATTACAGCAATGGTAAAAGGATATTTGCTTAAAACACGACGGTTGTGTAGCTATAAACATAAATCCATAGTATATCCGAACATCTCTTGGCCACAGCAACCATCAACGGGATCATCGTATCCGACTTTAGCGTTCAGATTTCTATTCTTTTCGAGAAAATCCCTAAAAGCATCTCTTTAAATAAAGAAAACGTTGAAATGCTGCTTTATTACCAACAAAAGTGGAAGCATCGAATAAATTCAACGAGAACATAGCTAATAAGCATACAGACAGATCTGGAGTATAGATGAACTGAAATATAAATCCTTCGTGATATTAAAGCAAAAAAAGCAAAAAACGGGGAAAAAACAAGGACAACGAAAATGTGTAAAATATAGAAAGAAAAAAAAAACAAAACGGATATAAGTGTTGGAGGCAGGATAACACAGTATAAAGCAATGGCACCTTTTCTCATTTTCTGCGAGAATCCCGATCCAGATAAAAAGCGAAATTGGGTTCGATTTGTCGACGTCTGCTGGTGCTTCTTTTGCTGATTCTGTCCCTGTTCCCGATCCCGCATAGTTCTGATCCTGATATTCCTTTTCTATATTGGATACCACACGAAAACCGTCAATGAATAGAACGGAATGAATTCGTGCGTGCGTGCGTGCGTGCGTCCGTGTTTCGATGAATGTCGGAGGGGAATATCATAGTATATCCTTTTCATTGAAATATCTGAATTTCGTAACGAGATCGGCAGGATATCGGATTTGATTTATTTCAATTCAATTAGCTAAATTTTCACAAATTTTAGGTCATCGGCGCTGATCAAATTGAACAAACGAGATCCTTATTGATTGTCTGGAACTGAGAGTTTGATTTATGTTATGTGATTTTATCAGCAGGATGAAAAGAATGTATATAAGAAAAATAGAATCGGAAATATTTAGTCGAATATTTCTGAAGTTATTTCTATTCAGTTGGTGGAAGCATTTTATCTCATCATTATGACGAAGGAAATTGATTCCAGGCTGAATTTTTGAATAGGGGAAAATTCTTTTTCACGGAAATGTGTGTTATACAAGAATTTATATTGAAATAATGTTTAAATCATTGGAATATGAATATTTTGGCCGTGAAATTAATAATTCAAAAATTTGTGATGATTAGGTAAAGTTTTTTTTGTTGACAAACGACGCGGACCTCTTTACGCGAATATTTGATTCCGCGAAAGCAGCGCGTAGATCGAATCAGCGTAAATCGGACTAGAGAAACTATAATTGGTGATGAGTTCAACAGTTACATATATTTTACCAAAACTGGTAGTTAAACAATTAAAAAAGAATTGATGTGAACTTTCTTATACAACATCTACGTTTCTGCACAATTTAAACTATAACTTGATGAACAAAATATTAGTTAATAGAAAAATATGAATTTTTGTTTTACAAAATACGCAATATCTCGATAACGGCAAAAGATATCGATTTACTGTAGAGAATTTTAATATTTTTAATTCTGCTTTTTACTGTTTTTTTCGGAAAACCGTTTATTTGCAAACAATTTGCAAAAATATATTTTTTTAAATTTTAATATCTCTGATTTTTTTTTTGAAATAACGGTATATCTCGATAACGGTTTAAGATACGCAGTTCTAGCAAAGGACAAAAATGTAGGAAATTTTGTTATCATACACAAGTTCGGAGTAAATAACAAAAAACGAAATTGCGATTTTTCAAAAAGCCGCCATTTTGGTTATTTCCGGTTAACGAATTTCCACCAAAAGTTGATATGATCGTCCCATTTCAGAACCAAACATGCAAATGTAAAATTTCATGGCTCTAGCTCCTCTATTAGTTTTTCAGAAATCTTGTACACAGGTTAACAGACTAACAGACAAAAATAAATTTTTGTAATAATGCTGCAATCGTCTCAGGGAAATGTTTTTATACCCGTATGGTGAAACCAAAGGGTATATTATGTTTAATACACAATAATTAGTTTTCGCGGCTGTCAGATTTGAATTAAATCGCGATGGTTAATTTTTCAAACGAACGCGCCACAACAAAGGGTAATTTCGACTAAGGCGACATCTGGCGAATATCCCTCCTCGAAGGATCATTTCATTGCAAGCATCGAGCATGATCTGTCTCACTGGTTGGCCTATATAAGAGCGTGTCGCACAAGGAACGAGCATCATTCTGAGCTAAGCGCCAGAAGGTCAACATCACTACCGAACACTGTTTCTTGTGGTCGTTTTTAACGCTGCAAGAAATAAGTTATTTTTCATCGCAGAATTAACAAATGATTTGATTTTTGACCCGTCGCGAATGAAGCATCATTTCGGGTCCTTTCGGCAAGAATTCGTCATAAAGTTTGCACTTCGATTCAGGAACTGACAGTTGGGAACAGTTTGTTTTATAGATTCATTAGAGTACCTCGTGTATAGGTTAGAGTGTTTAAGAAAATTGAAGACTGTGAACCAGGAATATTTTGAATAAATTGAACTGTCAAATATAAATCTTGTTATTATTTCACTAAAAGGGATCCAGCATTTCTTTTTCAGCTACGGCAAATAGAGGCCGTAACATTGGTCCTTCGAGCCGGATCCTGGACAGTGAAATATTGGCGTATATATTTGACGGTCGATGGTTTTCGGGTTCTGTTCCACAGTGAGTGGTGCGACTATTGGGACAATTTTTGTATATTTTTTTTTGGACGACAATTTGTCCACATCAGAATGTCTGATTCAGACACTGAGGTTGAAGTAGCTGGCTCAACCGGTACAGTGGGTAAAACCCTACTGCGCCAGGCCAAAGTTATCAAAAATCTTTTCCGTCAGATTTCTACTAATAAGGTTTCGCTCGAGAAATCATTCAGTAATTTCAAAAGAGAAGAGGTACATACGGCTGCCTCTGTGCGCAACCGATTGACTTCGATTCAGAATCTGAGGGAAGAAATCTGTACTGCACGTATCAGTTTGCTCAAAAAGGATTTGTCCGATGAAGAATATGCTAAACTTACGAGTATGTATGACGAAGCGGACGAACTATATCAAACAATAACCAGTGAGTTGGAGGAGACTCAGGAAACAAGAGCGTCACAACCTGTTGCCCCAAACCCCACTCTCGCAGCGACTTCGGAAACAAACGCGCCCCAAACGAGGGAATTCCAACCATTTTTTCCGAATCGAGCCATCAATTTGCCTCCAATCAATCTACCTAAGTTCGACGGAGACTACCATTCTTGGGGTTCCTTCCATGATCTTTTCGATACCATGATACACAAAGACCCCAACATTCCCACGGTTCATAAGTTTCATTACCTTAAATCAAGACTTACCGGTGAACCAGAGCGATTGTTACAACCATACCCCATTACCATTGAAAACTACGAACCCGCTTGGAAACTCTTGATCGAAAGATATGCAAATAAAAGGATTCTGGTATCCGCCACTTTAAATAAACTATTGTCACAGTCGAATATCACGAATGACAGCGCGCAAAATGTCAGAAGATTATTGGACACCACTAACGAGTGTATGTTGGCCCTTAATAACCTGGGGATTGCTACGGATACTTGGGATGCAATCATAACCCACATCACTGTCAAGAAACTACATTATGATACCCATGTTTTGTGGGAACAAGATCTCAAGGATCAGAACGAGGTCCCTGATTACAAGCATCTGTGTCAATTCCTTGAAAGAAGATTCCGTACTCTTGAAGTCGTACATCCTCAGAGATCGCATGTATCCACGTCTACCCCAAAAGCCAAAAATCAGGCACAGTCACTTCATACGAATACTTCATGGTCCTGTCTTTATTGTGGGCAGTCTCATCGCCTTTTTTTATGCAATGAATTTAGAAACATGACACCCCAAGCGCGGGTTGATTGGACAAAACAAAAAAAACTGTGTTTAAACTGTTTTTCTCCTAAACACATGTTAAACAATTGCCAGCGGCCAACGAGGTGTAAAAAATGTAACCGACGACATAACACTCTCCTTCATATAGATATGGCCAAAGAGGAAGCAAAGGTAGAAATTGTGTCATCTTCCAAAACGAGTGGAAAAGAACAGTCGTCAATAGAACCCAACACAGTGAAGGGTGACAAGGACACCACTACCTCTCTTTTTAGTACCAATTTACATAAATGTATAGTATTGCCAACAGCCTTGGTTAGGATCGTAACTCCTACCGGCAATCAAATTGCGAGAGCCCTTGTCGATCAGGGCTCTCAATCAAGTTTTATTTGCGAATCAGTCGTACAAAGGGCTCACCTAAAAAGAGAAGGAATTTTCGTCAAGGTGTCAGGTGTAGGTGGCACTCCTACAGCCAATTGTAATTCCAAAGTATCGTTTCAAATGGGATCATTGTTAAATGATAATTTCCACCTAGATGTGAACGCATTGGTCTTGCCAAGGGTTAGCAGAACTATGCCTACATTTAAGGTACAATCCGTTGAGCTTGACAAGCTCAAGCATTTTGCAATGGCTGACCCAAATTACCACTCTCCGGGAAAAATCGAGATGATCTTGGGCTCAGACGTTTTTCCACATATTATTTTACAAGGAATCTTACGACAAACAGATTCCGGAATTCTGGCGCAACAGACGGAGCTGGGATGGATAGTGTCGGGAAACTTCCATGGCGCGTCCAGTCCCAATTCACTGTTACTGCCTGCCAATTTGGCAACGTATCATAGTTCCACAGAATTCGAAACACAAGTGCGCAAATTCTGGGAAATTGAAGAGGTTCAAGGCGCGCCTCGATGGTCACTTGAACACCAGAAATGTGAAGATATTTTCCGCACCACTCACTATCGTCAGTCCGATGGGCGATTCGTGGTTAATCTACCTTTCAAGGAAACAATGCCTACCCTTGGAAACTCTAGGACTATCGCTACCAAGCAATTTCACTCTCTAGAAAAGAGGTTTTCAAGAGAACCCCAATTCCATAAGGAATATGCCAAGGTCATGAACGAATACATTTCGTTAAACCACGCAGAGGAAATTCCTGATGAAGGTTCTTACGAATCGGCATCTGATTACGGCTCATCTACAGAAGAATATTTTATGCCACACCATGCCGTAATTAAAGAATCGAGTACAACAACCAAAATGCGTATAGTTTTCAATGCTTCTCAACGTACCTCTTCTGGTAACTCCCTTAACGACTGTTTATGTACTGGACCAACTATTCAAGAAGATCTAACCACAATACTACTAAGATTTAGAATGCATAAGGTGGTATTTTCCGCAGACATTGAAAAAATGTTCCGTCAAGTACTGATTAATCATCAGCATAGTAAATACCAGAAAATAATCTGGAGAAGTAATCCTAATGAACCAATCAAGACGTACCGGTTAAACACTCTCACCTTCGGAACTTCATCTGCCCCATACCTAGCAGTTCGGTCGTTACAGCAACTCGCTGAGGACTCCTTGAAGACATATCCGAAGGCTTCCAAGGTGACTTTGACTGACTTTTACGTGGACAATATACTGTCGGGAACTGATACCATTGAGGAAGCCCAAGTAATTCAGCAAGAACTGATAAAAATGTTGGGAGAAGCTGGATTTCCACTAAAGAAATGGTCATCCAACCACCCGAAATTATTAATAACCCTTCCCCGGGATTATATAGAAATGCCCCACAATGTCGAAATTAACTTCGAGGATTCTATAAAAACTCTCGGTATGAATTGGGACCCAAGCAGTGATCAGTTTAGTTATAAAGTCACCACAGAACAAATCCTAACGTCCCTTACCAAAAGACAAATATTCTCGGATATCTCCAAGTTATTCGACCCCCTTGGCTATGTTTCACCAGTTATCATTGTCGGCAAGCTTCTTATGCAATCTATTTGGTTGCAGGGTATTGGTTGGGATGAAGCCATACCCCAGTCACTAGCCGATCAGTGGCTGAGGCATAGGGGAGAACTTAAAAGCCTCGAAAACCTCCGGATCACGAGATGGATAGGTACTACGTCCCAAGAAGCAATTCACAAGTATGAAATTCACGGATTCAGTGATGCTTCGGAAAAGGCATACTCCGCGGTAGTATATTTGAAAGTCTTGTTGCCAGACGACAGCGTGTCAGTTCAATTAATTACAGCCAAAACAAAGGTAGCACCATTAAAAACCATTTCCTTGCCGCGACTGGAGCTCTGCGGAGCATATATTCTTGGAAAACTATTAAAGCGCGTGATAGAGGAGCTCACACTTCCAAATGTTAAGATTCACGCATGGACCGATTCAACGATTGTACTGGGTTGGTTACGAGGATATCCTCGAGAATGGAAAACATTTGTCGCAAACCGAGTATCGGAGACTCATGAAAACGTAAAGGAAGCCTTATGGGGACATGTGCCAACAAAAGAAAATCCAGCTGACTACGGCAGCCGAGGAATGCTACCGGGAGAACTGGTCGAGGCAACTCAATGGTGGCACGGACCAAAATGGTTAAGTTCTAAGGAGGGCCGTCCGAAACACAAAGAAATAACCTCAGTGGATCTCGAGCGTAGACCTATTATAGCCTTGAATGTAAATATCGAATTCCCTCCTTTAATGAAATTTTCATCATTCTCCAAAACCATTAGAGTTACTGCGTATGTCCTCAGGTTCATTAAAAATAGCCGGGTTCAACTTAGTCAAAGATCATGTAGCCATCTATCTGCAGACGAATTGAACCATGCACTTATAACTCTTGTACGGCTATCGCAACAGACCGATTTCCCACAGGAAATCATAGCGATCAAATCTAATGATAGTCTCCCGAATAAATCAAAGATACTTAATTTAAACCCATTCTTAGATAAAGACAATATATTGAGGGTGGGGGGAAGACTTGCTCAGGCTAACCTAGCCTACGAACAGAAACATCCTATGATAGTTCATAACCATAATCATTTGGCTGAGTTGATCATAGACAAAACCCATAAGGAAACCCTGCACGGTGGAGTTCAGGTGGTGTTAAGCAATTTGCGTAATAAATTCTGGATACTAAATGCTCGCAACAAGGTGAGATTTCAGATTCATAAATGCATTACATGCGTGAGATATAGAGCAAACACTCAGCAACAAATAATGGGAGATTTACCTGTAACAAGAACGCTAACATCAAGGCCCTTTTCTCATGTAGGCATCGATTACTGCGGCCCATTTGATGTACGACTTTCAAAAGGTAGAGGTAACAAATCCTACAAGGGATACATCGCGGTATTTGTCTGTATGTCAGTGAAGGCTATACACCTCGAAGTGGTCTCAGACCTGACTACGGCGGCATTCTTAGCAGCCTTTCGACGTTTTGTATCTCGAAGGGGTCTATGTACAGACGTTTATAGCGACAATGGAACAAACTTCGGAGGAGCCAATACCGTGTTACAAAAGGATTTAAAGAAAGCGATCAATGCTTCACACACAGAAGCCGCGCAAGAATTATCCAACGATGGTATTAACTGGCATTTCATACCACCAGGCTCTCCACACTTCGGTGGTCTATGGGAGGCCCGCGTGAAATCCACTAACCCCTAATTTATTCACTAGGAGTTAAGCCGGGTTAGTGAGTTAAGGGAGTTAGCTAGTGTTATTTTCCATGTAAAAGGTGAGTTAAGGGAGTTAAGGCGATTTAACTCCTAGTGAATAAATTGGCCGTAAGCATCATTTAAAACGAGTCATTAAAGATACTAAATTAACGTTCGAAGAATTTTCAACCGTTCTGTGCCAAATAGAAGCTGTTCTTAACTCGAGGCCTTTATGTGCCATAAACACTGATTCACAGGACCCAGAAATTTTAACACCGGGACATTTCTTGATGGGTTATTCACCCAAAGCTATTCCGGAACCATCGTTAATCGAAGTCAATCCCAACCGTCTTCAAAGGTGGAATTTTTTACAACACTTGTTTCAGCATTTTTGGTTCCGTTGGAAAACGGACTATCTTACCCAATTACAAGCAAGAACAAAATGGAAAAAAGCTACTCTTAATATCAAGGGGAATGATATTGTTATTTTAAAGGACGAAAGAAATCCTCCTGCTCAGTGGCCAATCGGTATAATAACACAAGTACATAAGGGAAAGGATAACTTCGTACGGGTTGTATCTGTTCGTGTCAAGAATCAAATCATTACCCGTCCCATCACCAAATTATGTGTACTACCTATCCACACTAATGAAACTCAGCCTAACTAACAGTTCGTCCCAAAAATCAGTGTAAAGTGTTGTTTAGTGTTTGTCAAAATAGCGTGTTAATTTAGAATACCAAATAATATTAATAAATTTTATCCAACAGTATGGAGGCTTATATGATGGATGGCTTCGACGAGTTGTGGGAGGAGTCGCGACCACTGGAAGATGTTTTGGAGTTGCATCCCAACAAGGGGGATAAAAATATTGTTGCCAGAAGCCCGTCAACTTCAAGACAGACTCCAGACAGACCAACAACGTGTTCAATTCGTCCTCCACTAAAGGAGATTTCGCCAAACAAAAGGGTTCCCAGGCCCCACGAAAAATGCTATGAGGTTTGGACGAGAGAGGAAGTCTGCTTATCGATGCGACAAAATACACTCGATTCCATACCATGGAAAAGGATTCGCCAATCCAAACGTAAAACTTGGACGATTATGGTACCAGAGGAAGGAGGAAAGGTCAGGCTGAAGCTACTGCCGAACCACAGGGTCCTATACTATAACTTTGTAAAGGACTAAACTACCAGCATCATATATATATTTATATATTTTTTTCTCATTATATTTAAAAAAAAAAAGTACAAAAGAATTGTGATAATTTTTATATCAATAAGTCAAAAATTTGATAGCCATAAGTAAAAAATGAATTGTGATAATTTTATAAAAACTAAGATTAATAACCAAATTAGTAATTTACACTTTGAAATATATTTCAAGAGGGGGGAGGATGTTTAATACACAATAATTAGTTTTCGCGGCTGTCAGATTTGAATTAAATCGCGATGGTTAATTTTTCAAACGAACGCGCCACAACAAAGGGTAATTTCGACTAAGGCGACATCTGGCGAATATCCCTCCTCGAAGGATCATTTCATTGCAAGCATCGAGCATGATCTGTCTCACTGGTTGGCCTATATAAGAGCGTGTCGCACAAGGAACGAGCATCATTCTGAGCTAAGCGCCAGAAGGTCAACATCACTACCGAACACTGTTTCTTGTGGTCGTTTTTAACGCTGCAAGAAATAAGTTATTTTTCATCGCAGAATTAACAAATGATTTGATTTTTGACCCGTCGCGAATGAAGCATCATTTCGGGTCCTTTCGGCAAGAATTCGTCATAAAGTTTGCACTTCGATTCAGGAACTGACAGTTGGGAACAGTTTGTTTTATAGATTCATTAGAGTACCTCGTGTATAGGTTAGAGTGTTTAAGAAAATTGAAGACCGTGAACCAGGAATATTTTGAATAAATTGAACTGTCAAATATAAATCTTGTTATTATTTCACTAAAAGGGATCCAGCATTTCTTTTTCAGCTACGGCAAATAGAGGCCGTAACAATTAACTTTGCCTTACCGTTTGTAACGCCAAGACCCCGTCATCACACACAAAAATGAATTACACCAGTGTGTTTAGAATGATAAAAATAATTAATTTCTGCATGTCCGTCCGTCTGTCTGTCCGTCCGTCTGTCTGTCTGTCCGTCTGTCCGTCTGTACGTCTGTCCGTCTGTCCGTCTGTGGCGCGGATTGCAAGCGCACAGATTGAGCTAGAGACTTGAAATTTTACGCAGATCCGTTTTTCGTAAAATGCGAGGCTAAGTTCGTTCATGGACAAAAATGGATCATTAGGGGGGGGGGGGGGGCGGTTCCCCTCCATACGAACGAAAACGTTTTTTGCAAATATCTCGAAAACGATGCATCTTATCAAAAAAACCAAAGAACAAAAGTTATTTAGGATATAATTCTACATAAAACTTCCATACATCAAAAGTCGATTGGAATAAATTTTAAAAAATCTTATTGAAAAGTTTGACTTCAATGTCACCATACGGGTTTTCAATAATTGCCAGTTTTTTAGGTAAAATAAAGAGGTTGAAATTTTTCATGAATACAATACTTTATTATGCTACGTACATTTGGTGTTCATATAATCTAGTAATTCGTATAATGCGATGTTAATATAACTGCGAGTCTACTATATTTACGGCTCATGCTTTTATTTCTAATACGCAACGCACAATTTTGAGTACATTTTATTAAAAACTTTTTTTTTTGTAAAAGTAAAATCCTCGACTCTAATTTCCTACTTTTCATAGATTTTCATCAAATTAATTTGAATTACAACTGGTTTTTATGTAGAATACTTTTTTGTACAATACAAAAAAAAATGTTTCATTCAAAAATAATTAATCAACCCGAAGGGTTAAATCTGCACCTTTAGAATCACAAAAAAAAAACCATACATCCCACAACTGATCAATATTGAATAATGGTTTGGATAATTTTTCCTTTACGCTCTGCCCGCACCTGTCATATTAAATTATTAATTTAATTGATTAGATCATCTTTTACAGTATTGATAGCCACAAAACGAGGGTCAAAAAGAATTTCACGTACCCAAAATTTTATTTCGCTTCGTCATTGAACCACACAAAAAAACGGTGACAGGAGAGCGAAATTCACAAGTAAAATAATGTGTCCCTGAATGCTTCTCCTAAACATTCCAAGGTAATTCAATCTTTTCTCGCGGGAACAAGGATATTGATATTGGGCCATGTAAGCAAAGGGTCTACGATATTAAGGAATCGAAAATACTACTAAGGTTCAGATTAAGGTACACAAAGGATGAAAAAGGTAAAGACAAAAATTATTCCCTGATGTTACACTAAGCTAAGCCCATATCCGAACCTGACGAAGAGTGAAACTCACCTTTTCTTTGCACTAAGAATGGATGGATACTGCTGAGAATCTTATACTTTAGTCAATATAATGGCTCCATATAAATACAGCAAGAGTCTTACACTAATCTGAAGCACTTCCCTTCTCTTTACTTTATTATTATTATTGTCGGTACACCGCTGAGTGCAATATCTTTGGCAAAACGTGGCAATGCCAAGGAATTTCGTGTAATATTGCGGTTGTTGGTAGGTGTAAAGAATTCGTAGGTGTACTTGCGGTTCCTTACAGTTTAGACATTTACCATTCCGTCCCTCCCTCGGTCGGATGTTATCGGTAGAATGTTTTGGTGCAGATAATACCCGAAACCATATTAAATATTGTCTGGATATGGTTGAAAGAAGTACGTGCTAAAGATGTTACCCCCAATGTTAATGCTTTCCTTTTTTTTATATTCAGTTAAATTCTTGTTCCTTTTACTTCTTGGCTCATCCACTTACTGCTGCCGGGCGACAAACTGAAAGTAGTTCGTGTTCCGTTTCGTTTCTACATGGAACGGATGTTAGAGGTCGCTACATAAATACCATAAATTTCTGCCATTCGAGGAAGCCAATGTGCAGGACTTGTCGGTACCACCGTCCACACCCACAGCTTCTGTCTGATTCACTATAACAAAATCATCTCCGCAACTAACGACACTTCTACTGTGGCCATTCCATGGTTGGCCAAAACTTTTCCTTTTTTTCCAAAGAGGCTGCATGTAACCTCAACGCAGTGAAGATCTGAAGCGGGAGAAATACGGAAGTGACATCATTTACTCCTTTTTTGTCATGTTCCAAGTAGATAGTCATGTGTGATTCTAGTATATGGGTAACAACTCTCGTATATGCAATATTTGTAAGTAGGTACAACATATATAAGTGTTATCCTTTGCAACGATATATGAAACGAATATCCTGGATACAGGAAGTTCAGTTTTTATTATTCAATATATGAGTTCGGTTGGAACGCAAAGCATGTCCTCGACTTCCTTTTTATGTTGGGGATATGTGCAGGTTTTTTCCCCGTCATTTTTATTTCGTGTATGAGTTTGTTGGCCAACAAACATAAACAAAACATATTTTATGGCTGACCAGAGATAAGAGAAATTGATTGCCTTGTCGGACTGTGCTCAGCAGGCAGGACACAACAGACAGTACCATGAAAGAATGAACAGGACATTATATGCTATTCTATGCAACTGGGCCAATCTCAAAGCTACTGGTATGTCGGATTCTACTGTATGCTGAATGGCATCCTGCTGGTGCCAACGGAAGTAGATCGCATCACTTTATCTGTAGCGTTGAGTTGTATTTAAAATTTCTGGTGCGGTTTCTAGGATAGTAGGTGAGTTGAGATCCTAAAAAGGACACTTGTGATGTGACGATGATTTATTGCCTCCGGAATATTGAAGTATATCGATAAAAAAATGCAATAAAATGCTTTTTATGATAATTAAACGGTAATATTTTGTAACCAAAAGTCCCTCTATTGGTAAGAACAAAAAAGTATTGCACTTAAATGGAAGGCAGTTAAAAAAAATTTGTTTTGTGAAAAGAATTTATGTGGCAATAAAACCTTTTTTTCCAAATACCATTTAAGTTGGTTTTATTGCTGGGACAAGTCCATACGAAAATTAAAAACATTTCTACTTTTTCGCTTATCGGAGGGCATCGTTTTGCGCTTTACCCAATAAGTCATACTGATAGAGGCTTAAGTGGCTCACATAAATTATAAAAAGGCATTTAAGTTTGTGGGTGGGTTTTTTCAATAATGAAATGAATTTAAATTGATCAAAAATAGTGGGTAAAGGATAAAGACGGGGTTTTGTTAGGGATGCGTATTTTGATTTGTTTTGGAATATTATAGTTTAGATTATTGGTCCAAGCAAAGGTTATCAGTTGTATTTTGAATATTTATTTTGAAACCACTAAAATTTATACCTCGTTTTCAAATTTTCTTGATTTTGAAAGTAAATATAATAAGTCTTTTTTTTTGCTTGATGACGAGTCACGTATTGTTAAATACACAATAATATTTTTTTTATGAAAAAACAAAAGTATTGCTCAAAAATCTTAGTGTTGTTCAAAAATTCGAATTTTTTGAATATTTTTATACTCTATATGATATATCATATAGGAGTATATGAGATTTAGTATACTGTTTGTAACACATCGAACCAATCGTTGGACACAAAAATGAACTAGACCAGGGTGTTTGGCTTTCGACAACAGATTTTGATTTTCGCATATCCGTCCGTCTTTCTGTCCGTACTTTCGTAAGAATTGAGCTAGAGACGTGAAATTTTGTACAGTTGCGTTTCTCGAAAATAGCAAGGCTAAGTTCTTGAACGGGCAAAAACGGACCATTCCTTCCATCCTCTTCCCTACCAGTTTCTTACCATTGGAACCAGTTTCTTACCATTTTCTCGAAAACGGTGAATTGTATTGAAATATTTGTAAAAGTAAAATGTCTTTAGAATATGATTTTACATAACTTATCTATACATCATAATCCAGTTGAACAACTCATTTCCCCCTACCCCATAGAAATTGAATACTTTTTCTATTTACTCGAAAACGGAAAAAAGGTCTTTGGGCTTTTCTCGGAAACCGTGCATCGTATCGAAAAATTTAAAAGGAAAAAATGTGTTCAGATTGTGATTGTGTTCAGGATAAAATGTGTTTCAGAATTTATGAAGGACCACTCCTTCCCCCTTCTCCCATATAAATGGATTTTTTGATATAAAAATTTGGTGTCTCTATATAGAGTATTTGACGATTGGTCACTTGCGATTGTATAGCTTTGTTATACGTTAATTGATATCCAATTCCAAATAATTTTCAATTTTAAAAGCAAAAATGATGGAGAAAAGAACTAGATCAGTTTTGCTCTTTTCCCCTTAACTTTTTGGTAAAAATAGGTTGTTCAAAATTTTGAGTCTGTAACTTTTTTCCGCCGCTTTCTTGGATACCAGAAAGAAAGATCGGTAAATATTATTAATCAAAATTAAAAAACTAGTAAGTGTAATCCATTTGTTGTCTCCCCTCAATTCTACACTATTGATGGCCAAAACAAATAAGGTATAAATACATTTATGTTCTAATAAACTTCTACCCACAATTCATTTTTTTTTTCTTTTTTCAAGTTGATTCCAATTCCAATTATGTATATTACAAAAATATTTTATACACAACATATTTTTAACGAAATGAAATTTAAAAATAAAGACATATATTTTATTGC
Organism: Chrysopilus asiliformis; assembly: GCA_964034945.1. NCBI lineage: Eukaryota > Metazoa > Arthropoda > Insecta > Diptera > Rhagionidae > Chrysopilus > Chrysopilus asiliformis. The sequence continues at coordinate 22,001,746 of OZ035960.1, forward strand.
AAATCGTCGTAATAACTCACTATTTACGCTACTCATGAAACAGAAAACACTTATATAAAGTATCAATTTCAACAATTCAACAAAAAATATTAATAAAAAAAATCTATTTATGTACAAATCAAATAAAGAAGTATCAAATATAGTAATGCTGTCCGTTTATCATATTGTAGATAAATTTACATTTTTATTTCAGCTGATTGTATATTTATGTAAAACATTTCAATATGATAGATAAAAATTCCAGCAATGGATGAAAGCTCAAAATACCAAAATAAAGAGAAAAAAAAAATTATTGACGAGTATTCCACAAGTTTATTTGGATAAGTCAATAAAATCATAGAAATAAAATTGTATTATACGATATTATGATGGGATTTTTGTTGAGTTGAATTGCGGACACCAGATGGAGAAATCAATATTATTTTACTATTGACACAGATTCTGGTGTTTCTTTCTCGCGTTATTTAAATATGGTCTATGTAGAATTGTTTGAAACAACATTTTTAAATTTGTGGTGTTTCTAATACCAAAAATGTTCGATATTTTAAAGTGAAAATTCAAATGAATTTAGTTAAGTATTCAATTAAGCTAGACACATAAGTATTGATATTCTAATTTAATATTATATTAAGATTTCGTATTTATGAAAACGGAAAAAATAATCACGTAGGAAACGTTCCTATAAAATATGGGAAGGTAATTATAGGACTCGTTACTTAATTTTTTAGAACAGGCTTACATAAATATTTGAACAACGTAGTTTGCACTACAGGCATTCCTAAACTAATATGCTATAGTATGGTAGGAAATCGTTCCTGTTTTGTTAGAAGTGATTGCAGTTGTATGTGGGATTCAGTACCACAAAAATTCTGGTACGAATCGTTAGTTAGTTCGTTCCTGTGTCCTTTCCTGCGAAAATATATTAATACCCATATATTTGGCCACTATTTGGTTTTTCCCATAAATATTATAGTGGAGGGTGAGATTTCGGGACAATGGCTATACCAAATGTTTTTCCCGTGAATTGATAAGTACTAAAACCAACTAATTTTAGTCAATATTTTTTTGGTCAAATATTATGACGCCTATATACATATATATGGTATCACAATGGACCTCATTGGCCTAAGTGAGTCGAAGGACCGCCACTCTAACCTAACCCTAACCTATGACGCCTAACAACTAGACGGATAAACCGACAGCATTGGACAAAATAAAAATTTTAATTCCCACTTGTCCCTCTACACTATAACTTTCGAAGAAACTGAAATAATACATGTGAAATTTTAAATATTTTTCAAAAAAAACTAAAACCAAGTATGGTGAATGGGGGAAATTGGACCACTTCTTCTCACATTCCTTGCACCAAGAGAACATTGTGAACTTTTCTTAATAATCGTGCGTTTAATGTAGATTTACAGCAATAAATATCCAATCAAAAAAATGTCAAATTTCCAGTAGGTAAGAAAAACACACTTCTACAGCAATTAAAATTTAATTAGACCAAAATTCTTAAAGCCCCATAAAATAACGTGGTTTCACACGATTTCACACGGAAACTGGTTTAAAATTCAATCATGATGTCTTTTTAATTCCTCACAGATATTCATCTGTTCGTTACGACAAATTAGATGCACAGATATAATTTTCAATTAGGTCTTACGATCAAAATTAACGGAATGAAATTTCAAAAATTTAATTGCTTATCAGAAATTAACAAAATTCAAATGCTATCGTATTCTCTGTGTAGTGTATTTTTACACAATAATAATTTATGATATCGTAAATCACCTGTTTTGGACCATGAATTTCGGTATTCCGCTGCTTAACCGCAAGTCAACATAAATTACTGAAAAAATATCGGAAAAAAATATTATTTTACGACCGACAATTTAGTTTTCAATTTCACCGCACTCAATGACCCCTTCACATGAAATTTTAACCCAAAATGACGACGCAATACACATGACAGACGGTGTGCGAGCATAGTTGAATTTCATCCCATGCTCCCAGGCTTCAGCAGTAATACCGAGTGTTCTGGAAAATGACTCCACCTGGACAGTTGATTTTAAATGGATCTCCTCCCAATTATTTGGATATCCCTAGCAGAGAAATGCAAAGCATTGATGTTAAACGCTGCGTGAATTAATATCCATTCAGAATAATTATTCTATGATGGTTGAGCATAATTATGTCATAGGATACGGATGGATGAGTCGAAGTTCCCCATCTCCCAATAAATTCTAAAATCCACTTTAACCCAATCACTGTAGTTGTTGACATTCGAATTGCAAGCTTAACTTAACTAGAAAAAAATCAAATCAGTCTTTGTTGAATCCTCAGTATCCCACTATCAATTGTGCCAGACGCGATAGCGATAAGATGAACGAATTTTTTTGAGTTATGCCAAGAAAGTACAGATTTATCTTATCTCGGATGTTTTTTTTGTTGCTATGCGTCGTCAGGTACAGGTAGTTATACTATACGTAAATAAGTAGACAGGTAGAGGTCCATTGAGAGAATTACTGGCAATAAGAGTCGCAGGATAGGAAAATAAAAAAGGCGGCTAAAGGATTACATTTATAACATCTTCCCATAGTCCGCTATCGTACCCATCGGTAAACGCCCTTCCCCCGACCAATGTTTTACCATTGTTTATTACGTGAGTGAAACAGAGAACAATCGTTTCTGGTTTATTTCGCTGGTCCCCGACTACACGACAGGAATACAGAGAGCCTCTGTCTGTTACTTTATTTAAACATAAGAAAACCCCAAGGTACAAAAATCCTCAACGCAACCATAGTCGGGTCGAACATAAATTTCCGGCTTTCTTCCCAATTTTGTGAACCCCTTTAGCTGGAATTATGCTGGAACGCGAAGAAGATCTGGTAACCGACACACTTAGACCTCGTACTCTTCCTGAAAGGATCACCGTAATTTGTTTACAAGACGAAGGTGTAATTTGCTTTTGGTAAGTGTACACTTCTGTTGTTTGGAAGGTTAATGAATTATACACAAATATTTGAGTTTTCTAGCACAATTTTTCTAGATCTTTCGTTCTCTACTGTCATCGTTTCTTTCGTGTTTTATCGTAATTACGAGATGATTTCTTTTTGATTATGCGAGTATAATGAATTTAAATGTGAACTCCCACGACGAGAAAATCAAATTGCATAGTATTACATTTATGGCCTACCACAAAGTTCATTCTGCAGATACGGATGTTTAAAAAAATTGATTTATTTTAATGTTGGATTTAATTCACCTTAAAATTTTATTTTATTTCAAAAATAAATTCTAAGGTAAATATATTCAATGATTATGAAGGGTTTTGAAGATACGAATGATGATAATTATTAACTTTCGAATGTTAGAGTTATTAAACCAGGGAGCAATCGTTAAATACTCTTTATGAGGACATACCGAATTCCGATTTAAAAATAAAGGTGGGAGGAAGATATTTTGCCGTTATCGGGCTATTCCAGATTTAGTACATGTTTTTTTGTAAACAACCAATAAATTCTAAATTGGGAGATCTCATCTGGTTATAGTTTAAATTACGCAGGGACGTAGATTTTGTATAATGAAATCATATTCTGTTCACATTAGATTTATCGTTTGTTTTTATTACTGAGAATATTTTATTGCATTTTGATTAATATCGTCAATATAAAAATTTACAAATTTTCAGTTTGCCTAATGAAGTTTTCAAACTTTCGATTTCCTAAAAAAAGTAGTGTTTTTGTTCAGCGCTTTTTAATTTGTTGTTATTATCAGTTCACGTAAATGTGGCTAGAATATTTTGGACGCGAAAGGGTTAAATATTCATTCGAAGAAAAAGGATTAATCAAAAATTTTAATTTTCTGGGGTTTCTTTATTGTTTTTTTTTTGTTTCTATAGTTACATCACTGAAATAGACCCTGTTTCTGGAATGCGGAATTAAGGGTAGGCTATCACTCTTTACAGATATCCCCCAAAAACAAAACACAAATTCTCCATGTTTATAGATTTTATTGCATTTGCTTTAAGTAATCGTCATAAAGTTGAAGTGCTTCAGAACTAGTCCTAGGCTGTACCAACTGCAGAGCGTGTTTAAAATTCTCCCAACCAATTTGTACTGAATTTATATCCTTTTCAAGGACATGAAGTGCAGCTTCTTGGCACACCGCCTGTATTTCAGCTCCAGAGTAGCCGTCAGTTCGCAAAATCAATTCCTCTAAATTAATATCATCCGAAATCGGCATTTTCTTCAATTTAATTCTAAAGATCTCCCTTCTAGTGTCCTTATCTGGTAATCCAACATAAACAATTCGATCGATTCGTCCAGGACGCATCAAGGCCTTATCAATCATATCTGGTCGATTAGTGGCCGCAACTATAGTCACATTTTTGAGGACATTCACACCATCCAACTCGGTTAGCATTTGAGCTAAGACTCGTTCTTTTACTGAGGATCCCCCACCATCATTTGATCGCTCACCCCCGATCGCATCGATTTCATCGAAGAATATTATCGCAGGAGCGACTTGCCTGGCTTTGCGGAAAACCTCCCGAACAGCACGTTCAGATTCGCCGACCCACATTGAAAACAACTCCGGACCTTTAATGGACAGGAAATTCACGCGACTCTCGGTCGCCAGTGCCTTGGCGATCATCGTTTTTGAACAGCCTGGGGGACCGAACATAAGAATTCCGCCTGGGGCAGTGATGCCGAGTTGTTGGAATTTCTCAGGATACATTAGAGGCCATTCGATTGCTTGCTTGAGCTTTAATTTTAGGTCTTCTTGTCCGCCAATATCTGTCCATCGCACGTTTGGACTTTCAATGAGAACCTCTCGCATAGCGCTTGGTTTTACCTGATTTAAAGCGAATTTTATATCGGGCAGTTCCAATCGATTGCGATTCTCTGATTTTAAGACATTACAAGCTGCCTTCGATACAAGATTGGCGAGATCTGATCCCACGTAGCCATGTGTTACTTGTGCGATTTCTTTGATGTCACCCTCACTCAAGTGATGCTCAACTTTGCTTAAATGTTTTTGCAATATCTCTAGCCGGGCAGTAGGATTTGGCGCTCCAATTTCAATTTCTACTTCGATTCGTCCACTTCGTCGCACAACTGCATTAACATTCTCAATGTTTGATGTTGTTGCCAAGAGGAATGTCCTGCTAGCATCTTGTCTCAAGTGTAAACTATCGAAAACGTTAAAGAATGCTGCCGATAGTCGCTTGACCGTGTCATTCGTTTCATTCTTTGGACAAATGTTATTTATATCCTCGATTATTATGAGACTCGGATGTGGGTATGCATTAAAGGCCAATTGAAATCTCCTCATTAGATTCTCCTCCGAGTCCCCAAAATACTTGCTGAATATCTCATTGGGGTTTATGCGTACCAAATTGGCATCGATTTCGTTCGCCAGTGCCTCACAAATCATACTCTTTCCACATCCGCTCGGTCCAAACAAAAGCACACCACGGGATATTTTTAATCCTGGATGGGTTTCCCTTAGGCCCAGTGCGACTTCTATTAGCTCTTCAATTTCGTCCAAAATTGAATTAATTCCACCTAAATCTGATTTTCGGATTTTTGGTAATTCGTTTACTGGCGTTTCGTTTGCTTTCGATTTCTGCGGATCTATTGAAATTCGGGTGCTGTGAGTTACTTCGAAAATTGATTGATTTTCATCTTTATCTAAATTTAATTCTCTTATTTGTGCTTCTAATATGTCAATATGATTTCTTCTCTCACTGGCAATGTTTCTGACTTTGAATTTAAGGATTTTATTGTAGAATTTAATTGAAATTTCGCAATCCATGCAAAAATATTTCCCTTTTAATTCAATTTTGAGAAATTTTTTAAGCTCTTCAAATGATTTTTCTGGCAAAAAATTGCTTTCAATTAAATTTAAGAATATTTCAGTGGATGGAAGAGGATCATTGATTAACTTTGCTATTTTTAGTCGATGACCTTTGAATTGTTGCCAATTTAGAGGGAAATCTGCAAAAAATAAATAACAATTTTAATTAGTTTGACAAATGACACTCGAGAGAATCAGGATTAGGACATTTTTAAAGGGTTTCATTTTTTTTTAAAGCCGCAACGTCACTCTATTACGGTTTTTGGAGGGTTTAGCAAAGACAAAAGATAAAGATGATAAAAATTTTCACAAAGGTAAAATTTTTCATATTTTCGTTCTGTAATAGAATTTAATATCACAAAATGTTGTCAAAATATCAATACTTTGTTTCTTTTTAGTTTTTACTATATTTTTTAAAACTAACCCCGATAAGTTGAAGTACGATAGCCTCGAATTCTTTAGTAACTCAAAGTTTTTTTTTCACCCCCTACATGTTCAAATTATTTAAAAATTCTACTGTTTGTAAATTTTTTTTTGAAATTTTACCATTAGGTACTAATATTATTGGAAACTATAATGGCCGCTAGATCTAGATAATACAACTTATAGAGAAAAACAACAAAATTTATAGACAGAAAATTTTTTTCCTTAAAAACTTAAGATTTTGTCAAAATCATGGGCAGTACTCAAAAAATTGGGAAAGCAAATTACAGAAAATCAGTACTCAAATTAAACAAAATTACTGTAATATGTGGAAAAATACATAATATGCATGATACGAACTTATGGCAGAACCTGAATCATACGTCGATGCGTCCGTCATGCGTGCGTCCGTCTGACAGTTCGATGCGGTGACAGTTGGGTACGGCAACGAATCTGGAGTTAATTCATTGTTTTGCACTTCTTCTATTAGTTTATCGTCGAAACAATTGCTTTCAATTTGTTCCATACTTAAATTGCTTAAATCGTAAACAAACTTTTTTGCGAAATTACATTTCCGTGCGTTGCCGCATGTAAAAGTAGAAATTCGACCTACTCTATGCGATTGCCGCATCGGAAAACGCATTATTATGGGAGTACTCATAGCAACCCGTTGATTTTACTTTGACCGCATCGAACTGTCAGACGGACGCACGCATGACGGACGCAGCGACGTATGATTGAGGTTCTATATTTATGGGTTTTTTCAATTTTTTTCATCATAATCCGAAAAATTAATAAAAACTAGATAGCTTTTGGGATTAAACGTAGAGTATTAATAAAATAATTCATAAATAAAAGTTTTCTATATAGTAGTTAAAATTTAAACAAGCAAAACATTATGAGACTATAGTTATTTTTTAAATCGATATAAGTAGAAAATAATCTAAAAAACTGCGTAAATCGAGTGATGGGTGCACTTAAGGCGTCTGCGAAACGCCCTAATTGCATGCTAATACCCATTCTAATTCCATTTTTATTGGAAAATTTCCAATTCGCTGTGATAAATGAATTAAAACTTACTAGACTTGGTAATGCAATTAGACCGCTTCGCACAAGCTTTAACAAACTGATATAGGATATAAACTTTCATCAAAATTGTTGAAAATTAAAAAGTAAAATTTTTACCCACCCTGTTCAGACACAAACACTGTCGTTAGAAATTTATCGGGAACTGGCCACACTTGTCGAATTTGTTTACAAATTCCTTGAACCAAGTAGCCGTCATTTGAAACCGCTGAAACCGAAACTAAACCACCTATTTTTATTTTGCACAACTTCATTGCACTTTCACTTATGAAAATTAGATTATTCTGGAGTCTTAGAGGGATGTCATTGAGGCTATCACTGGGAATTTTACTGGATAAATGTTCCGTAAATAAAATCTCATCTTTAACGAACGAATTTGTAATCTCGCACTGTTTACTGTGTTCGTTACGGTCATCGTTGGTGATATTTGCCTTGCACTTTTCACAGAAATACCAGAGCACTGCCTGCTTCTTTGAAGACGATTTCGGTGGCATTTGACACTATTTTTAAGTGAAAAATTCAAAAAATACAAAAACGTGTGCGAACTAAACACATGAGCAGTACAGAAATGTCAAAAAGTTGCTTCCTCGTTGGTGGGGCTTTGAAAAAATATAATTTTCAGGTTATGAAATTCAAATATTTGGAGGGTTTTTATAGATAAAATAAAATTTATCAAATGGTTTTTTATTTTAATTGTAGAAATGCCCGCAAATCATTTTAAACCAAGCGAAGATTATTGAGTGAAAACTTGAATAACAAATCAATTACATAAAACATTTATTGGACGGAATAGAACACTTGACAACATAGTACGTGCGTGCAAAATATACTCTAAAATGGGTGATTTCGATTTTAAAACAATTATAAGACATATTGTACTTAAATATAAATTGTACGACATAAAACTCAATTAACGTATTGCGTTTGCAAGGGAATGTCTTCAGTGGGTAAAGCTGATTCAACTTTTGCCTGGGCTGGTTTGTCAGAATGAATTTCTACAGAAACTTCTGTAAATAGGGCCTCCCATTCCCAGGTCTCATCGGTCTCTTCCAAAACAGCATGGGGTTTCAGACAAGTCGTCAAAATACTGAGATCAATATCCTCTAGGGCACAAAATGCGCTCTGTTTCAAAAGCTCTGAATTTAACTCTTTGAAAGTGTCCACTCGATTTATAGTGACTCTGAAAAAGTTAATTGATTTGTGATTTAGTTAAATAAAACATATGTTAACAAACGATGGAGCCTCAACAGTTTCATTCATCAATAGTTCATCTTGAATGTCGTCTAGATCCGGAATAATCGGAATATCGTCATCGAAACTTTGGTCAATTTCTATTGGTGTTGATGTCGGGAATTCTCTAAAATTTAAGAGATTAGTTATCGTACTTTAAAGAGGCTGTTATTGTGTTACTGTTCAAAAGATCCTTTTCCACTTTTTAACCTAAAACTGGACAGAAAATTAAATGCAAACTTTTAATGGCAGCTGGAAAACTTTTCAACTTACTTTCCGGATTTCGTTCGAGAATCAGCCCAACCGCCGGTTTTTGGTTTCGGTGGCTCCTTTGGGGTGCTCTCCGTCAAATCCTGGCTAATATCTATGTCGATATCAAACGATTCTTCCTTCTCCGAGCTATTTTGCGAAGTCGGTGTTTGTTGTTGATTTGCTCGTCTTCCTTTCTTCGCGCTCTGACAGGTAAATTACTTAACACAGGTATTACGAAAACGCGGATAAGTTTACCTTTTTTAGAGAAAGCTTAAAGTCTTCAGCCCAATCCATTTCAGACACTTTTTCCTTAAAAAACTAGAATCAAGCGGTAGTCATAGATACACTTTGACGTTTCAGGTGTAAACAAAAACCTTTTTTCGGTCGTTATTAAGTCAAGTTGAGTCAAAATTACGTTTTTCAGCCATCACCGACAGAGTATAATCGCTACATTTCGCAATATTTATATCTTCTAAAATTTTAACAATTTGATTGGCTGAAAGTGAACTGTCACTTGATAAAAAAATTCTCACGGACGACATATTTTCGCGTAGCACTTGGCGTTGAGCTGGCCTTTTGAGATTTTGGACGTCACTTTTTTCAAAAATTTAGCATTTTCGGTGTTTTTTATAGTTTAAAATTCAATAGAAATGCACTTTGCATTATTTTTGTTGATACCCAGTGCTTTTGCGCTACGCGAGAACAGTGATTACAGCCAATTCGATGACAATGCGTTGTACAAAATCAATTGGCCCGGGAGGACGGAAATTGATATCGTAATATTTTTATTTAATTTATATTTTCCACGTAAGACAATTTTCGATTACATTTTAACAGGATTTAGAAAAGTATGAGCCGCTCTACGTGACAACACACGAGGACGAAAAGTACAAATGCCTAATCCCGAAGAACGCCAAGGAAGAACAGGAGCAGGAATACTTCGCCACAGCAATTTGTAAGTTGGCTTTATTTATGAGAATTGCAATATATTTGTATTTAAATAGCTCCGGTTCACATTATCTCGCCAATATTCTCGACTTCAAGTTGTTCGTACCGAATTGAAGCCTACTGGACATACGAAATCTGCCATGGCCACCATGTAAAGCAGTACCACGAAGAACGGGACGGTAAAATTTAATTTTATTGAAGGGAATTTGCTTTATGGCAAGAAATCAATTGCAGGTAAAAATATTAAGCTGCAGGAGTACTATTTGGGCAAATGGGATGGCGTCAAAAGCGATAATTTGATCAGAAAGATCAAAGATGATCTGGAGAGCGGAAGGAATTTCAGGCGGACTAAAATCGATAACGTAAACTATCCGTATTTAGAGTTGGAAATGGATGATGGAACACTTTGCGATATTAATAATGAGCCACGTATTACCCGTGTCCGTTACATTTGCCAATCACGGGCAAAGAACGAAATATATTCGTTGAAAGAGACTTCCACCTGCAATTATGAAGCTGTTATCTTGACCTCCGTTCTTTGCAAACATCGGGCTTTTGTCCCGGAAGACTCCGATGAAAGTGTGATCAACTGTTTGCCAGTTGAGGGATCACATGAGTGGCCTCACAGCTGGTTGAAGAACGAATTGGATGATATAAAGAAACGTCATAAGCTGTTGGCGGTAAATTATTGGATTATTATTTGCGAAGAAAAAAATACCTTTAATTGCATCTTTATTAATTATTTAGCTAGAAGTACAGGAGAGCTTGTTGCATGGTGTATAGATTTTTACAGAATTTTAACTTTCGTTTATAATTTGTATTACTAATTAGTAGAGTTTTTGGATATTTACTAACAAAATTTGCAAGTTATTTTACTAAAAGTCTTGTTTTTTTATTAAGGTGCTGTATATTAAATACGTCACACATTTCATTTATACGTTACACAAAATTCCATACAGAGTCGAGTAAGAATGAGACGAAGTTTAAAAGGACGAAAATGGGCGTTTTATGGTCAGCCCGTAACACATATTCGTCTTTAGAATAATCTCATCTGCCTTTTAATACCGCTTTAGTTAAAAATCAAACTAATTTAAAGCCGCACTTTGCAGTTCGACTGTCCCGAGAAAGTCATTTTTTACATTGAATATTTACAAAAGAATCATTCAAAATCCTATGTTTTCAATTTCACGTACTTTTAAAAAGCTGTGAGTTCTTGTTGCAAATAGTTTTTGAAACATGTAAAATTTGCTTCTCGTAGAAATAATTGTGTCCAATTAAAATTTGCAATGGTTTTAAGAAGGGATTTCAGTACTTATGATTTTAGGCGAATTTATAAAACACGCAACATTTCTATCTGTAATAATTGATTACAAATATCAAAATTCTATAGAAAAAAACACTGAAAATCACGCAATGCACTCAAAACAGTACAAGAAAATTCATTTTTGTAGTTTTTGTCTTCTGTTTATTTTAAATTTTTATTTGTTTTCTATAACGTTTACCAATTTCAATTTGGTAGGACGCTATAACTTCAACAAGGGAAAACATCGCTATTCTAGAAGTAGATCCTCAGGTTTGTTTTATTTTTTTTTAATTTTATTTTAGGTGTTTTTCTTTACTCTAGTTTCGAGTTTTTGCTTCATTGCATAAGATTTTTATTTTATTTACAAACCATTTCCAAATTTTCCTGTATATACGTTTTATGACAGAAAATTAATTTAAACTTAACAGTCCAATTCTGATAGACTTGTCACTTCAAATCGTAACTATCATACGCTGTCGCAATTGGTATATACTCCTTTCAATACGAAATCTCCTAATTAAAGAGATTTTATTCAAATATTGATAAATAAAGTCATACAAAGCAAACATAATGCCTACATCGGTTCGCGTGACATTTGTCGTATCGCAAGTCTATCAGAATCAGAGCCCAAGACAATTTAACAACCAAACTGAGTGTAAAATATTTACAGGATGGTTCGCTGCGCCTGATGGACATTTTGCCAGCAGAGAATCCACCGCGCAGGACTTTGAAAGTCGCCATTGAGGAATATTTGGAGAAAACTGCTGGAAATACAGCAGGGAATCGTCCCACTCCGGATCACCAATTTGAAGAGGAAGAGTCACCGGCTGTGGATTTACCACTTCCACCAGCCCCACAGGACGTGACGCCAGTCAGTCAATTTTTAGAAGGAAAAAATTGCCTAACTGGGGTATAATTTGGAAAATAATTTTTTTTATTATTTTTCAAAACACTGATTTGTTTTTGCAGGGAACTGGTTGGTGGAAATTTGAATTCTGCTATGGGCGATATGTCCGACAATTCCATGTCGACAAAAACGGTGAGTCGTCGTTGTTTTTGGGATTCTTTGATGAGAACTTGCACAAGGATTGGCTAAAAAAGAATCCCGAAAAACGTCCGAAGCCGAACAGCGTCCGAAATGATATTTCGCACTTCTATCAGGGCGGCACGATGTGCGATAAAACTGGCGAGAATCGACAAACTGAAGTGAAACTCAAATGTCTGGAAAATGCGTCGAGTGCCTCGTCAGTTTCGATGTATTTGCTGGAGCCTAAGACGTGCCAATATATTTTAGTCGTTGAGTCGCCATTAATCTGTGAGATTCTTCAAAAGGTCGATGATAACGGGCTGGTGGGGAAGAGTCCGTTGCAAGAGACGACTCGTGATAGTAAACCAGTTGAAAGTGTCTACATTGGGAACGTACAAGTAGATGATCTTGAAGTTCGATATGAAAATGATTAAATCTGGATAATTGAGAAATCTTTCATTTTTTTGTCAGGAGACATTTTTTTTACTTTCGAAATCAGTTGAGAAATTATTGTTGTGATATCTTATCAAGCATTACTGTAATTGATTAAAAATAATATTTTTGTTTTAAATAATTGTGTTTTTTTTACGTTGCTAGAGCTATATTGCGCAATTTTTAAAGACAGCGAAACAAATTCAGACTTTTTTCTTCTACAAAATAAAAATAAAAAACTTAAAAAAGCTTTTATTTAAAAAAAATGCACTAAAGAGGAAAAGTATTTTTTTTTGGGCACTGTATATCAGAAATATAAGCGAGATAAATATTTATTTTATGTTTTATGCTTTTATATCGCTTTTATTTCTGATACAGTGCCCAAAAAATTTTTTTTTTCCTTTTTAGTAGTTTTTTTAAAGAAAAGCTTTTTACAATTTTTTTGTATTTTATTCTTTTTAGTCATTTTGTATTTGATTAGTATGACTAAAAATTCAAAATGAAAAGGATAATCACATTATCCTAACGGGATCTTCCATTATCCTTACCGACTTCTCCGTTATCCTTAAAGACTTCCCCGTTATCCTTACAGAGAATCGGATCCATCGGTTCCAAAAATCCCCAGATAAGTTTTTTTTCCGGAAAGTTTGAGGGAAAGAATAATCACGTTATCTTTTTAGGAACTCCCCTTATCTTTACAAGGATGAAGTAAAGAAAATATTGTATTGACGTCGGACTTATGTATCTATGCAAAATTTCAAGTCAATTGAATAATTGCAAGATTTGAATCTGACAGTGTTGTTTTTATTCTGTTTGGCTGTACAAATGAGGCTTTCAGAGCAAGAGTGGACTAACCCACATGTCGAAATCGTGAATTTTTTTGTGTTTGAATCACTATTGCGAGTGAGTTTCTAGATAAAAATGTTTGGATACACAAAAGAACATTTCAATATTGAGTAATAAAGTCCACAGAATGTTTTTTTTTTCAAAAATTTACAGTCAATAATAGTACAAAAGTGGAAAAGCTTCAAAAACTCGGTTATGTAGCTTGGTCCACTTTTGCTCTCAACGCCTCGAATATAAACCGTCTAAATTTTCTCGAAAAGGGAAAAGCGTCTAAAATTTCTCGGCTGTCTTTAAAAACCGCGCAGTGCGGCAACGGAACGCATAAATTATCAATCATGTCGATTCTGATAGACGTTTGGACTGAAACGTCACGACACATGACACGCGAACCGACTCAGGTCATAGTCGAAGCTAGCGACAATCGTCGACTGAAGTGACGTTTCGGAGTCGAGAGTAATTTGGTTGGCGGCACCTATCACTTCTGTCGTATTTCAGACTGAAAATGAATAAAAATCACGTTTTTTTCGCCACTTTATTTACCAATATTTCGATTAAAATGAGAAGTCGATCAGAATCACAATGTACAGCTTTTAGTCGACTGAATTATATCAAATTTATTATAAAAAAAATTATTCATATAATAATGGCTACAATTATGGAGATAAATATATTTAATGATTATGTTGACATTTTAAAATATTTTTATCTAAATTATTTTAAGTTAGCATGCTACTTTTGCTTGAAATTCGGCCGCTAAAAATTTCGTTAAACCTGCACTAAGAATTTTTAGCTATTCTTTGATGGTTTCTTATGCATTAAAGATAAAATTGTTTTCCTCATTTCCTCAGTTTCATCGAGATCCGATTTATACGATTTAATGAGGTCATCCTTCTCGGTTATCTGCTCTTCCAGATGCTTTATTAGATTTTCCAATTTCAAATTTTTTTCTTGGAAATCTTGAGCTAATTTTGTCGTTTTCACTAGTTCGATTTCCTTTTTCTCTAGCATTTGCTTCTTATTTTTTTCGACACATTCAAGCATTTGAAGTTGTTTTGTTAAAGCTTCGCGCGCGGTGCTCTAAAAGATATTTAAAAAAGTTATGTAAAACATTATTTGATGGGAAGAATTTTGACATTTTTACCAGATTTTTAGCTTCAATTGTCAGCTTCTCAACTTGATTTGTCTTTTGCAATTCATTCTTTCGACTTTCCTCGAATTTTTTGCTCAAGTCTGTAAAAAATGAAGTAATGAATTAAATTTCTTTTTCAATATAATTAATGGTTTTCATAGATTAGTTTTTTTTCAATTTTGGACAACATCTCATTTTTAAAAAAATCATAAAAATTCTATAGGACAATCAATAGAGATAAAACCACAAGAGACTTTTTGAAAACATTCTTTCCGCGATATTTTACTCCGCGGTGGATTTTTATAACAATTTCCGCATATGTGCATTTTTTTCTAAAAAATTTTCATTGCGGCGCAATTTTTTGTTGCATACCGAAGTGATTATCTTGATAAAACAAGATATCTTATATAATCACTACCAAAAATTGACACAAACCTTCTCCTCTCTGATCGATTTTTAAGCACGCAAAAATGCCAAATACGGGTTTTGTACCGGACGCCGATCTGCCCTGGGCACCAATCATGTATTTCGACGCGTCTCTGTCTTTCGACTTCGACGCAGCTTTTAACTCTTGACTTCGCCATATATGCAGCTTGAAATCTCGCGGAATCGTCACTATGAATCGAAGCGTTCTGACGGTCACTATAGGAAATTTGAAGCTGCTGATATGGCGAAGTTAAGAGTTAAAAGCTGCGTCGAAGTCGAAAGACAGAGACGCGTCGGAATACATGATTGGTGGCCTGGTCATAGGATAGGTTAATTTTTATAATATTTTTTATGATTCGAAATAAGTCCTACTATTTAAGTGTCTCGGGGAGATAGCAGTTTTTTATTCTCATAAATAACTTTTCCGTTCATTTTAATGGCAGAACTTGGACAGAAGTGAAATTTTTGTCAGGTTGAGACATCGGCTCGAATAATTCATTACTGCGGAAATAACAGATGTCCATAAAAAAATTGACACCTCCCCTCCACATTTGTGACTTTTTTTGGGGTTTTGGTACGGGACTTGATACCCATGTCACACTACGCGCGGTATTACACACTGCAACTTTCGGGCTTACTTAAGCCGATTTTCGGGAGAAACGACTGAGGAGGGAAAAGTTGCCACTCGAAATCATGGCTTATCGACAATCTGCATACATGCAAAGCGTGTGAACCGGTTTGGGAAAAGTAGTAGGCAGAAATAATTTTCGTTCTGACCGTCAGCAGGTAAAGATCTTGGGAAGTATATGAGTAGCAGCAATTTCAATGGTTTGAGTTCACACACAAACATGTAAACTTGTGTAGCATATGCAAGCAGGATTGGCTTATTTAAGCCACAAATGTAAGCACATTGGCTTATTAAGCCCAAAAGTTGCCGGCTTAAATAAGCCAAGTGTAATACCGGACTACCGCATATCGCCCCGCCACCCCCCTCCCCCTCTGAATGTGGTATGGAAAGCACCAAACACAATGTCCATCCACATGTGAATTTCAGGCAAATCTGAGACTTTTTTTTTGATTTTTCAATAAAAGGTACCTGTAATTTGAGTTTCCAACACATTTTTACACGATTGATATTTAATTCGTTCTGATGACAAGTTTTGCATTGTTTCGCTATAAGTTTGCCTAATTTGCTCGTTGTGCTTTTGAATATTCAAATTTTCCGCCTGTAATCTGAAAAAAAAATACCAAGTAATTTATTAATTCATTCTTCAATTAATCATGCTTCACGTACCTTTCAAGAGTTAAGTGCAATTTGAAATTCATACTTTGATAACTGGACAATTCAACAGATAGTAAACTATTTGCATGCGATAAATTCGTTATCTGCAATAATATAAACGAATTTCAATTTTTTAATAGAATTTGAACATAAAAAGATTTTACATCATTACTAGCAGCTTCCAAACGATTATTCAAATCTTTTTCACGAGTATGGCACAAATTTGTTTTATATTCAAAAAGTTCTATTAACTCGGATGTTGCAACGTTGTTGAACTGAATTAATGAACATTGTTAGAAATTTAAAATTATATATTGAATATTTTACCCCCGATGTCCTTTTGACTTCAAATATGTGCGAAATCAACTGATCCAAACAAATTTCAAGTGATCTGTTACATGAGAAATTTGTTACAGCTGCATAATCGTCAATTTCTTGTTGTGCGACTGAATTACTCGAATAATGTTTGAGAGGACTTTTCCCCGTCGATGAATTTAGCGAAGATAAGACCTAGAAAAGTTTAAAAAAGTAATTATTTAAATCAACAGGATCTGTCACTTCAGTTTTTTTTTTAAATATGCATTTTACCTCTGCAATGTGTTCCTTTGGGAAATTTGAAATTTTCGACAATTCCAAGCACACAGAACAGAGTTTTTCATTCGTGGAAAGAATTCCTTTGGCTATGACAAAGTGAATTGGTTTCATTTGGAACAAATGCGAGAGTTTATTGAACCAGAGTTTTGGTTTGATTGTCGAAAATTCCGCAAGTGCGAGCAAACTGTACAAATATTTCGAGACTTCGTTGATATGCATCTTCGCATACGGAAGAGTTTCATGATCTTGTGATGTTAAATGAACAAATAATTTGTCAAAGAATTTTTCTGGCACTGCTAATAATACAATTTCTTGACATTCGGTATGTTTTACTAAAGTTGTAATCAAATTCATTAAAGCCACTGTATTTTGATGCGAACTTTCATTATTTTCGCAATTAGTAAACAATTTTGGGAGAACTGATGGCAATTTTGAGATTATCACGTGAATGTTTTTTTGGTTCATTGCTGAAAAGGAAAGCAAATTTAAAAAAAAAGCTCATATTAAATCACATTTTAAAATACGTACCCAACTGTATGATTGTTTGAATCAAATGCAAAGATTTAGCAGAAGCGTGTCTCGAGTCACACCAATTTAATGCCATATCAAAGATTTGCTGATGATGCAGTGCTAAAGAGTTATCTGAAAGAATTTTAAATGAATGAAAGTAATTTATCTGTACCACAGTTTTCAATGAGGAAAAATCACAGAAATTTTGCCCTTGACTAAGGTTTCCCATAAGGAAGGGTCTCGGGTTGTTTCTCGATTGGTAAATTTACCGTAGACAAAGGCTGAGTTCTGGAAACCATACTGATAAAAATACATGTGCCAAAAAAAAGTACATTGAAATTGTCTTAAAAAAGCAAGCCAGATTGGCCCACACTGACTTTTTAGACCAGACAGTTTTTCTGGTACACCAGAAATAAAACTTTATGTAGGTCCTGTGTTAGCAACTTATATCCAACTAAATATTCCCATAATTTTTTTTTAAAGTACGCGCATACGGGTCCTAAAAATTTACTTCTTTTTCTATCCCGTAAACCACCTTCCTACTACCTCGAGCCACTGAAAGGAGTTTATCATCAGATGTGACGTGTCTCACCCTTTTCTATAAAATAAAGAATTTTATTCTCGTTTCCTCCTACAACCACTTTCCCGTCAGCCTCACGACAATGCGAGCTGTAGCAACAACCTCTCTTTTCTTTGTTAGAATTCTTCAATTTTTCACCTTCTTTTAAATCCTACGCTACACAATTTGGCCCAAATAAATTCCCGTTGAAATGCGCTGGACACTTATTTTTTAATTCATTCTTAGAAAGGCCATTTAGTGAAAATTATTAAAAAAAACTTTCTAAAACAAAATGTTAAAATTACCAAAATGCAATAAGCAATCAATTAATTCAAAAAGAAGGCCAATACACATTGCATGATTCTTGTTATCATTGTTTTCAGGGTCGTCCGTTTCCATTCGGTTCTCAACGCTCTAAAAATTAATTAATTTAAATTAGGTTGATAATTAAATTGCATGTAATCAAATTCTTAATTACCTTTAAAATATTACTAATATGAGCCGGAAAGTTTCGATATTCCTTTAGCGCAATGATGAGAATTTTATTGTTTTTCGTATCAGTGAGAAATTCGACAATATGTCGTAAATAAGGAACATTACTATTCCGAATGCATTCAGCCATCTCCAAAAAACTCTTTTCAATGAAATAATGAAGATCTTTAGTTTGCGGCAAGTCTACTTTATTATCCAAAATTATTAACATCTTGCTAGCCAATATCCCGTAGTTTTTGATTTTCTTAATAAAATCTGTGGGGGTTGACCCGTTGCGCATTAACAGACAAATCGCTGGTAGGTTCTTATAGCAGATGTTCGTTAAAATAGACAATGCTACCATACCCAAATTGCTATCTTCACGATTTATGTAGTCGATCAGGAGTTGAATGAGATCAGCTAAGTAAGGTTCTTTCCATTTGATTTCTATGCCGTAGGAAAGATCTTGAATAATGTTAAGAAGGCGACTGAGTTTCTCCTGGAATTTTAAATGCTAAAAGATAAGCGTGTATTAAAATTCAAGTTTAAAGTATTTTTTTTTTTAAATTTACCTCCGTAGAAAGCTTGGCAGTGATTTTCGTAAGTACAGGAAGATACTTAAATTGATTTACAATTGCAGCGTGAGCCTCGGAGTTAAGGGAAGCCTGGCGGAGCGCCGAAATCGCTGTCAATAATAAATCTGAACTAGTAGGGTCGAGATTAGCTAGTAATTTATACATATTTAGATAAAATTGACAACTCTCCAATATATCTGGCTGGAAGCCATCCAGGTTGTCCGAAGCACAAATAAACTGAAAATAATTTATAATTTTAAACATTTTTGCTTTCAAATCGAAGGTACGAGACACAATCATACGATTTCTCTTATATTTCCTAAAAATTCTCTTTATATTTTTATTGCTAATGGATTTATTATCCACTACATTCTTTATTTGTTTAGTAGTATTAAATTTACGTTTTTAAATTTTGTTAATACTATTTTCAAATTTGAAATTAAATTTGTAACCTCAAAATCTTACCGTCAAATATCGGTTCAACAGTTTTTCAATTCCTTCGGATTTTCCTTTTTGGTAAATTTGAAACTGCTCGTTAAAGTCAGACATATGGGATCGCAACGATAGATTCGACATTTTTTCACAATTTTCACAGAAAATACGATTTTAATAAAAAACCCAAGCGAACAACAAAGAAAACGAATGAAACAAATGGGCAACGTATGTTTTGAAGCAATTGCGATCAGGGATGTGACTTGACAGCAGGGCTGAGTTGGAAATTCAGAAAGGAACAGCCTAACCGTCTAGATTTTGATTTTGTGTAAACGATCTATTCAATTGGCTTAATTTGGGATTTAGATGGATCATCAAATATAGCCAACAATTTGTTCCGAATTCTATACGAAATCAGAAGGAATGTTGAACATAACTCCCGACATCGTAACATATGGATCTTTGTCTGATAGAATTCATACGGACATTTGAATGAAATTTCGTTTCGAATTTGTTCCGAAATGTCTACTTTTTCTTATATACTTCATAACTTCGAATCGATTTCGTAAAAGAAATCGATACTTAATTATGGACTATTTTTCCTTATTCAAAAAAGATCAGACAAATCGAATCTTCAGACTATTATCAGATTTGTGGCACACAAGTCGAAACAGGTGTTTCGTTTTTTCGTCCTTTCACGTCAAAAAAAAATTCCGAAATGTCGGTTTTTTGACATTTCTAAAGCCAGCGTTTGCTGGAATATCATATTCTGTGAATAAACATATTCTAAACAGTTTTTGTCTCGACAATTTTTTTGAAAAAATGATTTTTTTCTAGACAATTGAGACAATCTATTCTATTTGAATGGTATAGTGCGGAACGATTGGTCAAATTTAAACAATTTTTGGACGGGGTTTAACTTTTGATAAAAGCCTGTTCTGTACCTACCCGAGTTTTTAAACTTCGATAAAATAACCAACTTTTTATTATTTGAAGTTTCATTATGTCAGAAAATTATCATCTGATCACTATGAGGATCAAGCTATGTGGATTAAGCTAGTTGTCTAAATTTTATATAAAATAAATTTTATATAAAGGACAGTCCTTACAATACATTATACAGTAGTGTGATGGCGGTATTAAAAGAATTGAAATTTCAGGAAAAAAAATTATTAAATCAGTTTAGTAACAACTCGTTCAGTTTATTGATATCTTATCAAACATTATTTGATCAAAAAAGTTTATTTTAGTCCAAAATATTTGAGTGTCATTATCTCAAGTAGGTTTTTTTTTGAAAGCATGAAATCGTATTATATTGAAAAATTCAGCATCTTCAAAAGATGTTGAGTGATAATTAAAAAAAACGTTTTTCTGTGAGTTCTTGCATTATCACTAGTTGAGCGATATTCAGAAACATCGCAATTTTTGAATGATCGGTCATTTCAGCGGTCATTTATTGACAGAATAACGATTGAACTTTTACGTCATTTAATCAGAGACGCAAATCGTTATCGTAACGTAATGAAACAACAAAATTATTTTGCGGGTTTTTCTTTAAAACTAAGCTATAATGTTATAGGAAGGGTATAAGCGAAACGGTATGCTAATTCCCGGTCTAATTCCAGGTTTTATTGGAAAGTTTCCAGTTCGCTGTGATAAATGTACTAAACGTATTAGAATTAGCATGCGATTAGACCGTTTCACACACGCTCGTTACAATAACGAAAAACGTAACCAAAACCGACTTTTGTTATTTCATTAAATGGCGACTCACAATATGTATATTCCAAAAATATAACAAATCTTTAAAACAAAAACCTATGATTTTAACGAAATATTCCCGGTAGTCTAAAAGTTAATATCAAATTCTAATACCTAGGCTCTGATTCCATGGATTCCATGAAAGTAGAGAACAAAATAAATTGTAGAATTCTTGTTTCATAGAAAATCGAAATTGTGGAAACTCACGCTTAGCGACGAAGAAGTCGGCTTTAGGGATTCCTAATGTCTGACACTTTATTTCGCGAAATCTATTCTTCGACACATATTTTCAAATTCGAAATTTCGGGACAGACTGATGGTTTCAAGTTCTTCAACCAAAGATAAGTCAATTGTAATGTATATATATATAAGAAAACACATGAATATATTTGAATATTTAAATTTAAAAAATACACAAAGAGGTGTTTTTGGACAAAAATTCAATTTTCCATTTGTTGCGAGCACTAATAATTGCTTCGAGTAGCTCACAACTGATAATAACTGATTGTTTCGCAAGATAAGTGTTTTTCACTTTTGAAAAACCACAATAAGTAAGTCGAAATCAGAGACAACACACAACAAATTCCAACTGATAATGAGAAAATCTCCCCAGGTAACATATAAAATAAAGTTTCCTCTATTGATTGGCCAGTTTTAATTCGATTTTCCGAAAGTATTCAACGTTTCTTCATTATATTTAAGCACATAATCTGGAAGTGCTCGTTGAGTCGTTGGGATTAGTTTGTAGTAAAGTGTCGTTGCTAAAGGATCTCGACGTATTGTAAGTTTCGGGACGATTAATTGGATTAATTACGGTGTCCAACTACCGCACAAAAAGTGTGAATCATTTCCAACCGTTGGATTTACTTGAGCGCGACGAGTGGAATCAGTTTTGGTGTACATTAAACGTTGGATTTGCCTCCCTACTATAACTCTTTGGTACCTATAGTTAATTCACAAAGGCGACCATCTCTATTAAGCGAAAATGGTCAAAAAAATTCGTTGTTTACTGTCGCTGTTCATGCTGCTCAGTGTTTTGTTTGCAAACAGCGAGGCTCGTGCGATACCGGATTCAAGTCAAAATGCATTAAAACTAGCTTTGACGATCAGTGCTGAGACTCGAAATCTGGAGATTTCATGGGTAAATGCCCGTCTAGAGGCCGGGGATACGATAATTTTGACCAGAAGTGAACCGAAAAATTTCAGCCAATCGATGACTACAGAGGCAAGAAATGAATATTGGATGTCTAATAATTCGACAGAAGAAGCCGCATATGTGGTGACTCCTGCGAATGCTGAGGACTGGGTCCGCACTAACATCGTCTTTAATTTCTCGCTGTCGACTAGTATCGATGTAAACACCACTTGTTACGCCTATTGGTTAAGCTACGTAAGCGCAAATGGGGAGATCCTGCACTCTCGAAAAAATGGAGTCGATTACGCACCGAAAGGGAGTTTGAGGGAGTCCATCACCTATTGGAGAAAATCGAGCACCGGGCTAGGAGTTCACAACAATTCCTTATGGGTGTTAATTTTTAACAATTTTTCGGTGTTAAACCAATTTATTACCAAGAAAAAAAACCTCACAAATTCTCTTTTTTTTGCAAGCATTTGAGATGTTTTGAGTTTTTTTTCGTGTTTCTAAAGTTAATATTACTTGTTAAAAACTTTTCTTACATGTCTCTGCCGGGACTCGAACACGGGACCTCCGAATTGTAAACCATTTGCCTTCCCAATAGGCTGTTGAAGCCAATTGGCAAGCCTCTTCTAAACGTGAACAC
Source organism: Chrysopilus asiliformis (assembly GCA_964034945.1). NCBI lineage: Eukaryota > Metazoa > Arthropoda > Insecta > Diptera > Rhagionidae > Chrysopilus > Chrysopilus asiliformis. Next base: position 22,024,675 of record OZ035960.1, read on the forward strand.
CCTTTACAATTAAATAACTCCTAAAAGAAGTTGCAGTGAATTTTTGACTCCTTTTCGGAGTTCATTTAAAATTTAGGTCAAAACGGTGTTAAATTGAATATTTAGCTCCGTAAAATACAAATATAAAAATAACTCCGCGCTACGGTGTTAAACTTTTAGCTATGTTTTCAGGCGGAGTTAATTCGTCCCCGGATTTTTTCGAGAGTGTGGCAACGAGCTGTATCAAGGCATATCCTAGATGGATGAACGAGATGCGTTCAAGGATCGAGAACTTCCGCGTTCGAGATCTTTTCATACCTGGCAGCCACGATTCCGGGGCTTATCGACCCAACTTTAATCTAAATCGGGAGACTTTAGTGACCAAGTACTCCTTGGCGCAGGATGATGATATTAAGGGTCAATTATTGCATGGTATCCGGTATTTGGATATTCGCGTCGCTTATTATAGTAATTCAAAGGAGTTATTCTGGATCAACCATGGGATTACGAAACAGCGGCCACTAAGCGAAGCTCTACAACAAGTACGAGAATTCGTTCTAGCAACTAATGAAATTGTTATTTTTGGAATTAAGGAATTCCCAGTTGGTAAGTTTTTTTTATATAATTTTTTAAAATATATGTTCATATGGGTGGCGACATTTCTTGGTCATATCCTTTTTTTTACGAAATTTGGAAAATTATAACTTGTACAAAAAGGCAATTAGCCTTATATGTACACTCTCGAAAAAATCCGAGGACGAATTAACTCCACCTGAAAACATAGCTAAAAGTTTAACACCGTAGCGCGGAGTTATTTTTACATTTGTATTTTACGGAGCTAAATATTCAATTTAACACCGTTTTGACCTAAATTTTAAATGAACTCCGAAAAGGAGTCAAAAATTCACTACAACTCGTTTTAGGAGTTATTTAATTGTAAAGGGTGTTCACGTTTAGAAGAGGCTTGCCAATTGGCTTCAACAGCCTATTGGGAAGGCAAATGGTTTACAATTCGAGAGGGTCCCGTGTTCGAGTCCCGGCAGAGACATGCAAGAAAAGTTTTTTAACAAGTCAATATTAACTTTGAAAACACGAAAAAAAAACTCAAAACATCTCAAATGCTTGCAAAAAAAGAGAATTTGCGAGGTTTTTTTGCCATCTAATAAGTTGGTTTAACACCGAAAAATTGTCAAAAATTAACACCCATAAGGAATTGTTGTGAACTCCCTAGCCCGGTGCTCGATTTTCTCCAATAGGTGATGGACTCCCTCAAACTCCCTTTCGGTGCGTAATCGACTCCATTTTTTCGAGAGTGTAGATAATAAAATTGAATTGAATTGAATTGAAATTGGCTAAGATTGTCGATGGATAATTTCTAATAGTATTTGTTAACATCTTTAGATTCCAAAATTTATTCAATAATCTGAATGATAAGTCAGTCTAACATTTTAACTACTAGAAATTAAGCTGTAGAAGTTTTGAAACAATTTCAATTCCGTATTTTTGTGATTTACTCCGAAGCTACGCATCTTTCAATAGTCTCATGTATGTATGACACAAAATTTCTTCATTTCCCGCTAGAGTGACCTTTACTGGGGTGAAACGATGACAAATTTACTGGGATAAAATAGTAAAGTATCAGAATCAGGTAGAATTTTTTGGAAAATGAGAAAAATATAAAATACTGGCACGAGATCAATAATTCTTCAGTAAATATTTACTGTATTATCAGTAAAATTTACTGTTTTGCAGTTTGCAGTAAATTTGACTGTCGTTCAGTAAATTTTACTGGGAAAACAATAAATAAAAAAAAATATTTACTTTTCGCTGAGAAATTTACAGGGAATAGAGCGTCTATGGTTAAGAGTATAGTGGCCAAAAATGCTCTCAGCGCAGCATTTTAATTTCCGTCATCTGCACTATATTGCAACGTCACAATTTACTACAACCTATTCTTGTTTCTGTTATCCTTAAAAGAAATTGACCTCTTAACAGAATAGAAAATACAATTAAACCAGTTTAGTAACAATCCGTTCATGTTATTGATATCTTATCAAGCATTATTAATAAAATTGATTAACATTTTTTTATTTTAGTTAAAAATATTTGAATGTCATTATCTCAAGTAGGTGTTTCTTGAGAGCATGAAGTCGCATTATTTTGAGAAATTGAAAAGTTCTTGAGTGATAATTTAAAAAACGTTTTTTCTGTGACTTTTTTGCTTTGTCACGTTGAACGATTTCCATAAACATCGCTGGCATTGAAAGAATAATTATTGAAATTTTGTGTCATTTGAAATTAATTAATTTCTCTCTGAATTGCGGAATGATATTCTCATTCCAAGGTTATTTATTATGTTAGGCACTGATACACTCAGCGAAAACTTTTAAGAGATTGATACAAAATTTTAATAAAGTTGTTAAATTTTAATAAATTGTTTTTATCAAATCAATAAAATTTTATCAATTAAATGAGCAATTTCTTTATCAGATTAACAAACCCATTGTTAACAAAATTGTTTTTATCAAGTTGCTAAATGTTTTATTAGATAAGAATTACCCGTTTTACTTATGTAACCAAATCCTTTTGTTAATTTGAATTTCTTTCAATTTGAAAGTTCGGTGTTATCAAATTAATAATAAGAATTATCAAATTGATAAACATTTTGTAAGACAGCAAAAAAAGAGGCTAAAATTTTGCTATATTTGAAAATTCAATTAAAAACTTGTACTAAAATATCATCGACAATCATTCATAGTTTCCATTTTTCCTGAACATTGTGAAATTAGTTCGAACATCGAAGACTAATTATATGGAATGTCATGTATTTCTGAGAGAAAATATAGAAACACACTTAAGAAAAACAAAAAAAAGAAATGTGCAAGTTAATGCTTTGTTGAGTGACGCTGAGGAGAAATTTCCCTTGTGGTAATTCTGATTTTCACCAATTTGATAAAGCCTGTTATCAATTTGATAAAGCCCTTTTACATGACTCGAAATTGTTAATGATTTTGCCAGAATCGTTGCTATTTTTATCAGACTGATAATATTTTTCGCTAGCTGTATATTGGGTGTCCATATTTGGCTGACATGGAATAATAACGAAACAATAAATTTTATTTACATAACATGACTCGGATGAACATTAAAATGTGCCGCAGGCGAAATTTTTCTTAAATATAATGAAGCACAATGATTTAAACAAATGCAACTAGAATTTATAAAAGTCAAGTGATTTTTTGAACAAATCGTAAACAAATGATGATATTGGGAGTTTTTGTTGATTTTTTTTTTTGATTCATCACAAGTGATTTAAATTTTTTGGTTAGCTAAACTTTAACTTGTGCCTCATGTAAGTGCTTTAGAAACTGTGATTTTTTGTATTAACATTCATATTTGCATGCAAATTAAAAAAAATCCATCTACATTTCAACGCATGTAATAAAAGTGAATTTCTTAACGTCTACAAAAATCTCTACATTCTGGAAGGCATCAAATTTAATCAAATTAGGTACTCCTTGATGCAATAAAATGTGTGTGAAGTATGTTCGTACGTCCGTTAATTGAATGGGAATTGATTTTAATAAAAATGTTACACACTCTCCATAGGCGATTTCATTCATTCATATGAGAATGAATTTAATATTATACACATTTTTAAATCTCCGAAGAGAAATATCAATGAAACGTGGAACATATCTCCCAAGTAGCATAGATTAGTTGTGGCAACGTCGAATTTATGGTTTGGTTGATTTTATAAGAGTTCACATTTTAGCCACCTTTCAGTGATTAGGGTTTATTTACACAAAACATTACATATGTTTTCGTTTTCGTACAGTAAAGTTTAGGGGTTCCTTTATTCCGCGAACAACAAGATTTTGGAACGATTTACCATCCAATGTGTTCCCCCAGGACTATAACTCGCAGAAGTTCAAGGAGAACATAAACCGGCATCTCCTTTTGTCCTTCCGATCATCCTGAGCTGTGCTTCGGAATTAAAGGGTCTTCCCCTAAGCTCTGGCTTGAACTATAAAAAAAAATTTGAGGGAAGAGAGGGTCTGCGATAGTTTTACGGCGGTATTAGCTTCCATACAAAAAAATCCTAAAACAAACACAGCGAAATTCAAGTTCTAATCCTACTCAAACGAACCATGCAGCTACAAGCGTTTTTCTTGAAAACGGTTGGTAAAATCTAAATATTTGAAATTAAATGTTTACATCTTAGTGTTATATCATGTGAAATTGGTAAACATTTTCCTTTCTCGTCATATACAGTTACACATTTTTTTGCGGTTTTCTCGGAAACAGTTTTTTTTTCAAATGATCATAATCCTGCTATTTTTTTAAATATCGGCGCAATTCATAACATCTGAAATACCATCTTGTTTAACGGATTTTTTAGTATAAAAGAAATTGATTCTTAAAGAAAATGTGCTGGTCAGGCAGAGCATGTTAACTGGGCAGACATAATCAGCCTTCTCATTTTCAGTTTCAAGAAAAATACCACTTAAATCTCAGCAATTCTCCAGTCTAAGATGATCTTTAGTTGGAACCGAATCTAGTGTCCAAGCGAATCCCAAGTCAGCTAGATTCTTGAAGTTAAGTGCGAAATGGCGAAATTATGTTGATCGTGTCCAGTAGTTTTTGTTGTAGTCCGTGATACTAGTATTAATGACATGATACGATTGTGATACAGAAAGATGACGACTTCAACATAGTTGATGGATCCAATCATGTTGTCAGCAATGATCATTGATTCTCGGTAGTGTTTTTGCGGTTCTCCCCATTGCTTTGCTGGCGTGGTTGTGCGGTCAAAGTTTAGACAAAATCCAATTTCGCCTTTGTTGCGAGCATCACTAGTGCTGCGAGTAGCTTATAAGTAATAATACCTCATTGTTTTGCCAAATAAGTGTTTTTCACCTTTAAAAAACACATCAAGCAATTCGAATTCAGACAAAACACACAAAAAACTCGCACTGATAATGAGAAAATCTCCCCATAGTAGGTAGCATATAAAAAAAGTTTTCTCTATTGATTGGCCAGTTTTAATTCGATTTTCCGAAAGTATTCAACGTTTTTAAATCTAGTGGGCAGCTCCAAGCATATAATTTGGAAGTGCTCGTTGAATCGTTGGGATTAGTTTGTAGTAAAGTGTCGTTACTAAAGGATCTCGACGTATTGTAAGTTTCGGGACGATTAATTGGATTAATTACGGTGTCCAACTAGCGCATAAAAAGTGTGAATCATTTGGTGTGAGAAGATAGAACTATTCCAACCGTTGGATTTACTTGAGCGCGACGAGTGGAATCAGTTTTTGTGTACATTAAACGTTGGATTTGCCTCCCTACTATAACTCTTTGGTACCTATAGTTAATTTACAAAGGCGACCTTGTCTATCAAGCGAAAATGGTCAAAAAAATTCGTTGTTTACTGTCGCTGTTCGTGCTGCTCAGTGTTTTGTTTGCAAACAGCGAGGCTCGTGCGATACCGGATTCAAGTCAAAATGCATTAAAACTAGCTTTGACGATCAGTGCTGAGACTCGAAATCTGGAGATTTCATGGGTAAATGCCCGTCTAGAGGCCGGGGATACGATAATTTTGACCAGAAGTGAACCGAAAAATTTCAGCAAGTTCCAAGTCAGCGAAATCATTAACGTGCCCAGCAGCAACGCAAACTATGAGGCGAGCGGAGATGAAGCGAGTGGCTTTGGCCAATTGATGACTCCAGAGGCAAGAAATGAATATTGGATGTCTAATAATTCGACAGAAGAAGCCGCATATGTGGTGACTCCCGCAAATGCTGAGGACTGGATCCGCACAAACATCGTCTTTAATTACTCGCTGTCGACTAGTATCGATGTAAACACCACTTGTTACGCCTATTGGTTAAGCTACGTAAGCGCAAATGGGGAGATCCTGGCAACGAGCTGTATTAAGGCATATCCTAGATGGATGAACGAGATGCGTTCAAGGATCGAAAATTTCCGCGTTCGAGATCTTTTCATACCTGGCAGCCACGATTCCGGGTCTTATCGACCCAACTTTAATCTAAATCGGGAGACTTTAGTGACCAAGTACTCCTTGACGCAGGATGATGATATTACGGGTCAATTATTGCATGGTATCCGGTATTTGGATATTCGCGTCGCTTATTATCGTAATTCAGATGAGCTATTCTGGATCAACCATGGGATTACGAAACAGAGGCCACTAAGCGAAGCTCTACAACAAGTACGAGAATTCGTTCTAGCAACTAATGAAATTGTTATTTTGGATGTTCAGGAATTCCCAGTTGGTAAGTTTCTTTTTCAAAGTAGGAATATATATTCAAATGTGTAGCAATAATTCTAGGTCCTTAGCCGCTTTTTTCGTTCTTTAAAATGTGGAAAATTTGCTAAGATCGTTTGTGGACAATTACAGATAGTATTTGTTAATATGTTAAGATTAACGGACTTCCTGAATACTTTGGGTAATAAGTCTAACATTTTAACTAATAGTCGATCTGTAGACCATTTTTCAGTAGATTTTTGGATTTTCGAATTTTACACCCACGGGCATCTAAAGATATTTTCTCTAATAAGGATTTTAAATGTTCGCCTTCCTAAAATAAGGTCATCTATTCAACGATTGTGTTAATTTCTACACTCAGAAAAATGTCAGGTCAACTTTTTGTCAGGTTAACTCTGACCTCTAGCTGGCTGACAGAGGTTTCCATTACATGACATTACATCCTCGAAATGCCTATCAGCTCCCAATGCCCTACTTCACCTGCTCTTAGCTTAATTTCAGAATTTCTCCGGCAACAGGTCAACACAAGTTTTACTTTTCCTCATGCAGGCGAACGCGCGCCTCGCATAGGCTAAATTTTCCTGCCCGAGGCCAATTACGACATATGTAGGTCGTCGAGTTAGCCTCCATTTTTCTGAGTGTAGGTGTCCACAAAAACATTGCGGACCCAAAAATTGTTGGATTTTTGTGGACACCTAGAAATTAACATTGATCGAGTGATTTTCGATTTGAAGCTTTTGAAAGCAAATAAGATAAAAATTCGTTTTTTTTGGTAAAATTTTCTACTTTTCCTTTATTGAAGTAATTATAAAATGTTTCAAGATGCTTTTCTTATCGTATTAACCCTGGACCCGTGTACTATAAAATTTCCATTTATCGTGTACTTGGGCACTCAGTGCCCAGATGCAATTCCAATAGAAAATGTATGGCTGGTTTGTTTAAAAACCATAAAAATTGGTTTATTCGTTAAACAAGTAGAAATACAATGGGAAAATATAATTTGCAAAAATCAACTGAGAATATAGACCACCTTGTAAGCTCGCGAATCTGGTACTCGATTTCTCCAACAAATCATGTACTCCAAGAAAGACAATGCAATACATGACAACAATACAATATAAATAATATAACAATACAATATATTATCTGCATACAAGAAAAATCTTAAAAGGGGAAAAACCCAAAGCTGTAATCAAAATAAAAACCAAATTCATACAAAATGTACTGACTTGGGCACTGAGTGCCCAAGTACACGATATTACGCTTTTTTTTTTGACACCTTCCACAACCCCCCCGAAGATATGTAATTTGGATTTTTTTTTTGTTTTTGTACTCTAAATTTCAGTATCTTTCAGAAATATATTGCATTTCATCATATTCTTTATTAAAAATATGATTAATTTCGGTTTGAAAATCGTTCTGGGCACTCAGTGCCCAGTACACGGGTCCAGGGTTAATGTTACAAAAACTTTTATTTGACAAAAAAGTTCTGCGATTTCCTCCATGATTTTCTTATAACTTCTTATAATAAAATGTTTTCCGCACTGAGGTTTTATTTTAAAAAATTGATTTTTTTGACACTTTGGGAATCATTTTAATGAAGATTTTTTTGTTTAATTTATTCATACAAAATTTTTTTAATTGTTATTTTTTATGTCTGAATAATTTAGAATCATTATGTTTTTTAGGATTCGGCAAGACGCTAGACATACATCGACTTTTAGTAAAATTTATTGAGGAAAGAATTGGTGATTTGATGGTGGATCCAAGTTTATCGTGGCAGGCGAAACTAAAGGAAATTTGGCACCGCAAATCAAATATCATTGTCGCATATGATTATTTACAAGTAGTCGATGAGTTCCCATCACTTCTATTCAGAGCAGTTGAACAGAAATGGGGCAATGTTCAGACTTGGGAAACACTTGAACAGTTCTTGATACGCTCCAACCAACAATCAGTTCTGTAAGATTTCTATAAATGATTCTAAGAATTTTTATTTTGTCGTATTTTGAGTTTTTGATAATCTTGAATTTACTACGTCTTTTTATTTAGAAGATTCACAAGTCGACCAGTGGCTGATATGGCTGAACTGACGCCTGATGCTTGGGGAGTTGTTACTGATAAATACGGAGGTCTGCGAAGAATGGCAGATAATGTAAATTCAAAGGTTTCCAAACTTTATCGCGATGACTTGGGTCATAGTGCCAATATTGTGGCAGTTGATTTCTTTAGAGGGACTACGATAGTCGAGACAGCGCTACAATGGAATTCAAAGCGGGTTGTATAGGATTTATTAAAAAAATAGTTTTTTTTTCTAATTAATAAATGTTTTTAGAAAAATTTATGAGGAATTTTTTACTTGGTTATAATTTGTTAAGAAAATTTAATCAATTTTTAACCAGATTGAGAAAATATGTGGACAGGTTGGGGCATTTTATCATAATTCTTGCATTTGCCAATATTCTTTAAGGTCACATATTTACACTTAGAAAAATTTAACTATTTTATACTGGGGAATCGCGATTTTTACTAAAATAGTTAATTTCAATTACAAAAATAGTCAAAGTCGACAATTTTTATAAGGAATTTAATTTCTTAGTAGTAAAATTTACTATTTTGTATTTAAATTGATATATCATATAAAGTACTAGCTTGCATAACCGTCGTTGCCGGGTTAAGCTTTTTGTCTAAGTTTTAGAATACGAAGAAGATCGGAAAGAACTTAAAAACTTTTTAATGGGTTTATGTTGGGGCTGAACCCCCGACGAACATCTATGCCAAATTTCAGGCCAATCGGTTCAGTAGTTTTCCCGCGAAAGAGTAACATAGAGGGAAAACTAAGTTTCGAAATCACTTTACCCCCTCCCCTTACTCCCCCCACCCCTCGCGCTACTTTTCCGTATGCCTATGTTGGAACCAGAACTACCACAGACACGCATGCCAAATTTCAAGTCAATCGGTTTAGCCGTTTTTGCGTGAAAGAGGAATAGACAGTCAGACAGACAGACAGTCAGACAGACAGACACCAACTCATTTTTATTTTATATATTAGTATGACATTAGATTTAGTGTACCGTTTGTAACGCATCGAATCAATCATCGAACACAAAAATGAACTACACCAGAGTGTTAAGGCCTGTGTCCACATGGAAGTTTATTTGCAGAAGTCGCTTCCAGAAGAGATTTCTGGTGTCACAACTTCTGGAAGTTCACTTGCAGTTAGTGTTTCTACGGGAAAAACTTCCAGAAGTCTCTGCTAGAAGCGACATCTGCAAATAAACTTCCATGTGGACACAGGCCTTTAGGGATGACAAAGTTTTTGATTTTCGTCTGCCCTTCCGTCTGTCTGTCCGTAAACACTATAACTTTCGAAAGGATTGAGCTAGAGACTTGAAATTTCGTATAGTTACGTTTCTCATAAACGGCTAAATTAAGTTCTTGAACGGGCGAAATCGGACTTTTCCTTCCCCCTCTCCCATACAAATGAAACAATTTTTTGCAATTATCTCGGAAACGGTGAGTCGTATTGAAAAATTTAGAAAGGTAAAATGTGGTTGGAATAAAATTTTACATAACTCATCTATTACATCAAAATTCAATCGGACCACTTTATGCTAACTTTCAGTTACAAATGGCTATGTCAAAATTCGTTCTGTTCTGATATGAAACATTTAATAAATATGCTTAGATTATCAACTTGCAGATATCAACAAAAAAAATTCAAACAATTAAATAATTAAAATATAAAAAAAATATTGCTGGGCACAAAAAAAAACTTCTTCGTAGCATTGGTTCTGAGCTAGCCAAGTTCCGACCCAAAGTCTGGGTTTTAGCCGTCAAGATTCAATCCAAAAGCTTTCGCAACGTTCGGTTACAGCTTTCATCCGGACACCATTTTAAAAATATGAATTATTGTGAGAAACAACTATTAATACTGGGCTAAATTAATTAAAAACGTAACAAAATTTTGTGGAAATTGTTTCATAACATGTTATTAAGACTTACTTAAATATCAAAGATTTTGTAGCAAATTTTTAACGTTGCAAAATTCTAATTGTATAAAAATTCAAAGAAATTATGTTGAAAAAAATCCTTGGCATAGTATATTTCTTCAAATTATAACTTGTTAATCTCCATCCAGCTTGATTGCATTTAATTGCAAGATTAAATTGTCGCTTATTCTATGTAACTTTCTAACTTTGATTACTTGAACTGTGATTTAATCCATGCTTCAAGTGGAAAATCAAATCAAAAAAATAAAACAAGAAAATTGCAAATTGTTTTATCGGTCTAACAGGTAAATTGCGAATTTGATGCGGACTATGAATGATCGCGTGTGATTTTTGGTAGCGTTTCAAGTGTTGCAATAAAATTCAATGATATTTAGCTGACGCACTAATCGCAATTATTGCTAATAGCATGTTAAATTGATTCATAAGAAATTAGTGTAATTTGTAAAATTTTAATTGATAAAAATGCCAATAGAAAGCATTTCAAGATTGATTATAACATGGTTATGAAAGATGTTTAAGTAAATTTATTTACTATATTATAATTGTGCTTAAAATATAATTACAGGATATGGAGCAAGTTTTTTTTTCATAAAAATAGTGTTGTGACTTAAAATTTTTATGGTTTAGGGTTGCGGATAGAAAAAAATGTGACTTCAAATGCGTTTTGCACGTGACATGGTTTGAACAATATTTAAAATATTTTAATAGAAAAAAGGTAATTAAAAGACATTTTAATAAATTCCTAAATTTTCGCAATTTCTATAAATCTCTAACAATTTATTTTTCAGAAGCTAATTTCTAATAGTATTTACATTAGATTTAATAATTTTATGCTTAAAGAATTAAACAAAAAAATCCTATCCAGCCGGAACTTTACCACGACCCCTAAAAAGCATCATCGATTGAGGTCCCTTCATCACTCGGGACATCAGTTCCCAGCACATTTTAGCCGGTAATAAACTGAAATGAGAAATTTTTATTTTAAAATCATTACTATATTATACGGACTGAGAGGCTGTCCATAAAATATCTTGCGTATTTGTCATGCAAAACTAAGTTTTATGAAAGATATTTAAGTAAATCTATTTTATGAACACCCCTTTATTAGTAAATAATTTTTTTTTGTACCACTTTAGGGGCAACATAACCCGGATCAAGTCCGGTAAAATGCAGTTGATTTCATTTCTTCGGACGGAGGTTGTAATTTTGTCAGCGACAAATTTCGGTTCCAGCATCGGCATTAATCTGGGCCGAACCCCAGAAAACATGCCCGTGTTTATGTAGTAAGGACAGACCAGAGTCAAATGGATGTCATCAAAACCATGAGTTTTAAGATCAGTAAAAAGACTTTCGTGAAATCCAGCGCATGCAAATTTCGTTCCACTATAATCCGTACAGCCGTAGGTCCCAAGGAGACCAGCTACTGATCCTACTGTAACTATGTGTCCCCGGCGATTTTCCATCATATCTGGTAGGAATGCTTTTACTGTCCAATAGTGGGAAATTATGTTAACAGCGTAAGTTTTCTCAATGACCCGCTCTGGCAAATCCCAGAATGGTTTGCAACAAACGATTCCTGAATTTTTAAAGGAAATTGAATAAAACTGGTTTGTCATTTTGAAAATTTTATCCTCACCTGCATTATTTATCAGGATTTGTACATTTCCAATTTCCACCTTAACCTTATTGGCAACTTCGTAAACTCGTTCTCGATCGGATATGTCTACAACATAACCTGAGCACTTTAAGTTTTCCGATTTTAGTAAATCAATCGTCGTGTTAATCGCTAAAATACAAAACAGAAAACAGAAATTTAACTTTTTATAAAAATATTTTTTTTACATTTCAAATTTAATAATTATTGTTCTTTTTCAGGTCTATGATTATTTTTTTAAATTAAGTATGAGAAGTCGTCAGTATGTGCATGGGCGTCCGCAGGAAATTTTCCAGTAGTGGGAGGGGGAGGACAAAAGTCCTTTTTTGGGTACGGTGATCATACCTTTTTTGGGGAAAATTTAGTGCCAGATGAGGAACCAATTTTATGTAGAAAATAAAACTTGATTTAGATAAAAATCAAGGAAAAAAAACATTAATTTGCGTTGCAGGCGAAACAGAATGCGGCGCAGTTATTTAAATCAAGAAATACACAGTTCCAAGTAAAAATTAACTTAAATTTTTGCGCTATGTACGTTTTATAAATAGTCGCAACGGAAATTGTAAATAAGAATAGCAATAAAAAAATGAGCTGGAGGCTACATTTTTTGAGATGATGAATTTTTTGTTAAAAAATATGCCGCGGGAGAAAAAATGTTCTTTGGAGAAGCCTCCATATTCAGTGATCGTTTTTCCCCGGATAACTGCATATGGAAAAATCCTTGATTTGCTGTGCAGTTATGAGGGGTAGCGCCTATCCGATACTCATTTAACAGCAACAATTGTGCACTTATGCGGGACCCTTTTTACTGCACGAAATAGTGCACTTATCAGGGTTTCTTGCGGAAAAGTTGCAAAAAATGTTGCATTTTCTTTCTAAGATTGTAAATCACAACATAATTTCAACTATAAAGATGCATACACATGATCAAGAAAATATAACAAAATATTGTATTAAAAATTAAAAGGGCAAAAGCATTTGTGCTTTTATCCGAGGGAAAATATATGACGGAGACACTAAGTTGAAGACTATTTTTTGTGCAGAAATATGGGTTTTGCTCTTAAGAGGGTTGCAGTTAAGCGATAAATATTGCACGAAATTCTTGAAAATGTGTACGGGGTTCGAATTACTGTTGCAATTAAAAGTTTTGTGCAGTTATCCGAGAAGCAGTTATCCGGGGTTTACTGTATAATGCTAGACAAATCAATTCAGACACATGAAAACACATATATCCGTTGTCAAGTATATCCATTATCAACAAAAAATTCTGTATGAAATTCACTATTGAATTTCCGTGTGAAATTCTACATAAAATTTTCATGTTCCTAAATGGAAAAAACTGGTATGCTGTTTCAATATATTTATAAAAAATATTACAATATCTTACAAATTTCATGCGGAAAGTTTTCATACGGTAAAAACTTTCCAATATTATGATGAATATGTGGATATTAAATATTTAAAAGCAGATAAATATTTTTCATAACATGAATTATTTCATTACAATGCGTGGATAATTCATCAGAAACTTTTTCTATTCATACAGCTCCAAAAAATCTTGTGAAATGTCAGGGTGACGACATAATAATCAATACACCATGAAAATTTCCCATTCGATTCATTTGAAATGAATTGCTTTGGTACAGACAACACACTTAAGTTTCATGCGAGTTTTCACAACACATCTAAAGAAATTCAGAGTGAAATATTTCATACACAAAGTATTATTCATCCTCTTCGATTCATTTTGTTTCGCAGTTCAGTTTCGTTCCATTCTTTGTGGCGTGTGGTCGAATATTCGTAGGTTGTAAAAGTAAACATATAGGGAAAACGAATAAAATATATGAACGTGTCTAAACGTAAGTAAATGACTTTGTTCGCTCAGCCCAATTAAGAACTATTATTACAAGCTTTTATTAAAGTTATTTAGTTTGGGCATTATTTTTTTCACATTTCAAGCTTATTCCGCTTCTGTTCTTATCTGGTACGACTCGTAGTCGATTTTGCATTTCTTTTATCATGCTTTGTTTCTCTACTCTTTTCATAGCTGTTTTCATTTGACATTTCGGTTCCCTCGGTAAAAAATGGCTACAAGATCGGAAAATGCTTCAATTTCCAGTTCTGGAACGAGCAGGTATTTAATTTTTGTGTACATATTTTGTATTTATATTACAAATACCAATAACTCCAATATAGCACTTCTATAAACACCATTAATCGTGCGGATTTGACAATGCTTATAGGAAAAATTGATAATGTAACAAACACACAAGAAGGATTAATACAAAGTCAAAAAGAACTAAAAAATGAATTAGCAAAATATAATAAATCTATTGTAGAATTAAGACAAGAGATTTCGAATCTCAAAGATATTTTAATAAATTTAGTTCCTGCTGCATCATCATCAGCAGCAGTAATAACCAAGTTATCTTCCGTACCAGATAAGATAAAAGAAACATCGGCAGAAACTAAGATTGCGAAGCAACAATTTATTGGTCGAATGCATACATTAGATCAATTTTTGGAGTTTGAAAAATGTATTAAAGAAGACGAACAAGAAAAATCTAAATTTTTGAATATTGTAAAGCAAATTATAAAGGATAGACAACGGGAATTTGGCACATCATTAGAGAATTTTTATAAAATTTGTTTTAAAGTATTTTTTGACCATTCACTATTACTATTATTATCTATTGCAAAGGTTAAAAATAAACAGTCCCTTAGGGATTCTACATTTTTGAACATATTGATTAATTGTGGTAAGATAATCAGTCCAAATTCAACAAATGAATCCATCATCACTTATATTAAAGAAGCTATGAAGAAATGTAAAGATTGCGTTAGACATAAATTATCCGATAGCTATGCGTTAAGACGAAAAAGGAAACTTGAAAATGACGATATTGATGATGATAGTGAAATAGAAGTAATAATAAAGAGTGAATATGTTGACGATATTGATGAAAATATAGAACAAGAAGTTGCTATAAAGGAGGAATATTATGATGATTTCTTATTACAGGATTAAAATATGTTAATATTTTTAAGCGAAATAATTTCTCTTCAATTTGGTAAAAAACACTCGAAATGTTTTAACAGAATTGCTATTAGACCAGATAAGAGTAACAATGTAACTGCTAATAAAGATTACCAAAATGTTGAAAAAAAAAACAAATTTTAAAATAATGTTTTATTCAGGGTATTCACAGTCCTCTTTTAATTTTCGGTATTCGGTGTTTTCGGTAATATTAAAAGACTGAAAATATTCTGCTGTGAACATCCCACAGCACAGATTTGAGAACAGCGCTTTTATTGGATACGTGACCAAATCATGAACTGCAAATTTGATTGTAAAATATGTCACATACATTTAAATCCATGTTTGATGTATTCTTTTGAATTTCTATTGTGGCAACGGCTATCAAAATTGAATAAATTTGCAGTCCGATGAGATAACCAGCGAGAAAATTTGACAACTAAAAACATGACTAGCGCCACTCGCGGTTGATTCTTGATACCGAATAACCGGGCCGGAAAACACGACTCAAGGCATGTCTACAATTACCGAATCCGGTAATTCATTTTTACATGAACCAAATTACCGTCTCGGTAAAAATCTGTTAAATTTGACTGAATTACCAAGCGGTAAAATTACTCGCAATTTAAAAGAGGACTGTGAATACCCTGATTATATTTTTTATATTTAAAAAAAAATTGTTTCTCAGATGTTTTACGCACAGCGAGTCATTTCGGAAGTAAAAATGTGATCTAATGTATATTTTGATAGTTAGAATTTTTAAAAATAACTGTAAATTTTTGATACTGTACATTTAAAAAAAATTAATTATACGTTAAGCAACTATCGTCAAAATTTATTTTAAATCTTCACATTCGTATTTTCAGTTTGAAACTGTTCATAAGTATTTTATTGTGTTGCTAAAACTAATTTAAAAGATATTTAATTTAAAAATAAAGTGTATTTAGACGATTTTTGTTTATTTAACTAAATAAAGATGATAATAAAATTGTTATAAATAAAAAGATTGAGTGAATACCCCACTTCAAAAACACCTGAAAGTCGTATTACTGTCTTATAAGAAGTGTAGTAAAGTATCTATTATATTCATGAAAAATTTTGACCCTTATTTTGCCTAAAAAATATTTTCCAAGCACTCCGGAGTCGATTGGAGTCATTTTACAAAAATGTCTTTCTGTCAATCTGTCGATCTGTCTTTCTGTCTGTCTGTTAATCTGTCTTTCTGTCTGTCTGTCTTTCTGTCTGTCTGTCGATCTGTCTTTCTGTCTGTCAATCTGTCTTTCTGTCTGTCTGTCAATCTGTCTTTCTGTCTGTCTGTCAATCTGTCTTTCTGTCTGTCTGTCAATCTGTCTGTGAGTATGTGTACAAGATGTCTCAAAAACTATTATACTAGAGCTATGAAATTTTGCAACAGTGTTTACATTGAACGAAAAAGACACAATAATTATGAATTTGTTCATAAATACCATGAAACAGTTTAAAGTTTTCAACCAATGAATTTATTCATAGCATTTATGAACAACCGTTCGTAGAAAATCAATATCATCTTCGAACACATTTCTGTCTCTGTCTTTTTAAGTCATTTTCTCTGTCTTTCATTATTGACAAATGTCTGTCTCTGTTTATTTTTTTCGGAACGTAGACTTTGTATAACAAAGTCATATGCTGTTCAAATCACATATTTTTTTGCTGAAAATTGGTAAAATCGATGTTTTTTATAAGAATTTTAAATGCAAAATGGCTCCCCGAGAGCAAAACTCATGTGACTTTTTTCTGCAAAAAAGAGACATTGCCGTAAAAACTGTTTGTACTTTTTTTTGCAAATCTGTCAACACGAAATTTTAAAATGTTGAGTAATTTGGTGTAAGAAATCACGTAAACCTTAACTTATGCTTTAGAAAAATCAAAGTGATCACAATTTTTATTACTTTCTTATAGGTAAAAAGGCCCTTTATCTGTTACCTAAGGAGATTTATAAAAAGTTTTCATTTTTAAGGTCTGCCGAAAAACTTTACGCTTGGGCATAAAATTGTAATTATTCAATTTGCTTTGCTTGGGTTGCGAGAAACCAAGTTTAACTAAATTTTGGTTGGAACAATTAAAGTTGAGTTGCAGGAACGTCATTTTGGTTGCAGGAAATCCCAAATTTAAAATATAGTAAGAAATTTCGGATGAAGAAAGCTCAATTTTGGTATCGGGAAACAAAATTTTATATTTCAAAAATATTTATCTTTAAAACTTTCACAATATTTTATTAATCAAAAATGATCAACTAAAATAATATCAAAAGCAACAAAAAAAAATAATTGAAAAATTTCATAATTAATATTCCTTTCAATTTCAATAGCGCTTAACAAAATATCCAACATATTATCATACACAATTGGGTAAGTGAAACGCTGTCTGAGTTCAAGAAGAAAATTTCTTTTCATCGAATGGAGTTGAATCCATTTATAGCCGTTTGAAATCAGTACCTACAATACTTTTAATTTCAAACACGATTAGACGGTTCGGTCAAATTGAATAAAGTGTATATTCCAGCCTTTCTTCAAATTATGTTGAGTCACTGCATTACCTTTCTCATATTTGTCTGCGTGAGTATAAATTACAACCTACTTCAAAAGGTCAGAAATCTACAGAAATTACAGTTTAAATGCTGGTCTAGGACTGTGAGTCGGTTTTAAAAATTTGCCTTTTTTAGAAAAAGACACATGTTTCCATTCGATTTTTATATTTCATTAATTTGAGTCAATGGGAATTTTTCCAACACATCAAGGGCGTCGTAAAATTTCACTTTCATGGAAGCAGATAACAAATTAACCGCCTCCATTTAAATGGAATTTGAATCGGATTTAGTAACCTATTGACCGATATCGTCTCCATTTCTTGTTATGAACGCATGGATATTGATGAATCGAAATATAATAAAGTCCATTGATCCCAAACTGGTCTTATGTCCAAAATTGTTAAATTGTCTACCTGACGGCTCGAAGTTTATTGATTGACGAAATAAAAACTTAACGAAAGAGTTACTGAGTTTTTGTGCCTAGCATTATTTCCCAACATGACGAATTTTTCCATCCAGTCATCTTATGTGTTATTAACAAAATTTTGTTGATAGAAGAGTGTAAGATGTTGATTGCATAATCATAGATTTTTTTATTATGTTTGAATCAATGACCTCGTTGTAGTGTGTATCATTTTTTTAATGAACAGCTTTTTCGGGAATTGATCTCTTTTTCTTGAAAAAAAAAGTTTGTTAATTTGTTATATAAACAATAGCCGCATTAAAGATTATTTAATAAACTCGTATAAAGTAACACAAAATGGAGGACTAGTTTGAATTAAAAATGGTTAAATTTTTCAGATTTTCATTCATTTGCACATATTTTAGTTTTTTATAAAAAGGAACGGTATTGCAGTTTTTAACTATTTTAAACCTCAAAATTCATTTCACACAACCCTAATTCTCCTCCTAAAATAACGGCGTATTTTTTGGACAGTTCTAATACATTTTGTAGTTTTTATACTCTATATGATATATTATATAGGAGTATATTAGATTTAGTTACCGTTTGTAACGCGTCGGACAAAGAACTACACCAGGGTGTTTGGGATGACAACAGATTTTGATTTCTGCATGTCCGTCCGTCTGTCTGTCTATCTGCACTCAGAAAAATGGAGGCTAACTCGACGACCTACATACGGCGTAATTGGCCTCGGGCAGGAAAATTTAGCCTATGCGAGGCGCGCGTTTGCCTGCATGAGGGAAAGTAAAACTTGTGTTGACCTGTGCCCGGAGAAATTCTGAAATTAAGCCACGAGCAGGTGAAGTAGGGCATTGGGAGCTGCACGAATTGACCTTAGATAGGCATTTCGAGGATGTAATGTCATGTAATGGAAACCTCGGTCAGCCAGCTAGAGGTCAGAGTTAACCTGACAAAAAGTTGACGTGACATTTTTCTGAGTGTGTTTGTCTGTCCATCTGAGCAATTTTTTTTGTAATATGGAGTTAAAGTTGTTATTTTTTCACAAAACACACAATTTTTTTACTTTCTTCTACGGAGTATAATAAAGTATTTTACCTACCTTCTTGATTTATATCCCAAACGACAACGTTCGCACGCAATCTTGCAAAATTTAGCGCAAGATAGCGTCCAACGCCACCACCACCTCCAGTGATTAAGACTACTTGGCCTGACACATCCTAAAAAAGTTAAAAAATTAATTATTTTTTGTGACTTTCTCGAAACCGGTGAGTCGTATTGAAAAATTTATAAATGTAAAATGTGTTCAGAATAGGATTTTACATAACTCATTCATACATCAAAATCCAGTTGGATCAATCCTTTTCTCCTCCCGCACCTTTTTTCGAAAACGGTTGGTTTTATTGAAAAATTATATACTCAAAAAGATAAAAAGTATTTAGAACATACTCATTCACATCAAAATCCGCTTAAACTACCCCTTCCTTCTCCCTTTGCACAAATGAGTAGCTTTTGCTCTGCTTTAGTAGGCACTTTTAACTACTTATTAGTTGTAATTTTCGAAGAATACTAGCAGACCCTACGTTGCCAGCTTAAATTTTTTTGTATAAATTTTACAATGTCAAAAAACCATAAATAACTTAAAAACTTTTGGGAAAAAACGTTATCCTTTCAGGATCTTCTGTTTCGAATTTTGAAAATCTAATACCGGATTCGTGATCAGCGACCCCAAAATCCCCCTTATGCCGATTTTCCGGGAAAAAGGATATTTACGTTATTCTTTCAGGATCTTCTGTTTCGAATTTTGAAAACCTAACACAGCTAAAAACCTGCTCGTGGCAACGCAGATCATTTTACAAAAAACCGCGTAAAAATCGGTGCAGTAATTTTTGGGTTTTGTAATCTCAAACAGGCCAACAAACATCCATTTTTATATATACAGTGTGACCTCGGTAATTGCAACTATAGTAGACAGAGCCTGTTGCAATAACCGAGTCAGTTGCGTTAACCGAGTCACAACATTATCTGTCAAAAAGGGAAACATAAGTTCTTAAACAGTATAACAGCTCCAAAAATAGGATAAAATCTCTACCATTTGTAACGTAGTTTTTACGCTGCAAAATTATTTACAATACTAAATAAATAGTAAATACTGCAAAAGTATTTACACCAAGTTTTTCATACATCAAACACAGAGCTTCTATAGAACAGAGGTTAAAATTACACTGAGCGACAAAAATATGGCGTGAAATATGGGATTTTATCATTAGCTCGAAAGCTTTACGAAAGCTTTTTTCTGCTTGTGCTAATGATAAAGTCCCATATTTCACGCCATATTTTTGTCGCTCAGTGTCAATTTTAACCTCTGTTCTATAAAAGCTCTGTGCATCAAAGTTGAGTCGGATTAGCCTCAAAAAAAATCAACTGGAATATTATGATCCAATTCAAAAATTCCACTTTGAGAGTTTATAATCTCGCCATACATAAATTGTACGATTGCCTGCCAATTTTAGTTTTCGTGTGTTTTTTTGTTGGCACAGACTTGTTTTGTACACAGTTAGAAATTTTTAACACATTTTTGTGTTCCTTTAGCACTGGATCCCAGTGTTGAATCAGTGTTACAGCGCCATTTTGTATCAACACTTGAAAATTTTTTTTTTTGTATATCTCAATACATGTGTAATTAAGCCTCAAAATTTCATTTTAATCCATTCGTTAGTAATCGAGAAAAAATTCACAAAAAAAGGTTCATTGCTCAGCGCGCCTGGGTAGTATAACCCCTTAATCGAGGAGTTGGGTTTTTTGAAGGTTGCGTTTTTGAAGGTTGTTTTTGAAGGTGACCGAGGTCACACTGTTTATAGATAAAATTTATGATGTTTTAAACTTTAATTATTTTTATGACCATCATAATGTCTAAGGTAGCATTTAACGAATTTTGTTGTTAAAATTTTAAACATAATGAGGGAATTCACAGTCCTCTTTTAAAATGCGGGTAAATTTACCGCTCGGTAATTCAGTCAAATTTAACAGATTTTTACCGAGACGGTAACTTGATTCATGTAAAAATGAATTACCGGATTCGGTAATTGTATACATGCCTCGAGTCGTGTTTTTCAGCCTCGGTATTCGGTATCAAGAATCAACCGCGAGTGGCGCTAGTAATGTTTTTAGTTGTCAAATTTTTTCGCTGGTTATCTCATCGGACTGCAATTTTTTTCAATTTTGATAGCCGTTGCCACAATAGAAATTCAAAAGAATACATCAAACATGGATTTAAATGTATGTGACATATTTTACAATCAAATTCGCAGTTCATGATTTGGTCACGTATCAAATAAAAGCGCTGTTCTCAAATCTGTGCTGTGGGATGTTCACAGCAGAATATTTTCAGTCTTTTAATATTACCGAAAATACCGAATACCGAATACCGAATACCGAAGAGAATTGTGAATACCCTCAATGAAACAAATATTACGAAGTTTCTTTAATAGTGTAATTAACACAGACGGAAATTAAAATTTATTACATTTCACATAAAAAATGCCATTTTCAAAGATAACTTTTGGATTTTCTCCGCAAATGGCAGGTAATTGTGGTTAGTTGGAAGCTCAATAGACTTCATTGAATAATTATGTAATGCGAAAGTGTACATGAAGACAATCTCACTTTATGCAGCTAATGTCATTCCGGAGGTATTTTTACTTGATTGCACTTTACTGTAAGAAATTTTTGTCTGAACAATTCGTTCAGTAAAAAAACATGAAAAATGCAAGAAAGAATTGAAGTTGGCAATTGCATTTAAACAAAAACCCACTCGGACAATTTTTTAAAAATATTTCGACGCCATTTTCATTTCAATCGTGATCACTGATCAACTGAGATTTTTTTTTAACATTTTCAGAATAATTTGCTATAGAAAATAGATTTCACTTATTTTTTCTTCTGCAGCATGCCAATTTCAATGTTTATTCTTATAGTTAGTGACCATCAAATAGATTAACGATGACTATTCAGGGAGTCGGATCAAAGGAGAGTTTACAACTTTCACTGTTCTGTTAGTAAATATTTTTCTTCAGTCTTATGAATGATTTTTTTAGCTGTTCGTTTATTACCTCTCCAAATAGATTCAATTTCAGATGACAAGTTAGATAAATTTTGAAAGGGCCTAGGTTTGTTGTGTAAACGAATAAACGAATTTGTGGCTAGATTAAATAAGGCCTGAGAAGTTCGGTACATATTTTTCCACTGAAGCATAGAAGGCCATTCATGTGCCCAAAGTTTGCCTGTCTAGACTGCGGTGGCGGCGGTTTCTTTTAAAAAATTGATAGTATTTAAATTTTCAATTAGGTGGTGAATATACCTTTTATTTGTATGGATCAGTCTTTTTTGAAATAGCGTTGGCAAATTTTTGCAAACCATAAAGCATAACCAAAGATTAAGTAAATGAAGATAAGAAACCTAGAACAAATTTTGGGTGCCCAAAATATCCGCCATCGGAAATGGAAACTTTAATGTGTCCTGTAAAACGATTATTTCCCCTTTTATTTTGACGCTTTATTGTCAAAAAATCGATAAAAATATTTAAATTATATGCGTTATTTGACTGAGATTCATAACTCTACAGTATTTTTCATACATTATCTTTAAGGCCTGTGTCCACATGGAAGTTTATTTGCAAAAGTCGCTTCCAGAAGAAATTTCTGGTGTCACAACTTCTGGAAGTTCACTTGCAGTTAGTGTTTCCACGGGAAAAACTTCCAGAAGTCTCTGCTAGAAGCGACTTCTGCAAATAAACTTCC
The DNA here is from genome assembly GCA_964034945.1 of Chrysopilus asiliformis. Lineage (NCBI taxonomy): Eukaryota > Metazoa > Arthropoda > Insecta > Diptera > Rhagionidae > Chrysopilus > Chrysopilus asiliformis. The sequence goes on from OZ035960.1 coordinate 22,047,432, forward strand.
ATGTGGACACAGGCCTTTAGGTATCTAATTTTTGGTATAATTTTATCTTATTTTTAGAATTCGGAAAGGTGCAGAGTAACTTCTGCAAGTAACATTTTAAACTATACAAATTTGTCAATCTACAAAATCGGCATTGTGGCTCACACGAAAAGAAAAAAAATCATGCTGTCATCATATTATAGTTAGTGCAAACATATTTGTTTGAGATAAATATGATGTTCTTGCTAGAACCAAGGAATCATTCCCATTTCGTCCCTCGCCCGTAAACTTTGAAGTAACGAATGAAACTACGTCACGTCTAAACGGGTCAAAGATGATTGCAAGGTCTCCTAAACGAAGCTCTCTCTTTGCACGACAGAACCGGTTAAATTTTCAGCCAACTTTGTGGCCAGGGCCTTGCCCAGACAAAGCAGCACCCGGGGAAAAAACCTGTATTTGGCACCCCCTCGCTTTTTAAAAAAAAAAATATAATAATGCATTTTTTTGTGCTTGTAAATTTGGAATGGTCAATCAGAAGGTTTGTCTCAGTGATTATCTAGATAAGGAGATCTAATGGCATCTTAGTTCTTCGCTGCATATCTGCGCCGCAGGGATTTTTTTTTTGAAGAAATGCACAACTTTTTTTGAAAATTACAAAGCAGGGATTTTTTTTTTGAAAATTCCAGTCTGAATGTAAATGGGAAAAGAATAGCCGTTGCAAATTATTCAAATTAAATTTTTGGAGTTTTTCTCATTTATACGGAAAACAGTTTTTCGCGCATTTTAAAAAAAACCTGTAATTGTATTAAAAAAGAAAGCGATTTTTTCTTCTAGAAACTATCATGACGTTGTACGATTTCTGCTAATTTTTTATTAGAGTGGTAATGAAAGCAAATCTTTGAAACAATTTGAACATTTTGAAATTGATGACTTTCCTTTTTTAACCGAAATATCACTAATTATTGAGTAAATGTGGTCACACTTTTAAATTTTTAACATTTCCAATATCAATAATACCACTTTCTTCATTATTCTGTTAATTTTTATTACAAACGATTTTCTAACACAATATTGATATAATCAAATTCACACATCCGCTGGCAGATATATCCATATTAGTTCGTTCCACTAAAAATTCACTGATGCTACCAAAAATTTTGCAAGTGAAATTAAAAACCGCAACGGATTTATCTTACATCAATTTTCTACAATCTACCAAACAGCCACTTAATTCGAAACAAAAGGCAATAAATTTATTGTCAGCGTTATGAAAAAGCCTGGCTTTTTTCTCCGAATTGAAAAAAAATACATCTAAAAGGTACGAACCGACAAATGGTAAATTAGTGAAAGTCTTCTAACTTCTAGTCATCGTGTACAACATTTAATTAACCTGCAATTACTAAAAGACCGTTTTCAAATGACAGGCTGAGAAAAAGAGAGATCAGCTTTGTATGGAGCCAAAGTGCCCATGGAATCGTGCCAATTTTTCAAACCACTTTTCCGCAACGAACAAAAACCATCTTTGTTACAAGACGGTAAGACGTTAGAAAAACTAGCAGCCAAAAAGCACCCAATGAAAGTAATATTCGTAACAAATTTTCGCAATTCACCAAAAAAAAAAAAATGAACAGAAATTCATAGGAACGAAGTGAAAATTGTAGAAATGGACAGCGTCTAATAATGCAGATGCAGATTTTAACTGATTTGAAGAAAGAACTGTTGTTGATTATTACCTTTTCCTTTCTGAGCTTATCCGGTAAGATGGTCAAATACAGAGATTCTAAGATGTAAATTATGGATTTGAAGCAGAAAACGAAAAAGTCGATAATGAACAAGTAGATCTGTTCCATTGGATATTGGTAGTGCAAATCAGACATTATATTATCACTGCACAGCACAAATATTTCCACGGCTTATTAGCTTTTTTTCACTATATTCCGTGGATATTATAAGAATTGAAATATAGCTTCTAATTTTCTTGATAATTTTTCTCCAACGATCCTATATTTATGGCACCGAACTACCTTTGAAAACCGTTCTCGATGCGGCTTCAACCGAAACTGTGACCACCTTTAGCCAAGAAACCAGCGGTACGATTGAATTTCTTGTACGGCTGAAGATATTTTCCGAAGGTGTGCACAACACGATCTAATGATGTTTGAAAATCTACTGGCGTAAAGAAACGTCGTTTGGATTTCGCTGTGTATCTTCAACTAGACAGAGCTCGAGTGGAAAAACGGACGCCGAGGTGCATGGTCCGAGATAGTTTGGGTCTTAAGAAATTATACAAAAAAAAATTACCGTCATAAGAGAGATATTACGTTGATCACGAGAGATGTAAATTAGATTATCGCCAATGATTTTGATTAATCAATATAACTTTATATCAGGCAATTATGTAGTAGACAGTCTATGTTGTAACTTTATTTAATGTTTTAAAATATATTTATTATATAATAAGTGCAACTTTTTCGTATAAGTTTGACCCTTTTTGAGATGCACAAATCTTTATATAACTTTTAATCGACAATAAGGTTTTCTTTTTTCGGCGATCAAAAGTATTTGTCTGTCGGCGATCATAAAGTAAGATTGAAATCGTTGTAATGTTTATGGTTTTACCGAAAATTTTAGGAATAATTCTTAATTTTCAGGGAATCATTGCAAAAGATCCACCACCACTGTCTCGTATATGAATTCCCATTTTCTTTGGGAGTCATTAATGTCTCGAATATTCGTATTTTTTGTAGGAGTCTGTCCTATTATTTCTCTCCGTGTAAGAAAGTTAATGATGATAAAACAAATAGACTTATGAGATTTCAAATATAGATAAATAATTGATACGTTCTAAAGCTCTACAATTGGGGGCTTCATGGCAGCATAACACAAAAATTAGCATCGCGTTTTTTAAAACTAGTCATTGGCCAAAAAATTTCGTCTGCGGCGCATTTTTCTTTTGTTGATTTTACTAATTTAGTAATTTTATTACAGTGAGGGCACGAACATTTTTAAAGTGTTAGAATATGATCCGAAAAAGGCTGGACAACCTAGGGCCTCAAATTGCCAGGTGCGGCCTCATATTTATCCCGAACTTAGGGCTTCAAATGTTGTAAATCCGTCACTGGGTTTCTAGACAACATTTTTATAAACAAGAAATGATATCTTTATTTCAAAAAATTCCAATTGCCATTGGGGGCTGGGGGAAGGAGTAATCCGATTGAATTTTGATGTATGAAAAAGTTATGTTAAATCATCTGTAAATATGACCCGTTTTCGAGGGAATCGATACGTTTTCATGTCTTTAGCTAAATTCGTTCGAGAGTTATGGTGTTCACGGACAGACAGACGGATTTAAAAATGTTTTGTTACCCTAAATATCCTGATGTAGTTCATTTTTGTGCCAAACGATTGATTCGAAGCGTTACAAACGGTTATACTAAATCTAATATAGAATGCCTGAAGAGTTCACAAACACGCCTAAAAATGGTACAAACTTATAGCAGGCTTACAATGACAAATTTCCATAATTTTCAAATGGTCAGACTATTTTATATTGATATCGCGACACAAGATAAGAATTTATTGTACCCCACCCATATGTTATTTCAATAAAATTATATAAACAAGGGAATCCACCTACAAAAGTTTTAATTAAAGATGCACGTGAATCTAACACAAGAAAAAAAATAAAATAAATAAAATAACACAGATTATTTTCCATTCACTGCATCTATTGTAGCCAGATTGTACTTTTTTACAATATATGATTCCTTTCTACTCTGTAAATATTATTGTTTGCCATTTTCCAAGTAAAACAAAACAAAAACGACATCATTATTCGAGTCATGCTTGAAAAAAAAACTCTAATCGAAATGCATCTCACGAGTTTTAGGTTTTCTAATTCCCTCTACTTGGTCATGAATTTCATTTCCAGAATTAACTTTAAGTTGTTTTATTCTATAAGATTGCCCCACTAAAATTCCGTACCAAGAAATGTGACCAAAGAAACATTTTCTCCCAATTTACGCTGAGCGTGTTGTTGCATGTTGGTAAACTTTCGAAATTCTGAAAATTGGCGGCTTATTCACTTGTGTTGCTGAAATGTGAATGGAGGTGAGGTTATTTTTTAGGAAAATTGATGAAAATGAATCAGGCATAGTACATTTTTTTTGCACAAATAAAATGATGGTTTCGTAACGCAAAATTTCGCTTTAAAAAAATGAAAAAAAAAAATCGAAAAAAAAAATTTTTTTTTAACGCGTTAACTGCCGCGCCAGAAATTGGCAAAACCGTCGTGTTTGCATTTTAGACATGAGTTTGTAGTACAATAACTTCGCAACCAATATTTAAAAATTGTTGCTAAAATGCTTATATATTGTTATGAGTTATATATGTATAACTCGCGCGGCGCCGAAGGCTTCAGTACATGCGTGTATTTAACTTGTGTGGCAGTTAACGTTTTAAAAAAAATGTACTAAAAAGGAAAAAAAACTTTTGGGTGCTGTATATCAGAAATAAAAGCGAGATAAATATTTATTTTATTTTTTATGCTTTTATCTCGCTTTTATTTCTGATACAGTGCTCAGAAATTTTTTTTTCTTGTGATGATAAAATGATATCTGACTTATAGATATAAACCTTTTAGTGTTCGAATATAAAACGTTGCTTTTGAGATATCCTTACGGACTTTTGGACTTCAGAAACGGATTCAGCAAACCCTAAAAATCCTCAGATGAGATTTTTTCCGGAAAATTTGAGGACAAGATAATTACTTTATCCTTACAGGACCTTCCGTTATCCTTACAAGAAAGAAGTAGTGAAAATATTGTATTGTCATCGGGGTATATGTGCAAAATTCCAAGTCAATCAGATTAGTGCAAGTGGGTCCAAATTAGATGACAAGATTTGATTTTGACAGACAAACAAACAGACAGACGAAACCCAGCTAAAACGAATGTATTTGGCTTTCTGTAAAGCAGTAAATTTAAAGATTTGAATATTGGTCTCTGAAAAAGATCTTAGATTTTCTCAAACATGGTAAATATTTTGCATAAATATTTTTATGAAATTTTCTACAATAGCAATATTTTTTTAACCACAAAAATCGTACATTGACACCGTTGGATGGTTCAAAATATTGTATAATAATAATTCATCCCATTGTTTCAGTATCTTCTTGCGAAACCCAGAAGCTCAACCTTTACAGATGAGTAAATATTTTCTTTACTGCATAAAATTCATTTTTGTAGTGCTTTTTGCGCCTCCTTTAAGATTTTCCACTAACATTTTGTTGCGTTTTTTTTTTTTTTTGGTAAAAAGCAACTTGGAGTAATCAAAGGTTGGGCCGGAGTTAGTTTTGTAAAAATGTTACAATACTGTCGTTAGTTTAGGTTAGTTTCAGCATGGCCTTGAAACATTGTCGATGCAAAATGTTTGTGTTTGGCAAATGAAAATTAAGACGAGATAAACTTACGATCTGTTAAGCATTTCGGATGTTTGCTAATAGGTAGAAGACAACGTCACACTCTTTCATAAAAAGACTAAAGACTTTTGTTTTCATTTTGCGATAATAGATAAACATCAATAGTCAGCATTTAATGTTATGCTTCGAAAATTTCTCACAAATGTGATGACATTAAAAAAGCTTAAATATTAATTATTCGAAAATTAGGATTTCTGTGGCAAAATAATTTGGGTAACTAATTTGAGACAAAAATTGTATTTCCCTAAAACGTTTTTTGTGAAGTGAAATCACAAACTTTTTTTTTATTAATATTTAGACACAATTTTATGGAGATAAATTCATTTCGATGTGTTGTTGTGATGTTCTAGAGCAGGGCCAGGAAAGCTTTGAAAGTTCTCGGGCATCCACTACCACTGACAAGCGATTTACTTGTTTATATGGCTTGCTCTCCGAGCCAAGTGAAACAAGCTTGTTGAAAGCTCTTTTCGTTATGCTTGGTTTTGACACACTGTTAATTGTTTTACTTTACGTTAAAAAAAGTTTTGATAATGAAAAATTTTTATATGAAATTTCCGAATTACAATCGGAAAATAAAAATAATTTCATAAAACCGAAACATTAATTTGATCAATTGATATTTTATGAAACGACTGAAAATGCCTATATAAATTGTATTTTTTTATTGTTTTAATTTCCTGAAATCATAGTAAACATTGCATTGTGTTATCACACCGAATAAGAAAACAATCATGTCCAAAATTCGTGTCGTCTTTTGAGACAGAACGCTTCATGATTTTCAGCAGTGTTAATGATTTTCAGCAGTATGAAATACACCACTGCTTCAGTCAATGTCCTAATGACAACTGAGCTAATAAAAATCTCTCGCATAAATGGCCTCACTTAGAACTCAGCAAAGTTCCATGATATGCAAAATGCCCAAGTGGAAGCAGAACGGGTTATATGCAAAGTGAAACAGATTATTTCTTTCATATGCGTATGTATGCAGTTTGCGTACAAGCCAGAATGAAACGGGTAGCATGAAGAATCGATGGATAGAAGGGCAATTTGAGCCTCGAAGTTGCCCTTGGTGCACATGGCTTCAGAGCGCTGTTCTAGAGCCTTAGTCTGCCAAATTTGTAAATTTTATTATTTTGTTGTTACATTTTGTTTGAAGTTAAAGCAATACAAAAAGAACCCTTACTATTTCGTCAAGTTTTTCTAAAGGGTGTTTGAGTTCACGCTCGTTGCCGGATATTCTTCCTCTAAATAATTTTCTTTGAAAAACGTTTTCGAATTTACATAAATTTCAAGGAGTTAAAATAAAAGTTGCTCTTTTATCCTTTCATCGATCGTGTGCGCTTTCTCTGTCTAAGAAATAAAAACTTCGTTTGATAAATCAGCGTGAAAGTTATTTTGATCTTGCTCTTGAGCTGTGCTCTTGAGCTGTGCTCTCTTTCTCGCAAAATGATCGCATAACTCTCATTTGTGTAAGCGCTTTTTTTCTGGTTTTCAGGGGTCTTTTTTGGAAAATCAAATAAAGAGTAGTTTTATTAAGCTAGAGATTTGAAATTTGGACTAGCGGTTTTTTTTGTGAAAAGGGAGGTCAAGTTTGTTAACGGACAAAATTGGACCACTTCTCATCCCCTCTCTCATATACCCAGAATCGTTTTTTCCGGTTTTCTCGAAAACGATACATCGTGTCGAAAAAATTATTGAGATGAAAGAATTTACAATGCAATTTTATAAAAATTCCTCATACATCAAAATTCGATCAGACCACTCCTTCGCCCCTTTCCCATACAAAGAGAATCGTTTTTTTCTGTTTTTCTCGAAAACGGTGTATGGAAAAAATTAGTAATAAGAGAGTATACACAATGCAATTTTACAAAACTGTAATACAACATAAATAAATCAGATCACCCCTTGCCCCTTCTTTCATATAAATGAAGCGGTTTTTTGAGCTTTTCTTGGCGTAATATGGTTCCCAAAATAAAAGCCCTTCCCAAATAAAAATCTTTTAAATAAACATTTTGTCTGTCACAATATAGAGTATTTGACGATTGACCCCAAGACATTGTAGCTTTTCTTATGTTTTTGTCATCGCAATTATATTTTTTTTGCTGTGACAATTTTTACGGAATCTAATGTTTTCGTGACAAAAAACAGGAGATTTGCAATTGTTTGTTGCAAAAAAAAAGAATAAAAAAAAACATAACAAAAGCTATAATTGCCAATTTGGCAATTATTGAAAACCCGTATGGTGATTTAAGTGAACAGCGAACAGTTGTATCAAAATTCCACTTTGAAGTCAAATTTTCCAATAAGATTTTTTAAAATTTATTCCAATCGGATTTTCATGTATGGAAGTTTTATGTAGAATCATATCCTAAATAACTTTTGTTCTTGGACTTTTTCGATAAAATTCACCGTTTTTGAGATATTCAGAAAAAAAGTTTTCGTTCGTATGGGGGGTACCCCCCCTAATGGTCCATTTTTGCCCATTAACGAACTTAGCCTCACATTTTACGAAAAATGGATCTGTGCAAAATTTCAAGTCTCTAGCTCAATCCGTGCGCCTGCAATCCGCGCCACAGACAGACAGACGGACAGACGGACAGACAGACGGACAGACGGACAGACAGACGGACGGACATGCAAAATTCAACTTTTTTTATCATTCTAAACACACTGGTGTAATTCATTTTTTTGTGTGATGACGGGATCTTGGCGTTACAAACGGTAAGGCAAATCTAATATACCCTTTGGTTTCACCATACGGGTATAAACAGGTAATACTATTGTTAACCACCGATTTTTTTTAAGGTCTTGACGAACCCGCCGCCGCGCCCCGCGTGGATCGTATTTGCGACTTATATCCTTTACACCGTCTATTATTACTATTCGACTCTATATTTTCACCATCGAGCAGCCACCATACGAACGACTGTTTTTCAACTAACTGGTGTTGCCAGTGTCGCACCTACATCTCACCACGGCGACGGGCTGCCAGGTGGCAGTTGAGCAATTGGGGGTTTTAATTGCTAACATTCGGCCGTCCTGCGCAGAGCTGTCCCCAGCGACTCCCGATTCTTCGGCTACCTATCTGAAACAATAAGGTTAAATTAATCGAATAATACAAGTTATATTGAGATCCAGTATTTATTCAGACAAAATTTCATTTTTTTCATTTTTTTTTTTTTTTATATATTTTATTCTGATGATTCGTCATCTTCTTCTCCAAAACTGTAGTCGTCAAGTCGGCACCATGGACGCATCTTATCGGCAGCAAATACAGCATGGAACGGCCTCTGTGTAACCTTGAAATTTGGGGGATCTCTTAGCTCGTACCTGTCGCGATCCAAAACTTGTCCAACTTCGTATGGACCCTTATATCGTTGATGCTTTTTAGAGAATCCACTAGCAGCATGTTCGCATCTTACGACAACATCTGCTGCGGTAAATGAACAACGCTGAACCAGCATTTGTCTTGGACTTTTCGAGATTATCGACGTTGTCATTTGATCGTTTCCTTGGTCATCGGTATGATATTTCAATATCTCTAATTTGTTCCAAGTTTTGACGACTTGAATGCCGGGTTGATTCAGCAAACTCTGCCCGATTATTATTGGATCGTCTTGCGCCTTGTTCGGTACAACCAGGAAGTCCGCTATAAGTGAAAGATTGTCAATCTTGATTGGTTTGGAAATTCGTCCCAGCGTAAGACAGACACCACCCGCGAATCCCTTAAGTACCGTGTTGTCAGTTTTGTAGTTCCAATCATGTTTCTTACATTCGTCCAGCCGAATTGTATTGCGTTCACAGCCCAGGTCAATGAAAGCGACGATATTCTGTCCATCGACGCTGATATTTTTGTACATATCGTCGTTGCTCTTCCGAATAATTCGAATTTGCTTTGGTGGTTCTCGACGCTTGTTTGTCTCCAGTGCTTTCTCAGAACGATTGTTTGATTGAGGACATTCGTGAAACTTGTGTCCTGGTTTGGAGCAGCGATAACATTTTCCTAGGAATTTTGGTTGGTGTAAAGTCCTGGAATTGTCAAGGCGTCGTTTAAGCTCTGGATTACCGGTATGAGAAAATCCTTCTCCCTGTCTTTGATTTTCGCGTTCCACGGATCGATTCACCATTAACGCTCTGTTCTTTTCCTGTTCGGCGATGCTCTGGAACAATTTAATGCCGTTTAACACGTCATTGCCGTTTTTATAGTTCGCTGCTGTAAGGGAAGTTATTAAATTTTTATCATCAAGACCAGATATCAGGTATTTAATAGTGGTAGAATCGGTTAGCTTAGCCCTTTTTGCCATTGCAACGACTTCGTAGAAGTAACTTTCAAAAGTTTCGGAAGTCTTCCGTTTGCGCGTCAAAAGTTTGATATGAATGGCTGACTCATCATCAAGATCTGGGAAACTTTTTAAAATTTCACTCCTGAATTCTAGCCACGAAGTCAAAGTGCCTCGGCTGGTTTGATACCAAAATTTTGCGGCGTCCCTTAATTGCATTGACGCATACAAAATGGTCGTCTGATCATTCCAATTATACATTATTTTGGCAGTGTCAACGATTTCGAGCCATTGATTCACGTTGAGATTGCTGTGGCCAGGAGCAAATGGTGGCACAACAGCGTGCAATTGTTCCATATTTAAATATAAAATTCGATCCATACCTGTTTGATTCAGTGTTGTACTTGAATCCCGTGACGCATCGCTTCTTTCCAGCTCCAATTCTCGCCTCAATTCGATGATTTGTCGATCCTGCTCCAGGATTTTGGACTCCAATTTCCGTCTTTCCGATTCGTCGATCGCCTGGCTGTGTGTCGTTTTTTTGGTCACTGGCATTTTCCGATGTCCGAGCATACTACAATCACTTTTCCGTACGAAAAACACTTATTTTTTTTTTACTCAAATTTGGAAGCTTCAACTAGATTTTTATTTTTTTGCCTCTTTATTCGACCGATTATGCCACGTTTTGTAATTCTTTGTTCTATCGACTGAGTTTTCCGTTCGCCAATTTCACCATGAACTATTTCGCAATATTTCGCAATACTCAACTGGCATTTCACACCCCTGCAATGAAAGAACTCAACGACAAATTTGAATCGTGGAGGCAACTAATACACTCGAGCATCAGCTAAAAATATTAATACAAATGGCTACACACACAACAAAACAAGACAAAACAAGGAATCGTACATGGCACCATCATACTTTCTCTCTCACGCAACATAAAGAAAACAATCCTTCGGCTAAAAGCTCAATTCGCCTTCGTACAATGCCCGAGCGGCCACATTTTCTCCACGGAAGACACACGTCAACCATGAGACTAATTTTTAACATCCGGCTACAAACTTTTCATCCGCCATCGTGCAAATCGGACTCAGCAAAATACACAAAACAATTGCCTCTCTCTTCTCCATCTCATTAATCAGAAATGTACCACCTGATCTCAACAAGTCATACATTGCCGTCTTCTTCCTGCCTTCGTGAATTTGCAATTGTACCACCTGATCTCAACAAGTCATACATTGCCGTCTTCTTCCTGCCTTCGTGAATTTGCAATTGTACCACCTGATCTCAACAAGTCATACATTGCACCACGAATCCGCCGAATTCTCTTCCCTCTCCTCTGCAGCCCGACCGGAATACACCCTCCACGGACACATCACTATGGGGCCGCGAATCCATTCCACTTCTGAATTGTTAACCACCGATTTTTTTTAAGGTCTTGACGAACCCGCCGCCGCGCCCCGCGTGGATCGTATTTGCGACTTATATCCTTCACACCGTCTATTATTACTATTCGACTCTATATTTTCACCATCGAGCAGCCACCATACGAACGACTGTTTTTCAACTAACTGGTGTTGCCAGTGTCGCACCTACATCTCACCACGGCGACGGGCTGCCAGGTGGCAGTTGAGCAATTGGGGGTTTTAATTGCTAACACTATTAATAATTTTTAATAGTAAAGCTATACAAATTTCAATACAGCTGATATTTTATAAACTTTTTTGCGCAAAAAAGATCACCCTGTTAAAAAATTAGCCGCATTACATACATTGAGGCGCAATTTAAATTTCAGAAATCGTCAGCTTAAAGTGAAATTGTGCTGAGTTTAAAATATCAAATTTTACAGAATGAGTAAAAAAATAGTTAAATTATTTTAATTCTCATTTAAAGAAAACTGAGAAAGAAAACTTAGATTTCTTTAAGTGAGAATTAAATGAGGCTCAGTCTTCTTTAAACGAAAATTAAATTGATTTAACAAGTTTTTTTTGCTATCCTGTAAAATTTGATATTTTGAACTTAGCACAATTTTACTTTAAGCTGACGAAATCTTGATGACCTGATTTTTTTTAAATTAATAAAAATTCTGCAACATTGCATGTTTCTTAAATTTTAGTACGCCTAATTACCCGCACGGAAGAACGTTTTCGTTAAGATAAAAACCCCAAAAATCACATTCAGTTAATTGATCAGATATTGAAACATTTAGATATGTATTTGGAAAAAAATCTCCTTTCTTCCTTATAATAAGTGGATGTAAATTTATCAAGAAGCGAGAAAATTTCTCTTAGATGATAAGTTTACAATAAAATTAACCATCGTGATAATAAAATTATCCATCATTTTCATCTCTGATCATTATCCATCGGTTATAATTTTCAATTTCTTCTCAATTGCATTTATTATCTTTTTAAATCTTAGTTAGTATGAATTCTCTCAGCAATCTTTCGTCTTTTAGTCCATATGTAAGAAACTCGGTATTTCTCAAAAAGTCCTCGTTTTGCTTTTGAGCTCGAGTTTTGAAACTCGTACAAGAAAAAATATGTGATGTGAATAACACATGACTTTCTTATACAAAATCTATGGTTCTTCTCAATTTAATTTATATAAAAACATGAATTTTTATTCTACAAAACCTGAAATATCTTGTAAAAGGCAAAAATGTAGAAAATTTTAATATCTATAAGTCCTCATTTAACTGTTTTTTTTTCAAAAAAAAAAAAAAAAAAAAAAAAAAAAAAAAAAAAAAAAAAAAAAAAAAAAACAATTTGCATAATAATATTTTTTCACATTTTAATTTCAATATTCCAATAACGGTCAATTATTTCGGAAAACACTGAAAGAATATTACTCTCTCCAATTTATTTCATACAAAAAACTTAATTTTTTGAAATCACGGTATATCCAAGGCCCAATTAACCATAGGGCTAATAGGGGCGCCATACAGCCCAGGGGCGCCAATTAATATTTAATTCACATATTCATAAAAATTTTTGAATTTTATTTTGCGTAAATATATAAAGTTTTGAATTAAAGAATATTTTAAAAAATAAAATTTAATTTTTACAATAAAACTATGTAAGGGTGCAAAATTTTATTTAGCCCAGGGCGCTCAAATTTGTCAATACGGCTCTGGGTATATCTCAATACCAGCTTGAGATATCGAGTTCTAATAAAAGCCAAAAGTGCAAGAAATTTTACTGTCTTCAACTACTGTCATACATAAAACTACTAAAAAACGCGTGATGTCGGAGTAAATAGCAAAAAATGAAATTGCGATTAAAAAAACCGCCATTTAAAAAAAAACCGTGACTTCCGTTTAACGGATTTCCATCAAAAGTTGATAGGATTTTCATGGCTCTAGCGACAGATAGATATACATTTTTGTAATAATATGGAGCATTGAGGAGTATTTGGGAAATGTCTTTTACGCAAAAAAAGAGGTCGAAATTTTTCATGAATACAATACCTTATTCTACTTTGTATAAGAAAGTAAAAATCAAAAGCTGTGACGAATTGAAACAGATATGTTACTTTGCTTGTTGTACGATCAATAGATAAAATTGTTCAGCATTTTTCAATTGTTTGTAATCTCGATAGATTTCACGGTTCATGTCAATATTTCACATCAAAATTGATACACGTGTATTTAAAAAATTAATTATTTAAATTGTTTTCAATTGAGATTTTTATTTAATGTGTATTAAATTATTAAAAAATATCTGAATGTGATCAAATATTTTTAAATCAATTTATCTTTCATCGATTTACGAGATTAAAAATGCCGTCATTTTGCTATTAGCACATTTTGTTTTAATTATTAGATGGCGGCAGGTCTTAAGCAAATATGTAATAATTTTTGTTGACCTTCACAAGTTTTACGGTAGTACACTGGAAATTTTCTTCACTATCTGTCTACAATTCAATCTAACAAGTAAACAAGTTAAAGATCTGTTAAACTTGAAAATGCTTTTTGCCATTTTTTTGAACATAAAATCCATAAACGATTTCAGACTTATGCAAATATAAAACCACGAGCTAGTATATTTGACATTATGTTAACTGGTTTTTTTTAAATAAAAATTACTTTCCTACATTTTAATTACCATCTTGTTGGTGATAATGATACTTTTAATTAATGCAATGAATTTCTTCACATAAATGAAACAGTGCTCAAACTGATATTCCAAGGTTAAACGAAAATATAACCACATTTTTTTATTCTGGGCATTTTACGTGAAATTTAAGTTACTTTTTTAAGTTACACTCAGAAAAATGTCCAGGTCAACTTTTTGTCAGGTTAACTGACGCTGGCTTACAGAGGTTTCCATTACATGACATTACATCCTCAAAATGCCTATCTAAGGTCAACTCGTGCAGCTCCCAATGCCCTACTTCACCTGCTGGTGGCTTAATTTCAGAATTTCTCCGACCACAGGTCAACACAGTTTTACTTTCCCTCATGCAGGCGAACGCGCGCCTGCCCGAGGCGAATTACGCGGTATGTAGGTCGTCGAGTTAGCCTCCATTTTTCTGAGTGTACCAACTTTCAATTGAACACCAAAATTTGGTTAAGGCAAGATCATAAAAAATGTGGTTAACGCTTAAGTAATCTTTGTTCCTTTTGTGGTTTGCTGTATTAAGAATCAGAATAACACATAAAAATACCTTTTTTAAACATACTTTCCAGGAATCAAATTTATAACATTTTATTCGCTTTTTAAAATGCAAGAGTTGGCAAAATGTTTGTTTTCTTAAAATTCGAAAAAAGAACCAACAGTTTTTATTGTGATCTTTAAAGATTCTGAATAGAAATATAATAGATCTTAACATGAAATATTCATTATATACCCATAAATATAATATAATCGCATTTTGATATTCACTAGAATATTCTGATTTAAAAATGTATTCTAGACTACGATTTATTTTTGAAAAACTTTTTAATATATTTTAATGTCGACGACCTTTTTAAACAACTTCTTATGTCACAGAAAAGCTGAGAAACCAGTCTTTAAGAATATTTATCGATAAATGTTCTATCTTAATCGTTGACTGCACGCATTTTGATATGATATTTGTATTAAAATTTGGTTTCCAAATTAAAATTCTAGCATCAAAAAATATCCTTCAAATTCGGGGGTTTTGACATTTATCAACAATGCTAAATTACGAATCTATATATATAAAAATGGAAGTTTGTTTGTTGGTTGGTTTGAGATTACAAAACTCAAGAACTACTGGACCGATTTTTACGCGGTTTTTTGCAAAATTATCTGCGTTGCCAGGAGCAGGTTTTTAGCTATGCAGATTTTCAAAATTCGAAATGGAAGGTCCTGTAAGGATAATGAAAATATCCTTTTTCCCATTTTTCCCCGGAAAAATTTGCATTATAGGGTTTTTGGGGTCGCTGATCACGAATCCGGTATTAGATTTTCAAAATTCGAAACGGAAGGTCCTGTAAGGATAATGAAAATATCCTTTTTCCCATTTTTCCCCGGAAAAATTTGCATTATAGGGTTTTTGGGGTCGCTGATCACGAATCCGGTATTAGATTTTCAAAATTCGAAACGGAAGGTCCTGTAAGGATAATGAAAATATCCTTTTTCCCATTTTTCCCCGGAAAAATTTGCATTATAGGGTTTTTGGGGTCGCTGATCACGAATCCGGTATTAGATTTTCAAAATTCGAAACGGAAGGTCCTGTAAGGATAATGAAAATATCCTTTTTCCCATTTTTCCCCGGAAAAATTGCCATTATGGGGTTTTTGGGGTCGCTGATCACGAATTCGATATTAGATTTTCAAAGTTCGAAACGGAAGGTCCTGTAAGGATAATACAAATATCCTTTTTCCCATTTTTCCCCGGAAAAATTTGCATTATAGGGTTTTTGGGGTCGCTGATCACGAATCCGGTATTAGATTTTCAAAATTCGAAACGGAAGGTCCTGTAAGGATAATGAAAATATCCTTTTTCCCATTTTTCCCCAGAAAAATTTGCATTATAGGGTTTTTGGGGTCGCTGATCACGAATCCGGTATTAGATTTTCAAAATTCGAAACGGAAGGTCCTGTAAGGATAATGAAAATATCCTTTTTCCCATTTTTCCCCGGAAAAATTGCCATTATGAGGTTTTTGGGGTCGCTGATCACGAATTCGATATTAGATTTTCAAAGTTCGAAGCGGAAGGTCCTGTAAGGATAATACAAATATCCTTTTTCCGATTTTTCGCCGGAAAAATTGGTATTATGGGGTTTTTGGGGTTGCTGATCACGAATCCGATATTAGATTTTCAAAATTCGAAACGAAAGGTCCTGTAAGGATAAATATCCTGTTTCCCGTTCTTCCTCGGAAAAATCTGTATAAGGGGGTTTTTGGGGGCGCTGATCACGAATCCGGTATTATATTTTCAAAATTCGAAACGGAAGGTCCTGTAAATATAACGCAAATATCCTTTTTCCCATTTTTCTCCGGAAAAATTGCCATTATGGGATTCTTGGGGTCGCTAATCACGAATCCGGTGTTGGAATTTCAAAATTCGAAACGGAGGGTCCTGTAAGGATAAATATCCTTTTTCCCGTTCTTCCTCGGAAAAATCGGTATAAGGGGGTTTTTGGGGCGCTGATCACGAATCCGGTATTAGATTTTCAAAATTCTAAACGGAAGGTCCTGTAAGGATAACGCAAATATCCTTTTTCCCGTTTTCCCTGGGAAAAATCGGCATAAGGTTTCCGGGGTCGCTGACCGCGAATCCGGTGTTAGATTTTTAAAATTCGAAACGGAAAGTCCTGTAAGGATAACGCAAATATCCTTTTTCGCGTTTTTCCTGGGAAAAATCGGCATAAGGTTTCCGGGGTCGCTGACCGCGAATCCGGTGTTAGATTTTTAAAATTCTAAATGGAAGGTCCTGAAAGGATAACGGAAATATCCTTTTTCCCGTTATTCCCCGGGAAAATTGGCTTTATGTTTGGGATCGCTGATCACGAATCCGATATAAGATTTTCAAATTTCGAAACGAAAAGTCCTGTAAGGATAAATATCCTCTTTCCGTTTTTCCTCGGAAAATCGGTATAAGGGGGTTTTTGGCGCGCTGATCACGAATCCGATATTAGATTTTCAAAATTCGAAACGAAAAGTCCTGTAAGGATAAATATCCTTTTTCCCGTTCTTCCTCGGAAAAATCTGTATAAGGGGGTTTTTGGGGGCGCTGATCACGAATCCGGTATTATATTTTCAAAATTCGAAAAGGAAGGTCCTGTAAGGATAATGAAAATATCCTTTTTCCCATTTTTCCCCGGAAAATGATCACGAATCCGGTGTTGGAATTTCAAAATTCTAACCGAAAAGTCCTGCAAGATTAACGCAAATGTCTTTTTTCCAATTTTTCTTGATGCAATTGCCACTAAGGGATTTTCGAGGTCTATGATCGCGAATCCGGTGTTCGATTTTTCAAATGCTAAAGGGAAGGTCCTGTAAGGATAACGCAAATATCCTTTTTCCCATTTTTCCCCGGGAAAATTGCCATTATGGGGTTTTTGGGGTCGCTGATCACGAATCCGGTGTTGGAATTTCAAAATTCGAAACGGAAAGACCTGTAAGGATAACGAAGTATCCTTCTCATTTTATCCGAGAAAAAAATTGCATTATGGGGTTTTTGGGTTCGCTGATGACGGATCCGGTGTTAGATTTTCAAAACTCGAAACGGAAGGTCCTGTAAGGGTAACGGAAGTATCTTTTTCCCATTTGTTCCAGGAAATATTGCATTAGGGGGTTTCTGAGCTCGCTGATCACAGCTCTGCAGTGGGATTTTTAAAAATCGAAACGGAAGGTCCTGTCAGGATAACGAAAATATTCTTTTTCCAAAATTTCCCCGGAAAAATTGGCATTATGGGATTTTCGGGGTCGCTGATCACGCATCCGGTAATAGTTTTTAAAAAGTCTAAACGGAAGGTCCTGTAAGGATAACGCAAATATCCTTTTTCCAATTTTTCTCGCAAAAACTGGCTTTAGGAGGTTTTCATGGTTGCTTATCACGAATCTGTTGTTGAAATTTCAAAATTCGAAACGCAAGGTCCTGTAAGAATAATATTTTTTCCCAAAAGTTTTTAAATTATTTATGGTTTTTTTGCATTCTAAAATTTATACAAAAAACTTTAAGCTGGCATTCGTAGGGTCTGCTAGTTAACTATAAAATACGTGTATAAAATATCTTAAACCTTACTCTTTTTTAGGGAAAGAAAAGTTTAAGATATACAGTTTATTTCTTTTTATACCCGTATGGTGAAACGAAAGGGTATATTAAATTTGCATTGCCGTTTGTAACTCCAAGATCCCGTCATCACACAAAAAAATGAATTACACCAGTCTATTTAGAATGATAAAAAAAATTGAATTTTGCATGTCCGTCCGTCTGTCCGTCCATCTGTGGCGCGGATTGCGGGCGCACGGATTGAGCTAGAGGCTTGAAATTTTACGTAGATTCGTTTTTCGTAAAATGCAAGGCTAAGTTCGTTAATGGAAAAAAAAAGGAACCATACGAACGAAAACGTTTTTTTGCGAATATCTCAAAAACGGTGCATTTTATCAAAAAAGTACAAGAACAAAAGTTATTTAGGATATGATCATATCATACTAATATATGTTATAAAAATGAGTTGGTGTCTGTCTGTCTGTCTGTCTTCCTCTTTCACGCAAAACCGGCTGAACCGATTGACTTGAAATTTGGCATGAGTGTCTGTGGTAGTTCTGGTTCCAACATAGGCATACGGAAAAGTAGTGCGAGGGGTGGAGGGAGTAAGGGGAGGGGGTAAAGTGATTTCGAAACTTTGTTTTTGCGCTATGTTACTCTTTCGCTGGGAAACGACTGAACCGATTGGCCTGAAATTTGGCATAGATGTTCATCGGGGGTCTAGCCCCAACATAGACCCATTAAAAAGTAGTCCGAGAGGTGGGGGGAGTTAAGGGTGAGGGTAAAGTGATGTCGTAACTTAACTCTTCCTCTATGTTACCCTTTCGCGGGGAAACTGCCGAGCCGATTGGCCTGAAGTTTAGCTCCAACATAGACCATAAAAAAAATTTGAAAAAACTTAACCCGGCAACGACGGGTATGCAAGCTAGTTCTACATAAAACTCTCATACATCAAAATCCGATTGGAATAAATTTTAAAAAATCTTATTGAAAAGTTTGACTTCAAAGTGGAATTTTGGTACAACTGTTCGAATTTTGATACGAATATCACAATACGGGTTTTCAATAATTATCAGATTGGCAATTATAGCTTTTGTTTTGTTTTTACTTACCACCAACAAAATAAATTTCAAATAGACATAATTTTCCCATTTGATTCTGCGCCAAAATTTTTGCCAGAGATGCAAAGAAAAATGAATTTTTGGCTTTGGCAAGAATAAAATACATCGATATTCCTATATTAAACGTTATAAAAAAAATTCAGAAATCAAAAAAATAAAAATTGTATGACTAGCTTGCATCCCGGTGGTTGTCAGATTAAAGTTTTTTGCATAAGTTTTTTTCAGCACTAAAAAACCGAGAAATAACTTTAAAAAAATCGTTGTTGAATTGCGATGTATGGAAAAGTTATGAAAAATCACATTCTAAACACATTTTGACTCTATAATATTTCCAATACGATGCAATATTTTTAAAAAAATCACAAAAAATTCAATTTGTATTGGAGGGGTTAAAAGGAGTAGTATTTTAAAAAATATGTATAGCCTATGTTTCATTCTAATATATTATTAACATAACTGTAATGTTTTATTAAAATCCGATCAGAGGTTTTCATGGTATGCGTTAATAAACAAACAAACAGACAAACAAACAAACTCACAAACATTGAACTGATCATAACTGGCCTAGATTAGTGTAAAAACAGATCGTGGGCGATCGAAAGTTTCTCCTTCAACAGTCAATTTTTTTTAAATTAATTACTTATTTTTCTCAGACAACATTACAGATGTTTTCGATTAATTTTCTAAATTTCCATTCAAACCAAAAAAGTCACATTAAATAATATCATCAAATACTGTAAACAAATACTGTAAATTATAGTAATTAATTTAAAAAAAGATTATGTCATTTTTCAAACGGAACATTCGTTGATAAATTTTGGAATTCAATAGTTCACCTTCGTTGATTCAAGACCTGTGATAATAATTCAATTTTGTAAACAACACTAGCTCGAAAAATCTCTTACGAGAATAGGAAGAGGAAGACATTAACCGGAACCGGTTTCAAATTATCATCAATTTGATGACATAAAATCATTAAACTTGATGGTTAAAATGTGCAAAAAAAAATATCATAGCAAAATTCCTTTTGTAATGCAATC
Organism: Chrysopilus asiliformis; assembly: GCA_964034945.1. NCBI lineage: Eukaryota > Metazoa > Arthropoda > Insecta > Diptera > Rhagionidae > Chrysopilus > Chrysopilus asiliformis. The sequence goes on from OZ035960.1 coordinate 22,067,520, forward strand.
AAATCAAAGCTAATTCTAATTATTATGAAGGACGAAAGTGACGCCGGCGCCTATTTTATTCGAGCCTATTTTATTAAACAAATTTCTTCAAAAATTTGAATTTTGTCAATCATATGAAATATGGAATAAACAAATTAAATTTTTCTAAAATTTCTAAATTCATTTACTATGAAGAATTCAATAGCATTTCGAGAGAGTTTGAATGGTTTTAATATAACTTTTTAAAAATATTTATAATTTTGCTGAACTCAAAAAATATCTTAAATTTATTCCGGTGATCTTTTCAAATGGGATTTCTAAAATATAAGGTACCTATTTCTAGAACTATTTTTGTGATTGCACACAACAAAATTTAAAACTTGTTTTTAAATATGTTTTTTAACAGAAAAAGGTAAATTTTTCTTAATTTCTTTTTCTGTATAACGCAATTTAAGACCGTGATATATGAAAACTTGAATTCTAATAAAAACAAGTTCATCAGGAAATTTTTTTCTTTATTACAAAATTTCTTATGCTATGTTCTTTCATTAAAAAAACGACAATAGGTGCAGTTTTTAAAATAAAAATTTATTTCTCAAATGAAAAACTAAACTCGTTTAACCAGGATTTTATTACATGCGGCAATACAGTTGAATAAGAAGAGGTTTTTTAAGAAACCAGAAAGAAAATTTTAGTAAGAATCATTATTATAGATCAGACATCAAAAAAAAACAATATTACATATCAGTCCAAAAACCTGAATTAGAAGGAAAAGATAGTAAAGTTTCTAACACCTCGAAATGCGCGGCACACGCTAGTCAGATATTTTTTGATGATTTAATATAAACTGGTTTTCAAAAAGATTTCCTTGAAAGCTAAAACGTTTGGGCTCAGCAAAGCTGATTGCAGTCCAAAGAGCAGTTTTTTTTTGTTTTGAAGAAAATCTACATTTTTTACGAGTTTTATTGCTACTCATTTTTTTTATCACCAATTTATTCAAAAATGAACAAAAAACTGTAAGTTTGCTCTGATGATTGAAGTTTTGTTGGCAGTTATCTGTTTATTATTTGTTGTTAACTTTACAGAAATTTATGTAATTTATTTTAAATTTTGTATTTTTGGAAAAATATTTTTAATTATTGAATTGTAATTGCATTTGAAAATTTCCGAATAGACACATAAGAACAATTTCCAATTTGCACTAAATAGAAAATAGATCACAGTTTTTATTTCAAAAACATAACAAAAGCTATAATTGCCAATCTGGCAATCATTGAAAACCCGTATGGTGATTTAAATGAACAGCGAACAGTTGTATCAAATTTCCTTTTTGAAATCAAATTTTCCAATAAGATTTTTTTAAATTTATTCCAATCGGATTTTGATATATGGGAGTTTTATGTAGAATCATATCCTAAATATCTTTTGTTCTTGCACTTTTTTGATAAGATGCACCCTTTTTGAGATATTCGCAAAAATCGTTTTCGTTCGTATGGTGAAACCAAAGGGTATACTAACTTTGCCTTACCGTTTGTAACGCCAAGATCCCGTCATCACACACAAAAATGAATTACACCAGTGTGTTTAGAATGATAAAAATAATTAATATTTGCATGTCCGTCCGTCCGTCCGTCCGTCCGTCCGTCTGTCCGTCTGTCTGTCCGTCTGTCTGTCTGTCTGTCTGTCCGTCTGTCTGTGGCGCGGATTGCGGGCGCACGGATTGAGCTAGAGACTTGAAATTTTGCGCAGATCCGTTTTTCGTAAAATGCGAGGCTAAGTTCGTTAATGGGCAAAAATGGACCATTAGGGGGGGTACCCCCCATACGAACGAAATCGTTTTTTGTGAATATCTCAAAAACTGTGCATCTTATCAAAAAAATGCAAGAACAAAAGTTATTTAGGATATGATTCTACATAAAACTCCCATACATTAAAATCCGATTGGAATAAATTTTAAAAAATCTTATTGGAAAGTTTGACTTCAAATTGGGATTTTGGTATAACTGTTCGAATTTTGATACGAATATCACCATACGGGTCTCCAATGATTGCCAGATTGGCAATTATAGCTTTTGTTATGTTTAGTATTTGGAGATAAATTTAAGTTGCATGGAAATGTCCTGCTCTTTACTATGTATTAATATTTGGCACTACATCCCAAATCCCAATGTCGGGCTAGGCCTCCTCAATTTAAGTTTCGTACTCAATTTTCGCACCCAATTTTCGTACCCAATTTTCGTCCAATCAACTTAGTTTCAGTTTTTTAAAAAATTTCTTCTATTAAAATTTTTAAGCGCATCATCCATAAAATCAGTACTTAACCTCATCCTCCTAGGATGAGTCTTTGGGACACATTTCAACTTTGCTTTGTTATAAATGCCAAAAAACATTTTTTTTATATACGCAGAGCTATATGTATTCTAATATAATATATTTCTTTTCCAAAAAAAAAAACAAAATATTTTTTTTACTCAACAACCATAGCTTTCACAGGATCATTTACAAAAAATGAACTTAACCTCCTCTGATGAGTCCCAAAGACTCAGTATGAAATTTGCCGCGCAAATCATACGCATTTACAAAAATTCACCCGTTCAGTGCTTTTAGTGCGTTAACACGTTGGCTACCATGTGAGTTACCGGTGTACACACACTATTGCCATTAGCGTCAGTTTCTCAGGTTCCATGGTTGAGTGCAGTCGCTCGTGCGGTACAAAGGGGGTTTTGTTTTTGTGGAGCATGGAGTTCGTTTTTGTCTGTATTGATCTTGTGTTCAATAGTACAGAAATGATTTTTGCATTTTTTCCCAGTGTATACTAGCGGAGTAAGCGTTTTTTTGGCTGGTAGCCAACGTGTTAAAAACACGCCATCAGGGTTTACGTTTTGGAAGATAATCAAAGTGATTTATCTGACAATGAGGAAGATAATTTTGAAACTGATTCGGACGTAATCGACGAACAAGAGTTATCAGCGTTCGAAAGTGAAGAGGGCGCGGAACCAGAATCTGATTTTGCCGGAAGCTACGGCACCAAATGGAAATCAAGTCCGTTTACATCTGGAAGAACGGCCTCACATAACATTATGGGGAAAAAAAATCTAATATTGTTAAATTTAGTGTTTTATATATAACTTTCATATGAGTCCGCGGGACTCATCCCAGGTGTTTTTGTTTGTAAATTAACCCAGGATGATGAGAGTTAAATTAATCGATTAAAACATTTTTCGTTCAATCTTTCATAATGGCCAAAAAAATTGAAAATTTCTACGGATATCGCTTTCACGATGGGTGGTATTATATATACTATAATTTTTATAGAAACTTGTTCTTGAAGAAAATTGTTAATTTTTGAAATTTATTTTCCGTTTTTTTGCCCAAGAAATATTTATAGGTTCCACACAAGTACGAAAATGAGTTGAATAATTTTCAGTATATGTTGGTACCGAAAAGCTATGTTAGATAAGCAAATAAAATATAAACAGAGATTATTAAGTACAAAATATTCAGAGAAAAAAAAATAGATTTATCCATAATGTGGACAGTGCGGAATAAACTTTAAGAAGCTTTGTTGGAAAAAAAACTATGTAAACATTCACATGTGCCTCCAAATTCAAACAATAATTCGAAATAAGTACTTGAAGTAATCTGAAACCTTATAAATTCTACGTGTGTTTTTCATTTTATATGACACACATCTAATCGTTGGAAAAGACTTTTTTTTATATAAATATATATGTGATGAAGGATACACGTGAAATTCATAAGATATAAAGTACCGGCCTATAAAGTGCGCATGTCTTATGACCCTATCGACAATATGTGACTATTTTATAGTACGAGTACGGAGGTATTTTGCAAGTACAGTATACAGCAGTTCATTGCGACTGGTCACGAAACAACGTCGTCAAATGTCATTCGATTGACTTGTTTAAAGAAAATTTCAAATTACTTCTTACAAAACGACTAATATAAGGAAGATACCGGGAGCAAAGGTGGTAAGAAATCAAGAAGAACTTCATTTTAACAAGTTTTTATAAGTTTTGGGAAGTGAGATGAATTTCTGGCTGAAACCAACCTGATGACGTGTCTGCCTATATGTAGAAGGAAGAGAACAAAGAAATAATTTTAAGAATCTGACCGTCTTCATGTTTGGTAGCTTTACGTCAAGAAGACCACACTACCACAATAAGAAAAGACAAGAAGAATCCATCAGCTGTGAAAACGAAGCAATTCAGGAAAAATAAGCAATCCAAACCGCACTACAAGAGGGCAATCATAATCAATAGGTGCTACTCATCCTCTTCTTGCGCCCCCAGACATATACATCTTTGTAGCCCCCCATTTGGGAAAATCGTGTGAAATCTGAGCGCAAAAGCTGAACAAGTCGAAGCTTACGTGCAAAGTGAGCGGGATTTTTGAACAGGCTTTTGATAAAGGTCTCACCTGAGAGGTTTAGCATCCGGTCGCTGCCGTAGAGCATTTGAAGTGAATTGGTGCTGGGACGTCATACCTCAGATAGATACTGTTACTGTTTCTGGTAGCTTCAGGTAACTATTGTATCTTATACTGGTATGTAGTAGTGGCAGTGTCCGCTTTATCGACTTCTTCATACCTACATTACCTGGTGCTCTCCGAAGCAGTGGTCTGTTACTTTACGAGTAAAATTTAATAAATGAAGGCAGTCTTCGGTTGGTCATATAAGAAACTAACGGAGACGAGATCGGTTGACGTCGATTTTTTGCTGTGCTATCAATTTATCGTTCAACATATTTCTATGATAAAATAGATTCTTAATTAGCGGTCTAACAAAACGGTTAAATGTGGCATATTTTCTGTTAATTTTTCGTTAATTTTTTTACATGCATAAAATACAATTTTCTGCTGTTTTTATTAAAAAGTGAATTATATTTATGAGAAAATAAACAATTTTTTGGTGCATGTTTTAACTGTAACTAAGTAGTACTCATACAATGTCCGAATTTGTGTTACTAAATTGATTTTAAAATAGTGTAACATTTTTACTGGACCAAACTTAAAATCATCTAAGAGAAATTTTTCATTTGACAGTTTTTAAAAGAAAAAATTTCAAATAAACCGCTTAACGAACACGTTTCAAATATCACACAAATCGAAACTGCCAAAAGAAAAAATCATAGCCAAAAAAAAACTTTAATTATATAAGACAAACCACATTTTCTTTATAATCATATCATTTAAAAAAAAAATAAGCTGAACGTTGAAAAAGTAAGAAAGAAGATAATCCAGCAAAACTAATAGATAAAATTGAATAAAAATTTAACCGAAAAACGGCCAACGATTATCTAATATCTATGACCGCGACCTATCTCAAGAAATCTGGTTTAGTGTGTAATATTGAGTGATAGTTTCTTGTATTATTTTCAAAAAAAAAAGTATTGTGTTTTTCTGTCATTATTTTATTAAGTGCATAATTCGTTTTTGTGGCTCCATCTAAAATTACAGATAAATAGATAGATAGATTGATATAAAATACCCATAGAAAATCATCCGAACCGAATAGATTTTTTTTTGTCATTTCATTCATCAACGCTTAAAAAAATAATATAATTAATAATTATTAGAGATGGCATCACCAAAGGAAAATGGAAAATTATTCGATGATGAAAAACCAGCCGAGCCCAATTTTGTCGTGGCCAGGCTGCAGCAACTCGCAGATATAATTTTGTTTTTGGCTGTTTCAATTGGATACATTCTTCAGGTAAGTTAAGATAAACAGATAAATAAATTGTTATTATTGTTAGTTATTATTGTGTTCATCACTATGATTATTATCTACCCGTTGATTTCTTCCAGTTTAATTTGGGCCACAGTTACACTCTCGCTTACATTTACGCGTGATCTTTCCCTTTCGATGCTCTTTAGCTTAGCTGTATTTTGGTTGGGTGGGTTAATGTAATTTTTATACTTGTATAACCAAAAATTATTAAGGTACAAATATTACTGACCCAATTTTTCACCCTTTCCCGCCTTTTTCGTTCACTTTTATTTTTATTAAGTTATATAATCAGAAATATTTTAAACAGGTATTATTTCGTTTTTAATTTGGGTTATGAGAGTCAAGGTGATATTTTTTCAACAAAAAATTGATATTAAAATTAAATTGGTATGAAATTGTGTCATTTTATGCAATGAGTTGCTTTTTTTTAGTTTTGAAAGCTTTCAAAATTTTCTGTTATAGTAGATAGCTTTTGGGTTCTTAAAATTTATATCCTTTTCCTTGGAAATCTTAAAAGAATTTTACATTGAAGAAAGAGAGTATAAAATACAATTTCGAATGTTTTAATAAAACAAAATGTGTACCACTTTTGTAGTTTTAAATTTTAATTATTTTTTAAAATTTCTACATGATTTGAAAATGACACGATTTTTGTTTAAAATTTTATCCGGTTTTTTTATCTATTCTACCCTGTTAACATCTATTATAGTTATGTTGAATACTACACTGAGAGAAATCCAAATATGATTCACTAAAAATAGGGAATTATTCCTATAATTTTGGAGATTTTTTTGTCTCTTTACATTTTGTCGCTCAGTTTCCATTCTGTTTTTTGCTCGAAAACATCATACGAAGTTGTAATTTTTTAACAAAAACTGTATGGAGAAAAACTGTATGGTGGCGTATTTTTCAACGTTTTAATAATTTTGGACTGCGGCGCAATTTTTCTTTATTGTTATTTTTATTTATAAACATGAAAAACCCCGAAAAAATTGTGCTTTTTCTCGCTTAGGACCATAAAGCTCTATATTTATACCATTCCGGCGTATTTTGTTGAAATGATTTCGCCTGCGGCGCTTAATCAATACAATAATTTTTTTCAAGAATTTAATTTCATAAATCTCGCCGGAGTAATATTTTGCTATATAAAGTAACTGCCGAGTTTTCTGTCCATTAGTTTTTTTCCGGGAGCAACTCTATTTTACTTTACTCTGCTATAGAGGGAAAGTATTGTATTCATGACGGGGACCGACTCGAGAACGGGGACAGGTAACTTTCTGATTAGTACGAAATTCGTTTCAGGCAAAATCATGGGGATTTCCGTGCATTATCTGTTGGTCTGCACGTTTTACGTATCTTAAATAACTCGAGAACGCGCTAAGCTAGCGGTTTGAATTTTTTTTCTAAATGTATTTTACGAAAATCGTAATTTTGCATCAACTTTGGGAAAAGTAGCGTTTGTTATAATGGATATCTCCCATACAATATTTGTTGGTGAAACCAAAGGGTATACTAACTTTGCTTTACAGTTTGTAACGCCAAGATCCCGTCATCACACACAAAAATTAATTACACCAATGTGTTTAGAATGATAAAAATAATTAATATTTGCATGTCCGTCTGTCCGTCCGTCCGTCCGTCTGTCCGTCCGTCTGTCTGTCCGTCTGTCTGTGGCGCGGATTGCGGGCGCACGGATTGAGCTAGAGACTTGAAATTTTGCGCAGATTCGTTTTTCGTAAAATGCAAGGCTAAATTCGTTAATGGGCAAAAATGGACAATTAGGATGGTACCCCCCATACGAACGAAAATGTTTTTTGTGAATATCTCAAAAACGGTGCATTTTATCAAAAAAGTCCAAGAACAAAAGTTATTTAGGATATGATTCTACATAAAACTTCCATACATCAAAATCCGATTGCAATAAATTTTAAAAAATCTTATTGGAAAGTTTGACTTCAAAGTGGAATTTTGATACAACTGTTCGAATTTTGATACGAATATAACCATATGGGTTTTCAATAATTGCCAGATTGGCAATTATAGCTTTTGTTATGTTTTTTTTTTTGTTTTGAAAAAACACAATTTTTGGAAAACTTCTGGAAAGCTGCGCTTTTTGGAAAATACAAATTTTTTTCTTTTACGTATCTCTAACCGTTTTCGAAATATTTGAAAAAAAAAATAATATTTTACACATATTTTTTTCCGAAACTAAATATTGCAGAGGAAAGTTTTGTGTTGATCACAACTGAATAGTGTTGCGAATAAATTTTGACATACGGAAGAGTTATGTTAAACCGTATTTTTAACCCTTTTTGTGTTTGTTGTTTTCTTCAACACAATAGACAGTTTTCGAGAATTTCTAATTTATAAAGTATCATATATTATGACAGTAATTTAAATATTTTGCTTGCGTTTTTCGTGTTCAAAAAAATGTATTCAGATAAAAAAAACTACACAAAAAATTTCACAGCTACTTTTTTGTTTCAAAATTATAAAATTCTCTTTTTAACAATTTTTCACAGTATCACTTTTGATTACCGTTATTGACAAAGAAAAGAAAATCATAAAACATTTTTAAAAATTTAATTCAGTAAATTTTTGTTTTATTTCAAAATGTTGTCCTTGATTTTATTGATTTCGTGATAATTATAATGAGCTTGTTTAACTTTTTGAAATTTCAAGTTGAAAAGCAGCAAAAAAAAAACGTAACGGAATCATGAAAATAACGTTCACTTATTTGTTGTTAATGAATGCCATTATCATGTAATTTGTTATGAAAATCTCAATTACCTGTTCGCTTGAGAATGGCGTGAAGACCACCACACGACCATACAGGATCTAGAAAAATCAATTCGTCATACTATAATGCACTTTTTTGTGTTTTGATATAGTTTGGTAATTGGATTTTAGTGACACCATTGCAATTAATATCCCACTGTCAGGCAACAAATGCACTGAAACATATTTAAGGGCTTTAAAGTTATTACCTTCGTGTTGTAATACCGAGCTAAAATCATGCAAAATGCGGCCACTCTGAAAAAGTCCATTCCACAAGAAATTATAGCTTAAAAAAAGTTAATTTTCATTTTAAATACCTTTTTGATCCGGTCGAATCGAAAAACACTCAAAAAGAAAAGGTATAAAAATAACCCAGTTCGGTGACACAAAAATGGTAAGAAAAGCGCCGAGTTTCTTTTGTAATTTCAATCAAGATCTTAAAGAGGCGGTCGATCGAAGGTAGACGTTGCTATCTGGTTCTGAGTTGACTCACCTTGCGAATAATTCCAATGAAATGTATTTTTTTAAGCTTTCTATGAAGTTTTCGGCACTAAATAAAGCATAAAGTGAACTTTGAAATACTATTGAATCCATAAAAAGAAGATAGCATTTAGGGACTTAAATTTTTTTTAAAAGTTGACCGAAAAATTTGTTTCCATTAGAAATAAATAATTTAATTTTTTGTGTCTTCGGTTCTTAAATATTTTACATTCTTATGAGAACATAACAACCATATAGGAGTATATTAGATTTAGTATACCGTTTGTAACGCATCGAACCATTTGTCGGACACAAAAATGAACTACATCAGTGTTTCTGAGATGATAAAATATTTTGATTTCCGTTTGTCTGTCCATCCGTCTATCTGTTTGTTTGTGAATACCACAACATTTCGCAAGGATTGAGCTAGAGACTTGAAATTTGGTATAGTTGCGTTTCTTGTAAATGGCAAGACTGAGTTCTTGAACAGGTAAAGTCGGACATACCTTCGCCCCCATCCCTCCTCCCCCCCTCCATTCAAACGGAACACTTTTTACAATTTTCTCGAAAACGGAGAGTCATATTGAAAAAATTGTAAACGTAAAATGTTTTTAGAACGGGTAAAATGGGACCAATCCTTGCCCTCTCTCCCATATAAATGGATTTTTTTCATAAAAATTTTGTCCGCCAGCATATAGAGTGTTTGACGATCGGTCTTTTCTTATGCCAGTTGGAAAGACGGAAATGCAAAAATAAAAATTGTTGATCAATAACCTATATTATTTTTTTTGTACTTTGCATTTAGCTTATTATCTCAACATATGTTGAATTATCCTTTTTATTTCCTTTAATAAGGTGGTAATGGATTGTGACGTTACACATATGGAGAAAAATCTGTCGATTCATAAAAAAAAACCCAAACTTTTAAACTATTTGTAGGTACGTTGTAAGTCCACGAAAGGCAATAAAATCTAATTAATAAAAAAAATGGCTCCAAAGAGTTGAAATCTTCAAACTTGACTGTTGTTATAATCACATCAAAGGTTAAATTTGACAAGGCCAAGTTTAACTTGTTCATAAATCAACCCAAAATGCATGTGAGAAACTTTTTTTTTTTACCACAGAATCAACTTTTCTCATATTCCTTTCACAACAAAATCAAATGATTGCAAAAAAAAAAACCAAAATATCCACATGTTTTCTAAGTGTCAGTTAAAATTTAACTCGCCGAGTAAAAAATCTTCAAGGTATTCAACATTAAGAATTGGTTGATTGGTCAGAGGACATAAATTTGAAACTCCGCGCCTTATTATCCAAGAATTTCATCCTCTGATAGAACAAATAATTTCACACTATCAGTGGACATAAACAACATACGGAATTAATTTTATTAATCACTTAACTGCATATTTATTTCACTATGACATGATGGTTACATAACAAAACACGCGTAGATTCCGTAAATTATGCATTTTTACCAAAAGTTTTGCATCACCATCCGTTATAGAATTTCCGCACCAAACAAAACTTCCCAAGGCGATCAATCCAATAATAATCGCTTCACAACCAAAAAACAAAAAAAAAAAACTGAAAAAAACCAGAAAGAAATAAAAAATTAGAAAAAAAAGCCAAAATATGCCCAAATTATTGATTAGTTTTCAATGTTGAGGATTTTTTGGGGTACACCTTAACCATTGTCGATGCCACAAGATGTTGGTTAATGTCATGGCTCTCGATCTTGCCAATGGTGGATTTTAATCAACCAAAGATCAAAAAAGAAGCAAGAAACTAAATGAGAAAAAAATTTCTTAAAAAATAATTATGAAAATTTCTTGAATCACTCCAGTTTATGAGCGGAGCGCATACACGATTATACAGTAAATCATATTACACAAACTAAACGTTAGACGCAATTTAGTAATATCGGTTTCGTTTGCTACCAGTTAGTAGCGAACTTTGTAAATACCTGGTCAAAACTCATTCAGGGACTTTTACTTCTGAAGGTAAACTTTCGTTCCATGTTAATTTTTTTTAGCTGTGATGACTATTAGGAATAAGAAAAAAAATACTAATTGATTACAAAAGATTCACAAAATCGATTGATATGAGTGTCCTTCACTTAGGATGAGTGATTTTTCATGAGTTAAATATTTTACAATTTTTTTTTCTTATACATTTTCATTAAACCGATTTGTGTGGATTGTTAGGTGGAATTTTTGTGAACCGTTTCATTTTTTTTTTTTTTGCAAGGTTTAAACAATTTTTTTCCGTGTAATTTCTTATGTGTGGAAAAAATTGAGTCTGAATATCGTAAACAATCAGAGGCCAGTCAAAGAACAGTTTCAAAGCCAATTATTTTTTAAGAAAACATAAAAAAACATCACTTTGAACTTGATTTAACGCAAGGTTTCGAGCTGTCGTCTCCAGATTCGGGTTTTTTTTCCACTTTTGGATGAAACGTGTATCGATATTATTTTAGTAATAATATTCAAACTAGATAACAGTTTATTTAATTTAAATATTTAAGTAGATGTTCGGAATTTAAAGTGTTTCCCAAAACAACATATTTTGGATTTCAATAATATGCCTATCATTTACAGTTGAAACTGCCGAAACATTTTTTTTTTGCTAACACCGAAAAATATTGTTTACTTGTTGGTGTTATGAGGGGGTGCTTTTGCTAGGTTTTTGGGTCCCTTCCTGATTTTTTGTAATAGTAGAACTTCGGTTCGTGAATACTTCCGATTGGTGCCAATTTGTGAACGACTGGTTTTTGATTATGCTTTGATTTGTAAATAAAATTTCGGTATTTGGAAAAGGATGTAGGGGGGCCATACCTAACTAGAACAGGACCTCGTGCAAACTTTCAATTTGAGGCCCACTACAAGGCGTTTTTTTCGAGAAATTTTGAGATAAGCTAAGCGCTCACCCTAAGTTTTCGTAAACCCAACTTAAATTGAGGCGTTAAAACCTAGAGTGGACCAAGCCATATAATCGAGTTTTTGAAGCTTTTCCACTTTTGTACTATTATTGACTGTAAATTTTTGGAAAAAAAATTTCTGTGGACTTTATTACTCAATGTTGAAATGTTCTTTTGTACATCCAAACATTTTTATCTAAAAACTCACTCGCAATAGTGATTCAAACACAAAAAAAATCACGATTTCGACATGTGTGTTAGTCCACTCTAGCTTTTAACGCCTCAATTATTCACGTCCCAGAATTTTTATGGTTTAAGTGTACTTTTTTTAAGAATTGGTGGCGCTAACGGGCTTTAAAAAAGCAAACTGATTGAAGAAAAAATCTAATAGAAATATTGATTATTCTTTTTTTTCTGAATTCATATCTTTTTTATTAAATTGAGATTTTAAATTTAAAGATGTGAACCAAAAATTTTTTCAGTGTGGTTCGGTGTTGGTTCAATTGTAAATTAGATTTCTGTTTTTGGTTTTGCTTCATAAAATTTGAAAAATTTGGTTCTGGGTTTGGTTTTGTTTCTCCAAATTTTAAACAATTTGAACTGTTAAAGGGAGAACTGAAGATATCTAATTTCTCTACAAAAATATAGAGAATTTTAACATCTTCAATTCTTCCTTTCACCATTTTTGCAAAAAATCGTCAGTTTGCAAGAAATTCACAAAAATCTGTTTTTAACATTTTAATGAGACTATTTCAATAATAGCAAAAGATAATGGCTAAAAGGTTACAAACAAAATTGTGGAGAATGTCATACTCATTAAATACTCATTAATTAAATTAATTAATCGACATAATCACAAAAAACCGATTTTTCTAAATCGCTCGATAATGGTTTGAACATCAAGTTCTAGTAAAAGGCAAAAATGTAGGAAATTTTACTGTTTTTAATTTCTATCGTCCATAAGCCCTGAAAAGCGTGTAGAAAAAAATGTAGTCCTATCGTCCATGGGCCCAACTTGAGGCCTACGTGTGTGGGGTTCCCTTGTGAGCCCCCCTCCTATCAAACCAATCAACCAACCATCGTCCATAATCCCTGAAAAATGAATTGACCATTTTCGTAAAGCCGCAATTATGGTGACTTCCGGTTAAATTGATAGGATCGTCCCATTTCCGGACCAAACATGCTTGTAAAATTTCAAGGTTCTAGCTCAAGTAGTTTTTGAGAAATCTTGTACACAGACTAACAGACAGAAATACTATTATGTAATATCACTCCAATCGACTCAAGAGTGTTTGTTAGGTAAAATTAAGAGGTCGAAATTTTTATACCCGTATGGTGAAACCAAAGGGTATATTAGATTTGCCTTACCGTTTGTAACGCCAAGATCCCGTCATCACACAAAAAAATGAATTACAAAGTTGAATTTAGCATGTCCGTCCGTCCGTCCGTCCGTCCGTCTGTCCGTCCGTCCGTCTGTCAGTCCGGCTGTGGTGCGGATTGCGGGCGCACGGATTGAGCTAGGGACTTGAAATTTCGCGCAGATTCGTTTTTCGTAAAATGCGAGGCTAAGTTCGTTAATGGGCAAAAATGGACCATTAGGGGGGGTACCCTCCATACGAACGAAAACGATTTTTGCGAATATCTCAAAAACGGTGCATCTTATTAAAAAAGTGTAAGAACTAAAAAAGTGTTATTAAAAAAGTGTTAGGATATGATTCTACATAAAACTTCCATACATCAAAATCCGATTGGAATAAATTTTAAAAAATCTTATTGGAAAGTTTGACATCAAAGTGGAATTTTGGCACAACTGTTCGCTGTTCACTTAAATGACCATACGGGTTTTCAATAATTGCCAGATTGGCAATTATAGCTTTTGTTATGTTTTATAATTAAAATATGTACTTTATTATAAATACTACGTATCACGTACTTCGTATAAGAACTGCGTACGTAAAACTGCGTAAGTAAACTGCGTAAGTATAATGCTACATTTACACGAATGACAATTTGTCATTTTTTTCTTGTCATTATGTTAATTCCCGTGTAAATGGCATAATTTTTGTAATTTTTTCTGTCAGAAAATGTCAATCTCTCATAAAAGAATGAACTTGTCCATTCTTTTATGCCAGATTGTCATTCGTACAAACGCAATATTAGTTATGACAAAAGTTGAATACTAAAGTTGTCATAACTAATATTGCGTTTGCACGAATGACAATCTGGCATAGAAGAATGGACAAGTTCATTCTTTTATGAGAGATTGACATTTTCTGACAGAAAAAATTACAAAAATTATGCCATTTACACGGGAATTAACATAATGACAAGAAAAAAATGACAAATTTGTCATTCGTGTAAATGTAGCATAAGAACTGCGTAAGTAAAAAAAAATATCAGATGTGAATACCACATGACTTTCCTCTGTAAGATTAAAATTTTAGGAAAAACATGTAAAAAAAGTTTTTTTTTTCAAATATTTCAAGAACTCTTACAGCAAAATATGTGGGAAATTTAGTTGCCTTTAAATTCGGTCATAGAGATGTTTCTCAAAAGCGCAGTTTTAGGAAATTTTTCAAGAAACTGAATTTAAAAAAAAAAATGTATGTTCTTGTTATTTTTAGTTAGAGATGATTGTCCAAAAGTTGAGAGAAAGCTACGGTTTGAGCAAAATTTTCCCCCACAAAATTTAAAGTAGCTAGCTCAGCGCTATATCTAGTTATCTAAGATAAGTATTATACTATGGACACACCGACAGACATATCCTATCATTTTTCCAGAAACGGATCACAAATTTTCAATCTGCCTCCGTTCTCGGGTCGGTCACTGTCATGAATGTACTACATTCCTTCTTAGCTACGCAGAGGAAAGTAAAAAAACATGAGGTTCTTTAAAACATTTTCGTTACTAAGGTATTTAAATTTAAAAAATATGTACCTACATATTTGTAGATTGTTACTTTATATTTTTGTTTTCCTTATACAATGCTTGCAACAAGATTATCCTTATTGGGGTGCCTATTTTGCCATTGCTTCTCCTAATTTACCAAAACCTCATAATTAGGTTAGGAATTTCATTTTATATTTACAATTTACTTAAGATGTTTTTAAAATAGCAAGGCAATCTCCGATATCTTGAGAAAGACAAGGTCTTACGTCCCACCTAGAGTAATCACAGTATAAAGAAGTGTTAACCAAAGATTAAATATCTGAAAAATCTTTGGCACTTTTGACCATGGCTCAGTAATTTTAGTTCTATAAAATCGTCTTGCGATGTCAGTTAAAGGTCAAGAAACCTTAAACATTAAATAAAAGTTATCTAGGTTATAAAAATAAACAATAAAAAATTCATTTGTAAAAATATCATTAGTGAAATTGAGTGAAGTGTGATGATCGATTCAATGATATTCAAAAAACTAACTATTCAAAAGATTTAACAAGCATCACTTGAAGAAACGGATGGCTTGCCGTCATAATATCTTACGTCAGTTTTAATCATGTAGAGTAATCATAATTTGAAAGATTTTATGTGATTTACAAGTATGAAGCATGCCTCCTGAATTTGCAGTCTCATTGATCAAACATATTAAATAACCAGTCAAATGACCCACTGAAATTGATCAGATTTGAATCTATGTTTGATTGTAGAAAAACTCAATTTTAATTTATTTTTTTTGGCATAAAATTTTTTTGAAATTTATTACGTAATATTTATTGGCTACTGAATGGTTTGATTTTTTTTGTTGGATTTTTTTTTTTTAGCAAAGGAAGAATGAGTTTATTGTGAATAGTATCATCCCTATTCACAATAAACTCATCAAATTACGATCCAAAGAGTAGGATTTAATTGATCATGCACTTCTTTTTAACTCAAAATTCATTTTATAATTTTCCGCGTAATCAAACTATTCGAGTTTATATTAATCCGATTTCCTTGTCTCGAAGTATTACCAATGTTGCACACAATTGCTGTTAACAGGTACAAGGTACACCTAAAATAATGCTTAACATACAACATATATGTAACTTTTCCTTTATATGATCATCCATTTATTTATTTATGTCTTTCTGTTGCTCTCGCGTTCGTCTTTTGTGGGTCAAGATGAAGCCCGTACTCCAAGCCCATCTGACGGAACGACCGACCGGCCACCAACCATTTAACGGCCACTCAAGACTATTTATACCTGAATCTTAATCTGCATCTGTATCTGAAATTATGGTTGGATGAATTTGTTTTTGAAAAGCACTGGAAAAGCATCTGGTGGTCTTGCATATCTCGATCTGCGGATATTTCGCTATAATTTCAAGTTTTGTGCAAACTTTGAATTTGCACTGTCAATTCACGAGTTTACAGTCAGCCCCTCTGTATGTTTGTTTGCAATGTTTTGGTCCAATGCAATTAGAGCGCACACCTCAGCATCTACTTTCGGATACTGCTTTTGCTTGTCATTCAATATGGTAACTGGTATTTTAGAAGCTATATAGGGACATATCACCAGTAATTGGCAGAAATTTTCGAACTACTCAATAAATTGTTAAAACAAAAAGATACCAAATATAATGTTTTTGACTATCTCAATGCCAGTATGTTTTTCTGTTTGCTTCTAACTTAAGAACTGATTTAAGGATGAGCTTTTTAGTAACAGGGAGCTTGCCAAAAATACGTAACGCCAATGTTTGCTCTTCCGGACCCCTCTCCGCCCCTCCTTTTCCCTTTTTTTTGTTTGAAATGTAGTACCTTGTAGTAATATAGACCTTCCTCCCCCGAAATTGCGTGACGTATTCAGTGAAGATCCCTCAAGGGGCTGTTTTAGGTTAATATTAACTAAAAATTCCTCTACCACTTCTGCCTCCTGACCCGTTAGAAAAATTTTGATCCGGTTCCGAGTAAAAATTTCCCTCTTTCCTGTAAACCCCCTTCCCTGCTATTTATAGATCCTTTGGTGGAATATGAAGCACTTAAACAACTTGATTTGAAATTCCCAAAATTTTGAAAAAATGTGATCTAAATTTTAAATCTGACAGAAAATACATGAAAAATGAATGTGTCAAGCCGATTTATTCTAAACTCTTTAAATTTAATAATACATGAAAAACTATTATATTCAAAATATCGTCGGCTAAAGTAGAGCATATATCTATCAGGTTTCCATCAGTTTTTCATAAGTTTTTGAGAAACTGATGGGAAACTGATTGGTGTGAACGTTCGCGTCAGTCGTATCGAATCAGAACAGAACCGAATTTTATTTTTTGAACTTAATGCAATAATAATGCATAAACACGCTCTGTCTCGATTATCCACCCGCATTTTTTCAAATTTGTAATCAAAATTAATAGAAACTTTTCACAAAAAAACTGTCAGTCGCAACGCAACTGATAGATGTGAACGCATAACTAGATGTAAAA